>CM060696.1:24467000-27369500 GCA_030686995.1 Artemisia argyi
TTTTTAGAGTGGTGCAATAGGACGTGTTGCTCAAGCTTAGACATGAGTTGGACTTTAACATGTTTGGTAATTGGGTGTTAATTGTTGCATCACTTGTACTCGAATGCTTGTTTGGAAGGAGTCATCTGCTGTGCAGTTAGTCAAACCTACTTATAAGTTGCGCGGATAAACGTGAACATATTTTCTTCCTTCATCAAAAGCTACAACGCCGCCGATAGACTTGAAAATATTTTCTACCATTTTCTTTGAATTGTTGTTGACTGGTTGTTCCCAATAAATTTTGTGAATCTTCAAGACATAGTACAACGATTTCCATTACTCTTCCCTCTTCCATTATTCCCCTGGATTTTTTTACTTTCTTCTTTGTAGGTTCCACTTGCACTGAAAACTAACAAATATTTGTTATTGTAAGAACTGAACTCCAAAAACATAACGATAATGCTATTTGTTTATCTAAATTAGTAAAACATAAGTTGGGAGAACCTGACATGTAGAATAAGATAATTAAGGAAGAGTTTTTAACAATTTGAAATACCTGATCATAGAACGGAGCAAAGTTTTATTTAATGAGGGAATCGGGTGATTTTAAACCTATTCAACCCGACATGCTTGGATCAAAATAAAAGTGTGATACAAATTAAGATGTTTTTTTTGCGTAAGTAGTGTTTACCTCAATTATCGCCTTCAATAATGTTCCCTCTCAGTATCATTAGTCTCAAGGTGATACGAACGTGCTCCAGCTCATTTAGTATAGCAGGCCATCCCAGAAACATTGCATCAATATTTATTTGTCCAAAGTCCCAAATATGTCAAAGTTTGACCTTGAAAAGTCGGAGGTTTACTACCATGTGGTCAAATATTTTAGGTTTTGACTTTTTTGGGTAACGTAGGAGGACGATAAATAGCTTTTCCAATATCCATCCCTGCTTCAGAAGCAAATTTGAAAGAACTCTCGCTGCAATATCACCATTTCTTTTTATCTCAACCAATAATATGTTAGCTGCTAAACTCATAGAAGTACAGCCACCCATTGTGTAGCAACATGCAAACGAAAAACACATGATTATTCAACATTAAACATGATTTAGGAATATTAGATAAAAGGATAATTACGTAAGGCCTAATGAAAACAATATAGATTGCCTCTCCATAGTTTATTATTATGTCATGAAAAATAAGCTTATGAGCTTTCTCAATTTTATATAAGCTCAGTTGCACCAGGGGCTGTTTGGTACTGAGTTTCATGGTCTAGAAATAAGCTTCGCCAAACATTACTTGATTCAGTTTACATAAGAAATTAAAGAATACTATATAGAATCAGATTGGTCAGTACTCACCTCCCTAGATCTGCAAAGATATGCGTTTGAGTTCTTGAGTGTGTTACATCAGTTTCATAGTCCTCAATTATCTAGCAGAACTGTAAGCAAAGCTTTCATAATTGCATCAAATAACCCATAAGGTTCAAAATAAAAGAGTTATGTCGGCCGTCATTATCAAAATCCTAAACTATATAAGATAATTAAAACCAGGTTTGTAGTTGTTATTGCGATCTGTCAGGTGTAGGACTGGAACTCGCGAGTAATGGACACTTACCCATATATATGATTATAAGATCAGATAACGCTGTCCTCTATTTCCGTCTATTCTAAAGCTTCATACCCTCGATGTAAACTCGATCATGAGAGTCTTTCGACTGTTCTCCATGTTGACCCTTCATAAGGCCAGCTGAAATTGCGGAGACAGCCTTCTTCACCTGCAACGTAGAAAGAAAAAACTTTTTGCACTTGGTTATCTATATGCAGCTTCTCAACTATCTTGCAGTCATATTTTTTGCCCCTATAATCCCAAACACCCCCTAATTTTCCTAACATTTTAGATTCATATAAATAAGTTCATTTGAGGTTAAATTATTGAAGTTCAAAGCTACCGTATAAAATAAAAATGTGTCACCTGAATCGAGGCCTTTTGAAGCAGCATCATAGATTAGTGCAAACTGAACACTCATACGATTTTCCTGCAGTGTTCCATTCTGTTGTTGGAGAACGTATCATTTGTATTGACCCATTTGAAAGCATGTAACAATTTTAATTCTCAGTTTCAAATGTTTGATTGGAAGTGGTATTTTCAACCTCACATAAATTTTATTACCAGTAAGAAAAAGAAGATGCTCATATTCACAAATAGATTATCTAAAACTTGAAAGCTAAATCATGCAACTTTAACCAAAATTAAAGAACTTTATAACTTTTAACGAACCTGAAAGGGGGTTTTTAGCAGCTGGTCTTCACAATTGCATTGCTTATCGGCTAAAAGTAATTTAGTATAAAAATAAATAAATAAGAAGTTTCATCCAAACAGTCACAACTGTTTCATGTTTTAAATTTATTATGTATCCTAGTGTAATTATCTGTCAAACTCTTGTATGGTGCATTAACAAAAAGGCACAAAATCGTGACTCTTTTGTTCTTCTGGTTCAAGACTGATCATATGGGGGTGTTTGAGACTTTGCTTATTTTAAAATAGAATTAGTTTTGGCAAGCTCCTAATAACCGGGTCCATAGTATTTCACTCTCTCGGGTCTACCCAATGACACAAACTCATGCTTATTAAGTGCCATATCCTCTGCTCACTTAAAATTTCATTTCGTAGACGACCTTTATTACAAAATACCCAGAGTGTATTAGGCCAATTTCCCAACATACTGCTTATAAATAAATAAAAAAATTATAGTGTGGAATACAAAGATCTTACCTGAGATTCGTATGCATCTCGGTCAGCCCTGTCCATGTTGCTATAGCTTTTCAGCAGTAGGATCGCCGTAAAAGGTAACGAACTGATAATTCCATCTGATAAGGACTAATTAGAATGGTCAGATGTACACTCGGCTTATAAGCATCTAAAACAGAAATATGTTAAAGTAACTTTCTTAATTGTCTCCACCAAATGCCACATGCAATGTAATGTTGTCCATGATGGTTTTTATGATTGGATCATCTGCGTAAACAAAGTTCACCTCCTTTGCAGACTTGGGCTCTAGAAAATGCTTTACAACCTGCAACAATGTCATTTTTTGATGATGGACAGAGTTTGACTTTAAGGTCAAACATTATGGATTCCGCACTTAAGTATGAATTTTAATGTCAAACATGTCGCCTTCATTCTGAAAGTCGTTTTGACTTCAGAAGGCAAAGCTTATATACTTTTGTGGATAGCACACGTGTGATTTTTGAAGTAAAATGCATAACACACGTGCCCATTAGTTTAAATATCATCATCATCATCATCTATCTCAAATGAATCATCGTCAGATGCACTTATCTAAAATGCAAGCTTCTTATGAGGAGGTTCAGCTGGAAGCTTTAAGGTTTGTTTAATCTCGGTGTATTATATGTATCTTATATAGTTTTGAATGGAAGGGCAAAGGCTAATATGGAAGGTGAAGTATCAGGATAGAACCTTGGCCGAAACCAAATTTGTAAAAAAAAGCACTGTTTGGTCCGAAGATTAAACAGATACATACTTTTGTATTAAATAAAAACCTTACCGATTCATTTGATGGTTGTCCTGGACCGCAAGTCTTCCATCCTCCTATATTGTCAATGTAAAGTAACCATGTATAAATTAGAATCAAGCAATTGAAATGTAAGCTTTGAAGCTTCGCTATAACTTACCATGAATCTTAATTATTGTTGGTCCAGCTTGAGGTGTCAAACCTGCCGGACCAGATTATTGAGGGAATTGCTGCTGCTGACCTCCTAGTTTAAGCATAGTTGGTCTTCCTGCAGAGCTTTGAGATGATTGGGGTGGCATTCCATGTAGATGAGGTTGAACAAAACCAAAAGGAGGTTGTTGCAT
This sequence comes from Artemisia argyi, assembly GCA_030686995.1. Classification (NCBI taxonomy): domain Eukaryota; kingdom Viridiplantae; phylum Streptophyta; class Magnoliopsida; order Asterales; family Asteraceae; genus Artemisia; species Artemisia argyi. Next base: position 24,470,856 of record CM060696.1, read on the forward strand.
TAGCTGAGGTGGACCCGTTGGAGGAAATTGAAGATGTTTCTGTGCAAAAGGACCAGATGCTTGTCCTAGATATGCTTGAGAAGGACCCGTTTAAACTGAGTATGTGCCAACCCATGTGAACCACGGAATGACCACCTATACTTGTATCTATACATTGTCAAATTGAATCAGAAAGAAGTTTCACCTCTACTTGAAATAGAGCCAAATTACGTTTATCTTTTTTATTTTGTATGAGTACCTGAATATACAAAAGTTTGTTCGCTTCGATCACAACCCATTTTGATCCAAACACCTGCCCTCCAAGTTTCGCCACCTGCGAAAACAATACACTTGTGGCTATGGTTTGGAAAGCAAAATGCTATTACCTACAATGAGTTGCCTATAAACCCCACATCAGAAATAAAAACCTGAATCAAAACTCGTCTTATATTTTAAAAGATCTTGTTTTTCACATCTATATATTTTCCCTTTAGTATTTTAATAAATGGATATCGATATCTATTCCAAATTGTTTTATGAAAGACAATTGTAATACTTACACGTGTATTTACTCTTGACCCGACCCGAGATACACCTGTAGTATTCTAATAAGTGGACTTGACCTCACTGGACCTAACTACACCTGACCTGACCTGTGACAAGGATCGAGTTTTTGACCCTTGGCCCGACCTGACATACACCTGTAATAATCTCCTGCACCAAATGGAAACCATCTCAGACCTTCATAGTTAAATACTGAATAGACCTTAAAAATGAGAAATTTGTAAATACCTTCATCCAATAAAGTATTGAGTCTGTTTCTTTCAGATATTGTTGTTTTGCCATCCTCTCCATTTCCACAAAAAGATCAAACTGGTATAGTAAATTCCTTTTAGTTATAAACTGATTGGGTAAAATGAGTAAGGTCAAACGGGTTGAAAACCTCCTAGATCAGTTTATAAAGAGATTTCAATTATAATAATCATCATATACATGTTCTTACATTTATAACTAACTCTTTCCTTATCCTTAGAATAATTAAATAATGCAGAAATCACAGGTGAACAGAACTTGATCAGTCACGTTTCAAATCTCTACTAAAAAGTGACCCGTTTCAACCTAGTACTCGAACCAATCATGCGTATTTTTCCCCTCCAGGTGCTATTTCTCAACCCCTATTGCTTACCAGCATAATACTGGAAAAAGACAAATGAAAAGTGGTATTTCTTCTGTTGCCGCGTGTTCATACAACCTCCCATTGTCCCAAACTGTCTTTTCAAGTACATCAGTAGCTGCAAGCAGAAAAAGTGAGAGATATGATGTTAGAAATAATTTGGATACTTACAACAATGCAACTTAAAAATAATGGAACCCAATTAGAGATTGTCGTGTGTCAGATAAAATATAATTCGACATACAAAATAATTAGTTAACCAAAACTAAAGAGATGGGTGCCACTTCTAATGACTTATCTGGTACACCAACAACGATTAGCTTTCCCTGGGGTTTGAGTAGACGAACCAACTGTTCAACCGCATGATTTACGTACACTGTGTCTATTATGCCATCCAGAGTTCTCATAGTAGCCTAATAACATAATCGCATTTCAAAGCTCATCTCACATAAAAACCACCAACACGTATGAAATTCAAAATGGTCACCAACTTACCATCATCTATACTGAGTCGTTGTTCTTCATGAAGTGGTCAGCTTTAAGTCTTTCGATACCTTTTCTTACCTGGCTTGTCTAGTCCAAAGTATATAACTTGTGATTTCCGCAGATAGCAAAGGTGCACCAGAATGAGGCCATTTATTGTTTGTTTTCAACAATTCATAGTACTCTTGAATTTGAGAATCAGTTGCTGCAAAAAGATAACTCCTAGAAGCAGGAACATAAGGGTCGATTTCAACCTGTTTTTACTTATAAAACTAAATTTAATATATACTCGCATGCTTCTGCATTGAAGATTAAATGACTTATTTTCGGAAGATCTCTAGCCTGCAATCAGTTGCTTATGCTTCTTAATACAAAAAAGAATTCAAATGCAGCAGGGCTTATATGATGAAAAGTAAAAGATAATCATTCCTTTATATGATACACTAACAAAAATTCTACATGGAGAACTCTTCCAGACATAAGTGACTAAATATCGCAGGAGCCTCAATCACTACAATTAAGAAATAGCATATTGATAGAAAAAGAGTAAGCTCACCGAAGCTTCATGTGCAATCCGTTTAGCAATATCAGATGTTCGTGAATATCGAATAACAGGACTCCTTTTAAAAGCCAAAAGATAGTTGCAAGTCCATCAACAATCCGATCACAATAGTTTTGTAACTTTGGAGGATCGATAACAGCAGGAAGCATATACATATGATTTGATGGTGTGTTTAAGGTGAAATTATCCTGCAGAATAAAAAATTATTAATAGTACGGAGTATTAATCAGAATAAATGCGTATATTGTTTGTGTACTGTGTTTTAGGGTTGCAGAAAATCATATTAGAGTTTTTTATGATAATGAAAAAAAGGTCGACATTAATTAATAAGATTGTAAAGCGAATATATATATATATATATATATATATATACGGTAGTTATCTCATTAAAATGGTTAATAATTGGTTGCATGAATTTATATATTTGGGCATGCAAGATATAATCAAAAAAATATGTTGGTCTAGTGGTTATGATACATGTTAATGTTACCAGCAACCTAATTAATTTGTGATGACATTCAAATAATTAGGTGGCATTAATTTGTGATGACATGGAAAATGCAAATAAAATAAAAATATAAAATTGCTTATATGATGACATGGCTGATGACATGGCAGAAAATGAATTACATGGCAATGACTAGGCAATGAGGTGGCAATACGCGTATAACGCCTCCTATTATATATATATATATATATATATATATATATATATATATATATATATATATATATATATATATATATATATATATATATATATAATATGTGTTAAGTATATAAAGGTAAATATGTAAAATATAAATTGTTTAAAGTAAAAACATTATGGTCAAGTTTTATCCTTTACTTTAGAAAAATTACACTTTTTGCCCTTGTGTTAAAAATAATTATATTGTTAGTCCATTATAGTACTTTTACACTTTACACCTTAAGTTTTGAATAATGACAGTTTCTACCCTCTACTTTATATTAAAAGACCTATTTTCAGTTTTGATACACAAGTTTGGCAGTTTTTACATGTTTGGTCCCTTAACAAGAAGTTTTGCAAAAATAGTCCTTCGTTAAGTTTTTGAAAAGTTAACTTTTATTTTTGTAAAAACCATTTCTTTTAGCTTATTCAAGCTTATAAAAATAAGATTTTTGCTTCTACACCACTCGAGTTATTTTTAGTTCGCAAATTAGTTTAGGAAAAAGGTTTTGGGCTTGTTAGCCCGTTAGGCTCAAACATAAGTTTTAAAACTATTAAGAGGGTGTTCGAAGGTGCTTAGGTTTAGGTCGATTTAGACTAGTACTTGTTGATATAAAACTTGCATGTTACGTTATATTGTTTTAGTTTCGAGTAGAGAATCGAGTGGTAGTTCAAAATACATATGTCATACGTAAAAGTTGGAAAATGCGAGCTCTTTTCTAGTGTGTCGAGTGAAAGGTAATATATTGTAGTTTTTATGTTTTAAGTGCTTAGATGTAACATGACGTGCATGATATGCATGGAAACGAATGCGTAAAGAAAGAAATATTGAAAAGGGAAAATGTCGACTTACAACACCCTAAGGTAGTGATGAGTCCGTGTGGTACGAGAGAAAAAGGAAACGTTCAAAGCTTGAAAACGCTCAATGTAATATAACCCATGATTCAACTTATAACCCAAGATTTATTCATTCAATCCAAGGACTTAGTGATTTATTGTGCTTCGACAGTGAGCATGAAGGAAAGAAAAGTGTTTGTGATTTGAGTGTTTGTGATTTTTGAGAGTGTAGTGAATAGTGAGGGTATTTATAGGGAACTCTTGGTGTAAACTTGTGAATGTTGTGTAAAATGTGTCTCACAAGACCTTGATGGGTCATTCGAATAGAAGCAACATGGTCAAAGGCCTTTGGTGTGGTCATGTCAAGATGAAGGAAAATATGGGAGGCATGATAATACTTTAGATTTGTTTAAACATAGGACAAGGTTTAGGAGGAACACATGTGATCCTAGGGTTTGTACTAAACCAAGTAGTTTAAGGGAAAGAAAGTGAAATAGATTCCATGTTGGTGTAACTGAGACACATAAACCTTTGGGTAATAAGGTTTAAGAAAAGGAGATTCCATGTTTGTGTAAATGTGACATAGGGACCTTTGGTTAATAAGGTTTTAGGTAAAGTTTGGAAATCTTTGATTAGTTTATTAGTAGGACAAGAGAGGTTAGGAAACATGTGAGTGTACTTAAGGATTAGATTAAGAGAGAAAAGAATCAAAATGATTTTGTTGGTGGTTAAAGGGACATGGAAACCTTTGGGTAAAAGATTTTTGGATAAAGGGTTATGAAACATGGATTTGTTTAATGATATAGATTCAAAAGTAGGGTGGCTAAGTGTTGGTGTTGGGTTAGTCTCGCACGCAAAGGAGAAAGGAAAAGAGTGAGGGTGTGCATTGTGTTGTGGATTTGGGTAGCAAAGAGTGAGTTTGGAAGTGACAAGTGATTATGTGAGTTGAAGTTGCCTTGGTGTTGGTCGACAAGGAAACAAGGAAAGAAATATGGTATGCTAGTATTATTGTCTCCATGGTTTGTGCTTGTGTCTCATATGGTGTCGAACAAAGGACAAAGAAAAGGAAACGATTGAAAAGGTAGCTCACACTTGTGTTTAGGTGTCGGGTTCGAGTTGCGAGAGGTGCAACGAAACATAGACCAAATAAACATATGAAGGTTTATGGTAACTATAGTTGTGGTGTGGGCTTGGTGATGGTAGCGGCCCAAATGAGAAAAAAAAAAAGAAAAAGACTAGATCATGGTGGGCTTACGTGATCTCGGTCCAAAACAAAAGAGAAGAAGAAACAAATTAAGTCTAGTGGGCTTGGTGAGGGTGTCAAGGCCCAGTCTGAAAGAAAAGAAAAATAATTACATAAGTGGGCTAGTGTTCGGGCTAGTTTTCGTTTATAAATATGAAAAAAAATATTAACGGTGATACTTATACACACACACACACACACACACACACACACACACACACACACACACACACACACACACACATATATATATATATATATATATATATATATATATATATATATATATATATATATATATATATATATATAGACTTAGGATCAAATGAGAAGAAACCTTAAAATATTAGAGATGCATCGATTTGAAATATATATTTGGCACGAATTTGATCCTCATGCTCCTAGGTGAACTCGGGTCCTCTACTAGAGTTCCATCTAACTTTAACAATGGGAATGCGGCTGTGCTTAAGCCGTTTGACTTCTCTATCCATAATCTCGACGGGTTCCTCAATAAAGTTCAACTTATCGTCGATTCGGATTTCTTTCAATAGAATCACGAGGGTTTCATCCGATAAACACTTCTTTAAATTTGACACATGGAAGGTGTTATGTACTCTACTGAGCTCTTCGGGGAGTTCAAGTTTGTACGCCACTGGACCAATCCTTTCAATGATCTCGAAGGGTCCAACGTATCATGGATTTAACTTTCCACGTTTTCCAAACCTAATCATTCCTTTCTAAGGTAATACCTTTAGTATAACCCTATCTCCAACTTGAAATTCCATTGGTTTCCTTCTCACATCGGCATAACTCTTTTGCCGGTCTCTGGCGGCTTGCAACTGCCGTCTAATTTTTACTACTTTCTCGGTGGTTTCAAGAATCAACTCGGGACCTGAGATCTGTACATCTCCAATCTCAGCCCAACAAAATGGTGATCGACACTTTCGTCCATAAAGTGCCTCGAACGGTGTGGCCTTGATACTGGCGTGGTAACTGGTGTTATATGAGAATTCTGCTAACGGTAGGTGCTTATCTAAACCTTTCCCAAAATCGATCACGCATGCTCGAAGCATGTCCTCTAAGGTTTGGATAGTTCTCTTACTTTGACCATCGGTCTATGGATGGTAAGCGGTACTCATATCTAACTTAGTTCCCAAGGCTTTTTGTAAAGATTGCCAAAAGTTAGATGTGAAACGGCTGTCTCAGTCTGAGATAATAGAAATCGGCACTCCATGCCGTGAAACTATCTCCTTCAGGTATAAACGTGTAAGAGTGTTCATATCATTAGTTTCTTTGATTGGCAAGAAATGCGCTAATTTCGTGAGACGATCGACAATGACCCATATAGTGTTAAATCCACCCGATGTCTTGGGTAATTTTTTAATGAAGTCCATTGTAATTCTCTCCCATTTCCACATTGGTAGCTCTGGTTGAATCAATAGACCAGATGGCCTTTGATGCTCAGCCTTTACTCTTGAGCAGGTCAAACATTTACCGACATACTCTGCAATGTCAGCTTTCATGTTTGGCCACCAATACAACTTCTTAAGGTCATGATACATGTTGTCTGAACCAGGATTAATGGAATATTTAGATTTATGCGACACATGCATGATGAGGTCTCTCATTCCTCCATACACTGGAATCCAACTTCTGTCCTTGAAATACAGCCTTCCATCTGGTTTCTTTACAAATCCATTCATGCTCTCTAGCATGCCATAAATCTTCTCGTGCGGTCTATTCTCTTCTTTAAGGGCCTTAGCTTGAACTTCGAGGATTTGAGATGGAAGTGGTGACCTGATTGTCATTCCCAAAAATCTGACTCTAAGGGGTCTAATTCGTTCCTTTCGACTTAAGGTATCCGCTACAACGTTTGCCTTTCCAGGATAATAACGAATTTCACAATCATAATCACTTAGTAACTCTAACCATCGACGTTGCCTCATGTTCAAATCCTTTTGATCTAAAATGTGTTGGAGACTTTTGTGATCGGTGAAGATAGTACACTTGGTTCCATACAAGTAGTGTCTCCATATCTTAAGAGCGAATACTACCGCTCCTAATTCTAGATCATGGGTGGTGTAGTTTTCCTCGTGAGTTTTAAGTTGTCTAGAAGCGTACGGGTCTTGTAGCTAGACTCAAAGTCACACCTTTTTATGTGACTCCATCTCTATTCACGTTCTCTAGGTCATCCCCTCGCTTGGTTTTGTATTTCGGACCTAATTGTAGACATTCTTTGTAGAACTCCAATATTTTTCTCATTACGTAGTCTACTCCCTTTCTCTTATCCTCATCACTCCTATAGTATACCAACTGCTTAAATTCTTTTTCCAAACAAGTACGGGATCGGTACTACTCTATCTTATGTGGCATTTGATAAGTAATCTCACTATCCTCGTCTCTAATCCTAACTAGCCCTAAGGTCGGGTCATAAGTCATTCTAGAGACTTCTACAAACTGTTTTCCTAATACCACATTAGATAAATTTATGTCAACCGCCGGGCTAACATCTTCTAAGACCACAAAATCCATAAAATAAGTGAAGTTCCCTACATAAACGGGCAACCCTCTAACTTTCCCCCACAAAATTACTCATTCTTCCCGTGTTGGGGTCTCTTCTAGGAGCTAATTGCTTTTTCATAATCCAATTGTAAAATGTCCTAGACAAGATATTTATAGGGGACTTAGGGTCAATACAAGCTTTCCATACATGCAAATGCCAAATATTGCATGGTATGTTCATGAGATTTGGGTTGTTGGCTCGAATGATCGAAAGATTTCTATAGATTGATGGGTTAGGATCATCCAATAGATTCTTATGGTATGCAAGATCCTCCTTAGTGGGAAACTTATTGAAGTAATCCCCTACTTTTCCCTTTTCCTCCTCAACATCATTCTTAGGATTACTTCCTCTCTCAGTCATACCTCCCTCATCATCCTTAAAACTTCTATCAATGGGCTTAATGGTAACTACGTTGACAAAGTGTACATGTTTAGATGATTGAAGGTCCTTAACCTCAATTCCTACACTAGGGTTTTTTACTACTTTTGTAGCCAGGGTCACCCCTTGGTTATTCAAGGCCTTATCAAATTATCAATTTTATTGGTCATCTCATTTTTTTGTTGGTTGAATTCGGCTTGAAATCTAGCTATACAGGCTTTTTGAGATGCCATAAAATTGGACATCAATCCTTCAAAATTATTGGTACTACCATAGTTGTTGGAAGGATTGTTGTTGAAATTACGATTCGAGGTTGAGCCGTTTGGTTGAAAACGATTTGGTGGATTGGAAGAATTGTTTTGAGGAGTGTTTTGGTTTTGTTTCCACCTAAGGTTTGGGTGATTTTTCCAAGAGGGGTTGTAGGAATCACCATAAGTGTTTGGATTGGGCTTGAAAGTATACCACTTGTCTCCCACTTCGTCGGTACGTGAAGATGCGTAGTCCCTAAAAGCTAGTTCAGGGAGTTTCATGCAATCACGAGTGTTGTGGGGACCACTAAAATATTCTCACGAAGAAGTGATTTTGTTCACTTGGCTTGAAGGTTTTGGAGCTTCGTAGGATTTCATAAGAAACTTGACTTGGTCCTCTGATGCGTGGAATTGCACCCTCGCAAAAGGTTTTACCTTTCAAGGGATCTTGAGAAGCTTGCAATCCCCACCAGGCAGTGTACCTGTTCATTATAGTATAGTATAGTGACAAGTACCGAGGGATTGATCGTTCAACTCAGGAATAGTGTTCGCTAGGATTAAAAAGTCTACTAAACTAGGTCTAAGGTGAGGGAAGATTCTTTTTGTATTTTTATATTTTTATAAAAGAAAATAAAAATCTCAGTTTTGAAGGAGTGGGCGGAATTAGTTGCTAGTCAACTAACCCAATTAACTAAAGATGCCATCAAAATAAAATAAAATAAACAAAAACTAATTTGTGGTGTAAACAATAATAAGAGAAAATGTGTTTACTTAGATTTCATTACTCCCTAGATATCTTTTACCGGTTGATTAGCTTGTTACAATTGCATGAATGACGGGTTATATTCCTTAATACTAGTTGTAGGGCCGTGCACGAAATTCCCTAACTCTATAAGCTCCTACTTCACTCTTATGTCGAGCCAACTAAAAGCTCCTAACATGGGATCACTAGAATTCGCTTATGCATTAAATACAACCATTAAATCATAGTACACCTCCGATCATGTTTCTTAATACGTTCAAGCAAGTTACCAATTGGAAATCTGCCAGTTTTCTTAAGCCTAACATCGAATACAATCATCCACAACAATTATAAACAAACCATCAACCAATAATCAAAATCTATGTTTCATTACATCTAAGCAAACACAAGAAAAACCTAGCCTAGCATGTTAAAAAGAAGACAAGCATAAGATAGAATCAAACAACACATAGAAATATTGAATGATTATTGGAAAACTTATCTTCAATTGAACATGGATGGAACAAGGGTTGAAACCCTTATTTCTACAGAAAATTCGTCTAGGGTTTGCACAAAGAAGTTCTCCAAAAGTTCCACACTTAATGAATGAAAATAACAAAACTATATATAGATTTTACACCTTGACGGCGTCACGTTATAGTTTGTGATGCTGTCAACTCGCCGCCAAGATAAAATTCGTATTGCCTAGATCCACTTCTGACGCCATCATGTGTAATTTTACTCTGGGCTGTCACATGTATTTTGACCTTGATGGCCTTGGTGACGCCGTCAGGCCAAAATGCCTTGAAATTGTTCTGGGCCGTCATGTGTATTTCCTACATCCACCTCTTTTGCCAAGCTTGACGCCGTCACTAGCATGGTCTTAACGTCGTCAGGTACTGTTCCCAGCAAGGATTTTGAGACTTTGTCGTTTTCTTCACTTTTTCGCTCCAAAAACGTCCAAAATGCTTCCTTTTGTAAATTTCCTCTCAAACGTACCTAAAATGACAAAAGGAACGATTTAGGGTAATAATTGATCAAATAATCACGAATTCGGGCTTAAATGACCCCCCAACAGCGGTACACTTTTCGTCTTATCATCCTCAAGTTCCATGATCCTATGGTCGGGAATGCTTGAATTATTCGAAGGCAAAGATATTGCCTTGACCATTTTGTTCAAGTCACGGGGATCATTCAAACATTCGTTGTCATAGATAGCAAGATCTTCTATGATTCCCCATGATTCTTCTGCATTCTTGTCACGTAGCTTACCACCGGCCGCTTGGTCAATGGTTTGCCTTGTGGATTAATTGACATGATCATAACAGATTTGGACTTGAAGCAAAAGATCAATGCCGTGGTGAGGGAATTTTTGGAGTAAGTCCTTAAAACGAGTCCAAGCTTCGTAAAGCGTTTCACCTTGACGTTGTTGGAACATCAAGATGTCATTCCTTAACTTGGTGGTTCTTCGCGGTAGGAAAAATTGAGCAAGGAAACGAGAAGTGAGAACATCCCAAGAGGTGATGGATTACGGGGGTAAACGCTCAAGCCATTGACTAGCTTGGTCACATATAGAGAATCGAAAGAGACGCAATCGGGTCGTCTCTCGAGTGGCAACATCAAGGTCTATGGAATCTACGATTTTAAGGAAATCCTTAAGATGTTGGTTTAGATCTTCGGAACGATATCCATGGAATACACATCCGCTTTGCAATAACCAGATGGTGTCAGATCGCAAGGGAGATACATTGGCTCCATGGGTAAGCTCAATGGTATTTCGATAGCCTTTGTGGCTAGGTCAAGAGTATTCTCCTAAAGTGCGTGCTCTAGGTGGTTCGGGTGGGTTTTGGTAGTTTGGTTGGCTTGGTTGAACGATGGGATCAAGGATATTATCACCTTCCATGATGGTTGATGATAATGGTTACGAAAAAAATTACAAAGAAAAAGATAGACTAAAGAAAACCTAATAAAAAGAAAATAAAATCTCACTAGAAAGGAATCTAATGAGTAGACCTAATAAAAATAAAATTCAACCTAAATAATAATTATTCCCCGGCAACGACGCCAAAAACTTGATGCGTGGTTTTGCAACCTTGCAAAAGGTTTTACTTCCCAAGGGATCTTGAGAAGCTTACAATCCCCACCAGGCAGTGTACCTGACTAATGAGGCGAAAAATGAACCATTTTTAGGGGGTCATTTAAGCCCGGAATTGAATTTATTTGATCAAATATTGCCCTAAATCGTTCCTTTTGTGATTTTAGGTACTTTGGGAGAGAAATCTGGAAAAGGAAGCAATTCGGACGTTTTTGGAGCATAAAAGTGAAGAAAACGCCAAAGTCTTAATTTTCCTTGCTGGGAACAGTAGGTGACGGCGTCAAGAAGAAATCTCTGATGGCGTCAAGAGTAATTTCCATGACGATCCAGTACAGATTTGACGGCATCACAAGGTAGGGCGTCAAGAGGAAAATGCATGACGGCCTGGAAATACATAACACATGACGGCGTCAAAAGTAGATCAAGGCAGTCCGAGGAGTATTTTGGCGGCGAGGTGACGGCGTCACAAAATTGTTCTTGACACCGTCAGCCCCTATTTCCTATATATAGTTTTCTAATTTTCACATTAAAAAGAGAGGAGTTTTGGAAAAACCCTAGGTCCGAACTTAATACGAATTTTACAGGTTTTTCAAGGGTTCTCAGCCCTTGATCCCTTTCATGTGTAATCGAGATAAGTATTCTTTTAATTCAATCAATATGTCTATGTGTTGGTTGTCTATATCTTGTTCTTGTCTTAATTCCATCATGCTAGGCTAGATCTATCTTGTGTTTGCTTGGATTTAATGAAACCTAGATGTTAATTATGTGTTGATTACTTGTTTATGGTTGTATTGGATGAATGAATTCGATGTTAGGCTTAAGAAAACTGGCAGATCTCCAATTGGTAACATGCTTGAACGTCTTAGGAAACATGAACTGACGTGCACTAGGTTTTATTGGTTGTATTTAATGCATGAGTAAATTCTAATGATCCCATGTTAGGAGCTTCTTAGCCGGCTCGACATAGGAGTGACGTAGGCACTCATAGGATTGGGGAATTAAGTGCGCCACCCCATGAATGGTATTAAGGAATACAATCCATCATCCACGCAACTATAATAAGTAATTAACGTGTAAAAGATATCTAGGGAGTAGTGAAATCTAAGTAAACACAATTTCTCCACTTATTGCTCACAACCTTAGTATAATTTAGTTTATTTTTATTTTTAGTATTTTATTTTGATTGCATCTTTAGTATTGGGTTAGTTGACTAGCAACTAATTCCGCCCAAATCCTTCAAACCCGAGATTTTTACTTGCTTTCTAAAAATTATAAAAATACAAAAAGAATCATCCCTCATATTTAGAACTAGTATTTATGTTTTCTAATCCTAGCGACACTATTCCCAGCTGAACGATCAATCCCCCGGTACTTGTCACTATACTATACTACAACGATCAGGTACACTTCCTGGTGGGGGTTGTAAGCTTCTCAGGATCCCTTGAGAGGTAAAGCCTGGTGCGATTCCCACGTATCAAGTTTTTGGTGCCGCTGCCGGGGAATAGTTATTGTCTAGGTTAGAATCTCTTTTTATTAGGTCTACTTGCTAGATTCCTTTCTAGTAAGATTTTATTATTATTTTTAGGTTTTCTTTAGTCTATCCTATTTCTTTGTGTTTTTGTTCGTAACTCTTCACCACCCGACATCATGGACGGTGGGAACATCCTTGAACCCGTCATCCCACCACAACAAAACCCACCACTAGAACCCCTTAGGCCCCTAACCTTAGGAGAATATTCCCGACCTAGCCACCAAGGCTACCGAAACACCATTGAGCTCACTGGAGCCAATGTGACTCCCTTGCGATCCGACACCATCCGGTTGGTGCAAAGCGGTTGTGCATTCCATGGACTTCGTTCCGAAGATCCAAACCAACATCTTAAGGACTTCCTAAAAATCGTAGATTCCATAGACCTAGGTGTTGAAACTAGAGAGACAACCCGATTACGCCTATTCCAATTCTCTCTACGGGATCAAGCTAGTCAATGGCTTGAGCGTTTACCCGCGGGATCCATCACCATATGGGATGATCTCACCACTCGTTTCCTTGCTCAATTTTTCCCACCGGGGAGAACTACTAAGCTTAGAAATGACATCTTGATGTTCCAACAACGTCAAAATGAATCTCTCTATGAAGCATGGACTCGTTTCAAGGACTTACTCCAAAAAGTCCCTTATCATGGCATAGATCTTTGGCTCCAAGTCCAAATTTTTTATGACCATATCGATCTCTCCACGAGGCGAGCCATTGACCAATTGGCCGGTGATAAGCTACGTGATCTAAGTGCGGAACAATCATGGGAACTCATAGAAGATCTTGCTCTCTATGACAACGAAAGTTGGAATGATCCCCATGATTTGAACAAAACGGTCAAGGCAATATCTTTGCCTTCGAACAATTCTAGCACTCCCGACCGTAGGATCATGGAACTTGAGGACCAAGTCAAGTTTCTCATGAAATCTTACGAAGCTCCTAAGCCTTCAAGCTAAGTGAGAAAAATCACTTCTTCATGCGAATTATGTAGTGGTCCCCACGACACTCGTGATTGTGTGGAACTCCCCGGAACAGCTTTTGCGGACTACGCATCCACGCGTACCGACGAAGCCGGAGATAAGTGGTACACTTTCAAGCCCGAGCCAAACCCTTACGGTGATTCATACAACCCCTCTTGAAAAAATCACCCAAACCTTAGGTGGAAACAAAATCAACCCAATTCTTCCAACCCGCCTAATCGTTATCAACCAAACGGTCCACCCTCCAACCGTACTTTCAACAACAATCCTTCTAACAATTATGGTAGTACCAAAAATCTTGAAGGATTGATGTCTAAGTTTATGGCATCTCAAGAAGCTCGCATAGCTAGGTTTGAAACCGAATTCAACCAACAACAAACGGAGATGACCAACAAGATTGACAACTTGTTGAAAGCCCTCAACAACCAAGCATTAACCACACCTAGGAAGGACACTAGGGACACCAATAACAGAATCCAAATTAAGGACCCCTCATCATCCAAACATGTCCACTTTGTCAATGTTGTCACCATTAGGCCAATAGATAAGGGAATAGAGGAAAGTGACAAGGATGAAGTTGGAGTAGAAACCAAGACTAGGGATGAAAGTAGGGAAATTGAGGTTAAAAAGGAAGAGGAATTAGAGGAGGTAGAGCCTATAGAAAAGTACTTTGATAAGTTGCCCACCAAGGAAGAACGGGAATACCATAAGGATTTATTCAATAGTCCCGAGAGACCATATATCCTTGGCACACCCCTTATCAAAATGGGAGACCCTTCTAACATTAACATACCATGCAACATAGGGCATATGAATATATGGAAAGCTTACATCGACTCTAGATCTCCTGTTAACATCATGACTAGGACTTATTACAATTGGGTGATGAAGAAACAACTTGATTTTAGGATGATACCCAATAGGAATTTGATAAGTAATTTTGTAGGAAGAGTGAAGGGATTGCATGTGATTATAGGAAATCTCACCTATGAGATCGATTTTATGATAGTGGAAGACACCCGTCCGGTGATAGATGATTGCCTAAGCCAAGTAATATTTGGAAAACCATTTGTTGAGGCCACTAGGATGAGTTATGACCCGACTCTAGGGATAGTTAGATTCAAGGAAGAAAATGATGAGGTTGCCTATCAAATGCCTTACAAAATTGAGCAATACCGCCTCCTCTCTAATATAGAAAAAGAACACAAGCAAGCGGCTTATTATAGGAATGAGGAGGATAGACGTAGAGGAGTAGAGTATGTAAAGAGTAGGATGCTTGGTTTCTACAAAGAATGCTTGCAACTAGGTCCGGAATACAAAACTGGTTTAGAAGATGACCTAGAGAGTGGAACCAACGATGAGGTCACGTAGTAACCCATGACCTTGAGTCTAGCTACAAGACTCGTAAATAAAGAAAAGCGCTTCTTGGGAGGCAACCCATGTTTTGTGTGATTTTATTTTGTTTGTTTGTTATTTGCTTTCGTATGCATGCTTTATTTTTATTGTTGGTAGATCATGTTTCTCAACTAAATAGTGGAAATACTTTATTTTGTTGTTTTGGCCTAGTCTTAACTCCACCTAAAAGTATTTTTGCAAGAGATAAGTGTAAGGGGAAACCCCAAATATGTTTTTAAGAAACAAACTCGATCATGATTCTCCACAATATTAAATGAACATGTATATTCGTATTTGTTAGAGTCACATGCTTGTATTGAGTCATAATGAAGTTTTGTAAGATTTTCCAGGAAGTAGGACCAAGTTTTTCCAGAAATTTTCCAGAAACTTAACATAAGAATTTCTGCAGGTCACTTCTGACGGCGTCAAGAATTTCTTCTTGACGGCGTCACGTGTAAAAATCTGGAAATTTTACCGGTTTTGTTTTTCTAACGGAGTCTTATGGTTTTTGTGAATTATTAAGTTTTATAATCTCCAGGAAATCTGCAAACTTCATTCCACAAGCATTATATCTTACTTTGTTTTCTAGGATTTAGTAACTTATATAGGATGCCGCCGATTTTATGTGAGGTTGTTTTGTCTATTTTCTCAGGATTTACAGGTTATGTATGACAAGAAAATGAATTATATTCTGGAAGGGAAGCTTTGATTGTTCATTCTCTTGGAGGAAGATTTAACCTGGCCACCTTATTATCCATACCGAGCGAATCAGGGGAGTATTTGATTTCATTCTTTTTACTTTTTCACTTTTACATTCTTTACTTGAACATTGGGGACAATGTTCATCTTAAGTGTAAGGGGAGGGTAAAATGATGATACCTTACATATGCACTTTCGCTTGAGTTTGTCTTGTTTGATGGTAGATGTGTAATAAAACTATGAGAAATACTTGTTAGTGCAATTTTAGCGCCAAATTTAAAATTTTTTACAACATTTAGGAGTGAAACTTTAGCCATAGCAAGCGTCTCATGGATAGGAGATTGTATGACTAGCACAAAACCGTATATTCAGAAAAATTTTCCACCCAAATATGTGAGGTTTGCCTTTAGATTTGATAGGAAAAGCATTTACTATTAGTGCTTATAAGTGTACCGGTAGCATTTAGATTCTAGAACTTGCGTTAGTGATGCATCCCGAGACCGCTAGTGAGACTACATTCGTGTAGTAGGATTTACAACATGATAAGAGGCATTAGGATCACCCTTGTGTTAAACCCGTATTATAATTACTTGACCATTTATGTCATATTACTTGGCTAGTTAAGTCAACTAATTTTTCCCACACCCTTGGCGTTGTACTCATTTTTAGTACACGAAACCCCTAGTACACCCCTCCGAGCCTATCTTTTCATTTCTAAGTTTAAGCATCTTACTTAAAGGAAGAATTTGTTACACCCCACTTAAATGTACACCTAAATCGCCTTAGCCTTCCGTGTATGCACTCATCTTTAGTGCATTATTGTTATTTGTTAAACCCTAAGTTAACTATCTAATTGATTACATGGTTGCTAAGTCGAGTCATATCCTTGTACATATTGTTTTGGGACGATTGGGACTCATGGGTAAAGTACTTATTTTATGGAGTAATGGGGAAGAACATCATTTATTACCCCCATATGTGCGTTAATCTTAAAAGTGCTCCAAGTGTTTTGATTTTCTTAATTCGAGTCATTAGAATAGTTTATTGTAAAGTATGTAAAGATTCAAGTGTAAGGGAAATTTACATTCCCTATGATGTATTATTTTGGATGGTAGGGTAAGAGTGTATGTAAAAAAAAAATAATAAAATAAAAAAAATCGATAAAATTAAAAAAAAAATTAAAAAAAAATAGAAAAAGAAAAAGAGAAAAAACATACGGACTACCATCCCGTTTTCATTCTATGTTCATTTTATGTTTTTGTTAATTTTCATTTATTAGCTTAAGTCGAGTCTAGTCTTGGCTTAGCAACGCCATATTGTACATGTAATTAACCAAGATTGTTAACTCGCCACCAGTAAAAACTTCCTTTATCCAACAAAACCGTGTATTTCATATCCCTACACCTAACGTTACAACCCTTTAAAAGACCTCTTTGATAGTTTATCCTAGGTGCTTACGCCATGTGGTGGAGGTTTGATCATTTCCCAAGCCTATGGTAATCTATTTTGCTATGACAGGTAGTGAGAGATATCTTCCGTTTTCATATTATAATTTATACTTTATTACACCCGAGAGATGTGAGTATCTAAACACTATTTGTGAGGTGCTAGTGTATGGCCTCCGTGCTTGTCTTTGGTCTTTAGTGGAACGATAATTTGTTGTAATTACTTTTATATTAGTGTTAAATGACCCCTAACTTGTATTTTGAGTAGAATAAAAGCGCATTTGCTTGAGGACAAGCAAATCTCAAGTGTAAGGGTATATGATGTGGCGAAAAATGAACCGTTTTTAGGGGGTCATTTAAGCCCGAAATTGAATTTATTTGATCAAATATTGCCCTAAATCATTCCTTTTGTGATTTTAGGTACTTTGGGAGAGAAATCTGGAAAAGGAAGCAATTCAGACGTTTTTAGAGCATAAAAGTGAAGAAAACACCAAAGTCTTAATTTTCCTTGCTGGGAACAGTAGGTGACGGCGTCAAGAAGAAATTTCTGACGGCGTCAAGAGTAATTTCCATGACGATCCGGTACAGATTTGATGGCGTCACAAGGTAAGGCGCCAAGAGGAAAATGCATGACGGCCTGGAAATACATAACACATGACGGCGTCAAAAGTAGATCAAGGCAGTCCGAGGAGTATTTTGGCGGCGAGGTGACGACGTCACAAAATTGTTCTTGACGCCGTCAGCCCCTATTTCCTATATATAGTTTTCTAATTTTCACATTAAAAAGAGAGGAGTTTTGGAGAAACCCTAGGTCTGAACTTAATACGAATTTTACAGGTTTTTCAAGGGTTCTCAGCCCTTGATCCCTTTCATGTGTAATCGAGATAAGTATTCTTTTAATTCAATCAATATGTCTATGTGTTGGTTGTCTATATCTTGTTCTTGTCTTAATTCCATCATGCTAGGCTAGATCTATCTTGTGTTTGCTTGGATCTAATGAAACCTAGATGTTAATTATGTGTTGATTACTTGTTTATGGTTGTATTGGATGAATGAATTCGATGTTAGGCTTAATAAAACTGGCAGATCTCCAATTGGTAACATGCTTGAACGTCTTAGGAAACATGAACTGACGTGCACTAGGTTTTATTGGTTGTATTTAATGCATGAGTAAATTCTAAGGATCCCATGTTAGGAGCTTCTTAGCCGGCTCGACATAGGAGTGAAGTAGGCATTCATAGGATTGGGGAATTAAGTGCGCCACCCCATGAATGGTATTAAGGAATACAATCCGTCATCCACGCAACTATAACAAGTAATTAACCTGTAAAAGATATCTATGGAGTAGTGAAATCTAAGTAAACACAATTTCTCAACTTATTGCTCACAACCTTAGTATAATTTAGTTTATTTTCATTTTTAGTATTTTATTTTGATTGCATCTTTAGTATTGGGTTAGTTGACTAGCAACTAATTCCGCCCAAATCCTTCAAACCCGAGATTTTTACTTGCTTTCTAAAAATTATAAAAATACAAAAAGAATCATCCCTCGTCTTTAGAACTAGTATTTAGGTTTTCTAATCCTAGCGACACTATTCCCAGCTGAACGATCAATCCCCCGGTACTTGTCACTATATTATACTACAACGATCAGTTACACTGCCTGGTGGGAGTTGTAAGCTTCTCAGGATCCCTTGAGAGGTAAAGCCTGGTGCGATTCCCACGTATCACTGACCGATGTAGTATAGTGAGTCGCAAGTACCGGGGGATTGATCGTTCTCTAGGGGAATAGTGTCGTTAGGATTGAAAGCTACGTGAATTAGGTCTGAAGGTGAGGGATGATTCTTTTTGTATTTTTATGAAAGCAAGTAAAAATCTCGGGTATTGAAAGAGTGGACGGAATTAGTTGCTAGTCAACTAACCGAAGATTACTACTAAAACAAAATAAATAAAATAACAGAAAACTAAATTGGTGAAGTTCTTATAGTGAGAAAATGTGTTTACTTAAATTTCACTACTCCCTAGCTATCTCTTACTAATTAATTGGTTTGTTATAATTGTTTGGATGAAGGGTTATTTTCCTTAATAGCATTCGTGGGGGCGTATACGTCCTTCCCCAACTATATAAGCTTCTATCTCTTCCTATGATGACACGTTTAGTATCCTATCATGGCCTCCTAAATAGTCACTTATGGATTAAAAACAACCAATAACATCGATGTACATAGCCGAATACGTTTCTCAAGACGTTCAAGCCTGTTACCTTATAGGAATTCGACCAGTTTTCTTGATCCTAACGCAAAATCAATCACCCAATACAATCAAACAAACCAACAATCAATAATTAACAGCTAGGTTTCATTAGATCTAAGCAAACACTAAAAAACCTAAGCTAGCATGTTAAACGAAAGAAAAGCATAAAAGATAATAAAATAACACATAGACATATTGAATGATTAAAAGAAAGACTTATCTTCAATTGAACATTAAGGAAAAGAGGGTTTGGAAACCCTAAGTTTACTGGAAAATTCGTCTAGGGTTTTATCTCTCAAAAGTTACACACTAATGAATGAAACATCGAAAAATATATATAGATATACAAGTCTGACGGCGTCAGGTTCTAGCCTCTGATGCCGTCAGATCGTCGTGTTTTAGGGTTTCGTATCACCCAAGAGATCTCTGACGCCGTCCCGTTATAATAGTTCTGGGCTATCTCTTGTTGAGTTAAAAGGAGACGACCTTGCTCCAAATACACCTGACGCCGTCAGGTGTTAACTTGACAAATTCTTCTAGGGCGTCTCAGCATAAAAATTCTTGACATATCGTCATAAGATGACGGCGTCAGCTCCAAAGCGTGACGCCGTCAGGTGTTAAATCCTGACTTTCTTGACTTTTCTTGTTTTCTTCATTCTTGAGTATAAAAGCGTAAAAAATGCTCCATTTTCCAGACTTCATGTACCAAGTACCTAAGATGACAAAAGAAACAATTTGAGGTAATATTTAATCATAAAAACACGATTTAAGGCTTAAATGACCACCTAAAAGCGTAACAAACATTTCCTTATCAGTGATAAAAAATAGTATAGCATGAAAAACAAACAAAAATTTTGTTACTGGTAAAAACGGTTATTAAATATCGTAATGATTCATTAATCATTTATTAGCATTTACTATTCATAGGGAAATTTTACGAGAGGTTACACTTCTGAACATCTTGCTATTAATAATAATAATAATAATAAATAAATAAATAAATGTGCTTTTATGCTAACCCTAGTTTCGTTTTTGCAGATGCTGTTGGCCTATATTGATAGCATGGTTATAGTTACAGAAAGTATAAACTTCAAGATCTGAGGTAAGGTACTAACGATTATATGTATATCATGCATTTTTTTAGATTCTTATGAAACTTACAATCTTAATATTTATTAGAGTTTTTTAGTGGACCATTGTACTTTCAAATTTTATTTAAGAAAACACGTACTCTCAAATTTATTTAATTTATAATAGTATTTCTTTTATCTTAGTCCATTAAACTAAAGTAAAAAAAGGACTAAGAAAATCAAAGGGCAAAGACCATCATCCATCACCAACCTCTCATTCGTCATTCACTGCAAATCATGATCCTCCAATTCTCAACATGAACCAAAGGTCAAACACCATCACCGACCGCGGCACCATATAAAGTTGACTTCCCGTCATTGTTTTTCGATCTCCCCTTCATTCCGTCATTGTTTTTGGATCTCCCTGGGTACGATTATATGGAATAGAATTTTGTATTGTTAGGTTTGTTATTTAGACTTATTTGCAATTATGAGCTATTTAGTTTTTTTTTTTTTTTTTTTTTTTTTTTTTTTTTTTTTTTTTTTTTTTCTTACATGTTGGTTAACTGCTTGAAATAAGTGTTTAAGGACTTATAAGTTCATGTGATGTGATGTTAGGTTTGTTGATTCTAGTTGCTAGCGATTTTGAGTAAAAGGGGAAATAGTTTATCTTCTTTGTTTAATTAACCTCATGGAACATGGACTTATGCAGAAATAAGGCTTTTGTATTTTTTGTTGATAAAGATTCAATATGTTTCATTCGGCTACTTGGGCATCTGAGTTTTTCCCTCTCCCTCATGAAGCATATTGGCCTCAATCGTCTATCACATTGCTCCCAAGTTCTGATCTTAAACGAAATGGAAGAGGTCGTCCTCGTTCAACAAGGCTTCGGAATGGAATGGACATTAAAGAAGGAAGAAAAGGTAGCCTTTGTGGGATTTGTAAGAAAAGTGGTCATTATCAGAAAACATGTCCTTCTAGGTTCGAGATGAAGTGTATGCAACAATAAATTCTATGTTGGGAACCTCAGTTTTTTCGTCCAGAGTACCTGATGTTGCATTTCAAATGTTAATTTAGTTGAAATATTTGAGAAATAATTGTATAAAGTTGAAAGTACCTATTTTGTTAAATAAATTTTGAAAGTACTATGGTCTAATAAAAAACTCATATTTATTATACATGATCAAAGTGCAAGTACGTGTTCAATATGAGACAGGTTTTCTTAATTTGTACAATGGTGTGACAATCTCATGTACGCTTTTGAACGTACTTCTTCTTATCAAAAGAACCTACAAGAATACGTATGTTTTTGATAAAATTTACATAAATTTCAAGTCGTTTATAGGTTGCTGATGAACATAAATTAAATTTTTTATGAGCTAATGTTTGATTAAAGATTATTTTACAAATCAAACTTTTCTTACATGCCAAGAGATCAATACTTACCCGCCATCTTTATTTGATCTAATGGATGAAATTAATCTAACAATTTAAAAATCCCACTTTCATCCATTTTTTTCAAATATTAATATCCTTCAAATCGTTAATTGTTAAGCGAAAAGAAAATATACCATTACGATGAACATTTAATTATCTTTCTATAGATAGACACTTTGATATATTTTCGACAATATTTTTCTCGTGTTTTCACTTCTTTTTTTTTCGTTACTGAAATTTGCATGAAAAATTCGTATGTGATTAAACACTAATTTGAATATTCTAATAATATCACATTTGATATTAGTGTTAAACACATATGATATGATATGATATGATATGATATGTAATATCATATACGATTTAACACTAATATCACATGTGATTTCATATCATATGTGATTTAACACTAATATCACCTTGTGATATTATTAGAATATTCAAATTAGTGTTTAATCACATGTGATTTCTTATGCACGTTTTAACAACGAAGAAGATTTTTTTTGTCGAAAGTAAGTGCCCGTCTATAGACAAATAATTAAATGCTCATCGCGATGGTGTAATTATTTTCGCTTAACGATTAATAGTTTAAGAGATATTTAAATTATAAAAAATAAGTGAAATGTTAAAATGCTTTTAATCTCAGCCATTGATTTCTTTTTAGATGAAGTGTGGTGATGAGTTATTTGGTATGTGCGAAAAGTTTAGCATGTAAAATAACTCTCCTCCCTAATGTTTTTGTTTTTAGATCCTTACGAAAGTTAACAATATTAATCGTCTATTTATTATAAATGATCAAAATAAAAGTATGTGTTCATTATGATACAAGTTTTCTTAATTTGTTCAATGGTATGACAATCCCATGCTTTTGAATGAACTTTTTCTTATCAAAAGATGCTAAAATTTACGTAAATTTCAAGTTGTTTATGGGTTGCTGATGAATATCAATTTTATGGTAACTAATGTTTTTTGTTTTTTAGATCATTATGGAAACTGACAATATTAATCATTTATTTATTTTGTTTTCTTAAGAAAAAGAAGAAAAAAAAAACTTTTTTATGCTTTTATGCTATTGTTTCTGTTTCGTTTTTGCAGATGTTATTGGCTTATTGATAGCACGGTTATAGTTTCAGAAAGTAAAAACTTCAAGATATGAAGTAAGGTACTAATAATTCTATGTTTATGCTGTGTTTTTTTAGATTCTTGTGGAAACTTACAATCTTAATCGTTTATTTATTATACATAATCAAAGTACAAGTACGTGTTCAATATGATACATATTTTCTTAATTCATACAATGGTGTGACCTTAGACAATTTGTTATTCGGTTTCTATACGTTTTAATAATCACAAAATATAAAAACACGTTACGTAAAACTACGCTTAATAAGTTTTTGATCGAGAAAACTCGTTTCGACAACGTCTTGACTACAGCATCACTTAAGTTATGAACAAACACTATACCAATTTAGTTAAGTTATCAAAGAAAATATTTTTCTTAAAACTTCACATTTTTATGTGACAAATATTTTTACAAAAGTATTTTTGCAATAATAAAGAAATATTTTAATAAGAAAATATATTTGAATTTAAAATTCTCTAAGAGCTAGTTTCCCACCCAAAATCAGATACCAGATAAATTTCACCACACTAGGACAAAAATAAGAGTGTATATCGGGACGGTATCGTAAACATAGCGATGGTCCCTTATATATACGGGTTCGTCAAAGGTTTAAAGGACAACCCCCACTCCTCCTGGTGCCTATAAATACTGCACTATTCCCAGAAGAAAAACTGATCCTCTTAGTACAAAAACATTATGTTCTTTCCTTCTTCTTCTTTGATCACTATAACGTATTGATATCTGTTTATAAGTGATCTCATTATCCTCTACATCAAAGTGCAAGAGAAGAACGCTCATATTCGTCACGAAACGAAGTGTTATAGATTATTCATCACACACACCTAACTTGTGTTATGATTCTCTTCTTCCTTCAAACTCTCTCATTTGTGTATATTGTATATTAATGTATCCGACTTGTGTGTGAGTCGAGATTAGGTGTGTTAGTGTAGATTAGGACTTGGTATGAGTCCTTGTATTGGTGTGTGAAGACTAAGACTTAGTGTGAGTCCGTGAAGTGAAGTGTGAAGACTTGGACCGTATGAAAGTCCAAGTGAATGGTGTGTACGTTCGTGTGAAGACTTGGGTTGTGTGTAAATCCAAATGGACGAGGTGTATGTCCGTGTAGTGTCGTGTGTCGGTGTATAAATTTGTTCTACCTAGGATTAGGACTCGACATTCCGTTTAGTGTCGTAAATTGGTGTAAGCGTTGGTGTATGGTTTGCTCCCCCTGAAGGGAGTATGTTGGCATAGTGATTGCGAACTCTCGAGTGTGATACTCAAGGAGTGGAGTAGGGCGAAGAGTGAGCTTCGTACCAAACCATTATAAATCTCCGTGTCTCGGTTTGGTTGTTTTCTTCCTTTATCTCTTGTCTTTACTTTGTTTTCTTTACTCATTATTATCGTGTTCATATACATTTGATAGATATCACATAACTAAGAATCAAACTTTTTTCAGAAAGAAATAAAAAGGATCTAAAAGTCTTTAAACGTAATTATAAACGGTGAAACTATTCAACCCCCCTTTCTAGTTTCTCACAATGGATAAAATTCTTCTTATCAAAAGAACCTACAAGAAATATTTGGTATAAATGTCATTTGCTGAGTCACGTTTATGATTTGTATTCTTGAGTGTCCTTAGACTTTTGATATATAACAAATTTTTAATTCATGACTAGTTTTCTTTGACTCATCTCCAACGTCTTGGTAACTCAAGACATTATAGAGTTGTTTTGGGTATTACAAATTATGTGTTACAAAGTGGATATATGCAAAAGGATTTGTTCCTCTATTAAGAGCATGACATTACTGTTGGCCAATCGATTAATTGACTGATATTCACACGGCTGTGACTGAAGTGGAAGTTAAACTGTTGTTATAACTTACTTTAGTAGTATCGAGCTGATAAACAGGACAATGCCGAGAAACAGCAAGTCTAAGAACAATCCGAATAGTATCTGGTTTAACAAATGGACTAAAGGTCTCATCAACATCAATACTAGAAAGTTGGGTGTTGCTATTCGCTACAATACGAGCCTTGCAACAACTAAGTGAACCATCTGCTAAATACTTGTGCCGAAATAGCCACACAGAACGAACAATGTTCACATTTGGGGTCGCGGCACAAGTGTCCAAGTATTATTTTTAATAAGTGCATTATATTCATTACACATAGCATTTTGCCAATTGGAGTCATTAAAGGCGGTGTAGGACTTAGGTAACAGATAAACAGTAGACATATTTAAAGTAAGACGATCGGGAGGACGATTAGAACCGACACGAAAACGTGTGACCATGGGGTGAGTTGAAACCGGGTTTGTGTTTGGTATATCGGTCAGTGAAATGGCTGCAATAGATTGGTCTGTGGAGTTAGTGATAGGTGTAGAGGATTTTTGGGCCTGATCATAACGGGTGGTTGTTAGGCTTGATTGGTGACGTGTGGTTGTTGGGCCTGAGTACTAGCGATTGGGTATTGGGCTTGAGGATCTAGTTTTTAGGCCACATGAACAGGTTGCATGGTGTTGTTTATATTAGTTGGAGAGTGAATATTAGTGTTAACATGTTGTATTGACGTGTGAGGAATGTTGCGTAGATGGAGTAGCAATGGGCATGGTACGAATAGTATTGGGGATTAAATTTGCTTGAGTCAAAAGGTATATGAGGGTGGGGATGTTGGTGTCATCGAACCATATGGAAAAACGGCTTCATCAAAAGTAACATGACGAGACAAAATAATTTTGTTGGTATTTAAGTCAAGACATCTATAGCCCCAACGGTTTGCCAGATAACATAAGAATATGGAGGGTGTGGTACGTGGTTCTAGTTTGTGGTTCGCATAAAGGCGAGGTTAACACAAGCAACCAAAAACACACAAAAAGTGAGTAGTCGGGTTTGGTTCCAAACAAACGAGTGTGGGGTACTTCATTGTTAATGACACTAACGTGTATTATATTAAGGAGATGAATGGCCATATTAAGTGCTTCGACCAAAATTGAAGGGGAAGGTGAGCTTGAAAAAGGAGGGTTCGAATAAGGTTATTAATAGTGTGTATCATGCTTTCCGATTTACCATTTTGTTGAGACGTTTTAAGGCAAGAAAAACGAAATTGTATGTCCTTAGAGGCAAACAAATCATGTAGGTGACGGTTATCAAATAAACACTGAAAATACTTTATTTCACACTTAAACCGAGTATTAACAAAATTGCGAAACAACACAAACTTAGACAAAGCATCAAATTTATTAAGCAAAGGATAAACCCATACATAATGAGAATAATGGTCCAAGAACAAAACATAATATTTGAAACCCGTAAGACTCGGAATTGGGGAGCTCCACAAGTCCGAGTGAACAATGTCAAAACAAGACGCAACAAACTTATTTGAACTAGAGAACGAAAGCCTTACGTGTTTGCCAAGCTGACAAGCATGATAAATCGTGGTAGGTTTCATTTTATTACATGAAATAGAATTACTGGAAATTAAACTACGTAACACTTCACTTCCTCGATGTCCAAGTCGATGGTGCCACGTGTGAAGACTCACAATAAACAGGAGATGGATGAAACATGCTTACAAGGCATGAGATTGGATGAAACATGCTTACAAGGCAAATTGATGAATCAATTTGATGTAATTCCCATAATGATCTAGGAATTGGAAATCTTGTTTGCCAATTATTGTTCGACAGATTACTATCTTTTGTACTTTCACCACTAGCAGATCAACTGATGTGGTGGAACTATGTAAAGTTAGGTCCTAGGTTTTCAAGAAAATTTTGGTGGTTATATGAATATAGCTATGGGTATTTTATTTTCTTGAAGATATTTATTATCGAAAATACTAATGTTTGAACTTTTATCTGTAGATATGGCTCAACCCGATACCCCATCTGTGATTTCTGCTTTCAAGAGTCATCTTGAGAGAGAAAAATTGACTGGAAAGAATTTCAATGATTGGCACCGTTCGCTTAGAATTGTCTTGAGGACGACCGGTAAGCTCAATTACTTGACCGATGAATGTCCTGCTGAGCCAGCTGCTACTGAATCAGAAGCAGTTAAGGCGGCATGGAGGGAGAAACATGCTAAGTTTAATGAGGTTGCTTGTTTAATGCTCACTAGCATGAGTGCTCAATTACAAAAGAAGTATGA
Organism: Artemisia argyi; assembly: GCA_030686995.1. Taxonomy (NCBI): domain Eukaryota; kingdom Viridiplantae; phylum Streptophyta; class Magnoliopsida; order Asterales; family Asteraceae; genus Artemisia; species Artemisia argyi. The sequence continues at coordinate 24,497,930 of CM060696.1, forward strand.
GTACTACTTTCCAAAAGACATGCTTGAAGAACTTCAAAAGTCTTATGAAAAGTCTCCCGCAGTTGAATTGTATAATGAACTGGACAAGCTACACAACTGCAAGCATGGTGATGGTAAACCAGTTGAAGATTATGTGACTGAGATGAAGGAATCTTTTGATCAGCTTCACAGAATTGGATTTGGTTACCCTGAGAATGTGCAAGTGCACTTGATCAACAGGGCTCTTAACAAGGACTTTGCTGGTTCAACATGCACTGCTCGGGGAAGACAGACTCAGAATTACTCGCACTGCTTGTTGATTATGAGAAAAGTCTACCAGCCAAGGTCAAGGCTCCTACCCCGCAAGTGTTGGCGATTCATGGGGGAGAATCTAGAAGAAATCGCATGTGAACAAAGGCAAAAGGAAAGGTAACAAAGGCAAGCAGATCATGGCCTATCAACCTGAACCCAAGATGAAGCAACATCAGCCTAAGCAGAAAAAGGTGAATCCACCAAACAAGAAGGATCAGGCATGTCACCATTGTCATGAAAAGGGCCATTGGAAGCGCAATTGTCCTCTCTACATTCATGACTTGCGACTCAAGAAGCAGGGGAATGAAGCTGGTAACCCCAGCTCATCAGGTGCGTTCTTTATGATTGAATTATTCACTCTTACTCCTAAATTGAATTCATGGGTATATGATACGGGATGTGGCATTCATATTTGCAATACCTTGCAGGGGTTTAGAGTTGAGAGAAAGCTGGCCTATGGACAACAATTCTTGCACGTTGGTAACGGAGCGCATGCAGGAGTTGAAACTATAGGAGTTTATGATTTAGTGTTGCCTTCGGGCCTAGTACTATCTTTAAATAATTGTCATTATGCACCGTCAATTGTTAGAGGTGTAATTTCATTTTCATGTTTGTTGAACCTTGGTTTTCATCATACTATTTCTAGCAATGGAATTTCAGTTTCTTTAAATGGTGTTTTTTATTTTAATGTTATTGCTGTGAATGGTGTCTTTGAAATTGATATGAATAATAATGATAATGTTTTTGTTAAAAATAATTCAATGTATAGCATCAACAATAAGAGAATCAAGAAAGGTCTGGATTCGTCTTATCTTTGGCATTGTCGACTTGCTCACATTGGCAAAGATCGCATGAAAAAGCTGCAACATGATGGTCTTTTAGAAAAGATCAATGATGAATCATATGATAAATGCGAATCTTGCATTGCTGGGAAGATGACTAAGAAACCCTTTAAAAATAGGATTGAAAGGGCTAATGATCTACTTGGTCTTATTCACACAGATGTGTGTGGACCACTTAGACATGTGTCAAGAAGAGGTGCTAGCTACTTCTTAACATTTACGGATGATTACAGCCGTTATGGTTATGTTTATTTACTTAAACATAAACATGAGGTATTTGAAATATTCAAAGTGTTTAAAGCAGAAGTAGAGTTGCAACTAGGAAAGAAGATTAAAGCTCTTCGATCCGATAGAGGTGGTGAATACCTGAGTCAAGAGTTTATAGATTACTTAGCAAAGGAGGGAATTGTCCAGCACCTTACTTCTCCATATACTCCACAACAAAATGGTGTATCTGAGAGAAGGAATCGTACATTGCAAGACATGATACGATCTATGTTTAATCTAACAACTCTTCCCTACTCGTTTTGGGATTATGCCTTGGAATCTGCGGTTCGCATTTTAAATATGGTTCCAACAAATAAGGTGGATAAGACTCCATATGAGGTATGGACTGGAAAAGCTCCTAACCTGTCTTATCTAAAGGTCTGGGGTTGTGAGGCGTATGTTAAACGTGACTCAGCAGACAAACTCCAACAAAGATCTGTAAAGTGCATCTTCGTAGGATACCCTATGGAAACTATGGGATACTACTTTTATTACCCAACTGAAAACAAAGTTTTTATTGCAAGGTATGGAGACTTCTTAGAAAAGGAGCTCATATCTCAAGAATTCAGTGGGAGAGTATATGATCTGGAAGACGATCATGAAGATGTAGCACCTTCTGAAAACACTAGCCAACTTCCTGAAGAATCTGAAAGTTTAGGTCCTCCACCTGAAGTTGAAGTGGTTCCCGTTCGCAGGTCATCTAGATCTATGAAGGCTCCTATACGTCTATGTCTCAACATGGAGTGTGATGACAACTTGATAAGGGAACTTGATGAACCTACAAGTTATAAAGCTGCTATGAATAGTCCTGAAAAGGAAAAATGGCAGGGAGCTATGAATGGGGAAATGCAATCCATGAAAGACAATGAAGTCTGGGAAGAAGTAGACCTACCTCCGGGTGCCAAGCTAGTTGGGAGTAAATGGCTCTACAAGAAAAAGACTGATATGGATGGCATTGTACACACCTATAAGGCCCGTTTGGTAGCTAAAGGCTATACTCAAACTTTTGGTGTTGACTATGAGGAGACCTTTTCTCCTGTAGCTGACATAAGGGCTATTAGGATTCTTATAGCCATAGCCGCTTACTATGACTATGAGATTTGGCAAATGGATGTCAAAACCGCCTTCTTAAATGGTCACCTAGATGAAGAAATCTATATGGCGCAGCCTGAGGGGTTTGTGAATCCAGAATTCCCAGATCGTGTATGCAAGCTTAAAAGATCTATTTATGGATTAAAGCAAGCATCACAACAATGGAATAAGAGATTTGATAGTGAAATTAAGAAGTATGGATTCACTCAAAATCTTGATGAGCCATGTGTATATCACAAAGCTAGTGGGAGTAATGTAGTTTTCCTTATATTATATGTCGATGACATATTGATCATGGGGAACGACATTCCAAGTTTGCAAAAGGTTAAGGCATATCTTGGAAGTTGTTTTTCTATGAAAGATTTAGGGGAAGCTGCATTTATTCTAGGAATTAAGATATATAGCGATAGATCTCAGCGATTAATTGGATTAAGCCAAAGTGCTTACATTGATAAAATATTGAAGAGATTCAATATGCAAAATTCCAAGAAAGGATATTTGCCGATGCAAGAGCAACATGGCTTGAGCGAGAAAGTTTGTGCTTCAACACCTGAAGAGGTGCAACACATGAAGAGAGTCCCTTATGCTTCGGCTGTGGGATCTATTATGTATGCAGTGAAAAACACAAGGCCGGATGTGGCGTTTGCTCAGAATTTAACCAGTCGATATCAGCAGAATCTAGGTGAGAAACACTGGACTGCTGTTAAAAATATTCTTAAGTACCTTAGGGCTACTAAAGAGATGTTCTTAGTTTATGGGGGTACTTCATCTACAGAACTTGATGTTACAGGTTACTGCGATGCTTCTTGGAAAGGTGATAAAGATGATACGAAGTCTCAGACTGGTTATGTTTTTGTCATTAATGGAGGAGCAGAAAGCAGAGTGTACTAGCGATGTCTGCTACAGAAAGTGAGTATATAGCTGCTTCAGAAGCTGCAATGGAAGCTGTTTGGATTAGGAAGTTTGTTTCAGGGCTTGGGGTTATGCCTTCGATTCAGCGACCTATAAAAATGTATTGTGACAACTCAGCTGCAATTACATTTGCCAATGAACCTGGAATCATGAAAGGCACCAGACATTTCCCGATTAAGCACCACTATGTCAGAGAACAAGTTGAGATAGGTGAAATCGAAATGCTCAAAGTTCACACAGATGAAAACTTAGCTGATCAATTTACAAAGCCTTTACCTGGCACCAAGCTTTACAAGCATGCTCAAGGAATAGGACTTAAATTAGCTGAAAGTTTCATGCCCATTTGTGATTAGTATTTGGATAAAGGATGTAATGTACAATTATTATTTTAATGAAATAAAATAGTGTTTATGTTTATTTATTCATTGTCTTAATAATATATCCTATATTTGCATGTTTAAGATCCATGAATAATTTATTATTCTAAATAGTCCGTTGTCGATTAATGATATGGGAATATTATTAAACCAAGACAATTTTGAGTATTGGTTAAGGATATACTTGAAAGTATATTGATGCGTAGTCATACCAATTTCACATGATATTCAATGAATTGAGTATTGGACTTATCCCAACAATATGATTTAAAATTTATTGTGAGAATCATATTTAAAGTTATCCTCAGACTTGAGATACCAGATAAGTGTCATGGATGTAGTGCATTTTTGTGAGACAATCTACCGCTTACCGTAATTGGAAGTCATAAGGGTTGTTTTCAGAAGTGTTGCAAAGTTCATGGGTTATTCTTGTAGTTAAGAGAGAATTCGTTCCTTCTGATTTGTTCAGAAGTTTAATACTGCTGGGCCCCTCGTAGGGTTGACAAAATATTTGCGTGGCCACGCCCAAAGTCTATCTGGAATACGTTCAGATGTTTTGGTAATTTTGTTCAATCATAAAGAGACGAGAAACAGAATTTAATAAAGAACCTCACATCTTTATTAATGTAGTATTAGAAGCGAAAGGATAATAATAATGATGAATCATTAAAGGTTTTTCCAGGAAACCTAGCTCAGGTCGAACTGGGGGCATTGGAGTGTTGCAAGACACCAACCAATGTCATTTTACTATTAATAGATATACAAGTGGGAGCTGTTAAAAGTTACGTATAAATATTAAATAGTAAATGACTAGTATCGAACCCGAGACCTCGGGATTACACACATTATATATATATATATATATATATATATATATATATATATATATATATATATATATATATATATATATATATATATATATATATATATATATATATATATATATAAACACTTGAGGGACTAAATAATCGTTAATTATTAAACGTAAGTATTAACTATTATTAGAAACGAAAGAACGAGGACTAGAATGTAATTTGGAAGACAAGAAAGTTCTGGAATCCCCTTGGAAGGGGGTGGCCGGTCGATCAAGCCCATAAGGGTCGACCCAGGCTTTGCTTGTTCTCCAAGAATTACAACTAGTATATAAACAAGGCCAAGGGTTAGACATTCACATCTTTTGTGCACACACACAAACCCTAAACCTTTTCTCCTCTCTTTCTTTTCTTGGCCGATCGGCTCTCACACCCACATAGAGTTTTGGGTCGATTTTCCTGAAGCTAAAAACAAGTGTTTCGTTTACTTGCATAAACCTTTATTCGTTGGTAGTTTGTGTGTACAAAAACGAGGTAATTACTCACTATAGTAATTATCAAGAGATCGATAAACAAAACGGTAAGGGGTTTATCATTGATCTAATTTACACAAGTTCAAGGTTTATTCAAGTGCATCGGGTATGTTCTTATTTATGTTTTAGTTATCTATATACGTGTTATAATTGATCCTAGCTTCCGCATAATGTGCTATATTGATTGTCAAACTCTAACAGGTATGGTATACCATTTTGTTGCAACAATTGGCCCCAGCTGGTGTTACTGGTTGACGTATAGAGGCAGTCCACAAAGAATTTGCATTAGTCGATTGTGTGCGTTGTTTCCTGTTCCAGTCGCATGCATGAATTTGCATGTAGAGCCAAACCTACAAAAACCTTTTGCAAAATTAAAACAAACCCGTGGTTGTGAGGTGCGAGTGTCACGTCCATTCCCACGATTAGTTGTGGAGTTACGTTGAGCCATAAGAACGATTCTCACGATTAGTTGTGGAGTTACGTTGAGCCATAAGAATGGTTGGGGAGGAGGACAAACCATCCACCGTAGAACTGAGACTTAGCCTTTAAACGCATCTCTTCCGTGGTAACCATAAACCGCAATTTGATCATATTTGTCACTTAACCCATTAATATACTACTAACACAAATATTGTTGATCACAGGTGCTAGAGATTTAAACCCATGTGATAAACGGGTTGACTTTTTTAGAATTTCACTCTTACCACATCAAATTGTAATTATTTAGTTTTTCATATCATATCTAATACACTATTTATGTCTCGCAACTTGGCAAGTCTTCTCTCATTTGGTCAAAATTAGTCCAAACTTGTTTGGAGACATCAGTTCGCTACCATGCTTGTTGCACACACCTTTTTTCAACTCTAATAAGACAGATGATGAGAACGCGACTAGGTTAAGGAACAACACATTTACACTAACAACAACCAACAGAAATACCAAACACTTTCATATACACATCAAAACGAAGTCGAATGATCCTTCTACCCTGGAAATATATATATCCATAAAACTAACCTAGATTTCCCAGTCAACATGAAAGATCGGATCATGTGGTCGTGCATTTTTCATCAACCCAAAAGCCATTTGAACCCTTGGTTCATTTGATACTTGTCCAATTTCATAATCATCATCGTCATCATCAGGCTGCAAGGCTGCATGGTAATCATCATCTTTTTTAGTTGAACCCGACTTAACAGATTCTAAAACTTTCTGGTTTCCGGTACTGTGACGAGAGATCATGTGAAGCTCATGAGCTATTTCTCGTGGAGCTGGCTTGGTGAAGTCGATGAATGTACGATCTGAAAATTTGATGACCCTATTTGTTTTATTTTGAGGTTGGTTTAGCTGTTGCCTTTTGTGCTCCTCATATGCAGCCAACTCCCTTTTGTGCTCCTCGTATGCGGCCAACTCCCTTTTGTGCTCCTCATATGCAGCCAACTCTCTCAAATACCGCTCCTTGTCCTTCTTACTTGCCTCAACATATGCCTTTTAAGTATTATAAACAGTGAGAAAATGACATAATGAATAATAAAACATTGTGTATCTAACCCATGAAATCTGCAATATATAGGGATTATTTCACTAGGTTTAAGTAAAAATGCTAATTTGGGCTTTGTTTTAATGCTTATGGGTTAAATGGTTACGGCGATAGTGGGATACCAAATTACCAATAGATAATCAACCGTTTATAACCTCTTCGATCAATTGTTTTAACAAAAGACCAAAGATCATTACGCTAATCACAACCTGTTTTAACCCACCTATAAATGTACTCGTTTGACCCGAAGCAATTACGCAACCCACATGTTTATAAAGCACAAAACTTCACTGTCTGAAAAGTTTCACAAGAAAGTGCCAATTTACATACTCAAAAGTCAAAAGTCATACATAATGAGAAAAATAAGTTTCCTGACCAGCTTACGATGGTTACCAATAATGATTCTTGAATATCCGTACGATAAAAAAAATAAGAAGAGGCGACATAAAGCAAGGATTGGAAGGTGTACCAGTTTATCATCAGTGGAGAGATGTTTCCATATTTCAGCTAGCATATCACGGAGTTGCCGCCCTGACACAGCATCTCCATGTATACTTTTTAGCCTATCGCTTTCCATCTTGACATACATTTGATAACAATTTCTCGACCCAACTGGTGCACACGGGTCTTTTCTAGTTTCTTTGACTTTAATAGGCATTCCTAAAACTGATTTCTTTTCATCTATCATAGCCACTGCTTGAATAAAAATATCATCAACAAATACACAATAAAAATCTAAAGACAATTTGGTAACTCAGGGTGCTAAAATGTGTGTCGAAATTATGGGTGTGTTAAGTTGGAGAAAAAGTTCTCTTGTTTTCTATCTTTTGTAGAAATTTGGAAGGAAAATTTATCTACACAAAGCACTTGAAAATATAGAAAAAACGTTTAGTTGATGTTTGTATTTTCTATTTTGAAGAAGGGAAGGGAGGGTTTGGGTTACAAAGGAAAACAAGGAAACAACCAAAATTTATTTTGTAATTTTCGTTGTTAAGTTATGAAATAGGGGATTTTTGTTTTGTGGAGAATTTTTTGTACATAAATCGATTTGAACGGATTTCTGTTTTATTTGTTTTGTACAAAATATATTGTGGAAAACATGGGTGTTTTCCTCTAACTAAACGCAACTATAGATCCGTAAACGTTGATTCTGAAAATATGATCCCTAATTCCCTATATGAAGATGTACTACAAAGTACTTGCCTTTGGTACATAAATTTTCCTAAAGTTACGAACAGCTAACTTTAACTATTGTTTCAGGATTGTTGTTATCAAACTAAACTATATATAAGAACAGGTCAAACCTGGAGATGATTTCCTATAACCATTATTAAACTCGATTTTCTTGTTTGGAGGTTCAACATCACTGAAAATGTATCGTGTTGCATACAGTCCATCATCATGCTTTCTCTTCATTATTGAGGCATTTGACTGATAACCTTCCAACACTTTTCCGGATCCAAAGTTTGAAATCCAAGACACTATGTTCATGATAAAAACACAACAAATGGATTTATAAGAATATATATATAACGGGGTGATATTTCATAACATGTTTTTTGTTATATGTTGAGGGCTTGATCAAACCTTGTGAAATATCATGTGTTACTGCTACTTTGTCAAGTTTTACAGAACTCCGGTAGAAATATGTTCGCTCAAACGGGTAAAGAATGATAGCATAGAGCTGCAGAAGTTGAGTTGCTGTAAACGGGACTTGGTTCATCCAATTCAAACTTGAAGCAATGTTTTCCCATTTTCCATCTTTTGTGACCTAAATGGTGATCAGTTAACAGACCAGACATAACATGCAGATTGACAATGATATCTGTACGTATGAAAAATCTTTGCTATGAAAATGCACAGATTCACAGAAAACGGAAAGATAGATGATTTTTTTTTTTTTTTTTTTTTTTTTTTTTTTCAACAATTAAAAGAATAAGAAGCATATATAAGTGATTCCACTACATATGTATATTAATTAGCCAATTGGGGATTGAGTAGAGTTTTTAACAAGGATGTGCATGACTTTTGAAACAACATAGTAAGTTGCAACTTCTTAACACTTAATTTACCTGCTGATACCCGCCTTCTTTAGTCACAGCATCGTAGAACTCATGCAAGTCCATGCTTGTGTCTCGGAGATTAAATCTGTCATGGTATGTTCACAAGTTAGATAGTTACCACTTTCTGAACGATGTTTCATTTTCTTTTATCTATATATGGTTTATTTGATTATATCAGGTTCATGCAGCTTATTGCAAACTTTGAAACGATTGATATGATTGATAATAATAGTGAAATAACCAGACCATGTTTAAATACACTGCCTATATATTTTTTCACTTAAATTATTCTACTATATATCTTTTCGTTCAATTACGGCGGTAATTCAAGTTAAACAACAATGATATTTATGGTGCTTCCAACTTATAAAATTACAAGTTTGGATCTGTGAAGTTATTCAACACGATATTTATGCTAGTACTTAACTTATAATTAGTACTCGTAGTAAAGTACATATATTGTGTCAAAAGTGATCTAATTAGCACGTTGAATAAGTTGACTAACCAGAGGCGGACCCAGGGGTTCCCGGAAACCCGATGGCTGTCTTTCGTCTGGTGCAATTTTTCATTAAAAATCTCGATTGAACCTAGTCCCGAAATTTGTGTTACATACAAAATTTGTGCACCCTTTGACTTATAGTCCAGGGTCCGCCCATGTGACTAATTAGTGAAGCATAGTGTAGTAACCGAAGTAGACAAGAACGCAAAGTAAAATAATATTAACATTTTAATGTCCGAACTCGAAACACCTATTAGAATTTAGACACTTTGGTTCCATGTTTGTATTAGCCCAAGTGGCAAAAACAACACGTGTCCAAAAAGGACCAATATAATGTTTGACTTTTCGAGTTCAAAAGTATTTTTTTCAGTTTCAGAACCAAGACCATATTGATGATTTAAACTTTAACTAATCATTTTTGTATAATTATGATGCATGCATAGTAAGATCGACAATAATTTCTAATCAAGTTCCTAATATATAATTGATTTTAGAAATCAAAAGATAAATCTAACTATATATAAAGTATTAAAAGATAACGAGTAGTATAGATCGAGTACTGACAGTAGACTAAGACCAGAGGGTTCATTAATCCTGTTAAGTTTGTGATAAAAACCATCTTCTTCCTCTATCTCATCCTTGGACTTATTCTTGGAACAATGTGCCGGAGACAACGATTTTCGGACGGTGGTCAGTGAAGAAGAACATGCATAACAATATTCATCATCATCAGTATCATTATCATTATCATCAACTGAGGTGAACATATTCAGCATGTTGTTGTTGTTGTTGTTGTCAGAATAATGAGGTTGTTTAGTATCAATGCATTCTTCATTAGATATTGCCATAGTGGTGATGGAATGTACTGTGTATTGTGTTCCACTTAATTGGTAGATGAGCTCTTTGAGTTGTGTGCTTAATTAATAATTATCAAATGTTTGTTTTGTGTTTTTGTGTCTTTTTCTAATATCTATAGAAAAATACTAGATCCACCTACACTTTACAAAAATTTTCCCACACGCTGACGTGGCGGAGTGTTGATTGGTTGGTTCCTCATATCTATATATGCTGGTTATATTTGGAATCTTATAAATAAAATATCTAATGCATAAAAACAACAAATGGTTATTAATGTGTAGTGTAGCTGTGTAGGTATCAAAGTCTAGTCTAGTAGAGTAAAGGGTGAGTCGTTGAGTTGAGAATGACCATGTTGTGACACTTAGCAGCCTAACAACACCAACTAAGCATGCCTAAATAAACTAAGTGTCAAACCTAGATATAACAGTCCAAGTTGTTCTTTTGGCACCAAGTATTAAACCATGCATATTTATGTAAGCTGGTACCAATGTTTCCATACAAGATCTCCATATCTTTTATATGAGCGAATTTAAAAGTGGAAGAGGAACATAGAAATTTTGGTAAAAAAAATAAAAAAACAAAATACCAATATTAGTATTGTTTATGGACAAAAGACTAATCATCACTAAAATATAATAGGGTTTAAGAGTAATTAATGTTACTTGAAAAAACTTTGCTCGGTTGTGTTGCTCGCTATGTCTTATTTTTGGTAACACAAACTTTTAAAGTCACAATTTGATAAAACGGTTATCAAAGCATTCATTCTAAAATTTTCACTCTTATTAATATATTAATATTGTAACACAGATTTGGCATGCCAATCAATTTAGTGTTAAACACGGGTTCAACCCGAGGCTATATCTGATGTTTTTAACATATATGTCGTTTAATTTGGATCCGCTAATGTGTATGGCTCGTTTGCTTGATGACGTATAGTCCACACTCGGGTCACGAACCCGATTAATGGACATTACTAATGGACATTACTAACCCGAAGTTCGATCGCGGAAACTAAAACCTTGAGGACAGCCGATAGTTGCAACACCAAAACCTTTGGTGATCGAATAAGAAGAACAAGAACTACACACACGCAAGGATATTGATAGTATGCACACGTAAAGTACCCTCGAACAACCCTTTATTAAAAACCTAATAAAGCTTACAACGAGGAAGAAGAATATAAACACTAGCATCCCCCTCACCTCTATTTATAGAGATGAGGGGGTAGGAAACCATGTAAGAGTCGGTTTAGAACTCCCTAAGATCCTAGCCGACCTCCTCATGAATCCTTACCTTGCAAGGCAAGCTAAACACTTTCTATTTTTAGTCTAATCCTAATCTAAATTACAATGTACACTTAAGTCCCTAAAGTGATTAAGTTTGCTCCTAATATCTAACAATTTCCACCTTAGGAGTAACACTTAAACATAACCGATACTCAACACCTTTTCCTCGTGCTGGAACCTCGGACCGGGGACCACCTTGTCGACCAAGCATTGTACTTTAGTAATTTTTCAAGATTAGCTTCCATAGACTCCTTCACTTTCTTCTTTTCAGCAACATTACCCTCTGCACCCTCTTGACCAGGTACTCCAGTTACCGTAATGTCTGCCCCTACCTTTATACCAAGGTGTACCTTTTTCTGCTCCTTTACCAAGCAGCCCGTGTTTGTCTTTTCTTCAAGTTGCTTTTCCTCCAACTTTCTTTGAGCCACTGCAGCATCATCGTTACTATCCTGAACAACCCCAGCTTCACGATTTTCCTGAGCTCCCTGCAGTTCCACCTCAAACCAAACACGTTCATTAACTTGTACTCCATGGACTCCTGTTTTAACACCAGGACCAAGTTATTTGAACCCAACTTGTTTATGACCAAGTTGTTTGAACCCAACTTGTTTATGACCAAGTTGCTTGAATCCAACTTGTTTTGAACCTCCATGCTTTTGTACACCAAAAGTCATCACTTTTGCTTCAAGTGTATACACACAGTTCTCTTTCCTGATCCCGGTCATCATAACCCGACAACCTTTGATCACCTTGACTCTACCCATCTGCATCTTCACATTATAACTCTCTTTTTCAAGAGTACCCAATGAAATCAAGCTTTTTCTTAACCCTGGAACATACCTGACATCTTCCAGTATAAAGCTTGAACCATCATGCAACTGCATCTTCACTTTTCCTGTCCCTTTGATCACTACTAGAATACTGGACAACAGTGACGGAAATTAGCGACTGAATTATTCTGTCACAAGAAAATGGTTTACAGTGACGGATTAGAGATAGATTAGCTACAAAACTGGTTTTGATAAATTAGCGACAAAGTAGTGACTAATCAGTAACAAAATTAGAAATGAATTACGCATCTCTCACAATTCTATCGTTAAATGTAATCATACAGAGATGAAGTTAGCGACAAACTTAGGTTGGAACTATTAGCGACGGAATTCTGACGACATACTGATGGATTTTTTTAGCTGTCTCAAATACGTCGCTAAAATTTTTCACTTAGCTATTGATTAGAGCATCCACTATAGATGTTTAATAATAGGTCTAAACACTTATGAAGAGGAATACGAATTTTTATACCATAGTGATGAACTATTTCATACTTAAGTGGCTAAGTGTAATAAAAAGGTCTAAGATCTTGGAGAGGTTCAAGAAATTTTTATTATTATTATTATTATTATTATTTTTTTTTTAACTAAATGATAAATGACATTTAAATGTTGGAATAATTTATAAACTTTATCCATAGTAAGAATAGGTTCATAATATGAAAAGTATTAAGAATTAATGACATTATAAGAAGTGACAATTTTATAAACCTTTAATTTGTTCGTCTATAGCGTATGCGCTTAGCGATCGACTTGTATGTATATATTTCAATTGTGGCAACTCAATTATTTAAACTAAAAGAGTATTATTTGCTACCGAAAGAAAATGTTTTAAATGCTTTACCAATTCTTATGGACCTTGTTAGCTAAATTATCTTTTAAATTTGATATTATTTTATATCTCTTTAGTCTTTATCATATTAAATTACCGTAAAAAAAATATTAAAACAACTAAACTATTAACAAATATAAAAAGAGGATAATAATCATATGACAGCTCAAATGAAACCAGGCGACACAAATAACCCACCCACAAACAATGTAGGCGGCAACAGTTAAAGGATGTAGCGGCAACAGTTACTTCCCGCCAACGCATGGATGTAGGAGGCAATGGTGAACTTCTTTGATTTAGTCAACAAATAACCCGCGAAACATAAATTGGAGGTAACAATTACCTACTGATTTGGGTCAACAAAAGCTCAACTGTTATGTTAATTCATTCTCCCACTAAAGAAAATTGAGGAACAACAACAACCTACAACCCTAATAATTGAGGTACAATTTGGTCTCTATGTTTCTATTAATTGTCGATTACTTCTTTCAGTTACATGTTTACATATATGAATCACATTGATGTACTTTAGCTCTGTAATTTGAGGCTAAGTTCAAATTCATTCTCAAACTTGTAGAACTAAACCAAACATTAAAAGAATATAACTATAACAGCTTCTCGGATAATTAATTGTGTAGTGGTGGTGTAAACCAAAGGTAAACTAATTTTGTGCCACAAAGCTTGTGTGAATAAATGCTTTGGAACTAAGATTCACTCTTTTGATCTGTATACACCTGGTGTTGTACCCATTGAACCACTCAAAATAACTTATTTTAGGATTTCTTTAAAATTTCTAAGTAGTGCCTTGCATCATTTTTGCAATTGTTTGTTGAAATATGAGTGCAATATAAGTGGGAAAGAAGCTACAACAGGTAACATCTCAGCGGCATGCAACAGGGACATAAACCACCAACATCTTTATATCCATTTTTTTAAGTTGGTAAAGTTTTAAAGTAGCTTTCAATTTTAGTGGGAGCACTATCACAAGTAACGGTTTTTCCAATGCTTAATAGTTCATACTTGGATACTTGTACAAATCATTTGCTTGTTATTTATGCATTGTCTATATGTTTTTTGTTCTTTTTTTCGGGTATCATATTAAGTATTTATTTCAGTTTAGTTTTGAATTTTTTTTTTTGTTACAGCAATATGGCACGCAGTACCAATGAACGTGGAGGTACAAGTGGAAGTGTATGTGTTCGTGAGGATGAGTCAAACGCAGAATCATCTCATGCTAGAAGGCGTTCTAACTTTATCAACCAAGCCCCACGTGACCCATCAAAGAGGAAAATGATCACTTTGGACGGTGGAGGGTATGCATATCTATTTTAACATGCATTTATGCTTTTATTATATGGGCTCATTATGCTGCAATGTTTCTCTTTTGTAGATTTGCTGATGCAAAGGTTTCTCGAATGTTAACTTTTATACTCAAGAACATGTTTAATGGTTCTTGGACCACCTGGAAGGAGGTTAACAAGACTGCTCGCGATGAACTATGGGCGCATTTTAAGGTGTGCATACAAGTGTTTATTAGTAAAAAAACTAAGCATGTTTTGAACAAACATACTTCTATAACATCATTACTTTTGTTTGCCTAGTACTTTTTTCAATCGGAAGTTGTGAGTGATATGTTGGTCCGTGAGGTGTGGGAGGATAGTATGAAAAAACGTTACCCAGATATCATGTTAAAGGCAAGAGATGAGTCAATTAAGATGGCACGGTTAGCCGGGGTTCAGTTTGATGGTTCTGACTTTTCTGTTCTCAAGCCTTATAACCTGAAGTGGATAGAATCAAGCTACTGGGAAGACACACTGCTGAATGGAAAACGAAGTCAAAATCTAGAAGAGTGAATCAGCTCATCATGAAAGAGGTATCAAAGCATTGTGCAGGCTCAGTTACTACTGCTCAACATAAAAGGAAACTCATATGATGTCGAATTTTTACATTTTCTTGATTTAAATATTATATAGTTTGATTAAATTATATGGATTTGTAGGAAAAAGAACTCAAGACTCCTTTAACTCTAACGGCTTCTGAGATTTTTGAACTCACATACGAAGAAAGGGTTTGGGAATGGTTTATACGAGTTCATGAAACTAAAAGAAGAGGTAGTTTGCGTAATATTGTTAAACTCATATATGTATGTGTTCGTCGTGTCTACTTAAGTTATATACTGCTGCAATGTTATAATTTATATATGATTTCCCAGTTTTTTCTACGTGTGAATATGTGTATGATGCTAAAGTATATATATAGCCATATAGGTTATCTATTGAGAATTCTAGCAGAAAGAGATATTTTTGAATGTGAGAGAATGATGCAATTGAGTATGTGTTTCTAAAAAAACCATTTTTCTATGTATTTGTAGCTAGTTACTGTAGTCACATAGTAGTGACATAATGGAGTTTGTAATTGCCAAGAATGTGCAATATGCCTTTTAAACTATGATTGATCTTGTTGAAATTTTTGCATCGAAATCATACTATGGTAAAACTTTTTGACGTAGTTAATAATGGTCTCATAAAGTGTGTTTCATTAAAATTTACAGGCTGCGTATAAGGAGGCCGTGGTAGCTAAATATGGACCAGATTCTCTTAACCATCCCATCTTTGATGTTGATTTGTAGACATCTTGTTCCCAAGAGGTCATAAAAGGCGGATTGTTTGGGTGAGTTCGATATGTAACCAGGGTAACGATTTGGCGGTACAAATTCAACATCACATCTTTCGTTCAAAAAAATTTCATGCTTTTTTAGTTTCTTTTCACTTTTTAGTTCAGACTCCTTTTTATGTGGTTGAATTTTGGATATTTTGTTATTTGATTTGGATGATGTAGAAACGTTTGATCGTCTATCACAGTGGTAGTATTGTCGTTAGTGATTGTTTAAGTTTGGTATCACTTTTTAGTTCAAACTCTTTTCACTTTTTAGTTCAAACTCCTAACATTTTTAATAGTTCCAAAGTTTCCAACATGGACCTGTTTTCCTACTTTTTTTTTTGGGTTTTTTCACGCCTACTACTGGAACTTTAGTAGTACTTTTAGTCTTTGGTCTTTGTTAAACATTATGGTTGTTGAATACTATTGGTACAATTGGTCTTTTTTTTACGCTGGTACTACTACTGCAGAATTTGTGTGCATAATCTGTCAAAAAGGGTGTTTGGCACTTCATTTTAATTATATATATATGAACAAAAGATTTCAGTAAGGGACTGAGTTTGGTTCTTCATTTGAATTATATATATGAATTACAGATTTCAGCATTTGGTACTTCATTGTTTGCTGTCTTTTTGGTGTGTTTATTTGCTGCACCAGGGGAACATCTGGTGCATATGTTTTGATATATGGTTGTTGTGTTTTGGTATTGTTTGTGTCAGGTACTATTATTAGTTTATGTTGTAAGTTTTAGTCTATTTAGTCAAAGTTCAGGTCTCCAAATTTGATATGATACTGAATATACTCCTTTGACTTCTTATACATGGATCTTTTTTTCATATCAAGAATCATGATCTTGCTATCTTTATGTGTTATTTCATATTGGTTTTGCCTTAGCTCAATTGGGTTGCTGTCAAAATTTAATCTTTGTGTAGTACTTGAAAGACTTTAATAAAGTGCAAGTAGCTCCTGTAACAGTAAGCAAAAGAAGTAGTTCGTTTAGTGCACTTGCATGCTGGTTCTTTTTATTTTCTTTATAAAAAAGCTATTGGTTTTCTTTTCCTATAAGCACACACTAATTCTTTTTTTCCTTTATCAGTATAGAAATAGAAGAACATTTGTGAGCCTACTACTAGTGTTTCTTTTAGTTTCTTTATAAATAAGCTACTGGTGTTTTTTTCATATAAGTACACTAATTTTATTCTGTTTAACAGTACACAAATATGCGGAACAATCAGTCGTAAATTTTACTCATGTGTAAATATATATTAATCTAACCATGTTTTCTATGCACTTCATGTGCAACATAGGAAAGAATATTCATTCTTTGTTTATCTGTGGTAAAAAAAAAACTAAATAACCCGATTAATCCGAATCACCCGACCCGATAAAAACTCGAACCCGACAACCTGATTACTTATCGGGTCAGGTTGCGGGTCACTTTTTCAAAATAAAACCCCAATTAAACATGACCCGATAACCCGACTACTCGACCCGATAACACCCCTACTTGCAAGGTATTGATTGAAACATAGTCAACTGCAATAAACATAAGACCATTATCAACATCACCATCATCAAAAAGCAATAGCATACTCACAAAAGTCACAATTGTGTTTACATAGCACAAGCATTCATAGAATATGTCGAGGGCCGGATTTTGAAGCTAAATCACTTTCATAGAATTACTCAACTCGAACCGAATCAACCCGACCCGATATCACCCGACAAATTGACAACAACCCCACTCAAGTCGATCCGAATCAAACATACCCGATATCAACCTAACCCTTCAGGTCGGTTGCGGGTGACTTTTTCAAAACACAAAACCCGATTCAACAAGACCCGACAACCCCGATAACCTGACCCAATAAGACCCCTACTTGCTTAAGCTTAATCGAATAGCTCCTATATATAGATTCAAACAACTTATAAATGTTTGTTTTAAATTATACTCCTATTCATATACACACTTTACATAGTTATTCATGAAACCTTACGTTGCATTATAATTTGTAATATTCAATTTTGGTACAAGTAAAATAAATTTAACTATAAATCTTAAACTATAACCAAATCTTTTGAACTATTATTGACATTTGAACTTGACAAACATATATACACAATATTATTTTATTTTTACCTTAATGAATAACTAAAGTGTTACTAGATATATGGGAAAGTCAAAGAGATGTACTACGTATATGGGTTATCAGTTGCAACTTAGGACTCGGTAAACTAACATCCAACCAACAATAAATAGAGCTGCAACAATTCTTAATTTGATAAAACTCCAACCCTTTTATGTCAATATTTTCTATTAAGTCTCACCCAAGTGCAATCGGATCCAGATCTTACGATTCTATGATAAGATCGCGATCCTATGTCTTTTAAGATCCTACGAAAGATCGAATCATTTTTGCTTAACGATATCATAAAATCGGAAGGTCATAAGAGCTACATCGAGATCTTAATAGCTATGTTGTTTCATTATTTAGATAAAGTTAGACCATTCATCATCACAAACATTTTGCAAAATGAATCATTCTTAATTATAATAATTTGAAACATGGCCTAAGTACGCTTGGAGTTGTTATCGAGCTTCTTAATCTTGTTTGCGAGTATGTATGTGAAGGGCAAATGCCTTTTATTAAAACCTGATAAACTTAAAAATAGTAACAAAATCCTCAAATTCTTTTATTATCTTAATAGTTTAAATATTGTTTAATCCACAAGTTTTCAAACTTTTAATCCGTATCATTTTTCGTTCATAACCAATAGATTTTTTTTCTTGCAATGACTACAAATTGAACCGTAAGTGTTGCATCAAGGGTTCGTCCTTTTAACTAGTTGAATTTAAGAGTAACTCACAAATACCTCTTTGAGCATCTACACCCATACTTGTATCGATTCTTATGCCTATGCTTACATGAAACTTAAAATTAAGCTATAGCGTTTTAGATTTGGTTATGCTCTAAAAATGTAAAAGTAAATTATTCAGTAAGTGTATAAAGACCTAACAAGACAACCCAATTGCAAAAGAAGAAAAATATATACAACTGATGTTTGTTCCTCAACCCAACCAAACAAATTTGTTTGATTGTTAGGTGGGTTGCAGGTGCAAAAGTGATTGAAAAATTAAAAGATAGCAGATTTATTTAATAACTGATATTAACAATAAAATAATAATAATAAAAAAAATAATAACGGGTTACTGTATGAAGCTCGAGCTCAAAAAAGTTAAATCGATGAAGCTTTGAGTTAATCTTGAGCTTGAAGACTAATAACACTTTAAGTTAAAAGTCAAGCTCGGTTTGACGTTGTTTAACTAAAGCTCAAGTAGAGCTTAAGTCGGCCTTTTAACAAGCTAAGTTCAATTATCTCACAAGTAGCTTATTTCATTTACAATTTTACTTGTGTCGATTAGTATAATGTCTATGCATATACGAAACTCGAGTTTTTTTTTCACATTTTCTACAACATAACCAAATCCAAAACAATATGCCTTAAATAGCTTAAGCTATTTAATGCATATTGTTTTGGATTTGGTTATGTTGTAGAAAATGTGAAAAAAAACTCGATAAGCGTATAAAAACCTAACAAGACAATCTCTTTGTGAAAGAAGAAAGATATATCTACAATTGTTTTTTGTATGTTACTAAGTAACCTAATAAGCTGATTGACCTAAACCCGACAAATCCGTTTAATATAGGTTCAATTTTTTTTTGAACATCCTATAGACCTGGTAATCTGATTGACGTGACCCATTCTAGTTAATAATAACATGGGTTAAACGAGTTTGTGGGTCGACCCATTTAACTCGTATAATTAATAAAGTATATATAATTTTTCAATGTTTGAAAAAATAAAGCTTAAACGGGATGGCGGGTTGACCTGTTTAACGTATATCAAACCCGAACCTGACATGTTTAATAAACAGGTCAGATGGTCGACCTGAACACGACCCAAAACCTATTTAGACTCAACTTGAATCTGTTTATTTTTGTGTAGGTCTCAAACCAGATTTTATGTTGGGTCACAACTTGACACCCATACTAATAATACCCTTAAAAATATTTAGTATACCTTTTGTAAAAATAATAATAATAATGCTCTTCAAAAAATATACTAATAATAATAATAATGATTATAATATATAGTGAATAATTAATAATAAAAGTATAGGATCACTTATGCTATCATCTACTTCTAAGTTTTAACATACATACTCCAGACACCATTAGAACATACGGTTATTCACTTTGGGTGAAAATATTGGCGCCATTGTGTGAAATTATTTGGCGCCCCTAGATATGTGGGGATCGTGGAGCAGTACTGACTCCTTCCACAGAAGGTTTATGTTGTGGATTACGGGATGCAACAGACTTTTAAGAAGCAGTAGGAGAAGGTATGTTCATACACCCTTCACTATTTTAGATCATAATTTGTGGTCATTTGTTTTAATTTACCTTTTAATTTAATGTTAGGGTGCTTGATTCATTGAGTTTGATTGCATGATTATAGTTAATTAGGTAATTTTTTACTTTTCAATTTTATTTTAGTAATCTAGGGTTCTTGATATAGGATAAGGTTAATGTAAGAAATTGAGGTATATGGTTGATTGATTATTTAACAGTAAGGAGAAAAGATAGTTTTTGATTATTTTTTATTTTGAGTTCATTATTCTTGTAGCATGTTGTTCTACTAGATTGTCACCAAGTATTAATTCATAACTTGCTAAAGTATTGTAAATTTATCCTTTTTATTTCTTCTTGATAATTCGACTTATGAAGTCAAACAATATATGTTTAAACTAATTATGTGATATGGTTATCTACTAGAATGTCACCAAGTATTTGTTCTCTTTTTCTCTGTTGTCGATTCATGTATATCTAGTTTATGTTTACTTGTAGGCTTCTTAATTTAGCGAGCAGACTACAGATTCCTTAAAATGACTACTAGATGCTTTTCTCTTGGTTCTTTGTTTTAGGAATAGGGGTAACTCATCCTTTTTTTTTACCTTTGTTTTAAGAATTTAGGTAGTATTAGTGTCAGATATATGCATATTCACCTTTGTTTTTATCTTTTTTATTAATTTGTAACCATTTTAAAGGATTCTAAGTTCTAGGTTCCTAACATTCAGTAAATAGCTTATTAAGTATTTTTTGAATTATTACATTTTTTTCCTTCTTAGCATACATAGACATCAGTTGCTCTTCAATTTGTTTTCATCTGGTTATCTATTCTCGATGTTACATGCTCATCGTCTACGGGGCTGTACTGTGGATTTCAAGGACCCTAGACAATAATAAAAACTAGTCCATTTCAAATGCAAAATTTATTATATATATAAATATGTAAGATTCATCAATAATGCAAAAGAGGTTATGGTCCCTAGCTAAAGTACATTACATCATTATAATGGACTTGTGTACAACTTCACACTCTTCAGTTGTATATAACACGTGCATTTCTCAGTCGAATGAATGCCATATGTGAACAATATGTGGTCAATGTATTATATGGTTTTCTTATGCTTGATAGTTCATATATACATGATTGTTTGCGGGCTAATTAAGATCTATTCTTCATCTTTCATTTCTCATATAATGTTATATTTCTTTTTGGTTGATATTTGTCTTTACAGTGATTATGGGATGCACTAATGTTGAGCGTGGAGGTAGAGGTGGACGTGGAGGCGGACGTGGCCTTAGTTATCATGCAGCTGCTCGTGGTTGGGGTCAAAAAAGTATACAGACTAACACCTATAGTACCCATTCTGAGAAAAATGCAACCATGTCCTTTGATACATGTGTTCAAGAAGCTGTAGGCAATGATGAGCCAAACAAGGACATATCCCAGCGTGGAGTTAGAGGTGGACGTGGAGGCGGACGTGGCCTTAGTGATCATGCAGCTGCTCATGGTTGGGTCAAAAAAGTATACAGACTAACACCACTAGTACCCGTTCTGAGAAAAATGCAAGCATGTCATCTGATACATGTGTTCAAGAAGCTGTAGTCCAGGATGAGCCAAACACGGACATATCCCAACTTCGAAGAGGTTCAAAAATTATCGAACAAGTCCTACATGACCCATCAAAGAGGACGATGATCAATTTGGATGGCGGATAGTATGCATATTTATTTAACTACATCTACATGTTGCTTGCGATACTAGTGTTTTATTATTATTATTATTATTATTATTATTATTATTATTATTATTATTATTATTATTATTATTATTATTATTATTATTATTATTATTATTATTATTATTATTATTATTATTATTATTATTATTATTATTATTATTATTATTATTATTATTATTATTATTATTATTATTATTATTATTATTATTATTATTATTATTATTATTATTATTATTATTATTATTATTATTATTATTATTATTATTATTATTATTATTATTATTATTATTATTTTTGTGATAATCTGCTACTAGTATTGCAATTTTCCCTTTGTAGGTTTACTGACCCAAAGGTATCTCGTAAGATAACTTCTATCTTGAAGACTGTTTATTATTTTTGTGATAATCTGCTACTAGTATTGCAATTTTCCCTTTGTAGGTTTACTGACCCAAAGGTATCTCGTAAGATAACTTCTATCTTGAAGACTGTTTAGTGGTTCCTGGACAACATGGAAGGAGGTTGACAAGTCATCTCGTGATGAATTATGGGTGCATTTTAAGGTATGTACACTGTTACTTTTTGGGTTTTAACCTTCTCAAATGTTGGTGTTGTTATGTTACATTACAAACAGGAAACTGTCCCAAACTAACAAATGACCAGTCTGCCAATTAAATCAATTACCAGACAAGAACATCATCAAAGATTATGACCAATACTAGACTGTCATGACCACTGAAAATACTTTAACCTTAATCTTGATATGCTAAACACTAGTTGTAGTTGAACCTTTAAACCAAACACCCCAAACACCGAAACACAACAGACTACTCCCACAGAAACTGAAGCCAAACCTTAAGCTGAAACCATATCTGCCAGAACTTATTTTTATTATATAACTAACTAACATCATAATTTATGCATGTGTAGGAATTGTTCAAGTGGGAAGGTTTGAGTGATTTGTTAGTCCATGATGGTGCTGATTGTACTATTCTTAAACCTTACAACCCGGAATGGGTAAAACCAAGCCATTGGGAAGACAAGATTGACCGTGTATGGAACGCCCCAAAATGGCTAAATAAAGCGGTATCAGGTAGCCAGAATCGGAACACCTTAAAAGAAGGTTCTGTGTCGAAACATTGTGCGGGCTCAATTACAATTTCTCAACATAAAAGGAAATTTGTAAGATTATACTTATATTTCCGTTTGCGTTATCTGTTATGTTTAGTTCAAGTTTCAAAGTATTATTCTGTATTCTTTTTAAATCTTACAAAAAAATTACAAATTTACAGGAACAAGTACACAAACGCCCCCCAACAACTGCTGAACTATTTGAGCTCACACATGCGAAGAAAGGACCATTCATTACGTCTAAATTAGAGAGAGTGGCGGTATTTATTCTTACTTCCATAGTTATTCTTACATCCATATTTATTCTTACTGTGTTTCACGTAACTATCTATAGGCTGCATGTAATGGCGCTCTGGTGGATAAATATGGATCAAATCCTTCTAACCATCCCATCTATGATGATGACCTATGGAAACAATGTGCCAGAGATGATACGAAAGGTGGAGTTTTTGGGTGGGGTTCCATGTTAGATCCACAATACACGATGACTTGTATACCAAGTACTAAAAGATGCACTAGTACTCCATCCTCAAGATCCAAAGATGTTCAGGTGTGTTTCTTTCTTTTATATACAAAGAGCTTCAGGTTTCTAAATCGTTACTTTGTTACTGCTAGAAGTATCACCTATCTTTATTTTAGTATATCACCTATCTTTATTTTACTTTGTTACTAGCTTAGAACCCTTGTTCAACACCAGCTAGCCATGAAATATTGAAAACCTATGAACTTTTAGGCACTGCTAGCAACAACAATGCCCAAAGTTTTGTACAGCAGTACATGAATGGAATTGTGAATTTGTAGAAAAGTAATTTTTGTAACATAAAAACTTACACTATTACATAACAGATCAATGAAATGACTGAATTATAACTCACTTTACATATAAGACCCACTCAAGTTGCATTTAGCTATTTCAAAGAAACTAATATTTGGATTTGTTATGTTCAAGAACTATCTTGATAGCGTTCGTGGAGAGTTAAAGGAGGAATTGAAGGAAGAAATGAAAGTCGAGCTCAAGGAAAAAATGAAGAATGAGCTCAAAGAAGAAATGCGCGAAGAGCTAAAAGAAGAAATGCGTGAAGAGTTCAAGTAAGAAAAAATGCGTGCAGAAATTCAAGACATGGTTGTTGAGTATGGTATCAAGAGTCGTGCTACCCGCACAAAAACAAAGCAAGGTAATGCAAGTGGCCGTACATCTTAAACGTAGAGCTTTATAGGTCCTCTTAACTTTTATGGAAGAGATAATCTTTGGTTTAGATTTTCTTTTATGTTGTCGAAGATCAGATATTAGTTTTCTTTCGAATTTGCTTGTTATTTGATTTGGATATGTTTATTATTTGATTTGGATAAGGATTTCGTGACTACTATCGGTGTGGTATCCGTTTGTGTGACATCTTGATTAGCGATATATTTTATCCTTAAAAGATTTTTAAACCGTGACAAATTAGAGATGGATTTGATCAAACATCCTATGAAATGTTGTTGATTTAAGCAACAAATTGTTAGTGATGGTTTTGAGGCAATACTTTCATTAACGACAAATATATCCGTCTCTAGTAGCGACGGAATAACAACAAAATGGTAGGCCGATTTTTATTGACCGCTTCGTCTTTACACTTGGAGACAAAAAAGATTTGTCGCTAAGCCGTCACTTGATGGTAGAATCAAATTTAATTTAGGTAACTTTATAAAGGCTCTAGCGAGGGGTTAGAGACCGACAATCCGTCGCCGAAGCTCTACAACTTTTGTCGCTAAACTTGTAGCTAAAATTTTGCGAGGCCCTTTTTTGTGACGGAATATATCCGTCACCATTCCGTCGTTGAAGGGCTTTAGTGACGGAGTAGCGATGCAAACTTTCGTTGCTGATGCCAGATTTTCTAGTAGTGGATAGTGCATGTCCTATTATCACCTAACTGAACCGAACCACCATCAAAATCCATGAAGTCATACAAGAAATCCCTCCTAGGTGTCATATGATAAGACCCACCTGAATCCATTACCAATTCAGTCATCTCATCATTCCCGACCACTGCCAAGGCTTCTCCAAAGTAGGCGTTACCCTCATCATTAGAAGAATCAGAATCCTGATCATGCTTACCCTTCCTAACGAACCCACTTGACTTCTTCTTTGGACAATCTCTCTTCAGATGACCCTCTGAATGACATATGAAGCACTTGAGTTTACCAGTTCCACCCCTTGACTTGAACCGCGAACTTCCACCAGAATGAGCTTTCCTTGAATGATCTGACCCTCCCCTTACATATAACCCGTCACCAGTTTCTTCCTTTGTGCCTTCAATTCTTTTCTTTAACTCTTTTGAATTCAGAGTTGCAAGAACATCCTCCATTGTCAAGGATTCCCTCCCATACAACAATGTCTCCACAAAGTTTTCATAAGACGATGGCAATGACGTAAGTAACATAAGAGCCTGATCCTCATCCTCAATCTCGATATCAATATTCGCTAAATCAAGTATCAACTTATTAAACTCATCTATATGATCACCTAGTTTCGTACCTGGACTCATATAGAATGTGTACAGCTTCTTCTTCAGATACAGTCTATTTGCTAAGGACTTAGTCATATACAGACTAGTCAACTTCGACCAAATTCCTGCAGCAGATGTTTCCTTGGTAACTTCCCGTAAAACCCAGCCTCCCAAGCATATAATCAAGGTACTGTATGCCTTCTTCATCAAAGCAGCCTTTTTCACCTGCTTCCATGTCCGCGGGTAATGTCTCTAATGCAGCATCACATCCCAGCTGTACCATTAAAGCACGTACCTTAATTTGCCATAACTCGAAGTCATTCTTCCCATCGAATTTCTCAATGTCAAACCTAGTTATAGAACTAGCCATTCTTCTTATACCTTGCTAAAAACCTTGTCAAGTTATTTTTTAACCAACTTTACCGACAAGTCTTACAAGCCGTGTGCAATATTCCCCTTGTTGCTATAGACCCTTCTTGTAAATCGAATTAATTAGAATAACCCTAAACCCTCGATTTCGAACAAGTAAACCCAATCGTAAACTTGAAACCCAAGCGAATCACGATCAAAACTTGAACCACAAGAAAAATAATGCAACAATAAACTTCGCTTTAATCGAATTTTAAAAACCTAAAAATTGATAACCCGAAGTCGACTTTTAAATGTTAAAGTCGAAACCCTTACGAATACCAAAAATCAATTTGTTAACTTTTATAGACTTGTAGTATCTTACCCACGTGATACTAAGATATTAATATATCAATAACAGACAAAAGCTTTCATTATATTAATATTCTTTATCTTTGTAAAACAACCAATCACGTACTACACTTCGTCTTCTCCGATTAAATAAACCTGCAACTTCTCGCAAACCCGAACTTCGAATAAGATCGGCACCTCGAATCAGCTCAAAACCTCGACCTAGCACTCGAACTTCGATGACCACAATAACCGTGGCTCTTGATACCACTTTTTGGATAATACCTTGACAACAAACCCGAAGTTCGATCACGGAAACTAGAACCTTGAGGGCAGTCGACAGTTGCAACACCAAAACCTTTTGTGATCGAATAAGAAGAACAAGAACTACACACACGCAAGGATATTGATAGTATGCACACGTAAAGTACCCTCGAACAACCCTTTATTAAAAACCTAATAAAGCTTACAACGAGGAAGAAGAATGTAAACTCTAGCATCCCCCATCACCTCTATTTATAGAGATGAGGGGGTAGGAAACCATGTAAGAGTCGGTTTAGAACTCCCTAAGATCATAGCCGACCTCCTCATGAATCCTTGCCTTGCAAGGCAAGCTAAACACTTTCTAGTTTTAGTTTAATCCTAATCTAAATTACAATGTACACTTAAGTCCCTAAAGTGATTAAGTTTGCTCCTAATATCTAACATGTGGGCTATCATAATAATGATTTGGGCTACCATGTTAACGGTTTGGGCTCACGAAAGCCCGAACCCAAATATATTATTTATGGTCTTGATAAGGATCTTCTATTTATGGGATAAAGATCAATAGACCGGATAAGCGTGATACGCCGAAGAGTAAGGAGCACGAAATCTACAAGGATTTCGTGCCTATATAAAGAATATCATGGCTTTCATTGAGGTACGATCAAAAAACCCTAACTCTTCAATACAACCCTAAAATCGATTACTTACTCTCACGCCGGAGGATAATCGTGGGAGACAATCCCACGATAAGCCTAACGGTGTTTGTTTGCTTTCTTAGTGCGCAGGTCTCATGCATTAAGATCTAGATGGTACGAGAACAGGAACTCAGACAAGGAACGCCCAACTTTTTTATCAACAAGTCGCGCTATCCGTGGGACCCTACACTAAGAACTAGAATGACGAAACATTGAAACTCAAGCCAGCGGACTCCGCAGTTGGAAAAAACACATGGTAACCCCCAGAGGAGGAAACATCAAGATTCGACCTCAAAGCAGGCCTCTGGAACAACCAGTGCGCCCAGTCACCAAGAATCAGGCCCAAGTCTGATCCTCCCAACGGTAGAATTGCCCACAGGGACTACCCAGGCCACTACGATGGCCCCTAGCGTGGAAGATCTACAGCGTACTCTCTTCATCACTCCCCACCAAACGGAACCCATCGCGGATACTACTATGCCGCCATGCGCGCCTAATCGAGACAGGGGACCTAATGTGGAAACAGATATCCTCGCGCTAGAGCCGGACGCGCCTGAGCTAACGCTAAGTAATTTTGTGTCTCAAAATTACGAAACCTTAACTATCCTCATGCAAGAGGAGGCAAGAAGAAGGTCAAGTCAGAGCCGGAAAGCCCGACTTAACTTTGGCCCAGAGTACGAAACATCTCCATCGCGCTATCGGAAAGAGGGGTGCGAAAAAGATAGCCGCTGACTTCTAGTATTCGCTAGAATTGGGAGGACTGCTATAGATGGTGAAGCATCTGATTCGCAGTACTCGGAGGAGTATGAAGACAATGGAAGGCGTACCAATGTCCACGCTAGACTTGGTAACCGCAGGATGCAGGATAAACTTGGACGGCAACGCTCGCCAAGCAAGAGCCCTTCAAGGTCTAGTAGTAGAAGAATTCATGATAGGCTTGGGAGACAGAACTCCCCAAGTGAAAGCCCCCCAAGCTCGGAGTCCGAAGAAAAATGGCACAAGCGCCGCAAAAAGGGCAACTCCTCCTCAAGTGACTCCTCGGACAACGAGGACAAAGAAACAGGACATTGGAAGTCCAGGAGAAGACATCGCGATGAGGAGGACGAAGATATATCTCTTCCTTGGCGCCGCCAAAAGGTTGATGCATTCACGCGGCGCATCAGCGATTATTCAGATGATAAAAGAAGGCGCATGCCCGCCAATGTTAAAACATATGATGGGACGGGTGATCCTGATGACCACCTAAAAATTTTCGAATCGGATGCTACTATCGAAAATTAGCCACAACCTGTGTGGTGCCACATGTTTAACTCCACATTGGTAGGGAATGCGCGAACCTGGTTTAGCAAGCTTCCACGAAGAAGCATAAACGGGTTTGAAGAGTTGCGAAAAGCATTCCGTTTGAACTTTACTCAAAGAAAGAAGTACGCCAAGAACCCTGTCAAACTTTCCAGAGTGAAACAGCGCCAAGGGGAATCCACGAGCACTTATGTGGAGCGCTATAAGGATGAATGCATACATGTCAAGGCATGCCCCGAAGTACTTAAAATCTCAGGGTTCATGAAAGGGATCAATAACCCAGAACTTATCAGAAGATTAAATGATAAGGTTCCCCAAACCTTTGATGAACTGATGAAGTGCACCAGGTCCTTTATCCAAGGGGAAGCAGCTGCTGCGGATAGCAAAAAAGGTTACTCAAACTATAGGTCACAAGAACAGCTTAGGAGACAATCCAATGACTAGATTAGCAGCCGCAGCAAGAACTACTGCAATCAGGGAAGTGGACGGGATAACGACAAATACACTCCACTCATGAAGACCCCAAGGGAGATATTTGCGACAGAAGGAGCAAACTTCCCGAAACCTCCACCAATGCGCACCCGAGAGGATCGGCGCGTAGGAAGTGGATACTGTGAATACCATGGAAAAAAGGGCCACGCTACCAACGAATGTGTCCAATTGCGCCAACTAATTGAAAAATTAGTGAAAGAAGGCAAAATGGATCACCTCGTTAAAACCATCAAGGAGGGGAAGGACAAACAGAAGAATGGGGTAAGAAAGAGACACCCAAAGACAAGGCTGACACCATCTACATGATACAATCATGGCAGCGAAAGACGAGGCAAAAAGTCAGCCAAAAGTTTTCCTGTGGGAGCGAAATCTCTTTCCCCACTCTGACTGCGGACAACGCAGTAGTGGAACCGCTCACCATTGAGATACATACGGGGGGTCACGATATCCACCGCATGTATGTTGATGGGGGAGCATCAGCAGATATCATGTATGAACATTGATTCAAAAGGTTGCGACCTGATATGCGAAGTCGGCTAATTCCGGCCACTACGTCACTGACTGGCTTCATAGGAGAGAAGATATGGCCCATGGGGTAATTATGATTACTTGTAGTCGTTGGTAATGAACAACACTCTACGGCAGCCTGGATAAGCTTTATGGTAATCAGGTCTCCTTCGCCATACAATGGCATTATTGGAAGACCAGGAATATCAGCCATGCGCGCGGTACCGTCCACAGCACATGGGATGCTCAAATTCCCATTAGAAGGAGGCATTGTCACCCTCTACAATACCACTGTGTCACCTAAAGAATGCAACACAGTGACAAGTGAGACCCCGCGCACTCCAGAGGAGCTCACAGCTAAAGTGGCAAACCTGAAGGTCGCAATCCACCCTAACTATCTGGATCAGGAGATATCAATTGGAGGATCGCTGTCTGGCAAAGGCAGAGCGGCTATGTGCGCACTCTTGCAAAGAAATCTAAACATCTTTGCATGGGAACCAAAGCACATGACTGGCGTACCGCGATCGATTACAGAGCACAAGCTGGAAATCCGACAAGGATACCCTCCAATAAGACAGAAAAAGCGCGGCCAAGCTCCAGAACGCGCAAAAGCCATTCTAGAGGAAGTACACAAATTGGTAGACGTACGCATCATGCTAGAGGTCTACTACCATGACTGGATCTCTAATCCATTAATGGTAAAAAAGAGTGATGGTAGCTGGAGGATGTGCGTGGATTTCACTGATCTCAACAAAGCATGTCCACAAGACTGCTACCCACTACCAGAGATAGATTGGAAGATAAAATCTTTGTGCGGATATCCCTTTAAATGCTTCCTAGACACATACAAAGGGTACCACCAAATTCAGATGGCCAAGGAAGACGAGGAAAAAACGGCCTTCCACACAAGTCAAGGGGTCTACTGCTACACAAAGATGCCCTTTGGCCTAAAGAATGCGGGAGCCACTTACCAGCGGTTAGTAGACAATGCATTTGAGAAGCAAGTAGGCTGAAACCTGGAGGTTTATGTTGATAACCTTGTCATAAAGAGTCATACCGAAGAAGAGTTGGTGCGCGACATCGAAGAAACATTCAAAACACTAGGAAGGATCAATATGAAGTTAAATCCCAAGAAGTGTACTTTTGGCGCTACATAAGGCATGTTTCTCAGATATTTGATAGAGCCTGATGGTATTAAGCCCTGCCCAGAAAAAACATAGGTTGTCGTCCAACTCCCTTCACCACGTACATTGAAAGAAGTCCAGTCATTGAATGGAAAATTAGCTGGGCTAAATCGATTCTTGTCCAAATCAGCGGATAAGTCACTCCCTCTTTTTAAAACACTCACGAAGTGTACAAAAAAGGGAGACTTTCGTTAGACTG
Source organism: Artemisia argyi (assembly GCA_030686995.1). Classification (NCBI taxonomy): domain Eukaryota; kingdom Viridiplantae; phylum Streptophyta; class Magnoliopsida; order Asterales; family Asteraceae; genus Artemisia; species Artemisia argyi. The sequence continues at coordinate 24,528,735 of CM060696.1, forward strand.
CAGAGACGGGAGAAGCTTTTCAACAGCTTAAGCAACATATAGCAGTGCTTCCCACACTAGTCGCACCTCGACCAGGGGAAGAATTGATCATGTATTTGTCTGCAACTCATGGAGCAGTCAGCGCGGTGCTATTGACAGATAGGAACTCCATACAAACACCAGTATACTTTGTAAGCAAAGCACTCAAAAAGACAGAGACTAACTATACCGCAATGGAGAAGTTGGTCCTAGCTTTAGTATTCGCAGCCAAAAGATTGTGCAGATACTTTCAAGCACATCCAATAGTAGTGATTACGGATCAACCTATCAAGCAAGTTATCTCTAAACCCGATGCATCGGGGTGGCTACAAAAATGGAGTGTGTTACTAAGTGAGCATAACATCTCTTATAGACCATGCACTGCGATTAAGGGGCAAATATTAGCCGACTTCATCATTGAGAAACCAGATACCGATACTCCACCTTCAAAAAGCGAGGTAGCGCCACAAGAACCATGGGTTCTATTCACGGACGGATCTTTGTGCGTGGATGGGTCAGGCGTAGGCCTCATCCTCACCAGCCCAGAGGGAATGGAATTCACGTACGCACTGCGTTTTGAATTCACAACTACAAACAATGAGGCCGAATATGAAGCCCTAATCGCTGGATTACGCATTGCAACTCAAATGGGTGTACGCAATCTAGAAGCAAATGTTGATTCCCAATTAATAGCAAATCATGTGTTGGGTGAATACGTGGCTAAAGAGGATAACATGATCCAATACCTCGACAAGACCAAATCTCTAATCCAGAACTTTGACAGGTTCACCATCAAATAAGTTCCTAGAGGGGAAAACAGAAAAGCAGATGCACTGAGTAAGATCGCATCTACAAGCTCTGCGCACCTGTCAAAACAAGTATTGGTGGAGACCTTGAAGAACAAATCCATCTCAGAGATGGAGATATCCACGGTGATAGAAGAGCAGGATCCTACGTGGATGACCCCTATCATTGAATTCATAAGCAAGGGGATATTACCTCAGGAACAGAAGGACGCTCGATGAATACAGCGCACAGCGCAGAGGTACAAACTTCGAGATGGTATCCTATATCGGCGTTCATTTCTACAACCATGGCTTCGGTGCGTTGGACCTCTTTAGGAAGATTACGTACTCCGAGAGATCCACGCTGGTTCATGCAGTATGCACTCAGGACCACGGTCCGTTGTGGCATGAGCCTTGCGGTCAGGATACTATTGGCCTACTATGCATCGTGATGCGCGAGACATGATAAAGAAATGTAGCGACTGCCAGGTCCACAGACCCATCCCGCGCCGACCACAACAAGAGCTGACACCAATCACCTCACCATGGCCATTCTATAAATGGGGCATTGATATTGCAGGCCCTTTTCCTGTTGTAGCAGGGGGACTAAAATTCCTTATAGTGGCCATAGATTACTTCACTAAGTGGATTGAGGCGAAAGCAGTAGCTACTATCACAGGTAACCAGGTCAAATACTTTGTTTGGGACAACATTGTATGTCGCTTTGGACTACCTGGAGAAATTATTTCGGACAACGGAAAACAATTATGTGATAACCCGTTCAAAGACTGGTGCGCGCAAATGCTTCCGGGTAATACAGTGTTTCCCCGGGTCGTAATGTCCCAACGAGGTGTGCGATGTTTTATTAAAAACGAATCAGTGATCGAGTGAAAATGAACAGGAAAGGGTATAAGTGTGTGTGTGTGATTACACTAGGGTTTTATAACTTAAATAAACTATTTAAAACAATTACGTGAAAGCTGGATATCTAAAAACGTTTAATAACTAAAAATGCGTACGTTTAATTTAATTCTACGTAAACGTACGAAACAAAATCGAATTTAACTAAAGTATTAATTTATATGCCTTAGGGGCTTAAATTCAAATTAAATAAACTTAAAATATTTATTTTATAATTACTAATTATTTAATTAATTATTATTTATTTAATAACTCTTTATAATTATCTAATAATACACTAATAATTAATAAAATGTAAAATAAGTCTTAGAAATATAAAATTAAAATTTGTAAAAGTCTAAAATATTATAAAACTTATTTTAAAAATAAAATTATATTTTTCATACTATTATTCTAATTATTATTAATTAATAACTATTTAATTATTATTTAACTATTTATATGATTTAAATTATTATAAATACTAAAAAGACTTAGATAATTAAGAAGATTTTTATAAATCTAATTAACCATCACAGGAATCCTAAAAAAATTATAAAAACTTTATTTTATATATTTTTAAACTAGTTTACTAATTATTATTCTATTTATTAATTAATTACCAATTAAACTATTTAATTTATTAAAACTAGTAAATGAACAGTAAAAAATACAAGAAAATTTCTAAAAATTTTTTACAACATATAAAAGCTATAAAAATATAAAAACTAGGTGTTGCTTTATAAAAACTAATTATGCTATTTATAACTTAATTATTGATTAATTATTAATAAAACTATTTTTAATTCTAATAATTACTAAATTACAAATTAAAAATCTGAGAAAATTATTAAAAATACTTTAATATAAAAGGAATCTAATAAAAATATAAAAATACAAATTACTTAATAAAAATCTAAAATTGAAAATTAAAATTAAATTAAAATAAATAGAAACTATCACTTATTTTTATATTGGTTTTTCTTGATTTTTCTTTTACAAAACTAATTTATATCTAAAAATAGACAACTTTAATAAAAACAACTTTTTTATAAGCTAATAATAAGCACTGTGGGGGCTTAATACCACCACAGTTGACCTTTGTTGACCAAACAAGCAAATAAGCTCAACTGAGCTTATGTGGGACCCACTATGGTAAAATCTAGTTTAGATAAGTTAATTAAACAAGTATAAGCTAGAAAAAACACATATGGTACACTGAATAAGCTAATAAGCCACAATAAGCACTTGCTTATTGTGGACTGAGACAGAAAATGGGACTAAGATCAAGGCTGAATTCAGGTGGGGTCCACTGGGTACTAGGTCAAATAAAAGGTCAAATCTGAAAGCCTACTAGGAGGGGGGTTCAAAGGTACAAGGTTGGACAAGTGGGGCCCACTGAGGTGGCCACAAATCACCACCAAAGGTGGTGGTGTGGGTGTGATAACTGCTGCACAGGGGAGATGTTCTCCCTGCAGTTGTGTTTCCAAGCTTGTGGGGCCCAAGGGAAAATGCTAAAAATATAAGCTATGTGGGATCTTAAAATAGAGCTGGTAGACAACAAGTCCACAAAAGCTCAAAGCCTAAATCCTTCTACTAAATTCTAAACAAATCCTACTACTTTTGGTATTTTCTGAGAATGGAGATTTTGACTTTTGAATAAACTTAGCTAGTTTGACTAATTTGGATTTCTAATACTCACTACTGATTTAATAAGTTATATTAGACTATAAGAGACCTAAACTAAGCTAAAGCTTTAAGATATAAGCTAATGGTGTGAGTTTATGAGCCAACTGCCCATACAGTTAACAGATAGGTAAGAGTAGTGGTGAATTTGACTTTTAGTTCAAACAAGCAACTCAGATTGGTAAAATCTAGTTTAGATAAGTTAATTAAACAAGTATAAGCTAGAAAAAACACATATGGTACACTGAATAAGCCAATAAGCCACATTAAGCACTTGCTTATTGTGGACTGAGACAGAAAATGGGACAAAGATCAAGGTTGAATTCAGGTGGGGTCCACTGGGTACTAGGTCAAATAAAAGGTCAAATCTGAAAGCCTACTAGGAGGGGGGTTCAAAGGTACAAGGTTGGACAAGTGGGGCCCACTGAGGTGGCTACAAATCACCACCAAAGGTGGTGGCGTGGGTGTGATAACTGCTGCACAGGGGAGATGTTCTCCCTGCAGTTGTGTTTCCAAGCTTGTGGGGCCCAAGGGAAAAATGCTAAAAATATAAGCTATGTGGAATCTTAAAATAGAGCTGGTAGACAACAAGTCCACAAAAGCTCAAAGCCTAAATCCTTCTACTAAATTCTAAACAAATCCTACTACTAAACTATTGCTTATATTTTTGGATGTTTTGGCAGCTCAGATTGGTATAAAATGATGAGTATTTAGACACTCATCAATCCCCCACACTAAACTATTGCTAGTCCCTAGCAATCTTTTGAGAAAAACTTAATGGATTTGAAAAACTCTTTACCAAAAGCCATCACTTCTGGAGTTGCCAGATGTAAGAACTGTGCTACACCTGATAATCGTGTGATTTTGAGCAAATCACCAGCTGTCAACGGATTTGATTTGTCTTTACCAAAAGCCGTTTGCTTCTGGACTAGCCAACTCTTGATGGAATAGTCAACATCTTGGTGAGCTGATTACCAATTATGGTTTTTCCATTGCCTTTACCACAAGCCATAATCTTGCGGGCTAGTCAACTCATTCGCTTTTTAGGATATGGCGAGTTGAGGTACCATACAATTTTGGGCAAATTGCAAGCCATCAACGGGTTTGAGATATCTTTACCAAGAACCGTTTGCTCCTGGATTAGCCAATCCTTATGTGGGTTAGACATGGCGGACTGATAACCATTTATTACGTTCTAAGTGAGAAAAAATTTTAAAATTTTGGCTAAAATGGGGGTTCTTGATGGAACATGTGTTTAAATTCGTTAGAATAACGAATCTCCCCCCACACTTAGAACTGAATATTGTCCTCAATATTCAAAGCATCGGGTGTTAAACCAACACTTAGAACGTAAGAAGAAAATACTCTATAGCCTTTATTTAAATTTATGTACATGATTGGTCTGAACCGTCAGATAATTATTGGTCAACCACTTGTGAATGGTCAACTATAATAGTCAAACAGCTTAGAATCAATCTCCGCGGAAGTATAAGGTTTCCCCGGGTCGTTATGTCCCGACGAGGTGTGATGGTTATAAAAACGGGTTTGTGATCGGGTGAATTTGGACAGGAAAGGGTTTTAAGTGAGTTTGAATGATTACACAAAGGAAATACGAATGAGAACGATTTAAACACACTATATTAACAATTACGTGAAACCTAGTTAACCTAAACGTAATCTAAAAAAAAAACTTAAAATCAGAAATTGCTTATACGTAAGCAGAAAAAATAAGCCAAATGGCTTAAATAGAAGCTATCACTTTATTTATGTTTTTGATTTTTCTTAATTTAACAAACTACTTTTGATAACGTAACCTAAATTTAAACACGTGAAAGTTATTTAAATAAAACGCGAGTTAAACTTAAAATAAACGCAAGTGCGCAAAATAAAAAGTGAAATTCAAGCTACGTTAACCCTACGAATGTAAAAATTATATTTTTACGAACCTAATGATAAAAGAAAATTAATAGAAAAAGAAAATATTTTTTTGACTTTTTATTTAATTATTTATTAATTAAAAACTATTTAAACTTAATTAAACTATTTAAACTAATTTAATTTTAATAAATACTAAACTAATAGTTAAAATTATAAAACTTTTTCTACAAATACATTAGGTTGACAGAAACTTTAAAAAAAAATATAAAAATTCCTAAGTACTTATAAATAAGCTATTTTTACAATTAACTACTTATTATTTATTAAAACCTAATTTAAACTATTTTAATTATTATAAGTATTAAACTAATTTATAAAATTATGAAACTTTTTATATAAATATTACAAGTTAATAAGATTCTAAGGAAAATATAAAAAAAACTAGGTACAGTACACAAATAGCACACAATAAGCAGAAATTAAGCTGAAAGGCTTATTTTAGCCACACAAACAATCAAGGGTCTAGTATTATTTTGTGCAAATCCTTACTGATAAAAGACCCAAGGGCATTTGGTAAGTGTGTGGTGTGTGAGCTGTGTAACCCAGGTTCGAACCCCAGCAGTGGACCTTTTTTTGCAAATATTTTTATTTTTGATTTTCTTTTTACAAACTAATTATATACCTAAACTTAAGAACTTTTTGTAAAAACAAATTTTCTAACACAATCAAATAAGCTCTGTAACAGCTTATTTCAACCACAGTAACCACTAAAGGCTTGAAATTAAATTTAAAACTTGAATAAGCTACTACCAAACTATAAGCTGAACACCAAAGATTAAATAAGCTACAAGCAAGTCAACAAACTCAACATAAGCCAAAGAAAAGAGAAAAAGCTCTGTGAGAGAGCTTATAAGCTCAAATAAGCAGTCTAAACCCACTGAAAGCCAAACAGTCCCAAGGGACAAGTTGCAGGCCTAATTAAGCTTACCCAATAAGCTTGGAAATGGAATTTGAGCACATGAGCTTACAGCCTGGACAGAGGGCTTTTCAAAAAAGCCAACAGCTAAGTATGGAGCTCAATATTGAACATGATGCAAGCATAGGGAAGTGAGCTTATGGGGGACTGATTAGTACATGGCAGACAAGTTGCCAAAGTGGGCTCAAAAAAAAACTTTTAAACAAATAAGCAGGAACAAATATGCAAATAAGCAAAACACAACAACAATAGGAACAAACAACAATAACAAGAACAAGATTTAAGAACAACAACAAGAATGACAAGCAAGAACAGCAAACATAAATAAGAATAACACAAGCATTAGCAGTAATAAGACACAAATAAGCTTAATAAGCAAAGAGGCTCTCAAAAGCTCATACAAACTGATCAACAAGAGAAAACAGCAAGCAATTATAACAACACTAACTACAACAAGATCTCAAACAACAAACAAGATCAATGGATTCCAGAAATCAAACAAGCTCAACTGAGGGTCTGTTTATTGCATTCAGCAGACCAGGGAAATTGGGCAAGTTTGGGGGTAAATTTACACGACCTAGCAAGCAATCTATGGTAAACTAAAAGTATAAACTTAAGCTCTATCTAGGGGGCTTCCTAAAGAAACAATAATCAAAGCTTAACACTTATTAAGGAACGATCTAAGGGTGTTCTAAATCTGCCAAAAACTTTGAGATGCGGGGGAGTTCATTATCAGACCATCAGCTTCCCAACCATTTCTCATTGAGCAATTCTTTTCCAAACCCAAAAATTCTTTTTGAAATAATTAAGCAACCTGGGTGAGTTCTTAAAGCAACAAAGCTTACACCCCTACGTCCAAAATTAAAGACTAGGGACTGTTTTGAAAATGGAACAAAACCTGGGTGCAGGGCAACAGATGGGTCAACTGACCCCTTTTGGACACAGATTCAAAGGTCTAAATGGTTCTCAAATTGCAATTTTCTTTTTGATTTTGATAAACAAGCTACCCAAGTTTTCAAAACATGAAATTTTATGTAATTCCAACCAATATTCAGCCCTACATGCTCAATTGAAATCTATCCATTTTCTCAGTCACTTGAAAATTTAACTTTTTGATGTTCTGAAAATTGTTGATCAAACTGAAACACAAATAAACCTAGCCATCTAAATGAGTTATCCTAACTTAAAATGAATCTAAGCTAACTACATTACAAGCTTTTATACCTATAACTAAGATTTGGAACTATAATACCCTAACAGTTAATCAGTTTAAAATTGTACAATAGCTTTTTACTTTCTAACTGAATTACTTCAAATTTTATGCCTAAATTGGACTCCTAAAACCTAAATATACTTGCACAAACCTAAGTTACCAACAATACTCACTTATACCCAGTTAGAGACTTCAATCCAAACACCCCTTAACACACTGAAATTGAAGATTTAAACTAGATATGACTAATTTCTAGGCACATCTAGAACACAGAAGCTACAATAATCCCAAAAACATTTAAAAAGCAAATTCTAAACACACTTAAGCAATCTAAATAAGCAAAACACAAATAAGTTAAGTGGCAATACCTTGAATTAGGGACTGCAGAGCCATGAACTAAGTACAAAAAGCAATTTAGAACCTGGAGAACTTAAGAGAAATACTTGAACTGAAACTTTTATTAATTAAAGTAAAGAGTACAAACTGAGAATTTTAAGAACTAACAATGCTTTAAAGATTAACCTAAAACTAATTATACCCTAAAATCCCTACTGAAAAGCTAATTAACTACTGCCAAACAATGGCTACAACATTTTCTATATATACTCAAAAACTAGGGTTCCTCTTGGCTCCATTTTGTCCTCTTTTGATTGTACTTTTGCCTCTGATTAAAACCCATCCATTGGATTGATTTTGATATCATCTCAGCCCTTAAAGGTATTATGGCGGGAAAATTGGAGATTAGCAATTTGGCAGTTTACCTTTGGCAGGGGTGGGTTTTGGATTTTTGTGGTGGAAAGTAGTGTAGGGGTGGGTAGAGGTGGAGTATGGCAGGGTTGAGGTAATGATGTTGTTGGCTTATGGCAGAGAAGTAGCAGGCTAGGGCAGGGATAAGGTGGGTGGTTTTTGGAGGGATAAGGGGGATGAGTGGTTTTGGGGTTTGACTAATTTTTGACCTAGGGGGGAAAGTATTAAACGGTTTGTGTTTATTTTTGGTTTGGGCTTGGAAGGGTTATGGGCCTGGTGGGTTTAGTTGGATCAGGTTGTGTTGTTGGGGTAAAGAGTGGTTTAGGTTTGTTTGTTTATTTAGTGTAAGTATAAAAACCACAAGGACTAAATTTGTAAATGGCTTAAAGTTGAGGGTGGGCTGTGGTATTTTTCCCAAGTATTCACAAGGACCAAAATCGCCAAGTCTCATATTCCCAAGTACCAATATTTGTTAATTTCCCAAAATGAAATTTCCAAGGACTATTTTTGCCAAAATTGAAACCTTAGGGATCAAATGTGTAATTTCTCCAAATCTTTTACCCAGGGACTGAAAGTGGCAATTTATGAATTCCATGGACCAATGTTGACTTTTCCATCCAAAATAATCCACCAGGGACCAAATCTGTCATTTTCTGAAACTCCAGGGACCTTTTATGCCAATTTGGATTTTTTAGGGACCAAACATATAATTTTCTCAAACTTTTCACCCAAAGTCTAAATTTGATAGTTTTTGACTTTTAAAAAACTTTGGGTTGACTTTTCTTTCATTTAAAACCTTCAGGGACTAGTTTTGTCAAATTTTGAAACTTGAGGGACTGAAACTGCCAATTGTGCAAGCTTTGTTCGTTTTTCATTTGTTTTTAAACATTTTGCATCTAAGACATATAAAACACACTTTTGGGATAATTTGTGTATTTTGATGCGTTTTTGGGTGTTTTTGGATGTTTTGGCAGTTCAGATACGATAAAAATGATGAGTGTTTGAGCACTCATCAGTACACACATTTTTTTTTAACAATATATACATAGTAACAACAGCAGGGGCAACGCCCCCACACTTAGGGTGAAAACCCTAAGTACATGCTACTGTTTTTTATTACCGAGTCGCTAGCTTGACTCAACCCCGAATTCATTGGTCCATGGGGAAGCATGATGTGGAAGGAACAATCTCAATCGGACTTTCATTCAAGAGGTTTGGATAAACATTGAAGCACGTGAAAGTTCCACACCGATGAGATATAATGACCCTGGCTCAAAATTTATAAATAAGAATGTCGGGGTCAAAGATAGTGTCTTCATTCTCGAAGGAATGAAGAACAGGAGAAATCACCTGGTAGGTGAAGGAAAGTAGGGAGATCTGAATAGCAATTAAGATAAGAACTTCCTCCTCAAGAAATTCATATTCAAGTGGAGGAGGCAAGTCCTTAAGCTTGATCTCAGGAAATTTATCAGTTTCCTCAACTGATTTGATTTCCTCATTATGAAGTTGTTTGGGTGGAAGAGGGGGAAATGGATCTTCGTTTAACAAACTTTCTAGAAAAAGAATGTCACCCTCAGGATCAAGATAGTTATCATCAACTTCATATGAAATTGAACTATCTTCAGTCATAAAAGCCTCGAATTCGTCCAAATCATTTCACTTTCCGGAGGAAGTGGATTGATCTGAGTGAGTTCAATTGAATGATCATGAGTAGGTAAGAATTCTAACTCTCTCAAATCCTCTTCAAAGTCAAAGACTTCATTTTCCTCCCTTGGTGGGATGGGATCCATATGAGAGAGTTCATCAGCGAACTCTTCAAGAAGATAGTCAACATTAGACTCGGGAAGTGATGCCTCAACATACTCAATTTCTCCATAAGATGTACAATCATCGTTAGAATCGGAGAGAGTATCTACATGATCTTTTGAAAAATCAAGAGGAGAAGGGATATCACACATATGATCAAAAATTCCCTGTGACTCACTTGGGATTGAGACAAGGTTCTCAACACTAGACTTTATGAATTTGTCAGATTCCTTTGCAGGAATTGTGTCAAGATGCTCGTCCCCCATGCTCAGAGAGTGAGTGGGAACCTCGGGTATGATATCAGTAGACTGAGGGAGATGAGAAGGACTAGCATACATGGATTTTATAATTTCCATTTGTTCTGCTGCTAGTAATTCTCCCATACTCTTTTCTCCCTGATTTTCCATGGAAGGAATTGCAACAGATGAACTCGATGAATCTTTTTGAATAATAACAACGTTATCATCATCACTGTCATCATCGTCATCAAGAAGAGCAGCATTGCAAAATGCGGCATGTATTTTAGCTGCATGCTCTTTGACCATTAATTCCTCCATTCCGTTCATAACATCTCGTTTTCTTGTATGTAACTCAATAGATGTCTCACGAGATTTCTGAAACGATATAGTAGCTAACTCCTCCTTAAGTTCTTTTAATATCTCAAGAGCCTTTAAACAAAAGTCTTGCTAAGTTTCATGAGGAGTTGCTTGGATCATTTGGCACTGTGGAGGTGGGTCTTGAAACGAATAGTCGTAATTGTTACAAGGAAATTGATTCCTTGTTTGACAATCAGAGCTAAAGTGTGGACCTCCACAGTACTCACAACAGTTGAACTGATGTGGCTGTGAGTCGTATGTGCTTGAGTTATAATTGTTATCAGGAACCTGCTCATAGACAAGCGTGCTTCCTGATTGACAATCAGAACTGTAGTGTGAACCACCACAGTACTCACAATAGTAAAACTGTTGAGTCTCATGGTGTGGAAGCTGGTGGAATGAATCAGTCATGTCAGGGTAGGAATAGGGATTCTGGTTATAGACAGACCCGTTTCCTGACTCTACCATGCCACAACTGGGGCAATTACCACCATTATAAGAACTACCACACCATTGACAGACAAGAAGGTGAGAATAAGACATAGAAAGAATCAAAGGGTTAGGGGGTGAGAAATGAAGAATCAAATAGGTAGGAGTGTAAAGGTGAATATTTTTGGTATTTTTGAAAATTTTTGTAGTAATAATAATAAGGAAAATATTTTTGTGTTTTTGTGTTCGTTGAAAACTAATTTTAAAATGTTTTCGGAAACTGTTTTGTTTATGATAATAAGATAATATGAACAAAGGTGGATAAATATACAATGAGCGTGTATTTAGGTTCACTAAGACGCAAAATCGTTTAGAATAAGCGCACAACCTCCCCGGCAGCGGCGCCAAATTTTGATTCGCCTCAAACAGTCAACTAAGTTTACCAGGTGATGGTCAACCAAGTCAAACGTCTAAGGCAAATGCTTCCGGGTAATACAGTGTTTCCCCGGGTCGAAATGTCCCAACGAGGTGTGCGATGTTTTATTAAAAACGAATCTGTGATCGAGTGAAAATGAACAGGAAAGGGTATAAGTGTGTGTGTGTGTGTGTGTGATTACACTAGGGTTTTATAACTTAAATAAACTATTTAAAACGATTACGTGAAAGCTGGATATCTAAAAACGTTTAATAACTAAAAACGCGTATGTTTAATTTAATTCTACGTAAACGTACGAAACAGAAACGAATTTAACTAAAGTATTAATTTATATGCCTTAGGGGCTTAAATGCAAATTAAATAAACTTAAAATATTTATTTTATAATTACTAATTATTTAATTAATTATTATTTATTTAATAACTCTTTATAATTATCTAATAATACACTAATAATTAATAAAATGTAAAATAAGTCTTAGAAATATAAAATTAAAATTTGTAAAAGTCTAAAATATTATAAAACTTATTTTAAAAATAAAATTATATTTTTCATACTATTATTCTAATTATTATTAATTAATAACTATTTAATTATTATTTAACTATTTATATGATTTAATTTATTATAAATACTAAAAAGACTTAGATAATTAAGAAGATTTTTATAAATCTAATTAATCATCACAGGAATCCTAAAAAAATTATAAAAATTTATTTTATATATTTTTAAACTAGTTTACTAATTATTATTCTATTTATTAATTAATTACCAATTAAACTATTTAATTTATAAAAACTAGTAAATGAACAGTAAAAATTACAAGAAAATTTCTAAAAATGTTTTACAACATATAAAAGCTAGAAAAAATATAAAAACTAGGTTTTGCTTTATAAAAACTAATTATGCTATTTATAACTTAATTATTGATTAATTATTAATAAAACTATTTTTAATTCTAATAATTACTAAATTACAAATTAAAAATATGAGAAAATTATTAAAAATACTTTAATATAAAAGGAATCTAATAAAAATATAAAAATACAAATTACTTAATAAAAATCTAAAATTGAAAATTAAAATTAAATTAAATTAAATAGAAACTATCACTTATTTTTATATTGGTTTTTCTTGATTTTTCTTTTACAAAAATAATTTATATCTAAAAATAGACAACTTTAATAAAAACAACTTTTTTATAAGCTAATAATAAGCATTGTGGGGGCTTAATACCACCACAGTTGACCTTTGTTGACCAAACAAGCAAATAAGCTCAACTGAGCTTATGTGGGACCCACTATGGTAAAATCTAGTTTAGATAAGTTAATTAAACAAGTATAAGCTAGAAAAAACACATATGGTACACTGAATAAGCCAATAAGCCACAATAAGCACTTGCTTATTGTGGACTGAGACAGAAAATGGGACTAAGATCAAGGCTGAATTCAGGTGGGGTCCACTGGGTACTAGGTCAAATAAAAGGTCAAATCTGAAAGCCTACTAGGAGGGGGGTTCAAAGGTACAAGGTTGGACAAGTGGGGCCCACTGAGGTGGCCACAAATCACCACCAAAGGTGGTGGTGTGGGTGTGATAACTGCTGCACAGGGGAGATGTTCTCCCTGCAGTTGTGTTTCCAAGCTTGTGGGGCCCAAGGGAAAATGCTAAAAATATAAGCTATGTGGGATCTTAAAATAGAGCTGGTAGACAACAAGTCCACAAAAGCTCAAAGCCTAAATCCTTCTACTAAATTCTAAACAAATCCTACTACTTTTGGTATTTTCTGAGAATGGAGATTTTGACTTTTGAATAAACTTAGCTAGTTTGACTAATTTGGATTTCTAATACTCACTACTGATTTAATAAGTTATATTAGACTATAAGAGACCTAAACTAAGCTAAAGCTTTAAGATATAAGCTAATGGTGTGAGTTTATGAGCCAACTGCCCATACAGTTAACAGATAGGTAAGAGTAGTGGTGAATTTGACTTTTAGTTCAAACAAGCAACTGATTTTATGTTGTAGATAGACTATTAAGACCTAATATGGAATGTCAACACAAAACTTAACCACTAAATACCACAAATGCACAGGGTACTCCCCTGTGCCAAACACCCCTAATGAAATGTTAAACTAAGATTTTTGAACCAAATAACTTATTCAAGCCTTAAAATTGATTCCAGACCATGTATTAGCATAGCATAAGACCAACTGAGCATGAATAAACACAAGCACATGCATATATCACACTGATCACCAAATTGCAATTTCAACTGTGAAATCAAGATTTTAATTAACAACTAATTTCAACAATCAACTAAGCAATATTATGCAAGGTTATGATTAAGTATCACCAAAGAAGCATAAAAGAACAGTTTCAATCCAAGTTAAACAACTTATACAGTAAATGAGAAAAATTGATCAAGAGCTTACAAATGAGTGACCAAACTGAAACCAAGTAACCAAGGACCATGAATCACCCTATAGCTTTCCATAAAGCAACTAATACCCTGGCAATCCACTGAGAACCATGCTTCAAGCTCAATCTTCTTCTCAGACTGAATTTTTTATTTTTCTCTATTTAATTAATTATTTTTGGTAATTTTTTATTTATGACTAAACAGACAATTAAGGTTTTTCTAAAACTTATCCAAGCTTTGTCAGAGCTTATATAAGCTTTTGAATTGCCTTAACAACAATTAACAACAACCTTTGAACTTTTTGTGATTTTGAAATTAAGAAAAATTGCATAAACTAAAATCTTGGAGATTAACTGGAATGTATCATTAAAACAAGTTTGAAATACACTTAATTCACTAGAATTACACTTTTGAAACTTTGAATTACACTAAGAATCTGAAAATTACAAATACGATATTAAGCTAAATCTACCTAATCTAATTATCCTTCACTTCTGCTTCCTTTTCCATATATAGAAGATATTTTGAGCTTCTTGCAGTCTTGTGAGACTTTCCCATCAATCCTTAGCCCTTGATGTGGTCAAAATAATCCAAGCCGTTCAAACCTATTTTTTCGCGCCAAAAAGTCATGGTGTCAGTTGGGGCACTGTAGATTGCGTGGAGAAGTTTTTCAAGGGTTTGGAAGGTTGTGGAGGTGGAGGAGAGTGAGTAGGGTGAGTAGGATGTGAGGTGGAAGTGAAACCGTGGGTGTGGAGGTGGTATTGGTGGTCTGTGAGGGAGGAGGAATAGTGGTGGTGGTTTAGGCGGGGTTTGACCAGGTCAAACCTGGTAATAATATTAAGGGTGGTTTGGGCTGGGTAGTGGGCTTGGGTAATTAAAAAGGGTTGGGCTTGGGTAATTTAAATAAAGGGTGTGTTGGATTATTTTTAATATGGTCAGTTTGGTTTTAGTAACATAAGGACCAAATTTGTAATTTGTGCAAAGTTGAGGGCCTGGTTTTGTAAGTTTACAAAGTTCTCACAGGGACCAAATTTGACAAGGATGAATAGTACAAAGGTATTTTTGATGTTTTTCATTTTTTTAAATACCCGGGGACTATTTCTGTCAATTCACCAAACTTCAGGGACCAATTATGCAATTTCTCCAAACTTCACACCAAGGACCATTCCTGCAAAAGATTAATCATACAAGGACTAAAATTGATTTTCTCAAAGTTTTTAACATCCTAGGGACCATTTATGTCAATTTGCAAAGTATAGGGACTAAACTTGTAATTTTGTGAAACTTTGCACCAAAGGACTAAATATGTAACTTTATGATTAAAAAGGACATTTGGTTACTTTTTCAAGTTTTTAGAATAACCAGGGACTAGTTTTGACAATTTTTGAAACTTGAGGGACTGAAACTGCCAATTATGCAAACTTTGTACGCTTTTCATCTGTTTTTGCATATTTTGCATTTGAAACATATAAAACACACTTCTAAGATATTTTAAGTATTTTGATGCATATTTGAGTGTTTTTGGATGTTTTGGCAGCTCAGATTGGTATAAAATGATGAGTATTTAGACACTCATCATGCGCGCAGCTAAATATTACACAACACTTCGCGTCAGTTAAGCACTCACAAACCAATGGTCTGGTTGAGCGAGCGAATCATAGTCTAGGCGAAGGAATTAAAGCGCGCCTTGACAAACACAAAGGAAGATGGGTGGATGAATTGTCGCATGTTTTATGGGCGCACCGTACGACAATCAAAGTCAGCACTGGAGACACACCATTCTCTCTTGTCTATGGGACAGAAGCTGTCATACCAGCCAAAATTGGAATGCCAACTATTCGTACGGCGAAAGTCAATGTTACAACCAATGACGACGAGCGACGTATAGATTTGGATCTATTGGAAGAAAGGCGCGAACGTGCATCTATATGTGAGGCAAGAGCTAAGTCAAAGATGAAGGGGTACTATGATGCCAAAGTCAGAAGTACCTCATTCAGACCAGGAGACTTTATTTATCGCGCCAATGATGCAAGCCATGCAGAAGATACAGGAAAGCTTGGACCAAAGGGGGAAGGACCCTATGAGGTCACAGAAGCACTAGGTAAAGGCGCATATAAACTGCGTGATATGGATGGCCACGAGCTACCACGCACATGGAATATTTGCAATCTCAAGAGATGCTATCTTTAGGAAAGGCTATGGCCCACACACAGACACCTCTGCACTTTAGTAAGTGCTCAATAAACGTCTGTGTATTTACATTTTGTTTTGTTTAGGGATTTTTTTTTTCTTTTCAAAAACTTGCAAGAATTAATAAAACATCGCGGTTTCTAGCTAACTCCGCGACACATTTAACTTTATTGCTTACATCTTATTTATGTCTCAATATTGTTACTTTATATTTTTGCCTACATGGCGTACATGCATTTATCAAGACCAACGATGGCATAAAGGATGAGTAAACCTAATAAATAACTCGTTGAGTAAGAGGGTTGCAAACCCATCAACATTGGAACACGTATCCTCGTTAAACACCTTATTCTCAAGACGTTGGAGTAAGTTCAATGCGCATCCCAGGACGGATACGCAACAATGCACACCGTGCGCGTTTAACGAATTAGGAGTCAAGACTCTTGGTTCCTTAACATGGCATTTGCAGTACGCTGCAAATTAATCCATACACTTGATGAGGCAAAAAATGATCCATTTTTAGGGGGTCATTTAAGCCTGAATTCGAATTTATTTGATCAAATATTGCCCTAAATCGTTCCTTTTGTGATTTTAGGTCCTTTGGGAGTGAATTCTGGAAAAGGAAGCATTTTGGACGTTTTTGGAGCATAAAAGTGAAGAAAACGCCAAAGACTTAATTTTCCATGCTGAGAACAGTACCTGACGGCGTCAAGAGCATTTTGGTGACGGCGTCAAGAGTAAAAGTGGTGACGGCCCAGAGAGAACATGAAGGCGTCACCCATGGCCGTCACGTGTGAACTTGTCAAAACTTGCGCGCGGAGTAGCTGATATTGTTTTGGTCATAACTTTTGCATACGAACTCGGATTTAGGTGATTCAAAAGCCCACGCGAAGAGGACGAAGAGATCTACAATTTGGTGAAAAAATGGTCTTGATGGCGTCAAGAGTAATGGGCTGATGCCGTCAAGAAGTGCCGACAGAAAATATGCCTATAAATATAACTTCACTTTTTGTAAGCCCTAAACCCTAAAGTCGATTCCTGGGTTTAGGTGGGTATTTTTCCAGCAACTTAGAGGGTTTCAATCACTCCATAAACATCATGTATTGGTTTGATGATTCTATCTCAACTATGTCTTTCATTATTCTTGTTGATTGTCCTTCTTTGGTTATGATTTGCTAATTCACCTTGTGTCTACTTGTGATTATGTGAAACTTGTATATAATTGATTAGATCTCATTGATTTCTTGTTGATGTGTGTGTCTATCTCCATCAATTAAGGCATGACAACTTCAATAGATCTAGTTGGTTTAGTTTATAATTCTTGTTTCCTATTGATTCTTGTTTTGATTGAATGAATTTATATGTTTGGCTTAAGAAAACTGGCAGATCTCCAAATGGTAACATGCTTGAACGTCTTAGGAAACATGAACCGATTGCACTAGGTCTTTATTGGTTGTATTTAATGCATGAGCCACTGTTTACAATCCCTATGGTTGTGCTGGGCATGGTATAGGAGGAGATAAGAGCTCATAGAATTGGGGAGTTATGTGCGATACCCCATGAATGGTATTAAGGAATACAAGCCGTCAATTAAAACAAGGTTACAATTCAATAGGTAGGATTGGATAGCTAGCAAGGAGTAACATATCATGGGTAGACATGCTTCACTTATCTTGTAGAACCTTAGTTTATTTTCTTGTTTATTAGTTTAAGTAGTAGCTTTTGGGTTAGTTGATTAGCAACTAATTCCGCCCATTCTCCCAATACCTGAGACTTTTACTTGCTTTTCATAAAATATAAAAACATAAAAAGAATCATCCTTCACCTTTAGACCTAGTTAGATTAATTTCAATCCTAACGACACTATTCCTAGCTGAACGATCAATCCCCCGGTACTTGTCACTATACTATACTACAACGATCAGGTACACTGCCTGGTGGGGGTTGTAAGCTTCTCAAGATCCCTTGAAAGGTAAAGCCTAGTGCGATTCCCACGTATCAACACTTATGAATTTTTATTCACATATATTTATTAAGTTATGGACTTAATACAATTTTTGCTAAGTACGTTTGGTCATAATTTGACTCTTGGAAAGTCTTTCATGAAAAAGACAAAAAATCTAAGTACAAACAAGATGATATAAACATGCGTACAGAAACCAATCTTATTATTCATAAACTACGAGTTTATACAAGTTATAGATTCAACATATACAACAAAAAAGGTGAATCTATAATAACCTAAATACTACGAGTACGTTTCTGCCCTGAACTACTAGCAGTGGACACTACACACCCAGTCCCCTCAAGCCTTTTCAATAGGCTGCTATCCTCCTGCGACACTGTCGGCACGCTGACAGGAATCCCATCAGATCTAGGAAGGTGCGCTGCACCAACACAGCAGAGGATAGCTTTCCCTTTTACGCCCTTCTTCCTTGCGACCCTTGTAGCATGGGCTTCCAAGGATGCCTTCAAAGATACTTCCAACACGTCGCGTGGATGAGCAAACACGGGCACCTAAAGTTGCGACTCATCCGGCTTTAAAAAGAAGTCAGGCTGCGCCTCCGCGTCCTCCGCTATATGCCTTGCCAGGGTTAACCCCTCCATAATCACACCAATCTATCGCAGCAACAAGCTCCGCATAGCCATCTCCTTGGTAGCCTGGCACCTCTGCGAGAGGCACCGTCAACAACTTGACATTGTGCAACTCCTCCATGGCTTTAGCCTTGCCACGCGCTAAGGCATACCTCACAACATCCCCAAAAGCATCCACAACTTCTTGGGACTCTAGCGTGCCCATTGCAGCCAAGCGAAGACCATGACTGATCAACCACCTACGAATAAAACAACACACGCATTACAAGACAATAATATCAAGGGAATTAAAAGTGAAAAGATGGAAAAGAAATCAAGAAGTACCTGCGCTCAGCAACAGCAGACACCAAGTGAGGGTACAACTCCTTATCGTACTCGGTACTGAGCTTGCGCAGCTTACCCTCCTGCGTCTCCAAGGCAGCCTCTACAGCCTTGCGGAAGTTATCCAACTGAGCAAAGTTCTTGCTCTTATTCTCCTGCAGGTACTTCATCCCACACAAGGAGGTAGCCTTATACTACTCAAAGGCAGCACGCTCATGGCTCACGTCAGCCAATAGAGACAACCTTTCATCCGCAAGCCTCTTGGAGTGCGCCGTTGTTGACTCCAAGGCAGCTTGAGCACTCGCCAACTGTGTCTTTAGCAGCGCAATTTCCTCATCCTTCTGCGCGCTGCTGCTACCCTCACCAGCGTACTGCGCCTTGAGTTGAGCGACCAAAGTGGCCTAGCGTGCAGCAGCCACGCTCAACTCCTCTATCAGCACCGCAGCAGACATCTTCTCATTAGCCTTGGGAGGCTCTTCCACCTGCGAGTGACTCACCTTAGGTGGCACTTGCTCCATATGCGCTGCATCACCCCCTGCAGCTTTGTCACTACATATAAAGAGCAAGAAGTCAAGACATTATATCAATGATAAAAAAGAAAGAGAGAGAGAGAGAGAGAAGAAGAACCATGACATTATTACTTACATGGGAGAGGAGGTCTCAGCAGTATCTCGCGTAGCCACAGATAGCGACGCCTCCTCATCTGTGGACTCATCCACAGTAATGACGTGGCGCCTGCTCTTGGAGGTGCCCTAACCACCATCACCAGAAGCCTTGCGCTTCACCCCCTGACTCGCCTCCTCAGAATCAGTGTCGACCTTGAAGATCCCAACATCTTCAGAGTACTCAGTGCGTGCATGCTCAGGGGCTGGCACTTCCTGAGAAGGAACATTCTGCACGGAAGTCGCCACCAACAGGGGTTGGGCGACGTTGATCAGTTCCTCTTGCGCATAAGTGCCCAGTTCCTCTTGCGCATAAGTGCGCTCGGCTGTGGCTTCCAAGATAGGTATCTCACCTTCCCTCAACGGGCGCACACCCACAGTTACTTGTGTGGGCTTTGCCAGCCTAAATACGCTGAACAAGTCCATCTCTGCGTAACACATAAACAAACAACAAAGAAAAATTGAGTTATTAAAGTTGCAATGTTGGCATGAATATTACGATATTTAATCTAAACATCCTCTTCATGTTTTGATGATGACAAAGATGTAAGTTACAACATATAAAGTAAAGTGATTAAGTTACTTGTGATCACAATTCATCTATGCATTCATACGTCAACAAGCCTCGACATCTCAACGTCTCAAGTATGCTTCAACATTCACTTAAGGTATGTACAAACAAATGTCTAATACATTTTATGATCAAATGGATGTTTATTTAAATAATACCCAGTTTATAAAATTAAATAAACTCATTATATATTTAGAAAAACACTTTTGGTAATTAAAGGAAAATGTTTAATTCATAATAAATATATGAATTCAAATTTTTAACCAAAATCAGTTAGTTTTTCACCAAATAAACTTTCCCCAGAAAAAGACAAGAAAAGTGTAGTTTTCGTCTGGGCGGCCCCCTTAATTTTAAGGGGGCCGACACACAATTAAAGGGGCCGGCCACGCTCCCATGTCAGATTATGTCAGAAATTTTTTCCTATAAATACCACCTCAAACCTGGTATTTTTACCATTTTTGCACGAAAATTTTCAGTCCCAAACCTTTCCAAACACACTTCTAAATCCTTTGATCATAAGTTTATTAGTCTTTGTTTCAAGTGATTCAATCCCTCACACTCAAAGTGCAAGAGAAGAATCCTCCCTATCATAAAGCCAAAGATGTATTAGAGTCTAGTTAGTATTTATGTGAAGTTGTGAGTTATGTTTATGTACTAAGTAGATCAAGATGATCTTACTTAGTAGTGAGTCAATGAGTGAGTAAGAAGTAGTGGGAAGAAGTAGTAGTGTGGAGAAGTCATGTAGTTGTGAAGAAATAGGTGCGTGAATAAGTAGTGGAGTATAGAAGAAGTTGTGAAGTAGTCGTGAAGTTGTGAAGAAGTCGTGAAGTCGTGTAGAAGTTGTGTAGTGATCGAAGTCATGTTGTGAGATTGGTTCTAGCTACTATTAGAACTCGACATTTAGCTTAGTGTCGTTAAATGGTGAAAGCAAAAGTTGTGTACGGTTTTTTCCGCCAAAAAGGAGCTTGTTGAGTAGTGAAGAAAACTCTCGAGTAGGTGATAACGCTCAAAATTAACATGTTTTTATGAGCGTTATTGTGGATTTTATGATCACTTTTATGAACTTATGGTACTTAATTGAGCATAATTCGTGTTTTAGGTTCATGGAGGCTAAAGTACAAGAAAATGATGAAAAAGACGAAGAAACGATCAATAAACGAAGATTTATGAATGTACGGAGGAATTCCCGACAAATGAAAGTCTCTTGGAGTATGTTCGAGAAGATAAAAGTCATGAAGTTGTCACTCAAAAGACTCAAGAATAAAGTACAAGAGGGAAAACGAGAAAAGAAATGAAGAAAAGAAGCTCAAACGAAGAATTATTGGAAGACTCGTTGTTTCCGACACACCTTCACCATTTTGGTCATAACTTGAGCATACGAACTCCGATTTAGGTGATTCAAGCGGCCACGGAAAGCTAAGAGAAAGATCTACAACTTTGGTCTTTATCATTTCTGTCCAGGAGGATCATCCGATCGGATGGATCCCAACCGATTCGGTTGGAGCTAAATGTCTCATCCATCCGATCGGCATGGCCCCGTATCCGATCGGATGGACCATTCTGACCTCCCCAAGTCATTTTTAATGCTCAATTAAGGTTCCATTAAGCCCCAAGTCCGATCATGTCTCCATAATAACTCCTAAACCTGGCATTTTATGACACTTAGTGCCCAAGTTTTATGCTTGGAGGCTAAGGCTTGATTTCTACTATAAATAGAGACCTTTACATGCATTTCTAATAGAACTTACCAATTCTCTCTATTCCAACTTGAGAGAACACCTCTCCTACCACCAATACTCCCTCTCAAACCCAAAATTCGTCCATAAAATCCCAGGAAACTTTGGAGGTCCAAGAAGTCATCATTTGGAGGTCAAAACATCAAGAAGTCATCACCAATACTTGAGGCATCATTACTACATCATTTTTAATCTTATTCCAATCATTGTAAGACTTTTAATTATGATTTCTAATGTTCAAAATTCTGAGTTTATGTTCATGTTTACTATGAGTGGCTAGTGCCTTTGTGCACTTTCTTAGATGATGTTTATTATTTAATGGTTTGCTTATGATTGTGATAACATGTTTTAATTCAATTTCAAGTCAATCCTAAGAACCAATTGTACCTTAAGTTTCATAGTGACATTTGTTGAGTCAATGTTAACTAATTGATAATAGTTTCAAGGGTCGAAAGATTTGTTATTATTCAACTAGTTATAATCATTTGTGTATGAATGATTGTTTTTCACCATAATTATTCTTGACTAAACAAAGAAACAAGAAGTATGATTGTAATGAGAATGCTTTTATAACATCAAATCGGATTGTTTGTAAACCTTTAGTTGGACGAAAGTTTAGATGTTTATAAACAATTGTAACCTTTTTGTCTATGAATGGGTTACCTTTTGTAATGACCATTTCCTAAGAGTATTTGATTTGTAATAAGAGTTTGTTCTTGTGTTTAAGATATTCACCATACCTTATGAACCTTGGATGGATCTTGAATTGATTGGTTAAACTTAATGCTTGTTTTTATAAACTAAGATCTTGGCCAAGGTCTAATTTGTAAGAACAATTTATTAGAACACCAACTAATTATCATAACTAACATGTTAAGAAGAGTTATCACAATCATGCTTATCAAGGATGTAAACTAGTCCAAGCAAGTGTAGTTTTTAATCTTATTGAATTTACATAATCATCATTTTTGTGTTACTTATTGCTTATATGGTATTTTGGATCGTGACAACCAATTACCATCTTTTTATTGCTTACTATTACATAGATTCTTCACAATTGAAAACACCCAAATCCTAGTGAACGACCTCGGCTTACCAACCAAAACTAACTACATACGAAAGGGTCATACTTGCCCGTGTATTCTTAGCTTTATCTGGTAATTCGTGTTATAAATTTAAAACTAGTAGTCGCGAGACACATCAGTAGGTGACTCGGGGAGTGGAGTAGGGCAAAGAAGGTGTCCTTGTAGCCGAACCACTATAAATCATCGTGTCCGGTTTTCATTTCCTTTCTCTTATCTCTTTTCATTTATTCTTGCATTTATCGCTTTACATCTATGCTTGCCTATATGTCTTAGTTGTTGCTTATATAGTTGTGATGATTGATTGTGTTGTACATAGAAGTTAATATTATGATTGTGTGTATAATTATATGATATGGTCAAATAGATTATTATTCACACTTCTCATATTAAGTTTAACTTGATAGATAATTTGATACAAAACGTTTTAAGATTTTAAAAGGAAAACGTATTCACATAAATATCGACCAAAGCTCCATTCATAAAACTAAGTTTTTCCAAAAGCTTACATATATAATTGATCATATTGATTATATGTTGTTTTCATACTAAACTCTAATTGAAGGTTTTCCAAACAAACAATTGAATAAATTTGAATCAATATTTTGAAACAAAGTTTTTATAAAATGAAAAAGAGGGGAAAACTATTCAACCCCCTTCTAGTTTTCCACAATTGGTACCAGAGCACGTCGCTTAAATTTTTAAAACAAATGGTTTTAAAAATTGAGTACGATCCATGTATCAAATTACCCATTAAGGAGGATTAAATATGAAAAGTATTTTGTTGATTAACTTGTATTAGTTTTGATATTATATACACTAATTATACTAGCTCGAGATAAGATTATGCTTAAAACAAGTGTTATATGTTCGTTTTTAAAATCAGAAAGTTACACACCTTTCCACAAAGTCAGAAAACAATTTTTAACAAAAAATGCATTTTTTAGTTTCAGATCGGCGGCCTCTTTAATTGTCTGGGCGGCCTCCTTAAATACTGGGCGGCCCCCTTAAATTTAAGGGGTCCGCCTGTCTGTTCTACAGTTTTTCGGAAACTTTGAAAAATCATATAAAAATAACCGTAACTCCGTAGAAGTCGTGCCACCCGGAATTTTAAAAGTAATTGAGTCTACTTTCATTTAAAAATAATTACAAGTAACCATTACAAACTTAAATAAGTCAGAAATCCAAAATACTACACGGAGGTCAAAAATTTGAGTCTCGTTTTAACGTAAAACTTGTATTTTACCTTTTCTTTCGAGTCGGGCATTCCTAGTCGATATATCTTTAAAAAATTAATCATTTATGCTTTTAAAATATTGATCTTAATTAAATTTTAAAATGGATAGGAAACTATTTTATTTTCAAATAAAATCGAGCTAAGTAAACATTGATTTATATAATACACAAAACGACAACAAGTGTCTTATGTGCTCTGTGAACTTATTTGTGATTGTATTTTGTTAATTGAATATATTAGATGATTGTTGCTATTTGATTTTTAGTTAATTGTACATCTAAGCATATGTGCCTTATTAGTTTATAGCTAGTTTTCCGGTTTTTACTTAATTAGATCTTATGCTAGATTTCTTGCGTTAGGATTGCAATATTATGCTTGCATTGCATATAGGTATAGATGACTTAATGTTACTCAAACATCTTGTAAATGAGTTAAATCTAGTCACCTAAATATTTCAAACATGTTAATCTATTCTTAACAACACACTTAAATATTTTCAACAAATTTCCTTGTTTTACCTTAAGTTGTTTAATAAGAGAAATTGAATCATTGTAAAACATTAATAGTTATATAAAAGAAAAAGTATTTTCAAAATCTAAGTGTGTTCATTATAAGTAACAATGAAGAGTCTTTCACATAAACAAAACATATAAAAATCATGAAGTAATAAGTCAAATTTCAATCATTCACCAACCTCACTCATAAATAATCTTAGGATTAATGGAACACACTATCAAAATGCCTATTTATTTTAAATGAGTGTTTGTAAGGGTCAAGAAAGATCTTGATATTATATCAATTCATTATTCAAATTATGGTTGATATATTCATCAAATCTAATTGACATGTTTTTTAGTGTGGACAAGAAATTGGATTGTTATTTGTTTAGTTTCAAGATTACATCAAATTTTAACAAAAGATATAGTCTTGAATCTACATATTCAATCACACTAGATTGGTATGAAAATATTTACATCCTTTGTAGATGAAAAGAATATGCATTAGATCATAACTCATACTTGTGTTGATAATGCCATATTGAATCTACTTGTCCAATAGTTGTGTTCCAAATATTAGAATAACATGTTTAACACATGCATAAAACATACAATAAAGTAGGATTGATGACTTGGATGTTTCATCCAAAATATTCAAACAATTTACATTGCAATGCAATGGATAAATGTGTCATATCCGAAAAACCAAACATGAGCAAACTAACAACATATGTAAACTTTGCTCACACTACTTAAAATCATTACTTCAAGATAAAATACATATTTAAGAATAATACACACTATATATTTTATGTATTTCATTTTCTTTGTAGCATGAATGTTGTGTTACAAGATAATGCACTACACTTTCCTTTTTGAAATAATATAAGTTATTAGAATTGAAAAATAACTTGTTACAATCCATAAACAAGTAAAATTTATTTTTTCAAATACTTGTTAAAATATGATATATAACATTGGCAAAAATCATAGAAAATAATATTTGTTTAAAAATATATTAATGTCTAGTTTTTATATCATTTAAGAATCACAAACTCATTTAAGATAAATAATCTTAATGAGATTCATTTCACAAGAGATGCTAAGGTGCACTCTTAAATCTAGCACATTTATTAAATCAAGTAATATGCCATCAAAACCAAACAACCGGTAAATCATGAACAAAAGATTAAAACTTTTTGTTTACTCTTATCTAAACACTCAACACGTCTCTATTGGGATCGTGAATAAAATATATCATCTAGATTTACCTTCATAAAAACATGACGTTTGAGTCACATTAAGCCAAGCATTAGTGAACCAAGCAAACTTCATATTTGGTATTCTTCGATAGGTAAATTTAGGAATTTAATTTCTTCTAAAAGGAGAATGACTACTGGAGAACCTATTGTCTAGAAACTCAATTTAACCTAACGGTTGAATTGCTTCTATGTGAGAAGTTGGGTGTGTGTAACCCGTAAAAATGGTCGTGTTTAGCCTTAATTGAGCACCACTAGTAATAGTCTCATACTCATTCTCCAACTTAATTAAATTGCTATTCCTAAATATACCTAACGCTAAGCTCACTTTTATGAAATTTGCTTCTCATTAGATGCTTTCATTCCTAGATTTATGGCATATCGCATATATGTTGTTTCTAGATGTTTATTTGCTCCTATGTAATTTGATTGTATGCCTTTACATGCTTAACTCTATATATCTCATTCATCTAGGTATATACATCTTGCCATTAGATCTTACACCCTTATTGCATGAGAACCTTAATGTCTCAATCTGATAGGTCATAATAGTCTCAAAATTGTCTTAGGAGTTTTAGAGTCTCCATGCATAGTTACTCCCTCATTCATCATCTTGTTTCCTTCCAAACAATCCACTCCTTTGTCAAGAGATAGTTAGATTGTAATCTAATACCTCTCTAAGTTGATGTGACAACTTAAATATTTCATCCGAAATGTTTAAGTATTTTTAATTAGCAAAATGAAAATTAAAATGTCACTCATTATTCATGTCCACTTCTTGAGTCATGACTCTATTATTATATATATGTCAAACACCTTCCGTCCACCTTTAGGAAAACCTCCTTGTATGTTATCCTTCATCCTTCGTGTCATTGTCAAAAGTATCGTTTTCATGTTGGGTTGTCTTTATTTGTGTCACACTCTATGTCCGGATGAGCATGAATTTAATGGGAAGGGAAATCACACTCAATCACATATATCCTTCTACCTCACACCCAAAACCGAGTCATCCTTTGTACTACCAATCTCAAGTCATCCACCATTTCCATACCCTCAAAGAAACCAAGAATCAATATCATACCTCCTAAACCACTCCTCATTAATTTAACACAAGATAACACCAACACTCTATCACCACCACCTCAATGCTCATTTCCTAGTGCTCCTAATGCACCTTCCAAAACACCAACAACTCATGGAACCTCTACCTCCTCCATATAATCATCATCATTATCATCATCATCATCATCATCAATCAATCAATGACTATATCAACACCCACTTATCACCTCCACCAAGAACCACCATCTCCAACTAAAACTTGTCATCATACCACCAAAACAACTCTTCATTGACCTTACTAATGAAGACGACACCACTCCATCCATCAATGGATATATCAACTCACAATTGTCTACACCACCAAAAGTATCACCACCACCTCCTACCCAAGAAATTTCTTCCTTGAACATCACTCTTTCGCTTCCACCTAGTCATCTCCACTTGATCCTCATTTCCCATCTTCACAAGAAGATTCAACCATGTCACTATTCCCTACATTCTACTAAGTGTGTCATCACCACCAAAAGTTAAATCCCTGAAAGTCAAGTGAATTTCTTTATGAAATGCCTCCTTTCCACTTTCTAGCAAGTGAAGAACACAAAAAATATATCCAAGCTTCAAGTGTTGTCAAGTTATTACCACCTCATCCAAGTGAATTTCATTACGAAATGCGTCATTCCCACTTTCTAGCAAGTGAAGAACACAATGAAGAAATCCAAGCTTCAAGTGTTGTCGAGTCATCACCACCTCATTTCACATATCCACCTTCGGTCGTCAACCAACAAAACACTTAAAAATCCCATGATTCCCTATCATCCACCCTTGTCAAACGATATATTAATCTAAAACATGATTGTCAACCCTTTGTCATCACCTTCCCTTTACATTCACGCTCATCCCTCCTCATTTTCATACGTTTTTTTTAAAGAATGTATCATTCTCATCTTCATTTTTCTTTAACTCTTTTAGAGTATATATATATTTTTGGCATCTTTCACCAAAATATGCCGGTCGAATCTTTGCATTAGGTTCTAATCATTGTCATTTCTTAAGCATTGATCATGGTAATTTTTTTTGGGATTTAGGTTGTTGTTTTTTAAAACAATAATTGCATGTGTCATACTTTTATTGCATATACCTAATACGTCCATATATTGTTCCCCTATTATAGTCATGCATATATCTATCATCATCATTATATATATGTGCACTTGTCTACTAACTTTGTTTTGAAGGATTACTTCATCGCTCGATTCTTTGGTAGCCAAAACAAGTTTTGAGCATACACCAAGGGGGAGCATTGAGGTTGATAGGATCAAGGCTTCAGTTACGATGATGCAAGCTCGCCTTATACATTCTATCTCAAGAGTTTAAGCGTAGTAGTAGTCTCGTCTAAGAGTCCACCTTTTTGCTTCGACAAAAGGGGGTGAAGAAGTGTAAACAAGTAACTTATACATTTTACTATGAGTTATAGTTTACATAGTTTGTCATCATCAAAAAGGGGGAGATTGTTGGCATGAGTATTACGATATTTAATCTAAACATCGTCTTCATGTTTTGATGATGACAAAGATGTAAGTTACAACATATAACGTAAAGTGCTTAAGTTACTTGTGATCACAATTCATCTATGCATTCATACGTCAACAAGCCTCGACATCTCAACGTTTCAAGTATGCTTCAACAATCACTTAAGGTATGTACAAACAAATGTCTAATACATTTTATGATCAAAGGGATGTTTATTTAAATAATTCAAAGTTTATAAAATTAAATAAACTCATTATATATTTAGAAAAACACTTTTGGTAATTAAAGGAAAATGTTTAATTCATAATAAATATATGAATTCAAATTTTTAACCAAAATCAGTTAGTTTTTCACCAAATAAACTTTCCCCAGAGAAAGACAAGAAAAGTGCGGTTTTCGTCTGGGCAGCCCCTTTAATTATAAGGGGCGGCCCCCTTAATTTTAAGGGGGCCGACACACAATTAAAGGGGCCGGCCACGCTCCCATGTCAGATTCTGTCAGAAATTTTTCCCTATAAATACCACCTCAAACCTGGTATTTTTAACACTTTTTGCATGAAAATTTTCAGTCCCAAACCTTTCCAAACACACTTCTAAATCCTTTGATCATAAGTTTATGAGTCTTTGTTTCAAGTGATTCAATCCCTCATCACTCAAAGTGCAAGAGAAGAATCTTCCTTATCATAAAGCCAAAGATGTATTAGAGTCTAGTTAGTGAGTTATGTTTATGTAATAAGTAGATCAAGATGATCTTACTTAGTAGTGAGTCAATGAGTGAGTAAGAAGTAGTGGGAAGAAGTAGTAGTGTGAAGAAGTCATGTAGTTATGAAGAAATAGGTGCGTGAATAAGTAGTGGAGTATAGAAGAAGTTGTGAAGTAGTCGTGAAGTTGTGAAGTCGTGTAGAAGTTGTGTAGTGATCGAAGTCGTGTTGTGAGATTGGTTCTAGCTACTATTAGAATTCGACATTTGGCTTAGTGTCGTTAAATGGTGTAAGCAAAAGTTGTGTACGGTTTTCTCCGCCAAAAGGGAGCTTGTTGAGTAGTGAAGAAAACTCTCGAGTAGGTTACTCGAGGAGTGGAGTAGGGCAAGGAAGGTGTCCTTGTAGCCGAACCACTATAAATCATCGTGTCCGGTTTGCATTTCCTTTCTCTTATCTCGTTTCATTTATTCTTTCATTTATCGCTTTACATCTATGCTTGCCTATATGTCTTAGTTGTTACTTATATAGTTGTGATGATTGATTGTGTTGTACATAGAAGTTAATATTGTGATTGTGTGTATAATTATATGATATGGTCCAATAGATTATTATTCACACTTTTCATATTAAGTTTAACTTGATAGATAATTTGATACAAAACGTTTTAAGATTTTAAAAGGAAAACGTATTCACATAAAGATCGACCAAAACTCCATTCATAAAACTAAGTTTTTCCAAAAGCTTTCATATATAATTGATCATATTGATTATATGTTGTTTTCATACTAAACTCTAATTGAAGGTTTTTCAAACAAACAATTGAATAAATTCGAGTCAACATTTTGAAACAAAGTTTTTATAAAATAAAAAAGAGGGGGAAACTATTCAACCCCCCCTTCTAGTTTCCCACATACAATATAAAAGAAGGCTTACACTACAGATGCGAAGGTGATGAGTGCTCAAACACTCATCATTTTTGTCGTATTTAAACTCCCAAAACATCCAAAAACACTCAAATGTGCATCAAAATACTGAAAATATCTCAGTGATTGTGTTTTATATGTTTCAGATGCTAAATGTTTAAAAACAAATGAAAAATGAACAAAGTTTGCAAAATTGGCAGTTTCAGTCCCTCAACTTTCAAAACTTGTCAAATTTAGTCCCTAGCATTTGTTTTGTAAGAAATTTCAACAAAGGTCCTTTTGAATTCAAAAGTTATCACAATTGGTCCCTGGGTAAAAAGTTTGAGAAAATTACAATTTTGATCCCTCCACTTTAAAATTGGCAATTTCAGTCCCCGGAGGTTTAAAATTGGAAAAGTATTAAACAAAGGACTTATGGAATTACAAGATGGCATGAATGGTCCTTGGGATATCTTTGGGAAGTTTGCATTATTAGTCCTCAAGTTTCGCGGAATTACAACTAAGGTCCTTGTGTTATTATTTCTACAAAACCAAACGGATCCCATGATTATATATACCCCAATATTCCAAATTCAAAACAAACTCAAACACCCCAAGCCCACCCTTAGCCAGCCCACTAATCCTAAGCCCAAATTCATACAACCCGTTTTTACACTAAAAATAAAACGGGTCAACCCCTGGCTTTGACCACCCTCCTTCCACCTCACCATCCCACTTCCCTGCTACCAGCCAAGCTTCACCATCATCACCCTCACTGCCCCTCCTCTGCTACACTCAACCCCCTAGACCTAAACAAATACTTCACTCCAAAAATATTAAGCCTGGCACAAGTTATCAAAGGGAAAACGCCAAACTTCAATTTGGCGCCAAAATACAAACGGCCAAGATCAAAAAAAATAATCATCCAAGGGTTAATTTTTATGCTGGGAAAAGACAGAGAGGGCACCAAAACCCTAATTAGGGGCTATAAAAGGACCAAGGAAGCAGTGAAGGCAGGGTGTAGATTTTAGTCAATTTTCTTTATATCGAATTAGTTAAATTTTTCTTTCCAATTGTAAAACTTAGCCTAAAAGGTGTTATTTCAGTGTTCTTATTGTAATCCTAATGTTATACAATCAAAGTTTCAAGTTCTCTGTTTGAGTTCAAGTATTTACCTTTTTAGTGAAAATATCAGTTTTAACTTAAATATGTTGAGAAGTATTGTACCTAGTTTCATTAGCTCAGTTTGAGTATTATGAACTTATTTAGACCTTAAAATTCCCTTGTTATTCCTTTTATTTCAAAAAGAAAAAATAAAAAATAAAAAAATCCAAATAAATACAAAAAAAAAAATAAGGAGAAATTAAAAATACCAGGATAAGAGAAGAAGAAGATGGATAGCATGGGTTAGAACTTCAAGGGGAGTAATAGGAAAGTGATTTATGGTCATTAGCTCACAACTCTCTTCTTGGAATCCATTGTAAGCAAAACTGTAGCACCACTGTAGCTTAACTTATTAAGTGTTTATTTCAGTCTTTGAGTGCTTATTATTGATTAGATTAGCCACTTATGTTTGCTAGATAGCTCAGGTAGGCTTAGTTTTAGACTTGTATTTTAACTATCCAATTTAGCTCACACTGCTCATTCTGATTTGCTCATATAAACTACTTCACTGTGATTGGATTGTGCTCATTCAGTGATATCTTACTTAGTTAAGACCATGAGATCACTGATTTTGTCTTGTAATAGTTTTTTTTTAAGCTTGATTAGCATAACTGCTAAAATAAAAGGGTGTTTGGAATTGCTGAGTCTTTGGACTCTGTGGGATTTTAAGGTGGTATTTTTAGTCTCTACATGTTCACTTAGGTTAATATTGCTCATTTAGGTCATAAAAGTAGTAAGTATTCAGTAAAATGTCAAAATACCCTTTAAAGTTGCCTTACTGTTAATCTGTTAGGTTTTTGGAAATTCAAATCATTCATCCCAGCTCAAAAGTAGATAAGCTAGCTTATTCTAGCCTTCACTCACCCATTAACATCATTTTCAGAGAGATTTGCCCATTTAAATCTCACAAAAGTCAACATTTAAGTGGTTCTCAAAAAGTCAAAACATTCTTGACTGATGAAATGGACAGATATTCAAAATCATGCACAAGGTTTAAAACAAATTGGAATTAGCTAATTCTTGTTGATTTATGTTGTTTAGTGGCTTGTGTATCTGAATCAAAAAGAATTTTGCATTTTGAAAACCATTTGATCATTGAAAGTTGGCCTTAAAGTTGGCATGTTGAGCAAAAAAAGGTGCCATGCACCCAGTGAGATCCCAGTTTTATTAGAGATTTCTAGTTTCCTTATTTCTCAACCAATCCTTGTGAAACTTAGGATTTCAAATAATTGGTTGCTTGTGTTTGCAAAAATAATTTTTACATAATTTTTAGAATTTTCCTCAGTGGCTTAATAGGAGCTTTAAGTGGGCTATTTGAAATAAAATTGCCCTGCACCAAGGGTCTCTGATCCAACAGTCAGCATCGTAAACCAATTTTGAGCCCACCACTTAAGATTGTGGTTTGTAATTTGGATTTCTGAGGAGCTTGTAGTATAGGTTTTGGATACTCAGACCTTATTAGCATCTTTGAGCTTATCTGTTTAGCTTGTGTGGTTCATCTAAGTGCTTCTTGCACTGCCTCAGTGAGGCATTCACTTTGGGTCAATCATTTTATCATATTAAATTGTTTAAGCTTGTAGTCTTGTTCATTTGTGCTTGTCCAGTCTTATTGTAGTTTATGTTGATCCCTTGCACAATATTGCAGCTTGTTATTGTTCCTATAGAACTTATGAGCCTTTGAGTTTGACTGTGAGGTTATCCCCCTCAGTCTCTCACAGGCCAACTTCACAAGCTCATTAAGAGCTAACCTATGGACCCTAAGACCTGAACCTTGATTCATTTAGAAGTCCCCCAGCCCTGCTTTTTGGACCAAAACCCTATCTTAGATCCCTACTCACCCCTGTGGGTCCCACAGTGGCCTGCAATACAGCCTTTGTGGCCTGTTTGTTTGTAGCAGGGTTCAGGATTGCTTATTTGGCTTTTGCAACTTATTAGTGTGATTCTTGTGCATGTTTTAGCTTGTTTCCAGTTCACTTAACTAGTTTGTAGTTTGTTTTATCATTGGTTCTCACTAAGTAGCTTATTAATTTGCTTTTATTGTTTAAAAGTCCAATTTAAGTGATGAGGCGAAAAATGATCCGTTTTTAGGGGGTCATTTAAGCCCGAATCCGAATTTATTTGATCAAATATTGCCCTAAATCGTTCCTTTTGTGATTTTAGGTGTTTGGAGAGTGAATTCTGGAAAAGAGGCTATTTTGGACGTTTTTGGAGCATAAGTGAAGAAAACGACAAAGTACCAAAAATCCAAGCTGGAAATACAAGGTGACGGCGTCAAGGGTTTGCTCTTGACGGCGTCAGACATGAAGATTAATTTACCGTAGCTGGTGACGGCGTCAGATGGAGTTATGACTGCGTCAAAGTGGCCAAGAATAATTTACTGAAGGTGGTGACGGCGTCACATAGGCCGTCACGATTGGATCTAGGGCGTCCGAGGAAGTGTATGGCGGCGAGTTGACGGCGTCAGATTTTACTCTTGACGCCGTCAGGACGATTTTCCTATATATAGTTTTCTAGTTTTTTCATTAAAAAGAGAGAAGTTTTGGTGAAACCCTAAAGACGATTTTGGTGCCTCTTTTACAGGTTTTTCAAGGGTTCCAAACCCTTGAGACCTTGCATTGTAATTGAGATAAGTATACTCTTAATTCAATCAATATGTCTATGTGTTGGTTGTTTATCTTTTGTTCTTATCTTAATTCTACTATGCTAGGCTAGATCTCTCTTGTGTTTGCTTAGATCTAATGAAACCTAGATGTTGATTATGTGTTGATTACTTGTCTATTCTTGTTTTGAATGAATGATTTTATATGTTAGGCTTAAGAAAACTGGCAGATCTCCAAATGGTAACATGCTTGAACGTCTTAAGAAACATGAACCGAGGCGTACTAGGTCTTTATTGGTTGTATTTAATGCATGAGCCACTGTTTACAATCCCTATAGTTGTGCTGGGTCATGGTGTAGGAGGAGATAAGAGCTCATAGAGTTGGGGAGTTATGTATGCCACTCCACGAATGGTATTAAGGAATACAACCCGTCATTCATACAAGTGTAACAAGTAATTAACATGTAAAAGATATCTAGGGAGTAATGAAGTCTAAGTAAACACAATTTCTCCACATACTGCTCACAACCTTAGTTTAATATTAGTTTAATTTCATTTTCATTAGTTTAATTAGTTATATAGTAGTTTTTGGGTTAGTTGAATAACAACTAATTCCGCCCACTCTTTCAAAACCCGAGATTTTAATTGCTTTCATAAAATATAAAAACACAAAAATAATCATCTTTCATCTCTAGAACTTTTAATTAGGTTTTCTAATCCTAGCGACAGTATTCCTAAGCTGAATGATCAATCCCCCGGTACTTGTCACTATACTATACTACAACGATCAGGTACACTGCCTGGTGGGGGTTGTAAGCCTCGCGAGATCCCTCGAGAGGTAAAGCAAGGTGCGATTCCCACGCATCAAGTTTTTGGCGCCGCAGCCTGGGGAATAGTTATTGTCTAGGTTAGTTTATCTTTTTATTAGGTCTACTTGCTAGATTCCTTTCTAGTAAGATTTTTATTTTTATTTTTAGGTCTTCTTTAGTCTATCTTATTTCTTCGTGCCTTTGTTTGTAACTCTTCACCATTCACCATCATGGCAACCAACGAATTCTCCAACCTTAGGATCACTAGAAGTCGTAGCACCACTAAAGACCTCGTCTTGCCTTATGCAGAACCCGAAAGAGAAATGTGTAGGTTAAGACGAACTCACTCAACACCTGAACCATCCAGCATTGCTATCGACTTTGATGCACCTCTCTCTGAAGAAAATTCAGAAAATCACATCACAACCCCGAGCTCCCACAATGAGACGAATACTCCTATAATACCTCCTCCTAAGCGTCTCAAGGATTACTCTTCCCCAACTCATCGTGGGTTTTCCAATGCCATTGTTTATCCAAACGAACACACCAACGAGGTCTTGCATGCGAATGATATTTGGCTTGTCAAAAGTGTGTGTAAGTTCCACGGACTTGATGAGGAAAATCCGATCCAACACATCAAGGACTTCCTAAAAATAGTGGATACCATTCATACGGGTGGGACTACTAGAAACACATCCCGACTGCGATTCTTCCCTTTTACCTTATACGGAAAAGCCCAAGAATGGTATAACAAACTCCCTTCCGAATCTATTTTCACATGGGAGCAACTCATATCCAAGTTCTATGAGAAGTTCTTTCCACCTGGAAAAACCTCAGCATTCAGGGATAGGATCCTTCGTTTCCGAAAGGGGAAGGATGAACCCTTCCATAAAGCGTGGACTAGATTCAAAGATTTAATAAGACAAGTTCCACATCATGGCATTGAACTTTGGCTCTTGGTCCAAATCTTTTACGAAAATATCTCCTCTAATGACCGGAACGGGATCAACCAATCTAGGAAAGGAAGATTGGCCAATCTTAGTGCCGAGGAAGGATGGGACAGGATTGAAGAATATGCCCAAGACCTGGATAACACTTGGGATGAACCTGAGTCGACTATCGGCATTTCTGAAACCGCCTCGGATCGATTGAGCAAAGTTCACAAAAGAATGGATTGCCTTGCTGGATCACAACCACCTAAAATGCTGTCTAATCCTTACTTGATCTGCGATTACTGTGGAGGTCCGCATGAGGTGGAGGAATGCGGAGGAGCAGCCACAACTGAACATGCATGCTTGTCAGGAGGAGACATTTATGCTGATCTCTCCCTTTTGCCTTTCTACCAAAATGATGATTATACCCTTTGGGGAAATCTGGTAAGGAAAAGAGAAGGGGAGGGAGGCCCTGAATTCAAGATCAGGAGCAATTTCGAAGATGACCTTGGTCACTTCACTCAAGAAAAAGACTTGCAAATGAAAGGTCTTAATGAGCTTTTCGACGAACAGCAGGAGGATGTCGGGGAATTCTTCAGCAAGCTTAACTCAGCCCTAGATAACCTCCAACCACCGTCAGAAAGAGGAAAAGATCCCATGCTCGCGGTAACCACACGGGCCGGAACGACAACCAAGGACCCTCCTTACCCAAATTCGTCCCCAATCACACTCAATTCAGACAAACCTGGGGAGGAGGAGCAGGATGTCGTCATTGGCACCCCGGACCAACCACCAATAACAACCCCCTCCGCATCAGCCCTTCCTAACCCACCTGTGAGAATTCCATACCCATCCCGACTAAGGAATCAAAAAACGGAGAATGATAACAAGAGGTTCTTGTCATACCTAAAAGACTCGGTTGTCACCATACCTCTCCTGGATGCTTGCTATCACATGCCAAAGTATAGCACATATTTCAAAAAATTGCTCGCTAACAGGAAGAAGCTCGAGGGTCTTGTAACCCTAGGGGAAGAATGCTCAGTGGTGACCCATAAAGGGCTACCAAAGAAGGTAGACGATCCGGGCAGCTTCACCTTGCCATGCTCTATAGGTCCTCTATCAATCAAGAATGCTCTTGCCGATTTGGGAGCAAGTATCAACCTCATGCCTCTCTCTATGTTCCGTAAACTAGGATATTCCGGATTGAAGCCTACCCGTATGAACATCCAACTAGCCGATAGATCAGTCAAATACCCCGAAGGGATATGTGAGAACGTGCTAGTCAAGGTTGGGAAATTCAAATTCCCTGTCGACTTCGTAATCCTGGATATGGAGGAGGACGACGTGGTACCTATCATTTTAGGTAGACCATTTCTTGCTACCGCTCGTGCAGTCATCGATGTCTACGATGGCAAATTGACCTTACGAGTAGGAGACGATAGCACAACCTTCGACATTAAGGATTCTATGGACCTCTCCCTCGAAGCATCCAACCGGCTCTACTTTATCGGGGAAGTAGATGAGCTCACAGATATCATTGATGAATGCATCGATGAACAAATCGATGAAGGCTGGCTACGGGACGAGAGTTTTCTTCCTTTGCTGGAGGTGGAAAAGACGGAGGAAGTTAATGCAGTCTCCTTCTACCCCAGACAAGAGACAACGGAGCATCTCGAGCTCCGAAAGCCCGAGAACAAGCTAAAACCTTCTATTATCGAGCACCCTGACGTTGATCTTAAAGAACTCCCTAATCATTTGGAGTATGCCTTTCTTCAGGGAGAAAACCAACTCCCGGTAATCATAAATTCTTCCTTGGAAAAAGAACAAAAAGTTAAACTCTTAGAGGTCCTGAAGAAATACAAGGGGGTACTCGCATGGAGTGTGGCCGACATTAAGGGGATTGACTCCACTTTTTGCACACATAAGATTCTTATGGAGGAGGATTATAAACCCACTGTGCAACCCCAGAGGCGAGTTAACCCTAACATTAAGGAGGTAGTGAAGAAGGAAGTTATCAAACTTTTGGATGCAGGACTGATTTACCCGATCTCGGATAGCCCATGGGTTAGTCCTGTGCAGGTTGTACCTAAAAAGGGTGGAATGACTGTAGTAAAAAATGACAAGGGTGAGATGGTGCCACAGAGAACTGTCACTGGATGGCGGGTATGCATTGACTATCGAAAGCTCAACGATGCCACGAGGAAAGATCACTTTCCCTTACCATTCATTGATCAGATGTTAGAAAGATTATTTGGACACGAGTACTATTGCTTCTTAGATGGATTCTCTGGATATTTTCAAATCCCCATAGCACCTGAGGACCAAGAAAAGACCACGTTTACTTGTC
Source organism: Artemisia argyi (assembly GCA_030686995.1). NCBI lineage: Eukaryota > Viridiplantae > Streptophyta > Magnoliopsida > Asterales > Asteraceae > Artemisia > Artemisia argyi. The sequence continues at coordinate 24,566,820 of CM060696.1, forward strand.
CCTATGGAACGTTTGCCTACAAACGGATGCCTTTTGGGCTATGTAATGCCCCCGCCACTTTCCAACGTTGCATGACCGCAATCTTTCACGAACTCATGGAAGACAGCATGGAAGTTTTCATGGATGACTTTTCAGTCTTCGGGAACTCCTTCGACCGCTGTCTTGCTAATTTAGAGAAGATGCTTAAACGTTGCGAGGAAACCAACTTGGTGTTGAACTGGGAAAAGTGTCATTTCATGGTAAAGGAAGGGATTGTGTTGGGCCATAAGATTTCAGGGAGTGGGATAGAGGTGGACCAAGCTAAGGTTGAAGCTATATCTAAGTTACCATACCCCACAACTGTTAAGGCAATACGCAGCTTTTTGGGGCACGCCGGATTTTATCGGAGATTCATCAAAGACTTCTCCAAAATTGCCCGGCCAATGACTCAATTGCTTGTGAAGGATGCTCCATTCGATTTTTCCCAGGAATGCAAGGATGCTTTCGACCTCCTAAAAAGGGAACTCACTCAAGCTCCAATCATGATCACACCCAACTGGGAGTTACCATTTGAAATAATGTGTGACGCTAGCGACTTCGCTGTCGGGGCTGTATTAGGTCAGCGACGTGACAAGCTTTTCCAACCTATTTACTATGCTAGCAAAACCATGAATCCCGCCCAAGAGAACTACTCCACCACCGAAAAAGAATTATTAGCCGTAGTGTTTGCATTCGACAAATTCCAACAATATCTTGTCCTTTCAAAGACAGTCGTCTTCACTGACCACTCAGCCCTTAGATATCTGTTTGCAAAACAGGACGCCAAGCCACGACTAATTCGGTGGATTTTGTTGCTACAAGAATTTGATGTTGAGATTCGCGATAAGAGGGGGGCAGAGAATCTAGCCGCCGATCATCTATCTCGCCTGGAAAACCCCTTGGATAAACACGATAGAAGTGAAATTAAGGATTCGTTTCCCGACGAACAACTGATGTCTATCCTTGATTCGGAACCATGGTACGCCGACTTCGCCAATTACTTCGCAAGTAGATGTAGACTTGTTCCTGAACACCTGACCAAATACGAAAGGAAGAGGTTCTTTTCCCAGCTGAAATATTACTTCTGGGATGAACCATTTTTATTCCGAAGGTGTCCTGACCACATTATAAGGCGTTGTGTTTCGGAGAATGAGGCAGTGAAGATCATGAGGGAATGTCACTCCGGTCCCTCTGGAGGGCATCATGGGATAAATGTTACTGCTCGAAAGATTCTCGATGCAGGATTCTATTGGCCCACAATTTTCCGTGATGTAAAAGATATGGTACAAGCGTGTGATGCATGTCAACGGGCTGGAAATATATCACATAGGGATGAGGCACCTCAGAACTTTATACAAGTTTGTGAGGTATTCGATGTTTGGGGGATTGACTTTATGGGACCCTTTCCATCCTCAGGAGGAAACGAGTACATCTTGGTCGCCATTGACTATGTTTCGAAATGGGTTGAAGCACAAGCCCTTAGGACTAATGATGCTAGAGTGGTCATTCATTTCCTAAAAAAGCTTTTCGCAAGATTCGGGATTCCGAAGGCTCTCATCAGTGATAGGGGGACACATTTTTGCAACGCGCAAATGGAAAAGGTCATGAAGAGGTATGGAGTACCCCACCGATTCTCCACCGCATATCATCCACAGACCAATGGCCAAGTCGAAAACACCAATAGAGCTATTAAAAGAATACTTGAAAAAACGGTTAGTCAAAACAGAAAGGACTGGTCATTCAAACTCGACGAAGCCTTATGGGCATTCCGAACTGCTTACAAAACACCTATTGGAACGACCCCGTTCCGCATGGTGTATGGTAAGGCATGTCACTTACCGGTAGAATTAGAACACAAGGCTTATTGGGCGCTTAAGGCATGCAACTTAGATTACACAACTGCGGGGAACCATAGGTTTTTGCAATTACACGAGCTTGATGAACTTAGGTTAGAAGCCTACGAATCCTCCATCACATATAAAGAGAGAGCTAAAAGATGGCATGATCAAAGAATTAAGAAACCCAAAGAATTTTCAGAAGGAGACAAGGTCCTATTATACAATTCTCGGTTGCGATTATTTCCGGGAAAACTTAAGTCTAGATGGTATGGGCCGTTCACGGTGAAGAATTCCTCTAAATTTGGAGCTGTAGTGTTAGTTGATGACGAGGGTAGGGAATTCACGGTTAACATACAACGTGCAAAACATTACCAAGAAAATAACAATGAAATGATTAATGAGGAGGATGTGATGTTTGATGATGAAATCACGTAGTAACCCACGACTTTGAGTCTAGCTACAAGACTCGTAAATAAAGAAAAGCGCTTCTTGGGAGGCAACCCATGTTTTGTGTGCTTTTAATTGTTTGATTGTTATTTGCTTCCGTATGCATGTTTTATTTTTATTGTTGGTTGATCATGTTTCTCAATTAAAATGTGAAATACTTTATTATGTTGTTTAGCCTAGTCTTAACTCCAACCTAAAGGTATTTTTGCAAAAGATAAGTGTAAGGGGAAACCCCAAATATGTTTTTAAGAAACAAACCGATCATGATTATCCACAATATTTAATGAACATGTATATTCGTATTTGTTAGAGTCAAATGCTTGTATTGAGTCATAATGAAGTTTTGCAGGATTTTCCAGGAAGTAGGACAAAGTTTTTCCAGAAATTTTCCGGAAACTTAACATAAGAATTTCTGCAGGTCCATTCTGACGGCGTCAGGCAATTGCTCTTGACGGCGTCAGGAGTTAAAATCTGGAAATTTTACCGGTTTTGTTTTTCTAACGGAGTCTTATAGTTTTTGTGAATTATTAAGTTTTATAATCTCCAGGAAATCTGCAAACTTCATTCCACAAGCATTATATCTTATTTTGTTTTCTAGGATTTAGTAACTTATATAGGATACCGCCGATTTTACGCGAGGTTGCCTTGTCTACTTTTGTCAGGATTTACAGGTTATTTGTGACAAGAAGATGATTTATATTCTGGAAGGGAAGCTTTGATTGTTCATTTTCTTGGAGGAAGATCTAATCTGGCCAACCTAAAATCCATACCGAGCGAATCAGGGGAGTATTTGATTTCATTCTCTTTACTTTTTAACTTTTACATTCTTTACTTGAACATTGGGGACAATGTTCATCTTAAGTGTAAGGGGAGGGTAAAAAGATGATACCTTACATATGCACTTTCGCTTGAGTTTGTTTTGTTTGATAGTAGATGAGTAATAAAACTATGAGAAATACTTGTTAGTGTAAGTTTAGCGCCAAATTTAAAATTTTTTACAACATTTAGGAGTGAAACTTTAGCCATAGCAAGCGTCTCATGGATAGGAGGTTGTATGACTAGCACATAACCGTATATTCAGAAAAATTTTCCACCCAAAAAATGTGAGGTTCGCCTTTAGATTTGATAGGAAAAGCATTCATTATTAGTGCTTATGAGTGTACCGGTAGCATTTAGATTCTAGAACTTGCGTTAGTGATGCATCCCGAGACCGCTAGTGAGACTACATTCGTGTAGTAGGATTTACTACATGATAAGAGGCATTAGGATCACCCTTGTGTTAAACCCGTATTATAATTACTTGACCATTTAAGTCATATTACTTGGCTAGTTAAGTCAACTAATTTTTCCCACACCCTTTGCGTTGTACTCATTTTTAGTACACGATACCCCTAGTACACCCCTCCGAGCCTATCTTTTCGTTTCTAACTTTAAGCATTTTACTTAAAGGAAGAATTTGTTACACCCCACTTAAATGTACAACCAAATCGCCTTAGCCTTCCGTGTATGCGCTCATTTTTAGTGCATTATTGTTATTTGTTAAACCCTAAGTTAACTTTTTAATTGATTACATGGTTGCTAAGTCGAGTCATATCCTTGTACATATTGTTTTGGGACGATTGGGACTCATGGGTAAGTACTTATTTTATGGAGTAATGGGGAAGAACATCACTTATTACCCCCATATGTACGTTAATCTTAAAAGTGCTCCAAGTGTTTTGATTTTCTTAATTCGAGTCATTAGATTAGTTTAATGTAAAGTATGTAAAGATTCAAGTGTAAGGGGAATTCTCATCCCCTATGATGTATTATTTTGGATGGTAGGGTAAGAGTGTATGCAAAAAAAAAAAAAAAAAAAAAAAAAAAAAAAAAAAAAAAAAAAAAAATCGAAAAAAAATTAAGAAAAAAAAAATAGAAAAGAAAAAGAGAAAAACCATACGGACTACCATCCCGTTTTTATTCTATGTTCATTTTATGTTTTTGTTATTTTTCATTTATTAGCTTAAGTCGAGTCTAGTCTTGGCTTAGCAACGCCATCTTGTACATGTAATTTACTAAGATTGTTAACTCGCCACCAGTAAAATTCCCTTTATCCAACAAAACCGTGTAATTCATATCCCTACACCTAACGTTATAACCCTTTTTAAAAGACCTCTTTGATAGTTTATCCTAGGTGCTTACGCCATGTGGTGGAGGTTTGATCCTCTCCCAAGCCTATGGTAATCTATTTTGTTATGACAGGTAGTGAGAGATATCTTCCATTTCCATAATGTTATATTACTTTATTACACTCGAGAGATGTGAGTATCTAAACACTATTTGTGAGGTGCTTGTGTATGACCTCCGTGCTTGTCTATTGGTCTTTAGTGGAACGATTATTTGTTGTAATTACTTTTATATTAGTGTTAAATGACCCCTAACTTGTCTTTTGAGTAGAATAAAAGCTCATTTGCTTGAGGACAAGCAAATCTCAAGTGTAAGGGTATATGATGAGGCGAAAAATGATCCGTTTTTAGGGGGTCATTTAAGCCCGAATCCGAATTTATTTGATCAAATATTGCCCTAAATCGTTCCTTTTGTGATTTTAGGTGTTTGGAGAGTGAATTCTGGAAAAGAGGCTATTTTGGACGTTTTTGGAGCATAAGTGAAGAAAACGACAAAGTACCAAAAATCCAAGCTGGAAATACAAGGTGACGGCGTCAAGGGTTTGCTCTTGACGGCGTCAGACATGAAGATTAATTTACCGTAGCTGGTGACGGCGTCAGATGGAGTTATGACGGCGTCAAAGTGGCCAAGAATAATTTACCGAAGGTGGTGACGGCGTCACATAGGCCGTCACGATTGGATCTAGGGCGTCCGAGGAAGTGTATGGCGGCGAGTTGACGGCGTCAGATTTTACTCTTGACGCCGTCAGGACGATTTTCCTATATATAGTTTTCTAGTTTTTTCATTAAAAAGAGAGAAGTTTTGGTGAAACCCTAAAGACGATTTTGGTGCCTCTTTTACAGGTTTTTCAAGGGTTCCAAACCCTTGAGACCTTGCATTGTAATTGAGATAAGTATACTCTTAATTCAATCAATATGTCTATGTGTTGGTTGTTTATCTTTTGTTCTTATCTTAATTCTACTATGCTAGGCTAGATCTCTCTTGTGTTTGCTTAGATCTAATGAAACCTAGATGTTGATTATGTGTTGATTACTTGTCTATTCTTGTTTTGAATGAATGATTTTATATGTTAGGCTTAAGAAAACTGGCAGATCTCCAAATGGTAACATGCTTGAACGTCTTAAGAAACATGAACCGAGGCGTACTAGGTCTTTATTGGTTGTATTTAATGCATGAGCCACTGTTTACAATCCCTATAGTTGTGCTGGGTCATGGTGTAGGAGGAGATAAGAGCTCATAGAGTTGGGGAGTTATGTATGCCACTCCACGAATGGTATTAAGGAATATAACCCATCATTCATACAAGTGTAACAAGTAATTAACATGTAAAAGATATCTAGGGAGTAATGAAGTCTAAGTAAACACAATTTCTCCACATACTGCTCACAACCTTAGTTTAATATTAGTTTAATTTCATTTTCATTAGTTTAATTAGTTATATAGTAGTTTTTGGGTTAGTTGAATAACAACTAATTCCGCCCACTCTTTCAAAACCCGAGATTTTAATTGCTTTCATAAAATATAAAAACACAAAACTAATCATCTTTCATCTCTAGAACTTTTAATTAGGTTTTCTAATCCGAGCGACACTATTCCTAAGCTGAACGATCAATCCCCCGGTACTTGTCACTATACTATACTACAACGATCAGGTACACTGCCTGGTGGGGGTTGTAAGCCTCGCGAGATCCCTCGAGAGGTAAAACAAGGTGCGATTCCCACGCATCATTAAGCCTAATAAGCTCACTATTGAGCTTTTCAATTTGCACAAAGCTTAATTGTGAGTTTTGGATAAGTTGTTTTCACAAAAGTTGCTCATAATCAGTTGTAGATTAGTTGTGTAAAAGAAAAATTAGAAAAAACCAAAAATAAATGAAGTGATAGCTTCTATTTAAGCCCTTTGCCTTATTTTTCAGCTTATTTATAAGCATTTCCTAATTTTAATTTTTTCTTAGGTTCCTGACATCTTGTAGTAATTTTAGGAATTTTTTTTAGATTTTTCTCATTTGATTTAGTATTTTTTATAATTTAATTTAGTTTAAATTAATTAAATAATTAGTTTTTAATTAGTAACAATTAATTAAAAATTAGGAAAAATATATATTCTGTTTTAAAATTAGTTTTATAATATTTTAGATTTTTCTAAATTTAATTTTCATTTTTCTAGTTAAATTTCATAATTAATTATAATTTAGTGTAATTTAAATAATTAAAAAGTAATTAGTAATTAATTAATAGTAATTAATTAAATAGTGTAAAAATTATTTTTCTTTTTCTAAAAATTTTCTTTTATCATTAGGATTGTAAAAATATAATTTTCATAGCCGTAGGCCTTTTATTTCATAAAACTCGCGTTTTATTTCGTACGTTAACGTAAAATTAAATCAAACCTACGCGTTTTTTAGGTTTAGCTCACGTTTTTAGGTTATCTGATTATCAGTAATTGTTAATATAGTGTTTTTAAGCTATTCTCATTCATAATCTCTTAGTGTAATCACAATAATCAAAATCCTGATCTTCCTGTTAAATAACCCGATCACTTAAAACGTTAACAAATACAATTGCACACCTCGTCGGGACATAACGACCCGGGGATACACTGTACTCCTTGGAAAGTTGGTCTGAGACGTTTGACTTAGTTGACCATTCACTTGGTTGATTTATTTGACCGTTCAGGACCAATCAATATTTGGCGTCGCTGCCGGGGAGGCTGTTGCGTATCTGAAAACGTGTTTTAGAGATTAGTGATTTTTCATTCGTCATTGTATAAACTCCACCACCTTTTGTAAATCTTAATCAAAATACAAAAACGTCATTAACACTTTTCCTAAAGTGTTAACAACACCAAAAAAATCAAAAACAAACAAAACAAATCGTTACGTTTTCGATATCGGGTTTCTTTTAAGGTGATTCTTAAAGAGATACGATTTTGGTTAACGAAACGATACCAAAAATATTTTCCAAAAGTTTTTCACCCATACACAAAAACCCAAAAACATTCGTCTTTTTCTTGTGAATAATAATACATAAAAATAAACTGTCGCAAATCAAGACAGAACACCTACCAACTGGGGGTGTGAATATTAATAAGTTCCCAAACAAAAGATTAAAACTTGCCATTGTATCCTTGTGAGTGGTATACCTTTCTTAAAGAAGTCATTCACTTGTGATTATTCGTTTAAGTTCACTGTCGTTTTGCCTCGATTTTGTTTTGAGTGAGTTTGTTTTTAGTGCATGCGCACTCGTTTTTCAAGGTCCACGAGCCCATTACGTGAGCTTGTTAAGAAACCTCAAAGAACTCGTAGACGTTCAGCACCAACAGTAGGATCTAAGATCCGTACTGTTTCTACCTTTGTTGTCACCATGGCGGAAGACCGCCCCATGTGTGAGCTTCTCCAGGCCCCCACTGAGGGTTATGGAGATGCTATCGTTGTTCCAGCCATCGTGGCTGATAATTTTGAGCTCAAAACCGGGTTACTCAATCTTGTAACCTCAAGTCAATTCTACGGTTTTGAGAGTGATGACCCACATGCTCACATTTGATGGTTCAACAAAATAACGTCAACCATCAAGTACAAGAATGTCCCTCCAGAAGCAATCAAGCTTCTTCTCTTCCCATTCTCCCTCGAAGGTCAAGCCCGAATTTGGCTTGAGAAACAACCCCCTCGCTCAATTGAGACATGGGAAGATTTGGTAAAAAAGTTTGTGAATGAATTCTTCCCACCTTCAAAGACTACGAGTCTTAAGAACGAAATCACCAAGTTCACTAAAAAATATGATGAATCATTTGGTGAAGCCTGGGATCGTTTCAAGGAATTACTTCGCAAATGTCCACATCATGGTTTCTCCGAGTTGATGCAACTCGATACTTTCTACAATGGTGTGAGCCAAGCTGATCAGGATTCTCTCAATGCCTCCGCGGGAGGTAATTTCTTGAGTAGAACCACAAAAGAGGCTTTAGAAATCATCGAAAATAAGTCCAAGGTCCGCTCTACACGAAGCAAGCCGGTTGTTTCTCAAGTTAGTGCGGGTCCTTCTACTTCATCTTCTATGAGTTAGTCTAGCACCGATGCTAAGATTGACAAGCTCACTGAAGCTATTCAAGCTTTGGTTCTCGCCCAACAAAAGAAAGTTTCCTTTCCACAACATCCTCCACCTGCTGAGGTTAAAAAAGTGGTAGTCTGTGTGACTTGTGGTGGGCCGCATGCCTACTACAATTGTACAGCTACTAATGGTTCTCCATATGAAGCTTATGCTATAGCCGGGTCTTCAAATCAAGGAGGCAACCAATTCCGTCCTCCTATGGACCCGAGCTATCGTCCAAATCACTACCTTGGACCACCTGGTTTTAGTCAAAACCAAAATGTCCAAAACTGTAACCAGAATCAAAATAGAATGAACCAAGGTTATCAAAACCAAGGTAATTTTAATCGGGTCACGATTTTCAAAATCAAAACCAAGGTTTCCAAAATCAAGGAAACTTAATCGAAACCAAGGTCAGGGTAGCCTCAACCAAGGGTATTTCCATGAAAATAACAACCAGAATCAAAGGAATTTCCAACACTAAAATCAAGGAAATTTCCAAAATCAAGGTCCTAACCAAAACAATCGTGTTCCAAATGTTCCTAACAATCAAACTCAAGCCATTGTTCCAACTGGGCCTTCATCTGACGAGTTGTTAAAACAATTCATGAAGTCCCAAGAAGAATTGAACAAGTTGTTGGCCATCCAGATTTCTGATATCAAGAAGTCTTTAAATGATCGACCCTCGGGCTCAGGTACTACTTTAACTAGTAACATGATCATTAATCCAAGGGGCGATGCAAAAGCGATCACAACTCGTAGTGGGTTTTCATATAAGGAACCCGAGATTCCTACTACCTCTTCTTCCTCTCCTCCAAAGGTAGTGGAACGTGAACCTAAGGTGACAAAGGACAAGGTGCAATCTACTGGTCTACGAAGTACCGCACATGTCCATCCTCAGGTTGTCCCAGAAACCATGCCAAAACCTGGAGTTGTCTTTGAGCCACCAGAAACTCCAGTTGAGAACCCTAAATCCAAAACTTCTATTCCCTACCCATCACGCTTGAATGAACAAAAGCTCCGCGAAAAGACTAGTCACCAAATGGATAAATTTTTCCAAATCTTTCAAGATTTGCACTTTGACATAAGCTTCGCGGATGCTATCATCTTGATGCCCAAATTCGCATCAATAATCAAAAATTTGTTAAGTAATAAGTAAAAGCTCTTCGAAATGGCTAGAACTCCAGTGAATGAGAACTGCTCAGCAGTTTTTTTGAAAAAGCTTCCCGAGAAGCTTGGAGACCCCATAAAATTCCTCATTCCATGTGTTTTTCCGGGGATGGTTGAATGCTTCGCCTTGGCCGATCTTGGTGCTAGCATTAACCTTATGCCATATTCTATGTGGAAGAAATTATCTCTTCCCGAACTTACTCCCACGTGCATGACTCTTGAGCTAGCCGATCGTTCAATATCTCGTCCTCTTGGCATTGCTGAGGACGTGTTCCTTAAAGTGGGAAAGTTCCATTTTCCGGCCGATTTTGTGATTGTTCACTTTGATGCCGATTCAAGGGTCCCTCTAATTCTTGGAAAGGGATTCCTTAGAACTGGGCGTGCTCTCATCGATGTATTTGAGCAAGAGATCACATTGCGTGTTGGAACTGAAGCTGTCACCTTCAACCTCGATCAAACTTCGAGGTACTCCTCCAATTATGACTCTGAATCGGTTAACCGAATAGATGCCATCGATGTTGCTGCTGAGGAGTATGCTCAAGAGGTTTTAGGTTTCATTGATGATTCTTCGAGTGAAAACCTCACTCCATTTTCTAATCCCATCATTTCCAATTCTTCTCCTTCCCTCACTCCGCTTGAGGAAAGTGACTTTATCTTACAAGAAATTGAGGCCTTTCTCAAGAGTGATTCGGTTCCCGATGGAATCGATAACCAAGAGATCGACCCTGAGAGGGATATTCTCTTACTAGAGAAATTATTAAACGAAGATCCCTCTCCTCTTCCTGTTCTACCACAAACACTTCATAATGAGGAAATCAAATATGTTGAGAAAACTGATGATTTTCCTGAGGTCGAGCTCAAGGACTTACCACCTCATCTTGAATATGCATTTTTGGAGGGTGATGATAAATTACCTGTCATAATTACTAAAGATATAAGTGATGAGGAGAAAATTGCGCTCATAAAGGTTCTGAAGTCACACAAGCAAGCAATTGCTTGGAAACTCTCCGACATTAAGGGTATTAACCCGGACTTTTGTACACACAAAATCTTGATGGAGGATGACTTCAAACCCGCAGTGCAACATCAAAGGAGGGTAAATCCAAAAATTCACGAAGTAATCAAACAAGAGGTTCTAAAATTTCTTGATGCTGGATTGATTTACCCTATCTCTGATAGTCCTTGGGTGAGTCCCATTCATTGTGTTCCTTAGAAGGGTGACATAACTGTTGTCGCCAATGAGGAAAACGAGTTGATTCCAACTCGTTTGGTTACGGGGTGGCGTGTATGTATAGATTATAGAAAACTCAATGAAGCCACCCGTAAAGACCATTTTCCTCTACCCTTCATGGATCAAATGCTCGAGAGATTAGCGGGGAATGAGTACTACTGTTTCCTCGATGGTTTCTCGGGATACTTTCAAATCCCCATTGATCCACATGATCAAGAGAAAACTACCTTCACATGCCCTTACGGAACCTTTGCCTACCGTCGCATGCCATTTGGTTTATGCAACGCTCCTGGCACGTTCCAAAGGTGCATGATGTCAATATTTTCCGACATGATCGGGAAAACAATGGAGGTATTCATGGATGACTTTTCGGTCATTGGGGATTCGTTCCAATCTTGTCTCTCCCACTTGGAAAATATGCTGAAACGATGTGAAGACACAAACTTGTGTCTCAATTTGGAGAAGAGCCATTTTATGGTCAAAGAGGGCATTTTCCTCGGCCATAAAATTTCAAAAAACTGGATTGAGGTTGACAAAGCCAAAATTGATGTCATTGCAAAATTACCTTATCCCACTACCGTCAAAGGTATTAGGAGCTTTTTGGGTCATGCCGGTTTCTATCGTAGGTTTATTCAAGATTTTTCTAAAATCGCCCGGCCTATGACCCATCTCCTCGAGAAGAATGCTCCTTTTATCTTCTCATCGAAGTGCATTGAAGCTTATGAAACTTTGAAGAAAAAGCTTACTGAGGCACCGATCTTGTTACCCCCGATTGGGACTTGCCCTTTGAACTTATGTGTGATGCTAGTGATTATGCAATAGGGGCAGTCTTGGGGCAACGCAAATTAAAACATTTTCAACCGATACACTATGCGAGCAAGACAATGACCGAGGCTCAAAGTCATTACACCACCACTGAAAAAGAACTATTAGCAGTGGTGTATGCCTTTGAAAAATTTCAGCCATATTTGATATTGACCAAATGCATAGTGTATACGGACCACTCGGATTTGAAGTACCTCTTTGCCAAACAAGATGCAAAGCCGATACTACTCCGTTGGGTTCTCCTCCTACAAGAATTTGATATCATAATTCGTGATAAAAAAGGAGCTGAGAACCTAGCTGCTGATCATCTCTCCCGTTTGGAGAACCCCCACCAAGATGTCTTCGAGAAGAAGGAAATTAATGAAACCTTCCCTATTGAGACACTCAATGCGGTTGCCTTTCGTGGAGATTCTATTACCCCATGGTTTGCCCATTTTGCAAACTACCATGCGGGTAACTTTGTTGTGAAAGGGATGTCGTCCGAACAGAAAAATAAATTCTTTAAAGATGTAAAACATTACTTCTGGGACGACCCCTACCTTTTTAAAATCTGTGTGGATCAAGTCATCCGGCGGTGTGTTTATGGTCAGGAAGCCAATGACATTCTCAAGGCTTGCCATGCTGGACCCACAGGGGGACACCATAATCCAAACTACACCGCCAAAAAGGTGTTTGATTCCGGATTCTATTGGCCCACGATTTATAAGGATGCCCAGGAATTGGTCAAATCCTGTGACGCTTGTCAATGTCACGGGAATATTTCACAAAAGAATGAAATGCCACAAAATGCAATTCAAGTTCGTGAAATCTTTGACGTATGGGGCATTGATTTTATGGGGTCATTTCCGTCATCTCATAGAAACAAGTACATACTCGTGGCTGTTGACTATTTGTCAAAATGGGTTGAAGCGAAAGCTTTACCCACAAATGATGCCCGAGTTGTTGTGAAATTCTTGAAAGATCTTTTTGCTCGATTTGGAACTCCACGTGCTATTATCAGTGATCATGGTACGCATTTCTGCAATGACAAATTTGATAAAGTCATGCAAAAGTATGGTGTAACTCACCGTCTTTCTACTGTGTACCACCCACAAACAAGTGGACAAGTAGAAGTTTCCAATCGAGGAATTAAGAGAAACTTAGAAATAACCATAGGTGAAAATAGTGCATCGTGGTCGGATAAATTAGATAATGCACTCTGGGCTTTCCGTACAACTTACAAAACACCCATCGGGTGTACGCCTTACAAGCTTGTTTATTGGGCCCAATAGGCTTTCCTATACAAAAGCTTGTAAGGCTTTCCCATACACAAGCTTGTAAGGCGTACACCCGATCGAGCTTGAGCACAAAGCCTATTGGGCCCTCAAGCATGTAAATTTTGACCTACAAACTGCGGGTGATCATCGAAAAGTTCAAATGAATGAATTGAACGAACTTCATGATCAAGCTTACGAGAACTCTTTGATCTACAAGGAAAAGACAAAGAAGATTCATGACTCAAAAATCAAGAACCGCGTTTTCAACGTTGGTGACCCAGTCCTTCTTTTCAACTCTAGACTCAAGATCTTCTCGGGAAAACTCAAAACCCGTTGGACTGGCCCATTCACTATTGCAAAGGTTTATCCTTATGGCACCATCGAATTATCTCAAAATGACGGACAGAATTTCAAAGTGAATGGGCATCGTTTGAAACACTACTTTGGAGAGGACATATCATCCATGGTTGTCCCCGATCTCTAAACTTTCCCCAAGGACCAATGAATTCGGGGATCGAGTCAAGCTAGCGACTCGGTAAACAAAAACAGTAGCATATATGTGGGTTTTCACCCATGTCTCTGACTTCTTTCTATTTTCTAACACCCTAGTGTGGGGGAGTGGCCATCCCCTGTTGTTCACCATGTATATATATATATATATATATATATATATATATATATATATATATATATATATATATATATATATATATATATATATATATATATAACAGGAGGCGTTACACGCGTATTGCCACCTCATTGTCCAGTCATTGCCATGTAATTCATTTTCTGCCACGTCATCACATTAGTAGCCATGTCACTTTTGGCATTTATAATTAAATTCGGAGCTATTTTTTGCAAAAATACATAAAGTTGGATTCGAACCCGGGTGGTGAATATGTTTGACATACATCTTACCACTACACCAACACATTACTTGAAATTTAATTTGCAACTTATAATCTATAAAGGTAACTTGGGAAAACACGGAAGGACCATTTGTGACATTAAGAGAAAAAACACAGCCGCATAACTAAACCTCGATTCAATCATCTCACTACCCTTCAAAGAAAAACCCAAAACCCTAATCGACAACTTCTGCTTCTCCTGCTATGATCTAACATCTTTTTTTTTTTTTTTTTTACTTTATTTGTCACAGGTACTCTTGCAAATACAATAACTGGCATCCACAACATTCTTTTGTTTTCATCGAGCAAGTTTTTTGTTTTTGCAGGATTACTTACCAAAGTAGTGTTTCCCATGGAAAAGATTGAATGTTTGAGTGACATCTACTTTGGTTTGTTAATTACTAAATAGATTAACGCCCATCTCTACCGAAATCCAACCAAAGGTAAATTTGTTTTCAATTTTAATATTGTCCTTTGAATTTGGTTCAATTAATGTTTGGTTGTAATTCTATAATAATGTTGTTCTTTATATCCATTTTGATTAGAAGAAATTTATTCTTAGAATATGGTCTGTTTTTTCGTTAAATTTATGTTTATGTTGCAGAATCACAATTATGCGATTGACCCGGAGTCACTTCCCGATGAGGTAGAAGTAACTCATGTGAATTTAAATGATGGAAGCTGTGCAGGTCTAGCCTTCCCTCAACGGAAGCTCATGTCTCTTCAGTACCATTCGGAAGCCTCTCCTGGACCCCTTTATTCAGACCTAGGTAATCAATAATCGTCTTCTTTTGTATGTTTATAATCTCTGTAACTTACATATTCCACATGAAACAATCACAAGCCTATAACATGATCTTGGACATGCGAATCCCAGGAGTCTAGGACATACTTTGCGTTCAATGAAAAGGCAACACCTTATAAAGGCGACAATATGTAACAATAACCAAAGTCTTATTAGCTAATATGAAATTATGACTATATATTCGGTATGATATTGCCATGAAATTATGAGTTTCGGCAGTGCTTAGACATAGTTTGATAAGGATCACATTCTTACACATCCGTTAATTGGTGCATAGTTTATCATTGTTAGGTCATAAAACTGTGTGCTATGTTCACCTCTGATTTTAGAATTTCGTAGAGTGCATGACTTTGTTATAATAGGTGGTACTGTAATATTTATTTGTTAACAGTTTAAGCATATATTGATTATTAGCTTTTGTGTTTTGAATCACAGGGTATGTCAAGAATTTTGAAGTGCATGAACCACACAAAGTGGGAAAGATAAAAGTTGAACTTTTGGGAAGGATAAAAGATTGTCGAGCTATACATACAGGCAAGACATAAAAGCTCATGAAATTGAGAATTATAGACTACGTACCCTTCTGACACAGCAGGTTTACAATCCATAAATTCTTATTATACCTTTTAAAGTTTAGCGCAAATTCTCTTTTTACACATATCCAATTATTTATATAAATTGTTGCTTGAGTTATCTCTGTGATCAGAATATGTAGTTACTGAAGTATATGCATTTTATAAGTTTGTTTCGTACATTCGTTATCTCTGTGATCAGAATATGTAGTTACTGGTGCCTGCGTATATCTTTAAGATATAGTTAATAGGATATTTGTGGTTTACTTTTGAAGGAAATGCTTTTGGTATTAAATAGTAAAGGTAAACTCATCAAACATCCAAAACATTTTCTTTTTGACCCGTTTGACTTATTTTTAGTTATTGCATAATAAAATTTTCTTTTTCAACCCATTAGACATATTGGAGGATTATCTCATTTTTCTAGATGTTTCCTTTCCCTGAACCGAAAAACTATGCAGAAATGATGTAAATAGTGGGCACAATTTATATGGAGTCCTTGCTATTTGTAGCATATGTGAAAATACTGCAAACATCAACTCACTGTTTAACTGATATATCAAAAACAATCTTGGAAACTTGATGCCTTTTAATTAGTTCAAGAAGGCTTTCGCGTCTTAAAGTTACTGGACCAGGCCACATTAATCAATTGAGGGATGTTTTGCTTTGTGTTTTGACCGTGAGCATGTGATTTGGAATAATTAGAATAATTAGGGAGTGAGGTGGACATGAAATTGAATAGGATCAGTTGTTGGAGGAGGTCACATTTGATAGGTTCTTTTACATCTATGGATGTCTAGAACAGTTAGCGGTACAATTAATTAGTTTTTGAAATTAATCACTTTTTAAATTTATTTAGAAAATGTCAAATCTAATGCTTGTGCAAATACTACATGTCTTACATAGGAACTTGAGGCATTGTCAAACCATTATGCCATGTTATTTGTTCGAAGAAAAGTAAAACTGTCAGCTGAAGAAAAAAATGCATATGATGCAAAGCTCAAAGAGGTCCAGCAAATGCTAAATTTGGACATTGCAAGTGATAGAAAAGGGAAAGAACGCATCTGATAGCGATGACGAAATCAAGAGCTTTCACAGTTCAAGTGCTTAATTAAGGAGGTAATCTCTCAGATTATGTTTTAGATATATTTTAGATTAAGAAGGTAATATGAAGTTTCTATTATTTTTCTGAGTTTGATATCAACAAGTTTTGGTGTCATTTAATACGATTATACATGTCATCCTGAGTTATTCGTGAGTCTTGGAATTGCTCAACCAAGCCTATCCAAATACTTGCTGGAAAGTGCTTAATTAGCTTATTAAGAGGTTAAACGAACTTTTCCAGATACTAATTGTAAATTGTTTTCTCTCTCTCTCTCTCTCTCTCTCTCTCTCTCTCTCTTTTTTTTTTTTACAAAAGCCATATGCTTTTAGTGAGAAGCTAAGCCAAACACACCCTTAAATAATGATGATACTATGTGTACTTCAGATGTGAAAGACCTCAAAGAACAGGTTTTCTAACGTACCCCTATATTTTCCATAACACTAATGTACTCCATATAGGTCAGTAGATCTTTCTTTGCTTATGTATTTGTTTAAAATTAGAAAAGTATGTTTCTTATCTCAGATTGTCAATCTAAAAGCTGCTCTGGAAAATAAAGAAGGGGATTAGGATGGCATGCAACATAAATTATCAGGAAGTCCAGGTGGCAAACTGTCATCTCATTCCCCACGAAACTTACAGCGAGTAGATTCGATCCCTGATTGCAGGTGATACCATAGTTTCTTTCATTTTTTATTTTTTGCTTTTTGCTTAACTGAGTACCAAATCTGATTTATACACATATCTTATGATTTTGGATTGTGAAAAAGTCAACATTTAGTTTATTTGTGGAACAAAATTACTTATTTCTTATATGATCTTTCAGTTTGATCACAACACCACCTCCTCAAAGAGCTCCTATAAAAACTCATGTTTCGGAGTATAGTAAGGAAAATGTTATAACAGCAATCAATTTTGAGTTGGACCGTACGTAGAGGCCAGGTCTTTTATGTATTGCCACGTATTCAAGGTAAGAGTGGTTACCTATTCAAATTTGGTTATTGTTGAAATACGTGTTTCACCCGGGCTCTTTGTATCTTCTTTTGCTGTGTTCTTGGTGCTCTATAATCAACGAGATTGTTGATACTAGGTATACTACTTAGGGGGCTTATACATGTTTTTCAGGTTCCTTAAAGGTTATTTCGTGACTTATGACTCACATACAAAGAGGTCACATGTTTGGGTTGGTGAACCGGAACTACTTATGTCCTCACATTTTCTTAAGTACGCTATTGCAGACAGTAGTACAAGTGTCCACCTCGACCAGCAGCATACCACTAATATCAGCTGCAACACCTCACATCTCTCGCTTTGACTATACAGAGAGTTCCGAAACTGTGGAAACAGGTCCTAGAGGCGTGAATACACTTAGTCATGTTGCACATCCTAAGTCATCCAGCTTCTTTGCAGATTATGGAATGGACAGTGGTAGTCATTGGACGGCAAATATATTGCAATTGAAACAGCTTTGGTGATTCCCATATGACCTCATTCAGCGTGAAGTAAAACGTCACCCAAGTAAGCATATCAGAACCTCAAAAATCAATACAAAAATCTTTCATCTTTTATGCTTTATATAAATTTTCCTATTAACCAAAATTTACCAAACCTAATCCTCACAATTACTCATGACCCGTTGTGCTTTAGAGTGTTAAAAAATTATGTTTGGATGTGCTTCAGAGTATTAAAAAATATGTTCTATGCGGGTAATAAAAAAAAGTTATATTATATAGACTGAAAGTATAATAGGAACTGTGCGGGTACTAATCCATGATATTTCATCTTTTGACGTTTTTGTGACAATTTGTTCAAGCATGTGTGCTAAAATAAAGAGATAAACCCCGCAAATTAAGCAATCCAAACACCCTCTAGACTGCTTATTTTCTTTAGGCTATACATTATTATATATTCGGCTTAAATAATCTGATATTGAAAACATTCGGTTCTTGAACAAAGTTCTTTTTGTGCCAGACTAGCCTCAAGAAATTGGTATGGTGGTTTGGCGTTGAAGGTATTAACAGAGTACATCCTCGGTAACTAATATATTAATCTATTCGTAATGCACAAATTCAACAGCCAAAAGATAAAACACGTTTAATGACTTAAGGAACTTATGCTTATTGTAGGTATTAACGGAGGACATCCATTGTTATAATCATATTTAGCATCGGAATTATCTATGACAAAAATTAAATTTCAATAAAAATTTTACGGGCCAGCCATACCTGAACCTGGATATTTTTTGAACCTGGATTTGGTGTTTATAAATGGTGGTTAGGCTTCATGATTATAAGGATAATGAAGGAATAGGTACGCTCGGATTAGTATTGGGAAATTCAGAAAATAATAATCTGTTTGTGTCACTTCCAAACACACCCTTAAGAGGTTCAGTGAAAAATATTGTTTAAATTTTTATGACAGATTGGTCAGAACTTTTCTTTAGTAAGATTGGTTGCTTTATTTCCGCTAAATGATTTATCTTCCTTGTGCAGCAAGAAACGGTGTGTTTGCTAACGTGGTAGAAAAAGTGAGAGAGGCCTTTGAAGCGCAAGAAGTATTAAGGCTCGATTGTGCTCATGTGGGTATGAGTGACTGCAAAAGAATCAATGTGAAGTTAAGGGTATGTTTTGTACTTTGGATGATAAGATATGGCCAGCAGGTTCACTAGAAGAGCAAGTTCGAAATTTTGTGAAAACATGGGAAATCGAGATATTCCACAAAATGAAACCACAAGAGTTTAAAACGGTTGATGTGACAAACTCAACAGTTTCTGTTAGTGGTAAGTTCAATACAAACCTGAACTTTCGTTGTTTCAAATCCATTCAAGAAACACTTAGTGAGCTAATAATAACTGCTTATATTATATGTTACGAAAAAAAACTCGTGATTTTCAGGTAGGAAACCTATGACACCACAAGGTGTAGCTAAAATAGGTGGAGGCTACAATATGTATCTCGATATAGCACTGCCATAATCCATTTTTTGGGACAACTTGAAAGAACTGGGAAAAGAGTAGGTTTCGTCACATTTTTCAGTTATTGAGAAATTAATGTATGGACTCATCCATTTTTCGGGTAATAATGGATGCTATACATGCAGGTTTTTACTTGGAATACCGATGCATGGTGGTATGGGAGTGGAACTGCATCTTTGTACCAGTCACATCATTGGGTTCTCGCCTTTCTCCCTAATTGCAAGTGTAAAGGTGAAGGCAAACCTTTGAGGTTCAGTTCATTGTCGACACTTCCTTGAACATATGATTTTCTTTGATTGGATTCGACACTTGTGTACTATATAAAGGTGAAATCTTGAATATCGGTAATTGCAAGTGTAAAATTTATCAGGTGGTTAATGTTAAACAAACGAGTGTTGAAGCAATACAAATGGTGGAAGCACCTGTTGTTATTGCAACTAGAGCGAGAGGTATCGGCAAGGCATTTGCATTAGCTTTTGGCAAAGCGGATTGTAAGGTCTGAGATAAGATTTGTATACATCATTTAGTTCCTTTTGCTGCCAATTGAATATAGAATAACATCAACTTTTATATATTTAATGGCTGCATCAGTATGTTTCTATAGTATAAAGGACATCTTCTATAGTATTATACATTGATAATATATAGCTCATATATGTCTTTAAGGGAACTTTGACTTGAATTATTAACTGTGGCCTAGAATACAACTTGATATGAATTGCCACTTTTTAAAATTGGTATGCTTGAAATGAGGAATATAGTCTTGTGACCAAATTGTTTTTTTAGGATGTCGGATGTCAAGAGTGTGATGTATCTTTAAAAATGTTAGTTTTCACCATTTCACCCCATTATTTTGACTTTCATTTTTCTAATATGTATGCATGTAGTGTGGGTTAGTAACTGATCTTAATTACATTAGGATTTATGTGGTTGTAGTTCGAAAAAGTTGTATACATTGCAATAATGAACACATTTATACTACATTATTAAATTTATCGTTATTTTACAAGAGGAACAGTGGCGGTTTGTTAATGTCGGTGCAGAAGCTGCCGTGTCTCCAAATTTAATTGTCGAGGTTTGTTTCTAAGTGTTTATATAATGTGTGGAGAAGTACCTCGAAAGTCCGGGAATTAGTAATGGCACAGAGGACTCAGCTCGATCAGTTGAGACCGAAGCTAAAGCTTTGCTTAGTTTTAAACAAACAAGTAATTCATTTTCTCTTTTAAATACTTAATCAAACTTTTGTTTCTTTGGATAGGATAGTTTTGGGATTATTACTTCTCCCTGTTAGCTACTGTACATTCTTTTTATCACATGTACAGCTCCTTGGAGACAAACAAACTTGAATTGACTAGGTGAACTAAGAGAAGGAGAACTAACCATTTTTTTTTTGGAACGGCAATTGTGGCAACATGGCCCCTAGCCCAGAAGGCGTAGCGAGCCCACACAACCAGGTTGGGTCCAGCCCAGAAGGCAATGACACCCTTCCCTTTACACATGCGGGAGGAAACCCCTATCGCCCTAGACAAGACTCAAACTTGAGACCTTGCCTAGGAGGGTAAAACCTCCATACCGCTTAACCAATTTACAAATACTAATAATTAAATTATTTATATCTAAACTCCGTGCGTGCACGAATCTAATATGTGAAGCTGGTCACTCATTGGCACGGGTGTTCAAACGACCGAATTTTGGTTTAAGGAAGTTATTGGTTTAGACCATTCGGCTTTGCAGATAAATTATAACCGCCTAATACCCAAAATAAAGTTGACTAAATCCAATCCAAACCACCCAAACTAATTCCGGGTTAATCAGTTTGAGGCCAACAATTGAAAATAAGGGCAAAACTTTAATATAGTCTATTGAATTCAAGTATAAATTTTGTGCCTATCATTTCGGTCAAGTTATGTCGTTAGTTTTTGAGTAACAAAGTGACGGTATAATGGAACCTTAATATGGCCATTGAAATGAAGTTTTGTTTGGTTTAAAATAGTAGTTTTATTTTTATGAATAAAAAACATTTTAGTATATGTGATCATTTGGCGATACTAATATTAGTTGAGTTAATATAAGTTATCTAAAATTCAAATTTTCTAAAATTTGATTATTTGACTTTTTATAATAAAAATTCAAAATTGGTTTCACCATATTTCTTACCCGTATTTGTTATATGTCCACAGTCCACATTTACGAGGCAAAGATTTAGAGGAACCTTACGTACCTTAAAGCAATTGCTAATTCACAATCACAAGTGCCCGCTGTTCATTTCATGTTTGTAAAAATACATTAAATATTGAAACAAAACTAACTCTTATATCTGTGCATGCAACTCAACAAAAGGGGAAAAAATTCCGATTGTCCTAAATAATAAAGCCTAAAAAATTCATTTACTTATATAGAAAAAATAAAAATATGACTTATGCAAAAATATAAAGTGTGCTTACAATTATTTATCACCCTTCTTTCGCTATAGAAAAATATGCAAACGATATTAATAAGTCATGCCCGCCCATCGGGCGGGCTTTGAAGTCTAGTGTGTATATATATATGCGGGCTTTGAAGTCTAGTGTGTGTGTGTATATATATATATATATATATATATATATATATATATATATATATATATATATATATATATATATATATATATATATGGTAAGGTTCTAGAGAAAAGTCCATTTTTATAGAAAAGTGAGAAAAAAAGTTATAGGGTTTAATTTGAAACATCTCAAACTTCATAGGTATGTTTTGAAACATACCCCCACCCCCGAAAAAAAAAATTCCAGCCAAAAAAAAAATTTTTTTTGGGCCAAAAATTTATAACCCATATGCACATTTTTTTTAGTGCATCATAGTTATAACTGAGATGCATCAATTTTTATAACTGAGATGCACTAAAAAAAATGTGCATCTGGGTTATAAATTTTTTGCGGGAAAATTTTTGGCCCAATTTTTTTTTTTTTTTTTTGCGGGGAAAATTTTTTTTTTTCAGGGGTGGGGGGGGGGGGTGGGGTGGGGGTTGGGGGATAGGGTGCGAATTTACAAAACCTCCTTAAAGAATGAAGAAAAATACAATTAGGTCCCTGTAGTTTGGTGTGAAAAAAAAGAGTGGAAGGAGGGGCTCATTTGTACATTTTTCTCAATTTTCTACCAAAGTGAACTTTTTTCATGAACCCACACACACACACACACACACACACACACACACACACACACACACATATATATATATATATATATATATATATATATAAAGAAAAAAAATCTTGTTCCCACATTTAGTTTGTAATGTTGTCTTTTTATGTTCAAAGAGTCGCCATAATAGTCGGGACTTTAAATATTGAGGACAATATTCAATTCTAAGTGTGTGGGGGGGGGGGGGGGGGGGGGGGAATTCTAGCGAATTTTATCACATTATACCTTCTAGTACCCCCGTTTTTGGCCAAAATTTAAAAAAAAAAAAAAAAAAAAAAAAAAAAAAAAAAAAAAACACTTTATTTCAAAAATTTTATGGTTATCAGTCCACCTTGTCTAAACCACAAAAGGACTGGATAATCCAGGAGCAAACGGCTCTTGGTAAAGATATCTCAAATCCATTTATGGCTGACAATTTGTCGAAAATTGTATGGTATTCAACTCACCATATCCTAAAAAGTAAAGAGTAGGCTAGCCCGCAAGGTTATGGCTTGTGGTAAAGGCAGTGAAAAACCATAATTGGTAATCAACTCACCAAGATGATGACTGTATTCTATCAAGAGTTGGCTAGTCCAGAAGCAAACGGCTTCTGGTAAAGACAAATCAAATCCGTTGACAGCTTATGATTTGCTCAAAATCATATGGTTATCAGTGTACCATAGTTCTTACTTGAACCGTAACATTTGACTACTCCAGAAGTAATGGCTTTTGGTAAAGAGACTTCAAATCCATTAAGCTTTCATAAAAGATTGCTATGGACTAGCAATAGTTTAGTGTGGGGGATTGATGAGTGCTCAAACATTCATCATTTTTGTCGTATTTGAACTGCCAAAACATCCAAAAACACTCAAATGTGCATCAAAATACTGAAAATATCCCAGGGATTGTGTTTTATATGTTTTAGATGCAAAATTTTTAAAAATAGATGAAAAACGAACAAAGTTTGTAAAATTGGCAGTTTCAGTCCCTCAACTTTCAAAACTTGTCAAATTTAGTCCCTAGCATTTGTTTTGTAAGAAATATCAACAAAGGTCCTTTTGAATTCAAAAGTTAACACAATTGGTCCCTGGGTAAAAAGTTTGAGAAAATTACAATTTTGATCCTTTCACTTTGAAAATTGGCAATTTCAGTCCCCGGAGGTTTAAAATTAGAAAATTATTAAACAAAGGACTTATGGAATTACAAGATGGCATGAATGGTCCTTAGGATATCTTTGGGAAGTTTGCATTTTCAGTCCTCAAGTTTCGCGGAATTACAACTAAGGTCCTTGTGTTATTATTTCTACAAAACCAAACGGATCCCATGATTATATATACCCCAATAATCCAAATTCAAAACAAACTCAAACACCCCAAGCCCACCCTTAGCCAACCCACTAATCCTAAGCCCAAATCCATACACCTCGTTTTTACACTAATAATAAAACCGGTCAACCCCTAGCTTTGACCACCCTCCTTCCACCTCACCATCCCACTTCCCTGCTACCAGCTAAGCTTCACCATCATCACCCTCACCGCCCCTCCTCTGCTACACTCAACCCCCCTAGACCTAAACAAACACTTCACTTCAAAAATATTAAGCCTGGCACAAGTTATCAAAGGGAAAACGCCAAACTTCAATTTGGCGCCAAAATACAAACGGCCAAGATCAAAAAAAATAATCATCCAAGGGTCAATTTTTATGTTGGGAAAAGACAGAGAGGGCACCAAAACCCTAATTAGGGGCTATAAAAGGACCAAGGAAGCAGTGAAGGCAGGGTGTAGATTTTAGTCAATTTTCTTTATGTCGAATTAGTTAAATTTTCCTTTCCAATTGTAAAACTTAGCCTAAAAGGTGTTATTTCAGTGTTCTTATTGTAATCCTAATGTTATACAATCAAAGTTTCAAGTTCTCTGTTTGAATTCAAGTATTTACCTTTTTAGTGAAAATATCAGTTTTAACTTAAATATGTTGAGAAGTATTGTAACTAGTTTCATTAGCTCAGTTTGAGTATTATGAACTTATTTAGACCTTAAAATTCCCTTGTTATTCCTTTTATTTCAAAAATAAAAAAATCCAAAAAAATCCAAAAAAATAGGGAGAAATTAAAAATACCATGATAAGAGAAGAAGAAGATGGATAGCATGGGTTAGAACTCCAAGGGGAGTAATAGGAAAGTGATTTATGGCCATTAGCTACAACTCTCTACTTGGAATCCATTGTAAGCAAAAGTTCCAACTTCTTGTGATTTTACTGTAGCACCACTGTAGCTTAGCTTATTAAGTGTTTATTTCAGTTTTTGAGTGCTTATTATTGATTAGATTAGCCACTTATGTTTGCTAGATAGCTCAGGTAGGCTTAGTTTTAGACTTGTATTTTAACTGTCCAATTTAGCTCACACTGCTCATTCTGATTTGCTCATATAAACTGCTTCACTGTGATTGAATTGTGCTCATTCAGTGATATCTTACTTAGTTAAGATCATGAGATCACTGATTTTGTCTTGTAATAGTTTTATTAAGCTTGATTAGCATAACTGCTAAAATAAAAGGGTGTTTGGAATTGCTGAGTCTGTGGACTCTATGGGATTTTAAGGTGGTATTTTTAGTCTCTACATGTTCACTTAGGTTAATATTGCTCATTCAGGTCATAAAAGTAGTAAGTATTCTGTAAAAAGTCAAAATACCCTTTAAAGTTGCCTTACTGTTAATCTGTTAGGTTTTTGGAAATTCAAATCATTCATCCCAGCTCAAAAGTAGATAAGCTAGCTTATTCTAGCCTTCACTCACCCATTAACATCATTTTCAGAGAGATTTGCCCATTTAAATCTCACAAAAGTCAACATTTAAGTGGTTCTCAAAAAGTCAAAACATTCTTGACAGATGAAATGGACAGATATTCGAAATCATGCACAAGGTTTAAAACAAATTGGAATTAGCTAATTCTTGTTGCTTTATGTTGTTTAGTGGCTTGTGTATCTGAATCAAAAAGAATTTTGCATTTTGAAAACCATTTGATCATTGAAAGTTGGCCTGTTGAGCAAAAAAAGGTGCCCTGCACCCAGTGAGATCCCACTTTTATTAGAGATTTTTAGTTTCCTTATTTTTCAACCAATCCTTGTGAAACTTAGGATTTCAAATACTTAGTTGCTTGTGTTTGCAAAAATAATTTTTCCATAATTTTTAGAATTTTCCTCAGTAGCTTAATAGGAGCTTTAAGTGGGCTGTTTGAAATAAAATTGCCCTGCACCAAGGGTCTCTGATCCAACAGTCAGCACCATAAACCAATTTTGAGCCCACCACTTGAGATTGTGGTTTGTAATTTGGATTTCTAAGGAGCTTGTAGTATAGGTTTTGGATACTCATACCTTATTAGCATCTTTGAGCTTATCTGTTTAGCTTGTGTGGCTCATCTAAGTGCTTCTTGCACTGCCTCAGTGAGGCATTCACTTTGGGTCAATCTTTTTATCATATTAAATTGTTTAAGCTTGTAGTCTTGTTCATTTGTGCTTGTCCAATCTTATTGTAGTTTATGTTGATCCCTTGCACAATATTGCAGCTTGTTATTGTCCCTATGGAACTTATGAGCCTTTGAGTTTGACTGTGAGGTTATCCCCCTCAGTCTCTCACAATCCAACTTCACAAGCTCATTAAAAGCTAACCTATGGACCCTAAGACCTGAACCTTGGTTCCTTTAGAAGTCCCCCAGCCCTGCTTTTTGGACCAAACCCTATCTTAGATCCCTACTCACCCCTGTGGGTCCCACAGTGGCCTGCAATACAGCCTTTGTGGCCTGTTTGTTTGTAGCAGGGTTCAGGATTGCTTATTTGGATTTTGCAACTTATTAGTGTGATTCTTGTGCATGTTTTAGCTTCTTTCCAGTTCACTTAACTAGTTTGTAGTTTGTTTTGTCCTTGGTTCTCACTAAGTAGCTTATTAATTAGCTTTTGTTGTTTAAAAGTCCAATTTAAGCCTAATAAGCTCACTGTTGAGCTTTTCAATTTGCACAAAGCTTATTTGTGAGTTTTGGATAAGTTGTTTTCATAAAAGTTGCTCATAATCAGTTGTAGATTAGTTGTGTAAAAGAAAAATTAGAAAAAACCAAAAATAAATCAAGTGATGGTTTCTATTTAAGCCCTTTGGCTTATTTTTCAGCTTATTTATAAGCATTTTCTAATTTTAAATTTTTCTTAGGTTCTTGACATCTTGTAGTAATTTTAGGAATTTTTTCAGATTTTTATTATTTAGTTTAAATTAATTAAATAATTAGTTTTTAATTAGTAATAATTAATTAAAAATTAGGAAAAATATATATTCTGTTTTAAAATTAGTTTTATAATATTTTAGATTTTTCTAAATTTAATTTTCATTTTTCTAGTTAAATTTCATAATTAATTATAATTTAGTGTAATTTAAATAATTAAAAAGTAATTAGTAATTAGTAATTAATTAATAGTAATTAATTAAATAGTGTTAAAATTATTTTTCTTTTTCTAAAAATTTTCTTTTATCATTATGATTGTAAAAATATAATTTTCATAGTCGTAGGCCTTTTATTTCATAAAACTCGCGTTTTATTTCGTACGTTAACGTAAAATTAAATCAGACGTACGCGTTTTTTAGGTTTAGCTCACGTTTTTAGGTTATCTGATTATCATTAATTGTTAATATAGTGTTTTTAAGCTATTCTCATTCATAATCTCTTGGTGTAATCACAATAATCAAAATCCTGATCCTCCTGTTAAATCACCCGATCACTTAAAACGTTAACAAATACAATTGCACACCTCGTCGGGACATAACGACTCGGGGATACACTGTACTCCTTGGAAAGTTGGTCTGAGACGTTTGACTTAGTTGACCATTCACTTGGTTGATTTAGTTGACTGTTCAGGACCAATCAGAAGGAAAGGAAGGACAAGCACCCACCCCGGCCGCTCTCATCCAGAAACGTTGGCACCTCGTCTGCGCCTTGGAAATAGTTCCGACTAATCCCCATATGCACCAAAAATTCCTCGGGGTAGGAATTGATGGGGATGCGGTTCGTATTGATGGTCTCCGCATCACCCACATTGTACGTCCCGGGGTCTGGGCGCTCATCCTTCGGCAGCGTCCCCTGCGTATAGAACTCAAAGAGCCAGGGGAACACCTTATCATCCACCCAGAAAAATCTCTCCCTCCAATTCCTAAGGGCGTCTACCTTCTCAGTATAACATTGATAGCGCCCTGGACGCTTCGAAAAGGACACCCACCTGTTTGACCACGTTGTGTGGTAAAACGCGCGGAAGAGATTGATGGTTGGGTTTATGGCGAGTAAAGGACAGTTTACTTCAAAATTAGTTATCTTCGCCGCACCTATACAGTGCAGCTGAGATATGTGCAGACGACAGAAATTGAGCACGTCGCTTAAGAATAGCGAAATGGGCACGCGCTGATTCGCAAACTCGAAAAAGCGCGTGTATACCCCTATCTTCCCCTCAGGGAAGTCTGCAATAGATGTGTCTGCCTCCGGTACTTACGGATGCAATGCGAGGGGTATAAAATAGTCCGAGGTGAACTGACGGAGTTTATCCTCGTCCATTTCGGAAACAAAATCATCTAATTGGCGAACCATTTTTCAAATATACTTTGATCAAGAAGCGCACGCGCTATTACCTTAACGGATACTAGGTTTCTTGATTGGTGTTTGATGATTCTAAAAGTGGAGGAAATGGCGTTTTACTGTGATGATCACAGTGAAAATGGGGAACCCTTTATATAGGGTTACCCCTAGCCTTGGATGGATGCCATGTGGATCCCACTAACTTCATCGTGTGGCTAGAATACCAACAGGTATAGCACTTTTTCACGTTTTCCAAAGGATACGTGGGACTTTTTAAGCCTAGATACACCGTATATTCATTTTGGTGGGAAATACTCGAAGCTTCCCCGCCACGCTTACCGCTGCAGTTATTAGTCTAGCATACGCAGCTACGCCCCGCACATACTAGACTGGGGGGACATGATGACGTATAGTCCACACTCGGGTCACGAACCCGATTAATGGACATTACTAATGCCCAAGCTCACCATGTGTGGGCTATCATAATAATGATTTGGGCTACCATGTTAACGGTTTGGGCTCACGAAAGCCCAAGCCCAAACCCAAATATATTATTTATGGTCTTGATAAGGATCTTCTATTTATGGGATAAAGATCAATAGACCGGATAAGCGTGATACGCCGAAGAGTAAGGAGCACAAAATCTACAAGGATTTCGTGCCTATATAAAGAATATCACAGCTTTCATTGAGGTACGATCTAAAAACCCTAACTCTTCAATACAACCCTGAAACCGATTACTTACTCTCACGCCGGAGGATAATCGTGGGAGACAATCCCACGATAAGCCTAACGGTGTTTGTTTGCTTTCTTAGTGCGCAGGTCTCAAGCATTAAAATCTAATTGGTACGAGAACAGGAACCCAAACAAGGAACACCCAACTTTTATATCAACGAGCATTGTACGCTTCCAAATATGTTATACGTTTCATGGCTTCATTGTATATAATGTTCTTGTACAAACGCACAACATCGTGGCTTGATAGACCATCCAGTAGAATTGAACAAATTTATATGGCAAAGTACAATATGTGTTTCGGATTGATAGGGACCACTCCACTGGAGGGAATGATCTAACGCGATGTACCACCATCACTATACAAAACTACCTAGCGTAACTACTGTATCATATTAACTCGATAACAAATGACTGCAAAACAAACTTCTGCACCATATTTACTGTATGTTGTATCACCAATTCTGCATGCATTAACCTCATGGGTCTGGGTCAAAAGAACAAATCATATGCCCACAAATTATTGTACAGCGTAGAGAAATGAATACCACTATATCAGAATTCAAAACAAAACAATAGTTGATTACGCGCTAAAAGATATATGATATGTTCCTTAAACTTTTAAAAGCTTGGAGGCCACGTGCTCCGCAATTGCCATACTTGATGTTAGACCAGGTGATTCAATCCCGAAGAGGTTTACAAGACCAGGTATCCCGTGAGACTCTTCTCCCTACAATACAAAATAGAGCACTCTGAAGCAAAAAAAACCATCAATTCCATGGACTTCATGGCTAATGGGGGCAAGTTCAACCAGTTTCCTTATGTACAAGTCTGTTTGGGTTACTTCATCCGTCCCAAAATAATTGTCCTCCGACAACAAGAAAAAGATAATCATTGTTGCATTATTTTTCTTACTTTCTTGCAAGAGTAAATAGTTTTAGCTCTAGCTTATTAATTAATGCTTTCTTAAAATTTTGTAATAATAATTTTAAGTAAAAGTAATATAGTAAACTCGACTAAATTTCCCTATGAACAATTAATTTCGGCCTACCTTAAATAAAAATGTGGGACGGAGGGAGTATGTTTTAGCGCAAACACGTTAAATAAAATAATGATATAATTAGGGAACGAGTCAAACGGGTTGAAGGTCGTCCAGAGTGTATTTCTTACGCATCAAACCTCCTAAACCGTTTTTTTGTCAAAATATTAGATGATCATTTGATATAACAAATCTATATAGTCATATTAACAAACTAACAATTCATAAAATAAAATAAAAATTCAAAAAAATGTAACAAAAGTGTCTCGGGTGGATACAACATTGTAGTCGAACCCTTACCAGAAATCACATGTCTTGACCCAACCCATTTTGACCCATTACCCAACCCGACTACTCACGGCTATCAAACATATAATGCTTAGCAATACTAGAGATGATGTGCACTAAAATTTACCCGCCCCCCCTCTTCTGAAGTCAAACGGACTACTTTTAATCTTTAACCAAAACCTTAAATTATATATATATATATATATATATATATATATATATATATATATATATATATATATATATATATATACCCCCTTCTGATGTTATATTTGTAACAAAAATCACACTAGTATTAATTATGAAATTCGGAACCTAATCTGTTTAGCAGTTGGGACAGAATAACCTAAACATAATAAAAGAACCTGAATGATAAAATCAACAAAGCCCTCTCCTGGGCCAGATAGTTTTGGTCTAATGCCAGCATAAGAAGGCTGCAAAGACTCATCCTTCAAAGAAGGGTAATACTTCCTGATTTCTGGATAAAATTTCTTTGCTCGATCAGCACATACTGTATACTCAAACCTGGAATTAGCAAACGGAGTCCTTAATTAACGATATGAAATGGTAACAAACATACAAAGCATAAAGTATGTCATGATGAGTATCCTTTAGATTATAGCCTTACGATTAAATACATAAAAGCATTTGGATATACCTTTTGAAAGTAATATTGATTTTGAATAGTAATAACCCGAAATACTGGGTTGCTAGATATATTGTTTGGATGTGCTTTTCCTGATTGAAGTTGTAATAATCAGATAATCAGTTGTTTGAGTGCTTTGCACATTGTGATTGTTAATATACAAAATGAACCAAAAGGACATTCTAGTGAAAACAGAAAATAACTTCGTGTGAGATTGAAGTCAAAGTATCGGGTGATTACTCTTTCACATTCAGTGCATATTTTATGCATCCAAAGATTTTAAACTGATTGGATAGTTTGTTTTTAAAACTCAACTCTAAGCACCCCCTTAATTAAGTTTATTTGAATGTTTCTGTCTAGGGGGACGGGGTCAAAATTTTACTATTTGTAACAAATATTAAAACTCTTGGAAACCTCCAGGTTAATTTCATTAAGCATAGATAAAGTTCTAGTACATATTACATAAGACTTCCAATAATAAAGAGTGTTCTTGGGAGGGAGTAAAGGATGACTTACTTGTTTTGTATGCTTGAGATGTCATCTATTTCATTCAGCCATTCAACATCGGGCCCAAATTTGACTTGTCCATCTAGATCCAAAGTAACATGCACCCCAAGACCACCATCCTCGGGTATTGGATAGATTAAGTGTGTGAATGGAGGAACTGAAGTATTTGTTAAAGAGAAGTAGCAACCACGTGCATAATGAGAACGTGGAATTACTCCACGATTAATGCCGCTGAAACACCTTGCAAGAGCTGCAGAACTCAAGCCTGCAGAGTTTACTACAAGCTTAGGGAGTAGCAGAATATCAGGGAGCCATTGAGACTTGTGATCACAGTTTTTTAGAGATTCGGTTTCAGAAACGTGAAGATAAATTTGATTATCTTGAATATGTGCGCCAATCACAGTATTGTTGTAACAAAAAGTGGTCCCGTGACTTTCCGCTTCACCCTAAACTCACATTTGGGGAACATCCCTGTCAATATGTATCAATTCTGAATATGAAAAGTTTAAAGTATCAATGAGAAAGTCTCACTATAAATGTTAAAGTCTGGCTTGAAAGATGCGGACGTAAGAAATTTTACTAGGTTTCATTTATCTACTTGACTTTATGTTGCTGTTAAGTTGATGCACATGTGCTCTACTAACTAAACAAGAAAAATTGGGGCATGTTCTTTTTGACTAGAAGCCTTTCATATTATGTTAAAAGAAGAGTGTTAAAATTTAAAAGGTTAATTGTTTCCCTAGATAGTCAGTTTTATTGCAACATGTACTAAATTGGTTACACAAAACTAACTATTTGACTCAAATAATCGATAATCAATTTGAAATTGCATCCAAACACCTCATAAGAATCATACCA
Source organism: Artemisia argyi (assembly GCA_030686995.1). NCBI lineage: Eukaryota > Viridiplantae > Streptophyta > Magnoliopsida > Asterales > Asteraceae > Artemisia > Artemisia argyi. The sequence continues at coordinate 24,599,066 of CM060696.1, forward strand.
TTTGTGAGAGCATTAAGGAATGGGAGTCGATTATTCCTGAAGTAGGTGACCATAAAGCTCTCACGCACTGCAATTCAGGCTCTAATGCCATTGCTTCAGATCCATCCATCATTTTGAGTCCCTCAACTCCATTTTCAATACCACGATTGAACAGATAATGCAACTTTGGAACCTCTTCATGCCTTGAAGCAACAACGAGCTTCCCAATCTGTTTATGAGGAATTCCATGTTCCTTACAGTACTCATACAGTAACCTTCTACCTCTAACACAAAAACGTGCCTGCGGAATTAACATTTATTTGGTTTGAGTTATTCGATATAAAACATACTGAAGTCAATAGTTAGATGAACGTTAATATTTATTTCTTCAAAAAGCATGATCTGAGACCTTGTTATAAGCTCTATACTTATGCTCTATGTAATTAAAAATCCCTGTACACTCGTTATACACAATGAGTATGAGTCCATTTTCTTGTCATCTTGTGGAAAGATCGAATCTTGCATCTCATCATATTGCATGTTGTTACACTATTCACTGAAACACACAGAATACTTATGCATCAACTTTTCATCCCAGTAACATTTGGGGATGAAATTATTAGTTTTCGTGTTTCTTATGATGTGTTAAAGATGTGAAATTTTTGCATGGTAAGCAGAAAAAAATATATCTTTTTTTTCCTGAGGAATAAAGAGAATTAATCTTGTTTGAAGCAAACAGAAGTATGTTATTCATTAGCCAAGGTTGACGAATACACAAGCTTTGACTACAATGCTAAGGATTTTGGAAGTGATAATGTGATATTATTATTAAGCTAAGCATTTTGAGCTACAAGTAAACAAGGCTATTATGGAGTAATAAGCCAATACAGGGGTGTACGGATATGCATTTTGAAACTGATTATGTAAATGAGATATTTTATAAAATCTGAATCAAGTCATAAGCTGCAATAAAACTGGCTACCGGTGACAAAATTTGGACTTTGGATGTGTTTCGGGGATTATAAGTTGTGTATGCCTATGGAAACTGTGATTATTTAAGTTACACATAAAAACTTCATCGACTATCTTTATTTTAAATGTTAGCAACTGACAAATGTAGATGAGAATTATAGAAAACACAATTATAAAGATGTATATAAGGGTGCATTCAGGATTGCATTTTGAATGTGATTTTTTATTATAGCGTTTGGAAAATGCAAATAATCGGTTTGTAGGCTTTGGAAAATGAAAAGCGAATATTGATTTTTAGTGTTTTGGCCCTTCAAAACGCGGTTTTGCAGTAGCACCGCACGAAAACGTTATTTTGCTTCTCCTAAACAATTTTCCTAATTAAAAACCGCTAATCGTTAGGCGAAACAAATATATATTAAAAACCACTAATCGTTAGGCGAAACAAATTACACGATTATGAAGAGCATTTAATTATCTTTCAGTAGAGGGATACTTCTATCCTTTCGATTTTTTTTTTTTTTTTTTTTTTTTTTTTTTTCCTTTACCTAGAATTATAAGCATAGTTGTGGAAGGAAACTTGCAGGTCTTGTTATTGCAATGTCAAACATTAAATCAAATTCAACCACTATATTCGTGCACTACATTTTATTAAAGCTAATTATATGATTCTGACTATTCAAAACGCATCACCTATTTTCAAAACGCAATCCCAAACATCTCCTAAGTACTTTTTGTTTTTCATTAAACAATCAATTTTGTTGCCACCCATATGAAACTCATTACTTGACCCTGAACAATCACTATATCCAAATTATTCTCGAAATCACAATAATTGGAAAGCAATGTTATATACCCTCATAGAGATTGATGTTGTTTTTCTTATATTAGTGACTCACTCGGAAAGTAAAAGAATACCATTAGAAGACGAGTTGAAGCAAAACGTAAATCCTATCTCTAAGAATGTTATTAACATATGAATTTGGTTGTTCCATAAATTCACTCAAAGAACTTTTCAAAACAAGCTTAGTACTACTTTGGTCTACACCCTATTCCAGAAAACAACTTTAAGACACAACATCAAGCAGAACAGGGATCACAACACTGTGACGAACTGAAACACGAGTAGATAAATATTAGGATAACTGTCAACATAGACTAGTAGTAACAATGACCACAAGTGTGACCAGCACCAACTCAGCTTTTTTTTGCTCTCCTAGACCAAATGCTCGTAGTAAGGGGATCGTAGTCACAATCAAAAATATACCCCATAAAAAATAACGTAGTAATAATAATAAAATAAATAAATAAACCTCACACACACAAACACTTTCAATTGTTTCGGTCACCTAGCTGACCAAAGAAATGAATTTTGAGGGGGTGTTCTCTTCAGTCTCCATAGTGGGGGGACACGGTCGACTATGGGGGACCGACCGAACCATTCGGTCATGTTATTACTAGTCTAATGGTTCAATTTTTAATTTGTATGCTAATATGACAATGATTCATTATACAAAACATTTCTAGTTTTGCACTCTAATTTAAATTCTAGTCATATACATAGCAAAAAATTAAACCAAAAAAGATTCTACATTTAGGGGGTGTTTGTTTAAGCTTATTTATGGGCTTGTGAGCTTATATGTTTTCGGCTTATATTTCATAAGACACGGTTTCTTGGCTTATCTTGAGACTTGTGGGCTTGTATCAGTTTAGTTTATTGTCTCATAACAAACTTATATATGGCTATGTTCGGCAAAACTACTGGAAACTGTAAGCTGCAAAGCTGGTAACATGAGCTACAAGCTGTATCTTTTTTTCCAATAAAAGTATGGTAAATTAGCTGTTAAATGTAATTATTAGCTAACAATAATTTTATGTTTTAACAACTCCAAAATATTTTAAAAGCTTCATGAATCAGCTTTTCATTTTGGAGCTACTTGTTTAAATTAAAAGCTTGAAATTGATGTATCCAAATAGAGCTACTTACTTGTTTTGGAGGAGATTTTTTTTTAACAAAAAGCTTACGGCTCCGAAAAAGCTGCGTACCAAACAGGCCCATAAGCCCACAAATAAGCTTTATAAGGCCATAAATAAGCTTAAAAAAACACCACGTTATTCTAAAACAGAGATAGAAGAAATTATTATTACCGTACCTTGAGAGAATGATTCGGGTAATAAATACCAGCATGAATAACTTCGCTATTACGAGAACTAGTACCAGTACCGAAAGTGGAAGCGGATTCGATAACGAAAACATTTCTGCCATAATTCACAGACAAATCTCGAGCAATGGCTATTCCCACAACACCTGCACCAATCACTACACAATCCACACTCTCCTTAACAACACTATTACTACCTCCTGCTGTTGAGCTGCTAAATTTCTTTATTGAATTCCTCATTACTTTCATCATTTTTTTATAACAAATGTTTTTCTTTAAGGGGGTTCTTTTCTTTCGGCTATGCTTCACACCTTTTTATATGGCAATCTCTATATTATTATTATAAAACACTTTTTATTAAAATTTAAAAGCTACTCCATCCGTCTCAAAATATATGTTTAATTTGACTTTTTAAATCTAACTTTAATATTAAAATATTTTTGTGTGTATCCTACGTATAAAACTTGATATAACATTATACTAAAAAAATACATTTAAAACTCAATCTGTTTATTTATTTTGCATCAACTATTATATATATTTAAAAATATATATATTTAAAATTCAAAATGGATTTATATTTTGAAACGGAAGGAGTAAAAAAAACCTTTTATTAAAATGATGTTACAACTTACAACATCTCAAGCTTTTATCATTTCTTATTTGTAATTTACAGATTTTCGCAATAACTAAAAATTAAATCTTATGCGTATCATCGTGGGTCACTGAAACTATAAGTTCGCAATTATAATTATTTTGCCGCTATACACTGTTGATGTGCATGGTTCTATTTTCAAAATATCTAAAGGGGCTTTCTTAATTTTATTTGAGTTATCTCTATCTCTATCTATATCTATATTTATATATTCTAATACAGTACAGTCGACAAATGTCATTATGTTTCTATGAAAAAATAATGTTAGAATTCTAAAATGTATAACTTTGTAATTTTACATAATAATTTAGATTCAAAAACTAATTTAAGAGGAAAGACTTTGTAAAAGGCAAAACTTGTGATGCAAAAATCTTCACATAATACATTTTTTCAATCAGTTTTACTGTTTTTCATTTAATCCTGTGGATTGGGTCATTTAACTAGTATTTGATAAGTCTCAATTTTCCCAGCTTAACATTTGGGACATCTCAAAATAAATCAAAATATTTAAGCTTATAAAATATACACTGAAATCAAATATTGAGTAGCTCATAAAAAACAAAGTATGAAAGTAACACAAGGAACCTTTTTCCAAAAGGAAAAAATAATTATTTTCAAAAGGGCAATTTCATATATATTCAAAAGAAACATCATCATTCTATATTTCTCAGCATATTCTTTAAAATTATTGAATTTATTCATTAAAAACTGTTTTAACTAAATACAAAATTATTATGTTACTTTTGGAAATTTTCTCATTCGAAAAAGGAATATATGTATTAAAGAAAAAAAGAACAACACGAGGACCTTAGTCATTCACCACCTTTAATTTCAACCTTTTTACCTTCGGCCCATGTCATTTCTTTTAAACACATAGTGGCCCAATATCCACACGGCGATAAGTTACAAAATGGTTATGTAGTCCCGGCACTTCTTGAATCGCGAAAGACCCCAGCCCAAATTTCCCCACACAATTATTTTAGGTAACTAATACTCCGTATTATTTTCTCCATATAATGAAAAAGTACAAATGTTTTTAAAAACATTTAATTTTATAATATCTCCATCTCTACTTTTATATAAGAAAAAGTCCTTATAAGATAACTTGATTTTTAAAAGGCAAAGCAATTCTTTAGAAGTATTTTGTGACACATGTATTAAAGTAGTTTAATGTAGTGAAACAAAAAATAACTCCAATACTTATATTCATTTCTTAATCAATTTATTTGAATTAAAGTGGGTCTTTGGGGGTTGCACAATGCACATTATTGAATCATGTTGAGTAACTATAAAATTGTGTTGAAGTTATTTGATATAAGTAATTATATACTAATTTTTTTAAAATTTAATGTTTTATTTATATTGCTCGTTTCATAACAATTTTACTCTCTTATGTACGATATTATATTTGTAAGTGTACTCTGATGATAGTTCTAGAGCAATTATTGGAAACATTTGGAGAGAGTGCACCTATAACATGTTTATAAAGGTATTTGTGCTTTCATGGCGCCGCTAAACTTGCTATAGCTGCACTGGGGTCTCGTGTTATGGTCATAGCCATCGGAATAGCTATCGTTTTTGGGCATTCTTTCATTATTATTTTTTTAATTTTTTTTAGTGAGTGAGATGTTTTTGGTGGTGTGTTATAGGTATGTTAGGGTATTTTTTGATTTTGTGTTATAGGAATGTTATAGGGTAAAAAATATTGTAAGACGTTTAGGGGTGGCAACCTTGCCTAACCTTACCTCAAGATTAAACACTTCCAACCAATAACATGTTAACAACACATTTTATACCACAACATACCCTAACATACTTTTTTAGTGCCAACCTTGGTACCCAAAATATTAATTATTATTTTATTTTATTTTATTTATTTATAATTATATTAAACAATTTAATAAAAACAATACATTTTATTAATAATTCAAAGCAAACTTATATAACACTTAGACAAATAAAAAAAAATCAATTTCAACAAAAATAAGAAATCACTAGCCATCGAGGTATAGTAAATCTTGAGCCGCTACGTGCTCCGTAATAAATATAAATTAATACAATCATATCAAATACAAACTATATAAAATAAAATAGACTTCAAAAATATACCGATTGGATGTAGAGACAGTTAAAAATATTCATTTCGGCATTCATATTTTTCCATTTTGTGTTCAAGGCATGGTGTGTTCGTTCATGATTTGGCACGTTTTGCGAGAAATGTTCAAGGATTCTTCCCCAAAAGCTTACAGACTTTTGTTGATTCCCGACTCTTGGACAAGTCGAGATATGCACCCAAGCTTTTGCCAAAGCGATCTCATCTTCCGTCGTCCAAGGTATGCTTCTCGCTTTAGTCGGTTTTGGTATTTCTTCAATTTCTTCATCATCATTTTCTTCTCCACCTAATTAATAACAAAACAATTATGTATACCAAATAAACGAAATTAAAATTATAACAAAACAATTATGTGTAACAATTTTTTTTTTATATATATATAACGATTTAAAAAAATTTACAAATTACTGTTTTAAAATAAAAAAAAAATATATATATATTACGAGTTTAAAAAAAATATTAAGAGTTTAAATTATATATATATATATATATATATATATATATATATATATATATATATATATATATATATATATATATATATACACACACACACACGATTTAAAAAAATTGTATAACGAATTTAGAAAATTTAAAACTTACCCACTGTATTTGTAAATTGAGTTTCGGGGACATATAGCGGTAGTTGACGTTCTACACTTGGTTCACGTCTTGATGGACCGTCACGGTAGTCATTGAATGGATCAAATTCACTAGTCATTAACATATTATAATTGGCCGGATTCATTGGAGGAGGTTGAGGATAATATTGCCGTTGTGATTAAGGTTGATTTAGAGGATAACAGTTTTGATTTGGAGGTTGGGGATAGTAAGGTTGAGTTGGAATTTGGGGACGATTTGGAGGTTGGGGATAGTAAGGTTGATTTGGAGGTTGCGGGCGTGTGAATTGTGATGGACCGGATTGTGATCGAAACCCACGTCCTCGACCTTTGTGTGAGCTTGAACCATGTTTGGATTTAGGCTCCATTGTTTTTTTTGTTTTTTCTTGAAAGAGATGGATTTGATTGTTTATGGAATAGTAAATTTAAAATTGTGTGTAATTTAAAAAGAAATGTGAGATTTTAAAGGGTTTTTTTTTTTTTTTTTTTTTTTGAAACAAGCCCAACGTCTCCCATTTTTATTTATTGCCAACGTATATATTTGCATTGGAACCACACACCGAATCGGTGATGCATGCCGTTTGAGGCACCGAATGGGGCTTGCTGAGTGGCTGGCAGCCATGTATGCCGATCGGCACTCTTTGCCGATGCCCTTTCCCCGCAAGGTTGCCAGTGCCCTTATAACAATTATACACCCCCAACTGCACTGTGCACTCTTAAAAGATAAAAATAATTATTAAATTAATTAATTTTGTGTCTATACACTTTAATACTTTATTACAGTATGATTTTAACTTCATATGAATAAAGAACATAAATTCCAGTTAACGATTGTGAAACGTGGTATTTATGTACCAGTTTTATGACAATTTTGTAACTCGGAAAGCATTTTTCTTTTTCTAAAAAGTACTTTGCATCTACACTTCTATTGTCGGAAGTTAGAAAATCTCGTAGGTTATAATGTGTTACGTAGTATTAGGCAAACCTTGTTAAAAAGTACTACGTATATGAAATATGATAAACTAACAGTTTCTATCTTAAAAAGTAGTTCATCTCGAACCACATACTCCAAACTCCAACTTCAAAACCTCGTTATGTTAAATGATTTTTGTATATATGTGCATTATCATATGCTTAGATGATGAAGAGTTATATATTGAAGATCTTGAAAAATGCTTCAAAATTTTCTTTAAGCATAAAGCATGTTGAGATATAAGTTTTGCTACTTCATTTTCGAATAAGCCAAAAAATGCCTAATTAACTATTTCCATGTCATAAGAAGTTATCATGTTGCTATTTTACTATGTTCCAGAAGAAGTGTCGACACTATATTTAACACGTGAGAATACTTTAATGCGTAAAGACGATACTTGATTAGTTAGTGAGATAGACTAAATTTTTGTGCATTTGTGATGTAGACATTTATTTATTTTAAGGCTAAGATAGCGTATATCTACTACTTATAAAAAGTGTATGCTCATTATTGAAACTTAAAATTAAGTAATATTATTAAACTGTTACACCTTTAATTAAAAATGTTAACAACATCTACAACTAAATTAATATTTTAAATATTATTTAATACTTCAACTTTTATCAATTTTTGCTTTTAACACATAAAATTTTTTTTCGCAATGACTATAAATTGAACCTATAAATTTTGCGTCAATGGTTAAACCAAAATCACGATTTCACAAGTATAATTATTTACTACTATATATCGTCATTTTACGCAGACATTCGTCTAGTCTTATTAAAGTAAACATTATTTAGAGCATAGTAGTTAATTTAGGTGAAGAATGAGTGAATAATAAATAATTTACTTATGTGTGTTGATAAAAATAAAAAAAGGTATTGTAGTACAAGGAAAAGAAGAAGAGGAAAAGAAAAGGGAAGGTGGTGGGGGTAGGTATCGTGGATGACGCAAGGAATGGGAAACAAGGGTCTAATCCAATGAGACGTCTTTCAATCTTTCTTTCAGAAAAATAAAAAAAACGCATCAACAAATCACATCATTCATCTACAGTTACCCTTTGATCTCTATCATTTTGATGGACACGCCAACACTGACTCAACACTCCCCCGTGATGCCCGGGTGCTTTTACTTTTCACATTTTTTTATTATTTTCTTTTTTATTCTTATTAAAAAAAACAAAAACAAAAACAAATTTCATATTGGATATTGTTTATTTTGGTATCTGCATTTGGGCTCCCCCAAGTTGGCAAAGATGTGTTCACGACCATGCTTAATGATTCTCCCATGCATTAACATAAGATATGTCCCCAAAATATGTCCCCAAAAAATGTGCAAACAACTCGTCCGGCTTTTTAAGGTCGTCGATGTGCATGGAAACAAGCCAGAGATTGATTGACGAGCTTTGTCTAAGCAGTAACATCTCTAGTCTGTATGGATGTGCATTCAATTTTTTGACATGATTGCGGGTGTATTATTCGCGAGTCCATTTTAATTATTCAACTTTTTTATCTACTAATACTCTAAGTAGAAGGAAAACAAGATGATTTTGATCGAGGAAATGACAGATTTTGGGAATGACCTCATCATTAAGATCAGAAACATTGTTTCTAAGGCATACAATGAAAATGAATATGCAGTTAGAATCACTTATAACTAGGGTGCATGAACTAAGATAAAGGATTCTACACAAGAAAAATAATTTAAGGCTAGCTGCTTTATCTAAAATATACATAAAAAAGGAGCAACCGGGATCATCTTTTATTCGATCTACGATCAACCATGGCCACTGCCTGGACCACCCAGTGTAAGAACCACGCCATGCAGATCATTTTGGACCCTTTGTTGTTCTCTCCCTAATGATAGAGCTGAGACTGATCTAACCACAGGAGATGGTCTATGGACATGATCCCGGGTGTGGCCATGATGACTTGGTTCTGGTGCACGAGATGGTGTGAGGTTAGAGTGCCTGATGAAAGCCCGATTTATATGTAGATTACGTTGAGCTACATGGCTAGTGGGTGATCTTCGATTATGGCCACGATAAGTCCCTCTTGAAACAACTTCCGGCCCCTAGTTAACACGATTTTTATTAATTTTCTGTGGCCCGAGAAATAATCAGTGAAAGAGACAGTTTAGGAAACTTACCGGAGGGAACAAGACGCCCCTAAAGATTCGACCATTGACAGTCGCAGTCATCAAATAACCAGAGTCAAACGCTCCATCCACTTTACCATGAACTTCTGCACCAATCTGAGATTCCAAACACAAATTAAAAAAAAGTTTAAATCTCATAAACTCAAGACAAGCAATAGCTCAAAGTTCCTAGGTATACTTACCAGGTTTTGAACACACAATGGCTCAAAGTTTCTAGGCTCGGGGCGCACTGTATGACCGTTTTGATGGTGTTTATGATTCAAAATTGTAATAGGATTAGATTGGGTACCCGGGGTTTGCTTACAAGTGCTTGAAGTTTGATTTTGATTCTTAAATAGTGGTAAAACTTGAGCAGTTGTGTCAGAAGGTTGCTTAACGAGTGTTCGTTCTTGATCTGAGTGAGACGGAGATGAATGTTGTGAGAGGGAAAGTGAATGTTCTTCAGGTTCTGATTCAATCATATCACAAGCTTTTGAATTCAACATTCTTCTTCTTTTTGTATGCATTGTATCTTGAAATATAAAAAGTTAGATGCAAAATTGTAACTTTATATTAATGTACTATTTAGTCATAACTTGATATATCATATCAATCTAACCTGAATTGAATGGCAACGAATGTTTCGTGTTGTTTTGATGTTTTTCTTGGTTGCAATGCTGATTTCCAAACATCGTGCACACACACTTGTTATATTTGTCATTTGCATGGTCTGTTCCAAGCTGCAAGATGAGTAGCTCATTTAAAGGTCGCTCGTCCTCACCGCACCTGTAAATTAAGAGAAATAATAGACTTATGAAAACTGACAACCACGTACTGCAAAAAAATATGCGGTTTATAAACTCTTTTATCCTTGATTTACAGCAACGTGCATGCAGTTTTCAATTTGTACACAATTATAAGCTTCAAAAAATAGACGCATTTCCAAGCACTAAAGAATAAAGTAGTCATAAGAAATTTTGTGCTTAGAGGAGGAAGGAAAAATGTAGTACCACACAAAGGTTGCATTTTAGAAATGGGTAGTGATATTTACACTTACACTTTTACTTCATACACATAAAATTTATGTGTATGAAGTAAAACTGTATGTGTACATATCACTACCCTTTAGAAATAGAAGAAATTTCATACTTATACGTGAAAAAGTATCTTACACGCTTGTAAGCGTCAACAAATTGAGAACTTGTATATATATGCTTAAAATTGAAGAGATCAATATGTGACAACCAATTGTAGTGAGAAATATCAACTCAAATGGTTGGTAAAAGATAATCTGCTTTAGTGAATAACAAAAACTCACCCTCCGTAAATGGCTATATCAGAATCTGCAACGATAGCTGTGTGAGAAAAACGCCCTTGAGGGTTTTGGCCTCGTACCTCTAGTTGAGTCCATGAACAAGAGAATGTATCAAGCACCCAAACATCGTTATAGTACTGTTTGTCACCAACGCCACCAATCACAAAAACCTGCAAGACGTAATCACAATTTTGTTAATTAGTTTCCTCTAGAGTGTCGATATATTGCATACATTCCAATAAGTGAAAAACAACTTGCCTTTGTCCCAATGGTGACTGCAGTGTGCCCTGCTCGAATCCCAGGTGATGGTCCTTGAACAATGAACTAATATTCACAGGGAAAACAGCTTTAGTTTACGAATTACCAAACTAATGAAACTTATATAATTGATGTAAATCATATTACGTACCCTGGACCAAGTCAATGTGTCGACATTAAAAACATCAACATCGCCATAGTATCGATCACCACAATCGCCACCATAGATAAATATTTTGCTGTCAATGGTAACAGCACTATGACTGTCCCTAGGCACGGGGATATCACCTTGGGGTTCGGGTGAACTCCACCTCATTGTTTTAAGGTCCAAAATATGCAAATCATTCAAATAATTTGCATCTCCTTCTCCACTGCCACCGAAAATCACCAACCGGTCATGACCGATCATGGTGGCTGTGTGACTCTCACGAGGCGTAGGAGGAACTCCTTTACAATTTGGTCGTGTCCATTCACGTGTCAAGATATCCAAAATGTGAATGTCGTTAACTTTCTTGCAACCATTAGTTCCACCGAATATGATCATCATGTGACCCACGATGACCGCACTATGACTGTCCCTTGGACCAGGACCAGCACCTGTAGTGGCTAGATTGGTCCAAGCCATGGTTTCGAGATTAAGCACAAGAACATCACTGAAATGTAGACCTCCACAACATCCCTAGATTAATGGAAAGCGTAAGCAACCGTTAGAATGTCGAAATTTGTTTATCCATAAAGAATACAAACACTTTATGTTTATTACTACCATATTGCACAATTTGTGGGGTTAAAACCTAGTGAAACATTTAACACGTAATATGTGGTAGTCAAATTAAGCAAGCTTATGCGCAGATATTAGTGTTAGCCCATTATAATTAAATAGTTTTTCTCTTAATTATTAAAGGTATTTTAGAGAGTTACTACTACTCGTATTAGTCAAGAATTTGTTTCAATGAACTGCACATTAAAAATTTTGTTTTAATAGTATACTACACATTAATTCTAAACTGGATGTTCTAAAATAAAAATACAGGAAATGCCCAAAATACCCTCTAATCAATATGAATAGTGGTTCTATATGAAAATAGTTGGTATTAAATTGGTGTGGTAAAGTCATAAATAAACAAACGACAAAATTAAGGGTTAAAGTTCATAAAAAGTAACCTCACCGTGTAACCATTACAGGTAAAAAAATAAAATAAAAAACTGTTGCCCAGTTACCTGGTTTTTTTATTTGATCAAAACTTGCGAGAGGTTTATATACCTAAAAGTTCCAAATTTGATAATATAACCAGGTTGAGAGATTGTCTAAAATTCTTTGAACTTAAACATTTGAGTAATATTTTAAATTTAAATCTCATGGATTTTCCTACACCATCACAAACATGTTATTATCAAAAGGTACACTATGATTTATAAACCACCAAAGATTTGTATGAAAATAGTACTACGTATATAACTAAACCAAGATGGCAAAAGCGTTGCTTGCTGATGCCACATTTGAAGCTATAAATGCATGAACATGTAGACAGTAGACATAGAAAATAAGAGAAAGTCATATGTATATACATACACCAAAGATGTAGAGGAAGCCATTAGAGAAGCAAGCAGAATGACCCCATCTTTCAGAAGGGTTAAACCCCATGATTCTTGGGTACAACCACATTGCTTTCTTGAACTCGCCATTTCCATGAGACCCCATGGCTAGCTAGCTAATCTAGCTTTCTATGAGTTTATTTATATCACACACACAGTCAAGGTGTAAACTAACACACAGTAAAGAGTTGTGTTGAAAGTGAAGAAAAAGAAGATGCATTCACTTCAACTAGTATAGAGTGTTTGATGAGAGAGAGAGAGATAGAGAGAGAAAAAAAGACATGAAAAGATGGGAGGTTTCAAGTCTGTTACCAATAAATATACTGCAACACACATATGGGTTTTGAGGTAGAATAGTTCTTGTTAAAACTTATGGTGTTTTCCACTCCCCACCACAACTACTACTAGTACTATTTCTCTTTTTTCACAAATATACTGTAATACAGTAACCCTAGCTAATATGAGTTGACTAGAAAAATTATGCATTTTATACAAATATTTTGACACATATACTAAGAAATATTGTAAGATATAATAATAAGTTGTAAAATCTAAATTTTTTTCATAACCAACTACTAGCATAGCGTACATGCGACGTTCTAGTGATAGCAAAACATAATCAAAACTATTTAAATTGGGTTTATCATCGTTAACTCAACGTCACATAAGCTTTTCTTACCTTCACCAAACATCTACAATAAAACAATCACATTCACCGCCAAAATCATTTTTTGTAATCAATTTATAAAATACTAAAATTAGAATTTTATTAATTAAAAAACATTACATGAATTAGATACTAAAATAAATTACTACGGAGTATTAATCAATTCAATGTGTATTAATCAATTCAATGTGCACTTGATCAGTGAGCAAGGTTTTCCACCATATCGAAATGAAGGTTTAGATGACTAACTTCGTCGACCATTATCCTCTAATAACTTGTAACGTTTATTCATCAGCTCGTACGGATCATCCTTATGATGTTGTTCATCTGAATAAAAATCGGGAGATGTTTAATATCACGTAATATGAAGCATATATGCATCATATCCGTTATTTTCTTAAAAAACATTTGCTATGTAAGACTTATTATATATATATATATATATATATATATATATATATATATATATATATATATATATATATATATATATATATATATATATATAATACACCAAACGCGTGTTTCACATCTTCTCTTGTTGCTTCATGCATATTGTCATACCTTACCCGCTTTATGTCATTCACATTAGGTTGTGAAATTGACTTTACGAGTGTAGCTCATTCCAGTGAGAACGAGTCAAAAACATAATATCTCCATTTATACCTTATGCAGTTAACCTTTAATGGAATCTTTGGTGCTTTCTCGTCTTTGAGATCGTTGAAAAAAGACGACTGATGTAAAACGTTTATGTCATTGTTCGCACCAGACTCCCAGAGTCACCAAAATACGCATGCCAAATCCACAAGTCTTGTAAGACAACCAATTCTAATAAAATGAATGGATGCGAACCGCGAACATGTCTACAATATTTTTTTTCGAAAGGCTAAGATTTTATAAGGCACAATTGGCTAAGGAAAAACAAAGAAAACAGAGTACAAGATCTCCAAGACAGAGATCATACAAAAAACACCCCAAGCCTGAAAAAGCACCTACAAAGAACACCAGGGAATTACATATAACAACGCCTTGGGTCACCTATCCAACTAGACCACGCACCCGAAACTTTTTTGAATCTATGGGAAATCCAAAGAAGAGCTAACTTTTGAATCTGGGCAAAAGGGTCTGATGTGATGATAGCTTCTCTAGATTCGGGTGAGGAGAGATAAGCCGCATTCCTCCACTTCCAAATTAGCCAAAGAGTGACCGAACAAACACCTCTAAAAACCTTAGTCCCTGTCTTGCAAAGCCTTGGGGTTGGAGGAGAGGACATGAGAGGAAGCACCTGACTCAAGCGATTACCAGGAAACGTAATGCCCCACCAACTAAAGATTTTTCTCCAAACGATTACAATCCTTTGACAATTAAAAAAAAGGTGATCTCTGTTTTCAGGTTCCTCGTTGCATAGATGACATAAATCTGAGTCAACGGGAACATCTCGAGAGATTAAGTACTCAAGATGAGGAAGCCGATCCAAAACAACCCTCCAAATAAAAATATTTACCTTCTTCGGGAGCCATGAATTCCATTGCATAATCTGGACGTCTATCGATGTGGCAGCAAGCCGCTTGTCGATGGATCTTGAAAGATAGTTTACAGTGAAGTCTCCTTTTGGGGAAAGGACCCATTTCCAAGAGTCAACAGAATCGGATAGAAGCGGGGGGAGGTTTAAAGAGGATATCAGGTCACTTAAATCATCTAAAGATCTCCCCCTTAGTGGTAATCGCCAGTCCCAATTCTAATCCCAAACGTTATTATCACATATCCATCGAGAGTTAAACTTGCAGTATTTTTGATTCTCTAACGCATAAAGTCGGGGAAATTGATCTTTAAGACACTTATGAGATGGGGCCCATATATCATGCCAGAAAAGAGTGTCATTTCCACTTGTGACCTTTTCTAACAAAAGATTTCGAAAAAATCAATTACAATTTTATTTATAAAGAAGCCACTGCCAATGATATTTTCCCACACACCTCTCTTCAAACCGAGCCCCGGATTCAAGGAAAGACCATCATCGATCCCATGAAAAGCCGAGATAACCTTACACCAAAGAGCATCTTTCTCACTTAAAAAACGCCACCACCACTTGCTAACAAAGGCAAGGTTTTTCGATTTCAAATGGCCAATGCCCAAACCACCCATTTGGTAGTCAGCTAAAGTTTGTTTCCAAATCACCCAATGAATACCTTTTTCATTCTCCTTGAAACCCCAGAAAAAAAACGACTTCTAATCTTTTCCAAAGAATCAATGACCTGGTGAGGGGCACGAAAGAGCGAGAAATAATAAAGGGGAAGTGATTCGCGTGTGAAACGTGTATCAAAATAAATACAATGTAGACGTGAGTGGAATTTGCAAATTAACCTTTAGGAAAAGTTTAACTTGCAAAAACTCGTGAATACAATATATATATATATATATATATATATATATATATATATATATATATATATATATATATATATATATATATATGTGATACCGAGTAAGTGATTACCCGGGTCGTGTCACAACGAGGTGTGAATGAGCGATAACGTGTGAGATTTGAAGATTAAAATGCTTGTAAGTTCGATTGTGAGAGTTATTTAGTATTGTGGTACGTTAAAACTATGGAAATTAATAATTAACGAACGAAAATTGAAATAACGTAACCTAAAAGGGAAAATAAGCAAGGAAATATTAGGGAAATCCTAAATCTACCTAAAATACTACGGGAAACATGATAGGAAATTCGGGAAATCCTAAAATGTAAGCTAAACTAAAAACGTAAAAATGATTTAAATAAAACTCGAGTGCGCAAAAGAAAACGTGAATTTAATGCTACGCTAATCCTACGGGTGTAAAAATGATTTTTCTATGATCCTAATAATAAAAGAAAATTTTTAGAAAAAGAAAAATATTTTTTTGCTTTTTTAAATTAATTAATACGAATTAATTACTAATTAAACTAAATTAATTATTTAAAAATACTAAACTATTATGGAAAAATATGAAAATTTTTGGGAAAGTTTCTTATACTGTACCTAAGCTAGGAAAAATAAGAAAGAGGAATAAGCAATTCAAAATAAGTAGTATTTAAGCAAACTACAACTGATGAGTTTAATTAAGCTAAATAAACAAACAAGGTCAAAAGGATAAAAGTTGTAAACAATTACTGAAATAAGACCCAAGGGCAGTTGGTAGTGGTGTGTGTGGTTGTGTTCTGTGATAACCAAGAGGTCTGGGGTTCGAACCTCAACAGACCTTTCTGCAAATTATTTTTTTATTTTATTTTTTTTTTCTTTTTGCAACACCTTTAAATAACAAATTTAAGCAACTTTTAAAAAAGAACTTTTACTGAGAAGCTTAAATTAAGCTTATACAAGCAAAAAAAAGAGCAGTGGTGATGTTTAAGGTGTATAAGCCAAAGTGAGTTGCAAAGTGAAACAAGAAAGTCGACCAAATCAGCTTATAAGCAAACTCCAACCCACATAACAAACACAACTTATACAAAACCCTTCAAACTTGTAACAACCAATCAACAAACTATGATCAATCAAGAACAATCAAACAAACATCAGTTATGAAATTGATGCATCAGCAGACCTGGGTTCAAATGGGCAAAAAGGAGGTCTAAACCAAATGGGCTAACAAATAATTAATACGAATTAATTACTAATTAAACTAAATTAATTATTTAAAAATACTAAACTATTATGGAAAAATATGAAAATTTTTGGGAAAGTTTCTTATACTGTACCTAAGCTAGGAAAAATAAGAAAGAGGAATAAGCAATTCAAAATAAGTAGTAGAGTATTTAAGCAAACTACAACTGATGAGTTTAATTAAGCTAAATAAACAAACAAGGTCAAAAGGATAAAAGTTGTAAACAATTACTGAAATAAGACCCAAGGGCAGTTGGTAGTGGTGTGTGTGGTTGTGTTCTGTGATAACCAAGAGGTCTGGGGTTCGAACCTCAACAGACCTTTCTGCAAATTATTTTTTTATTTTATTTTATTTTTCTTTTTGCAACACCTTTAAATAACAAATTTAAGCAACTTTTAAAAAAGAACTTTTACTGAGAAGCTTAAATTAAGCTTATACAAGCAAAAAAAAAAAAAGGCAGTGGTGATGTTTAAGGTGTATAAGCCAAAGTGAGTTGCAAAGTGAAACAAGAAAGTCGACCAAATCAGCTTATAAGCAAACTCCAACCCACATAACAAACACAACTTATACAAAACCCTTCAAACTTGTAACAACCAATCAACAAACTATGATCAATCAAGAACAATCAAACAAACATCAGTTATGAAATTGATGCATCAGCAGACCTGGGTTCAAATGGGCAAAAAGGAGGTCTAAACCAAATGGGCTAACAAACAATTAAGTGCAAACAAATGATGCAACCAACATCTCAGTACTAAGGGCTTCCTAAATCGCCAAGAATCAAGCACTAAAGTCAAATATGGACCAATATACGGGCAACACAAAATGGGTCAGAACTGGGTCTGTGGGTGCAGGGTAGAAACAAGGCTCAAATTGGCCACTTTGGACTGTCAAAAAGCTTATAGAAAAAATTTCTAAAATTAAAAAAAAAAAAAAAAAAAAAAAATGTTTTTAGAACCACAAGCTGGCCAATGGTCCACAAACCAAACTCTAGGTCAATAAGCTGCGGAAAAAAAACTTATTTAGGCTTAACAGTTTAGGAAAGAAAAACTTGGAACCAAAAATGTCTCACCCAACTTTTGAAATAAACCAAATTCAAACAAGCTATTCTGAATCCTAACTTGCTATCAACTAACTAAAACAAGTTCATAAAGCTCAATCAAACTAGAAACTACTAAAGAGAGAACCAGATAAACACTAGGAGCCCAAATAAGCCAAAACAACCAACTGACCCAAAGCAGGCCTGCAGCTTCTGAGGGAACTTGGGGATACTAAAAGGGTGCAATAAAAAATAATTTAAAAATATCCTTACGTGAACAAGCTACCAAAGTACTACAATGACAAATTTTAGAGAAATCTAATTATAATGGAAGAATCTAAAAATGCATATCAGGGGGCTGTGGTCTCCTGATGTAGCAGGATAAAATTAGCTAATAATAAGTGACAACTGTCTAGTAAGCTAACAAGTAATTAATACTAACCTAACAATCTATTCTGAAAATATTGAGAAGCTATATAAATCAAATAAGCACTGAAATTGGTAATAAGCCTAAACAGAAATACTCACAATGGGGCTGCAGTGGGTTTCAAAGTGGCTCAAATGAGTGAGTTTTAACTCACAAAGTAAACCACCATCAGTACCACCCTTTAATGAAGTATTATGAAGCAATTCTAACCAAAAAAAATTCCCTGGATCATATTCTTCCAACACAGTGCTACTAACATTAGATAGAAAACCAACTCAAATGTTCTTAATTCCAAATGGAAATGCCAATATTCAATTCAAGACTACTAAATTCAACAAGACAAAGCTGATAGGAGTTTGAGAATTGGTAAAAACTAATTCAAACTAAAGACCAAGGCATGTTCCAAACACCTTATATGAGGCTTCTGTTAGAATTTTAAAATGGAAACAACTTGTTGTTGGACTGACACTTATAATAAGATGATTTGTAAAGGCTACATCTACCTACATAAGCATAACTGAAGAGAGAAATAAGCAAATTGTAGGAGCAAATAAGCTAAAACTAAAAAAATTTAGAGTAACTTGAACTTTTTATTAAACTGAGAAAACATTGAGTACACTAGAAATACGATAAGCTTTAAAAAACTGAGATTAATTAAAAACTTAAACTAGAAAATAAAAACTACTAAAACCTAATTAATGACTGCCATGAGAGGCTTACAACAAAGCTATTTATACTACTTTGAGCTAGGGTTTCTTTTTGTTTCCGCTTTATCTTCATGTGTTGTGTTACTTCTGTGAGAGGAAACTGCCTGGGGACTCACTTTGTGCTTCTTGGGATCTAATCCCAACCATTGAATTGGTACCAAATCATCACAGCCTTCTATTTGTTTTGGCGCCCAAAAGAAGTCTTATGGATTGCTGACCTGGAAAAGGGTGTTAGGTAGGGGATGTGAGGAGGGGGGATGTTAGTGGGATGGGGAATTGGAGCTGGGGAGCTTTTGAGGGGAGGTGGTGTGTGACAGTAGTGATGGTGGTGGTTTATCTTTTGGGTAAAACGGGGGGGGGGGGGGGGGGGGGGAGCAGAAAGGTAAGATTGACCCTGGGTGTTGACTGGTCAAAGGGGAAGTATACATTTTTATTAACAAACGTAATACGGTTTGGGTGGGCTTAGGAGGGAGTTGGGCTGGAAGTGGACTGGATTATGTATTTAAGGGAATGGGTGGGTTAGTGGATTGGTAGTAATTAAAGGGTCCATTTGGTATAACTTATAAGTAACAAAATAAGTACAAGGACCATTCATGTAATTTTCTGATTTTGAGGGACCATTCCTGCCACATTTCCAAAGTTACTTCAAGGACCAAAAATGCCATTTGTTTACTTTCCCAAGGATTTGAATTGTAAATTTTCCATTTAAAAATGCCCAGGGACCAAAACTACCAAAACTCAAACTTGAGGGGCCAAAATTGTAAATTTTCCAAACTTTTTACCCAAGGACCATTTTTGATAACTTTTTACTTTTAAAGGACTTGGTTTGAGTTTCCTTTCAAAATAAACGCTTAGGGACTAGTTTTGACAACTTTTGAAAGTTGAGGGACTGAAACTGCCAATTATGCAAACTTTGTTCATTTTTCATCTGTTTTCACTCATTTTGCATCTGAAACATATAAAACACAATTTTGGGATATTTTCTGTATTTTGATGCATTTCTGAGTGTTTTTAAACGTTTTTGCAGTACATATTGGATAAAAATGATGAGTATTTACACACTCATCAGGAAGACTACCAAGCACCACCTTAATAAGTGTGAACCGACCACCTATAGATAAAATCTTAGCCTTCCAAGAAGAGAGATGCTTAGTGAAACGCTCTACAACATCATTCCAATCATTTACTCTCGACATATCTTTTCCAACCGGGAGCCCCAGGTAAGTTAACGAGAGTTTATCGCAAGAACAGTTGATAATGTGAGATACACGCTCAACTTCAATATTTGGAACACCAATGCCATATATGTTGCATTTATGCCAAGACCTGAGGCATCAAAAAAACAATAGAGCATGCTAATGAGACCTTTGATGTTTATCTCAGACCATTCTCCAAAGAACAAAGCGTCGTCTGCATATTGAAGGAGAGAGAGATTTTTACCATAATCATATAGGGATAATCCATGAAAGATCCCTTTTTCACAAGCTTCAAGGGTCAAAACTTGCAGTGCTTCTGCAACTATAAGGAACAAAAAAGGGGATAGAGGGTCCCCTTGGCGGAGACCACGCTCCATAGAAAATTCATTTGTAGGAGATCCATTTATTAGGACAGAAATACTAGCTGATGAGAGACACGCGTGAATCCATTTGCACCATTTATTCCCAAAACCCATTTGCTTCATTATGTCCAAAACAAACCTCCAATTAACGCTATCAAATGCCTTTTCAAAATTAACCTTGAATAAAAGAAGATTCAGGCCAGGTTTTTTTGCATAATTAACGGTCTCATTTGCTATAAGTACACCATCAAAAATTTGCCTACCGGATACAAAAGCTGTTTGATTTAGAGATATAATCTTTGGCATGACCTTGGATAGTCTAGTTGCCAATATTTATGCGATAACTTTGTATACACAGCCAATCAGGCTAATGGGGCGATAATCACACATCTCAATTAGGTCTTGAACTTTTGGAACCAAAGCGCTAAAAGAAGCATTGCAGCCTTTTGCAAGTTGTCCGGATGTCTCAAAATACTTAACGCAAGCAAAAAAGTCATTTTTCATTAGATCCCAATATTTCTTAATAAAATTAAAATTTATACCATCAGGACCAGGGGCCTTTGAGCTGGAGCAGCTCCAAACAGCTTGTCGAACCTCCTCCATCAAGATATCAGATTCCAGAGAAGAAGCATCTAAGACAGTTAACCGCCTAAACTTGTTGCTACGTAACAAAGGTCTGGAATTGCATGGTTCAACAAAGCGTGTGGAAAAATGTGAGAAAGCAGCTTGTTTTATACTATCCATGCTATCTCACACATCTACAATATTGACCACAATCTGCACATGGACAATTAGGCCACTCAAAATTAATAGTATTAACTACTTCTTCTTCTTCTTCTGAGGTCGTAAATATGAAATGTTCGAAATTCATTATGATAACAAATGAGGAATATAATCTGATAATGAGAAAGAATGTGTTTTGAAAATGTGAATAAAAATGAAAGGGTGTTGGGTATGCAGAAGTATATATAAATATTTAAAATTAGTTAATTGCTTTTTTATGTAAATCATTTACTAGTCAAAAATTCCGTTGGCTTTGTTTGCTCATCTCTCCATAACATGGGCGTGGTCACTACAATGTTATCAAGAAAAATGCATCACCACGCGTCATGGTGATGCAGGTATAACGATGATGACGTGTTTTCTAGGGGAGGGCACATTTTCAAATGCTCATTATACTTGGTTTTGTGAGATAACATGACATAGTAGATGATAGTACTTGGTAGTAAAACTATATATGAATATTGGACTCATTTTATGACATCGAGTAGTAAGCTAACTGAATATAATTTTTATTAATTGGCATTTACTTTTAAAAGGTATATATCAAAACTTTAGTAAAAAACTTTATTTAAAATGTACTATTCTTTAGTGCACGTGTATTTTGGCACTATCTTGGAGTAAAATAATACAAATTAAAATATCAAATTTTGTCTTTTAATAGGGATAGTTGATGAAATGTGTTCCACCATGCACACTAAGTTTTCTAAAAGTGCACTTTTTTAATTTCCATACTCCAAAATAAAAAATATGAAGACTATTACATCTCTCTCGATTATCATGCGTTGGGAACGTGAAACTATTATTGTCTTCCTAAAAAAGCTATCGCTATAGTCTAATCGATATCCCACGATATGAAAACGACGATTTAAGATAATAATCGATATTAATAAGATACCAATCAATAACAATACGATACTAGTGGAATAAAAATGATGATGACGTATGACTCCACGATATTACACGATAGAGGTGATGCCATTTGACTTTCCTACAGAGATTCAGCAAGATTTGTTACATTCCCAAGAAATAATAGTCATTCATTTAATGGATGAATCACCACCGCCTAACTCTCTGAACCTATCGCCCCCGCTTGACTCACCACTAAAACCACCTTCTCTGATTCTTGAAGTCCATCCACCGTCACCGGTTGTTGTTGTTGTATAACCACCACCGCCAACAATACCAAATGACTCACCACTAGAACCTTATCGTTGATTGTTGGATTACATCCACCGTCACCAGTTGTTGTTGATGTACAACCACCACTACGTCACTACTATCATTTTTATTCAGAGGAAAAACTTCTGCTTATTTTAAACCCTAAAGGTGGTGTGGAAGAAAATTGTGGTTTTTTTTACTGGAGTTAACAAACGATACAAGGCAAAGCGCTATCTTCTTGAGGATGAGGTTGCACGCCTTAAGGAGGAGATTGAAAACCTTATTGAAAATTGATGTCATCAATGCCATGATGCTTATCTATGAAACTCGTGATATAATTTAGTTGATTATGCTTTTTTGTATTTTGGCTGTATGATTTTTGATGTATTTGTGTGTCTGTAGACATTGATGTATTTTTGGGTTCTTCTTCCATGTAATATCGGTCGTTATCGATAATCAAAAGTTATGTTTAAGTTTCGCTTATATTCATTGCATCTAAGAAACATTTATAATCATAAAGAAGTATTAAACACATCAACAAAATATTACATTTACATTAACAAAAAAAATTACAATTACATATTCATGATATATTAGATACATAACTCAAAAAGAACAAAAATTACTCATAAACACTTGAAATGGAGACTATTCAGGCGTGTATTTTCATGCTCGTCTTTCTTATTGCAAAGCTCATATATGAAGTGATGACAAAGAAAATTAAACCTTTATGAATCTCCAAAACATCGAGGGTCTTCTAGAAGTGATCTACCAAATTGCTTCTATAAATTTGCTAGATAAGAAAGGTTATGGTATACTAAAACTCAACTTCACATTCTATTCTCCAACCTTCGACGAAATAAAAAATGAATGCTACCACTACGGTGAGTGGATATAAGACCCTCTACCAATGTATAGTGATCAAGGCTTGACAAAACTAATGAATGGGTTATTATCAAAGATGAAATAATTACTAACTGATAAACCATTTCACGTAGAGAAATGCATGGAAATTAAAAGAAAGTACTCCATGAGAAAAGATCTCAAACACAACTTGTGGAAAACTAGAAGGGGGGTTGAATAGTTTACCGATTAAAATCTTTTTAACTTGTTAAGTTAGCTTTGAAACTTTTCCGTTTGATCAAAGATATATACACAAACACAATATATAACATGCAAGTAAATGAAAGAAACGATCAAACCACAACACGAGTATTTATCGTGGTTCGGCTACAAGGACTCTTTTTCCTTGCCCTACGTCCACGCCCCGAGTATCCAACTCGAGAGTTACTTTCACTAGTCAACAAGCTCCTTTCACCGGCGGAGAAAACCTTACACGTCGCTTATACTTTTACCGACACAAAGCTAGATGTCGAGTTCTTTACCAAGGGTACAACCACTCCCGTTAGTTCTTTACAAGGGTACAACTACTCCCTATACACTTTGTATTTTGAGGACTAAAATACTAACCGATCACTACTGAAAATACACAATCAAATGAAGTGTAAACTACACAAGTCTACACAATGCTAAGCTAACAAGTCTTGCAACGTTGTGTTGAATACTTGTTACTTTTAGTAAGCTCGTGAATCTCTTTGCTACAAAAAGAAACTTCACATATGAAATGTTAAGAGGTTAGATGAAAGAATGAATGTGTGTGAAAAATATAATGTCAAGTGATAAGCCAAAATTCAACTTGTGGCTCAATATTTATAGCCAAACCTTCTGCAGGTCTAGCGGATCAGGCGGACCCCTCAAAAGGGTTCCGCTCGTGTACCTCCAGGGTACCGCCGGGCTTGCAGTTGGTTTTGCAATAAATCTTGCAAACCAAACAAAGTTACATCTCATTACTCTTGCAAACCAAACAATGTCACATCACATAATATCAAGTCAAACACTAAACTTGCAAGCAACATCTAAGTAAGTCAAACACATTTCTTTCCATAAATGTATAATGACAAAACTTGCCATAAATGTGATGTGACAATTCTATTTTTAGGAAATAAGAAGTGTTGTGTTTTATGAAATGTAAAATGTAGCAAAAGTCTAGTTTATGCAAGTCTTTAAAACTAAGATTATGTTTAAAGTTTACATTTGTCATTAACAAAACTTAGCGAAGATCGTAAAATATAAATAACGTTTTTAGGCGATATTTGTATTAACAATCTCCCCTTTTTGTTGATGACAAAACATAACCTTTGTTTTTAAGTAACTCACAAAATCTTAGTTTTTAAGACTTAAAAAAAATTAATATTAAACTTGTTTTACTTAAGTTATGAAAATCATATTAAGTTTTGAAAGTTTAATATATTTCTCCCCCTTTTTGTCGAAACAAAAAGTAGAGTAGCGAAGCGGAAAAATGCACTTGCTCCCCCTTGCTTGTTACTCCCCCTAAAAGGAGTGCCAATGTGGGAAACATGGATTTTGAATCCTACAAAAAAAAATGTTAGTTGGTGATATATATAAGCTTGTAGTTACCATACACATTGCAACCACAAAGACAACATAAAAATGATCAACCAACAATGCACGAAAGTAAGTAGAAAGAACTAGCATTCCAAGTAAAATTTTGACTTATAAAAGTCAAAAGACAAGAAATGGGTAAAATTCTTCTACTTCTAAAAACTTAAAAAATAACCAAGAAAGAAAAATAAACGCCTAGTTTCCTAGATTGGGGCAAACGGCCTCCAAATGATTGTCTAGGACTTGTTTGGGTGGGAAAGAGCATCCAAACGTTCTATGACGTGTTGGAATGCAAACCAGGTTTCATCTTGAAGTTGGTGAAGCAACTTTTTGATGCTTTCACCCATTTGCTCACAATTTGAGCAAACATGGGGATGAGTGGGTGGAAATGGGTTGGTTTTGGTTTCTTGGTTTGAGGGTTGGTTGGTTTTTGGTTCTTAGGTGTATGATGGGTTTGGTATTGAATCAAGCAAGGTGGTTTGAAATTCCATTGCTTGATGGAGGTGGTTTTCAACCATGTTTTGTATATCCTCATATGAGGGAAAGAGAGACTCAAAGGTTTGAGCTTGAGATTGTGGTGGAGTTGAGTGATCATGGTTTTCAAAGTTTGGTTCTCCATAAAGAGGACCATGGATGTCATGGTAGATGGGGTGAAACAACAATGGTTTGGGTTGATGGTATACTTGTTGTGGTGGTTGGGTGTGGTTAAAATGGTCATTTTGGTCAAGAATTGACTTTGGTGAAAAAGGTGGTGGTTGTGAAGGTCTTGGTGGGAGATCATTAAGATCTTGGACAAAAGGGTGTGGTGATGTGGGAGGAGACCCAAATAACTCCATAGGTTCCATTTTGGGTAATGGTGATGGTGATGAAGTTTTGGATGGTTGGGTTGGAGCACTTGGTGGACTTGGGTCAATGGGTGATTTAGTAGGTGGTGGAGTGAGCTCATTGGGTTCATTTGATGATGGTGATGGAGATGCAAGGTTCAAAAAGTGTTCATTTTTTATAGGTGATGTGAATTCATCCGAAGATGAGGAGCTTAGGTTAATGGGTCGATTAGACCATAGTGGTTTAACACTTATCCAGGCGGTTTTCTGGATGGGTCTTGATGGTTGAGAGGTGATTGTTGACTTAGTCATGGTGAAAAATGGTTTAGAAGTTTCAGAAATTGTGGTGAAGAAGGTGTGATTTGATAGTGTTTAGGATGGCTTAATTTAAAGTGTTGAAGGATTATGGAAATGAGTGTTTGGATTTGATGTTAGTCCATACAAAAAATGGAGGTTTCTAATGATTTGGAAAACTAATTGTGGGTTGTCAAATCATGGAAGTCAATCCAATGAAAATGGTGAAGTGAGAAGCCAAGTTTTGCACTAAATGCTTAGTGGTTTTGGTGGATTTGTGGTAGTATAAATCTCAGGGATTTCAAGGATCCCTTAAAAGGGTTCCTTCCTTTATGTGTGAGGGGTCCTTGAGGTTGTTATGGCAAATTTTGAATTTTGGCGGGAATTGGTTTGGGTTAAGTTTATGAAAGAATGAGTACCCTATTATGCTAAACACATTGCAAGAAGTGGGTTTCTACCTAAAAGGATTGGATTTTGTTGTTTGGATGTTGAATTGGTGAAAATGAAAACAAAAATTCTGCAGGATGTTGGCGGCACCCTCAGAATACACAGGCGGAACCCATTTGAGGGTGCCGCCTGGTCTGTTGGGCCATTTATGGAATTCCCAGAAATTGCATTGGCGGAACCCAATTTTGGGTACCGCCAGAGCTCCAGAAAATGGCAGTCCGCGTTTTTGACCCGCGAGACGATTTTCAAAATTTTCGAAAACTCCTAAAATCAAAAATATAATGCATATCTGGTTAGGAAATGCAAAAAATAAACATGTAAATACTCATATCATATGACTTTGATAGGGGCTAGCGATATTCACTAAACTTAGTGAAAATATTATAAGTTTGAAAATTTGACAACTTGTTAAAAGTTGTCTTCCTGCATCAAAGTTAGATGAAACATGTTCCAAATAGTATCAAACATTGTACCAACCTACAAATACATCATAAGCATTGTTTAGACAACGAAATTAGTTCAAATAGCACCTAGTGCCAAACACTCCTACATACCCGCTTTCATTGACGGTCAATCTTGTTCTTGAGCTTTCCAAGGAATCTTCCGAGATTCTTAAACATCCCCTTTGTTTGCTTGAACTCCGCCGACTCGTTTGGAATATCAGGAAGTTGGGATAGGTATTCGAGAGGTGGGAGCCTAGAGTTTGGCAAATTGTCATCTTCACTCATTGAGGAAGACGATGATGAGGTAGGAGGATGAGGACATTTTCCTTGGGCTTTGTAGACTCTCTTATCACTAAGTGGAACAAAGGTGTGTGGAATTAGAGTGTAGTCAAGACGAAGACCATTTGGAGTTGATGGAATGGGTGAGATGAACCTAAAGAGACAGGTCAAGAGCATTCCATACGGCATAGCCATTGTGCCATGCACGGGAATGTCGGCCATTCTCTTGGCCATGTAGTAGGCAAGGTTGAATGGTTGCTTAACGGACAAGGAGTAGAGCATGTAGCAAAGGCAAAGGTTGATATGGTCACGGTTTCCTATTGTGGTAATGACATTGGCTCTAAGAACTTCCTCCCATTTCTTGAATTGGGGCTTGAGTTCGTTCATTTCCATTCCATATGGGTCCTTATCGACCTCATTCCCCGAACGGGTTCTCCTAGTGGTGGTGGTCCTAACAAAGAGGTGGTCACGGAGTACGTCTTTTGAGACAAGGGGTGTGTCATAAAGGTGGATACGGTCTTGGAGGTTGTCAAGAGTTGAGAGGGAGTGCAAGTCGGAATAGAGGCAAGTACCACGGTTTGGGACACCTAGGATTTGAGCAAACTCCTGAAGAGTGAAGGAGTATTGATGACCGCTAACCCTAAAGTTGATAGACATATGACCATAATCATCCGTGGAGAGGACGGAGGATGCATAGAACTCTAGAATGAACCTAGGACAAATATGCTCGTCGATATTTAAAAGACACTCAAAGTTGATTGTGGCAAATTCGGCGTAGAGGTTTGTGCCTTCTAGGAAAGACGGGTCAATGGTTCAACCCTCATGGACATAGTGTTTTTCTAGGGCTTTGAAAATGTTTACTTGGTTTGGGGTAAGTCCTTTGGTTTTGTGGTGTTTTGGTACGTACTTAATGGTGTCCTTGTGGTCGTAGTGGGTTAGAGGAGGCATGATGATTCCTAGAACAAAAAAATTTCACATTTTAGTTTAAGTAAACCACTATTATAATGTGGATGTTCTAGTGTGTGCCTATATGAAAACAATGTGGAGGTGCGGTTATCTTGACTCATTTTGATGCTTCAAAATCGTTTTATGCAAGTTTTGTTATAAAACAAAAGATAACCCAAATGCTCATAGTTCAATGTAGCTTCGTTTGAATGTACCCGAAAATACATATTAGTTATGTATTCCCTTTAGCATTCAAGAGACATTATGCAAGTGATGTTTTAAACATAACGTTTTGATTTTGTATTCTCAATGTGAGACGAAAAAATATTTGTCCTACTTGTGAGAAATTTTTGGAAGGATTTGACATGGGGTGTTTTAGCAAACATGTTTATACTAATTAAGGATGCAATTCCTAACTATGGGAAACATGATTAGTTTTATTAAATACCTAATCTTATGCATGATTTTTTCAAGTTAATGCATAACCCCAAGTTTTTGTTTTTGTGCAAGAAATAGAATTCCTAGACTCAGATCAGGATTGTAATCATGTTTAGAATACTTACAATGATGATTGATTTGCAATGTAAATGAATGGAGGACCAATAATTCGTAGGTATGGATGGATGGTAAAGTGAATAGTAGCAGTTTGGAAGTGGTGGTATGAGATAATGGGTGTTTGGTTTAATATAAACAAAGATTTTGGTTCTGCAGGTCGACGGATACGGCGGACCCCTGAAATGGGTTCCGCCCGTTGTGTCTGAGGGTTCCGCCGACCCTGCTGAGAAAAAGAGTTATGGATTTGTTTTGATTTTTGTAATTTTCGTCTAATGTCCAGAACTACAATGTAGGTTCCATGAGTCCTAAGCCTAGCCTAAGAAGGTTAAAAGGTTCACGTTTAAGGGGTTTTGTGAGAATGTCGGCTATGTTGTCTTCGGAAGAAACTTTCTCAATTGAGATATTTCTTTTTTGAACGTTGTCACGAAGGAAATGATGACGGATTTCAATATGTTTGGTACGAGCATGTTGAACCGGGATTTTGCTAAGATCAATGGCACCTTTGTTGTCACAAAGAATTGTGATGTCGTTGAGTTAAATTCCGTAGTCGACAAGAGCTTGCTTCATCCAAAGAGCTTGTGTAAACTCCCGTAAAATTTCCCTATAAATAGTAAAAGTAAATCAAAGACTAATATATCATTCGTTAATTAATAACGTTTTTACCAATAACAATTTTTTTTATTATCAAATATGCTATGTTACTTAAAAATCACTACGATATTCATGATCCCTGTTTGCTTGGAACGATGCTCACACATGTACCTCTATTGTCTAAAATCGCGAGAATATTAAAAATTTCTTTTATTCGTTACAAACCTGCATTTTCAGGACATTTTTCAAATTTACTATTCACCAAACACTATTCATCATTTCACTATTTATCGTTTTTGGAGTCGGTTAGTGATATTGAGATGTTTTTCAAAAGTTTTACTATTCATGAAACACTATTCACAAAATACTATTCACTCTCGGACTCACGTAAACGTGTCACTAATTAATTTATAAAATTATCACTAATCACAATTAATATTTTACTAATCCTAAAATACACCTAACCGGACCCTAAATCTCACCCTAAGCCCAACACATTTATCGGCTTGTTACTATTCACGGCCCAATCCTTTTAAGGCCCATTTTCCTTCTTTTGTTTTTCAAACCACTCGACTAAGACAAGTAAGAAACGAGCCTCGTACGTCCAAATTCTACACACGACACCCCTATATTTTTACACATACTCGTTCCTCCCCTAGCCAACATTTAGAGGGTCGATTTTTAGTTTCTCACATCGAGTCTAGATACGATTTTACTAGGCAAAGCTTTTGTCCCAAAAACGATTTCATAAAATTTCATCTAATCCAAAACTCAACCATTTTAACCCACGTTTGTTTCTATAACGTCCTAAACTCATTTCTAAACACAACCTAATGTCTAAACGTTACAAAGTTATCAAATTTCACAAGTCCCAACCGATTTGTAAATCGGTTTACAAACAATAAAGGTAGTCGACATGCATTTATCAAACAAATTAGTACTTCCTTGTTTCAAGCACACTCACTCTCATATTATATTCACCTAGGCAAGGTACTACATCCTTTTAAAATACTTTTTTGCAAGTACCATGACCTTTTAAAACTTTCAATTCTCACGTTTTCTTTGAAAGTAAACATGTCGACACATAAGAAAACAAAAACATTGAGTAACTTGTTTACTCTTACACACTAGGACTTTTGAGTACACGTAAAGACCCCATCTCATTAAATTTTAGATACTAGAATACACTAGGTACCATATATAAACCCCATGCATGCGTGCTTGCGTTTTCATTTCCATGCAAATCCAAAAACTCGCCAAAAACCTTTAAGTTTTAGTCTAGCCTTGGGTCGAAGCATTTGGGTAGGAATTCAAAGGAATCGTGTGGGTTTAGGAGGAACAATTTGTTGTTTGTGAACCTTGGTCGAGCAAACATACACACTACGTACTCATCTCACTCACTTCTCGACTCTACGTCTTGTTTTACCCACCATTTTGGTGTCGTAAGTTCCTAAACGACTCATTCCATTTTTTTTTGCTATACATACATATGCATTATTTTAGCACACGACACAAACAAATGCACCTTTGTATTCAAAAACTAATTAAACAACATATATATATTTTACGTTCGTCTATATATTTTACACCTTAACAATCAAGTTATGAAAGGTTTTGAAACTAAAAAGCTACGTACAACTATTTTGGAATACCATTTCTAACGTATACAACAAGTATTGAAAACTCTTAAAATTTTCCAAGTCTTTTCTTATAAAAACTCGTCCCATGCTACGCCCAAAACGCACGTATATCTTTAATATTTACTTAACGAGCATGCCATTTTATTTTACAAACTAATAGACCTCATGACAAACAATCATTTTTCTATACAAACTTTGTAATAAAAATCGTGTCTTGAACCTATAGAAAGCACAAAGCAAATCGACTTGGAAATTAGTTGTAAAAACTCATTAGTACCGATTGGGCCTTAAGGCCCAATCATTTCAAAATAAGTGGATCAAATAAGCTACGGTAATAAGCAGTTTGGTAACTTTTTCATAGTCCTAACCTTAGCCCAAGACAAAGCCCAAAACCCTCGTAGGCCCATTGGATCTAAAAATGCTAACGGGCCTTACATTTCGTTAAAAAGCCCATAAGCTATGAAATAAGCTTTTCGAACAAATAAGCTGTTAGAATAAGTTAAATAAGCTGTTTTGAAACTATTTAAGAAATGAAAACATTAAGTTTTGAAAATTGTGAATTTTGGACTAGAGTTGCAAATTTTACAAAAATCGGGTTAAAAGTGTCAACTTTTCAAAGTTTCGGTATAAACTGTCATTTCGTAGGTTTAAGGGTGAAAACTGATTTTTATAAACTTTAGGGTGAAAAGTGTAAGAAATATAAAGTTTTGGACGTTAAATGTAAATATATTTCATTTTGGACTAACGGCGTAACGCTAACGCCGTTAGGGTAAAAAGTGTAAATTTTTGGAAAAGACAAGGGTCGTATATAAAAATTAACATTTTTATTTTATTTTCCATTTTAAGATTTCACGTCACGACGTTACGTTTATTTTCAAACTATTATTATTATTACTATTATTTTTATTAAACGCTACGTTATATTTATATATATAAATAAACTAAACGTGCAATATACTATAAAAACCAAGAGTTTTACTAACGTTAAATTAACAAATCACGTATTCAAAAACTACTCGCGATTAAAACACTAAGACTATCAAACACTAAAACTTGCCATATATTATCTAGGTCGTGTGTGGAGCCGTTTCCATTTTGCAAACTGAGTATCGATATATTTTTATCACTAAACCACTAAGGTGAGTTCATAGCCTCGCCTTTACTTATTTAAATGCTTTATAAACCCTGCGAGGGGGATACATGCTAGTTTTTACAAACTGAACACAAGTATTTTTCTTGGTATGCTTTACCTGATATCGTTATTGCTTAAGTCCCTTTTTGCCAAAAGCCCCTCATATCATGAACCTTAGTCACCCAGAGAGGTGAACGTAAATAATTGTGGATAGATCTATTAGGGATTGACAATCCCCGTTTGGGCGTTGAGAAAACAACCAAACGCACTTTATTTGAAATCTAATAGGTTACTGGCAAGGACCTATCCCGAGGGCCCCTGTTACTATAATCTATCATTTATGATGAGATCTGTTAATCGGCTGAGTGTCATGAGCTTAATGCAATAACAACTGATTTTTAAATTATAATTGTATACCGGTGCAATTATCACTTATAGCTTGTGTTCAACTATTAAACTAAAACTTATGAATATCACTCAACTTTTGTTGATTTTTAGCATGTTTATCTCAGGTATATAACGAGCAAGGATGGGGCGGAGGAGCACGAAATTCTTACAAAGGCTATAAATTTTTTATTATCATTTGAAAACCTATTTAACAAATTTTAAAACCACTGGGACCTCATTTTTTTTTTTTTTGAAAACTCTGATATTTATTAAAATTCGAATGATAAATGTTTTAGAAAAATCATTTTCTACTGAAAAACTATGAGCTGTGAAGTAACACCCAAATCTTTATTCCGCTGCAAATGTTTTAAAAATTGGGGGTGTTACAGATTGGCATCAGAGCTTTGGTTATAGCGAAATAGGTCTAATTTAGATCTGAACTATAACCGTTTTTACAAACAAAACATTTTATAGCCTTACACTCTTCGTGCCTTCCATGCCTGCAGACTACCTTGCTCAGTACATTACCTGTTAAGATTTTTCTGCATGTTTAGAAATTGCGATACATAATTTTTATTTCATCCGTACTATTATATCTATAACGTAAAAATTACTTATAAAATACTATTCTCGGTTACTACAGTAACATGTCTTCAAAAACTTTCTTGAACGCCAAAACTACTCTCCGTAATACTAATACATCCCCCGTCAATCAAAATTCTCCGAATACTGAAGATCCCTATGTACAAATATCACAGCCCCAACTTAATATAGGAATCACTCATAGATCACTTCCATCGTCACCTATCTGTTCACCTCTACGTCAAAAACTTAGGAGAACTACTGAATCATATGAAGATGTGATTGGTGGTCAGGCAACATTCGAAGTTGGACAAAGTTCACGACAAGAGAGGCCGTGTAAGAATGTTGAGCCAAATTCTCCGTTACCCTACACTTTAGATTCCCCAATACCAGATATCCTAAATACCTTATCCTCACCTAATTCCCCCAACTACGATATAAGCACACCTGATTCAATATGGACTCTTGTTTATCGACAAGCCAGCATATTAGAGGCTCACACTGAACAACTAAAAGGTTTACGACCAACAAAATTTGAATGGTACGACCGTAACCTCGACGCATTGTTCAAAAGAGCAGATGCTGAAAGACGAGCTATATGTGAATTAGGAATAAAGATTAATGAGATAAAAGACAACACCAACCAGGAACTTGGAAGTTTGGATTCCAGGGTCCGTTCTGCAAGAAGAGAGCACGGTCATACACATGGTAGAATTGAAGACATTGAAAGGACCCTATGGATGGCTAGAGAGACAGCCAGAAGCCAGGGTCAAAAGATTGCCGCATTAGAGAGTATGTTGGCAAATCAAATGAACATGTGTCAGGAACGTTTCTCAAACATGGAAGCAGCACAACTTGAACTTGAGAAAGAGATTAGATATTTACGTCAGAGGCGTAACTAATCTTAAGTTTACAAGAATCCCTGCTGCACATACTAAACCAGACAGACTTGGTTAGTATTTCATGTAATGTTCAATAAATCTGAACCTTTCAGAATCTGTAATCGAATCATAATATATAATAACCTCCTCTTCCGTTACATCTCTCTGCTATGAATCAATCGTTTCTTTCGTATCAAGCATGCATACTATGAATCCTCATACTTTCATGCAAAAACCTCATCATTTTGTTATCTCCCGAGATAAACAAATAACTCCACGTAGATCCATGACATATTAATAAGAGACCTTGTACTAATTGTTTTTACAAAAACGATCAGTCAAGTTATTAATATTATGATAACTTCTACAATACTATTCAAATCTACCGTAAGAAGTCTTAACAATTGTAAGAAATTCTTAAACATACTATAATTGACCAAAAACCAAAGGATTGTCTAAAAATAAATTTTCAAGAGAGAACTTGAATAATGGAGAGAAAATTTATTTTAGTGGACGAATCGGTTTGTTCCTTAGTAATCCCATATCAAGAGTTGATCATCTATCCATGATACAACACAGACATATCTTGAAATTAGATTACAGTAAGGAGTCAATTCAGTCTATCATCAATGAAATAATTAGAATTCATTATTTAAGTTATTCTAACATCAGATGGATTCTAAGTTAAGTTTCATTAATGATTTCAGAAGATGGACAACGTAAACAATACATGTACTCCATCATCATCAAAAATCACCATGACTACTGAAGATGTCAGGGAGTTGATAAGTAACATCATGTCAGTAGTACTTAAAGGAGTCACCATAGTTTATCCAAGAGGAGATTCGGATATGCCTGACAAGCAGGAAAACTACATGGAATATAGGCCAAACCTCTTTAAAACTCCAGAAAGAATGACTAACCCTATCACCAACCATAACCAAGGAATTAGGCAAGAAGTTAGACCTAATGGAATCAGACAAGAGCAAAAACTCACTAAAATAGAGACCAACAACTCCACCCACTGCAACTTCACCCATGCTCAAGACTGCCACCACAAATGTCTGGGAAATCGTTTCAACTATCATCACCGACTAGGATACAAACAAAAGGCTAATAGATACTGCCTCATCACACATGTTGCCAGAAGGGTATATCTTGGAGGTAAACCCCTGTGTCGAAAATGCGAGAAGCATCACACAGGAATCTGCAAGATTAAGTACCTGGAGTGTCAGAAGACAGGACACAAGGCAACTAATAGTAGGACTTTAGATAACAAGGGACAAACAAAAACTGTAATATGCTACGTATGTGGCGCAAAAGGACACTACAAGAACCGATGTCCAAACTACAACATAAATTGGAAAGCCAAGACTTTCGCTAGGAAATGAAAACTCTACAAGGACGTGGGTGGTATCAAGGGAATGATTACTAGATTTATGCAGATGAATAAATTCCTGTTGTGAATAAATAAACTCTAGTTCAAAAATTTCCTGATTGTACCTCTTCCTTGTATTTTACTTTAAGTTACGATGGATGTAACCTAAAGTATAACAACTATCCTTCTACCGTATCGAAAAATCTACGTTGTAATATTTCCAAAATAATTATAATCTACGCCAATTTCAATTCCTATTCCATTAACAGTATACTGTTATTACCCTAGAAATTTCTGACTCATCATCATAATACGAACATCATCTAAAAAAAATAAATAATAATAAATAAATAAATAAATAAATAAAGTTCCTACTTTATTCTTAAAAGAAATTACGTATTATATCATAATAACAAAACGTTGAACACCATCTAAAACAACTTAAAGAAAAACATAAATACCACTGTGACTGAGCCAAACATCACATCATTTAGTCCTCCATTAAACATAGCCTGGCCAACTATGTCTAATTTAGGAAGAATCATGTCATGATGGAACAATCATAATGTAAAATTTTCTAAATAACAATCTTCATGTAAAAACAACAAATATAGATAAACTGAACTATTCATAAATATTACAAACTACAATAAATACCTATCTTATTCCTTCGTCATTATGACGAGAAACCAACGAAAGTACAAATAGAAAAACCCTAATAATTCGCAAAGACTAACAGAAAACTCCAATAACTAAAAATTTATCCGAATCCATGAAAATTAATAAATAAACAAATAATTAGCATCGGAAGTGCTAACGTCACAATAATTACAATATAAACCATAGAATCTTCAATAGGTTGATCCGCTATGACAAGAAAAACCCCCACCAACAAAACCACAGCAAAAGCCACCACAGGATGAATCACCTTAATTATGCTGAAAGATAAATATAAACAAATCATTAAAAACAATAACAAGACAAATTCATAAGAACAAAACAAGTTTTATTCATTATTCATTAACAATACATAGAAACACGACAAGGAATTAATTTAAAACAACCTTAGCTTAAGATTATTACCCCCATATCTTGTCCACGGTAATGGCTAGAACCGTGAGGGGTACGACAAACAACAAGATCGCAACCAAGAACCCAAAGTCTTCGTCTGGAACATACACTAAGTAGATAGCGGCAAGGACGACATACACAATCGCTAGTATCGTGATGAGGTGCGGCATTTTGGAGATGAGAAATAATAAGAAAATGGTTGGTGGAAGAAACGGAAATTTGAAAGGGGTATATGTAGGTGGAAAACTAGCTGTTAGATCACTATTGGGGACCGTTGGATTCATTATTCACGACCGTTGGGTACGGTACACATAGCCGTTATTTTACTATTCAAAACCATTACCTTCAATATTCACAACCCTTAAATACACCAGTTACTTGATCTTGTCTAGCACAAATAAATCTAACTAAACCACGTCTCAGAAATCTTAATAATAAAAATCTCTCGACAACCCTCTGATCGAAATTTCCTAATACCAGAATTTCGTTAAACTTGAATTCCGGGACGGAATTCAGAATGAGGGGTAGGTACTGTAAACTCCCGTAAAATTTCCCTATAAATAGTAAAAGTAAATCAAAGACTAATATATCATTCGTTAATTAATAACGTTTTAACCAATAACAATTTTTTTTATTATCAAATATGCTATTTTACTTAAAAATCACTACGATATTCATGATCCCTGTTTGCTTGGAACGATGCTCACACATGTACCTCTATAGTCTAAAATCGTGAGAATATTAAAAATTTCTTTTATTCGTTACAAACCTGCATTTTCAGGACATTTTTCAAATTTACTATTTATCGGTTACCATTCACCAAACACTATTCATCATTTCACTATTCATCATTTTTAGAGTCGGTTAGTGATATTGAGATGTTGTTCAAAAGTTTTACTATTCACGAAACACTATTCACAAAACACTATTCACTCTCGGACTCACGTAAACGTCTCACTAATTAATTTCTAAAATTATCACTAATCATAATTAATATTTTACTAATCCTAAAATACACCTAACCGGACCCTAAATCTCACCCTAAGCCCAACACATTTCTTGGTCTGTTACTATTCACGACCCAATCCTTTTAAGGCCCATTTTCCTTCTTTTGTTTTTCAAACCACTCGACTAAGACAAGTAAGAAACGAGCCTCGTACGTCCAAATCCTACACACGGCACCCCTATATTTTTACACATACTCGTTCCTCCCCTAGCCAACATTTAGAGGGTCGATTTTTAGTTTCTCACATCGAGTCTAGATACGATTTTACTAGGCAAAGCTTTTGTCCCAAAAACGATTTCATAAAATTTCATCTAATCCAAAACTCAACCATTTTAACCCACGTTTGTTTCTATAACGTCCTAAACTCATTTCTAAACACAACCTAATGTCTAAACGTTACAAAGTTATCAAATTTCACAAGTCCCAACCGATTTGTAAATCGGTTTACAAACAATAAAGGTAGTCGACATGCATTTATCAAACAAATTAGTACTTCCTTGTTTCAAGCACACTCACTCTCATATTATATTCACCTAGGCAAGGTACTATATCCTTTTAAAATACTTTTTCGCAAGTACCATGACCTTTTAAAACTTTCAATTCTCACGTTTTCTTTGAAAGTAAACATGTTGACACATAAGAAAACAAAAAAATTGAGTAACTTGTTTACTCTTACACACTAGGACTTTTGAGTACACGTAAAGACCCCATCTCATTAAATTTTAGATACTAGAATACACTAGGTACCATATATAAACCCCATGCATGCATGCTTACGTTTTCATTTCCATGCAAAACCAAAAACTCACCAAAAACCTTTAAGTTTTAGTCTAGCCTTGGGTCGAAGCATTTGGGTAGGAATTCAAAGGAATCGTATGGGTGTAGGAGGAACAATTTGTTGTTTATGAACCTTGGTCGAGCAAACATACACACTACGTACGCATCTCACTCACTTCTCGACTCTACGTCTTGTTTTACCCACCATTTTGGTGTCGTAAGTTCCTAAACGACTCATTCCATTTTTTTGCTATACATACATATATTATTTTAGCACACGACACAAACAAATGCACCTTTGTATTCGAAAACTAATTAAACAACATATATATATATTTTACGTTCGTCTATATATTTTACACCTTAACAATCAAGTTATGAAAGGTTTTGAAACTAAAAAGCTACGTACAACTATTTTGGAATACCATTTCTAACGTATACAACAAGTATTGAAAACTCTTAAAATTTTCTAAGTCTTTTCTTATAAAAACTCGTCCCATGCTACGCCCAAAACGCACGTATATCTTTAATATTTTTATTAACGAGCATGCCATTTTATTTTACAAACTAATAGACCTCATGACAAACAATCATTTTTCTATACAAACTTTGTAATAAAAATCGTGTCTTGAACCTATAGAAAGCACAAAGCAAATCGACTTGGAAATTAGTTGTGAAAACTCATTAGTACCGATTGGGTCTTAAGGCCCAATCATTTCAAAATAAGCCGATCAAATAAGCTACGGTAATAAGCAGTTTGGTAACTTTTTCATAGTCCTAACCTTAGCCCAAAACAAAGCCCAAAACCCTCGTAGGCCCATTGGATCTAAAATGCTAACGGGCCTTACATTTCGTTAAAAAGCCCATAAGCTATGAAATAAGCTTTTCGAACAAATAAGCTGTTAGAATAAGTTAAATAAGCTGTTTTGAAACTATTTAAGAAATGAAAACATTAAGTTTTGAAAATTGTGAATTTTGGACTAGAGTTGCAAATTTTACAAAAATCGGGTTAAAAGTGTCAACTTCTCAAAGTTTCGGTATAAACTGTCATTTCGTAGGTTTAAGGGTGAAAACTGATTTTTATAAACTTTAGGGTGAAAAGTGTAAGAAATATAAAGTTTTGGACGTTAAATGTAAATATATTTCATTTTGGACTAACGGCGTAACGCTAACGCCGTTAGGGTAAAAAGTGTAAATTTTTGGAAAAGACAAGGGTCGTATATAAAAATTAACATTTTTATTTTATTTTCCATTTTAGGATTTCACGTCACGACGTTATGTTTATTTTCAAACTATTATTATTATTACTATTATTTTTATTAAACGCTACGTTATATTTATATATATAAATAAACTAAACGTGCAATATACTATAAAAACCAAGAGTTTTACTAACGTTAAATTAACAAATCACGTATTCAAAAACTACTCGCGATTAAAACACTAAGACTATCAAACACTAAAACTTGCCATATATTATCTAGGTCGTGTGTGGAGCCGTTCCCATTTTGCAAACTGTGTATTGATATATTTTTATCACTAAACCACTAAGGTGAGTTCATAGCCTCGCCTTTACTTATTTAAATGTTTTATAAACCCTGCGAGGGGGATACATGCTAGTTTTTACATACTGAACGCAAGTATTTTTCTAGGTATGATTTACCTGATATTGTTATTGCTTAAGTCCCTTTTTGCCAAAAGCCCCTCATATCATGAACCTTAGTCACCTAGAGAGATGAACGTAAATAATTGTGGATAGATCTATTAGGGATTGACAATCCCCGTTTGGGCGTTGAGAAAACAACCAAACGCACTTTATTTGAAATCTAATAGGTTATTGGCAAGGACCTATCCCGAGGGCCCCTGTTACTATAACAACTGATTTTTAAATTATAATTGTATACCGGTGCAATTATCACTTATAGCTTGTGTTCAACTATTAAACTAAAACCTATGAATATCACTCAACTTTTGTTGATTTTTAGCATGTTTATCTCAGGTATATAACGAGCAAGGATGGGGCGGAGGAGCACGAAATTCTTACAAAGGCTATAAAATTTTTATTATCATTCGAAAACCTATTTAACAAATTTTAAAACCACTGGGACCTCATTTTTTTTGAAAACTCTGATATTTATAAAAATTCGAATGATAAATGTTTTAGAAAAATCATTTTCTACTGAAAAACTATGAGCTGTGAAGTAACACCCAAATCTTTATTCCGCTGCAAATGTTTTTAAAATTGGGGGTGTTACAGCTTGTTGACATGCCTTTCCGGCCGAAATGTACTCGGCTTCCGTTGTTGAGATAGCAAGAGCTGTTTGCTTCTTAGAGAACCATGAGGTGAGACAATGTCCAACAAAAGT
This sequence comes from Artemisia argyi, assembly GCA_030686995.1. Lineage (NCBI taxonomy): Eukaryota > Viridiplantae > Streptophyta > Magnoliopsida > Asterales > Asteraceae > Artemisia > Artemisia argyi. Next base: position 24,639,887 of record CM060696.1, read on the forward strand.
ACAAATACCACTTGTACTTTTTCTATCGACATAGTCACCGGCATGATCCGAGTCGGCATACACTATGGTGTCTATTCCCGCCTTTGGGATACCATAAACCTAAATGTGTAGTGCCCTTAATATACCTAAAAATCCTTTTAACGGCTTCGAGATGGGTAGTTTTAGGATCTTCTTGAAAACGAGCACATAGACAAACACTAAACATAATGTCGGGTCTACTAGCCGTTAGGTAAAGTAGACTACCAATCATACCTCTATATTTAGTGCTATCTACGGATTCACTTTCCTCATCCTTGGTGAGTTTAGTTTCCGCGGACATGGGAGTTTTGATAGGTTTCGAATCTTCTAGTCCAAATTTCTTAAGCATGTCCTTAATATATTTAGATTGGTTAAAGAAGATACCATCTTCTAGTTGTTTGATTTGGAGTCCTAGGAAAAAGTTGAGTTCTCCCATCATACTCATTTCAAACTCGTTATGCATGATTTTTGAGAAATCCACACATAATTCTTGACAAGTTGATCCGAATATAATGTCATCAACATAGATTTGGACTATGATAATATGTGAATCTTTCTTCTTAGTAAAGAGAGTATTATCAACTAAGCCCATGGTATACTTATGGTCAACTAGGAATGTTTTAAGTCGATCATACCATGCTTTTGGAGCTTGCTTAAGTTCGTAAAGAGCCTTTTTAAGTTTGTAAACATGATTTGGTTTTTCAAAATCGATGAAGCCCGGTGGTTGAGCAACATACACTTCTTCATTAATGACTCCGTTTAGAAATGCACTTTTGACGTCCATTTGAAAAAGTTTAAAATTGTGTGCACATGCATATGCAAGTAAGATTCTAATTGACTCGAGCCTAGCAACCGGAGCAAAAGTTTCATCGTAGTCAATGCCTTCTTGTTGGTTATATCCTTGTGCAACTAGCCTAGCTTTGTTTCTAGACACAATTCCATTTTTATCCATTTTATTACGAAATACCCATTTTGTTCCAATTATAGGTTGACTCTTTGGTTGAGGAACTAATGTCCATACATCATTCCTAACAAATTGGTTTAACTCTTCTTGCATTGCAATTACCCAAGACTTATCTTTAATGGCTTCATTAATATTTTTAGGTTCAATGGTTGACACGAAACAAAAGCAGTTGCTTTCATTTTGAACTTTTGTCCTTAGTGTTCTTTCGTTAATGTTACCAATGACACCATCTAATGGATGACTTTTAGATTCTTTGACATTGACAAGTTCTTTGTTAAATAGTTCATTTTCTTTGTCATCACTTAAAATTTCTTGATTTTCTATTGCTTGGCTTTCAACTAAGTCATCATCTACCAAAGGTGATGTCTTAGAGGGAGGTGGACTCTCGTCAAATGTTACGTTCAACGATTCCTCGACTCTTAAGGTTTCTTTGTTCAAAACAATGTATGCTTTACTATTTTGTGAATATCCAAGAAATACACCTTCATAAGACTTTGGGTCAAATTTGGTTAGATAATCCTTGGTGTTAAGAATGAAACATTTACTCCCAAACACTCTAAAGTATCCTAATGTAGGCTTTTTACCTTTATATAGTTCATAAGGAGTTTTATTCAAAAATGGTCTAATTAAGACTCGATTTAAAATGTATGTTGATGTGTCAACGGCATTACACCAAAACTTTTGTGGAATATTTTGTTCATTAAGCATTGTTCTACTCATCTCTTGCAATGTCCGGTTTTTACGTTCTACTACACCATTAGATTGAGGAGTACGTGGAGCCGAAAAGTTATGAGTTATACCATTATTATCACAAAAGTTTCCAAATTGAAATTCATTATCAAATTCACGACCGTGATCCGTTCTAATAGACACAATATTAGACCCTACTTGATTTTGAATTTTCTTACTTAGAATCTCAAATTTATCAAAAGATTCATTTTTACTTTTCAAAAATTTTGTCCAAGTATATCTTGAGTAATCATCAACTATGACCAAAGTGTAGAAGTTACCTCCATAACTTTATATAGCGGATGGACCAAATAAATCCATATGCAAAAGTTCTAGACACCTAGATGTAGAAACCAAGTTTTTAGCCTTATGGCTATTATGGACTTGTTTACCGACTTTGCAAGCGTCACAAAAGTGTTGGTCATATTTCAACTTAGGTAGGTTTCAAACTAAGTCTTTGGAGAAGAGGTTTTGGATTAGTCTCATGTTAGCATGTCCTAAACTTCTATGCCATAAAGTTGAAGATTCATCTAATGAGGTAAGACAAAGTTTGTCTCTTGATGTTGGATCCATCTTCATGACATATACGTTGTTCTTAAGGACACCTTTGGCTATGGTTATACCATCTTTAAGTATTTTACTTCCGTTTTCACTAAAAAGAACATTATACTTATTACGACAAAGTTGACTAATACTAAGGAGATAAAAACCTAAGTTATCAACATGAGCTACATCATCAATAAAAAGGGAGTCATGAGAGATTGTACCTTTTCCGATGATTTTGCTCTTAGCATTACTACCAAACGTAACATTACCTCCGTCACATTTGTGATAAGAAGTGAAGAGGCTTTTGTTACCCGTCATGTGCCTTGAACAACCGCTATCTTTAATCCATTCATCCGGTTCCAAACAAACTTTGAGGCACACCTATTTTATGAAAAACACTCAAACATTTGGTCCCCAATTTCTCATGGGTCCATTTTGGTTAAGCATGCCATTAATTTGTTCCAAGTATGAAAATAGAGCATAAGGGTTCCATGGCATGTGGTTTGGAGTTTGGTAATGTCTAGGAGTGTTTTGGTTCCAAACATGTTGGTAGTTTGGTCGAGCGTTGAAGTTGCTCTTTGGAAAGGGGCGTTTGGGAATTGGAGTCTTAGGTCTTGGTTGAGTAGTTTTAGCTCTAAATTCATTTTTACTAAATCCTACTCCAGTTTTAAACACAGGTTTTGTTCCATTTTTGTATGTAACTTTAACAAATTTTGAACGATCCGAAGTGGATGGAGTTACTGCTGCAGCAGACCTGGCGGAACCTTCGGGACCAACGGGCGGAACCCTAAATTGGGTTCCGCCTGATCCGCAGGCTGCTGTAGCAATTTTATTTGTTTCTTGTGCAATCTTTTCTTATTTCATTTGACCCTTTGAAGTTTCTATTTTCGTAAATCCTAGTCCTGTTTTATCAAAGGGTGACTTTTGAAGTTTCATAATTTCATCCGCACAAGAAATGCTCTTATCGAACTTCTTAAACTTTGTGGTTTGTTTTATTAGATCATTTTGAGTAATTTTGAGTTTCTCAACTTCTAGTTTAAGCTCGTCACATGATTTGCAAGGTGTGTCAATACCTTTACTCTTTTCTAATCTCTTAGCTTTTTCTTTTAACTCATAAACTTCATTTTCTAAAAACTCCTTTTTAGTTTTCAAAAATTTATTTTGTTTATGATTTTTAAGCTCAATTCACAAAGTTTGTTATATTATTTTTGTAAAGTGTCATCATCATTAGAGGAGTAATATGAGTCGGATAATACCTCATTTGAGTTGTGAGCCATGAGAGCAATATCGTCATTCTTTAGCTCATCGTCATCTCCTTCATAGTCACTCCAAGCACCACCCACAAAAGCTTGTTGAGGTTTTCTCTTGGGTGGTTTTGGACATTCTCCTACATGATGACTTGTGTCTCCACACCTATAGCATTTTCTTTCAACCTTTCCTTTCCTATCATCACGATCTTTTCGGAAAGTTTTCTTGTCATCTTTAGGTTGCCTTACAAACTTTTCTCTTCTACGAAAGAACTTCTTGAAGTCTCTAACGGCCATAGCATATTCCTCATCGTCACTATCCGAAGTAGATTCTTCATCATCACTTGATTGGACTCTAGCTTTCAAGGCAATGGACTTAACTTTTTCTTTCTTGCCTCTAACTAGTTCCGAATCTTTTTCCATTACCATTTCATGAACTTTGAGGTTTCCAATTAGCTCATCAAGTGACATGCTTGAAAGATCTTTGGATTCTTCAATTGCCGTCACTTTTGCTCTCCACTTCGGATGGAGTGCTCTAATAAATTTCCTGACAAAGTTCTAACTACAAAAAGATTCGTCAAGTGCTTTAAGTGAAGTAATAATAGTATTAAACCTAGCAAAAGCATTATCAATAATCTCATTTTCGGAAATAACAAATTGTTCATATTGTTGAACAAGAAGATCAATTTTGTTATCTTTAACTTGTGAGTTTCCTTGATGAGTGACAATTAAAGATTGCCAAATATCTTTGGCGGTTTTACACAAAAAGACTCTTTCATATTCTTTCTTAAGCAAAGCGTTGTAAAGCATCATTTTAGCTTCATTATTTTTATCAATTAATTTCTTTTGATCATCATCTTTGATATTAGTAACTACGTTATCACCATCAATAATTATATACCACAAATCTATATCTTTAGATTTCACATAAGTTTCAAAACGGTTTTTCCAATATATAAAACCATTTGCTTCAAAGAGTGGTGGTCTTTGCATAGATTGCCCTTCTTTGTAATTTTCAAAATCCATGGATCGTTTCAAGTTTTGAAACATAATATATTTTAAAAGCTTGAGTAACGTATCTCTTGATGCCAATTGTGGAAAACTAGAAGGGGGGTTGAATAGTTTACCGATTAAAATCTTTTTAACTTGTTAAGTTAGCTTTGAAACTTTTCCATTTGATCAAAGATATATACACAAACACAATATATAACATGCAAGTAAATGAAAGAAACGATCAAACCACAACACGAGTATTTATCGTGGTTCGGCTACAAGGACTCTTTTTCCTTGCCCTACGTCCACGCCCCGAGTATCCAACTCGAGAGTTACTTTCACTAGTCAACAAGCTCCTTTCACCGGCAGAGAAAACCTTACACGTCGCTTATACTTTTACCGACACAATGCTAGATGTCGAGTTTTTTACCAAGGGTACAACCACTCCCGTTAGTTCTTTACAAGGGTACAACTACTCCCTATACACTTTGTATTTTTAGGACTAAAATACTAACCGATCTCTACTGAAAATACACAATCAAATGAAGTGTAAACTACACAAGTCTACACAATACTAAGCTAACAAGTCTTGCAACGTTGTGTTGAATACTTGTTACTTTTAGTAAGCTCATGAATTTCTTTGCTACAAAAAGAAACTTCACATATGAAATGTTAAGAGGCTAGATGAAAGAATGAATGTGTGTGTAAAATATAATGTCAAGTGATAAGCCAAAATTCAACTTGTGGCTCAATATTTATAGCCAAACCTTCTGCAGGTCTGGCGGATCAGGCGGACCCCTCAAAAGGGTTCCGCCCGTGTACCTCCAGGGTACCGCCGGGCTTGCAGTTGGTTTTGCAATAAATCTTGCAAACCAAACAAAGTCACATCTCATTACTCTTGCAAACCAAACAATGTCACATCACATAATATCAAGTCAAACACTAAACTTGCAAGCAACATCTAAGTAAGTCAAACACATTTCTTTCCATAAATGTATAATGACAAAACTTGCCATAAATGTGATGTGACAATTCTATTTTTAGAAAATAAGAAGTGTTGTGTTTTATGAAATGTAAAATGTAGCAAAAGTCTAGTTTATGCAAGTCTTTAAAACTAAGATTATGTTTTACTTAGAAACTAAAGTTTACATTTGTCATTAACAAAACTTAGCGAAGATCGTAAAATATAAATAACGTTTTTAGGCGATATTTGTATTAACACAACTATTTATAACCGTAGCGTCACGTGATATCCTGTCTTTTCGATTTACAGTGATAGTTTTAATAAATGACAATATTTCAAAGCGTGAGAAGATATCTTTATGATTTACAGTTGTACGAAACTTTTGTTGGTTTATGTGTGCACAGTATAACATAAAATTATATTGGCGATTATTTACGAAACGATAGGGTCACATATGATAACACGAGACTATTAAATTATATGTACATATTGTATATATTTATCGTAAATGATTTCATATAAGGTTAAATGAGTTATTTACTTATTGGGCTTAGTTATGTATGCTTAACTAAGTTAATAAGTAAATAAACATTTAATTGTATTTGACTTGGCAAAGGCATGAGAACCTACTAATGGGGCCCACAATCGTTCAAATTCCATAAGGGGTGGTTGGTTGACTTTGTGACTTGGCTTGGATGATAAGTTATCTTAATTAATAAGATAAATATCTTTTGAGGTTTAAAAGATAAATATCTTTTATTAAAAGATATGTAATTCCTTATTTAATATTTATTTCCTTATTGGATAATGATTAAAAATGCTATAAATATAAATCTAATTATGAATTAGGGTTAGTTGTTAATTGTAATTTTGGCAAACCCTAAAATCCTCATCCACTCTTATCTTGTATATTCAGCCGAACCCAAGAACACAAATACATTGTGTTTGTGTTACTTCTTTGATCAAGTGTTTGTTCGTGGTACGAAGATAAATAAAACGTAGCAACTATAAGAGATTGTTGTAGTGTTGGTGTGGATTACGGACTGGTCTGATTACACTATTAATCAAAAGCTTATTGTGGTTTGCTCCATCCGAATTGAAAGAATGTAGAACAAGAATTCAAGTGCTGCCATTGTTACCAATCGAGCTTGAGAACAAGTTGAAAGAGAAAACACAAATGTTTAGGAAACGTCTCAAAATATGGGATCCGGAATCAAGATTCTTTTTTAGACAACACCTTGAGGACAATGTGGTTTTAAAGGAGTGGGGGAGAGTTACGCCCATGGTTAGGATATGTGTCATAGTTTATTATGTTTAGGATAAGTGTTGGAGTCGTATTAGGAAAGTTTCATTGTTTAGGAATTTATCTTGTATTCGACTTGTGATAAAAGTTAGGTTTTATTTGATATTTATATCGCGTCACTATGTATTAATTAATTAAGCTTTTGTCAAATAAAAATATATCAGTCTTCTTCTTCTCTTCTTAAGGAGCTCGCATCAGGCTTGAAGGGGTGCTACTATTGATACAACCTTAATGGGTCGTATCATGTTTGTTATTGTGATATTTTGATAATATACTTTTATTAAATATTTGTAACTTTAAAAGTCTAATTTAACAGTGGATTAAATAATGAAAAAGTAAAACTAAGGATCCATTTGTTTGTATATGGGATTGGAATTGGATTTAGATTTGGTATATGTTTGAAAGAAATGGAAGAGAGAGAAAAACTAATTAACTTTTAAATTATAGAGTAAATTTCACCAATTGTCCCTGAACTTGTCCTAATTCGCCCGTTTGGTCCCCCGTTGTCATTTTGTGGCATTGGCGGTCCCTGATTTTTCCAAACGCTGCGCATTTGGTCCTTATGGCTAACAGACGTTATCCCGTCTCGTTATCTGATGTGGCAAGGCGTGGTTTTTTGGTCTTTTCACCAATTTTTCCTTTGCTCGTTTGGTCCCTAACAACTTTCTATAAGTACACTTCGCCTCCACTTTTACTGACATTTTCTAGTTCCCAAATTGCCTTTCTCACTTTCCCGCCCATTCACATCAACCATCATGATGAGTGCTCTAACACTCATCATTTTTTGTCAATCTGAACTGCAAAAATATTTAAAAATACTCAAATACGCATCAAAATACTGAAAATATCCCAGGATTGTGTTTTATATGTTTCTGATGCAAAATGTTTAAAAACAGATGAAAAATGAACAAAGTTTGCATAATTGGCATTTTCAGTCCCTCAACTTTCATAAATTGTCAAAACTAGTCTCTGTACATTTGTTTTGGAAGAAAAAGTCAATATTGGTCCTTGGGAATTCACATGTGTCACTTTTAATCCCTGGATGAAAAGTTTGAGAAAATAACAAGTTTAGTCCCTGCAGTTTGGACTTTTGCAAAATTAGTCCCCCGGGCATTTTAAACTTGGAAAATAAACATTAAGGTCCTTGTGGAAATAAAATATGGCAAGTTTAGTCCTTGGAAAGAGTTTAAAAGAATGGCAGAATATGCCCCTCAACTTTTCAGCATTTACATTTATGGTCCTTGTGATTTAAACAACTACAAAACCTTATGGACCATTTGTTTACTTAAACCCACTAAAAAACCCACCCATTTAATAACCCCAAGCCCACCTTACAATACCCTTTCCTTGGCCCAATCCATCAACAGCCCACCCATACCCTTTTAATATTAAAACCTGTGGTCAAACCACAGGTCAACACCCACCTCCCTCTTCCAACCGTGCCCTGCTACACCTGCCAAACCTTCATCATCACCTCTCCCCTGCCACACTCATCACCCCTACACCCTTATACCTTCAAACAAACACCTCAGTCCAAAACCCACTTCCCACTGCCATTATTTAACCCCAAAAAGCTTAATACAATTTTCCCGCCCAAAATGAATGAGTGGTCTAGATCAAGTTTCAAGCATCCAAGGGCCAATAATAAAGATGGGAAAGACTCAGAAACCCTAGAGGGTCCATATAAATCAAGAAAAAAGGAGCAAGGAAAAAGTTAGTTAGTTAATTAGTAGTGTAGTTCAGTTTAAATGTCGAAATTAGTGTAACTAGTATTTACTAGCATAATTTTCATTCCTAGTAAGACTCTGAGCTTAATTAAAGTGTAACTCTTAAAGCTATTAAGTGTAATTCAAGTTCTTAGTTTAAATGCAATTTTTGCCATTTTCAGTGATTTTTCCAATTTAGCTTAAACTTTGTTAAAAGTTGGTGTTCAGTGTTCCATTAACCTTATGTAAGCCATTTATAAGCTTTCTTAAAGCTTAGAAAGCATCTTAAACAAGATTGTTCATAAGTCCAAAAAAGCAAATATATATATATATATATATATATATATATATATATATATATATATATATATATATATATATATATATATATATATATATATATATATATATATATATATATATATATAATTAATAGCTAGAAAATCAAAAATCTGTGTTAAAGGGAGAACCTCAAAGGGAGACCATAGGAAGGATTTTGTTCTTGGTTCTTGGTTTGGATCACACTGCATCACTTGTAAGCATTTTCTTATTTTTTTTAGCAATTCACTATAGCGGTCCTTAATTCTGTGTAAACTAGTTGTTTTTATGCTTATTAGATGTGTTTGAATTGATTTTAAGTTAGTATAACCTCATTTGATAGCTTGCTCTCAGTTTATAGGTTTCAATTGCATGTTCACTGTCATTTTTAGTTTACTAGTTTCTAGAGTTCAGTTGTTGTTTAAATGGTGTTTGTATGCTTAAGTGTGTTCATTACATCATTAAATGAACTTATGAATCAGTATTATTGCATAAATCAGTAAAATGCTTTGAAATCACAAAGATAGTCATGCTTAAGGGATGTTTGGATCAGTGGGGTTCACTGATCACCAAGGTGTTTTAGTTGTTGTTTGTGGTTTCAACATGCTACTATAGGTTACATTAGGTCACTGAAACCATAAAACTTAGTCCTCATTCAATAAAAAGTCAAAATCAACAATAGAATCTCATATCTGTGCACTATGTGGATCTTGTGATCCATAAATCTCCATATTAGTTCATAAGTTGTAGGTTTAGATAAATTTAGCTTTATTATAGCTTATTACAACATGTTCAGTCAATTAGGTTCATTAGAAATCCACCAAAGTCAAACTGAGTTTACATTTCAACAAAGTCAAAATTGGCATAGTGGCAGAAAACTGTTTTTTCAATGATTTTTCATGATTTTTCTGTTTAGAGATAGATGATGAGTGCTCAAACACTCATCATTTTTGGCCAAATCTGAACTGCAAAACATACAAAAACACTCAGAAATGCATCAAAATAATAAAAATATTTCAAAATTGTGTTTTATATGTTTTAGATGCAAAATGAGTAAAAACAAATGAAAAACGTACAAAGTTTACAAAATTGGCAGTTTCAGTCCCCCAACTTTCATAAAATTACAAAACTAGTCCCTGGATATTCAAAATATGGAAAATTATCACGAAAGGTCCTTTTGAAATCATAAATTGTCATATTTAGTCCTTTGGTGAAAAATCTGAAAAGTTTTGAGAATTTACAGTTTTGGTCCCTGGAGTTTCAAACATTGGCAGAATTGGTCCCTGGTGGGATATCTTTGAAAGAAAAATCAATTTTGGTCTTGTGGTTACGTATTTTGGCAAATATGGTCCTTGGGTAAAATGTTTGTGGAAATTACATGTTTGGTCCCTGTATTTTGCAACTTTACAGTTTTGGTCCCCGGATGTGTGAAAATGGAAAAATTTATTCATGGTCCATGTATTATTGTAAGTCATCAATTTTGGTACTTATAATAAAATTTTGAAAGTTGCAAATCAGCCCCCTCTAATTTTTAGTTTTACAAAAGTGGTCATTGTGAAATGTATTAAATACCAAATGGACCCTTAAATATTAAAATCCCAAACCAAATCTAATCTAAAACCACCCCTGATCCAATAATCAAACCCCAAGCCCAATACACAACCGGCCCAAACTCCCACCCGTTTTAAATAATACCCTGGCTTTGACCACAGTCAACCCTCACCCCCAGTTACTATTCATCACCCCTAACCTCCATTAACACCCCTATTTATATCAAGAAAAAAGATGGAAGGAGTAGTAGTTAGGGTAGAATAGCTTAGTTTTGTATTGTAGCATGTCGAATTAATTTAATCTTCCAATTTCAGTGTAATATTTAGCCTACAAATGTTGTATTAGGTGTTGTGAGTGTATCTTAAACTTGTTTCAACCTTTAATTTCAGTTCCAAGTGCAAATTCAGTTTATGCTCTAATTCCTTGAAAATTTCAATTTAGTTTCAAAGTGTTTAAAATTGTTGTTTGTTGTTTGTTTGAGCTTGATCCAGTTCCATTATAAGTTTTTAAATCTTTCAGAGAGTTGGAAGCAGTTTAAATTGAAAAAAAAAAAAAAAAAAACTCAAAAATCACCAAATAAATAGTCATAAATTCAAAAATTAGTTTAGGGAAGAAAGTAGCAAGGAAAGCAAGGTGGAAATTGGATGTTTATGGTTTACTAGCCTATGGGGAGGCACTAGGTTGTGGTGAGGTACCCTGGTCACCTATATCAGTTGGAAGTGATTGTAAGCAATTTTTCATGCTTTGGTATTTATTGTTTATATAACTAATTTTTTGCTCATTTCAGTTCATATAGGCTTATTAGATGTAAAAGGAGTTAAGAATGAAATTTCATAGTTTAGAGTGAAAGTTTGCTTCACAAATCACCATAACTGTTTCATATAGGGGTGTTTGGCATTACACAGTTCTGTGGGAATTTGTTGTTTAAAATCCTTGTTCTCTGTTTCATTAGTTTAGGATAGAGTCACATTAGTTATCTTAGGCATTAAATTGGTAGGTTTAGTAACAAATAGTCAAAATCCAAGTTATCACACCATAACAGTTAACTGTTGGTGCTTAACACCTCCAAATCATTCATACATGCTCATATTTTGTTGTAGTTGTCTAATTTAGTTTCATTATACCTTATTACATCAACATCAATCAGTAGGATCAATCATAACTTCATAAAAGTCAAATAATCAAGTTTACTCAAAAGTCAAAATGCACCTATCTTAGTTTTTTCCAAAACTTGGGGGAATTGTTTAGAATTATGTAGTAGGAATTAAGCTGTGAGCTTTTGAGGTATTGCAGCCCCCCACCTCATCTTCAAGTTCCACACTTTACCTTATTTTTGGGATTTTTTTCTCTGGGCCCCACAGCCACCCAAAGTGGGCTGCAGGGCTGAGCCTTGCCTTGCATCAGCAGCAACACCACCATCACCACCACCACTTGGTGGTGGTTTTCTGACCACCTCAGTGGGTCACATGGCCCCATCTTTGTTCCTTTCAACCCCCCTCCTGGTGGGCTTCAAAGATTGACCAGCCATTTGACCTGAGAACCCCTGGGACCTACTTGGATTTGGCCCTAATCTTTGTCCCAATTTCTGTTTCAGTTTGTAAACTAGTAAGTGCTTATTTTATTTCATTGGCTTATTTTGTGGTACCTTTTGGCTTTTTCTTGCTTAACCAAGTCCATTTAACTTATTTAGACCTGAATCCTCCATAGTGGGCCCCACTTAAGCTGGTTTGAGCTTATTTTCCACTTTGGTCAACAATAGTCAACTGTGTGGCTTATTGCTTCACACAGTGCTTATTTTTAAGTTCCCAAAAAGTTGTTTTTACAAAAAGTGTTTGTTTTTAGGTATAAAATAAGTTTGTAAAAGAAAAATCCAGAAAAACAAATTTAATTTTAAGTGATAGTTGCTATTTAATTTTATTTAAATTTTAATTTTCATTTTTATATTTTTATTAAGAACTTAGTTTTTTTATATTTTTATTAATTTCCTTTTAAGTTAAATTAATTTTAATAATTTTCTCAGATTTTTATTTTGTCATTTAGTATTTATTAGAATTAATATTAGTTTTATTTATAATTAATTAATAATTAGTTTTAAATAGCATAATTAGTTTTTATTAAGTAAAACCTAGTTTTTATATTTTTCCTAGCTTTTATATAATGTAAAATAATTTTAGAAATTTTCTTGTAATTTGTACTGTTCATTTTCTATTTTTCTTAATTTAAAATAGTTTAATTAGGTAATTGATATTTAATTAGTAATTAATTAATAGAAAAATCACAAAAAGACAAAAATACATAGTTTTAGTTTTAAAACTTATTTTTAGTTATTTTATAGTTTTAGAAATTTTATTTTTATTTTTCTTGTGTTAAATCAATATTATATTGCATTTAAGTATTTTAAATATTAATAATAAGTATTAAATAGTATTTAATTAATATTAAATTATTAAATAGTGTAAAAATTTATTTTCTTTTTCTAAAAATTTTCTTTTAACCTTGGGTTTGTAAAAAAAATCATTTTCACCCCCTGGGTGTTTTCAGATTTCAGTTTTTACATTTTATTTTGAACGTTTACGTTATTTAAAACGTGAACGTACGCGTTTTTAGATTTTAAACGTTTATGGTATTTCAAATCTTCCAGTCTTATTTATATAGCTGGTTTAAGCTATTTCCTTGTAGATTCCTTAGTGTAATCAATCCCAAACCCTTTCTTGTCCAAATTCACCCGATCACAAACCCGTTTAATAACCATCACACCTCGTCGGGACATAACGACCCGGGGAAACCACTATACTTCCGCGGAGCATTGAATCTAGGCTGTTTGACCTTGTTGACCATTCCCTGGTCAATTTAGGTTGACTGTTTAGCATCGATCAATAGACTTTGAAATTCTTGGAGGTTAAAGTCCATCAGCTAATCTTTCAGAATCCATCTTTGTCTTATTTTTCAGATTTTTTCTAAGTGCTTATTTGAGCACTTATTTTGGCCTACAGGGCAAGCATATGCCCTGCATCCTAGTCTTAGTCCCAACAGGCAATCTTCATAAGCCTTTCCTAGGGTTATTAGTGGGTCCCACACTTGGTATTTTGGCTTTATGGAAAGGCCAGTGTATGAGTTTGTTGGATCCAGGCCTTAATTGGACTTATTAGCTTATTTGATAAGCTAGAAGGTGGCCTACAGGTCTGTTGTTTCTCTGTGGGTTGAAGGAGTTGGTTTTTTTTGTGCTTAACAGCTTATTGAATGTGCTTTTTCCTTGGTTTTAGCTTAATCTCAGTAAGTTTAATCTTCTTCTATCTTATTCAAGCATTGGTTCACTGTTGGTAGCTTATTTTCAGCTTAAAAGCTTCATAAGCTCACTTTTGCTTATTTTGGTCCACTGTAGTAGAATTAAGCTCCTTCTGAGCTTATTTTAAGTTTTCAATAATCACCTTTACCCTCTCACATCTTTGAGTCTTCATCCCTACCCCTCCCAAACCTTTTGATTCTTTCTATGTCTCATCCACACTTTCTGATCTGTCAGTGGTGTGGTAGTTCTTATAATGGTGGTAATTGCCCCAGTTGTGGCATGGTAGAGTCAGGAAACGGGTCTGTCTATAACCAAGATCCCTATTCTTACCATGACACGACTGATTTATTCCATCAGCTACCACACCATCAGTCTCAGCAGTTTTACTGTTGTGAGTACTGTGGTGGTTCACACTACAGTTCTGATTGTCAATCGGGAAACACGCTTGTCTATGAGCAGTTTCCTGATAATGATTATAACTTTAGCACATACGACTCACAGCCACATCAGTTTTACTGTTGTGAGTATTGTAGAGGTCCACACACTAGCTCTGATTGTCAAACAGGGAATCCGTTTCCTTGTAACAATTACGACTATTCGTTTTCAGACCCACCTCCACAATACCAGATGATCCAAGCAACTCCTCCTGATATTGGGCAAGACCTTTTAATAGAGGCTCTTGAGATATTGAAAGAACTTAAGGAGGAGTTGGCTACTTCATCGTTTCAAAGCTCTCGTGAGAAATCTATGGCAGAATTACTTGCGGAAGAACGAGCAGCTAGAAACGAATTGAGCAAGGAAGAATTGCTAGTCTTAGAACAAGCAGCTAAAACACGTGCCATATTTCGCCGTGCTGCTCTTCTCGACAATGATGATGATGATGAAGTTACCCTTGATATTTCTCAATTTTGTAAGGGTTCGTCAGATTCATCATTTGTGATTCCTTCCATTGAAAATCAGGGAGAAAATAATGAGACGGAGAAATCACTAGCAGAAGATCAAATGGAACTCGTACAATCCATGAATGCTAGCTCCTCTCCACTCCCTCAGTCTGTTATCACACCCGAAGTTCACACTCACTCTCTAAACATGGGGGATGAGCATCTTAGCACTGTTCCTGATAAGGAATCGGACGAATTAATAAAGTCTAGTGTTGAGATCCTTGTCCCAATCCCGAGAGAGTCACATGGAACTTTGGATCATGTGTGTGATTTACCTTCCCCCATTGAGTGTCCTAAAGATCAATTTGAGACTTTCTCCGATTGTAGCGATGATTGTACATCTTATGGAGACATCGAGTATGTTGAGGCGTCAGTTCCACATTCTGATGCTGATCATCTTCTTGAGGAGTTCGCTGATGAACTTGCTCACATCAATCCACTTTCATTGGAAAGTGATGATGGTCTCCTTGACTTCGAAGCCGATCTTGGAGAAATTGAAAGTCTCCTATATCATGATCCACCACTCAGTTCTTATCCCAACAGTCCAATAGAGAATATTGATCTCTTTGTTCCCGAAACATTCAATACTACTCTCACCAATCCTCTATTTGAATTCGAATCTGAATTCACTTTGATTTCTGATAATCCACTCTTTGAAATTCAGAATGAGGATTGTGATGAGTCTATTCCGGAACATGAATTCACAGATTCACATCTTGTGAATAATTCTCTTCATGAGGAGTTCTCCGGTGAACTCACTCAGCATATCATGACTCCTCCGGAGTTTGATAGCCCGGGGGGAGATGCACTCAATCATGAGAATTTGCAAATTCCCGCCCACCCTCCCGGGATATTTACGAGCTTAACCCTTGAAATCCAAACTCAGGCTAATGAGCCTCCTCTCGAGGAAGAAGATCAACTCATGATTTTCATCATGATTTTCTTCCTTTTCTTCACCTATAAGGTGACTTCTTCTCTTCTTCACTCCTTCGGGAATGAAGATACCATCTTTGATCCCGGCATTTTCATGTATCATTATCTTGAGCCGGGATTATATCTCATCGGTGTGGAACTTTCACGTGCTTCAAATGTTTGTCCAAACATCTTGAATGAAAGTCCGATTGAGATTGTTTCTTCCACATCATGCATCCCCAAGGACAAATGAATTCGGGGTCGAGTCAAGCTAGCGACTCGGTAAACAAAAACAGTAGCATGCTTATAGGGTTTTCACCCTAAGTGTGGGGGAGTCCCCCATACTATGGTTACAAATGAAGTGAAAAACAAAATGGTGTTTTCCACACTTAGCTTGTAATGTTGCCCTTTTACGTTCAAAATGTCGGCATAATAGCCGGGACTTTGAATATTGAGGACAATATTCATTCTAAGTGTGTGTGTGTGTGGGGGGGGGGGGGGTATTTCGCTATTCTAGCGAATTTTATCACATTTTACTATATAATACCCCCGTTTTAGCCAAAATTTCAAAAATTAAAAAAAAAATTTCACTGGTGCTTCAAAATTTTTGTGGTTATCAGTCCGCCGTGTCTAAATGACAAAAGGGATTGGCTAGTCCAGGAGCAAACGGCTCTTGGTAAAGACATCTCAAATCCGTTTATGGCTTGCAATTTGCCCAAAATTGTATGGTACATCAACTCGCCATATCCTAGAAAGCGAATGAGTTGGCTAGCCCACAAGATTATGGCTTGTGGTAAAGGCAGTGGAAAAACCATAATTGGTAATCAGCTCACCAAGATGTTGACTATTCCATCAAGAGTTGGCTAGTCCAGAAGCAAACGGCTTTTGGTAAAGACTAATCAAATCCGTTGACAGCTGCTGGTTTGCTCAAAATCACACGGTTATCAGGTGGACCACAGTTCTTACATCTGGCTACTCCAGAAGTGATGGCTTTTGGTAAAGAGTTTAAAATCCATCAAGTTTTCAAAACAGTTTATTGCTAGGGACTAGCAATATTTTAGTGTGGGGGATTGATGAGTGCTCAAACACTCATCATTTTTGGTCAAATCTGAACTGCAAAACATACAAAAACACTCAGAAATGCATTAAAATACTAAAAATATTTCAAAATTGTGTTTTATATATTTTAGATGCAAAATGAGTAAAAACAAATGAAAAACGTACAAAGTTTGCAAAATTGGCAGTTTCAGTCCCCCAACTTTCATAAAATTACAAAACTAGTCCCTGGATATTCAAAATATGGAAAATTATCACGAAAGGTCCTTTTGAAATCATAAATTGTCATATTTAGTCCTTTGGTGAAAAATCTGAAAAGTTTTGAAAATTTACAGTTTTGATCCCTAGAGTTTCAAACATTGGCAGAATTGGTCCCTGGTGGGATATCTTTGAAAGAAAAATCAATTTTGGTCTTGTGGTTACGTATTTTGGCAAATATGGTCCTTGGGTAAAATGTTTACGGAAATTACATGTTTGGTCCCTGTATTTCGCAACTTTACAGTTTTGGTCCCCGGATGTGTGAAAATGGAAAAATTTATTCATGGTCCATGTATTATTGTAAGTCATCAATTTTGGTACTTATAATAAATTTTTGAAAGTTGCAAATCAGCCCCCTCCAATTTTCAGTTTTACAAAAGTGGTCCTTGTGAAATGTATTAAATACCAAATGGAACCTTAAATATTAAAATCCCAAACCAAATCTAATCCAAAACCTCCCCTGATCCAATAATCAAACCCCAAGCCCAATACACAACCGGCCCAAACTCCCACCCGTTTTAAATAATACCCTGGCTTTGACCACAGTCAACCCTCACCCCCAGTTACTATTCATCACCCCTTACCTCCATTAACACCCCTAATTATCAGGGTAATTTGCCTCCCCCCCTCCTCCACTGTCCTCACCAACTCCACCAAATATCATTAATACCCCCACCAACATTCAACCCCCTCCTCTCCTCATTAAATTCCCACACCAAACCCACTTTCCATATTTCCCGCCAAATCCCATTTGAACGGTGGGGATCAAAAGAAGCCATCTAAGGGCTGTGAATGAAGTGGGAAAGGATGAGAGAGACTCCAGGACCTATTTATATCAAGAAAAAAGATGGAAGGGGTAGTAGTTAGGGTAGAATAGCTTAGTTTTGTATTGTAGCATGTCGAATTAATTTAATCTTCCAATTTCAGTGTAATATTTAGCCTACAAATGTTGTATTAGGTGTTGTGAGTGTATCTTAAACTTGTTTCAACCTTTAATTTCAGTTCCAAGTGCAAATTCAGTTTATGCTCTAATTCCTTGAAAATTTCAATTTAGTTTCAAAGTGTTTAAAATTGTTGTTTGTTGTTTGTTTGAGCTTGATCCAGTTCCATTATAAGTTTTTAAGTCTTTCAGAGAGTTGGCATGAGCAGCAACACCACCATCACCACCACTTGGTGGTGGTTTTCTTACCACCTCAGTGGGTCACATAGCCCCATCTTTGTTCCTTTCAACCCCCTCCTGGTGGGCTTCAAAGATTGACCAGCCATTTGACCTGAGAACCCCTGGGACCCACTTGGATTTGGCCCTAATCTTTGTCCCAATTTCTGTTTCAGTTTGTAAACTAGTAAGTGCTTATTTTGTTTCATTGGCTTATTTTGTGGTACCTTTTGGCTTTTTCTTGCTTAACCAAGTCCATTTAACTTATTTAGACCTGAATCTTCCATAGTGGGCCCCACTTAAGCTGGTTTGAGCTTATTTTCCACTTTGGTCAACAATAGTCAACTGTGTGGCTTATTGCTTCACATAGTGCTTATTTTTAAGTTCCCAGAAAGTTGTTTTTACATAAAGTGTTTGTTTTTAGGTATAAAATAAGTTTGTAAAAGAAAAATCCAGAAAAACAAATTTAATTTTAAGTGATAGTTTCTATTTAATTTTATTTAAATTTTAATTTTCATTTTTATATTTTTATTAAGAACTTAGCTTTTTTATATTTTTATTAATTTCCTTTTAAGTTAAAGTAATTTTAATAATTTTCTTAGATTTTTATTTTGTCATTTAGTATTTATTAGAATTAATATTAATTTTATTTATAATTAATTAATAATTAGTTTTAAATAGCATAATTAGTTTTTATTAAGTAAAACCTACTTTTTATATTTTCCTAGCTTTTATATAATGTAAAATAATTTTAGAAATTTTCTTGTAATTTGTACTGTTCATTTTCTATTTTTCTTAATTTAAAATAGTTTAATTAGGTAATTGATATTTTATTAGTAATTAATTAATAGAAAAATCACAAAAAGACAAAAATACATATTTTTAGTTTTCAAACTTATTTTTAGTTATTTTATAATTTTAGAAATTTTATTTTTATTTTTCTTGTGTTAAATAAATATTATATTGCATTTAAGTATTTTAAATATTAATAATAAGTATTAAATAGTATTTAATTAATATTAAATTATTAAATAGTGTAAAAATTTATTTTCTTTTTCTAAAAATTTTCTTTTAACCTTGGGTTTGTAAAAAGAATCATTTTAACCCCCAGGGTGTTTTCAGATTTCAGTTTTTATATTTTATTTTGTACGTTTACGTTATTTAAAACGTGAACGTACGCGTTTTTAGATTTTAAACGTTTCTGGTATTTTAAACCTTCCAGTCTTATTCATATAGCTGGTTTAAGCTATTTCCTTGTAGATTCCTTAGTGTAATCAATCCCAAACCCTTTCTTGTCCAAATTCACCCGATCACAAACCCATTTAATAACCATCACATCTCGTCGGGACATAACGACCCGGGGAAACCACTATACTTCCGCGGAACATTGACTCTAGGCTGTTTAACCTTGTTGACCATTCCCTGGTCAATTTAGGTTGACTGTTTAGCATCGATCAATAAACTTTGAAATTCTTGGAGGTTAAAGTCCATCAGCTAATCTTTCAGAATCCATCTTTGTCTTATTTTTCAGATTTTTTCTAAGTGCTTATTTGAGCACTTATTTTGGCCTGCAGGGCAAGCATATGCCCTGCATCCTAGTCTTAGTCCCAACAGGCAATCTTCATAAGCCTTTCCTAGGGTTATTAGTGGGTCCCACACTTGGTATTTTGGCTTTATGGAACGGCCAGTGTATGAGTTTGTTGGATCCAGGCCTTAATTGGACTTATTAGCATATTTGATAAGCTAGAAGGTGGCCTACAGGTCTGTTGTTTCTCAGTGGGTTGAAGGAGTTGTTTTTTTTTTTTTTTGTTCTTAACAGCTTATTGAATGTGCTTTTTCCTTGGTTTTAGCTTAATCTCAATAATTTTAATCTTCTTCTATCTTATTCAAGCATTGGTTCACTGTTGGTAGCTTATTTTCAGCTTAAAAGCTTCATAAGCTCACTTTTGCTTATTTTGGTCCACTGTAGTAGAATTAAGCCCCTTCTGAGCTTATTTTAAGTTTTCAATAAGTTTTCCTTCACAGAAGTTGGTTGTTATAAGTGGTTAAATGTTTTTGTGAAGATATAATTAAAAAGAAAAAAGTTTTGCCACAAGTTGGGATTGAACCCCTGGCCTCTTGGGTTGACTGGTCAACATCAGACCAACAGGGTGCACCATATGGGCTAGAGGCTTGTTAGTGTAATTGTTTTCAACCCTTGTTTATATAGTAGTCTTTTTCCATTTAAGCTTATTTTTCCTTTATAGCTTATTTTACAGCTTATTTATAAGCTTTTCATAACTTTTGTATTTTTCTTAGCTTAATAATAATATAAAGTATTTTTAGGAAAAGTTTTAGAATTTTTACTATTCATTTGCTATTTTTCTTTAATTTAATTAGTATTTACATCTTAATTAATTAATAATAAATAGAGAAAAAGTAAGAAAAATATATTTTTAGTTTTAAAATTACTTTTATATTATTTTAGAATTTTTAGAATTAAATTTTCATTTTTCTAGCTTAAATTCATAATTAGTGTATTTTAAATATTATTAATTAGTTATTAAATAGTAATTAATTAAATAGTGTAAAAATTATTTTTCTTTTTCTTAAAATTTTCTTTTATCAATAGGATTGTAAAAATGTAATTTTCATTTCCGTAGGATTTTAATTGCTCCCGTTTCACTTTTTATTTTGCGCATTGACGTTATTTTTAACATAAATGCGCGTTTTTAATTTTAAATACGTTCTAGGGTAACTTGGTCTTGCGTTTTAGTTAAGTTAGTTTATTTAACTTGTTTCACTTGTATTTCCTTAGCGTAATCATTCAAACCCCTATTACCCATTTCCTGTTCAGAATCACCCGATCACAAACCCGTTTTCTATACCATCACACCTCGTCGGGACATAACGACCCGGGGAAACACTGTATTCCACGGAGCATTGACTCTAGGCAGTCTGACCTTGTTGACCATTCACTTGGTTGATTTAGGTTGACCGTTTGGAGTCAATCAAATTTTGGCCATCTCAAAACTCTCGAGCCTCATCCCTAATTTTGCAATCTGAGTATCAGTTTGGCATAAAGTTGTGCCAACAATGGGGTTACCACATGGAAGATGTGGGAAAAAGGAGCAAGGGTTACAACTGAACAGTTGGAAAAGAAGTAAGAAAAGGAATATGGTAATTACTTGAAATCTTGTTGCTTTGAGATACATTTTGATATGAACTTATGTTAATATATGTTTATTTACTAAGTAACTGACTTTTTATTGCAGAATATGCACGACATTTATTCAGCATACGAATACACCATGGTGGGGCATTCATGTGTTTTCCTTATAGAGGAATATGTTAGTGGTCCTGAAGACATCTTTGATAGGGTTGATGTTGATGTTTTCTCAGTTTTTCACCAAGACCAGATGGTTCAACAACTAGGCTACACAGGTAAGAATGAGCCTATGTTTTATCACTATTTAAGTTCAATGAGTACTTTACAATAGTTAGACATGTATCTCATTTAATTGTTTCATATTTACGTGTTATAGGTAGAGCAGTTACATTTTTTATTGATCAACAACATTTGTGAGGTCTTTAATGGTAAAATAGTTGGAGCAAGGGACAAGCCAATGATTACACTTTTAGAGTACATCAGGGAATATTGTATGAAGAGAATAGTAAGTGTGCAAGCTGTAATTGACAAAACTGATGGTCCTCTAACCCCTACTGTAACAAAAATCTTAGAAGCCATTAAGAAAGAGGCTCATATGTTGAATGTGATATGGAATGGATGAGTTAAATGTCAGGTAACAGGGCATGAGGTGATCAGTGTGTTGTTGATGTACATCTTAGGGAATGTTCATACAGGAAATGGGAATTGACAGGGATACCTTGTAAGCATACTATTGCAGCCTGTTGGAATATGGCTCTCAATGGAATGGAAGTAGGACCTCCTAAATCTTGGGTACATTCCTATTATTGGTTGAGCACATGGAAGGAAGTATACTCTCACTTAATAGAACCAAGTAGAGGAAGCAACTACTGGGAGAAGACCAACTGTGAAACACATATGTTGCCACCAAAGCATCATGTCCAAATAGAAAGACCAAATAAGAAGAGAAGAAGGTCTAAGTTTTAGGATGCACCCTCTGTACAAAATGGTAAACTGACCAATAGAGGGAGAATCATTACTTGCCAACTATGCGGTCACGTTGGACACAACAAGACTACATGCAAAGGACAAGGTCAACCTCTAAGAACAGGTAGTTATTAGATTTTCAGAGTTAACTGTTTCACTGATTTAAATATTAGAGATTGTTTCGAACTTGTTTTGTAATCACTGGTACAGAAACTGGTTTTGGTCACGCCAGAAATGTGTGACGATATGCATATAGTCACACACATTTTTTTGTTGTGTGTCCCCAAAGGTTCCGCCACCGTAGGTGGCATATAGTCACATTGTTGAGTTCGTGACCTTTTCCATCGAAAAAGAGTGGCCAAAACCCCGAATATGTGTGACAAATTAGGCACAAGTTTTGTTGGATTAGTCATTATTAGTGACCGTAAACACTTTATAGTCGTACGAATGTTTTTTGAGAGAAACTATTTTTCGTCCTTTCGCCACATAAATATATAATATATGTGACATTTGAGATGATTTATTTAAGTAAATGTGTATTATGTGTGACTATTTCTCGTCCTGTGGCCACATGAATATATAATAAATGTGATGTTTGTGATGATTTAGTCACACAACAGATATTGTTTTTTTTTAGTTAGTCACATACAATTAAATAAAAAAGAAAAAAAAGAAAAAAAGTGGCCAAAAATGTTAATAAGTATGACTATATGTTGTTTAAAGTGAAGAAATGTGTATTATACGTGACTATTGTTCATCCAATGGCCACATTAATTTTTTTTGTTTGTGTGGCCTTTTGTAATATTTAGTCACACAAATCATCTTTATTTTGGGTATTTAGTCACATACAATTAAGCATATAGTAGCCAAAAATCTTAATAAGTGTGACCATATGTTGTTTAAAGTGAAGAAATTTATATTTTGTGTGTGACCTTTTGTAATATTTAGTCACACAACGAATTAAACAAACAGTGACCAAACGTGTTAATAAGTGACTATATGCATCTTTTAGTCACACTTAAAAAATCGATATATATCAAAACAAGTTCAAATATATATCAAAACAAATTCAAATACAATAAAACTGGAATGGATATAACTCAAGAAAATATAAAATTGGACCTCCTTTTATATACCAAGGAGTCCTAGTCGGTTTACAATACATATCATATAAGCAGTACTAACTATATGAACCAACAGTACTAACTTATAACTAACAGTTGTAACTAATACACTAGCAGTATTAATTAACTTCAAGCTGTCTTAATCTCTGAGCAGTCTTAACTTTGTACTAGCAGTCAAACTTACAAGTTTTATACCCACTCTTCCTCTAGAAATGAATCTATCGATATCTGATGAAGCAAAAAATGAACCGTTTTTAAGGGGTCATTTAAGCCCGAATTCGAATTTATTTGATAAAATATTGCCATAAATCGTTCCTTTTGTCATTTTAGGTACTTTTTGGAGCATAAAAGTGAAGAAAACGGTAAAGTCTTAATTTTCCTTGCTGGGAACAGTACCTGACGGCGTCACTTGCTTCTTAATGACGGCGTCAAGAGTAGTACAAGAGGTGGAAGTGGATGATACACATGACGATCCAGAAAGTTTTGTACTAAGGAGATGACGGCGTCACCCAAGGCCATCATGGTCCATGTATTAGTGACGACCCAGAACATAATTACACATGACGGCGTCAAAAGTGGATCTAGGCAATCCGATTTCATCATGGGCGGCGAGTTGACGGCGTCACAGATTTTTTCATGACGCCGTCACCCTGTAAAATCTATATATAGTTTTCCAGTTTTCATTCATTAGGGTGTAACTTTTAGTGTGCAACTTTGAGGGAGAAACCCTAGGTCGAATTTTTCTAGCTTCTTCAAGGGTTTCAACCCTTTGAACTTTTCATGTCAATTTAAGATAAGTACTCTTTCCATTCAATCAATATGTCTATGTGTTGCTTGAATACATCTTACACTTGTCTTCAATTTAACATGCTCAACTAGATCTCTTTTGTGTTTGCTTAGATGTAGTGAAACCTAGATGTTAATTATGGGTTGATTGTTTGTTTATAGTTGTTACAGATGATTGTATTCGATGTTAGGCTTAAGAAAACTGGCAGACTTCCATTGGTAACATGCTTGAACGTCTTAAGAAACATGATCGGAGGTGTACTACAATTTTTTGTTGTATTTAATGCGTAGGAGAATTCTAATGATCCCATGTTAGGAGCTCCTAACGGCTCGATATAGGAATGAAGTAGGATCCTATAGAGTTAGGGAATATTGTACACGGCCCTACGACTAGTATTAAGGAATACGACCCGTCATCCATGCAATTGTAACAAGCTATCAACCTGTAAAAGATATCTAGGGAGTAATGAAACCTAAGTAAACACAACTTTCCCTATCATTGTTTACACCACTAGTATAATTAGATTTTATTTCATTTTTGTTATTTTATTTTGATTGCATCTTTAGTTATTGGGTTAGTTGGCTAGCAACAAATTCCTCCCATTCTTCCAAAAACCGAGATTTTATTTTCTTTTATAAAATATAAAAATACAAAAAGAATCATCTCTCACCTCTAGACTTAATTTAGGAGACTTTCTAATCCTAGCGACACTATTCCTGAGTTGAACGATCAATCCCCCGGTACTTGTCACTATACTATACTACAACGATCAGGTACACTGCCTGGTCGGGGTTGTAAGCTTCTCGAGATCCCTCGTGAGGTAAAGCCTGGTGCGATTCCCACGTATCAAGTTTTTGGCGCCGCAGCCCGGTAAATAGTTATTGTCTAGGTTAGGATTTCTTTTTATTATGTATACTTGCTAGATTCCTTTCTAGTAAGATTTTATTTTTATTTTTAGGTTTTCTTTAGTCTATCTTATTTCTTCGTGTCTTTGTTCGTAACCTTTACCATCCAACATTATGGAAGGCGGTAACATCTTTGAACCCATCAACCCACCACAATAAAACCACCCACAAAACCCACCACTAGCAAACCAACCTCTTAGGCCCCGAACTTTAGGAGAGTATTCCCGTCCTAGCCACCAAGGCTATCGAAACACTATTGAGCTCACTCAAGGAGCCAATGTGTCCCCCTTGCGATCCGACACCATCCGGTTGGTGCAAAGCGGATGTGCATTCCATGGACTTCATTCCGAAGATCCTAATCAACATCTCAAGGACTTCCTTAAAATCGTAGATTCTATAGACCTTGATGTTACAACTAGAGAGTCGACCCGATTACGCCTATTCCAATTCTCTCTACATGATCAAGCTAGTGAATGGCTTGAACGTTTACCTGCGGGATCCATCACCTCATGGGATGATTTCACCACTCATTTCCTTGCTCAATTTTTCCTATCGGGGAAAACTGCGATGCTTAGAAATGATATCTTGATGTTCCAACAACGTCAAGGTGAAACCTTCTATGAAGCATGGACTCGTTTCAAGGACTTACTCCAAAAAGCCCCTCATCATGTTATAAATCTTTGGCATTTGGTTCAAATCTTCTATGACCATGTCGACTTTCACACCAAACGTACCATTGATCGAGCCGCCGAAGGTAGATTACGTGATAGGAACGCCGAGGAATCTTGGGAAATTATCGATGAACTTGCCTTTGATAATCAAGAATTATGGGGTGTTAATCATGCTGTAAAAGCGGCTATCAACGCAATCTCGACACCTGGGGAGACTAATCAAATCTCCAAAGAACTCCTTTGCAGACTTGAGGCAAAGGTTGACTATCTCGAGGAAAAACGAAAGAGACCTTTAAGTCCCAGACGGGCAACTGTCAATTCTGTCTCAAAAATGATCCCAACACCATTGTCTGAGTCACCCTTTAGAGAGAATGTTGAAACCTTTCAAAATTATGCCCCACCTTATTCACCTCCTCAAAACCTCAGCCTGGAATTCGAAGCTCGAATGAGAGAGTATATGGCAACCCATTCTGAGCGGCTTGCTAGATTCGAGGAAGCAGTTTATAAACAAAAGGAGGAGATGCAAGAGAAAATGAAGGAGATGATGAGCCTAGTGGAGGAGTACGCAAACCCGAAAACGCCAGAAATGATGTTACTAAGGAAAGAAAGCGCTACCCCCACTACCCAGTTTGTTAATTCCATCACAATTGTCCATGAGGATAATGAGGAAAAAGAAACCCCTAGTGAACAAACCATTGATGAACCGCCAAAATCTCAATCATTAGGTTACTACCTAAAACATGATATAAACGAAAACACCATAACAAATTGGATAAAAGGTGATGGGCGTAACCAATCCTCCAAACAGGTTTCAAAGAAGGAGAAAGAGGTGGAAGTTGAGTACGATACATTACCTGGGGGACCGGTATTCGAGAAACTACTTGTACAAAAAGTAGCTACTAAGCAGATGGCTTGTGGGAACTTTGAGATACTAGCCAGCATTGGGAATTTGCAATGTCTGAATGCTTTCGCCGACCAAGGATCGGAAGTAAATCTTATGCCCCTAACTATCTACACCCAACTAACCTCAGAAATGCCAGCCACCACCCGTGTTAGGCTATCCTTCGCTGGTCACTCTTATGTGTACCCATTAGGAATTGCAGATGATGTGCTGGTCAATGTTGCAGGATTCATGTATCCTGTTGATTTCATGATCATCGATGATAAAGGAGGTAGATGCATGCCAATAATCCTTGGAGCACCATTCCTCACCACCGCAAGAGCTGTTATTAGGTATGAAAAAAGGGAAATTGAGTTTAAGTCAGGGAAAAGAAAGGTTAGCTTTCCCATGACCCCACGATGTGCACAAGAAAGCTTGATGAAGAGAAAGCTCGAAAACAACATTGACACATCGCCTAATCATGTTCAAGAAAGGATTCTTTCATGGGAAACAAGGATCAAAAGCTACATAGAAACTAAGCATGAGATAGGCAAAAGCGGCAACAAAGTTCATGTCAAGTTTGTATATAGTCAACTGACGGAGAATCATGTACCATTCGCGAAAGGAGACCTGGTACTCTTAAGACACTCAGAGATAACAGTACCTCCTGATAAACCAAGTCCCTGGTGGTATGGACCATTCACAATTGAAGGCATAGGCCAAGATGGGATAGCTAACTTGAGCAGTAAAGGAGGAGGGGAGGTGACTGCAAGTATCGATCGATTGAAACACCACCACCACAATAGTGAGGATCTTAATTATATGGGATACGTCATCTCGAGAGATGAGGTCACGTAATTGCCTATGACCTTGAGTCTAGCTACAAGACTCGTAAATAAAGAAAATCGCTTCTTGGGAGGCAACCCATGTTTTGTGTGATTTTTATTTGTTTGATTGTAATTTGTTTCCATATGCATGCTTTATTTTTATTGTTGGTAGATCATGTTTCAAAACTAAAATTGTAAAAATGCTTTATTTTGTCGTTTAACTTCGTCTTAACTTCATATAAAGGTATTTTGCAAAAGATAAGTGTAAGGGGAAACCCCAAATTTGTTTTTAAGAACGAAATTGATCATGATTCTCCATAATAATAAATGAACATGTGTATTAGTATTTGTTAGAGTCAAATGCTTGTATCGAGTCATAATGATGTTTTGCAGGATTTTCCAGGAATTAGGACATAAGTTTTTCCAGAAATTTTCCGAAAACTTAACGTAAAGATTTCTGCATGTCACTTCTGATGGCGTCAGGAGTTAACTCCTGACGACGTCATGTGTAAAATTCTGGAAATTTTGCGAGTTTTTTGTTTCTAACGGAGTCTTAAAGTTTTTGTTAATTCTTTAGTTTTATAAACTCCACGAAATCTGCAAACATTCATTCCACAAGCATTATATCTTACATTGTTTTCTAGGACTTGTTAGTATATATAGATTGCCGCCGATTTTACGCAAGGTTGCCTTGTTTGTTTTCTCAGGTTTAACAGGTTATATATGACAAGAAGATGATTTATTTTCTGGAAAGGAAGCTTTGAATGTTTATTTTCTTGGAGGAAGATTTAACCTTGTTACCACACTATCCACACCGAACGAATCAGGGGAGTATTTGCTTTCATTCTTTTACCTATTTTACTTTTACATTCTTTAATTGAACATTGGGGATAATGTTCATCCTAAGTGTAAGGGGAGGGTAAATGATGATACCTTATAGGATACTATTGCACTTGAGTTTGTTTGTTCGATGGTAGGTGTGTAATAAAACTAAGAGAAATACTTGTTAGTGTAATTTTAGCGCCAAATTTAAAATTTTTTACAACATTTAGGAGTGAAACTTTAGCCTTAACAAGCGTCTCATGGATAGGAGTTGTATGACTAGCACAAAACCGTACCATTCAGAAAAAATTTCCACATAAATATGTGAGGTTCGCCTTTAGATTTGATAGGAAAAGCATTCATTATTAGTGCTTATGAGTGTACCGATAGCATTTAGATTCTAGAACTTGCGTTAGTGATGCATCCCGAGACCGCTAGTGTGACTACATTCGTGTAGTAGGATTTACTACATGATAAGAGGCATTAGGATCACCCTTATGTTAAACCCGTATCATAATTACTTGACCATTTAATTCATATTACTTGGCTAGTAAAGTCAATTAATTTTTCCCACACCTTAGCGTTGTACTCATTTTTAGTACACGAAACACCTAGTACACCCCTCAGAGCCTATCTTTTTGTTTCTAAGTTTAAGCATCTTACTTAAAGGAAGAATTTGTTACAACCCACTTAAATGTACAACCAAATCGCCTTAGCCTTCCGTGTATGCACTCATCTTTAGTGCATTATTGTTATTTGTTTAAACCCTTAGTTAATTATCTAATTGATTACATGGTTGCTAAGTCGAGTCATATCTTGTACATATTGTTTTGGGACGATTGGGACGCATGGGTAAAGTACTTATGTTATAGAGTAATGGGGAAGAACATTATTTA
Organism: Artemisia argyi; assembly: GCA_030686995.1. Taxonomy (NCBI): domain Eukaryota; kingdom Viridiplantae; phylum Streptophyta; class Magnoliopsida; order Asterales; family Asteraceae; genus Artemisia; species Artemisia argyi. Next base: position 24,668,861 of record CM060696.1, read on the forward strand.
TTACCCCCATATGTGCGTTAATCTTAAAAGTACTCCAAGTGTTTTGATTATCTTGATTCGAGTCATTAGACTAGTTTATAGAAAAAAAGAAAAGAGAAAAAACATACGGACTACCATCCCGTTTCATTCTATGTTTGTTTTAAGTTTTTGTTATTTTTGATTTATTAACTTAAGTCGAGTCTAGTCTTGGCTTAGCAACGCCATATTATACATGTAATTAACCAAGATGATTAACTCGCCACCAGTAAATATTGCCTTTATCTAACAAAACTGTGTATTCCATATCCCTACACCTAACGTTATAACCCTTTGAAAGACCTCTTTGATAGTTTATCCTAGGTGCTTACGCCAAGTGTTGGAGGTTTGATCATTTCCAAAGCCTATGGTAATCTATTTTGCTATGACAGGTAGTGAGAGATGTATTCCATTTCCATATTGTGATATATACTTTATGACACCCGAGAGATGTGAGTATCTAAACACTATTTATGAGGTGCTAGTGTATGACATCCGTGCTTGTCTTTGGTCTTTAGTGGAACAATTATTTGTTGCAATTACTTTTATATTAGTGTTAAATGACCCCTAACTTGTATTTTGATTAGAATAAAAGCGCATTTGCTTGAGGACAAGCAAATCTCAAGTGTAAGGGTATTTGATGATGCGAAAATTGAACCGTTTTTAAGGGGTTATTTAAGCCCGAATTCGAATTTATTTGATCAAATATTGCCCTAAATCATTCCTTTTGTCATTTTAGGTACTTTTGGAGTGAAATCTGGAAAAGGAAGCATTTTGAACGTTTTTGGAGCATAAAAGCGAAGAAAACGGCAAAGTCTTAATTTTCCTTGCTGGGAATAGTACCTGACGGCGTCACTTGCTTCTTAATGACGGCGTCAAGAGTAATACAAGAGGTGGAAGTGGATGATACACGTGACGATCCAGAAAGTTTTGTACTAAGGAGATGACGGCGTCACCCAAGGCCGTCATGGTCCATATATTAGTGACGGCCCAGAACATAATTACACATGACAGCGTCAAAAGTGGATCTAGGCAATCCGATTTCATTATGGGCGGCGAGTTGACGGCGTCACAGATTTCTTCATGACGCCGTCACCCTGTAAAATCTATATATAGTTTTCCAATTTTCATTCATTAGGGTGTAACTTTTAGTGTGCAACTTTGAGGAAGAAACCCTAGGTCGAATTTTTCCAGCTTTTTCAAAGGTTTCAACCCTTTGAACTTTTCATGTCAATTTGAGATAAGTACTCTTTCCATTCAATCAATATGTCTATGTGTTGCTTGAATATATCTTACACTTGTCTTCAATTTAACATGCTCGGCTAGATCTCTTTTGTGTTTGTTTAGATGTAGTGAAACCTAGATGTTAATTATGGGTTGATTGTTTTTTTATAGTTGTTACGGATGATTGTATTCGATGTTAGGTTTAAGAAAACTGGCAGACTTCCATTGGTGACATGTTTGAACGCCTTAAGAAACATGATCAGAGGTGTACTACGATTTTTGGTTGTATTTAATGCGTAGGAGAATTCTAATGATCCCATGTTAGAAGCTTCTAACGGCTCGACATAGGAGTGAAGTAGGATCCTATAGAGTTAGAGAATATTGTATACGGCCCTATGACTAGTATTAAGGAATTCGACCCGTCATCCATGCAATTGTAACAAGCTATTAACCTGTAAAAGATATCTAGGGAGTAATGAAACCTAAGTAAACACAACTTTCCCTATCATTGTTTACATCACTAGTATAATTAGATTTCATTTAATTTTGTTATTTTATTTTGATTGGATCTTTAGTTATTGGGTTAGTTGGCTAGCAACTAATTCAGCCCATTCTTCCAAAAACCGAGATTTTATTTGCATTTACAAAATATAAAAAATACAAAAAGAATCATCTCTCACCTCTAGACTTAATTTAGGAGACTTTCTAATCCTAGAGACACTATTCCTGAGTTGAACGATCAATCCCCCGGTACTTGTCACTATACTATACTACAACGATCAGGTACACTGCCTGGTGGGGGTTGTAAGCTTCTCGAGATCCCTCAAGAGGTAAAGCCTGGTGCAATTCCCACGTATCAATATCTTCATCCGTGATTGTGCTATCCTTAGAACTGAATACCATTTCAGCACCAAACCTGACCATTTGTAGCAATTCATCCTTGTGTTATGTTACAGTCGATTAGAAAAATACATGTTACCATATGATTCATTTAAGATGCTTCCAGTCAAATGCAGCAATCAAATGATAAGAACCTCAGTACAGAAACCGAACACTTGAACTTCTTTCTTCTGCCCGATTCTAGAGCACCATCCTGAGCTTGTAAATCCACTTGTGGATTCCTGCATAATATATATAATAGAATACCATTCTTCTTAATCCAAAATCTCTAGACTGGAAAAGCTTTGTTACTGCAAAGAAAACGTCTGTGGCTTCATTCTGCAAATAAACAACAATATAATCCAGTCTGACACCACCAGTGACCTTGTACGCCAACTCACTTGATTATTGTTTAAAGCAAAGACTGAAATACTTTTGAGAAAAAAATGTCACCTTTTTATCGCTTAGTCTTTTAGCAGCTTGAGTTATCATTTCGGATGGCAAAGGTCTAATATTAGACTTTGCAAGATCACATATAACTGCTACCGCTTGTGTTCGCACTTTATCATCAAAGTCTAATAATCGACCTTAAAGTTCACCTGCTCACTCATAACATTAATAGAATAAAAAAATAAGTAAATAACATAAAATGTGAGAGATGATGATATGACATCAACTTACTCAGAACAGCAATGGATTCTTCCCCTAATGGATTGGTTAAGTAGAAAGATCTAGCACATACTACGGCGTTAAGTCTAACAGAAGCCGATTTATCAGTGAATCTATTTAGAAATTCTATGAAGAGATGATGATACTCTTGAGCAACATGATGTCCTGGAATTAAGAAAAGTTTTCCAACAAACTTTACAGCTGTTATCCGAACATCAACCTGATCAGTTTGTAAGTTACAGAAAGTAAACTCAAATAAGAATTCCAAAGAAATTGTTGTTCTGAATTTTTTAGCTCAATAAGTTGATTAACTCAGACTCAGTAACTGTATATACTGTACATAACATTGAACTCGCGAAAATAGAAAGATGGACCAATAGTTCCCTGAGTTAAGTTTGATACAACAACAATAAGCATTTGTGGAGCACATTGGAAGATTTCGTATATAATATCATGCTATGATTCTTTGAGTTCACTGTTTAGATTGTCTCGGTCCAAGATAAAACGGTTGAGAAAACGACAAACTAATGGTTGGAGTGCCTGACTGCAATGGTCGATAACAGAAACAGCATGCTGAAAAGAAGCGGGAGAAGCATCCTGAAAAAGAGTTGTGAATACTTAGAGAAAACATGAAAAAACAAAAATGAGTCTTGCCGTCATATATAATAACTGAAAATTAAGAGCAAATAACTACTACTATTCTAGTAAGCACGCACTACACTGGATTAAGATGTTCAACATCTATGCTCTGACTTACGGTTGGGAGTTGAGATATGTATTTGTACTCTCTTAATATAGTGTTAGGATTGCTACCGAGCCCACATGGAGTTCCACTCAAAAACCAATTGGCAATACGAGTAACCCATCAAGCTTATATGCAGACAATTAGTTATTTTCTTTTCGATGTAGTTGGGTTTGCACCCAACACGTAGTTTATATGAATCTTCATTTAAATGGATCCTATCATACAATATATACAATGATATGAGGATTCTCTTTAAGTGTGCATGTGAACAAGAGGTACCTATAATTATTTCAAAGTAAATAACCAATTAAGGATACAAAAACATCATGTTTACTAATTGTATCACTAGATCCGGTTAATGTTTTCTATGATAACAAGGGAATGGGATTCGGACCTGTTGGGAACACACTTTATTTAAATCAAGTGTAGGTCATTGAGTTTTGTAATAGGTTGCTATATAACGTTAGTACGTTAAGTTTTAGTAAGTTTTATGTTATTATTATTAATTATTCATGTTTTGTCAAAGTCTAAGGGCTAAATATAGCAATTAGTGAAACATGTAAGTTGCCCTAGACAAGGGCTATAAATACTCTTGTAAACCCTCCAAGGAGGGTGTTGGTTCTTGCTTAATATCATTCCATATTGTCTTTCACAAGTTCCTTCCACTCTTTCTCTCTCTAACTTTCTCTCTCTAAGATTAAGTGGTTATATGTTATGAAATGGTGACCTAACAAGTGGTATCAATCGCCAAGGGATAGATTAGGTTGTTTTAGTTTAGATTTGGTTGAAATTTTGGGCTTAAAAAGTTAATTTTTCTCGGTTTTCAGCGAGTTAGTTTGAGTTTTAGCGAGTTAAATTGAAGATTAGCGAGTTAGGTAACATTTCAGCGAGTTGGGTTTTGAAGATTAGCGATTTAAGTAACATGTTAGCAAGTTACATAGCGAGTTACATCTTCAAGTTTGGCTAGTTAGCCTTATTAGCGAGTTAGCTAAAATTCCTTATAGTTTGACTAGTAAGGAACTTATTACTACCCTCACTTAAGGCAAACTCTTGATTGACTAAACCTTCCTAGCGAGTTACAATACTTTCTGCGTGTTAGAATTTTCTCGGCGAGTTACAACTTTCCTAACGAGTTAGAATCTTCTCTACGAGTTACAACTTTCCTAGCGAGTTAGAATTTTCTCTGCGAGTTATACTCTTCTGCGAGTAACAAGTCCTTTAGCGAGTTACAAGTATTTCTAGCGAGTTAGAACTTCTGCATGTAAAGTTTTTTGTAACTACTTCATCTTCAACTTTTGCTACAACATCTAAACTTCTACAACAACCTTGTTTATCCTTCAAAGATCCATCTCATCTTAACAAGTTTATCTTTCTTATCTTTCTCTCTATTTTAGTAAAAGTTAATTTTTACAGGAGACTAAACGTTCAATTTTTACGCGAAATTCAAATTTTGGTATAACGGTGAAAATTTTGGCCCAAAATTCAAATTTTTTCGGTGAAATTTGGCGACAAAATTTTTGAAACTCAAAATTTTCTTGTAACCTTTGAATTGCATTTTATAGTGATTTTCAAAATTTTGGGAGAGAAAATTTTCAAAATTAATTTTGGAGGGAAAATCAGAAATCACTATTTCGATCTTGTGTGTCATATATCAACTATACAGTTTAGTTTGATTATTCCGATTATATCGCAACAATCACGGGGGAGAGAAAATGTATCAATCAAGGTCGCTAATGAATGAACAAGTTCACAACTCCATCATCCAACATATCTTGCTCTATGGCAATGAGTCAAGACCTCCCATGTTACTCCCAGGAACCTACACTGATTGGAAACAGAGATTTCAACTATGGCTCACAAATCGTCCTGATGCAGATATCATCCTTAAATCCATCCGAGATGGTCCATACAAAGTGATATTTCTTTTTGACTCAATCAAACCAGGGATTATGAGACTACAAACTGCTGCAGATTTGAATGCTATTGAACTTGCTCAGTACATTGCTGACAAACAGGCTGCATGGTTCATCACATTAGCTCTTCCCAATTCAATTTACATGAATATGGACTATCAAGCCAGTGCTCATGACATGTGGGATAATCTTGAAGCTATGCATCGTACAGAAGAACTTCATCACATCAGAATGAAACATATTCTTGAATCTTGTCTAAACATGAATCCTCTGCAGACCATTCTCCCTGCTCCACCATCCCAAGCTGTTGACCATGGATTATTAATTTACACTCCGAATGGTCTATTCTTCAATCCTCCAAATGCACCTGAGCCTATCTTCATTCCACAGTACCATCCTGCAACACTAAATGATCATATGCAATCTCTTCTGCAAAATCTAGTGAAGCTTGGACAAGTATCTACTGAGAAGAGCAAAGGCGTAATGACTTCTACTTCTAAATCCTTAAACACAATGGAAGATACTGATGATGAAGAAGATCTTATCGAACCAAGCATGGCATTTATGGCATATATGGAAAATATGGCAAATGTGGAAACTCAAGATTATGATTCAACTCCACTCTTTTGACACTGATGCTGAAAACGATGCCACACTTAGTCGCATGGAAGATATAGGGGGTAATCTCAATTCTGTTTTGCAAGGTTTTATGGCAGATATTCCATCTGATGATGAATATGAAGATTTGGAGGCCAATACAGCAGATGTGATGTTAATGGCAAACATGCAAGAATTTCAGACGAATGTTACAAGCCCAGAGTATGATTCTGATGATTCTGAAGATCTGTTTATGGAACTAAACAAAGGACTGATATTACTAACTAAAAATTCTCACAATTTAAGAATTCAAAGAGTCAAACTTCATCTAACCCTCGAAATCAAGCAGTCAAGCAAGGTGAAATAGTTGTTATACAAGGAAGGAATGCTCAAAGGTTTGTTAGGAATGGTGAGAATACTACAGATGTCGGTAATACAGGCAATGAGGATAAAGTTTTGGAAGATCAAGATGACAACAGCAGATTGGGGAATGATACGGATGTTGATTCTGCTGACAGACTTATGACTTAGAGCCCAACTTTGACAAAGAACAGATGGATGAGGAAGATATCATACCCATCTATGACATAGAACCTAACTTTGACAAAGAGCACATGGATGAGGTACAATCTACTGTTGACATATTATGCCTGCAAATGAGAAACAACAATCTGAGCAACCTAACTTCAGTAATGAAGGAGAGGTTGACCAAGATGTTGTACAATGTCTTGACAAACACTCTGAGTCTGAGTCCTTACCTGATAATCTAATAACTGAAACATCAAACCAAACTCTTGAGTCAGAAATCATTCTTCTCAAAAAGACCATCGCCCAGTTTCATAAAGATTTTTCAAAACTGGAGGCACATTGCATCTCACTTGAACTTAAACTACAAAACGAATCTCTAACTTCGGGCAACAATGGTCAATTTTTTAATGAACAAAGTAAACGCGTGGATACATTAGTTAAAGAAAATGAGCTTTTAAAAGGTCAAATTCAAGCAAAGGTGTTTTCACATGCTGCATTGCAAATCAAATTAAGAAGATTGACTTGCCAGAGTGTGGATACTAAGTTTGCAAAACCATCAATCTTGAGGAAACAGCCTTTTCAAACAATCAGTGGTTAGACAACCAACTGCATTTAAATCTGAACGATATAAATTTTCAAAATCTCGGTTTGCCTCCCAAGTTTTTGAGAATAACAATTTGACAAAACCAGTCACTCCACATTCTTGGCCTAAGAAAAATGCATATGTGTCTGCTAAATCTCAACATGTGATTATACTTGGCTCATCTAGGATTAGTTCGAAAATAGTGTCTAAAACAAGCATTAAAAATAAAGATTCTGATGGCATATATGACATGTACAAGAACTATGATCTAGAAAAGGCTAGGAAAATGGCGCTACTTCAAAAGGATGGAATTCTAGGTTCAAAACCTCGTGTGATGCCTTCCACTGTAGTACAAAGCACTGCAAGTAGTAGCAAACCAAAACATAAGAGTACTTAACAAACTAATAGGAATTGGCTAACATCTAAGAGTAGTTACATAAATAATCATGTTGTCTGTGCTTTAAAATATCTTCAAAAAGGAAATTCACTTGCAATGGCACAATCTACTAAGACAAACAAACCCGTTGAACCAAAAGACAAGATTCAGAAACCTAAGAAGTGGATTAATAGCGGACATAGGTTTTCTCAAATAAGTGACGCTCCTATATTTCATTCCACTGCATCTAAAAGGAAAACATCTCCTAGATCTAACATTAGGTGGGTACCCACGCGTAGAATTTTCAAATCGATTGGTCTTAGGTGGATTCCTACAGGAAAGATTTTAGACATTTGCACCAAAACTAATGTGAACTCCACAACATCTACCCCTGAGACAAGAATGAAAACCATCAGAATTGTGTGTTCGAGTGTCAAGAAGATAATTGACACTACATCTTTATGCTTCTAACATCTAGAACCCAGTTACACTTGGATATCCATGTTCTCTGTGTTGTCTCTTCCTTCTTTCTTTACAAATACAACAGGGATGGCTTCGGAACAACTTAGTTTCAGACCCGAGCTTAATGACAATGGATTCCGAGCACAACAGCTTAGGACCCACATCCAACCATCTGAACTTTCCAGACTCTTCGGCTGAACAATTGTCTCTCACCCGCAAAGAATTGGAAACCCTGTTTGCTCCACTGTTTGATGATTCAATTGAAAACCGTCCTCAAGAGGTCTCACCAATTTCCACTGCACACCCTGAGAATATTCAAGTACCTAACACACCTCAACAAACAACCACTATTGGGAAAGACGGTCCTCCAAGTGAATCTCCAACAACAGCAGAACAAACCGCTTCCAACTCCAGACAATCAGCTAAAGATCCATAACAACAATCTGTACCACAACCTGCAGATTATGACAGAAATGCTTTCTTCAATCCATCTGCACCGACTCTTGTAGAGTCATCTTGTAGCAATTTGGATCGGTCTAATATGCATACGTTCTACCAACATCACCCTTCGACACGTCATTGGACTTAAATGGATTTGGAAAAACAAGATGGACGATGAAGGCACAGCGATTTGCAACAAATCTAGTGTAGTAGCAAAAGGATAAAGTCAATAAAGCAGGATTGTACATCACTGTCATCAACAAAAGCTTAGTATGTAACCATGTCTGCTTGCTGTGCTCAAGTCATTTGTATGACAACTTAGCTCACGGACTACGGCTATGTATTTGACAATATCCCAATTTACTGCCACTCAAAGAGTGCTATTGCAATCTCATGCAACACCATTCATCATTCCAAGGCCAAACAAATTTCTCTCCGATACCATTTCATCAAAGAGCATGTCGAGAAGGGTACAATTGAATTATATTTTGTGGATACTGAATACCAATTGGCGGACTTGTTTACAAAGGCATTACCTCCATCAAGGTTTGCTGATATAGTTTACCAAATTGGTATGCGGTGTTTGACCCCTGATGATTTGCCAAATTTTATTAAAAACTAAGTGAGTCAAACATCAAACTCCTTTTGTAAATATTTTATCAAAAAGTAAATACAAAAATATAAAACTTTCAAAAAAAATCTTCTTTCTCAATGTACAAATTTCGTATCTTCAAAACTATGTTCCTCCATTAAAACAAATTTTGCTTTACATTGTCAAAATGGAACATGTTTTGAGGGGGAGAAAACTTTCACAAAATCATGAAGTTTGCACGCCGCATCATAATTCTTCAAGAAAAATTGTTTCTTCATCATTCGGATTAAAAACTCATGTTCAAAAAGTTCTATGATCTCTCGAATTAAAATGTGCAAAAAGGTTTCACAAAATAAATGCTAATCTGAGGGGGAGAAAAAGAAATTTTTCTGCAACGATCCCAAATTAATTTAGTTTGGACTTCAAATGGAAAAGTAATTAACCTTCAATGAGTAAAGATTTACAAAAGTCTTAAACTTAGGTAAAAGGACCTTGCATGGAAAATGAAATGGGCTCAGGGATGGCTAGTGTCATACAATTAAACTTTTCTCTACACCTAAGTGACACTAGTCAATGTTTCCACAAATGTTCTCAAAAGTTTCACACATAATCGAAAACCTCAACAATTCAGGCTAACGATTTTTTTTCCTTGATTGTTTCCGATTGTGAGTTTCTAATTTCTTTGTTGTTGTTGTCTAATCGTTCCCTAAATGTTTCAAATGTTTTCAACGGTCAAAAAGGCATAATCAGAAACTAGGGTTTATGTAATTATCGATCGGGGCTTTCATTTTTAAGTGTTTAGTCTAATTAACCAGTTTATATAGCTTTAGAGAACGCTAAAGAATGCTCGATTGGTGTGTTTGCTCGATTAGGAACAACGTAGGTTTGAAATCAAGTGATTTAGGGTTTAAGATGTCTTTGCTGCTGCTACTAGGGCATTTGTTTGTACAGTATTCTTGCATTATGATGCTAACATGCATGCAAAGTCTCAATTCATAACCCCAAACCATGAGAATAATTGGAAAATTTTGAGTTAAAGAATGAATTAATCTGTGATATTATGTGTTAATTTGAGAATTCTGAGCATTTTGGTAGATTTAGAATGAGTTTTTGATTCATCTGTATACTTATTTATGCCTGATACATTTCTCTGTGTGCAAGTACATGTCATCCCACTGAAACTCAATACTTCAACAATTGTCAAAATGTTTCTTATGGAACATATTTTGAGGTTAAAGGGCTAAATGTGTCAAAAAGGCTAAACTGGTAAAAGGATTCAAAATGGTGAGAAACAATTTTTTTTTTCAAACTACACACTCTCGTTTTACACCGGTAAAGCAAGTGTGAAAACCAAAGCAAAGTCGTTTAAAATCTTTCAAATTTTCAAAATCTGGAATGCTTTGGTAGCAATAAAAGAATGACTTTGATCTGAACATCCCAAATACCGGAGGGTTTCCATTCATCACAAAATCAAATCTTCAAAAAGAACCCGTGAGGTTCAACTCTAAATGGAAATCTTCTTCTTCAGATTTTAAAACTCAAAAGGGAGACTCCGGGTCTCAAACAACTTTCAACAGTAAAAGAGTTTTAAATTTCAAACATTCTTTGTTGTATAATACTTGATTGTGTTTTCTAAAATCTTGAACAGAATCATCTCACGAATTGTCAAAAAGTATTTCTTAAATACGATTCAAAATTCTGCTCAAGAAGACTATCTCTCGAATAAACTTCATTATTTGAGGGGGAGTATTTCGTTAAAAGAAAACAAATTTTGTATTAAAACGATGGCTTGTAAGTTTTTCAGCTTACAACCCGGGCTTAAACATGATGAATTGTGTAACACCCCCAAAATACCGCAGCGGAAGACTGTGTCACTGAGGGTGCTACTTCATAATACAAAGTACAAGTTATAGAAAACGAACTCTAAATGAGACGATTTGAAAAGTTACCATTCGATTAATGAATTCAAAGTTACAAACATGAGATTCCAAAGTATGATACATAAATGTATACAATGTTTTGAATGGTAAATGATAAAAGCGTAAGTCTTCAGAATATGCAGCTTGACTCTAAGTTCCACACACTAGCTATTGCCTTACTAACCTGAGATAAACATGCTAAAGTGTCAACACAATGGTTGGTGAGTTCATAGAGTTTGTCTTAAAACAGTTGAAAAAGCCTCAAAAGAATGTTTACACAGCAAAGGCATTGTGAATCCACTCAGTTACAAGTCCCGCCATAAGAGACTGGTAACCTGTGTGTTCACAACCCACTGCTAATATATAGTTTCTCAGGATTATATTCACCCATGGTCACGTCATTTTGGACCCATAGGCGCGGAACCACCATCCCAAATAGTACATGTCACCCAACGTCTCGAATCTTGGACTTGGGTGGGGGTGTAGGCCCATACTAGTACTATTAATACCTCTCCTTTGACAGCATAGAGTATTGTGTATGTATGTAAATACAAATCTTGTATTTAAATTAAGCAAGTATAGTGTAACAAGTATGTATAACGCAATCAAGTATAATTATCATGTATAACGCATTCAAGTATAATGCCAATCAAGTATAACACAATCAAGTATAAATGTTTTGAGTATTTGTACAAGTAAGCAAGTAGTTGAGCATGTATCCCCCCCAAGAGTTAAAACAAGTATGAAAAGAGTAGGGGCTATGACTCACCTTAAGCTTATGTAATGAGAAATGAAAGTGGTAGTCGAATCGCGAAAGTCACTAAGAGCAGCCTATAATAGAACGTTGCGACTTAGGTTTGGAGTAACGTCTAAGAATACGAAGAATTGCCTATATATGTCTTGCATAATGTTCATGATGTAGTACTTAGTATATAGTGTAAGTCTTTGAATATAAATGGTTTATGAAACATGTATAAGTTGTATATCTCTTACTACCGTTCGGGCCGACATAATTCAGAAGTCATGGAGTAAACGTTCGAGGAGCCAGGACACTTTAATTCATAAATCCACAACTCATCTCGACGGCTTACTTAATGAACTCCTCACATGAGGCTCCCTACTATTGTAGTATTTGATAACATATATATATATATATATATATATATATATATATATATATATATATATATATATATATATAAACTTTTTGATCTTTAAAAGTTATATGGTCTTTAGCCGTGGCTTTGCCATGACCTTGGTCATTGTTACCATGGTCTTGAGACTCAACCTTGGCTTTACCCATGGTTGTGGTCTCGGCTTTAGGTCATGTGACCTCTTGGTCTCATCTAAATATAATCATTATATAGTAACTTTGGTCTAAAAATGGGCTGTTAAGAATTTGAAGAAATTATCACTCGGAAAGCCTTTTCAGGGCTCGAGCTTCTTTAATCCTGAACGAAAACGTCGTTCCGGACAACTTTTGTGTTTTAACTTTTTGATGAATCGGACCAGAAGTGGGACTTTTAAAATCAAAATTTGATCAGAATGCTATTTAGGCAGTCTTGCCGTTTTGGTTTCGCTAACTTTAAATGGTCATAACTTTTGACTCGTGTACTCGTTTTGGGTGATTCAAATTGCTATGTTTTCCTTGTTAAGTCCTCTTTAACAGTAAGTAAGTGTCAAATATCATATTTTTACTATTTTGGTCGTGGTTTTCCATAAAAATCACTAGTTTGCTTGTTTACTTGTCATAAGTTAACATATGTATACCAATACTCGTTTTATCCATTTTTAAACATCATGAACACAATAACAAGAACATATATAGCATGAAAGAACCATAATAAGCATGAAAATGATATTGAGCAAGAAAGTGTATAAGGGTTTCTTACAACTTTTGGCTTTCACTTAAGAAAGGAAGTCAAGTATAGAACTAGGACACTAAACCTAATCTTGTAAACCCTTCACCATAACTCTTGTAACCCTTGCTAGCCTTGATCTAACCCTTGTGAAAACCATTTAACTTCATCCCTAGTAACCTTGTGTAGCTCCTAATTCAACCATGGAATCACCAAACAAACTTAAGAACTAGGTAGAGAATACTAAGACCATGAACTTTGTAGTGTAACTTGTATATTGAAGATCAAAGGATCATGGTGCTAGGTATTGATGTTGTGGCGTTTTTGGTGATGAAGAAAGGAAGAGATTAGCTTGCTATTTATACTATGAATGAGGAGGTTAGGAAGCTTACTAGGAAATTACAATAACTTGGTGACAAAGTTGTAATTAAGTAATGATCTAAAGAATCAATGGTCAAGATTTAACCACAAGTGTGAATGCCCCCCCTAGTGGCGGTTCATGAACTTGGAGAACAAGGTGTGGACTTTTGATGGTATTATCCTAAGTATGTAGCTAGTTTTGACTCCGTAAGTTGCTAACCGTAAGTTGTTAAGTCACGAAACGTAAAACCGGGTATCCTAAAAATATGAAACTTATAAATATGGTAGAACTTATCAATATACTCCATAATAAAATATAAAATGAGTGGTAGGTTCTATCGGGTGCTAAAACCCTGCTAAAAACTGGAAACACGGGTCTAAAACGCGTAATTCGCGTAAAACGCTGAACTGAAAAACGTAAAATTTCAAAACTTTTGGAATTGTCCTAAAATGAGAGAAAATCATATTTCTATTGTTTATAATGTTTTATGGACATATCGGGATGCTGGAAGAACGTTTAAACCTAAAAGTAAATCTCGGACACGGCTTTGTGATTTTTGCAGAAATGATCCGACGAGCGTCAAACTCTCGGATTATCGTTAAAATAGTTTAACTTACGAGAATATGAAATAAAAATTTCTGAGATGAATAGTGAAAAGTGAATAGTAAAAAGTGAGTAGTAAAAAGTGAATAGTAAAAAAGTGAATAGTGAAATTTTCGGGAATAAAAGTTAACCTGAAATTGCGAATTGTTACAAATTGTGCACACATTTCAGTGTACAACTCGGGTTTCAAAGAAAGGAAAGTGCCTTGCTAAACCATTCTTTAAAACCAAACGTGCACTCATCCATGAAAACAAGAAGAAGTTCTCATGCAAAGCTTATCTAAAACTTCTTAATCTTGAGCAAAATTTATTCAAAATTTTTCAAAAGGTTTTTCAAAACTTTTCAAAATTTTGCTAAAGATTTTTCAAATCTTTACTCCCCAATTCGCTCCAAAGTTTCAAAATGTCAAAACTTATGCTAGTTTTGAAAGGGAGTATTTCAGTGTATAAAGTTTTAGTTACCTTGAAGCAAAATTTATTCAAGAATTTTTCAAACTGAAATTTCTAAATCTTTCAGAATTTTGCTTCAAGAAGACTCCTTCCCTCAAACTTTAAAAAGTTTAAAATTCTCAAAACATATGCGAGTTTTGAGGGGGAGTATTTCCAAAACAAAATGCTCTGTCAAAATCATGCTTATTGGCTTGTGCACACATTACTGTGTACAACCCGTTCTTGTAAAGAAAGGACCCTGAGGTACGCTTCAGTGCCTCAATCCTGGTATAAGGAGCGAAGGCTTCTTACTTTTGAGTAGAATTTATCAAATTTTCAAAGTTTTTCATAATTCTGCTCAAAAGGACAAGTATTTCACCTCAATAAGTCTCAACACTTGTTGAGGGGGAGCATTTGTAAAATTCTTTGTTCTAAAATGGAAAAGTTCTTGGTGTCAACTCCCCGTAAACCTCAAAATGCATATTTTAATCAAAAAGTTTATAAAAAACAACAACAAATATGCAATTTTTGAGGGGGAGAAAAGGAAAAAGTGATTAAAATATGAATGGTTAAGGATGCTAAAATTGAATCTCGTGCGAGCTAGACTCAGAATTGACCCAGGAATTGACAAAACAAAAGTTAGTAATCAAAAAGACTTATCCTTGACGGGTAATGACATCCAGTTAGTTATTAGAGCTAGTTGTCACCTAAAAGCTGACAATGGAACTCTCTAACTAGCCACGTAAAAGTGTCTCGAAAAGGATTTGTCTAAGTAGAAATGTTCCGTTTCGAGAAACTTTCTGTGGACTCGACCAGGCCGGGTAATAACAAAGCTAGTCTAACTAGTGATGTAAGCGTGCCTCGAATCGGTCTTGTTCACTGAAAGTGGATCAATTCAAAGGTGCTTGCTCCTCCCGCATGTGCAAATTTAATAACACATAAGCACATGTGAAGGGGGAGCCCTTCAAAAGAAAACACAAAACTCTCAAAGTGTTAAACAAAATTGTTTGATAATCACAAACACTTTGAGAGATTTTCAAATGGTGTTTATGGCAATTATAGGATAGTCATGGAGTAATAAGGTGACTAAGGTTAGGGAAAACCGTCCTATGATCCGCCAGAGCCGGAGGGATCTACCCAAGGACATCACCAATAGTTAGTATTAGAAGTCCTTAGGTATGATATGAAAAAAGGAGTAAAGAATGAAAGGAGAAAGAAGGGGTTGAAGAATTAAAAAGAAAAGTAAAGAAAATGGTGAAAAGAAATAGCCCTCCATATGTTCAACCATAGGGCAGACACCGGGTTCAATTCATATGCTACTGGTTTTTGCTAAGGCGACACCGGTATTGAAGACAAAGACGTCATGGACCCAGTGACGCAATGCACTAAACCTTCTTAACCACTCAAGTTCTCTTAAAAGATCTTGTTTCATTCTCACGGGGAACCCTGCATAATCTATCGACCGCTCATTAGGAGCCATGTTGATATTGAAACAGTAGACTCCTCCCCAGTCTCTGATGACTAAATGAAGCACTTATCGAGTCTAGAGCCCCGGGATTACATCATAAGATCTCTTAGGAACACTTAATATTTCTACGCTGGTTGTTCTAAATCAATGGACACCAGTTGTAAATTATCGAGTCCTTCGCAGATCTTAGCAATCTGCCGAGAAAGTTTATGAGAAGATTTACTTATGTATTTCTCAATGATTGAATGGAAACTCCTGCCAGGGTCAACATCAAACAGCCCTGACAGTAGGCCACTTCGGTAACTCCTTGTGGGTTACGCTTAGTGTTCGCGGTGGTTCCAAAATGGTCTACAGTCGTAGGGTGATCTCCAGCAACTCACCCATTCGTTGATGTACTTAGTAGATCTTGTAAGCCCTCTCGGGGGGTATCCGAATTGGGAACGGCCTTGGTAAAGGTTAGAAGGAGTCTTCACACTATGTTGTTGACGATCTCTAATTCCGAACCTGTAAGTACCGGTTGTTTATTGCTAACTGTTTACCTGCAGCAACACATCACCTCCATGACGATATATTCCACATGCTCATACATACATCTTGTAGTCAAAGAAAGCTCCCCCAAAGATCTAAGCAACACAAAGTTCATCGAAAGATTCTCCACCAAATAGAGGAATCTACAAAGTAAAGAGACTAAAGATCAAAGTGAAAGAAAGGAAACTACGTGTGTATGAAAGTCTAAGTCCAAAGATGTATGAGCATGTTGGAAAGATGGACAAGCACCAAAGACGATGAAGTAACATAAGGCAGATAACGGCACAATCACAACAACATCACCAAGAACAAAGGTTTAAGAACAAAGAACATTCATCTTACATCATTTTTGAAGACGTCAATTACTACTAAAGTCAAAGTTCAAGAGTTAGAAGATCTCGACGTCAGGAAACCTTTGATGACCAACACTTAGGGGGAGATTGTTGGGAACACACTTTATTTAAATCAAATGTAGGTCATTGAGTTTTGTAATAGGTTTCTATATAATGTTAGTACGTTAAGTTTTAGTAAGTTTTATGTTATTATTATTAATTATTCATGTTTTATCAAAGTCTAAGGGCTAAATATAGCAATTAGTGAAACATGTAAGTTGCCCTAGACAAGGGCTATAAATACTCTTGTAAACCCTCCAAGGAGGGTGTTGGTTCTTGCTTAATATCATTCCATAATGTCTTTCACAAGTTCCTTCCACTCTTTCTCTCTCTAACTTTCTCTCTCTAAGATTAAGTGGTTATATGTTACGAAACGGTGACATAACAGGACCACTTGCAAATGAGTGGGGTACCATTTAAGTTGACAAAGATGATGGTGAAAAAAGAGCATTTAAGTAAGATGGTAGCAAGTTACCTTTCTGTCCTTTAAGAGATTACGTAAAACAACTTCTAGAAGTGCTTGAGAAAATTTCTCCTAAAAAATACCCGACATTATCGTTGACATTACGCCAAATACACTTGAAGAATGCTCTTTCCTGCAAAACAATCCATAGATCACTGTAAACAGTAAACAATTCATATAAATATTCTATGTTTTTAATTTAATTTTTTCCTTTGTGTGGAGGAGCAAATAAATAGTCTAAATGTGTAACACAGAAAAGAACAAGCATAAGTAACATACCTTAAAACACTGAAAAATATATTGAACGTCTTCATAACAAAATCTTCACCTCTTATATCGAGCATTCGCACACAGAAATTATATTTTGTGATAGTCTCCAATAGCTCTACCCTCTTATATCCAGTCTGACACCACCGGTGACCTTGTACGCCAACTCACTTAATTACTGTTCAAAGCAAAGACAGAAGAGATATTAGTCTATGTGCATACCTGTCAACAAGACTGCCCATTTTCTTGTTCTTCAAATAAAGTTTCACTTTAGGATACCTGTAACAGATGTCATCGAGTGCTTCTTGAAATTATTTAGTAGTAAGTATTCCAGAGTTGTCCTTGTCAGCCTTTTTGAATATAGAGGAAATATCCTCCTGTCAAGAATTCAAATTTGAGCATAAAAGTAAGCATATTGTTAAAAAAAGGGTATAATGTCCAAAGGTAAAAAATAGATGTACCATGACTTTACGTTGATTTATAGTAGCACAATCGCCAAGTGCATATGCTGTTGGTTCCATCAACTCGAAGCCATTTATCAGTAGCTAATACATGTCGATGCCCCTATGAAATAGCAAAAACACATGTATTTTAATAATGACACTCAACTGAAAATCGATGTCAAGCTTGCATCTTAAAGAAGAAAGTATACCTGCCCAATTATTGTATGAAGCAATAGGCAAATGAAGTTTTTGCCAATCTTCTTTCTTAATCTTGATACCTTTCTTCTTGTCCTCTACATCTTGGGCACGAGCATGAATCTCTCTCAAACAACTTTGAAATCTACCTCCTTGATGAGATATTTCCTACACCAACCACCAAAAAAATAAGCAAAAAAGCTCTTTTAATCAGAATAAAAAGCTGATCCATAAATTCCTACATAAACTTTTACAAACATAAATCTCAAATAAGATCACATAACTACACCAGATCTGAATCTCAGACCAACTACTTCCCTCATACAAGATTCGACATAAAACATTCGACATAAAAGATTTAATAATAATAAAATAAAAAAAATAAAAAAAAAAAAAAAAAAAAAAAAACCCTCTTTGGTCTTGTTGCAATTTTTTTACAAACTAATCTAAATCCAAACACTATTACCCTGAAGTGCTTATATATAAGCAGAGGCATAAACAAGCAAATCCCAAACACCCCTTAACCAAATCAGCAATTTTCTTAAACTACATAGTTTTCTCCGAAACACCCAAATTTCGATCCAAACAATCCAACAGAAAAAACCTTAAATCTTATAACATAACAACCAAACAAGATACAACAACATTAAAGATTAATACCTTGCCTTTCAATTACATATGATCATGATCAAAGGTAGGACTAACAGAAACAATAGTAGTAGTAGTACACAAACGGTGCGAGTGTGGTGGTGGTGCGAGCGGTGGTCTTGGTGCGAGCGGTGGCGGTGGTGCGAGTAGTGGCGTTGGTGAGGAGAGTGTTGAGGAGATAGAAGAATAACAGATCTAGTTTTTGTGTAAATGATATTTGGGATGGAGTATTGAAAAAGAGGGCGGGTCAATGAAATATTTGGGAAGGAGGGCAGTTTGATTTTGGGGGAAAATTTAGGCGGGGCCTGTGAAGAGCTGAGGTGAAATTTTATTTGGGAAAGACTAAGAGCGGGACATGTAAAATATTACATATAAATTTAACACATGAAATAGCATTCACTTTTAAATAATGTGTGACAAAGTTTGCTATATGATTTAGCCACATGCACAATTACTTCATGTGACCATATATGGATTTTGGCCACACTGTTGAATTGTGTGACATATATTTGTCACATATGTATATTTATAGTGTGACTAATGTTTCAAACTTATTTGTATCCGTCACACGTCCCAAATTATAAGTGACTAAATAATCAAAACAAGCTTTACCAGATACCTCTAGTCACGAAAAATATTTGAATGTGTGGTTGTAGCCTTAGATGTAATTCTGAAATGGTCACACAAGTCAGATCAAGTGTGGTTGTTTCTTTTATTCTGGTACATTTAGTCACATAAAAGTTACTGTGTAGCCGTTCAAAAAACAACATGTGTGACGAAATCCCAGTTTTGTACTAGTGAATATAGGTTTGAACAATGCTGAAGCTGGAAAAGCTAATGGTAATGTGTCTGCTCAAGCTGGTCCTAGTTCAACTGTGCAAGGTGGAGATGTAGCCTCTCAAGCTGGTCCTAGTTCAACTGTGCAAGGTGGAGATGTAGCCTCTCAAGCTGGTCCTAGTTCAAGTGTACAAGGATATCTTCTTATATACCAACTCAATCCAGCCAAGCAAATCAGTGAATGGGCTTTCCTTTAAGCATGTTTTAAATTCAGGACAAATATGTGTTTAAGTACAATGCTTGTTATCCAAGTATGTAATGCAAGTCCACATAAGTGGCAAACATCAAAGTCCACAACTGTGGCAGTTCTCTAAGTCCTTGTAAAGACAGACATCTAAGACCACATATGTGGCAATTTTCTAAGTCCTTGTAAAGGAAAACTTATAAAGTCCACATATGTGTGGCAATTTTCTAATGGTTATATGTTATGGGATGGTTTATATGTGTGTGATTTACTTCTTTTATTTAAGTTGTTTTGTGACTTGTTTGACTACATTCTGACAACATGATTACTTAGGTACATATTACATTACAAACACTAATTAGCTAACTGTTTACATATCACATTGCTTCACAATTCATTTGGACTTTTTGGTGTAATGAGGTTGCTTGATATGCTTGTTCCCTTTAGCTTGTTTGTGAATATAATTGACTGTAACTCAGTGATACTATTGAAAGTCAAACTAATGGCCTAAATGTTATGGGTTGGTTTATATATGTGTGATTTATTTCTCTAATTTAATACTTACTACCTGATTTATTGAAAGTCAGACTGTGAATTTAACTTGCAAAACACACCTCCCCATTTCCTTAACCATGACCAAGTCTCATTGTGATATTGATCTAAAGGTTCTCTTTAACTCCTTTGTGCTAAATGAAATAATGATTCGCCATTACTAGACAGAGATTCTTCAAGACATGCAGCAGGCACACGATTTGGAGAACAAGTCCAAAAAAATTACTGGAAGGGTCGGCCGCAGGGGGAGCTGATTGTTGGATTTCGAAACTTTTCACGTTCAAGAATTGCAAGGGGCAATACAAAGATGCTTAGGAGACTGCAGACTATTGATAAGCGTAGGGATAAGGCACTGATGATGATGACCAGGCAAATGAAGGACAAGATGTTTAAGAAGATTGAGTTTGCTGTGAGGAATAAATATACACGAGGGGGTTGGGTTAGTTGATTAACAACTAATTTCGCCCACTCTTCCAATACCCGAGAATTTTACTTGCTTTTCATAAAATATAAAAACACAAAAAGAATCATCCTTCACCTTTAGACCTAGTTAGATTAATTTTCAATCCTAACGACACTATTCATGAGTTGAGCGATCAATCCCCCAGTACTTGTCACTATATTATACTACAACGATAAGGTACACTGCCTGGTGGGGGTTGTAAGCTTCTCGAGATCCCTCGAGAGGTAAAGCCTGGCGCAATTCCCACGAATCAAGTTTTTGGCGCCGCAGCCCGGGGAATAGTTATTGTTTAGGTTGAAATTTATTTTGATTAGGTCTACTCATTAGATTCCTTTTTAGTGAGATTTTTATTTTCTTTTTATTAGCTTTCTCGTAGTCTATCTTTTCTTTGTGTATTTGTTCGTAGAAACCTTTCCATTGACTCTTCCGTTCACCATTATGGAGAATGCGAATCCACCATACTACCGACCACGAAACCCATTCACTCCTAATGACATCTTGATGTTCAACCAATATCGAGATGAACCTATCTATGATGCATGGACTCGTTTTAAAATTTTACTCCGAATAGTCCCTCATCATGGTTTCGATCTATGGTACCTAACTCAAATCTTTTACTATAGTGTCCACCCGTATGACCAAAGGTACA
Organism: Artemisia argyi; assembly: GCA_030686995.1. NCBI lineage: Eukaryota > Viridiplantae > Streptophyta > Magnoliopsida > Asterales > Asteraceae > Artemisia > Artemisia argyi. Next base: position 24,690,144 of record CM060696.1, read on the forward strand.
TTGACAATTTTACCAACGTGGACCTTAGGGAATTAAATGCTGAAGAAGCATGGGATGCCGTAGAAGATTGTGCCCAATATTATTATAGAGTAGACAACCCAACAAACAACATCACAAATCAATCGATAACAAGTTTGAAGGAGCAAACAGGAAGTTTGTCTGGGATGATTACTCAGGGATACCTGTGTGGATGTCACCTAAAATCATAGTACAAAACAAACACATAGGTAATCTAGGTACAATGGAGGATGAGGTGGACAATCCAAGCCCACAAAGTACCCCACAAGTCCTACCATCATTTGGGGCACATACACCGCCCGTGACTTACCCGGAAGAAGTAGAAGAGAATATAGGAACCCCAATTGAGGTAGAACCCTTGGACCAAGCACCACTAGAGGATATAGGTTTGAATACTTGTAGTGATAACCTTACTCCTAGTTCTAGGGAATTTCCTAATGTTGATGAACCGGAACCTCAACCTTTACACAACTTTCCATCCTTAGATATACATCTAGGAGACAAAAGAGGAACTGACCCACCCACCAACCAATATTATCCAGGTAGTTTTAGGATGAAGGAAGCCATTCACTCACCCCCTTCACCTCACGTGGCATATTTCCACCCTAAGGGTGTGTATCGCTACTTTCACCCGCACTTAATCCTAAGTGTAGGGAAAACCTCCCCTATTTCCGTTAAATAAGGGTAGAGTCGGGCTCGTGACTCGAACAAAAACAAGCGCTTGTTCGGAGGAAACCCAACCCATGTTTTTAATTGTTTGATGTTTTTAATTTATTTGTTTATTTGTGTCATATATGCATAATCATAGTTGTTTAATTTTCATGTTTCGAATAATTTGTGAAAATGCTTTACTTTGTTTTTAACCTCGTCTTAATTGCATATAAAAGTATTTTTCAAAAAGATAAGTGTAGGGAAATTTATATTTTGTTAAAAAGAACTAAATTCGAACATGAAAACTTCACAATTCATGATTAGCATATATTCTATCTTGTTTGTGTGTCAATAATTGTGGATATGTTTTATGAGTTCCTATTTGTAATTCATTCCACAAGTATCCTATCCTTTTGTTGCTTTCTCTTGTTTCTATTTCTAAGTCTGGAATTACATCTAGTTGTGATTTTTGTTCGGTTTGATGCTTTGGTTTTTGTGTTTGTTGATTACAGGACAAGCAGATGATTTACATTTCTGGAGGGAAGCTTTCAACGTTCATCTTCTTGGAGGTAGATTTAACCATGTTGTCACATTATCCACACCGAACGAATCAGGGGAGTATTAGTTTCTTTCATTCTTATTTATTTTTACTTTTACATCTTTTATCTAGAACATTGGGGACAATGTTCGGTTTAAGTGTAGGGAGGGTATATTAGAAACTATTACTCCACTTGGTTTTTGTTTTGTTTGATAGTGAATGTGTAATAAAACTGAGAGAACTATTTGTTAGGGCAATTTTAGCACCAAATTTAAAATTTTTTGCAACATGTAGGAGTGAAACTTTAGTCTTAATAAGCGTCTCATGGATAGGAGTTGTATGACTAGCACAAAAACCATACCACTCAAAAATTTCCACCCCAAATATGTGAGGTTCGCCCTTAGATCTTTAGGAAAAAGCATTCATTGTTGGTGCTTATGAGTGTACCGGTAGTATTTAGATTCTAGAACTTGTGATAGCGATGCATCCCGAGACTGCTAGTGAGACTACATTCGTGTAGTTAGGATTTACTACATGATAAGAGGCATTAGGATAACCCTTGTTCTACACCTGTAATATAATTACATTGACTTCATAGGTCAAGTAATTCTCCCACACCTTTGCTTTGTACTCATTTTTAGTACACGATACCCCTACTACACCCCTCCGAGCCTATCTTTTCGTTTCTAACTTTAAGCATTTTACTTAAAGGAATAATTTGTTTACAATCCACCCCAAATGTGCAACCAAATCGCCTTAGCCTTCCTTGTATGCACTCATCTTTAGTGCATTATTGTTAATTGTTTAAACCCTTTGTTAGTTGTCTAATTGATTACATGATTATAAGGCGAAAAGTGAACCATTTTTAGGGGGTCATTTTAGCCCGAATTCGAATTTATTTGATCAAATATTGCCCCAAATCGTTCCTTTTGTCATTTTAGGTACTTTTGGAGTGAATTCTGGAAAAGGAAGCATTTTGGACATTTTTGGAGCATAAAAGTGAAGAAAACGGCAAAGTCTTAATTTTTCTTGCTGGGAACAGTACCTGACAGCGTCACAAGCTTCTTCATGACGGCGTCAAGAGTAATACAAGAGGTGGAAGTGGATAAAGTCCGTGACGGTCCAGAAAGTTTTGTGCATTGGAGATGACGGCGTCACCCAAGGCCGTCACGTGTAAAATTAAAGAGTGACGGCCTAGAAAATTTTCTGAAGGCGTCACGTAGGCCGTCACGTGTTAACTTGTCAAAACTTGCGCGCGGAGTAGCTGATATTGTTTTGGTCATAACTTTTGCATACGAACTCGGATTTAGGTGATTCAAAAGCCCATGCGAAAAGGATGAAGAGATCTACAATTTGGTGAAGAAAAGTTGGTCATGATGCCGTCATGATTGGTCTGACGCCGTCATGATCGGGCCGACAGAAAATCAGCCTATAAATATAACATCATAACTTCACTTTTTGTAAGCCCTAAACCCTAAGGTCGATTCCTGGGTTTAGATAGGTGTTTTTCCAGCAACTTAGAGGGTTTCAATCACTCCATAAACATCATGTATTGGTTTGATGATTCTATCTCAATTATGTCTTTCATTATTATTGTTGTTTGCTCTTCATTGATTATGTTTTGCTAATTCACCTTGTGTCAACTTATGATTATGTGAAACTTGTATATAATTGATTAGATCTTATTGATTCCTTGTTGATGTTTATGTCTATCTTCATCAATTAGGGTGTGACACTTCGATAGGTCTAATTGGTTTAGTTTATAATTCTTGATTCCTATTGTCTCTTGTTTAATTGAATGAATTCGATGTTAGGCTTAAGAAAACTGGAAGACTTCCATAGGGTAACATGCTTGAACGTCTTAAGAAACATGAACCAATGTGTACTAGGTTATTATTGTTGTATTTAATGCATGAGTGAATTCTAATGATCCCATGTTAGGAGCTTCTTGCAGGCTCGACATAGGAGTGTAGTAGGAGCTTATAGAGTTAGGGAGTACGTACGCCACCCCACGAATGGTATTAAGGAATGCAACCCGTCAATTAAAACAAGGTATGACAATTCAATAGGTAGAATTGGATAGCTAGAAAGGAGTAACATATCATAGGTAGACATGCTCCACATCCCTTGTAGAAGCTTAGTTTACTTTTTTTGTTTATTAGTTTAAATTAGTAGCTTTTGGGTTAATTGATTAGCAACTAATTTTGCCCACTGTTCCAATACTCGAGAATTTTACTTGCTTTTCATAAAATATAAAAACACAAAAAGAATCATCCTTCACCTTTAGACCTAGTTAGATTAATTTTCAATCCTAACGACACTATTCCTGAGTTGAACGATCAATCCCCCGGTACTTGTCACTATACTATACTACAACGATCAGGTACACTGCCTGGTGGGGGTTGTAAGCTTCTCGAGATCCCTCGAGAGGTAAATCCTGGTGCAATTCCCACGCATAAGTAAGCATGCCTCCAACACTTAACATCCATACAACAAAGAATGCATCCCATTTCAGTTGATTCGATGCTATCATCCAACACCCCTACGTGTGTATCATTACAAGTCATTTTCTTTCTATTTAATTTTTGAGTTGAAGGTTGTGCCATATCTATGTTGGAAGACAAGTTGGTTTATAGGAGAATTTACTTTGCTCTATAGGTTGTGCCATATTTTTTTACTTTGAAATACACCCATTTGACTTTTATCTTGTGAGGTAGGTAAAGGAGTATTAACTTCTCACAAGTGCTATGTCAAACACTCCTAAGAATGAGCTTCTAAATGTGCTATGCCAAACACTCCTATAAGGACCTATAGTTCAAACATAAACTGCATGTTAGTACTGCTAGAAGGTAAGAATTTAGTACTGCTAGACTAACTTAGTACTGCTGAGAAGATAAGAACACTACCAGAACTAACTACTTAGTACTGCTAGACTGACTTAGTACCTGAGAAGATAAAGTCGTGTGAAGGCCACCCAACCCATTAAATACCCACCCGACCGATCAAACACACATTTCCATCTCATTTAATCCCATCTCATTCAATACCCACCCAACCGATCAAACACACACACAAACTCACATAATCAATCTTGTAACCTAAATATCTCTTAAACCTATATATCCTATAACCTTACTTCACATACAATGAAGGCTACAAACAAAAAAGGTATTGTTATTTATATTTTGATATATATATATATATATATATATATATATATATATATATATATATATATATATATATATATATATATATATATATATATATTAGTGCAAATATTACGATATTTAATCTATACAGTCTCGTTTGTTTTGATTGATGAATTACATGTAACTTGATACATAACGTAAAATGTATAAGTACTCGTAATCATATCGAGTCCTCGTATGCTATAACACAGGTTCGTACATGTTTGTTATGAGGCATTATGATCAAACCCCTTGACAAACTATTTAGAATGTTTAAATACGTTTAGAGTCATTAAGTATTTTAAAAGGTTAACCATTCTATTTTGAACCACATTTTACATTTTGCATATACAAGTATTTTTACTTGTACATCATGCTTCCTAAGTTATATTCATGTCAAAATAGAATAAGTGTCATGTTAGTGCAAACGTTATGACGTTTAATCTATACAGTATCTTCATATTTTAATGATGACAAACACATAACTTGTAATACATAACGTAAAGTGCACAAGTTACTCGTTCACACATCAACGTCTCTTGACGACTCAAGTCCACATCACTTCAGGTATGTACAAACACACCATACCAACTTAGTTAAAGTGATCAAAGAATTTATTTTTCTAAACTTTACATTTTATATGACAAAATATTTTTACAAAAGTATTTTTGTAATTAAAAGAAAATGTTTATTATAGAAATTAAATTCAATTTCAAACATGAAAAACGGCCTGATTTCCCGTCCAAATCAGATAAAATTTCACCAGATAACATTTTACCACTAAAGGACAAAAACTGTCGGGGAGGTCCCTATCTATATGATGGTCGCTTATTAATAAAGGAGCGTCCAAGGTTTAAGGGACATCGCCCCGCTCCTCCTGGTGGCTATAAATACTGAACTATTCCTTTTAGAAAAAAAAAACCTCTTTGCACGAAAACTTTTTGTTCTTTCCTTCTTCTTTCTTTGATCACTATAACATGTCGGTATGTGTTTATAAGTGATTCTCTCATCCTCTACATCAAAGTGCAAGAGAAAAACACTCGAAGTCGTCAAGAATCGAAGTGTTACTGAGTCAACACACAAACTTAACTAGTGTTACGATTCTCTTCTTCCTATAAACTCTATTCTTGTATATTAGTAGATCCGACTTGTGTATGAGTCGTGGTTAGGTTTGTTAGGTTAAAAATGGACAACGTGTAAGTCTGTAAAGAGTTGTATCTAGAATAGGACTTGTAATCGTTTGTGTGTTTTCGTGTGAAGGCTAGCACTCAGTGGAGTTCTAGTGTGAAGATTTGGACTTAGTGAAGTCCGTGTGTGAAGGCTTGAATCGGGTGAAGGTTCAAGTGAACGGGAGTGCTCGTTCATGTGAAGACTTGGATCGTGTGTCGATCTAAGTGGGACAAGAGTGCTTGTTCTTGTGGCCACGTGGGCCTTGGTATATATTGCTTCTAGCTAGGATTAGGACTCGACATTCCGCTTAGTGTCGTTAAACTTGGTGTAAGCTTGTGTATGGTTTGTTCCGCCTAAAGGGAGCGTGTTGACTAGTGAAGTAACTCTTGAGTGTGGTACTCGGGGAGTGGAGTAGGACGAAGAGGTGCTTCGTGCCGAACCACTATAAATCATCGTGTCCGGCTTGCGTTTTCTCTTCTTATCTCTTTCCTTTTTATACTTGCATTACATTTAGGTTTGTGTGGCTTGTTGTGTGTATGCTTGTGATATTAACTAGTTAACTTAAAAACACAAAACACAAGAAACTCAATCACATTAAATAAGGTCGCCACTGACGGCGGTCCTTTAATTAGGGTGGCGGTCCCCAATATATTTGGGACCGTCCATACATATTAAGGACCGTCCCCAGTGCAATCAAAAATAGCTAAACACTTTTAAATCTCGTTTTGTGCTTATATTTATGTGATTGCTTGTATACTTGTAATTGATTGACATATATGTTTGTTATGAGTGGCAAAACCACTATGCATGTTTAGTCACACTTGATCGGGAATTTGATACAAAATATTTAAGATTTTAAATAGGAACGTATTCACCCCCTCCCCTCTACGTTTCTACATGCCACATTAGGTGTCAAAGTGCACTTTAAGTGTGAAAATTGAATATGTGCACTTTAGGTGTCAAACTAAGACAAATGTGTTTACATACTTCTAAAAATGATGCATAAGTAGTTTAACATTTTTAGTAACACATAAACTAACATGGTACAACTTGTTAAACATATATCAACAAGTTAAGTAATACATTTTACAAGTATACTTTCATGAACATGTTAATCTAAAAATGAATATGTACTATGACATCATGGCATCCATCATCTTTGAAGATCTTTGAAAGATTTTTAGATCTTTAGATGATATGGAGATCTTTGAAAGATATAGAGAATATTTTGTTTAGATTGTTACTCAAAAAATCATGGAAAGATTTGGTATATCTTTTGGTTAGATATAGTAGAAGACTTTGGAGATTCTCTGTCAGGGCATGGTGGAACCAATCGACTACACGGACGAAATCCTACTTTTGGTTCCGTCCCATCCATGGTTTGCTGAGCAGTTGACCTATAAATGGCAAGCCACACCAAGTTGTTTCATCATCGCTTACAAGCATAAAAACAACACACATTCTCTCTACTATGTTTTCATACATTTAGATTAGTAGCAACATACATTAATCACCCTCATCATCATGATCATAATGCTTTTAACTTTCATTATGTTGTAAGCATACTCCCAAAATGATCCTGTGAAGCAAGCTCAAAGATCTTGATTCATCATCCACCACAAGTATACATATATGAAGATCTATCACAACAAGCTTAGGGAACTTGTGATCTTCATCCATTGAAGGCTTCCTATCTATGGAAGTTCATTTAGATTAGTCATTCATATCCATTAGACATTTGTATCATGGATCATCATTGTAAACATAATCATAATATATTCACCAAACTAGATTAGATGGTTTATGTGTTTGTGCCATAAAACACAAGGTTTTTATGTTGGGCCATAAAACATAATGGGAGTGGTTGTACCCTTGAAAAGAACTCGACATCTAGCTTAGTGTCGGAAATATTGTATAGGCGACGTCAGGTTGGTTCTACCTCGAACTAGAACCCAGTATTTAGCTTTGTACCGGAAAAAGTGTAAGCTACGTTTGTAAGGTTTTCTCAGCCGAGAAGGGAGCTTGTTGATTTAGTGAAGTAACTCTCGATTTGGGTACTCGGGGAGTGGAGTAGGGTCGAGAGGATCTCCGTGACCGAACCACTATAAATCATTGTGTCCGGTTTGCACTTTCTTTACTTTTACACTTGCACTATATTATTGTTTGTGTTGTGGCTTGAAGTTTTTGCTTGTGTGACAACTCGTTATACTATATTCTTCATATTAGGCATAAGACTATAATTGGCATTTTTCATATTACGGCAACCTTAATTGGATATTTGATACAGCAATTTTTAAAGGTTTTAAATGGTAAAGTATTCACCCCCTATACGTTTTCACAATATAATTGAGTGTATTTAATTAAAAAGGTCAAAATAGTGTTGTGTTGTGTTAACATTTGACTATTTGTGAAGCTCTCTTTTTTTGTTTTTTGATGCTCTCTTTTTCTTATTTGCAGAAAGCAAATCTACAAGGTCTGACTATATCATTGGTCCTGTTGATCTTGATTATGCCTAATATTTAAATATACAAGCTCAAAAAGGTTCAAGCACCACTCCTACAACCTCTGAGTATATGATTGGTCCTGTTGATCCTGGTTATGACCATTATTTAAATCTTCAAGGTCCAAAAGGTTCAAGCACCATTCCAACAAGCTCTCATTATATCATTGGTACTGCTGATTCTGATTATGGAAAGTATTTAAAGCTTGAAGCGAAAAAAGGTTCAACCTCCACTCCTGCAAATAAGCCTTGAAGCCAGTCATGGAAAAGGAAACTTGTAGCAGTTAATTATGGTAGTTCATGATAATAATCATAATGTGTTTTGATAGTATAACCAGTATCTCTGTATCTTTTGTAATGAAGAACAGTTTTCTAATGAATATGCATATGTTTAATCTCATAAACTGTTTGACTTAAATGTGTTCATATTTCTAACAAATAATGGGGAAACCGAAGAGTCCAAAAATGCTTCTAAAATTTAATAATGACTCTTTGTTTTCCCCATTATTTGTGTATATATTCGTTCCATAAACATGTTGCTGCATACCAATCTTATATCATCAACCTGAAACATCATTCACGTTCACTTGTAAGCATGTTGTCCGAAAACAAAAGAGCAAGATATACAGATGCAGTTATCGAAAAAAAGGAAATGAGCAAAAGACCAAGAGATGAAGCAGATGTGGCAGCAGAAACCCCTGTATCTAACCAACAACAATCGCCCAAAGTTGAAGGTGATGAAAGCTTCTATTATGGTTTCATTACATAATGAAATTAATCTAAAAGGTGTGACAAATGTAAATCATCATAACTGAATGTTTCTAAACATCATCATTTTTTGTTTCCTTAGTATATTTTTTTCTAATTTCCTAACTACTGCCACTTCTTTCCAATGCTCCTCTGCCACTGCAACATGATTTCCTTTGTCCACTACACCATGGCTTTCTTCTGCATCCTCCTTTTCTTCTTCCTGCTCCTTTTCATCTTCATCCTTAAAATTTTGTTCCAACGCAGCTTCTAGTTCATATTTTAAATGATAATTTTAATCTTGATGTTCCGAGTTTTTAGATTCAATTGCATGTTTTTGGTTTCAAATACAGTCTAATCTACCAAAAGTCATACTCTTGGATACAAACTGAACTGCAAATGTACATTCTAATCTAATGTATGACTTTATTTTGTCAAAGTTTATGGCACCATGCTCAACAATTTACCATTTAATGAAAGTCAACATTTTTTATTCAATCACAAATACACTTGCAAAGGTACATGATAACGTCATATATATCCATGATTTAAGTGTTAATTTCCCCCATAAATACTCATCTTTTGTATTCATATGTTAGGATATATATACTCTTATTTGTTTATATTTTGTTTTCAGGGCAAAGATGCGTAAAGGAACGAAGAAACGCGGAAATGGAAGGACTAAAGACAAAATATATGAAGTATTCGGATTCTGCACTAACTACGGCGTAGAGGTTCCATCTACCTACACCATATCAAGAATATATGAAGACTACGGCGTAGCTCAATAAATGACTACGACGTAGATATTTATTAAAGGGCTCTACGGAGTAGATCCTCTCCACCTATGGCGTAGTCCCCAAAAGAAGGCAATACGGAACTCAAGTGGCCAAGGAAGAAGTTATGGCGTAGTACTCATCTAACTACACCGTAGATACATCAAAGGAAGAAACTATGCCCGTAGCACTTGATCAAGCTACGGAGTAGTTGTTATTTACACAGGCTATGGCGTAGCCACTCATTTAGCTACGCTGTAGCTAAGTCGGGCCTATGAATACAAACTCTAAATTCTGATTTTACATATTCACATTCACCACACAGAAGTTGGGAGAAGCACTGGGAGCAGAAGGCACGAAGTTCAATCCACATACAAGTCAATTCCAAGAGAGGATTCACACACCAATCATAAGTTTATTCATTCCTTTGTCTTGTATTCGATTCATGTTCACATTTGTAATTACATATTCTTGTTTTACTGCAATTATGAATATGAGTGGCTAAACACCTCTTGGTGTTAGCCTAGTTATGAAATTGTTATTCTTGTGATTTACTTTTCTATGCATCCATTGTAGTTTTGTTTGTATACTTTCATGGCGAGTCTTAGGACACTCTAGTTTTGGTAGTGTTGAGCCTTGGTAGTTCCTTAGAGGCTTGGTGAATTAACCCTAGGACCCAAACCTATAGGGATGTGACTTGGCGATAGCAATATCGCCATACATGTGAGAATTAACCCTAGGACCCCCTATCAATGTGATACCTTAAAGAAGCTAGAGGGGGTGTAAGATCTGACCATGCCACATCCAGCTAGACTTGTCCATGTTAGTAGAGGTACTTAACGACTCTTGCATCTTCGTAGGTTCACGTCGGCCGATGGCCTCTCGTCTTTACACTAGGCGGGAATAGGACAAGGTGCAAGATAGATTTAGGAGATCTAACCCTTTGATCCTAAATGACCATAAACCCGAGATGAAACGATAGGATGCACTTATAGAAAACTAATCATGATAATAACAAGAGTAGTAATTAGGTTAACACTTCCTCTCCTTATTGATTCTTTACTATTTATTTACTTGCATTGTTATTTACTTTTATTAGTTAATTTATCTCTTTATAAAACCTCATTTTAAACGTGACAGTAGACTTAGATAGATTCCACACTCATAGCTCTTGGGACGACCTCGGCTTTACCATCTAGCTATACCTCACACGACTGGGTATACTGCCCGATAGTGCATTAGGTAGACCTTAGGTAAACGAGACACGTATAAATATTAAAACCTGGTTGATAAAACCTGCATCAAGTTTTTGGCGCCGTTGACGGGGAGCTAGTAGGATTTTATTTAAGTTTGCAATTTTTTTGTTTTGTTTTATTTTCAGTTTCTCACGATCAATTTTAAGTTTCAAGTACCATGGAAGAAGTTGACATTGACACCCTCACGCTTGAGGAATATTTGGCTCTTACGCGAGAAGAGCAAGGGCCTGGTTTGGTTAGGCCTGCTATAGGGAATGATGTGCAGTTTGAAATCAAGAATCAATTCATAAGGGAACTGCGAAAAGACCCATTTTCGGGAAGCAAGATGGAAGACGCTCACGCGCACATTGAAAATGTTCTTTACATTGTTAGTTTGTTCAACATTCCGAGAGTATCTCATGATGCAATAATGCTTAGAGTATTCCCTATGACATTAACTGGAGGAGCAAAAAGAAATAGGTACCAGCAGGTACCGTTAACACTTGGGCTCTCCTAAAAAAGCATTTCATCCAAAGATATTGCCCTCCTTCAAGGACGGCAAAGCAGCTTGAAGATATTCATAACTTCAAGCAAGATGGAGATGAAACGTTGTACAAAGCTTCGGATAGGTACAATGATCTTTTGTACAAGTGCCCTACTCATGATCTCAACAAGCAGCAAATGGTGAACATTTTTTACAAAGAGATCAATATATCCACTCACCAAATGTTAGATTCTCAGGGACCAATCGCTGGAATGACTCCTGCTCAAGCCTTTAAGGCTATTGAAGACATGGCAGACCACTCTCAAAAGTGGCACGAAGGTGGAAATAGTAGGAGCATTGCTGGAAATTTTGATGGAATAACCCTCATCACCAACAAACTCGAAAGCTTGGGGGGTGACATGAAGAAGCTCAAGGAGAATGTTCACGCTATTCAAGTTGGTTGCGAGGTTTGTGAAGGACCACATGTGGCTAGAGATTGTCCTTTGAAAGAAGGCGATGGAAAGACTGAAGAGGTGAAGTATGGGGAAGGTAGACCATTCCAAAATAACGGTTATCGTACAGGGCCATCAAGATACAATCGGGCACCCTATGGAGAAAGAAGATCTACCCTTGAAGAAACTATTAACAAATACCTTGAAGAATCAAAAATGAAACAGGAAGAGAAAAATCAATGGCTGAAAATTTTTCAAGAGACCACCAACAAAAGCCTTATGAGTCATGATGAAACCCTCAAAAACCTTGAAGCCAAGATTGAATTCTTGACAAAAGACGCCAAGAAACAAAATGAACAAACTAAGGTTTGCATGGCTATACAAAAGATCAATGAATCTCCCAAGACAGAATCTGATCATGAGGAGACGAAGTTCACAAAGGAAGATGCCACCCACAACGAAGAACTCAAGATTGTTAAGACTTGTCCACCTGATAGGCAAGATCACGGCCAACCAAAATGTCCGATTACACTTGAAACAAAACACCATTGGTGCATTGCCATCCGGTGGAAAATCAGAAGTCCTACGATCTATGGCCATCATGTGACCCCAATATGAAGCTTTGCGACGGGGGCGGTGACAAAGAAAGGCTATGTGGAAATAAACATTTATGGAGTTCAACTCTCGATCAATTCCGAAAAAGTTTAAAATGGAGAGGGACGATATCTTTTGACGAATGGGTACTGATTGTCTATGGAAGAGTTGATAGGGATAGAAAAATGGAGATACGGGAAGAAGTTAATCAAGTTCACAATAACGACCATTTCCTTAACAATGAAACCAAAAACGATCATGGTATTGATGAACAAGCTATAATCAGTGGTAAGGAAAGCAGCAAGGAGCATTGGTGCGAGAAGGTTAGCATACATCAAGATGATGGCATATCATTTTGGGCATCATGTGATCCATATGATAACAAATTCAATGGCGGATATAGTAAGAAACGAAATGGGAATATGTGTTACTATTGGACATCCACCAACGATAGTTAACGGTGTGAACTACCATGGGTAAAAGGAATAACTTTTGATGATTGGATGAGAATTAAGTGTGGTACAACCTACCCTTTGACTAAGGAAAAGATTTGGAAGGAACACTCGAAAAGTATGGATGACGAAGAGCAAAGGGATTCTGATAAGGACAATGAGGAAGGCTACCAGATGGGGCCGAATGAGGATAGAGACGGGCAAATTTTCGACTTAATTGAAGAAAGGCTTGATGACAATTGGTACAAGGACACGGAATTCAATGATGAGGACCTTGAAGGAATGGTGGATTACCTTGAGTTACAAGGATATGATGGGTTCACTGACATGGATGATGAGGCATATGAGCAACGGAGATGTAAATTGCTCGGGATACCCTACAAAAAACCACCACCTATCCTTACAAAAAAATTTGAGGTAGTAAGATATTCAGTTGGACCAGACGAAAACTTCACCAAGATTGAAAGCATGGATAAAAAAGAACTCCTACGTACCTCTACGAATGTCGCTTGGATAAGACAACACCTTATGAAAGAAATGGACGAGCATGGGAAAGTCCATCATCAACCCACTTGATGTCGTGGTAGTGAGTCTAACTTAAAGACTCAATAATAAACAAAAGTGCTCTTTAGGGAGACAACCCGAATTATCCTTTTCTTTTCATTTTCCTTTTATTTTGTTGGTTTGGTATGTTTTGTATTAATGATTTGCATGCTCTAAAGGAAGCTTTGCGTTGGGGACCATATCTTTGGACTTTTGCCCCAAGAAAATCCCCTAGGACTCAGCTACGACGTAACCCCTTTCATCACTACGCCGTAGCAACCCCCTGGTGGCAGTCTGTATTGTTTTAGTAACTACGACGTAGCAACACATTCCAGCTACGTCATAGCTTCCTCCTGTACCTAATAATTTTTACTACAAATCATATTTTGAACTTATATTAGTTTTTAAATGAACTTTTTGGGTGTGTTCCCTGTAAACCCTCATGAGACTTCACTCGTCCACTTGGGACACCAAGTGGTTTAAAAGGCTTGTTGCATACGCTAAATGCAATCGTGATTCCTATGAAAGTGAGTTAGGTTTTTTATTTTTATTTTTCTTTTTAGGTTTTATACCTTTGGTAGTTGTGTGATTTCAGGGATTTGAAGTTAGCTCATTAGGCGAAGCGAAGGCACGTTTTCCAACATGATCCTTCTATCATTTTTCAAGAGCAAATTTCAGGGAAGTTCTCATCCAATTCTACTTTTCCTCTTTATAATCTATTTTATGTACAATGGGACTTTGTACAACTCAAGTGGGGGGACGGGAGTAGAATTATTACTTGAACTTTATTTTGCCCCATTTTTCTAGTTTATTTTGAAAAATTATGCCACTTCTAAAACTTTTGACATCTTTTTCCGAACCTAACTAGAATAGACCTTAGCCGAGCACATTAACCCTTTATACCATGGTGAGGTTTAGCTTATTTTAGTTTCCCCTGTTTTACCCCAAATCCACCTAAATTACGAGTGCTCCGGTAGTTTGTAAACTTTAGAACTTGGCTTTACATCATTTTGAAACCATGGACGAGTAGTGCATCGAGATTCCTTGAAACATTTGGAAGAAACTTTTTAAGAAGGCAATATTTTAGGATTATCACCCAAATAACCTATAAGTGTGTGTTTATCGATAAGTCTCATTGACTATTTGACCCCCGTGTTAAACCCTTTGTTGCACTCACCTTTAGTGCAAGATACCCCTAGATACACCCCTTTAAGCCTATCCTTTCGTTTCTTACCCATATTATTGTTTCGTTACACCTACTCGCCTTAGCCTACCATGTAGTCTTGGTTTATGGTTGGGAAGTTGCCATTTGTTCTAGTTTAAGGTTTAAGTCAAGAGATTCAAGAATCACGCCTACGTTGAAGACAAACCTTTGAAGATCATGAAGACCCACTATTGTATATATTTAGTTCATCTCAAGTGGGGGATATATTTATTTATAGTTAAAAAAATGTGAAATTCCGTATGTAGATATGTTATCTTTGGTGCAACCTTGTATAAGCACCGTATTTTGAGCATTGAAAGAATTAGTATCGAAGAGGCCACTTCGGTCATATATGAAGAATGAAGTTGTTGGTTCTTAATCGCCAACATGAAGACCAAGTGTGGTGCCCATCATGACGTCCTCTAATGGCACACACTTGTTAGATGACCCAATTTTTGCGTTTTGAAGCTTGGACTTTGGATGAACGGCAAGTGGTAGCAACTCGGTTATAGGCTAAGACTATTTGTTTTCTTTTTCTTTTTACACCATTAATGTGCATCCCATGTCTTATCCTACCCTTTAGTTGTGAATCATGCTTAGGTGAGGGATTTGAGCAGTCATTGGTGTCTTGTCTGGCGTTCCGGTCATGTATCATTGCCTTTGTCGCCTTTGCCGTAGTATGTTTGTAACAACACTACACCCATAAGCCTTATATGTGTTCACCCAATATTGCCTTTAAAAATCGTTTCGACCTTAACTCTAGTGGTAGAGATTTGTGTAACCGCCAAGCTTATGATAGAATACATTCTATGACTGTGCGTTGAGTGATCACCCCGAAATTAATACTTAGATTAGGAGAGAGAGATGAGTGTTTGTTCCAGTTTCGTGAGGTGTTTGGCTTTGATATATTCTAGCATAGGAAGTTTTTAGACTCATATTTTCCAGTTTCTTGGGAAATATCTTTTTGAAAATTATTCTAATAAGGTCTACTTGAGGGCAAGTAGAGTTCAAGTGGGGGGATATTTGATAACGTCAAATATATCCATGATTTAAGTGTTAATTTCCCCCCTAAATACACATCTTTTGTATTCATATGTTAGGATATATACTCTTATTTGTTTATATTCTGTTTTCAAGGCAAATATGAGTAAAGGAACGAAGAAACGTGGAAATAGAAGGACTAAAGACAAAATATATGAAGTATGCGGATTCTGCACTAACTACGGCGTAGAGATTCCATCTACCTACGTTGTAGCAAGAATATATGAAGACTAAGGCGTAGTTCAATACAGGACTACGGCGTAGATATTTATTAAAGGGCTCTACTGAGTAGCTACTCTCCATCTACGGCTTAGTCCCCAAAAGAAGGCAGTACGGAACTCAAGTGGCCAAGGAAGAAGTTACGGTTTAGTACCTCATCTAACTACGCCGTAGATACATCAAAGAAAGAAACTACGCCCGTAGCACTTGATCAAGCTACGACGTTGTTGTTATTTACACAGGCTACAGCATAGCCACTCATTTAGCTACGGCATAGCTAAGTCAGGCCTATAAATACAAACCCTAAATTCTGATTTTACATATTCACATTCACCACACAGAAGTTGGGTGAAGCTCTGGGAGCAGGAAGCAAGAAGTTCAATCCACATACAAGTCAATTCCAAGAGAGGATTCACACACCAATCATAAGTTTATTCATTGCTTTGTCTTGGATTCTATTCATGTTCACATTTGTAATTACACATTCTTGTTTTACTTCAATTATGAATATGAGTGGCTAAACACCTCTTGATGTTAGCCTAGTTATGAAATTGTTATTCTTGTGATTTAGTTTTCTGTGCATCCATTGTAGTTTTGTTTGTATACTTTCATGGCGAGTCTTAGGATACTCTAGTTTTGTTAGTGTTGAGCCTTGGTATTTCCTTAGAGGCTTGGTGAATTAACCCAAGGACCCAAGCCGATAGGGATGTGACTTGGCGATAGCAATATCGCCATACATGTACGAATTAACCCTAGGACCACCTATCAATGTGATACCTTAAAGAAGCCAGAGGGGGTGTAAGATCTGACCATGCCGCATCCCGCTAGACTTTTCCATGTTAGTAGAGGTACTTAATGTAACACCCCCAATTCATGAATGCAGTGGAATTCAACTTGGGTGTTACTCGACGGCACAACAGTCATAATCTATACTACCTTATAATGTATTTAGGATATCTATATTTAGAAGTCTTAAAATGTTTAAGACCAAAAACATTTCTTTAATAGGAAAGATGCATGTACACCATTTTAATGCACATAATTTTCAGATTTACAAGACAAGAAGCATAGTGTACACCACTTTAATGCACATATTAAAAAAAACACCACATTAATGATATTTAATGTAATCAATTAATTAATTGGTCAATAAATACAATTAATACAATTATTAAAACACCTCTTATATCACAAATACAAATTATCAAGCATATTGTACAACCAAATTAAACACAATTCCTACATTAAATCTCACTAATACAAATAATAAAACACATTATACAAATATTCAGGCCCGAACGGGCAATGGGCTAAATGGGCTTGAGCCCAAACGAGTGCGGGCCAAACAGGGTTGAGCCCGAATGGGCACGGCCTAAACGAAATTCTTGATATCCGTAAATTTATTATCAAAAAGAACATAATAAACTAAACTACATGATTCACCGAAAAATTTAATTTCAGGGTACCCGCCGCTGCAACGCGCGGGTACCCTGCTAGTAATAGAAAACGAACTCTAATTGAGTCATTTTAAAAGATTTATCATTCAAATTATATAAATATCAGAGATTACAAAATGAGGTCCCAGATGGTTCCATGTTTACAATTTACATTAAATGAGTTTTCGAATGATAATAAAATTTATAGCCCTTTTGAATATCCGTGCCCCTCTGTGCCATCCTTGATCATCATGGACCTGAAATACATGCTTAAGAGGTCAACACAAAGGTTGAGTGATATTCATAGAGTTTGTTTAATGGTTGAACACAATATGTTGGTAGTGTGAGCTATAGACTCACGCCAATGGTGGGAAAACAAAACAGTTATTATTATTACACTAAGCTTATGACACCAAAACGTTAACAGGTACCAATATCAATCGGCGGAGTTATCCCGGTAGGTACTTTGCTGTCATACCTAAATCTCAAATATAGTGCATTTGTTTGAACTTAGTCAATACAAATGGGATTCGTCAATCCCAATAGGCCTATTCACACTACTCGCGCTCACTATTACTAGTGATTAAATGGTTAATAATAAGGGATATTGGATTTAGCAAGGATGGTACTTAGCAATAATAAAACAATCAGGTAGCATACAATTTCAAAGCATTGTGTTCGGTTGAAAAATAATAGCATGTATTCCCCTTAAGGGTTTGTAAAACAATTAAGTAATAGAAAGTGGGGCTATGAACTCACCTTAAGTTATATAGCAAGTAGTGAATGTGATGGTCGAATCGCGAAGGTTTGTACGAGCAACCTATAATAGAATGTTGTGACTTAGGATTGGAGTAAAGAATATGAAGAATTGCCTATATATGTCTTGCATTTAGTCCATGATGTAGTACTTAGTATAGTGTAAGTCTTTGAAAAAAATGGTTTATGAAACATGTATAGTTTATATATCGCTTACTACCGTTTGGGCCGACATAATTCAGAAGTCATGTAGTAAATGTTCGAGGAGCCAGGACACTTTAATTCGTAAATCCACAACTCATCTCGACGGCTTACTTAATGAACTCCGCACATGAGGCTCCCTACTATTGTAGTATTTGATAATATATATATATATATATATATATATATATATATATATATATATATATATATATATATATATATATATATATATATATATATATATATATATATATATATATATAAGTTTTGATCCAAAAAGTTACATGTCCAATATTTGAATAAACTTAGGAAAGTTTACTTTTGGACGAAGATAGTTATTAGAATGAGTTTCTTAAATCTTGTATGACAATTACTTGTAAGATCTCATGGTTCTTTAGATGGAGTAGATCCAAATTGCATGTTTAAGTTATCGCTAACTCTTTAGCTCATGTTTTCGCCTAGGTAAGTTTATATGGTCTTTAGTCATGGCTTTGCCGTGACCTTGGTCATTGTTCCATGGTCTTGAGACTCAACCTTGGCCTTATCCATGGTTGTGGTCTTGGATTTAGGTCATTAGACCTCTTGGTTTCATTTAATAATAACTATTACATAGTTATTTGGTCTAAAAATGGGCTGTTAAGAATTTGAAGAAAAACCTCACTCGTAAAGCGTTTTCAGGGCTCGAGCTTCTTTGTTCCTGAACGAAAATGTCGTTCCGGACAACTTTCGTGTTTTAACTTTTTGATGAATCGTAACAGAAGTGCCACTTTCAAAAAGGTCAGAATGCTAACAAGTTGTGTTTGGCAGTTTCGGCATTTTGGTTTTGCTAACTTCTTATGGCCATAACTTTTGACTCGTATACTCGTTTTAGGTGATTCAAATTGATATGTTTTCCTTTTTAAGTATTCTATCACAGTAGGTAAGTGTTTCATATCATGGTTACTCTATTTTGGTCATGGTTCTCAATTTAAGTCACTAGTTTCCTTGATTACTTAACATAAGTTAATATATAGTTTCTAAAACTTGTTTTAATAGTTTTTATACATCATGAACATAACACAAAGACCATATATAGAATGAAACATAATAAGCATGAAAATGATATTGAGCAAGAAAGTGTATTAGGGTTTCTTACAACTTTTGGCCTTAATGAAAAGGGAACTCATGAACTAAGACAAGATCTAGATCCTTCAATCGAAAACCCTAGCTTCCAATCCTTCAACACTACCCTTGCTAACCCTTGCTAGGCTTGGTCTAACCTTGTAAGAACCTTATGTGTTCAGCCCCTAACCACCTTGTGTAGCTCCTAATTCAACCATGGAATCACCAAACAAACTCATGATTCATGTAGAGACTAACTATGCCTTCAACTTTGGTATGTAACTTATAACTTAGAAATCAAAGGATCATGGTTTATGGATTTGTTGTTGGGAATTTGGAATGAAGAGAAAGGAAAGGATTAGGCTTGTATTTATAGCATGAAGAGGAGGTTAGAAAGGTGCCTAGGATGTTTCCTTGAGGAGGTTAGAGACTTGGGTTATTTTCCAAGACTTAGTGGCCAAGTTTACTTGCAAAATGTTTAGCTTCCTATGTAAGCTTCCTATCCTTAACTTAGTGACCAAGAAAATGCCTCATGTGGCTTAAAATTTCATTCAATGCCTATCTTGGATGACTAGTTATGTTTTTTGATAATATCTTGCTTTTATGGAGTGAGTTTTGTCCCGGTAATCGCTAACGGTAAGCCGTTAAGTCATGAAACTTAAAATCGGGTATCCTAAAAATATGAAACTTATAAATATGTTAAAACTTATTAATATAACCTATCATAGCATATTTAATGAGTGACAAGTTCTACCGGGTTGCTTAAACGCTGCTAAAACTGGAAACGCGGGTCTAAAACGCGTAATTCGCGTAAAACGCTGAACTGGAAAACGTAAAATTCTAAAACTTTTGGAATTGTCGTAAAATGAGAGAAAATCATATTTCTATTGTTTATAGTGTTTTATGGACATATCGGGATGCTGGAATGACGTTTAAACCTAAAAGTAAATCTCGGACACGGTTTCGTGATTTTTGCAGAAATGATCCGACGAGTGTCAAACTCTCGAATTATCATTAAAATAGTTTAACTTACAAGAATATGAAATAAAAATTTAGGGAGTGAATAGTAAAAAGTGAATAGTAAAAATTTTCGGGAATAGAAATTAACTTGAAAATGCGAATTGTTACAGTCTCTACCCCTTAAGAGAACTTCGTCCTGAAGTTCTATGTGTGTTATATGTTGGGGTGGTGTCAATGAAGAGGTGTGGTTACTTATGAGGACTAGAGTCTGTAATTACCAGTGATGTAATTTGATTTGTCTCAGAATATGGTGTGTCAATAGAGATTGATAACATAGTTGAATATTACTAGAGATTCAAATAATAGTAGAATATCAAAGGAAATTGATATAGCAGTCGAATATTAATAGAAATTGATATAGTAGTTGTACAGAAGTTGATATAGTTGAATATCAAATAGAAATTGATATAGTTGTCAAGTATCAATAGCAATTGATATAGTAGTTGAACAACAATAGCAATTGACATAGGAATCGAATAAATGGAAATTGATATAGTAGTTGAATATCAATGGAAATTGGGATAGTAGTTGCATTCATAGTCTAGTAGGTAATCTGTTGTTGTACCTAGTGTTTATTGACTTCATACTTATGTTATTTCGGATACAAATAAGCCCACTTGTTTATAATTCTTCATTTACATAGAAAGGCATCCCAAACAATGTAAATAGGGGAATATAAACTTATGGTTCGGTGATTTACAATTTCTTTATTTAAATGAAAAGGCATCCCAATCCATACAAATAATTATAAATCATCCTACTTAAGAATTCCCAACACAATGTTCATACTTAGCCGGTGAGTTACAAGGTAGTGTATTACGAGATGATACTGGTGTTCCAAAAGTACAAGATGAATATTCAATCTTGTAAAGCTGATGAGGGTGCTTGTGGTGTAACTAAGGATGATTTGAGCTTTAAAAGTGCATCAAGATCTGTTAATGAGCTTGTGGTTGCAACGGTTGTGAAGATAATGATGTGATATGTTGATGAACAAAAGTGTGTAGTGTATGCTTAACATTAATATTGGTAGAGATGTCAAGTTTGCTTTAAAATTTTAAGAAATTTTAAAGGTTTGTGACAGAATGGTATCCTTAGGACCTAAACAGGATAGTACTTCTAAGGGATAAGAGAGAAGAATTGATAACTATCCCAAGATAGTAGTTGGGATTATCTCATAAATGAAAACTTTCAAGAATGAAATTAGGTAGTACAAATAAGGTGTTAAGATCTTGCTGAGTGGTAAGACATTATCGTGTCTCTAGATCGTTTTAAAGAATTCTGGTGGTTTATCGAGTTCAAGTAGGAAATCAATCTGAACATAACCCTAGTACAACTATTCTCGGTATTTGAAAATTTTAAGTCGAACATAGTTAGTCAGACTATGTTTCACTGTCCCTAGGTTAAATATAGGTGACTAGTCTATATTTAGCCGAGGTTCGATAAAATTTTCAAATACCTAAATTAGGTATACTTGTGATATGTCCGTTGCTTTTGGGAAACTGTCCACTAAACAAAGGCGATGTCAAACCATTCAGTTGCAAGTCCCGCCCATACAAGACTTGTAACCTATGTATTCACATTCCATTGCATAGAAGATAGTACGGGTAGATATGTGTGGAAAGTAAGTTTTAAGTAGTTCTAAAACAGTCCATACTTGGCCAGGATCACGAACTTTTAACAATGAAGGTTTCAGAAGAAAACTTTGATGAATGTAGAGAAACTTCAGCTTTTGTAGATGATGGATTAGTTTGTCCTTTAGAAATCTCATATTTCTATTTGGAAATCGATAGATTGTGATGGGTTTTTGATATCATATGAATTAATATTGATGAGCTGGTGGAATAATTCCAGAGACCTTTGCACAAATCACAATGTCTCGGAAGTAGATTAGATCATTGTGCCATTCACAACGTCTGGGAAGTAGGTTAGACCATTGTGTGACTCAAAACATTTGAGAAATGATTAAGACCATTGTATCATACGATGTCCGGGAAATAGGAAAGACCATTGCAATTCGTTACAATATCTTGGACATAAAATGTTGGAGTAGGAACATGATTGGGAGAATGTGGTTGTGTCGAAATGCCCTAGAATAGGCATACGCAGATATGTTTAGTCCATTGTTTAGATAAAATGATTGAAAATAAATCGAGTGTATATATCAATATACTAATATGTTCATGTAGTATAAAATGCTTACGGGGAAATGCTCAATTATGTTAAGGGTACATATATCCATATGCTAACATGTTTGTGTAGTATAAAATGCTTAATAAGTCCATAATCGTCTGGAGGATGGAAGACACGGAGAGTGGAAGGCTATAAAAATGCTTTTGCTTGTAATTGTAGTTATAGTTTAGGTCTCAATTAGACCCGTTTCTCTATAACCATGGCTCTGGTACCAATCTGTAACACCCCCAATTCATGAATGCAGCGGAATTCAACTTGGGTGTTACTCGACGGCACAACAGTCATAATAATAGAAAACGAACTCTAATTGAGTCGTTTTAAAAGATTTATCATTCAAATTATATAAATATCAGAGATTACAAAATGAGGTCCCTGATGGTTCCATGTTTACAATTTACATTAAATAAGTTTTCGAATGATAATAAAATTTATAGCCCTCTTGAATATCCGTGCCCCTCCGTGCCATCCTTGATCATCATGGACCTGAAATACATGCTTAAGAGGTCAACACAAAGGTTGAGTGATATCCATAGAGTTTGTTTAATGGTTGAACACAATATTTTGGTAGTGTGAGCTATAGACTCACGCCAATGGTGGGAAAACAAAACAGTTATTATTATTACACTAAGCTTATGACACCAAAACGTTAACGGGTACCAATATCAATCGGCGGAGTTATCCCAGTAGGTACTTTGCTGTCATACCTAAATCTCAAATATGGTGCATTTGTTTGAACTTAGTCAATACAAATGAGATTCGTCAATCCCAATAGGCCTATTCACAATACTCGCGCTCACTATTACTAGTGATTAAATGGTTCATAATAAGGGATATTGGATTTAGCAAGGATGGTACTTAGCAATAATAAAACAATCAGGTAGCATACAATTTCAAAGCATTGTGTTCGGTTGAAAAATAATAGCATGTATTCCCCCCAAGGGTTTGTAAAACAATTAAGTAATGGAAAGTGGGGCTATGAACCTACCTTAAGTTATATAGCAAGTAGTGAATGTGATGGTCGAATCGCGAAGGTTTGTACGAGCAAGCTATAATAGAATGTTGTGACCTAGGATTGGAGTAAAGAATATGAAGAATTGCCTATATATGTCTTGCATTTAGTCCATGATGTAGTACTTAGTATAGTGTAAGTCTTTGAAAAGAAATGGTTTATGAAACATGTATAGTTTATATATCGCTTACTACCGTTCGGGCCGACATAATTCAGAAGTTATGTAGTAAACGTTCGAGGAGCCAGGACACTTTAGTTCGTAAATCCACAACTCATCTCGACGGCTTACTTAATGAACTCATCACATGAGGCTCCCTACTATTGTAGTATTTGATAATATATATATATATATATATATATATATATATATATATATAAGTTTTGATCCAAAAAATTACATGTCCAATATTTGAATAAACTTAGGAAAGTTTACTTTTGGATGAAGATTGTTATTAGAATGAGTTTCTTAAATCTTGTATGACAATTACTTGTAAGATCTCATGGTTCTTTAGATGGAGTAGATCCAAATTGCATGTTTAAGTTATCACTAACTCTTTAGCTCATGTTTTCGCCTAGGTAAGTTTATATGGTCTTTAGTCATGGCTTCGCCGTGACCTTGGTCATTGTTCCATGGTCTTGAGACTCAACCTTGGCCTTAGCGATGGTTGTGGTCTTGGCTTTAGGTCATTAGACCTCTTGGTTTCATTTAATCATAACTATTACATGGTTATTTAGTCTAAAAATGGACTGTTAAGAATTTGAAGAAAAATCTCACTCGTAAAGCGTTTTCAGGGCTCGAGCTTCTTTGTTCCTGAACGAAAACGTCGTTCCGGACAACTTTCGTGTTTTAACGTTTTGATGAATCGTAACAGAAGTGCCACTTTCAAAAAGGTCAGAATGCTAACAGGTTGTGTTTGACAGTTTCGGCATTTTGGTTTCGCTAACTTCTTATGGCCATAACTTTTGGCTCGTATATTCGTTTTAGGTGATTCAAATTGCTATGTTTTCCTTTTTAAGTCTTCTATCACAGTAGGTAAGTGTTTCATATCATGGTTACTATATTTTGGTCGTGGTTCTCAATATAAATCACTAGTTTCCTTGATTACTTAACATAAGTTAATATATAGTTTCCAAAACTTATTTTAATAGTTTTTATACATCATGAACATAACACAAAGACCATATATAGAATGAATGAAACATAATAAGAATGAAAATGATATTGAGCAAGAAAGTGTATTAGGGTTTCTTACAACTTTTGGCCTTAAGGAAAAGGGAACTCATGAACTAAGACAAGATCTAAATCCTTCAATCGAAAACCCTAGCTTCCAATCCTTCAACACTACCCTTGCTAACCCTTGCTAGGCTTGGTCTAACCTTGTAAGAACCTTATGTGTTCAGCCCCTAACCACCTTGTGTAGCTCCTAATTTAACCATGGAATCACCAAACAAACTCATGATTCATGTAGAGACTAACTATGCCTTCAACTTTGGTATGTAACTTATAACTTAGAAATCAAAGGATCATGGTTTATGGATTTGTTGTTGGGCGTTTGGAATGAAGAGAAAGGAAAGGATTGGTCTTGTATTTATAGCATGAAGAGGAGGTTAGGAAGGTGCCTAGGAAGTTTCCTTGAGGAGGTTAGAGACTTGAGATATTTTTCAAGACTTAGTGGCCAAGTTTACTTGCAAAATGTTTAGCTTCCTATGTAAGCTTCCTATCCTTAACTTAGTGACCAAGAAAATGCCCCATGTGGCTTAAAATTTCGTTCAATGCCTATCTTGGATGACTAGTTATGTTTTTTGATAATATCTTGCTTTTATGGAGTGAGTTTTGTCCCGGTAATCGCTAACGGTAAGTCGTTAAGTCATGAAACTTAAAATCGGGTATCCTAAAAATATGAAACTTATAAATATGTTAAAACTTATTAATATAACCTATCTTAGCATATTTAATGAGTGACAAGTTCTACCGGGTTGCTTAAACGCTGCTAAAACTGGAAACGCGGGTCTAAAACGCGTAATTCGCGTAAAACGCTGAACTGGAAACGTAAAATTCCAAAACTTTTGGAATTGTCGTAAAATGAGAGAAAATCATATTTCTATTGTTTATAGTGTTTTATGGACATATCGGGATGCTGGAATGACATTTAAACCTAAAAGTAAATCTCGGACACGGTTTCGTGATTTTTGCAGAAATGATCCGACGAGTGTCAAACTCTCGGATTATCATTAAAATAGTTTAACTTACAAGAATATGAAATAAAAATTTCGGGAGTGAATAGTAAAAAGTGAATAGTAATAGTGAATAGTAAAAATTTTCAGGAATAGAAATTAACTTGAAAATGCGAATTGCTACACTTAATGACTCTTCCATCTTCGTAGGTTCACGCCGCCCGATGACCTCTCGTCTTTACAATAGGCGGGAATAAGACAAGGTGCAAGAAAGATTTAGGAGATTTAACCCTTTGATCCTAAATGGCCATAAACCCCAGATGAAACGATAGGATGCACTTATAGATAACTAATCATGATAATAACAAGAGTAGTAATTAGGTTAACACTTCATCTCCTTATTGATTCTTTACTATTTATTTACTTGCATTTTTATTTACTTTTATTAGTTAATTTATCTCTTTATAAAACCCTCTTTTAAACGTGACAGTAGACTTAGATATATTCCACACTCACAGCTCTTGGGACGACCTCGGCTTTACCATCTAGCTATACCTCACACAACCGGGTACACTGCCCGATAGTGTATTAGGTAGACCTTAGGTAAACGAGACACTTATAAATATTAAAACGTGGTCGGTAAAACCTGCATCAATACATTTACAAACAACAATTTGGCCAAAATGGGTACGAATCACAACGGTTTACAGGTGAATAATCAAAATGGTTTAGATAGTTTACTTTATTAAGTCAAACTATAGCCTTATGGTTTGTGGACTTCCCTAAGTCAATTGTATTATGCATTGAATAAGCAAACAACATACTTCAAAATAACAAGCCACATTCACTTGATCACAAACCATTACGATTTAGCCATTATTCAAACAAGAACTTTCATTGATCATTATCCCAGATTGACAACCATTACAAACGACTGCTTTACAACCCAACTACCATCATCTACTCCAAAATATTAAAAACATTCATCCACCACCATCACAAACTAACAACTTCTAACCAAAATAGACTTGATGGAACCCTCTTTTAAACGTGACAGTAGACTTAGATATATTCCACACTCATAGCTCTTGGGACGACCTCGGCTTTACCATCTAGCTATACCTCACACAACCGGGTACACTGCCCGATAGTGTATTAGGTAGACCTTAGGTAAACGAGACACTTATAAATATTAAAACGTGGTCGGTAAAACCTGCATCAATACATTTACAAACAACAATTTGGCCAAAATGGGTACGAATCACAACGGTTTACAGGTGAATAATCAAAATGGTTTAGATAGTTGACTTTATTAAGTCAAACTATAGCCTTATGGTTTGTGGACTTCCCTAAGTCAATTGTATTATGCATTGAATAAGCAAACAACATACTTCAAAATAACAAGCCACATTCACTTGATCACAAACCATTACGATTTAGCCATTATTCAAACAAGAACTTTCATTGATCATTATCCCAGATTGACAACCATTACAAACGACTGCTTTACAACCCAACTACCATCATCTACTCCAAAATATTAAAAACATTCATCCACCACCACACAAACTAACAACTTCTAACCAAAATAGACTTGATGGAACCCTCTTTTAAACGTGACAGTAGACTTAGATATATTCCACACTCATAGCTCTTGGGACGACCTCGGCTTTACCATCTTGCTATACCTCACACAACCGGGTACACTGCCCGATAGTGTATTAGGTAGACCTTAGGTAAACGAGACACTTATAAATATTAAAACGTGGTCGGTAAAACCTGCATCAATACATTTACAAACAACAATTTGGCCAAAATGGGTACGAATCACAACGGTTTACAGGTGAATAATCAAAATGGTTTAGATAGTTGACTTTATTAAGTCAAACTATAGCCTTATGGTTTGTGGACTTCCCTAAGTCAATTGTATTATGCATTGAATAAGCAAACAACATACTTCAAAATAACAAGCCACATTCACTTGATCACAAACCATTACGATTTAGCCATTATTCAAACAAGAACTTTCATTGATCATTACAAACGACTGCTTTACAACCATTACAGATTGACAACCATTACAAACGACTGCTTTACAACCCAACTACCATCATCTACTCCAAAAAATTAAAAACATTCATCCACCACCATCACAAACTAACAACTTCTAACCAAAATAGACTTGATGGAACCCTCTTTTAAACATGACAGTATACTTAGATATATTCCACACTCATAGCTCTTGGGACGACCTCGGCTTTACCATCTAGCTATACCTCACACAACCGGGTACACTGCCCGATAGTGTATTAGGTAGACCTTAGGTAAACGAGACACTTATAAATATTAAAACGTGGTCGGTAAAACCTGCATCAATACATTTACAAACAACAATTTGGCCAAAATGGGTACGAATCACAACGGTTTACAGGTGAATAATCAAAATGGTTTAGATAGTTGACTTTATTAAGTCAAACTATAGCCTTATGGTTTGTGGACTTCCCTAAGTCAATTGTATTATGCATTGAATAAGCAAACAACATACTTCAAAATAACAAGCCACATTCACTTGATCACAAACCATTACGATTTAGCCATTATTCAAACAAGAACTTTCATTGATCATTATCCCAGATTGACAACCATTACAAACGACTGCTTTACAACCCAACTACCATCATCTACTCCAAAATATTAAAAACATTCATCCACCACCATCACAAACTAACAACTTCTAACCAAAATAGACTTGATGGAACCCTCTTTTAAACGTGACAGTAGACTTAGATATATTCCACACTCATAGCTCTTGGGACGACCTCGGCTTTACCATCTAGCTATACCTCACACAACCGGGTACACTGCCCGATAGTGTATTAGGTAGACCTTAGGTAAACGAGACACTTATAAATATTAAAACGTGGTCGGTAAAACCTGCATCAATACATTTACAAACAACAATTTGGCCAAAATGGGTACGAATCATAACGGTTTACAGGTGAATAATCAAAATGGTTTAGATAGTTGACTTTATTAAGTCAAACTATAGCCTTATGGTTTGTGGACTTCCCTAATCCAATTGTATTATGCATTGAATAAGCAAACAACATACTTCAAAATAACAAGCCACATTCACTTGATCACAAACCATTACGATTTAGCCATTATTCAAACAAGAACTTTCATTGATCATTATCCCAGATTGACAACCATTACAAACGACTGCTTTACAACCCAACTACCATCATCTACTCCAAAATATTAAAAACATTCATCCACCACCATCACAAACTAACAACTTCTAACCAAAATAGACTTGATGGAACCCTCTTTTAAACGTGACAGTAGACTTAGATATATTCCACACTCATAGCTCTTGGGACGACCTCGGCTTTACCATCTTGCTATACCTCACACAACCGGGTACACTGCCCGATAGTGTATTAGGTAGACCTTAGGTAAACGAGACACTTATAAATATTAAAACGTGGTCGGTAAAACCTGCATCAATACATTTACAAACAACAATTTGGCCAAAATGGGTACGAATCACAACGGTTTACAGGTGAATAATCAAAATGGTTTAGATAGTTGACTTTATTAAGTCAAACTATAGCCTTATGGTTTGTGGACTTCCCTAAGTTAATTGTATTATGCATTGAATAAGCAAACAACATACTTCAAAATAACAAGCCACATTCACTTGATCACAAACCATTACGATTTAGCCATTATTCAACCAAGAACTTTCATTGATCATTACAAACGACTGCTTTACAACCATTACAGATTGACAACCATTACAAACGACTGCTTTACAACCCAACTACCATCATCTACTCCAAAATATTAAAAACATTCATCCACCACCATCACAAACTAACAACTTCTAACCAAAATAGACTTGATGGAACCCTCTTTTAAACATGACAGTAGACTTAGATATATTCCACACTCATAGCTCTTGGGACGACCTCGGCTTTACCATCTAGCTATACCTCACACAACCGGGTACACTGCCCGATAGTGTATTAGGTAGACCTTAGGTAAACGAGACACTTATAAATATTAAAACGTGGTCGGTAAAACCTACATCAATACATTTACAAACAACAATTTGGCCAAAATGGGTACGAATCACAACGGTTTACAGGTGAATAATCAAAATGGTTTAGATAGTTGACTTTATTAAGTCAAACTATAGCCTTATGGTTTGTGGACTTCCCTAAGTCAATTGTATTATGCATTGAATAAGCAAACAACATACTTCAAAATAACAAGCCACATTCACTTGATCACAAACCATTACGATTTAGCCATTATTCAAACAAGAACTTTCATTGATCATTATCCCAGATTGACAACCATTACAAACGACTGCTTTACAACCCAACTACCATCATCTACTCCAAAATATTAAAAACATTCATCCACCACCATCACAAACTAACAACTTCTAACCAAAATAGACTTGATGGAACCCTCTTTTAAACGTGACAGTAGACTTAGATATATTCCACACTCATAGCTCTTGGGACGACCTCGGCTTTACCATCTAGCTATACCTCACACAACCGGGTACACTGCCCGATAGTGTATTAGGTAGACCTTAGGTAAACGAGACACTTATAAATATTAAAACGTGGTCGGTAAAACCTGCATCAATACATTTACAAACAACAATTTGGCCAAAATGGGTACGAATCACAACGGTTTACAGGTGAATAATCAAAATGGTTTAGATAGTTGACTTTATTAAGTCAAACTATAGCCTTATGGTTTGTGGACTTCCCTAAGTCAATTGTATTATGCATTGAATAAGCAAACAACATACTTCAAAATAACAAGCCACATTCACTTGATCACAAACCATTACGATTTAGCCATTATTCAAACAAGAACTTTCATTGATCATTATCCCAGATTGACAACCATTACAAACGACTGCTTTACAACCCAACTACCATCATCTACTCCAAAATATTAAAAACATTCATCCACCACCATCACAAACTAACAACTTCTAACCAAAATAGACTTGATGGAACCCTCTTTTAAACGTGACAGTAGACTTAGATATATTCCACACTCATAGCTCTTGGGACGACCTCGGCTTTACCATCTAGCTATACCTCACACAACCGGGTACACTGCCCGATAGTGTATTAGGTAGACCTTAGGTAAACGAGACACTTATAAATATTAAAACGTGGTCGGTAAAACCTGCATCAATACATTTACAAACAACAATTTGGCCAAAATGGGTACGAATCACAACGGTTTACAGGTGAATAATCAAAATGGTTTAGATAGTTGACTTTATTAAGTCAAACTATAGCCTTATGGTTTGCGGACTTCCCTAAGTCAATTGTATTATGCATTGAATAAGCAAACAACATACTTCAAAATAACAAGCCACATTCACTTGATCACAAACCATTACGATTTAGCCATTATTCAAACAAGAACTTTCATTGATCATTATCCCAGATTGACAACCATTACAAACGACTGCTTTACAACCCAACTACCATCATCTACTCCAAAATATTAAAAACATTCATCCACCACCATCACAAACTAACAACTTCTAACCAAAATAGACTTGATGGTGGATGGATGAAGACATGTCAATCATTACAATAAACATACAAAGTAAAGAACACCTAAGTGATGATGATATACTTCTTTTACTTGGACCGCTGTTCTTCAAGCTCTTCAATAACACCTTGAAGAGAATTAATCCTCCTCGATAAACCAGGGATAATCACTAATGACCTTGGGTACATCGAAGGATCCAACCATTCCAGAAAAGGACAGTTTGAGCCCTGAAACAACACAATGTGTAAATAAACAACACATTGTTTAAACTTGAAATACATTTCACCAATAACCAAACTTACAATTGTTGGACAGTCAAAGAAACGACGACCTGGATTCTTGTTTATCCAGGAAGTCTTAACAACAGCTGGTTTACCACATGTGCAGACAACCATCCTTTTTTTTTTTTTTTTTTTTTGGGAAGATGTATGTTTTACATGGTTATTATATGCACAACGGTCGGATATTTACATGGTTGAGTTCTAAACAATGGTTGAATATCTTTGTATATTGTACACTACACAAAACGTGTAGTTAGGGACGAAACATGCTAAGAAAGTGCTACAATATACAAACAGGTATTAGGGACCAAAGCTGAGATGATGAAAGTGGTGAAAAGACGAAAAAACCAACCCTTGCCACATCAAATAACGGGCGAAGATAATGCCCGTTAGCCAAAACAGGGTGCCAGGGACCAAACGGGACACCGTTTGGTAAAATCAGGTACCCCGTTCGCCACAAAAAAAATTCTAGGACCAAATGCGCGAATTTGGACAAGTTCAGGGACTATCTGTGAAATTTACTCTAAATTATATATATGTTTAATAAGTTTTTTGTATTTGTTTGAAATAAGAAAAGTAAAAAATAAAAAGCAGTATCAATAATATGTGGAAGAAAAAATTCGATCAAATAAAAAAAATTGATTGGTTGGATTCATAGAAACCCACCAAAGTAAGTTGGTGTGAAAATTTTAAATCAAGACCCATGTCACAGATATGAAAATACTACCAAATAATGGATTAAAATATTCTTCCATTCAATACCCACCCTCACCTTTGTACCAAACGGGCTCTAAAAGGTGGTTATGCTGATAGAGTTACTTCAAAGATGTGTTATATTTTGATTACGTGTGAAGATGTTGATTTAAAGTGATGACATGGGATAGCCGTGTCATAGAGTTATTTCAAAGATGTGTTATATTTTGATTATGTGTCATAGAGTCGGACCAAATGAAAGAAAAAATTAAAATGAGAATCGTGAAAAAAAATCACGATCATACATTTTAGATGTACTTACAAAAGTAGATACATCTTTTATTAAAATTTATCCCTCGTTTTTTACATATGTAGCTATAAATCTTTTTTATTCTGCTTATTTAATTTCTCTTCTTACCGGATCTCTTCACATGTGTCATATCCTGAAATGTGTATATGTGTCACTATTTTCTATATAAACGTTATCAAAATACGTATATTAGGCTGGGTATTATGACGATTGATCCACCACCAACACCTAACTCCTTCAGCATAAAACCCAATACCTCCTGTGTGGTCCCTCGTTTTTTTTATTATTAATTTTTTATTATTTTTTTGCCATGGTTTGTAGGAGTGAGCATGGTTATGTTTTGCTCGGTTTTTGGCTAAAACCGAAATTGAACCGAAAATATTCGATTTTAGCTTTTTAGAAATCGTTTGGCTTCGGTTTATTCTAGATTCGATTTTTTTGTTTTTGATTTATTTTCAATTTGGTTTTTCAGTTTTTTCGGTTTTTATTTCATTTATGGTCTTTCAATGGTCGAATTTATAATGCAAGATAGAATAACTTTTTTCAAGTTTCAAGAACAAAGAAACGCAAAATAATGACAATAAGAAACTATTGATCATAAAATTATATAAGAGTTTTGTTTATGTAGCGTAAAGTGACATAATAGTGACAACAAAAAACTAACGACCACATAAATTCTAGATGATAATTGTTTTTTTTGTTATAAATACCACATTCAAGAAGCAATTAAAACATGAGTTTTTAAATTATGCTATGTATTTTGTCGATTTGGCTTTTTGGTTTAGTATTTTGCTAATGTCAAACCGAACCGTAAACTTTAGTATTTATATTTTCAATCAGTTTTGGGTTTTTTGGTTTCGGTTTCTTGATTTTTTTTGGTTTAAATTTGGTTTTTCGTTTTTCTACACACCCCTAATGGTTAGGTGGTGCATACCACCAAATGGTATGCCAATTTCTTTTTGTTTTTTTGTTTCTTCATGTTTATGGGTTGTTAGGCATATCGTGGGGTATGTTTGTATAAAGTGAGTTATTTTTATATGTTTGTTTTTTTGTAAATATTACATCTATTTAGTGGTTGGTTTGATTGTATGGTGAATGATAATGTACCGCTAATATGAAGATGATGAGATTAAGGACCACTACACATAACCTTAAAACCAAATATGTAAGATTATCACCATTGGTAGTGTTGAGAAGGAGTGAGGGCACAAGTTACGCGTGACGGCGTGAGGCTCATTGTGGGTGTTTTTGGTGGCGCATGAGGCACAACAAAAAGAGTCAATTCTTCAAATGACTCAGTCGCTCAAAGTGTGTATCTTTTCTAGACAGGGAAAAAAAAATGATTTCTCTAAATCCCCAAAAAAACTTGAGCGATTTTGGCGACTTGTCCTTCACCCTTTAAATGTTGACAAGTGTCCCTTGCAAATAGAATAATTTTTTTTCTTTATCTACTATAAATTGATAAATATGCATTTAACCAATTTTTCTACGAAGTATATTGATATAAAAGTAAGTATTTTAATGAAATGTAAGAGATTGAAATGCAGTGAAAAAAAGTGAATGGTAAGACATCGCTGAAGAGATGAGATCATAGATCTCAAATTTGCCATAGAAACAATGAACCAATCATAGTCATCCATTTTTATTTTTCACATTTTTTTTAAAACAAAATATCTTGCAAACGGTAAATCTTCAACCTACAAAAAAATACTATCGCGATGTGAATTAAATCATCTTTCTATAGATATGCATTATTATATACTTTCGACGAACTTTTTTTAAAAAAAAAATTACGCCCAAAAAAATCATATATGATTTATAAAAATCATATATGATTCGTTAAAATCAAATCATATATGATTCTTACGAATCATATATGATTTTTAAAAATCATATATGATTCGTAAGAATCATATATGATTTGATTTAACGAATCATATATGATTTTTCTGGGCGAAAATTTTGAAAAAAAAAGTTCATAAAAGAAAATTCGTCGAAAGTATATAACAATACATGTGTATAGAAAGATAATTTAATTCTCGTCGCGATGATGTTATTTTGTAGGTTGACGATTTACGGTTTGCGAGATATTTAAATTTTATAAAAAGGGTGAAAGTTTATTTTTTTTTTTCAATAAAAAAAATGAGTAGCTAAAATTGTTTGATGGGTTTTATGATAAAAATTGAATTTACAAAGAATTTTTTGCCATCGCTGAAATGACGCTAAGATAAAAGGTGGAGAGATGTCACCGAAGTAGTCCAATATGTTAATGAAAAGAAAGACACGTGTACAGGAGAGAGTTGATGTAAGATGGTCCAAGTCAGCATGTCAGTCAGTCTATCACGTACACACACTACCGCCATCCCACCCCCGTGTTTGTCGCCTCCGTTTTTTTTTTACTTTCCTTTTTATCACTAACAATAGTATATAAATATGAATATAATATTATTCCAAAGTTTTATTTTATTTTATTGTAGGCTGTGCCCCATCGTCAATGCTTCTTTCTCTGCCGGTATTATTCATTCTCTTTTTTTTTACTTTATTTTTTTTATTCCTCATCCTTTTTCCAAATAAATTAGACTTTCTAACAAAAGAATTCTCTTAAATAAAAAATGATAAAATCCAAACCATCATTTAGTACTATCTCCCCGTTTTATTTGCAATCAAACAAGATTTCTGAAAAATAAAAACTAATACTTTAGTGTATGATGCTTAAATAAACCAACTGACTAGCTCAGTTTGCTATCAAGATTTTCTTAAAGTGCCTTAAAAAGGATATGCTTAGCTTGGGGAGATCTCAACTTCGAATTTCACCCGGGACTTTTACCCTTTCATGTGATAAAAGAGTATCTGTCGGATCTTATTGTCAGCATACTGCACAATTGAATGTCACTACAACTACTTTATAACATATATACTACTAGATCTCAAACTGTCCGAGAGACGAGATATTTACATGAATTTGTTTGCTAAAAAGACTGAGCATGTATAGAATAATTTGATACAAAAGATTATTTTATCAACATGTTTTTTAATTAATATAAAATATAAAACATCAAACACAAAATTAATAACATTATCACTCGTGATTGCTTAATAGGTAAAAATACGTCTTAGAAGTTTATTGTAGAAAGTTAATGAAATTGTCAGATAATCAACATGAAAGCAAACTAGTTAAACACATATATAGTGAATATGATATATACACTTGGTTACATGCAACATTACACAATCATTGAAAAAAAATTGATCACGCGGCAGTAATTAGTATAATAATTTATACTTAGATAAAGTTTAAACTATTTTCGTGTAAATATAAAGTATATATATATATATATATATATATATATATATATATATATATATATATATATATATATATATATATATATATATACACACACACTAGCATGGTACCTGCGCGTTGCAGCGGCGGGTATCCTGAAATAAAATTTATCAATTGAATTAATAAAAATGTCACGGGATGTCATTCCGACACCTAAATTTGCTTGGTCACAGCTTTGTGTATCGAGTCGAGTTTTATTGAGTCGGGTCTAGGTCACAGATTTATATCTAGGTTAAGATGGAGGGTTGTATATTATGTTTAAATGATTATAATATTGGGTGTAGGGGGTGTTTTTAATGTTATTAATGTAGAATGAGGGTTGTACATTGTATTTAAATGATTGTAATATTAGGTGTTGGGCTGTTTTTAATGCTATTAATGCAGAATGAGGGTTGTACATTGTGTTTAAATAATTGTAATATTGGCTGTAGGTGTGTTTTTAATGCTATTAATGTAGAATTCTAAGGAAAGTGGTCTGAATTTCGAATCATGCTAGTTTTTGTTATACACAATACTTCGGTTGTTGTAATTATGAAAATTGCTTGCTTTAAAGTGTTGTAAACCATGCATCATTTTATGCACATCTGAATTTTTTGAAAAGAGAGTCATTCCTTAATTATAAGTAGTATATATATATATATATATATATATATATATATATATATATATATATATATATATATATATATATATATATTAAATTTCACTAAAATAAAGTATCATACCTAACAATTATGTACAATAATTGTATACAATAAATATAAAATAAGTGAAAAGTGAAATAAAAATATTATTTGATTTTATTTTTAACTAAATAATATACGATGTTTAAATATGATCATGATGTTGATTTAAACACTATGCGAATAGGATCATAATATTGATTTACTTATTATAAAAATAAGTATATGATTGCATGTTGACGATTCATATACATTATATAACTATAATCACATTACAAACATTCATATAAAGTAAGTGTGCAAATTGAAAGTTAAATTAAAAATCGATCACATCTATTATATAGTTTTACATAAATAATGAACGTTTTAGGTATATATAATAAAGACGAACATAATAAATATAATTTTGCATATTAAAATTACGAATTAGTAATTGTTTCGTACATGGGTTTATGCCGTTTTTTATTATATGTTAAATATACATAACATTAATAGTTTAATAGTTAAAGGACGTGATTTAAAAAATTTGTGAATTTTTTATTATTTTTTAAAAAAAAAGTAAAAGAAACTAATTTCTCATAGTGAGGTACCATTTGAATATTTGATAGAAGGGATAATTCCAAAAGTAGTCCTAAAATCGAATTTTGCTTCACAACTAAATTACGAATTTTGAAAATTCCAATTTTGGTCATGTGCGACCTACGCGACTCCAATAATATTGTGATATGTGGCTTGACAAAAGGTACAAAGGGTACAAGTGAGCGGAAGAGACAAAATTTTGTCATGCCACATGTCACAATATTATTGGAGTCGCACAGTCGTACAGGTCGCATATGACCAAAATTAGAATTTTCAGAATTCTTAACTTAGTTGGTGGGCAAAATACAATTTTAGGACTACTTTTAGAATTATCCCTCGATAGAATCTCTTCAGTGAAAATAAAAAGTAAGAAAAATAAAAACTGCTAACTCATGTTATGATTTTTTAATTCAAATATAAGAGTAGAAGCTAGTTTGTTGTTTTCAAGTTAAACAGTATCTATCAAATAGATATTAGAAAGGTTTAACGAGATCATTCTACTTGATATATATAGCCTGGCTACCATTTTTTTATACATTTGAGGTCACTTTTTTTCTTTTTCTTTTTCTTTTTTTTTTTAAAGGATACATGAGAGGTATATTCTAGTAAAGAAAATGGTCAATGATGATAATGAAACAAATACGTGGTAGAAATTACTACTATATAATAGTTCTCGAGAAAGAAAATACTGCAGCAGCGACAATGAGTGATAACATGACAACTACAAATATTACTAAGCAGAAAGATCTTATAAAGATCACTTATTTCATGTGTGGTTACCCAAATGACAAATCCATCAAATCTATCTAGCTAGCAAGGAGGGTGATGAAACATGATGGTGTATTTTTTTAACATAAAGTTGGACGTTTACTGAGTTAACATAAAGGCGTTGTTACCAAGTGTATTGAATTGATAGATGTAACATAAATAGTAATAATAATGAAAAAGAACAGTAACCAAGAACTCGAAGTTAGAAAGAGATACAAGAAACGAGGGAGGGTTTATATTTTGGATAGGTACGAAGTTTGAAGTAATAAGTATTGAGAAATGTGTATCAAACACAAGGAGTTATGGGGACTCGTTTTGCAGAAACGGAGTGGCGTGACGGGTACGTGCAGTTTGACAGTTGACTGACCCCAGACCACACTACCCAACCCAACCTCCCATTTATTCTTTCTTTAGTCAAAATACTACTACTATCACACTCGACATCGAAGCATTTTTGTATCATATATTTTAAAATTTACAAGCACAAACATGACTAAACTAAGAACTTTACTATCCTAACATTTTTAAAACATCATTTTAAGGCTGAGCAACGAGTCAAATCCAAACCGAATCGATCAAAACCGTCTTGAACAAACATGACTAAACTAAACATTTATTCTTTCTTTAGTCAAAATACTACTACTATCACACTCGACATCGAAGCACTTTTGTATCATATAATTTATTCTTTCTTTAGTCAAAATACTACTAACTCGAGCGTTTCATCGAAACATTTTTGTATCATGCTGCGTATAATTTAAATTTTCCAAACGTAAACATGACTTAACTAAAAACTTTACTGTCTAACAATATTAAAACATCATTGAACTAGGGTTGAGCTACATACTTGTTATGTCACCCTATGACCCTAATAATATTACTCTCAAATAGTTTTGGCCCATTATTATTTGCTCCAGTTTTGTATGGAAAAGCTAGCAACTCATATGGGCCGGAAATTTTCACAAGTACTATAAGCATTACAGTATGTCTCTGCAACTAATAACATACATCACCAGGCCTTTTTAACTATATATTCGCACATATTTAAGTTTAGAATTAACAACTAGCATGGATACCCTCATAGCTATTCTAAACGTTTAAAAATCAGAGCCATATGTGAGGGTGTTCGGGGTGTTATAAATACTTGTTAAACTTTACTTCAAGTGGGCGAAAGTGATGAAAAACTTGTAAAAAATTAAAGCCATATCATTACAATATATTTTTAAACGCCATGTTCAAATATCATATAGCGGTTTTGCACAGGGCCTCCGCCAGCTCAACTACGGCATGGATTTAAATCTATAGGAAACAATGTATTGGTTGCATTCTGGTTGCAGTTCTTTACCAAGTATGGTAATTTATCCTGCCTTGACTATATTTATAAAATGATTGACATGGCATATATAACACTGTCAATCTCAAATATAAAATATCAAAGGTGCAAAGTTAGTCTGTTTGCAGGTCAACACATGTGGTAGAAATTACTGTTTGCAGGTCAACACGGCCCAACCTCTTTTGAGCCATACCAAAAAAATGACCTATTTAAATTTACCTCATATTGACCCATCAATCATCAAACTCTACCGACCCGTCTTGCTATTCTTGAACAACATTCCAAAATTTTATAATGAAATCGCAGCTGCAGAAACTACTCTTTTATAGATCAAAGTTGGTACAACAATCAGTTTTCTTGATCATCTTTTGCAATCAACTCCAGTTACACAACAGAATAAACAAAAAAAAGGAGGGTAGACAATAGTAAAAGATCAAAATTTGTTGCAATTTACATTAACAAGAGTCTAACTGGCTAACATTATATGAATATTAGTTTTCGACCTTTTACAGATAAAAGTAGAAGCATCCTTCGCTTCTTTTTCCTGGCCAGTTTTTCGTGCTTAGTCACCTTCATAGATAGTAGTAACAACAGCGTGACAGTTGCTAATACTAATACTATAGCAAGCTTTAACTGCCTAAAGTATAATGAAACAGCTGAGAAGAAGAAAAAAAAAAAAAAAAAAGAAGCTAGAATCACAAGTTCCCATATTACAAAAATCACCACATCAACCCGTCGTTACAACTGAAATAAAATACAAAGAATAAATAAAAATAAACCTTATTGACAAAAAACGTTAGCATATACCCTTTATAAATTAAACGGGAAAAAAAGGCAAAAATTAATTTAAAAGATAATATGTGGGATCTCATGGATCAGGAGTAGCACCAATACGGTACAAGAAATAAACTTTATCATTAGAACTTTCAGTTAAGAAATTCTAAATAATCATCACTCCAGCCAAAGATTAACAAATATTGAGACTGTTGAATAGAGGTGGCCAGAATGGTGGGCCTGGTGCGGGTGGGTTACCTCGAATAATAGGCAACTTTTGTGCGGGTAGAAATGGGTCAAGCCAGGTTAGCTTGAGCTGTCCAACCCATTTCATTTAAGCCAAGCTTTTTATTTTTTATTTTCACCCATTTGACTTATTGGAGATAAACCATAATCCTAATCGAACCATGCATGAGTTAATGGGTCAAAACTGTCACTTCTACAGCTGACCCGTGTTGGCCATGGGCAGAAACATAAGAGGTACTAGCATACATTCTAATGGTTGTTGGATAATATAAATTGGAGTACCGTTTGTCCTAATTCTCTGCTAATCTATATAAGAGCTTATTTAGTGAAAGGATTCCCAACCTAAAACAAGGTCGACCTCAGCAAGCCCACAGAATAACAATATCATTTGAACGTTATAAATCCATCTGATAAAAAGTTTGAAGTCTTAATTGTCCACATTTATACACAAACGACCACAACTACTATAGCTACTATTACAGTACATCAGTTTAAACTCTTCCCAGCCACACTGATAGATACATCAGATGAAACCTAAATGTTCATTTTCTTTCTCTCGAGTCTCAAGTAATATATCTTTGGATAACGTTATCAATGTTTTTCTCATACACATAATTTCAAGCTCCGATAAAATCATAAAGATCAAAAATATTTACAAAAGGGACAACAAAGGGGGCGGGAGACTATTCGCAAAAAGACATTGGTCGTCCTTTGATCCTAGTCACTCTCCATCTTCTTCTCAAGATTATATATAACTTTGATCCTATCATGCCAACCACCCATCCGTAGTTATCCTTGAACATCTAGTAGACAAATATGATACGAGCCCTTATCATTATTAATTAGTATTTCTTTATCTTTAATTAAGTTAGTCCCCCCCCCCCCCCCCCCCCCCCCCCTCCCCCCCTAACAACAACTAACTACAATATATCACAAATTCACAATATATGCACAATAAATCAATCTCATAAGTCATATGTCGTAAGCATAAATTGAACCCACAACCATTTGATTAGAGAACATTCTCACACATGGGGTACCATTAGGACATAAACTAATAGACCGGTTTGGGGATAGAGAAATGAGATGATAAGGCCCTTAGAGCGGGCAAGACTCCAAGAAAACAAAGAGAAAAACTAGACTTTTAACAATTTTCTTCCTCCTTACAAGACATAAGGATTACATATAAATAGGACTAATAAGAAGCAGTTATCTAAGAACCATAACTAGTTATACGTGACCTACTCTACTATTCTAAGAACTAAACACATGCATGCATGAACTACCCTAAAAACATGGAA
The DNA here is from genome assembly GCA_030686995.1 of Artemisia argyi. Classification (NCBI taxonomy): domain Eukaryota; kingdom Viridiplantae; phylum Streptophyta; class Magnoliopsida; order Asterales; family Asteraceae; genus Artemisia; species Artemisia argyi. The sequence goes on from CM060696.1 coordinate 24,731,765, forward strand.
CATCTTGACAACTTCCTCTACAATTTATACTGTCAAATAACCACTTCTTTCAAGACTAAAAGAAACAGTAGTGTTGACAATTTTCAGTTTTCTAGCTTCATTTAATAACAAAACATGGGTACGTGTCATAAACCATGTGGTAGTTAGTTTCCTTTTATTATATTTCTTGGTGAGAAAGCTAGGGTATTAGGGTAAATCTAGTATATCCTTTATTATAAGAGCACATGGTACCGTGGCTCAAACCCAAGCCAAATTCGACGTAGCACCTGTTCTGGCTCCGCCATCCCCCCTCCCAACGCCATCTCTTTCGCCAGTTAACTAGCTTGTGTGAGGGAAGAAGACGAAAAAAAATTTATTGCCGTCTTCAAATGGCTTGTTTTTCAATAAATAAAAAATAAATAAATAAAATAAAATAAAATAAATAATTAATTCCAAATTAACCGTTTTAAACACTATATATATTATCCCATTTTAACCAATTTTCACACAACTTTCTCTAACAAAAACACACTCTCTACCAAAATGTATAGTGATGATTCGTTTTCCGAAGCCAATGATTTGAGTGACATTTTGTTGATTACGCAAGCTATTCAGTATCAGCAATCATTGCAACAACAACAAGGTGAAAGTTCACGTACCCGTAATCCGATACACCGTGAACGTGATACTGCTCAAGCACGTTTGTTGGACTTAATGAGATGTTCAATTAGAGCTCTCCCAATATGACACCTTACAGCAAGAAGCGCCTTGGAAGGAAGAAACACGCAATTAGCACATGTTCCACTTATCACATCTCCTTCTATGATGGCAGTTTTAAGACCCTGTAGACATCAAATTGTCATAAACATATAATGAAATGCTAAGCAAAACCAAAGGAACATAACAATCAAAGCTTACAAATTAACAATGTGCATTGCATATCCATTAGTAAGACCATAATCTAGCTGAGTCAATACAGTGCCAAACTCAATCAGAACACTAAAACCTCGATTGACAAAATTATATGTTGAAACTGAAACGTTATTTTTATGAAATAAAAAAACTTAAAAAAAAAACAGCAATTGTTATTTAAAAATGGTAGAATCAATGTAAAAAAGAAATTGATATTATATAGCCTACAAAAATAGATCTAAAAAAACATAATCATAGTTTATGAATAACCGATTCATACAAATAGATTTCCGCCGATTGATAAAAGCAGTTTTCCCCAAAAACATTTTAGGGTTTTGATACAATAATGATTTACTATTTTAATTGGTAATTAATCACATCAAATATATAAAATTATAATTAATATCAGATATAAAAACATTAAAACAACCAAATCATACATATCAAAATAAATCGGCACACAATTAAATAGACAAAAAAATAATAATAATAATAATAATAATAATAATAATAATAATAATAATAATAATAATAATAATAATAATAATAATAATAATAATAAAAAATAAAAAAAATAAAAAATAAAAAAAAAATAAAAACCAGACACACACACAAATTATGCAGAGTATGTGATTCAAATCTAAACCCAAAATGGAATTTGAATATAAGCGATAATTACCATTTTTAAGGTTTGGCCAGCAACAAATCCACTGGCATCGTGTAGAGGAAGGAGCATGTAGAGGAATTGTAACTGATTGGAATTTGAATGAGCGTGTAGAGGAAGAATGCACAGAATGTTTAGGATAGTTGATGCTTAACAAAAATACCATGGGCTATGGTAGCAACACGGGGCAAAACTTAATTACACAGTCTATTACATGGCTGTGTTTTATTACAATAGAATAAATAGATAGATTATAAGTACTATCCTCAACAATTTTTTGTTCTAACATGACAATAACAACAGGCTTACAAAAATGGCAAATGAGAAGGATGAAAATAGCCTGAAATATTACGCAAATGTTTAGTGACACTAGTTGATGAAGAAACATGAAAAAGTTATCTCTCAACGTAAGACTTAAGACGCTTCAGGCATTGCATATGTTCGAGTTTATCCTTGTTCCAAACATAACGATGCAGGAATATAGAAAGGTCGTCATTTATTCCCCTTGCATTCAAGAAGTCGTAGAATGAACTTTGAAGCTTTTTGTCCACAACCCTGAACGAGTTTCAATGATTAGACCATGTTAAATAGCTTGTTCATCTGCTGTCCGAGAAGGGCATGGTAATTTCACAAGTTGATAAAACAAACATATAAGCAGACACTGCACAAGCGAGCTAATACACTATTGCATGTGATACAGTCAAAGACCATGCAAGGTGGTCTGCTAATTCACATGTTTTCTGAGAAGATGTCTATATGAAGAATGGTATTTTCCTTGACATAATTTCATGGTTGTTATAGACCTTCCCAAGAATATAAAAAAGGATTGGAAGGATGTCACTCATGTCACAGAGCATTAATCATCTCACCTCTTCATTAAATTCTAGAGGATTTTATATCTAGCTCACCTCCAATTTGTTTGAACACAAAGACAAATTATATGTGAACCGTGTTGCTTAAGAGGAGCAATTTTCTAATATGTACTTTTGAATCACCTTCAAATTCATGAGTAATAGAGGTTGAGTTTGTTCACCAAGATGTTTGTTAATTAATAAACTAAGATATACACTATTCATATAGACCTTTCCTCAACAGATTTTTTTACTATTAGTCAACTGTCTTCCAATCAACATGGACACACACCATCTTAAACAGTTTTTTTGCTAATAAGTATGTCTACTAATAATGACGAATTGCAAACAAAATATGGTTTTTATAGAGTGCATAATGATCAAGGACACACACAATATTAGATTGCATATTAACAAAAAATAGATTGACTCGATTTTGTACTTAGCTTTTTATCAGGAATAAACTATCTTTCTTTTAGAAGGCTAAGCAAACACTACACTGCAAAGATATGAAAATTTGGGCACGGATGCTTATTTCTTGCATTCAATTGTTCACAAGTTACCCGAACTTGTTAGATCTTACAAAGTCATGCTCTTATTGCTATAAACCAAGATGATCTAAAGTAGTTAATCTTACATCTTAAGATGGGACATGTAAATGCAGAAACTGACTCTTAAATTGCAGAAAACTAAAAGCAATATATAATTTATATACCTAAAATCAGGACCAGTATAAGGCCAAGGCGATCTTCCATTAAGACCAAATACATAAAGTTTCTGAATCTCCAAACGTTCCTGCCATGCTGAGCATATAAACTCCAGCGTGTCACCTCCTTCAGCCTTTGTTATGTCAACTAGCACGCTAATGTGAAGTTGCTCATTGTCAGTATCTTCATCCCTCGAGTTAGGAGCAATGACACCATAACCATCAAACATTGTGGCTTCGATTTTGATAGTTTCGTTATACATAGACCTACTCAAGGTAACAAGCTGCTCTCCAGGTCTATCTTGTACCATAAACGCATTGAATTCTTTGTCACGCTGCAGAACATCGAGACAAAATGGCAATCAGATACAATTTTTCTCCCAAAAGCAATCACTTTGAGGAATGGCGCTTGTGTATCTATAAATTGACACATAAGGTTAAACTTTTAAATGGTCCAAAAGTAATACGTAATTGTAAGAGTGAACGATTTTGTAGCAAATAAGCCATTGTCCTAGTGAAATTGCAAAGATCAGAAAAAAAAAAAAAAAAAAAAAAAAAAAAAAAAAAAAAAAAAAAACAAAACTAGTGATTTAAGATAAAAGTGTTGAATACAAAGACTTTAGTTCAGCTGTTGAAATAATTGCGGAAGTTCACATCTATCTAAATTGACACTCTGCCTTAAAAAGATATAGATAAATTAACAGTAACTGCGAAATCCATTTATTATGTGGTTAGCCAATTTTGGCTGAAACGATCTCCATCTCAGACTGTTGGCACTAACGAATTTACAATTAGGGGGTGTTTGTTTAAGCTTATATGTGAGCTTATGAGCTTATTTGAATTTGGCTTATTTGGTGCTTGTTTTTATAAGTTTATACATATAAGGTCATAAGGCCACATATAAGGTTAAACAAACAGCCCCTATGAAGGGTATTTAATTACTCAATAAGATATAGTGGTTTGAGTTGAAATATAATGGTAATGAAGAAGAACCTGGTGATGAGGAGGGAAATGGTGTGATTGAAATTCGATCTCGTCTGTAACCAAACGAACAATATTTGATTCAAATGGCCGTCGTGATTGGAAAGTGCTAAATGACGAATTCCTAATAATTCTGTTGTTGTTACTTTGGAATTTAGAACATAAGGAGGAGAAAAGAAGGGATTTTCTAATCATCCCGGCCATCATGGATTGGAGGATGCCAGGGTTTATTTCAAAACTATGATCACAGTTCGGGTTTATCAAGGCTTTTTTTTTTTTTTTTTTTTTTTTTTTTTTTTTTTTTAATAAAAGAAGGGCTTTTTTTTTTATACCGACAATTTCATTTATATCCTTACAAAACTTTATAATTACATCAATATTATAAAGCATTAGTGTCTACTATTAATACAGTACTTAAAATTAAAGCTTACAACTTTTAAAACTATAAATACAACAACAAATGATACCTATAGAAATTCTCCTCATATTTAATTCTAACATACAATTAATACTAACATTAAATACAATAAATAAATCATTATGTATATTAAATACAATTAATTAAATAGTCAATAAATACAATTAATACACTTATTAAAACACCCCTTACATAAAAAATATAAATTATCAAGTATATTGTACAACCAACTTAAACACAATTCCTGCATTAAAAGTCACTAATACAAATAATAAAGCATATTATACAAATTTTTAAGCCTGAACGGGCAATGGGCCAAATGGGCTCGAGCCCGAACGGGCACGGGTCAAACGGGCTCGAGCCCAAACGGACACGAGCTAAACGAAATTTTTGATATCCGTAAATTTATTGTCAAAAAGAATATAATAAACTAAAATATGTTTACATATTGTACAAATCAAGCAAACTACTAAACAAAAACATAAAATAAATAATAAATAAAATAATACAAACAAAGAAGAATTTCATCAAACTTTTGGCATAAAAAACTAATCATTAAAGCTATTGCCGAAAAACGTACAAATAAAATAAATTATTAATCGAAAAAATTAAATTACATTGTGTCCGCAGCTACATTGCGCGAGGACCCTGCTAGTCTTTTTAAAATTGATAATTACATCAATATCCATTCAAAACTTACAATATACTCATATATACCCAAACACACAATTTAACAATAACAAGGGCCCGTTTGGTTTGTAAATGGGTTTCGAATTAAGATTTGGATTTGGATTTGAATTTGGATTTGAATAATGATAGTATAAAAAGTTGTTTGGTTTATATAAATTGATATATGGATTGAGATGTGAATAATTATTTTTTATTAATAAAATAAATAAACAAGCCCCAATAAAAAAAATAATGAAATATATAAGAAGTGTTTGTACTTTAGTGGTGCTTTGCCCGAATTTCAAAAGAAAAAATGTACTTTTTTATGCCAAATCCACGTATCCCCCCTGATTGGTAGAACCCCACCTCTATAAGTGTCCAGGTGAATCCAAATCCAACATGCAACTACCAAACATTTATTTACTACCCAAATCCAATTGCACCAGTTCTCACACCCCCAAACCAAACACCACCCAAAATCATTTTAGTACTTAAAACTCTAATCTAAATATAATAATTATTGGTTATGTTACATTTATACCCTTCTCTCCTTCATCATAAACAGGTTTTGTTCTTTGGTTTTCTTTTTTTCTAGTAAAATTTGTTTTATTGGTGATTTACAAGGGATGGATGAATTAGTTCTGTTGTCATTTTTTTTTTTTTTTTTTTTTTTTTTTTTTTTTTGAACAGTGAACTTCAATAAAAACGACAGGTCCTCAAAACGAGGACCTCCAAGGAACAATTACAACATATACAAGGGATACATGACCCAATACTTCCACATAATCGAGTTAAAACTAGACCGACTCTTAAGCCATAAGAAAGAAAGAGATTTAACCGAAGCCACCACATCGGCTACTTTAGGCGCGGAGTTCTCAAAAACCTTTTTATTCCTAACAATCCAAATCGCCCAGCACGTCGTCATAACAATCCCCTTAATAATTTTATTTGACCACTTCGGCCCTTGCACATGCCTGTAAAACGTGAGCAAGTCTTCAATGTCCACAATCCTGACAAAAGAAAGCTTGCACCAAGTTTTAATACGCCTCCAAACCTCAACAGCAAATCCACATGAAACAAAGATATGGCCACAGCTCTCGTCCGCAACTTCACACAAAGAACATGAAGTGTTTGGTAAAAGAATATGCCGCCTTTGAAGAGCTAGACGGGTCGGAAGCCAGTCCATTTCCAAACGCCACATATGTATGTTAATCTTGAGGGGGACCCAAGATTCCCACTTGAAAAAGGTCGGACTTCGATTGTTGTTGTTTATCTACAGGTTCCTCTTGAAATTAGCGACTGTGAAAACATGATTGGAATCCGCATCCCATAGCCAAACATCCTTTGAACCTGCAAAAGAAACTGAGGCCAACAAATAGCTGAGATCTTGCATTTCGGAGATTAATTAGTTCTGTTGTCATGATTCCACCGTTCTAAATTCCTCTAAGAAATTGATTTGTCTTAATTGTGACTCCATTTTACATTTATGACAAGGGATTCATAAGCATTCAAATGAGATCTACACTCTCTTGCGCTTGGCACTGTTTCTAATAATCACAATTAAAATAATCAATATTAGTTGAATCTCATCACAGTTTATGTTATTCAATTTAGAACATTGTAATAGCGACAAACCAATAAGTTTTTTTGTAAATCACTGCAACACATGTTAATACGAATCTGTTAGAGCATGCGCAGTGGTAATGCTAAGGCTTGCATTAAGGCACGTTTAACGTACGTTAGGCGTTACGTTTGTTTGCGTTAACTCGATGTTAACGTGCCACGTTAAGTGGCTAACGTGCGTTACCTGGCTACGTTTGTAAAATTAAAAAAAAAAAAAAAAAAAAAAAATCATTTCACCCCTTCCTAACGTACAATAACGGCTATAATTTCAAAAAATTTACAATTCCTATTAAAAAAAAACACAACTAAACATACACGGTGTGCAAGACGATAAGGGAGAAACATGAAAATACCCACCATCGTGAAGAACAGTGACTTTTCAAGTAGTGGAAGTAAGTGAATTGGAAGCCACATAAGGCAATCTCAATCATTCGAAGGTGTAATCCAAATTATAGAAGACTGAGCTCAATGACTTTTGGTCTATGATACGTGGGAATCGCACCAGGCTTTACCTCTCGAGAGATCTCGAGAAGCTTACAACCCCCACCAGGCAGTGTATCTGATCGTTGTAGTATAGTATAGTGACAAGTACCGGGAGATTGATCGTTCAACTCAGGAATAGTGTCGCTAGATTAGAAAGCCTAAAAACTAGGTCTAGAGGTGAGGGATGATTCTTTTTGTATTTTTTATATTTTATAAAACAAGTAAAAATCTCGGTTTTTGGAAGAGCGGGCGAAATTAGTTGCTAATCAACTAACCCAATAACTAAGATGCAATCAAAATAAAATAACAAAAATGAAATGAAATCTAATTAAACTAGTGGTGTGAACAATAATAGGGAAAGTTATGTTTACTTAGGTTTCATTACTCCCTAGATATCTTTTACAGGTTGATAGTTTGTTACAATTGCATGGATGACGGGTCGTATTCCTTAATACTAGTCGTAGGGCCGTGTACAATATTCTCTAACTCTATAGGATCCTACTTCACTCCTATGTCGAGCCGTCAGAAGCTCCTAACATGGGATCATTAGAATTCTCCTACGCATTAAATACAACAAAAAATCATAGTACACATCTGATCATGTTTCTTAAGACGTTCAAGCATGTCACCAATGGAAGTCTGCCAGTTTTCTTAAGCCTAACATCGAATACAATCATCCGTAACAACTATAAACACTATAAACAAACAATCAACCCATAATTAACATCTAGGTTTCACTACATCTAAGCAAACACACAAGAGATCTAACCAAACATGTTAAATTCAAGACAAGTGTAAGATATATTCAAACAACACATAGACATATTGAATGAATTGAAAGAGTACTTATCTCAATTGAACATGAAAGGTTTCAAAAGGTAAAAACCCTTGAAAAAGCTGTAAAATTCGGACTAGGGTTTCTCTCCAAAGTTACACCCTACTTGTTCCCCCTAATGAATGAAAATTGCAAAACTATATATAGATTTTACAGGGTGACGGCGTCAAGAAGGAAATTCTGACGCCGTCAACTCGCCACCCATAATAAAATCGGATTGCCTAGATTCACTTTTGACGCCGTCATGTGCAATTCTACTCTGGGCCGTCACTCTTATTTGGACCATGACGGCCTATGGTGACGCCGTCATGTCCATAGTGCAAAACTCTTCTGGATCGTCACGGACTTTATCCACTTCCACCTCTTGTATTACTCTTGACGCCGTCACTTGAGAACTCTTGACGCCGTCAGGTACTGTTCCCAGCAAGGAAAATTAAGACTTTGCCGTTTTCTTCACTTTATGCTCCAAAAACGTCCAAAATGCTTCCTTTTCCAGATTTCACTCCAAAAGTACCTAAAATGACAAAAGGAACGATTTAGGGCAATATTTGATCAAATAAATTCGAATCCTGGCTAAAATGACCCCCTAAAAACGGTTCATTTTTCGTCTCATCAGTCTATGATATAAAGACATATACATGTTTATTTTTTTTGGGTAAAAGGGATTCACCTTGGTAAAATATATTAATCACAGAAAGATAAACAATGGAAATGGCTGAAGCACCACATTAACCTCAAGCAACGCTTGAACAACCTCTACCCACTAAACGCTTGTGACAGGCCACAGAGCGAAGCAAACTAAAAACATACAATAACTAAATCACCGATGGGAAACAACCAACGCAGGAAACATGAATCACCACAACTATCCATAAACCTCTTCGAAGGAGATTGATGAACCAAATGAGACTGCCTCCTTAAAGACCTTACCAAGAAAAAACCCTGAGGGAAAACCTTGGAGGAGGGAAAAAAGAGTACAACTCTCAATTGGATCTCCAACGAACAATCCAACAAGCCAAAAACAACTTCCAAATAGACCACATCTTCCATAAAAAACCAACATTCAATAGACATCATCATGAATGCATAAGAGAAGGAGGCAACTTCCACACGCGGAAAAGATCTTTCACGTTCGCCGTCTTCTTAAATCTGCAAGTGATAAGCTTGAGCCAAACCGTGGGCTTGATAAAATCAATAACTTGAGCTTCCAATCTTTTCTGCTTCTTGAAGATCCTGTTGTTTCTTTCTTTCCAAATAACATAAGAAGTGGCAGCAAACAAAAGCTTAGAAACAATACTCCGCGTAGACCTTGACTTCGCCGAAATAATGAGGAAATTCACAATAGCATCCAACGAAGAGGCATAGAACCATGTAACAATTCGCAATTTCAGGTCAATTACTATTCCCGAAAAATTCACTATTCACTTTTACTATTCATTTTTACTATTCATTTCTTTCCGAAATTTTCCCGAAAGTTGATTTTTATTTGATATTCTCGAGTGATAAATCATTTCCATGGCAAATTAAATGTTTGACATCCGTCAGATCATTTTCGTGAAAGTTATTAAGGAATTACATGGAATTACACGTTTTAGGGTAAAACGTCAATCAGAAATTCTACGCACAACGAAATTCGATCCCGTCAGGTGACCCCACATCGGAAAAATGTTTGACACGCTCATGATTTATTTGAGAATTAATCGTGACTGAGAAAAACATGACCAAAGACTTCCCGGCAGGTCACCCAAGCCAGTACTACTCTCGCATGAGCACGCTTAACCGTATGGGCGATTAACCGTTAGACCACAAAACACGTTTCTAAGACGATTTGAGTTTTCAACTTATTAGAAAAAGTCAACATATTTTTCCCTCCTCCTTTGACCAAAAATCATCCCTTGATGTTATAAGTCATTTCGTGATTTTTAGGCTTACGGTTTGATGTCTAAAAGACATTTAATACCAACCGACACTAGACTGAGCCCAGTCTAGACATTATAAGTCATTTTAAATCATTTTTATCACATTAGAAAAGTAACATTTTACTTTTCTCAATTTTACGCAATATTCGTACGTTTTACGTATTACGCGTTTTAGACCCGTGTTTCCAGTTTTTAGCAGGGTTTTAGCACCCGATAGAACCTACCACTCATTTTATATTTTATTATGGAGTATAATGACATGTTTAACCATTCTTCCAAGTTTCGTATTTTTACGATACCCGGTTTTACGTTTTGTGACGTAACAACTTACGGTTAGCAATTTACGGAGTCGGAACTAGCTCCATAATCTTGGATAAGATCACCAAAAGTCCACCCTTGCTCCCCAAGGTTGGCAAACCGCCACTAGGATGGGGGATTCACACTAGGTGGCTTGATCTCAAGCTTGATGGCCTTAGATCCTTACATGTGTAGAACTTGGTGACCAAGTGTTGACAAGTCAACACATGTAACCTCCTCAAGCTCATATTTAAGCCCCTCCTTCCCCTCCTTGGTCATTTCAACGACCCACACACATAACACATACTATCATCTCATCCTTAACTCATTTACTCCAAGTTTCATCCAAGAATCAAGTGCTTCTTCAAGTAGAAACCCTAGTTTGATCATAAGTTACCAAAAAACTACTTCAAATCCTTAGAAACTTTGGTGATTTCTCTTGAGTTTGAATCCACTCAAGTCACCTCAATTTTCATCATCTCTCTTTCAAGATTACAAGAGTAGAAAGATTGCATGAAGTGAAGTGGGTTGAAGCAAGTCTATCAAAGTCCTATCCTTACATGTTAACTTCCTTTCATCTTTGAAAGCCAAAAGTTGTGAGCCAAACCCTAACTTGATTCTTGTTAAATAATCATGTTCATGTTATTTAAATGTTATTCTTGCTATATTATGTCTTGTAGTTATGTCCATGATGTATAAAAGTGAGCAAAACAAGTTATTGTTAATGATTGATAAGACAAGTTACTATAACAAGCAAACTAGTGACTTTATTGGAAAACCACTACCAAAATGGTAAAATTATGATATTGGATCCTTACATATTACAGTAGAGGACTTAACAAGGAAACCATAGCAATTTGAACCACCTAAAACGAGTATACGAGTCAAAAGTTACGCCCATTTGAAGTTACCAAAACTTTTCGGCAAACTGCCAAATACCATTCTGATCAAATTTGGGTTTTGAAAGTCCCACTTCTGGTCCGATTCATCAAAAAGTTAAAACACGAAAGTTGTCCGGAACGACGTTTTCGTTCAGGAACAAAGAAGCTCGAGACCTAAAAACACTTTCCGAGTGATAAAATTCTTCAAATTCTAAACAGCCCATTTTTAGGCGAAAGTCACAAGATTATGGTTATACTTTGAAAGGAACAAGAGGTCTTATGACCTATAATCAAGACCACAACCATGGCTAGAGCCAAGGTTGTGTCTCATGACCTTGAAACAAGGACCAAAGGTCATGGCTAGGCCATGACGAAATGACCATACCAACTTTCATAGGCGTAAACATGAAACAAAGAGTTGACGAGAACTTGAACAAGCAATTTGGATCTACTTCACTTAAAAGGGAACCATGAGATATTACCAAGAGAAAATGGTCATACAAAACTTATGAAACATACCCTAATAACAATCTTCATGTACTAATAAACTTTCCTAAGTTTATTCAAATATCGGACATGTAACCTTTCGGATCAAAACTTATATCTATATATTTCATCAACTACTACAATAGTAGGGAGCCTCATGTGAGGAGTTCATTATGTAAGCCGTCGAGTTGAGTTGTGGATTTACGAGTTAAAGTGTCCTGGCTCCTCGAACGCTTACTAACATGACTTCTGAATTATGTCGGCCCGAACGGTAGTAAACGATATACAAAACATACATGTTTCATGAATCTTTTCTTTCAAGGACTTACAATATACATCATACCACATCATGGACTATAATGCAAGATATATATATATAGGCACTACTTCATATTCTGTACTCAAATCCTAAGTCGCAACATTCTATTATAGGTTGCTCGTAGAAACCTTCACGATTCAACCGTTACATTCATTACTTGCTATCTTACTTAAGGTGAGTTCATAGCCCCACTTTCGATTACTTAATTGTTTCACAAACCCTTGGGGGAAATACATGCTATTTATAACCGAGCACAATGTTTTTAAATTGTATGCTTACCTGATTGTTTTATTATCACTAAGTACCAACCTTGCTAAACCGAGATCCTTTATTATGAACCATTTAGTCACTAGCAATAGTGAGCGCGAATATTATTAATAGGCCTATTGGGATTGACGAATCCCATTTGTATTGACTAAGTTCAAACAAATGCAATAATATTTGAGATTTAGGTATGTTAGCAAAGTACCTACCGGGATAAATCTGCCGATTGATATTGGTACACGTTAACGTTATGGTGTCATAAGCTTAGTGTATAATACATGTTCCGGGCGTATAATAACGTAGCCTACCTGTTTTGTTTTCCAAACATTGGTGTGAGCCTATAACTCACACTACCAACATATTGTGTTCAATCGATTTAACAAACTCTATGAATATCACTCAACCTTTGTGTTGACCTCTCAAGCATGTATTTCAGGTTCATGACGATCAAGGATGGCACGGAAGGACACGGATACTCAAGAGGGCTATAAATTTTATTATCATTCAAAACTCATGTATTATACATTGTAAACATGGAACCAATTGGGACCTCATTTTAAAATCTCTGATATTTATATAATTTGAATGATACATCTTTTAAAACGACTCAATTGGAGTTCGTTTTCTATTATTGTGACTATTGTGCCGTCGAGTAACACCCAGTTTGAATTCCGCTGCATCCATGAATTGGGGGTGTTACAGATTGGTATCAGAGCCATGGTTATAGAGAAACGGGTCTAATTGAGACCTAAACTATAACTACAATCATAAACAAAAACATTTTATAGCCTTCCGCTCTCCGTGTCTTCCATCCTCCAGACGATTATGGATTTAGTAAGCATGTTATGATACACAAACATATTAGTATATTCATATATACCCATTTTGAGCATTTCCCCGTAAGCATTAGTATATTGATATATAAACTTGGTTTATTTTCAATCATTTATCTAAACAATGGACTAAACATATCTGCGTATGCCTATTCTAGGGCATTTCGACACAACTAGATTCTCCCAATCATATTCCTACTCCAACATTCATTTCCAAGACATTGTGAGATACAATGGTCTCATTCATTTTCCAAGACATTGTGAGATACAATGGTCTCATTCATTTCCAATACATTGTATGTTACAATGGTCTCATTCATTTCCAAGACATTGTGAGATACAATGGTCTCATTCATTTCCAATACATTGTATGTTACAATGGTCTCATTCATTTCCAAGACATTGTGAGATACAATGGTCTCATTCATTTCCAATACATTGTATGTTACAATGGTCTCATTCATTTCCAAGACATTGTGAGATACAATGGTCTCATTCATTTCCAAGACATTGTGAGATACAATGGTCTCATTCATTTCAAAGACATTGTGAGATACAATGGTCTCATTCATTTCCAAGACATTGTGAGATACAATGGTCTCATTCATTTTCCAAGACATTGTATTATACAATGGTCTTAACCATTTCTCAAATGTTTTGAGTCACACAATAGTCTAACCTACTTCCCAGACATTGTGAATTGCACAATGGTCTAACCTACTTCCGAGACATTGTGTTTTGTGCAAATGGTCTCTAGAATTATTCCATCACATCATCAATATCATTTCATATGATATCAAAAACCCGTCACAACCTATCGATTTCTAAATAGAAATATGAGATTTTTAAAGGACAAACAAATCCATCACCTACAAAAGCTGAAGTTCAGCCCTACATTCATCAAAGTTTTCTTATGAAACCTTCATTGTTAAAAGTTCGTGATCCTGGCCAAGTATGTTCTATTTTAGAACTACTTAAAAACTTCCTTTCCATACGTACCTACCCTTACTATCTTCTATGCAATGGAATGTGAAAACATGGGTTACAAGTCTTGTATGGCCGGGACTTGCAATTGAAGGGTTTGACATCGCCTTTGTTTAGTGGACAGTTTTCCCGAAAGCAACGGACATATCAAAAGTATACCTAATTTAGGTATTTGAAAATTTTATCGAACCTTGGCTAAATATAGACTAGTCACCTATATTTAACCTTGGGACAGTGGATTATAGTCTGACTAACTATATTCGACTTAAAATTTTCCAATACTGAGAATAGTTGTACTAGGGTTATGTTTAGGTTGATTTCCTACATGAACACGATAAACCACCAGAATACATTAAAACAATCTAGAGACACGATAGTGCCTTACCACTCAGCAAGATCTTAACACCTTATTTGTATGATCTAAATTCATTCTTGAAATTTTTCATTTATGAGATAATCCGAATTACTATCTTGGGATAGTTATCAATTATTCTCTTCATCCTGTAGAAGTACTATCCTGTTTAGGTCCTAAGGATACCATTCCATCATAAACTTTTAAAATCTCTTAAGATTTTTAAAGCAAACTCAACATCTATACCTAAGAGTATTAATGTTAAGCATACACTAAGCACTTTTGTTCATCAACATATCACAACATTACCTTCACAACCGTGGCAAACACAAGCTCATTAACAGATCTTGATGCATTTTTAAAGCTCAAATCATCCTTAGTTACATCACAAGCACCCTCATCAGCTTTACAAGATTGAATATTCATCTTGTACTTTTGGAACACCAGTATCATCTCGTAATACCCTACCTTGTAACTTACCGACTAAGTATTAATGTTAAGTAGGATGATTTGTAATTATTTGAATGGATTGGGATGCCTTTTCATTTAAATAAACACATTGTAAATCACTAAACCATAAGTTTATATTTCCTTATCTACATTGTTTGGGATGCCTCTCTATGTAAATAAAGAATTATAAACAAGTGGGCTTATTTGTATCCGAAATGACATAAGTATGAAGTCAATAAACACTAGGTACAACAACCGATTACCTACTAGGCTATGATTGCAATTACTATCTCAATTCCTATTAATATTCGACTGCTATATCAATTTCCTTTGATATTCGACTATTACCATACCTTTCCTACATAAAAGTAAGCTCATCCTACACCATACACTGAAATGACAAATTAAACTGCATCACTGGTAATCCCCGACTTTAGTCCTCATAAGTAACCACACATGTTCATCGACATACGACGCAGACCCCTAGAATTCCATATCGGAGACAGGGTTATGCTAAAGGTATCGCCTTGGAAAGGCTTGATACGATTCGGTAAACGAGGAAAACTAAACCCAAGATACATCGGACCATTCAAAATCCTAGCCAGGGTTGGCCATGTGGCGTACAGACTTGAGCTTCCATCAGAACTCAGTAGTGTACACCCCACTTTCCATGTATCTAACCTAAAGAAATGCTTGTCGGATGAATCACTAGTGATTCCACTCGATGAAATTCAACTCAATGACGATCTTCAATTTATTGAGGAACCCGTAGAAATCATGGACCGTGAGGTCAAACAACTCAAGCAAAGCCGTATTCCAATTTTCAAGTTCGTTGGAACTCACGACATGGTCCTGAATACACATGGGAACGAGAGGACAGATACGTAAGAAATACCCACATCTTTTTACCAACAAAGTTTCTACTCCCAACGCATATTGATCTCCGGGACGGAGCTCTCATATGGGGTGGAGACTGTAACAATTCGCAATTTCAGGTCAATTACTATTCCCGAAAAATTCACTATTCACTTTTACTATTCATGTTACTATTCATTTTTACTATTCATTTCTTTCCGAAATTTTCCCGAAAGTTGATTTTTATTTGATATTCTCGAGTGATAAATCATTTCCATGGCAAATTAAATGTTTGACATCCGTCAGATCATTTTCGTGAAAGTTATTAAGGAATTACATGGAATTACACGTTTTAGGGTAAAACGTCAATCAGAAATTCTACGCACAACGAAATTCGATCCCGTCAGGTGACCCCACATCGGAAAAATGTTTGACACGCTCATGATTTATTTGAGAATTAATCGTGACTGAGAAAAACATGACCAAAGACTTCCCGGCAGGTCACCCAAGCCAGTACTACTCTCGCATGAGCACGCTTAACCGTATGGGCGATTAACCGTTAGACCACAAAACACGTTTCTAAGACGATTTGAGTTTTCAACTTATTAGAAAAAGTCAACATATTTTTCCCTCCTCCTTTGACCAAAAATCATCCCTTGATGTTATAAGTCATTTCGTGATTTTTAGGCTTACGGTTTGATGTCTAAAAGACATTTAATACCAACCGACACTAGACTGAGCCCAGTCTAGACATTATAAGTCATTTTAAATCATTTTTATCACATTAGAAAAGTAACATTTTACTTTTCTCAATTTTACGCAATATTCGTACGTTTTACGTATTACGCGTTTTAGACCCGTGTTTCCAGTTTTTAGCAGGGTTTTAGCACCCGATAGAACCTACCACTCATTTTATATTTTATTATGGAGTATAATGACATGTTTAACCATTCTTCCAAGTTTCGTATTTTTACGATACCCGGTTTTACGTTTTGTGACGTAACAACTTACGGTTAGCAATTTACGGAGTCGGAACTAGCTCCATAATCTTGGATAAGATCACCAAAAGTCCACCCTTGCTCCCCAAGGTTGGCAAACCGCCACTAGGATGGGGGATTCACACTAGGTGGCTTGATCTCAAGCTTGATGGCCTTAGATCCTTACATGTGTAGAACTTGGTGACCAAGTGTTGACAAGTCAACACATGTAACCTCCTCAAGCTCATATTTAAGCCCCTCCTTCCCCTCCTTGGTCATTTCAACGACCCACACACATAACACATACTATCATCTCATCCTTAACTCATTTACTCCAAGTTTCATCCAAGAATCAAGTGCTTCTTCAAGTAGAAACCCTAGTTTGATCATAAGTTACCAAAAAACTACTTCAAATCCTTAGAAACTTTGGTGATTTCTCTTGAGTTTGAATCCACTCAAGTCACCTCAATTTTCATCATCTCTCTTTCAAGATTACAAGAGTAGAAAGATTGCATGAAGTGAAGTGGGTTGAAGCAAGTCTATCAAAGTCCTATCCTTACATGTTAACTTCCTTTCATCTTTGAAAGCCAAAAGTTGTGAGCCAAACCCTAACTTGATTCTTGTTAAATAATCATGTTCATGTTATTTAAATGTTATTCTTGCTATATTATGTCTTGTAGTTATGTCCATGATGTATAAAAGTGAGCAAAACAAGTTATTGTTAATGATTGATAAGACAAGTTACTATAACAAGCAAACTAGTGACTTTATTGGAAAACCACTACCAAAATGGTAAAATTATGATATTGGATCCTTACATATTACAGTAGAGGACTTAACAAGGAAACCATAGCAATTTGAACCACCTAAAACGAGTATACGAGTCAAAAGTTACGCCCATTTGAAGTTACCAAAACTTTTCGGCAAACTGCCAAATACCATTCTGATCAAATTTGGGTTTTGAAAGTCCCACTTCTGGTCCGATTCATCAAAAAGTTAAAACACGAAAGTTGTCCGGAACGACGTTTTCGTTCAGGAACAAAGAAGCTCGAGACCTAAAAACACTTTCCGAGTGATAAAATTCTTCAAATTCTAAACAGCCCATTTTTAGGCGAAAGTCACAAGATTATGGTTATACTTTGAAAGGAACAAGAGGTCTTATGACCTATAATCAAGACCACAACCATGGCTAGAGCCAAGGTTGTGTCTCATGACCTTGAAACAAGGACCAAAGGTCATGGCTAGGCCATGACGAAATGACCATACCAACTTTCATAGGCGTAAACATGAAACAAAGAGTTGACGAGAACTTGAACAAGCAATTTGGATCTACTTCACTTAAAAGGGAACCATGAGATATTACCAAGAGAAAATGGTCATACAAAACTTATGAAACATACCCTAATAACAATCTTCATGTACTAATAAACTTTCCTAAGTTTATTCAAATATCGGACATGTAACCTTTCGGATCAAAACTTATATCTATATATTTCATCAACTACTACAATAGTAGGGAGCCTCATGTGAGGAGTTCATTATGTAAGCCGTCGAGTTGAGTTGTGGATTTACGAGTTAAAGTGTCCTGGCTCCTCGAACGCTTACTAACATGACTTCTGAATTATGTCGGCCCGAACGGTAGTAAACGATATACAAAACATACATGTTTCATGAATCTTTTCTTTCAAGGACTTACAATATACATCATACCACATCATGGACTATAATGCAAGATATATATATATAGGCACTACTTCATATTCTGTACTCAAATCCTAAGTCGCAACATTCTATTATAGGTTGCTCGTAGAAACCTTCACGATTCAACCGTTACATTCATTACTTGCTATCTTACTTAAGGTGAGTTCATAGCCCCACTTTCGATTACTTAATTGTTTCACAAACCCTTGGGGGAAATACATGCTATTTATAACCGAGCACAATGTTTTTAAATTGTATGCTTACCTGATTGTTTTATTATCACTAAGTACCAACCTTGCTAAACCGAGATCCTTTATTATGAACCATTTAGTCACTAGCAATAGTGAGCGCGAATATTATTAATAGGCCTATTGGGATTGACGAATCCCATTTGTATTGACTAAGTTCAAACAAATGCAATAATATTTGAGATTTAGGTATGTTAGCAAAGTACCTACCGGGATAAATCTGCCGATTGATATTGGTACACGTTAACGTTATGGTGTCATAAGCTTAGTGTATAATACATGTTCCGGGCGTATAATAACGTAGCCTACCTGTTTTGTTTTCCAAACATTGGTGTGAGCCTATAACTCACACTACCAACATATTGTGTTCAATCGATTTAACAAACTCTATGAATATCACTCAACCTTTGTGTTGACCTCTCAAGCATGTATTTCAGGTTCATGACGATCAAGGATGGCACGGAAGGACACGGATACTCAAGAGGGCTATAAATTTTATTATCATTCAAAACTCATGTATTATACATTGTAAACATGGAACCAATTGGGACCTCATTTTAAAATCTCTGATATTTATATAATTTGAATGATACATCTTTTAAAACGACTCAATTGGAGTTCGTTTTCTATTATTGTGACTATTGTGCCGTCGAGTAACACCCAGTTTGAATTCCGCTGCATCCATGAATTGGGGGTGTTACAAACCAAAACCAGCAAACAGCTTCAATGAATCCCAGACCTGAGAATAAAACATACAATCAAAGAAAAGGTGATCATGAGAATCAGGTTGCAACTCGCAAAGCGGGCATTGCAACATAACATTATTATTGTTATCATCCTGCAGCCTCAACATATCCTGCGTCTTCAATCTCCTTCTGATAACCAACCAAAGATGAAAAGCATGTCTAGGAATCCTATGAGAAAACCAAACAACATGAAACCACTCAACTGTAGAGCCCCGAGGTCTAATACAATCCCATACCAGCGAGACCGAGAAAGGCTTAAAACTCCCATCACTAGTACGCCAAATAAACGATCATCCACATGATTAACCAACTGAGGAACCGTAATCGAATTAAGAGACGGATAACGAACTACCCACTGAGCGGGCCAAGCCCAACCATCCTCAGAAATAATATCACGAACCGTAGATCCAAGAGAAAGCCCAACACGATGAATATCCCGAGAAGATACAATATGCAATAAGGGACATACATCACACCAAGAATCAAATCAAGCTGAGGCCTTAAATGTAACAATTCGCAATTTCAGGTTAATTACTATTCCCGGAAAATTTCACTATTCACTTTTACTATTCATTTTCCCCGAAATTTTCCCGAAATTTGATTTTTGTTTCTTGGCCTCGAGTGATAAATCATTTCCTTGGAAAATTAAAAGTTTGACACTCATCAGATCATTTTCGTGAAAGTTAATAAGGAATTACACGTTTTAGGGTAAAACGTCATTCAAAAATTCTGCGCACAACGAAACTCGACCGCGTTAAGTGACCCCGCATCAGAAAAATGTTTGACACACTCATGATTTATTTGAGAATTAATCATGACTGAGAAAAACATGACCAAAATAAGCCTCGGCCGTGAAAAACTGGAATTTTCAGTTTTAAGCGTTTTTACTCAGCCATAACCTTAGCCTATCCCTACACCGCGTTTCTAAGACGATTTGAGTTTTCAACTTATTAGAAAAATTCAACATATTTTTCCCTCCTCCTTTGACCAAAAATCATTCCTTGATTTTATAAGTCATTCCTTGATTTTTAGGCTTACGGTTTGATGTCTAAAAGACATTTAATACCAACCGACACTAGACTGAGTCCAGTCTAGACATTATAAGTCTTTTTAAATCATTATTATCATATTAGAAAAGTAAAATTTTATTTTTCTCAATTTTACGCAATATTCGTACGTTTTACGTATTACGCGTTTTAGACCCGTGTTTCCAGTTTTAGCAGGGTTTTAGCACCCCAATGGAACCTACCACTCATTTTATATTTTATTATGGAGTATTTTGACAAGTTTAATCATTCCTATAAGTTTCGTATTTTTACGATACCCGGTTTTACGTTTCGTGGCTTAACAGCTTACAATTAGCGATTAACGGAACCAAAACACACTCCGTAAAAGCAAGATAACATCAAAAATCATACCTAGTCATCCAAGATAAGCTATGCACGAAATTTTTGAGCAAGTCACAAGCCTTGTTGGCTTGTGATGAAGCCTTGATCACTTAGGATGGTTACATGTGTAAAACTTGCTATGTAAGCTTTGAAAAAGTCTTGCAAACTAACCTCCTCATTTTAGTATAAAAGGCAACTCATTCCTCACTTAGTTTCTCATCAAAAATCTGGAAACACTCAATTATTATAGCAATTCATCCTTTGATTTCCAAGTTGCAAGAATCAAGAGCAATATCAACACATAAACCCTAGTTAGCTTTTGATTCATTAAACTACATCAAAACCCTAGAAATTCTTGGTGATTCTCTTGAGTTTAAATCCACTCAAGTCACCTAAATCCTCATCACAAATCCTTCAAGAATACAAGAGTAGAAAGATTGCTTGAAGTGAAATAGGGTGAAGCTAAAGTCTATCAAAGTCCTTTTCCTTATATGCTACTTACCTTTCTTTGTAGAAAGCCAAAGTTGTAAGCAAACTCTAATACACTTCCTTGCTTAAATATCATAATAATGTTATTTACATATCATTTATGCTATATTATGTCTTGTATTCATGTCCATGAGGTATAAAAATGAGTAAAACAAGTTATTGTATATGATTGTTAAGATAAGTTATTAAAACAAGTAAACTAGTGACTTTCTTGGTGAAATCTGATCAAAATGGTAAAATTATGATATTGGATCATTATATATTGTAGTAGAGGACCTAACAAGGAAACCATAGCAATTTGAACCACCTAAAACGAGTACACGAGTCAAAAGTTATGACCATTTGAAGTTACCAAAACTTTGCGGCAAAACTGCCTAAAATGTTTCTGTGACAGAACATAAAACACGCAAAAAGAGGCCCTTCTGGTCCATTTCATGAAAAAGTTAAAACATGAAAGTTGTCCGGAATCACGTTTTCTTCAGAAACCCAGGAGCACGTCTCCAGAAAACCAATAACGAATGAGATTTTTCTCAGTTTTTTAACAGCTATATATATATATATATATATATATATATATATATATATATATATATATATATATATATATATATATATATATATATATATATATATATATATATATATATATATATATATATAAAGGTTATGGTTTAAAAGAGACCAAAGAGGTCTTATGACCTAGAATCAAGACCACAACCATGGCTAGAGCCAAGGTTGAGTCTCAAGACCATGGAACAATGACCAAAGGTCATGGCAAGGCCATGACTAAAGACCGTATAAACATACCAAGGCGAAAACATGAGCTAACGACCATATAAACTTACCAAGACAAATACATGAACTAGAGAGTTAGCGACAACTTTAACATGCAATTTGGATCTACTCCATCTAAAGAATCATGAGCTATTACAAGTAATTGTCATACAAGTTATAAGAAACTTACCCTAATAACAATCTTCATGTACAAATAAACTTTCTTAAGTTTATTCAAATATTGGACATGTAACTTTTCTGATCAAAACTTATATATATATATATATATATATATATATATATATATATATATATATATATATATATATATATATATATATATATATATATATATATATATATATATATATATATATATTTTATCAACTACTACAATAGTAGGGAGCCTCATGTGAGGAGTTCATTATGTAAGCCATCGAGATGAGTTGTGGATTTACGAATTAAAGTGTCCTGGCTCCTCGAACGTTTACTACATGACTTCTGAATTATGTCGGCCCGAACGGTAGTAAACGATATATAAACTATACATGTTTCATGAACCATTTCTTTTCATATACTTACACTATACAAAGTACCACATCATGGACTAAGTGCAAGATATATATTGGCATGTTTATGTTTTCTTAGACATTATTCCAAACCTAAGTTGCAACAATTATTCTATGTTGCTCGTAGAAGTTCTTACGGCATATCCATCATTCTCATTATACATCATCCAACTCAAGGTGAGTTCATAGCCCCACTTTCCATTACTTAATTGTTTTACAAACCCTTGGGGGGAATACATGCTATTTTAACCGAACACAATGCTTTCAAATTGTATGCTTGCCTGATTGTTTTATTATCACTAAGTACCAGCCTTGCTAAACCGAGATCCCTTATTATGAACCATTTAATCACTAGCAATAGTGAGCGCGAATATTGTGAATAGGCCTATTGGGATTGACGAATCCCATTTGTATTGACTAAATTCATACAAATGCGTTAATATTTGAGACATGGGTATCAGCAAAGTACCTACCGGGATAAATCTACCGATCGATATTGGTACACGTTAACGTTTTGGTGTCATAAGCTTAGTAATGATAATAACTGTTTTGTTTTCCAACCATTGGTGTGAGCCTATAACTCACACTACCAACATATTGTGTTCAACCATTAAACAAACTCTATGAATATCACTCAACCTTTGTGTTGACCTTTTAAGCATGTATTTCAGGTTCATGATGATCAAGGATGGCACGGAAGGGCACGGATGTTCAAGAGGGCTATAAATTTTATTATCATTCAAAAACTCATCTAATGTGATTTGTAAACATGGAACCATCTGGGACCTCATTTTGTAATCTCTGATATTTATATAATTTGAATGATAAATCTTTTAAAACGACTCAATTAGAGTTCGTTTTCTATTATTGTGACTATTGTGCCGTCAAGTAACACCCAGTTCGAATTCTGCTGCAACCATGAATTGGGGGTGTTACAGATTGGTACCAGAGCCATGGTTATAGAGAAACGGGTCTAATTGAGACCTAAACTATAACCACACATACAAGCAAAAACATTTTTATAGCCTTCCGCTCTCCGTGTCTTCCATCCTCCAGACGATTATGGACTTAGTAAGCATGTTATGCTACACAAACATATTAGTATATTCATATATACCCATTTTGAGCATTTCCCCGTAGACATTTTTATGCTACACAAACATAATTTCATATTAATATATGTACCCTAAACATAATTGAGCATTTCCCCGTAAGCATTTTATACTACATGAACATATTAGTATATTGATATATAAACTAGATTTATTTTCAATCATTTATCTAAACAATGGACTAAACATATCTGCGTATGCCTATTCTAGGGCATTTCGACACAACCACATTCTCCCAATCATGTTCCTACTCCAACATTTTATGTCCAAGATATTGTAACGAATTACAATGGTCTTTCCTATTTTCTGGATATTGTATGATACAATGGTCTTAATCATTTCTCAAATGTTTTTGAGTCACACAATGGTCTAACCTACTTCCTAGACATTGTAAATTGCACAATGGTCTAATCTACTTCCGAGACATTGTGATTTGCGTAATGGTCACTGGAATTATTCCATCACATCATCAATATCATTTCATATGATATAAAAAACCCATCACAATCTATCGATTTCCAAATAAGAAATATGAGATTTCTAAAGGACAAACTAATCCATCATCGACAAAAGCTGAAGTTTCTCTACATCCATCAAAGTTTTCTTCTGAAACCTTTATTGTTAAAAATTCGTGATCCTCGCCAAGTATGGACTGTTTTAGAACTACTTAAAACTTCCTTTCCACACGTATCTACCCGTACTATCTTCTATGCAATGGAATGTGAAAACATAGGTTACAAGTCTTGTATGGGCGGGACTTGCAACTGAATTGTTTGACATCGCCTTTGTTTAGTGGACAGTTTCCCAAAAGCAACAGACATATCACAAGTATACCTAATTTAGGTATTTGAAAATTTTATCGAACCTTGGCTAAATATAGACTAGTCACCTATATTTAACCTAGGGACAGTGGAATATAGTCTGACTAACTATATTCGACTTAAAATTTTCAAATACTGAGAATAGTTGTACTAGGGTTATGTTTAGATTGATTTCCTGCTTGAACTCGATAAACCACCAGAATTCATTAAAACGATCTAGAGACACGATAGTGCCTTACCACTCAGCGAAATCTTAACACCTTATTTGTACTACCTAATTTCATTCTTGAAAGTTTTCATTTATAAGATAATCCGAACTACTATCTTGGGATAGTTATCAATTCTTCTCTTCATCCTGTAGAAGTACTATCCTGTTTAGGTCCTAAGGATACTGTGGAACACTAGAAGGGGGGTTGAATAGTTTACCGATTAAAATCTTTTTTAACTTGTTAAGTTAGCTTTGAAACTTTCCATTTGATCAATGATATATGCACAAACACAATATATAACATGTAAGTAAATGAAAGAAACGATCAAACCACAACACGAGTATTTATCGTGGTTCGGCTACAAGGACTCTTTTTCCTTGCCCTACGTCCACGCCCCGAGTATCCAACTCGAGAGTTTCTTTCACTAGTCAACAAGCTCCTTTCACCGGCGGAGAAAACCTTACACGTCACTTATACTTTTACCGACACAAAGCTAAATGTCGAGTTCTTTTACAAGGGCACAACCACTCCCATTAGTTCTTTTACTAGGGTACAACAACTCCCAACACTCTTTGTATTTTGAGGACTAAAATACTAACCACTCACTACAGAATATACACAAACAAATGACGTGTAAACAATAAGAGTTTACACAATACTAAGCTAACAAGTCTTGCAACGTTGTGTTGGAAACTTGTAACTTTTGATGACCTTGTGAGCTTCTTTGCTACAAAAGGGAACTTCACATTTACAATGTTAAGAGGTTAGAAGAAAAGATGAGTGTGTGTGTAGAATATGATCTCAAGAGGTTAGCCAAAAATCAAGTTATGGCTTGGTATTTATAGCACACCACACTGCATGCTTGGCGGATCAGGCGGAACCCTCAGATGGGTTCCGCCCGTGTACCCCCAGGGTATCGCCGGGTCTGCAGTAGGTTTTTGCAATAACTCTTCAAACCAAACAAGGTCTTGTCTCATAACTCCTAGCAACCAAACAATGTCACATCACTTAAAAACAAGTCAAATACAAAGCTTGTAAGCAACAACAAAGTTAGTCAAACACATTTCTTTCCATAAATGGATAATGTCAAAACTTGCCATAAATGTGATGTGACAATTTCTAATTTAAGAAATAAACTTTGTGTTATGTTTTATGAAATGTAAAATGTAGCAAAAGTCTAGTTTATGCAAGTCTTAAAAAGTAAGATTATGTTTTGCTTAGAAACTAAAGTTTACATTTTGTTGTTAACAAAACTTAGCGAAGATCGTAAAATATAAATAACGTTTTTAGGCGAT
Source organism: Artemisia argyi (assembly GCA_030686995.1). Classification (NCBI taxonomy): domain Eukaryota; kingdom Viridiplantae; phylum Streptophyta; class Magnoliopsida; order Asterales; family Asteraceae; genus Artemisia; species Artemisia argyi. Next base: position 24,757,855 of record CM060696.1, read on the forward strand.
ATTTGTATTAACAGATACCATTCCATCATAAACCTTTAAAATCTCTTAAGATTTTTAAAACAAACTCAACATCTATGCCTAAGAATATTAATGTTAAGCATACACTACACACTTTTGTTCATCAACATATCACATCATTATCTTCACAACCATTGCAACCACAAGCTCATTAACAGATCTTGATGCACTTTTAAAGCTCAAATCATCCTTAGTTACACCACGAGCACCCTCATCAGCTTTACAAGATTGAATATTCATCTTGTACTTTTGGAACACCAGTATTATCTCGTAATACACTACCTTGTAACTCACCGGCTAATTATGAATGTCGTGTTGGGAATTCTTAAGTAGGATGATTTATAATTATTTGAATGGACTGGGATGCCTTTTCATTTAAATAAAGAAATTGTAAATCACCGAACCCTAAGTTTATATTCCCCTATTTACATTGTTTTGGGATGCCTCTCTATGTAAATAAAGAATTATAAACAAGTGGGCTTATTTGTATCCGAAATAACATAAGTATGAAGTCAATAAACACTAGGTACAATAACAGATTACCTACTAGGCTATGATTGCAACTACTATCCCAATTTCTGTTTAATATACAACTACTATATCAATTCCTATTAATATTCGACTGCTATATCAATTTCCTTTGATATGCGACTATTATATGAATCTCTATTAATCACTCTTACCCTACCTTTCCTACATAAAAGTAAGCCTCATCCTACGCCATACACTGAAATGACAAATCAAACTACATCACTAGAAATCCCAGACTTTAGTCCTCATAAGTAACCACACCTCTTCATCGACACCACTCCAACATATAACACACATAGAACTTCGGGACGAAGTTCCCCGTAAGGGGTAGAGACTGTAACAATTTGCAATTTCAGGTTAATTACTATTCCCGGAAAATTTCACTATTCACTTTTACTATTCATTTTCCCCGAAATTTTCCCAAAATTTGATTTTTGTTTCTTGGCCTCGAGTGATAAATCATTTCCGTGGCAAATTAAAAGTTTGACACTCATCAGATCATTTTCGTGAAAGTTAATAAGGAATTACACGTTTTAGGGTAAAACGTCATTCAAAAATTCTACGCACAACGAAACTCGACCGCGTTAAGTGACCCCGCATCAGAAAAATGTTTGACACACTCATGATTTATTTGAGAATTAATCATGACTGAGAAAAACATGACCAAAATAAGCCTCGACCGTGAAAAACTGGAATTTTCAGTTTTAAGCGTTTTTACTCAGCCATAACCTTAGCCTATCCCTACACCGCGTTTCTAAGACGATTTGAGTTTTCAACTTATTAGAAAAATTCAACATATTTTTCCCTCCTCCTTTGACCAAAAATCATTCCTTGATTTTATAAGTCATTCCTTGATTTTTAGGCTTACGGTTTGATGTCTAAAAGACATTTAATACCAACCGACACTAGACTGAGTCCAGTCTAGACATTATAAGTCTTTTTAAATCATTATTATCATATTAGAAAAGTAAAATTTTACTTTTCTCAATTTTACGCAATATTCGTACGTTTTACGTATTACGCATTTTAGACCCGTGTTTCCAGTTTTAGCAGGGTTTTAGCACCTCAATGGAACCTACCACTCATTTTATATTTTATTATGGAGTATTTTGACAAGTTTAATCATTCCTATAAGTTTCGTATTTTTACGATACCCGGTTTTATGTTTCGTGGCTTAACAGCTTACAATTAGCGATTAACGGAACCAAAACACACTCCGTAAAAGCAAGATAACATCAAAAATCATACCTAGTCATCCAAGATAAACTATGCACGAAATTTTTGAGCAAGTCACAAGCCTTGTTGGCTTGTGATGAAGCCTTGATCACTTAGGATGGTTACATGTGTAAAATTTGCTATGTAAGCTTTGAAAAAGTCTTGCAAACTAACCTCCTCATTTTAGTATAAAAGGCAACTCATTCCTCACTTAGTTTCTCATCAAAAATCTGGAAACACTCAATTATTATAGCAATTCATCCTTTGATTTTCAAGTTGCAAGAATCAAGAGCAATATCAACACATAAACCCTAGTTAGCTTTTGATTCATTAAACTACATCAAAACCCTAGAAATTCTTGGTGATTCTCTTGAGTTTAAATCCACTCAAGTCACCTAAATCATCATCACAAATCCTTCAAGAATACAAGAGTAGAAAGATTGCTTTAAGTGAAATAGGGTGAAGCTAAAGTCTATCAAAGTCCTTTTCCTTACATGCTACTTACCTTTCTTTGTAGAAAGCCAAAGTTGTAAGCAAACTCTAATACACTTCCTTGCTTAAATATCATAATCATGTTATTTACATATCATTTATGCTATATTATGTCTTGTATTCATGTCCATGATGTATAAAAATGAGTAAAACAAGTTATTGTATATGATTGTTAAGATAAGTTATTAAAACAAGTATACTAGTGACTTTCTTGGTGAAATCTGATCAAAATGATAAAATTATGATATTGGATCATTATATATTGTAGTAGAGGACCTAACAAGGAAACCATAGCAATTTGAACCACCTAAAACGAGTACACGAGTCAAAAGTTATGACCATTTGAAGTTACCAAAACTTTGCGGCAAAACTGCCTAAAATGTTTCTGTGACAGAACATAAAACACGCAAAAAGAGGCCCTTCTGGTCCGTTTCATGAAAAAGTTAAATCACAAAAGTTGTCCGAAATCACGTTTTCTTCAAAAACTCAGGAGCACGTCTCCAGAAAACCAATAACGAATGAGATTTTTCTCAGTTTCTTAACAGCTATTTACATATATATATATATATATATATATATATATATATATATATATATATATATATATATATATATATATATATATATATATATATATATATATATATATATATATATATATATATATATATATAAGTCACTATATAAAGGTTATGGTTTAAAAGAGACCAAAGAGGTCTTATGACCTAGAATCAAGACAACAACCATAGCTAGAACCAAGGTTGAGTCTCAAGACCATGGAACAATGACCAAAGGTCATGGCAAGGCCATGACTAAAGACCATATAAACATACCAAGGCGAAAACATGAGCTAACGACCATATAAACTTACCAAGACAAATACATGAACTAGAGAGTTAGCGACAACTTTAACATGCAATTTGGATCTACTCCATCTAAAGAATCATGAGCTATTACAAGTAATTGTCATACAAGTTATAAGAAACTTACCCTAATAACAATCTTCATGTACAAATAAACTTTCCTAAGTTTATTCAAATATTGGACATGTAACTTTTCAGATCAAAACTTATATATATATATATATATATATATATATATATATATATATATATATATATATATATATATATATATATATATATATATATATATATATATATATATATATATATATTATCAACTACTACAATAGTAGGGAGCCTCATGTGAGGAGTTCATTATGTAAGCCGTCGAGATGAGTTGTGGATTTACGAATTAAAGTGTCCTGGCTCCTCGAACGTTTACTACATGACTTCTGAATTATGTCGGCCCGAACGGTAGTAAACGATATATAAACTATACATGTTTCATGAACCATTTCTTTTCATATACTTACACTATACAAAGTACCACATCATGGACTAAGTGCAAGATATATATTGGCATGTTTATGTTTTCTTAGACATTATTCCAAACCTAAGTTGCAACAATTATTCTAGGTTGCTCGTAGAAGTTCTTATGGCATATCCATCATTCTCATTATACATCATCCAACTCAAGGTGAGTTCATAGCCCCACTTTCCATTACTTAATTGTTTTACAAACCCTTGGGGGGAATACATGCTATTTTAACCGAACACAATGCTTTCAAATTGTATGCTTGCCTGATTGTTTTATTATCACGCCTTGCTAAACCGAGATCCCTTATTATGAACCATTTAATCACTAGCAATAGTGAGCGCGAATATTGTGAATAGGCCTATTGGGATTGACGAATCCCATTTGTATTGACTAAATTCATACAAATGCGTTAATATTTGAGACATGGGTATCAGCAAAGTACTTACCGGGATAAATCTGCCGATCGATATTGGTACACGTTAACGTTTTGGTGTCATAAGCTTAGTAATGATAATAACTGTTTTGTTTTCCAACCATTGGTGTGAGCCTATAACTCACACTACCAACATATTGTGTTCAACCATTAAACAAACTCTATGAATATCACTCAACCTTTGTGTTGACCTTTTAAGCATGTATTTCAGGTTCATGATGATCAAGGATGGCACGGAAGGGCACGGATGTTCAAGAGGGCTATAAATTTTATTATCATTCAAAAACTCATCTAATGTGATTTGTAAACATGGAACCATCTGGGACCTCATTTTGTAATCTCTGATATTTATATAATTTGAATGATAAATCTTTTAAAACGACTCAATTAAAGTTTGTTTTCTATTATTGTGACTATTGTGCCGTCGAGTAACACCCAGTTCGAATTCCGCTGCAACCATGAATTGGGGGTGTTACATTAAAACCGTTTCCTAACTTATACCATAAGAATCTACGAATAAGAGGCCGGATCTATAAAATCTTCCTCCAACTCCATGTCATATTACCACGACACGGAATATCCCAAAAATTGCGACCTCTAAGCTTATAAATGTGAATCCATTTAACCCAAAGGGATTCCTTGCCCGTAATAATGCTACAAATATGCGAAGAAATCAAAGCATTATTAAAAGAAACAAGCCTTCTAATACCAAGACCCCCTTCCTGCCTAGGTAAACAAACAACTTCTCAAGCAACTTTCAATCTACCTTTTCGTGGCTCACAATGACACCAAAGAAAACCTCTCATAAGCTGCTCAAGATCATTAACAATACGAGTCGGAAGAATAAAAACCGACGCCCAGTAAATATGCATAGAAGAAATCGCCGATTGAATTAATTGTAACCGACCTTAAACATATCCGCAAAAGATGTTGTGGTTGAAACAGTTTTGTGAGCATACGTACCATTCACCTCATTAGTACTTGTTTTGTCCTATTCCGTAGCCACTTTAGTCCAATCAATGATGTGGGATCTGATTGAGAGCTCTTCTCATTCAAATCACAGGTATTCTGAAACGAAACATTCTCAATAGGAGACGCATTCTCAACCTCATTATCAATCACATTAGCATATACATCCCCAACATTCGAACCAGAATTACCAATATCAACCTGATTAGTAATATGCTGATCAATGTTTATTCCATCATTAGTGTTTCCAACATTCGGATGAGAGTTATCAATATAAACAGCCTTTACATTCGTATTAGAACGACTATTAGTAACTTCATTAGGATAGTCTCATTCAAATCATTTTTGTCATTAACCCCAACCATAGCAGGCGTACCTTTAGTAACATCAGAATCACCACCTGAATTATTCAATTCAGAAACGAAGAAGATACCTTACCAGGAACATTACGCACAACCTTCTTAAGAATTGACTTCAGAATCAGTGCATCACCCAACAGATTGCTCATATTCGAATCTCTCCCTAAGCTTTTGTAACAACCCGCATTTTGAGGACATTTCTCCTATTCACTATTCATCAGTTACTATTCATCATTTACTATTCACCTGTCACTATTCATCATTTTACTATTCATCGTTTTCGGAGTCAGTTTGTGATTCTGATAAGTGTTTCAAAATTTTACTATTCATATGACACTATTCATTTCCGGAAGGAAATCACTATTCACGATTGCTGTTCATCTCATCGTAAACTGAGTTTACGGGTCTTCAAATTCGCGTAACCAGTTAGGTTTAGCTGCGAATTCATGCATCATTCATTAATGACACAATCATATAGACTGGAGTAGTCTACATATCCTCGGTTACATCATCATCACATTTTAGGCCCTACACGGATATGCATTATTTCTATATACGTATGCTTAATTTGTAATTAACGTTACCACTCAGTTTTTACTACGAACGTATACCCAATACTCCCGACTACGATCCTAACATATTTTTATACTCATTATAATAATATAAAAAGTATATTATTAATTTACCCGGTGTGCTCTAATCAATTACTATATTTCACGGTCGGAGTCTATTACTTCGCCGGTCTGCGAAATTTCAATTCAATAATTATTCTAACACCCGATTCTTACAAGGAATAATATTTTACAACTTTTACAACTTCGTCGTATTTTATTGCATCTCGTTACAATTTATTTTTAGATAACTCGGTACCCGATAACACCTAATGTATACACCAAACCAACTAATACATACATATCTAGACATAAACATTTATTAGCCACCAACAAGCCTCCTTATTTCACTCCTTTTGCCCCCCCTTGGACCAAGACCAAGACCAAGACCACATTAATTGTAATTGACCAAGACTAAATATATATACACATATCTTTATCATTTTCTCATTACTTTCATATATACTTCACCAACAAAACTCTCTCTTTTCTTCCTTTCTTCTTCACAATTTCAGCCAACCATCAAGAACCAAGGGAAAACCATAAACTTTCAAGATCCAAGTGTCTATCAAGTTCTAATCATGATCTAGTTGGGGTTTTGTGGTAAAAACCCTAGGTTATTATACATTTTCTCCTCAAAATCACCTCAAATATTCAAGTAAGCTTCAAGAACACTTTTGATCTTTTCATACTTTTATTTACTTTATATTTTTATGTATTTTTAAGATATATTGGTAAAGCATGCAAGTATGTAAGATCCATACCACTTGTTACTCATTTTGTTTTTATAAACACTAGATCTATAATTTTCACTAGTAATCTCATTAGATCCACTAAGATTGGTGATGTTTAGGACCCCATGACACCCTAAGAAGGTGTATGGTAGGATTGAGTACTTGTGGAGTTGATTTGAGATAGTTTGGTTAAGCCTTGAACAAGTTACAAACTAGAAAACTCATTTTTGGCACTAATAGAAAAGTGGCTGTCCTTATTTTGAAAACATGGCCAACTCAGTAGGTTGTGGGTAATTTTTGACCAAAGATTTAGAAAATATATTCCGAGACGAAACTATGGCCGAAAACGGGGATAAAAACGAGTTAATAACGAAGGAGATATGATTTTCCGAATATTAACAACGAAAAATACTTTCAAATATAGGTTCCGTCCCAAATCGCCAATTTCAGAAAACTCAGGGGTTTCTGGGTAACATTGGGTTAGATATTCAGGAAATACTTTCAAAAACGAAACCGTGGCCGCTTGAATCACTAAAATCCGAGTTACGACGAAAAAGATATGCTATTTTCAATTTTAACGACGAAAACTATTTTCTGAAAAATAGCTTGCTGTTGAACAGTTTTCATGGACTGTTTCGAGACATAAAACTTAATCTAGCCGTCCCGACTTATCAAAAATATATTAGTACGTTGTCCCACGATTCCGGGGATATAAAGAACGTAGAAAACGAGCTTATAACGAAATAGATACAAGCGTTTGAACTTAGACGATTTTTACAAATTTCCATCAGCTTTTCCATTAGTATTTTGCCGCAGAACTGTCTTTGCGAGTGATTGGGTCTAAACCGTCAGATTATTATTAACCAAAGTCAATAAGTCAAAAACAGCCTAGAATCAATACTCCGGTGATAGTGTAGAATTTTCCTGGGTCGTTAAAGTCCCAGCGAGATCGAAATGGTGTTTTTGGAAATCGTTTATGAGAAAGTGGCACTGAGGACAGTAGCCAGATGATGTGGGAATGATATTGCTACTGTTATTATGGTATTTGTACACAGATATAATATTCACAAAAATCAGATATTGTAACACCCCGAAATTTGATTAAGCAGCGGAAGTCTAATCGGGGTCATTACAGTTTAGTACACAGTCATACTCATAGAAAACAATTCAAAAGATTGTCAATATCATTCCATGAAAACTCAAATATTCAGAGTTACAGACATTTTTCCAAAATGTTAAGTGTTTCACAAAAGTGGTAACGAGTTTGTAAAGAATGATATAATTATTTAAATAAAAGGGAGGTCCTGTGCCCTTTTGCCAGCTCCGTGCCGCCGTGCTTGCTAGTTTCTTGAGATAAACATGCTTAAAAAGTCAACACAAAGGTTGAGTGAATCCATAGTAGTTTAAATAGTAATAGTGTGAACACAAGTCAAGCATTTGAAATAAACAAGCCAAGATAGACAGGTCTTGACTAAATCGGGTGTAATATTGCTCCTAAGCCTCACAAAACGCAAGCCTTAACATTGATTTGACATATCATAAAGATAATAACAATCATCTACACCACAGTGGATGTAAATGACAAGGGGCCCTCGGTGACAGGAAATGTGCCAAATTTCCATAATACTTCGAATATAGCACACCTCCTGTCAAGTGATCACCTTGACAGAGGTGGGCTGCCATCCAATAGATCTTCAACTATATTCGCGCTCACTCGCAAGTGATTAAGGTTCGTGATATGAGGGACTTGTAGCACAGGTGTCAACTTAGGCAATATCAGGTGATAACAGCATACAGAAAAGTACTTGTGTTCGATTTATAGCATGTATCTCCCCACGGGGTTTAAAAACAATTAAAAATGTGGGACCATGAACTCACCTGAAAGGTGCGTGTGAATCACAACGGTGCTCAAAAGTGATGGTGTATTGCTATGGCTAGCAATGAAATTCCTCCGACTTGCGACCTAAAAATATGTTGTAACCGGTGTTTTAGATTCGTGTCATAACTGACGTGTAATATATCACGTGTAAGGTGATATCCGTTTCGGGTGTCTTAAAATATATTCCAAATAACTTTACGTAGTTATTTGTTAGCGTTGATATGAATCGGTGTCATATATATATATATATATATATATATATATATATTAACTCGTTATGAAAATAATATTGAAAAATATTTATGATTAAATATTTTTAATAAAGTCATACATATTAAAGTTTAAGAAATATGTATATATATAATTATAAAAGTATATGAAATAAATAAATTATAAGAATAGGTCTTGTCACATTTTATCCCTTAACTTTATTAAAATTACACCTTTTTACCCTTTGGTTAATAATAATTACAATATGGTCCTTTTTGCCTTTTTACATATTGTTCCCTAAACTTTAGAAAATTACGGTTTATACCCCTTAATTACTTACAATTCGGCAGTTTTCAAAATAGTCCGAAGGTTTTCACAATTTGTCACTTTTAGTCCCTCATCGTGGGACTTTTGCAAACTTAGTCCGAAATCTAGTTTTTGAAAAAGTTAACTTTTATTTTATAAAAGTTACCACTTTTACTCCTTTTTACTTGTAAAAACTTGGTTCTATGAAATCAGTTACCACTCGAACTAATAAGTTTTATATCCGAAAATTTTATAAGGTTTTGTGTTGGGCTCGTTAGCCCGGTAAGGCCCATATGGGTGTTTTCTTGTTTTTAAGATCTTGTTCGACTAGTATAGGTTTGTGTTTAATTTTTGTGGTTCGAAGATGTACAAGCTTTGCATGTTTCGTGTTCTTGGTTAAGCTCGAGCCAAATAATGGGAGGGTCGAAGAAAACACATAAGTTATACGTGTAGAAACAAAATGGCGAGGGCTTTTCTAGTGGTGTCGAGTCATGTGGTGAAATGATGGTGTAGTGAAAATAACAAATTTATCATATATGTGTCGAGTGAATATGCAATGCTACGATTTGTAAGTAAAGAAAGAAAAGAGTGGTAATCGACTTACAACACCAAAAATGGTGGTGAAGAGTTCGTGTGTACGAGGCAAGTGAATAAGCAACGTGGTACTCTCTTCCCGTCTTAGAAATCCTTTAACCCAAAAGCTATCCAACTCGATCAAACCCAACTCCTTAGCTCGCTTTCTCCTTTGTTCTCCTCGACCATAATTACAACGTGAGACACTAGTATGCTTTGAGATTTGGATGTTTTTTAGTGTGTGAGAAATTTAGCATTAAATGTGGTATTTATAGGAGGTGAGGGTGGTTCGATTGTCTCCATGGAACACAACATCAAACGCATGGCATTGTCCTTGCTCGACATTGTTGTCTCATAACCCTTGTGTTGTCAAGTCGAAAGGGTAAAGGTTTTGGGGCTACATCTTCTTGTCAAGGCTAGGCTTCTAAGCTTAATTAGGCATGTGTTGTACTTTAAGGATTAATTTAGGGAACATGTTTTGGTTAATGAAACACTCGATCCCTTGGGTAAACATTTAGCGTGAGTATTGTGTGTGACCAAAGGATTTTCGGCTCAAAGTGGTTCCTTGTAGTGAGTGACAATTCAATGGAGAGAGGGGTGTGTAAGTTGATGTCTTGTGAAGAGGAGACAATGATTTAAAAATCAAAGTGTGTAGCATTCCCTTGGTGGTGTTTGCTTGTTCGACTGCCATGCCACGAGAGAAGAAAAGAAAGGAAAACAAGACAAGCCTGGTGGGCTTGTGAAATTCGTGGCCCAAACCGAAAAAAAGAACATGAATGTAAAGTTGAAATGGACTTGTGATGTGCTCGGCCCAAGAAAAGAAAGAAAGGAAAAATCGTGTGGGCTTGGGGTGAGATCCGGCCCAAAACATCGGGGTGTCGGTGTCGTAAAACGTGTGAAATATGTACCTCGGTGTCGGTGTCGGTTTGTGAAAACCGTAAGTGTATAAACGGTGTCATCGCTTGTATATATATACTTATATGTATATAATAATAATAATAATAATAATTTGTGAAAGTTGATGTGTATATATATATATATATATATATATATATATATATATATATATATATATATATATATATATATATATATATATATATTAGAAAGATCTCGGTGTTCAACTTGGGTGTCGGGTCGCAAGTGGAGTTATCGGTGTTAACCTCGTTGGGTGATATCCAAGAGTGACTTTCGGGTGATATCGGGTGACAATGCATAATCGGGTGTTAAACAAACGGTGATCAAAACATTTGGGTGTTCAAACAAACAGTGTACATAACAATCGGGTGTTCAAACAAACAGTGTCTCATGTGAAAAGTTTTAAATTTGCCCGCAAAAATGGCTTAGTTAAGAGTAATGTTGACAATTAGCATTAATAAATGACCTGGGATTTTACGGTGTATTACAGTACCCACCCGTTAGATTGGATTCGTCCCGGAATCCAAAGTTGAATCGGTGCTCGGGGTTGTCTCATCAAATAGTTGGGGGTATTTGGCACGCATTTGATCCTCGCGCTCCCATGTGTACTCGGGTCCTCTCTTAGAGTTCCATCTGACCTTAACAATGGGAATGCGACTATGCTTAAGTCGTTTGACCTCCCTATCCATTATCTCAATGGGTTCCTCAATAAAGTTCAACTTATCATCGATTCTGATCTCCTTTAGTGGAATCACAAGTGTTTCATCCGATAAACACTTTTTCAAATTTGACACGTGGAAGGTGTTGTGTACTCTACTGAGTTCCTCAGGTAGTTCCAATTTGTATGCCACGGGACCGATCCTTTCAGTGATCTCGAAGGGTCCAACGTATCTTGGGTTTAATTTCCCACGTTTTCCAAACCTAATCATTCCTTTCCAAGGTGATACCTTAAGCATGACCTTGTCTCCAACTTGAAACTCTATTGGTTTCCTTCGCACATCGGCATAACTCTTTTGCTGATCCCTAGCGGCTTGTAATCGTTGCCTAATTTTCACTATTTTCTCAGTGGTTTCAAGTATTAACTCGGGACCTGAGAGTTGTACATCTCCAATCTCAGCCCAGCAAACTGGTGATCTACACTTTCTTCCATAAAGTGCTTCAAACGGTGCAGCCTTAATGCTAGTGTGATAACTGTTGTTATATGAAAACTCTGCTAACGGTAGGTGTTTATCCCAGCCTTTTCCAAAATCAATCACACATGCCCTAAGCATGTCTTCTAGGGTTTGTATAGTCCTTTCACTTTGACCATCAGTCTGTGGATGGTAAGCTGTACTCATATCTAACTTAGTTCCCAAGGCTTTCTGTAAAGATCGCCAAAAGTTAGACGTGAAACGGCTGTCTCGGTCGGAGATAATAGAAATCGGCACTCCATGCCGGGAAACTATCTCCTTAAGGTACAAACGTGCAAGAACATCCATATCATCAGTCTCTTTGATCGGTAAAAAGTGCGCTGACTTCGTGAGACGATCAACAATAACCCAAATTGTGTCCAACCCACTCGATGTCTTGGGTAATTTCGTAATGAAATCCATTGTAATCCTTTCCCATTTCCACATTGGTAGCTCGGGTTGAACCAAAAGACCGGATGGTTTTTGATGTTCAGCCTTTACTCTCGAGCAGGTCAAACACTTACCGACATACTCTGCAATGTCAGCTTTCATGTTTGGCCACCAATACAGCTTCTTTAAATCTTGATACATCTTGTCTGAACCAGGATGAATGGAATATTTTGACTTATGAGACTCGTTCATGATGAGATCTCGTATTCCTCCATACAATGGAATCCAACTTCTGTCCTTGAAACACAGCCTTCCATCTGGTTTCTTGACAAATCCATTCGTGCTTTCGGGCATACCGTAAATCTTCTCGTGTGGTCTATTCTCTTCCTTAAGAGCCTCAGTTTGAACTTCAAGAATTTGAGACGGCAGTGGTGATCTAATCGTCATACCCAATGACTTAACTCTGAGGGGTCTAAGTCGTTCCTTTCGACTCAAGGCATCTGCTACAACGTTTGCCTTCCCCGGGTGATAACGGATCTCGCAATCATAGTCACTTAGCAACTCTAGCCATCGACGTTGCCTCATGTTCAACTCCTTTTGATCTAAAATGTGCTGAAGACTTTTGTGATCGGTGAAAACCGTACACTTAGTTCCATATAGGTAGTGTCTCCAGATCTTCAGAGCGAATACCACCGCTCCTAATTCTAGATCATGAGTAGTGTAGTTCTCCTCGTGGGGTTTAAGTTGTCTAGAAGCATAAGCAATTACTTTGAGTCTTTGCATCAATACGGCACCCAAACCTTGGATTGATGCGTCACAATATACCACGAAGTCCTCACTTCCTTCGGGTAGTGCTAATATCGGTGCTTCACAAAGCTTCTGCTTCAAAAACTGAAATGCCGATTCTTGCTCATCTCCCCATTCAAACTTCTTCTTCTTCTGTGTTAACTCAGTCAAAGGTTTAGCAATCCTTGAAAAACCTTCAATAAATCTTCGATAGTATCCGGCAAGACCTAAAAATTGGCGTATCTCAGTAGGACTCGTAGGTGACGCCCAATTTTTAACAGCTTCGATCTTGGCGGGATCAACATGAATACCCTTACTGTCGATAACATGCCCGAGAAATTGTACTTTCTCAATCCAAAAATCACACTTGGAAAATTTGGCGTATAATTTCTCTTCTCTGAGCAGTGTTAGTATAGCCTTCAAGTGTTCTGCGTGCTCTTCCTTACTACGTGAATAAATAAGGATATCATCGATAAATACAATCACAAACTTATCCAAATAGGGTTTGCACACTCGGTTCATTAAGTCCATAAATACAACGGGTGCATTTGTTAGACCGAATGGCATTACTTGGAATTCGTAGTGACCGTATCTTGTCCTGAAAGCTGTCTTAGGGATGTCTTCTTCCCTAACTCTCAGTTGATGATAACCCGATCTCAAATCAATCTTCGAGTAGACACTCGATCCTTGCAGTTGATCAAACAAATCGTCAATCCTTGGCAACGGATATCGATTCTTAACCGTCAGTTTGTTCAACTCACGATAATCGATACACATCCTGAAGGTTCCATCCTTCTTCTTTACAAACAACACCGGGGCTCCCCACGGTGATGAACTAGGGCGAATAAATCCTTTATCCGACAATTCCTCCAATTGTCCAGATAACTCCTTCATTTCCGACAGTGCTAGCCTATAGGGTGCTCGTGCTACGGGTGCGGCTCCTGGCATCAAGTCAATTTGAAATTCCACTTGACGAGTCGGCGGAAGGCCAGGAAAGTCCTCAGGGAAAACTTCTGGAAAGTTTTTGACTACCGGCACATCCACGAGTCGCTTCTCTTCCGACTTCTTCTCGGTGACTTGAGCCAAAAATACTTGACATCCTCGTTCGATGTACTTCACAACCTTGACGCAAGAAATGACGCTCAAACGTGTCTTACTTCGCTCTCCGCGAACAACCAGGGTTTCGTTATTCAGTGGGATGTGAACGACCTTTTCGTCACAAATGATCTTAGCGCGGTTCTCGGATAACCAATCCATTCCTACAACGACGTCGAAACTACCGAGTCTAATAGGCATAAGGTCAATGTCAAATGGGGTGTCTAATAGTCGTAGGGTGCAACCTCAGAGTATAGTGTTAGTGCTCACTAGCTTTCCATCAGCTAGTTCAATCTCATACGTGGTGTCTAGTCGGGTGGGTGTAATATTAAGCAGGGGTGCAAGTGAAACAGATACGAAACTTTGATCGGCGCCGGAATCAAATAAAACTTTAACGAGGCGGTTGTTTAGAAAGAACGTACCAGTGACTACGTTCGGATCCTGTTGGACATTTCCATCTCCCAGCACGTATGCTCTCCCACGTGCGTTGTTATCCTTGTTAGGGCACTGTCGCCTGTAGTGTCCTTTCTCTCCACAAGCATGGCATACTACAGCCACGGGTTGCAAATTGGCTCCTGTCGCCTTGCAATCTTGTGTCTTATGTCCAACCCTTGAACACTTCCCGCACTTAGCATAGCAGGGTCCATTGTGATGCATCTTACACTTGTCACAGTATGGAAGAGGTCCAGCATACCTAGCATCCTTAACTGGTGCAGCAACATAAGCTTTGACAGCTTCCTGCCGTCGGTTCTGTTGGTTGTGGTGGGTGTTTCTGTCATGGTGGTAGTTACGGTTGGGGTTTCGGTTGTTGTTGCTGTTGTTGTTGTTGTTGTTGTGATTGTTGTTGTTGTTGTTTGTCCTTCGATCATCAAACTTCCTTTTGAGATCGTTGTTTCCCTGAGCAGAGTTACGCTTAATCTCCCGGTCTAGCAATCTTTGGGCAATGGACATTGCTTCATCCAAAGATTGAGGCTTAGACGAGGTGACGTTTCCCTCAATGCTCCTGGGTAATCCTTCAATGTACCTTTCCAACAACTTTTCCAAGTCGGGAACCTTAGAAGGGCAAAGTGTAGCAAGTTCCTGAAATCTCCTGTCGTAAGCCCTGAGATCATTTCCTTTCACAACCAAAGTGTGAAACTCATCTTCTAACTTCTTGATCTCACCTCTAGGGCAGAACTCTTCAACATCTTCTCCTTGAAATCAGCCCAGGTAATCTGATAGGCTTCCTCCACACCTATCTTCTGAGCAGTTGCATTCCACCAAGACAACGCGTCTTCCAGCAATGTTCCAGTAGCAAACGAGACTCGGTTTTTCGCGGCACAACCGCTCCTTATAAACACAGTCTCAGTTCGCTCAAACCATCGAGCAAGCTCTGTTACTCCTTCAGTTCCTTTGAAGTGAGATGGTTTGCAAGCAATGAAGTCCTTATAGGTGCACTTCCGAGTCACAGCAGACTCGCTCTCAGCAGTGGCTCGGTTGTTGCTACTAGTTCGTGCCATTGCAGCAGCCTGCTCTTCTAAAGCTGCAGCAACACTGTCGGCAACCAACTTTCTTATAGCAGCTTGGGTCATAGCGGGTGATGAGGTAGCAGTAGTGGTTTTACTTGGGGCCATAACTCTATAAAATCGTAAGTGCATAAGTACAAATCCCAAACATCAATAACAAGAGAAATAGTGTATCCAACTCATAATAGTTGAGATCATCACAAAGTACATATCACAACCACACCTTAAATACATACATCAGCATAACCATATCATTCATAAATAAACATCACGACATGTAACAACACACATGGAAATTATAATGAATCTCAATATGGGAGCATAATAAAAGAAAGATCAGACAACTAGAACATCATAAATCAATATCAATACGTTACAATCGTAACCAACATAAAGTTTTAATAATTTTTGGAATTCATTGTTACAAAACAATAAGTTACAACAATTATTAATGCCACAGGCGGCAAGTTAAGATGTCTCTGTAAGTAATGACATGTCATAGATCTATGAAGGTCCAGGTGCGCCTCCTGATCTCCTCTCCAGCTCTCTGATAATCCGGATCATCCCCAACATCTCCATATCTCTGGATCTCTCACGGGCCTGAATCTCCTCAATAGTAGCTGAAAGTGCATGGATGGTAGAACTAGATGCAGCTAACTCCTGTGCCTGATGCTCCATCATCTCCTGTGTAATGGCTGCAATCGCTCTCAAATCATCTATCTCGTGCCTCTGAACATCTAATCGGTGACCAAACTCAGTGATAGTAGCCTGTGCCTCCTCGATCTTTGTACCCATCATCTCAAATACCATCTCTAAGGCTGTCCTATGTACCACGAGGTTCGTGACCTCCTCCTGCATACACTCTATCCTCTCCAAGGATATATCCTCTATAACACTCAACAGCTCATCAAGTCGAATCTCATGTCTAACCAATCTAGCAGCCAAAAGAGGGATAGTATGGTGTATCGGCTCCCCAGTGACCGGTAACACCGCTGAAGAGCCATCTCCAAGCTCAGCAGCCCTAGGTGATCCCTCAGCTAATCTCCATCTACGTATGTAGTCTAACAAAAACGACCATCGACGAGCATCAACCAATCTATGAATGCCAGGTGAGGTGGGTGTCTCGGTGGGGGCAGGTGATGGTACAGGTGATGTAGCAGGTGATGGAATCGGTACAGTGGTAGTCTGAGAGTAGAAAACTGTAGGTGGTGGCATGGGTGGCAAAACCTCAGAGGTAGGAGGTGCGGTGTAAGTAGGCAACATGTAAGGATGTGGCTCAGGTGGGGGTGATACAGGTGATGGTGGGGGTGCTGGTGATGCCACAGGTGTCAAATCTGGCATAGAAACAGGTGGTAATACAGATATGGGTGATGATACAGGTGTAGGTACAGGTGCAGATACAGGTGGTGTAACAGTAGAAGCAGGCAAAATACAGACTCGTTTCTGAGCCGTGCATTTGCAGATAAAGTCTCCCTCATGATATCGAAACAACTCGCCAAAAGGCTCAGGCTCATAGGGCTCAAGAATCCTCACTCGCTTGCGCCGACGAATCGGTGCAGGCGGGGATGATGGTGGAACAGAAGCAGCAGTGTCAGAAGTATCGGAGTCAGAAGACTCGTCATCAGCATCTGAACCAGTGTGGTGACTAGCAGGTGGTGAAGGACGATCATCAGCCGCAAGAAACTGCTGAGATGTCAGGTACTGGTCATAAAGGTACTGTCCCTGTGTCATGGGTCCACAAACAGGACGAAAGAGAGGCTGAATAGCAAATGAATCAATGGGTGTAGAAGCAACCTCACCCTCCTCGAAGGGCTCAGTGTCAGCAGAGGGGTCTCCAGATGGAACAGGAGATGGTATAGCAGGTGATACAGGTTGGGTGTCATGGTCAGAATCATGGGTGTCTCGGGTGTCATGGGTGTCATAATCAGATAAGTCAATAGTAGGGTGAGTGGATGATGCTGGTACGACGTCATCAGTGTCGGACAAAATAATAACCGGGGGCGACATGGTACTGTAATATCCCAAAAATAGCAGTGATATAAGTCATTTAGTCTACATAATGCTACATGCACAGTGATCATGGTGTCGTAGTGAGCTAAATGCAATGGGTGTTAAAAATCAAACCTTAAAACATAGCGTTGGCAAGCGCTGGCACGGAGGGCACTTTGGTGATAAATAGTTTGTTTAAAAATCTGGTGAGGTTATAGTCCAATGTTTTGAAAAATCATTTGGTTCTCTATAACCATGGCTCTGATGCCAATCTGTAACACCCCGAAATTTGATTAAGCAGCGGAAGTCTAATCGGGGTCATTACAAATTAGTACACAGTCATACTCATAGAAAACAATTCAAAAGATTGTCAATATCATTCCATGAAAACTCAAATATTCAGAGTTACAGACATTTTTTCAAAATGTTAAGTGTTTCACAAAAGTGGTAACGAGTTTGTAAAGAATGATATAATTATTGAAATAAAAGGGAGGTCCTGTGCCCTTTTGCCAGCTCCGTGCCGCCGTGCTTGCTAGTTTCCTGAGATAAACATGCTTAAAAAGTCAACACAAAGGTTGAGTGAATCCATAGTAGTTTAAATAGTAATAGTGTGAAGACAAGTCAAGCATTTGAAATAAACAAGCCAAGATAGACAGGTCTTGACTAAATCGGGTGTAATATTGCTCCTAAGCCTCACGAAACGCAAGCCTTAACATTGATTTGACATATCATAAAGATAATAACAATCATCTACACCACAGTGGATGTAAATGACAAGGGGCCCTCGGTGACAAGAAATGTGCCAAATTTCCATAATACTTCGAATATAGCACACCTCCTGCCAAGTGATCACCTTGACAGAGGTGGGCTGCCATCCAATAGATCTATCAACTATATTCACGCTCACTCGCAAGTGATTAAGGTTCGTGATATGAGGGACTTGTAGCACAGGTGTCAACTTAGGCAATATCAGGTGATAACAGCATACAGAAAAATACTTGTGTTCGATTTATAGCATGTATCTCCCCACGAGGTTTAAAAACAATTAAAAATGTGGGACCATGAACTCACCTGAAAGGTGCGTGTGAATCACAACGGTGCTCAAAAGTGATGGTGTATTGCTATGGCTAGCAATGAAATTCCTCCGACTTGCGACCTAAAAATATGTTGTAACCGGTGTTTTAGATTCGTGTCATAACTGACGTGTAATATATCACGTGTAAGGTGATATCCGTTTCGGCTGTCTTAAAATATATTCCAAATAACTTTACGTAGTTATTTGTTAGCGTTGATATGAATCGGTGTCATATATATATATATATATATATATATATATATATATATATATATATATATATATATATATATATATATATATATATATATATATATATATATATTAACTCGTTATGAAAATAATATTGAAAAATATTTATGATTAAATATTTTTAATAAAGTCATACATATTAAAGTTTAAGAAATATGTATATATATAATTATAAAAGTATATGAAATAAATAAATTATAAGAATAGGTCTTGTCACATTTTATCCCTTAACTTTATTAAAATTACACCTTTTTACCCTTTGGTTAATAATAATTACAATATGGTCCTTTTTGCCTTTTTACATATTGTTCCCTAAACTTTAGAAAATTACGGTTTATACCCCTTAATTACTTACAATTCGGCAGTTTTCAAAATAGTCCGAAGGTTTTCACAATTTGTCACTTTTAGTCCCTCATCGTGGGACTTTTGCAAACTTAGTCCGAAATCTAGTTTTTGAAAAAGTTAACTTTTATTTTATAAAAGTTACCACTTTTACTCCTTTTTACTTGTAAAAACTTGGTTCTATGAAATCAGTTACCACTCGAACTAATAAGTTTTATATCCGAAAATTTTATAAGGTTTTGTGTTGGGCTCGTTAGCCCGGTAAGGCCCATATGGGTGTTTTCTTGTTTTTAAGATCTTGTTCGACTAGTATAGGTTTGTGTTTAATTTTTGTGGTTCGAAGATGTACAAGCTTTGCATGTTTCGTGTTCTTGGTTAAGCTCGAGCCAAATAATGGGAGGGTCGAAGAAAACACATAAGTTATACGTGTAGAAACAAAATGGCGAGGGCTTTTCTAGTGGTGTCGAGTCATGTGGTGAAATGATGGTGTAGTGAAAATAACAAATTTATCATATATGTGTCGAGTGAATATGCAATGCTACGATTTGTAAGTAAAGAAAGAAAAGAGTGGTAATCGACTTACAACACCAAAAATGGTGGTGAAGAGTTCGTGTGTACGAGGCAAGTGAATAAGCAACGTGGTACTCTCTTCCCGTCTTAGAAATCCTTTAACCCAAAAGCTATCCAACTCGATCAAACCCAACTCCTTAGCTCGCTTTCTCCTTTGTTCTCCTCGACCACAATTACAACGTGAGACACTAGTATGCTTTGAGATTTGGATGTTTTTTAGTGTGTGAGAAATTTAGCATTAAATGTGGTATTTATAGGAGGTGAGGGTGGTTCGATTGTCTCCATGGAACACAACATCAAACGCATGGCATTGTCCTTGCTCGACATTGTTGTCTCATAACCCTTGTGTTGTCAAGTCGAAAGGGTAAAGGTTTTGGGGCTACATCTTCTTGTCAAGGCTAGGCTTCTAAGCTTAATTAGGCATGTGTTGTACTTTAAGGATTAATTTAGGGAACATGTTTTGGTTAATGAAACACTCGATCCCTTGGGTAAACATTTAGCGTGAGTATTGTGTGTGACCAAAGGATTTTCGGCTCAAAGTGGTTCCTTGTAGTGAGTGACAATTCAATGG
The DNA here is from genome assembly GCA_030686995.1 of Artemisia argyi. Taxonomy (NCBI): domain Eukaryota; kingdom Viridiplantae; phylum Streptophyta; class Magnoliopsida; order Asterales; family Asteraceae; genus Artemisia; species Artemisia argyi. The sequence goes on from CM060696.1 coordinate 24,778,230, forward strand.
AGAGAGGGGTGTGTAAGTTGATGTCTTGTGAAGAGGAGACAATGATTTAAAAATCAAAGTGTGTAGCATTCCCTTGGTGGTGTTTGCTTGTTCGACTGCCATGCCACGAGAGAAGAAAAGAAAGGAAAACAAGACAAGCCTGGTGGGCTTGTGAAATTCGTGGCCCAAACCGAAAAAAAGAACATGAATGTAAAGTTGAAATGGACTTGTGATGTGCTCGGCCCAAGAAAAGAAAGAAAGGAAAAATCGTGTGGGCTTGGGGTGAGATCCGGCCCAAAACATCGGGGTGTCGGTGTCGTAAAACGTGTGAAATATGTACCTCGGTGTCGGTGTCGGTTTGTGAAAATCGTAAGTGTATAAACGGTGTCATCGCTTGTATATATATACTTATATGTATATAATAATAATAATAATAATTTGTGAAAGTTGATGTGTATATATATATATAATATAAATATATATATATATATATATATATATATATATATATATATATATATATATATATATATATATATATATATATATATATATATATTAGAAAGATCTCGGTGTTCAACTTGGGTGTCGGGTCGCAAGTGGAGTTACCGGTGTTAACCTCGTTGGGTGATATCCAAGAGTGACTTTCGGGTGATATCGGGTGACAATGCATAATCGGGTGTTAAACAAACGGTGATCAAAACATTCGGGTGTTCAAACAAACAGTGTACATAACAATCGGGTGTTCAAACAAACAGTGTCTCATGTGAAAAGTTTTAAATTTGCCCGCAAAAATGGCTTAGTTAAGAGTAATGTTGACAATTAGCATTAATAAATGACCTGGGATTTTACGGTGTATTACAGTACCCACCCGTTAGATTGGATTCGTCCTGGAATCCAAAGTTGAATCGGTGCTCGGGGTTGTCTCATCAAATAGTTGGGGGTATTTGGCACGCATTTGATCCTCGCGCTCCCATGTGTACTCGGGTCCTCTCTTAGAGTTCCATCTGACCTTAACAATGGGAATGCGACTATGCTTAAGTCGTTTGACCTCCCTATCCATTATCTCAATGGGTTCCTCAATAAAGTTCAACTTATCATCGATTCTGATCTCCTTTAGTGGAATCACAAGTGTTTCATCCGATAAACACTTTTTCAAATTTGACACGTGGAAGGTGTTGTGTACTCTACTGAGTTCCTCAGGTAGTTCCAATTTGTATGCCACGGGACCGATCCTTTCAGTGATCTCGAAGGGTCCAACGTATCTTGGGTTTAATTTCCCACGTTTTCCAAACCTAATCATTCCTTTCCAAGGTAATACCTTAAGCATGACCTTGTCTCCAACTTGAAACTCTATTGGTTTCCTTCGCACATCGGCATAACTCTTTTGCTGATCCCTAGCGGCTTGTAATCGTTGCCTAATTTTCACTATTTTCTCAGTGGTTTCAAGTATTAACTCGGGACCTGAGAGTTGTACATCTCCAATCTCAGCCCAGCAAACTGGTGATCTACACTTTCTTCCATAAAGTGCTTCAAACGGTGCAGCCTTAATGCTAGTGTGATAACTGTTGTTATATGAAAACTCTGCTAACGGTAGGTGTTTATCCCAGCCTTTTCCAAAATCAATCACACATGCCCTAAGCATGTCTTCTAGGGTTTGTATAGTCCTTTCACTTTGACCATCAGTCTGTGGATGGTAAGCTGTACTCATATCTAACTTAGTTCCCAAGGCTTTCTGTAAAGATCGCCAAAAGTTAGACGTGAAACGGCTGTCTCGGTCGGAGATAATAGAAATCGGCACTCCATGCCGGGAAACTATCTCCTTAAGGTACAAACGTGCAAGAACATCCATATCATCAGTCTCTTTGATCGGTAAAAAGTGCGCTGACTTCGTGAGACGATCAACAATAACCCAAATTGTGTCCAACCCACTCGATGTCTTGGGTAATTTCGTAATGAAATCCATTGTAATCCTTTCCCATTTCCACATTGGTAGCTCGGGTTGAACCAAAAGACCGGATGGTTTTTGATGTTCAGCCTTTACTCTCGAGCAGGTCAAACACTTACCGACATACTCTGCAATGTCAGCTTTCATGTTTGGCCACCAATACAGCTTCTTTAAATCTTGATACATCTTGTCTGAACCAGGATGAATGGAATATTTTGACTTATGAGACTCGTTCATGATGAGATCTCGTATTCCTCCATACAATGGAATCCAACTTCTGTCCTTGAAACACAGCCTTCCATCTGGTTTCTTGACAAATCTATTCGTGCTTTCGGGCATACCGTAAATCTTCTCGTGTGGTCTATTCTCTTCCTTAAGAGCCTCAGTTTGAACTTCAAGAATTTGAGACGGCAGTGGTGATCTAATCGTCATACCCAATGACTTAACTCTGAGGGGTCTAAGTCGTTCCTTTCGACTCAAGGCATCTGCTACAACGTTTGCCTTCCCCGGGTGATAACGGATCTCGCAATCATAGTCACTTAGCAACTCTAGCCATCGACGTTGCCTCATGTTCAACTCCTTTTGATCTAAAATGTGCTGAAGACTTTTGTGATCGGTGAAAAACGTACACTTAGTTCCATATAGGTAGTGTCTCCAGATCTTCAGAGCGAATACCACCGCTCCTAATTCTAGATCATGAGTAGTGTAGTTCTCCTCGTGGGGTTTAAGTTGTCTAGAAGCATAAGCAATTACTTTGAGTCTTTGCATCAATACGGCACCCAAACCTTGGATTGATGCGTCACAATATACCACGAAGTCCTCACTTCCTTCGGGTAGTGCTAATATCGGTGCTTCACAAAGCTTCTGCTTCAAAAACTGAAATGCCGATTCTTGCTCATCTCCCCATTCAAACTTCTTCTTCTTCTGTGTTAACTCAGTCAAAGGTTTAGCAATCCTTGAAAAACCTTCAATAAATCTTCGATAGTATCCGGCAAGACCTAAAAATTGGCGTATCTCAGTAGGACTCGTAGGTGACGCCCAATTTTTAACAGCTTCGATCTTGGCGGGATCAACATGAATACCCTTACTGTCGATAACATGCCCGAGAAATTGTACTTTCTCAATCCAAAAATCACACTTGGAAAATTTGGCGTATAATTTCTCTTCTCTGAGCAGTGTTAGTATAGCCTTCAAGTGTTCTGCGTGCTCTTCCTTACTACGTGAATAAATAAGGATATCATCGATAAATACAATCACAAACTTATCCAAATAGGGTTTGCACACTCGGTTCATTAAGTCCATAAATACAACGGGTGCATTTGTTAGACCGAATGGCATTACTTGGAATTCGTAGTGACCGTATCTTGTCCTGAAAGCTGTCTTAGGGATGTCTTCTTCCCTAACTCTCAGTTGATGATAACCCGATCTCAAATCAATCTTCGAGTAGACACTCGATCCTTGCAGTTGATCAAACAAATCGTCAATCCTTGGCAACGGATATCGATTCTTAACCGTCAGTTTGTTCAACTCACGATAATCGATACACATCCTGAAGGTTCCATCCTTCTTCTTTACAAACAACACCGGGGCTCCCCACGGTGATGAACTAGGGCGAATAAATCCTTTATCCGACAATTCCTCCAATTGTCCAGATAACTCCTTCATTTCCGACAGTGCTAGCCTATAGGGTGCTCGTGCTACGGGTGCGGCTCCTGGCATCAAGTCAATTTGAAATTCCACTTGACGAGTCGGCGGAAGGCCAGGAAAGTCCTCAGGGAAAACTTCTGGAAAGTTTCTGACTACCGGCACATCCACGAGTCGCTTCTCTTCCGACTTCTTCTCGGTGACTTGAGCCAAAAATACTTGACATCCTCGTTCGATGTACTTCACAACCTTGACGCAAGAAATGACGCTCAAACGTGTCTTACTTCGCTCTCCGCGAACAACCAGGGTTTCGTTATTCAGTGGGATGTGAACGACCTTTTCGTCACAAATGATCTTAGCGCGGTTCTCGGATAACCAATCCATTCCTACAACGACGTCGAAACTACCGAGTCTAATAGGCATAAGGTCAATGTCAAATGGGGTGTCTAATAGTCGTAGGGTGCAACCTCGGAGTATAGTGTTAGTGCTCACTAGCTTTCCATCAGCTAGTTCAATCTCATACGTGGTGTCTAGTCGGGTGGGTGTAATATTAAGCAGGGGTGCAAGTGAAACAGATACAAAACTTTGATCGGCGCCGGAATCAAATGAAACTTTAACGAGGCGGTTGTTTAGAAAGAACGTACCAGTGACTACGTTCGGATCCTGTTGGACATTTCCATCTCCCAGCACGTATGCTCTCCCACGTGCGTTGTTATCCTTGTTAGGGCACTGTCGCCTGTAGTGTCCTTTCTCTCCACAAGCATGGCATACTACAGCCATGGGTTGCAAATTGGCTCCTGTCGCCTTGCAATCTTGTGTCTTATGTCCAACCCTTGAACATTTCCCGCACTTAGCATAGCAGGGTCCATTGTGATGCATCTTACACTTGTCACAGTATGGAAGAGGTCCAGCATACCTAGCATCCTTAACTGGTGCAGCAACATAAGCTTTGACAGCTTCCTGCCGTCGGTTCTGTTGGTTGTGGTGGGTGTTTCTGTCATGGTGGTAGTTACGGTTGTTGTTGCTGTTGTTGTTGTTGTTGTGATTGTTGTTGTTGTTGTTTGTCCTTCGATCATCAAACTTCCTTTTGAGATCGTTGTTTCCCTGAGCAGAGTTACGCTTAATCTCCCGGTCTAGCAATCTTTGGGCAATGGACATTGCTTCATCCAAAGATTGAGGCTTAGACGAGGTGACGTTTCCCTCAATGCTCCTGGGTAATCCTTCAATGTACCTTTCCAACAACTTTTCCAAGTCGGGAACCTTAGAAGGGCAAAGTGTAGCAAGTTCCTTAAATCTCCTGTCGTAAGCCCTGAGATCATTTCCTTTCACAACCAAAGTGTGAAACTCATCTTCTAACTTCTTGATCTCACCTCTAGGGCAGAACTCTTCAACATCTTCTCCTTGAAATCAGCCCAGGTAATCTGATAGGCTTCCTCCACACCTATCTTCTGAGCAGTTGCATTCCACCAAGACAACACGTCTTCCAGCAATGTTCCAGTAGCAAACGAGACTCGGTTTTCCGCGGCACAACCGCTCCTTATAAACACAGTCTCAGTTCGCTCAAACCATCGAGCAAGCTCTGTTACTCCTTCAGTTCCTTTGAAGTGAGATGGTTTGCAAGCAATGAAGTCCTTATAGGTGCACTTCCGAGTCGCAGCAGACTCGCTCTCAGCAGTGGCTCGGTTGTTGCTACTAGTTCGTGCCATTGCAGCAGCCTGCTCTTCTAAAGCTGCAGCAACACTGTCGGCAACCAACTTTCATATAGCAGCTTGGGTCATAGCGGGTGATGAGGTAGCAGTAGTGGTTTTCCTTAGGGCCATAACTCTATAAAATCGTAAGTGCATAAGTACAAATCCCAAACATCAATAACAAGAGAAATAGTGTATCCAACTCATAATAGTCGAGATCATCACAAAGTACATATCACAACCACACCATAAATACATACATCAGCATAACCATATCATTCATAAATAAACATCACGACATGTAACAACACACATGGAAATTATAATGAATCTCAATATGGGAGCATAATAAAAGAAAGATCAGACAACTAGAACATCATAAATCAATATCAATACGTTACAATCGTAACCAACATAGTGTTTTAATTATTTTTGGAATTCATTGTTACAAAACAATAAGTTACAACAATTATTAATGCCACAGGCGGCAAGTTAAGATGTCTCTGTAAGTAATGACATGTCATAGATCTATGAAGGTCCAGGTGCGCCTCCTGATCTCCTCTCCAGCTCTCTGATAATCCGGATCATCCCCAACATCTCCATATCTCTGGATCTCTCACGGGCCTGAATCTTCTCAATAGTAGCTGAAAGTGCATGGATGGTAGAACTAGATGCAGCTAACTCCTGTGCCTGATGCTCCATCATCTCCTGTGTAATGGCTGCAATCGCTCTCAAATCATCTATCTCGTGCCTCTGAACATCTAATCGGTGACCAAACTCAGTGATAGTAGCCTATGCCTCCTCGATCTTTGTACCCATCATCTCAAATACCATCTCTAAGGCTGTCCTATGTACCACGAGGTTCGTGACCTCCTCCTGCATACACTCTATCCTCTCCAAGGATATATCCTCTATAACACTCAACAGCTCATCAAGTCGAATCTCATGTCTAACCAATCTAGCAGCCAAAAGAGGGATAGTATGGTGTATCGGCTCCCCAGTGACCGGTAACACCGCTGAAGAGCCATCTCCAAGCTCAGCAGCCCTAGGTGATCCCTCAGCTAATCTCCATCTACGTATGTAGTCTAACAAAAACGACCATCGACGAGCATCAACCAATCTATGAATGCCAGGTGAGGTGGGTGTCTCGGTGGGGGCAGGTTATGGTACAGGTGATGTAGCAGGTGATGGAATCGGTACAGTGGTAGTCTGAGAGTAGAAAACTGTAGGTGGTGGCATGGGTGGCAAAACCTCAGAGGTAGGAGGTGCGGTGTAAGTAGGCAACATGTAAGGATGTGGCTCAGGTGGGGGTGATACAGGTGATGGTGGGGGTGCTGGTGATGCCACAGGTGTCAAATCTGGCATAGAAACAGGTGGTAATACAGATATGGGTGATGATACAGGTGTAGGTACAGGTGCAGATACAGGTGGTGTAACAGTAGAAGCAGGCAAAATACAGACTCGTTTCCGAGCCGTGCATTTGCGGATAAAGTCTCCCTCATGATATCGAAACAACTCGCCAAAAGGCTCAGGCTCATAGGGCTCAAGAATCCTCACTCGCTTGCGCCGACGAATCGGTGCAGGCGGGGATGATGGTGGAACAGAAGCAGCAGTGTCAGAAGTATCGGAGTCAGAAGACTCGTCATCAGCATCTGAACCGGTGTGGTGACTAGCAGGTGGTGAAGGACGATCATCAGCCGCAAGAAACTGCTGAGATGTCAGGTACTTGTCATAAAGGTACTGTCCCTGTGTCATGGGTCCACAAACAGGACGAAAGAGAGGCTGAATAGCAAAAGAATCAATGGGTGTAGAAGCAACCTCACCCTCCTCGAAGGGCTCAGTGTCAGCAGAGGGGTCTCCAGATGGAACAGGAGATGGTATAGCAGGTGATACAGGTTGGGTGTCATGGTCAGAATCATGGGTGTCTCGGGTGTCATGGGTGTCATAATCAGATAAGTCAATAGTAGGGTGAGTGGATGATGCTGGTACGACGTCATCAGTGTCGGACAAAATAATAACCGGGGGCGACATGGTACTGTAATATCCCAAAAATAGCAGTGATATAAGTCATTTAGTCTACATAATGCTACATGCACAGTGATCATGGTGTCGTAGTGAGCTAAATGCAATGGGTGTTAAAAATCAAACCTTAAAACATAGCGTTGGCAAGCGCTGGCACGGAGGGCACTTTGGTGATAAATAGTTTGTTTAAAAATCTGGTGAGGTTATAGTCCAATGTTTTGAAAAATCATTTGGTTCTCTATAACCATGGCTCTGATGCCAATCTGTAACACCCCGAAATTTGATTAAGCAGCGGAAGTCTAATCGGGGTCATTACAAATTAGTACACAGTCATACTCATAGAAAACAATTCAAAAGATATTTATGATTAAATATTTTTAATAAAGTCATACATATTAAAGTTTAAGAAATATGTATATATATAATTATAAAAGTATATGAAATAAATAAATTATAAGAATAGGTCTTGTCACATTTTATCCCTTAACTTTATTAAAATTACACCTTTTTACCCTTTGGTTAATAATAATTACAATATGGTCCTTTTTGCCTTTTTACATATTGTTCCCTAAACTTTAGAAAATTACGGTTTATACCCCTTAATTACTTACAATTCGGCAGTTTTCAAAATAGTCCGAAGGTTTTCACAATTTGTCACTTTTAGTCCCTCATCGTGGGACTTTTGCAAACTTAGTCCGAAATCTAGTTTTTGAAAAAGTTAACTTTTATTTTATAAAAGTTACCACTTTTACTCCTTTTTACTTGTAAAAACTTGGTTCTATGAAATCAGTTACCACTCGAACTAATAAGTTTTATATCCGAAAATTTTATAAGGTTTTGTGTTGGGCTCGTTAGCCCGGTAAGGCCCATATGGGTGTTTTCTTGTTTTTAAGATCTTGTTCGACTAGTATAGGTTTGTGTTTAATTTTTGTGGTTCGAAGATGTACAAGCTTTGCATGTTTCGTGTTCTTGGTTAAGCTCGAGCCAAATAATGGGAGGGTCGAAGAAAACACATAAGTTATACGTGTAGAAACAAAATGGCGAGGGCTTTTCTAGTGGTGTCGAGTCATGTGGTGAAATGATGGTGTAGTGAAAATAACAAATTTATCATATATGTGTCGAGTGAATATGCAATGCTACGATTTGTAAGTAAAGAAAGAAAAGAGTGGTAATCGACTTACAACACCAAAAATGGTGGTGAAGAGTTCGTGTGTACGAGGCAAGTGAATAAGCAACGTGGTACTCTCTTCCCGTCTTAGAAATCCTTTAACCCAAAAGCTATCCAACTCGATCAAACCCAACTCCTTAGCTCGCTTTCTCCTTTGTTCTCCTCGACCACAATTACAACGTGAGACACTAGTATGCTTTGAGATTTGGATGTTTTTTAGTGTGTGAGAAATTTAGCATTAAATGTGGTATTTATAGGAGGTGAGGGTGGTTCGATTGTCTCCATGGAACACAACAACAAACGCATGGCATTGTCCTTGCTCGACATTGTTGTCTCATAACCCTTGTGTTGTCAAGTCGAAAGGGTAAAGGTTTTGGGGCTACATCTTCTTGTCAAGGCTAGGCTTCTAAGCTTAATTAGGCATGTGTTGTACTTTAAGGATTAATTTAGGGAACATGTTTTGGTTAATGAAACACTCGATCCCTTGGGTAAACATTTAGCGTGAGTATTGTGTGTGACCAAAGGATTTTCGGCTCAAAGTGGTTCCTTGTAGTGAGTGACAATTCAATGGAGAGAGGGGTGTGTAAGTTGATGTCTTGTGAAGAGGAGACAATGATTTAAAAATCAAAGTGTGTAGCATTCCCTTGGTGGTGTTTGCTTGTTCGACTGCCATGCCACGAGAGAAAAAAAGAAAGGAAAACAAGACAAGCCTGGTGGGCTTGTGAAATTCGTGGCCCAAACCGAAAAAAAGAACATGAATGTAAAGTTGAAATGGACTTGTGGGTACAAACAAGCTTGACAAACTTAAATAAGCCGGAAACAATAAGCTCTGAGCACAATTAAGCTGTACGAGATGAAATAAGCACTTAGCAATTTTTGAAGCTGAACCAGATTGGGGACAAACTTAGGGGGCTTAACTAGGTGGGGTCCACTAGGCTAGGGGTCAAACAAAAGGTCAATCCACACTCCCTGGTAGGAGGGGGTTGGGAAAAATCAACTTGGACCACTAGGGCTCAATGAGGTGGTCTACAACCACCACCAAAGTTGGTGGTGTGAGGTGAGATCTGTGTGCACAGGGCAGAACCTTGCCCTGCAGCTTACTTTGGAGGTCTGTGGGACCCACTTAAGCGTCCACAAAAATTAAGCAAAAATTAGGGCTTAAAGATCAGCTGATAGACTCTAATTACAACAAGTTTCAACCCTTAACTCTCATCACACAACTCACAATTTAATTTGGAAATTTAGTAAAAATCTAAGAAGATGAAGTTTTGACTTTTTGATTGAACTAGGTCTTTGACTATTTTGAATTTCCAAAAGCTTTTACTGATTACTAACTAAGTTATAAGTTATATTATGATTAGTTTATACTATATTAACCACTAATGTACCTAATGAGATGGATTTGGAAACTTAAAACCTTCACAGTTAACTGTGAAGGGAAAAATTGTGAAGCTTTGACCTTTTTATGAAACAAAACTAGTTTTTATGCTCTATATTACCAAACGGTGACTGACAAAACTATTTGAGGTGTGATCACCTTCTGAGATCAACAACAACCTATCCAACTAAACTAATCCAAACACCCCTTTTGATGGACTGTTTGGAGATTTTTAAAGCAAATGATCACTAGGGTTTGTGAAATTGATTTCAAACAACAAATTATGATTATATAGACTAATTTAAGTACTGGAAAACAGATTGTAATTATGAAAACTCAAGTTTACCACCTAATCTAATTTTGACAGTTAAATATTGAAATTACAAGTAGCTATTTATTCTGATGAACAAGTTATGATTACTAAGTTAAAAACTACTCAAACAATACACAAACAACACAAATGAACACAGATTACTCAGATATAAGCAAGCAATTAGAACTAACTATGAACTAGGATTTTAGTGGAATTTCAAATGAGCAAGGCTTACAAAACCATCCCTAGCATGAACAAGGGATTTTCCACAGTTGCCTATCTTTAGATAGGCCAATCCAACTCCAAGATTGATCACCAATTACTTCTTCAAACCTGAAATCAAGAATCAAACAAGACAGTTGACCAACGTTGACTATTTTTGTGTTTTATGTTTTCTTCTAGTGTAACTGAGTTTTAAATGTCTCTAAAGCTTCAACAAGCTTCTTGGAACCTACATGACCTATTCTCAGTCCATGATTATCAATATAAGTAATGCATAAGCTTAAATGAAAACTCAGAATGGCAAGAACACAAGGCAGAATTGAACTTTGATTTTTTATAACTTAAAAAGACTTTCAATACATTAACAAAGATGTTACAATACTTGAATTGAAAAAGATACAACTGAATTTTGAAAACTAATTTAATTCGACAATAATTTCTACTTAAAAATTACACACTGCTTCATCTTGCACTTTCTTCTATTTATAGCCTTTGATTGGGGTTCTTTGGCATCTTCTGATCATATCCCACCTCTTATCACAACCGTTGGATTAAATTTGATTGATCTCAGCCGTTTGAATTTTTCGCGCCAAACTTCCAATGGGCAAATGGGACTGCTTTATACCAATTGGGGGTGGTGGTGCATTAAATGTGATGTGAGGGTAGTTGCAGGGTGGTGGGATGGTGATGATTCATTTAGCAAGTGGTGGGAGGTGAGGTTTGGCAGGTTGTGGGATTGTGGGGGACGTCTGAGAGGGAAGGGGTTGACTCGGTTTGACCGAGTTTTATTTAATAAAAGGGTGCGTTGGGCTAAGTGGTGGACTGGGTGAATTTTGGGCCCAAGGAAAATAGGGTGGGTTGGACTAGGCTAGGCATTGGATTGGATTTGGTAGTTTTATTTTGGATCCGGTTTGGTTTATTTCACACAAGGACTATTTTTGTAATTATGGGAAAGTTGAGGGTGTGATCATGGCATGTTTCTAATTTGTTTCCAAGGGTATTTTATGCCATATTGTGAATAGTAAAAGGTCCTTTGTTGATTTTTCCAATTATTTTCACCAGGGACTGAAACCGTCAAACTTTCAAACTTCAGGGACCATTTGTGTAATTTTCACCAAACTTTCCACCAAGGACCAATCCTGTCATAAAAGGTTAGTGCAAGGACAAAATTTGTTTTTCTCAAAGATTTTCATATCCCAGGGACCATTTTTGACAATTTTTAAAGTTCAGGGACTAAACTTGACATTTTGTGAAACTTTTCACCAAAGGACTAATTATGTAACTTTTTGATTTATAAGGGCCTTTGGTGACTTTTTCAAGTTTTTAGAATGACCAGGGACTAGATTTGACAACTTTTGAAAGTTGGGGGACTGAAACTGCAAATTATGCAAACTTTGTGCGTTTTTCATCTGTTTTTGGTATTTTTGCATTTGAGACATGTAAAACACTTTCCTGGGATATTTTCACTATTTTGATTCATTATTGAGTGTTTTTGGATGTTTTGGCAGCTCAGAAATGGTAAAAATGATGAGTATTTACACACTCATCAATCCCCCACACTAAAACATTGCTAGTCCCTAGCAATCTTTTGAGAAAAACTTGATGGATTTGAAATTCTCTTTACCAAAAGCCATCACTTCTGGAGTAGCCAGGTGTAAGAACTATGGCACACCTGATAACCGTGTGATTTTGAGCAAACCACCAGCTGTCAACGGATTTGATTAGTCTTTACCAAAAGTCGTTTGCTTCTGGACTAGCCAACATCTTGATGGACTAAGTCAACATCTTGGTGAGCTGAATACCAATTATGGATTTTCCACGGCCTTTACCACAAGCCATAATCTTGTGGGCTAGTCAACTCATTTGCTTATGAGGATGCGGGGGAGCTGAGGAACCATACAATTTTTGGCAAATTGCCAGCCATCAACGGGTTTGAGATGTCTTTAGCAAGATCCGTTTGCTCCTGGACTAGCCAATCCCTTTTTCATTTAGACTTTGGCGGACTGATTACCACAAAAAATTTTGAAATAAAGTGAAAAATTTTAGGCCTAAAAATGGGGGTACTTAGAAAGTTTTGTGATAAAATTCGTAAGAATTCCCCCCCCCCCCCCACACTAGAACTGAATATTGTCCTCAATATTCAAAGTCCCGGCTATTATGCCGAATCTCTGAACGGAAAAGGCTAATATTCGATGCTAACTGTGGAAATATGGATTTTATTTTTCACTTTATTTATCTGTTCATACAATTTTTTTTTTTTTTTTTTTTTTGAGAGAAACTTATATACAAATTTACTTTTCAAATGGTGGGGGACGGCCACTCCCCCACACTTGGGTGGTAGAAAGTAGAAAGAAGTCAGAAATATGGGTGAAAACCCATATATGCTGCTAATTTTTGTTCACCGAGTCACTAGCTTGACTCGATCCCCGAATTCATTGGTCCATGGGGAAAGTTTGGAGATCCGGGACAACCATGGGTGGTATGTCCTCTCCAAAATAATGTTTCAATCTATGACCATTCACTTTGAAGTTGGGACCTTCGGGTTGAGATAACTCAACAGTCCCGTATGGGTATACTTTAGCAATAGTGAATGGTCCGGTCCATCGGGTTTTTTATTTCCCCGAGAAGATCTTTAATCTTGAATTGAAAAGAAGGACTCTGTCACCGACGTTGAAAACTCGGTTCTTAATCTTAGAGTCGTGAATCTTCTTTGTCTTTTCTTTGTAGATCAAAGAGTTCTCGTAGGCTTGATCACGAAGTTCATTTAATTCATTGAGTTGAACCTTACGGTGATCACCCGCTTTATGAAGGTCGTAGTTAGCATGTTTCAAGGCCCAGTAGGCTTTGTGCTCGAGCTCGATCGGTAAATGACACGCCTTCCCGTATACAAGCTTGTATGGAGTACACCCAATGGGTATTTTGTAAGCTGTACGGAAGGCCCAGAGTGCATCATCTAGTTTATCCGACCAGGAAGCACGGTTTTCTCCTACTGTCCTCTCAAGAATCCGTTTAATACCACGGTTGGAAACCTCCACCTGCCCACTTGTTTGGGGGTGATATGCGGTGGAAAGACGATGAGTAACACCGTACTTAAGCATGACTTTTGCAAATTGATCATTGCAAAAGTGAGTACCGCGATCACTAATGATGGCACGTGGGGTTCCAAAACGAGCAAAGAGGGATTTCAAGAATTTCACAACTACTCGGGCATCATTAGTGGGTAAGGCCTTAGCCTCAACCCATTTTGACAGGTAGTCAACAGCCACATGTATGTATTTGTTTCCATGAGAAGATGGGAATGGCCCCATAAAATCAATGCCCCAGACGTCAAAGATTTCACAAACTTGAATAGCATTTTGCGGCATTTCGTTCTTTTGTGAAATATTCCCATGACGCTGACAAGCATCACAGGTTTTGACTAACTCGTGGGCATCCTTATAGATCGTGGGCCAATAGAAACCGGAATCAAACACCTTTTTGGCGGTGTAGTTAGGACTATGGTGGCCCCCGGTGGGTCCAGCATGGCAAGCCTTGAGAATATCAGCGGCTTCCTGTCCGTATACACATCGCCTGATGACTTGATCGGCACAGATTTTGAAGAGGAAGGGGTCGTCCCAGAAATAATGTTTGACGTCTTTAAAAAATTTGTTTTTCTGTTGGGACGTCATCCCCTTCACGATGAAGTTACCCGCACGGTAATTTGCAAAGTCGGCAAACCATGGGGTAGTAGAGTCACCACGAAAAGTAACCGCACTAAGTGTCTCGAGAGGGAATGATTCATTTATTTCTTGTTTCTCGGACACATCTTGATGTGGGTTTTCTAATCGTGAGAGATGATCAGCAGCAAGGTTCTCGGCTCCTTTTTTATCACGAATAATGATATCAAATTCCTGAAGGAGGAGAACCCAATGGAGAAGCCTCGGCTTTGCATCTTGCTTCGCAAATAGGTACTTCAAAGCCGAGTGATCCGTATACACCACGCATTTGGTCAGGATCAAGTATGACCGGAATTTCTCAAAGGCATACACCACAGCTAGGAGTTCTTTTTCAGTGGTGGTGTAATGTCCTTGAGCCTCGGTCATAGTTTTACTTGCGTAGTGTATAGGCTGAAAGTATTTTGCTTTACGTTGCCCCAAGACCGCACCTATGGCAAAATCACTAGCATCGCACATAAGCTCAAAAGGTAGGTCCCAATCGGGGGCAACAAGAATCGGTGCCTCGGTAAGCTTTTTCTTTAATGTTTCAAAAGCTTCGATGCACTCAGGAGAGAAGATGAAAGGAGCATCCTTCTCGAGGAGATGGGTCATAGGCCGGGCAATCTTAGAAAAATCTTGGATAAACCTACGGTAGAAGCCGGCATGACCCAAAAAGCTCCTAACACCCTTTACGGTGGTGGGATGAGGTAATTTGGCAATGACATCGATTTTGGCTTTATCAACCTCAATCCCGTTCTTTGAGATTTTATGGCCGAGGACTATGCCCTCTTTAACCATAAAGTGACTCTTCTCCCAGTAGAGACTTAAATTCGTTTCTTTGCAACGTTTAAGCATTTGTTCCAAGTGGGAGAGACAAGTCTGAAATGAATCCCCGATGACTGAAAAGTCATCCATGAATACCTCCATAGTTTTTCCGATCATGTCGGAAAAAATAGACATCATGCACCTCTGGAACGTGCCTGGTGCATTACATAAGCCGAAAGGCATACATCTGTAAGCAAAAGTTCCGTAGGGGCATGTGAAGGTAGTCTTCTCTTGATCCTGGGGATCAATGGGGATTTGGAAGTAACCCGAAAAACCATCGAGGAAGCAGTAGTATTCATTCCCCGCAAGTCTTTCAAGCATCTGGTCCATAAAAGGGAGAGGAAAATGGTCTTTACGGGTGGCTTCATTTAACTTTCGATAGTCAATACATACTCGCCAACCCGTGACCAAACGAGTTGGAATCAACTCGTTATCCTCGTTGGTGACAACGGTAATGCCACCCTTTTTAGGGACACAATGAACTGGGCTAACCCAAGGACTGTCAGATATAGGGTGAATCAATCCCGCATCAAGAAGTTTAAGAACTTCTTGTTTGATAACTTCGTGGATTTTTGGATTTACCCTTCTCTGTTGTTGCACCGCTGGCTTAAAGTCATCCTCCATTAAGATTTTATGAGTACAAAAGTTCGGGCTTATGCCCTTAATGTCGGAGAGTTTCCAAGCGATTGCTTGTTTATGTGACTTTAGAACCTTTAGGAGTGCTGTCTTTTCCTCAACTTTTAAGTCCTTAGCAATAATGACGGGTAATTTATCATCACCCTCCAGAAATGCATATTCTAGATGAGGAGGCAAGTCCTTGAGCTCAACCTCGGGAAAGTCTTCAGTTATTTCAACATTTTTGACTTCCGCTTTATGAAGTATTTTTGGAGACGGAGAGGGTGAAGGATCGTCATTTAACAATCTTTCAAGGAGAAGAATGTCCCCCTCTGGGTCAAGATAGTTTTCATCAACCCCACTTGGGATTGAGCTATCTTGAGCAAGAAATGCCTCGACCTCTTCCAGAAGGAAGTCACTTCCCTCAAACGGAGTGAGGGAAGGGGAAGGGTCGGAAATGATAGGGTCAGTAGAAAGACTGCCACTGGATGAGAAACCAAGGACCTCTTGAGAATACTCCTCAGACGCAACATCGATGATGTCAATTCGGTTAACCGTTTCAGCGTCATAGTTGGAGGAATATCTTGAGGTCTGATCAAGATTGAATGTGATGGCTTCGCCACCAACACGTAGAGTGATTTCTTCTTCGAATACATCGATTAAAGCACGACCCGTTCTTAAGAATCCCCTCCCGAGAAAGAGAGGGACTCGTGGGTCAGCATCGAAATCAACAATCACGAAATCTGCCGGAAAATGGAACTTTCCTACTTTCACGAAGATATCTTCGGCAATGCCGAGAGGACGGGATATAGTACGGTCTGCAAGCTCGAGTGTCATGCAGGTCGGAGTGAGAGCAGGAAGTGAGAGTCTTTTCCAGACTGTGTAAGGCATCAGGTTAATGCTTGCGCCAAGATCGGCCAAGGCAAAGCATTCAACCATCCCCGGGAAAATACAAGGAATGAGAAATTTCCCGGGGTCCCCAAGCTTCTCGGGAAGCTTTTTCAAGAGCAATGCTCATTAAAAGGAGTTTTTGCCATCTCACAAAGTTTCTCTTTGTTGCTTATCAGATTTTTGATTGTTGAAGCAAATTTAGGCATGAGAAGAAGAGCGTCCGCGAAGCTAATATCAAAGTGTAATTCTTGGAAAACTTGATAAAATTTTTTCATCTGATGGTTAGCTTTCTCGCGGTTCTTTTGTTCACTCAATCGTGAAGGATATGGAATTGACGGCTTAGGATCATTCTTTGCAATTTCATCAGAACTCACAGGGGGATCAAATACAACTTTCGGCTTACGAGCCGGGACCGGGACAACTTGAGGGTGGACGTTGTTGGTACCTCCGTTATTAGTAGGAAGTACCTTGTCCGTAGTGACCTCAGGTTCACGTTCCGCTACCTTAGGAGGAGAAGAAGAGGTAGAAGGAATCGAGGGTCCATTGTAAGATGTCCCACTTCGGGTGGTGATCGCTTTGACATCGCCCCTCGGGTTAGCGATCGTGTTGCTCGGTAATGTACCCGGGCCTGAGGGTCGATCATTTAAAGACTTCTGAAGCTCAGAGATCGTGCTAAGCAATAACCGATTCGTTTCCTCTTGTGCTTTCATGAATTGTTTAAATTCAGCATTGTAGGAAGACGAGGGTTGAACAACGTTTTGATTCTGAACAGGAGGATTTTGAACACGGTTGTTTTGAAAATTCCCTTGATTTTGATTGTTGTTACCCTGAAAAGTGTTTCTCTGATTGAAATTACCCTGATTGTAATTCCCTTGATTCTGGTTTCTTTGAAAATTTCCTTGAAAACCTTGGTTTTGATTGCCATTTTGAAAATTGTTTTGATTAAACTGGCCTTGATTTTGGTTCGGGTTTTGGAAATTTGAGTTTTGACCTTGGTTAAAATTCTGATTCGAGTTACGGTTTTGATTTTGGTTAAAACCGGGAGGTCCGAGAAAATTGTTGGAACGATAGCTTAAGAGATTACGGTCCCCTTGCGGTTGGTAAGAATTACCCCCCGTATTGTAGGAACCGTGAGCAGCATATACGTTCTCTGGAGGAAAGCCAGCAGTAGCTGGACACTCAGAATACTGATGAGGCCCCCCACAAGTTTCACAACTTCGGGCCACGGCTTTCACTTGTTGATTTTGAGCCTGATTTTGCATCGTTTGGCTCATTCTCAACACAGCCGTAGAAATATCATCTATCTTTTTGGTAAGAGCAATTATTTCAGGAGATGATGATGAGGGAGTAACTGAATGACATGACGCATCCCTCTCCGCAGAGGAATCCCAAAAGTTATGATGGGCAGTCATGTTCTCGATTAAGTCATAGCACTCCTCGGGACGCCTTTTCATAAAGGTCCCACCAGCAGCAGCATTGAGAATGTCTCGGTGCCTCAATGTCAGACCATTATAGAAGGTATCTATGATGGTAACTTGCAACATATTGTGATTAGGGCACCGATCAATGGCTAGCTTATAACGTTCCCAAGCCTCAAAAAGAGACTCATCGGGACGTTGCCGGAAGTTGCTGATATCATTTCGTAACTTGGTAACCATGGATGGTGGAAAATATTTTGCTAAAAACTTGGTTACCATTTCATCAAAGGTTCGAATAGAATTCTTTGGAAGTCGGTCAAACCATGCAGTGGCATGATGAGTGAGAGAATAGGGGAACAGGTACAGCCGAAGGGCATCATCCGTGACACCATGTTGTTTCATGCTTTGGGTGACCGTGAGATATTTGTCAAGATGCTTATTGGCATCGTCACCCAGTAATCCGTGAAATTGACACGAATTCTGGACTTGTTGGATCATGTGGTGCTTGAGGCCAAAGTCTGTAGCCTCAATAGTGAGTGGTGCAATAGGCCCACCCCGCCCTTGCATGGTAGGCTGGCACAGCTCCTCCATCGTTCGGAGATCGGGAGCTGGCTCATCCCTGGGAGGGTCAGGGGGTGGTAAAGGTGGTGGTGGCCCAGCGGCCATTTCGGTCTTTGGTTCTTGTGTGTCAGAACGTAGCTCGTGTACGTTTTTCTGATGTTTACGTTTTGTTTGTGACCGAGTGCGCATGCACTAAAAACAATTTTTCAAAACAAGATCATGGCAAAACCACAGTGAACTTAAACCAGCAATCACAAGTGAATGGCTTCTTTGAAAATGGTACACCACTCATAGGGATATAAAGGCAAGTTTTAATCTTAAGTTTGGGAACTTATTATGGGTTTATTAATTAATTTTTGAAAAACTGCTTTAGGCTTATGGGTGTGTGTGCAGAAAACTTGGGAAATATTTTTGGAACTGATTCGTTAACCGAAATCGTCCCTTTAAGATTACTCGCAGGCTGGCGGGAGGAAGTAAATAGGTTTCCTCTTCAGTTCGCAATTTAATGTCAGAACTTACCTTAAACCAACTGTTTCTGGTTGTAATCTTAAAGAACACGAAGTAATTTAACTTCACAGTTTGTTTTTGATTGTTTTTAATTTTTTTGGTGTTTTCAACACTTCAGGAGAAGTGTTAATGAACGTTTTTTTTGATATAATTATGTTTTTACAAAAACTTTTTACAAATTTGTGTGAAATTTGTACAGGGAGGGTTTTGAAAACCACTAAACTTAAAACGATTTTATAAAACACGCAACAACCTCCCCGGCAGCGGCGCCAAATTTTGATTGGGTCTAAACCGTCAGATTATTATTAACCAAAGTCAATAAGTCAAAAACAGCCTAGAATCAATACTCCGGTGATAGTGTAGTGTTTTCCCGGGTCGTTAAAGTCCCAGCGAGATCGAAATGGTGTTTTTGGAAATCGTTTATGAGAAAGTGGCACTGAGGACAGTAGCCAGATGATGTGGGAATGATATTGCTACTGTTATTATGGTATTTGTACACAGATATAATATTCACAAAAATCAGATATACAGATATATGCACGTATTCACAATTCAGATTACGCAATCGGACTGAAAAAGTGGGATTTTGGTATTTATCAAACTACAGGGGGTGCTTTTGACAACTTTTAAAACTTAAAATTAAAAATGAAAATGAAATTATAAAAATGATTAAAATACTATTTAAATATTATTTAATTAGTTAAACTATTTAAAATCTAATTTTAAATTAACTAAAAATTATAACTATTACAAATTAAACTAAAAAGTTGCAAAAATATTTTCTAAACTTAAATTAGAACTTGAAGAAAGTATAAAAAATAAAAATAAATGTTTTTGTCTTTTTGTGAGTTTTTTATAAATTGAAAACTATTTAACTTAATTAAACTAATTAAACTACTTTTAATTAATATTAATACTAAAGTAACTTAGAAAATTACAAGAAAATTTATAAAATTACTTAACCATCACAGGAATCCTACAAAATTATAAAAACTCTAAAAATTATGTTTTAAGATTAAACCACTAATTATTTACCTTTTAATTAACTTAAGTCTATTTTAAACAAATAAAATAAGA
Source organism: Artemisia argyi (assembly GCA_030686995.1). Classification (NCBI taxonomy): domain Eukaryota; kingdom Viridiplantae; phylum Streptophyta; class Magnoliopsida; order Asterales; family Asteraceae; genus Artemisia; species Artemisia argyi. The sequence continues at coordinate 24,798,181 of CM060696.1, forward strand.
AAAATAGAAAATGAACAGTAGAATCTCAAAATATATTTTCTAAAAGTCTATTATACTATATTAGAACTAGGAAAAATATAAAAACTAAGTTTTACTTTATAAAAACTAAATAAGCTATTTAATACTTAATATTAATTAATAATTAATAAAACTAAAATTAAATCTAATAAATACTAAATGACAAAATAAAAATCTGAAAATTTTACCGAAATTACTTTACTTAATAAGGTAATTAATAAAAATATAAAAACACTAGGTACTTAATTAAAATCTAAAAATGAAAATTAAAATTAACTTGAATTAAATAGAAACTATCACTTATTTTAACTTTGGATTTTTTGGATTTTTCTTTTACAGACTTGTTTTACTAATGAAAATAAAGAACTTTTGTGAAAACACTTTTCAAATAGCTTATAAATAAGCTATAAGCACCCCCTTGGCTTATACAGTTGACTTTGGTTGACTGTTTGGGCAAATAAGCTCAACTGGCTTTGGGTGGGGTCCACAATGGTCAAAATGGGTACAAACAAGCTTGACAAACTTAAATAAGCCAGAAACAATAAGCTCTGAGCACAATTAAGCTGTATGAGATGAAATAAGCACTTAGCAATTTTTGAAGCTGAACCAGATTGGGGACAAACTTAGGGGGCTTAACTAGGTGGGGTCCACTAGGCTAGGGGTCAAACAAAAGGTCAATCCACACTCCCTGGTAGGAGGGGTTGGGAAAAATCAACTTGGACCACTAGGGCTCAATGAGGTGGTCTACAACCACCACCAAAGTTGGTGATGTGAGGTGAGATCTGTGTGAACAGGGCAGAACCTTGCCCTGCAGCTTACTTTGGAGGTCTGTGGGACCCACTTAAGCTTCCACAAAAATTAAGCAAAAATTAGGGCTTAAAGATCAGCTGATAGACTCTAATTACAACAAGTTTCAACCATTAACTCTCATCACACAACTCACAATTTAATTTGGAAATTTAGTAAAAATCTGAGAAGATGAAGTTTTGACTTTTTGATTGAACTAGGTCTTTGACTATTTTGAATTTCCAAAAGCTTTTACTGATTACTAACTAAGTTATAAGTTATATTATGATTAGTTTATACTATATTAACCACTAATGTACCTAATGAGATGGATTTGGAAACTTAAAACCTTCACAGTTAACTGTGAAGGGAAAAATTGTGAAGCTTTGACCTTTTTATGAAACAAAACTAGTTTTTATGCTCTATATTACCAAATGGTGACTGATAAAAACTATTTGAGGTGTGATCACCTTCTGAGATCAACAACAACCTATCCAACTAAACTAATCCAAACACCCCTTTTGATGGACTGTTTGGAGATTTTTAAAGCAAATGATCACTAGGGTTTGTGAAATTGATTTCAAACAACAAATTATGATTATATAGACTAATTTAAGTACTGGAAAACAGATTGTAATTATGAAAACTCAAGTTTACCACCTAATCTAATTTTGACAGTTAAATATTGAAATTACAAGTAGCTATTTATTCTAATGAACAAGTTATGATTACTAAGTTAAAAACTACTCAAACAATACACAAACAACACAAATGAACACAGATTACTCAAATATAAGCAAGCAATTAGAACTAAATATGAACTAGGATTTTTGTGGAATTTCAAATGAGCAAGGCTTACAAAACCATCCCTAGCATGAACAAGGGATTTTCCACAGTTGCCTATCTTTAGATAGGCCAATCCAGCTCCAAGATTGATCACCAATTACTTCTTCAAACCTGAAATCAAGAATCAAACAAGACAGTTGACCAACGTTGACTATTTTTGTGTTTTATGTTTTCTTCTAGTGTAACTGAGTTTTAAATGTCTCTAAAGCTTCAACAAGCTTCTTGGAACCTACATGACCTATTCTCAGTCCATGATTATCAATATAAGTAATGCATAAGCTTAAATGAAAACTCAGAATGGCAAGAACACAAGGCAGAATTGAACTTTGATTTTTTATAACTTAAAAAGACTTTCAATACATTAACAAAGATGTTACAATACTTGAATTGAAAAAGATACAACTGAATTTTGAAAACTAATTTAATTCGACAATAATTTCTACTTAAAAATTACACACTGCTTCATCTTGCACTTTCTTCTATTTATAGCCTTTGATTGGGGTTCTTTGGCATCTTCTGATCATATCCCACCTCTTATCACAACCGTTGGATTAAATTTGATTGATCTCAGCCGTTTGAATTTTTCGCGCCAAACTTCCAATGGGCAAATGGGACTGCTTTATACCAATTGGGGGTGGTGGTGCATTAAATGCGATGTGAGGGTAGTTGCAGGGTGGTGGGATGGTGATGATTCATTTAGCAAGTGGTGGGAGGTAAGGTTTGGCAGGTTGTGGGGTTGTGGGGGACGTCTGAGAGGGAAGGGGGAAGGGGTTGACTCGGTTTGACCGAGTTTTATTTAATAAAAGGGTGCGTTGGGCTAAGTGGTGGACTGGGTGAATTTTGGGCCCAAGGAAAATAGGGTGGGTTGGACTAGGCTAGGCATTGGATTGGATTTGGTAGTTTTATTTTGGATCCGGTTTGGTTTATTTCACACAAGGACTATTTTTGTAATTATGGGAAAGTTGAGGGTGTGATCATGGCATGTTTCTAATTTGTTTCCAAGGGTATTTTATGCCATATTGTGAATAGTAAAAGGTCCTTTGTTGATTTTTCCAATTATTTTCACCAGGGACTGAAACCGTCAAACTTTCAAACTTCAGGGACCATTTGTGTAATTTTCACCAAACTTTCCACCAAGGACCAATCCTGTCATAAAAGGTTAGTGCAAGGACAAAATTTGTTTTTCTCAAAGATTTTCATATCCCAGGGACCATTTTTGACAATTTTTAAAGTTCATGGACTAAACTTGACATTTTGTGAAACTTTTCACCAAAGGACTAATTATGTAACTTTTTGATTTATAAGGGCCTTTGGTGACTTTTTCAAGTTTTTAGAATGACCAGGGACTAGATTTGACAACTTTTGAAAGTTGGGGGACTGAAACTGCCAATTATGCATACTTTGTGCGTTTTTCATCTGTTTTTGGTATTTTTGCATTTGAGACATGTAAAACACTTTCCTGGGATATTTTCACTATTTTGATTCATTATTGAGTGTTTTTGGATGTTTTGGCAGCTTAGAAATGGTAAAAATGATGAGTATTTACACACTCATCAATCCCCCACACTAAAACATTGCTGGTCCCTAGCAATCTTTTGAGAAAAACTTGATGGATTTGAAATTCTCTTTACCAAAAGCCATCACTTCTGGAGTAGCCAGGTGTAAGAACTATGGCACACCTGATAACCGTGTGATTTTGAGCAAACCACCAGCTGTCAACGGATTTGATTAGTCTTTACCAAAAGTCGTTTGCTTCTGGACTAGCCAACATCTTGATGGATTAAGTCAACATCTTGGTGAGCTGAATACCAATTATGGATTTTCCACAGCCTTTACCACAAGCCATAATCTTGTAGGCTAGTCAACTCATTTGCTTATGAGGATGCGGGGGAGCTGAGGAACCATACAATTTTTGGCAAATTGTCAGCCATCAACGGGTTTGAGATGTCTTTACCAAGATCCGTTTGCTCCTGGACTAGCCAATCCCTTTGTCATTTAGACTTTGGCGGACTGATTACCACAAAAATTTTTGAAATAAAGTGAAAAATTTTAGGCCTAAAAATGGGGGTACTTAGAAAGTTTTGTGATAAAATTCGTAAGAATTCCCCCCCCCCCCCCCCCACACTAGAACTGAATATTGTCCTCAATATTCAAAGTCCCGGCTATTATGCCGAATCTCTGAACGGAAAAGGCTAATATTCGATGCTAACTGTGGAAATATGGATTTTATTTTTCACTTTATTTATCTGTTCATACAATTTTTTTTTTTTTTTTTTTTTTTTTTTTGAGAGAAACTTATATACAAATTTACTTTTCAAATGGTGGGGGACGGCCACTCCCCCACACTTGGGTGGTAGAAAGTAGAAAGAAGTCAGAAATATGGGTGAAAACCCATATATGCTGCTAATTTTTGTTCACCGAGTCACTAGCTTGACTCGATCCCCGAATTCATTGGTCCATGGGGAAAGTTTGGAGATCCGGGACAACCATGGGTGGTATGTCCTCTCCAAAATAATGTTTCAATCTATGACCATTCACTTTGAAGTTGGGACCTTCGGGTTGAGATAACTCAACAGTCCCGTATGGGTATACTTTAGCAATAGTGAATGGTCCGGTCCATCGGGTTTTTTATTTCCCCGAGAAGATCTTTAATCTTGAATTGAAAAGAAGGACTCTGTCACCGACGTTGAAAACTCGGTTCTTAATCTTAGAGTCGTGAATCTTCTTTGTCTTTTCTTTGTAGATCAAAGAGTTCTCGTAGGCTTGATCACGAAGTTCGTTTAATTCATTGAGTTGAACCTTACGGTGATCACCCGCTTTATGAAGGTCGTAGTTAGCATGTTTCAAGGCCCAGTAGGCTTTGTGCTCGAGCTCGATCGGTAAATGACACGCCTTCCCGTATACAAGCTTGTATGGAGTACACCCAATGGGTATTTTGTAAGCTGTACGGAAGGCCCAGAGTGCATCATCTAGTTTATCCGACCAGGAAGCACGGTTTTCTCCTACTGTCCTCTCAAGAATCCGTTTAATACCACGGTTGGAAACCTCCACCTGCCCACTTGTTTGGGGGTGATATGCGGTGGAAAGACGATGAGTAACACCGTACTTAAGCATGACTTTTGCAAATTGATCATTGCAAAAGTGAGTACCCGCGATCACTAATGATGGCACGTGGGGTTCCAAAACGAGCAAAGAGGGATTTCAAGAATTTCACAACTACTCGGGCATCATTAGTGGGTAAGGCCTTAGCCTCAACCCATTTTGACAGGTAGTCAACAGCCACAAGTATGTATTTGTTTCCATGAGAAGATGGGAATGGCCCCATAAAATCAATGCCCCAGACGTCAAAGATTTCACAAACTTGAATAGCATTTTGCGGCATTTCGTTCTTTTGTGAAATATTCCCATGACGCTGACAAGCATCACAGGTTTTGACTAACTCGTGGGCATCCTTATAGATCGTGGGCCAATAGAAACCGGAATCAAACACCTTTTTGGCGGTGTAGTTAGGACTATGGTGGCCCCCGGTGGGTCCAGCATGGCAAGCCTTGAGAATATCAGCGGCTTCCTGTCCGTATACACATCGCCTGATGACTTGATCGGCACAGATTTTGAAGAGGAAGGGGTCGTCCCAGAAATAATGTTTGACGTCTTTAAAAAATTTGTTTTTCTGTTGGGACGTCATCCCCTTCACGATGAAGTTACCCGCACGGTAATTTGCAAAGTCGGCAAACCATGGGGTAGTAGAGTCACCACGAAAAGTAACCGCACTAAGTGTCTCGAGAGGGAATGATTCATTTATTTCTTGTTTCTCGGACACATCTTGATGTGGGTTTTCTAATCGTGAGAGATGATCAGCAGCAAGGTTCTCGGCTCCTTTTTTATCACGAATAATGATATCAAATTCCTGAAGGAGGAGAACCCAATGGAGAAGCCTCGGCTTTGCATCTTGCTTCGCAAATAGGTACTTCAAAGCCGAGTGATCCGTATACACCACGCATTTGGTCAGGATCAAGTATGACCGGAATTTCTCAAAGGCATACACCACAGCTAGGAGTTCTTTTTCAGTGGTGGTGTAATGTCCTTGAGCCTCGGTCATAGTTTTACTTGCGTAGTGTATAGGCTGAAAGTATTTTGCTTTACGTTGCCCCAAGACCGCACCTATGGCAAAATCACTAGCATCGCACATAAGCTCAAAAGGTAGGTCCCAATCGGGGGCAACAAGAATCGGTGCCTCGGTAAGCTTTTTCTTTAATGTTTCAAAAGCTTCGATGCACTCAGGAGAGAAGATGAAAGGAGCATCCTTCTCGAGGAGATGGGTCATAGGCCGGGCAATCTTAGAAAAATCTTGGATAAACCTACGGTAGAAGCCGGCATGACCCAAAAAGCTCCTAACACCCTTTACGGTGGTGGGATGAGGTAATTTGGCAATGACATCGATTTTGGCTTTATCAACCTCAATCCCGTTCTTTGAGATTTTATGGCCGAGGACTATGCCCTCTTTAACCATAAAGTGACTCTTCTCCCAGTAGAGACTTAAATTCGTTTCTTTGCAACGTTTAAGCATTTGTTCCAAGTGGGAGAGACAAGTCTGAAATGAATCCCCGATGACTGAAAAGTCATCCATGAATACCTCCATAGTTTTTCCGATCATGTCGGAAAAAATAGACATCATGCACCTCTGGAACGTGCCTGGTGCATTACATAAGCCGAAAGGCATACATCTGTAAGCAAAAGTTCCGTAGGGGCATGTGAAGGTAGTCTTCTCTTGATCCTGGGGATCAATGGGGATTTGGAAGTAACCCGAAAAACCATCGAGGAAGCAGTAGTATTCATTCCCCGCAAGTCTTTCAAGCATCTGGTCCATAAAAGGGAGAGGAAAATGGTCTTTACGGGTGGCTTCATTTAACTTTCGATAGTCAATACATACTCGCCAACCCGTGACCAAACGAGTTGGAATCAACTCGTTATCCTCGTTGGTGACAACGGTAATGCCACCCTTTTTAGGGACACAATGAACTGGGCTAACCCAAGGACTGTCAGATATAGGGTGAATCAATCCCGCATCAAGAAGTTTAAGAACTTCTTGTTTGATAACTTCGTGGATTTTTGGATTTACCCTTCTCTGTTGTTGCACCGCTGGCTTAAAGTCATCCTCCATTAAGATTTTATGAGTACAAAAGTTCGGGCTTATGCCCTTAATGTCGGAGAGTTTCCAAGCGATTGCTTGTTTATGTGACTTTAGAACCTTTAGGAGTGCTGTCTTTTCCTCAACTTTTAAGTCCTTAGCAATAATGACGGGTAATTTATCATCACCCTCCAGAAATGCATATTCTAGATGAGGAGGCAAGTCCTTGAGCTCAACCTCGGGAAAGTCTTCAGTTATTTCAACATTTTTGACTTCCGCTTTATGAAGTATTTTTGGAGACGGAGAGGGTGAAGGATCGTCATTTAACAATCTTTCAAGGAGAAGAATGTCCCCCTCTGGGTCAAGATAGTTTTCATCAACCCCACTTGGGATTGAGCTATCTTGAGCAAGAAATGCCTCGACCTCTTCCAGAAGGAAGTCACTTCCCTCAAACGGAGTGAGGGAAGGGGAAGGGTCGGAAATGATAGGGTCAGTAGAAAGACTGCCACTGGATGAGAAACCAAGGACCTCTTGAGAATACTCCTCAGACGCAACATCGATGATGTCAATTCGGTTAACCGTTTCAGCGTCATAGTTGGAGGAATATCTTGAGGTCTGATCAAGATTGAATGTGATGGCTTCGCCACCAACACGTAGAGTGATTTCTTCTTCGAATACATCGATTAAAGCACGACCCGTTCTTAAGAATCCCCTCCCGAGAAAGAGAGGGACTCGTGGGTCAGCATCGAAATCAACAATCACGAAATCTGCCGGAAAATGGAACTTTCCTACTTTCACGAAGATATCTTCGGCAATGCCGAGAGGACGGGATATAGTACGGTCTGCAAGCTCGAGTGTCATGCAGGTCGGAGTGAGAGCAGGAAGTGAGAGTCTTTTCCAGACTGTGTAAGGCATCAGGTTAATGCTTGCGCCAAGATCGGCCAAGGCAAAGCATTCAACCATCCCCGGGAAAATACAAGGAATGAGAAATTTCCCGGGGTCCCCAAGCTTCTCGGGAAGCTTTTTCAAGAGCAATGCTCATTAAAAGGAGTTTTTGCCATCTCACAAAGTTTCTCTTTGTTGCTTATCAGATTTTTGATTGTTGAAGCAAATTTAGGCATGAGAAGAAGAGCGTCCGCGAAGCTAATATCAAAGTGTAATTCTTGGAAAACTTGATAAAATTTTTCCATCTGATGGTTAGCTTTCTCGCGGTTCTTTTGTTCACTCAATCGTGAAGGATATGGAATTGACGGCTTAGGATCATTCTTTGCAATTTCATCAGAACTCACAGGGGGATCAAATACAACTTTCGGCTTACGAGCCGGGACCGGGACAACTTGAGGGTGGACGTTGTTGGTACCTCCGTTATTAGTAGGAAGTACCTTGTCCGTAGTGACCTCAGGTTCACGTTCCGCTACCTTAGGAGGAGAAGAAGAGGTAGAAGGAATCGAGGGTCCATTGTAAGATGTCCCACTTCGGGTGGTGATCGCTTTGACATCGCCCCTCGGGTTAGCGATCGTGTTGCTCGGTAATGTACCCGGGCCTGAGGGTCGATCATTTAAAGACTTCTGAAGCTCAGAGATCGTGCTAAGCAATAACCGATTCGTTTCCTCTTGTGCTTTCATGAATTGTTTAAATTCAGCATTGTAGGAAGACGAGGGTTGAACAACGTTTTGATTCTGAACAGGAGGATTTTGAACACGGTTGTTTTGAAAATTCCCTTGATTTTGATTGTTGTTACCCTGAAAAGTGTTTCTCTGATTGAAATTACCCTGATTGTAATTCCCTTGATTCTGGTTTCTTTGAAAATTTCCTTGAAAACCTTGGTTTTGATTGCCATTTTGAAAATTGTTTTGATTAAACTGGCCTTGATTTTGGTTCGGGTTTTGGAAATTTGAGTTTTGACCTTGGTTAAAATTCTGATTCGAGTTACGGTTTTGATTTTGGTTAAAACCGGGAGGTCCGAGAAAATTGTTGGAACGATAGCTTAAGAGATTACGGTCCCCTTGCGGTTGGTAAGAATTACCCCCCGTATTGTAGGAACCGTGAGCAGCATATACGTTCTCTGGAGGAAAGCCAGCAGTAGCTGGACACTCGGAATACTGATGAGGCCCCCCACAAGTTTCACAACTTCGGGCCACGGCTTTCACTTGTTGATTTTGAGCCTGATTTTGCATCGTTTGGCTCATTCTCAACACAGCCGTAGAAATATCATCTATCTTTTTGGTAAGAGCAATTATTTCAGGAGATGATGATGAGGGAGTAACTGAATGACATGACGCATCCCTCTCCGCAGAGGAATCCCAAAAGTTATGATGGGCAGTCATGTTCTCGATTAAGTCATAGCACTCCTCGGGACGCCTTTTCATAAAGGTCCCACCAGCAGCAGCATTGAGAATGTCTCGGTGCCTCAATGTCAGACCATTATAGAAGGTATCTATGATGGTAACTTGCAACATATTGTGATTAGGGCACCGATCAATGGCTAGCTTATAACGTTCCCAAGCCTCAAAAAGAGACTCATCGGGACGTTGCCGGAAGTTGCTGATATCATTTCGTAACTTGGTAACCATGGATGGTGGAAAATATTTTGCTAAAAACTTGGTTACCATTTCATCAAAGGTTCGAATAGAATTCTTTGGAAGTCGGTCAAACCATGCAGTGGCATGATGAGTGAGAGAATAGGGGAACAGGTACAGCCGAAGGGCATCATCCGTGACACCATGTTGTTTCATGCTTTGGGTGACCGTGAGATATTTGTCAAGATGCTTATTGGCATCGTCACCCAGTAATCCGTGAAATTGACACGAATTCTGGACTTGTTGGATCATGTGGTGCTTGAGGCCAAAGTCTGTAGCCTCAATAGTGAGTGGTGCAATAGGCCCACCCCGCCCTTGCATGGTAGGCTGGCACAGCTCCTCCATCGTTCGGAGATCGGGAGCTGGCTCATCCCTGGGAGGGTCAGGGGGTGGTAAAGGTGGTGGTGGCCCAGCGGCCATTTCGGTCTTTGGTTCTTGTGTGTCAGAACGTAGCTCGTGTACGTTTTTCTGATGTTTACGTTTTGTTTGTGACCGAGTGCGCATGCACTAAAAACAATTTTTCAAAACAAGATCATGGCAAAACCACAGTGAACTTAAACCAGCAATCACAAGTGAATGGCTTCTTTGAAAATGGTACACCACTCATAGGGATATAAAGGCAAGTTTTAATCTTAAGTTTGGGAACTTATTATGGGTTTATTAATTAATTTTTGAAAAACTGCTTTAGGCTTATGGGTGTGTGTGCAGAAAACTTGGGAAATATTTTTGGAACTGATTCGTTAACCGAAATCGTCCCTTTAAGATTACTCGCAGGCTGGCGGGAGGAAGTAAATAGGTTTCCTCTTCAGTTCGCAATTTAATGTCAGAACTTACCTTAAACCAACTGTTTCTGGTTGTAATCTTAAAGAACACGAAGTAATTTAACTTCACAGTTTGTTTTTGATTGTTTTTAATTTTTTTGGTGTTTTCAACACTTCAGGAGAAGTGTTAATGAACGTTTTTTTTGATATAATTATGTTTTTACAAAAACTTTTTACAAATTTGTGTGAAATTTGTACAGGGAGGGTTTTGAAAACCACTAAACTTAAAACGATTTTATAAAACACGCAACAACCTCCCCGGCAGCGGCGCCAAATTTTGATTGGGTCTAAACCGTCAGATTATTATTAACCAAAGTCAATAAGTCAAAAACAGCCTAGAATCAATACTCCGGTGATAGTGTAGTGTTTTCCCGGGTCGTTAAAGTCCCAGCGAGATCGAAATGGTGTTTTTGGAAATCGTTTATGAGAAAGTGGCACTGAGGACAGTAGCCAGATGATGTGGGAATGATATTGCTACTGTTATTATGGTATTTGTACACAGATATAATATTCACAAAAATCAGATATACAGATATATGCACGTATTCACAATTCAGATTACGCAATCGGACTGAAAAAGTGGGATTTTGGTATTTATCAAACTACAGGGGGTGCTTTTGACAACTTTTAAAACTTAAAATTAAAAATGAAAATGAAATTATAAAAATGATTAAAATACTATTTAAATATTATTTAATTAGTTAAACTATTTAAAATCTAATTTTAAATTAACTAAAAATTATAACTATTACAAATTAAACTAAAAAGTTGCAAAAATATTTTCTAAACTTAAATTAGAACTTGAAGAAAGTATAAAAAATAAAAATAAATGTTTTTGTCTTTTTGTGAGTTTTTTATAAATTGAAAACTATTTAACTTAATTAAACTAATTAAACTACTTTTAATTAATATTAATACTAAAGTAACTTAGAAAATTACAAGAAAATTTATAAAATTACTTAACCATCACAGGAATCCTACAAAATTATAAAAACTCTAAAAATTATGTTTTAAGATTAAACCACTAATTATTTACCTTTTAATTAACTTAAGTCTATTTTAAACAAATAAAATAAGAAAAATAGAAAATGAACAGTAGAATCTCAAAATATATTTTCTAAAAGTCTATTATACTATATTAGAACTAGGAAAAATATAAAAACTAAGTTTTACTTTATAAAAACTAAATAAGCTATTTAATACTTAATATTAATTAATAATTAATAAAACTAAAATTAAATCTAATAAATACTAAATGACAAAATAAAAATCTGAAAATTTTACCGAAATTACTTTACTTAATAAGGTAATTAATAAAAATATAAAAACACTAGGTACTTAATTAAAATCTAAAAATGAAAATTAAAATTAACTTGAATTAAATAGAAACTATCACTTATTTTAACTTTGGATTTTTTGGATTTTTCTTTTACAGACTTGTTTTACTAATGAAAATAAAGAACTTTTGTGAAAACACTTTTCAAATAGCTTATAAATAAGCTATAAGCACCCCCTTGGCTTATACAGTTGACTTTGGTTGACTGTTTGGGCAAATAAGCTCAACTGGCTTTGGGTGGGGTCCACAATGGTCAAAATGGGTACAAACAAGCTTGACAAACTTAAATAAGCCAGAAACAATAAGCTCTGAGCACAATTAAGCTGTATGAGATGAAATAAGCACTTAGCAATTTTTGAAGCTGAACCAGATTGGGGACAAACTTAGGGGGCTTAACTAGGTGGGGTCCACTAGGCTAGGGGTCAAACAAAAGGTCAATCCACACTCCCTGGTAGGAGGGGTTGGGAAAAATCAACTTGGACCACTAGGGCTCAATGAGGTGGTCTACAACCACCACCAAAGTTGGTGATGTGAGGTGAGATCTGTGTGAACAGGGCAGAACCTTGCCCTGCAGCTTACTTTGGAGGTCTGTGGGACCCACTTAAGCTTCCACAAAAATTAAGCAAAAATTAGGGCTTAAAGATCAGCTGATAGACTCTAATTACAACAAGTTTCAACCATTAACTCTCATCACACAACTCACAATTTAATTTGGAAATTTAGTAAAAATCTGAGAAGATGAAGTTTTGACTTTTTGATTGAACTAGGTCTTTGACTATTTTGAATTTCCAAAAGCTTTTACTGATTACTAACTAAGTTATAAGTTATATTATGATTAGTTTATACTATATTAACCACTAATGTACCTAATGAGATGGATTTGGAAACTTAAAACCTTCACAGTTAACTGTGAAGGGAAAAATTGTGAAGCTTTGACCTTTTTATGAAACAAAACTAGTTTTTATGCTCTATATTACCAAATGGTGACTGATAAAAACTATTTGAGGTGTGATCACCTTCTGAGATCAACAACAACCTATCCAACTAAACTAATCCAAACACCCCTTTTGATGGACTGTTTGGAGATTTTTAAAGCAAATGATCACTAGGGTTTGTGAAATTGATTTCAAACAACAAATTATGATTATATAGACTAATTTAAGTACTGGAAAACAGATTGTAATTATGAAAACTCAAGTTTACCACCTAATCTAATTTTGACAGTTAAATATTGAAATTACAAGTAGCTATTTATTCTAATGAACAAGTTATGATTACTAAGTTAAAAACTACTCAAACAATACACAAACAACACAAATGAACACAGATTACTCAAATATAAGCAAGCAATTAGAACTAAATATGAACTAGGATTTTTGTGGAATTTCAAATGAGCAAGGCTTACAAAACCATCCCTAGCATGAACAAGGGATTTTCCACAGTTGCCTATCTTTAGATAGGCCAATCCAGCTCCAAGATTGATCACCAATTACTTCTTCAAACCTGAAATCAAGAATCAAACAAGACAGTTGACCAACGTTGACTATTTTTGTGTTTTATGTTTTCTTCTAGTGTAACTGAGTTTTAAATGTCTCTAAAGCTTCAACAAGCTTCTTGGAACCTACATGACCTATTCTCAGTCCATGATTATCAATATAAGTAATGCATAAGCTTAAATGAAAACTCAGAATGGCAAGAACACAAGGCAGAATTGAACTTTGATTTTTTATAACTTAAAAAGACTTTCAATACATTAACAAAGATGTTACAATACTTGAATTGAAAAAGATACAACTGAATTTTGAAAACTAATTTAATTCGACAATAATTTCTACTTAAAAATTACACACTGCTTCATCTTGCACTTTCTTCTATTTATAGCCTTTGATTGGGGTTCTTTGGCATCTTCTGATCATATCCCACCTCTTATCACAACCGTTGGATTAAATTTGATTGATCTCAGCCGTTTGAATTTTTCGCGCCAAACTTCCAATGGGCAAATGGGACTGCTTTATACCAATTGGGGGTGGTGGTGCATTAAATGCGATGTGAGGGTAGTTGCAGGGTGGTGGGATGGTGATGATTCATTTAGCAAGTGGTGGGAGGTAAGGTTTGGCAGGTTGTGGGGTTGTGGGGGACGTCTGAGAGGGAAGGGGGAAGGGGTTGACTCGGTTTGACCGAGTTTTATTTAATAAAAGGGTGCGTTGGGCTAAGTGGTGGACTGGGTGAATTTTGGGCCCAAGGAAAATAGGGTGGGTTGGACTAGGCTAGGCATTGGATTGGATTTGGTAGTTTTATTTTGGATCCGGTTTGGTTTATTTCACACAAGGACTATTTTTGTAATTATGGGAAAGTTGAGGGTGTGATCATGGCATGTTTCTAATTTGTTTCCAAGGGTATTTTATGCCATATTGTGAATAGTAAAAGGTCCTTTGTTGATTTTTCCAATTATTTTCACCAGGGACTGAAACCGTCAAACTTTCAAACTTCAGGGACCATTTGTGTAATTTTCACCAAACTTTCCACCAAGGACCAATCCTGTCATAAAAGGTTAGTGCAAGGACAAAATTTGTTTTTCTCAAAGATTTTCATATCCCAGGGACCATTTTTGACAATTTTTAAAGTTCATGGACTAAACTTGACATTTTGTGAAACTTTTCACCAAAGGACTAATTATGTAACTTTTTGATTTATAAGGGCCTTTGGTGACTTTTTCAAGTTTTTAGAATGACCAGGGACTAGATTTGACAACTTTTGAAAGTTGGGGGACTGAAACTGCCAATTATGCATACTTTGTGCGTTTTTCATCTGTTTTTGGTATTTTTGCATTTGAGACATGTAAAACACTTTCCTGGGATATTTTCACTATTTTGATTCATTATTGAGTGTTTTTGGATGTTTTGGCAGCTTAGAAATGGTAAAAATGATGAGTATTTACACACTCATCAATCCCCCACACTAAAACATTGCTGGTCCCTAGCAATCTTTTGAGAAAAACTTGATGGATTTGAAATTCTCTTTACCAAAAGCCATCACTTCTGGAGTAGCCAGGTGTAAGAACTATGGCACACCTGATAACCGTGTGATTTTGAGCAAACCACCAGCTGTCAACGGATTTGATTAGTCTTTACCAAAAGTCGTTTGCTTCTGGACTAGCCAACATCTTGATGGATTAAGTCAACATCTTGGTGAGCTGAATACCAATTATGGATTTTCCACAGCCTTTACCACAAGCCATAATCTTGTAGGCTAGTCAACTCATTTGCTTATGAGGATGCGGGGGAGCTGAGGAACCATACAATTTTTGGCAAATTGTCAGCCATCAACGGGTTTGAGATGTCTTTACCAAGATCCGTTTGCTCCTGGACTAGCCAATCCCTTTGTCATTTAGACTTTGGCGGACTGATTACCACAAAAATTTTTGAAATAAAGTGAAAAATTTTAGGCCTAAAAATGGGGGTACTTAGAAAGTTTTGTGATAAAATTCGTAAGAATTCCCCCCCCCCCCCCCACACTAGAACTGAATATTGTCCTCAATATTCAAAGTCCCGGCTATTATGCCGAATCTCTGAACGGAAAAGGCTAATATTCGATGCTAACTGTGGAAATATGGATTTTATTTTTCACTTTATTTATCTGTTCATACAATTTTTTTTTTTTTTTTTTTTTTTTTTTTGAGAGAAACTTATATACAAATTTACTTTTCAAATGGTGGGGGACGGCCACTCCCCCACACTTGGGTGGTAGAAAGTAGAAAGAAGTCAGAAATATGGGTGAAAACCCATATATGCTGCTAATTTTTGTTCACCGAGTCACTAGCTTGACTCGATCCCCGAATTCATTGGTCCATGGGGAAAGTTTGGAGATCCGGGACAACCATGGGTGGTATGTCCTCTCCAAAATAATGTTTCAATCTATGACCATTCACTTTGAAGTTGGGACCTTCGGGTTGAGATAACTCAACAGTCCCGTATGGGTATACTTTAGCAATAGTGAATGGTCCGGTCCATCGGGTTTTTTATTTCCCCGAGAAGATCTTTAATCTTGAATTGAAAAGAAGGACTCTGTCACCGACGTTGAAAACTCGGTTCTTAATCTTAGAGTCGTGAATCTTCTTTGTCTTTTCTTTGTAGATCAAAGAGTTCTCGTAGGCTTGATCACGAAGTTCGTTTAATTCATTGAGTTGAACCTTACGGTGATCACCCGCTTTATGAAGGTCGTAGTTAGCATGTTTCAAGGCCCAGTAGGCTTTGTGCTCGAGCTCGATCGGTAAATGACACGCCTTCCCGTATACAAGCTTGTATGGAGTACACCCAATGGGTATTTTGTAAGCTGTACGGAAGGCCCAGAGTGCATCATCTAGTTTATCCGACCAGGAAGCACGGTTTTCTCCTACTGTCCTCTCAAGAATCCGTTTAATACCACGGTTGGAAACCTCCACCTGCCCACTTGTTTGGGGGTGATATGCGGTGGAAAGACGATGAGTAACACCGTACTTAAGCATGACTTTTGCAAATTGATCATTGCAAAAGTGAGTACCGCGATCACTAATGATGGCACGTGGGGTTCCAAAACGAGCAAAGAGGGATTTCAAGAATTTCACAACTACTCGGGCATCATTAGTGGGTAAGGCCTTAGCCTCAACCCATTTTGACAGGTAGTCAACAGCCACAAGTATGTATTTGTTTCCATGAGAAGATGGGAATGGCCCCATAAAATCAATGCCCCAGACGTCAAAGATTTCACAAACTTGAATAGCATTTTGCGGCATTTCGTTCTTTTGTGAAATATTCCCATGACGCTGACAAGCATCACAGGTTTTGACTAACTCGTGGGCATCCTTATAGATCGTGGGCCAATAGAAACCGGAATCAAACACCTTTTTGGCGGTGTAGTTAGGACTATGGTGGCCCCCGGTGGGTCCAGCATGGCAAGCCTTGAGAATATCAGCGGCTTCCTGTCCGTATACACATCGCCTGATGACTTGATCGGCACAGATTTTGAAGAGGAAGGGGTCGTCCCAGAAATAATGTTTGACGTCTTTAAAAAATTTGTTTTTCTGTTGGGACGTCATCCCCTTCACGATGAAGTTACCCGCACGGTAATTTGCAAAGTCGGCAAACCATGGGGTAGTAGAGTCACCACGAAAAGTAACCGCACTAAGTGTCTCGAGAGGGAATGATTCATTTATTTCTTGTTTCTCGGACACATCTTGATGTGGGTTTTCTAATCGTGAGAGATGATCAGCAGCAAGGTTCTCGGCTCCTTTTTTATCACGAATAATGATATCAAATTCCTGAAGGAGGAGAACCCAATGGAGAAGCCTCGGCTTTGCATCTTGCTTCGCAAATAGGTACTTCAAAGCCGAGTGATCCGTATACACCACGCATTTGGTCAGGATCAAGTATGACCGGAATTTCTCAAAGGCATACACCACAGCTAGGAGTTCTTTTTCAGTGGTGGTGTAATGTCCTTGAGCCTCGGTCATAGTTTTACTTGCGTAGTGTATAGGCTGAAAGTATTTTGCTTTACGTTGCCCCAAGACCGCACCTATGGCAAAATCACTAGCATCGCACATAAGCTCAAAAGGTAGGTCCCAATCGGGGGCAACAAGAATCGGTGCCTCGGTAAGCTTTTTCTTTAATGTTTCAAAAGCTTCGATGCACTCAGGAGAGAAGATGAAAGGAGCATCCTTCTCGAGGAGATGGGTCATAGGCCGGGCAATCTTAGAAAAATCTTGGATAAACCTACGGTAGAAGCCGGCATGACCCAAAAAGCTCCTAACACCCTTTACGGTGGTGGGATGAGGTAATTTGGCAATGACATCGATTTTGGCTTTATCAACCTCAATCCCGTTCTTTGAGATTTTATGGCCGAGGACTATGCCCTCTTTAACCATAAAGTGACTCTTCTCCCAGTAGAGACTTAAATTCGTTTCTTTGCAACGTTTAAGCATTTGTTCCAAGTGGGAGAGACAGGTCTGAAATGAATCCCCGATGACTGAAAAGTCATCCATGAATACCTCCATAGTTTTTCCGATCATGTCGGAAAAAATAGACATCATGCACCTCTGGAACGTGCCTGGTGCATTACATAAGCCGAAAGGCATACGTCTGTAAGCAAAAGTTCCGTAGGGGCATGTGAAGGTAGTCTTCTCTTGATCCTGGGGATCAATGGGGATTTGGAAGTAACCCGAAAAACCATCGAGGAAGCAGTAGTATTCATTCCCCGCAAGTCTTTCAAGCATCTGGTCCATAAAAGGGAGAGGAAAATGGTCTTTACGGGTGGCTTCATTTAACTTTTGATAGTCAATACATACTCGCCAACCCGTGACCAAACGAGTTGGAATCAACTCGTTATCCTCGTTGGTGACAACGGTAATGCCACCCTTTTTAGGGATACAATGAACTGGGCTAACCCAAGGACTGTCAGATATAGGGTGAATCAATCCCGCATCAAGAAGTTTAAGAACTTCTTGTTTGATAACTTCGTGGATTTTTGGATTTACCCTTCTCTGTTGTTGCACCGCTGGCTTAAAGTCATCCTCCATTAAGATTTTATGAGTACAAAAGTTCGGGCTTATGCCCTTAATGTCGGAGAGTTTCCAAGCGATTGCTTGTTTATGTGACTTTAGAACCTTTAGGAGTGCTGCCTTTTCCTCAACTTTTAAGTCCTTAGCAATAATGACGGGTAATTTATCATCACCCTCCAGAAATGCATATTCTAGATGAGGAGGCAAGTCCTTGAGCTCAACCTCGGGAAAGTCTTCAGTTATTTCAACATTTTTGACTTCCGCTTTATGAAGTATTTTTGGAGACGGAGAGGGTGAAGGATCGTCATTTAACAACCTTTCAAGGAGAAGAATGTCCCCCTCTGGGTCAAGATAGTTTTCATCAACCCCACTTGGGATTGAGCTATCTTGAGCAAGAAATGCCTCGACCTCTTCCAGAAGGAAGTCACTTCCCTCAAATGGAGTGAGGGAAGGGGAAGGGTCGGAAATGATAGGGTCAGTAGAAAGACTGCCACTGGATGAGAAACCAAGGACCTCTTGAGAATACTCCTCAGACGCAACATCGATGATGTCAATTCGGTTAACCGTTTCAGCGTCATAGTTGGAGGAATATCTTGAGGTCTGATCAAGATTGAATGTGATGGCTTCGCCACCAACACGTAGAGTGATTTCTTCTTCGAATACATCGATTAAAGCACGACCCGTTCTTAAGAATCCCCTCCCGAGAATGAGAGGGACTCGTGGGTCAGCATCGAAATCAACAATCACGAAATCTGCCGGAAAATGGAACTTTCCTACTTTCACGAAGATATCTTCGGTAATGCCGAGAGGACGGGATATAGTACGGTCTGCAAGCTCGAGTGTCATGCAGGTCGGAGTGAGAGCAGGAAGTGAGAGTCTTTTCCAGACTGTGTAAGGCATCAGGTTAATGCTTGCGCCAAGATCGGCCAAGGCAAAGCATTCAACCATCCCCGGGAAAATACAAGGAATGAGAAATTTCCCGGGGTCCCCAAGCTTCTCGAGAAGCTTTTTCAAGAGCACTGCTGAGCAATGCTCATTAAGAGGAGTTTTTGCCATCTCACAAAGTTTCTCTTTGTTGCTTATCAGATTTTTGATTGTTGAAGCAAATTTAGGCATGAGAAGAAGAGCGTCCGCGAAGCTAATATCAAAGTGTAATTCTTGGAAAATTTGATAAAATTTTTCCATCTGATGGTTAGCTTTCTCGCGGTTCTTTTGTTCACTCAATCGTGAAGGATATGGAATTGACGGCTTAGGATCATTCTTTGGGATTTCATCAGAACTCACAGGGGGATCAAATACAACTTTCGGCTTACGAGCCGGGACCGGGACAACTTGAGGGTGGACGTTGTTGGTACCTCCGTTATTAGTAGGAAGTACCTTGTCCGTAGTGACCTCAGGTTCACGTTCCGCTACCTTAGGAGGAGAAGAAGAGGTAGAAGGAATCGAGGGTCCATTGTAAGATGTCCCACTTCGGGTGGTGATCGCTTTGACATCGCCCCTCGGGTTAGCGATCGTGTTGCTCGGTAATGTACCCGGGCCTGAGGGTCGATCATTTAAAGACTTCTGAAGCTCAGAGATCGTGCTAAGCAATAACCGATTCGTTTCCTCTTGTGCTTTCATGAATTGTTTAAATTCAGCATTGTAGGAAGACGAGGGTTGAACAACATTTTGATTCTGAACAGGAGGATTTTGAACACGGTTGTTTTGAAAATTCCCTTGATTTTGATTGTTGTTACCCTGAAAAGTGTTTCTCTGATTGAAATTACCCTGATTGTAATTCCCTTGATTCTGGTTTCTTTGAAAATTTCCTTGAAAACCTTGGTTTTGATTGCCATTTTGAAAATTGTTTTGATTAAACTGGCCTTGATTTTGGTTCGGGTTTTGGAAATTTGAGTTTTGACCTTGGTTAAAATTCTGATTCGAGTTACGGTTTTGATTTTGGTTAAAACCGGGAGGTCCGAGAAAATTGTTGGAACGATAGCTTAAGAGATTACGGTCCCCTTGCGGTTGGTAAGAATTACCCCCCGTATTGTAGGAACCGTGAGCAGCATATACGTTCTCTGGAGGAAAGCCAGCAGTAGCTGGACACTCGGAATACTGATGAGGCCCCCCACAAGTTTCACAACTTCGGGCCACGGCTTTCACTTGTTGATTTTGAGCCTGATTTTGCATCGTTTGGCTCATTCTCAACACAGCCGTAGAAATATCATCTATCTTTTTGGTAAGAGCAATTATTTCAGGAGATGATGATGAGGGAGTAACTGAATGACATGACGCATCCCTCTCCGCAGAGGAATCCCAAAAGTTATGATGGGCAGTCATGTTCTCGATTAAGTCATAGCACTCCTCGGGACGCCTTTTCATAAAGGTCCCACCAGCAGCAGCATTGAGAATGTCTCGGTGCCTCAATGTCAGACCATTATAGAAGGTATCTATGATGGTAACTTGCAACATATTGTGATTAGGGCACCGATCAATGGCTAGCTTATAACGTTCCCAAGCCTCAAAAAGAGACTCATCGGGACGTTGCCGGAAGTTGCTGATATCATTTCGTAACTTGGTAACCATGGATGGTGGAAAATATTTTGCTAAAAACTTGGTTACCATTTCATCAAAGGTTCGAATAGAATTCTTTGGAAGTCGGTCAAACCATGCAGTGGCATGATGAGTGAGAGAATAGGGGAACAGGTACAGCCGAAGGGCATCATCCGTGACACCATGTTGTTTCATGCTTTGGGTGACCGTGAGATATTTGTCAAGATGCTTATTGGCATCGTCACCCAGTAATCCGTGAAATTGACACGAATTCTGGACTTGTTGGATCATGTGGTGCTTGAGGCCAAAGTCTGTAGCCTCAATAGTGAGTGGTGCAATAGGCCCACCCCGCCCTTGCATGGTAGGCTGGCACAGCTCCTCCATCGTTCGGAGATCGGGAGCTGGCTCATCCCTGGGAGGGTCAGGGGGTGGTAAAGGTGGTGGTGGCCCAGCGGCCATTTCGGTCTTTGGTTCTTGTGTGTCAGAACGTAGCTCGTGTACGTTTTTCTGATGTTTACGTTTTGTTTGTGACCGAGTGCGCATGCACTAAAAACAATTTTTCAAAACAAGATCATGGCAAAACCACAGTGAACTTAAACCAGCAATCACAAGTGAATGGCTTCTTTGAAAATGGTACACCACTCATAGGGATATAAAGGCAAGTTTTAATCTTAAGTTTGGGAACTTATTATGGGTTTATTAATTAATTTTTGAAAAACTGCTTTAGGCTTATGGGTGTGTGTGCAGAAAACTTGGGAAATATTTTTGGAACTGATTCGTTAACCGAAATCGTCCCTTTAAGATTACTCGCAGGCTGGCGGGAGGAAGTAAATAGGTTTCCTCTTCAGTTCGCAATTTAATGTCAGAACTTACCTTAAACCAACTGTTTCAGGTTGTAATCTTAAAGAACACGCAATTTAATCTCATCGATCGAGACCCGTATTGCCAAAAGTTAAATGACACGACTTCAAGATATTGTTACAAGGTTTTCAAAAACGCCGAGTTTCATCACTAACCCTTAACGTACAACATTTCGCGACTTGTTTTGCGAGACCATTTTGGGCATATTTTCAAGTAATGAAAATGTTATTTTTTGCGACAAAAACCTTATATTTGCCGATAGAACACCAAACAAGGATCGTGGAGTACCGTTTCAACCTATTTCCTTTAGGAGTTTGTGAGTTTATGACCTATAACTTGGGGAAAATCTTAGTAATGGAGACTAAGCACCGTAGGTAGAGAAAGACTCAATTCCTGACATCCTGCGGAGGATCACAACCTTATCCTAATCTATTATTTTCAACAACACCCTTTTACGGATTTAACCCTGTAAGTCTTTCAAAACAAGATTCATGATACCCATTTCAATTATTCCTAATAAAGGAATTTGATTCACCTCAACTCCTAACGATTTCATTTAGATTTCTTTGGATCCACACCACCTATCATCTGCAGACCAATGGTCAGAAATTAGAGAACGATTCAAACATAGGGAGATATGCTCAGAGCATGAGTGATTGACTTTAGAGATGGTTGGACTAACCATTTGCCATAACTCAGATTCCTTTACAACCATAGTTACCACACGAGCATAGAGACTAACCATTTATCATAAATCAAATCCAGTTGCAACCATAGTTACCGCGCGAGCTTAGAGACTACACCATTTGAAGCACTCTATGGTCGAAGTGCCAACATCCATTGACGGATCAAAACTTGGAAAAGCCCAACTCACTAGTCCCGTAAGCATTCATGATATAACCAGGAATTTCCTACAAATCGAGAATCAGTTACAAGCTCGATAAGTGTAAACCATTACAACTTCAAGTTGGTAGCCAGATCATGTTGAAAGTTCTGCCTAGGAAAGGTATGACACCATTCAGAAAAATTCAGTAAGTTAAACCCGATATACACTGGACCATTTAATATTTCAGACAGAGTAGGCCTAGTAGCCGTCAGACTTAAACCTTGTTAGAGCTCAGTAGCTTACACGATTATATCATCAACTTTTCACCAATACAACTTCAGAGACCAACACAAATTGAACTTCGGGACGAAGTTCCTTTTAAGGGGGTGAGACTGTAACAACCCGCATTTTCAGGACATTTCTCCTATTCACTATTCATCAGTTACTATTCATCATTTACTATTCACCGGGCACTATTCATCATTTTCGGAGTCAGTTTGTGATTCCGATAAGTGTTTCAAAATTTTACTATTCATATGACACTATTCATTTCCGGAAGGAAATCACTATTCACGATTGCTGTTCATCTTATCGTAAACTGAGTTTACGGGTCTTCAAATTCGTGTAACCAGTTAGGTTTAGCTGCGAATTCATGCATCATTCATTAATGACACAATCATATAGACTGGAGTAGTCTACATATCCTCGGTTACATCATCATCACATTTTAGGCCCTACACGGATATGCATTATTTCTATATACGTATGCTTAATTTGTAATTAACGTTACCACTCAGTTTTTACTACGAACGTATACCCAATACTCCCGACTACGATCCTAACATATTTTTATACTCATTATAATAATATAAAAAGTATATTATTAATTTACCCGGTGTGCTCTAATCAATTACTATATTTCACGGTCGGAGTCTATTACTTCGTCGGTCTGCGAAATTTCAATTCAATAATTATTCTAACACCCGATTCTTACAAGGAATAATATTTTACAACTTTTACAACTTCGTCGTATTTTATTGCATCTCGTTACAATTTATTTTTAGATAACTCGGTACCCGATAACACCTAATGTATACACCAAACCAACTAATACATACATATCTAGACATAAACATTTATTAGCCACCAACAAGCCTCCTTATTTCACTCCTTTTGCCCCCCTTGGACCAAGACCAAGACCAAGACCACATTAATTGTAATTGACCAAGACTAAATATATATATACACATATCTTTATCATTTTCTCATTACTTTCATATATACTTCACCAACAAAACTCTCTCTTTTCTTCCTTTCTTCTTCACAATTTCAGCCAACCATCAAGAACCAAGGGAAAACCATAAACTTTCAAGATCCAAGTGTCTATCAAGTTCTAATCATGATCTAGTTGGGGTTTTGTGGTAAAAACCCTAGGTTATTATACATTTTCTCCTCAAAATCACCTCAAATATTCAAGTAAGCTTCAAGAACACTTTTGATCTTTTCATACTTTCATTTACTTTATATTTTTATGTATTTTCAAGATATATTGGTAAAGCATGCAAGTATGTAAGATCCATACCACTTGTTACTCATTTTGTTTTTATAAACACTAGATCTATAATTTTCACTAGTAATCTCATTAGATCCACTAAGATTGGTGATGTTTAGGACCCCATGACACCCTAAGAAGGTGTATGGTAGGATTGAGTACTTGTGGAGTTGATTTGAGATAGTTTGGTTAAGCCTTGAACAAGTTACAAACTAGAAAACTCATTTTTGGCACTAACAGAAAAGTGGCTGTCCTTATTTTGAAAACGTGGCCAACTCAGTAGGTTGTGGGTAATTTTTGACCAAAGATTTAGAAAATATATTCCGAGACGAAACTATGGCCGAAAACGGGGATAAAAACGAGTTAATAACGAAGGAGATATGATTTTCCGAATATTAACAACGAAAAATACTTTCAAATATAGGTTCCGTCCCAAATCGCCAATTTCAGAAAACTCAGGGGTTTCCGGGTAACATTGGGTTAGATATTCAGGAAATACTTTCAAAAACGAAACCGTGGCCGCTTGAATCACTAAAATCCGAGTTACGACGAAAAAGATATGCTATTTTCAATTTTAACGACGAAAACTATTTTCTGAAAAATAGCGTGCTGTTGAATAGTTTTCATGGACTGTTTCGAGACATAAAACTTAATCTAGCCGTCCCGATTTATCAAAAATATATTAGTACGTTGTCCCACGATTCCGGGGATATAAAGAACGTAGAAAACGAGCTTATAACGAAATAGATACAAGCGTTTGAACTTAGACGATTTTTACAAATTTCCATCAGCTTTTTCATTATTATTTTGCCACAAAACTGTCTTTGCGAGACACCACTTTCTTGGCTGTTTTTCTTCATGATCGGATCAATTTGAATCCGAGCCGTAGTTTTATGAAATCAAGATCTTCCAACAAGCTTTTCAAATCAATTGGCCGTTCGTCGAATAGACTTATAACGAATAAACTACGACCTCATCTATATACCCGATAAAGTATATATATTTTGACAGCTTTTACTATAATGAAATTCTCTAATTATTGAACATAATACTTTCAAGTAACAACAATAAGAGTCGATTTTCTCATCGATCGAGACCCGTATTGCCAAAAGTTAAATGACACGACTTCAAGATATTGTTACAAGGTTTTCAAAAACGCCGAGTTTCATCACTAACCCTTAACGTACAACATTTCACGACTTGTTTTGCGAGACCATTTTGGGCATATTTTCAAGTAATGAAAATGTTATTTTTTGCGACAAAAACCTTATATTTGCCGATAGAACACCAAACAAGGATCGTGGAGTACCGTTTCAACCTATTTCCATGAAAAGTGGTTATTAACCTAACGAGACGTCAAAAACGTATTTGTCGACGATAAACGTTATTTTCAAAACTAATGAGTGGTATCGATAACATACGTATTTGCATGTGTAGCATCATTTCATTTCTTACATTAGATCATACCATTCATATTAGGTTGCGGTTAGAGATCATGCCTCATTTCTGTGTATTCATTGTTGTCATCGTAGCTATTGCACCAGGTGAGTTCATAACCCCTACTTTTACTTGTTTCATAACTGTTTTGGGCGAAGATACATGCTCCTTACTATTTAAATTCAATGCTTGTTTTACTTGAACGCGATTCATTTTCTCAAACATTACTGGATGGTTGAAATACTTGATTGATTATTTGAATACACTATGAATTACTTATTCCATCCTTGATTTCTTTCTTATGAACACAAGTTCTTGCTTTTGCGGATATAAATACAAAACTGTTACTTTGCCTGAGTTACCTATTACTGCCACTGAAGTCCCCTTTATCATGAACCGTTAATTACATGTGTGTGAGCGCAAATGCTGTGGATATATCTATTTGGGTTGACACCCCGTCCGAGTTGGTCGCGCCAACCTGTTAAACGGACGCATATCATTCGGATTACTTCCGAGTGTCTAGCAAACACTTAATTGGGGCATTTTATGCTTGATTGCATACGATTACGTCGAGCTTCGGGGTCATGAGCTTAGGCACTGTATACCTTATTTTTAGCTGTGACATTGTATTTGTTATATTGTCTTGCTACTGAAAATCTCGTGTTCCGCAAATGACTTGTTTACTTAAACATATTACTTTTGGCAGTGGGTTGTAAACACACAGGTTACAAGTCTCTTATGGCGGGACTTGTAACTGAGTGGATTTACGATGCCTTTGCTGGGAAATACTTGATTTCTGGAAACTCTTGTTTACGGGAAATACTTGTTTACTTAAAACTATGAACTCACCAGCTTTATGCTGACGTTTTAGCATGTATTTTCAGGTTTTATGCAATGGCACGCTACTGGAGGTTTTGGAAGGGCATGGCATGGTCATAGAAGACTCTGATATTCATATGGGGACCGTACTTAACTATTTTAAGGGCCTACTTCCGCACTACTTTTAAAAATGTAAATTCAACATTTTGATTAAGCTGTTTTATTCTAAATGATTCAAGTGAAAACCAGTTTTGAACCTGTGTTGTAATACCAATTGAGTTACACCCCAGCTACATGTATGCTTTCGCTGGACCCGATTCTGGGGGTGTGACAGCTTTGTCCCTAATAATGGAACCCTTATCACCATTACGATCACCTCCTTGCATCATGAAAAAAAAAAAAAAAAGCAGAAAACTACAAAGAAACCCTAAAAACGATCAAATAGTAAAATAAATAAATAAATAAATAAAAAACACCCTAAAAACACAGCCACGAAACAATCACCCCAACAATGAGGCCACAAATCCCTTAAAGGGTTAAAATACCCATCTAAGAACCCTAACCGACCCTCATGATGAATTCAGATATAACAATAATCGCAAAACAGAATCAAATAGAAAAAAGAAACAAGACACAACCCAATCCCTAAAAAACGAAACCCTAACTATCTTGAAGCTACAACCAAATAATAAATTGACTCAAGGGACTTAATCAAACGATTAACCACAGGAGTATGAGTGTTATAAGGTATAAGAATCAAGAGGAATCTTAATCTCTATCACAAGAATGTTTGACCAGGTTTTAGCACATAGCTTTTTGCAAGCATTGTTTCAGACCAGAAATTTGTTCTCATGGGTTAATTTGAAAAACTAGATACTTGGCATATGTTAGGGTGAATTCTATTATTGGTAGAAAAGGAAAATCACATGCACAGAACTAAAAGTACCGCAGTGTATATTAAATCATCAATAATATTTATATGTCAAATTTTCATTCTTCAAAACGAATAAATGTATTTTCACAAAACAAGATAACTATGTAACAATGTTTGTAATGCTTGCTTCTAATTAGGCCTGCAATATCATTGAAATAGCTTTATAGCTTGGAGATGTGATTCCAAATGATGAAATGGAAGGAGGAGTGTGGTGGTGGTGGTTGGTGGCGGTGATGTTCTTGATAATTATTTAAAATTAAATATAAATTTAATAGAAAATTAAATGGGGGAAGATGATGAATAGTGTTTAGGAAGGTAAGTTTTTATTTGCAAATTTAGCCATTGAAATAAAGTCGTGTATTGGAACAATGAAATCGCGATAATACCCTCAGGCCTCAGTGACGCGGCACTTAACGAGGAACATAACGAAAGTTAGCTCTTGGTGTCTTTTTTGCAAAAAAAAAAAAAAAAAAAAAAAAAAAAAAAAAAAAAAAAATTGAAACGTTAGTGGCTTTTTTGCAGTCCTGTTTCTCTCGGTGTTATTTTTGCATTTTTGCACAAGGCTAGTGATTAAATTTGCAATTTAACCTAAATATTAATCATCCATATAGAAGGGAAAATAAATAAATAAATAAATAAAAAAGAGTGTTTGGTTTAGTTGTTTATAAAACAAAAATAAAAAGAAGCCTGGCCGCATTTGTGTTGTGGTTTGGTCTTTTTCTCTCATCATATTTTTACTTGTTCTTCTTCTTCACAATCAAATCGATCAATCGTGCCATCAACATATTCATCTTCTTTTTCCTTTTTGTTTTTTTTATATATAAAAAAAGATATAATTTTTTAAAAAAGATTCGTTGCGTTTAATCATCCAATAGATAGATTGCTTCTTCATTAGCGTACACGATTCATCATCATCATCATCATCATCCATTCTTAGTTAGGTTTCATCTCTTTTTTATTTATTCAGCTGAGCTTATTTCTTGTTTTTTAGTTTTAAGATTTATAGGTTATTCAGCTGATTTATATTTTTACTTGCTTATCTTTCTAGGATTTTTAATCCTGATTTGAAAGGTTGGTTTCTTTATTTACTGTAAATGATGTGTTAGTTGTGTTTGCCAATGCGCGGTGAATGTATATTTTGCTAATGCCCATAGTGATGTTTGAGTTATTATTATTTGATGAAACCTGTAATGGGAATCAAGGAAAAGTTCCCACAATAGTTTTTGTTATATCCATGGTTTCCGACGTCACATTTAGCTTTCTGATTATCCAAATTGGATTATTATGACCCTAAGTAAGTAATACTCAGAATCATATGAAATCGGATGTTAACAAGTTGACTCGACAGCATATGGATCTCCTGCTTCTAAGATGAATATAATGGAAGAATTGACATTGTTGTCATTGTAATTACTTGAGTAGAAATAAACCGGTAATGCCAAAATTCCTGAAAAGGGGAGGGCTTTACCCGGTTTGAGTTTGTGTGGCGGTGGGCTCAAATCCCGTGGATTAGTCGGCCAAAAAGGTCAAACCATGGTTACCCAAAAAATAGATTGTATGGATTAGGACTACTTGCTCATAATTGCACACAAGAGAGAACACTCATAACAAGTATATTTGTTTGTATGTTGTGCAACACCCAATATAGAGATTATTATTTTGGACTGAACTTGAGGTACAACGGGTTTAGTGTGAAGGTTTTAGTGTGAATTGTGGAATCATTGTCTTTGCGCTAGTAATTTTTCTTTACTCTGACTTGCATATCTATTTACTAAGACCAATCAGCTAAAACTTTCATTATTTTCTATTCTTTACAAGTTGATTATGTTAGAATTGCGTAATTTAGTAAAACAGGTGACGGTGGTTGTCAATAATTAAAATATGCAATGATAGTATTTCCATGATCAAAATAGGTCACAATAGTATATTTATAACAAGATAACTCTTTATAAAGAGAATGAGACATGGTTTAGTATGTGCCTGATTTGTTAGGGTTCAGTTGAGCATCATTGGGAAAGTTGATTCATTCTGTTTCAACTCGTTTTTGTAACTCGGTTTTTCTAGTAACTTACAGTAATTCTTTTTTTTGCTGACTTATAGATGGAATCCAAGGTGGATTCTGATGGTCTTGAAGTCAAGGAACATGTTAACAACCAAAGCAGGCTTCCAGGGACTGTATCATTTTATAGAGATGATGTTGTAAGGAGCAAAAATGATGGGAAGATAGGATTAGTGACTGAAGTTGCTGGTGATTCTGAATCAGATAGCAGTAGTGACGAAGAAGACGAGGAGAATGAATTCTCTGAAGGGACGTGTCTCATTGAGGACGATAATAATGAATTGCATGAAACCAACACAGAAAATACGGATAATGATGATGATGATGATGAGATTAGCCGACTGCCAGCTGACCATGTTAGAGTCCTTTGGATGGATGATTCAGAAACAACCCAAAAACTTGATGACGTCACAATTATTGACAGAGCTTTTTTGCATGGAGATTATGTTGCTGCTGCAAGCAATGCAACTGGGCAAGTGGGTGTTGTGGTTGATGTCAATATAAGCGTGGATTTATCAACTATTGATGGAACTATTACAAATAATGTCTCTTCAAGAGATTTAAAGCGTGTGAGGGATTTTCAAGTGGGTGATCATGTAGTCTTTGGCCCATGGTTGGGTAGGATTGATGATGTATTGGATAATGTGACCGTCATGTTTGATGATGGTTCTATTTGCAAAGTTATGAAAGCGGACCCGCTTCGTCTCAAGCCAGTCGGGAAGAATCTTCAAGAAGATGCACATTATCCTTATTATCCTGGTCAGAGAGTAAAAGCAACCTCTTCATCCGTTTTTAAGAATTCTAGATGGCTTTCCGGTTTGTGGAAAGCCTCACGATTAGAAGGAACTGTTACAAATGTTTCAGTTGGATCGGCTTTTGTTTATTGGATAGCTTCTGCTGGTTACGGGCCTGATTCTTCAATAACACCATCTGAGGAGCAGAACCCGAAAAACTTGAAGTTATTGGCATGTTTTTCACATGCACATTGGCAGCTTGGTGATTGGTGTCTCCTCTCATCATCTACACCATTATCTAACGTTTTTAAAGGAAAAAATACATTGGAGAAATCTGAGAGTGATACCGAAATGGGCCCCGAAGAAGAATCCACTAAAAAATCTGACCCTTCAGTTGAACCAAGCTCATGCAGTAGTACATTGCAAAAAGGTCCTTCTCATGAAACTTGGCCCCTACATCGGAAAAAGGTGCGTAAAGTTGTGGTCAAGAGGGATAAAAGGTCGCGGAAAAAAGAGGAACATTTTGAAAAAGCTCTTCAAATCATCAATACAAAAACAAGAGTTGATGTAGTTTGGCAGGATGGAACCATAGAACGTGGGTTGGATTCGATCTCGTTGATATCAATTGAAAACCCTGGAGATCATGAATTTGTTGCTGAACAGTATGTAGTGGAAAAACTTACTGATGGCAATGATGACACATGTGACGTCAGTCGTGTTGGAGTTGTGAAAAGTGTTAATGCAAAAGAGCGGACAGCTTGCGTGAGGTGGTTAAAGGCGGTTGCTAAAGCAGAAGATCCTAAAGAATTTGATCATGAGGAAGTTGTAAGTGTTTATGAGCTTGAAGGGCACCAAGACTATGATTATTGTTATGGGGATGTAGTTGTTAGGTTGCCATCCATTTCTGGAGCTGCTGACGTGCCAGAATTGACTGATGGGAACGAGGTCAAAGGAAATTCAACCAAGGATGAAGGTTGTACCGACTTTTCAGACCTTTCTTGGGTTGGAAATATTACAGGGCTCAGAAATGGTGATATTGAAGTTACTTGGGCTGATGGGATGGTGTCAATGGTATGCAGTATGCTGTCTTATATCTTTGATACCACTTGCCCATCATTTGGTTTAGCTATCTCTAAATTTTTATCACCTGACACCTTGTTAAGATGCGAGATAGAGGTTAGGGAACACGTCGAAATAGGTTCGAATTTAAACAAGTCACTTTCTAGTATAAATGAAAACATGGCGGATTGGGTTCGATTGGGTTGGCACACACACTTCCTCAAATTTTTTTAATATCTTTATATTAAAGTTTATGGTTACAAAACTAATATAATAGTAACAATTATAATTTAAGATTTTGAATGAAGTGATATATTTCGTATAAGGCAGACATATTACAATCAAACATGTATATATCTTTCAAGAACACAGAAAAAGAGATTGAAAGTTGGTACAAATAACCACAATACTTTATGTAAATACATCTCTGTAAATCTTATTATAATCTGAATAAACAAATTTATCTCTAAATAACAATGCATGATATCATATGTTAATATATTAGGTATACAACTAGTGTCTTTTTCATTCACTTCATTCCTTTGCATTATTGTCCTTGCGTTTTAAACCAGCTACATGACAAACCATGAAGATTTGAGCATCAGTCAGCTTGAAATTTCATGTATGTTATTGGACATTGCTTAAGAATAATGTTTCATTGATTAGGAAAAAATCAATGTATCTATAAGTTACTGAATCGTGTGGATGATGGTAGGCAATAGATAGATCTAATAAATGATAACTCTTGTCTGCAATCTTCTCCAGCCCAAAGTTCTTTTCTTGATATGGGCATAGAAAAATAAAACAGTTGTTTTATTATGTGTGTTCGTGTGGAATATGATCTGTTGTGCCTGTTCAGGTTGGTCCGCAAGCTATTTATGTTGTTGGTCGTGATGATGATGATGATTCAGTTGCTGGTGGAAGTGAAGTAAGTGATGCAGCAAGTTGGGAGACGATTGAGGATACTGATATGGAAAACCTACAGATTACACTAGAGGTTTATTTATATTCAAGTGTTTATAATGCCGTTGATGTCATTTATCAATTATTTTCATCTTGGAAGCATGAAGCATATCTATTGCTGTATCAATTATGTTGGCATATCATATGTTATGTTTGGGCTCTTGCTTATTATTATTATTTTTTTCTGTCAGTTTTAGGTGGATAGGTTTGGCTAAAATGTTAGACAGCTAATTTTGAAGGCTAGATCATGTTTTCTATGTCTATTGTTTGGAATGCTTCTTTCCTCTTTTTTTAAGTTGCCTTTTCTTTTTCTCAATCATGTTTTTGTAATATTCTGGGTTAAGCAGCCTTTTGATAAAATATATCTTTCTAACTTATCCAATTTGACCTATCCTTGATAGTAAATAGATAATGCTTAGGAGTTCAGAACTCATTTTATTTAGTGTAGAAAAATGTATTTTGTCTTCATTTTCTTCCTATTCGCTCTAGCCCATTTCATGCAAACTTGTTCCATGAATATTCGCAAATGAGCACACGTATAATAATAAACAGCAGAGTGTTGGGAGATAGAGTTAATATAAAGAGGAACTTTCGTGATTTTTATGGCTGACTCCAATATTCTGACTTTTTAGTCGACTCTAGTAGAATATATAACTGTCACGTGGTTTATCTATTTATAAATAGGATTAAAATCATGTCATATTACACCCCATGCAGCTTTTAGGCCTTAAAATTGTTTTATTTTCATCCAGAAATACTTACTTCTAAGGCCTTACAAAAAAATAAAAATAAAAAATACTTACTTCTAAGATTTATGTACTAATTCTTGCATAATGAACTAATTGAAACCATTTTTCTTCAGGATATTGGGACACAAAATGGTTCTGACATCACTATTGATGGGGAAGAGCATGAAATTGAACATATCCAAACAAATGGCGCACTCTCTATACCTTTGGCTGCCTTAGGGTTTATGACAAGACTGGCCAGTGGAATTTTCTCTAGGGGTCAAAGAGATGCAGATGATTCAAGCATGAGTATTGGAGGTGATAGTGAAACATTGCTTAGGGCTAACAGTTTGTCTGATAGAAACGCTTCTAGTGACACTAGTGCTCTTGAGTCACCAACTTATGATAGAGGAGAGGAGCATGGTGTTATTCAGGAATCAAATCTTTCAGATGCACCCGATGAGCTTTTAAGTGAATCCTCAAGATCTGACGTTGAAAATTCCAGCTTTAAAGGATTTGATATTGTTAAAGATCCATTTGACCATTATTATCTTGGTGTTAGCGGACAGGTGAGTTGCATTTTTAATGACACTATTTTAACTCACTTCATTGTTACTTATCTTTCAGTAAAATGTTTGCTTTATTTATGTCGCTCAGTGTGTGATAATGCTATCTTTTTTATATATTTATCTGCATAATGCTATTTATATTACTGTTTTCTAACTAATGATACACTTCCCTTTAAGCCTCAAGTGTTTACATGGTATAGGAACCCCTACCATTTTTTAACTTCAACAGGAAGTTCAGGGTTTCTATTACGTTCCGAAAACTAATGTTTATTGGTCATTATAGAAAGTTTTGCTTTTTTATATTTTTGGTGCATGATAGCTGTGGAAAAGTTTTTCTGCTCTATGATCAGTTGTGAGTAGGGTGTGTTTGCCTTTAAAATGTATCTTAAATCTCTAATAGATTGTATACAATGATGGATAATTACAATCTAATATACACAATATCTCCTATTAATGGAAACCTGACACTATTTCTGTGGAAAACAGTATACATATATGTCAACAATAAACCCTAAAATACTCTGTTAAAGCATTATTAGATACTTTAAGGGGGTATTTGTTTAAGCTTATATGAGGGGCTTATGAGCTTATTAGCTTATATAACTAAAATAAGCCCATATGAGTGTTTGGTTAAGCTTCTAAGCTTAGGCTTATGAGCTTATATGAGGGGTTTTTGATAAGCCCCAAAAGTGTGGCTTATATAAGGATGGGTGGGCTTATTTAAGTAGACTAGTTTTCAACTAGTCTCTGATAGTAGAAGAGGCAATCTTGGCCCAAACGGACAAAACTGGGTCAATTTGGAGTATTTTTGGTTAATCGGCTGGTTTGTTCGGCGAAGCAACATATCCAAACTGGTCGAAATGGGCAACAACTAGAAAGTGTTTAAGAATTTGCAGGTAAAAATGGGTCGGAGAGGGTTATGTTTACCCACTAACACTATGTTGACCTTTCCTTAAAATTATATAAATAATAGCATTAGAAACAGCAGTAACCCTAAACATCTACACTTGAAACCAGTTTATAGTTTTTGTCCAAACATTATGCATGTGATTCACAGCTGATTCTACTCTTATCAATATCAAGTTTATCTTAATACCTGCCTAATGTCATAACCATTTTGCATATCTGCAGAATACTGCTGGAAGAAGATGGCTTAAGAAAGTCCAACAGGATTGGAACAGCCTTAAAAAAAACTTGCCTGGTATGCTATGAGTTACTGATTCATTTTTAATTACTGATATCTGTGAGATTTCACCTAGTAACAGTTTTGTGTTTCGACACAGATGGCATTTATGTTCGAGTTTATGAAAATAGAATGGATTTATTGAGGGCTGTAATAGTTGGAGCATATGGAACGCCTTACCAAAATGGTCTTTTTTTCTTTGACTTTCATCTTCCTCCGGAATACCCCGATGTTCCACCAGTAAGGAGCCTTCTCTCTCTCTGATGCATATATAGTTTTGGTGATTAGATATTTCAATTAATGTATATATAGCGGCTCAAAGAAAAAAATAGTTATGTTAAAAAGGGTGTGGTTTAAATGGGTTACAAGTCGCCGGAAGTGTGATTTGGATGCGTCAACCACCTGATGCGTTGTAGGAAAATAATTAGATTTATATCAATATACTGTAATAATATAGTTTATGACAATCCTATTCACTAGTAATTTAGAAAAAAGGTGAATACAAAGTGTTTCGTGTCAGCCGGACACATTTAACCCATACAAAAAAGTGACCCGCTTTGATGCTTTACCCAACCCGCCTGTTTTGCCACTGGTTTCCTTTACCAGTGCCAGTTAAATCTTGAAATTTTAATATATAACTTAAGAACCATCTTACGATAAGGATCCTAATTGGATTTTCAATTGTTTCTCATAATGATGCAGTCAGCATATTATCATTCTGGTGGGTGGCGAATAAATCCAAATTTATATGAGGAAGGAAAAGTATGCCTTAGTCTCTTAAATACTTGGGCAGGAAGGGGTAATGAAGTTTGGGATCCTTCTTCTTCAACCATCCTTCAAGTCCTGGTTTCACTTCAGGGGCTAGTACTTAATTCCAAACCGTATTTCAATGAAGCTGGCTATGACAAACAAGTTGGTACAGCAGAAGGAGAAAAGAATTCGCTGTCCTACAATGAAAATACATTCTTACTAAACTGCAAAACAATGATGTATCTCATGAGACGACCCCCCAAGGTATGACATGTATAGTATTTCAGTTTTCTATCTCATGATAAAGCCATATGCTGATTATAAATTTTGGGATCCTTTAAACTACGGTACTTTTTATTTATGTTTTGAATTATCTGATTTTTACTCATAGTAGGCATAACTAGTTTGTAGTTTTTGAAGAAACATATTATGCTTTTGTATATTTAAGGGTCATAATCAGTTTCATACTATTGTAACAAAACTGATTATCAAAGGGTAAAAATAATTTTACTTAACTACCTACCAATTGGTTTAATAATTAAGAGTCTTTTACTCCTATTTCACAAGATGCGTGTTTCACAGGAATGTCCTTTTTGTTCATTATATGACTAAATTTCTAGATTAAACGATATTGTCTGATAATTTAAGAGGCTTTTACTTCCATCTGACAAGACGTATGTTGTTTCTATAATCAACTAAACATAATTAGCACATAAATTATATATAAAACGGACCACAAGATGTTGCAGGCCAACCCTGTCTGACATAAGTTATTTTTGACCCCTACCAGAAGGTTACCTGTTGCAACCCGAACATGTTTTGAATTATATCTAAACCTGGTTAACATGATCATTTATAAAGACAATCCCTTACAGCCTTTTCCTGAATCAGAAAAATAGGTGATAGATCAAACTGCATCAACCTTTAGGAAGCCAATGAGGGTTATTGATATCTTACAGCTGAAGTGACTAGAATAGGATATTTGTTTTATTTCAAATTAGCTTGAATGGTGTTTTTTTTCCCTTTTGTTTAGAAAAATCTTATTTGCATGGACTTAAGTATTTAAACACGTATGGTATAAGTAGTTTTTCCACACAAAAATGTGGGTTAAAATGGTCTTAGTATGTGGTTTTCTGTGCTTTTTTAATGCATGAAGACGGTGAATATTTCTACTTGAACTTAGAATTCTTTCCGTGTTTTTACGATGCCAGTTTGGTCAAACCTCAAACAGTACATGGACTTAGAACTCATTCACTGTAGCATCTAATTGCTGCTAGTGTTTGGATTTGTGTTTTGGAACTGATTATCTCTGCTTGAACTCTCAACTATCAGCTTTTAATGTTTGGTAAAGCAGAGTATTCTGCTTCTACTTATATGATCATCTAGGAATTATGGTTACAAGCTGTGACAAAACTTGTTACTTAAGGATAAAATATAATAATATAGATATCCCGAGAGAATTTTATTTTCACTTCACAAGTATATCATCTTTGGACATCATTTATTTATTTATTTCTAATTTATCAGAATTTTCCAAAGACTCGGAACTAATATTTGATGATTTTAATCTGTAGAAGCACGTCTATACACTACAATTCTTTTTCATTACTATTGATTATCCGGTTCTGTTTATGTATCATATAATAACTTTTAAAGCACGCATTTCCTTAGTCTGCTTCATTTGAATGTGATTCAACTAAACAACCTACTTATTTGTGTAGGACTTCGAAGATCTTGTCAAAGAACATTTTAGAGAGCGTGGTTATTACATCCTCAAGGCTTGTGATGCTTACATGAAAGGGTACTTGATTGGCTCTCTCGCAGAAGATGCCTCCGTATGCGAAACAAGCATCGCAAATGCAAACTCTGTTGGTTTTAAGCTAATGCTTGCTAAAATTGTCCCAAAGCTTTTATCAGCTCTCAAAGAAGTCGGAGCAGATTGTCATGAGTTCAATCATTTACAGAACTCATAGTCAGTTCTTCAAAGATTTTGTTATCCGTCACACCCGATAATCACAAGGTCAGGTTTATTAACTCCTGATCAAATGTACTGAAAAGGAATATTGTACATTTGTTTTATGGTATTTTCTTTTTTATCAACTAACATCCAATATCTTTATTTTTAAAGCTAACCACGACGATATTGGAATGTGTTTTGTGCAATTTGTTTCCCCTTTTATTGATCCTGGGGACTGTTTTAAAGAGGCCTTGTGGATTAAACATTTTGTGTTATTACATTTGAACTGTTTTGTAAAGTTTGGGATTTCAGTTTTGTTTTGTATCTTTGACTCGAATCAATTCTCTTATCAATAATATGAGACCACTCGAAGAGGGGACTTGTGTCATGCTAATTAGAAGTACTAGCATACTCCAGTACTTATTTAGAGATGATTAAAAGATAATGTATGAGTGGAGATAACTGTGGTTAGTCTCTCCGTAAGTGATGCTCGCAGTTTAGTCGACCATTTCAGTGGAGCTCAATTTCTTTGTGAGAATCAAGACTCCTCTTGTAATGAGGTTTAGGAGCTGAGTCGTTTGTGAGAGGAAGTATAATCTTACAGGATTTAGAGTAGAAATGCATTTAAAAATAAGAAAGGCGTTCCCATTTATAGGTTCTTACAATTTGCCAATCACTTTGTATAAACGGCATAGGAGTAATTTAAACATCGTACAACTATGTAATGCACAAAGTAGAGTATCCAAAAAAACTATGAGTGTGCAAACCAATTCCTTCCGCCGGGAATCACCAATAGAAGCGTTCCTCATCACTTCAGCATAATTGGATCTTATGACTTGCCTTCTTCATGCCCAAAACTCCATAAAGTCTGCTTATGATGGTAACATATTAATTATTGGAACATTTGAGGTTTTAGGTTTAGGATATCATCCAAGCTTTATATGATTACGTATTAGAAGGTAGTTATGTTTCATTCCTTTTTCAGTATAACTAAGCATGATAAACCTAATTAAACAATATGGATTAAACAATCACATTTTATCTCAAATGGTTTTAGTGACATTGTTGGGTACTTTAACAAGCTTAAATAAACTCAAAGTTAATGTATAACAATGTTCGCGCGCATCAGATGTTGAGAATGAATACAAGATTTGGAGTTTGAGAAAACACGATTTGGTTTCTTCACTTCTTTAAAAGTTGAGGAACTTGTTAGCTGGCGAAGAAATTTTCTGGCTCCGCCCCATGATGTGGTTGATAGTAAATAGTTATTGAATGTGTCTAGAGCTTTGCTTGGCTCGCAAAACGCCTCAATTTGCTGACATCTTGAACCCTAAACCTTTGATAAAGGGGTTCAACATATGCACGTGTAAAAATCAAAGAATTTTTTTAATGAAGTTATCAAGGACATGAAGTGATACATCATACATGGCATACACCACAAAAGCTATGGCAATGACCTTTACATAATCACAACACATTTATTCATTATTTACTAATGCATATGTTGTTTTATGACATTCGATATGATGTAGTTGTCAAAAATTACATATTTAAGATTCTTCACCCGCGATAGAAAATGAGGAAAAACAATGAACCCGTCGACTTTCAACTACCTATAAACCGAATGCATAAGAGCCATAGAGCGATAAGAAAAAGTCAAACCTACTCGGCATGACATGTTCTTTTGTACAATCTGAAAGTCTGACTTCTCATATACAAGAGCAAGAGAAACGGAATAGCTAACGTGATTTACATTTAGCTTTCTTATTCCTGATTTACATTTACCTTCCCTGCAATTGAAAAGTTCAAATACTCACGTTCAATAGGCAGTGACAACAGAAACAGAATAGCTAACGGGAAGCTGAAAATGATGGAAATACGAAAAAATGAAGGAAAAAGTGGGGAAAAAAACCTCTAAAATACATCCAAAGAATTATCTAACATTGCACCATCGTCCCACTGTACATCTTTTGCGTTTGGATCTTTCTCAATTAACTCAAGAGGTGCCTCTAAGGGTGGCGGACTCTGCATGAAAGGGGACAACCGATCAATTCTACATGTAATACACCAACATATCTACTATTTACAAACTATAGTGTTGTTCTAGAGGTGGCAAAATTGATTAGCCAGACCATGTACTTTGTGTATTCCATCATAATGGGTAATTTTTGGTACAGGACATATGGGTTGCCAAAATCACTCTTTGTCCAAAAAGTTAAAGAAACTATTAGTAGTCAGATTACCGGCTATACAATTTTCATAATAAATCTAATTATTTGAACAAAAATGATGTCGGGTTTTTATGCGGTTAAAATATACTTCAGTAGGCTTTAAAATCACTTTTTTTTTTTTTTTTTTTTTTTTTTTTTTTTTTTTTTTTTTTTTTTTTGTATATTAACCATTAAAGATAAAAACATATAATTAACCTGAATGGGTCAATATTTACACCTCTACTTTTTTTTCCTGAACAAAAAACAATCGGACATACCATGCAGCGGATCAAAGGCCAATTTATACCACGAAAAAATGCATGCTCTTTTATTGCACTGGAGCCACCATTTGAACCTAAACGGCTAGCAGGATCTCTGTTCAACAATGCATGAATCAACTGTCTTGCAGAAAGACTTACCTGAACATCCATTGGCACATAAAAGTAAGTCTTGTGTAAACAACTATCGATGCTGGGAAAATGAAAAGTTAAAATCATAATATTTTCTCTTTTTACCGGAATGCTACTCGGAAATGTTAGGTCTTTATGCAAGATGTTTGCAAATGTTTTCTGCCTATTCTTTCCTCTAAATGGTGTACGACCATAAAGCATCTCGTATAACAGAATACCTGAGGAAAAAGAATAGGAAAAATAAGAACTGTCGTGTTATTCAACGACGAAAGAATAATAGAATAAACAAACTATAATAATTGAAAGGCACATAGGGTCAGACTACAAAAAACCGAACGAGCTTACCTACAGCCCACCAATCAATAGCACTGCTGTGGCCAGCTCCGGTTATGATTTCCTGAAATAAATGTCATATATATGAATTACAAGAAGGCATGAAAGTTATGCACATTACTTTTTCAGGCCATTATAGATAAATTACAGTAATTTTTAACCAACAAAAATCCAAGTTAAATGCAAGGTTATCATACCGGAGCAATGTATTCTTCGGTCCCAACAAATGAATTTGATTGTGTAGATGGTTCTGCAACAAATGTTGGTGGGTAGTAGCTTTTAGATCTTCTTTTTTTAGGCTGAGCATGCTTTATGACCTACAAAATAAGAGCAAACATAAGATAGGAATAATCTACTAAAAAGTTCAATATAACATTGTTGTGAAATATTTAGACAGAAGAAGACATACTTGGGGTTTACATTGTGTCCTAAACGATAGATCAAAGTCGCTCAATACAACATGGCCATCTGTTTGAAGTAATATGTTCTCTGGTTTCAAGTCCCTATAGATAATACCTACAAAAGGACGCGAACTTATGTGAAGAACAATACACCGAAAGTTAGGTATAAGTCATAGAAAAATCATAAAATAAAAATGGAAGAAGTATCATCAATGGCATGACATCAAACAAGAGATACCTAAACAATGGAGATACTCCAAGCCAATCACCACCTCAGCTGCATAGAACCTACGGATAGAATCAAAAGAGAAGGTCAGTAGTAAGACCGAATAAGCATATGGATACAAGCACATTCACTTCTTGCTTATTGTGCTTGATACGAGAGGGTATCAAGTTTGGCTTTTCAATAATTCTTGCAAGGATAACAAAGTGTGGAAAAAGGCAGCCAAAAAGTAGGTTTCGCTGTAGGCTTCTCAAATAATATATCTTGAAAGTACCTTGCAGAATCTTCCTTGAATAATTTTAGAGGTTGTTTGTCAAGCAGAGCAAACAATTCCCCACCAGGGCAAAAGTCTGTAATCAAGCAAACGTGAGTCGGAGTCTGAAAAGATGTATATAGTGTCGGGAGGAAAGGGTGATCCAGTAGTGCAATTATCTCCCTTTCGATGCAAGCTCGATGAACCTGAAATTTAAATAACAAAGATCAAGTTTCTACTGAAACTTGTTATCGTACCACATTAATTTGAGCTGGTTTTATCTTACAAACCTTGTTGCGGTTCAACATTACTGATTTATCCATTGCCTTCATGGCGAAAAGTTCACCAGTACCTTTTAGTTCAACCAAGTGGACACTGCAACCAAATTGTAAATCATAAGCATAGAAATGATAGTAATAGTTATCTAAAGAACAAAATTTAAGAAAAATTAAATAACAGTATCAGAAGATGCACCTGCCAGTATCTCCACTTCCCAAAGGTCGTATAGGCTTAAAATGATCAAGTCCAATTAGTTCACCATTTGCAGTGATCTACAACGAAACAAGGGAGGGTGTGGTTAATGTGAGGCAAAAAGTAAAGAGTAAAAATAAAAGAAAAGAATTCAAGAACTTAAACCTTGTGTATTGCTTTCCAAGAAGAATTGTACATCTTGTGAGGCCTGGGAAAGACGGGCCGAGAATGGATAGCCCACAAGTCCTCTGGCCTCTGAAATAGGACAGTTAAATTTCAGTTATCAAAGTTCAAGCCTTAAGATCAGTAGAAAACATAGAAAACACTAAGGAAA
The DNA here is from genome assembly GCA_030686995.1 of Artemisia argyi. NCBI lineage: Eukaryota > Viridiplantae > Streptophyta > Magnoliopsida > Asterales > Asteraceae > Artemisia > Artemisia argyi. Next base: position 24,839,828 of record CM060696.1, read on the forward strand.
GACGAATACCTTACCGAGTTGGCATCAGGAAGTTCTCTAACAGCTTCATCAACATTTTCTGCAGTAGCTTTTACCTGGACAAGGATAAGAAAGCTTACATCAAGCAAACCATAGACGTAAACCATAATCGAAACGGAATACTGATTTAAACTATGTAATAGCACACACATATCATTTAAGCTCTTTTTTCATTTTTTTGCTGAAGATATTTAGCAATTTTAAGTTGTTACATTCTTGTTGGAACTATCATTAATGCTATTTTATTTCATTTTCCAATTCTGGTGACAACAACTAATCATCATGAACTTCAAATAGGACAACAAAAATATACCAACTTAGCACTTTGTTTCTCTGTAGTGTCTGAAAGGCGATTCCTTAGGGGTTCCACGTGACCACTTCCATCTAGTTGGACACCAATAAAGTATTGAAGTTCTCCCTGAACGTTGAAAGTATAGATTGGCTCAAATTTCACAAAGGACATCCCAACCTAATAAATAAAATCATGTACATTACCTTTTGGTCTCGCATAGGTTGTAAGTGGAATAAATTCCAGAATTTCTTTCCTGTTATAAATACAGCAAAACAAATGAATCACATTAACTTAATTATGTAGCACCAATGTATCACAAATACATCGTAACGGGTCAATTAGCTTAAACGGTCCAAACTGGTCAAAGTGCCTATAGTGTACTATGAGACCATTTCGTAATCATATCTGACATGTAATAGGTAACAAAATGTTTCGGATCAATCAAACCAACCGGTTCTAACCCATATAAAAAATTGTTTGCATGTGAACCCATTTGACCCGTTAAACAACTTGCCCAAACTGCGCCGTTTTCCACATTTAACTGAAGGTATATCTCACCGCTCTTTGTGTAGTTAATCAACTGCACAGTAATTTCTCTTTGTTCTCTGATAGCTGCTCGTATTTTATCAACAGTTCCTTGATCTGTTTCAGGTCCTTGCAGAAATCTGTTCAGCATAACTTATAAATCCAACAGAACAAAACTTTGAATAAAACAAGTATGATTCCGGGAGAAAAAAGTATCATAAAGCTGAAGCTGCGTACCGGCAGTTCCTTCCCAAAATTTCCTCACGTGTAAACTCCGTCAATTCAAGAAAGCTATCTGATGCAAAAATCTACATACAAAGTGGAGATTATTGTATGTTGCATCTCGTAAGGGACACTACTTTCAAACACTATTGTAATAAGTTAATGAAGGAGAAGTATTGAAATGATGTACTTACAATGGGGTTATCAGGGAGCCTAGGATCTGTTATAACAAAGTTCTTTTCAATACGTTCCAGTGTGGTTGCTAAGTCTATTCCCTGCCTCATGTCCCTCACTCCTGCTCGGTCCCAGCTATCGGTGCGAGCTATATCTTTGGTCATTAACTCCTCTGGCTCAATAACTGGTTGAGCCTCATGAGTCGAAGACCTTCCTTTGAACCTGTGTAGATTATAACATATTTCACATAAAAACTATATGTTGCAATTTCGACCCTTTTACTTATGATTGGGCTGTGTGTTTAACACAAACAGGTCAAATAAAAAATTTGCTTTAAAAGACGAATGTGTCAAATGGGTCAAAAATCATCATCCAAAGTCTATTGTAGTAAATACAACCTCATAAGCGGTTTTATTTAAAATTATAATTGTAATAATACTTTTTTCGTGGTTATATTTAGCAGATTAATAACTTAAAATAAAATGAAATAAAATAAAATGGACAAATAAGTGTTAACCAAAGCCTGCCTTGCCAGTTTACTAGAACATGAACCATTTCAATTCGGTTAAATTATGACCAGTTACCCAACCCGCCCCTCTTGCCACCTAAATAAAACATGCCATTAATCTAGGACGGAAATAAGATACATAACAAAGCACTCACCCCATTAAGGAACTGCGAATTGATTTCCTGGATTTACTATTAGATGAATTCCAAGAATTTGTGCGAGATAATTCGCCTTTAAGGGGCGTTTCTCTTCCAGGTGTGTCTAGGCTCAGTTGTTCTGCTAGTCCAACAAGTGGCGAGTCAATGCTCTTCTCCTGAATTTCTGTTTTACTAGACTGGGTCTGCGTGCGTGGCCGTTCAACTGTCTGCACAACCTCCACAATTGAACCTAATGCTGTTTCCTTCTGACGAGCTGACATTTGTGTAATTAAAAGCATAAAAAAACTGACATATTTTATTATATGGAATACGACAATATAAGAAATTTTGGTCTACTTACCATCATAGCGAATAAGTGACTTTGGCATGCCATTTGGTCTCAATTCCTTTTCATTCACACCTTCAGTGTATTTACTGACTTCTACTTGCATTCTGTGCATGGTTAAACACGAAGATAAGCATGTTATTGCAGCATTTTCTAAAGTGAATCGCAAAAAGTTCATGTAATAAATAATGTAGTTGATCTAACATTAAACAGAAAACAGAATAACTGACCCTATGAATTTGATGGTTTTTCCATTTTCGTCTTTGATAGGAGTAATGGTGAGTAGATTCCAGAAAGGAGTGCCATCTTTCTTGTAATTGTAGAGCCTGCCGCAGTAGCTACTTCCTGTTTTCACCGCATTTCGTATCTTGTCAACCTCTTTCTGGTCCGTATCTTTTCCCTGTAGAAACCGGCTGCACCAACGTATTTATATATATCATCGTCAAATAAATCAAAAGGTTTTGAGCAAAACATATAGTAGTAGGCATTAGGCAATTCGAACGTTAGAAATGGAAATGAAAAAATGGCATGAGTTTGAATAATTTATTCTAAAATACTACAATAATAATATATTTGTCATTTTCTCATTTTTTTTTTAAATAAAAAGTAAACTACGTATATAAAAAGTATATTTGGGACACATTATTTTTATAAATATATTATTTAACTATTAATCAAAATTTATATAAATTGAAAAAGGAAAAAGAATAGCTAAAATACAAAGGTACAAACAAACTGCCTTTTGTTGGGCCAAAACTACAAATATGGGCCAAAAGCTGACGCCTTTCAAAGATATAGTCAGGTCCGTTTCGTTGGTTAAGGGATTTTTATTTGGATTATGATTTGAATTTGGCGTAAGTTTTAAGAAAAAAATTAGTAGAGAGAAAAAAATATAAATAGTACTAGTATAATGTTATCATTTAAAAATATTTAAAAGAAATCATTTTTTTGTTATAAATAAATTTTAAATTACAACAAGTGATGTATATGAAAAGCGGTCCAGGCTTTTTGAAAAAGACAAAAGGTGGCATAAATTCTTTTGTAAATATTTGGTATTCAAACGTTTTTATACCAAACAGATATTTTTGGATGTCAATCTAATCCTACAGTACAAAACCCATCAAACAAATGGACCCTTAAAAACTAAAAGTGGGCCTAGACTTATTCTTTTATCTCTTTTATTTAATTATTTAGTTAGCTGTTATCATTGAATCCAAAAAACATTGATGCTACCAATCAACTCCAAAATGCTACCAATCGAATCCAATAAACATTTATTAATACAAGATAAATAAATATGAAAATAGCATGGAAGATTGGAAGTCTAGAGTTTGAACGTTAGCCTTCTGTATTGCATTGTAAATGCTCAATATATGTTTTGTCTTTAAGACAAGAATAACACTTAAAGTATACATTTTAAGTATCTTTTTTATAAGAACGACATAATATAAATAGAAAAAAAAAATACACGTTTTTTAAATTGTTTCAATTGGTTATGCGATATTTTTAAATTTTAAAGTAATAACTAAAAAAGTTCATTTCGTTTGTTTGTTCTATAAGCTAGAAGGCCGTAGTTGACACGTTTGAATCAATATAATGTGATGCTTACCAGTTTCTACCAATGACCTCTTTGGAAGAATAGCCGGTCATTGTAAAGAAGCCACTACTAGCATACATTATTGGGCAGTCGGGCTTTGTCGCATCAGATACAACAAACGTTTGTTGAAGTGTAGCGAGTGCATCTTTCAGCTCTTGTGAAACTCGAGGTTGGATAGATGAAATAGAGTCATCACGTGACGACCTGAATGATGCTGATGAGCTCCTCTTGTTTCTCTCCTCGTCTCCAATGTAACTTGCTATTGTAGTCGCTCCTGGCCATTCTGCCGCCCTTTCTGCTATTTTCACTATGTCAAATTCGTCATCTTCGGGTGGAGTTACTCTAGCTATGGGAGGAGCATTTGAGTTATCATTGTCGAATGCCATCCATTTACTCTTTGTGCTCGATTCAGATATTTCCATGACTCACCAATTTTAAATTTCGCGATTCCCTCCACAGCTCCACCTATATATCAAGATCATCGATAATCTAATATAAAACATCGTCTTTCATTTAACATTTTAGCAGCAACTAAACAATTCCAACATAATTCGATCACATATGACATAGATGGTTCTTAACTTGGTAAACATATCACATTTATGCGTTAAGTGATTTAACTTCTATTATAATTATATTGATATGCCAGCACGCGGAATCACCAAAAAATATTCACTGATGGGTACATAATTAATATCGTTGATAAAATTTTCTTTTTAAAACGACAATTAATTATTAATTATCTAATAATATACATATCACATAATATCTCACATATCCTAACAAGGACTTGAACTACTAAGAACATGTTTGTCGGTGCACATATAATATTTCGTTTATGAGCTTCAAACAAATTTTCTAAAAGTCGTGGATTATATTGGACTACAGTTTACTTTAAAATTTAAAAACTGATTGGATGAATCAATATTAATAATGGATTTAAAATGAAATGAAATTGATGTTTTAACTTTTATAGGAGCAAATGAATGTTTTAGTATTACATATGCTAATAATAAAATCAAAAGACAAAAGATAAATACAGCTAAAAAGGAGCAAAACCAAACCCAATAAACACAATCACAGCCAGCCAAAATACAACGTGATTGATTAGGTGCCTTTTGATAAGACTATTTAATTATTTATTAAACAATACGGAGTAAAATTTTAAGGATAACAATTAGATTGGTACTCATATTAATCATTCTTGTTAGATATGCCTTTAGAATGTAAAATCATATGATAATTTTATTCTCACAAATACAATTTTCTACACAATTAAAAAAAAAAAAAAAAATGCAAAATTGCAAACAATACAAACTTGTAGACAAGCTTTATTGGGAATTATAGTTGTACAGTATACTCAATTGTTTTTTACCTTTTAAAACAGTTACTGTATTTTGATTGAAGTGCTTTTTAACTGTCAGTATGACAGCGAAACACTGATTATTTTAAGGCCTTATTTTAATCATGATTTATAGACTAAAAGTGGCAGTTAAGCATATATGTAAGTATTATATACATGTTACTTAGTTATAAAATCCTACGTACCATTTATTTCTAAATATACATTACAAGTATAGAATCACCAAACTTGCCAAAAATAGAGATAGTACTAACTGTTCAGATATAGGTTATACTTTATAGACTGATAGCAATATAACTTTATCGACTTATGCATGTGCTAGCTACAAAAGTTGTAAATCCATCCATATGAACTAGTCTAGTGGTATTAAATAAACATGAACAAAATGAAGTAAATAAAACGTACTGTATGAAATGCAGCAAATAGCAGCAGGTGGAGTGGGTGTGTTTGTTGTGTGTTTGAAATTATTTTGTAAGAAATTGGATGAGATGTGTTCGATAATTGGTATTGGTTGTTGGTTGGAAAGATAACGTTCATGCATTAATATTTACACGTGGCTTCATAATGCCCAATACTTAGATACTTACCTCTGGCTCAAACAAGGCCCACGACTTCCTCAAATAATTTATTCGTCGAAGTCAAGTCATATCATCATCATACAATTAAAACGCTTTTATTAGCCTCGTCATATAATATGGATGCCCAAATCATTTCAGTTGTGTTTTATAAGGCATAAAACATTAAGCATATGTCTACTTCATTAGCAAAGTTACAATAAGACACTTTACAAAATTAACTGTTAATATGAAAGATACTATGAAATTAATGTGTCATCAAATGTTGTAAGGATTATGCACACAACGAGGGAGGTAACCTCACAATTAACAACTGTTGTAAGGATTATGTACACAACTAGGCAGGCAGGGTTTAACAAGCTGAGTATATCTACTAACACAAAGGTACTCGCGCAATGCGACGGCGGGTACCCGGTGACTGTTTGTAACGAGCAAATATTTTTTATTTTAAACATTCCTTATTTAATATTGTCTGAAATGCTTTAAAACGTAATAGATATATGTTTTTTAAAAGTAGAACATTTAAATTATTAACAGCGTAATGTGTGTTTAGAAGTTGAGATGAAACTGTGTTAGTTTTTGGGTTAGCTTGTAGGCTTTATATATATGAAATATGCATTAAAAGGTAGTTAATTGGGCTGTTATATCACATTGATTATATTGACTATTGCAAGTTAATGAGGTTCACAAATATTAGTGGCTCATACAATTAAAGAGATTAAAATTCATAATGTAATTGAACTCCTATTCATATATATGTGTTAGTTTGAAATCCTTCCAATTAAAGAAATATTTTTGGTCTTATTTTTTTAATATTTCCTTTTTAAGAATGACCTAAATGCATTATAATGTAGTTAAGATAAATGGACACAAACAATTAACAACCAGGAATCAAAGATCAAAAACATGACTTGAAACTGTGTAATTGGGTGATTTGTTATTGAAATTATGAAGATTGAATGTTTGGAGAGTAAAAGAGAGAGAATTACAAATCTTTAGCTAAGTGAAAATAAGAAATGATAACAGCTATTTAAATGGGAAAAACATGTGAGAATATATGTTGGGATGTGACATGTGTCCTCATCATTTGAGTAGCTAACAATTCATTCCCCTTCACAATATCCTTAATCTCAAGGATATAAGCTGAATTCAGGGAAACGTTCCTTGATGTATTCATAAAATTCCCAGGTAGCATCATTTGTTGTGCAATTAGACCATTGAATTAATAAGTAGATCACAACTCTATTCTTCTTTTTCATTAGTCTTTTATCTGGCACTGCCACTAGTGATACAACAATTAGACCATCATCCCTTCAATGAGGAAAACTTCCGATAGTTACTTCTTCCTTTTTGCACCTTTTAAGTTGTACCACATGGATCACACTCTGGACTTGAGCTGTAGCAAGTAGTTTCAATTTGTAAGCCACGTTTCCCACTTTCTTCCACACTTTAAAGGGTCTATAATACTTAGCAGAAAGCTTGTGTTAAGCACTTTACTCCACTGTAATCTGTCTATAGGGTTGCAACTTCAGATACACTCATTCTCCTTCTGCAAACTCCCTATCAGACCTATTTTAATCAGCTATGGACTTGATCCTATTTTGAGCTCTTTTCAAGTAAAATTGAAATAGTTTGATTGTTTGTTCCCTGGCTACCAATGTTCTGTCCACTGCCTCAACTCTGCACTCACCAGCTTCATAAGCCACATATTGAGGGGGTGTTTGGCCATACAAGATTTCAAAAGGTGTGGTCTTGGTAGAACTGTGGAACTTTGTGTTGTACCAAAACTCAGCTAAAGGCAACCATCTTGTCCATTCTTTAGACTTTTCCTTGTCAGACATCTCAAATAGCATTCCAAGCACTTATTCACAACTTCTATTTGGCCATCTGTCTATGGGTGATAAGAACATGACATTTGCAGCTCCACTTTCAACATCTAAAAAAGGGATTTCCAAAAAAGACTTGTAAACAAGTTATCTCTGTCACTAGTTATAGTTCTTGGTAAACCATGTAGCTTGTACATATTGTCCAAAATTAGTTAAGCTACTTGGTTTGCAGTGTAAGGATGGGCCATATGAACGAAGTGTGAATATTTGTTGAGCATGTTCACTATTACCATAATCACAGCTTTCCCATTAGACATGGGTAGCCCATCAATGAAATCCATAGAAATATCTTGGTACAATTGTTGAGGAATTGGTAAAGGCTGCTACAATCCAGGATAAGCAACCAAGTCAGCCTTGTTCCTTTGAAAAACATCACACTGACTCACCACTTGTTTCACTCATTTTCTTAATCCTATCCAATAAAACCAATTGCTCAATCTCTTAGTAGTTGCCAGTACACCAGAATGCGCATCTTCAACAGAACAACGGAAATGTTTCACTAACTTCCTTCTTACATTGTTATAAAAACCCACCATAGTGTTTCTCCTAAGGATGGGTGATGAGGCAAAAAATGATCCACTTTTAGGGGGTCATTTAAGCCCGGAATTGAATTTATTTGATCAAATATTGCCCTAAATCGTTCCTTTTGTGATTTTAGGTACTTTGGGAGTGAAATCTGGAAAAGGAAGCAATTCGGACGTTTTTGGAGCATAAAAGTGAAGAAAACGCCAAAGTCTTAATTTTCCATGCTGGGAACAGTAGGTGACGGCGTCAAGAGTAACTCCCTGACGGCGTCAAGAGCAAAATTCCATGACGATCCAGTACAGATTTGACGGCGTCACGAAGTAGGGCGTCAAGAGTAAAAGTCATGACGGCCTGAAAATGATTATCACATGACGGCGTCAAATGTAGATCAAGGCAGTCCGAGAAGAGTTTTGGCGGCGAGGTGACGGCGTCACAAGTTTATTCTTGACGCCGTCAGACCCCTTTTCCTATATATAGTTTTCTAATTTTCACACATTAAAAAGAGAAGTTTTGGAGAAACCCTAAGTACGAACTTGGTGCGAATTTTACAGGTTTTTCAAGGGTTCCAAGCCCTTGATACCTTTCATGTGTAATTGAGATAAGTGTTCTTTTAATTCAAGCAATATGTCTATGTGTTGGTTGTCTATATCTTGTTCTTGTCTTAATTCCATCATGCTAGGCTAGATCTATCTTGTGTTTGCTTGGATCTAATGAAACCTAGACGTTAATTATGTGTTGATTACTTGTTTATACTTGTCTTGGATGAATGATTTATATGTTAGGCTTAAGAAAACTGGCAGATCTCCAATTGATAACATGCTTGAACGTCTTAAGAAACATGAACCGACGCGCACTAGGTCTTTATTGGTTGTATTTAATGCATGAGCCACTGTTTATAATCCCTATGGTTGTGCTGGGCATGGTATAGGAGGAGATAAGAGCTCGTAGAATTGGGGAGTTAAGTGTGCCACCCCATGAATGGTATTAAGGAATACGATCCATCATCCATGCAATTATAACAAGTAATTAACGTGTAAAAGATGTCTAGGGAGTAGTGAAATCTAAGTAAACACATTTTCTCCACTTATTGCTCACAACTTTAGTATAATTTAGTTTATTTTCATTTCTAGTATTTTATTTTGATTGCATCTTTAGTATTGGGTTAGTTGATTAGCAACTAATTCCGCCCAAATCCTTCAAACCCGAGATTTTTACTTGCTTTCTAAAAAAATATAAAATACAAAAATAATCATCCCTCACCTTTAGAACTAGTATTTAGGCTTTCTAATCCTAGCGACACTATTCCTAAGCTGAACGATCAATCCCCCGGTACTTGTCACTATACTATACTACAACGATCAGGTACACTGCCTGGTGGGGGTTGTAAGCTTCTCAAGATCCCTTGAGAGGTAAATCCTGGTGCGATTCCCACTCATCAAGTTTTTGGCGCCGCAGCCCGGGGAATAGTTATTGTCTAGGTTAGAATTTCTTTTTATTAGGTCTACTTGCTAGATTCCTTTCTAGTAAGATTTTATTTTTATTTTTAGGTTCTCTTTAGTCTATCTTATTTCTTTGTGCCTTTGTTCGTAACCATCCGACATCATGGACAACGGGAATATCTTTGAACCCATCATCCCACCACAACAAAACCCACCACTAGAACCTCTTAGGCCCCGAACCTTAGGAGAGTATTCCCGACCTAGCCACCAAGGCTACCGAAACACCATTGAGCTCACCGGAGCCAATGTGACCCCCTTGCGACCCGACACCATCCGGTTGGTGCAAAGCGGATGTGCATTCCATGGACTTCGTTCCGAAGATCCAAACCAACATCTTAAGGACTTCCTCAAAATCGTAGATTCCATAGACCTAGATGTTGCAACTAGTGAGACAACCCGATTACGCCTATTCCAATTCTCTCTACGGGATCAAGCTAGTCAATGGCTTGAGCGTTTACCCGCGGGGTCCATCACCACATGGGATGATCTCACCACTCGTTTCCTTGCTCAATTTTTCCCACCGGGGAGAACTACTAAGCTTAGAAATGACATCGTGATGTTCCAACAACGTCAAAATGAATCTCTCTATGAAGCATGGACTCGTTTCAAGGACTTACTCCAAAAAGTCCCTCATCATGGCATTGATCTTTGGCTCCAAGTCCAAATCTTTTATGACCATATCAACATCTCCACGAGGCGAGCCATTAACCAATCGGCCGGTGGTAAGCTACGTGATCTTAGTGCGGAACAATCATGGGAACTCATAGAAGATCTTGCTCTCTATGACAACGAAAGTTGGAATGATCCCCGTGACTTGAACAAAATGGTCAAGGCAATATCTTTGCCTTCGAACAATTCTAGCACTCCCGACCGTAGGATCATGAAACTTGAGGACCAAGTCAAGTTTCTCATGAAATCTTACGAAGCTCCTAAGCCTTCAAGCCAAGTGAACAAAATCACTTCTTCATGCGAATTATGTAGTGGTCCCCACGACACTCGTGATTGTGTGGAACTCCCCGAAACAGCTTTTGCGGACTACGCATCCACGCGTACCGACGAAGCGGGAGATAAGTGGTACACTTTCAAGCCCGAGCCAAACACTTACGGTGATTCATACAACCCCTCGTGGAAAAATCACCCAAACCTTAGGTGGAAATAAAATCAACCCAATTCTTCCAATCCGCCTAATCGTTACCAACCAACCGGTCCACCCTCCAACCGTACTTTCAACAACAATCCTTCTAACAACTATGGTAGTACCAACAACCTTGAAGGATTGATGTCTAAGTTCATGGCATCTCAAGAAGCTCGCATATCTAAGTTTGAAGCCGATTTCAAACAAAAGCAAAGCGAGATGACCACTAGAATTGACGCATTGTTGAAGATTCTCAATGACCGAGAAATGGGAGCACTTCCAAGCGACACAATCAAAAATCCGAAACTAAACGTTAATTCCATATCTTCAGTTTCGTCACCCACTTCGTGCCCACAATACTACTCGGTTAAATCCACGAGCACGTGTTTCAAACAAAACCAAGTTCTTCAAAAGGACCAATCAAATAAAACACCCAATATAGAGCCGGTCAAAAGCATAGTTGAAACACCTCTTACGCAAGACCTTGACGATGAATTTAAAGAACTTCACCTTGAACGCCCCGTCATTGATGTCTTAGCGCGTGCTCCTTATTATAGTGCCCTCCTAGAAAAATATGAGAAGTGTAAGTTAGGTAAAAATGGGACCGCCTTCGTTCAAAACAAGTTACCTAAAAAGCTTGATGATCTGGGTATATTTGTTTTGCCTTGTAAGATAGGAAGATCCGAAGCTTTCGACACACTAGCTGATTTAGGGTCAAGCCTCAACTTGATTCCCTTATCCTTATTCACCGCTCTTAAGCTAGGAAAGTTAGAGGAAACGGAGGTATTGATAGGGCTAGCGGATGGGAGTATTGCCCACCCGGTTGGAATGATTAAGGATGTAGTTGTTCACGTAGGAAAGTTAACTATATTAGCGGATTTTCACGTCCTAGACATGGTTAGTGACACTACTTGCCCATTATTGGTAGGAAGAGGATTTTTAGCAACCGCTAGTACCATGATAGATTGTAAGGAATCCAAGATAACGGTAGGTGAAGGCGATACTTGGTCGGTGTATGATGTTAAGAAGCATAGTTATGATTGTGATGATGAACCGACACCGCATTGGGTAGAGATGAATAGGAGACCGTCTAGATATGGACCTTGGATAGAAAGGAACTTTATAGGACCTCAATGCCCATTTTATCTAGAAAAAGACTTCATCGAAAAGACACATTCGGTAGAACAACTCATAGCTAGAGATGAAGAGCTAGACCCTTTCGAGGACCCCTTGGTCTTTAGGAAGATGATTGAATTCTTAAGCGTAATGCCCATTAACATAGAAAGGAATAAATGGAAAAGAGAGGGAGACAAGTGTAAATGGAGGTGGGACAAGCCACCTAAAGAAGGTGACGGATCATGGCATATGAGGATGACTTTGTATGATCCGGATGGAGAAAAGTTTGAAAGGTCATACCATACTAAGGAAACCGATAGGAAGTTGAAACCTAAGTTTGATCCCAAAGATGTCCTCAATGAGGAACTCACCCGTATCACGTAGTAACCCATGACCTTGAGTCTAGCTACAAGACTCGTAAATAAAGAAAAGCGCTTCTTGGGAGGCAACCCATATTTTGTGTGATTTTGTTTGTTTGTTTGTTTGTTATTTGCTTCCGTATGCATGCTTAATTTTTATTGTTGGTAGATCATGTTTCTAAACTAAATAGTGGAAATACTTTACTTTGTTGTTTTGGCTTAGTCTTAACTCCACCTAAAGGTATTTTTGCAAAAGATAAGTGTAAGAGGAAACCCCAAATATGTTTTTAAGAAACAAACCGATCATGATTCTCCACAATATTAAATGAACATGTATATTCGTATTTGTTAGAGTCAAATGCTTGTATTGAGTCATAATGAAGTTTTGCAGGATTTTCCAGGAAGTAGGACCAAGTTTTTCCAGAAATTTTCCGGAAACTTAACATAAGAATTTCTGCAGGTCACTTCTGACGGCGTCAAGTGTAAAAATCTAGAAATTTTACCAGTTTTGTTTTTCTAACGGAGTCTTATGGTTTTTGTGAATTATTAAGTTTTATAATCTCCAGGAGATCTGCAAACTTCATTCCACAAGCATTATATCTTATCTTGTTTTCTAGGATTTAGTAACTTATATAGGATGCCGCCGATTTTACGCGAGGTTGTCTTATCTATTTTATCAGGTTTTACAGGTTATGTATGACAAGAAGATGATTTATATTCTGGAAGGGAAGCTTTGATTGTTCATTTTCTTGGAGGAAGATTTAACCTGGCCACCTAATTATCCATACCGAGCGAATCAGGGGAGTATTTGATTTCATTCTTCTTACTTTTTAACTTTTACATTCTTTACTTGAACATTGGGGACAATGTTCATCCTAAGTGTAAGGGGAGGGTAAAAAGATGATACCTTACATATGCACTTTCGCTTGAGTTTGTTTTGTTTAATGGTAGATGTGTAATAAAACAATGAGAAATACTTGTTAGTGCAATTTTAGCGCCAAATTTAAAATTTTTTACAACATTTAGGAGTGAAACTTTAGCCATAGCAAGCGTCCCATGGATAGGAGATTGTATGACTAGCACATAACCGTATATTCAGAAAAATTTTCCACCCAAATATGTGAGGTTCGCCTTTAGATTTGATAGGAAAAGCATTTATTATTAGTGCTTATGAGTGTACCGGTAGCATTTAGATTCTAGAACTTGCGTTAGTGATGCATCCCGAGACCGCTAGTGAGACTACATTCGTGTAGTAGGATTTACTAAATGATAAGAGGCATTAGGATTACCCTTGTGTTAAACCCGTATTATAATTACTTGACCATTTAAGTCATATTACTTGGCTAGTTAAGTCAACTAATTTTTCCCACACCTTTTGCGTTGTACTCATTTTTAGTACACGAAACCCCTAGTACACCCCTCCGAGCCTATCTTTTCGTTTCTAACTTTAAGCATTTTACTTAAAGGAAGAATTTGTTACACCCCACTTAAATGTACACCCAAATCGCCTTAGCCTTCCGTGTATGCGCTCATTTTTAGTGCATTATTGTTATTTGTTAAACCCTAAGTTAACTATCTAATTGGTTACATGGTTGCTAAGTCGAGTCATATCCTTGTACATATTGTTTTGGGACGATTGGGACTCATGGGTAAAGTACTTATTTACGGAGTAATGGGGAAGAACATCATATATTACCCCCATATGTACGTTAATCTTAAAAGTGCTCCAAGTGTTTTGATTTTCTTAATTCGAGTCATTAGATTAGTTTATTGTAAAGTATGTAAAGATTCAAGTGTAAGGGGAATGTTCATCCCCTATGATGTATTATTTTGGATGGTAGGGTAAGAGTGTATGCAAAAAAAAAAAAAAAATCGAAAAAATCAAGAAAAAGAAAAAAAAAATAAAAAAAGGAAAAAGATAAAAAACATACGGACTACCATCCCTTTTTATTCTATGTTCATTTTATGTTTTTGTTATTTTTCATTTATTAGCTTAAGTCGAGTCTAATCTTGGCTTAGCAACGCCACATTGTACATGTAATTGACTAAGATTGTTAACTCGCCACCAGTAAAAACTTCCTTTATCCAACAAAACCGTGTATTTCATATCCCTACACCTAACGTTACAACCCTTTAAAAGACCTCTTTGATAGTTTATCCTAGGTGCTTATGCCATGTGGTGGAGGTTTGATCCTTTCCCAAGCCTATGGTAATCTATTTTGCTATGACAGGTAGTGAGAGATATCTTCCGTTTCCATATTGTAATTTACACTTTATTACGCCCGAGAGATGTGAGTATCTAAACACTATTTGTGATGTGCTAGTATATGACCTCCGTGCTTGTCTATTGGTCTTTAGTGGAATGATTATTTGTTGTAATTACTTTTATATTAGTGTTAAATAACCCCTAACTTGTATTTTGACTAGAATAAAAGCGCATTTGCTTGAGGACAAGCAAATCTCAAGTGTAAGGGTATATGATGAGGCAAAAAATGATCCACTTTTAGGGGGTCATTTAAGCCCGGAATTGAATTTATTTGATCAAATATTGCCCTAAATCGTTCCTTTTGTGATTTTAGGTACTTTGGGAGTGAAATCTGGAAAAGGAAGCAATTCAGACATTTTTGGAGCATAAAAGTGAAGAAAACGCCAAAGTCTTAATTTTCCATGCTGGGAACAGTAGGTGACGGCGTCAAGAGTAACTCCCTGACGGCGTCAAGAGCAAAATTCCATGACGATCCAGTACAGATTTGACGGCGTCACGAAGTAGGGCGTCAAGAGTAAAAGTCATGACGGCCTAGAAATGATTATCACATGACGGCGTCAAATGTAGATCAAGGCAGTCCAAAAAGAGTTTTGGCGGCGAGGTGACGGTGTCACAAGTTTATTCTTGACGCCGTCAGACCCCTTTTCCTATATATAGTTTTCTAATTTTCACACATTAAAAAGAGAAGTTTTGGAGAAACCCTAAGTACGAACTTGGTGCGAATTTTACAGGTTTTTCAAGGGTTCCAAGCCCTTGATACCTTTCATGTGTAATTGAGATAAGTGTTCTTTTAATTCAATCAATATGTCTATGTGTTGGTTGTCTATATCTTGTTCTTGTCTTAATTCCATCATACTAGGCTAGATCTATCTTGTGTTTGCTTGGATCTAATGAAACCTAGATGTTAATTATGTGTTGATTACTTGTTTATACTTGTCTTGGATGAATGATTTATATGTTAGGCTTAAGAAAACTGGCAGATCTCCAATTGGTAAGATGCTTGAACGTCTTAAGAAACATGAACCGACGCGCACTAGGTCTTTATTGGTTGTATTTAATGCATGAGCCACTGTTTATAATCCCTATGGTTGTGCTGGGCATGGTATAGGAGGAGATAAGAGCTCATAGAATTGGGGAGTTAAGTGTGCCACCCCATGAATGGTATTAAGGAATACGATCCATCATCCATGCAATTATAACAAGTAATTAACGTGTAAAAGATGTCTAGGGAGTAGTGAAATCTAAGTAAACACATTTTCTCCACTTATTGCTCACAACTTTAGTATAATTTAGTTTATTTTCATTTCTAGTATTTTATTTTGATTGCATCTTTAGTATTGGGTTAGTTGATTAGCAACTAATTCCGCCCAAATCCTTCAAACCCGAGATTTTTACTTGCTTTCTAAAAAAATATAAAATACAAAAATAATCATCCCTCACCTTTAGAACTAGTATTTAGGCTTTCTAATCCTAGCGACACTATTCCTAAGCTGAACGATCAATCCCCCGGTACTTGTCACTATACTATACTACAACGATCAGGTACACTGCCTGGTGGGGGTTGTAAGCTTCTCAAGATCCCTTGAGAGGTAAAGCCTGGTGCGATTCCCACTCATCAATGGGGCTGATTTGGAGGTTTCTAAGGGTGGAAATGGAAGTACTACTCCTATTGTTGAGAAAATTTGAAAGATTGAAAAGCTTATAATTGAAGGGAAATTTACTTTTGGGGATGATGATGGTAAACCTCTTAAAAAGGTTGATTCCTCAGCTATGGCGAGTAACCAATTCTCTAAGGTGGGCAATGTGGTAGTTTCTGACAGCGATGATGATGAAGTTTTTGATGATAACATTGGGAAATTGTATTCTGGTAGTGGAGGTATGGAGCAGAGTCTTTATAAACAATAGAAAGTGGATACAGGTGACGGCAACAATTATAATATTGATGATTTTGGTCTCTCTCCTGCACAAATAAAGGCTGCTGGAATTCAAGACTTTTGTCTTAACTAGTTTGTTTTATATTTTTGGATAAAATTTTGTGATGTTGTTGGATAAGTTTGACTGGGACATATGTATGTTTAAAGACTAAATATGATTGGTTAGTCACATGTTTAAGTGGTAGTCAAGCTTAGTAACTCAAAAGTATAAGTTATAATGTGTGAAAAGTGTGATGTGGCCAAATTAATAGAGAAATGACCTTAGAGGACCTTTTATGCCAAAATGGCAAACTAGTACCTAACAACTAACTAGATAATTCCATGGAATTCTTCTAGTTTCTATTTGTCTTATGTATGTATGTGTTGGGAAATGAAGAACAACAGGGTGGGAAAGACAAAGTGATCATGGTGACGAATATTAATAGTGATTAAGGCCTCAATTCATAATTAAGTTCTTTACAATCATTCATCAAGTAAGTAGAACCTATCTTTGATCAAATTAGAGTTAGGGCTCTTAGAGTAATTTGGGGTTTGGTGTAAACAAGGGTTTTTGAGATAAGCAATGATGATATGGTTTAAGACCCTTGAAAGGGTAATGGGTAATTAGTGATTTTTTAGGGTTTTCATCATGTGATCAAGATATTATCATATGATAGGCGATTCTAACTTGGCGTCGGCAGGAAACATCCAAATTGGAGACAACATCGTTAAATTGTGCTAGAGTAAATTGCATAAATCGTCCCTGAACTTTGGCCAAATCGCAACTTTCATCCCAATCATTTCAAAAGTGCAGATATCGTCCTTGTGAGAAACCTTTGGGTAAGTTTTGGTCCTTGTTTTTTATCGGCATTAAGTGAATTCCGTTAGCAGTTACACGTTAGCATTTTGGCTAACTACCGTTTCAGCGTCCATCTTTTAAACTAACACCCGTTTATAATTTAAAATTTTCGGTTTATTTAAAGTTTTTTGAGTTTTTTTTACGTTTTTATATAAATATATACTTTTTTATACGCTTTTGTATACGTTATTATATACGTTATCACAAAAACGTTTTTATATACATTTTTATACATGTTCTTATATACTTTTTATACGTTTCTATATAAGTCTTTGTATACGTTATTATATACATTTTTGTATAAGCTTTTAGATACGTTTTTATATATGTTATTATACTTTGAGGAGAGTTATATTAAATACCAAACTTTTCTTACATACCAAAAGACTCATTCCCACAATCCATCTAAAAAGAAATCAATTGTTGAGATTAAAAGCATTTTAATATATCATCCATTTTTTATAATTTAAATATCTCTTAAACCGTCAATCGTTAAGCGAAAATAATTACACCATCACGACAAGCATTTAATTATCTTTCTATAGATATGTTATTTGATATATTTTCGACAATTTTTTTTTTGTTTTTTTCACCTTTTTTTTTCGTAGCTGAAAAAATCATATATGATATTACATATTATATCATATATGATATGTAATATCATATATGATATCATATATGATATGTAATATCATATATGATATGTTATATTATATATGATATGATATGTAATACTACATTCGTCTCAAATTAATTGTCCTCATTTGACTTTTTAAAGTCTTAATTTCTTAACTTTGATCTTAAATATTTTTCTATGTGATATATAATACTTGATGAAAAATATACAAATGAAAAAGTATTTAAAAACCAATCAATTCATATATTTTGCATCAATTAATATATAACATAAAGAAAATTATTAAAGATCAAAGTTGAGAAATTAAGACTTTAAAAAGTCAAATGAGGACAATTATTTTGGGACGGAGGGAGTATCATATATGATTTTTTCGGACACGGAAAAAAACGTGAAAAAAACGAAGAAAAAAATTTGTCGAAAATATATCAAATAGCCTATCTATAGAAAGATAATTAAATGCTTGTCGTAACGGTATATTTTTTTTTCGCTTAACGATTAACGGTTTGAAAGATATTAATATTTGAAAAAAAATGATGAAAGTGAGTTTTTTAAATTGTTGGGATTAATCTCATCCATTAGATCAAATAAAGATGGAGGGAAGATGGAGGGTGGAGATTAATCCCTTGGTATGTAAAAAATGTTTGATTCTCAAATGATCTTATATCTTATACTTTTTATATACGTTATTACAAAAACGTTCTTATATAAGTTTTTATACATTTACTTATATACTTTTTATACGTTTTTATATAAGTTTTTGTATACGTTATTATATACATTTGTATACGTATTTATATATGTTTTAATATACTTTATTACAAAAACGTTTTTGTATACATTTTTATGTACGTTCTTGTGTGCTTTTTATACATTTTTATATAAGTTTTTGTATACGTTTTTATTTATGTTTTTAAATAGGGTAAAAGCTATAAATAATCTATGTACTTACTTGTATGCTTTCTCTACTTTAGAAAAACTCATTATACTAGTAAGGGTAACTTGGTAAATTCTTCCATCTTCATCTTCTAAATCTCATATCTCTGTCCAAACACCATTAAATCTGTTTAAAACCTAGTTTTCGGCTAAAAACACTTAAAATTAATGTGAGGTATTTGAGATAAAGTTAACCATTATGGTTCAAATTTATTAAAGTGTTACCTTAAGTAACTTAATGGCTCACCATTAATTCCGGTCCAAATTCTTTACGAATAACATTTGTCCTTTACTGTGTTTCTTAAAGGTTCGTGTCATACCTTTGTGTTACCGTAAGTAACTTCGGCCAGGCACCTTAATGGCTCCAAACAGGGCACAAATGAAAATAGATGAAATAGCAACATTCATTTTCATTTTTAAAACCTCATTAAAAAAATTCATTATTAAAAACAAAGCACAAATGAAGGGAAGGAAAAATTTGTAGTTAAAAAAATCACATCCTTTGCTGGTGATGAGACGAAAAGTGTACCGCTTTTGGGGGGTCATTTAAGAACAAAGTCGATATTATTTGATCAAATATTGCCTTAAATCGCTCCTTTTGTCATTTTAGGTACTTTTGAGAGGAAATTTGCAAAAGGAAGCATTTTGGACATTTTTAGAGCGAAAAAGTGAAGAAAACAACAAAGTCTCAAAATCATGTTGAAAATTGTATCTGACGGCGTCAAGACTTGACAAAGAGGTGGATAAATCAAATTACACGTGACTCGCCAGAGAGGTTTTTGAAGATTTGTACATGACGGCGTCACCAAGGCCATCAAGTATAAATTGCACATGACGGCCAAGACCAAGTTTGTACATGACGACGTCAGAAGTGGATCTAGGCAATACGAGTATTATTTTGGCGGCGAATTGACGGCGTCAGACTCTACTCTTGACGCCGTCAGATTGTAAAATCTATATATACTTTTCTAGTTTTCATTCATTGTGTGCAACTTTGAAGGGAGAAAACCCTAGACGAATTTACTGCAATTTTGAGGGTTTCAAACCCTTGTTTCATACATGTTTAATTGAAGACAAGTCTTACAACAAATCATTCAATATGTCTATGTGTTGTTTGATTATATCTTATGCTTGTCTTCTTTTTAACATGCTAAGCTAGGTTTTCTTTGTGTTTGCTTAGCTGTAATGAAATTTAGATATTGATTATTGATTGGTTGTTTGTTTATAATTGTTGTGAATGAATGAATTCGATGTTAGGCTTAAAAAAACTGGCAGAATTCCAATTGGTAACTTGCTTGAACGTCTTAAGAAACATGATCGGAGGTGTACTACGATATATTGGTTATATTTAATGCATAAGTAACTACTAATGAGGCCATGTTAGGAGCTAGTAGTCAGCTCGACATAGGAAGAGGTAGAACCTTATAGAGTTAGGGAAGATCGGACACGGCCCTACGAATGATATTAAGGAATATAACCCGTCATCCATGCAATTGTGACAAACTAATCAACCGGTAAAAGATAGCTAGGGAGTAGTGAAATCTAAGTAAACACATTCTCTCTCATTATTGTTTTCACCACAATTAGCTTAAGTTTATTTTATTTTATTTTGATTGCATCTGTAGTTATTTGGGTTAGTTGATTAGCAACTAATTCCGCCTACTCCTTAAAAACCCGAGATTTTTACTTGCTTTCCATAAAATATAAAAATATAAAAAGAATCATCCCTCACCTCTAGACCTAGTTTAATTGAGTTTTAACCTTAGCGAACACTATTCTTTGAGTTGAACGATCAATCCCCCGGTATTTGCCACTATACTATACTACAACGGTTAGGTACACTGCCTGGTGGGGATTGCAAGCTTTTCAAGATCCCTTGAGAGGTAAAACCTTTTGTGAGGGCGCAATTCCACGCATCAAGTTTTTGGCGCCGCAGCCCGGGAAATTGTTATTGTCTAGGTTAAAATTTCTTTTTATTAGGTCTACTTGCTAGATTCCTTTCTAGTAAGATTTTTTATTTTTATTTTTATAGGTTTCTTTAGTCTATCATTTTCTTCGTTCCTTTATTCGTAACCTTTGCCATCCGCCATCATGGAAGGTGGTAATCTCTTTGATCCCATCAACCCACCACAACAAAACCATTCAAAAAACCCACCACAATCAAACCAACCTCCTAGACCCCGAACTTTAGGAGAGTACTCCCGTTCTAGCCACCAAGGCTATTGAAACACCATTGAGCTCACTCAAGGAGCCAATGTGTCTCCCTTGCGATCCGACACCATCTGGTTGGTGCAAAGCGGATGTGCATTCTATGGACTTCGTTCCGAAGATCCTAATCAACATCTCAAGGATTTCCTCAAAATCGTAGATTCCATAGACCTTGATGTTGAAACTCGAGAGACGACCCGATTGCGTCTCTTCCAATTCTCTCTACGTGACCAAGCTAGTCAATGGCTTGAATGTTTACCCGCGGGATCCATCACCTCTTGGGATGATCTCATCACTCGTTTTCTTGCTCAATTTTTCCCACCGGGGAGAATTACTGAGCTTAGAAATGACATCTTGATGTTCCAACAACGTCAAGGTGAAACTCTCTATGAAGCATGGACTCGTTTCAAGGACTTACTCCAAAAAGTCCCTCATCATGGCATAGATCTTTGGCTCCAAATCCAAATTTTCTATGACCATATTGATCTCTCCACAAGGCGAACCATTGACCAATCAGCCGGTGGCAAGCTTCATGATCTAAGTGCGGAAGAATCATGAGAACTCATAGAAGATCTTGCTCTCTATGACAACTAAAGTTGGAATGATCCCCGTGATTTGAACAAAACGGTCAAGGCAATATCTTTGCCTTCGAACAATTCAAGCACTCCCGACCGTAGAATCATGGAACTTGAAAACCATGTCAAGTTTCTCACAAAATCCTACGAAGCTCCTAAACCTTCAAGCCAAGTGAACAAAATCACTTCTTCGGGCGAATAATGTAGTGGTCCCCACAACACTCGTGATTGCACGGAACTCCCCGAACAAGCTTTTGCGGATTACGCATCCTCGCGTACCGACGGAGCGGGAGACAAGTGCTACACTTTCAAACCCGAGCCAAACCCTTACGGTGATTCATACAACCCCTCTTGGAAAAATCACCCGAACCTTAGGTGGAAACCAAAACCAAAACATGCCCCAAAACAATTATTCCACTCCACCTAATCCTTATCAACCAAACGGTCCACCCTATAACCGTACTTTCAACAACAATCCTTCTAACAACTATGGTAGTACCAATAATCTTGAAGGATTGATGTCTAAATTTATGGCATCTCAAGAAGCCCGCATAGCTAAGTTTGAATCCAAATTCAATCAACACCAAGCGGAGATGACCAATAAAATCGACAACTTGTTGAAAGCCCTCAACAACCAAGTGCTAATTACACCAAAGAAGGACACTAGGGACACTAGTAGCGGAACCCAAATTAAGGATCCCTCATCATCTAAACACGTCCACTTTGTCAACGTAGTTACTATTAAACCAGTCAATAATCATAGGGAAGAAAGTGATGTGGATGAGATTAAGGAAGTTGTGGATAAAAAGGAAGAGAAAGTTGAGGAAGTAGAAAATGTAGAGGAATACTTTGATAGGTTACCTACCAAGGAAGAACGGGATACCATAAGGATCTATTCGATGAC
The DNA here is from genome assembly GCA_030686995.1 of Artemisia argyi. NCBI lineage: Eukaryota > Viridiplantae > Streptophyta > Magnoliopsida > Asterales > Asteraceae > Artemisia > Artemisia argyi. The sequence continues at coordinate 24,862,400 of CM060696.1, forward strand.
TCCGAGACACCATACGTCCTTGGTTCACCAATCATCAAAGCAGGTGATCCCTCTAACATCAACATACCATGCAACATTGGGCATGTGCATGTGTGGAAAGCCTATATCGATCTTAAATCTCCCATAAACATTATGACTAGGACCCATTACAATTGGGTAATGAAGAAGCAACTTGGATATAGGATGATTCCCAACACGAGTTGGATGAGTAACTTTGTGGGAAGAGTGAAAGGATTCCACGTCTTTGTAGGAAACTTCACTTATGTTACCGATTTTGTGATTGTAGAAGATATTCGTCCGGTAATAGATGGTTGCCTAAGTCAAGTAGTGTTCGGGAAGCCGTTTGTTGAGACTTCTAAGATGAATTATGACCCGTCTCTAGGGATAGTTAGGTTTAAGGATGAGAACGATAAGATAGCTTACCAAATGCCCTATAAGATTGAACAATTTCGTCTTTTATCAAACATCAGAAAGGAACACAAGCAAGCGGTCTACTATAGGAATGATGAGGATAGACGTAGAGGAGTAGACTATGTTATGAATAGAATATTTGGTTTTTACAAGAAATGCTTGCAACTAGGTCCGGAATACAAAAATAAAATCGAGGATGACCTAGGAACCGTGACCAATGATGAGGTCACGTAGTAGCGCATGACCTTGAGTCTAGCTACAAGACTCGTAAATAAAGAAAAGCGTTTCTTGGGAGGCAACCCAAGTTTTATTTGTTTTATTTGTTTTGATTGATTGTTTGTTTATTTGATTTTATTTGCTTCCGTATGCATGCTTTATTTTTATTGTTTGTTGATCATGTTTCATAATAAATTGTGAAAATGCTTTACCTTGTTGTTTGTCTTAACTTCATAAAAAGGTATTTCGCAAAAGATAAGTGTAAGGGAAATCTAAATTTGTTTTTAAGAACAGAATTGGACATGAACCACAACAATATTAAATGAACATGTATATTAGTATTTGTTTGAGTCCAATGCTTGTATCGAGTCATAATGATGTTTTGCAGGAATTCTAGGAATTAAGGCGTGAGTTTTTCCAGAAATTTTCCGGAAACTTAACATGAGATTTCTGTTAGAGCACTCTGACGGCGTCAGGAACATAACCTGACGGCGTCAGGTGCAAAAATTCTAAAAAATTTTGCGAGTTTTGTTTTTCTAACGGAGTCTTAAAGTTTTTGTTAATTCTTTAGTTTTATAAACTCTAGGAAATCTGCAAACATTCATTCCACAAGCATTATATCCTTAGATATATAGATTGCCGCTGATTTTATGCAAGGTTTGCCATGATTGTTTTCTGATTGATGCTAAACCGTCAACTTATATTGACCAAAGAATGGTCAACAAAGTCAAAAAGCCTAGGCCAATGCTTCCGGGTAATAAAGGGTATCACCAGGTCGTTATGTCCCGACGAGGTGTGGATTGTGCTTTAGCGTACTTGTGATCGGGTGATTATTCACAGAGAAGGGGTGTGATAAGAATTATTTGAGAATTATGAAATTAAATAGCTTAGGAAAGCCATGTGATTGATTACTGGTATTGAGATTAAGAAGATTTGAGCTAAAACCTAAAGACGTACGTTTTAATTAAAAACGTACGCTGACAAACGAAACAAAAAGTACAACTGAAGGACGGAAAATGTTACAAGTGTAAAATTATTATTTTTACAATCCTAAAAAATAAAGAAAATTTTAAGAAAAAGAAAAACTATTTTTACACTATTTAATTATTTATTATTAATTAATTACTAATTATATATTTATTAACTAATTAAACTAATTAGAATTATTAAAAATACTAAAAAGACTTAGAAAATTAAGAAAAATTTTACAAATCTAATTAACAATCACAGGAATCCTAAAAAATTATAAAAAGTTTATTTTATGTATTTTTAAACAAATTTACTAATTATTATTATAATTACTAATTAATCTCTAATTAAACTAATTATATTATAAAAAATAGAAAATGAACAGTATAAATCCTAGAAAAATTTATAAAAATGTTTTAACTTATATAAAAGCTAGAAAAATTATAAAAACTAGGTTGTACTTTATAAAATCTAATTATGCTATTTAATTACTTAATATTAATTATTAATTAATTAAACAAAAATTAATTCTAAAAACCACTAAAAGACAAAAGAAAAATCTGGAAAAATTTCTAAAATTACTTTAACCTAAAAGAGAATTAATAAAAATATAAAAATGATATATTGCTTATAAATAACCTAAAAAGAAAATTAAAATGATAATTTCTATTAAATAGAAGCTATCACTATAATTAAAGTTGGTTTTTGGTGTTTTTTCTTTTTCCAAACTAATTATACACTAAAAACTAAAACTTTTTGTGAAAACACTTTTGATGTAAACCAGCAATAAGCACTTTGAGTGCTTATTTACCTAAATAGTTGACTTTTGTTGACTATGGAGGGATTTAAGCTCAAATGGATTAAGGTGGGGTCCACAATGGTGAAAGTTGGTTTCTCTGAGTTAGTTGAACAATGATAAGCAAGTTTTACTCAAATAAGGTGGCTGATTAAGCCACAAGACACAAATAAGCAGTTGGCTTATTGTGAACTGAGACAGATTTGGGGAGCAAAACTAAGTGGGGTCCACAGGTCAAATGGTCAAACCAATGGCCAATTCTCAAAGCCTGGTAGGAGGGGGGTTGGGCAAAGCTAATTATGGGGTGTGGGACCCACTGGGGTAACCACAAATGACCACCAAAGATGGCTTGCTTGCTGGGGGTCTGAGTGCACAGGGCAATGGGTTGCCCTGCAGGTCAGTTCAAGGGGTGTTTTAGTCCACTAAAAAAAAATCACAAAAATGTCACAACAATGGAAATCACAAGTACAGCTGGTAGACTAAACACACAACAAATTTCAAACCTCAGATCCAAACACACAAATCATGAAAATTCTTTCCATTTTTGCAAAAATCTGAACTATGCACTTTTGACTTTTTAGGTAAAACTTGCAGTTTGACTTTGGGGAGTTAAGATCTTGATTTACTGACTTAGAATACACTAATAAACTTGAATAGGATTAAACTAATGAGAATCAACAACTTACACACCAATGTAACTACTTTTTGGACTACAAAACCCACACAGTTAACTGTGTGGGTTGGATTTGTGTGATTTTGACTTTGGCTACTTGTAGACTTGATTTTTTTTTATTACTTTGACCTATTTTAACCTTGTTGAGACTGTTTTGAACACAAACAACAACCAACACTTATGGGAACACAGTGATATCTTTAAAACCAAACACCCCTTAATTAAACTGTGGTAGGAGTTTTTCAAAGCAAATTATCAATACAGTCCATGAAACCAAAATGTGAGCACTTACACTATTATATTAAGCTTAATTAAGTATTAAAACAGAAGCAACAACACCAACAACTTATACTTCACTAAAACTCTAAAATTTGGCAATTAAGTAAACTATTTATGAGATCAATGGAATTTAATCAAACCAACATTCAATTTTAAGTTCTAAAACAGCTTAAATTCACTTAGTAAACAAGATTCGCACAAATAAGAACAAGAACAATGACTTATATAGTAAATAGGTAAAAATGGTAAAATGAGCTTACAATGCTTCCAAGAGTAAAATCATCAACCAAGGACCAATATTCACCCTATGGTCTCCCCTGAGACACTAAACCATGTTTCCAAAGCTACTTTGCCTCCATTATTGCTCTGAATTCCAAAAAGCACATCCAAATCCCACAGTTTGACTTTTGTTGACCAACTTTGTACTTTTGAGTTTTTTTAGCTAAACTGAGTTTTAAGTTACTAGAAGCCTTTATAATGCTTTATGGGAGCTTAAGTGACCTAATTCAGTCCATAACAACAACTTAATCTAGCATTCATCCATACTTGAAATTTTAATGAAAATTGATATAAACTGAATTTAAGAAAAATGATTGAGATTGATACTGAAAATGAGTCTAAACAATACACTGAAAGCTGGGAGTTACAATTTTAAGCTAAGATTACAACTTGGGAAAATAAAAACGATATTACAATTTTTTTGCTAAAATAAAAACTACTCCTCTGCCACTGCTGCTTCCTTTTCTTTAAATAGGGGATCATTAGGGTTTTTGAAACCCTAATGAGTGAATCCCACATGAATCTTGAGCCATTGGATTACCACCAATCAATCTTGACCATTTGAACAATTTGGCGCCTTTTTCTCTTTTGTCAGGTTGAGGTGGAGTGTGGGCAAAAATGGGCAATTAAAGCCCTTTGGAGTCTTGTTATTAGTCAATGGGGGAGGGTATGGCTGCTGAGGTGGAGGAGGGGGGAGCAGGTTTGGAAGTTGGAGGGGGGGCTGTGGTTGTTGACTTGGTTTGACTGGGAAAGGGGGGAATAAAACGGGGAAGGTTTTATTTTTATTATGAAGTGGGCTGGGGGTGTTGATGTGGAGTGGGCTGGAGTCATAAGGTTGGAGTGGGCGTGGTGGTGTAAGGGGTTGGACTTGGTTTTGGGTTTGAAAACTATTAAGGGTCCGGATTGGTGTGGTATTTTACACAAGGACCATTTTTGCAATTTAACAAAACCAAGGGGCTGGAAATGTAATTACCCCATAGTATCACCAAGGACCATTGTTGCAAAGTTTAATATTCCCAAAAACCATTTTTGCAATTTTTTAATTTTCAAAAATTCCCAGGGACTATATTTGCAAATTTCCAAACTCCAGGGACCAAACATGTAACTTTTCCAAATTTATCACCCAAAATCCGTTTTTGATAACTTTTGATTTTTTAGGGACTTGGGTTGACTTTTCTTTCAAAATAAATGCATAGGGACTATTTCTGACAAATTTTGAAACTTGGGGGACTGAAACTGCCAATATCACAAACTTTGATCGTTTTTCATTTGTTTTTGCTCGTTTTGCATTTAAAACACATAAAACACAATCCCTGGGATAATTTAAGTATTTTGATTACTTTTTGATTGTTTTTGTATGTTTTGGCAGTTTAAATACGATAAAAATGATGAGTGTTTGCGCACTCATCAATCCCCCACACTAAACTATTGCTAGTCCCTAGCAATATTTTTGGAAAACTTGATGGATTTTAAACTCTTTACCGAAAGCCATCACTTCTGGAGTAGCCAGGTGTAAGAACTGTGGCACACCTGATAACCGTGTGATTTTGAGCAAACCACCAGCTGTCAACGGATTTGATTTGTCTTTACCAAGAGCCGTTTGCTCCTGGACTAGCCAGCTCTTGATGGAATAGTCAACATCTTGGTGAGCTGATTACCAATTATGGTTTTTCCACAGCCTTTACCACAAGCCATAATCTTGCGGGCTAGCCAACTCATTTGCTTTTGAGGATATGGGGAGTTGAGGAACCATACAATTTTGGGCAAATTGCAAGCCGTAAACGGATTTGAGTTATCTTTACCAAGAGCCGTTTGCTCCTGGATTAGCCAATCCTTTTTGTCGTTTAGACACGGCGGACTGATTACTACAAAAATTTTGAAACAAAGTGAAAAATTTTTGAAAATTTTGGGCCAAAATGGGGGTACTTGAAAGTATTTTGCGATAAAATTCGCTAGAATTCCCCCCCCCCCCCCCCCCCACACTTAGAATTGAATATTGTCCTCAATATTCAAAGTCCCGACGATTATGCCGACTCTTTGAACGTAAAAAGATAATATTAAAAGCTAACTGTGGAAATATTGTTTTGTATTTTTCACGTTATTTATCTGTACATACAATCACACATTTTTTTTTTTTTTTTTTTTTAATTTTTTATTTATACTTATATACATATATACATTTTCAAATAGCGGGGGGTTGGCCATTCCCCCACACTAGGGTGGTAGAAAGTAGAAGGAAATCAGAGATACGGGTGAAAACCCGTAGTGTGCTATTGTTTTTGTTCATCGAGTCGCTAGCTTGACTCGATCCCCGAATTTAATTGTCCTTGGGGAAAGTTTGGAGATCCGGGACAACCATGGATGTTATGTCCTCTCCAAAGTAGTGCTTTAAACGATGTCCATTCACTTTGAAATTTGGACCGTCAGTTTGAGATAATTCGACGGTGCCATAAGGATAAACCTTAGCGATAGTGAATGGGCCAGTCCATCGGGTTTTTAGCTTTCCCGAGAAGATCTTGAGTCTAGAGTTGAAAAGAAGGACTCGATCACCAACGTTAAAAACGCGGTTCTTGATTTTGGAGTCATGAATCTTCTTTGTCTTTTCTTTGTAGATCAAAGAGTTCTCGTAAGCTTGATCACGAAGTTCATTTAATTCATTCAATTGAACTTTCCTATGATCACCCGCAGTTTTGAGGTCGAAATTGGCATGCTTGAGTGCCCAATAGGCTTTATGCTCAAGCTCGATCGGAAGATGGCACGCTTTCCCGTACACAAGTTTGTAAGGCGTACACCCAATGGGTGTTTTGTAAGCCGTACGGAAAGCCCAAAGTGCATCATCTAATATGTCCGACCACGATGCACGATTTTCACCTACAGTTCTTTCCAAAATTCTCTTAATGCCTCGATTGGAAACTTCTACTTGTCCACTTGTTTGTGGGTGGTACGCAGTAGAAAGACGATGAGCCATACCGTACTTTTGCATGACTTTATCAAATTTGTCATTACAGAAGTGCGTACCACGATCACTGATAATAGCACGTGGAGTTTCAAATCGAGCGAAAAGAGCTTTCAAGAATTTTACAACAACTCGGGCATCATTAGTGGGTAAAGCTTTCGCTTCAACCCATTTTGACAAGTAGTCAACAGCCACGAGTATGTATTTGTTGCCATGAGAAGAAGGAAATGGCCCCATAAAATCGATGCCCCATATGTCAAATATTTCACAAACTTGGATTGCATTTTGTGGCATTTCATTCTTTTGTGAAATATTCTCGTGACGTTGACAAGCGTCACAGGATTTGACTAATTCCTGGGCATCCTTGTAAATCGTGGGCAAATAGAAACCAGAGTCAAATACCTTTTTGGCGGTGTAGTTTGGATTGTGGTGGCCCCCCGTGGGACCAGCATGGCAAGCCTTAAGAATTTCAGTGGCTTCTTGACCATATACACACCGCCAGATGACTTGATCCGCACAGATTTTGAAGAGGTAGGGGTCGTCCCAGAAGTAATGTTTTACATCTTTGAAGAATTTATTTTTTTGTTGGGACGACATCCCTTTCACCACAAAATTACCCGCAAGGTAGTTTGCAAAGTCGGCAAACCACGGGGTAATAGAATCTCTACGAAAGGTAACCGCATTGAGTGTCTCGAGAGGGAATGTTTCATTAATTTCTTTCCTCTCGAAGACATCTTGGTGGGGGTTTTCCAATCGGGAGAGATGATCAGCAGCTAGGTTCTCAGCTCCTTTTTTTTATCACGAATAATGATATCAAATTCCTGTAGGAGGAGAACCCAACGAAGAAGTCTCGGCTTTGCATCTTGTTTTGCAAAAAGGTACTTCAAAGCCGAGTGATCCGTATACACTATGCTTTTGGTCAGTATCAAGTATGGCCGGAATTTTTCAAAAGCATACACCACAACTAATAATTCTTTTTCGGTGGTGGTGTAATGGCTTTGAGCCTCGGTCATAGTTTTGCTGGCATAGTGTATAGGCTGAAAATGTTTTGTTTTTCGTTGCCCCAAGACTGCCCCTATAGCATAATCACTAGCATCACACATGAGCTCGAAGGGCAAGTCCCAATCGGGGGCAACAAGAATCGGTGCCTCGGTAAGCTTTTTCTTAAGTGTTTCAAAAGCTTCGATGCACTCTGGGGAGAAGATAAAAGGAGCATCCTTTTCGAGGAGATGGGTCATAGGCCGGGCGATTTTAGAAAAATCTTGAATAAACCTACGATAGAAACCGGCATGACCCAAAAAGCTCCTAACACCTTTGACAGTGGTGGGATGAGGTAATTTTGCAATGACATCCACTTTGGCTTGTCAACCTCAATCCCGTTCTTTGAAATTTTATGGCCGAGGACAATGCCCTCTTTGACCATAAAGTGACTCTTCTCCCAATTTAGACATAACTTTGTGTCTTCACTATGTTTTAGCATGTCGTCTAAATGGGAGAGGCATGATTGAAACGAATCCCCAATGACCGAAAAATCGTCCATGAAGACCTCCATAGTTTTCCCGATCATGTCGAAAAATATGGACATCATACATCTTTGAAACGTGCCCAGAGCATTACATAAGCCGAATGGCATACGTTTATATGCAAAAGTTCCATAGGGGCACGTGAACGTGGTCTTTTCCTGAACTTGTGGATCAATGGGAATCTGAAAGTAACCCGAGAAACCATCGAGGAAGCAATAATACTCATTCCCCGCTAATCTCTCGAGCATCTGATCCATAAAGGGCAGAGGAAAATGATCTTTACGGGTGGCGTCATTTAACTTGCGATAGTCAATGCAGACATGCCATCCCGTAACCAAACGAGTTGGAATTAACTCATTATCCTCGTTTGTGACAACAATAATGCCACCCTTTTTTGGAACACAATGAATTGGGCTGACCCAAGGACTGTCCGAGATAGGGTAAATCAATTCGGCATCAAGAAGTTTTAAAACCTCTTGTTTGATTACTTCATGAATTTTTGGATTCACCCTTCTTTGTTGTTGGACTGCAGGTTTGAAGTCGTCCTCCATTAAAATCTTGTGTGTACAAAATTCAGGGTCAATGCCCTTGATGTCGGAGAGTCACCAAGCAATTGCTTGCTTATGAGACTTCAAAACCTTTATGAGAGCAGCCTTTTCCTCAACACTTAAGTCTTTAGCAATTATGACGGGCAATTTATCATCACCCTCCAGAAATGCATATTCAAGATGAGGCGGCAAGTCTTTAAGTTCAACCTCAGGGAAGTCATCAGTTTTCTCAACATTTTTGACTTCCTCTTTATGAAGTGTTTGTGGTAGAACAGGAAGAGGAGAGGGATCTTCGTTTAATAATTTTTCAAGCATGAGAATATCCCTCTCGAGGTCAATCTCTTGGTTATCGATTCCATCGGGAATCGAGTCACCTTTGAGAAATGCCTCAATTTCTTCTAAGATGAAGTCACTTCCCTCAAACGGAGTGAAGGAAGGAGAAGAATTGGCAATGATGGGGTGAGAAGAATGAGTGAGGTTTTCACTCGAAGAATCATTAATGAAACCTAAAATCTCTTGAGCATACTCCTCAGCAGCAACATCGATGACATCAATTTGATTCACCGATTCACAGTCATAATTGGAGGAGTATCTCGAAGTTTGATTTAGGTTGAAGGTTATGGCTTCCGTTCCAACACGTAATGTGATCTCATGCTCAAATACATTGATAAGAGCTCGCCCAGTTCTAAGGAATCCCCGTCGAAGAATGAGAGGGACCCTAGAATCGGCATCAAAGTCAACAATCACAAAATCTGCCGGAAAATGGAACTTCCCCACGTTAACGAATACGTCCTCGGCAATGCCAATGGGACGAGAAATCGAACGATCGGCAAGCTCTAAAGTCATGCACGTGGGGGTAAGTTCGGGAAGAGAGAGTTTCTTCCATACAGAATATGGCATCAGGTTAATGCTAGCACCTAGATCGGCCAAGGTGAAGCATTCAACCATACCCGGGAAAGTACAAGGAATTAGAAATTTCCCGGGGTCTCCAAGCTTTTCAGGAAGCTTTTTCAAAAGAACTGCTGAGCAGTTCTCATTCAGAGGAGTTCTTGCCATCTCAAAGAGTTTCTCTTTATTACTCAACAGATTTTTGATTGTCGATGCAAACTTGGGCATCAAGAGAATAGCATCCGCGAAGCTAATGTCAAAGTGCTAATCTTGGAAGATTTGGAAAAACTTATCCATTTGGTGATTAGCCCTTTTGCGGAGCTTTTGTTCACTGAGACATGATGGATAAGGAATAGAAGTTTTGGATTTAGGGTTGTCCAATGGAGTTTCTGGTGGATCAAAGACAACTCCAGGCTTACATCTGGTTTCAGGAATAACCTGAGGTTGGACGTGTGCTGTACTTCGTGGGCTAGGGGTTTGCACCTTGTCCTTTGTCACCTCAGGTTCACGATCCACTACCTTTGGAGGAGAGGAAGAAGAGGTAGTAGGAATCGCGGGTTCATCATATGAAGCACCACTTCGTGTTGTGATCGCCTTAGCATCGCCCCTCGGGTTAGCGATCGTGTTGCTCGGTAAAGTAGTACCTAAGCCCGAGGGTCGATCATTTAAAGACTTCTTGATGTCAGAAATCTGGCTGACCAGCAACTTGTTCAACTCTTCTTGGGACTTCATGAATTGTTTCAACAACTCGTCAGATGAAGGCCCGGTTGGAACAATGGCTTGATTCGGATTAGGAATATCTGGAGCTCGATTGTTCGGATTGGGACCTTGATTTTGAAAATTACCCTGATTAGGGTTGTTGTTTCCATGAAAATATCTCGGATTGAAATTACCCTGACCTTGGTTCCGGTTAAAGTTTCCTTGATTTTGATGTTGGAAACCTTGGTTTTGGAACCCTTGGTTTTGATTGTGAAAACCGTGACCCTGATTGAAGTTACCTTGGTTTTGAAAACCTTGGTTCGCTCTATTTTGATTTTGGCCACGGTTTTGGACATTTTGGTTTTGATTAAAACCAGGAGGTCCAGGATAATGATGATGAGGACGATAGCTAGGGTCCTTAGGAGGGCGATATTGATTGCCTCCTTGATTTTGGGACCCGACTATAGCATGAGCTTCATATGGAGTACCATCAGTAGCTGTGCAATTGTAGTAGGCATGCGGCCCACCACAAGTTACACAGACTTCCACTTTTTTAACCTCAGCAGGGGGGGGGGGGGATTTTGTGGAAATGAAACTTTCTTTGTTTGGGCGAGAACCAAAGCTTGGATTGCTTCAGTGAGCTTGTCAATCTTAGCATCCGTGCTAGATTGACTCACAGAAGATGAAGTAGAAGGTCCCGCATTGATTTGAGAAACAATCGGTTTGCTTCGTGTAGAGCGGACCTTGGACTTGTTTTCTATGATTTGCAAAGCTTCTTTTGTGGTTCTACTCAAGAAATTTCCTCCCGCGGAGGCATTGAGAGAATCCTGATCAGCTTGGCTCACGCCATTGTAAAAAGTATCGAGTTGCATCAACTCAGAGAAACCATGATGTGGACACTTGCGAAGTAATTCTTTGAAACGATCCCACGCTTCACCAAAAGATTCATCATATTTTTGAGTGAACTTGGTGATTTCGTTCTTAAGACTCGTGGTCTTGGAAGGTGGGAAGAATTCATTCACAAATTTTTTGACAAGATCTTCCCATGTCTCAATAGATCGAGGAGGTTGTTTTTCAAGCCAAATCCGGGCTTGTCCCTCCAAGGAGAATGGGAAGAGAAGAAGTTTTATTGCTTCACAAGGGACATTCTTGTACTTGATGGTCGAAGTGATTTTATTGAACCATCGAATGTGAGCATGAGGATCGTCCCTCTCAAAACCGTAAAATTGACTTGAGGTTACAAGATTGAGTAACCCGGTTTTGAGCTCAAAATTATCAGCCACGATGGCTGGAACAACAATGGCATCTCCGTAACCCTCGATAGGTGCTTGGAGAAGCTCACACATGGGGCGGTCTTCCGCCATGGTGACAGTGGGTGTGGCAACAGTACGGATCTCAGATCTGACTGTTGGTGCTGAACGTCGACGAGGTCTTCGAGGTTTCCGAACAAGCTCACGTACTAGGAGCAAAAACCAATTAAAACAAAATCGAGGCAAATCAACAGTGAACTTAAACCAATAATCATGAGCAAGTGGCGATTTATATCTTTGGTTTGGGAACTTATTATGTTCACACCCCCAGTTGGTAGGTGTTCTGTCTTGGTTTGCGACGATTTATTTTTATGTAGAACTATTATTCACAAGAAAGAGACGAATGTTTTTGTGTTTTGTGTATGGGTGAAAAAACTTTTGGACAATATTTTGGTATCGTCTCGTAATCTAAAGTCGTTTTTCTTCAAGAATCACCTTAAAAGAAAACCGAATCAAAAAACGTCACGATCTGTTTTGTTGTTTTTAATTTTTTTGGTGTTTTAACACTTTAGGAAAAGTGTTAATGACTTTTTTTATGTTTTGATTTAAAATTTACAAAAGTAGTGGTATTTGTACAGTGATTGAGGTGAAATAACACTAATCTCAAATGACGCTATAGAAACGGCACACCTCCCCGGCAGCGGCGCCAAAAATTGATTGATGCTAAACCGTCAACTTATATTGACCAAAGAATGGTCAACAAAGTCAAAAAGCCTAGACCAATGCTTCCGGGTAATAAAGGGTATCACCAGGTCGTTATGTCCCGACGAGGTGTGGATTGTGCTTTAGCGTACTTGTGATCGGGTGATTATTCATAGAAAAGGGGTGTGATAAGAATTATTTGAGAATTATGAAATTAAATAGCTTAGGAAAGCTATGTGATTGATTACTGGTATTGAGATTAAGAAGATTTGAGCTAAAACCTAAAGACGTACGTTTTAATTAAAAACGTACGCTGACAAACGAAACAAAAAGTACAACTGAAGGACGGAAAAGGTTACAAGTGTAAAATTATTATTTTTACAATCCTAATAAATAAAGAAAATTTTAAGAAAAAGAAAAACTATTTTTACTCTATTTAATTATTTATTATTAATTAATTACTAATTATCTATTTATTAACTAATTAAACTAATTAGAATTATTAAAAATACTAAAAAGACTTAGAAAATTAAGAAAAATTTTACAAATCTAATTAACCATCGCAGGAATCCTAAAAAATTATAAAAAGTTTATTTTATGTATTTTTAAACTAATTTACTAATTATTATTATAATTACTAATTAATCTCTAATTAAACTAATTATATTATAAAAAATAGAAAATGAACAGTATAAATCCTAGAAAAATTTATAAAAATGTTTTAACTTATATAAAAGCTAGAAAAATTATAAAAACTAGGTTGTACTTTATAAAATCTAATTATGCTATTTAATTACTTAATATTAATTATTAATTAATTAAACTAAAATTAATTCTAAAAACCACTAAAAGACAAAAGAAAAATCTAGAAAAATTTCTAAAATTACTTTGACCTAAAATAGAATTAATAAAAATATAAAAATGATATATTGCTTATAAATAAGCTAAAAATAAAATTAAAATGATAATTTCTATTAAATAGAAGTTATCACTATAATTAAAGTTGGTTTTTGGTGTTTTTTCTTTTTCCAAACTAATTATACACTAAAAACTAAAACTTTTTGTGAAAACACTTTTGAGGTAAACCAGCAATAAGCACTTTGAGTGCTTATTTACCCAAACAGTTGACTTTTGTTGACTGTGGAGGGATTTAAGCTCAAATGGATTAAGGTGGGGTCCACAATGGTGAAAGTTGGTTTCTCTGAGTTAGTTGAACAATGATAAGCAAGTTTTACTCAAATAAGGTGGCTGATTAAGCCACAAGACACAAATAAGCAGTTGGCTTATTGTGATCTGAGACAGATTTGGGACAGAGTTGGGGAGCAAAACTAAGTGGGGTCCACAGGTCAAATGGTCAAACCAATGGCCAATTCTCAAAGCCTGGTAGGAGGGGAGTTGGGCAAAGCTAATTATGGGGTGTGGGACCCACTAGGGTAACCACAAATGACCACCAAAGATGGCTAAGTTGCTGGGGGTCTGAGTGCACAGGGCAATGGGTTGCCCTGCAGGTCAGTTCAAGGGGTGTTTTAGTCCACTAAAAAAAATCACAAAAATATAACAACAATGGAAATCACAAGTACAGCTGGTAGGCAAAATACACAACAAATTTCAAACCTCAGATCCAAACACACAAATCATGAAAATTCTTGCCGTTTTTGTAAAAATCTGAACTATGCACTTTTGTCTTTTTAGGTAAAACTTGCAGTTTGACTTTGGGGAGTTAAGATCTTGATTTACTGACATAGAATACACTAATAAACTTGAATAGGATTAAACTAATGAGAATCAACAACTTACACACCAATGTAACTACTTTTTGGACTACAAAACCCACACAGTTAACTGTGTGGGTTGGATTTGTGTGATTTTGACTTTGGCTACTTGTAGACTTGATTTTTTTATTACTTTGACCTATTTTAACCTTGTTGAGACTATTTTGAACACAAACAACAACCAACACTTATGGGAACACAGTGATATCTTTAAAACCAAACACCCCTTAATTAAATTGTGGTAGGAGTTTTTCAAAGCAAATGATCAATAAATTCCATGAAACCAAAATGTGAGCACTTACACTATTATATTAAGCTTAATTAAGTATTAAAACAGAAGCAACAACACCAACAACTTATACTTCACTAAAACTCTAAAATTTGGCAATTAAGTAAACTATTTATGAGATCAATGGAATTTAATCAAACCAACATTCAATTTTAAGTTCTAAAAACTTAGTAAACAAGATTTGCACAAATACGAACAAGAACAATGACTTATATAGTAAATAGGTAAAAATGGTAAAATGGGCTTACAATGCTTCCAAGAGTAAAATCATCAACCAAGGACCAATATTCACCCTATGGTCTCCCCTGAGACACTAAACCATGTTTCCAAAGCTACTTTGCCTCCATTATTGCTCTGAATTCCAAAAAGCACATCCAAATCCCACAGTTTGACTTTTGTTGACCAACTTTGTACTTTTGAGTTTTTTTTAGCTAAACTGAGTTTTAAGTTACTAGAAGCCTTTATAAAGCTTCATGGGAGCTTAAGTGACCTAATTCAGTCCATAACAACAACTTAATCTAGCATTCATCCATACTTGAAATTTTAATGAAAATTGATATAAACTGAATTTAAGAAAAATGATTGAGATTGATACTGAAAATGAGTCTAAACAATACACTGAAAGCTGGGAGTTACAATTTTAAGCTAAGATTACAACTTGGGAAAATAAAAACGATACTACAATTTTTTTGCTAAAATAAAAACTACTCCTCTGCCACTGCTGCTTCCTTTTCTTTAAATAGGGGATCATTAGGGTTTTTGAAACCCTAATGAGTGAATCCCACATGAATCTTGAGCCATTGGATTACCACCAATCAATCTTGACCATTTGAACAATTTGGCGCCTTTTTCTCTTTTGTCAGGTTGAGGTGGAGTGTGGGCAAAAATGGGCAATTAAAGCCCTTTGGAGTCTTGTTATTAGTCAATGGGGGAGGGTATGGCTGCTGAGGTGGAGGAGGGGGGAGCAGGTTTGGAAGTTGGAGGGGGGGCTGTGGTTGTTGACTTGGTTTGACTGGGAAAGGGGGGAATAAAACGGGGAAGGTTTTATTTTTATTATGAAGTGGGCTGGGGGTGTTGATGTGGAGTGGGATGGAGTCATAAGGTTGGAGTGGGCATGGTGGTGTAAGGGGTTGGACTTGGTTTTGGGTTTGAAAACTATTAAGGGTCCGGATTGGTGTGGTATTTTACACAAGGACCATTTTTGCAATTTAACAAAACCAAGGGGCTGGAAATGTAATTACCCCATAGTATCACCAAGGACCATTGTTGCAAAGTTTAATATTCCCAAAAACCATTTTTGCAATTTTTTAATTTTCAAAAATTCCCAGGGACTATATTTGCAAATTTCCAAACTCCAGGGACCAAACATGTAACTTTTCCAAATTTATCACCCAAAGTCCGTTTTTGATAACTTTTGATTTTTTAGGGACTTGGGTTGACTTTTCTTTCAAAATAAATGCATAGGGACTATTTTTGACAAATTTTGAAACTTGGGAGACTGAAATTGCCAATATCGCAAACTTTGATCGATTTTTATTTGTTTTTGCTCGTTTTGCATTTAAAACACATAAAACACAATCCCTGGGATAATTTAAGTATTTTGATTACTTTTCGATTGTTTTTGTATGTTTTGGCAGTTTAAATACGATAAAAATGATGAGTGTTTGCGCACTTATCATTTTCTCAGGCTTAACAGGTTATATTGGACAAGAAGATGATTTATGTTTCTGGAGGGAAGCTTTCAACGTTCATTTTCTTGGAGGAGGATTTAACCATGTTATCCATTTATCCACAACAAACGAATCAGGGGAGTATTTGTTTCATTCTTTTTACCTTCATTACTTTTACATCCTTTTTATTGAACATTGGGGACAATGTTCAGCCTAAGTGTAAGGGGAGGGTAAATGATGATATGTTAGAGAATGCAATTGCACTTGAGTTTGTTTGTTTAATAGTAGGTGTGTAATAAAACTAAGAGAAATACTTGTTAGGGCAATTTTAGCACCAAATTTAAATTTTTTTTACAACATTTAGGAGTGAAGCTTTAGCCTTAATGAGCATCTCATGGATAGGAGTTGTATGACTAGCACAAAAACCGTACCACTCAAAAAAACTTTCCACCCAAATATGTGAGGTACGCCTTTAGATTTGTTAGGAAAAGCATTCATTATTAGTGCTTATGAGTGTACCGGCAGTACTTAGATTCTAGAACTTCCGTTAGTGATGCATCCCGAGACCGCTAGTAAGACTACATTCGTGTAGTAGGATTTACTACATGATAAGAGGCATTAGGATCACCCTTGTGTTAAACCCGTATCATAATTACTTGACCAATGAAGTCATAATTACTTGACTAGTAAAATCAATTAATTTTTCCCACACCTTTGCGTTGTACTCATTTTTAGTATACGATACCCTTAGTACACCCCTCCGAGCCTATCTTTTTCGTTTCTAACTTTAAGCATTTTACTTAAAGGAAGAATTTGTTTACAATTCACCTCAAATGTGCAACCAAATCGCCTTAGCCTTCCGTGTATGCACTCATCTTTAGTGCATTATTGTTATTTGTTTAAATCCTTAGTTAATTGTCTAATTGATTACATTGTTGCTAAGTCGAGTCATATCTTGCACATATTGTTTTGGGACAATTGGGACTCATGGGTAAAGTACTATTGTTATGGGGTAATGGGGAAGAACATCATATATTACCCCCATATGTGTGTTAATCTTAAAAAGTACTACAAGTGTTTTGATTATCTTGATTCGAGTCATTAGAATCGTTGATTGTAAAGTATGTAAAAGTTTAAGTGTAAGGGGAATGTAAATTCCTTATGATGTATAACAACCCACAAAACACCTATTACTATCATTCCCATTATAAATACCTATAGTAGGTATTTCACATGTAAATTTTTGGTTTTTATATACATTATTACTTGCATGACTCACTAGACCTACTCACGTATTTACACAAGCCAAATAACTCAACACTCACATCCTATAAACCCCAGGTATGTCAAGCATAATATCATAACAACACCATAATAAGTAATTCACCAATCTAAAACACTAAACATAATACAAAACCCTAATAAACCCTAAACTAAAACTTAGGTAGGATTATGTGCTTATCTGAACCTATATGCTTAGTTTAACTAGTATGAATGTGTCCAAGGCTTAAGTATGAGTTTCCTTAGGAATATTAGGATATATTATGCTATAGAATAAACCCTTTAGAACTTAGATACAAACCTCATAAGCCCTAAACCATAATTAGGTCATAGATAACTAGAATTAGGTCTAAACCATCCCAAAACTTCCCCATAGGTCACTACTACTTAGTATAAGCCTTTTAGAACTTAGGAATAGTTATTAGACACCCATAGGACACTAGTCTAGGCACTAAACCATAGGATAAACCCTAGTCTCTTACTAAACACACTTAGGTCATTTAGGTTACAAAACTAGGTCAAACCTTCCCAAACCTTTCCCATAAGTTACCCTCACTTAGAATAAACCCTTTAGGTTTTAGGATTAGTCACTAGACACACTTAGGAACTTAACTTAGGCACTAAACCTTAGGTAAAACCTTAAACACTTAATAAGTAGAAACTAGGTCTAAACTTAACTAAAACAAGTAAAACCTAAACATAAGCACCTCAAACACCTCAACCTAACACCCTCACACCTCAAGTACCTCAACCTAACACCCTAACACCTCTAAGCACACACACAAGTAGGTGCATCACCTACTTGACTAATCCACCCTAAACTACCACTAATCCACCACTAAACCACCACTAATCACCCTTAATCACCTTAAACCACCACTAAACACCCTAAGCAGCTTACAAGCACCTCCAAGCACCCAAGCAAGGAGGTGCATCACCTCCTTGTAAGCTACTTTCACCAAACCGCCTCCACGACTTCACCACCACCACAACCGACCTAAGCTTAGCCCCCTAGCTACTACTAGCTCGTCCTTATCACCATGTAGCCTCAACACATCACCATCTAGCCTTGCTTGCTCACCCCTCCCCCTCCGTGACACCTAAACACCTCGCACCACCCCAAACCGCCTTATCGAGGCTATAAATACCCTCCCCTACCCTCATTTCTTCTTCACACCTCTCCTCTCCTCTCTGCCTCATATTTCTATAGTACTAAGTCGTTAGAAGCCATAAGGAACGAGTAGCTAGGCCTTGGTCGTGTTGTGTTGTGGTTTGAAGTCGTACGAGCCCTAGAAAACCCTAACCATAGTTTTCACCCACGTAAACCCTCCTAGCCAAGTAAGTCTTACATTTAGTTAATTTAGCTTTAGTATAGTCTTAGGATAGATTTAGAATACCTTAGATACCCTAGGAACCCTTGCATGATCCTTGAACCCTTTTATTTGCTAGTTTAAGTTTTAAAACCCTAGATCGAGTCATATACTTGGATGCATGCTATAAGTCATTATTTTAGGTCATATACTAGTTATACATAACCTAGATAAGCTAAAATAAGTAAAACATAGGCTAGAAAACTTAATTACTAGATAAAATATAAGTTACATGCATATTAGGACTAGTTTTGCAAAACTTTACATGCATAAGGGTATATATTGTAAATTCCTAAAATTATAAAGTCTAGGGGACTGTTTTTGACATTTTCTAGAAATTATAAGTAGTAAGGACTAGTTTTGTATAATATTAAAACCCTAGGATAGATAATAAAATAAGTATAAACTAAAAAGGACTAAAAACATAAATATTATAAAGTTAAAGGTCTAAAATGGTAAATATAGAAAACTTAGGAGTCTTAGGTTAGTTGCATAAAATATAGAAGTCTAGGGACTAGTTGTGTCAAGTATAGATAGTTATTAGTATAAGTAATAAAAGTAATATAAATTTAGGGTGGAAAACGTAAATATATAAACTATAATGGTAAAAAGTGAAAATATCATATAAGTATAAAACCTAAATAAAGTTAGAAGAATAACACAATACTAGGGAGCTTCATGTGAGGAGTACTATGTGGATATTTCATTTTTGACGAGTTTGTTGGGTTTACGAATTAAAATGCCCTGACTCCTCGAACGATTATTGCATATACTTCTGAGATATGATGGCCCGAACGGTGATATGATTATAACTAAACCCTAATAACAACATAACTCAATAATAGGAGCTTTTTGAAGAGTATTAACTTATGAATTATGATGGCCCGAACGGTATTATGTTGATAACATAATACAATAGTAGGGAGCTTCAAATGAGGAGTCATATACTTCTGAATTACAATGGCCTGAACAGTGTTATGTT
Organism: Artemisia argyi; assembly: GCA_030686995.1. Lineage (NCBI taxonomy): Eukaryota > Viridiplantae > Streptophyta > Magnoliopsida > Asterales > Asteraceae > Artemisia > Artemisia argyi. The sequence continues at coordinate 24,881,953 of CM060696.1, forward strand.
ATATATAAAACATTAACTTAAGAAACATAAACATGATAACTAAAGCTTGACATACATACAAAACCAACAACACACTAGGATACGTGAGTAAGGCGGTCTAGTTCCCGAGTCACTATTTGCATCACTTAGATTACTCTACACCCAGGTGAGTTCATAGCCTCATATTTTTTAAATTCTTTGAGTTCATAGCCTCATACTTTTTAAATTATGTGAGTTCATAGCCTCATACTTTTTAAAATGCTTTCACATTAAATACTTTACAAACCCTGTGAGGGGGATACATGCTAAATGCTTTACTTAAAACCGAATACAAGTTTTTTTCTTTGGTTATTTGCACGAGTAAACTAACAGCCACCACTACATAACCAAAATTCATGAATCTAATCATTTGGGACGTTTTACCCAAGCGAACGGGAATATAGTTGATAGATCTATTGGAGTTTAACAACTCCCGTTGGTACTAACACCCCACTAGGTGGTACCAATAAGTACTATATTTGAATCCACTGGTATAACTTTGGCAAGTTATCCTTCCATCCCCTCATGTTGGGTCTGCAACCCACATGACCCAGATCATTAAGGTGTGATTCATGAGCTTAGTGCAACCTACTAAACTCCTGATAATTGTGCATGCATCACAATTATCACAAAACTTGCATTTTCCCAGATGGGTGTAACAACTGAACCCAGGGAACTTGTATTCACTAACCCCTAAACCTATGATTCTCACTCAACACCTAGTGTTGACTTTTTAAGCGTGTATTCTAGGTATATTACTTCTATGGATCCATGGTAGAAGGAGGTACTGAACTCGGAGGAATTTTCATGGTTATCATTCAAACACAACCAACCTAACTCTTAGATTTTTGGGACCTCATCAAAATTAAAAGTATATCTTTTATAATTAAAACTCTGATAATTATGAATGATAACTAAATTTCCAAAATGTCTCTTTTCGAGTCGTTTTCTATTACTGTATATGTGATTCTATGAAGTAATACCCCAAATACTTATCCATTGCAATCAGTGAAAAATGGGAGTGTTACATGATGTATTATTTTGGATGGTAGGGTAAGAGTGTATGCAAAAAAAAAAAAAAAAAAAAAAAAAAAAAAAAAAAAAAAAAATCGAAAAATCAAGAAAAAGAAAAAAAGAAAAATAGAAAAAGAAAAAGAGAAAAAACATACGGACTACAATCCCGTTTCATTTTATGTTTGTTTTTTGTTTTGATTGGTTTTTGATTAGCTTTAGTCGAGTCGAGTCTTGGCTTAGCAACGCCACATTGTACATGTAATTGACCATTATGATTAACTCGCCACCAGTAAATATTGCCTTTATCCAACAAAACCGTGTTTATCATATCCCTACACCTCACGCTATAACCCTTTAAAAGACCTCTTTGATAGTTTATCCTAGGTTCTTACGCCAAGTGGTGGAGGTTTGATCCTTTCCCAAGCCTATGGTAATCTATTTGCTATGACAGGTAGTGAGAGATGTTTTCCATTTCCATATTGTGACATATACTTTATTACACCCGAGAGATGTGAGTATCTAAACACTATTTGTGATTTGCTAGTGTATAATTTCCGTGCTTGTTTTTTGTTGAAGTGGAACGATTATTTGTTGCAATTACTTTTATATTAGTGTTAAATGACCCCTAACTTGTATTTTGATTAGAATAAAAACACATTTGCTTGAGGACAAGCAAATCTCAAGTGTAAGGGTATTTGATGAGACGAAAAGTGTACCGCTTTTGGGGGGTCATTTAAGGCCAAAGTCGAGATTATTTGATCAAATATTGCCCTAAATCGTTCCTTTTGTCATTTTAAGTACTTTTGAGAGAAAATTTTCAAAAGGAAGCATTTTGGACGTTTTTGGATCAAAAAAGTGAAGAAAACGACAAAGTCTCAAAATCATGTTGAAAATTGTACCTGACGGCGTCAAAGATTGCTAGTGACGGCGTCAAGACTTGACAAAGAGGTGGATAAATCAAATTACACGTGACGCGCCAGAGAGGTTTTTGAAGATTTGTACATGATGGCGTCACCAAGGCCATCAAGAATAAATTGCACGTGACGGCCAAGACCAAGTTTGTACATGACGACGTCAGAAGTGGATCTAGGCAATACGAGTATTATTTTGGCGGCGAATTGGTGGCGTCAGACTCTACTCTTGACGCCGTCAGATTGTAAAATCTATATATACTTTTCTAGTTTTCATTCAATATGTGCAACTTTGAAGGGAGAAAACCCTAGACGAATTTACTGCAATTTTGAGGGTTTCCAACCCTTGTTTCATCCATGCTTAATTGAAGATAAGTCTTCCAACAAATCATTCAATATGTCTATGTATTGTTTGATTATATCTTATGCTTGTCTTCTCTTTAACATGCTAGGCTAGGTTTTCTTTGTGTTTGCTTAGATGTAATGAAACTTAGATATTGATTATTGGTTGGTTGTTTGTTTATAATTATTGTGGATGAATGAATTCGATGTTAGGCTTAAGAAAACTGGCAGACTTCCAATTGGTAACTTGCTTGAACGTCTTAAGAAACATAATCGGAGGTGTACTACGATATATTGGCTATATTTAATGCATAGGTAACTACTAATGAGGCCATGTTAGGAGCTAGTAGTCGGCTCGACATAGGAAGAGGTAGAAGCTTATAGAGTTAGGGAAGATCGTACACGGCCCTACGAATGGTATTAAGGAATATAACCCGTCATCCATGAAATTGTAACAAACTAATCAACCGGTGAAAGATAGCTAGGGAGTAGTGAAATCTAAGTAAACATATTCTCTCTCATTATTGTTTTAGCAACAATTAGCTTAAGTTTATTTTATTTTATTTTGATTGCATCTGTAGTTATTTGGGTTAGTTACTAAGTCCGCCCACTCCTTAAAAACCCGAGATTTTTACTTGCTTTCCATAAAATATAAAAATACAAAAAGAATCATCCCTCACCTCTAGACCTAGTTTAATTGAGTTTTAACCCTAGCGAACACTATTCTTTGAGTTAAACGATCAATCCCCCGGTACTTGTCACTATACTATACTACACGGTCAGGTACACTGCCTAGTGGGGATTGCAAGCTTCTCAAGATCCATTGAGAGATAAAACCTTTTGCGAAGGCGCAATTCCACGCATCAACTGGGCATCACATGTATAACGGAAAACGTTATATCAAATGCTAAAAGGAAAACATTATGTTTACATATAACAGAGTACCATACATAGTTGATATAATAATTTAGTGGTCATAATGATGTCATTATATATGTTTCAATGGTTTCAACAGCGTTGTACTTGTAGCTTGTTTTGTAGTATTTCAGTCATCATGATTTGTGTAACCTTCATTTAGTTACCGCCACCGCGTTCATCGAACCACCACCACGTTTTCCAGGCCATCATTGTTGTTTGTTTGTTAGCCAGATTGTACCTTATTAAATTTATGAAGGGTTTTTCTAACTTGTGCCCTAAGGGTATAAGTTAAGCACATCAAAAGTAAAACAAAAGTACATTGGGACCTACATAAAAGTACACTTGTCTGTACTTTTATGTGGATCCCTGTGTACTATTTCATGGGCACCTGTGTACTTATGATGTGCTTAACTTGTGCCCCTAGGGCACAAGTTAAAAAAACACATTTATGAAAAATGTTTTTTAGAAAACTGAAAACTAAAATGGAGAAGAAGAAGAAGAAGAAGAAGAAGAAGAAGAAGAAGAAGGGCATTTAAGTCATTTCAAATGAGAGAAAAATATTTAATTAAGCATAATGACAACTGACGTGAAACATTTTTAAGTCGAATGACAATTAAAAAAGTAGAGAAGGCATAATGATTTTTTTATGATAAGTACATTAAGCATTTATAGCTTTTACCCTTATAAATATGTTTATATATATATATAAACGTATTTAAAAAAGTATATAAAAAGTACATAAAATGTATATAAAAAAAGTATATAAAAACATATATACAAGCCTATTTAAAACCATATACAAAAACGTATATAATAATGTATACAAAAACTTATATAAAACCGTATAAAAATTGTATAAAAATAAATATAAGAAGGGTTTTGTAATAATGTATATAAAAACCTATATAAAATGTATATAAAAACGTATATAAAACTTATTTAAAAGCATATATAAAAACGTGCAAAAACGTATACAAAAGCTTATATAAAAATGTATAAAAAGTATATAAGAACATATATAAAAATGTATATAAGAATATTTTTGGAATAACGTATATAAGAACGTATATAAAAAAATATATAAAAATGTATACAAAAACATATATAAAGCATATAAAAACGTATATATTTATATAAAAACGAAATGAAGAAAAAAAAAACTTTAAATAAAACAAAAATTTCAAATTATAAGCGGCCGTTAGTTTAAAGGATGGACACTACAACGGCCGTTGGGCAAAAAGGCTAATGTATTACTAATAACGAAATCCACTGAACGCCGGTTAGAACCAGGGACCAAAACTTACCCAAACGTTTCTCAAAGGGATGGTATCTGCACTTTTGAAATAGTTGGGATGTAAGTTGCAATTTGGCCAAAGTTCAGGGACGATTTATGCAATTTACTTATTGTGATATGTATTGTATTTTTATTTTTATTTTTTTGTTTTTTTTTCTACTTGAAACTTTCTGGACATCACATGAGATATTTTCTTTATTTGTAACATATGTCACATGAGAGATTCGCCTTCTATAATACATATTTTGTAGTAGGAGTTGGGATCCCTTGCAAAGGGGATGCAAATTAAAAAGTCTAAAAAAACTTTCCCACTATCCGATCATATAGTTATTCAATCGCACGGTGTAATTTAAATGGGAAAAAAGGATGTTCCGTTATACTAAAAGGATAAAACAATCATTTAACAAACAAAACCCATCATATCTATCTACCCTCATCTTCTCACTCACATTCATTTCACTCTCTATTCTCTCTCAATTCTCTCACTAAAAAATTGGGGAAAAAATTAGGGTTTTGATTCTCATATTTCCGATCTAAATCTCCGATAATCTACTCGATAAAATGAATCCTAATTGTAAGTTTATCAATTATTCTAATTCATACATCTAATTTCCCTATCCAGGTTTTTAATTTCTCTAATTTTTTTTCTTTAATTTCCCCCCAAATTTTACTATTTCGTAGAATTTTGTGAAATTATTATTTTTATATGGGTTTTCTAAGTTACTAATGTATGTTGTGTTTTTGGGATAAAATTTGATTTAATTATATTTTTTGTGATTTAATTAAGGGTATTTAAAGTGATCATTTATTTTGCGTGTTGTTATGTAGATGATGTTATAAATTTTGGGGTTTTTATTTTTGAGATTATAAATTTGCTTGCTTGTATTTAAAATTGATTTTTATTAAAAAAAATTATTTTTATTTGTCAAATTGATAAAAAGTTTTGATTTTTATTTGTTTTTTTTGTCAAATTGATAAAATGTTTTGATTTTTATCAGTATTTTTGTTATGTTCATCAGTATTTTGCTCAGTATAATATGTTTAAAAAAAATGTTCATCAGTATTTTGTTCATTTAATCAACAGTTATTGTTTTGTTCATCAATTCTTGCCTATCATATTTTGGTTCATCAATTATTGTCATGTGTTATTGATTGCTCCTGAATAGTCAGACAATATTGACCAAGGTAAATGGTCAGCAAAGTCAAACGGCTTGGTCCAAATCTCCAAGGAGTATAGTGTTTCCCCGGGTCGTTTAAGTCCCAGCGAGGTGTGCAATTGTATTTGAGAACGTTTTAAGTGATCGGGTGATTTATCAGAAGGATCAGGATTTTGATTATTATGATTACAGTAAGATATTATGATTAAGAATAGCTTAAAAACACTATATTAACAATTACTGATAATCAGATAAACTAAAAACGTGAGTTAAATCTGAAAACGCGCGTTTGAATTAAAATAAACGCAAACGCGCAAAATAAAAAGTGAAACGGGAGCAAATAAAATCCTACGGTTATGAAAATTATATTTTTACAATCCTAATGATAAAAGAAAATTTTAAGAAAAAGAAAAATAATTTTTACACTATTTAATTAATTACTATTAATTAATTACTTTTTAATTATTTAAATTATACTAAATTATAACTAATTATGATTTTTAGCTAGAAAAATTAAAATAAAATTTAGAAAATTTTAAAATAACCTAAAACTATTTTTAAAACAGAAATTGTATTTTTCCTACTTTTTAATTAATTATTATTAAATAAAAACTAATTGTTAATTAATTTAAACTAAATTAAATTATAAAAATACTAAATGAAATGACAAAAATCTGAAATAATTACTAAAAATACTACAGGCTATCAGTAACCCAAGAAAAATTTAAAATCAGAAAGTGCTTATAAATAAGCAGACAAATAAGCCAAATTGGCTTAAATAGAAACTATCACTTTTTTATTTTTGGTTTTTCTTTGATTTTCTTTTTCAAACCTACTTAACTACTGATTCTAAGAAACTTTTAGGAAGGTACTTTTATTATAGCTTATTAATAAGCAGTTTGAAAAGCTCACAATTTGACAGAAAGTCCTAACAAGCTTGAACTTGTGGATTTTTTAACAAGAAAGCTACCAATAAGCGATAAGCTAATGAATAAGCTACAAATTACTGAAGTGCATGTGGAATAAGCTAAAACTACAAAAGAAGTACTCAGAATAAGCCACAAGAGTCAATTAAGCACTTGTGCAATAATCAAAGGCCAAAGAGGCCTAAAAGTGCAAACTGCAGCCTATTGTCTGGCCCATAGGTGAGGTTGGGAGACCAAACCAGATGGTGATCTAAAGAGGTAGCCTGAGGGGCTTTCCAAAAATCCCACAAGCTCAGGATAAGCTTAAGTAATGAACAAATGAAGGGCTTGGGAAAAAGGCCACAACTCACTGAATCAGTGGCATGGTTTAGTGTGAGAATTGAAAGAAACAAGCCAAAAGCTTATCCCACAAGCTCACAATTCAGAGATAATGGTTACCAAGGCTTGCATGATCTCAAATTCTACTCAAACAATCTGAAGTTAAAAATTTTCCAAGCTTATGCAAGTCTGAAAGTCCAACAGTGGTGAGGTTAGAACTTAAGTGAGATTTATGAAATAAGCAAATTAGCCCAATAAGCACTTAGGCTCAAACCAAGAGTAAACACAACAAGCCACAATCTTAACACACTAAAATGCTAATAACTACCTGCTACAACAATTAAAGAAAAAAGAAATCAAACAAGCTCAGTTCTGTGTTTGCTGTTGCATACAACAGACCTGGGAAAAATTAGCAAGTTTAGGGGCAAAAATAAGCAAACAAATAAGCAAACAAAGAGAAACTAAGCATACAAATAACAAGACAACCTAAGTGGCTATCCAAAGCACCAAAAATCAAGGTAATAGACCAAAAATTGAGCAAGTTATGGGCCTAGGAAAATCTAGTCAAGCTGGGTGCAGGGCAACAGATGCTCAGATGGGGTACTTTGAGCCAATGCACAGGAAAAATAAAAAATGCTAAAAATAAACAAAAAATAGCACCATGAAGCTGAGCTTCCAAATGTTAAAAACCTTCAAAGACTCAAAAGCTGAATGTGAATAGTGAGACCATGAAAAATCTCCCAAAAATTGGTAAACTGAGTGACTATACAACTTTGACTTTTAGAAATTTTCAGATATTTGACTTTCATGAACTTTTAATTGGTCCTACTTACTGATGATGATATATTAAGTGATAATAATCCTAGATTAAGCTATTTGAACTACTTTGCAACAAAATCAATGGGTTTTGGATCTAAAATTACCAACAGTTGAGTCTAAATGGTGATTACAAATGGATTTGACTATTTAACTTAGTGAGTACTGATTTTTATGTTCTACTAGACCTAATATCAACTAATGTGACTCATCTAACCCATTTTTAACCACTGAAACAAGGTGAGACGCAGTATACCCCCTGAGCCAAACACTACTTTACAAATTAAAATAGCAATTTTATGAAGCAAATGGCTTATCTAATCCAAGGATTTGATATGTTAACTGATGTTAGGCTAAAATTAACATATTTAGGCAAAAACAAACAACATTCAACAACAAACAACTAACAATCACAGATTATGCTAAAAAAAATGGAAGAGTTTTACAAATTGATCCAAGCACAGAACTGAAGTATACAAGGACCCAATACCACAATCCTAATGCTCCAAAGAGCTCTAAACCCATTGCAATCCAAAGTATGCATTGTTTCAATTGTTCTTCCTCATTCTTCACTGCTTTTTATTTTTACACTAATTTTTTTTAATGATTTTCTAGTATTTTAAATGAAACTGCTTCAAAAGCTTTAGAAACCTTTAAAAACTTACTTGTGTGCTTAAAGGAGCTTATAGGATCAAGAAACTCCAACTTTTAACAATCTTAAGTCAAAATGAGACTTCCAAAGAAAATATGATAAAAATTGAAAATGGATCAACAACTGAAATTGAAGCCTGAATTAAGTTTGGAATACACTAAAAAGCTTAGTAATACAATTTGTAAATTAAAAGATACACTGGTGATTTAAGTTTAACGACTACTACAATAAGCTATACTACACTAAACTACTAAAAACTACATTAACAAACTAGCCAACTCTTCTCTGCTTCCCTCCCATCTTTTTATAAGCGAATGGGGTTTTTAGGACCCACTGAGCATTTCCCATCAATAACTTGGACCCTTGGATTACTTGGGATGATCCTAGCCATTTATCCATTTTGGCGGGAAAAATTGGTACAAGCAATTTGGGCACTGATAACTTGGAGGGGGTAGGTTTTGTTATTAGTGGTGGAAAGGTAGTGTGGCAGGGGTGGAGTGTTGGATTAGTGGTGTAGGATAGGGTGTGATGATGGTGTTTGGGTGGCAGGAGTTGGTTTCACGTGAGAAGAGGGAAAGGGAGGGTCAATCCCTTTGACCTGGTATTATTATTAACCAGGGAGTGTTTGTTGGGCTTGGGGGTAATGGGCTAGGAAAAGGTTATGGATTGGGTAGTGGAGTGGGCTTTGGAGTAATAAGGAGTGGGGTGGTGTTGTTGTGGTATTGTTTGATTTGTAGTTAAAATTATCCTAAGGACTAAATGTGCCAAAACTGAAAATTGAGGGGTAATTCTGCCAATTTTCCATAGATGTATTCAAGGGACCATTATTGCCAAGTTGTAATTCCATAAGGACTTTTGAATTTCATTTTCCAACTTTAAATTCCCGGGGGCCAAAATTGTCACTTTTGAAACTTGAAGGACCAATTTCGCCAATTCGTGAAAATTATGTTCCAAGGACCACAAGCACGGCAGATGCCGTACAGTTGAGTGGAAAAGGAAAGCGAGACCTTACCTCTTTTTCCAGGCCTGTTCGGACATACGGTTCCCACGGGAGATCAAGTTGATGAGCCGTGTGATGGGAAACCTTCCCGTACGGTTCGCTGTCATTTCTTGATTCTTGGGGGACTTTTGTTGACTTTTCTTCAAAAATAGATCTCTAGGGACCAATTCTGACATTTTCTATAAGGCGGGGGACTGATTCTGCCAATTTTGCAAACTTTGCTCATTTTTCGTCTGTTTTCAATCGTTTTGTACCTGTAACACATAAAAACACAATCCAAGGATATTTGTAGTATTATATGACATATCTGTGTGTTTTCAACTATTTTTACAGTCTAAATGGGTATAAAATGATGAGTATTTACACACTCATCAGTTATGTTTTATCAACTGTTTTTGTTTTGTTCATCAGTTGTTGTTCATCATCTTTTTGATCATCAACCACTATTTTTTCATTAGTTAGTATAAGGTATTGTTCATCATGTTCATTAGTATATTAAAAGCAAATCACATTTAGAAAAAATTGTTCATCGGTATTTTTTTTATGTTCATCATGTATTTAGGTATGATGAAGGTGATCTGTTTTAGTTCATCAGTTGTTGTTGTTTATGCGTTGTTTATGAATAGTGTATTTGGGTATGATAAAGGTGATCTCTTTTGGTTCATCAGTTGTTGTTGTTTATGTGTTGGTGTTTATTTTCAGCATGTACATTGTTTGCTTGTAGATGAAGTTTTGGTTCATTAGTTATTTGTTATGTAACGGGAGCAAATAAATAATTACTGATTTAAGAGCAGTGTCTTTGTTTCTGAAAAAGTTAATTTGTATTTTTTTGTGAATTATTATTTAGCTGAAATTCATGAATAAGTATAAACTAACTGATGAACCTATGATAACATAATAGCTAAAAGTCAATAACTAATTAACCAATAACTAATTGATGAACCTATGATAACAATAGCTGAAAGTCAATAACTAATGAACCAATAGCTAAGTGGTGAACTTATGATAAGATAACCTATGATAACACAAATAAACACAAATCAACTAATTGATGAACCTATGATAACATATTGGATAAAATAAAGAAACTGATAAACTTAAAATAAACTGTGAAAACGTAGAGGGGTGGGGGTGAATACGTTACCGTTTAAAACTATTCAAACTTGTTGTATCAAATATCTATTCTTAGCTTGTTCTAATATGAAAGATGTTAAGTTTAGTTTATGACTAGCATAAACTTAAGACATGTTATCACACAAGCATAATCAACATGTCACAACACAAACAATCACATAATGCAAACATTAAAGTAAAGCAATAAGTAAAAGGAAAGTGCAAACCGAACACGAGGATTTATGGTGGTTCGGTCACGGATCTCCTCTCTGCCCTACTCCACTCCTCGAGTACCCAACTCGAGAGTTACTTCACTAGATCAACAACCTCCCTTCTCGGTGGAGAAAATCTTACAATCGTCGCTTACAATTTATCCGGTACAAAGCTAGATACCGAGTTCTTTTACAAGGTACAACCACTCCTATCGTCACCTATACAATATTTTCGACACTAAGCTAGATGTCGAGTTCTTTTCCAAGGGTACAACCACTCCCGCTATGTTTTGTGGCCCAACATAAAAACTGTTAGGAATACAAATATTCCTGTAAAAGTCTCGGTCACCTGATGATTGTAATAGCATTAAGTTAGCTCGTAGTTAGTTTATTTATAAGTTAGTTAGTATTAGTGTAAGTAACACCGTGGAAGAAGGACGGGTCTTCACCCACTGTATGCCTGATCCACAGCCCGGGTGTGGGCGTTTATGTTGTAAGTATAAATACCCCTCTCCACATGTGGAGAGGGTTGGACCTTCATTCAAACTTAATTTAACATTCTCTTTTCTCTCAAGGTTCTACTCTCCCTCTCTTTCTTATTATTCCAACGCCACACACACAATCCACAAGGAATCATGTTTCCAACTTAATTAGTATTCTACAATTGGTATCAAGAGCCAAGGTTTCATCTTAGGGCCTTGTAGAATCGGATTTAATGTGGTTTTGTGTTGTTTTTGTGATTTTGAAGTCACTTTCTTGTAAAACATCTTGGTTTGATCTTTTTAGTGTTATTACACATGTTAGTGATGTACTTTTATGATCATTGGTGTTAGTAGTGCATTGTGTTTCAGTTGGTCATACCGTATCTTTAATCTACTTGAAGTTTGGATTAGGTTTTGGGCGGATTTCTAAGTTGCAGTTAAGTCTACTGTTCCATTGCCTGTCTGCGTTTAAGTTCTGATATCTGTGGTTAGGTTGACTACGATTACTATTTTGGGAATACAAACAAATCGCAAGGAAAGTGACAGATTTGGATTTTTGTATACTGCGATTAGCTCTTGCGATTAAGTAGTCTGCGGTTAGCTTATTGTGGTTAGCTCACTGTGATTTGCTTTCTGCGATTAAGTATTCTGCGGTTAGGTCTTTGTGGTTAGCATATCTTGCGGTTTGGGTATTCTGCTTCTGCGATTAAGTATTTTGCGGTTAGGTCTTTGTGGTTAGCATATCTTGCGGTTTGGGTATTCTGCGGTTGGCTCCCCTCTGCGTTTATCTCCTTGATTGCGGTTATCTCCTAACTTGTGATTTGCTCCTTAATTGCGACTAACTCACCTGAGTTTAGTTTGGTTCTCATATGTGTGGTATGCTTCAGTTACAAATGGAAGGACCAGTATCGTATGTTGACTCTAGTGCATAATCATGCTCGGACCTTAAAGAGAATGCGACTCCTCAGTCAAGCAAATTGCTTGAATTGGCAAGAGAATGTCACATTGAATGCTTTCAAACACTTCAGTCACATCTTTCTATGCTGCTAGAGGGCAATGGATTCACAATGGGATTTGAACGTGCATTCATCACACTTTTCGGTCAAGATGTTCAAACATTCACAGACATCATGATCTTGAATTTGGATCAATTACATCAACAATTGGTCAGAATAGAAACATCTAATGAGGGATCCTCGGCTGCCCTATGTGTGCTCAGCAAACAACTTCATAGCTTCTTTAACTCTAAATCCTCCATGATCTATGATTACGACAGTCAGATGACTATGAAGTGCTTCGCTGACCACACAAATATAGATGTTGAAACCTACAGAGATATGCTACGTCAAAACTTGGATAAGGTTAAAGAGTACATCGAGAGACAGCCAATACATGAACCAGTGTATGATGACAAGGCTGAGACACATGGTGGACAATCAAGTGATTGTTTGGGTTTGGGTTTAACAGTGGATGCTAAGTCTGTCAACACTGAACTCATGGATTTAGAAGATGATAAGAGTGTCACTTCTGATAAGTTGGTGACCCAGGCTATGGAGAACATACTCACACCGGACTCAAGCAATGAGGTATCGTCAATTGATCAATACAATACACCATCTAACGTATGTCACCATACAGATCAAAGTAATCTTTGTTATAACACAAATATGTTGAAACAGACTGACAGTGTATTACTCTTCTCTAATTCAACAAATATGTGTTATAAAGGGGGAGAAAATGATCAGTATGATGTCTTCAAAAATGATCTGTTTGATGAAAGCCCTTGTCTCAAAGTTGAGTTTTCTAAGACAATGGACCAGAACATGGTTGAAAAACAGACATTTAACCAACTCCAAAAAAGGTTCTCACAATTACAAAAACATTGCATTGAACTTGAAATTGAAATACAACGTAAAGAAGAATGTCTTCAAAACTGCAAACCGTGTCTAAATCCGGAATTGCCTGATCTTAATGAATATTTCATGATTAACAATCTGAAAACTCAGCTGCATGACAAGGACTCTACTATCAATAGTCTTAAAAATCAGATCAAGATGTATGAGCAACGTAATGATGCCAAATGGAAACACGATACTTATGAAACTAAATGCAAAATGGCTAAATTACGTGTGGAAAATGAGACTCTTAAAGTAAAATGTAAAGAAATGTGTGAGTCACTCAAAGAAATAAATGCTGAGAACATCAATCTGCTACTCCACAATTTACTAAACACAATGATCTCTCTGCTCAAAGTCTGACTTCATGTCCTAAAATTCCTGGTGAGCACATCGTGCCAAGTTATGTTTCAAAGAGTCAAATGAGCCTTAATCTTTCAAAACCATCTATCTTGGGAAAACCAGTCTTGAAAACTGTTGGTTATCAAACCACCATTAGACAACCAAATGCTTTTATTTCTGAAAGACCTAAATTCTCAAAAACTCGATGTGTTTCTCAAGTAGATAAAAAACGTGCTTTGATTAAGTTTGTGAGCTCAAAACCTAAAATTCATAAATCAAATGGTCATAAACCTGTGATACCGTTGAGACATAGACCAAGGAAATCTGACCGTCTAATCATTCACCACAAGAATGTCACTATGCATGAAATAACATGCAGGCTTAGATCTTCTTGGATATGGGTACCAACTGGAAGGACATTCGTGATGAATGGTCACAAATGGTCACATGTGTGTACCATAGACACTGGTTGTTCAAAGGGATTACACAACAGGTCCACGAAAACCCGTGTGTGGCTACCAAAGACACAGATATCTCCCACGACTGGAGACATGTCTACTCACATGTGAGATGACATCATGTGGACTCCTGACTAATTCTTTTCAGGACTCGTATTTCACCTTTCACCTACTGATTTGTTCCCTGTATATGCTTTATGTCAGTAGTCTGTGTACATATAGTGTGTTTGTTTTACATTCATTCTACTTTCATGCTATCTTTCTGTGTATATTTTCTTACTACACATTGTGTCTATATGCTTGCTCTTCGTGCTATGTGTTGCTTTAGGTAGTCTGTTGTTTCTCATATCTGGCCTCATGGTATTATATGTACATCCTGAAGACTTTCTCATCACTTGGGTATCACTCATAACTTCATGGACCAATCTTGTGCACCTGTATCATTGTCTAAAGTGTGGTAGTGTAGTACAAGGACTGTTTGTGTCATTATAGCTAAGTGTATCCCATCACATATTTAAGAGGTTACTTTTTGCGATTAAAAAGTTAACCTCAACACCTCTTGCTATTTACTCTCACGTCTCTCGTTCTCCACTCACTTTTATTGCGATTAGTCTTGATTGTTTCCCTTGTTGATTATTTGTTGGTACGTCAAGTGTTTAATCTACACATTTACTATAACTTTCCATGATTTCATATTCTCACGAGTTGCATTATTATAGGTGGGAATACGCGTTGCTTGTTATCTCGTGTAATTGCATTTTTGACAATAGGTTAGATCACACTTGCTCTCTACTGCGTTTAATTGTTCATTAACTGCTTATGTGTGATATTCATGGATGTGAGTGTGAGATTTTGGTTTTGTTAGGGTTGCGTTTAGGGTGGAAATACCTTGTGTAGTACCTTAGGTGTTGGGTAGGGAATTGTATTGTTGTTTACTTTGATTGAGTGATCCTGTTGTCATCCTTGGTGTTAATCGTAAGATCTGATGGTTTGTATCGGAGTGTGTGGAGTACTCTTTTCTGCGGTTAGCGTATGTTCTTGATTGCGGTTAGCGTAGACTCTTGACTGCGGTTAGCATGAGTTCCTCATTGCGGTTAGCGTAGACTCTTACTTACGGTTAGCTTAAGTTCTTGATTGCGGTTAGTGTAGACTCTTGACTGCGGTTAGTATGTGTTCTTGATTGCGGTTATCGTTTACCCTGATTGCGAGTTTCTCCTTAACTGTAACTGCGATTAGCTATTCTTGCGTTTAACTTGCTATGCGTCTACTATGTCTTGCGATTCAATTGGTTGTGTTTAATTATGACTTTGACTGCGGTTAAGTAGTTTTTGCGGTTACCTGCACTTGCGTTTAAAGTGGTGTGCGATTCAATTGGTTGCGTTTATCTTGACTTGTTGTGGTTCGCTTGTTTTGCGGTTATGTCACCTAGTGGATTACTCACTTTGCGATTAAATTGAGTTTGCGGTTAATTTGTTTTTTGGGCTTCTTATCTTACGAGTATCCTGTCCTAAGAGTTAATGGTTCTGCGTTTAACTCTTGCTGGGAGTTATTTTGACTCACTTTGTCTAGCATTGAATTTCTGTCTTACGACAATTATGTCAATCTATGTTCTCTCTAATTAGGTGTGCACTGCTTGTTTGTTAGTATATGGGTGTCTAATTATCTATGCATTGCTTGGTATGACCCTATGGCACTCATTCTTGTCTGTCCTAATTGATATTCAATGTGATGTATGATATCCCTCATGAGTGCTTATCACTGTTCTAGCATGGTTCTTGGCCCTGATAATATCTCCTTACCATGTGGTGCTAGGGTTTCACTAGTTACTAACACTCAATGTCACATGGTTTGCTTTCTTTGGTGATTTGTGTCAAATGCAGCTATTATGGCAGAACCTAGTATCGAAGGACCATTGGCTCCACCTGTTTGCTCTGACAACGACATTCTGCCATTCAACAAGTGGGTAGCTATTGGAAAAAGCAACTGCTATGTTAAGACTGATAGACCTCAGAATCATCCCATATTCAGAATGGCCCTGGACATACTGAAAAACACCACTTTCTTCAATGCCTTCACCGCATCCTCCTCAATCCCATCCATCTATATCCAACAGTTCTTGAACACTATATGCCATGATAGAGCTACCAAGACTTACAAGTGTCAGCTGGATGAGCATTGGGTGAACATCACAATGGAAACTCTTGGTAGCGCACTGTAGATATTGCCAACGGGTGACAATGTTGAATACACTCCCCCACCTAATCCCGCTACCCCCATTGACTTCGTCAATGAACTTGGGTATCCCACTCAGGTATCTACGCTTTCCACGGTTATTACTCACGACCTCTATCAACTATGGAGGGCAATTGCAAGCCTTATCAACTTGTGTCTGACGGGCAAAACATCTGGGTATGAAAGACTTAGAGCTCCATCTCTACAAATTCTTTGGGGCATTGTTAATGGTAAGAACATCAACTTTGCTGAACGGATCTGGGAGGAATTTAGTCAGTCCATTCATTCTTTCTTGGTCGATAAGGCAACCTTGAAGCAAACAAAGATGGTAAGAAAAGATCATCCAAGCTCCTGATTCCAAGCATTCGCTTCACTAAGCTGATCATACTAAGTCTTCAACGATCTCTCAAATTCCACCCTAGAGATGAATCTCCTCTTCATCAACCCACAGATGAACATCCAGTTGGGTTCCTCAAATATGATGCAAAGAGTACAAGCGAGATAATCTTCGGTATGGACATTCCCACTGCCCTACTCACTCGTGATATACTGACTGAACTGTATTATGAGGAATATCTTAAACTTCTGAAGACAAGTCGGGAAGCATCTGCTAATGAGCCCTCCCTATCCACTAAGTCTGAAAGAACCGCATCCAAGAAACGCAATGGTGTAACTACCTCAGATGCGTCCTCTGAAGGAACTAAACGAGTAAAGCGGACCACAGGAGGTAAAAGAACCAGCACCAAGAATAAACCACCAAGTGTTGAGGATCCTAAAGTTGCGCCTAGCACCACACAGTTGCCTCTCACAGAAGAAGAAATTGTTCAAATGGCAACTGCTGAAAGTTTAAAGGATGCATACATGCCACCTGTGCCACCAGTCAGTGGTGTCAGCATCAGAGAACCTGTGTCCGACAAGACATCACAACTCCAGCATGTGGTAGGAAAATGCAAGGATGTTGCTAAGGGAGAACTGGCTGCACACACTCTGTTGAAAATATCATCTCCTGCCTCCAAATCGACCAGCTCCAAGTATATCCTCAAAAAACGATCACCAACATCCTCATCTGCCAGAATATCTCCTGACAAAGCTTCATCACCAAGTCTTGGGCAACCCGCTAACACAAGCGGATCTGAGACTGATACCAGCTCAGCTCTCAAAGGTGATGAATCTAACTTGGCTACACAAGATGTTACCAGTCACCAACCGGTACAGGATAAAACTGTTGAGTCTGTAACACCAATTGATCCACTCAATGACGAATTTGTATCTACTGCTTATCCGGATCTACAAGGTAACTTCAAACTGAAAACTGATGATCCTAAGCTCGCCGTGGAACCTGACAGCTCTACTGGAACCCTGGCATCGTACAAGAATCTGGATACTTTTGGAGATCAATTCCTCGTGGATAAGCCGGATGATGCTGAAGGTGACAAGTCTGGTGATGAGCGAGAAGAAGTTGTGTCGATGGTTGATGTGCCTATTGAGCAAGACAATTCCACCATTCCTACCAGGTCTGCACCAATTCCTACTGCAGGTCCTGACAACACTGACACCCCACAAGCAGCTACAACTCAAGAGAAACCGACTGAATCTGCCACTCCTGCTACCACTGAGAAGAAACTGGATCTGAATACATTAGCTGGAATGATAGCTGATATTGTTCAACATAACCTCACCATCCATGAGAAGTTGGATAAGCATGCCTCCTTAATTCAAACACTAGTAAATCTTGATCTGCCAAAAACAATTACTAATCACGGCAGCAGATTATACAAGTTGGAGCATCTTGACCTTGAACGACAAGTATCTCAGGTAATCAACGAACAGGTAGCTGAAGCGGTCAGCATTGCTCTTGAAGCTCCCCTCAGATCCAGATTCAAAGACCTACCCATCAATGATATGAAGGTAATTCTGCAGAACAGCATGTATCAACAGGGTCAACATACAGGACATGATGCTCATGTCAAACTGTATGAAGCATTAGAGGCCTCCATAAAACAAGATGACGCTGAGGAACACGCCAGAGACATGGAAATTGAAAGAAAAAGAAAACAGAGGCGTCAGGGTCATCCCAGGCCACCATCTGGATCACCTCCTCAACCACCTCCACCTCCACCACCTGCTGGGGCATCTAGTCCATCAGGCACTCCTTCTCTGCCTGGTGGGTTTCATGCTCCTAGTGGACCATCACAACCCACCTCATCACCATCTCACAAACAACAAACTGACAAGTCATCCAAGTCAGCACCTTCCAAACAGGCCAAACAAGTTAAGTATGCTGACGTTGGTACAACTTCTATTGCATCTCAAGTCAATGATGATCTTGTCTTCAATGAAGCATCTGTCGTTCCTCAGTACTCTGATTCTTCCGATGACGATGACGATGATGCCTCTACGACTCATATCCTTGGAAGACAGTGGTGGAAATCATTCACCAGAAGTGACTCCAATGATCCACCGCATGTTCTCTTAACTAAGGCTGACAAAGAGACATGGTGGACACCCGATGACAAGAAATCACAATCACCTGAACCTAACAGGACAATTCCTTCCTCCGATCAGCCAACCAATGACAACAACTGGATCAATGCCATCACCACCAGTTTCGTCCCTCCATCCGAAGACTCTCTACTTTCACAAACTGGTGATATGGGGACATTCATCACATGGTTCTGTAAGAAGCGTGGTCTATCAAGGCTTACTTAAAAAGACCTGGAAGGTCCGGATTTCAACATTGTCAAAGCATTTCATCAGGATGTTAATCATCTACAATACCAGATGGAAGAGTGCGACAAAATGTTCAACGACATTGTGGATGAAGGGATCATGAAGTATAACTACAACAATCCACTTCCTTTGGGTGGAACTCCTGGAAATGTTACTATCCAAGCAGAATTCTTCTTCAACAAAGACCTCGAATATCTTAAGCTTGGGAGTAGACAATGCAAGTCGGCCTTGTCCATCACCAAGATGAAAGCTGCCCTCTATTCAGATATCGGGTTGGAACAGCTTGTCCCTGACAGTATGTGGAGTACTCAAGAATGTGACTACGACATCTCGGCATCTCTGGGTATTTCTCACTGGTGGCTGAAGAAGCAGCAATTTTACATTGATCGTTTTCAAGCTCAAGGTGACCGAAAGTGTGTTCGATCACCACTTCAAATCATCAGTGTGGTTAAGGCACAAATTCATCCCATCCATGGATATGACTACCTTAAGAGTATAACACTCCGTCGAGCTGACTTCAAGGACTACATCATATCCGAAGGTGACTTCAAACACCTTCGCCCTAATGATTTCGAAGATCTGTATCTGCTCCATCTTCAAGGAAAGCTGCATCATCTTCCATCTCGTGAAAAGAAGTCTCTTGTGTTTGCCGTACTTCACTGGATCAGGGGTATCGTCATTAGAAAACGGGTAGAAGACTTCCAGCTTGGCATCGAAAGCTACCAATCTCAACTCAATCTCACGCGACCTTTATGGAATGTCAATAGTCTGGAACGTGTTGCTGACTTTACAGTCATAGAATCTCCTCTGGCTGTAGTATTTCGTGACAAATACAATGTTCCTATGGTTATGCGCTTCAATGAAATACACAAGTTCAGCGACGGTACTTTACGAATGGTTGAAGAGGCGTTGGACTTCAGAGTGAAAGAATACCATGTCTATGACCATGGATCTAGACGTTATACCAACCACTGGACTGACAATGACATAACACGGAACAAGAGATTTTTGGTTGGTATCCGCAAGAGATTGAAGTTGCGAAGAATCTTTCGTAGCTTGGGGTGCACCGTGGGTGGCAGAGTTCGAGCTGGAGACTACCGCCTTCTACAACGCACTGAATGATGTGCTCAGTGGTGAGGTTCAGTGTCATACATGTATTTTTGGATGTGGTGATTGTTTTGTAACATGTACTGTATTGTTTGTGGCTTTCTTCTTGTATCCTTATAACTCTTACTGTTCCCAATCGTATATCCTATCCTATATATATATATATATATATATATATATATATATATATATATATATATATATATATATATATATATATATATATATATATATATATATACTAGTTTTCGAAGCCCGCCCATGACTTGTAATTTTACATTTTAATTTAATCATGTATGGAGCAAACATTAAAACATCATATTATTTAATTGGTGCAATGTCAAACAACAAAGGATACCAAACTGTAACTTTTATATGATTCATTACATAATCACTTTCAAAACATTATTTTGAGAATATGTTTTTAGTGTAGAAAGAGAAGTAGTTGTTGATGAGAGGAGATGGCCACGTATAATGAAGAGCATTTCGTCGACAGGGTCTCCTACTCGGACAATGTAGGTGTGATCGGTGTTAAACACGGTTTTTGTCGCTCACAAAAGGCGTCAAGTAACCTTTCGTCCATGTTTTCAAATAAAGGGACCTGCAAAATGACAACCAATTAGAAAAAAAAAATTATTTTGGTCAGTAGTGTCGAATATTGTTGTTATTTTGCTTTTATATTTTCTACAAGTTATCCAATGCCGCTCATTCTACAAAACGTTTCTTTTTGTAAAAAAAATTGCAATTGAGAACTTATAAAGAATTATGTCAACTGTGAAGTTGAAAGTAAACATTTGGATTCTTAAAAGGTCACATGTGAAACTTCTTTAACTTGGTATAAAACTAAGAAAAGTGTGACCATATTTTGTATATTCACGTACCATTTTAAATGACAAATTCAATAGAGGAATCTATAATGACCAAAATAGAGAGTGGCGATTTACCCGTTTGACTAAAGATAGATAAAGATGACGCTTTATGTCCCTTCTAAGATCCTTGGGTAATCAACTGTTCTGAGTCACTCCTCTTGATTCTCATTTCTTCAAGCCGAATGGTAAGCGATTGTAGGTACGTCTGTTGGAGAATTATAAAAGCAAAGTAAGCATATCTACATCAGTTTCAAAATGAAAATAAAGGGAACTACTTTTGGGTCTGTTTGATTGGAAGAAATGGAACAAATGAGTTCATGGGAAAAAATAGGTAATACGTAATAAAACGAATCGTTAAATCCATTATCATGTTCGGTTGGCTTATAGTCATATAATGAGATTTCATATTACACATACATAAGATGTATAGTCATATCTCCTACTACATACCATTGCAGACAAAAGAGCGTTCACATAACTAACATCAACACACTATTTCATGTCCAGAAGTTAATATGTGACAAACCTGCATGTTTCCTATCAATAGATCAAAGAGAATAAGGCCTGATATGGCAAGTGTAATCGAAAATAAAGACTCTCCAGGATAAGTGCTGGTTTGAAGCCGCTGGCCAAGAGTGCTGTGGTAAAAAATAAAAATAAAAAGTTAGACGGTTACAGTTTAGTTAAAAACATTCAAAAGATTCATAACAGTTGTAAGCAGCAGTCCTCAAGCCATCAACTTAATCCTGAAACCAAACAAAAGAACACTCACACACATGAATTTATGAGATTGCCTTGTATTACTGCTTGCTTTGTGATTTTACCACTTCTTTTGTTGGAAATGCTCATTTACCGTCACTTTTGCCACTGCGCCTTGGTTAGGCTCTTCAATTGCCTTATCTTCTACTTCAGCTATTACTTCGATATCTTCCTTGGTATCAATCTCTTCAAATGTGTCCAATAACTGCAATAAAAATTAGATTTAGCTTTCTATCCCCATCAGGCCCGTGTACAAAAATAGGTAACAAAGATTTTAGTGACCCTTTTTGCACTTAAATAATTATAAGTCAAACAAACAATGACAGCAAAACAGACTCATAAAATTTTTTATTAAGCTGAATATAGATACCAAGTCACCAATATCACCAATATGCCTGGACAGAAATATCAGATTAGTCATAAATATGGTCCAGTTTAACTACAGATAATAAAATGCATATTGGTGTACCCTTTGTTTGTTGTCTGAATACACGTGCCCTAAACATCACTGAAGCGATGGAGGGTACTTGGGACTACTTGGTTTCAAGCTTATAAATAAGCACTTAAAACCTACTAAACGATACTATGAATTCAAAAAAAGTAGATGACGAAACCATGAAGAGGCACTTTTCCTAACCCCTAATCTCATTTCCGGCCCGTATTTTCCCTCAAAGTTAGTGATAAGCTCACTCTTTTGAGCTTATCACCTTATCAACTTCGGCTTATTGCCTTACGACAATAAAAGATTGACATTACCTTATCATAAAAGCATTTCATAAAACCTCTGGTCTTCATACAAAAACACACTTAATCAAGTGTTTCCTAGCTAAAACCACTTGCACGTCCTCCAACACATCCTGTTATTCCAGCACCATTATAAATCGGATAACTGAAATGTGGCGCTCTTCTTGCCCGCGCACCTGCTCTTATCGGAGGTGCACGACATGCTATTGGAAATCCTGCATTCACCATTTTGCAAATGGCTAATCTACATTTTAGATTATAAATTTGTCACAGGATATTTTTACAATGGGTTGGTAAACATGATTAGTAAGGAATCGGAAAACATCGAATGATTGTTGCACTAACCTATGCGTGCAACAGCCAGTGGGGATCTCTAAACAGTGTCGCCCTCCATAGCCATTGTGCATCGACTGTCTGTAGGTTCCAGATTAGTTGATGTTGCACTGCCGGGATGAGATTCTGGTGCACCTGCACAAACAGCAAGTCAGCAGATATGGTGAATCTTCACTTGACGTAGGACACTTTCTCTTTGGGAAAAGGAGGGACGTGGTTAACTGATATAGTTTATTCTGTTTGGAGCCAAATGTTTTACTACGGAAAATATAACATTTAATTTAGAAATGAGATGGATTGGAAGAAAT
This sequence comes from Artemisia argyi, assembly GCA_030686995.1. NCBI lineage: Eukaryota > Viridiplantae > Streptophyta > Magnoliopsida > Asterales > Asteraceae > Artemisia > Artemisia argyi. The sequence goes on from CM060696.1 coordinate 24,904,903, forward strand.
TGTCGTGTCATCCTATAAGATGCATTACTCGAAAGTAAGCTAGACCAAGTAATAGTAAAAGTTTAGTTTTAGTCTTCTCATGAAATATTTGTGCTAAAATTGGACTGTGTGTTTGGTTCAGTTCTTGTTGTAACGGGTGGCTTTATTATGGCTGTCTATTGTAGTGGTTATTGATTTAAAGTCATTAAACGTGTGATTGTTGTTGCTCCCTATAGCTACATCTGTTTCATGGAAGGGGCGGTGAAATTTCATGGATAGTATAGGGTACCTATAGCTGGTACATATGCTGTGGCTCCCTACAGTTACAAATTTATTTTGGCGTATGTGGCTTAGTAGTTAGTATAGGGTCTCTCAAGTATAGAGTTTATTGTGACTGTGGTACCAGAATGTAATTTATTTTTTGTTTAGTCAATGTAAAGCCAAAGACCCCTTTCAATAAGAATAAAAAGATACTGTTAATTATTTATGACACTCAGAGGATGTGGTTCAGGCTACTTAAAAGGATTGTGGTTTAAGCTACTTAAAAGGATTGTAAATTCATGCTATGATTATATCTAAAGCATGTTTGGTATTACATCCATTTGAGCTGAGACATTAAGAGGATGTCTGGCATTACCCAAAGCATGTTTAGCATTACATTCAATTGTTTGGATTCTCACATGTCTCGGGTGTAAACTGATTTAAAAACTAAACTAATACAAAATGATATATACCTGAGTACATGTAGCGAGCACAAGCGGTTTAAACCGTAAAAACAAAACCCGTAACATGTGACCTCCACGAGTAACAACAATTTTAGAGATACCATCAAGCAACGAACTGAAAAGATCCTCACAAATAGAAGGTTGATTTTAAACAGTTGAAGCATTTTTTAAGCATATCCATCAAAGAAGAAGCGGTTTCGCTGTAAAAAAAAAAAAGAAAATTACAACCCGTAAATCAATTATATTGCAACAACGGGTAATTGATTTAGCTTCATTTATATATAATACCTTTGAAACCAACATTCAATAGGCAAACTATCTCTATGGTCTTTGTTTGTCCAATATGATTGGGAATGGTTCGTTGATAAACCCACGCACGTTATCATCCCACTGATCAATACGTGTGAGGTTTGTAGTCCAACTGCCTAATTATCAGCTATTTGACATTACACATGCCTGCGACACAATAAAAAAAGATTTTTAAAATGTATAATTAAGCATTAGATGCATAGAATATCCCTTACACTTAAATCATTTGTCAAAAGCGAATGTGTGGATTGTAATTGTTGTTGAGCTGCTCTTGTATGTTCAAGCAATCCCTTCAGAAATGAAGCATCAACTTCATCAAACATGGCCTTGCACAATAGAACTCTCCATAATCGACCTCATCCTTAAAGATAGATGGCAGACTCAACTCTTCGGATCAGATCAGATCATCTTATGATTAGGAAAATGTGTGCCCAAACATAGCAAATGCTACCTTAACATGGCAAATGAATACTTAATTATAAACAAACCTTTGAATTTTCTTTTCATTATGAATATCTTACAAATAGGTGAGAAAATAAAACTGATTTCATGTTTAAGAATAAAGTATACCTCTTATTCAGCTTTTACTTTGACCCACTTACCCCTTTCTCATATTTCTTATTAACCATTTGACCCAGTTTAGATGAGCATTGCCCACATCAGGCCATTTATTTGTAAATTGGTATAAGTTGCTTTCTTTCAAAAAATCATAGGTGCAACAAAATTATTCGTTTTATGGGTGCAACCTGAATCGAAATCCAGTAAGAACGACCCCCTAGTTGTTCCTGAATGAATAGACACCAAAGAAACCGTGAGCACACATTGTACATATAAAAGGTCTAGGACAAAAGTTACATAAGCATTTTACCTGAGGCCAAAAAGCGCTGCTGCGAATCACTGACAATAACTGGTGAATTTCATTACATTGCAAACAACCATGATTTTCTTTATTACTCGTTTCACTACTGCAATAGCTTCGAAATTGACATACTTGAAACTGAGATCACCAATGCTACAACACAGATAAAAGTAGCAAACTGCATGACATTAAAAACTACATAATATATCTATGTATATGAATATAGAAGCATGCATTCGTAAAACTCAGTCATAGCATTTTACAAAAAACACATACTTACATCTGGTGATACCTTCTTCATATAGGCTGCAATACCAGCTATTAACCCGCCACCTCCAGTAGGCACAAATATGGAATGGATTGGACCTTGCATTTGGCGCACAATCTCCATTCCAACAGTTCCTTGGGCCATTATGATATACGGGTGATTGAAAGGAGGAATGAAGTTTCGGTTCTCCTTTCCACCCTTGTTTTTAGCGTTTGCTTGTGCTTCATCATAGGAATCGCCTACAAGTTCAACTGTGGCACCTAACCTCTTAACCGCATCCGACTAAATGGATCATTAAAAAATTGAAGTAACCACATGGTTAGGCATGAACGAAAAAAATTACATGAAAGAACTATAAAGTATAAACATGTTTGAATGTTTGGTTGATCAAACTTGATCCGGGGTGTGGTAACTGGCATGAAAATCACAGCATCGCAACCTAGTGTCTTGGCTGCTAATGCAACCCCTTGAGCATGATTATCAGCAGCGAGCACATGACACCTTTTCCTAGCTGTTCCTTTGGAAGTTTTGTCATCATATTATACGCTCCCCAAAGCTTGAATGAGAAGACATGAGAATCAAATTACCGTTTACTAAAAATACCTATATGTGAATTCCTGATTGTCTCTAGCATAATCTTAGTCAACGGTTTAAGATATTCAATAGCTACAGCTCGAATAGGGGGCAAATTAGATTATGAAGAAACGTGGGTCAGATTTAACCCGATCCATTTCTACCCATATGAAATACCCATTTTGATCTGTTATATCCTACCCCCCACTTTACCACCTCTTCATGATCAGACAAAAGGTATATTTCAGGGGATTATTTTAGTTGAACACGAACATAATGCGCCATCTAGAAGCTAAAATAAGTAACTATGTTTGTTGTTGGTAGTATATGTACCTGAAAAGAATGTCACCCTGTGCTGTTCCCTCTTCCGTTTTGGCCTCAATAGTTTCATACCTTCTCTTTAGTTGGAGTTTGTAAAGTATTTGATAAAGGTACCCTCCACTCGGTCCAGGAGATGATTAACCTAAAGTGTCAAAATGTTATTAATGACTCATAAGAGCTTACATGAAGTCCTTGTGAAAACTTCTGTCGTCTTTCCCAATCCAAATATAATTTTTATGTCAACTGGTGAAATCTAACAGGTTTTATATTTCTCATCCTTTAAAAGATTATAGCTAGCTTAAGGTTTATTAGAAAAGGCCAGCTGTGAAATGTGTCATCTTTTCACAAGCACCACATATGAGCGAAATATAAAAAAAAAAATGTTGAGCAAACCTCATCACAGCTCCCAATGTAAGAGTCATCCTCAGTTTTCATGTATGTCCTTGCTGCCTTTCTTTCTACAACCGGCATATGGACAGTAAAAGTTAGATTCAAGCCATTAATGATCATCTTTATAATATAGCTTAAAAATGTAGTCATTTTGTTTACTGGAAAAGTGAGATAATAATGGCTTCGAGTGTATCAGTAGTTCTCTAACCTTTTCATATTTTTTCAATATCTTCGAGAAGGCTAGGAGATTTACATAACTACTCCATTCATAAACAAAAAGAATATCAGTCATGTTTCCATCCCATGTGCTATCGCACAATAAAAGATCAATATAAATTAACAAATATCATTATCCGTTTTAACACCTGAAATGCTTCAGAAGATGAAGTTTGCAATAGAATTCACCAAAGACAACTTTCAGCCATCCTTCTTCTTCTATCTCCGCCTTTTTAATTTGTAAATCCATGTCTTTCGAATCATTAAGAATACTTCTTATGGTTGACATCGGGTCTTCAAGGGTATTTTTCATCCTCACACGGTCAAGGATATCCAAAGGATCTGATTCATATTTATCATAATTAGCCCTGTCACTTCAAACAAAAGAACTAAAATGGGAACTAAACTCACCTTGTTCATGGTTATTCGTTCTGTCAACATTTACGTTTGAATCTGTATGTCTGTTCTCTGCAATATATAAATTCAAATACAATTTCAGATCTGGAAAGATAATTACACAACTCATTATTATATGCAAAAGGCACATACCTAATGGATCTATTCTGCTTGGAGAGTTAACTTCCGGGGATCCTGTCGAGCTATTGTCCTTAGACACGTTTCTCTGAGAACGACTATTACTGGAATCCGGTTGTTCCACCTTGATCCGCAAGGCTATTAAAGCATTCATCTGCTTATTTAACGAAGCAGCCTCCTCAATCACTTCCTCTACCTTGTCCCTATAAAAAGTATTCACATTGTTAAGCTCTTCATCGAGCCTCTCAAAAAATGTAATCTCACTTTGTCCTCCTTCTTGAGTTTTAACCATCGAAAAAAAATAAAAATAAAAAAAGGTAACAAAACATATGTTCTTCAATTATTGGATACAAATTTACACTGAGTTTACAATTGTTCATACATAAACAATTACACAATAAAGACAATCTGCTAATAGACATGAGTCAAAAAGACCAATTGGAATTTCTAATCTTGAAAATTGATTAGTTTGAGACAACTGGAAAAGGTACCATTAACATAGATGACATTGATATGAGATCATTAGCATCCTTACGGCCTAAAATCTTTTCAAAAACATAACAAAGGTACAATTTAAACCTAAGAATTGAAAATTGAAACAATATGATTTGGTTCTCTCCTAATATTTGTTAAACCTTCACACCCCCATGAGAGATCTTCATCTCAGGTACCACAATGGTCAATGTGGCTCAAAACAGGTCCGATTAATTCCGGAACCTAGATTACCAACTCTAAAAATTTACACTTAATTTCCAATAGTTTAGAATGAATAATAAAAACAAATTACCAGTGATAAAAAAGAATGAAAAGAATGTATACTTAAATCACACCTGCCATTGTTTTGTTGGTCGAGAATGTCTTTCTTAACCATTTATTCTCTATAAACTGTTTGCAACATCAAAAAAATAATCGTTTAGTAATATCAAACCACTTAAACCAAATCAAACCCATTTAGTAATATCTGGGAACTCAACTGACCCATTTTAACCCATACTTAATAATGACATGTTTTAACTTTTAACCCAGACCCAATCTGACCAGTTACCTTAAAGTGTCTCTCCTTTTGCAGCTGAAGAAAACTCTCGTGCATTTTCCATTGCTAATACTTCACCACCCAATCGGTTCATTGCTGGTTCAAGTGATTTCAACATAAAGTTGATAGGATCTGTAAGACCGTAATGCATTTAGTTTGCCTACTTTAACGATACATAATTATACGTTTAGTTCAATTTATCTAGTACTTTCTCTATTAACCATAATTTACAAACAGGTAATTAAGTCAATTTCATCATTACAACTTTAGACAACAGAAGCACATCCAAAGACACTCTCATACGACAGGTTTTGTTACAGGTAGATATCCGATTCTGATTTATTATCAAATAATTAGTTTCAGAAAACAAAATCAAACATCCCTTACTTCTAGTATATCATGTTTGCATTGTTGTGAGTTTGCTTCACACTCGAGAAATGTTTGCTTACCTTGTCAAGAGAAATCCAGGGCCTACTTTAAATCCCTTAGATGCAGCAAACTTGAACCGGTTAAATATTAGCCACTTTGACATGAGCGGAATCCCTTGCTCTATTTGTAGACTAAACTGCATATATTAAGATGTCTTATAAAGATTAGTAAAGGCATACTCTATCTTTGATATGCAAAAAATGTGAAATGGTTACCAAGCCCTTCTATGTGCTTCCTTCTTATCACAAGGCATAGCAATTCAACCTATTTTACATTAACATATATCAAACATATTAATTAGCGTAACTTCAAGAAAAATTTAAATGTATCTAACTAATCCAAAAATGTATTGGAAATCACACCATATACCTTTGTTGTCAAGGCGTATGCCGTATGGAAATTACTCAAAAGTACAATCCAATGTTCTGGAATAGAAAAAGCTCACTTGAAGATGTGAAGAAGAAGAATAGTATGAGGTAGAAGCTGCTATATATTCAAACATTCTTTAACATATTCTTATAGATGATTTATCGTATGCACTGAGCCCTACATCAATAACAAATGATACCAATTCAGTTTAGCATTAAAAACTGAATAAGAAGTAAGAAATTAAAGGTTGTTAAATAATATGCAATGAATAAACCACCCACAATAAAAACATACACGAACATATAGTTGTTCATCATCTTTACTTCAATCTCTATATCCTTTTATTTATGAATAACGAATCCCATCTCCATCCTCATGTCAAGCGCTCATTGGAAGATCATGATCATTTATCTGTTATAATTAAACCTGCACAACTACACATTAAAAAATCATTAAAACCCAAAAATCGTGATAGAATATTTTTCCTCGAGAGTGTTTTGATCATTAGGGTTTTCTTTTGGTGGAAAAAATACGTTGTATGAATCGTGGTGGAGTTTTTTTCATCGAGAGTTTTGATCATTAGGGTTTTCTTTTGGTGGAAAAATAAGTTGTTTTTTTTTTTAATACAATATGTTTTGAATAACCCTAATAGGCTATTCTTTTGTAATCCAATGCAAATTTCCTATATAACTTTTGGCTTACAGAATAGTAACAAAAAAAATTGGTGGTTCAGTGGTTAGGACGACACATAACATATGGAAGGTCACATGTTCGAATCTCAAGTATTGTTTTTAAAAACTATACGAAATTTATTTAATTAAAAGTTTACGTGATGACATGGCTGATGACATGGCAAATAATGAATTACTGGGCATTGACTGGGCAATGAGGTGGCATATTCTTCAAATGCCTCCTGTTATATATAATGTAGATATATATATATATATATATATATATATATATATATATATATATATATATATATATACACACACACACTACTAACTTGTATATAGTTAAATATGAAACCTAGAAAATCTATAAAAAATTGAAAAATCATACAAAAAATACAAAAATATTCTTCTCACGGCATGTCTCTTGTGTATTCAATATTATGTACGTCTCTAGAAATGTCATTCAACAATGACACGGAATCATACATATGCTTGAGCAAGAGTTTTTCGGTTTCAAATAATGTTTTTCTAAAACATGTCGTCTCTCAAAAATTTCTTTCAATATGGCTTACAGTTATTTCAGGCTGTAACCCGGACTTAAAAATATGGCTTGCTATTACTTTAGATAGCAACCCGGTTTTTCAAAAATGAGGAAAACACGTCGCCAAAAAGACGGTTGTTCCTAGCAAAGGGTACCGTTCATCCGAGTGTGAATTACTTTATATTCGTGCATCCTCGATCTAATGTACGTTTCAGTGCATTATTTCTTGATAAAGAAGAGAAGTCTTCTTTTTATCGCCAAATACTTTCTCTTCTATGATTTTTCCGGAAAGTATTTGTGCAAAACTTGGTGGTACCATGAGATTTTGTTTGAAATCAATTTGAACTCAAAATTTTGATAAATTTTTTCACTCAATCAATGACATCACTAATTTATGTTTTAACATCGGTCATTGATTGCGGGGGAGTGTGATTTCTCAAAATTTTATGTATCATCAAAACTCTCCACACTTTGTACTAAACAAAAGCAACAATGCGATTTGTGATGGTTATGTTTCAGAATGAGTAAATTTTCAAAGAGTTTTTCGTTAAAACTTCGATTATTTTGCAAACTCTTCAACTCTGACACATAACAACCTCCCTCACAGTTTGAGGGGGAGCTAGAAAAAGTTCCTTTTATCAGAAAATATTAAAATTGACCGCATTTCTCTCCCAAAAACGTTTTCTAAATTATTTAAATCAATTGAGATCAAAAATCTCGAAAGATTTGAAATTTTTGATCGGGGGAGAGAATGTGATTTAAATATGAAATCTGATAATCAAAAGTGATCTTTTGTACTCAATAATAGGCTCCCGCATATGTGCTAAACACTTTCGAATATCGATGCACATATTGAGGGGGAGCAAAAGGTGTTTGTGGAAGTAATACCTAAGACCGACCATTTATCTTTTTGCATGGAGTTATAAGGACGGTTAAGGTTAGGTATAAGTTCCCATGATCCACCAGAACCGGAAGGATCTTCCCAGGGACAATCCATAGATAGATTAGAAGTCCTTAGGAATGATTGGAAAAAAAGGAGAAAAGTGAGAAAGGGAAGAGTGCGGACTGAGATAGAGCTAGGACTGGAACAAACCCAACAAGGTTCTAGTGGTGAAGTCTCGGTAAGCACTGAAGGGGTTGAAGAATTAAAAAGAATTGAAATGAGAAAGGGTGAAAAGAAATAGCCCTCCATATATTCAACCTTAGGGCAGAAACCGGGTTCAATTCATAATCTACTGGCGGTTACTAAAGTAACACCGGTATTGAAGGCAAGACGTCATGGACCCAGTGACGCGCTGCACCAAACTTCCCAACCACTCAAGTTCTCTTAAAAGAGCTTGTTTCAATCTCACGGGGAACCCTGTGCAATGTATCGACCGCTCATTGCGAGCTATGTTGATACCTAAAACAGGAGACGCCTCCCTAGTCTCCAGGAGTGGATCAAAACGCACTATTGAGTCTAGAGCCATGAGATCATCCATAAATCTCGATAGGACACATTCCTAATATGCTTATTGTTTCACACAATGTGGAAAATATGATAAAATATTTAGAGTCCTACGCATTATCCTTGCGGTATTGCCAGAACATCCGAGTGATATGAAAATATTCACAATGACGATGGAAATCCTTCTAGAGCGAACATCTTTCAAGCTCTTGGTAGGTGACATGTGAGATCCATCTTGGATCAATGATCGAGTGACAACTAGAAAGCAACAATGGTGCGATTCAACATTGAATCAAATTTGTTCCAGGATATGGATTGACGGATACTTTTGCAAAAACCTTTCAATGTGCTCACAAACTAATTTTTCGAGCACATTGATTGTGTAAAATCTTTCAAACAAAAGTATTTTTGATGGAAATGTGATTCAAAGTATAACTCTCGTTGTGTCTCAAAACATGTTTATCATATGATACGCGAGTGATTTCTATAAATCAATTTCTCATCAATCCGTGAATATCAATTCACCGATTCACTCTATCGTGCTGTCTGCTTTGAGACGTTCCGATATGAGAACATGCTAAGTAAGAAGATTCCAAAGTGGATTCTTTGGAAGATTCATTACTACAAGCTGGAAATTCCTGTCAAGGAGAGTCTTCTTTAAAAGAGACTCTACCTGATCACAGGTCGGTTTTCACACAACCGGAGGGTAGTCTGTCCTCGCAGAACGAATGACATAGCCATATTCGTTCTCTATCTTTATTGCTAACTGTTTTATTTCAGGGACACATATAAAGATGGGGTTAATGGCTCTAGTTTCCAGTTGAATCGGGTCAATCCATACCTCATGCTCACACATCCTCCACACCATCAAAGAAGATGAGAGACTTGCTACAACAAATGTTTAGAGACTACCAACAACGTTTCCGCAACTCTGATGAAAAAGTCTCCTGATCCACAATTCTAATGCTAAGTCTCCTGATCCAGAAGGGTGTGGGCATGATGGTCCTTTAGTCACTACATCACATGAAGGCAATACAACTATGGATGAGCTTGGAGATTTACTTTGGCCGATGATCTCAAAGATCATATATCACAAAGGTATTCTAATCACAAGTTCGCTTGCTTGAAGTACAAAGTGTGAAGTAATGTGAAGAATCAGATCCTACGAGCTACAGAGACGTAAGAATGCTTAAAGACCAAAGAGCTTAATTTCAAAGGTGACCTCACTTAGGGGGAGATTGTTAGGAATACAAATATTCCTGTAAAAGTCTCGGTCACCTGATGATTGTAATAGCATTAAGTTAGCTCGTAGTTAGTTTATTTATAAGTTAGTTAGTATTAGTGTAAGTAACACCGTGGAAGAAGGACGGGTCTTTACCCACTGTATGCCTGATCCACAGCCTGGGTGTGGGCGTTTATGTTGTAAGTATAAATACCCCTCTCCACATGTGGAGAGGGTTGGACCTTCATTCAAACTTAATCTAACATTCTATTTTCTCTCAAGGTTCCACTCTCCCTCTCTTTCTTATTATTCCAACGCCACACACACAAACCACAAGGAATCATGTTTCCAACTTAATTAGTATTCTACAAAAACCTTGTGTTTTTTGGCACAAACACATAAACCATCTAATCTAGTTTGGTGAATAGATTGTGATGTTACAATGATGATCCAAGACATACATGTCTAATGGATATGAATGCCTAATCTAAATGAACTTCTTGAATAAGAAGTCTTCAATCATTGAGGATGTCAAGTGCCCTTGAATCTTCATATGTTGGTATGCTTTAGTCAATGATGACTTCAAGATCTTGTAACCTTCTTGATGGATCATGAAGTATGATATGCTTACAACATAATGAATGTTAGAAGCATTATGATCATTATGGAAAGGGTGATTCATTGATGTTTCTACATGGTTTTCTACTTATCTATGTGTGTGTGGTTTTTCATCAAGTTCATGAGTAAACCATGGATTTCTATTTATAGGCAAACTAACAAAGACATAAAACCATGTGCATAAACCATGGGCTATTTTCCAAAACTAACAAAGACATAAACCAAATATCTTTCTATATTTATGTCTAGTCAAATCAAGATTTTCTAGTCAACTACAAGATTATAGTGTGTAAGTCTAAACAAAATCTATGACATATCTTACAAGTTTCTTTCCAAGTTTAGACATGTCAAATCAAGATTCTACAAGTCAACACACAATAGTTTGAGTGAGAATCTTTCTATATGTGTAAGAACTCTTACACATGATGTCATATATATATTTCTATTATTAGATTAAGATATATATGAAAGTAAACTTGTAGAATGTATATATTGTCTAAGTAATATTGTTTTAGTAAGATAATGAGTTACTAAAAATGTTTGATTCCTAATGTCATCACATTTTTATCATTTGTAAAACTTACTAATATTACTTTAACACCTAAAGTGGCACTTATTCTATTTTGCACCAAAAGTGCACTTTGACACCTAAAATACTCAAAGACTCTAAAAGTATTTTAGTAATGCTAAATGGTTGGTCAAGGGGTTTGATCATAATGCCACATAACAAACATGTACGAACCTGTGTTGTAGCATACGAGGACTCGAGATGTTGAGAGGTGTTGAATGTATGTTGAGACAAACTATGATTACAAGTAACTTGTACATTTTACTTTATGTATCAAGTTATACGTTTGTCATCAATCAAAACAAAGGAGACTGTATAGATTAAATATTGCAATATTTGTACTAACAATCTCCCCCTTTTTGATGATGACAAAATATGTAAACGTGATAGATAGTAAAATGTAAAAGGTTATTTGTGTCCGTATTACTTACTTGTATCCGTAACACCTTATACATTTCCTTCTCCGTTTACACTCTTCTCCCCCTTTTGTCAAAACAAAAAGGGGTGTGTCCTTGGAGTTAACTTCATTTCTCCATGAAATGGCGAGCTTGCATCATCCCTAGTGAAGTTAATTCTTCAACTCCAATTTCCTAAGGTTGTTGCGTCCCTTATGTTGTTAGCGGATCCATGGATCAAATTAGGTTCCTTAACCTACATCAAGGTCAGTGTTGTGCAATATAAAATTATACGAAAAATGCATGATGAATGAAATGGATGTTGGACTATGTTGACTTATCTCCTTCTTTTTGTTAAAACACAAAAGTGTGTCGAGGAATGAGAATGAAAATGAATGCGTGCATGCTCCCCCTTGAATGTAGCTCCCCCTTGATCAATACTCCCCGTTGCTATGGTACCAACGTATATGATGCAAGAAATAAGAAAGCTAGAAAAACAAAGATTAGTGCATGATCGACTCCCCCTTGATCAATACTCCCCATTGCTAGGGTACCAACATATATGATGCAAGAATGAAGAATCCTACAAAATAAAGGTTAGTACAATATAATATAATATGCATTCAATAAATGCTTGACGGAAGCTCCCCTTACTTTAGGGCGTCAATATGAACCTACAAACCAAATATTAGTAGACTAGAAGCTTTGTTAGTGGACACGTATGTCATATACAACCAAGTGTATATGATGGTGAACCTACAATGAAAAGATTAGTGCAATATATTTCATCTAAAAAAATAAGAAAAATAAGGTGTATTCTTCTAATAAGAATTGAAAATAAAAATAAAAATGCGAATATAATATGATAAAATCCCTCAAAGTAATACCTAGAAGGGAAATTGAAATATTAAGAGTTAAGGTGAGTGGTGCACGTGTTGGTGTTAGAGAGAATGCGAAATTGAGAAAAATATAGAAAATTATGCAGGTTTCTGGCGGCATCAAACGAATACACGGGCGGAACCCTGGTTTTCGTTTCGCTTGGTCCGTTGGGCCAAAACTGGGAATACCCAGAAATTACACGGGCGGAACTCAAAATTTGGTTCCGCCATTTCCGCCAAACTGCAAATTCTTAACAAACCAGCTTTTCGACGGTCGAAACGATTTTCTAATTCCGTAATTTTTCCTAAAGTAGAAGCACAATATTAATTCTAATTGGGAAATAACAAAGAGGCAAGTAAAAACACGCGTATCAATAAAGTTTGAACGAGGGCTGACGATTTTCATTATACTTTAGTAAAAATATTGAAAATTTGACAACATCACAAGATTAATAGAAATAGGTTTTACGCTAATCCATGGTGGTGATGATTAGTGAAAGAGTTGATGAAAGGTGGTGATTATAATGCATGAATTTAGAAACTCGTATGTATAGCAAATGCTATAACGAATGAACATATGGACTTATGCAATCTAAAATTCACAACTTAAAGGGATAAAGGAATATGATTTATGTAATTTCAAGAGAAAAGGAAAATGTGAATGGACATTGATATTCAGTGACAGCTATGGGTTATGATTTGATCGATTAGGATTGACGCTAATGAAAACGAAATATGGTTAGAAATAGTGACCTATATCGAATGACAATGGATGAAAGAGTACTAACATGGTTTAGTCCTACATGACCTTTAATGACATTATCATCTACCAAAGATGATGTATCATGCCATAATGTATGCTTGAATGGATTCAAAAAGAAGTGAAGACAATAAGCACCTAGAAACAAACATTTCATAAGAAATGAATAAAGAATACTAAGAACCTATATGAGGATGAGAATGACATTATGAGATGGGAGAGTGTTGGTGAAACCGATGTGTTGAGAAAGTGTTGGGAATGACGGTTTTTATTAATATATCGTTTGCACTGACAATGACGTACATGATATGTGTTGAGTACGAAAGGATGAGATCCTATGATGGTGTTCTAGAAAATGAAGTTCTGAAGTCCTAGTTTAAGAAAGATCCTAGACTCCATTAGTTGTTGGTTGTGGAGATGAAGAACTTTGTCAAACACATGATGTGTTTTTCACTTAAGGAGGTTGAAGGTTAAAGTAAGCGATGAGCTTAGTAATGTTTTTGCGGATGTTGGTTAGCATACAAAGAACTTCATCCATGAAGTCATGTAGCTCTTCTCTATCAATGCGAGATGTTCGCATGGTGAGGCATGTGGTTTTCTCAAAGGAGGTGGAAAGGATTAGAGTATTGTTAAGGCTAAATAGTGATGGAAGTGATTTTTGGAAAGCGGAAGCAATAATGCGAATTAGAAAGAGGTTGATTGAAAGATATCCAAACAAAAATTTCAAATCTCTAAGACTCAATCCTATTAGCTATAAAACTAAATGCAAGTGTAGGGGTTCCATAAAACATATTACTAATTCACGTAGCAATAAAGGAATTACAGTTATGCGAGATGAGCATATAAAAGCTAGAATGGAGTGAGATGGAAAATGATTAGTTCTCAATCCATTAAAACAAATTTATTTGTAACAAAAGATGTCAACAAGATAAAAATCTAAAGATATTATCTAATACAAACAACGCATTCGACTACTAGACATAAAGTTACCACATAGCAACAAATAATCATACTAAGCAAGAGCATGACATTATTTAAAACACTTCATTGTGAAAATTGTTTTATTGTTAAGCTTAGACACTTAAGCATATAACAATCTATGTGATTAATTTGTATGATAAAACGACTTCTAAATGTTTATCATACCAAGAGTACTTCGATAAATTATAAGTGCACATGAAGTGAACAAATAGTGTGACAAATTCACGAAAGAAACAAGACTAAAAATTTATGCAACCCATGTTTAAATGATAACATTTTGGAGCAAGTATTATATAGATCATCCTAAGCATGGATCTAAAAAATGACAACAAAAGACACAAGCTTTCAAATATATAAATATCATATAAAAGCATCATGTACCAAAATGACATATCATGAGTTAACAAGTAACATGTTAATCATGCAAAATATCATATAAATAAAGAATGAAAATATCATACAAATCATGTTGATACATAGTAACACGAGACATATAAGCATGCAGGCATCATAAAGATATAACCAAGATTTACACATGAATCAATAAAATAGTTATCATGGTTATGTTAAGATGTCCAATCATATCAAACAAATAACATGTAATCGACACATGTATGTGTAATGCAAAAGATTTTAATCTTTGTGTTTGGAATCTATGGTTGAATGATCTAAACGGAGACATCTTTTATGTTGAGTTTAAGTAAGTGTTATGAGAGTGATTTGATCATCTAAGACCAAGAGATGTGTTTGTGTGTGATAATAGAATATGTTAAGAACGTTCTCAAGAGAGATCTTTGGAACAAGAATCTAAGTTAAGTTACCAACTTCAATAGATCTTGTGTATGCTCTAGAGATAGGTTTGGTTATGATGAACTCTTGAAAGGAAATAGACACATATAGTGTCTTTTAATAAGTAGAATTATTACGTGAAATAAAGTCATCATGCTTATGAAAACAAAAATGACAAGATGATGAGGAAGCTTTAGTTCATAGAACTTGCAGATGTTTATTTAAGATCATTTACCCGATGAGGTAAAATGAAATCTCTTGTAACACAACCGTTCATGTTCAATGAGAGAATGATGCATAGGATATACAATATCCTTTTAATAGGATGAAAACTTAACGCCTGATTTCTTAGGCATAATGTCTTCCAAAACATCATGTTTTCCTAAATGAAGATTTGAAGCCAAAGTATTTGAATCGGATAGTCCTATCCTAAATATACTTGGTCTCAAGATTATATTCACTAGATGATGACAAGAGGAATTCACTCGAGTTTCTTATGTATACTCCTCAAGAGTCATTGTTGATCAGGGTGTATGAGGTTGGCTTTGAGATTGCATTTTAACATATGTTGTTAAAATGTTGATTTGAAGTTTAATGAAACATATGCAGAAGTTAAAAGTATTACTAATACTTTAATAACTTGCAAAAGCGGAACTACTTAAACCTAGTGTAATTGAATGTGCGCTTCATGCTCATTTGATGGCGAAGGTTCTAATCCTATAGGTGGTAAAGTATGGCTGAGTTTGTTTAACGAGTGTTTCAACAAAAGGCTTTTTGAGCAATGCACTCAATGGATTCAAATGAAGATAAGGATGGTGGATTGGTTTATCTAGGTGGTAGCTCTTCTAGTGTGTCTAAAGAAGGATGTGGTGATGTAGAGGTTTGTTGTGCTATGGAAGTACCTAAGTTTCATACATGTTGAAAGTGAAGAAGGATGAATCCTAATTTGTTGTGATCCATTGGTTGGTACAACTAGCGGGTGAGGTGCTTGAAGTTTTGCTCATGTTTGTGGAGCTTATGGGCTGAGATATATCACAAGGTGAATGTGATGAGATGATGGTTAAAGAACAAGTGAACTTAAGTGCTAAATGTTTAAGGATGAAAACCTATTGACATTTGTTTTTGTTCTTATTGATTGGGAGAGTATTATGATAAGTGTTCTAGTCGTGATAAGTGTTTTAACAAACATTGTTAAAATACTTGGGTGTTGATTTTTCGGATATGACTTTTAATGACTACAGTATTAAGTCAAGTTTACTAGAATATTTCGAACGAAATACTTAAGTTGTCAATCCTACTTAGTTGAGATTGGATAGCATAAAAGGATAGCAAGACTCGATAATACATCTATAACTTAAGAGTGAGTTATGAATCGATGTAAATCCTTATCGTCTTGAAGGATGACACATTATTTTCATGTTAACCAAGTGAGGTAACATATGTAGATACAAGACAATATCTATAGTCATAAGTTAGACTTTTGATTTAGATATTATATGTAATCTTTGTAAATAATGAATCTAGATTAGTTAGGAAGTTGTCAAGTCACCAAATAAGTGAAGCTAATGGATGAAGGATGAGTTAAGGATGAAAGAATGCAGTGAGTGTGTGTGGTGATCACAAATACTTAGTGGTTCGAGGATTGCAAGGAGAGAGTTTCCGGATTCCTTCCTTTATGGAGAAAGGTATCTTGGATCATTCTTGTGAAATTTAGAAAGTATTATTATAGATGATTATCTTATAGGTGCAAGTGAGAAGTCCTAATCCTAATATGAGTGAACATCAGTGAGAAGAATCATAGTGATGAAAGTGAGTGATCTTGAGTGAGGGTCTTAAATGAAAATTTAAAATGGAAGATGCAGGACTGGCGGAACCATACAAATACACAGGCGGAACCCAGATTTTGGTTCCGCCTGGTCCGTTGGGCCAAATTCTGGAGTACCCAGAAAATGCACTGGCGGAACCCAATATTTGGTTCCGCCATATCCGCCAAGCCCAGAAAAGTAGACAGACCAGGTTTTTCAAGGTCGAGACGATTTCCAAATATTCTGAAAATTCCCAAAACATAAACTTAAATATAGAACTGATTAGGAAATGCAAAAATTGGATATAGAAACACTCTGACCATTAGACTTTGACCGGGGGCTAGCGAATTTCACTATATTTAGTGAAATATCCATAAACATGAAAATTTGACAACATCCCAAATGTTGTCTACCTGCATATCCGTTAGTACAAGACATTGTCCAAAGATAACAAGAGATCCTAGAAATACATATATCCATGAAACACATTGTTTAACTATCAAATTGTTCAAATTTCAAGTTGTGCCAGACACTCCTTAACAATGGACATTAATCAACTCCCGAAACCCGTTCAAATATCCTAATAATATTTGGAACATATGCACCTAATTAGGTATGATAGATTAAAACCAAAAACACATATTCTAACACATGTTAGCATATAGATCAAGTCAAGGATTATGAGCTTACCATAAATTGAAATAAAGCCAAACATGGAAAATTGATAACAACAAAGTGTTATCGTCCAAACATGATACGGTTAGTTTACATGATCAATCAAAGATGAGTTTCTATCTTATAGCATGACACATTTATTATACATCATTGTAGAAGCATATATACCAAACACCATTATACAAGAATACTACATGTTTAAAAATGTAGTGACTCATTTAGACGCTTGACCACATTCCAAGATATTTAATTAGTATTACTTAATTCTCATTCCTAAGTGAATTATGCAAAATAATCACATAGCATATGTAAGGAAGAATAACTAAATTAATAAGCAATACAAACACAAATTTTCAACTTAGTACACAAAATCTAGCAAATATCATATTGTGTATAAACATGAAATCGACAAACAAGCACTTGAATATCATGAAAAGATTGACACTCATGTATCACACATAAACAAATGCAATCAGAACTTTCAATAAGTAAATAACATATACACACACAACTAAAACAAGTAGTCATTTAGCATATCATAAAAAGAAATATACTTTTCGTCACTTTGCGTTTAAATATGACGATGTATGCCAAGCTTGATTAGTTTCCTTTATATATGCAAATCTCACCAAATTCTTTAGTTTCAAAGAATATTATGTCAATGTTCAAAGGATACTAACTTATATTGCCTAATTCAAAAGTTTGAGTTTCTATGTCAAAACGAAACTTAATATTTTGAACATGCTGAAGTATTTGGTTCATTCTACTGACTTCATATTAGATTTAGGCCATAAGTTTATTTTTAATAGAAAGTAGACTCAATTACCTTTAAATTGATAGGTGGCTCGACTCCTACGGACTTACGGTTAATTTGTTATGAATTTTTGAAGTTTGACAAAAACTGTATACTGTGCAGACCAAGAAACGTTACTCCAAAGGGCAAGGAACCCTTCTGAGGGTTCCGCGTGATCCGCGGGTACTGTGTTTTGAGACAGATTCAACAAAACTTGTATTTTGACACAAATAGAACGTGTAGGACTTACTAGATTTGATAGTAAACATATAATACACATATTTAACAACATTTCTACCTATGTGACTTATCTTAATGTTTACGGAGATGATTTTTCCACTAAATTAAAAGTTATTCCAAACCTTCTTTTAAAAACATATTTATCGTAGATTAGTTCTAGGCACATAATTTGACACTTACAAATTCTTTTAAGAAATATTTTCTTTTATTTTTCAAGGAGACCTTCAAGCTTGTATACAAAGTAATATTTAACCACAAAATTTCTAAGTATACTTGACGAAACATTTTTCATATTATATTCCGCTTCAATGGTAATTTGATACATGGATCGTACTCCATTTTAAAAACCATTTGTTTTGAAAATAAGAGCTACGTGGCTCTTGATACCAATTGTGAAAACGTAGAAGGGGGGTGAATACGTTACCGTTTAAAACTCTTTAAACTTGTTATATCAAATATCCATTCTTAGCTTGTTCTAATATGAAAGATGTTAAGTTTAGTTTATGACTAGCATAAACTTAAGACATGTTATCACACAAGCATAATCAACATGTCATAACACAAACAATCACATAATGCAAATATTAAAGTAAAGAAATAAGTAAAAGGAAAGTGCAAACCGAACACGAGGATTTATAGTGGTTCGGTCATGGATCTCCTCTCCTCCCTACTCCACTCCTCGAGTACCCAACTCGAGAGTTACTTCACTAGATCAACAACCTCCCTTCTCGGCGGAGAAAACCTAACAATCGTCGCTTACAATTTATCCGGTACAAAGCTAGATACCGAGTTCTTTTACAAGGTACAACCACTCCTATCGTCACCTATACAATATTTCCGACACTAAGCTAGATGTCGAGTTTTTTTTCCAAGGGTACAACTACTCCCGCTATGTTTTGTGGCCCAACATAAAAACCTTGTGTTTTATGGCACAAACACATAAACCATCTAATCTAGTTTGGTGAATATATTGTGATGTTACAATGATGATCCGAGACATACATGTCTAATGGATATGAATGCCTAATCTAAATGAACTTCTTGAATAAGAAGTCTTCAATCATTGAGGATGTAAAGTGCCCTTGAATCTTCATATGTTGGTATGCTTTAATGAATGATGACTTCAAGATCTTGTAACCTTCTTGATGGATCATGAAGTATGATATGCTTACAACATAATGAATGCTAGAAGAATTATGATCATTATGGAAAGGGTGATTCATTGATGTTTCTACATGGTTTTCTACTTATCTATGTGTGCGTGGTTTTTCATCAAGTTCATGAGTAAACCATGGACTTCTATTTATAGGCAAACTAACAAAGACATAAAACCATGTGCATAAACCATGGGCAACTTTCCAAAACTAACAAAGACATAAACCAAATATCTTTCTATATTTATGTCTAGTCAAATCAAGATTTTCTAGTCAACTACAAGATTGTAGTGTGTAAGTCTAAACAAAATCTACGACATATCTTACAAGTTTCTTTCCAAGTTTAGACATGTCAAATCAAGTTTCTACAACTCAACACACAATAGTTTGAGTGAGAATCTTTCCATATGTGTAAGAACTCTTACACATGATGTCATATATATATTTATATTATTAGATTAAGATATATATATGAAAGTAAACTTGTAGAATGTATATATTGCCTAAGTAATATTGTTTTAGTAAGTTAATTTGTTACTTAAAATGTTTGATTCCTAATGTCATCACATTTTTATCATTTGTAAAACTTACTAATATTACTTTAACACCTAAAGTGGCACTTATTCTATTTTGCACCTAAAGTGCACTTTGACACCTAAAATATTTAAAGACTCTAAAAGTATTTTAGTCATTGTAAATGGTTGGTCAAGGGGTTTGATCATAATGCCACATAACAAACATGTACGAACCTGTGTTGTAGCATACGAGGACTCAAGACGTTGAGAGGTGTTGAATGTATGTTGAGACAAACTATGATTACAAGTAACTTGTACATTTTACTTTATGTATCAAGTTATACGTTTGTCATCAATCAAAACAAACGAGACTGTATAGATTAAATATCGTAATATTTGTACTAACAATCTCCCCCTTTTTGATGATGACAAAATATGTAAACGTGATAGATAGTAAAATTTAAAAAGTTACTTGTGTCCGTATTACTTACTTGTATCCGTAACATCTTATACATTTCCTTCTCCGTTTACACTTTTCTCCCCCTTTTGTCAAAACAAAAAGGCGTGTGTCCTTGGAGTTAACTTCATTTCTCCTCGAAATGGCGAGCTTGGATCATCTCTAGTGAAGTTAATTCTTCAACTCCAATTTCCTAAGGTTGTTGCGTCCCTTATGTTGTTAGTGGATCCATGGATCAAATTAGGTTCCTTAACCTACATCAAGGTTAGTGTTGTGCAATATAAAATTATACGAAAAATGCATGATGAATTAAATGGATGTTGGACTATGTTGACTTATCTCCTTCTTTTTGTCGAAACACAAAAGTGTGTCGAGGAATGAGAATGAAAATGAATGCGTGCATGCTCCCCCTTGAATGTAGCTCCCCCTTGATCAATACTCCCCGTTGCTATGGTACCAACGTATATGATGCAAGAAATAAGAAAGCTAGAAAAACAAAGATTAGTGCATGATCGACTCCCCCTTGATCAATACTCCTCATTGCTAGGGTACCAACGTATATGATGCAAGAATGAAGAATCCTACAAAATAAAGGTTAATACAAGATAGTATAATATGCATTCAATAAATGCTTGACGGAAGCTCCCCTTGCTTTAGGGCATCAATATGAACCTACAAACCAAATGTTAGTAGACTAGAAGCTTTGTTAGTGGTTACGTATGTCATATACTACCAAGTGTATATGATGGTGAACCTACAATGAAAAGATTAGTGCAATATATTTCATCTAAAAAAATAAGAAAAATAAGGTGCATTCTTCTAATAAGAATTCAAAAAAAAAAAGCGAATATAATATGATAAAATCCCTCAAAGTAATACCTAGAAGAGAAATTGAAATATTAAGAGTTAAGGTGAGTGGTGCACGTGTTGGTGTTAGAGAGAATGCAAAATTGAGAAAAATATAGAAAATTCTACAGGTTTCTAATGGTACCAAACGAATACACGGGCAGAACCCTGGTTTTGGTTCCGCCTGGTCCGCTGGGCCAAAATTGGGAATACCCAGAAATTACACAGGCAGAACCCAAAATTTGGTTCCGCCATTTCCGCCAGACTGCAAATTTTGTTCCGCCATGTGCGGTTCCTGAGTAACATAGCCTTTATATTCGGCGGTTGGATTTTGGTAGTGAAAGATGGTGAACAAAGGTGAGGGTGATGAACAAATTACATCTAAAAAAAAAGAAAGAAAAGAAAAAAAAACTAACTGATATATTGAACTAAATAAACTGATGAACATATAATAAAATTGATCATTACGAAATAAAAAGATAATTAAAAAAAATATTACTTTTTGAGTCTTACATTAATAAAATGATTAGTGATGCGTTGTGGTGCAAAAATTAGTGTATTAACATAATTTTAACACTAAAAATCTAAGCTAGACATTTTATCAAATACCTTGTGTGCAAAAAATATGACTAAAACGTCATCTTTAACATGTGATATCTCACTCATATCATATCGAATTTTGAGTGATTCAAATTTCTGGTTAAAGAGTGAACGAAAATCTACAATTTTCGTATTTTAAGTTTATCATGATTTGATAGATTTAAAGGTAAAAAATACCAAAAATATCAAGAAACTCAAAACCCATTGAATGTATAAAATAATAATAATAATAAATTGAAATAGTTATCAAGATTTATACCAAATTAAAGATAATTAAATTGTAAAAATTATGGTGAAATCGGTTTTTTCTAAAAGTTTGTCGTTTAAGAGATATGTGCTTTTGAAATTTGAGGCGAAAAAGGAAAAAATAGGTAATTTTACAATTTTACCCCTAGGCAGATTTTTTAAATAAAATAGATGGAATGACACTTATTAGATAATGAGTGACCTTTTATACTTCTTTTTCTCCCACTTTGCAAAAAGATCTGATACCTTTGTAGCATATGTAACTTTGCTAATAAGGTAAATTGCAAAAATGGTCACTAAAGTATCACAAAATTGCAAAAATGGGACCGAGTCATAAAGGCGTGCAAATTTTCCATTAACGTTTCGTAAAAGTGCAAAATAGCCACCGAGAGCGTTTTTTTGTTAGTTTGCTCGTTAAGTTCCACGTCGTTGAGGGTAGTATTGTCATTTCATGGTTCATTTTTTCTCCCGCCAATTATAATTGAAGGACTATATTTGCAAACAACGTAAACTCTTGAGTTAAAGCTACTAGATTACTAGAGTGCCTTTTTCAGAGTACATTAAATTTTCAAAACCAACCCAATTACATATCCGTTGTGAAGATAATCAACCGTTAAACCCTAACCTTTAAAAAAGAAAAAAAAATCCTAAATCGGAACAAAGGATCCAAGTTATGGCGAATAATGATAAGGGAAAGTCTTTGTTGATTAGGGTGGGGGGAATCATCCGAAAAGTCGTGGTCCAAGGTTTTATTAAATGATGAAGTATTTGTGGAAGTTTTGGAGGCATTTGGTGATGAAGTAATTGCCAGGTATGGTTTGTATGCAAACATAGGGAAGGAGATGATAGAAGAAATTCTTCAATGGATGTGGAACAAAACCTTCAACGAACCAAATATGGAAGGCAATGGATGTGGAACAAAACCTTCAAACCTTGGAAGTGCTAGTGGTTGCTACAAAGATGTAGTTGTAGAGGCAAAAAGAGGGAGGGGAGGCCCAGGAAAAAAGTTACTTTTTATGTACCAATCGACAATAAGAGTACAATGTCACCAAAAAGGAATAGGGGAAGGCCTGTTGGGAGTGGGAAGAAAAAGGAGCGGAGTCATAATCCGAGTACAAGTACGCAAAAGAGGAAGAGGGGAAGGCCTATTGGGAGTGGGAGGAAGAGTAAGGGGAAGGAGAAGCATACAAATATTGGTATGTTAATGGAGTAGTATATTGAGTAGTATATTTCATTTACGTGTCATTTTTAATTTACTTATGTTGGATGTTATGTTAATTTTGATAGAGTTTTATATGCTTCCCCTTAGAGTGGCATGATTGAGTGCCCTGATTGGTAGGTTTAGGATAATCATAGTATTACTGGTTATGTTAATTTTGATAGACTTTTATATCAATATGTAAGCAGAAAAATGATTAAAAACCATACTTAAAACACTGGTTCTAAGCAGAAGTATTGTAAGTAAGTATTCACATTGGTTATAAGCAAGTCTTCACATTGGTTATGGGTGCTGGTTGAGTAGTCATGGTGAGAAGGTTAGATTGAAATGTAGGTAGATGGTTAAGTGCAATAAAAGGTTAATTGGAGTTGTATAATTGTCAAGGTGGGAAAAGTCTTTCAAATGTCAATTAAGAGTTTTACCCGCCAAATAGAAGTATTCTAAGTAAATATTCACATTAGTCATCAGTCATATCTTCTAATTACTCTCACCATCTTAAATGTCTTGTTAGTTGCTATACAATGTTGTAAATTAGCTTACTGATTGTAATGTAGTGATAGCAATAGTCAAGGTGGGTCAACTCTTTCAAATGTCAATTAAGAGTTTTACCCACCAAGTTCTTGCCTTTATATGCAGATGTAATAGCTTCATTTCAACTCAATCAACGAAATAATCTTTCTTTCAATCACTATGTTCTCTCTCTGTTTTCTCATTATATTTTATGATATCTGTTCTTAATAAAGGAACAACAAAAGATTGTTTATATATCAAATTAGCTTACTGATTATAATGTAGTGATAGCTTATCAGTTGTAGTGTTGACGTTTGAATTTAAAATGTGGCATATTTACTTGGTTATAGGGGTGAAGTTGTGTTCAGCATGCACAATAATGGAGTCTTTGAATTTGGTCTATTAAGGTATGTACAAGGGAATGTTTCTACACTTTTTGGCTTTGTCTGTGATAGACATGTCTTTAGCCTAGGTCTAGATGATATGTTTTCACGCATCAGGGGAGAAAAATGGGCTGTGTTCTTTTGTTTACCTGGCAAATCATTAGAAGAAGGTTTGAAGCTGATTCACTCAGACAATGATGTGCATACAATGATTGACCTAGGTTGTCGTGCCAGTTTTGTAGACTTGTTTGTTGCTCACACAAAACAGGTGTTATCTCCCTACTATTTAAACATCATTGATGCAGAGGGTGATGTTGGGGAGGTTGTCGGATGGGTAGAAGAAGATGCTAGCTTGCGGTGTTCTATTACTTCAACTCCTTTTAGGACTACCACTTCAAAACCTTATAGAGTTAAGGCTGATGTTGATGATTCAAAGCCTGAATTTGGGAAGCAAAAAAAGAGTGTGAAGAGGTCTGCGGATAGAGATGATGGTTCTATAAAGAAGATAGCAGGTGCAAGTGGTTCAGTGAATGTAGGAGCTACGGGTGCGGGTCTTGTGAAGCCAAGAAGTGATGTAAAAATCACTAATTGCGTGCTAGCTCTAAGGGCACCAAGATCAATGGGAAACAATGTTGTTTTATTTTGACTAGGTGAGTCTAATGAATTGATTAGCAAATTTTTTGTGGATACATTGCATTGCCTATTATAGTAACCCCATTTCATTGCATATTTTGATTGTGCAGGTATAGTTGCACACCTATCCAGTAGAAGCTTTTGAAGATTGACATATGGGTTTAATCTTTTGGGATTATGTAATGTGTAGAGAACAATATCAGTTTTAATTTGGTTGTATTTACTAATGTAATTTGACTAATGTAACTTGAACTATTTTACCTCCCTTTCGAATACACCAAAGGGTGTGTGGCGACATTGTGATGGGTTCATCTGTTTTTGTACATGCCGACCAATATAATGTAACTTGAACAATATTTCAGATGGGTTAAATTTTTAGTCAATATTGACTACTATCGATACTCTATTTTGTGTTTCTGCTATATAATATGTTTGTGTTTGTTTCTTTGTTTGTGTTTGTTTCTTTTGTGTTTATGTTATATGTTTATGTCTTATGGTTAGAATTCATTGTTTGTGATACGAATCGAAGAGTATAAAGTATAAACCAAGAAAATCAGGATCAAACGACCCCTTCCATTCATAACCATACATTTACAACCATAACATAGGGGAAACCACAACCCCTATCTACACCTACAACCTTACGACAAGGGCACCAAAATGAACAAAAGAAACCACAAATGCCCAAGCACCTACCACCTACTACCTACATTTGTCATACACAACAAAACAACCCATCACAGCCTCCAGCACCCACCCCCTTCACATGTACATTTGTCTCACAGCAAACTCAATCTTGGAAACAATGCTATCGTTTGTTTGCCTAAGCATCCTCATCAACCCCCTCATCTTTCTCATATCAGCTGTTTGAATCCACCTAAGCTTGTTCACATTAGCCCTTGCAGCTCTCGAGCCCCTTAAGAGTTGGAGCTCCGCAATCAAGTCTCCCTAATACCCAGCATATTAGACAGCTTTTGGCACCTACTCATCAACTCTTGTGCATGATGAATGTCTTCCTCAACCTCTCGGTGGTAATGGGATATCATCATATCCGATATGACAAACGAGTTGCAGGAAATCACGAGATCAAGACAGCGAGACATGTTACTGGAAAAGGGAATGATAATTTTTTGGTTATGGGTGTGTGTTTCTGCTTGTGTGTGTGTAGTCGTTGTGACAATTTAATATGGTAACATGAGAATAACTTTCCAAAATTAGCCATTGAGTTCATGTCACACTTATACCAAAAGTTTCCTGAGAAAATGAACCATGAAATGACAATACTACCCTCAACGACGTGGAACTTAACGAGCAAACTAACGGAAAATGCTCTCGATGGCTATTTTGTACTTTTACGAAACGTTAATGGCAAATTCTCACGCCTTTATGACTCGGTCCTATTTTTGCAATTTCGTGATACTTTAGTGACTATTTTTGCAATTTACCCTTGCTAATACACTTTTGCATACTATATTATGCCCAATTAGTTTAATTAGTTATAAATGGAGTATCAAATATCTTCGGTCTATTTTATATTGATGTCAGTACAAAAATAGATAAAACGACTAAACAACGTTTCAATTATCCCCGGTTTGTAATTCCTCATATGGCTAAATTTGAGACTAGCCCAGTCGCTCAAGTGTGCGAACTGTTTTAGACCCACTTTAGTTGGTTTCTTAAAATGGATCAAGCGACTTGCGATTGAATATAAACGCGACATGTGGCACAATAAAAGTCGAGCCTAATCATTTTGTGTCATACATGTGTAAGGGCTTAGTAGGGGTACCTTTTGAGCGACGTATCACTAGTGACTTTTAAAGTTTGAGCGACATTCTATTTTGTCTTTTTCTGCCAAAATATTCAAAATTCGAATAATATTATTTTATTCTTTTTACCCCATTCTCAATGGTGAGCAACCTATCGACTAACTTTGAACGACTTTACCAACCTTTCACCTTTTTACTCGACCCTTTTCTTTTTTCACTACTTTTACAAAAAGTTTTATTTTTAAAATACTTTTTAAACATAACATAAGAAATGTGAGTGCACTTTCAGTTTTGTTCTTTTCTCTGGGTTAGTGTTGACGTATGTGTCCGGAGGACTCTATACCGGACGGTATGATGCTGCCTTCCGGTCAGTGGGCCAGGGAAAACACCCACGTGCGCCGCATTTCCAGAAAATCCACAAACGTGTATAAAGTACAACTGACACAGGTTCAGGCCTAGGGATGACGATTACTATTTGTAGGTACGTTCACTGTGCATAGGTACGGCTACTATTCAAACAGGTACTATATTTACTGCTCACAAGTACCCTGATTGGGGTAGTATAAATACCCCAATCCCATTTATTGCAACACACACACTTTCACCAGAAAATACCTGCATTTATTATTATATCTTTCGGCCTTTGAAATATACTCATTCTCACGCCAGAGCTTGGTCCTGGGATAACACTCGGGGCGAGGCTAACGAGCGGTTATGCTTGTGTAGTGATCAAGACCGAAGGATCTGACAGCATGCAATACCGAAAGAACGGATGACAGTGATAGGATGACAGGCCTCCCACCTACAACTCCCCTCACAACAATTGGAGGGGACGACACTAACATGGATGGTCCGGAAGGTTCTAACCGGAACGATCGTGATTCACCCAACATACAAGATTTGATACAAGGACACCTGAAGGCTTTGAAAGAACTGGTCAAAGAAAATAATGCTCTCGGAGGAAGCATTCTCAAACCAATACGGCTGGACTTCGGAGAGGACAGCGATAAAACCCCGGACGATAACCAAGCCAAAGACAAACCGGAGGACGATTTAGAAAAACCTTTCAAGTTAGTGCTCAAGTCTCCCTTCACCCGAAGGATAGTCGAGTTCTCTGGACCAAAACATAGGATGCCGAACAACATCAAGTTATATAATGGTTCATCAAACCCGGATGATCACATAAACCTCTTTGCCGGAGCGGCCAACCAGTTTGAGTGGCCTATGCCAGTATGAAACCGAATGTTTCAACAAACATTAGATGGTTCGGCACAAGGTTGGTTCAGTCGCCTCGAACCAGGAAGCATTGATAAGTGGGAGGATCTAGAAGAGCAGTTCGTGGCTCGATTCTCTCTCCGACATAAGAGGATCCGAGACCCTACGGAAATCACAAAGATAGTGAGAAGGGCTAATGAAACTCTTCTGGACTTTAAGGAAAGGTGAACAGACGAAGCTAGCTACAACCAGGAGTCCCGGAAATAATGCGTATATCGTCCTTTATGGGCGGTCATAAGTGTCCAGAGCTAGCCAAACGATTCTCTGATCGGGTGCCACTCACTGTAAAGGAGATGATGACAAGGGTCGACGATTTTGTATGATCAGAAGAAGCGTAAAAAAGCACGGAGCTCCCAAAAGGAGAAGCACAAGACCACGGTCGTAAATACTTCCCCCCAACGGTTGAAAGGGCAAGGGGATGTTATCTAGAAAAACGAAGAAACGACCGCCGCGGAGACTATCGACACAAAGAGCCATATTCTCCATATGTCCCGCCAAGACAAGGGGGTCACCAACATGGAGACTTCCGAAAGAGGGAAACAGGAAGACATGACAATTATCGCCCAGGACTAATGGCTTTGATCAAGCAACCCAAGGAGATATTGGCCACTGAGCATCAACTCCGACTCCTACCGCTACCACTGCTGGTGGGTAAACCTAGCAGAGAAAATGCAGATAGGTACTGTGACTATCATGGTGAAAAAAGGCATTTCACCAACGACTGTCTTCACCTCAAGAAACAGCTGGAAATGGCACTAGAGTCAGGAAAGCTAGATCATCTAATCCGAAACGTTAGACAACAAGGAAGGGAATAGCCGAAAGACAACGTTCGGGGAAAAGCAAAGGTGATAAACATGAATGGTGCTGTAGGCTCCTTAAAAAGGAAAGATCGAGAACTGAAAGAAACATGGATGCTCGTCCCTATCACTTTCCCTCCGATCACGACGAACGATATATCAGGCGAGCCTCTCATCATCGAGGCAGAGGTTGAAGGCTATCTAGTTAAGAGGGTTTTTGTGGATGAAGAAGCATCATTGGAGGTGATGTATGAGCATTGCTTTAACAACCTATGCCCCACAATTAAGTCAAGACTGAAGGAATGTGACTCTCCCCTAATGGGATTCTCGGGAGAAGCGGTCAAGCCTCTGGGAAAGATAGAGTTGGACGTCTGCTTTGGTGATCATGGGCTGTTCCGAAAGACAAGAATGAAATTCGGAATAATTAGATCCCCATCGCCATACAATATCATCTTGGGAAGAACCGGACTGAGAGAATTAAGAGCAATTCCATCCACTATCCATGCCATGATGAAGTTCCCTACTCCGAAAGGCGTGGCCACTTTGGTCACAAGGTCGATAATCATGTTGGAATGTCGAAGCCGGGAGGAGAAGCAATTATCACCAAGCAGGGAGAAAAGAAAAACCATGGAGGAGGTTCATCAAGAAGAAAATAAACTTGGCCTAACTGAAGAAGTATTGATAGATCCGGCTCATCCCGACCAACTGGTAACAATAGGAAACTTTTCAGGCGAATACCGGAAGAGGTTGATAGATTTATTGAGACGAAACAAAGACGTGTTTGCATGGCAGCCGAAAGATATGACCGGGGTACCAAAACGTATAACACAACACTGCCTTAATGTTAAGATCGAAGACACACCGGTGGCACAAAAAAGGCAAACATTTTCTTAGGAGAAAAATATGATAATTACCAAGGAGGTTCAGGAATGGGTCAAAGCGGGTATTGTCCGCCCGGTCCGGTATCCAACATGGATCTCCAACCCGGTATTGGTCAAAAAGTGCGACGGAAGTTGGAGGATGTGCATAGACTTCAAGAACCTAAATTCGTCCTTCCCAAAGGATTACTACCCACTGCCAGAAATGGATTGGAAAATCGAGTCCGTTATAGGCTTCCGATATAAATGCTTCCTTGACGCATATAAGGGGTACCACCAAGTGCAAATGGCAGAAGAGGATGAGGAGAAAACGGCATTCTATACGGAACAAGGGACGTATTGCTACACCAAAATGCCTTTCGGATTGGAAAACGCAAGGGCCACATACCAGCGTCTGGTGGACTCGGCGTTTCACTCACAAATAGGCAGGAATCTCGAAGCATACGTAGACGACATGGTCATCAAAAGTAAATCTAACATAGCAATGTTAGCCGATATAGCTGAAACTTTTGACAATCTCCAGAAGATCAACATGAAACTAAACCCAAAGAAATGTTCCTTTGGTGTGGAGGAGGGGAAGTTTCTAGGGTATATGGTAACCTCCAAAGGGATCAGGGCCAACCCAAGAAAGACCAAAGCTATAGCCGATATGAAATCCCCATGGACTCTGAAGGAAATGCAAAGCCTCAGCAGGAAACTAGCAGCATGATGAGGCGAAAAATGATCCATTTTTAGGGGGTCATTTAAGCCCGGAATTGAATTTCTTTGATCAAATATTGCCCTAAATCGTTCCTTTTGTGATTTTAGGTACTTTTGGAGTAAATTCTGGAAAAGGAAGCATTTTGGACATTTTTGGAGCAAAAAAGTGAAGAAAACGACAAAGTCTCAATTTTCCTTGCTGGGAACAGTACCTGATGGCGTCACCAAATCCTACATGACGGTGTCAAGAGATAAAACAAGAGGTGAAGTGGATAGAGTCTGTGACGGTCCAGAGAGTTTTACACTAAGGGGCATGACGGCGTCACCATAGGACGTCATGGTCCCATTACACGTGACGGCCAGAGGAAATTTGCTCTTGACGGCGTCAGATCTGGATCTAGGCAATCCGATATTATTATGGGCGGCGAGTTGACGGCGTCAGATTTCTCTTCTTGACGCCGTCACGTTGGAAAATCTATATATAGTTTTGTAATTTTCATTCATAAAAGAGGACAATCAGAGGGATAACTTGGAGAAACCCTAGCACGATTTTATCAGTATTTTCAAGGGTTTTTACCCTTTGAAACCTTTCATGTTCAATTAAGATAAGTATCCTTTCAATTCATTCAATATGTCTATGTGTTGTTTGAATATATCTTACGCTTGTCTTGATTTTAACATGCCAGGCTAGATCTCTTGTGTGTTTGCTTAGATGTAGTGAAACCTAGATGTTGATTATAGGTTGATTGCTTGCTTATAGTTGTTATGGATGAATGATTTCGATGTTAGGCTTAAGAAAACTGGCAGACTTCCATAGTGTAACTTGCTTGAACGTCTTAAGAAACATGAACCAATGCGTACTAGGTTTTTATGGTTGTATTTAATGCATGAGCGAATTCTAGTGATCCCATGTTAGGAGCTTCTTGCAGGCTCGACATAGGAGTGAAGTAAGAGCTTATAGAGTTGGGGAAGTACGTACGCCACCCCACGAATGGTATTAAGGAATATAACCCGTCATCCACGCAACTAAACTATCAACCTGTAAAAGATATCTAAGGAGTAATGAAATCTAAGTAAACACAATTTTCCCATTTATTGTTCACACCACTAGAGTAATTAGCTTTATTTACATTTTTGTCATTTTATTTTGATTGCATCTTAGTTATTAGGTTAGTTGACTAGCAACTAATTCCGCTCACTCCTCCAAAACCCAAGATTTTAATTGCGTTTCATAAAATATAAAAATACAAAAAGAATCATCCCTCACCTCTAGACTTAATTTTTAGGCTTTCTAATCCTAGCGACACTATTCCTGAGTTGAACGATCAATCCCTCGGTACTTGTCACTATACTATACTACAACGATCAGGTACACTGCCTGGTGGGGGTTGTAAGCTTCTCGAGATCCCTCGAGAGGTAAAGCCTGGTGCAATTCCCACGCATCAAGTTTTTGGTGCCGCAGCCCGGGGAATAGTTATTGTCTAGGTTAAAATTTCTTTTCATTAGGTCTACTTGCTAGATTCCTTTCTAGTAAGATTTTATTTTTATTTTTCAGGTTTTCTTTAGTCTATCTTATTTCTTTGTCTCCTTTGTTCATAAACTATCTCGATGGATAACAATAGCATTGATCATTTGATTCCGGTTATTCGTGTTTTTCGTCGTAGGATTTTCCAAATGCCCGCCCCAATCCCTTTAGTGGAAAATGAGAACCCACCTAACCTCTCGCCTAACTACCACTTTGACAATAATTCTGAAATGGAGGAGTCTGGCCATGATGATGACCATAGGGATAGCCCTTTTTACTATTCAGACTCCGATGAGGATCTAGATGATGGTCATGTGATTAATGAGGATAGGATGGAAAATGAAGTGGACCCTCTTAGGTATGTCAACCCTAGAACAAGGATTGAGAGTGATAGCTCATTTAATATGCAATTTCCTTGTAAGATTGGATTTTGGAGCTTTGATGCCTACCTTAACTCATCTCTACCAATGAACATAATCTCGCGTAGTGAATACAATAAAATCATGGTAGATGAGTTAGAATACAAAGGAGATAATATTATTTATAGAGCAATGTCATTGCATGTGTTTGTAGGAAGCTTTGTTTACCTTGTTGAGTTCATGGTTATGGAGAATCTTGGAGAATTTATCGATAGTAAGTTAACCCAAGTTGTGTTTGGGAAACCCTTCAAAAGGTTGACCAACCTTGATGAAAAACTTATGGAAGAGTTAATTACATTCTCGGATGGGGATGAAGATATTTTTTATCAAATGCCCCATGCACACCCTAGGTTCAAGGGTTTTTCCATGGAAAAGTGAAGTAGATATCCGCCCCTAGAAATGCTAAGTGAGAATGATAAAAGAAAATGGCTTAAATACTCTCATGAAAAAAAATAAAAGGTATTATCGTGGATGTTTAGAGTTAAGTGGTGATTATAAGAAAGATGAGGCGACTATTAGATGGATCACCTTTGGTTATGTGAGCATAAGCGACACACGATAGCCCATGACCTTGAGTCTAGCTACAAGACTCGTAAATAAAGAAAAGTGCTTCTTGGGAGGCAACCCATGCTTTGTGTGATTTTTATTTGTTTGATTGTTATTTGTTTCCGTATGCATGCTTTATTTTTATTGTTGATAGATCATGTTTCAAAAATAAAATGGTGAAAATACTTTATTTTGTCGTTTGACTTAGTCTTAACTTCATCCAAGGGTATTTCGCAAAAGATAAGTGTAAGGGGAAACCCCAAATATGTTTTCAAGAAACAAAATTGATCATGATTCTCCACAATATTATATGGACATGTATATTCGTATTTGTTAGAGTCAAATGCTTGTATCGAGTCATAATGATGTTTTGTAGGATTTTCCAGGAAGTAAGACATAAGTTTCCAGAAATTTTCCGGAAACTTAACGTAAAGATTTCTGCAGATCACTTCTGACGACGTCAGGAAATAATTCCTGACGGCGTCATGTGTAAAATTCTGGAAATTTTGTTAGTTTTGTTTTTCTAACGGAGTCTTAAAGTTTTTGTTAATTATTTAGTTTTATAAACTCCAGGAAATCTGCAAACATTCATTCCACAAGCATTATATCTTACATTGTTTTCTAGGATTTATTAGGACATATAGATTGCCGCCGATTTTACGCGAGGTTGCCTTGTTTGTTTTCTTAGGTTTAACAGGTTACATATGACAAGAAGATGATTTATATTCTGGAAGGGAAGCTTTGATTGTTCATTTTCTTGGAGGAAGATCTAACCTTGTTACCGCACTATCCACACCGAACGAATCAGGGGAGTATTTGATTTCATTCTTTTACCTATTTCACTTTTACATTCTTTAATTGAACATTGGGGACAATATTCATCCTAAGTGTAAGGGGATGGTAAATGATGATACCTTATAGGATACACTTTCACTTGAGTTTGTTTGTTTGATGGTAGGTGTGTAATAAAACTATGAGAAATACTTGTTAGTGTAATTTTAGCGCCAAATTTAAAATTTTTTACAACATTTAGGAGTGAAACTTTAGCCTTAACAAGCGGCTCATGGATAGGAGTCGTATGACTAGCACAAAACCGTACTATTCAGAAAAATTTTCCACCAAAATATGTGAGGTTCGTCTTTAGATTTGATAGGAAAAGCATTTACTATTAGTGCTTATTAGTGTACCGGTAGCATTTAGATTCTAGAACTTGCGTTAGTGATGCATCCCGAGACCGCTAGTGAGACTACATTCGTGTAGTAGGATTTACTATATGATAAGAGGCATTAGGATCACCCTTGTGTTAAACCCGTATCATAATTACTTGACCATTTAAGTCATATTACTTGGCTAGTTAAGTCAATTAATTTTTCCCACACCCTTAGCGTTGTACTCATTTTTAGTACACGAAACCCCTAGTACACCCCTCCGAGCCTATCTTTTCGTTTCTAACTTTAAGCATCTTACTTAAAGGAAGAATTTGTTACAACCCACTTAAATATACAACCAAATCTCCTTAGCTTTCCGTGTATGCACTCATCTTTAGTGCATTATTGTTATATGTCTAAACCCTTTGTTAATTATCTAATTGATTACATGGTTGCTAAGTCGGGTCATATCCTTGTACATATTGTTTTGGGACAATTGGGACTCATGGGTAAAGTACTTGTGTTATGGAGTAATGGGGAAGAACATAATATTATTACCCTTATATGTGCGTTAATCTTAAAAGTACTCCAAGTGTTTTGATTATCTTAATTCGAGTCATTAGATTAGTTTATTGTAAAGTATGTAAAAGTTCAAGTGTAAGGGGAATGTACATTCCCTATGATGTATTATTTGGATGGTAGGGTAAGAGTGTACGCAAAAAAAAAAAAAAATAATAAATAAATAAAAAAAAATAAAAAAAAAATTGAAAAAGAAAAAGAAAAAAAAAAGAAAAAACATACGGACTACCATCCCGTTTCATTCTATGTTTGTTTTATGTTTTTGTTATTTTTCATTTATTAGCTTAAGTTGAGTCTAGTCTTGGCTTAGCAACGCCATATTGTACATGTAATTAACCAAGATGATTAACTCGCCACCAGTAAAGATTGCCTTTATCCAACAAAACCGTGTATACCATATCCCTACACCTAACGTTATAACCCTTTAAAAAGACCTCTTTGATAGTTTATCCTAGGTGCTTACGCCATGTGGTGGAGGTTTGATCCTTTCCCAAGCCTATGGTAATCTATTTTGCTATGACAGGTAGTGAGAGATATTTTCCATTTCCATATTGTGATCTATACTTTATTACACCCGAAAGAAGTGAGTATCTAAACACTATTTGTGAGGTGCTAGTATATGACCTCCGTGCTTGTCTTTGGTCTTTAGTGGAACGATTATTTGTTGTAATTACTTTTATATTAGTGTTAAATGACCCCTAACTTGTATTTTGATTAGAATAAAAGCGCATTTGCTTGAGGACAAGCAAATCTCAAGTGTAAGGGTATATGATGAGGCGAAAAATGATCCCTTTTTAGGGGGTCATTTAAGCTCGGAATTGAATTTATTTGATCAAATATTGCCCTAAATCATTCCTTTTGTGATTTTAGGTACTTTTGGAGTGAATTCTGGAAAATGATGCATTTTGGACGTTTTTGGAGCATAAAAGTGAAAAAAACGGCAAAGTCTCAATTTTCCTTGCTGGGAACAGTACCTGACGGCGTCACCAAATCCTACATGATGGCGTCAAGAGATAAAACAAGAGGTGAAGTGGATAGAGTCCATGAAGGTCCAGAGAGTTTTACACTAAGGGGCATGAC
Source organism: Artemisia argyi (assembly GCA_030686995.1). Lineage (NCBI taxonomy): Eukaryota > Viridiplantae > Streptophyta > Magnoliopsida > Asterales > Asteraceae > Artemisia > Artemisia argyi. The sequence goes on from CM060696.1 coordinate 24,940,569, forward strand.
GGCATCACCATAGGCCGTCATGGTCCCATTACACGTGACGGCCAGAGGAAATTTGCTCTTGACGGCGTCAGATCTGGATCTAGGCAATCCGATATTATTATGGGCGGCGAGTTGACGGCGTCAGATTTCTCTTCTTGACGCCATCACGTTGGAAAATCTATATATAGTTTTGTAATTTTCATTCATAAAAGAGGACAATTAGAGGGATAACTCGGAGAAAACCTAGAACAAAACTATTTTAATACCTAAAATAAGCAACTTTAACAAAGGCACTTTGGAAGAAGCTTAAAAATAAGCACTTTGGAATACAAAGTGCTTAACAGTTGGGTGCTTATAAGCTTATTAGGATTTATTGTGATGAAAAAGCTACTATAATGATAAACAAACTAAAACAGATTAAGAGGAACTTGGAATAAGCAAGATGGAACAGAAAAGCACAACCAATAAGCTGATAATGGCAAATAAGCACTTAGCCAAAAACCAAATTCAACACAGGCCAAATGAGCAACCTTTGCAGGCCTGTGGGGCCCACTAGGGAAGTTGGAAGCCCAAACCAAAAATGGATCCAATAAGCTGAGCTTATGGGCTTTCTAAAAAGCCAAAGCTTAATCACTGGGACCCACAGTTGAGACCAGGGGAGGGCATGGAAGAATGGTACAAAAGCTGAAATTTCAGCTTACATGTGAAATGGGAAAACCTAGGTGGGACCTGAAGCCCTAGTAAATAAGTCTAAGCCCAAAAGTAAGACTTGATCCTTAAAGATGATCTTATTGGATTTTCAAAAAGACAATAAGCACATTGTGGGACCCACTAATGAACAGGATAGGGCCCATTGAAAGTTGGATATTTTGATTTGGTCCCCTGGTGCAGGGCATGCCTTTGCCCTGCAGCCTTGTTTAAGCTACTAAATAAACCACACAAAAAATCACAAAAATAATCCAAACATTGATTTTGAAAGTTAAGCTGGTAGATATCAATTAGTGAAATTCTGAAAGTCTAAATCGAAACACAAAAATCATTAAAATTCCCACAAGATTTGGTTTTCTGTCTAATTGATAATTTTGACTTTTTGATTATATGAACCTATTTGACTAATTTGAACTTCTAATGACTCCTTTATTCATGTGAAAATCAATATTATATATAGTATAGTATTACTCAAGAGATCCGCAAAGAAATACGGATAACCCGAGGTCATAGTCCGTGTGAAGGTGTGAATGGAATTTCGAATTCCCGATTCGTGAAACGTGTCGTGAAAATGGTAAAAAGTCATTTTGATGGGATTACACTAATGAAATAGTAAATGAAGCACAAATAATCAACTAAACACGTAACTCAAGTAAGGCAACTCGAAACGTAACGTAGAATCGAAAACGTAAGCTAAAACGGAAAATAAACGTTAACGTACGAAATAAAACGCGACTTTCAAGCTACGTTACTCCTACGGACTTGGAACTAATTTTCAAAAGTTAAAAATGATAAAAGAAAATTTTGAGAAAAAGAAAAATATTTTTTTGACTTTTTAATTATTTTTTATGAATTAAAAACTAATTTTACTAATTAAAATCTAAAAGAAAATGCAAATAAAGTGAGAAAAATGCAAAACAAATTTCTAAAATTCTAAAATAACTAAAAATAATTTTCTAAAATATTTTTGGATTTTTCTGGGGTTTTTCTGATTTTTTTGGTTTTTTTAGTAATTAAATAGTATTAAAAATTGATTAAAAATGAAAATTAAATAGGAAAAATAGCAAATTAACTCAGAAAAATATGAAAATTTCAGGGAAAATCTAAAATAATATTTTGAAACTAGGAAAAATTTACCAATAAAACAGATTATAGAACCAATTTGTTGAATCTAAGGCTGCTTAGAAATAGCCCTATGAGCTGATGTGCAGGGGATCTTATTATTCAAACAGGCAAGTTCCAACAGCTATTTAGATAAGCAAATAAGATCTAAACCAAAATTTTCTTTTTGTTTATGATTAACTGACTGCTAAGCAATTCAAAACAGTAAACCAAATGAATTTCTAACCAAAATTGAATCCTAGAAGTAACCTCAAAGTTGTGACCAAAATCTGATACTCACTATGTTTTTGACTTTTTAATTTGCAATTTACTTTGACCAAGTTGAATTTGAAATGATCCTTGATTACTGATGAAGTAGTATTAGGTTAAGACAAGTTATTAATAAGCTAGCTTAGTTACTTCTACAACTAATTTAGTGATTATGAATCCTAAAAAAACTAACAGCTATGCAACTATGAAGGATCAAAGTAACTTTGACTAAATATCTATTTGAGCTACTGTTCCTATGCAAACATAATTCTATAATAATCCTAAATGTTATGTCTAAGCAAAATTAAACCACTAACTGAAAACTTAAAACTCAGATAAATCCTTATCCAAACACCCTCTAATGGTGACTGTCAAAGCTATTTCCCACTCAAATCTATATCACAACAGTTCAAATCTCAATCCTTAGTGCTAAAATGATCCAATAACACCACTTAATAATGAAACACAGATCTCAGATGTGAACATACTCAGAATAACAGATCCACAGATGAAACAGTACCAAGAGATAATATCAAAATCAAAATTATCAAATACCACTAATCAACAAGCATCAATCAATAGCAGACAAATAATAAGCAATACTTAAACCAATAAGAACATATCTAAACTTATATTAAAAAAACAATAGATCAAACAGTAAAATGGAATGAACTTACAAAACAAATCCCCCTCAGCTCAAATAGAAGGGGTTCACTATGCTTGCCTGTCTTTTGACAGGCCAAATGGACTCCTCTTTGGCTGCCTTCCACTCCAATAAGCAGTGCTTATTCAATAAGCTAATACAGTTGACCAACTTTGACCTTTTTTGTATTTTTATACAATTTTGATGAAACAGTGAAAGCAATGCTTATATAAGCTTATAAAACAGTAAAACAACTATAATAAGTCTAGATTCAAACCAATTAAAACTAAAATTGAATATATATATATATATATATATATATATATATATATATATATATATATATATATATATATATATATATATATATATATATTTTTGATAAACTGAACTGGAAAGTAAATTAACTAAAGTAATTTTAAAACTAACAAACAATATTAATAAGCAATAATGAGATTAAGAAGACAATAAGCTGAAATCAAATTATATTAAAATTAAGAAATTCAGTACAGAGCTTTTGAAAAGAAAATACAATAAGCATAAAACAGAAAATTGAAATAACAATTAAAACCTACACACTCTATACATGAAGGGGGGGGGCTTTATATAGATGTTGAGGAGGGGGGATTGGTGAAGCTTCTAGGCTGCCAGGTCACTGATCCTCGTGATGTTGTGCTTCTTTGATTCCATTTCAAATCGTATGATCACCCTTGGTGCCCAAGTTTTAATATCAGCCTTTAGATTAGATGATGTGACAACCTCAATCCTGCATGTGTCCTCTGATTGGTACACGTACCCAAAACATTCCCTGACATGCGCCTGACACCTTCTAGAAGACATATCATTGGGTAATTATTATAAAGGTGAGGTAATTTGGGGAGAGGTGAATCTAGGGTTCATGTGTACAGTAACTTTTCTGGGAAATTTGGGTGAAAAAGGGACGCGGGTTTTTTTTTTTTATTACTTTGGTGTGGGGTTGACCGGGTATTTGGGTTTGACCTGGGTAAGTTGGAGTGGACCGGGTAGGATTAATTAGGAGGTGGGCTTATGTTTGGGCTTTGGGGTATATTAGGTCTAATAGTTTTGGACTGGATCCGGTTGTGGTTTTAGGATTTAGGATTAGTATTATTTTAACAAGGACTAATGTTGCAATTCTAAAATCATGAAGGACCGATTCTGACTTTCTTCAAAGTTTTTTCCAAGGATTAATGTTGACATCCTTTGACTCATGAGGGACCATATTTGACTTTTCTTTGAAATTTATTCCAAGGGATCATTTTTGTCAGTTTCTGAAACTTAGAGGACTGAGATTGCCAAACTATTTAAACTTTGACCAGGGACTTTTCTTGTAACTTTCTGAATCTCTGGGGACTTTCTTTAACATTTTGAGCCATCTTTGATTATTAAGCTTCCCCGGCTCCGGCTTTTGACCTTTTTCCAATCTCGTGCTTGTTTTTGTCGGTTTTGCTTTGTTTTTGTTCATTTTTCTCATATCCGTACCTGCACATACACAAATACAAAAACATGCATTCTCTTGGCATTTTTTGTTAGTATTTGGTGTATTTAGTCTGAATTAAGGCCTAAAAAGGATGTGTGATTAATCACTCATCACTCCTACTAATTTAAGATGTTATATTAAGCTGTAATTAAGCTAATTTAAGCTACATATCATGATTATACACTAATATGCAAGACCATGAGATCAAAGATCTCAATAGTGCACAGTTATGGATGTTTATATCAGAGATTTTGACTTTTTTCTACATGACCTATGTATTTTATGGTTTAAGTGGTCTAATATTACCTAATGGGAGTTGACTAGAGCTAAAACTTACACTGAAACACTATCAAACCCAATGGAATCCCCTGAACCAAACACTACCTAAACTCACAGTTTCTAAAGACACTTGAACAAAATGGAATAAAAGCTCAACCTACTGACTACAAATTATCTAATAATCTATGAATAAGCAAAAGAAACACAGATAAGCAACAAACAATACTTCTTACATTAAAACAATAAAAATCAAATAGTGAACTTACAAATGGAATTCAACTGAGAACATGGAACCAAGGTAAAAAAAAACACCTCCAAGAGCTTGTCACTACACCAATAGAGTCATTTCAGGCCAAATGAATACCTTACTCAGCCTCCTTCTTCTTCACAATTGATTTTTTTTTCTATCTATTTTTCTTGATTTCCTTGTATTTTTGAGTTTATGATTACAACTGGTTTTAACTGTTTCTAATAACTTTTAAAAGTTATCTAAGGAGCTTATATGAGCTTCTCAGTCCATAACAACAACTAATAACAACTTTCAATAAACATGAGATTTTTGAAATTTAAAAAATGCATAAACTGAGAATGACTGAAACTTTGAAATTGATTGATGGAAAAAGATTACAATACACTAAAATGACTTAGTTCAATTCTTGAAAACTTTAAAATTACACTAAGAATACAGAATTACACTATTCGACATTAAACTATACTACCTACACTAATTACTATTCTCCACTGCTTCTCTTCTCTTCTTTATAGACTTTTTGGGCTCCCAAGTGGTTTCTGAGCAAATCCCATAAAAAATATAAGCCATTGATTGCTCTGAAATCATCTTAGCCGTTAAAAGTGCTTTTAGCGCCAAAAAGTCTTGGAACCTGTGGAGGTAACGTGTGAGGTTTTAAGGGTAATTAAGGGGTTTTGGGAGGTTGTGGAGGTGGAGAGGACAAGTTGTGAAAGGCTGGTTGCAAGTGGTGGACAGGTGGTGGTAAAACCAGGGAGGTGTGTGGTGGTTTTGGCTATGTGAGGGAGAAGAGGGAAAAGGTGAAGGTTTGACTGGGTTTGACCCTGGTATTAAATACCAGGGTGGGTTGGTTTGTATTTTGGGCTTTAGATGGGCTCAAGCAAATGGATCAGGCTTGGGGTTTGTTTGTTGGGTTATAATTAAACAAAAGGTCCGTTTGTTTTATTAGCTAGGAAACCACAAGGACTAAATGTGTAATTTACTGGATTTTAAAGGGGTTGATGTGGTACTGTTCCATAGTTAACCAAGGGACCAATTTTTCCAAACTTCATTAACCCAAGGAGCATTTATGTAATTTTCCAATATTTAAAACCCTAGGGACCAAAATTGTCATTTTCAAAGTTGAGGGGTTAAAAGTGTATTTTTCCAAAAGTTTATCAAAAGGGCTTATATTGTCAAATGTGAACAGTACAAGGGTAATATTTGATAAATTCCAATTTTTAACACCCGAGGACTTGTTTTGCCAATTTTGAAACTTGAGGGGCCAAACTTACCATTTGTTGAAAAGTTTTATTCAAGGACCAATTTTGACAACTTTGAATAATATAGGGACCTTGAATGATAATTTTCCACATTTTGAATACCAGGGACTATTTTTGCCAATTTATGAAAGTTCAGGGACTGAAACTACCAATTGTGCAAACTTTGCTCGTTTTTCATCTGTTTTTAATCATTTTGCACCTGAAACATATAAAAACACAATCCAAGAATATTTGTAGTATTGTGTGACATATCTGAGTGTTTTTAACTGTTTTTGCAGTTCAGATGGGTATAAAATGATGAGTATTTAGACACTCAACAATCCCCCACACTAAACTATTGCTAGTCCCTAGCAATCTAGATTTTAAGAACAACCCGTTTTGAAAATTTAATGGTTTTGATGTCTCTTTACCAAAAGCCATTACTTCTAGAGTAGCCAAATGTTTCAGTATGTGATACTTTGGTACACTGATAACCAAATGATTTTGAGCAAATCATCAGCTGTTAACGGATTTGATTTGTTTTTACCAAAAGCCGTTTGCTTCTGGACTAGCCAACTCTTGATGCAGTTCTTATCATCTTGGTGAGTTGATTACCAATTATGGTTTTCCACTGCCTTTACCACAAGCCATAACCTTGTGGGCTAGCCAACTCTTTACTTTTTAAGATATGGAGAGCTGAATACCATACAATTTTGGGCAAATTGTCAGCCACAAACGGATTTGAGATATCTTTACCAAGAGCCGTTTGTTCCTGGATTAACCAGTCCTTATGTGGGTTAGACAAGGTGGACTGATAACCATAAAAATTTTGTAAAAAAGTGAAAAAAATTTTAAAATTTTAGGCAAAAAACGGGGGTACTAGAAGGTAAAATATGATCAAATTCGCTAGAATCCCCCCCCCCCCCCCACACTTAGAATTAAATATTGTCCTCAATATTCAAAGTCCCGGCTATTATGCCGACTCTTTGAATGTAAAAAGGCAACATTACAAGCTAAATGTGGAAATACCATTTTTCACTTTATTTATAGATATATATATACATACATTATATATATATATATATATATATATATATATATATATATATATATATATATATATATATATATATATATATATATATATATATATATATATAACGGGGGTACTAGAAGGTAAAATATGATCAAATTCGCTAGAATCCCCCCCCCCCCCACACACTTAGAATTAAATATTGTCCTCAATATTCAAAGTCCCGGCTATTATGCCGACTCTTTGAATGTAAAAAGGCAACATTACAAGCTAAATGTGGAAATACCATTTTTCACTTTATTTATATATATATATATATATATATATATATATATATATATATATATATATATATATATATATATATATATATATATGGTAACAACAGCAGGAGTAACTCCCCCACACTTAGGGTGAAAATCCCATGTGCATGCTACTGTTTTTGTTTGCCGAGTCGCTAGCTTGACTCGACCCCGAATTCATTTGTTCATGGGGAAGTATCATGTGGAAGAGACAATCTCCATCGGACTTTCATTCAAGATATTTAGACAAACATTTGAGGCACGTGAAAGTTCCACACCGATGAGATAAGTACCCGGCTCAAAAGAATGATACATGGAAATGCCGGGGTCAAATATAATGTCTTCATTTCCGAAGGAGTGAAGAACAGGAGAACCCACGAGATAGGTGAAGAAAAGAAAGAAAGTCATGATAAAAATCATGACTAACTCATCATCACCCACAGGAGAATTCATAATATCATGAATCTCATCTTTTAAGCTCGTTTGATCAAGACATATCTCGGGTGTGTCTAGATCAAAGTAGAAATTATCATACTCCGGCGGAGATATGATATGAGTGAGTTCACAGGAGAACTCCTCGAAGGTGAATGAATCATATTCTGGATTGATGTTAGCGAGTTCATATGAGAACTCATCGAAGGTAAATGATTCATATTCGGGGAGAGAATTATGAGACTGAGAAGTGGTAATGCCATTAATCTTCTCTCCCATAGGATCAAAATGGAAGACTTCAAATTCCGGTATAGAATCATCGGAAAGAATGTCACTATCCTTAATGGGGATAGTAGATGACATAGGTTTCTTATTGAAAGCCTCGATTTTAGAAATGAGGAGACTGACATTCAATAGTGTTGCACGAAGTGCTTCATCTTTGATTTCAGTGTCAGTTTCATCATTCTCTTCTTCTAAGCTGACTAGCTCAGAAGGTAATCCTTCCACATAACTGATGTCTCCAGAAGATAAAGAATTTTCATCAGTATGTGAAGTACTAAGCTCGATGTTGGGATTAGAGTTTAAAAGATTTTCAATTTCTCTCAGATCGGCTTCTAAGTCAAACAGATCATCGTCACTTCCTAATGGAAGTGGATTGATGTGAGTAAGTTCATCTGTGAACTCCTCAAGAAGAGGGTCAATATCAGAATGAGGCAGTGATGCCTCTACATACTCAACTTCTCCATAAGATGTATAATCATCATTAAAATCGGAGAAAGTATCAGAATGATCTTTTGGATTTTTAGGAGGGGAAGGTAGATCACACATTTGATCAAAAGTTTCTTGTGACTCTCTTGGGATTGGGACAAGGTTCTCAACACTAGACTTTATGAATTTGTCCGATTCCTTTTCAGGAATAGCGTCAAGATGCTCATCCCCCATGCTCAGAGAGTTAGTGGGAACTTCGGGTGTGATATCAGTAGACTGAGGGAGTTGAGAAGGACTAGCAGTCATGGATTCTACAAGTTCCATTTGTTCTCCTGCTAGTAATTCAATCATATTCTTTTCTCCCTGATTTTCCATGGATGGAATTGCAACTGATGAACTTGATGAATCATTAAAAACTTGTAATGTATCTTCATCATCACTGTCATCAAGATAAGCAGTATTGCAAAAGACAGCACGTATTTTAGTTGCATGCTCTTTGACTAGCAATTCTTCCATGCTTTTTCCGTTTCTAGCATATCGTTTTTCTGCAAGTAAATCAATAGATTTCTCACGAGAATCTTGAAACGATATATTAGCAAACTCCTCCTTAATTCCTTTGATTATCTCAAGAACCTCCAGACAAGGGTCTTGCTGGATTTGTTGAGGAGTTGCTTGAATCTTTTGGCACTGTGGCGGTTGGTCTTGATACGAATAGTCGTAATTGTTACAAGGAAATGGATTCCTTGTTTGACAATCAGAGCTAAAGTGTAGACCTCCACAATACTCACAACAATTGAACTGATGTGGCTGTGAGTCATAGGTGCTGGAGTCATAATTGTTATCAGGAAACTGCTCATAGACAAGCGTGTTTCCTGATTGGCAATCAGAACTGTAGTGTGAACCACCATAGTACTCACAACAGTAAAACTGATGAGTCTCATGGTGTGGAAGCTGATGGAATGAATCAGTTGTGTCATGGTAGGAATAGGGATTCTGGTTATAGACAGACCCGTTTCCTGACTCTACCATGTTACAACTGGGGCAATTACCACCATTATGAGGACCACCACACCATTGACAATCAAGAAGGTGAGGATGAGACATAGAAAGAATCAAATGGTTTTGGAGGGTAAGAAATGGAGAATCAAAAAGGTATGAGGGAAAAGATGGATATTTTTTGAATTTTTGATAAACATACTATAAGAAAAGCAATCTTTTTGTGTTTTTGTGTTCGTTAAAAACTAATTTTAAAATGTTTTTGGGAACCGTTTTGTTTTTATATGATAATAATAAGAAAATATGAACACGGATGGCAAATATACAATAAGCGTATATCCAGATTCACTAATCTGCAAAACCGTTTAGAATACGCGCACAACTTCCCCGGCAGCGGCGCCAAATTTTGATTCAGGCAAAAGAAGTCAACTAAAGTCAACCACGGATGTGGTCAATATAGTCAAACTCCTTAGGCTTAAACTCCGTGGAATACAGTGTTTCCTCGGGTCGTTATGTCCCAACGAGGTGTGATGGTATAAAAATGGGTTTGTGATCGGGTGAATTTGAATGGGAAAGGGTATAAGTGAGTGATTGATTTTAAACTAAGGAAATGTAAAAGAAAATAGCTTAGATAAGCTATGGGAATGATTAGACAAAAGCAAATTACCTAGAACTGTTTAAACCCTAAAAACGCGTACGTTTGATTTAGAGTTATGCAAACGTACGAAATAAAACGTGAGTTTTAAGAAATAAAATACCTACGGATATGAAAATTACATTTTTACAATCCTAATGATAAAAGAAAATTTTTGAAAAATTAAAATTATTTTTACAACTATTTAATTAATTATTTATTAATTAATTACTAATTTCTAATTAGTTTCTAATTATTTAATTTAACCTAAATTATAACTAATTATGAAATTATACTAAAAATATGAAAATTTAATTTGGAAAAATCTAAAATATTATAAAACTAATTTTAAAATTAAACATGTATTTTTTTTATTTTTAAATTAATTATTATTAATTAATAACTTATTATTAATTATTAAAAACTAAGTTAAATTATAAAAAGTACCAAATTAAAAGAGAAAAATCTGAAAAAAAATTACTAAAAATACTTTAAGCTATAGGAAACCTAAGAAAAATATAAAAATGAAAATTGCTTTTACAAAAAGCTGAGAAAAAACCAATTGGCTTAAATAGAAGCTATCACTTCTATTAATTTTGTCTTTTTCTGGATTTTATTTTACAAAATTATTTTAATACCTAAAATAAGCAACTTTAACAAAGGCACTTTGGAAGAAGCTTAAAAATAAGCACTTTGGAATACAAAGTGCTTAACAGTTGGGTGCTTATAAGCTTATTAGGATTTATTGTGATGAAAAAGCTACTAGAAAAGCTACTATAATTATAAACAAACTAAAATAGATTAAGAGGAATTTGGAATAAGCAAGATGGAACAGAAAAGCACAACCAATAAGCTGATAATGGCAAATAAGCACTTAGCCAAAAACCAAACTCAACACAGGCCAAATGAGCAACCTTTGCAGGCCTGTGGGGCCCACTAGGGAAGTTGGAAGCCCAAACCAAAAATGGATCCAATAAACTGAGCTTATGGGCTTTCTAAAAAGCCAAAGCTTAATCACTGGGACCCACAGGTGAGGCCAGGGGAGGGCATGGAAGAATGGTACAAAAGCTGAGTTCTCAGCTTACATGTGAAATGGGACAACCTAAGTGGGACCTACAGCCCTAGTAAATAAGCTCTAAACCCAAAAGTAAGACTTGATCCTTAAAGATGAGCTTATTGGCTTTTCAAAAAGCCAATAAGCACATTGTGGGACCCACTAATGAACAGGATAGTGCCCATTGAAAGTTGGATATTTTGATTTGGTCCCCTGGTGCAGGGCATGCCTTTGCCCTGCAGCCTTGTTTAAGCTACTAAATAAACCACACAAAAAATCACAAAAATAATCCAAACATTGATTTTGAAAGTTAAGCTGGTAGATATCAATTAGTGAAAATCTCAAAGTCTAAATCCAAACACAAAAATCATAAAAATTACCACAAGATTTGGTTTTCTGTCTAATTGATAATTTTGACTTTTTGATTATATGAACCTATTTGAATAATTTGAACTTCTAATGACTCCTACTAATTTAAGATGTTATATTAAGCTATAATTAAGCTAATTTAAGCTACATATCTTACTTATATACACTAATATGCAAGACCATGAGATCAAAGATCTCAACAGTGCGTAGTTATGGGTGTTTATGAGAGATTTTGACTTTTTTCTACATGACCTATGTATTTTATGGTTTAAGTGGTCTAATATTACCTAATGGGAGTTGATTAGACCTAAAACTTACACTGAAACACTATCAAACCCAATGGAATCCTTTGAACCAAACACTACCTTAACTCACAGTTTCTAATGAAACTTGAACAAAATGGAATAAAAGCTCAACCTACTGACTACAACTTATCTAATAATCTATGAATAAGCAAAAGAAACACAGATAAGCAACAAACAATACTTCTTACATTAAAACAATAAAAATCAAATAGTGAACTTACAAATGGAATTCAACTGAGAACATGGAACCAAGGAAAAAAAAACACCTCCAATAACTTGTCACTACACCAATAGAGTCATTTCAGGCCAAATGAATACCTTGCTCAGCCTCCTTCTTCTTCACCATTGATTTTTTTTTATTTTCTATCTGTTTTTCTTGATTTTCTTGTATTTTGAGTTTATGATTACAACTGGTTTAACTGTTTCTAATAACTTTTAAAAGTTATCTAAGGAGCTTATATGAGCTTCTTAGTCCATAACAACAACTAATAACAACTTTCAATAAACATGAAATTTTTGAAATTTAAAAAATGCATAAACTGAGAATGACTGAAACTTTAAAATTGATTGATGGAAAAAGATTACAATACACTAAATTGACTTAGTTCAATTCTTGAAAACTTTAAAATTACACTAAGAATACAGAATTACACTATTCGACATTAAACTATACTACCTACACTAATTACTATTCTCCACTGCTTCTCTTCTCTTCTTTATAGACTTTTTGGGCTCCCAAGTGGTTTCTGAGCAAATCCCATAAAAAATATAAGCCATTGATTGCTTTGAATTCATCTTAGCTGTTAAAATTGCTTTTGGCGCCAAAAAGTCTTGGAACCTGTGGAGGTAACGTGTGAGGTTTTAAGGGTAATTAAGGGATTTTGGGAGGTTGTGGAGGTGGAGGGGACAAGGTGTGAAAGGCTGGTAGCAAGTGATGGACAGGTGGTGGTAAAACCCGGGAGGTGTGTGGTGGTTTTGGCTATGTGAGGGAGAAGAGGGAAAAGGTGAAGGTTTGACCGGGTTTGACCCTGGTATTAAATACCAGGGTGGGTTGGTTTGTATTTTGGGCTTTGGATGGGCTTAGGCAAATGGATCAGGCTTGGGGTTTGTTTGTTGGGTTATAATTAAACAAAGGGTTCGTTTGTTTTATTAGGTAGGAAACCACAAGGACTAAATGTGTAATTTACTGAATTTTAAAGGGGTTGATGTGGTACTGTTCCATAGTTAACCAAGGGACCAATTTTGCCAAACTTCATTAACCCAAGGACAATTTATGTAATTTTCCAATATTTAACCCTAGGGACCAAAATTGTCATTAACCCTAGGGACCAAAATTGTCATTTTTCAAAGTTGAGGGGTTAAAAGTTTATTTTTCCAAAAGTTTATCAAAAGGGCTTATATTGTCAAATGTGAATAGTACAAGGGTAATATTTGATAAATTTCAATTTTTAATACCTGAGGACTTGTTTTGCCAATTTTGAAACTTGAGGGGCCAAACTTGCCATTTATTGAAAAGTTTTAGTCAAGGACCAATTTTGACAACTTTGAATAATATAGGGACCTTGAATGATAATTTTCCACATTTTGAAAACCAGGGACTATTTCTGCCAATTTATGAAAGTTCAGGGACTGAAACTGCCAATTGTGCAAACTTTGCTCTTTCATCTGTTTTCAATCATTTTGCACCTGAAACATATAAAAACACAATCTAAGAATATTTGTAGTATTATGTGACATATCTGAGTGTTTTTACTGTTTTTGAAGTTCAGATGGGTATAAAATGATGAGTATTTAGACACTCGTCAATGCCCAATAAAACATTGTGGATTCCCGAACGATAATTTCGTTTCGGATGTTTGAGTGATAATTTCGCTTCGGACGACCAATAAAATATTTTGGAGGACCGAACGATAATTTCATTTCGGATAATTAAAGACCAACGTAAAAAAAAAATAATAATAAATAAAATAAAAAACGAACAAAAAACATAAGAGTTATTCCAACAATGGAACAAGTAATAGCACTAAGATTTACACCCCAAGGAATATCATAAGTCAATTACAATCAAAATGTTCAGTGTCCGAAGGACAACAAAAATAGTTAATTACAAAATTACATCCATTAAACCGGGGGATCAACATTCTCCTCGGTAACATGAGCAGCAGTAGTTGCAACAGGCATGGTGGGAGTAGGTCCGCCGACTGATGCTCCCGAAGCACCCAACAGACCTTGGGGGGTGGAGGAGTCTGGGAAGATGTTCATAAGATCCCCTAACGGAAGCCGGTGAGAATCAACAATCTTCTTGATGAAAGGGTACTCCAGAGATAAAACCTTGTTAAATTCGGCCTTCCATATTGACGGAGCCTCCATGTTGACTTTCTTGGAAGTACGTATGATTTTCTCTACGTCTTCCGGCTTCTAAGCAAGTTGAATCCCCTCCAACCAACCAGCAGAAAAGGAGAGGCTGAAAGGCTTCGCCAAGGATTTCTTATACTCCTCGCTGTCTAGCAACCATCGAAACACTGTGGGGACCAAGGATTTTACTATGTTTTGTCGAAGAACCTCTGCTTGACCAAGGTCCGCCATCAGGTCCAAGTTGCTAACTCTCAATCTCTCAACCATATCCTTGGAAGCAGCCAGCACTTTCTTCAATTGGTTAATCCTCTCGGTTTTCTGAGCATCAGAGTTCAACCAGGCCTCCTTCTCTTTCCCAAGCTCCTCAACTTTCCCAAGTAGCGCCTCCTCCCTCCTGGCGCAAGCCTCGAACCGGCTATAAACACCCTCATGTTCGGCAGAAAGCTTGTGGAGTCTCTCAACCTACGAGTCACACTCCTTTTCAACCTCTTCCAACCTGATGCCCCATTCGGCACATTTCTCATGTATCTGATTCAGTTCCCGGTAATCAGAATTTAGGTGTCTGAATCTCCTGAGTACCTCCCCTTGAGAAATGATACTTGTCCCCAGCTACTCATATGCCAATCTCGCCAGATCTATGTTATTCATCTCCTCCAAAGCAGACTGTTCGGCCGGCGTGGGCAGATTGGCAATCATTTCGCGGCAGGCCCTGTAAGAATTAATCCGGACGTCGTCTCGGAGGGTCCAAGCCGGAACAAAGTAGTTGGCCTGCTCGACGGAGTGATCTAAAAATAAGAGAATAATCAGGACCATGTACACATAATTTGGAAGTATTTACGTGATAAAAATAGTAATAGTTATACCAGAATGATTGGAAGGAACCACGTGAATGACGGGACGCTTGGAAGGACCCGAATGATGCACAGACATCACTATAAAATGAACAAAACATAATATGTTAAAAAGGGAAGGCACATTGATTACTCTACGAGAATAAAATATACACTAACCATCGGAAGCACGGGGCTACTGCTCTTTCTCCGGTGAATCCAGATGAACAGGAGGAGTGTTGCCACGCGTCGGCTGAGAAGCCTCATTTTCGTTGGATCCACCAGCAAGATTCACCCCGGTATCTTGGCCCAATTCTTCGGACGTCTGGTGGGTGGTGTAGCTAGCAACGTTCTCTTCTTCGCCACCTGCACCGGGGTGACGGAGGGATGGGCATGATTCAGAGGGGTAGCATCCACAGTAACATCCAAAGAAGCCACATCCTCGGGAGCCGAAGAGTCTCTCTTTGTCCTCTTTGGCGGGGCGGTTGACGGCCCCTCCCCGGCTTTTGCCTTCCTTTTAAGAGCTTCTTGCTCTTTTTTCTGTCGAGCCTCAATAACCTTTTGGCAAGGCTTCTCGGCTATCCTCATCAAGCCATCCTTGGGAGGTAACTTTTTCCCGGCAGCAAGGAACGGTGTGGTCCTATGGCGACGCTCCTGACCGGCGGGAATTTCCTCGCCTTCCGTTACTTCAGTACCCTCCCAATCGGGTAATTCCAGAAATTCAGCCATACTCACAACTACAATTAGGACAACGAATAATAAGAAGGAAGAAAAAGCAATCTCTAAAGTAAAACAAAATAATAATAAATATATAACGGGTATATTATCATGCCCCTCGGCATCCTTTAAAACGACCTGAACATCGTTTGTTTCCCACACGGTAGAAAGCCCATACACCCACAAAAAATAGGGAGGCACCTCTCTGAGTTTAATAATCTTAGCACTAAGTTTCTCCGTCGATGCCTCAGGATTACTAATGGGAAAGTTATCAGAAATCTTGGAATCCTTGTGCCTCCAAGCCATGGCATCCGGAATTGCCCTCCGGTCAATTAGAAAAAAAATTTCTTTCCAATGTTTGAGTCCAGTCAGAACCTCGGCAAAGTACTTCTTGGCTTTCCTCTCCGTCCTGCTTTCAAAGGAAAACCAATGCCCCTATTTGCATAATCTGTAGAACACCCGGAACAACGAAACAGTTGGTTGGCAGTCCAAACTATAACAACGGACTTCGAACAGGGTAACCCGGTTTAACCCTATCGGAACTAGTTGTGAATATGTACCTTAAAATGCTTAATCACAGTAAGCAGAAACTTAGAAAAAGGTATCCTAATTCCACCAATGTCTAGTTGGCGGGTGTAAACACCAATCTTGTCGGCAGTCAATCAATTCATGGTCATGTTTGGATCCGGAAAGATCGGATGCAATTCCCCCGGAATATTATAGGTGACAATTAGATCATCTAACTCTTGTTGTGTAAGCTTGGACTTATATATATGCATATCAAACTTCGGGACGACGGACACTTTAGCTTGCGGAGAAGGCACAACTTATGTCCGGACAGTTTCAGTCATGTTCTCAAAAGGATGGCCGAAGGGGATGGTATTAAAACTAAAGGTAGGAAAATAAGAACTCACCTCGGAGGAATGCTTCGCTAAAAGACGTCCGGAGAAGCAGTGATAAAAAGTATTAACTGTGTGTAAAAGTGAAGGATAAAAAACTCTGTATATATAGGGGAACGCATGGGGTGAAGTGAAACATCGCATCAGTCAGAAGCATGACGACGTGTAACCATCTTAGCCGTCCACGACTTAGGTATTTGAGGGACGTGGCATAAAGACATTGGGCAAGGCCCAACATAAAGCCCACGGGCTGTCAGCGCTTTGGGCCTGGATAAGCCCAATAAACAAAGGCATTCGGCAAAAGTTACACCCTAGTTTCGACAGGGAGGCACACGTTTAGCAGAATTGCATCATCGGCTTTTGACCCGATAATACAACACTGGGGGGGACATGTTGACGTATGTGTCCGGAGGACTCTATACCGGACGGTACAAGGTACCGGACGGTATGATGCTGCTTTCCGGTCAGTGGGCCAGGGAAAACACCCACGTGCGCCGCATTCCCAGAAAATCCGCAAACATGTCTAAAGTACAACTGACACAGGTTCAGGCCTAGGGACGACGATTACTGATCGTAGGTACGTTCACTACACATAGGTACGGCTACTGTTCAAATAGGTACTATATTTACTGTTCACAAGTACCCTGATTGGGGTAGTATAAATACCTCAATCCTATTTATTGCAACACACACACTTTCACCAGAAAATACCTGCATTTATTATTATATCTTTCGGCCTTTGAAATATACTCATTCTCACGCCGGAGCTTGGTCCTGGGATAACACTCGGGGCGAGGCTAACGAGCGGTTGTGCTTGTGCAGTGATCAAGACCGAAGGATCTGACAACAAGCAATACCGAAGGAGCGGATATTTACTTCAACAGTTAGCAGTTAAATATCGAACTAATTAATTGTAGGAGAATGTTGAGGGAAGATGTTGTTGGGCAAGAAGTAGCACATGGTTATGAAAGCAAAGAATCAATGCCATTATTTGAGTTGAATAATCTATTTCTATCTGATGAAGAAAAATGAACACAATATATGTATTTTCTTGTAACTTTTGGGGAGAATTGTCATATGCTTATGTTATGTTTATTTTTAGTTTGCTTTTATAGTTGGTGTTGTTTTGATTTTCAAGGTGGCATGCTTAATTTAGGATAACACATGTAATCATGTATTAAACATTAGTAATCTTTACTTTTCAAAGTTTAAACACCTCCATTGTAAATTCTGGTGACATACACCAGTTTCCTTCAAGTTTTCATCTTTAGACCCCAAAAGCTTAACCCATGTTGAATCTTGTCAAGAATTCCTTTCTAGAAAATTTAAACAAGTATCTGAGTTGCCCTTAATATTTTGTTTCCTTAGATCAAATATCATTATTTGCATTTCTATTGGTGCATCAAGTCCAATCGATTACATACAAGATGGTCTTGCTTTGGCTGTTTATTGTTCTTTTGTTGCCCCAGTTTAGCTTGGAAATGGCAAGTAGTCAAGGTTAATATCTACAACACAATTTTTGTTAGTGTTTGGTCCCTGTATAACTCTTTCATATAACTCATTATACCTAACATAAAGAGTTAAAGTAAAAAAGAATATAAAAAGACAATAAATAAAGAACATTACTCTGCATCTCCATCTCCTGAAGTCTAAGTGGAGCTTCTGAGAAGTTTGTAGACCCAGTTATAGCGATCGACACCAATCCTACAGGGGTCCAGCTTCTCCCAAGTCGATAAATCTATTTTCTTCAAAACATCATCATAAGACTAAAGCTTTAGTAAAACAGCAATACCTATTATTTTGATCAAGATCGATTTGAAATATAATAATAATAGATAGTCATAGATTGAACGAGCGGGGTACCCGGGCGTTGCTGCGGGAATGTTGTGTTTAGTATAAACTTGAAATAAAACGATCTCCTTTTTTTTAAGGACTAAATTTGCAAAAGATCGCTAACAGGGGACTAACGGCGCAATTTACAGCTACCTAAGGGACTGAAATCGTAAAATCCTTAGCTACAGTACATGGCACTATTCCCCACTGTGCTGCACTGTAGCAGCGACTGTGCTGCACTATAGCAACAATATTTTTGTTTTTAGTCCCTGAAAGTGGCGTTCTTTGCAAAGTTAGGGAAAATAAAAGTTAACCTTAGGGGTTGTTTTTGTTTATTATTTGCACAGAAAAAGCCTCTGAAGCTACTGTTCCGTTGCAAATTTAAGTCATGTCTGTTAGATAATGGCCGTTAAGGACTAACTTTGCAATTGATGATTAACCTCAGAGACTAAATTGGGGCTCACATGAAACTTGCGTGAGTACTGTTGCTATAGTGTACCACACGGTTTTTAGTATATATTATAATATAATGGGTCGATTGATTATCAGAATGAATATATATCTTACATATTTTTTAACTTGGGCCTTGGTAACCCAAAAGATTAAAGTAACCCTCAGGTCCCTCACATGCCCCATCCGATCCAAAATTAATCTCAGAAGTTTTATTTTGATTTCATCTGATTTTCATATATTTCATTTGATTTGATCTCAGAAATTGTTTTTGCAATTACACCATGGATATGTTAGAAGCCGAAGATCCAATCAGTGAATTCCAGATAAACAGATATAATAAAGAAACAAAACTGAAAGTGCACTCACATTTCTTATCTTATGTTTAAAAAGTATTTTAAAATGAATTTTAAAAATAAAACTTTTTGTAAAAGTACTAAAAAAAAGTGATAGGTCAAGCACAAAAAGATTAAAGGTTGGTAAAGTCGTTCAAAATTAGTCGCTAGATTGCTCAACATTGGAAATGGTAAAAAGATTACAATAATATTATTCGAAGTTTCACTATTTTGCCAGAAAAAGACAAAATAGAAGGTGGCTCAAACTTTTAAAAGTCATTGATGATAAGTAGCACAAAATGTACCCTTACTTAGGCCTTACACATGTATGACACAAATGATTAGGAGCGACTTTTTTTTGCCACATGTCGCCTTAATATCAACTTCGCAAGTCGCTCGGTCCATTTTAAGAAACCAACTAAAGTGGGTCTAAAAAAAGCCCGCCACTTTGAGCGCTTGGGCTATTTGAAGAATTGGCCCTTCCTCATAGTTAAAAAAAAAAAAAAAAAAAAAAAAAAAAAAAAAAAAAATCCTTGCTAGTAGATTGGTATCCACGTATGGAAACTAATAAATGTTGAAGACACTAGTCCTTCAAGTTTTTCTTTTTTACTATTCCGGCTTAAAAATAATAACAGCCTTCTCGTCTGATTTTTTTATAAACAGCAAAAACAAACGCCCACCTGCTCACGATCAAGAATTTGGAAACGGGTTTATGTTACACCAATAAATCAATGGCCTTTTGTTGAAATTGTTATATGTTGATTAACTTAACTATCATGAATGAAAGTCATCTTTAGCAAAACTATAACAACTTAAGAGGAGTTAGAGCACTAGGTGCAATTCGCCGGGTACCCTCGCCACACCAACATGGACCTTCGCCATTCTCGCCATTGCACCGCCCCCCTCCTCAAAGCTCGCCGTTCCCCACCTCCTCATGTAATACCTCGTAGAATCCCATGTCGTTTAGTAATGCTTATCACTGAACGATTTTTCATATAACTGATTACTAGGCCATTTTTGCGGGCCAGTTTAAATTTTTCTTGGCTATGAACGATTATTTTACTTCCGAGACGTGTGTTGGTCACTATTTGAATTACCGAAAAACTAGATGTGACCTAAATAGCTCCCACTTGCGAAACAGAACCTAATACCGACCTAGTGATATATATATATATATATATATATATATATATATATATATATATATATAAACGAAACTACGATTAACACTACTATATATATATATATATATATATATATATATATATATATATATATATATATATATATATATATATATATATACATGTAAATATATATACGTGCAAGTACCACCGAGATATTTTTCGTATGCTATGTCTGGGTAAATCCCGACATATTATTTTCCCGGAACATTTGATCACTTAATATACTTCTTTTACTTGGGCCCCGATACTCTCTAGCCCATGCATAACACGTTATTTTTCTTTCTTTTGGACTCGGCCGAAAACCATTCACAAGCCCAACTTTATTTCTCTTTTGTTTTCTTCTTGGATCAAACCATAAGCCCACGAGTATACTTAAGTTTTCAAAAACAAAACTTCCAAATATATTACAAAGGTTTACTTGAAACCTTACTTGTCATTCTCACGACTCGAACCCGACACCATTTCTAAAACCCGACTCGTTTCATTACATCTTTCCTTGATATACACTCGACACCCTCAAACTAGTACAAGTTCCATTTCATTCCTTCTTTTGTACACTGTCGAGAATCAAAGGAAGCAACACAAGACATTGGGTCATTTTTCTAGCCTTTGGGTTAATACTTGGAACGTGGGTTAGTATTTTGCAAAGGGTTTCAAGTCACGATCAATCATTGTCTCTCGTATCACTTTCTCACTCGAACCTCTTCTCCACCTTTTTGGTGTTGTAAGAGCATCAACAATGCAAGGTTTGAGGAAAGACTTTTTGCATTTAATGCTTTAAATCCATTTCATATTTAATGAACAAGGTTTGAGGAAAGACTTTGTGTTTCACAAGTCTTTCTAAAAAGCTTATAAAAAGCTTTCAACACAATGCATAAAAACCCTTTACAAAGACTTTTTTAAATAGTAAAAAGCTTTTAAAGCTTTTTGCATAACAGATGCTCTAAGTATACTCGACCATGTTACTTTCTTTCATCATTTATTTTCATGTTACATGCATACACAACATCACCTATCGATTAGCACACTTGAAAACATAAATATTTTATCACAATTTAACACACGCGACACCCTTGGAATCCCCCGTTTTCTTTTCATTTTTACGTATAATGTATATGTATTATTCGACCATCTACTTCTTGGAACCAAGCTAATATAAGATCGACAACCATGCAAGGATTATAACGTTAAACGCTAGCTCGTACCGGCCTAAACCTAAAGCTCAATCGAGCAACGTTTCTAAGATTTTCAAAACTAAACTTGGGCTTGATTTGGGCTAACGAGCCCATGAGTGTTTTTCCTAAACAAAAATGTCGAGAAACACAAAACGTTTTCATCTTAAAAACTGAATTTTTGGTAACTTTTCATAAGTTAAGACATTAACTTTTATAAACATAAAAGTTCACTTTTTCGAAAACTTAACTTTGGACTATTTTTGCAAATTATTTTGTTAAGGGACTAAAAGTGTCAAAACCATGAAACTTTTGGATCTAAATAGAAACAGTAAGTTTTTAATAAAAACCAAGGGTATAAACTTTCATTTGTGAAAGATGAGTGTAAAAAGTGTAAAAGTACCATTTTGGACTAAAAATATAATTATTTTAACATAAAGGTTAAAAGTGTAAACTTTGATATAGTTAAAGGTAGAAGTTGTCATAACTTTTCAAAACTATATTATTATACTTTTACATATAAATATTTAACCAAAATATTTAATATATTTCTTTTTATAAAAATATAGTAATAACTTTATAATTAAAAATATTTAAAATAAATATTTTTACTTATATAATTCGATGACATAATTCGTATAAATAACCATACTTATTATTATAAGTTATCTATGAACTTGAGACATGTTAAAACGTGTAATCCGACGATATCACATCCGAAGATTCCACATTCGTCATTCACGCATCGTATCCAAATCACCGATAATATATATATATATATATATATATATATATATATATATATATATATATATATATATATATATATATATATATATATATATATATATATATATATATATATATATATATATATATATATATCCCAACCTATATAAAACACAAGTGTGATTGCTATTTTTAGAGGCAATTAATCACCTCAAAACTCTAAAAAATGACACATGGAAACCACACCACTATTAGAAAGTTTTTGAAAATCGCTTAAATCAAAATGTAGAGAAAAAAAAGGGGAGATAAATTAGGAAGGCAAATATATTTAAAAACAGATTCACCTAATCTATACCATGTTTAAATCATTATGTTTTGGGCATGATTATATGATTTTCAAAATGACTTAGGATATTACGGATAATTTTCCTCTCAAGAAATAGCCAGATCTCTCTTCTCCAATTCAATTTCAGAGTTCTAAATTCTTCACCTCAATTTGTTATAGGTATTTTTATATTTATTATTGTTCATTATTCAAAAATTAAAACAATCGGGAGATCATATTATTACTGAATCATGAATCAAAACCACAGTTCAAAACCTAGATAATCGAATCGCTGATCGATTGATTTGATTGATGCGATTACCTGTTGAGGTCTGACAATCATCATGAAGGTAATGGATTACATAATTTTTATTTTTATTCTTTTACTGTTTGTATTTGACTAATTCAATTTATATGATTTGAGTTTGCAAAGGAATTATAAAGAATGCTTATTTGGTATATGCATTTTTTATAGGACCATTAGTTTGATAATGAGGTACACAAAAAGACGATGACCACAAAAGTAAGAAAATGATTGTCGTGATGTAATATAAGTCTTGATGTTGGGTCAAATACTATTACAAAGGTATATGATTATCCTCTGCCAAATTTTGTTGTATAAATCTGTTATAAACATTAAATGGAGTGCCAACATGACTAAACATATAAATACACTTTGGGGACTTTTGACCAGTTTCTCCCATTTTGAACCGTTTCCTGTTAAGCTACTTTTTTCTATGTTCTACCGATTTGATGTGTTATAACTATATCTATTCATAACTAAATGGGTTGAAATGAACACCTCTGCATTTTGTATGTGACGCATTGACTAATAACGGTTTATGCATAATTCTTATGATAAATATTGACCGCTTATTCTACTGATGTTTATATTAAGTTAGGTACCGACTAAAGAACAAGTGGATGCTTTATCAAAGGAACTGCCCAGTCGTGCCACCATCCCAGGTGGTATGCTTTTCTCCTCTTTCAGATTTCCAATAAATTCTTCGGTCTTGATGCCATACTTTATCATTATAAGATGCTAAGCCATTCATGTCAAAAATCGTTATGGTATCAATTGGTGATAATGATGAGTTACAAATGCTAGAACGTTTACTGACGTGCTTAAAACATACGTGCATGTCGGACAGGTATATGATGATTAGTGAATGTCGATTTCCAATTGGTTTTAAATAGATGAGTTATAATTTGTTATGAGTTATATTGGGACTGCTTATAGCGGAATTTTGAATGTCAGTGTATAATTATAATTGAGATTTATAGTGAGGAATAGTATTTTAGGTAAAAGTTTGATAACCAACGTGTTGATGTGAACATGAATTGCCACTTAATTTGTATTTGTTATGAAATATAATGAATAGCTTATTGTGATTTAAATCTCAACATTGGGTTTGTCTAAAGCTTAAGAGCAGATGAAGTTCTTAACTACTGTGTTTACAGTTAACGCCAATGAAAACAGTAACATTTAGTTTTAAGTATACGTTTAATTGTTTAAGTAATATTTAATATTCTCTGGTTTCATGAACCACTCATCATACCATTAGGCATTATGTCTCTAAGTGTAGCAACTAACTTTTTAACTTTGCAAGTTTAATTGTTTAAATATTTATATTTTACTCAATTATATTTGATGTTGCATGTTGAAGATGGAATAAAAAGGGAAATCAACGAGGAATGTGGTATGTATTGGTTGTCTTCATTTAGTATCTTGCCAATTCTTTTTAATGTTTATACAAAAGTGTTTATCCCATATTGTATGCATATTAGGATTTTGACCATAGACACTTAGGCAAATGCTTTCTGATGCGTTTATTATACCAGGTGGTGGATGTTCAGGTGATAACCTATCATTTTCTCTGGTGCACTCCAAATATGATTAGCATACACCATAATAATAATTAGTTTAAATGTGCAATCCTAAGCACCCCTAAGTGTATATTTTTGATAGTGCGTATTATAGGTTTTCATATTCAGTTGACCTCTTTAATTTTATGCAGGTAAGGTGATTGAGAATATTGTAGGGCTATATACTTCAGCTGATCTCACTGGTTCTGTTAAAGATGAAGCTGAAAACGAGTGTCATACCATGCATTAGGTGAATATGCTTAACAAATGATAGTATTTTCATTGTATTTTCATTGGTGGATTTTTTATATAGAAATTGATATTGAAATGCGATGTGTATAGTGAGACGTAAAGAGATATTGTTGAAGAGGTACTTAAAATTGGATGAGTTGGTTAGTGAAAACTCTATGTAGAAAGAAAAGCCGGTTGTTCAATTTATATCAAAACAGATGGGGTAATGGTGATAGTCATCTGTGTTAATACAAATATCGCCTAAAAACGTTATTTATATTTTAACGATCTTTGCTAAGTTTTGTTAATGACAAAGTACAAACTTTAGATTGTAGTAAAACATCATTTTAGTTTAAGTCTTGTACAACTAGTCTTTACATTTCTTTTTAAACTTAACATTGTTTTTATTTCCTTAATAAGAAAGTGTCACATCTCATCAATGTGCATTTATGGTAAGTTTATGTGTTTGACTATCCATGAAGTTCTTACACACTTTGGAAGTATTCCATGTTTGATACAACGCATGTTGACTAGTATTTAGTAGATGTGACATTGCTTGTTTATGTGTTTGACTATCCATGAAGTTCTTACACACTTTGGAAGTATTCCATGTTTGGTGCAATGCATGTTGACTAGTATTTAGTAGATGTGACATTGTTTGTTTTGGAGTGATTTATTGTAAGTTTGGTTGAACAGTTCTGGCGGACCCCTGGAGGAACATGGGCGGACCCCTTCTGAGGGTACCGCCGTGTCCGCCAGACTGTTGACTTCCTTTGGTATAAATACCAAAGGACTTGCAAGAAATCCCTCATCACTTAGAGTCATATTTTACACATATTCTCTCATTATACTCAGTAGCTACTAACATGTGTGATTCTCTTATGTAGCAAAGGAGTTCACATGTTCATCTAAGAAGTTACAAGTTTCAACTCTAAGTTGCAAGACTTGTTAGCTTTGTCATGTATAACCTTTGGTAGTTTATACTTCATTTGTATCATGTATGTAGAAGTGATCGGTTAGTATTTTAGGCCTCAAAATACATAATGTGTCGGGAGTTGTTGTACCCTTGTAAAAGAACTAACGGGAGTGGTTGTACCCTTGGTAAAGAACTCGACATCTAGCTTTGTGTCGGTAAAAGTGTAAGCGACGAACGGGAGTGGTTGTACCCTTGTAAAAGAACTCAACATCTAGCTTTGTGTCGGTAAAAGTATAAGCGACGTTGTAAAGGTTTCTCCACCGGGAAAGGAGCTTGTTGATTAGTGCTTATAACTCTCGAGTTGGAAACTCGGGGCGTGGATGTAGGGCAAGGAAAAAGAGTCCTTGTAGCCGAACCACGATAAACAATCGTGTTGTGGTTTGATCGTTTCTTTCTTTATCTTTGCTTATTACATATTGTCTTTAGTTAGATTTGCTAATCACACGTAAAGCTTTTCAAAGAAGTAAACAAGTAAAGTTGTGTTTATATCCTTAAACAAACGTAAACTTTTCAAAGAACTAAAACAAGTAAAGTTAGGATTGCTATTTACTCGTAAAGCTTTCTCAAGGAATTGAACATATAATGTTGTGTTTATATCTTTAATCAATTGTAAAAGTGTTTAAAGATATTCAAGTTAAAAAGGAATTAAAAAGCGGTAAACTATTCAACCCCCCTTCTAGTTTTCCACAATTGGCATCAGGAGCTACGTTACTCAAGATCTTTAAAATAGAATGTATTTTAAAACTTGGATCGATCCATGGATTTTGAAAATCTCAAAGAAGGGCAACCTATTCAAAACCAACCGCTATTTGAAAAAGAAAACTTACTTGAATGGAAAAGTAGTTTGAAAACTATGTGAAATCAGTTGATCAAGATCTTTGGCATATTATTTCTTTTGGTAATTTCAAACCAAAGGAAACAAGTTTTTGAAAACCAAGATAACTATCTTAAACTTGATAAAAATACTAAAGCTTAAACAATGCTTTACAAAGCTTTAGTACCAAATATGAAAGAATGTATTTTTGTCAAAAGGCTAATGATGTTTGGAAAAATATGGTGAACTTTCATCAAGGAATATGTCAAGTCAAAGATGATCAATTTGATCTTACATATGAATTAGAAGTTTTAGAAAAACTAATTGATAGACACTTAGTAGAAGTTAATACATGTGCTACTAGTTTAAATGTTTTAAATGAAGGTACAAGTGATGATGTGTACGTGTGTTTTGATGAACCTGCTTGCGTATCTTGGAATGTAATGGATGTTGACGAAGACAATGATCCGGTAGTTAATTATCTATTTATTGAAACAACTAGCAAGGTGTTAGTAAAGGTGATTACTCGTGTCAAGCTCGTAGTAGTCTTGCTTGCGATCCATGAAATAACTCGGATTAAGATGAAGTCAATCATCCGGTTTGTGATTCTAAACTAGATAAAACATCAAGCAAGGTACACTCTGAAACCAAACTCTTTTGCTTTGATTATGTTATCCTAGAGTTTTCTAAACTAGAAAATGAGTCTAAACGTTTATGCAACATGGACCTAAAAACTATCTTCAAAAATGAGTCTTCAAAATCTCTTAAGAATATCTTTGAAAAGGAAATCTTATTAGAAGATAAAATGTCTACAATTGAGAGTAATGTTGAAATTACTCTAGAATGTAAATTATGTCTAGATTACAAACATGAGATTAAAATGCAAAATGAGAAAGGAAAAATTATTAGTTAAATTTGATGAAAGCTCAAAATCTTTTGAAAGATTGTTGAGGAGTCAAAGGTTGTTTTAAGATAAAACCGGATTAGGATTTAACTCATAAGCATCATCAACTAATAAAACAAAGCATGTAAAATTTGTCAAACCTAGAAGAGAAATTTAGAAATAATTCAATCTCTAATAGAAACTCATGATAAAAGGATTAAGACTATCATTCTCTATGCCTTTATATGATTATCTAACCTTCTTAGATACATGAGTTATTGAGTTTCAAAGCGTATCGTCAAACCATGTTTTTACGCGTTATGCTTATCCGCTTGATAGCATCTCTATGCAATTTTAAAGGTACGCATTACTTCAACTTGACTTTGATTGTATCTTGTTTCCAGCATTATGTGTTCGAATACGTGTTATTTTTAATACTCTAGAGTGTCTACTTGCTATTTGTAAATAACTAAGATTAGATTCTATGCAACAAGGAATTTAGTCTTTAGTACTAGTAGGAGATATAAGGTGTTTTGGTTCTTTAATCATCAAGAGATAAACACGAAAAACTCTTGAGTATGTCTCACTCAACTCTTGCTTACAAGTGATCTAACTAAGAATTTCCTAAGTGTTTTAATGTCTAACACTTTTGTGATGCTTGCAAAACAAACCTTTGTTAAACAATTTTCTCAAACACCATACTTTGAGTCTTTAATTGTGTTTTTCTTCAATCACTCCTTTATGATAATCTCACATAAAACACACAAGGTGAAATAAATCACATTAGCATATATTAGGATGTGTGAAAGAAAATGAGTCTTCAACATCTAGGATTTACACATCAAATGTGACACATAGTCTCATGACGTTGTACCTCTTGGACTTTTTCAAAATAAATAGAGTTCATAGTATCTTAAGTAAGAAAACCCAAAGAGTCGAGGAGTCGTTGAATATGACATTTAACGAGTGATCTCCTCCTTCTATGGTATCATCTTTGGTAGATGATAACTTAGTCGAAAGTCCAATGATGGCAAGACAAGTATGTTGTGTAAAACATTAAGAATAAAAGTATTAAATAACATCTCCTCACCATGAGACAAACATTGAATCAAGCAAAATTGACATAAGTTATAAAACTTGATTTATAGGTCATAGTTGTGTCTAAACAAATTCAACAAAAACAATTTTTGGAATTTAGAATAAAACAACTAGTGAAACGAAATTGATATTTCAAAGTAATCAAGTGAGTATAGTGTCAATATTTGAAAGACCTTTTGATAATAAAAGCAAGCCACAAAAGCAAGGGATTTTAACTTAAAGACATTCCTAGTTGCTCTCTTGTTCTCAATGGTTAAGTTATTGATGACTTATCAAGAATGAGATTAGTAAATCCGTAGGTAAAACCAAACGTAGAGAAATGTTTGGAAGACTACTTGTTCTCATAACAATTAGATTCAACATTATGTTTAGCTTTTGTCTATGTGCTCGTGTTAAAGAAGATCCTAAAACAACTCTTTAGTTGAGCCTATTTGGATACATCATAAGGTACTACACAACTAGGATTATGGTCTCCCAAAAGAACGGGAATAGAAACCATAGTGTATGCCAAATGGAATTATGTCGGTAATAAGTTGATAAGAAAAGCACAAGTGGTACTTGCACTTTTATACTTACTTACCCAATGATTCTCCAAAACGCGTAAGATTCTCAAATTAGTATCGGATGGAGAAGCACATCAACAAGCTCCACTTGAACAAGCAAACTCGCATCAACAACGGAATTCATCTTATCAACATTGTTATACCTTCAACAAAGGAAGCATCGACTTCAGCGACAATTCAATCCATTATGTTCTTAATTGACATATTGTGATCCATCATCATCGGATTCATCGTCTTGGTAAAAATGTTCATTGAGGAACATCTTAACTAACAAAAGTCTTATACGTTAACCATTCTATCAACGTTTTCACAAAACCTCTTGAATGAGAAGCATTCATCATCCCTAGGCTTAGTCAAGGACTCATAAGACCTAAAACCTTAGTTTTGAACATTAGGATAAAACCACAAAAATCAAGACAATTCCTTTTGAGTTTTCCCTGCAGATCCCGCGGCACCCTCAGACCATACGGGCGGAACCCATTTTTTGGTTCCGCCTGGTCCGCCAAATCTACAGGATGTTTTATTTTTAATTTCAAAACCAAACACCTCTTTACTCACAACTCCAACTTACCATCAGCCCATAAGATTCACAAAATGAGCAAAACTTCAAGCATATTCCTCATAACCTTTCATCACTCAAACCTCAAACAACCAATGTGAAATGAGAAACCGAGTTATCCTTTGTCCTATCAATATCGAGTCATTCACCATCTTCATGCCCTCAAAGAAACCAAGAGTCAATATCATCTTCACCAATAACTCCACCTAGTCATCTTCACAAGAAGATTCCAGAATGTAACCAAACAAGTGTGTCATCCCCACTATAACCTAACCTATCAAGATTAAACCACCTTTCATGATACATAAACCTATGTTCACCTTTGTGTCGCTCTTTGAAACAAAAGGCAATTGTCATATCCATACTCTCATTAACATATTTGTCTATGTCATCAAAAGTCAAGTGAATTTCATTATGAAATGCGTCTCTTTCACTTTCTAGCAAAGTGAAGAACACAAAGAAGATATCCAAGCTTTAAGTGTTGTCAAGCAATCACCACCTCATTTCACATATCCACTCTCGATCGTCAACCATACTTTACCACCGTTCACCACATTGTTAAAACAAATGAAAAACGTCATTAAAACATCACTTGCATTATAAAACGTTTTTAAGCATCAAAATGAGTCAAGTTAACCGCACATCCACATTGTTTTCATATAGGCACACACTAGAACATACACATTACAATAGTCGTTTACTTAGACTAAAATGAGAAATTTTGATTTTCTAGGAATCATCATGCCTCCTCCAACTCACTACGACCACAAGGACACCATCAAGTACCTACCCAAACACCACAAAACCAAAGGTCTTACTCAAACTCAAATCGTTGTCTTCAAAACCTTAGAAAAAAAAACAATATGTCCATAAGGGTAGAACCATTGATCCATCCTTCTCAGAAGGTACAAACCTCTACACGGAATTTGCCACAATCAATTTTGAGTGTCTCTTAGAAATCGACGAGCCTATTTGTTCTAGGTTCATTTTAGAATTCTATGCATCCATCACCCTCTCCAAGGATGAGTATGGTCGCATGTCTATTAACTTTAGGGCTAGTAGTCATCAATACTCCTTCACCCTCGAGGAGTTTGCTCAAATCCTAGGTGTCCCAAACCATGGTACTTGCATCTACTCCGACTTGCACTCCCTCTCAACTCTTGACACACTCTTTGACCGCATCTATCCCTAT
Source organism: Artemisia argyi (assembly GCA_030686995.1). Taxonomy (NCBI): domain Eukaryota; kingdom Viridiplantae; phylum Streptophyta; class Magnoliopsida; order Asterales; family Asteraceae; genus Artemisia; species Artemisia argyi. The sequence goes on from CM060696.1 coordinate 24,971,382, forward strand.
GATACCTCTCTTGTGTCCAAAGATGAACTTCGTGACCACCTCTTCATTAGGACCACCAACACTAGAAGAACTAGAACCGGAAATGAGGTCATCAAGGACCCATATGGAATGGAATTCAATGAACTCAAGCCCCAATTCAAGGAATGGGAAGAACTCCTTAGAGTCAATGTAATTAGCACCATAGGAAACCGGGATCACATCAATGTTTGCCTTCGCTACATGCTCTACTCCTTGTCCGTTAGACAACCCTTCAACCTTGCCTACTCATGATCAAGAGAATGACCGACATTCCCGTGCAAGGCACAACGTCTATGCCATATGGAATGCTCTTGACCCGTCTCTTTAGGTTCATCTCTCCCATTCCATCAACTCCTAGAGGTCTTCACCTAGACTACTTTCTTATTCCACACGCTTTTGTCCCACTAAGTGATAGGAGAATCTACAAAGCCCAAGGTAAACATTTTCCAATTCTAGGCTTTGCCCAACTCTAGGCTCCCACATCTAGAATACATTTTCCAACTTTCGGATATTCCAATTGAGTCGGCGGAGTTCAAACAAACAAAAGGGGATGTTCAAAAACATCGAGAGATTTCTTGAAATGCTCAAGAAGAAGATTGACCGTCTATGAGAGCGGGTGTGTAGGAGTGTTCGGCACTAGGTGCTATTTGAACGATTTGGTCATTTAAACATTACGTGTTATGTATTTGTGTATTGGTAAGATATTTGGTACTATTTGGAACTTGTAGGAACTAACAATGATGCAAGAAGACAACATTTGGCAAGTTGTCAAATTTTCATGTTTATGAAATTTTCACTAAGTATAGTGAAATTCTCGACCTCAAGGTCAAAGTACTATGATATTTGTGTCTACATGTTCAATTTTTGCATTGCCTAACTAGGTATGTAGTATCTTTTTGATTTTAGGAGTTTTCGAAAAATTTGAAAAACGTCTCGCGGGTCAAAATCGCGGACTGCCAATTTTTTCAGCCCTGGCGGATCTGGCGGTACCCAAAATTGGGTTCCGCCAGTGTAATTTCTGGGAAACCCAGAATTGGCCCAACGGACCAGACGGAACCCAAAACAGGGTTCCGCCTGTGTATTGTGAGGGTTCCGCCAGTCACCTGCAGAAAATTTTTGCCACTTTTCTTAAGTCCAAAACTTGTAAAGTGTCAAACCATTATCCTAAGTGAGAAACATCTTCCATTAACTCCAATAACCATATTAGAACAACTCTCACTCACTAAAACAATTAGGAAGCCACTTCCCTCCAAAAATTCAAATTCAAACATAACTAACCTAAAGAACCCTTTTAAAGGATCCTTCAAACCATTGAAACATTTTCAACTAAATCATATCCCATGATCACAAAGCATTGAGTGCATATGTTGATCTTTCACTCCACCCTATTCCATTGGATTGACATCAAATGATGTGACATGGTCATGAAAATCATTTGAAACCTCATTCTTTGAATGGTAGAACATCAAATCCAAACACCCATTTCAACACCTTTTCAACCTTATAAATTTGAAAGTTTTGCAACAATTCAAATCACACCATAACCATCAAAATTTCTTCTTTCAAAACATCAAAACCACACCTTTGAAATGACTAAATCCAACACATCATCCGAGTCATCAAAATCCTTCTCAAAAACCACTAGGATTAGTGTCAAACCTTGTTGCTTCAACAAAACCGTCAAGTCAAGCTCATCATCTTCAAGTGATGCTTCGCTTTACATATCCAAGATTTCCTTAACCTCACTACCTCAACACCATCCTCAACACATTGCCATACCAATGTGATCACTATTCAAGATTTGCTTAATCTTGCTACTTCAACACTTACACCAATGGAACTTTTCCATACACCACCAACATCACCACATCCACTATTGGAAACTTTTGAAAACCTATCACCTAAACCATCAAGCCCTCCATCATTGTCACGTTTTAACACCATTGCCGAAATGGAAACCCAACAACAACCAACATTTCAACCAAATGAGTCATTGGATGATGCACCTCATCCACCGTCATTGCTTGAGAGTTTGGCCTAGTTATGCTAAATCCTCAATTTTTCCAAATGATCAAGGTCATACACACCTACAATCATTTATGTGTCATCCCATTTACAAAAACCTTCATGGTAATCTTTTCGGAGAACCAAGCCTTCGTCACTTTGTTCAACTACCACCACCACATGAACCTTCCCAACATTTTGAATCTCTATTTTCTTCGTATAAGAAAATAGAAGCATCTCAACGATCTTCCATCAAGACCAACAAAATCACCACCTTTCACAAATGAAAAACCAAGGTCATTGCTTGACCAAAATGAGTCTTTTAACCAAAACCAAACACCACAACAAGAATATCACCATCCAAAACCATTGATGTCTCACCTTATCTACAAAGAGACCCATAATCCCCTAAACAATGCAATGAGGTTTATCCTAAACCACATTGTGGAACGTCTCAAGTTTAGAGTCTCTAAAATGAAACAAAACCGTTTCTTTTGGAAAATGTTTCCCATTTAAACCAACAAACCAAAACCCGTGTCACTCTCTCAACCTTCAAAATAAAGCCCGCTACAACCCTCAACACACATTTTCATCCTTAAACAACCTTAGCCTTGTTTTTGGAAAATGTTTCTCATTAAGGAAAATGATGATTTCCTTGTAGCTTTTTATGCTCTTAGTTTATTTTTAGTTTTTTTTTAAGGGTAGGATGTTGTCATCCAAATTTCTTGTCTTTTTAAGAGTCAAACTTTTACATGAAATGAATTTCATTCTACTACAAGGTTTGCATTGTTTGTTGACCATTTAGGTATAATAAGGGAACTATACCTTGCTATGGTAGCATACATATATCTTGTGTTTTAGGAACTGACCTTTCTTTTTGTAGGATCATTATCCATGTTTTCCTTCCTTGATACTCCATTTAGGGGAGTAATATTCAAAGGGGAGCATGAGTGTTGCATTATTCCACTTCACAACTCTTAGTTGTGTTATAGACATGAAATGCTTTCATGACTTGTCTTGTGCGACAACTAACTTTTTTTCTTGTAGGTTCAAAATCCATGTCTCCTCTCTTGGCACTCCATTTAGGGGGAGTATCGTCCAAGGGGGAGCAAGTGCATACTTTCGCCTCGCTACTCTTCTTTTTGTTTCGACAAAAAGGGGAAGAATTTATATATAAACTTGTTTCAAAAAAAAATTTTTGCATATCACATCCTTTTAGCAAAAACAAGTTTTTATACTAACTTTATAAGACTTAACACTAAAACTAGTGTTTTGCTTATAAATAAAGTTTATGTTTTGTCATCAACAAAAAAGAGGAGATTGTTAATACAAATATCGTCTAAAAACGTTATTTATATTTTAACGATCTTTGCTAAGTTTTGTTAATGACAAAGTACAAACTTTAGATTGTAGTAAAACATCATTTTAGTTTAAGTCTTGTATAACTAGTCTTTACATTTCTTTTTAAACTTAACATTGTTTTTATTTCCTTAATAAGAAAGTATTTCTTTAATAAGAAAGTGTCACATCTCATCAATGTGCATTTATGGTAAGTTTATGTGTTTGACTATCCATGAAGTTCTTACACACTTTGGAAGTATTCCATGTTTGATACAATGCATGTTGACTAGTATTTAGTAGATGTGACATTGCTTGTTTATGTGTTTGACTATCCATGAAGTTCTTACACACTTTGGAAGTATTCCATGTTTGGTACAATGCATGTTGACTAGTAATTAGTAGATGTGACATTGCTTGTTTATGTGTTTGACTATCCATGAAGTTCTTACACACTTTGGAAGTATTCCATGTTTGGTGCAATGCATGTTGACTAGTATTTAGTAGATGTGACATTGTTTGTTTTGGAGTGATTTATTGTAAGTTTGGTTGAACAGTTCTGGCGGACCCCTGGAGGAACATGGGCGGACCCCTTTTGAGGGTACCGCCGTGTCCGCCAGACTGTTGACTTCCTTTGGTATAAATACCAAAGGACTTGCAAGAAATCCCTCATCACTTAGAGTCATATTTTACACATATTCTCTCATTATACTCAGTAGCTACTAACATGTGTGATTCTCTTATGTAGCAAAGGAGTTCACATGTTCATCTAAGAAGTTACAAGTTTCAACTCTAAGTTGCAAGACTTGTTAGCTTTGTCATGTATAACCTTTGGTAGTTTATACTTCATTTGTATCATGTATGTAGAAGTGATCGGTTAGTATTTTAGGCCTCAAAATACATAATGTGTCGGGAGTTGTTGTACCCTTGTAACAGAACTAACGGGAGTGGTTGTACCCTTGTAAAAGAACTCGACATCTAGCTTTGTGTCGGTAAAAGTATAAGCGACGTTGTAAAGGTTTCTCCACCGGGAAAGGAGCTTGTTGATTAGTGCTTATAACTCTCGAGTTGGAAACTCGGGGCGTGGATGTAGGGCAAGGAAAAAGAGTCCTTGTAGCCGAACCACGATAAACAATCGTGTTGTGGTTTGATCGTTTCTTTCTTTATCTTTGCTTATTACATATTGTCTTTAGTTAGATTTGCTAATCACACGTAAAGCTTTTCAAAGAAGTAAACAAGTAAAGTTGTGTTTATATCCTTAAACAAACGTAAACTTTTCAAAGAACTAAAACAAGTAAAGTTAGGATTGCTATTTACTCGTAAAGCTTTCTCAAGGAATTGAACATATAATGTTGTGTTTATATCTTTAATCAATTGTAAAAGTGTTTAAAGATATTCAAGTTAAAAAGGAATTAAAAAGCGGTAAACTATTCAACCCCCCTTCTAGTTTTCCACAATCTGTAGTCATTCGCTATGCTTGAAGTGTTATCCTGACTGGTAAGATATGCGGAATAATTATCACTTTACTGTATTATCTATCTTATTTTGTGACCCCTCCATTTGATCCAGAGTCATGTATCATTTTCTTGGGATAAGGCGTCTTGAAAGTAATCATGTCATTTTACATAGCTTAGATGCATTAGCAAGTTGTAGGAGACATGTAGTGTTTGGGTGTGGAATTGTTGTTATCATAATTTTACGTGTTTGTATTTTTTTTTATTACTTTTGTAATTTATCATCAGAAAGGACATTTTGCGTGAAAAAAAAGAGAGTAAAAGTTTAACTATTAGGATTTAGGATATATGCAGTGGAAAAAATTAATTTCATTACTACTTTAAAAGGACATTAGTTGGAGATGCATGATCGTGTTCTATCGATTTTAACTACTCTTTAAATATATTCTTTAATCTCAATCTAGAAAGAAAAAAACGGGGGGGGGGGGGGGGGGGGGGTGCTTGGTGAAGCTTATTTGTGGAGTTAAATACCTTACTGTTACTTGGAAGTTGGAACTTATTAAGATAACACATTTAAGTCATAAACCATGAAGCCTACTTTAAAATCTGTTGACTTTGTTTCTTTTGAAGTCAGACCCATAGACACTCAGATGCACCGAGCATGATTGTACATGGGCAATCAATAATCTCCCTTGGTTATTCATCAATATTTTTACTATCTAACCTATAATTTTCAGGAACACTTTAATATGGTGATGGTTGCTACCTACTCTCAGCTTTCCTACTTCCTCAAATGCTCGCTGTGTACAGTATACCTTCAATGCAACAAGTGATAGAATTATGTCGTTTGTGGTTGAATTTATATCTCAGAGGTAATAGCAAAAGATGCCAAGGATATTGATTCAACTTAAAGTGAGCATATTAGTGTGAAATATCGGACATTGAACATTGCAATATTTGAAGATGGGTTATTATCTTGGTGTGATGCTTTTGCTAACCCTTCTACATATAAGAAATTATGTTATGAACCGAGAAGTGGAACCGTAAAAAAGATGGCTTCAGCATGTCCTTTTATTTTTATGTTTGCTAGACAATTACTTACGTATGTTGTTGATTTATGACAAAGTTTTTTAAAATCATATATCTTTATTGTAGAAATAAATTTGTTTTATCTGGTAGTTGGAGCAGGGTGGAACCTAAGTCTCAGGTATGCATTTGCGTTATTAAAATTTCATGTTTCAGTCAAATATTTCAATTCATTAAAGTTCACAACATCTTCATATGAATTAGGGTAATTGTCATATGATTGTTTTTATATTTCAGATAGGTTATGGATATATATTATACTTCAAAAGATTGTAAAGTACTGTAGTAGACACAACTTGACATGACATGGTTCACAACTACTTCAAGTCCTAAAGCTTTGTGCATAAAAGTTAATCACGAAGGCATGCATGCACAACTCAAGGAAAATGGATATAAGGTTTTAGTACCGGCCTCATGTACAAGAATTAGTTAAATGGTTTACTTTCATGTTTATTTTGGAAGAGTTTGCCTAAAAATGAGTTGATATGGGTTGAGTTTTATAGTTAACCAGAGGTAAAAGCTTGCAATTTTTCATGAATAGAGATGGTTCAGATGGGCCAAGTTGGTAAGACGGGTCAAAAAACTATAACCCAATGCGCATTCAAATGCTTAAAACTTGATCAATTTTTTTAAACATGCTTACTAGATAGTTCATTTTCTTAATAAAAGAAAAAAACGGATAAAAAAATGACCCCAAGTCACCCGGTACTAAGTTAAATGATCATTAATTATGAGCGAATAAACACTATTCACGTCTACTAATAGAGCAATACTTGCTCCTACCCATGATGAAATAGACCAAGTGAACGAACATATGATGGCTATGCTTGATGGTGAACAACATGTTTATTATAGTTCTGATTCGGAAAATGATACAAACATTGATTTCAACTTTGGTGAATCTATATAGAAAACCTACTTTTTGAACAACATTTGTATCACATATTGGCATTAAAGGTAGGTGTACCTATGATGTGTTTGCAAAACATAGACCAAAAGGCAGTTCTTTGCTACATCACAAGGCTACAAGTTTTCATAATGTGAAATATTAATATAGAGGGAATAATCATTTCATGCGGTAAAGTTGGAACAATTTGAGCTATACCACGAATGATTATAAGCGTGTGCGACACTAAAACACGTTTCAAGTTAAACAGGAGACAATTTCCACACACAATGACCATAAAGAAAATCCAAGGGCGGACAAGTCCAAGTTGTATTTGTTTATACAACGCCATATTTTCACACATGCACAATTATATGTGGTTGTATCAAGAGTAAAGAGCGAGCGAGGACTTAAATTACTTTGTTGCGATATGGAACGCAACTACGTCTATGAAACCACTAACGTGTCTACAAGAAAGCGTTGCATGCGCTTTAAAATTATATTGTGTACTCATTCAGTCTTTTGTTATTTATTTATTACAATTTTTCTTTTTGTACATTCTGTCACTCATTACATATTTTTTATGCTCCAATATTTTTTGTTATGAGATAATCAACATTTTACACTCTTATAATATTTATTGAAATGATTTCATAGAGCTAGCCCGCCCATCGGGCGGGTCTTGAAGCTAGTATATATATATCACATTAATTTAGGTCGCGAGTCGGAAGCTATTCACTGCTATTAATAACCGTTTATAGTTCTCACTTGAGCACTAGTTGAATTCTACATTACCGAGGTGAGTTCATAGTCCCACTTTTTATACTGTTTTCTAAACCCCGTGGGGAGATACATGCGATAAACTGAACACAAGTATTTTTAGTATGCGATTATTTTCCTGGTATTGCCTAAGTTACCTTATGCTAAAAGTCCCTCTTTCACGAACCTTAATCACTTGCTAGTGAGCGCGAAATATAGTTAATAGATCTATTGGGACCGGCAACCCACCTAAGGCAATTCAGATTGTTGTCAGGAGGTGAGCTATATTCGTATTTTTGGGGAATCTAGAGTAGTTTCCCTTGAGGGCCCCTTTTTGTCAGCTACATCCCTCGTGGTGTTTGTGATTACATACATGACTGTCAAGGCTTGCGTTTAGTGAAACCTTAGGAGCAATATCTTATTTATAGATTAATTTTTATGCATATTTATTACTAAGCTATTCCGCGAGCACGTTGTTTTCAAAACTGTTATCTTGTGTTCAAACTACTACTTAAATTAAACTACTATGGATTCACTCAACCTTTGTGTTGACTTTTTAGCATATTTATCTCAGAAAATTAGCAGCATGATGGCACGGAGCTGGCAAAAAGGGCACAGGACCTCCCTTTTCTTTTAAATAACTTATCATTCTTTTCAAACTCACCATCTCTTTTGGAAGCATTTTTCTTTATGAAAATGTTTTGTAACTCTGAATATTTGAGTTTTCATTGAATGATATAAAATCTATCTTTTGAACTATGTTCCTATGAGTTTGACTGTGATTCAATTACGTAATTACCCAGAATAAGACTTCCGCTGTGTTCCAAAATTTTTCGGAGTGTTACACCTCGTATGCACGACGAGCTTGTTTCCTGACAATATCATCAGTTTGTGGGGCCCAAGTGTGAGCTTATTCTTTTTTTTTTTCTTTTTTAAATTATAAATGGGTGTGGGTTGTGTGTGTGTGTGTGTTGAAGAAGATGGGTTTAGAAGTGTAACTGTGTGTGAGACTATGAAGATGAAGATGATAACGTTTTTTTTTTTTTTTTTTTTTTAATAAAACGAATTTTATTTTATTTAGAAATTTGAATAAAAAAATAAAGTTGTAGGTGGTCAGCCCCAAATGAGTAAGTTTATGTTAGTTGTTAGTGAGGGGGTTAGCTGTGAAGAGTATTTAAGGTGATGTGGCAACCCATGGGCTCCAAATGAAAAGGTTTGATTCCTCATTACACCTAGTGCTCTTACAAGACACAGAATAACATCAGAAAAGTTATCAGAGTTAAGTTGAAGTTTATTGGTTTAGGAGAAATGATTTGGATGCCTAAAAATATGACTAATTGTGTGTCTAAATTGATGTGGCAATGGTTTATTGGTTTGTATGAAAGTGGGTCCCTCTCCAGTCACAAATAGTATGCTGCCACATAGATTAGGCATACCATTTAGGTATACAAATTAGGCATGCTAATCAATGTTCTTGGTTTAGTATGTATAAACAGAGTTACAACAAACCAAAAATATTAGGCTGGACACAATGGTGACCCCGGATGAACCTGCTTTCCGACTGTCACGTCAGCTTTCTCTCTCCGACGACCAGACATGACCCAAATGCCACAGTGGTGACCGATTTTTTTTTTTTTTTTTTTTAACAACAAACTTAATTTCATTAATAATTAAAACGTTAATTTCATTAATAATTAAAATAGTACATCGATTGAAAACATTACATAAACATAAACTTAAACTTCAATCGTAATCCGGGTGATCTCAGGTTTGAGAGTTGTTGGAGTCGTAACCGTCGTCGTAAGGATCAAAGCTCGCAAACTTCTCTGCATCTAATTCTGCTTCCAACCTGCCAGCTCCTTTTCATCGTTCCAGCCCCCATCATCAGCTACCACATTTTTCTCAAAACTTAGCCGCAAGTGATCCAGATGAGGTTGCTGTTGTTGTTGCTCAACAATAACAAGTGTAGTGGATAAAGTTGATGCACCTTGCACTCGTGGTGCATCAGCAGCTTCCACATTTTCCTCAAAACTCCGACGTATCTTGTTGAAGATTTGGGAATGTATCTGATTCACACAAGACCATAAAGTCTCAGTAACAATAGCGTCTTTACGATATTCATCGTACAGAAACTGATCAATCACAGCTTTGCGTTCTTCCGATATGTCTTTGCAGTCAAGGAATCGTTCTCTCAAACGTCTTTTGAGTGCCTTTGCGAGCTCAAACTTTTTAATTACTTCGACAATAGCGTCTTGGCGTTCCTTGTCGTCTTTGTCGGCTTGTTTTTTGACATAAGTTTTAAGTTGGTCGACGATATGAGGGAGTTTACAAGCCATATTTTTGTGTTTGAAATGTTGGTTGAATTGTGTGTTTGATGTTAGTATTTATAAGATAAAAAGTAGTAAAGTTTTATTTTTATTTTTGTTTTTAATACAAACGGTAACTTTGTTTTTTTGAAAATGGGATTGTTTTGTGTAGTATGAATTGGTTGTAGAGGCAACCGATTGTGCCAAATTTGATCCCTCGACCGATTGTTGCCCACACTTTCACAATGGGCTCAACCGATTATCAAATCGGTCGACTTGGGCGAACAACCAATTTCCCCCGGTCCATTGTACAGCCTTAGAAATAAATGTGTACACAATTTTCTTATTTCTACACATATTAATGCATCATAAACCTGGCATGCTGTTCTAATAAAGATTTAAATTTCCGACCTTAAAAGTCAAAACACTTTAGACACACATCGAGCAAAAGCTTCCTGATCACACGCTTCCTTTTTTTGCGTTTTACTACAAGATATTTTGAATATAAATTTCAATTCTTTTAGATTTAATTAAAGTATATTGCTTTTAGGAGGCAGTCAAGTCAAGTTTCGGCATGACACATTCCATCTTCTTGTTAGGTTAGGCATGATACATTACCTGTTTACCAAGTCAAAAGATTTTCCATCATTTATATCGTCAACCATTGTTTCACGTAATATAAAAGTAAGAAATTTCATTTCTTGTTCCGTATATATTCCACAATATTATACTTTACAGAAATAAACAACTACGAATAAAACGGTCAAACGATCGAAATATAAGATTAGGAAAACGACGATACTCCCACTCGCTATCATATATATTCATCGACATTTAATGAGTTCTATCATTTTACCAATTACAGTTCATTTTATAAACAAAATAATTCATTCTTACAAAATGTGGCACTCACTCTATTTGAAAATTAATTCCAAGAAGTTAGAAGCACAGTATATTCCACAATTTAACCGCTAAAAACAAAAATAAACACAAACCCGAATCAGACCACTAACAACTTTTCGGTCCAGTATTATTAAGTGGAACTTTGTCACCCGTCTTATTAGACCCTTTTGGCGTCGTCGCAGACGTCGACGCTTCGCCATTGCCGGAAACAATTCTTGGCGACCTGATAGAGAATGCCCGCGTCAAAAACGAGGGCGCTCTCGACAAGACCCACCGTTCAGACCGGACCACAACCCGGTCTAAACTCTCCAAACGTTTATAAGATTTCCGCCTTCCACTAAGAGCCCCTCCCCCGGTCCTATACCCCTTTTTCGCACTCCCTTCACCCGCCATCCGAACCGTACTTCCTGTCCGGTTTAGTAAAGCCCGGTTCACCACTTGCTTCCGTATGTCTTGGGGCAACCGTAAAGTAAACCGGTCTAAATTCTCACCCGGTTGAACAATTGAATGCCCGGTCGAATGAGATCTAAACTTTCCAAAAAAGCTAGGAAATACTAATCCCCGGTTCGGTTTCACACTCTTGTCCCGGTTTAGGGTATCAGTCAACGTTACCGGTTCTTGTACATTAGCTACAGGATCTTCAGTAACGATCGAAATAACATCATCATTTCCTGTAGTTGTACTTTGATGATGCTCATCATTTACCCCAGTACCTAACTCCACATCACCAGTACCTGTCCCAGTATCATGCGAATCTTGTTCCGGAACTGTACCCGGAACAAGATTCGCACCCGGAACAAGATTCGCACGACAGACAGGACAGGTGACGTGGTTTTCAAACCACGCGTCAATACACTCAGGATGAAAAACATGATCACACTTAGGAATCAATCTCAAAGTTTCTTCATCTTCGTATTCGTTAAGACAAACAGCACACTCCAAAGCACCTTTACCGATCTTAAGTCCTTTAACTGATGAGTATACAAAAGTAGGAAAGGTCTCGATTACTGATGAATCGAGACCGCGTGGCGCCGCAGCAGCGCGGCGCATGGAAAAAGCTCTACGAATGCTGCCGCCGTGCTCGTTAGCACGGCGACGGATGTAGATCGAGAAAAAACCCATTAGAAACAAAGCTGCTACTAATATTACTATTATTGTAATAATTGATGGGTTGAAATTTGCATATGGATATGTACCTGGTGGTGGTGGTGGAGATTGAGCAGTGACATAAGTTACTAATTGTAGTAAGATTAATACTGAAAATGATATTGGTAAATCACTAGCCATGTTTTTTTTTTTTTTTCTTGCTAATTTTGGAAGAAATTTTTAAGGGTTATGAAATAGGGGATTTGGAACACAGAGGACAGTGGTTTACTTTGACTTTTGGGAAGTGATTATATATATGAGTGTAAAAAGGGGTACTTCAACAATGAGGGTCTTACATGGCTGGCTGACCACATTGGCTGCTTTCATTAGTCTTCTTAGAGCATTAGGTACCCTTGAGCCGTCCCGTTGGTGTCGTGGGGAAAATTGGTGTCACATCATCACCTTTTCTCATAACACCAGAATTCATCACAACACTAAAAACACCTCTCCCTCCTATAATACCAGATTCTGGCGCCGTCATGCACCCTTGGACCCCACATATTTTTTTTCCCATTTATTTAAATAAACAACACATTTAACAACAATTAAAATATCTTTGATAAAAAAAACTACATTAAATAATAAAATGCATAAAAATAAAATCAACACTTAACAATGAGCATACATAAACTAAACAAGTTGGGGTCAAAATTCTACCAAAAATACACACCATCACTTAACTTTCGTATAAGGCCCCATAGTAAACCAAATTTGGATTAATTAGCAAGGTAGGCCCAACTACACTAAATTAGATGAAGGTCCCTAAACTCAAATATCCCTAATTTTAGACAACCCTAATCAATTCATACTCAACCACTACTCCGCCTCCATCCCTTCATTTCTGCTTATGTGAATCGTTGCATCAAAGTCATAATGAGAAAGAGTAACCACATCAACTAATTGAAGTATACAAAAAGAGAAGAAGAAATATAATTACGGGAAAACGCGACCGAAAACGCGAGACACGGTACCCTAGTGGCGCCGTCGCGTTGCGTTTTCCGGGACCATCTCGGCTGTTCATGATGGCTCAGCACTCGAAAACGCGAGGGACGGTACCCACATGGCGCCGTCGCGTTGCGTTTTGCCGGAAAACGCCTCTCAAAACGCAGGGTACCCTCCCCTCTTAATACTTTTTTAATCAATTATTCACACATCTTTTCATTTTTTTCAAACAACTCGTACAATTATTCAATGGACATTCATCCTATTCAATTCATTTATACTGAATATGAATGAACCAAATGAGTAATTAATGAATATAAATATGCATATAAATATGCGAATTTGTTACTCGATAAGGTAGAAATGATATTTTGTCATCACTTAATCATATTTTTATCACCCGAAATATCTATAACAATCACTAAATCAAGATAATGACTTAATACGTGTCACAATAATAGACAACACATAGGCAATTGCTGAGGTATCGTATTGTCCGTGAATTTCTCACTTCTCCCCCACGTCTCAATAAAACTTTTCCAAAATCCCATCACTTTGTAATTGCTTATAATCAATCTTTAATATCCCCTAAAGCTAAAATTAACTCTCAAAATTACCTAAACAAATCGACTTCTTATGCAGAATCAACCCTAATTGATATTCACTAAAAAATTTGATTGGGTAAGTTTAAGTTTTTCAGTTTTGTTCTATTAATTGTTATAATGTATGTGTTCTATCTTCTAATGATCTTGCCCACCAAGTGTTTGTTGAAAAGAAATCAAACTATTAAAACAAATTGAATACTTCCTGTGTTTGATTATTTAGATTCTAATATAGTTTATCTATTCCCGTAAATTTTTGTAAAATACACATATCAAGTGTTTGATAATATGTCTTACTGATATAAAAGTTTGAATTTTCTCATGTTTGTATGATTTTATTGATTTAGTTTCTGAGTTTCCTTTGTTAAAAGTATGTTAACATGAGCCTCTTGTGCATGACATTATAACACTATAACATTAAGTGGGCTTTTCGGGTAAGCCTTTGTTTTTTAACCCGGCCCACCCAGCTCCATTATAACATTTTCCTTTCTCTTGCCCCGACCCGAACAGTTCATGATAGCTCAGTAGCCCTTCCTTTCATTGAGATCCGGCCGGTGCAACTCCGAACGCTAAACCCGTCGCCGATTTGATCCGACAAAACGGTTACTACAGTGGTCTGTGAGGGAGGCAACAGTAGCGCTATTTTTTTAATCCTTTTGCGGTTCTCCTTGCGCCAGATGTTACAAGCAGTGAATTTGCCATTATATCCACATATCTTCTTGCATTATTGGTTTAGATCATCCAGAGTTAGGTGGGTAGGTTCTTTCTTGATCCAAAAAGCCTGTGGAGAAATTGCAATTTAGGTCCGAATTTTCCCCTTTTTTGTGTGTGTTCTTTTGTGCTATTGTTTACTTGCTTATGTTAGTTTTAGGGTTGCACTTTAGGTTGGCACTTCATTAAATTCTTATGATTGTTGTTGTGTTGCACTATGCAAACTAGATTTGTAATTTTTATGGTTCCGTTGTTAATTTTAATGATGTTAGATTTGCGTGTTTATTAGGTATGATTTTAGGGTTCATGATTCAGAGTAAAAGATCTTTTTTTGATGTTATATTTGTGTGTTTATTAGGTGTAATTTTAGGGTAGATGCTTTACAGTAACAGATGGTCATACTTTTTTGTAAAAATTATCTGAGTAATCGGCCTAATTTGGTTTAGTTTTAGGGTTACTGCATACGAATTAGGGTTTGCATTTAATTTAGGGGTTTTCCTAAAATTAGGATTTGTTTGATTATTTGGGCTGGTTATATTTTTTAATGTAAAAGATGAATTATTTGATTGATATTAGCTATTTGTTAATAATTAATTTTGGTTTATGTTATAGATTTACATATAATTTTTAGGTGTATTTTTATGTTTTAATTATACTTAAATACTTAGGTTCAGGGGTTTGTGTTTATGTCAGGTTTTATTTAAAATTATTGATTTTCATTATTCCAAAAAAATCCCAGGCATAGGTGTTTATGTGTTCGCCATTCGGATAACACGATCAAAACGGAAAATTATTATTATTATTAGGGGGTTTTTTGTATGAATTTATTGGTTTTGCATAGGTTAGGTGATTTGGTTATGTGGGTGTTGATTAAATTTTCATTTTTCATTTTTAGGATTGTATGGTGGTTGGCAGATGTGCATACTTGATATGGAACCATCGCTGTGATGAATGCAGGCAGCGTTGACTGAAAGTTGTGTGTGTCCGTGTCTTAGCTAGGTATACTCTTATGTTTGCAGCCATGGCGGATGACCACTTTTTTTTATTCTTAAGCTTTACTGTTAGCCTCATGGTTGCTATGAATTTCATATGCTAGGCTCACGGGTTGTGGGTAGGGGTGTCATAAAACCCGACCCGAACCCGACCGGGTTCGGGTCAACTCGGGTCAAAAATCATATTTGGGTCAATCGGGTCAACCCGAGTTCTAAACAAGGTCGGGTTCGGGTATGTATTTTTAGCCTTGACCTGACCCGAACCCGAGTTGACCCGACTAAACTAACACTTTACAATGTAAAATACTCGGGTTGACCCCAAACCCGAGTCGACCCGACCCGATTGACCCGACCCGAGTTGACCCGAACCCGAATTGACCCGACCCGAGTTGACCCGAGTTCTAAACAGGGTCGGGTTCAGGTATGTTTTTTGGAGGCTTGACCCGAGTTGACCTGACCCGAGTTGACCCGAACCCGACCGGGTCAACCCGAATGACAGCCCTAGTTGTGGGTAACCTTTCATTCACAAGAAGTGTGCCAGCAAATGTGCACACCTTCTATGGCATCTAGGCTGTGATGAATGCAAGCAACGTTGAATAAGGTTGCGTGCGTCCGTGTCTTGGCTAGGTAAACTGTTATGTTTGCAGCCATGGCGGACGACTACCTTTTTTGATTATTAAGCTTTATTATGAGCCTGATACTCGCTGTCAATTTGATATGCTAGGGTCATGAGTTGTGGATAACCTATATCGATACACACTTAAATTATGAACTACAACAGTAATGGTTTTGTCACTTAGAAATGAATCTGTTAAGCTATCTATAATCGTGTACTAGGTCAACCTAAAAGCTTGATTCATTTCCTTATAAGCGAAGCTAACAATCTGAGTAGATTAGCACCTTTAATAAGCTCATTTGATGTATTTCTAAACCTAAAAGTTGAGTACATTCGCGACAGATTAAAAAAGTACTAAAATCCTTAACAGGCCTTAAGGCCCATTTACGTATAATAAGCAGTTATGGATTAAGCAGTCCACTAACAGTTTGGTTAGGTTAAACATGATCTAATTTAAGCCCACAAGCAAGCCCAAATGATTCGGAGTCCATGGGGGCCTATTAAAACCTTAACGGGCCTTAACAATACACTTAATGCCCAATAACCTACTTTTAAGCTAATTATACAAAATAAGCTGTCATATAAGCTTCAATAAGCTACTAGAACATTATTTACTAAATATAAATGATAAACTTTGCAAAATGTGATTTTTGAACTAAAAACACAAATTTTACGAAACATGGGTTAAAAGTGTAACTTTTGTGAAAGATGAGGTATAAACTGCCAAATTGGAAATATGTGGTTATAAACTAAAAATACAAGTATTTTGAGCATAAAATGTAATATCTACAAAGGTTTGGACCGAAAATGTAAAAACATATAACTTTGGACTAGTTTTGCAAATTACTTAACCACTAGGGACTAAAAGTGTAATTATCCAGAAACTTGTATCAAAACTGTCATTTTACTAACTTAAGGGTATTAATTAATTTTTTGAGAACTATGGGTATTAAAATGTCAAATTGGATAGTTAAAGCTAAAAATGTAAATATATTAAAGTTAAAGGACCAAAAGTGTAATTTCTCATAAAAGAGTATCAAAACTGCCATTTTGATGACTTAAGGGTAAAAATTGAATATTTGGAAATCAATAATGATAAATTGTCATATTTGAATACTTTGAGCCAAAAATGTAATTATGTCAAAATACAAGGACTAAAAGTGTAAATATCCATTGTTTAAGGTTAAAAGCGTAAATTTCATATAACTTGAAGGTTTATTCAGTAACAATATAATTATATTAACACACTGATATTTTATAAGTTATATCCCAAGAGAAACACTTAGACGATTGATTGGGTCTAAACCGTCAGGTATAATTGACCAAGGTCAATTAGTCAAAAACAGCTTAGAATCAATACTCCGTGGATAGTATAGTGTTTCCCCGGGTCGTTAAAGTCCCAGCGAGATTGAAATGGTGCTTTGGGAATCATTTATGAGAAAGTGGTACTGAGGACAGTAGCCCAGATGATGTGGAATTGATTTTTGCTACTGTTATTTTGGTATTTGTACACAGATATAATATTCACAAAATTCAGATACCAGATATATGCACGTATTTACAATTCAGATTTACGCAATCAGACTAAAAAAGTGGGATTTTGGTATTTAACAAACTACAGGGGGTGCTTTTGACACTTTTTGAAACTTAAAATTAAAAATAAAAATAAAATTATAAAAGTGATTAAAATACTATTTCAATATTATTTAATTATTAAAACTATTTAAAATCTAAATTAAAACCTAATTTAAATTAACTAAAAATGACAAATGATATAAATTAAACTAAAAATTAGCAAAAATATTTTCTAACTTAAATTAGAACTTGAAGAAAGTATAAAAAATAAAAATAAATATTTTTGTCTTTTTATGGGTTTTTTATTAATTAAAAACTATTTAACTTAATTAAATAAATTAAAATACTTTTAATTATTATTAATACTAAATTAACTTAGAAAATTAAGAGAAAATTTATAAAATTACTTAACCATCACAGGAATCCTAAAAAATTATAAAAACTCTAAAAATTATGTTTTAAGATTAATCCACTAATTATTTACCTTTTAATTAACTTAAGTCTAATTTAAACAATTAAAATAAGGAAAATGGAAAATGAACAGTAGAAATTCAAATTATATTTTCTAAAAGTCTATATACTAAATTAGAGCTAGGAAAAATATAAAAACTAAGTTTTACTTTATAAAAACTAAATATGATATTTAATACGTAATATTAATTAATAATAAAGAAAACTAAAATTAAATCTAATTAATACTAAATGACAGAATAAAAATCTGAAAAATTTACTAAAAATACTTTTCTATATAAGGTAATTAATAAAAATATAAAAATACTAAATACTTAATTAAAATCTAAAAATGAAAATTAAAATTAAATTGAATTAAATAGAAACTATCACTTATTTTAAATTGGTTTTTTCTTGGATTTTCTTTTATAAACCTACTTAACTACTGAAAATGAGAAACTTTTGTGAAAACACTTTTGAAAATTGCTTATAAATAAGCAGTAGCACCCCCTTTGCTTATTCAGTTGACTTTGGTTGACTGTTAGGGCAAATAAGCTCAAATGGGTGTAGGTGGGGTCCACAAGGGTGAAAATGGATACAAGCAAGCTTAACAAACTCAAATAAGCCAGAAACAACAAGGAATGATCACAATTAAGCTATTAAGATCAGAATAAGCACTTGAGCAAAATGAAATGAACTCAGATCTGGGGACAGACTTTGAGATGAATTCTAGGTGGGGTCCACTGGGTCCTAGGTCAAATGGCTGGTCAATACTTGTACCCTGGTAGGAGGGGAGTTGTCCAAACCAAGATTAACCCTCTAGGGTCCACTGGATTAGGCTGCAACCACCACTAAAGGTGGTGGTGTGGGTGAGGTCTGCTGTGCACAGGGCAAGGGATTGCCCTGCAACTCACTTTGGGGGTCTGTGGGACCCACACAAAATCTCACAAAAATCAAACAAAAATTTGAGCTTAAAGATCAGCTAATAGACTCTAACTACAACAAATTTCAACCCTTAATTCCCATCATACAAATCACAAATTATCTTGGAATTTTTGCAAAAATCTGAGAAGATGAAATTTGACTTTTTGATGAAAACTCAAATTTTGACTTTGATGAAATTCCAATGACCCTTACTGATTCAAAGTGATGTAATAAGATGTACTTAAGCTATTTTACTCTATTTTAATAACTTTTTAAGCTAATGAGATGATTTTGTGTTCAAAAACTCTCACAGTTAACTGTGAGTGATTAATTTCTTGAGATTTTGACTTTTTGTTCAATGTCACCCAATTTTTAAGACTTATTTGAACTGTTTTGATGCTGAGACAAAGTTTTTACACAAAGTTACCAACCAAGAACCTTCACAACACAGTGGAATCACCAAATCCAAACACCCCTTTATACTAGGCTGTGTGGTGTTTTTAGGAGCTAGAGGCTGTGGAAGCTTATGAAACCAAACCAAAAGGTTTTCTACAGATACACTAAGTCTAAATAATCATTTAGGATCAGAGAACAATGGAAATCACACAGTATTATCACTAAAGCTATTTAGACAGACAAATATTGGAATATTGATTAACTATGTAATCTATCAAGCTAATAATGATTACTAAGCTAAAACATTACTAAATCACAACCAATTAGCACAGATAAACACAAATTAGCAACAATCAACTTAAGGCTACTCAGACTAGAATTTTAGTAAATAAAAATGAAATAAGCAAGATCTTACTAGGATACCCTCAGCATGAACAGAGGGTTTTCCTATGAAGCCTATCTTTAGATAGGCAAATTCCAGCTCCAATCTTGCTCACCAATTCATCTTCAAACCTGAAAACAAGAATCAAACACCACAGTTGACTAAAGTTGACTATTTTTGTATTTTTTAAGTTTTCTATTAAGTCTGGTTTTTAGAGTCTCTAAGAAGCTTTAATAAGCTTATAGGAACCTAAATGACCTATTTCAGTCCATGAAACTTGCTTCCTAATCACAACTCAGTTTATTAGGAAATTCATAAAAACTAAAAATTTGAAATAACAAGAATAATACTGAAACTTTGATTAATATTGATTGAAAAGGTTTAGAATACAATAAGAAACTGCAACAATGCTTGAATTAAGAAAGATACACTGAGTAAAGAGCTTAATTTAAAATACGGTTCTAAAATTACTAAAATAAAACTACACTTGCTTCCTTGCACTTCTTCTTCTATTTATAGCCCTCTCCTAGGGTTTCTTGAACCTCTCTGAGCCTTTCCCATTCAATCTAAACCGTCCAATTGCTCTGTTTTGATCTCACCCTTTGAATCGGTTTTTGGCGCCAAAACTGGGTAAGGGAATTTTGGACTGTTATTACAACTGGGGGGGGGGGGGGGTAGCATTTAATGTGGTGTGATAAGTAGGTGTAGTGGGTTGGGCGGTGGTGTATGATGGGAGTTTGATGGGACCTGCAAGTGGTGGTGGTGGTGGTGGGCAATACCAGGGGAGAAGGGGAGTTGGGTGGTTTGGTGGTTTTGACTGGTATTTGAACAGGTCAAATAATTTGACCCCGGTTTAGTATTATTAGGGGTGTAATGGTTGGGCTGGATTAGCTTTGGGCCCAAAGAAAAAAAAAAAGATGGGTGGGCTGTGTATGGATTGGGTTTGGTGATGGGGTAGTATTATTTGTTTTTGGATCCGGTTTTGGTTATGAAATACACAAGGACTATTTTTGTAATTTTTCGAAAGTTTGAGGTGTGATATTGGCATGCTTCCAAATTATTTCCGAGGGTGTATTATGCCACATCATGAATAGTGCAAGGTCCTTTGATGATTTTTCAATTTTATTTTCACCAGGGACTGAAACCGTCAAACTTTCAAACTTCAGGGACCATTTGTGTAATTTTCACCAAACTTTCCACCAAGTACCAATCCTGTCATAAAAGGTTAGTGCAAGGACAAAATTTGTTTTTCTCAAAGTTTTTCATATCCCAGGGACCATTTTTGACAATTTCCAAAGTTCAGGGACTAAACTTGACATTTTGTGAAACTTTTCACCAAAGGACTATTTGTGTAACTTTTTGATTTATAAGGACCTTTGGTGACTTTTTCAAGTTTTTAGAATGACTAGGGACTAGATTTGACAACTTTTGAAAGTTGGGGGGCTGAAACTGCCAATTATGCAAACTTTGTGCGTTTTTCATCTGTTTTTGGTATTTTTGCATTTGAAACATGTAAAACACTTTCCTGGGATATTTCACTATTTTGATTTATTATTGAGTGTTTTTTAGATGTTTTGGCAGCTCAGAAATGGTAAAAATGATGAGTATTTACACACTCATCAATCCCCCACACTAAAACATTGCTAGTCCCTAGCAATCTTTTGAGAAAAACCTGATGGATTTGAAATTCTCTTTACCAAAAGCCATCACTTCTAGAGTAGCCAGGTGTAAGGACTGTGGCACACCTGATAACCGTGTGATTTTGAGCAAACCACCAGCTGTCAACGGATTTGATTAGTCTTTACCAAAAGCCGTTTGCTTCTGGACTAGCCAGCATCTTGATGGACTAAGTCAACATCTTGGTGAGCTGATTACCAATTATGGATTTTCCACGGCCTTTACCACAAGCCATAATCTTGCGGGCTAGCCAATTCATTTGTTTTCAGGGAGTTGAGGAACCATACAATTTTTGGCAAATTGCCAGCCATCAACGGGTTTGAGATGTCTTTACCAAGAGCCGTTTGCTCCTGGACTAGCCAATCCATTTGTCATTTAGACTTTGGCGGACTGATTACCACAAAAATTTTGAAATAAAGTGAAAAAATTTTGAAAAATTTAGGCCTAAAAATGGGGGTACTTAGAAAGTTTTGTGATAAAATTCGTAAGAATTCCCCCCCCCCCCCCCACACTAGAATTGAATATTGTCCTCAATATTCAAAGTCCCAGCTATTATGCCGAACTCTGAACGGAAAAAGCTAATATTCGAATCTAACTGTGGAAATATAGATTTTATTTTTCACTTTATTTATCTGTACATACAATTTTTTTTCTTTTCTGAAATGAGACTTATATACATATTTACTTTTCAACAGGTGGGGGACGGTCACTCCCCCACACTAGGGTGGTAGAAAGTAGAAAGAAGTCAGAAATACGGGTGAAAACCCATATATGTTGCTAATTTTTGTTCACCGAGTCACTAGCTTAACTCGATCCCCGAAATCATTGGTCCATGGGGAAAGTTTGGAGATCCGGGACAACTATGGGTGGTATGTCCTCTCCAAAATAATGTTTCAATCTATGACCATTCACTTTGAAGTTGGGACCTTCGGGTTGAGATAATTCAACAGTCCCGTATGGATATACTTTAGCAATAGTGAATGGTCCAGTCCATCGGGTTTTTAATTTCCCCGAGAAGATCTTTAATCTTGAGTTGAAAAAAAGGACTCTGTCACCGACGTTGAAAACTCGGTTCTTAATCTTAGAGTCGTGAATCTTCTTTGTCTTTTCTTTGTAGATCAAAGAGTTCTCGTAGGCTTGATCACGAAGTTCGTTTAATTCATTGAGTTGAACCTTACGGTGATCACCCGCTTTATGAAGGTCGTAGTTAGCATGTTTCAAGGCCCAGTAGGCTTTGTGCTCGAGCTCGATCGGTAAATGACACGCCTTCCCGTATACAAGCTTGTATGGAGTACACCCAATGGGTGTTTTGTAAGCTGTACGGAAGGCCCAGAGTGCATCATCTAGTTTATCCGACCAGGAGGCACGGTTTTCACCTACTGTCCTCTCAAGAATCCTTTTAATACCACGGTTGGAAACCTCCACCTGCCCACTTGTTTGGGGGTGATATGCGATGGAAAGACGATGAGTAACACCGTACTTAAGCATGACTTTTGCAAATTGATCATTGCAAAAGTGAGTACCGCGATCACTAATGATGGCACGTGGAGTTCCAAAACGAGCAAAGAGGGATTTCAAGAATTTCACAACAACTCGGGCATCATTAGTGGGTAAGGCCTTAGCCTCAACCCATTTTGACAAGTAGTCAATAGCCACGAGTATATATTTTTTTCCACGAGAAGATGGGAATGGCCCCATAAAGTCAATGCCCCAGACGTCAAAGATTTCACAAACTTGAATGGCATTTTGTGGCATTTCGTTCTTTTGTGAAATATTCCCGTGATGCTGACAAGCATCACAGGCTTTGACTAACTCGTGGGCATCCTTATAGATCGTGGGCCAATAGAAACCGGAATCAAACACCTTTTTGGCGGTGTAGTTAGGACTATGGTGGCCCCCGGTGGGTCCAGCATGGCAAGCCTTGAGAATATCAGCGGCTTCCTGTCCGTATACACAACGCCTGATGACTTGATCGGCACAGATTTTGAAGAGGAATGGGTCGCCCCAGAAGTAATGTTTGACGTCTTTAAAAAATTTGTTTTTCTGTTGGGACGTCATCCCCTTCACGATGAAGTTACCCGCATGGTAATTTGCAAAGTCGGCAAACCATGGGGTAGTAGAGTCACCACGAAAAGTAACCACACTGAGTGTCTCGAGAGGGAATGATTCATTTATTTCTTGTTTCTCGGACACATCTTGATGTGGGTTTTCTAATCGTGAGAGATGATCAGCAGCAAGGTTCTCGGCTCCCTTTTTATCACGGATAATGATATCAAATTCTTGGAGGAGGAGAACCCAACGGAGAAGTCTCGGCTTTGCATCTTGCTTTGCAAATAGGTACTTCAAAGCCGAGTGATCCGTATACACTATGCATTTGGTCAAGATTAAGTATGGCCGGAATTTCTCAAAGGCATACACCACAGCTAGGAGTTCTTTTTCAGTGGTGGTGTAATGACTCTGAGCCTCGGTCATAGTTTTACTTGCGTAGTATATAGGCTGAAAGTATTTTGCTTTACGTTGCCCCAAGACCGCACCTATGGCAAAATCACTAGCATCGCACATAAGCTCAAAAGGGAGGTCCCAATCGGGGGCAACAAGAATCGGTGCCTCGGTAAGCTTTTTATTTAATGTTTCAAAAGCTTCGATGCACTCAGGAGAGAAGATGAAAGGAGCATCCTTCTCGAGGAGACGGGTCATAGGCCGTGCAATCTTAGAAAAATCTTGGATAAACCTACGGTAGAAGCCGGCATGACCCAAAAAGCTCCTAACACCTTTTACGGTGGTGGGATGAGGTAATTTAGCAATGACATCGATTTTGGCTTTGTCAACCTCAATCCCGTTCTTTGAGATTTTATGGCCGAGGACTATGCCCTCTTTAACCATAAAGTGACTCTTCTCCCAGTTAAGACTTAAATTCGTTTCTTTGCAACGTTTAAGCATTTGTTCCAAGTGGGAGAGACAGGTCTGGAATGAATCCCCGATGACTGAAAATTCATCCATGAATACCTCCATAGTTTTCCCGATCATGTCGGAAAAGATAGATATCATGCACCTCTGGAACATGCCTGGAGCATTACATAAGCCGAAAGGCATACGTCTGTAAGCAAAAGTTCCGTAGGGGCATGTGAAGGTAGTCTTCTCTTGATCCTGGGGATCAATGGGGATTTGGAAGTAACCCGAAAAACCATCGAGGAAGCAGTAATATTCATTCCCCGCAAGTCTTTCAAGCATCTGGTCCATAAAAGGGAGAGGGAAATGGTCTTTACGGGTGGCTTCATTTAACTTTCGATAGTCAATACATACTCGCCAACCCGTGACCAAACGAGTTGGAATCAACTCGTTATCCTCGTTGGTGACAACGGTAATGCCACCCTTTTTAGGGATACAATGAATTGGGCTAACCCAAGGACTGTCAGATATAGGGTAAATCAATCCTACATCAAGAAGTTTTAGAACTTCTTGTTTGATAACTTCGTGGATTTTGGGATTTACCCTTCTCTGTTGTTGCACTGCGGGCTTAAAGTCATCCTCCATTAAAATTTTATGAGTACAGAAGTTCGGGCTTATGCCCTTAATGTCGGAGAGTTTCCAAGTAATTGCTTGTTTATGTAACTTTAGAACCTTTAGGAGTGCTGCCTTTTCCTCAACTTTTAAGTCCTTAGCAATAATGACGGGTAATTTATCATCACCCTCCAGAAATGCATATTCTAGATGAGGAAGCAAGTCCTTGAGCTCAACCTCGGGAAAGTCTTCAGTTATTTCAACATTTTTGACTTCCGCTTTATGAAGTATTTTTGGAGATGGAGAGGGTGAAGGATCGTCATTTAACAATCTTTCAAGGAGAAGAATGTCCCTGATGAGGCGAAAAATGATCCGTTTTTAGGGGGTCATTTAAGCCCGAATCCGAATTTATTTGATCAAATATTGCCCTAAATCGTTCATTTTGTGATTTTAGGTACTTGGAGAGTGAATTCTGGAAAAGAAGCCATTTTGGACGTTTTTAGAGCATAAAAGTGAAGAAAACGGCAAAGTCTCAATTTTCCATGCTGGGAACAGTAGGTGACGGCGTCAAGAGTAATGTCCTGACGGCGTCAAACCTCAATAATAAAATCCGAGAGTTCATGAAGGCGTCAAGAGTTGTCCTGACGGCGTCAAAACCCCAAGAATTAAAATCCGTAGTTGATGACGGCGTCACACACAGGGCGTCAAGAGGAATTTGTGTGACGGCCTAGGCCTTGACGGCATCAGAAGTAGATCAAGGCCGTCCGAGGAAGTATTTGGCGGCGAGATGACGGCGTCACACCTTTGTTCTTGACGCCGTCATCCCTATTTTCCTATATATAGTTTTCTAGTTTTTCACATTAAAGAGAGGAGTTTTGGGAGAAACCCTAAAGACGATTTTGGTGTAACTTTACAGGTTTTTCAAGGGTTCCAACCCCTTAATACCTTGCATGATTAATCAAGATAAGTGTTCTTCTAATTCAATCAATATGTCTATGTGTTGGTTGTCTATATATTGTTCTTGTCTTAATTCTATCATGCTAGGCTAGATCTCTTTTGTGTTTGCTTAGATCTAATGAAACCTAGATATTGATTATGTGTTGATTACTTGTTTATTCTTGTCTTGGATGAATGATTTATATGTTAGGCTTAAGAAAACTGGCAGATCTCCAAATGGTAACATGCTTGAACGTCTTAAGAAACATGAACCGAGGCATACTAGGTCTTTATTGGTTGTATTTAATGCATGAGCCACTGTTTACAATCCCTATAGTTGTGCTGGGCATGGTGTAGGAGGAGATAAGAGCTCATAGAATTGGGGAGTTATGTATGCCACCCCATGAATGGTATTAAGGAATACGATCCGTCATCCATGCAATTATAACAAGTAATTAACGTGTAAAAGATATCTAGGGAGTAGTGAAATCTAAGTAAACACATTTTCTCCAATTACTGCTCACAACTTTAATATAATTAGTTTATTTTCATTTTTATTATTTTATTTTGACTGCATCTTAGTATTGGGTTAGTTGAATAGCAACTAATTCCGCCCACTCTTCCAAAACCCGAGATTTTAATTTGCTTTCTAAAAAATATAAAAACACAAAAATAATCATCCCTCACCTTTAGAACTAGTATTTAGGCTTTCTAATCCTAGCGACACTATTCCTAAGCTGAACGATCAATCCCCCGGTACTTGTCACTATACTATACTACAACGATCAGGTACACTGCCTGGTGGGGGTTGTAAGCTTCTCGAGATCCCTCGAGAGGTAAAGCCTGTTGCGATTCCCACGCATCAAGTTTTTGGCGCCGCAGCCCGGGGAATAGTTATTGTCTAGGTTAGAATCTCTTTTTATTAGGTCTACTTGCTAGATTCCTTTCTAGTAAGATTTTATTTTTATTTTTTTTAGGATTTCTTTAGTCTATCTTTTTCTTTGTGTGTTTGTTCGTAATTTCCATTGACTCTTCCGTTCACCATTATGGAGTACGCGAATCCACCATACCACCAACCACAAAGGCCATTCTACCCTATTGACATCTCGAATTTCAAACAATATCGAGATGAACCCATATATGATGCATGGACTCATTTTAAAATTTTACTTCGAAAATTCCCTTATCATAGTTTCTCTTTAGCATCCCTAACCCAAACCTTTTACTATCGTGTCAGCCGATGTGACCAAATGTGCATTGATGATTTTGCCAATAGGGGCCCTAGGGAATTAAGTGCTGAAGAAGCATGGGATACCATAGAAGACTGTGCCCAATATTATTATAGAGTAGACAACCCAACAAACAACATCACAAATCAATCAAAAACAAGTTTGAAGGAGCAAACAGGAAGTTTGTCTGTGGATGATTACTCAGGGATACCTGTGTGGATGTCACCTAAAGCCATAGTACAAAACAAGCACATAGGTAATCTTGATACAATGGAGGATGAGGTGGATAATCCAAGCCCACAAAGTACCTCACAAGTCCTACCATCATTTGAGGCACACATACCACCCGTGACTTACCCTGAAGAAGTAGAAAAGACTATAGGAACCCCAATAGAGGTAGAGCCCTTGAACCAAACACCACTTGAGGATATAGGTTTGAATACTTGTAGTGAGAACCTTACTCCCAGTTCTAGGGAAGTTCCTAGTTTTAATGAACCGGAGCCTCAACCAAAACCGTTACCTAATCTTCCATCCTTGGATGAAGATTTAGGAATTGAAATAGGTCCCGATCCACCCATCAAACCATATAGTCCGGGTAGTTTTACGTTGAAGGTAGTAAACCCCAAGCCTTGTAGAGAAGAAGCCAACATAGGAGTGAACCATGACCTTACATACTTACATCACCCATTCATGATTGATCGTAAGAAACATTATGGGTTTAAACCGGGTTTATTAGGTCAAGATGGATCCCCAACTAGTAGTCTCTTGAAGTTGATAGAAAATGATCCCTTTCTAGGAGAAAATCTTAATCCACCCATTAACCCGATTGAATTTGTTAAGGTTACGATGATAGGAGCACACCCCTTTGAGCATATAATTCATCCACCACTCTTTCCTCACGAGGCATATTTACACCCTAAGGGTGTGTATCGCTACTTCCACCCGCACCTAATCCTAAGTGTAGGGAAAACTTCCCTTTTATCCGTTAAATAAGGGTAGAGTCAGGCTCGTGACTCGAACAAAAACAAGCGCTCCTTGGGAGGCAACCCATGTTTTGTGTGATTTTATTTGATTGTTTGTTATTTGCTTCCGTATGCATGTTTTATTTTTATTGTTGGTAGATCATGTTTCTCAATTAAAAAGTGGAAATACTTTACTATGTTGTTTGGCCTAGTCTTAACTCCAACCTAAAAGTATTTTTGCAAGTGATAAGTGTAAGGGGGAACCCCAAATACGTTTTTAAGAAACAACCGATCATGATCCCCCACAATATTAAATGAACATGTATATTCGTATTCGTTAGAGTCAAATGCTTGTATTGAGTCAAAATGAAGTTTTGCAGGATTTTCCAGGAAGTAGGACCAAGTTTTTCCAGAAATTTTCCGGAAACTTAACATAAGAATTTCTGCAGGTCCATTCTGACGGCGTCACGAGTTTACTCTTGACGGCGTCAGGAGTAAAAATCTGGAAATTTTACCGGTTTTGTTTTTCTAACGGAGTCTTATGGTTTTTGTGAATTATTAAGTTTTATAATCTCCAGGAAATCTGCAAACTTCATTCCACAAGCATTATATCTTACTTTGTTTTCTAGGACTTAGAAACTTATATAGGATGCCGCCGATTTTACGCGAGGTTGTCTTGTCTATTTTTGTCAGGATTTACAGGTTATGTTCGACAAGGAGATGATTTATATTCTGGAAGGGAAGCTTTGATTGTTCGTTTTCTTGGAGGAAGATTTAACCTGGCCAACCTATAATCCATACCGAGTGAATCAGGGGAGTATTTGATTTCATTCTCTTTACTTTTTCACTTTTACATTCTTTACTTGAACATTGGGGACAATGTTCATCTTAAGTGTGAGGGGAGGGTAAAAAGATGATACCTTACATATGCACTTTCGCTTGAGTTTGTTTTGTTTAATGGTAGATGTGTAATAAAACTATGAGAAATACTTGTTAGTGCAATTTTAGCGCCAAATTTAAAATTTTTTACAACATTTAGGAGTGAAACTTTAGCCATAGCAAGCGTCTCATGGATAGGAGATTGTATGACTAGCACATAACCGTATATTCAGAAAAATTTTCCACCCAAATATGTGAGGTTCGCCTTTGTATTTGATAGGAAAAGCATTTACTATTAGTGCTTATGAGTGTACCGGTAGCATTTAGATTCTAGAACTTGCGTTAGTGATGCATCCCGAGACCGCTAGTGAGACTACATTCGTGTGGTAGGATTTACTACATGATAAGAGGCATTAGGATCACCCTTGTGTTAAACCCGTATTATAATGACTTGACCATTTAAGTCATATTACTTGACTAGTTAAGTCAACTAATTTTTCCCACACCCTTAGCGTTGTACTCATTTTTAGTACACGAAACCCCTAGTACACCCCTCCGAGCCTATCTTTTCGTTTATAACTTTAAGCATTTTACTTAAAGGAAGAATTTGTTACACCCCACTTAAATGTACACCCAAATCGCCTTAGCCTTCCGTGTATGCACTCATCTTTAGTGCATTATTGTTATTTGTTAAACCCTAAGTTAACTTTCTAATTGATTACATGGTTGCTAAGTCGAGTCATATCCTTGTACATACTGTTTTGGGACGATTGGGACTCATGGGTAAGTACTTATTTTATGGAGTAATGGGGAAGAACATCATTTATTACCCCCATATGTGCGTTAATCTTAAAAGTGCTCCAAGTGTTTTGATTTTCTTAATTCGAGTCATTAGATTAGTTAATTGTAAAGTATGTAAAAATTCAAGTGTAAGGGGAATTTCCATTCCCTATGATGTATTATTTTGGATGGTAGGGTAAGAGTGTATGCAAAAAAAATAATAAAAAAAAATAAAAATAAAAAAAAAATCAAGAAAAAGAAAAGAAAAAAAATAGAAAAAAGGAAAAAGAGAAAAAACATACGGACTACCATCCCTTTTTATTCTTTGTTCATTTTATGTTTTTGTTATTTCTCATTTATTAGCTTAAGTCGAGTCTAGTCTTGGCTTAGCAACGCCATATTGTACATGTAATTAACCAAGATTGTTAACTCGCCACCAGTAAAACTTCCTTTATCCAACAAAACCGTGTAATTCATATCCCTATACCTAACGTTACAACCCTTTAAAAGACCTCTTTGATAGTTTATCCTAGGTGCTTACGCCATGTGGTGGAGGTTTGATCCTTTCCCAAGCCTATGGTAATCTATTTTGCTATGACAGGTAGTGAGAGATATCTTCCATTTCCATAATGTTATATTACTTTATTACACCCGAGAGATGTGAGTATCTAAACACTATTTGTAAGGTGCTGGTGTATGACCTCCGAGCTTGTCTATTGGTCTTTAGTGGAACGATTATTTGTTATAATTACTTTTATATTAGTGTTAAATGACCTCTAACTTGTCTTTTGACTAGAATAAAAGCGCATTTGCTTGAGGACAAGCAAATCTCAAGTGCAAGGGTATATGATGAGGCGAAAAATGATCCGTTTTTAGGGGGTCATTTAAGCCCGAATCCGAATTTATTTGATCAAATATTGCCCTAAATCGTTCCTTTTGTGATTTTAGGTACTTAGAGAGTGAATTCTGGAAAAAGAAGCCATTTTGGACGTTTTTGGAGTATAAAAGTGAAGAAAACGGCAAAGTCTCAATTTTTCATGCTGGGAACAGTAGGTGACGGCGTCAAGAGTAATGTCCTGACGGCGTCAAACCTCAATAATAAAATCCGAGAGTTAATGAAGGCGTCAAGAGTTGTCCTGAGGGCGTCAAAACCCCAAGAATTAAAATCCGTAGTTGATGACGGCGTCACACACAGGGCGTCAAGAGGAATTTGTGTAACGGCCTAGGCCTTGACGGCGTCAGAAGTAGATCAAGGCCGTCCGAGGAAGTATTTGGCGGCGAGATGACGGCGTCACACCTTTGTTCTTGACGCCGTCATCCCTATTTTCCTATATATAGTTTTCTAGTTTTTCACATTAAAGAGAGGAGTTTTGGGAGAAACCCTAAAGACGATTTTGGTGTAACTTTACAGGTTTTTCAAGGGTTCCAACCCCTTGATACCTTGCATGATTAATCAAGATAAGTGTTCTTCTAATTCAATCAATATGTCTATGTGTTGGTTGTCTATATCTTGTTCTTGTCTTAATTCTATCATGCTAGGCTAGATCTCTTTTATGTTTGCTTAGATCTAATAAAACCTAGATATTGATTATGTGTTGATTACTTGTTTATTCTTGTCTTGGATGAATGATTTATATGTTAGGCTTAAGAAAACTGACAGATCTCCAAATGGTAACATGCTTGAACGTCTTAAGAAACATGAACCGAGGCATACTAGGTCTTTATTGGTTGTATTTAATGCATGAGCCACTGTTTACAATCCCTATAGTTGTGCTGGGCATGGTGTAGGAGGAGATAAGAGCTCATAGAATTGGGGAGTTATGTATGCCACCCCATGAATGGTATTAAGGAATACGATCCGTCATCCATGCAATTATAACAAGTAATTAACGTGTAAAAGATATCTAGGGAGTAGTGAAATCTAAGTAAACACATTTTCTCCAATTACTGCTCACAACTTTAATATAATTAGTTTATTTTCATTTTTATTATTTTATTTTGATTGCATCTTAGTATTGGGTTAGTTGAATAGCAACTAATTCCGCCCACTCTTCCAAAACCCGAGATTTTAATTTGCTTTCTAAAAAATATAAAAACACAAAAATAATCATCCCTCACCTTTAGAACTAGTATTTAGGCTTTCTAATCCTAGCGACACTATTCCTAAGCTGAACGATCAATCCCCCGGTACTTGTCACTATACTATACTACAACGATCAGGTACACTGCCTGGTGGGGGTTGTAAGCTTCTCGAGATCCCTCGAGAGGTAAAGCCTGTTGCGATTCCCACGCATCAGTCCCCCTCCGGGTCAAGATAGTTTTCATCAACCCCATCGGGGATTGAGCTATCTTGAGCAAGAAAAGCCTCGAGCTCTTCCAGAAGGAAGTCACCTCCCTCAAACGGAGTGAGGGAAGGGGAAGAGTCGGAAATGATCGGATCAGTAGAAGGAGTGGTACTGCCACTTGCTGAGAAGCCAAGGACTTCTTGAGAAGACTCCTCAGACGCAACATCGATGATGTCAATTCGGTTAACCGTTTCAGCGTCATAATTGGAGGAGTATCTTGAAGTCTGATCAAGATTGAATGTGATAGCTTCACCATCAACACGTAGAGTGATTTCTTCTTCGAATACATCGATTAAAGCACGACCCGTTCTTAAGAATCCCCTCCCGAGAATGAGAGGGACTCGTGGGTCAGCATCGAAATCAACAATCACGAAATCTGCCGGAAAATGGAACTTTCCTACTTTCACGAAGATATCTTCGGCAATGCCGAGAGGACGGGATATGGTACGGTCTGCAAGATCGGCCAAGGCAAAGCATCAGGTTAATGCTTGCGCCAAGATCGGCCAAGGCAAAGCATTCAACCATCCCAGGGAAAACACAAGGAATGAGAAATTTCCCGGGATCTCCAAGCTTTTCGGGAAGCTTTTTCAAGAGCACTGCTGAGCAATGCTCGTTAAGAAGAGTTTTTGCCATTTCACAAAGTTTTTCTTTGTTGCTTATCAGATTTTTGATTGTCGAAGCAAACTTGGGCATGAGAAGAAGGGCATCCGCGAAGCTAATATCAAAGTGTAATTCTTGGAAATTTTGATAAAACATTTCCATCTGATGGTTAGCTTTTTCGCGGTTCTTTTGATCATTCTAACGTGAAGGATATGGAATTGATGGCTTAGGATCATTCTTTGGTATTTCATCAGAACTCACAGGTGGATCAAATACAACTTTCGACTTATGAGTTGGGACCGGGACAACTTGAGGGTGGACGTTGTTGATACCTCCGTTATTAGTAGGAAGTACCTTGTCCGTAGTAACCTCAGGCTCATGTTCCGCTACCTTAGTAGGAGGAGAAGAAGAGGTAGAAGGAATCGAGGGTCCATTGTATGAAACCCCACTTCGGGTGGTGATCGCTTTGACATCGCCCCTCGGGTTAGCGATCGTGTTGCTCGGTAATGTACCCGGGCCCGAGGGTCGATCATTTAAAGACTTCTGAAGCTCAGAGATCGTGCTAAGCAATAACCGATTCGTTTCCTCTTGTGCTTTCATGAATTGTTTAAATTCAGCATTGGAGGAAGACGAGGGTGGAACAACGTTTTGATTTTGAACAGGAGGATTTTGAACACGGTTGTTTTGAAAATTCCCTTGATTTTGATTGTTGTTACCCTGAAAAGTGTTTCTCTGATTGAAATTACCCTGATTGTAATTCCCTTGATTTTGGTTTCTTTGAAAATTTCCTTGAAAACCTTGATTTTGATTGCTATTTTGAAAATTGTTTTGATTAAACTGGCCTTGATTTTGATTCGGGTTTTGGAAATTTGAGGTTTGACGTTGGTTAAAATTCTGATTCGCGTTACGGTTTTGATTTTGGTTAAAACCAGGAGGTCCGAGAAAATTGTTGGAACGATAGCTTAAGAGATTACGGTTCCCTTGCGGTTGGTAAGAATTACCCCCCGTATTGTAGGAACCGTGAGCAGCATATACGTTCTCTTGAGGAAATCCAGCAGTAGCTGGACACTCGGAATACAGATGAGGGCCCCCACAAGTTTCACAACTTCGGGCCACGGCTTTCACTTGCTGATTTTGCATCGTTTGGCTTATTCTCAACACAGCCGTAGAAATGTCATCCATCTTTTTGGTAAGAGCAATTATTTCAGGAGATGATGATGAGGGAGTAACTGAATGGCATGACGCATCCCTCTCCGCAGAGGAATCCCAAAAGTTATGGTGGGCAGTCATGTTCTCGATTAAGTCATAGCACTCCTCGGGACGTCTTTTCATAAAGGTCCCACCAGCAGCAGCATTGAGAATGTCTCGGTGCCTCAATGTCAGACCATTATAGAAGGTATCTATGATGGTAACTTGCAACATATTGTGGTTAGGGCACCGATCAATAGCTAGCTTATAACGTTCCCAAGCCTCAAAAAGAGACTCATCAGGACGTTGCCGGAAGTTGCTGATATCATTTCGTAACTTGGTAACCATGGATGGTGGAAAATATTTTGCTAAAAACTTGGTTACCATTTCATCAAAGGTACGAATAGAATTCTTTGGAAGTCGGTCAAACCATGCAGTGGCATGATGAGTGAGAGAATAGGGGAAGAGGTACAGCCGGAGGGAATCATCGGTGACACCATGCTGTTTCATGCTTTGGGTGACCGTGAGATATTTGTCAAGATGCTTATTGGCATCGTCACCCGGTGATCCGTGAAATTGACACGAATTCTGGACTTGTTGGATCATGTGGTGCTTGAGGCCAAAGTCCGTAGCCTCAATAGTGAGTGGTGCAATAGGCCCACCCCGCCCTTGCATGGTAGGTTGGCACAGCTCCTCCATCGTTCGGAGATCGGGAGCTGGCTCATCCCTGGGAGGGTCAGGGGGTGGTAATGGTGGTGGCAATTCAGCCATCTCGGTTTTTGGTTCTTGTGTATCAGTACGTAGCTCGGGTACGTCTTTCTGATGTTTACGTTTTGTTTGTGACCGAGTGCGCATGCACTAAAAACAATTTTTCAAAACAAGATCGAGGCAAAACCACAGTGAACTTAAACCAGAAATCACAAGTGAATGGCTTCTTTGAAAAAGGTACACCACTCACAGGGATATAAAGGCAAGTTTTAATATTAAGTTTGGGAACTTATTATGGGTTTATTTATTAATTTGAAAAACTGCTTTAGGCTTATAGGTGTGTGTGCAAAAAACTTGGGAAATATTTTTAGAACTGATTCGTTAATCGAAATCGTCCCTTTAAGATTACTCGCAGGCTGGCGGGAAGAAGTAAATAGGTTTCCTCTTCAGTTCGCAATTTAATGTCAGAACTTACCTTAAACCAACTGTTTCAGGTTGTAATTTTAAAGAACACGAAGTAATTTAACTTCACAGTTTGTTTTTGATTGTTTTTAATTTTCTTTTTGGTGTTTTCAACACTTCAGGAAAAGTGTTAATGAACTTTTTGATATGATTATATTTTTACAAAAACTTTTTACAAATTTGTGTGAAATTTGTACAGGGAGGGTTTTGAAAACCACTAAACATAAAACGATTTTATAAAACACGCAACAACCTCCCCGGCAGCGA
This sequence comes from Artemisia argyi, assembly GCA_030686995.1. NCBI lineage: Eukaryota > Viridiplantae > Streptophyta > Magnoliopsida > Asterales > Asteraceae > Artemisia > Artemisia argyi. The sequence goes on from CM060696.1 coordinate 25,006,406, forward strand.
CGCCAAAATTTGATTGGGTCTAAACCGTCAGGTATAATTGACCAAGGTCAATTAGTCAAAAACAGCTTAGAATCAATACTCCGTGGATAGTATAGTGTTTCCCCGGGTCGTTAAAGTCCCAGCGAGATTGAAATGGTGCTTTGGGAATCGTTTATGAGAAAGTGGTACTGAGGACAGTAGCCCAGATGATGTGAAATTGATTTTTGCTACTGTTATTTTGGTATTTGTACACAGATATAATATTCATAAAATTCAGATACCAGATATATGCACGTATTTACAATTCAGATTTACGCAATCGGACTAAAAAAGTGGGATTTTGGTATTTAACAAACTACAGGGGGTGCTTTTTACACTTTTTGAAACTTAAAATTAAAAATGAAAATGAAATTATAAAAGTGATTAAAATACTATTTAAATATTATTTAATTATTAAAACTATTTAAAATCTAAATTAAAACCTAATTTAAATTAACTAAAAATGACAAATGATATAAATTAAACTAAAAATTAGCAAAAATATTTTCTAACTTAAATTAGAACTTGAAGAAAGTATAAAATATAAAAATAAATATTTTTGTCTTTTTATGGGTGTTTTATTAATTAAAAACTATTTAACTTAATTAAACAAATTAAACTACTTTTAATTATTATTAATACTAAATTAACTTAGAAAATTAAGAGAAAATTTATAAAATTACTTAACCATCACAGGAATCCTACAAAATTATAAAAACTCTAAAAATTATGTTTTAAGATTAATCCACTAATTATTTACCTTTTAATTAACTTAAGTCTAATTTAAACAATTAAAATAAGAAAAATGGAAAATGAACAGTAGAAATTCAAATTATATTTTCTAAAAGTCTATTATACTAAATTAGAGCTAGGAAAAATATAAAAACTAAGTTTTACTTTATAAAAACTAAATATGATATTTAATACTTAATATTAATTAATAATAAAGAAAACTAAAATTAAATCTAATTAATACTAAATGACAGAATAAAAATCTGAAAAATTTACTAAAAATACTTTTCTAGGAGGGGAGTTGTCCAAACCAAGATTGACCCTCTAGGGTCCACTGGATTAGGCTGCAGCCACCACTAAAGGTGGTGGTGTGGGTGAGGTCTGCTGTGCACAGGGCAAGGGATTGCCCTGCAACTCACTTTGGGGGTCTGTGGGACCCACACAAAATCTCACAAAAATCAAACAAAAATTTGAGCTTAAAGATCAGCTAATAGACTCTAACTACAACAAATTTCAACCCTTAATTCCCATCACACAAATCACAATTTATCTTGGAATTTTTGCAAAAATCTGAGAAGATGAAATTTGACTTTTTGATGAAAACTCAAATTTTGACTTTGATGAAATTCCAATGACCCTTACTGATTCAAAGTGATGTAATAAGATGTACTTAAGCTATTTTACTATATTTTAACAACTTTTTAAGCTAATGAGATGATTTTGTGTTCAAAAACTCTCACAGTTAACTGTGAGTGATTAATTTCTTGAGATTTTGACTTTTTGTTCAATGTCACCCAATTTTTAAGACTTATTTGAACTGTTTTGATGCTGAGACAAAGTTTTTACACAAAGTTACCAACCAAGAACCTTCACAACACAGTGGAATCACCAAATCCAAACACCCCTTTATACTAGGCTGTGTGGTGTTTTTAGGAGCTAGAGGCTATGGAAGCTTATGAAACCAAACCAAAAGGTTTTCTACAGATACACTAAGTCTAAATAATCATTTAGGATCAGAGAATAATGGAAATCACACAATATTATCACTAAAGCTATTTAGACAGACAAATATTGGAATATTGATTAACTATGTAATCTATCAAGCTAATAATGATTACTAAGCTAAAAAATTACTAAATCACAACCAATTAGCACAGATAAACACAAATTAGCAACAATCAACTTAAGGCTACTCAGACTAGAATTTTAGTAAATAAAAATGAAATAAGCAAGATCTTACTAGGATACTCTCAGCATGAACAGAGGGTTTTCCTATGAAGCCTATCTTTAGATAGGCAAATTCCAGCTCCAATCTTGCTCACCAATTCATCTTCAAACCTGAAAACAAGAATCAAACACCACAGTTGACCAAAGTTGACTATTTTTGTATTTTTTAAGTTTTCTATTAAGTCTGGTTTTTAGAGTCTCTAAGAAGCTTTAATAAGCTTATAGGAACCTAAATGACCTATTTCAGTCCATGAAACTTGCTTCCTAATCACAACTCAGTTTATTAGGAAATTCATAAAAACTAAAAATTTGAAATAACAAAAATAATGCTGAGACTTTGATTAATATTGATTGAAAAGGTTTAGAATACAATAAGAAACTGCAACAATGCTTGAATTAAGAAAGATACACTGAGTAAAGAGCTTAATTTAAAATACGGTTCTAAAATTACTAAAATAAAACTACACTTGCTTCCTTGCACTTCTTCTTCTATTTATAGCCCTCTCCTAGGGTTTCTTGAACCTCTCTGAGCCTTTCCCATTCAATCTAAACCGTCCAATTGCTCTGTTTTGATCTCACCCTTTGAATCGGTTTTTGGCGCCAAAACTGGGTAAGGGAATTTTGGACTGTTATTACAACTGGGGGGGGGGGGGGGTAGCATTTAATGTGGTGTGATAAGTAGGTGTAGTGGGTTGGGCGGTGGTGTATGATGGGAGTTTGATGGGACCTGCAAGTGGTGGTGGTGGTGGTGGGCAATACCAAGGTAGAAGGGGAGTTGGGTGGTTTGGTGGTTTTGACTGGTATTTGACCAGGTCAAATAGTTTGACCCCGGTTTAGTATTATTAGGGGTGTAATGGTTGGGCTGGATTAGCTTTGGGCCCAAAGAAAAAAAAAAGATGGGTGGGCTGTGTATGGATTGGGTTTGGTGATGGGGTAGTATTATTTGTTTTTGGATCCGGTTTTGGTTATGAAATACACAAGGACTATTTTTGTAATTTTTCGAAAGTTTGAGGTGTGATATTGGCATGCTTCCAAATTATTTCCAAGGGTGTATTATGCCACATCATGAATAGTGCAAGGTCCTTTGATGATTTTTCAATTTTATTTTCACCAGGGACTGAAACCGTCAAACTTTCAAACTTCAGGGACCATTTGTGTAATTTTCACCAAACTTTCCACCAAGGACCAATCCTGTCATAAAAGGTTAGTGCAAGGACAAAATTTGTTTTTCTCAAAGTATTTCATATCCCAGGGACCATTTTTGACAATTTCCAAAGTTCAGGGACTAAACTTGACATTTTGTGAAACTTTTCACCAAAGGACTATTTGTGTAACTTTTTGATTTATAAGGACCTTTGGTGACTTTTTCAAGTTTTTAGAATGACCAGGGACTAAATTTGACAACTTTTGAAAGTTGGGGGGCTGAAACTGCCAATTATGCAAACTTTGTGCGTTTTTCATCTGTTTTTGGTATTTTTGCATTTGAAACATGTAAAACACTTTCCCGGGATATTTTCACTATTTTGATTCATTATTGAGTGTTTTTTAGATGTTTTGGCAGCTCAGAAATGGTAAAAATGATGAGTATTTACACACTCATCAACGATTACGTAAAAACTAATTAAACGACGTTACATTTTATAATGAAGTCTTTAAAGTATAGCTTAACTTATCATCCACTGACTTTTGAAGAAACGACATCTACTAAATCTAAGCACATAAAAACAAGATAATATTATATACAATATTGTTTTTGAACTTTAAGCATTTCAAGCATCCGAGCCATCCTTGCCAGTTGACACAATCAAATCCATTTCCCCGATTTCCAGTTTAAGTCTAGTTTAAAACTATCAAAATCGCAGACTTCCATATTATTCAGGTCGTGTGTTGGAGTCATTCCCACGTTGCATTTGATATCACTTACTTTGCCTACCACCAGCAAAGGTGAGTTTATAGTCCCACTTTTATACGTTTTACAAACTCGTGGGGAGATACATGCTACAAACAGAACACAAGTATTTTTATGTATGCTATTCTGAATGTTATTGCTTAAGACCCATTGTTGCCCCTAAAAGCCTCTAATATCATGAACCATTAGTCACTTGCGAGTGAACGCGAATATTGTAAATAGATCTATTAGAGGTTGACAGCCCATTTGAGCTAGTCGGATAGATAGCCTTGTGTTAGCCAGATAGATAGCCAAATGCACATTATTTGATATATACCAGGAGATTTGGCAAACTCCTGCCCCGAGGGCCCCTATATTATATCATTTTATGATTCCACACACGTTAATGTTTGCGTTCATGAGACTTAGTGCAATATACTGTACTGAGATATTTCTGATTTACTATTACTCATCTTGTGTTCAACTGATTATTAAATACAAACACTATAGATTCATTCAACAATTTTGTTGACTTTTTAGCATGTTTATCTCAGGTAACTGAAGCAGCATATGAGGCACGGAGTGGGCAAATAAACCATTGGTCTTTGGTGTAAAATAAATTCTATCATTCATATCAAACTATCATATCTTTTGTGATATGCAAAACAATGGATCCTTTTACGTACTTGAACTTATAAATGAATGATAATAACTTTCAAAACGCCTCTTTTGAGTCATTTTCTATGATTATGACTGTGATCCTCTACGTAATACCCCGATTAATCTTTCGCTGTTATATTGAAATTTAGGGGGTGTTACATCTACTTCCGGTAACAACAAGGGATGTGCACACTTTTGTTTTCTTGGAACTGATGAGTGGCAACTGGTAATTTGTATTGAGGTTATTTTGTAAGTGTACTTAACTCTAGTGGTTTCAAGTAACTGGTGGCAACATTGGTGGTTTCAATATGTGGTTGTGACATCGACAACCAGAGATGTCAGTAGTACAATGATGAAGGCCTTTTTTGTTTGTATGTATGATCGAAGATGATTAGACATTGTCTATATGTTTACAAGTTATGACCTATTCACACATGTTTGTATTATATTTAACACATTGCAACAATACAACTTTTCATCACATCTCGTGAGACCCATCATCTAAAATAGCCTTAACTTAAATCAACCCAAAATCGTAAAGATTTACCTGACCCAATCCATTTCTTTCACTCAACGAGTCAAAACTGATATAACCATAAACACAAGACTAAAAAGGGCAACAAATCAAAGTTAAAGGACTACTTTGTCATTTCACATACTTCAAGTACCAAAATTGTAACTCAATTTACTTACTAGGGTTTTGGATGATTCTAGAAAACTAATAATCCAAACATCAAATATCTCTATCTCCAAATAAAAACACAACCATTAATACCTAAATTACAACACCCAAAGCACCAAATCCTAACTTAAAAAAAAATAATAAAAAAAATAAAAATAAAAATAAAAAAATCAACCAAATTAGATATACTCGGTAAAACCAATTTATATATCTCAATCTCCACAAGCAAACAAAAACACCCACATTTTTCACACTCACCAAACCAAAAAAAAAAAAAAAAAACACAACAATTTTTATACTGTACCTTAGAGTAAGTTTTACACTCTTTTTAATTGGGTTTTTCATTTATGTGGTTTGATTCGGTTAAATATGTTACTTATACACATGTTAATCGATTAATCGTTCCTTTTATGGTAATAATTCTGCTATTTTGTATTTTTTTTTTAACAATTTGGGGGTTTTTTTATTATGCATTTTGTATATATCTAGGGTTTTGTTTGATGTTATTAATAGTTTTACACTTGTTGTTTTTAGGTGCAAAAGTTTTGAGGTTGATCGGTTATAATGTAGGTTAGGGTTTCATGTGTTTGATTGTTGCATGTTGGTGGATCAGTAGTTTTTTATGTTTGTAAAGAGGCGTTAATGTAATGTCTTGTGTCTTTGGTCCAACTACTGTCTGGTTTAGTCAAAGTTAGTTCCTTTGAGAGAATGCTTCATAACTGTATCGCCTGTTAGGTTAACCTCTCGAGATTATGTAAACATAAGCAGCTTATGGCATATGAATAAGCTCATAAGCCTATGCTTTAGTGTTTGGGTTAGCTTATTATACTTAATAAGGTAAAATGACCAATAAGTAGTACATAAGCATCTAATATTGTAACTGTTATATGAGGATATCAAGTCTTTTGCTATAGCATTAGCGCCCTTCAAATTAAATAAACTCACCCGCCCTCAAATAAGAAGCAAATATTGAGCTTATAAAACCCCGTTTGCATAAGTATCCTATCCTGTGAACCTTTTATTTGAAAGGTGAAATACGTCTACCTCGTACAATTACTCAGTTGGTGTTGCGGTGTTCTTGCAGTTGCAGGTTAGAGACTAAAAGGGGAAATTATAAGATTATAGATACACTGCAATCTGTTGGCCAAAACGGTTGAATTCTGCTTCTTTTATGCTGTCAGGTGGGGGAGTTGCTGCTATTGTTTCTCAATTAAAAAGAATATCTTATAAGTTATATTTGATGCTAACCATGGAGTGTTATTCTTTTTTGTGTTGTAGATTGAAAGTCAGAAAGCAAGTGTCTCTTTCATACTTCCCCATATAGATGAAGGCGTCTCAGTAGTTTGTACTTTGGTTATCGTGGCAATGGAATGTAACAAAGATGAGGCCATCAGGGCCAAGGAAATTGCAGAGAATAAGATGAAGAACGATGATTATGAAGGGGCTCGGAAGATTGCTCTCAAGGCTCAAAAACTTTTCCCTCAGCTGGATAATATATCCCAGTTGCTAGCTGTTTGTGACATTCATTGTTCTGCCCATAAAAAGATAGGTACAGAATTGGACTTATATGGAATCCTCCAAGTTGAAAGTAATGCCGATGAGGAGACCATTAAGAAACAATACCGAAAACTTGCACTTGTTCTTCATCCCGACAAGAACGGATTTCCAGGTGCAGAAGCTGCTTTCAAACTCATTGGTCAAGCAAATAAGATATTATCGGATAAAGTGTCAAGGCTTACTCATGACATAAAGTGTGGCCCAAAATCGAACAATCATCTGGCAAATCAAAAGTCAAATGCTGGAATGCAGTCTGGGGCTCGGGCCACACAGTTTAGTAGTGTAAACGTTAACCAACAGTCGCAATCAGGTTCAAATGGCATTTCCACTTTTTGGACATGTTGTCCCTTCTGTAAGATAAAATATCAGTATTACACAGATGTGAAAAACAAAAGATTGAAGTGTTCGAAATGTACAAGTTCCTTTACTGCTTTTGATATCAGTCTACATGGCCAACAGTCGGCTCAACCACCTCATTCTAGCCATGCTGGCCAGAAAAATACAAAACAAGCGTCCAACGTGGGTCGAGCCCAACAGAAATATGTAGGAAAACAGGGGAATGTTAAAGTTGATTCACAAAGAGCAAGATCGTCTGCAGATGCCAAAGCTGGAACTTCAAGGGCCAAAACAGCGGAAAATGGTAATTTAAATACAGAAGGTGGGAAGAAAGGGGTTGAATCTAAGGAAACAGTTCCCGAGCCTAGTGTTGGTTCTGATTCAATTGGTAAAAAAACTAGAAAAAGGCCGCAAATTGATATCACCCCAGAAAAGAAAGTCAAAAAGACAAAATCTAGTGATGTTAAAGATAAACAGAAGGAAGAAGAATCAAAGAATGATGTTTCTGAGCCAACAGCAAGTCCAAATGGAGAAGAAAGCATGCGAAAGAACAAGACTAGAAAGAAGGATAAATTGAAGGAAGAAGATGATATAATGAATGTTGATTCTGATTCAGAATCTGAAAAATCGGAACCAGTTTACATCGACTGTCCAGAACCAGAATTCAGTAACTTTGACAAAGATAAGGAAGAAGGTCGTTTTGCAGCTGATCAGTTTTGGGCTATCTATGATGAAATTGATAGCATGCCAAGATACTATGCTCAGATCAAGAAAGTTTTTTCATCTCCATTCAGGCTTAGAATCACTTGGCTGGAGGCTGATCCAGAGAATCGCCAAGAAATCGTTTGGAAAGGAGAAGGCTTGCCTATTGCTTGTGGTAGATTTAAGCGTGGGGATACAGAGGACACAAGTGACCGTCTCATGTTCTCTCATCAGATAACATGTGAGAAAGGCAGTAAAAGGTCTTCTTTTGTCGTTTACCCCCAAAAAGGTGAAATTTGGGCTCTTTACAGAGATTGGGATTTTAACTGGAGCTCTGACCCGGAAAACCATAAGAAAAATAAATATGAGATCGTGGAGGTTCTTTCTGATTTTGACAAGGAAAATGGTGTTCTTGTAGCGTATATGGTAAAACTGGAAGGTTTTGTGAGTTTGTTTCAGAAAACAGGTCGGGCGCGACTTGCAGAACATCGCATTCTGTCTAGTGAACTCTTTAGATTTTCTCATCGTATCCCTTCAACAAAAATGACTGGAAAGGAAAGAGCAGATGTGCCTGTTGGATCTTGTGAACTTGATACCGCTTCTTTACCTGATGATCTTAATGAGTACTTTTTTTCTAACAATGTGAAACCAAATCCCAAAAATGTCTCTACACCTGATGCTTCTTGCCCTCAATCACCTGGAAGAAAAGTGAATGATTCTGATAAGGGGATGTGTAATGTTCGTAGATCACCTAGAGGTTCAAAGGGTAATTCGGAAAATTCAAATGGTACTGCAAGCAAGAGTAATATTGCCTCGTCATCAAAAGGTGACGATCCAGATGGTCAAGATACTGCTGTGAACGTAAGTTCAACCACAAAAGGCCCTGAACTTACTTCACCTTCTAGCGGCAATGAAGCAATTGTTATTCATGATTTCAATTTGGATAAGCAGAAATGGAAGTTTCAAGAGGGGCAGATATGGGCACTTAATCTTGGACGCTATGCACAAATTAAGATGATCGAATCCTCTCCCATCAGATTGCATGTTGACTTACTTGAATTATGCAGTGATGCAATTAGGCCAAATGCCTGTGGCTTATATAGAGCATCTAAAGGTGGAAGAAAAGTAATTCAGCAGGATTCGTTTATGTATCTTGTACATGCAGAAGTGAATGGTAAAAACAGATTTAACATATATCCAAGGGAAAAGGAGGTTTGGGTTCTAAACAATAAGGATGATACCAAGTGTACCGTGTCTCATGTGGATGTTGGTGATTGTGACATTGTTGAAGTTCTTGAGAACAATGGAGATACGATAAAAGTGTTGTCACTATCACGTGTACCTGGTTATAAGTCAGTTTTTAGGGCTCTTGAGATACAAAACTCAAAAGAAAAGAAGGTTCTGGAGATACCACTTGCTGATTCAAATAGATTCTATTGTCGGGTCCCTGCTTTTCTACTAACGGTAGAGCATGATGGCTGCTTGAGAGGGTCTTGGGAACTTGATTTTGCTGTATTTCCAGGTAATTGACTATCCTCACTGAGTTTTGTGATTTGCATATCTACACACGTGAACACATACCATATGCATGAATATAATTCTTACTATCATTGCATGTGTGTGGACATAGTATGTACTTGTATAGTCCAAGTCTAAGCATGACTAAACAATACCAGCTAACTAGCCTACCGTACATGTACTTGCTACATTGTGCACTTGATATTTTGTCAATTAGATACCAATGGGTTCTGGTTGTTAGTTATATCATGAAAACGGAAAAGTTTGCCCCAATTCAGAAACTTTGGCGATCTTTTCGATACAATAATTATCATGGCTAGAGATAGCAAAATGGGCTGGCTATTTAACGGGTCGAAACAGGTGATTTTTGTGCACCTTGAAACCTGTTGGGTCAGGTTACCTGAAATGCTTGTTAATTATAGAAGATAAATTTGGAGGTTTTAAACATAAATTAACTTATTAATTATAAAAGATAAATTTGAAGGTTTTAAACATAAAAAGTACACCTTGGCGAATTTTGATCTGACTACCCCATTTGACGCAGTACACATATGAATCAACCCATTTATTAATGGCCTACTTTTATACTATCCTTTTTATTTATTCATTTGTTAGGATCTTTTTCAAGGGAAAATACAGTTTTATCCTAAATATAATATGAATTGGACAGGGGATTTCATGAACTGACAAAAACTATGATTTATGTATGTCCAGGGCTGCTCCTAATTTAAGGAAAGTTGTTCTGTCGTTTATGGGGGGTCTTCATAGCACAATGAAAGGTTGTGGGTATTAATCAGTGCTTTGCCGCAGCTAATGGGTTTTAGATCTATCTAGATGTCTTTTCTTCTGCTAAGTTCAATTACAAACAACATGCAAGTCTTGGCGGTAAAAAGTTTTAGTTTGTATTGAACTCATATCAAGTGCCCTTTTTAGATAGGACTTTCTTTTTCTTTTTGGCTAGAATGCTGTAAATCCATGGAAATTGAAAGGAGGGTATTACCAACCGCCGGGTGGCTTATTATGGTGAACGGATTTTGGATTTTAGGACGTGTATGAATGGCTGTATCTTCATCCGTTTATAGTATCTTAGCTTGTTGTCAGCCTGTTGATGTTGATGTTTGTTTGTTTGTTTGTTTGTTTGTTTGTTTTTTTTTTTAACTTCCATCAGGAATTATGTTAACTGGCCAAAATGAATGTCAAAAGGTTTAAGCTACCTTTTAAGTGGAACCGCCAATTTAGGGTACTAAATTGAAAGCTAGATGGGTGTTTAAGGCTATGTTTGGGGAGGGGCTTTTATGGGGCTTGGGCTTTTAAAATAAGCCGGCTAATTAAATAAGTCTCGTTTGTCATGGGGCTTATGGAAGACCTTATAAAATAAGCCGGCTAAAAACTTAAGTCCGGGGCTTTTGAAAAATAAATTACTTATTTACTCACAAAAATATCTAATATATACAAAAACTCATTTAATTATGTTTTTTTTAGTAATTTTACAATAATAAGCCCCAACCCATTTGCCAAACAACTTTATAAAAATACAAATTTTAAATTCGGCTTATAATATAAAGCCCCAGCTCCAGCCTATTTCGCCAAACATACGCTAAGTGAATCATTAAGCTTATTGGTTTAGGTTGAATTTGTTATACTGTTTACAGCCCAAATGAAAGCCAAAAATCACACGTTATCGATGAACAAATCAAAAAAAAAGTTATTCCAAAAAATCTGAAATTTGTTTTATTGATAATCATACTGTACAATATTTATCAATACACCGGTTAATACACCCATAAATAACTTGGTTCACACATCATACATACTTGGAACAAGTTGACAACTTTATTCTATTGTTAAGTAAGTTATTACAAGACTTTTGGAGACCTCGCTACCAGGCTCGTAGTCAAGGGCGGATCTAGCCTATAAATAGGGTATGTACATGCTAGGGGTGAGTAGAAAAAACCGAAACCGAACCGAAAATAAAAAAAACCGAATCAAAAAGACCGATCGAAACTAAAAACCGATGGTACAGTTTTTAATTTTTCAAAAACCGACAAATACGGTTCGGTTTCAGTTTTCGTCCAAAAAACGAACCGTAAAAATCAAACCGAACAGATTTTATTATATAATAATATATAATATGAATAAATAATTAAATAAATCAAATTTATAAGTTGATATTTTATTTTGTGGGTAGATTTACAATATATTTATCTTAACATTTATGTTTATATGCGTGTTTGTCGTGTCGTGTGTTTACTTGAGAATATATTAATAAATATATGACGATGATCATACTATGTGTATGTTCACTTGCATATGTATGTAATTATAGAATTATGCAATAAACATTATTATCCTTAGATTGACAAAAAAATAAAAATAAATAAGAATAACCAATTTTCTATGTAATACAAGTTTGTTGGTATAAAAAATTTACCATGCCCAAATATAAATGGTTAGAAACCGTAAAAACCTAAAAATCGAACCGAAACTGGTAATAACCTGAAAAAACCGAACAGATAAAAACCAAACGGTTTCGGTTTTGGGTTCTATAAAAACCGAATTTCGGTTTGGTTTCGGCTTTTGCCAAAAACCGACCCAAATCGAACCGTGCACACCCCTAGTACATGCATACCCGTGAAAAAATTGAGTGTAATTTTTTTTTTTCATAAGTTAGTATAAATTACACTATAAATTTGTGAGTGCACACCCTCTAAAATACGGAAAATTATCAGTGCATACCCATTGATTACGAAAAAAAGAAAAAGAGCAAATTATTAAAAAAAAAGTATTATATTTGCCACTATTTCATCTTCTGGGTAGCGAACAAAAAAATTTACTTTCCAAGTCATTTAAGTTGTCTTTTTTCTCTTTTGTGGGTAATATTTGACCCTCTAAACCGATACCCGGTTGCACCTTTGTTAGTATATTGCCACATCACCAAGTCCAAAACCAATCCTCATTACTTAAAAATCCGCTCCTCGAGTTCTATCTCCTTAGTCAAAAAATCAGCTCCAATAGACTATTAAACTTGTTATTCACATATCTAAATTCCATCAAAGAAAAACAACGCCATTACGCGAAAAGCACCAAACTTTAAACATCATTTCACCTTAATTCACAAAACCCTTTCTGGGTTTTGGTTAAAAACACAAAATCATATTTGGGTTTCAATTTTTTTCATCATTCATCCAACAACCAAAAAAAACCCCAAATTAAGCTCAAATCACAAAATTAAGCCAAAATACCCAATCCAAATCTAATCAAACGGACCATGAAAAATTCTAATCTAATCACCATCGTGAATCCAAACGTGACAAACAATAACCCAAATCAAAGAGAACAAATACGTACCCCATGGACTACGGTTCGATTCACGCCAAAACATTGATATGCATTTTTACCTCGTTTTTAGTTTTCAATCCTTACCAAAATCAAGAAAAAAAGAGTAAAGATGTGGCGGTAGTGGCGCGTGGGAGACGGATTCACGTGCGTAGACTTCACAAACATAGTCATAACATGATTAGGAGGTGAGTGTGGTGGTGGTTTTATTGTGGTAGTGACGGCTCACGGTGGTAAGTGGTGGTGACTTGTAGCGTCAGTGGAAGGAACAAAGGGGCGGGGAGGTGATGGATGAAGGTGAAGATAATGGTGGTCGTGGTGTTAGCGGTGGGGAAGTATCACGGCAGTGGTGCGTGGTGGTGGGGGAAGTATATATTTGGTGTTTTGGGCCATTTTAGCCTGCGTGGCATGTTGATTTGGCAACAAACCTGTACACCTGGAGGGTACCGGTTTAGAGGGTCAAATATTACCCACAAAAGAGAAAAAAAAAAAAAAAAAAAAAAAAAAAAAAAAAAAAACCTTAAATGTCTTGAAAAGTAAATTTTTTTGTTCGCTACCCAGAAGATGACACGGTGGTAAGTATAATACTTTTTTTTTTTTTTTACTAATTTGCCCAAAGAAAAACTGAAAAGAAGAAAAAAAATCTGAGTATTTCAGCGGTACGTTAAGGAAGATGAAGGTCAAAAGGTCAATGGCTTAAATGTATTTACTTGGGCCACATGTAATGTAAATTAATTAGTTATAAGGTTAAATTTGAGCTTACCATTTCTTTTGACCAAGCCCAGCCCACTCAAAACTATACAGCTTTTACGTCGTTACTCTTTCACACATCAGTTTTTCCATTTTACTAGTTTTGTCAAGTTATAAATGAAAGCAAATCAATATCTTACAATTCCTACAACGTGTTTGTAGTACTTATTTTGTCTTTATGCAGTAAATGTGGAAATTAATCTATAGTTTATCCTTTTATATGCTTTTAGGATTTTTTATTTTATTTTATTTTTTTTCATTTTCTAACTTGTGCCATGCGGCACAAGCTTTAATTCATTAAACAATGTGAAATTACATATTTACATGTTAGTTGATATTAATAGCTTTTTAAATTAACTATTTTTACCAAATTAATCATTGTTTTATATAAAAATAATTTTTTTTAAAGAAGAAAATATATTTATTTGATGCTCTAAATTTGTGCTATCATGACACAAGTTATAAAAAACCCTTCTTTTTTTATAAGATTATTAAATGTAAAACTGTGAGCTTTGTTGTTCACTTATTCATTTATCAACAAAGTTATAAATGATAAAATGAGCATTAGTCTAGTTTTATTTATTGTGGTTGATTAGTATTTTTGTATGAGCTAATCACTCTAACATTAATACGATTATTAAAAAATACTAGCAGGGTACCCGTGCGATGCGGCGGCGGGTACCCTGTGACTAAAATTTTTTGCGAGCGATTATTTGACGTTCTTCATGATTATAACTTTACGGATGATGAGAATTTTAAATTAAAATAACTTTACGAAATATCAAGCTATTTCATAAAAAATAGCAAGGTGTATGCGTTTTTTTTTTTTTTTTTTTTTTTTTTTTTTTTTTTTTTTTTTTTTTTATGCGGTGGTTTTTTCATATAAAATAGCAAGCTATTTCATATAAAATAATGTTGTTTGTTTTTGTTAATTGTCTGAATGACTTTAATTGCCTATTCTTAGATATATTATTAATATGTACGGTGAAGTTTGAATATATATCTTTCAAAATGAATATCGCGTTTTATACTCCCAAGTCCCAACAGACACACTAAAATAAACTGTCCAGCCCAAAATTTATCTATGGTTTTTATATGTCATGAGAGAGCCCAAAATGTAGTTATAAGCCTTGACCCAATATCAACCCTAAACCTTTTACTTTACCCTATTATAAACACTTAACAACCCTAATCTCACTCGCACATAAACACGCCTACACACTCTTAAATCAAACTCAGCAACCATGAAAATTCACCTTTTTATTTCTTTCTTAATCCGAACAAAAAATCTACTTGTAATCTCTTGTTATTTGAACATAAACACAACCACAAGGTCTCGGATAAGATCTTGTAATGAGGTCTCGAGTAACGTTTTTGTATCTAGGAGTAACGGGTATATTATTGTATCTCGTTATTTGTAACCTCGTAAGTCATAACATTATGAATTACTTTTCAGAATTCTTGTAGATCGATAATCGGTTTATATAGATCTTTAAAGATCATTTTCTTGAAATGATAAAACCCGAGATCTTTATTTATTTTTGTTCTTTTCACCTTTTGTTTCACTTTGTGGAGTTCGATATATAAGGTTAAGAGACAATCAGACATTAACTCAACCTCTGACCGCGTAAGACGTGAAAGGTAGTTGTACATTATGGCTGAGAATTATATACAGGGTTGTACATTATGTTTAAGTAATTGTAATAATAGGTCCAGGGGTGTTTTAAATGCTATTCAATGTATAATTGTAAGATTTTGGTCTGAATTTTGAGTTATGCTTGTTTTCATTGTACACAATGTTTTGCTTGTTGTAATTCTGAAAAATCCTTGCTTTAATTTGTTGTAAACATTGCATAATTTTTTGTACATTTGAATTTTTTGAAGAGAGAGTCATTTGTCTATTATATGTAGTATAGATTAGATGAGCTCAACACCATAACTCGGCGTAATAAATATAGTTAAATCTGAATAACCAATACAATCACAGATAAACCAAATCAACTGTTGTAATGGATTAAAAATAAAAAAAATAATCGTGCATAATTGTATCCAGAAAATCCGACTCGAAAACCTGACCCGAAAATCCGATTTTGTTAAAAATAAACCTTTACTAAAAATGTGCATACCATAATCCGAAATCTTGGATCTGCCACTGCTCGTAGTAGTTCACTTGTTCCAGATAATTCAATTTATCCTTCTATAGCTTTTACTCTTAGGTAGTACAAGTGGATCCTTGTAACAACCCGATATTTTCCACGTCTACGTTTATTCCCAAACTTTGGAAATTCACTATTCATCGATTACTATTCATCAAAACACTATTCATTATTTTACTATTCATCATTTTTTATGTCCGTTTGATATTCCGATAAACATTTGAAAATTTTACTATTCACGAAACACTATTCACTCCCGGAGAAAGTTTGTCATTCATGCGTGAGTTGCATCATTCTTGTATACGTACGGTTATCTATCTAATAAACGTTATCCTATGAGCTATTATTTTAAATAATTGATCCGACAATCCCGATTATGGTCCTAACATATTTTTACATTCGTTATAATGATATAAAAGTTATATTATTAATTTACCCGACGTTTTGAATTTATTTGATATACGTATCGTTAAAAGTTTATAACTACGACGGTTTTCTTAATTTCAATGCGACAAATATTTATTCACCCGATACTCGTGAGAAATGTAATTTTATAATTTTTACGACTTTAATATATTCCATTTCGTTCCGTTAAAATTGATTTCTAGCTAACCCGGTACCCAAAACTTACAACGTAACACATTATATACACTAAATAACTAATAATACTTTAAATATCTAACAAAACTACAAAATTATCCTACCTCATACACCTTAGTCGACATACACCTACACATAAGCATCCTTGATACTTTCATTTTTCATGAAAAACTACCATATTGCCCTTAAGTAAGATATTTACAAGCAAAACTAAAAATTTAACACATATTCTTCATTTTACTAAATCAAAAACAAAGACATATCTCTCTTTTCTTTCTATAACTCACGGCACAACAACAAAATCAAGATAAGATCCAATTTTTGCAAGCTCAAGTCATATTCTAGTCTTTCATATACTCCTTGTTAGGATTTTGAAATAAAAATCCCAAGGTTTTTACTTAATTACATCCAAAACACTACAAATCTCAAGTAAGCTTCAAGTAAATTTTTTAATATTTTTATACTTTTATTTGATTCATAACATGATGTATTTTCTATTTATTTTGACATTCATGCAAGTATATATGTTAAAGATACCACTTTTCAAGTATATATGGTTTTCATTAATTTATAATAATCCTATGATCATCCCCTTGCTATCCTACAAATTTTATGAGTACTAGGAACCCATGATACCCTAAGAAGGTATATGGTAAGATTAGATTAGTCTTGTGGTGTTTTGAAGAGATTTGACAAGGATTTGAAACTAGAAAAGTGATTTTTGACAACTTTAAAAAGCTACTGTCCATTTTTGCCAAATCCAGAAAATCCAGGGGCTGTGGCGAATTTTTGGTTTTCATATTCCGGAAATACTTTCAAAAACGAAACCGTAGCCGCTGGAATCACTAAAAGATCATTTACGATGAGAAAGTTATGCTAAAAACGAGTTAACGACGAAAACTATTATTTTCAGAAAATACATGCTGTCAACCGGATTTCATGGGCAAATCTGAGGCGTTAGCCATAATCTAGCCGTCCCGAATTATCTAAAATATATTAGTATGTTGTCCCACGATTCCGTGGATATAAAGAACGTAGAAAACAAGCTTAAAACGAAGAAGATACAAGCATTTGAACTTTGACGAAATATAAATATATTTGGCAGCTTTGCTAAAATAGAATTTCCTAAGTGTTAAACACTATATTTCTCAAATAACAACATTTGGAGCTATATTTCTTATCCGTTGAGGCATGTACGATCAAAAGTTAAACAAGACGACATCTAGATATTGTTACAAGGTTTTCAAAAACGCCGAGCTTGAACATTAACACTTAACGTACTATATTTCACGACTAGTTTTGTAAAGCCGTTTGGACATATTTTTTTAAAGTTAGAACAAGGTTAAACTACGCCGAAAACGTTATATTTACTAATAAAACACTAAACGATAAACGTTATTTTCAAAAACTACAAGTGGTATGGATAACGTACGTATACGCATGTGTAACATTGTTTCATTTCTTACATTGGAAACACTTCATTCATATTAGGTTGCTGTTAGGGAATCGAGCCTATTTCTGTTCAATCACTAGCCTTTTGTATCTGTTGCATAAGGTGAGTATTCACGAACCTCTTTTTCTAACTATTTTAATCGCTTTGGGGTGGATGCATGAATTATTACTTGAACTCTTTGAACATTGTTTTGAACCCTTTGATTATTATGAACTCTTTTGACTTGTCGTGACCTTATAACTTGTTTTGAACTATTGAACTCAACTTGAACTTTTGAACATAATGTACTGTACGTGCTATGACCTAAAGTCTCGCCATTTTTGGTGGAGCGTGCAAAGTCTCACCTTATTGGTGGAGCGTTCTTAACCCTAAAGTCTCACCTTATTGGTGGAGCGTGCTAAGTCTCCCATGTTTGGAGCGTTCTTAATCGTATATAATAGTTGTATGATGTACTGTTCGTACATTCGCATTGTTCGACACCTATTAGTAGTATGGATAGCGCTATTAGAGGTCGGCCAACCTCTCGTCCACTATGTTACGGGACGCATATTATTTAATTAGGGGCTTTGCATGGCATACATTATTATATATGTGGTGCTTATATTGTGAACTATATTGACCACATGTGCTTGACTATCAGACATATAACTTTTGGCAGTGGGTTGTAAACACACAGGTTACAAGTCTCTTATGGCGGGACTTGGAACTGAGTGGATTTACAATGCCTTTGCCTGACGAACTTTTTCAAATGGTTTTCTTATTATATAAAACGTTTGTGCTCACCAACTATTTTTATAGTTGACCGTTTTCTCTCATGCATTTCAGGTGATCGTCAGTAAGCTTGTCGTCAAGGTCTTGCATAATGAAGTTTTCACATGTCACTACTATTCATTATGTACTAAAATACCATCTTTTGGAAACTAAACTTATGTCTTAAATTGCTAATGTCGGCAATAACAATGTTGTAATGTTATATTTTTCCTTAATGTAATTTATGGTATTGTCTTATTTCTCTTTGGTGATGTATATCGATTTCGTTGCACCTCGTGTTTCCGCCTTCGGCGAGGGTGTGACAATCCTAATACAAGTCATCGAGCTTAATTTGTATAACGAGGATTGATGTTTTTAATGTACTTGTAAAACCCTAAAATCCGTTTCTTCCGAAATTCTCATATAATTTGAATTTGTAAACATAACCTAATTATTGTGAACTAAACATAAGTATTGGAACCTTAAATACTTGAGAACTGCGGAATGCATAATCTATAACTTGTGGATAACATAAAACCGACCCAATATTATTTTTATGCTAACCTATCATACGTTTAAAGGTTACTAAGGGACCAAATGATATTTAAAATTTGTACACAACTTGTAACATATGAAACATAGTCTAGATACATGGGAGATTTGAAATTCGGAAAAGGTCTTGGTCTCCCATACTATTCGGCCGATTACCCCATTTAGCTCCCCCTCATCTTCTTTCTTCAACCAACTACACACTCACAAACACATACAAAACCCTAAATAATTATAACAATAATCGGCTGCCATCTTTTCTCTTGGACCGAGCTGTGAAGAAGGTGGTATGAAGGACTAGGGAAGGTGTTTGATCGTTGTAATGTTGGAACAAGGTGGTGTTGAGCGTGGTTATAATAGGTTCGAAGAGGTCCTGGTGGTTTTGGGATGCTACTTTGGTTTTGGTTTTGGTTCTGGTCGTGGTTCCTTGTTCTCTTCCGTTCGATCAAATGGGTAACGAAGGTAGTAGCTGGTTGGTGATCAACTTTAGCATGACTCAGGTGTGATCGTGCGTAGTGTTTTGGTTCGAAGGGTATTCTATTCGCGGGCTAGTTCGTTTGTGATACATCTCTCGTTTTGTGTCGTACGAATAACCGATCCAAAGGTATCCCTCAATCATAGTCCTTGTGTTTACTTGATCTGTGACAGAGCCGTATTCGAGGGTGTGCGAGGTGTGCTATCGCACAGGGCCTCAAAATTTTAGGGGCATCAAAATATATACCTTTTTATATAGTTGTGGCCTTAAAATTCATTTTCAACCTCAAAATATTGATGATATATTGAATTTTGTTCTAAATATTTGTTAAACTTTACTTCAAGTGGGTGACAGTGATAAAAAACTCATAAAAATTAAAGCTAATCGTTACAATATATTTTTAATTGTCATGTTTAGTTATCATATAAGCGGTTTTGCACAGGGCCTGCGTTGGCCTAGCTACGACACTGATCTGTGATACACACACACACACACACACACACATATATATATATATATATATATATATATATATATATATATATATATATATATATATATATATATATAAGAAATGTAAATTGAATCTAAATGGTTGCACTATCCTTAAAATGAATACGAATGAAAAATTGTCACATAAAATCATAGATATATAATACATACATATCGACCTCATTTCTGTTTTGAAAACATTTGAACACGTTGTGATCGTACGTACGCTAGAAGGAAACATAAGTTGGTCTAGTTAATTGGGTGTTATAGTCGTGTCTGTGTGTGTGATGGTGTCACTTAATGCTTGGTAATCGGGGTAAAGAATAAGAGTTGTGGGTGATTCTGTCTCGACATAGAGTGGGCTGGTCTCGACTGGTGTTTGGTCTCGGAAAGGTATGTCGAGAAGGGTTTGGGTCATAATCTTTATGTGGGTATCATATGCATAAGGTCTGAGGATTAGTCACGTTTGCATGCCAAAAAGGTAATTAATCATGTCTTTTGCATATTATGTTTGGTGTTGGGTCGATGGGGTATAAACAGATTTACCATTTAAGAAGTTAAATACTATAAAAGATTTGTAAACGTAGGTGTCGAGTTGCGTTGCGTTTTAGTTTGTGGGATACGTATGGTTTTGGTATTGCATGCGTGAAGATGCTGTAATTCGATACATGTTTGCATGCTTGTAGTTTTGATAACATTAAACATGGAACTAATATGTATCTAAATGGTATTTGATGTGGAAGCTGATGTCGTGGGTGTGTTTGCATGCATAGGTATTCGAATGTGCAAATGAGTGTGGGTGTGTGTCATGGCTTCCTAAATTCGAATAAACTAAGAAATTGTCATCTATTTACATAAGTTACATAATAGACCCTAAACTTTGATATATTGACAATTTAAACTCTAAACTATTATAAGTGGTCATATTAAACCCTAAACTATTACAGTATATTGAATCTTATTAAACTTTAAGTTTATTAAATTGTCACTTGTAATCCTAAATTACAGAACTTACTAAATTTGGAAACTTACTAATTCAGGAAAGTTACTTAAAGTGGAAAGTTACTATATTTGGCAAGTTACTGAAAATGTAAAGTTTCTAAAAATGGAAAGAAACCTAAAATGAGTAATCTGATTTAAAAAGAGCTTATAAGTAATTCTTCATTATTAATTCGTGTAGATTATGTGAAGAGGGAGTAGCTTCAGACCATGTTTGGCGCAGAGCTTATTGGAGCTTTTTAGGGCGATGAGCGGTGAGCAATGAGCTTTTTGATTTTTAGTGTTCGTTTGGCAAAAGAGCGGTGAGCTTTGATATTTTTTAGGAAAACTCATTTTTCCAATGTTTCTATAAGAAGTTGTGAGCGGTGAGCAGTGAGCTATGGCTACAGCTCACAGCTACCGATCACAGCTCACAGCTACTTTTGCCAAACATAGCCTCAGTCTCTGTTTTCTTCTCTGATTGTTTTGCTTTGCTAAGGTACATATATTCTATCCCTTCTCAGTAGGGATTTCTTATGACTCTTTTCGATCCTTGACTTTGATTCGTTTACTATGATATGATCCATTTGATATGATTCGTTGATATGATTCCCTTGATATGATCCTATGATTTGATATCCGTTTGCTATCCATTTGCTATGATATGATTCAGTTCAGTTTGATACATTCTGTTTGGATATGATATGATGACTTGATATGATGTGATGTGATATGTTCTGTTTTTATGCTCGATTTAATAACTAGTCATGGAGGTACCTGATGCGTGGGGATCGCACCAGGCTTTACCTCTCAAGGGATCTCGAGAAGCTTACAACCCCCACCAGGCAGTGTACCTGATCGTTGTAGTATAGTATAGTGACAAGTACCGGGGGATTGATCGTTCAGCTAGGAATAGTGTCGCTAGGATTAGAAAACCTAAATACTAGTTCTAAAGATGATGGATGATTATTTTTGTATTTTTATATTTTTTTAGAAAGCAAATAAAAATCTCGGGTTTGAAGGATTTGGGCGGAATTAGTTGCTAGTCAACTAACCCAATACTAAAGATGCAATCAAAATAAAATACTAGAAATGAAAATAAAACTAAATTGAACTAAGGTTGTGAGCAATAAGTGGAGAAATTGTGTTTACTTAGATTTCATTACTCCCTAGATATCTTTTACACGTTAATTACTTGTTATAGTTGCGTGGATGACGGATTGTATTCCTTAATACCATTCATGGGGTGGCGCACTTAACTCCCCAATCCTATGAGTGCCTACTTCACTCCTATGTCGAGCCGGCTAATAAGCTCCTAACATGGGATCATTAGAATTTACTCATGCATTACCATTTGGAGATCTGCCAGTTTTCTTAAGCCTAACATCGAAACCATTCATCCAATACAACCATAAAAAAGTAATCAACACATAATCAACATCTAGGTTTCATTAGATCTAAGCAAACACAAGATAGATCTAGCCTAGCATGGTGGAATTAAGACAAGCACAAGATATAGACAACCAACACATAGACATATTGATTAAATTAGAAGAACACTTATCTCAATTACACATGTAAGGGTTCAAGGGCTGAAAACCCTTGAAAAACCTGTAAAATTCGTAACAAGTTCGGCCTTAGGGTTTCTCCAAAACTTCTCCTTTTTTTTGAATGAAAATTAGAAAATTATATATAGGAAATTGAGGCTGACGGCGTCAAGACCAAATAGGTGACGCCGTTATCTCGCCGCCAAAATAATTCTCGGACTGCCTTGATCTACATCTGACGCCGACATGTGTTAGGCTCTTCCAGGCCGTCACGTGTTTTACTCTTGACGCCCTTCCTCGTGACGCCTTCATGTTTGCACTGGGCCGTCATGCAATTTACTCTTGACGCCGTCAAAGTGTTGCTCTTGACGCCGTCACCTACTGTTCCCAGCAAGGAAAATTAAGACTTTGGCGTTTTCTTCACTTTTATGCTCCAAAAACGTCCGAATTGCTTCCTTTTCCAGATTTCTCTCCCAAAGTACCTAAAATCACAAAAGGAACGATTTAGGGCAATATTTGATCAAATAAATTTAATTCCGGGCTTAAATGACCCCCTAAAAGTGGTTCATTTTTCGCCTCATCATATACCCTTACACTTGAGATTTGCTTGTCCTCAAGCAAATGCGCTTTTATTCTAGTCAAAATACAAGTTAGGGGTCATTTAACACTAATATAAAAGTAATTACAACAAATAATCGTTCCACTAAAGACCAAAGACTAGCACGGAGGTCATACACTAGCACCTCACAAATAGTGTTTAGATACTCACATCTCTCGGGTGTAATAAAGTATAAATTACAATATGGAAACGGAAGATATCTCTCACTACCTGTCATAGCAAAATAGATTACCATAGGCTTGGGAAAGGATCAAACCTCCACCACATGGCGTAAGCACCTAGGATAAACTATCAAAGAGGTCTTTTAAAGGGTTGTAACGTTAGGTGTAAGGATATGAAATACACGGTTTTGTTGGATAAAGGCAATCTTTACTGGTGGCGAGTTAATAATCTTGGTTAATTACATGTACAATGTGGCGTTGCTAAGCCAAGACTAGACTCGACTTAAGCTAATAAATGAAAAATAACAAAGACCTAAAAAATGAACATAGAATGAAACGGGATGGTAGTCCGTATGTTTTTTCTCTTTTCTTTTTCTATTATTATTATTATTTTTTTTTTATTATTTTTTTTTTGTCTGTGCATACACTCTTACCCTACCATCCAAAATAATACATCATAGGAGATGAACATTCCCCTTACACTTGAATTTTTACATATTTTACAATAAACTAATCTAATGACTCGAATTAAGATAATCAAAACACTTGGAGTACTTTTAAGATTAACGCACATATGGGGGTAATAATATGATGTTCTTCCCCATTACTCCATAAAATAAGTACTTTACCCATGAGTCCCAATCGTCCCAAAACAATATGTACACAGCTATGACTCGACTTAGCAACCATGTAATCAATTAGATAGTTAACTTAGGGTTTAACAAATAACAATAATGCACTAAAGATGAGTGCATACACGGAAGGCTAAGGCGATTTGGGTGTACATTTAAGTGGGGTGTAACAAATTCTTCCTTTAAGTAAGATGCTTAAAGTTAGAAAGGAAAAGATAGGCTCGGAGGGGTGTACTAGGGGTTTCGTGTACTAAAAATGAGTACAACGCTAAGGTGTGGGAAAAATTAGTTGACTTAACTAGCCAAGTAATATGACTTAAATATTCAAGTAATTATGATATGGGTTTAACACAAGGGTGATCCTAATGCCTCTTATCATGTAATAAATCCTACTACACGAATGTAGTCTCACTAGCGGTCTCGGGATGCATCACTAACGCATGTTCTAGAATCTAAATGCTACCGGTACACTCATAAGCACCAACAATGAATGCTTTTTCCTAAAGATCTAAGGGCGAACCTCACATATTTGGGGTGGAAATTTTTGAGTGGTATGGTTTTTGTGCTAGTCATACAACTCCTATCCATGAGACGCTTATTAAGACTAAAGTTTCACTCCTACATGTTGCAAAAAATTTTAAATTTGGTGCTAAAATTACACTAACAAGTATTTCTCATAGTTTTATTACACGTCTACCATCAAACAAACAAACTCAAGCGAAAGTGTATATGTAAGGTATCATCGTTTTACCCTCCCCTTACACTTAAGATGAACATTGTCCCCAATGTTCAAGTAAATAATATAAAAGTGAATTAAGTAAAACAAATGAAATCAAATACTCCCCTGATTCGCTCGGTATGGATAATTAGGTGGCCAGGTTAAATCTTCCTCCAAGAAAATGAACAATCAAAGCTTCCCTTCCAGAATATAAATCATCTTCTTGACATATATAACCTGTTAATCCTGAGAAAACAAACAAAGCAACCTCGCATAAAATCGGCGGCAATCTATATAAGTTACTAAATCCTAGAAAACAAAGTAAGATATAATGCTTGTGGAGTGAAGTTTACAGATTCCTGGAGATTATAAAACTTAATTATTCAACAAAAACTTTAAAACTCCGTTAGAAAAACAAAACCGGTAAAATTTCCAGATTTTTACACGTGACGCCGTCCGAAGTGATCTGCAGAAATTCTTATGTTAAGTTTCCGGAAAATTTCTGGAAAAACTTGGTTCTACTTCCTGGAAAATCCTGCAAAACTTCATTATGACTCGATACAAGCATTTGACTCTAACAAATACGAATATACATGTTCACTTAATATTGTGGAGAATCATGATCGGTTTGTTTCTTAAAAAAATATTTGGGGTTTCCCCTTACACTTATCTTTTGCAAAAATACCTTTAGGTGGAGTTAAGATTAAGACTAGGCCAAAACAACAAAGTAAAGTATTTCCACTATTTATTTTAGAAACATGAGCTACCAACAATAAAAATAAAACATGCATACGGAAGCAAATAACAATCAAACAAAATAAAATCACACAAAGCATGCATTGCCTCCTAAGAAGCGCTTTTCTTTATTTACGAGTCTTGTAGCTAGACTCAAGGTCATGGGTTACTACGTGACCTCATCATCAAACGTCACATCCTCCTCACTAATCATTTCATTGTTATTTTCTTGATAATGTTTTACACGTTGTATGTTAACAGTAAATTCCATACCTTCATCGTCTAATAACACAACGGCTCCAGTTTTAGAGGAATTTTTCACCGTAAACGGTCCATACCATCTAGACTTAAGTTTTCCCGGAAATAATCACAACCGAGAATTGTACAATAGGACTTTGTCTCCTTCTGAAAATTCTTTGGGTTTCTTAATTCTTTGGTCATGCCATCTTTTTGCTCTCTCTTTATATGTGATGGAAGATTCATAGGCTTCTAACCTAAGCTCATCAAGCTCGTGTAATTGCAAGAACCTATTAGTTCCGGCAATTGTATAATCTAAGTTACATGTCTTAAGCGCCCAATAAGCCTTATGTTCTAATTCTACTGGCAAGTGACACGCCTTACCATATACCATGCGAAACGGGGTCGTTCCAATAGGTGTCTTGTAGGCGGTTCGGAATGCCCATAAGGCTTCGTCGAGTTTAAATGACCAGTCTTTTCTATTTTGACTAACCGTCTTTTCAAGTATTCTTTTAATAGCCCTATTGGTGTTTTCGACCTGGCCATTGGTTTGTGGATGATAGGCGGTGGAAAACCGATGGGATACCCCATACCTCTTCATGACCTTTTCCATTTGTGCATTGCAAAAGTGGGTCCCCCTATCACTGATGAGAGCTTTAGGAATCCCGAGTCTAGCGAAAAGATTTTTCAGGAAATGGATGACTACTCTGGCATCATTGGTCCTAAGGGCTTGTGCCTCAACCCATTTTGAAACATAATCGATTGCTACTAAAATGTATTCGTTCCCCCTGAAGATGGAAAGGGTCCCATGAAGTCAATTCCCCAAACATCGAAGACCTCACATACTTGTATAAAATTCTGAGGTGCTTCATCCCTATGTGATATGTTCCCGGCCCGTTGACATGCATCGCATGCCTGTACCATTTCTTTGACGTCACAGAAAATTGTGGGCCAATAGAATCCCGCGTCGAAAATCTTTCGGGCGGTGGTGTTTATCCCATGATGCCCGCCAGAGGGTCCAGAGTGACATTCCCTCATAATCTTTACTGCCTCACTTTCCAAAACACAACGTCTTATAATTTGGTCAGGACACCTTCGGAATAAAAATGGTTCATCCCAAAAGTAGTATTTTAACTGAGAAAAGAACCTTTTTCTTTCGTATCTAGTCAGGTGTTCAGGAACGATTCTGCTTGCGAGATAATTGGCAAAATCGGCGTACCAAGGCTCCGAATCAATTATTAACATGAGTTGTTCGTCAGGAAATGAATCCCTAATCTCACTTCTATCGTGTTTATCCAAGGGGTTTTCAAGACAAGATAAATGATCTGCGGCCAGATTTTCTGCCCCCCTCTTATCACGAATCTCAACATCAAATTCTTGTAGCAATAAGATCCACCGAATTAGTCGTGGCTTAGCATCCTGCTTAGCAAAAAGATATCGAAGAGCCGAGTGATCAGTGAAAACGACTGTCTTTGAAAGGACAAGATATTGCCGGAATTTGTCGAATGCGAACACTACGACTAATAATTCCTTTTCGGTGGTGGAGTAATTCTCTTGAGCAGGATTCATGGTTTTGCTAGCGTAGTAAATAGGTTGGAAAAGCTTGTCACGCCGTTGGCCCAATATAGCCCCGACAGCGAAATCGCTAGCGTCACATATGATTTCAAACGGTAACTCCCAGTTGGGTGTAATCATGATTGGAGCTTGAGTGAGCTCCTTTTTTAAGAGATCGAATGCATCCTTGCATTCCTGGGAAAAATCGAACGGAGCATCCTTCACAAGCAATTGAGTCATTGGCCGAGCTATTTTGGAGAAGTCTTTGATGAATCTCCGATAAAACCCGGCGTGCCCCAAGAAGTTGCGTATTGCTTTAACAGTCGTGGGGTATGGTAACTTAGATATAGCTTCAACCTTAGCTTGGTCCACCTCTATTCCGTTCCCTGAGATCTTATGCCCTAACACAATCCCTTCTTTTACCATGAAATGACACTTTTCCCAGTTTAACACCAAGTTGGTTTCCTCACAACGTTTAAGCATCTTTTCTAGATTAGCAAGACAGCGGTCGAAGGAGTTCCCGAAGACCGAAAAGTCGTCCATGAACACTTCCATGCTGTCTTCCATAAGTTCGTGAAAGATTGCGGTCATGCACCTTTGGAAAGTGGCGGGGGCATTACAAAGCCCAAAAGGCATCCTTTTATAGGCAAATGTTCCATAAGGGCAAGTAAACGTGGTCTTTTCTTGGTCCTCAGGTGCTATGGGAATTTGAAAATACCCTGAGAACCCATCCAAGAAGCAATAGTACTCGTGTCCTGACAATCTCTCTAACATTTGGTCAATGAATGGCAAGGGAAAGTGATCTTCCTTCGTGGTATCATTGAGTTTTCGATAGTCAATGCATACCCGCCATCTAGTGACCGTTCTCTGAGGCACCATCTCACCCTTGTCATTCTTAACTACAGTCATACCACCCTTTTTAGGTACAACCTGTACGGGACTGACCTATGGGCTATCCGAGATTGGGTAGATCAATCCTGCATCCAGAAGTTTGATGACTTCTTTCTTTACTACTTCCTTAATGTTGGGATTCACCCGCCTCTGGGGTTGCATGGTAGGTTTGTAATCTTCTTCCATGAGAATCTTATGTGTGCAAAAAGTTGAGTTAATCCCCTTAATGTCGGCTACACTCTATGCGAGCACTCCCTTATATTTCTTTAGGACCTCTAAGAGTTTACCTTTTTGTTCATGTTCCAGGGAAGAGTTTATGATTACCGGCAGTTGGTCCTCTCCCTGAAGGAAGGCATACTCTAAATGGTTAGGAAGCTCCTTAAGATCTAACTCAGGAGGTTCGATAATAGAAGGCTTAAGCTTGTTTTCGGGCTTTCGGAGCTCGAGATGCTCCGTTGCCTCTTGTCTAGGGTAGAAGGAGACTGCTCCAACATCCTCCATCTTTTCCACCTCTAGCA
Organism: Artemisia argyi; assembly: GCA_030686995.1. Lineage (NCBI taxonomy): Eukaryota > Viridiplantae > Streptophyta > Magnoliopsida > Asterales > Asteraceae > Artemisia > Artemisia argyi. The sequence continues at coordinate 25,034,877 of CM060696.1, forward strand.
AAGGCAGGAAACTCTCATCCCGTGGCCAGCCTTCCTCGATTTGTTCATCGACACAGCTATCAATGACATCTGTGAGTTCGTCGACCTCCCCAATGAAATAGAGTCGGTTAGCTGCTTCGAGAGAGAGAGATCCATAGAGTCCTTAATGTCGAAGGTTGTGCTATCGGTTCCTACTAGCAAGGTTAACTTGCCGTCGTAAACATCAATGACTGCACGAGCGGTAGCAAGAAATGGTCTCCCTAGGATGATGGGTACCAAGTCATCCTCCTCCATATCCAGGATTACGAAGTCGACCTGGAATTTGAATTTCCCAACTTTAACTAGCACATTCTCGCATATCCCTACGGGGTACTTGACTGATCTATCGGCTAGTTGGATGTTCATACGGGTAGGCTTTAATCCAGAATATCCTAATTTAAGGAACATAGAGTGAGGCATGAGATTGATACTCGGCCCCAAATCGGCAAGAGCATTCTTTATTGATAGAGATCCTATGGAGCAAGGCAAGGTGAAGCTGCCTGGATCGTCTACCTTTTTTGGTAGCCCTCGATGGGTCACCACCGAGCATTCTTCCCCTAGGGTCACAAGACCCTCAAGTTTCTTTCGGTTGGCGAGTAGTTTTTTAAAGTATGCGCTATACTTTGGCATGTGATAGCAAGCATCAAGGAGGGGTATGGTGACTACTGAGTCTTTTAGGTATGACAAGAATCTTTTATTATCAGTCTCAGTTTTCTGGTTCTTTAATCGGGATGGGAATGGGATTCTCACAGGTTGGTTAGGTGGGGTTGATGGGGAAGGGGTAGTCAAGGGAGTTTGGTTGGGAGTCTCACTGCCTACATCCTCCTCCTCCTCGCGAGGCTTGTTTGGATTGGGAGTGATGGGGGATGAGCTTGGGTAAGGGGGTCCTTGGTTGTTGTTCCAGCTTGAGTGGTTATCGCGAGCATGGGGTCTTTTTTGCATACTGATGACATTTCAAGGTCATCGAGGGCTGAGTTGAGCTTGTTGAAAAATTCTCCCATGTCATTCTGCTGCTCGTCAACAAGTTCATTAAGACCTTTCAATTGCAAGCCTTTTTCTTGAGTGAAGTAACCAAGGTCATCTTCAAAAGTGCTCCTGATTTCGAATTCAGGACCTTCCTCTCCTTCTTTTCTTTTTACCAGATTTCCCCAGAGGGTGTAATCGTCATTTTGGTAAAAAGGCAAAAGGGAGGGATCAACATAGATGTCACCTCCTGACAAGCATGCATGTTCAGTCGTGGCTGTTCCTCCACATTCTTCTACCTCATGCGGGCCCCCACAGTAGTCGCAGATTAAGTAAGGATTCGAAAGTTGTTTAGGTAATTGCGACCCAGCTAGGTACTCTATTCTTTTGTGAATTTTTCTCAACCGATCTGAAGTGATTTCGGAAATGCTGACAGTCGACTCAGGCTCATCCAAAGTGTCATCCTGGTCTTGAGCATATTCTTCAATCCTATCCCATCCTTCTTCGGCACTAAGATTGGCTAATCTCCCTTTTCTAGATTGGTTGATTCCGTTCTGATCATTAGAGGAGACATTGTCGTAGAAGATTTGGACCAAAAGCCAAAGTTCAATGCCATGATGGGGAACTTGTCTTATTAAATCCTTAAATCTAATCCACGATTTATGGAAGGGTTCGTCCTTCCCTTTTCGGAAACGGAGGATCCTATCTCTAAACGCTGAGGTTTTTCCAGGTGGAAAGAACTTCTCATAGAACTTGGATATGAGTTGCTCCCATGTGAAAATAGATTCCGAAGGAAGTTTATCATACCACTCTTGGGCTTTTTCATATAGGGTGAAAGGAAAGAATCGTAATCGGGACGTGTCTCTAGTAGCCCCATCCGTATGGAGGGTGTCTACTATTTTCAAGAAGTCTTTAATGTGTTGAATTGGATCTTCCTCATCTAATCCACAAAACTTACACACACTTTGGACAAGCCAAACATCATTCGCATGCAAGACCTCATTGGTGTGTTCGTTTGGGTAGACTATGGCATTTGAGAAGCCACGAGGGGTTGGGGAGGAGTAGTCCTTAAGGCACTTAGGAGTAGGAGTCGCGGGGGTACTCATCTCGTTGTTGGGTTGGGAGCTAGGGGTTGTAACGTGAATTTCTGAATTTTCTTCAGAAAGGGGTGCATCAAAATCGATGGCAACGCTAGATGGTTCAGGAGTTGAGTGAGATTGTCTTAATCTACGCATTTCTCTTTCGGGTTTTGCATAAGGCAAGACAAGGTTTCTAATGAAACTACGACTTCTAGTGATCCTAAGGTTAGAGGATTTGTCGGTTGCCATGATGGCAGGTGGTGAAGAGTTACGAACAAAAACACAAAGAAATAAGATAGACTAAAGAAACCTAAAAAATAAAAATAAAATTTTTCTAGAAAGGAATCTAGCAAGTAGACCTAATAAAAAGAGATTCTAACCTAGACAATAACTATTTCCCTCGGCTGCGGCGCCAAAAACTTGATGCGTGGGGATCGAACCAGGCTTTACCTCTCAAGGGATCTCGAGAAGCTTACAACCCCCACCAGGCAGTGTACCTGATCGTTGTAGTATAGTATAGTGACAAGTACCGGGGGATTGATCGTTCAGCTAGAAATAGTGTCGCTAGGATTAGAAAACCTAAATACTAGTTCTAAAGATGATGGATGATTATTTTTGTATTTTTATATTTTTTTTAGAAAGCAAATAAAAATCTCGGGTTTGAAGGATTTGGGCGGAATTAGTTGCTAGTCAACTAACCCAATACTAAAGATGCAATCAAAATAAAATACTAGAAATGAAAATAAAACTAAATTTAACTAAGGTTGTGAGCAATAAGTGGAGAAATTGTGTTTACTTAGATTTCATTACTCCCTAGATATCTTTTACACGTTAATTACGTGTTATAGTTGCGTGGATGACGGATTGTATTCCTTAATACCATTCATGGGGTGGCGCACTTAACTCCCCAATCCTATGAGTGCCTACTTCACTCCTATGTCGAGCCGGCTAAGAAGCTCCTAACATGGGATCATTAGAATTTACTCATGCATTAAATACAACCAATAAAACCTAGTGCACGTCAGTTCATGTTTCCTAAGACGTTCAAGCATGTTACCATTTGGAGATCTGCCAGTTTTCTTAAGCCTAACATCGAAATCATTCATCCAATACAACCATAAATAAGTAATCAACACATAATCAATATCTAGGTTTCATTAGATCTAAGCAAACACAAGATAGATCTAGCCTAGCATGGTGGAATTAAGACAAGCACAAGATATAGACAACCAACACATAGACATATTGATTGAATTAGAAGAACACTTATCTCAATTACACATGTAAGGGTTCAAGGTCTGAAAACCCTTGAAAAACCTGTAAAATTCGTAACAAGTTCGGCCTTAGGGTTTCTCCAAAACTTCTCCTTTTTTTTGAATGAAAATTAGAAAACTATATATAGGAAATTGAGGCTGACGGCGTCAAGACCAAATAGGTGACGCCGTCATCTCGCCGCCAAAATAATTCTCGGACTGCCTTGATCTACATCTGACGCCGTCATGTGTTAGGCATTTCCAAGCCGTCACGTGTTTTACTCTTGACGCCCTTCCTCGTGACGCCTTCATGTTTGCACTGGGCCGTTATGCAATTTACTCTTGACGCCGTCAAAGTGTTGCTCTTGACGCCGTCACCTACTGTTCCCAGCAAGGAAAATTAAGACTTTGTCGTTTTCTTCACTTTTATGCTCCAAAAACGTCCGAATTGCTTCTTTTCCAGATTTCTCTCCCAAAGTACCTAAAATCACAAAAGGAACGATTTAGGGCAATATTTGATCAAATAAATTCAATTTCGGGCTTAAATGACCCCCTAAAAGTGGTTCATTTTTCACCTCATCAGTACCATGGCCATGTCATTGATGGCATCAATGGCATGACACTTTCTGTGGAGGTGTGATTAATCCACGGCGTCCCCTTTTGATATGATATGAGATATCTTGACCATTATGATATGTGTATATACCTGTCATGAGCAGGTGTATATATATGATTTGTTTTGCAGGGGGGGAGGTATGGATGCATCATAGGCATTTGGTTCGTTTTGTTAGTGACTGGGTTGTGCATGCCTTGCACCTCCTCACTTCTGGGAGCTAGCTACTCCATTTGGTATTCAGGAGGTCTCCCCTCTAGGTACACTATGATTTGACGGATATATGATTATGTGATTATGAGATCTATTCAAGTGTCTCGGGTAGGTCGGCTCATGGCTTTCCTATGTTTCTTTGTGTCTATTCGAATGTCTCGGGTTGGACAAGCCTTTGTTGATTACGTGCTCTTTGATTCTGGTTACTATATGATTCATATTATCATTTGATTCTTCATGTTCTATATTCAGTTGACTTATGATATTTGTTCAGTTGATCGTTGATCGCTCATTCTTTTGACATATGATATTCATTTCAGCAGGAGCTAATGATTTCCTTTTCCCTATTCTTATATATGTTGTGATTATTCTGGCTTTTTAAGCTCAGCCGCATTTCTTTTCTTGCGGCAGGTTTTAGGTTGGAAGTTGGGATTGAGTGAAGAGTGCATAGGAGCTCTTAGTGGACCACCATGATGATTAGATACCCATCTACTCTGGATTAGACTTGGTTTTGGATTCAGTTAGATTGAGTTTGGATTTGTATTTCAGTTTTGGAACACACTATGTTTAGAGTAGTATTCGTTATTGTATTAGAATATACGAAAACAAATCATACAACACCGCCGTGTAATTTATTCGACCCATCTGGGGTGGTTTCTCAAAACCTCCCACACGTGATCATATTTGAAGCTTTTTCCACCTTAGCGTTGTTTAAAAATTGACATTTGCATTCATGAGACAAACACTGTGATTTTCCCCGGTTGTAAGCCACAACTGTATGTAAATAGCATTGAATTTGTGACATTCACAGTTGAGTCTTCTCCATTTACTCGAGACCATATCTTTGTTATGATTGTCATCGTCAGTCCAATTGTTGAACATGACTACAACCCGGTTCCAAAAGGAGTTTACATTTTAGTTGACAACATATTCAGAAACTGCACCCCAAACTTGAGCTAACAAGTTTTCTTCTTCTACTGACTAACGATTATTTATTTCGAATGTTTGAAGTTTGAAACAATTTTTTAAAATGGAATGATATCTATGGTTGTTTGAAACAATAAGAGTGGGATATATTTAAAATTCAAATTCAAATACGAGCGGGATATATTTAAAATTAAATTTCAAATACGAGCGAGATATATTTAAAATTCAAATTTTATTAATGAAGTGTTTGAATGTTTAATAAATGAAATTGTTGAGGGTAGAATTTGTAAATTATAATTTTAAAAAAATGTGTGTCCCAAAAGGTGGTGTTATTGGGCGTTATGATTACCTGGTATTTTTAGGTGTTATGCAATTTGGTGTTGAAATGATGTGGCGCTGATGTGGTGGGTAAGTTGATGTTATAACATGTTAATGTTCCCTATGCTCTAACTGTTATTGGTGTCAATGATTCTTTTTCTGTCACTTTCTTTTATTAAAAACAAACACATTTTAAACTAAACTTCAAATACGATATGCTCAGTACGAATACAACAAATATAAAAACTACGATAATACTAATACATTAAAAAAACACGATACTATAAATATTAAAAATACGATACAATACGACAAATATTAAAAACTATGATACGACAAATAATAAAAACTACAACAAGCAGTATAAAAGCCAAAATATTTGGCTATTCTCTCACTTTTCAATATCACATTTTCTCTCATCTCTCTCTCAAGCAACATACACTCTCTCTTATACAAACCCTAACTCACATTATCTTGATCTTGTAATCGTTCAATTTATTGTTACTTTGTAATAGAACTAATATCATTTAGATATTAGGAGTACAACAGCTTAGCTAGGGTGCTCTTTGTTGTTGTTTCATATTTACTTATCGAGACCAGTTTGTTTTTATGGTTAAATTGAGATTTAATAAAGTATTTTGGGTTTTGAATTATCTTTCTTACATTTTTCCTCATTACTTGTTTTCTTATCTTTTTTTCATCTTAAATTAATTGCTTAGGTATATGTGTGGTCACCACTTATTTTTATTCACTTTCACTATAAAGTATGTAATAATATAATATATTTAAATTGTGTTTTCTCTCTCTCCATAAATGGAAGTTAAGAGACTTGAGGATTAAGAGCATCCGCAATGCATGACTTTTTCAAAAGCTTTTTACTATTCTGAAAAGTCTTTGGATGACTTTTCACCATTACAAGACATGGCTTTTTTAAAAGCTTTACTCACAAGCTTGGAGTTTATCAACAGATTGAAGAATTAACTGGCAAGAGTTTTGTATCTTAATTTAATATAATTGCAAGGGTATATGTGAGATCACCTCTTACTTTTATTCACTTTCACTATAAAGTAAATATTGAAATTGTGTTTTCTCTCTCTCTCCATACATTGAAGGCAAGAGGCTTTGAGGATTAAGAGCATCTGTAATGTATGACTTTTTCAAAAGTTTTTTACTATTTTTAAAAGTCTTTGGATGAGTTTTCACAATTACAAGACATGGCTTTTTTAAAAGATTTACTCACAAGCTTGGAGTTTATCAATCGGTTGGAGAATTAAATGACAAGAGTTTTGTATTTGTTATAGTGGTAAGTTTTTACTATTTTGAAGAGCTTTTTGCAATGAAGTAATGTACTGTTATAGGTTTTTACAAAAACTTATAATATACATCATTTAATATATTAATTGCATCAAGTCATGAAAGACTTGATACATTTAGGGATGGCAATGGGCGAGAAAAAACCCACAACCCGCGGGTACCCGTCATAAATGGGTGGATAAACGCGTCAATTTTCACCCACGGGTGGGTCGCGGGGTGAAAATCTTTACCCATCGGTGGGTGGCGGGTGGGTGACGGGTGAGACATACCCATCGCGGGTAAACCCATGACACCCATTTAAAATACCCACGGGTATACCCGTCAAAATACCCGTAGGTGTACCCATAAACCCATGTTAAAATTAATTATAGTAATTAAAATATTTATGATGTTGTAAGTATACATTTAACAGTTACCACCAAGTCTCAAAAAAACACATTAATCTAAAAGTTTGTTTGAGTTTCAAGACTAAAAAGAGAGTATGAAAGATCAAACAATCAAAGTTGTATTTGGCAAATTAATTTGTATCTTATTACGCAGTTTCATAATTAGTTTTCATATCATCATTTTGTAATTTTGTTGCATAACACTAACCCATGGGCAACAAATACCCGCGGGCAAAGGCATGGGTAAAAATTTGTACCCATTGGTGGGTGACGGGTGGGTGATGGGTGAGAAAAAAACTACATGAGTGGGTGACGGGTTAGAGGTACCCGTGCCCATTACCCACAGGTGCCATCCCTAGATACATTACTCATGCAAGGAGAATTCCGTACCATACTACGTAAACCAAGGTATTTTCTTCACAAGTTCTTGATGAAATTTTGATACCATTGAGAAACAAAATTTTCCAGTGATACAAACATGTTGTTTTAAGATGTTATGTTAGGTAATATCGAGTATGTTATCTATCATGATTGAGTGCAGTAGGTTTTGTTCCTATCAGTTTTATATTTCGTATGGTACATCATTAAAAAAAATAATAATAAAATAAAAAACTAAAGTATTATATGAAATTTGTAGTTTTATCGAACTACTCCGTATATCGTACACCGTTTAATTGTTTGTTACACTAGTTATAATGCCCGCGCACGCGCGGGTTTTTTTTAAAATATTTTGAATAATATATTTTTATTTATTAAAAAACAAATAATTTAATCTTTGTTTTGTTTGATTTATGATGTTTAATTATAGTTTTTTATTATTAAAGATAATTATTTAAAAATTTTAATCCTATTGTTAATTGCATCTTATCTATATTTTTTGTATTTATCTTCTACTTGTGTTATGGATAAATATAAAATGTTACCTAATAAGAAAATAATATTTTTTTAAAATAATATTATTACTAAATAATGTATGGTTTAGTTTTTTTGAAATGGAAAAGTCCTTACAGTTTTGTTTTATTATATAAAAAAGATGCATACATCAAAACACAATACACAAGTGTTACTAGAGAAAAAATACGTTTGGATAAAACTCAATTTGTATATTTGTCATGTTAAAAGAAATCAAAATTATTTTGGCATAAGCTCAACCTGAAAACTTACATACATATAATATGCTAAGCGAGTACCCGTGCATAATAACGGGATTTTCTAGCGACATATATTTATAATGATATTTTGATTAAATGTTTTGTGTAACCAAAATATCACTATAACTATATGCCGCTAAAAAATATCCGTTGTTATGCCTAAGTACTCGTCTACTAATTAATTAGTTAAATACAAAAAAAAAAAAAAAAAAAAAAAAAAAAAAAAATCCCTCTCTTTTGTCATGTGTTTTTTAAACTTAATTTTAAAAATCTCTAAATGGTTTGTGTGTTTTTTTTGTAAACGTGTCTTTTATGTTACAACAAAAGTAAAGATATGTTATGATCTTAGTCTCAAAAGTAAACCATTTGTTAACTTAGAGTGTGTTTGTTTTAACTCTTTGGAATGATTTTTATGTTGATGTGACTAATCAAATGTTTGGTTGAAGAATTTGGAATCAAGATAGTACTTGATTTCTTTAGAAAAGAGTGTTAACCGGGTATTGAGATAAAGTGTGTGCCCAATCAATTTTCTTTTATTTTTTATTTTTTGTATTTTATGTAAAAAGTGATACCTACTAATTTGGTTTTTATGTTTTATAATTATAATAATATTAAACTTAAAACTCATTCCTTATCATATTTTATAGAACAAACAATACTTTAATACTACCATTTTTTTTCTTACTTTTCTTTTAACGTAATACCAAATCAAAATCCAATTCCAAACCCTTTTACAACCAAACGCACTCTTAGTAACTATTACCGTGTGTTAGTCAATTACTTTGCTTTCAAATTAAGAGATTCAAATCGTGTGTTAATGAGATTCAAATTTTGTTTTCCCATTTTTAATTTTTAAGTTTTCACTTAATTGACCATTTTAAGTTTTTTACTTTTCATTTGATAAATTTTTCTTTTATAGATAGTTAAGAAATTTAGACGATATAGTAATATAAATTCTAAAATCGTTCAAGTTGATCCACAAGATGTGAATTGGCGGGACCACCCTGACTTCGGTTGTCTTTTGACATCAGTTATTGTTCACCCCATAAAGAATAGCTCAGACCAAGGGCGGAGCTATTAAGGGATATGTTTTTTCGCGATTACATATGTTAATTTTTTTTTCCTATCTCGGCCCTCCCAACTAATGTTCTACAGGAAATAAAATTGTTTCGGCCCTCCCAAGAAATTCTAGCTCCGCCACTGGATCAGACAATTCTCCTGGTCTAGTGAGACACCAACTGAGATATGCAGGAGCCGAGACTCGAACCCTTGAACACATTCCCAAAATCTCTCCAATGAGCCAACGGGTTTTTCGAAAGAATTTTGCTACAACCACAAAAGTTTTACACAAAAAAATCCACAAAATGATGTGGCATGACTTTTGGCCACTCATGTGAGAGCATTAGTTGGCCAAGTGAGAGCATTGAGTGGTCAAGAGGCATGCCACATCATTTTGTGGATTTTTTTGTATAAAACTTGTGTGAGTGTAGCATATCTCTTTTCGAAACTGGGTATCAACTAAGCCAAAACCCGGTAAAATCGTTCAAGTTGATGATTGACTTCTTGAAACCAACCCTGACATTCTCGCAGAGTCAAACCCACACTACATCCATATCCCTCAAATCACGCTATCTCACAATCAAAATATCTACACACGTACAAAGAAACATATCTATTTTAGTGTTTGCCTACACATACACAGTCTCCATAGTCCATACACCATCTGACCATCATATCATATATACTCTCTAGTCTCTACGAGTCCATGCTTGTACAAACTAAAGAGATGGCTGTAAACATCATATACAGTATGATGATATACATATGAGCAAATAAACAAATTGGTTCATAAAATTAAATAAAGTAAAAAGTACAATTTTTGCATATACAATAAGTTTGTTAAAATGAAATAAAAGTTTTGAGAAACAATATGATACGCCTGGCACCTCACTTGGGCTTGTTGTCAATAATATCATTGGTTCTTCAAAAATTGATAGTTGAAAGAGATGAACTCAGTGCTAAAAATAAACTAACAAAAAAATGGCCGATAAAAATCATTGTACAACCTATAGGCTTTATGAAAGCAAGGATCGAGTTGCTTATTTCCCTATCACCAAATGAGGAAAGTTGTAGCAATGAAAATTTTCATTATGTGTAGATTCGATTAAGTTTTGATCAATTTTTTATTAAACCCCACTAAGTATTTGTTGAGCCAATTGCTAAAAAAAAAATCTATGTAAAGGCCGTATAACATTTCAGCTTTTATCATATAGGTCAGCCAAGTATGTGTTTATTTAGGATTACATCAATTTCGCCCCAGTTTATGTTAGAATTTTATCAAACCGAAATAATGAACTTAAAACTAACATACTAAAATAGTATAGATGAAAACTAGACGTAAAATTTCTGTTTTATCTGTCTAAATCACATTCATGCTTTTGAGCAACACCTAGGATCCGTTTGGTTTGTAGATAGGTTTAGATTAGAATTTAGATTTGAATGTAAAGTTGTAGATTATGATTTAGATTTGAATTTGATGTATGAAAGAGAAAATTATATTTAATAGTATTAATTATTTTATATAATAATTTTGTAATAAAAAATATTATTATTAAAAATAAATATTGAGATGAGAATAGAATTATAAGTGGAGCCAACTAAAAACATGAATATTTATCAAACCCCACCTCATCCTTTTACTTTTATAAAACCCTCTAATTTGTCATTTAAAATCTTAATTCGGATATCAAAATTTTAACCAAACAAAGGGTTTCTTTTTCTAAATTCAAAAACCCACTCAAAACCCACAAACCAAACGAGCCCCTAATCTAAAGGTATTATTGGCATTTCACGCATTTGTATTATTTTTTTATTTTTTTAAATTTATTTATTATTATTATTATTATTTAATATGCTAGAGTTTGGTTCGGCATTTCTATTTGTATAGTTTTCAATAATAAATTTGACCGGTATTAGTGTAAATGAAATCAAATATATATAGTTCGATGGCCTATAAGTTGGTTTAAATAAATAGGTGGCTTAAATGTAAGTAACTGAAAACTTGGACGGCCTCCGAATACTTTATCCTAAAATCTATAACTTATTAGGCTTACTAAAAATTAATAACACAGCCCCTTTTCTTCACTCTCACGCTTCACATTCTTCTCTTCCGTAACTGTTTCACCGAAAAACACCCGCTCTGGCTCAAACTAAAACACAAACAAGAAAATTGAACCACAAAAAATCATCCGATTTGTTGATCAACATTAACTTAGTCGGCCGATTTGGCCCGACTACAATTAGGCCACTTTTTCAAGGTATTTAAGCATCATAGTACATTCCCTTGTATAAACTACTTAAGAGTTAGAACTTAGAACTACTGAAAGTCTATTGCGCCTAATTATCCATTCTATCACATTTATACGTTCTTTTCCGCCCTTTGACCAAACCATGTAAATCTTGCCAATCTTTAATTCATGCTTTTCTCTGTACTTCGGCAGTCATCTTATTTGCTTACATGAATTTATATCCATTTCAAGTAGTGACTAATTTGATGTAACAAAAAAGAAACGTAAACAATTAACTTAGGACGTACATTTCACACTTTCCGCCAAAACATATATTTGATGACCAAAAACCACCACAGAACCTCACATATAATCTAACATACGACATGACAGAATTAAGCTGAACTCTTGCCAAACTATAATACTCATGTACCAAGAAGCAAACTTCTATAAATGAGAATAATGTATTGCAAGACGATCAAAGATGGGATCATCTAGTAGTAAACAGTTTAGGATCTATCATGCAAGGGAATGCATTAACATGACTTAACCACACATATTCTATTAAACATTATGATTAACAAGAAGTTATGAGCCACTGATTCTAGTTTTAAACCAAAATAACCAACAAAACACTAATACAGTAACTGATTTAAAGATAGCCTGCAACCAACATAATAGATTCACATTATGACCTACACAAAATGTGTTTCTGTGAGATATGATCGAGCACAGAAACTGAAATGACCAACAGCTGCTTGCAGGTGCAAAAAGAGAGCCAAAGTGTCATTAACTACAGAACTTAAGCAACCTGTTTTAGATTCAAAAGCAATGCCAAAACACCGATTCACCTTTCTTCATAGCATATCATCCAACACCTCAGGCAAGTCCTCAAGATTAGAATCTTCATCATAAGCTGTAATAATCCATAAAAAAGTCGGTGAATCCATGATAATCAGAATAATACTCCGTGAATCCATGATCATCAGAGTCAGACTGATTGTGCCCACACTCACTACAACACACATGAGAACACAGGTCAGCAAACGGGCAACAACCATCATAAGTATCATATTCCCAAATATATGGATAGCCATCAAGAGAAGCAGGGGGCAGTTTGAGATGCTTAATCTGTTGTGAACATCTTTTTTCCAAGTCTGCATCTGCGTGTAAATCAAGGTTAAAGCACATACGCAGATCAAGTGATTCAAGGTGACGGCAACCATCCAAAATAGCCTTCAGTCCAATATTCGAAAGTCCGTCTCCAATAAGTTCAAGGTGCCTTAACTCAGGTAAATTTTTCCCGATAGCTTTAGCTAAAGTATCCCACGATGCTTCTGGCACGTGTTGAGGAGGATCTATATTCACTTTTAGAATTTTTAGCAACGGGCAATGACGTCCAAGAGTTTCAACAGAGTAGTGTGAGAGTCCTGTTATGTGAAGGCTGAGTTCCTCCAATGATGAAAATTTCTTCAATGCTTCAGACCATGTTTCATCCTTGTTGCTATACCAATATGCAATTTCTAGACGTTTCAGGTTACTTGCTCTGCCAGCATAAAAACATGAACATTTGAAAACATTACATAATATAGTAGGTATGGGAATTCTAGCCAATAAATTTGTGGGTCAAATATCATTATCTGATATATAACAAACAAAGAACATGAACCGCTAGTACTTTCATTCAGCAAAACAAAGGACTATGTAATGACCAACATAATAATTCAATCATAAAAGTTCAATTAGCACAATTATACAAGCAATCATACTTTCAAAAAATGAACAATTATAGAATTGAATATGTATCAAAAGGAGATAGAATCCAAAGGAAATTTTAGTTGCTTAGCAATAAACTACAAAAGTTTCTACAGATTCAATGTCGGCAATAAAAATACTAAAATAGACACTTACAAAAATGTGAATAGGTCCGAAAATAGACATTGATCAATTTCATCCTCAATTCTTTGTTCAAATAATCTAAAACTTATAATTTCTAAATAGTTTAACCCTCAAAAATTTGTAACTAATCAACTACAGAAATACTTTTAAGGACGTAAACAACATTTTTAACATAAATATATATTAATCTTACTGCGTGCTATAATTATAGTCCACAAAGAATAGAACATACTAGCAAATAAAATTGGAACAAATAGTACAGACTGATACCTTGAATATAAGGCTCTTTAAAAACTCATTAAAACATATTTATAAACTTAGCATAAAATTTATCCAAAGGGTTAAGGGTATGGATCAATATACTTTAATTTTACTGAAACTAAAAAACTTGGTCTTCATGTTGCTGAACTGCAAACATACTCTACACACCATATACAAAAATCAACTTAGAATCATGTGATGGATAAATAAGACTCAAGTGCATCTTTGACTGTTAAAAATATGCACAAATGATGAACTACAACGGAGCTTACATACCTGTCAGAAATATACTTAAGAACATCATCATTAGCGAAATCCACAAGGGTGATGTCAACCAATTGACCTTGGCTTCTATCCACAGCTCTCTTACACATCTCCCGAAGTTGAGGTCTTGTATGTGAACCTGGCGAAAAACGTAAATGAATGACCCTCCACATAGCCGGGTCCTTGCTGATTTTAAGCCAAGTAGTGCACACTTTCTGAGCATTCTCAAGTATGTCAACCACACCAATTCTTTTGAGTATGTTGGACGTTAAATCCGATGGGAGATCCAACCAGTTCCTCTTTTTAACTTTTGGAACAAGTTTTTGGTTATTGGCTTTTTGCTGATCAGACTTTGATGCACATAGTCTGATCGGAGATAGCGTCTTTGCTTTTGGAACATGTTTGGGGTCATTGGCTTTTTTCCTGTCCATCTTTGATGGACATAGTTTGATTGGAGGTAGCATCTTCATTTTAACATGCAAAGAAGAACAGGAATGTTAAAAAGAATGCATTTAAATAAGTCTATATACCCAATTGCATAACATGCTTACAGAAAACAAAAAATGATCTACCTTCATATTTGACCATACACATGAACATGCAACTTGACATGTAGTATACTAAACACTTGGTGCTAATAAACATAAATAGATCTCGAAAGCGGCAACACAGGGCAAAAACTAGCAGAGAACAACATTACGATTTAAAATATGTGCTATATATCTACTCCAATAGAAACAAACGCAAACTTAAATGTAGATTGTACGACAGTTCTAATAGCTTGCATAATAGTGAAACGCTTGTAACCAGCAGGGCAGGACAAGGCGGGCGCTCGCCCAAGGTCTCCACTCCAATTTTTTAAAACCCCAAACTTATGTTAAATATTCTAATAATAATATCAATAATCATAAAGACACATTTTATTTATCAATTATTTTGAGGGTTTCATTTCACTTTTTCGCTAAAATAGTTTAGGGATAATTCCAAATTTACCCCAAACTGCATCAAAAGAATTACACCTAACATAAATATTTCTCATTTTAAAGAAAATACAATTCATTCTGCCTTTTATTTTGAGGCCTCATTTCAGTTTTCGCGCTCGAGAAAGAATACACAAAACCCTAACCTAATCGTTCATCTTAAATAATGGACCAACACATGACACACGAAACCCTAAACAGTAAACCCTAAATGATCTAGAACCATCTTCTATACAATACAATACAATACAGTACAATGATAATCAATAATCATGTTTATACCATACTGGGTAGTAGATAATGTGTATATATTAACTGTAATTCATGTAAATTCATCAAGATTGCAATGCATGCATATCTAAACACGAGAGACCAATAATATATGAGAGAAAGAATTAACATACAGTATCATATAACCCTAAAACAATAATAACTGAAACTTGAAGTGAACTCACGATCAAAGAAGAAATGAAAGGATCTTCTTGATTATCTTGGCCTGGCTTAATTTGGGATGTGATGGAAAGTCGGTTTGAGTATATTTATAGAGAGAGAGTGATGTTAGGGCTTTCTAGAAATCACTTTGAAACTCCAAAAGTACCGCCAGTATCCCACGTAATCCCGCCACGACTCCCCGTACTTTTATTTTGTTTTAACTTCTTTCTTTATATAAAAGATTTTTGCTCAAACAGTTGAAGCTTATGTTGTAAGCTTTGAAATTTTAATTTTAAATAAACTGCAAAATTGTCCTTGTGGTTTGGATAAATTGCAAACGCAGTTTTTAACTTTTTAAGTGAAACCTTTGAAAACTTTTGGGATGCAATTTTTGTCCATTCTCAAATTAAAATGAAATGCTTAAAATGCCTTTCTCTAATTCTCTTTCTACATTATTAGCACGGTACCCGCGCGTTGCAGTGGCGGGTACCTTAAAATAAAAATTTTTAATTAAATTAATAAAAATATCATGGGATGCCATTCCGACACCTAAATTTGCTTGGTCACAGCTTTGTGTATCGAGTCGGGTTTTGTTGAGTCGAGTCTTGGTCACAGGTTCATTTCTAAGTTAAGATGGAAGGTTGTACATTGTGTTTAAATGATTGTAATATTTGGTGTATGGGTGTTTTTAATGCTATTAATATAGAATGAGGGTTATACATTGTGTTTAAATGATTGTAATATTGGGTGTAGGGGTATTTTTAATACTATTAATGTAGATAGAGGGTTGTACATTGTGTTTAAATGATTGTAATATTAGGTATAAGGGTGTTTTTAATGCTATTAATGTAGAATTCTAATGAAAGTTGTCTGAATTTCGATTCATGCTAGTTTTTGTTGTACACAATGCTTTGGTTGTTGTAATTATGAAAATTGCTTGCTTTAAAGTGTTGTAAACCATGCATCATTTTGTGTACATCTGAATTTTTTAAAGAGAGAGTCATTCCTCCATTATAAGTAGTATAGATTTTCTAAGGTAAATTACAATAAATATTTTTGTGGTATCTCATTTTTGCACCATATGCCATTTCCAAACTATAATTACAAAAAATGTCATTGTTGTTCACAATTTTACATCTTACATCTTACATATAATATAAACTTAGGTTGTTTTATAAATGCAAAATACCCCTAATAAATGTTTTAATATTTATCGATATCTCTATATTTTGACGATCATAAAATGTAAACTCATTAAACGTAAAATCATTACGTAAACAAGTATTTAGTAACAAAATATCATTACATCCAACTAAATCTCTTAAGGTATGAATAAACAATTGCCTAATACATATTATGATAAAAGGAAGGTTTATTTAATAATTACAAATTATATAAAATGGTATAAAACATTTTAAATATTTAGAAAAACACTTTTGGTAATTAAAGAAAAATGTTTAATTCATAATAAATATATGAATTCAAAATTTTAACCAAAATCAGTTAAATCTACACCAAATAAACTTTCCCCAGAAAAGACAAAAGATTCTGGCCGTTATAGGTGGGCGGCCCCGTTAATTTTAAGGGGGCCGGCCATGAATTAAAGGGGCCGGTACACGCTCCTGTGTCAGAATCTTTTACCTATAAATACTGGTTCAAATCTGTAATTTTTCTTCACCTTTTGCACTAAAACTTTCTGTCCAAATCCTCTCAAATCATCTTCCTAAAACCTTTGATCATAAACTTATTAGTTGTTGTTTCAAGTGATCCAATCCCTCATCATTCAAAGTGCAAGAGAATACTCCTCCAACATCTTGTTAAGAAGTACTGTAGATTTGTGAATATTGTTAGTTGTTGTGTAAATTATTTGTAAAGGTGTAGAAGGTGTGTAATAGGTAGATCTAGGTGTGTTAGTAGTTGTGAATAGAAGTAGTGAAGAAGTTGAAGTAGTGAAGTTGTGTAGTAGTTGTGGTGTGTATAAGTCGTGAAGAAGGTGTATAGTGATTAGTGGTGTGAGATTGGTTCTAGCTACTATTAGGACTCGACATCTAGCTTAGTGTTGTTAATTGGTGTAAGCAAAAGTTGTGTAAGGTTTTCTCCGTCATAAGGGAGCTTGTTCACATAGTGAAGAAAACTCTCGAGTTAGATGCTCGGGGAGTGGAGTAGGGCGAAGAGGTGCTTCGTAGCCGAACCACTATAAATCCTTTGTCTTGTGGTGCGATCTCTCCATCTCTACCTCTTTCCTTATTTACTTACTTATATTGTCATTTACTTACGTAGATATTGGTATACATAAGCGTTTAAATATTGATCTCACATAACACTAGAATCGAAGATTTTGTAAACAAAGGTTTTATAAAGTTAAAAACGACGAAAAAACTATTCAACCCCCCTTCTAGTTTTCCACAATTGGCATGAGAGCTACGTTAAACAAGAGTTTTAAAATAAATTGTATTTTAAAACTTACAATCGATCTATGGAATAGGAAAAATATTTAGAAGGGAACATGACATTTAAACCACCATATTTTGAAAATACAAGTTTTCTTGAATGGAAAATTCAATTCAAAAGTTATGTGAAGTTAATAGATTATGATCTTTGGCATGTCATTTCAATTGGTGATTTTCAACCAACAAAAACCGTTTTTAAAAAACAAGATTACTATTTCAAAGTAGTGCTTGATAAAAACAATATAGCTAAAATGATTATATACAAAGCTTTACCAAGAATTAAATATGAAAGAATATTTTTTTGTCAAACGGCAAATGATATGTGGAAGAGTCTTTTAAATTTTTCATCAAGAGAAATGTCAAGCCAAAGAAAATTTTGTATACAAAATAGTTGAAAATGAAAGTATAGTAGATAAGTATTTAGTTGAAATGAGTACAAGTGCTACTAGTTCAAAATTTGTGTGTGAAGGTAATAATGGCGAAAACCCAATGAGTCATACCAAGAGCAAACAAGAAGAGTGCATAAAGTCAACGATCGAAAAGGAACATAATGATGTTGATTATTATAGTTCCGAAAGTGAAGATGAATAACATGCAAAAGTCATTAAAGAATTCAAGAAAATTATTAAAAAGTAACTAAAAGCACAAGACAAAAGGAAAACCACCCGGAGAAGAAAATATAGTGACGAAGACGAAACAATGAGGCACAAATGTTTCGTAGCTCAAGCACCTAACGAAGTATGTCTAGGAGTAGATTTGGAGCCCGATGAATGGATAAAGGATAGTGGATGCTCAAGACACATGACGGGAAATCGCAAGCTATTTTCTACATATAAGGCATATAATTGAGGTAACGTTGTTTTTGGTAGTGATCGTCGTGGAAAAATCATAGGCAAAGGTACGATCTCTCAAGACTCTCTAACTATTGAAAATGTTGAACATGTAGATAATCTAACTTATAACTTGCTTAGTATAGGTCAAATTTGTGATAATAAGTGTAGGGTTACCTTTACCGATAAAGACAGTGAAATAATTAAAGATGAGAAAGTCATAGGTAGAGGAATTAAGAAAGGAGGTATATATGTTATGAAATTAGCAGACAAACCGGAAGATAGGATATGCCTAGCTACTATAGATTAAAACTCCACTTTGTGGCATAGGAGATTAGGTCACGCAAACATGCAACAAATACAATCTTTAGCCTCTAAGGAACTAGTTAGAAACTTGCCTACGTTAAGATATGATCAACACTGTTGTGATGCTTGTAAAATTGGAAAACAAGCACATGCTAGTCACAAAGCTAAAAATATGTTATCCACTACTAGATGCTTAGAATTACTTCACATGGACCTTTTTGGTCCATCCGTTGTGCGGAGCTACGGTGGCAACCATTACACCTTAGTGATAGTAGATGATTATTCACGATACACGTGGACTAGGTTCTTAAGTGATAAAACCGAAGCCTTTGAAAAATTTAAGATATTTAGGAAAATGATACAAAATAAGTTAGGATGCTTAGTAGTTTGAATTAGGACGGACCATGTTAGGGAATTTGATAACGAAGTACAATTCGGAAAATTTTGTGATGAAAATGGAATATCTCACAACTTTTCCGCTCCTCGTACTCCGCAATCAAATGGGGTAGTAGAAAGAAAAAATAGGTCTCTACAAGAAATGAGTAGAACAATGCTAAATGAACAATCTATCCCACAAAAAAATTGGTGTCACGCCGTAGATACATCAACATATATACTTAATAGAGTTTCTATTAGACGAATCTTAGGAAAAACTCCATATGAGTTAGGTAGAAAACCTAATATAGGTTACTTTAGAGTTTTCGAAAGTAAATGTTTCATCCTTAATACAAAAGACTATCTCACTAAATTCGACCCCAAAGCTTATGAATGAGTTTTTCTATGATATTCACAAAATAGTAAAGCATATATAATTATAAATAAACATACTATGAAAGTAGAAGAATCCCTAAATGTAACTTTTGATGAAACTCCTCCACTACCTAAAACATTGCCCTTAGAAGATGATGATATAATAAATGAAGAAGCTATTGAGGTTAGTAAAACTAAACCCTTAGGCAATGATCTTGAAGTAGAAACTTTAGAAGAAAATGAAATTGTAAATGTTAAGGAATCAAAGTCACATCCATTAGATAACATTATAGACAATCTTAATCAAAGAACACTTAGGTCACAAGCTAAAGATATAAATAACTTCTTTTGTTTTGTGTCAACAATAGAGCCTAAGAATATAAATGAAGCCTTGAAGGATGAAAGTTGGATTATGGCTATGCAAGAAGAATTAAATCAATTTAAATCGAATGATGTTTAGGAACTAGTCTCAAATCCTAAGAATGTGACCATAATAGGAACTAAGTGGGTATTTAGGAATAAACTAGATGAAAATGGAATAGTAACTAGGAATAAAGCTAGGTTAATCGCCCAAGGTTATAATCAACAAGAAGGAATTGATTGTGACGAAATGTATGCCCCTGTAGTTAGATTATAATCCATTAGAATTCTTTTAGCTTATGCATGCGCCCTAGACTTTAAGTTATACCAAATGGATGTGAAGAGTGCATTCCTTAACGGTTTTATCAATGAGGAGGTTTATGTGGCACAACCTCCGGGATTCATTGACTTCGCAAAACCTGATTATGTTTACAAACTAAAGAAAGCTTTATATGGTCTTAAACAAGCTCCAAAGGCTTGGTATGATAGACTAAAAGCTTTCCTAGTTAAGCATAATTATTCAATGGGAATGGTAGATAACACTCTCTTCACTAAAAGAAGTGACCCAAATATCATCATTGTTCAAATATATGTCGATGACATTATATTTGGATCGACTTGTCAGGATATGTGTGATGAATTTGCCAAAGTCATGCATGATGAGTTCGAGATGAACATGATGGATGAATTAAACTTTTTCATAGGATTACAAATAAAACAACTAAAAGATGGAATATTTTTTAACCAATCTAAATACATTAAGGAAATGCTTAAGAAATTTGGCCTAGAAGACTCAAAACCCCTTAAAACACCTATGTCTACGGAAGTGAAACTCACAAGAGATGAAGAAGGTGAGTCCATAGATAACACTAAGTATATAGGAATGATAGGTAGTTTACTATACTTAATGGCAAGTAGACCCGATATCATGTTTAGTGTTTGCCTTTGTGCCCGCTTTTAAGAGGATCCCAAAACCTCTCACCTAGAATCGGTTAAGCATATTTTCCGATACATTAAAGGCACTATACACTTAGGATTATGGTATCCTAAGGGATCCGGCATAGAAACTATTGTCTATGCGGATTCGGATCATGCAGGAGACTACGTGGATCGAAAAAGCACTAGTGGTATTTGTACGTTTATGGGATGTTGCCTAACGTCTTGGTTTTTCAAGAAGCAAACCGCTCTTGCTACTTCGACCACCGAAGCTGAATATGTAAGTGCCGGAATGGCATGTCAACAAGCACTATGGATGAAACAAGCTCTCGTAGACTATGGCGTTAGGTTAGAAAACATACCTATAATGTGCGATAATAAAGGAGCCATAGATTTAATTAAGAATCTCGTTCAACACTCTAGGACTAAAGATATAGAAATACGTCACCACTTTCTTAGGGATAACGTACAAAAAGGAAACATAACGATAGAAAAGGTAGCTTCGGAAGATAATGTTGCCGACATATTTACTAAACCCCTTAAGCGTGAATTATTTAACCACTTGTGTCTAGGATTAGGAATGATGGAGCAAATTGATTGAATTTTCTTAAGTGTTTGAAACTTTCTGAAATTTAAATGTTCTGTTTTTTTTTTTTTTTTTTTTTTTTTTTTTTTTTTGTCAGATGGGCGGACCCCTTAAAGTTATAAAGGTGGCCCCCTTAAAATTAAGGGGACCGGCCTCACTTTAAAGGGGCCAGCCATCTGAGCAATCCTTCTTTCATTCATCTCTTATTTTCTCCACTATTCTGAGTTTAGGATTTTATTTTGCACAAAATCAAGAATTGAGATATTTTGTTCTTGCATAAATATACTTTCAAAGAAAAACCTCAATTCACTTCAAAATAATTCTCACCTATAGGCAACACATGAAAATCATTTCTTTTCTCTCTTGCATTGTTGAATAATGCTAAAAACCTTCTTTAAAATCATGCATAAAATTTCACATGAATTGTCAAGATATATAATCCAATATATATCATTGGAAATCATGGATTAAGCAAATTGAATCAATGAGGATATATTTATTTCTTTGCATTAGGAGTCGAAGTAATCGCATCTCCACGTTTGTTGCATATAGGCACACACTAGAACAATGTCAAGAATCACTTAGTCACATTTGTTCCATCATTAGTTTCTCACTCACTAAGTTGCCTTACACTAAGTTAGTTGCCTTAGGATACATGACTTGCTTATTTGTTCATTTACATTATTGTCTTTGCATGAAATTATATTATATGCTTAGTGGCCTACATATATACTTCCTATGCATACTTCATTAAGATAATATTTGTTTAGTTGCCTAAAGAGATGGGTTGCCCAAAACCAAACCTGAAAACAAACATCTTTCTGGAAAAATCTCTGCCAAAAACCATTTCTGGCAATCTAGGAACCAGACACTGGGCGGCCCCCATAATTATCAAGGGCGGCCCCCTTAAAATTAAATGGGCCGGCCATTAATTAAGAGGGCCGGCCACCTGATGGTCGAGGCTTCCTGTTTGCTTTCTGCTTTTTAGCCCATTGCAACCTATTTTGATTCCTCACTTTCCTAAATTTACAAACATATTTTGTCTATCAAATCCACCACATATTATCCTTCCATAAACACTAAATCATCACACTATAAATACCCTCATTCATCATTAATCATCACTTCATCCAAATAACACTATTGAGGAACATACTCAATCTCAAAATAACAATCATCACTCTCATCAAAACATGCATCCTATGCTCCATGTTGAGGCCTCAATCCCTTGTCTCAATCCAACTCCACCATCATCACCTTCCTCCGAACATAAAAAGTTCGTTGAGGAGCTCAAAGAAGCCTATAAGCTTAGTGCTCTCCTTGCCTTACATCTTGCTCAACGCAATTTGGTTCAACAACCCTCTACCACTCCATCCTCACCATCCAACAACATTGTCCAACTTGAGAATAATGTTAACAATTATCCTTGTTGCATCTTTCTCCAAAAACAAACCATTGCTCTCAATGAGCACTTCACTTGGATTGAGTATTGATGTGTGTTTATTAACTCATCCTTTTAGTCCTTAAATCAGACTAAAAATACCAAATACTAACCAAATATGCCAAGAGAATGTGTGTTTTTGTATTTGTGTATGTGCAGGTACGCATATGTGAAAAATGTACAAAAACAAAGCCAAAACCGGCAAAAACGAGCACGAGAATGGAAAAAGGTCAAAAGCCGGAGTCGGGGAAGCTTAATGATCAAAGAAAGCTCATAAAGTCAAGAAAAGTCCTCAGAGATTCATAAAATGCCAAGATTAGTCCCTGCTCAAAGTTTGGAGAAATTGGCAACTTCAGACTTCAGTCCTCCAAGTTTCAAATAATGACAAAATTGGTCTTTTGAAGAAATATTTGAAGAAAATTCAATATTGGTCCTCCATGAATCATAGAATTACAAATATGGCCCTTGGAGAATATTTTTGATGAATAACAGCTTTGGTCCCTGAAGTTTTCAAATTATACATAAATGGTCCATGTTACTTTTATAAATCCTAAACCTTAAAAATCCTTACAACCAGCCAAAGCCCAAAATATATCAAGCCCAACACACTCCCTGGCCTGCTAAAGAATACACGATCTAGCTAGCACTACCCGGTCAACTTTACCCGATCAAACCCAAATAATAAAACACCCCCAATTCATTTCCCGCCCCCCAAAATTAACCCCAAACCCAGGCTTTTACTGTAGCAAGAACCCTAACTCCACATAGGGGTGTAATCGAGCCGAGACAACTCGCGAGTAACTCGAGATCGACTCGAAAAATACTCGATTCGACTCGATTTTAAATGAGTCGAGCTCGAGCTCGAGCTACTCGTGTAAGATGTCGAGTCGAGTTCGAGTTCTATGTTACTCGGCTCGTGAAGCTCGCGAGCCTTAACGAGCTTTTCTATAATTACATATATGCCCTTCAAGAATCAAGATTGTGTCTACAAGTTTTACTACAAGTTTAGTGATTAAGTTGCAATATAAGTTAGTTTGCTATTTTTGTGTTTTGATAGTGACTTTTTCAAAAACTTGATTTTATTTAATATATACGAGTCGAGCCGAGCCGAGCCTCGAGCTCGAGTTTTAGTGATCGAGCCGAGCTCGAGCTTGAATTTTGAGGCTCGGTCGAGCTCGAGCCGAGCTTCGAGCTCGAGTATTATATGTCGAGCCGAGCTCGAGCTTTTCAATACTCGACTCGACTCGGCTCGTTTACACCCCTAACTCCACACGCCCAAAATTACCCCACCTCAACCAATAATTACCCAATGATTGGGTACTTCTAGAAGCTGACAACAGGACAGAGAATGTCAGAGACACGTGGACCAATGAGGACAGACGCACGGGATTCACAACTCACTCACACATGATCCTATGGCCAAAAAGAAAACGCGTTAAGATCAATGGACAAGATTGATTGTGAAGAAGCACACTCTAGAGGCTTCCTGAAGACCTAGACTCTCCTCAGCACCTATATATACTCTCCTCACATCACAATTTGGAGTGTTAGATTTTAGGAGTAGGAGTAGATTAAATTTAGAGTTAGCTTAATAGTTTATTTTCAGATTTAGCTTATTGTATTTCTAGTTTCAAGGGTTGTACTCAATTTATAGTTTTCAATAAAATTTTAGTTTTCATTTTAATTCCTTGTCATTTAAATTCTCAAGCATATCATTGATTTCAAATCTGTTTTCAAGCTTTCATTCCATGTTTTCATAAGCTCTTATTAGTTTTAGAGATCAGTAGTGTAGATATAGTGCAATTCAGATTAAATTTTCTCAAATCACAAGCAGTCAATGAAAGTCAAAGTTTGGGGTTTATGTAAGATAATGGTGATTTAGATCTGATTTATGGTTCTGGGATGCAGTATGTGCCTATCTAAAGATAGGCTTAGTTTTAAATGATCTCTCTATTCAGCTGAGAGAAGGATTTGTAAGTTTT
The DNA here is from genome assembly GCA_030686995.1 of Artemisia argyi. Taxonomy (NCBI): domain Eukaryota; kingdom Viridiplantae; phylum Streptophyta; class Magnoliopsida; order Asterales; family Asteraceae; genus Artemisia; species Artemisia argyi. The sequence goes on from CM060696.1 coordinate 25,059,876, forward strand.
TCATTTCAATTTAAAGCTCTTAATTTCATTTCATTGCATTAGTGCTTAGATCTATTTAAATTGTGTTGTTTACTGTTTTATTGCTCTTATTTGATCATGTTTTAGTGGATTTGATAGTACTCAAGTTTGTTTACTTATTTGTGCTACTATTCCATTTAATTGCCTTTTATTGCCTTGTTTAGCCTAACTGCATACTAGGTTCTTGTTGATCTCAGTAGGTTATTATTGTTCAAACAGTCTTAGATATAGCTAGGCAACTTAGTTTGATTAGATATAGCTAGGCAACTTAGTTTGATCATTAGAGTGGTGTAGCTAGGCTCAAATCTCCAAAGTTAGTGTTAACTGCCTAATATAGGAGTGTTTGGATTTGTCTTGTTTTGGGTGCTCTTGTTGATATATTGTTGTTTCTCCTGCATCATTGGTTCAACTTAGGCATAAACAAATTAGTTTAGTCAAAAAATTGTTAGGTTAAACATTAAGAGTCAAACTTAATTATAAAATCCAAATCTGAGTTCAAAAGGGTGTTCTTTGCATATTTGATTCCTGCATTCTGTTAGAATTAGGAAATATCTAGGTTCAAAAAGTCATGTATTAGCTTAATATAACATTTAGAGTAAGGACTGAACATTAGAATCTCAAATTAGTGTAAGTTTGCAAAAATTTTTTATTAAGTCAAAGTCTCATCAACTGTTTCAACAAGCTTCACATCAGATCCATTTTAAGTAAGCAAAAGTTTTTGGAAATCCTTAAAAATTGGTTTTATGAGAAATTTGGTTACTTGTTCATCATAATCAAGAAGAAAATGTGGATTTTAATTTCATTTGCTTGTTTGAGATTTAGCTCAAAGTGAGCTGTTTTACCTAAAATTCCCCTGCTCACAGATTTTGACCCAAAAGCTCAATATTCATAAGCCTTCATCTTATGTAGCTTTTTGATTGTTTATTGATTCTTTAGGAAGCTTATAGTCCCATCTTTCTGTATCTAAGCTTGTTTTGTATTTTTGTGCTTCTTTGTTAGCTTAATTTTGAGCCTGCTCATTCCTATAGGCATGCATACACCTGTTCAGTAACCTGTCCCAATAGTTCCAATTCATTTGCCCTTAGCTGCTTATTTACTTGTTCCTTTTACTTGATTTTTGGATTTCAAGCTAGGTTGTAGTATAGGCTTCTAGATTCTGCTTTTTATTTGCTCTCATTAGCTTATTAGGAGACTATAAATTGAGCCATAAGTAGGGGTGTTTGAGCATACATTTCTGTCCCATTTTGCATCTGCCAATCTGCTTATTAGCTTATCCCTAGTGCTTCTTTAAGTCAATTCAGTTGTGTTGAGCTTATATAAGTTGTATGGAACCTTTTGTGATCATTTAGTACTTATTTGAATACATACTGCTTATCTGGCAGTACTTATTCAGCTGATTCTGCCCATTTATGTGTTTCTGTGATTCATTTTGGCCTCATCTTAGTTCATTTAAATTCATTTAAGTCAAAAACACCCTGGGTCAAAGTTTCTGTCAGTTTGGGTAAAGAGTGCTTATTAATAAGCACTCCTATTAAGCTGTTTTTAAGCATTAAGCAGTTCCATAGCTTATTTTTCACTTTTTAAATTTTTCCTAGGTTTTATATAATATATTAGATTTATCCTGATTTTTTCAATTTTTTTTGAATTTATTTGCTATTTTTCTTATTAATTTCTAGTTTTTATTCAATTTTTATTACTTTTTAAATACCAAAAATTCCAAAAAAAATCAGAAAAAGCATAAAAAATCAAAAAATATTTTAGAAAATAGTTTTCATTTATTTTAGATTTTTAGAAATTAATTTTGCATTTTTCTCATTTAATTTCAATTTTATTTGAATTTTAATTACTTTTTAATTAGTTTAAATAGTTTTTAATTTATAAAAATTACACATAAAGCCAAAAAAATATATATTAAGTTTTAAAATTAGTTTTTAGTCATTTTAGAATTTTCAAATTTATTTTTGTATTTTTCTCACTTAATTTCCATTTTCTTTTAATTTTTAATTAGTTAAATTAGTTTTTAATTCAAAAAAATTAAGTAAAAAGTCAAAAAAATATTTTTCTATTTCTCAAAATTTTCTTTTATCATTTTTAACTTAGGAAAATTATTTTCAAACCCGTAGGATTAGTATAGCTTCTAATTCACTTTTTATTTTGCGCGTTTACGTTTATTTTACGTTTTAGCTTACGGTTTTTAGTTTACGTTGCGTTTTAGGTTTGTTTACTTGATTTACGTACTTAATTGGTTAATTGTGCTTCATTCTCATATTCATTAGTGTAAATCTCTTTGAAATCATTTTTTTACTTTCACGAACCAGAAATTTGAGATTCCATTCGCACCTTCGTTGGGAGAACGACCCGGGGAAATACTATCACGAGTATTTATTTGGAAAAATAAACCTATACTAAAATGATTAAATCAAGTATCTCCACACAAGGTCTTCTCCACCACCATCATAAACACAACAATCCAACTCTTCCGCTCCAAGCTCACCTCCATCAACCACTCCAAACTCTCCAAACAAAATTCCCACAAAAGTCTACCTCCACTAAAATCCATGCTCCATGCTTCCAATCTCCAAGCAAGTCCTAGAGACCTCTAGTTGGCAACCTAGTATTATCTAATGTTGTTTGCTAAGAAAAGCATATATGTATACTTATGTAACAATGATTATGTTTTTAACATAATCTATTCTATTAAATCGTGAATGCTTGTTGAAATTTATTTTTGCACTTTTATGAGTCTTCTTGCGTTATTTATATTTGTTTCATGCATCATATATATTGTGTGCTCTAAATATTTTTGCAAGCATTCCATATCTCGATTTGTCTTATAACCTTAAAATGAGGGGAAGTACACATCAAGGGGGAGCTCATACGACATCGGGATAACCTTTTTGATGTTCACAAAAAGGGGGAGAAGTGATATATAAACTCACTAAATACTTGCATATATAATAAATTTTGATTTAATGAGTTTAGATTTTGTAATCATCAAAAAGGGGGAGATTGTTGATATAAATAATGCGTAAAAACGTTATTAATATTTATCGATATCCCTATGTTTTGACGATCACAAAATGTAAACTCATTAAACGTAAAATCATTACGTAAACAAGTATTTAGTGACAAAATATCATTACATCCAACTAAATCTCTTAAGGTATGAATAAACAATTGCCTAATACATTTTATGATCAAAGGAATGTTTATTTAATAATTACAAATTATATAAAATGGTATAAAACATTTTATATATTTAGAAAAACACTTTTGGTAATTAAAGGAAAATGTTTAATTCATAATAAATATATGAATTCAAATTTTTAACCAAAATCAGTTAAATCTACACCAAATAAACTTTCCCCAGAAAAGACAAAAGATTCTGGCCTTTACAGGTAAGCGGCCCCGTTAATTATAAAGGGCAGCCCCCTTAATTTTAAGGGGGGCGGCCATGAATTAAAGGGGCCGGCACACGCTCCTGTGTCAGAATCTTTTGCCTATAAATATTAGTTCAAATCTATAATTTTTCTTCACCTTTTGCACTAAAACTTTCTATCCAAATCCCCTCAAATCATCTTCCTAAAACCTTTGATCATAAACTTATTAGTTGTTGTTTCAAGTGATCCAATCCCTCATCATTCAAAGTGCAAGAGAAGGATACTCCTCCAACATCTTGTTGAGAAGTATTGTAGATTTGTGAATATTGTTATTTGTTGTGTAAATTATTTGTAAAGGTGTAAAAGGTGTGTAATAGGTAGATCTAGGTGTGTTAGTAGTTGTGAATAGAAGTAGTGAAGAAGTAGTAGTGTTGTGAAGTTGAAGTTGTGAAGTTGTATAGTAGTTGTAGTGTGTATAAGTTGTGAAGAATGTGTGTAGTGATTAGTGGTGTGAGATTGGTTCTAGCTACTATTAGGACTCGACATCTAGCTTAGTGTCGTTAATTGGTGTAAGAAAAAGTTGTGTAAGGTTCTCTCCGCCATAAGGGAGCTTGTTAACATAGTGAAGAAAACTCTCGAGTTAGGTGCTCGGGGAGTGGAGTAGGGCGAAGAGGTGCTTCGTAGCCGAACCACTATAAATCCTTTGTCTTGTGGTGCGATCTCTCCATCTCTATCTCTTTACTTATTTACTTACTTATATTTTCATTTACTTATGTAGATATTAGTATACATAAGCGTTTAAATATTGATCTCACATAACACTAGAATCGAAGATTTTGTAAACAAAGTTTTTATAAAGTTAAAAATGACGGAAAATATATTCAACCCTCCCTTCTAGTTTTCAACAAAGTAGAACATGCACGAACATTTTAATAGTACGTTACAAATTAAACATGCAATATTTTACCCTACGAATTATAATTTATTATACGAATTATAATTTATACTCTTGAATATACTAATTACTTTAATGTTTTATGTTTTTATAGTTTTGTTAAAAAGGAAATTTGTTTTATAGTTCTCTTTTAATAATGTAATTTATTGAACAACGAAGTCCGTCTTTCACAAAAAATGAGAGTTTCAAACATGAACCGAAAATTAGTACCGAACATTACGTAACTTATACATATTAAAAAATTACATGTGAAGAGACTCTTTTCAATGTAACTTCTTGAAAAAAATCTCTTCACATATACTCTTTTAATGTCAATAAACTATTTTAAATGTGTGTCATGCCTAGAAATATGATACCATCACAACTTAGATATATAATGACGAAAATAATTGCCGAAGATTACGCTATAAAAACTTATATACAGCCCATGTGCAACTCAATAAAGTATTTTAAATACGTATAAAGCTTAGCAAATGTGTGACACCATGAAAACTTAAATATAAAATGACAAAAATAAATGCCGAATATTACGCTATAAAAACTTCTATACAGCCTATGTGCATCGCACGTATTTTAAATCTATGAAAACTTCTATACAGCACATGTGTGTCGCACGGAATTGTTGACTATCATAAGAAATAGTTAAAACTTAGCCCGATGTATTAATATTAGTTAGTTCAAATAAAAAACGATAGAGTTAATACCAAAATAAATAGACAAAAAATATTACGTAAAAAAATACATCTTAAAAGATAACATGTCAATAAACTATTTTAAATACGTATCATGCTTACAAAATGTATGCTACCATGAAAACTTATATATATAATGACAAAAATACGTCCTGAATATATAATGACGAAAATAAATGACGAATATTAGACTTTGAAAACTTCTATACAGTCCATGTGTATCGCACGGGCTTTCATGACTATTCATGTTTGCAAGTGTATTCAAATAATGAAATGACATGATCCCGCAATGAATACATGACGAAAATTAGTGAACATTACGTTATGAACACTTAGATACAGCCCGTGTGCAACACACGGGTCTGGTTGCCTAGTAAATTATGTATTTTTCACTAATGTAACAATTCACAACTTTGAGATCATTATTTAATTAATAAATTTTACTTAATATTTTTATTTTAAGTAAATTAACTCTTACGAATAACTAGATAGGTTATTCTGCGTACGTCGTTAAACATACATTAACTCAAACCGACACCCGACAATACTCAGTATAGTTATTTTTATGCATTTTGGTTCCTTACAATCATATTTTAAATATTCTATTTCTACTTTTTTCATTTGTACTTAATCTATGCACATATTGGGTTTTGCGCGTTTTCAATTTTTAAACATCAAGTAATCACCCAACAAGCTCAAGGATCACCTAAAATATCCAAATCTATTTTGTTCACAAGTTTTAACATTTTTGTAAGTTATGTATTTTTACATTACCCAGTTTTAAGTTTCGAGTCTTAAAAACTCCACGTTTGCAATTACCGGGATCAAACTATACAATAAATGGTACCTCTTAAATAAAATAACACAAGAAAAATAACAAATCACACCACCTAACACATGAGGTGGTCGATTTGTGGATATGTCTTATGACACTTGTGTCATTTTTTCTTCTTTGTTTTCCACTCACTTACAAAACCATCTAACAAAACACAAAACCAGAAAACCAAAAGAACTAGATCTCAAGACTAGCAAAATTTTTCTTCTTCTCCTCCTTGTGGTCGTGGACTTCAAAGCACCAAAACACCATCCATAGTTTGATTTTTACCAAATATTTATAAAGAAAATTCAAGCTTCAAAGGTCAAAGTGATATCCGGGTTTAGTTACAAGAGTTGGTTTGTGCTTTGGATTGATTTTAAAAGAGCTTTTCATCACTTCTTGTAAGTAAACAACCTAACAATCATTTCTAATCTTCTACTTCTCTTTCTTTTGTTATAAATTGCATTCTATGATTTTTGGAAGCTAAAAGTTAATACAAGAACTTTTATACATCATATGATTCGATTTGGATATGTGATGTTTTATAGAAATTTTTTTAGTTGATTCATGGTAGTTTAAATTGTCAAATAAAATTATTTTGCCTAATAGATTATTTTTGTCTTAGCTTATTGAATATACCATTCGATTGCTTATTAAGGGGTGTATGGATGCGCCGGCTGTAACACCATAGAAATTGTGTGTTTGGTTTTGGCTTATTTTTTATTTTTGGCTTATTAAGCTTATGTGCTTATTAGCTTATTGTTGTGGGGTGTTGTTTCAGCTTAATTGAATGCGGCTTATTTTACTTTGGGTGTGTTTGTTCTCGGTTGGAAAGAAACCACCACAGGGAAAACAAGGTTCGATGTGAAATTCATGAAACGAGTATAAGAGATCAAAATCGGTTACAATATATTTGCCTTCGAACAATTCAAGCATTCCTGACCGTAGGATCATGGAACTTAAGGACCAAGTCAAGTTTCTCATGAAATCCTACGAGGCTCCTAAACCTTCAAGCCAAGTGAATAAAATGACTTCTTCATGTGAGTATTGTAGTGGTCCCCATGACACTTGTGATTGAATGGAACTTCCCGAACAAGCTTTTACGGACTACACATCTACGCATACCGACAGAGCGGGAGACAAGTGGTACACTTTCAAGCCCGAGCCAAACACTTATGGGGATTCCTATAACCCCTCATGGAAAAAACACCCAAACTTTATGTGGAAACAAAACCAAAACCCCTCTCAAACCAATTCTTCTAATCCACCTAATCGTTAACCAAAAGGCCCATCTTCGAACCGTACTTTCAACAACAATCCTTCCAACACTTACGGTAATACCAATAATTTTGAAGGATTAATGTCCAATTTTATGGCATCTCAAGAAGCTCGTATAGCTAAGTTTGAAGCCGATTTCAACCAACAAAAAAATGAGATGACCGATAAAATTGATAATTTGATAAAGGCCTTAAATAACCAAGGAATGACCCCGTCTACCAAAGTTATAGGAAACCCTAGTGGGGGAAATGAGGTTAAGGACCCTTCATCATCTAAACATGTACACTTTGTCAATGTCGTCACTATTAAGCCACTTGATAGGAGTTGTAAGGATGATGAGGAAGGTAAGGTTGAGATAGGAAATAATTATAAGAAAGATGTCAAGGAAGAGATGCAAAAGGTAGAGGATTACTTCAATAAGTTTCTCACTGAGTATGAGCTTGCATACCACAATAATCTATTGGATAATCCTAACCCATCAATCTATAGAAATCTACCGATCATTCGAGCCGGCAACCCAAACAATATAAACATACCATGCAATGTTGGGCATTTGCATGTGTGAAAAGCTTACATTGACCTTGAGTCACCCATAAATATCTTGTATATGACCTTCTAGAATTAGATTATGAAAAAGCAATTAGCTCCTAGGATAGACCCCATAACTAGAAAAATTTCACCTATGTAGCAGATTTTGTGATCTTAGAAGATGTTAACCCTGTGGTCGACATAAATCTATCAAATGTTGTGTTAGGAAAACCATTCGTTGAAGTCTCTAGAATGAATTATGATCCATCATTAGGGATAGTTAAGTTTAGGGACGGGACCAACGAAATTTCCTACCAAATCCCCTGTAAGATAGAACAATTCTGGCTGATGCCAAACCTAGAAAAAGAATTTAAGCAGTTGGTATACTATAGGAGTGATGGGGCAAGAGGAGGGGAGTAGACTACGTAATGAGAAAAATATTTGGATTCTACAAGGAATGTCTACAACTAGGTCCGGAATACAAAACCAAGATAGAGGATGACCTAAAGAACGTGACGAATGATGGAGTCACGTAATATGGTGCGACTTTGAGTCTAGCTACAAGACTCGTAAATAAAGAAAAGCTCTTCTTGGGAGGCAACCCAATCTTTCTTTTTCATGTTTGTTTATTTGTTTGATTTTATTTGCTTCCGTATGTATACTTTTCCTTATTGTTTATTGTTCATGTCTCAAATAAAATTGTGAAAATGCTTTATTTTATTTTTAACCTCGTCTTAATTACATATAAAGGTATTTTGCAAAAAGATAAGTGTAAGGGAAGTCATATTTGTTTATAAGAACGAATCGAACATGAACAATAACAATTAGAAATTAGTATACATATTAGTATTTGTTTGAGTCAAATACTTGTATCGAGTCACAATGAATGTTTTGCAGGAATTCCAGGTACTAAAACATGGATTTTTCCAGAAATTTTCCGGAAACAAAATATAAAAAATTCTGTCAGGTCATTTCTGACAATGTCAGGTATTATTTTTTGTATAATTTTCCAGGTTTTGTTTTTCTGCTAGAATTGTAAAGTTTCGTAAAATATAAAAATTTTAAACTCCAGGAATCTGCAAACATTTATTTTGCAAGCATTGTATCTTTACCTGTTTTCTAGGATTTACTTTTATATAGAGTTTACCGCCGATTTTACGCGAGGTTTCTTGTTTGTTTTCTTAGTTGTTTAACAGGTTATATTGGACAAGAAGATGATTATATTTCAGGAGTGAAGCTTTGCATGTTCGTTTCTTAGAGGAAGATTTAACCATGTTACCATGTCGTTTATACCGAGCAAATCAGGGGACTATCAGTTTCTTTCATTCTCATTTATTTTTGCTTTTACACCTTTTATTTGGAATATTGGGGACAATGTTCGTGTTGAGGTTTTAACAATCTTGAATAACTTAAAACAGTTAATATTGAAACACTGATATTACTTTGTAAAGTATGCGGAATTTACTAACCTAAAGCTAAGAAGAACTTTGTTTATATTAAAACAACTCTTGAACCTACTTCTCTAAATACAGATTCACTAACAATCCCTAACTTCACTAAAATTGTAATGTGAAACTCTAAGACTCTTAGAAAAACTTCGTACCTCTAATACCATCATAAGGCTCCTTTTATAGGCATAAGGATAACCTTAAGTCGGTTTACAATATTTACTTGAACGACAAGTAATTATCCCTAACTAATTCTAGAATATTCATATAATATTACATAGTAATACTTCAAATAATATTGCACATAAGTCCTTGTTATAAGAAGTACTTTGCATAATCTTCAATCACGAGCAGTACTTTGACCTTGAACAGCATGTTGACTTTGAGCAGTACTTTGACATAGCAGTACTTTGATCTTTCCAGCAGTACTTAGATCTTCTTGTCCCAAAAATCCTCTCCTAACTTGAACTCCACTTGCTTGATTTCAAGTTTCTTTGCTTTCTTTGATCTTCAATATCTTTATCATTCAGGAAAATTGTATCTTTATCTCTTTTCAATCTTGTATGTCAAAGTGCTCTTGATCATCATCTTCTCAGCAACTCAGCAACATTTTGACAAAGTGTACATCAAATCTTTTAAAGTTTCATACTGTTCTCATCACTTCCAGATGTGTAAACTTCTGTAAGAGGTGAATCATTGAACTTTTAATGGATTTTGATGTTTCTTTACCAAAGCCATTAACTCTGGAGTAGCCGATGTTTAGGTTAGAACAACCATGATACATTGATAACCATATGATTTTTAGCAAATCATCAGCTATCAACGGATTTGAGTAGTCTTTACCAATAGCCGTTTGCTTTTGGACTAGTTAGTTCTTGGATTTCAACCATGGTGAACTAATTACCATAAATGGATTCCACAACCTTTACCACAAGCCATTTTCTTGTGGGCTATTCAACTCTTCACTTTTACAGATATGGTGAGTTGAGCACCATACAATTTTTAGTAAATTGTCAACTAAAAACGGATTTGATTATCACATCAGAGTCGTACCCTCCTGATGAGTCAAACTCTTTCTTGTCTGTTAAACATGGTGAGTTGATTACCATTTGTTGTGCAGTACAAGTACTAACACCATGTTTTACTCTTCAAATCCTTTTATTTATATCATCTTAAGCATCAAAAACTTTTATTTTTATTTTACAAAGGACTTTTACTGGTTTTATGCAGCAAGCAGTACTTTGGTAAAGTACTGTTTGTCTTGCAGTACTTTGAGAAAAATACTTATTATTCAAAAAAAATCAAACCAGTACTTATGCAATATTATTCTTCTGATTTAGTCCACCTTATAAATAACTTGATCACCATAAATGCTACTTCAGTTTCATCCTCAACCTCCATTCCATGATCCAACATCCTGAGCATAAGTTCTCTTATCAAAGGATATCTTCTTTCAGCTAACATGTGAATCATGGTACCATCTTCCATCTCAAGTGAATGAACTCCTGATGACTCAAAAAATCTCCATCTTGTTATCTCCTAGTTTTCTTGATCATTCCACAGAGCATCATTACTTGTTTCTTCTGTTTCCCAGATGGTTATCAAATCTCCAAGTAAGATTAATCCCACTCCTGTTGCTTCAATATTCTCATAGTATGTCTGCACTTGTAAATACAAGTTGTATAGATCTTCTCTGTCTATTAAGTGCAGAACATCCCATAGCATATTAAACACAATAAAGCTTTCATCTTCTCTGTTGAACATGAGATAATTTCCTTCAGTTGATTAAACCACAGAGAATGAGATAATCTTTGACTTCTTTCCAGAATCTTCTGTTTTCTTGTTCTCAAAATCAACAACTCTGAAATAATTCTTTAGTTCATCAATTGTATCTGATCTTATCATTTTAAGCCTCTTTGACAGTTGATCATCCTGAATAGCTTTCTTCCTTTTTAACTTTCTTTTCTCAGCTTCTTCCTTCATTACATCTTCTAATTTCTTTTCCTTATCAACATCCATAGGCACAAAACTTTCCAGCTCTCTCTTAATAAACTCTTGAACACTATCCCACAGTGCTTTTACATCCGGATATCTTAGCCTTTGTAGATTCTTGTATCCTCTTCTTTTCAAGAAACTAATCATCTAATTTCTCTCTTGAGCAATAGTCATAGGCTTTCTTGTTACAGTAACTGGCTTCCTTATCTCTTCTAAATACTCTGCATCATACACAGCTTGTTGCTGTCTAGCAATCTCTTCATTCTTTGCTATCTCTATTTCCCTCAGCTGTGCAAGAGTGAGCTTCTTCTTTTTCTTCTTGGTCTCCTTCATGATCCCTTTTCATTTGTCTTTTGGATCTAAAGCTTCAGGTTCAGAAGAAGACTCAGAGACTAGCTGTATATTCTTTGACTTCTTCTTGCTGAATAGGATTAGAAAGACCAGCTTCATCTTCAAAAGTTTTTGTAGAAGGTCCTGTAGAAGTTCCAATTCCATCAATATCTATTGCAGCAGTACCTTGCATACCAGTACTTTGAATATTTTCAACTTGTTCTCCAGCTTCTTGCTTATCAACTTCTTCTTGAACAATATTCTCATCCCCATCAATCTTTTTCTCTGGCACAAAGTTCAAAGGTTCTTCTGGATAATGCCGAAGATGAGCATCTTCTGAATATTGAACTCCAGCATCATCTTCATTCAAATTATCTTCTTGATTCCTCCCCAATTTGAAAGATGATAACTTCCTATTACTCCTCTTAGACTTAGAAGCCTTCTTGGCTGACTTAGACTTTTTCTTTTTGGATTGTTTCTTTTCTTTCACATAAAGTCTAAAGTTCTTCACAAGTGACCACACAAACCTTTTCAACCTTCTGATTTTGTTTCTCAATTTTGTAATCTCTGCAGCCTGATTATTAATAACTTTCTTGAATCTCCTGAACTCCCTAGTCAAAGCATAGTTATCCAAAGGCCCCTTACCTCCCTCATCTCCTCCAGGTGTTTGAAACCCACCTGTGGAATTATAATCATTGGGAGAAGGTACTGGAGTATTATGCTCTGAAGCAGTACCTTGCAGAGAAGTACCTTGTGGAGAAGTACCTTCAGCAGAAATAGTCTTTTTCCTAGAAACAGATACTGAGGCAGTTCTTTCACTTAAATCATTAGGCTGTGGTGAAGCAAAAGGTGGTGTAGGAGTATGTACTGATGCAGAATGCTCAGAATGATCAGATTGGTCAGCATGTTCAGAATTAGCAGAACCACTAGCTTCAGCAACATCATCCCTAACAGCTTGTGCTACTTCCAACATATAAGCATTAAGAGGGGTATTGTTACCCGAAAACTTAATCCCCTTGTTAGACATAAAGGTAAACACCTTAGGTTTTAGCCTAACATTAGGTTTATAATCCTGAGGTTTTGGTATCCCTTCAAGTGGTTTTTCTAAGAAAAGTTGAACAAATCTAGGATACATCAAGAAAGGTGATCCATCCTTAATATGTGCAATCATACCATCAAGGATCATGTAAGAAAAATTGAATGGTTGATTGGTAACTAGACCAACTAAGGCAGAAGCTATGGCATGTCTAAATTGATCCCAAGCAGTACTTTTGGGACTCAAGCAATGAAGCAAAACATGAATAAGATATTTCCAATGAGGACTTACCAATGCTTTCTGAAAAGTAATCTTGTTCAAAGGTCCTTCATACCCAATATCTCTCAGTGCATCCCAAACCACTTGCTTAGCAAACAAAACAGTGCCTCCCTCATCATCAACCAGCAAGTTCTCCCTTATGGTTACCTCAGTAATACGAATTGCTCTTCCTACAACGGTGGCATGAATAACATCCTCTCCATCTTCTAACTCAGCCCTAGCCGTAGCCCAAAACTTTTGTATCCAAGGACCAATAATCGCTGGGTTTACTAAAAGTGAGTAATTGATGGTGGATCCGGTGAGAAAATCAATTATTCCATGAAAATCAATGTTCTTTTGTGTTTTCTCGAGGTTTGCAATCATATTATGTTTGGTAATGGTGGGACGGTTTGCCATTGTGAGTATGATGGAAAGAAGAATAATGATTGTTTGATGAACTTGGTGGGATTGATGAATGAATACGAGTATGTAAAGATGAAAAAGATATGTGTAAAGAGGGATAATATACAAAGAATCACGGTGAATTAATTATTTTACCATTATTTTTGGATGTTATCTTCCCCATATCTTTCGAAAGTTTGTTACCCGTATTTTTTACCGTTGGAACATTATTCTGACACGTCGGCGTACCCTTCAGAGCACCAAGCAGTACTTTCCATATAACATGGAGCAGTACTTTCATTAGTTGAACAAAGTAGTATGTTGGCAAAGTACTTTCTCATTAAAATATCTATAGCGTTGACTGTTTGACCAAAATATCTGTTGAAAGTCAACCCGAGATAATTAATACTTTTTCAAATTAATTCCCCAAAGCTACCAAGGCAAGTAGAATTGAATGAGCATCATTAATATCCCTTGTAACTTTCTTGCCTATAAAAGAAACTTGTCACCAATACATCTCTTCATCAACACTTGTAATACACCTCACAAAAACCCTAATCAACAACATGAGCCACTTCCCTTTGGTTTACATCTCATTTGATTCTGATGGCTCCACTGATTAAGAAATCAGTTATTACTCTGATTCTGACTTTGATGATGCAGGATGGAGTGGTTACTTTCCTCTGGATGTAGCAAGCTCTACCATCACTGATGCAGCAAGCTCTACCAACCCAAAACCTAAGAAAAAGGTGTCTGTCCCTGCTCCAACTTCTTCTTTAGCAAATGAACTCCCACAAGCCTTGACACAGGCTCTTGAGTCAGCCTTAAAGAACATGAAGTGGCCTGCTCAAAGGAAACCTGCAAGACCAGAGAGGCCTCCCAAGCAAATACTTGGCCTGGCTTGCCCAAGGAAGCAAGCTTCTTTTGATGACAAAAGAAAGACTGCTCAGAAGGGAAAGCAAAGCTATCAAGGAAAAGGAAAAAGGCCAATGGAGTAGGGTATAGGTTTGGTAGGTTTTGTGTAGGGTGTTTGGAGTAGTTCTCTCTTTGTCCTGGTTGTGTCTGTATTTGTGTCATGGTTGTATCTCTGAACTGATGAATGTAGCCTCTTGTGAATCATGAATAAAATATCTTTTCTTTTGAGTGATACATAAAGCCTCCCCTCAAATAATGACTAACTACTAATGCCTCCCCTAAAAATAGCTTAATTATTAATCATACCAATACTCACTACTAAGAAGGTAAATCTTGAAACATCAAAGCCCTTTGTGAGTAAATCTGCTACATTATCATCTGTATAGACTTTAACCACATTGATGAGCCTATGCTCATAGCAATCTCTAATAAGATGATGTCTAATCTGAATGTGCTTTGTTTTGGAGTGATAAACTGGATTCTTCACAATACAAATGGTGCTCTCATTATCAATGTTGATAGGAGTGTTTTTGAAGTTGAATCCATAATCTAAAAGCTGATTTTGCAACCAAAGTACTTGTGCACAACAACTTGCAGCAGCTACATATTCTGCTTCTGTAGAAGATGTTGCTGCAATTGTTTGCTTTTTGCATTGCCATAAGACTAATCTACTTCCAAGATACTAACATCCTCCAGTTGTTGATCTTCTGTCATAGTTGTCACCAGCATAATCACTATCTGAAAAAGCTTGTAGATGAAAAGGGGACTCTCTAGGATACCACAATCCTACCTTAGGTTGTTGCCTAAGGTACCTAAAGATTCTCTTAACAGCATTCAAATGTGAAACATTGGGTTGAACTTAATGTCTTGCACACAAACAAACAGCAAAAGTAATGTCAGGCCTAGATGCAGTTAAGTACATTAGACATCCAATCATAGACCTGTATAGTTTGACATCAACATCTTCTCCATCTTCATCTTTTCCCAAAGGTTTGTTAGCATCAACAGGTGTGGATGCTGGTTTGACAGTTGTGAAGTTGAATCTTTTAAGAGTATCTGCAACATACTTATCTTGACTTATAAAAATTCCACTGCTTGATTGTTGCACTTGAAGTCCCAAGAAGAATGTTAATTCTCCCATTAAACTCATCTAAAATTCTTTTTGCATAAGATCTTCAAACTCCTTCACCATAGACTGCTTAGTAGCACCAAAAATAATATCATCTACATATACTTGAACAAGCATGATATCCTTTTTATCTCTTTTGATAAACAAAGTCTTGTCAATGGCACCTCTCCTGTAACCATGTTTTGATAGAAAAGTAGATAGTCTTTCATACCATGCTCTAGGAGCTTGATGAAGGCCATACAGAGCCTTAATAACCTTGTAGACTTTGTTTGGATGTGCATGATCTTCAAAACCAGGAGGTTGTTTAACATAAACTTCCTCTGTGATAGTGCCATATAGAAAAGCACTTTTAACATCCATCTGATATACAGGGAAGCCCATATAAGATGCAAAAGCCAAAAATAGCCTTATGGCTTCAATCCTTGCCACAGGAGCAAATACTTCATCATAGTCTACTCCTTCTTCTTGTCTATATCCTTGAGCTACTAACCTTGCTTTATTCTTGATTACATTCTCTCTTTCAGCTCTTTTAACTCTGAAGACCCATTTTGTTCCAATTAACCTTTTACCTTCAGGTAAATCACATAATACCCATACTTCTTGAAGTTTAAATTGTAAGAGTTCTTCTTGCATAGCTTAAACCCAACTCTCCTTAGCTAATGCTTGTTTTATTGCCTTAGGTTCTTCTTGAGATAGAAAGCAAGCAAATAAACACAATTTCTGATCCTTGTGATTCACCCTGTTCTGCTTGTAAATAAAGCTAAGTAATGAAGTATGTTTTTGAGACATATTCTTAGCTTTAGTTCTTGTGAGCACTCCTGAATCAGAAGGTCCAATTATTTTACTGACATGATGATCTTTGTGAATTCTTAGAGTAGGAGTTGGTGATACTTCAAGATTATCTTCCAAATTTGTGAGGTCAGGGTCTTCATTAGAATATGAGAAAATGCCTTCTTGTTCCAATTCATCATCAGTATCTTCTAAGGCAGGCATGGTTGGATCAGTTAAATCATCAGCATTTTTCCAATATGAAGTATCTAAGACTTGAGAAGTACTTTCAAATGGATCAGCAGTACTTTGGGGCAAAGTACTGTCAGTGCCTTTAACCTTCTTCTTTTCTGCTTCATAAGCTCTCCTTTGATTATCTTCATAGGATTTAGCAATTGTTTCTTGAAGAAGCATCCTATTAAGTTCATCTTGGATAGCTTGGTCTTCATCAGATACTGTGGTCTTTGGTTGAACAGTACTTTGTGGATCAACAGTACCTTGAGGTGTAACAATACTTTTCTTCTCATCATTGGGTACTTCATCAGAATCATCTTCAGATCTTATGTTAACTCCATGAACAATGTATTGTGATTCCTCTTCATTGTGAACAACTTGATTTTCTTCTCTTACAGGTACATAGTTCATAGATGAAGCCATTAAATCAAGATCAAACATCGAATCAGGACCTTTACCTTTTTGAGTTTCTTGTTCTTCTAGAAATTCAACATGAAGACATTCTTGAACCTTCTTGGTAGCCCTGTTGTACACTCTGAATCCGTTGCTACAGGTACAATAACCCAATAAGTATCCTTCATCTGATTTACCATCAAATTTTCCCAAATTATCAGCACTGTTCAAGATAGTCAGGGGACATCCAAAAGGTTTCATAAACTTAATGTTTGGCTTCTTTCCCATGAGTAACTCATAAGGTGTCTTCATCTGAGGTTTTGTCACTGATACTCTATTCAGTATATAGCAAGCAACACTTACAGCTTCAGCCCAAAATGGAACAGGTAATTGGGAGTCTGCAAGTATTGTCCTTGTTGCTTCTATTAGAGTTCTATTCTTCCTTTCTGCAACTCAATTCTGCTGAGGAGTTCTGGCAATACTGAATTCTCTCTTAATCCCTTTCTTGGCACAAAATTCATCCATAAGCTGATTCTTGAATTCAGTCCCATTATCACATCTAATGCCTCTAACCTTGAGTCTTAACTAATTTTCAAGTGCTATTATAAGATCATGAATAGAATCAAAAGTTTCATCTTTGAATCCCAAGAAAAAGACCCAGCTAAATCTGCTACAGTCATCTATTATAACCAAACAGTACTTCTTCTTGTTTAAACTAACAACTGAAACAGGTCCAAATAGATCCATATGCAGCAACTCCAAAGGCTCCCTAATAGTTCTTTCTTCAACCTTTTTACATGAAGCCTTGTGTTGTTTACCCTTCTTGCAAGCCAGACATAGATGATCAAGTTTGAATGTTTTAGAAGGTAAACCTCTAACTAAATTTCCTTTGACCAGCTTGTTCATGTTTTTGAAATTTACATGCCCCAGTCTTCTGTGCCATTGATGTGCTTCCTCTATTGTTGCCCTTTCAATCAAGCATGTTGCTCTTTCAGTAGAATTGATGTTCTTCAAGTCTATGCTATACACATCACTGGTTCTTGGTGCTCTCAGCATCACCAAGTTTTCATCTTCTAATCTAAACTCAGGGGAGAGAATAAGACATTTTGTGTCAAGAAACAACACAGGGTACTTCTTGTCACAGATCTGAGAGACTGACAAAAGGTTGAATTTAAGCTCCTTCACATATCTCACATTCTTAAAATCAATAGATCCTGCCTAATGGTTCGTTTGCCAGTGATTCTCCCTCCATCAAGATCATTCCCAAATGCAACTCTTCCTCCAAAATAAGCCTTAAAATCTGACAAGAGCTCCTTTTCTCCTGTCATACTTCCAGAGCAACCACTATCCATAATAAGATGATCGTTAAGCTCCTCTGCTGGGCTGCCCTGCATTAAAATGAAAAGGGTTAGTTTCTTTTAGGAACCCAAGCCATTATTGACTTGTGTTCCCCTTGTGGAGTAACATACTCAAATTCTTTGAGTATGTAATCACCACTGTTTTTGAAAATACTATCAAGAACTACTGTTTTTTATTCCAAAACATGTGTTGAATTGTTATCAACACTCCCTTTTTCACCATTGTTTTTTGAAAGTACTTTGTCACCATCAGCAGTACTTTCTTTCTTAACCCATTTAGTTGTAACTTTTGGTGTTGGGTTCTGTGTTCTAGCAGCTTTTCTTGGGTTGTAAGGCCTTCTAGGTTTGTAAGAATTGAATCTCCTAGGTCTTACACTTGAGTCTTTGCTAGCAGTACCTTGATTGGGAAACTTCCTAACAGTACTTTGAGAAAGTACTGCTTGACCAGTGCTTTGAGAAGTGTTTCTTGAAGGTACTGTGTGTTTGGAGAATGGTCTTCTCTGATGAGGGTACCTATAGTCTTTTGAGAAATTACTATGGTTAACCATATTTGAGTAATTCCAAGTTGGCTTATTCTCCTTTGGTTTATTCTCTTTGTTCTTATGATTTGCAGATGTGGTTTTTGGATATTTGCTTAAGTATTCTGAATGGTAATCACAGTCCTTGATCAAATGATGAGGACTATAACATACAATGCATAACTTTGGACACATCATCCCAAATCCATTCCCAAAAGGTTTTCTATTATAAGCAGTATTTTGAAAAGAGTTTCTTGTAGGTACTGCTGAATGATCAGCAGTACTTTGAGAAGTTTTTAGAAGTACTGCTTGTTTTGAAAAATCTTTTCCAGAGCCCTTATTATCATCCCTAGGTGTTTCAACAGATTCTCTTAAAGACTCAGGACTAGATTGACTTGAATTAGATTGACCTTTAAGCCTTTTCCTAAACTCTAGGTTGTCTACACCAAAATAAGAAACATCTGTCCTAGGTGGTTGAAAACTACCTGTGGGTGGAGGAACTTTATTATAACCTTTCTTTTTCTTAAATTCAGGGGGTGTTGAACAAGGTGATTCCTCATCACTAGATGTGTTTTCCTCAAAACTTATGAATTCTTCATCACTAGTTGAGGTCTCTTGAGAAAGATTTAATTCTTGGCTCCTAGATGAAAGTACTTCTGAATTATTATCATAACCTAGGCCAGTTTTAATGTTTGTTGTTCTCTGTTTTTCAACAAAACTAACATGTGAAAGACCTGATTCTTTCCAAGCAGCAAGTTTTTCTTGCAACTTATCTCTTTCTTTAGTGACCTTTTCTAATTCATAAAGTTTACATCCTAACTTCCATTCACTTAGCTTTAATTGATAATCCTGTTGCTCATATTTTTTAGCCCAAGCTACTTCATTATTCTCATGAGTTATTATCTTAGCTTTCATTGACTCTAAAGTTAATTGGTAACCAGCTATCTCAGACCTAGCCCTTTTATAGTTATCTCTTTCAGTTTCATATTCTTTAAGCATCTTTTGATAAGAGTTACTACATTTGGAACATACCTCAGAGATAGTGGATGAAGTGGGTGAAGTAGCGATCATAGCAAGTTGAACAGGTTCTTCTTCACTCTCCATGCTCCAATCAAAGCTTCCTAGACCATCTCTTGACTCCAAAGCTTCATATCCTGGTTCCTCATCAAAAGCTTCCAATCAACCTCTTCCAATGCAACCATAGAATAGGTTACTGGTTCATCATCAAATTCATTACTCCAATCAACTTCTGCCAAGTTTTCTTGAGCAACCAAAGCTTGTGACTTTGGCTCAACAATAGGGACTTCTTTTCTTTCAACTTTGGGTTTAGGTTGTTCAATCATCTAGTTTGCTTGATACTTTGCAAACTTGCATTTCCTTGCAAAGTGACCAGTTCTTTGACAATTAAAGCATTCAATCTTGGACTTGTCAAATGCTATACCCTGCTTAGCCTTGAAATCAATGCCACTCTCTGTATTGTTCATAAACTTCTTGATCCTTGCAGCAATCATGGCAACCTGCCATCTTATGTCAATTTCTTCCATAGCATCATCATCAATTTGCAGGATATCTTCTTGATAAGTAACAGGTAGAGTAGCTTGTTGTGCAAAGAATGAGCACAAAACTTCATCTGAATTGGGGGTATGTGATGAAGTGGTAGTGATCAAAGTTGTACATGGATTCTATGTTTCTGCAACAGTACTTTGGACAGGATGAGCAGTACTTTTAGTGGAAGTACTGCTTCTGTTTTCAGAAGATACAAAAGCAATGTTGTGAAAACTTGAACCTTTATTACCCTTCATCTCATGCTCATACACCTTTATATTGTTGTAAAGATCATCAAAGTCCATAGTGTCCAAACCAGGTTGTCCTCTAATCATGGTAGCAACCACATGCCATGCAGATGGCAAACTCCTCAAGAACTTCAAGTTAGCATCTTCAACTGTTGCCTCAGCTCCATATAACTCTAGCATGCTGAGTAGATTTTGATATCTATCATAGGCAGAGTCAAGACTTTCTCTTTCACTAACAGTGAAGGTTTCAAACTGCTGTTTCAACAGGTTCCTGTGCATCTTCTTGGAAGCATCATTACCTCCAAATCTTGTTTAATTAGCAGCCCATAGTTGTTTTACATCCTTGGCATCATGAAACTTCAATAAGTGACCATCAGGAATGGCAAAGAGCAGTATGTTGAGAGCCTTATCTTGATTTCTTTTGGTAGCAGCTGGCAAGGTTGGCTTAGGTGGTGTTGGTTGTCCTGGAATCTCTAATGGTTCTTTAATTATCATATTGCCATTGACAATCACATCCCATAGTGCATGGTCTGTGATGGCAATGTATTGCCTCATCTTCATGGCCCATAGACCATATTCTCCCTTCTTGACAATAGGAATTCTGACTGCAGTGATGGATGGAGCAGGTGCAACATCTGTCGACATCTTTAAGCGTTTGTAGTAAAATCGGTTTTAAAGGTTTTCTTCTTAATCAGAGTTTCCAACACAAGCTCTGATACCACTTGTAGGATCGGTATACTCTGACCAAACTACTTTGTAGCTTGTAAGGTTTTTACAATCTTGAATAACTCAAAACAGTTAATATTGAAACACTGATATTACTTTGTAAAGTATGCGGAATTTACTAACACAAAGCTAAGAAGAACTTTGTTTATATTAAAACAACTCTTGAACCTACTTCTCTAAATACAGATTCACTAACAATCCCTAACTTCACTAAAATCGTAATGTGAAACTCTAAGACTCTTAGAAAAACTTCGTACCTCTAATACCATCATAAGGCTCCTTTTATAGGCATAAGGATAACCTTAATTCGGTTTACAATATTTACTTGAATGACAAGTAATTATCCCTAACTAATTCTAAAATATTCATATAATATTACATAGTAATCCTTCAAACAATATTTCACATAAGTCCTTGTTATAAGAAGTACTTTGCATAATCTTCAATCACGAGCAGTACTTTGACCTTGAACAGCATGTTGACTTTGAGCAGTACTTTGATCTTTCCAGCAGTAGTTAGATCTTCTTATCCCAACATTCTTTCACTTTGACCATCGGTTTGGGGATGATATGTCGTACTCATGTCTATCTGAGTACCTAAGGCCTTTTGCATAGATTGCCAAAATCTGGACGTGAAGCGAGAATCACGATCCGATATAATAGATATTAGCACTCCATGTCGGGAAACTATTTCCTTGAGGTACAACCTAGCAAGCATTTCCATATCATCTGTTTCTCGTATAGGAATGAAGTGTGCTGATTTTGTAAGGCGATCAACTATTACCCAAATAGCATCATGCTCGTTGAATGTTCTAGGTAGTTTAGTGATAAAATCCATCGTAATTCTTTCCCATTTCCAAATGGGAATCTCAGGCTGTTCCAATAAACTGGATGGCTTTTGGCATTCAGCCTTTACTATAGAACATGTTAAACACCTGCCCACATATTTGGCAATGGATGCCTTCATGTCGGGCCACCAATAGTGTTTTTTCAAATCCTGATACATCTTGTCAGATCCTGGGTGAATGGAGTACTTAGATTTATGGGACTCGTGCATTATTACGTTCCTTAAGTTACCATGATAAGGTAACCATTTTCGACCCTTAATACAACGAGTTCCATCTGAACTTATCTCAAAAGCCTTATCCATCCCTAGTAAATTCTCAAGTTTACAATCCTTCATTTTGAGGGCTTCATTATGGGCTTTGAGTATTTGAGAAGGTAGATTCGAATGAAGAGTCATTACTAACGACCTAACTCTAAGTGTTTTGATTCGTTCCTTTCGGCTCAAAGCATCTGCTACTACATTAGCTTTGCCAGGATGATAACGAATCTCATAATCGTAATCAGCAAGCAGTTCTACCCATCGACGTTGAGTCATGTTCAACTCTTTTTGATCAAGAATATGCTGTAGGCTTTTGTGATCAGTGAAAACCGTACACTTAGTGCCATACAGATAATGTCTCCATATTCTTAGAGCGAACACTACTGCTCCTAATTCTAGATCATGTGTTGTGTAGTTTTTTTCATGTGTCGTGAGTTGTCGTGATGCATAAGCGATTACTTTATCCTTTTGCATTAATACAGCTCCAAGACCTCTTCGTGAAGCATCACAGTAAATGACAAAATTATCGTTTCCCTCTGGTAATGCTAAGATCGGAGCTTTACATAACTTTCTCTTCAAAAGTTGGAAAGCTATCTCTTGATCTTTTCCCCAGTCAAACTTCTTGTTTTTCTGGGTTAGCTCTGTCAAAGGTTTAGCTATTTTTGAAAATCCTTCAATAAACCTTCGATAATAGCCCGCAAGTCCTAAGAATTGTCGTATCTCGGTAGGATTCTTAGGTTGCGACCAATCCTTAACGTCTTTGATTTTTGTTGGATCGACACAAAGTCCTTGTTTATCTATCATGTGTCCGAGAAATTGCACAACGCTAATCCAAAATTCACACTTAGAGAACTTTGCATAAAGTTTCTCCGTCCTAAGCAGTTCTAGGATTATTCTCAAGTGTTTAGCGTGCTCTTCCTCATTACGTGAATAGATAAGGATATCATCTATGAACACTATAACAAATTTATCTAAGTATGGTTTACACACCCGATTCATGAGGTCCATGAAAACCGTTGGTGCGTTTGTCAAACCAAATGGCATAACTTGAAATTCATAGTGCCTATATCTCGTTCTGAAGGCGGTCGTATGGATTTCTTCTTCCCTCACTCTCAGTTGATGATAGCCTGATCATAAGTCGATTTTTGAGTATACGCTCGAACCTTGTAGTTGATCAAATAGGTCATCAATCCGGGGTAATGGGTATCAATTTTTGATAGTAAGTTTGTTTAATTCACGATAGACGATACACATCCTTAAAGATCCGTCTTTCTTCTTTACGAATAGGACAGGAGCTCCCCAGGGTGATGTACTTGGACGTATAAACCTTGATCGGTTAATTCCTGGAGTTGTTCAGAGAGTTCCTTCATCTCTGAAGGGGCTAACCTATAGGGGGCTTAATAGGTGTTGCTCCGGGAATTAAGTCGATTTGAAATTCAATTTGACGAATCGGAGGTAAGCCAGGTAAATCCTTAGGAAAAACTTCTGGGTATTCCCTGACTACACGGATCTCCTCCAGTCGTTTTTCATCCGGCTTAGTCTCCGTTACTTGAACCACAAAAACTTGACAACCTCGTGACATGCATCGTTTTGCTTTGATACATGAAATGAAGTTAAGTCTAGTTCTACTTTGATCTCCTCGGATAGTTAAAGTCTCACCGTTGATAGGTACATGGATGATTTTCTCGTCACAAAGAATCTTAGCTTGATTCTTGGACAACCAATCCATTCCCATAACAACGTCAAAACTACCGAGCCTAAAGGCTATGAGATCGATCTCAAAGTGGTGGTTAAGTAATGTTAGGGTACAACCCTTAATGACCGTGTTAGTACTAACTAAGTTTCCATTGGCCATTTCTATCTCATAATAATTATCTAAAGCTATGGGTTTAATCCTAAGTCTAGAGGCTAAGGGTATAGATACGAAACTTCTATCTGCTCCATAATCAAATAATATTTTAACTAAATGATGATTTAAAAGAAACTTACCCATGAATACGTTGGGATGTTGTGGATCATTCCTATCCCTCAACATGTATGTTCTACCCTGGGCACCATCAATATTCCTCTTTGGGCATTTATTCATATAATGACCCTTTTCCCCGCAAGTATGACAAATGACTGTTGCTGGTGGTGGATTTCCTCCAGCAACTGGTCTTTTGTTCTTGCAATCCTTTGGGTAATGGCCCACCTTGTTACATATGTTACATTTAATGACACACAAGGCCCTGTGTGATGCCAGCTGCATCTCCTACACAGAGGGGCACTTCCAGCATACCCACTTTTCTCATTTAAAGTGGTGGCATAAGCTCTTGCATTATCTAGCCTTGGTTGAGGATAGGGATTTGTATGATTACCTCCAGTGTTATTACGGTTGTTACCGAAAGCTTTCCCATCATGGAACTTTTGCTTATTATCGTAGGGCACTGGCATAGAGTTGTGCTTTGTTACTTGGTCCATTAACCTTAAGGTTATATTAATGGCCTCCTCTAACGTTTGAGGTTTAGAGGCTGTAACATTCCCTTCGATACTCCGGGTTAAACCTCTGATGAAAACTTCTATCTTCTTTTCAACAGTTGGTACCATTGTAGGGCACAAAGTAGCCAACTCTTGAAATCTCCTAATATAAGTTTTAACATCGTTCCCTTTTACAGTCAAGTTATAAAATTCATCCTCCATTTTCTTGACTTATGTCCGAGGGCAGTATTTCTTAATCATAAGTTTCTTAAATTCAACCCAAGATAACTTATATGCCTCTTCTATTCCTATTGGTTGGGCATATGAATTCCACCAAGATAACGCTTCCTCAGTAAGCGTTCCCGTTGCAAACTTAACCCTACAATCCTTTGTATAATTACTTCGGGAAAACATCGATTCACATCTCTCAAACCAATGAATTAACCCTATGGCCCCTTCTGTCCCCTTGAAATTGAAGGGCTGATAGCTTATAAATTCCTTGTAGTTACACTTTTTCACTACAGGGATTTCAGGGTTTCTAGCCATATTTGCATCCCTAGCTCCTAGTGCTGCAGTTACACTATCAGTCACTAGTCGTTGGATATCTTCTTGTGTAATAGCGAGAGTAGTGGGAGTGACAGGAGGAGTAGTTCTTGTACGTGCCATTCTAAAGGTAAGATATGGTAAGAATTTTGTTATAGTTTATGTTTTAAGTGCTGAAAGCACTTTTCTGATACCGGATGGGTTTAAAAAGAACAAGTTCCTAGCAAGAATCGTTGTGGTTCACCGAAAATAGTTTCCCCCTCCATCTAAAGGCATAGTGATTCTAAGGGATCCTAAGTTTTTACTATTCCTAGGTATGTCTACTTGTTTTAATTTTTCCTATTCGTTTTAGTTTTTAAGTTCCTAGGGCAATCTAGTGTGTTCTAAGGCAATTGGGGAATCCTAATACGGGATACGAGTTTTATGAAAAACTTTTTTTTTTCTTTTTTTCTTTTTTTTTATAAAAACCTAGCAAGTACCCGTTTAACTAAGTTATCTATATTATCTAAACCTATAACCTTATTTTTGCTTTAGGTTACTCTTGAGATCTTGAATGGCTTCCAAGAGTTCGTTTATGTCAGACCTATGATTATCCCTAAGATCCTTGATAATCATTTCGATGGTGGAAAGTCTAACATGTGCGGTGCTTACTTCGTCATAGTGTCCTTCATATTTTGTTTGTAACCTAAAGACTTGATTACGAGTTTTCTCTAATTCATTTTCTAACCTATTTTTACCTATTCCTAATTCCCTAATCCTAATTTCTACTTCTTCCATTCTTTCTAAAGAACGTTTATCTAGATGACTAAGTATTTCATCTATTTGTTCATCATGCCTTTCTAAAGGTGTTTTATACGAACTACTACCTATATGGAACCTAGGGGGAGGTGATGGTGGTATAAAACGTATTTTCTTAAGGGGAGGTGAATCTATTTTGGGAACTGTAGAATACTAACTATATATGAAACATGTTCATGAAGTGATTTGTGAGGCGTAGAAGTGAGGAGGAGGAGAGGAAAGAAAGAAAGAAAGGAACCTTGAGAGAAAAAGAAAAATATTAGATTGAGATTAAGTGAAAGGTTCAACCCTCTCCACATGTGGAGAGGGGTATTTATACTTACAATATAACGCCCACTCCCGGGCTGTGGATCAGGCATACAGTGGGTGAAGACCCGTCCTTCTTCCACGGTGTTACTTAAACTAAAACTAATTAACTAATAAATAAGCTAACTACGAGCTAACTTAATGCTATTACAATCATTAGGTGACCGAGACTTTTACAGGAATATTTGTATTCCTAACAATCTCCCCCTAAGCGAGGTCACCTTTGAAGTTAAGATCTTTGGTCTTTAAGCATTCTTTTGTCTTTGTAGCTCGTAGGATCTGATTCTTCTCTTTTCAGCACACTTCGTACTTCAAGCAAGCGAACTTGTGATTAGAGTTCCTTTGAGATATGTGATCTTTGAGCTTCTTTGAGATCAACAGCCAAAGTAAATCTCTAAGCTCATCCATTGTTGTATCGCCTTCATGTGATGTAGTGACTTTACGACCATCATGCTCACACCCTTCTGTATCTGGAGACATTGCATTAGAGTTGTAGATCAGGAGACTTTTTCATCAGAGTTGCGGAAACGTTGTTGGTAGTCTCTCAACATTTGTTGTAGCAAGTCTCTCATCTTCATTGATAGTGTGGGGGATGTATGAGCATGAGGTATGGATTGACCCGATTCAGCTGGAAATGGAAGCCATCAATGCCATCTTTATATGTGTCCCTGAAATAAAATAGTTAGCAATAAAGATAGAGAACGAATATGGATTTGTCATTCGTTCTGCGAGGACAGACTACCCTCCGGTTTTGTGAAAACCGACCTGTGATCAGGTATAATCTCTTTTAAAGAAGACTCTCCTTGACAAGAATTTCCAGCTTGTAGTAATGAATTTTCCAAAGAATCCACTTTGGAATCTTCATACTAAGCATGTTCTCTTACCGGAACGTCTCAAAGCAGACAGCACGATAGAGTGAATCGGTGAATTGATATTCACGGATTGATGAGAAATTGATTAATAGAAATCACTCGCGTGTCATATGATAAACATTTTTGAGACACGACGAGAGTTTTATACTTTGAATCACATTTCCATCAAAAATACTTTTGTTTGAAAGATATTACACAATCAATGTGCTCGAAAGATAAGTTGGTGAGCACATTGAGAGGTTTTAGCAAAAGTATCCGTCAATCCATATCCTGGAACAAGTTTGATTCAACTTTGAATCGCACCATTGTTGCTTTCCAGTTGTCACTTGATCATTGTTCCAAGATGGATCTCACATGTCACCTACCAAGAGCTTGAGTGATGTTCGCTCTAGAAGGATTTCCATCGTCATTGTGAATATTTTCATATCACTCGGATGTTCTGGCAATACCACAAGGATAATGCGTAGGACTCTAAATATTTTATCTTATTTTCCACAATGCGTGAAACAATAAGCATATTTGGAATGTGTCCTATCGAGATTTATGGATGATCTCATGGCTCTAGACTCAATAGTGCGTTTTGATCCGCTCCTGGAGACTGGGGAGGCGTCTCATGTTTTAGGTATCAACATAGCTCGCAATGAGCGGTCGATACATTGCACAGGGTTCCCCGTGAGAATGAAACAAGCTCTTTTAAGAGAACTTGAGTGGTTGGGAAGTTTAGTGCAGTGCGTCACTGGGTCCATGAAGTCTTGTCTTCAATACTAGTGTTACTTTAGTAACCACTAGTAGATTATGAATTGAACCCGGTTTCTGCCCTAAGGTTGAATATTTGGAGGGCTATTTCTTTTCACCCTTTCTCATTTTATTTCTTTTTCATTCTTCAACCCCTTCAGTGCTTACCGAGACTTCACCACTAGAACCTTGTTGGGTTTGTTTCAGTCCTAGCTCTATCTCAGTCCGCACTCTTCCCTTTCTCACTTTACTCTTTTTTTTCAATCATTCCTAAGGACTTCTAATCTATCTATGGATTGTCCCTGGGAAGATCCTTCCGGTTCTGGTGGATCATGGGAACTTATACCTAACCTTAACCAACCTTATAACTCCGTGCATTAAAGTAAATGGTCGGTCTTAGGTATTATTTCCACAAACGCCTTTCGCTCCCCCTCAATATGTGCATCGATATTCGAAAGTGTTTAGCACATATGTGGGAGCCTATTATTGAGTCGAAAAGATCACATTTGATATCAGATTGCATATTTAAATCACATTCTCTCCCCCGATCAAAAATTTCAAATCTTTCGAGATTTTTGATCTCAATTGATTTAAATAATTTAGAAAGCGTTTTGGGAGAGAAATGCGGTCAACTTTAATATTTTCTGATAAAAAGGAACTTTTTCTTGCTCCCCCTCAAACTGTGAGGGAGGTTGTTATGTGTCAGATTTGAAGAGTTATCAAAATATTCGAAGTTTTAACAAAAACTCTTTGAAAGTTTACTCATTCTGACACATAACCATCACAAATCTTTTTGTCGCAAGGTTTTATGTACGAAGTGTGGGGAGTTTTGATGATACATAAAATTTTGAGAAATCACTCTCCCCCTCAATCAATGATGGATGTTTAAAACATAAATAAGTTATGTCATTGATTGAGTGAAAAAATTTATCAAAGTGTGGGTACAAATTGATTTCCAAACAAAATCTCATGGTACCACCAAGTTTTGCACAAATATTTTCCGGAAAAATCATAGAAGGGAAAATATTTGGCGATAAAAAGAAGACTTCTCTTCTTTATCAAGAAATAATGCACTGAAACGTACATTAGATCGAGGAAACATAGATATAAAGTAATCCATGCCCAGGTGAACATCACTCGATAAAAGGAACAACCGTCTTTTTGGCGACGTGTTTTCCTCATTTTGAAAAGCGGGTTGCTATCTGAAGTAATAGCAAGCCATAATTTTGAAGTCCGGGTTGTAGCTTGAAATGACTACAAGCCATATTTTTAAGAATGTTTTGAGAAACGACATGTTTTAGAAAAACATTATTTGAAACCGAAAAACTCTTGCTCAAGCATATGTATGATTCCGTGTCATTATTGAATGACATTTCTAGAAACGTACATAATATTGATTACACAAGAGACATGTCGTGAGAAGAATATTTTTGTATTTTTATATGATTTTTTTTTCCAGATTTTTATGGTTTTGATAGGTTTTATATTTTTCTATTTTCTTTTTGATTTGATACTATACAAGGATATGTAAAGCAACCCCTTTACTCCTCTTGATCTTTCTGAAGACAACTGAGATCCTCAGGTGTGAGACTCTTCATGCCAAGGCGTAGGAGGATGAAGTGAAACCGTTCCCTAGAAAGTGCTTTGGTGAAGATATCGGCTAGTTGGAACTCAGTCCTCACAAAGTAAAGTTCCACTATTCCTTTCTCAACTTGTTCCCTGATGAAGTGATGTCGAATGTCAATATGCTTAGTTCTTGAATGCTGGACATTGTTGCAGCAGAGTGCAATTGCACTTTTGTTGTCACAGTACATGGGAATCTTATTGCATATAAAGCCATAGTCAGAAAGTTGAGATCGCATCCAGAGGATCTGAGCACAGCATGATGACATAGCAATGTATTCAGCTTCAGTGGAGGAGATACATGTATTCATTTGTTTCTTTGAAGACCAACTGACTAGCTTATTCCCTAAAAACTGTGCACCCCCAGATGTACTGCGACGAGTGTCTTGACATCCCGCATGATCAGCATCCGAATATGCTGTGAGAGCCATAGAAGTTTCTTTAGGGTACCAAAGGCCCATGTGGATTGTTCCTTTAAGGTATCGAAAGACTCTTTTGAAAGCTTCCAGATGTTTCTTGGTGGGTTTGGATTGATACCGAGCACAAATGCAAACTGCAAATAGAAGGTCGGGTCTGCTTGCAGTGAGGTACATTAAGGAGCCAATCATGCTTCGATACATGGTTTGGTCGACCGGAATCCCACATCATCTTCGTCAAGTTTTGATCGTGCAATCATAGGAGTATCAACTGAATCACTGGAGTCGAATCCAAATTTCTTCAAAATTTCATTGGCGTATTTGGATTGATTGATGAATATGCCATTGGGGTTTTGAGAGATTTGCAGTCCTAGAAAGAATGACATTTGACCCATCATAGACATTTGGAATTCGGAACTCATCTATTGGGAGAAACGATCACATTCTGTGGGATCAGATGAGGCAAAGATGATGTCATCAACATAGATTTGTACATGTAGGAGGTTTTTGCCCGTTTTCCTGGTAAAGAGTGTAGGATCAACAACGCCTTTGGAGAATTTGTTGGCCAGAAGAAATTTAGACAAGGTGTCGTACCACGCCCTGGGTGCTTGTTTAAGCCCATAGAGAGCCTTCTTTAATCGATACACGTGATTAGGGCGTTCTGGATGCACAAAACCTTCGGGTTGAGATACGTACACCACCTCTTTCAGATCCCCATTTAAGAATGCGGTCTTGACATCCATTTGATAAACCACCATGTTTCGACTTGCAGCATTTGCGAGAAAGATCCTTATGGCTTCTATTCTAGCAACCGGGGCGAAGGATTCTTCAAAGTCAATACCTTCTTCTTGTCGATATCCTTTTGCCACAAGCCTAGCTTTGTTTTTCAATACATCACCATGCTTATCAAGCTTAACCTTGAATATCCATTTGAGAGCAATGATCATTGCACACTCGGGAGGTGGTACTAGTTCCCAGACATCCAGTCGGTCAAATTCATGAATTTCGTCCACCATTGCAGTGAACCATGAGTGTTTGGACATTGCATCCTTGACGCTTTTTGGTTCAGCTTTAGAAAGAACAGAATTGAAGAAGCACCATAATGCGTCGGTTGCAAGTTGCTTGCGGGTTGATACTGGACGTGAAGGGTTTCCAATAATGTTGTCAATAGGATGATCATTGGTCCATTTTCGAAGGTATTCATGGGGTTGAGAATGTGGAACTGAGGTAGCCGTGTTAAATTCGTCAGAGGATGTTACATCATTTGATGATTCAGGGGCAAAGATGTTAACAAACGGCTCATTATCAGGTGGAGCAAAAGGATTAACTTCAGATGTATTATCTACATTTGCCGCTCGCTGTACAGGTGAAGATTGGACATTAGACGTGCTAACCGATTGACTGATGGCGGGAGCTTCAGAATCCCATGACAATGAAGTGGATGGACCGTTATTGTCATCTTGATCATTCACCACCCCATCTGGTGGTTGAACCATTGTAGCTTCAGGAGCATTCATCTGTTGAGGTTCAAAGTATTCATCAAACATTGGGTCAAACAGTTTCTTCCAATCTTCACTTGTAGGAGGTACAAAAGGAGCAGCAGGTATGGGGTTTTGTACAAGCCTGGAACTAATTGGTCCAGGAGACAAAAAGTTAGGTACGGGTCCAGAACTTGATTGTCCAGGAACCGGTTGCTCAGTCAGCTCATCGAAAGTAACGTGGATTGTTTCCATTATATCTCTGGTACGTTTGTTGTAGATTCGGTACCCCTTTCGCTCTGGAGCATAGCCAACAAAGAAACCAATGTCGGCCTTGGCCTTGAGTTTCCCAAGGTCTTCACTGTCATTAGTTGGATAGCAAAGTGCACCAAAAACTCGAAAGAACGAAAGATCGGGTTTTCTGCCATGAACCAATTCGTAGGGAGTCTTGCAGTGGAGAGGATGTATCAAGGATCGGTTCTGTGTGTAACATGCGGTGGCAATGGCCTCAGCCCAAAGAAATAGAGGAGCTTTGGAAAAGATGAGCATAGTCCTTGCAGCTTCAACTAAGGTGCGATTGCGTCTTTCAACAACTCCATTTTGTTGAGGAGTTCGTGGAATGCTCTTTTGATGACTAATCCTGACACCTTCATAAAAAAGAGTAAGTTGTCTGTTCACAAATTCTGTTCCATTATCAGTACGAATGACTCTAACTGTTTTGTTGAGGCGGACTTGCAACATCTTGATGAGTTTGATGATGGTTTCTGGAGTTTCACCTTTTGATCGTAGAAATTTCACCCATGTGAATCGAGAGTAATCATCAACAATAACCAGCACATATTTCTTTCCATTGATACTTTGAATCCTCATTGGTCCACAAAGATCCATGTGGAGAGTATGAAGAACTTCCATGATAGAATTGACAATTTTGGGTTTATGGGTATGCTTTTTGCTCTTGCCCATTTGACAGGCGGAACACAGATGGTCTTTTTCATATTTAAGTCTGGGCAAGCCTCGAACAAGATCCTTACGTGTAAGTTCATTGATGGTACCGAAGTTCAAATGGTTCAAACGACGATGCCACAACCATGACTTGTTCTTGGATGCTTTAGAGAGCAGACAAATTGGAGAGGACCGTAGCATATCTTCGATGGAGATGGTGTAAAGATTAGTGCCCCGACTCCCCTTGAGAAGATCAACACCATCTAATTCTCTAACAAAACAGGTGTGCTTTCTGAAGGCGACTTCAAGATCTGAGTCACAGAATTGACCAACAGAAAATAGATTGTGCCCAAGTCCTTCCACGTAGTAAACTCTGGATATAACACTGTCTCCAAAGACGTAATCACCATAACTCATTATAGATCCAAAGTGTTCATTCCCAAATCTGACCGTACCAATAAACTTTTCCACGAAATTCTTGAGCCGTGAGCGATCTCCAGTCATATGTTTTGAGCAGCCTGAGTCCAAATACCAAAGGACGATTTGTACGACCTGCATTTGAAACCAGACAATCGTGGATAACTGAAAAAGCTGGAGCCCCACACATACTTGGGGTCCGTTTGGTTAGAACACACAAATATTGGATTATCATAAGTAACGGATATCTCACTAGAGTATTCACATTTTGATGTACTAGAACTAGGAGTGGTATTCGTTGCTTCTATTGGAAATAGTCTACCGGTAGGTCTCCACTTCCTAATAGGCACAACTCTAGAGTTAGTAATCCTAGTCACTGGGCACTTTTCCCTCAGAGTGAATTTCCTTCCAGTAGGTCTCCATTGATAACCAACACTAGTGAAAACTTTTCCTGTTTTATTCCATACTTGTTTTGCCCGTTTAACACTAGAAACATTCATAACTGGAGATATCATAGTGGATTTAAGAAAGGTCACAACACATGCATCATGATTACCATAAAATAAGCATTTGTTACAAGTCTTACAAATAGCATCAGAATTCGAATTAATTACATCATTGTTAACACAAATGTTTGAATCAACTCGATTCCTTTCACTAAGCAACACTTTATTGTTCCTAGATGATTCTTCTACTTCCTTCATAAGTGAGCTCTTAGCCGGCAAAGTCCTATCATTCTTTGTATTACACTTAGGCTGTGACTTGCTAGCATTAGATACACCTTTTACTCCTGTAGAAGCAATGATTGGAACATTAGTCTGATTAGTTGCTACTTGTTTACTGGTGATCAAGATGGAGGATTGTGACATGGTTTGGGGAAAGTCAACTGTGACATGCTTGTTGCCACTGAGAGGGTGCAATGCAATTGTCCTATCCGACCTGGTATCATTCTTGGGGGATGATCCTATGGCATATTCTAATAATTCCGGAGCCCTATTAGTGAGGAAGCACGCACCAATAATAACATCATCAAGTGGTTTAGAAATCCTCTCATCTTCAATGGTTTCTCTAAGTATGGCCAGACAGTCCTTAAGAATTCTAAGATAGTTGTTATGAACTAACTTATTGTTCCTAAGGGGAAGAGAAACACTCACAGCATCGCACGCATATTTATTACAAGCATGTACATTGGAAATTGCATGATCACATGAAACAGCGGGTAATTTACCCTTCACCATGGTCTTTAGATTCTCAATTTCATTCAACAAAGAAGTGACTCTTTCATTGTTTTGGTCACGTGTTGTTTTAATAGACTCAAACAATTCTTTATAACGTTGTTTAGCGTTAGACATTTCAGTACGAAGCCACTCATTTTCATGTTGTAGTTCATTGATAATGCCCTGTTTTTGAAAGTTTTGAGAATCTATCGACTTCTGGTAATTGGTATTGGTCACATCGCTTCTGTTCGATTTTAATTGTGCAATTTGGACCTTCAACTTCCGAATCGTGTTTGAGTAAGCTTGAATTACTTCATCCTTTTTGGCTAATTCAAAACATGTATCAAACTCAGGAGCATCCGAAGATATCTTGGCATTTGATATTTTTATGCTTTCTTCTAGATGTTGATATTTTAATTGTAGGTTCAGATTATCAACTTCTAGTTTTGAGAAATTCCTGACCATGTTATCATGATCATCGTTTTGAATTTTTTCAGTAAGTTTGTAATTCTCCCCCTCAAGCTCAATCACACGATTTTGGAAGACATTCAAAGTAACCGACATTTCATGAAATTGGCGAGCAGATAGCGCAGAGTCAGTAACAGTATAAAACACATCTTTAGCAATGCAGTTAGCAATCAAATTTTCATTCATGATGAGAATGTTTTTCCTGTCAATTTCACTGTGTTTGAGATCAATAGCTAGTTGGTTACCCTCACTTTCCACTTCATCAAAAGCCTTTTTCATTTGAGTCACATCATCATTAATGGTGTTTTTAAGTCCCTCAAAATGTTCTTTTAGAAGTTTAAAAAATGGCATAACTTCAGTTAGGTAACACTGTTTTGTTTGCTCAAAACCCCGTTCCCCTTCAGTAATCCCTGTAGGTGTAATTCTTATTTTACAGGTTTTCTTAAAGTCATTGAACAGTTGACCTAGCACATACAGCCCAATTAGAGTATTACATTGTGTGGGAAAAGTGAGAGGTACAAGGTGCCTAGGTGTGTTCAGGGGATAGGCAGTTGGGTGAGCAATTCTAAACATAGTGCGTGTGTTACCTACAACCCTTTCAGCTTGCA
Source organism: Artemisia argyi (assembly GCA_030686995.1). NCBI lineage: Eukaryota > Viridiplantae > Streptophyta > Magnoliopsida > Asterales > Asteraceae > Artemisia > Artemisia argyi. The sequence goes on from CM060696.1 coordinate 25,094,831, forward strand.
TTTTCTCAATGTCAATATTCCAAAACACTTTTTCAGGAAAAATTCTCTTTTGAGGAACAAAAATTGCAGTATGATTGTCATTTGCATAATCATAGTGAAACACGATATTCTTAGCAATGCATTTAGGATCCTTTAAACGTTCAGCAAGTTTTGCCCTAGTTCTATCCTCTGCCTCAATGATGTGGTCATAGGATCGTGTATCAGGAGGGGCATGGTTAGGTTCAAGCATAGTGTTTGCATCATATAATGCAGGTTGTGCACCTAGACCTATTCTAAGGAATCTTGCTTTGGGTTTGGAGGTATCATGTTCACTAAATTCATCACTTAACTTCTTGTGGCTTTCCATCATTTGAGCAGATTGAATGGTTTGGCCCTGTGTGTACAACTTATCTTCCAATTTATTTTTCAACATTTTTAATTTTGAGAAATCATTTAGAAGTTTAGTTTCTTTATCTTTGAATTCTTGTTTGATTGTAGTCAAACCTTTTTGAACCTCTAGTTTTTGTTTGATGGTTTAATCCAGTTGGTTATTTAAAGAAACTAGTTCCTTTTTTAATGATTCTTGTTTGGAATTGTTTTCAGATATGTAAGTACGCAGTTGCCATTCCATTTTCTGCTCACGTTCATTTAGCTCAAACTTAGCACGCTGCTCATAAATGTTTACTTGGTCTTTAAGGGTGTTAATTCTAGTGATCAGGGAATCATCAGGGTTGTATATCGAGTGCTCATATACCTTATGTTTACTAGAATCAATAGACGGCATGTCACTTGGTACAACTGGGGGTCCATTGTCATTCACATACATTTCATATGGGATATTATTGGTATTTCCCATATCAGTGACGTTTGTGTTGACAATATTCTTGAGTTGTACAGAGTCACATGCCCCCTGTACAGGCGTAGGATTATTCAGATTATGATTAGGAGATGTTGGTACCTCAGAGATAGCAGACGTGATGGATAAATCAGGATGCTGTGAAGAGGATGCTGCTGCAGAGAGATTAGCCATGAAAATTGTTTGAGCAGTTGGTTCATCATCGACGTCTGAGTCAAATGCATCACACTCTTCAACTTGAAAGATATTTGGGTCATTAAGAGCCATGTCCTGAACAGGTTGATCATCCACATCAGCATCAAAAGTGTTCCCATCATTACCAGCCAGAAAGAGCAAAGCTTCTTCATCCAACACAGTCCCATTTTCTTGTGCCTGCATCAGCAACATCTTGTCTTTGAAGTACTCAGAGTTTTGGGGACGTTTTGGGAGAGTGCAATTTCTAGCAATATGGCCCAACCCTCCGCAGTTATAGCATTTCGGCTGCTTAGCTTGTGCTTGAAGAGCATTCCCAACTCTGTATTGCCCATTCTCTCTACCAGCATTTCTTTGGTTGAAATTCTGTCTTCCCTGCACATTCTGCACCACCACCCGACCATCTTCAATGACTGCCTGATTACATGGATTAGATGAGATTCTGAGTTGGTTGTTAGTAGATGGAAGTGCAGCCCTGAACTGTTGAACCAGTAGAGAAACTAGGTTGGAGAGATTGTCAATCATCATGTCAGTGTGAGAATACCCAGAATCAAGTTGTGTATTCAACGCAGATAGTGAGGGAGTTGATGATTGACTATTGGTTGGAGTAGTCCTGGAGGATGATTGTGATGGTTGAGGTTGATCATTTGAGGTTTGATTAGGTTGTTGAACATTGGATACAAAAGCAAGAGATTCATTTGTTGCAGACGGATTGAGTTTTTCTCGCATTAGACGATCATAAGCAGCATGTTTCTCATGTTGTTGGAGATATGCATAAAGCTGTTCATGATTGGTATGCCTGAGACCTTTGTTGAGCTTAACAGTTGTGACAAACCTATCCCATTCAGGTGCCATGTTATTCACGAATTTGGAATTGAGCTGTATGTTGGGCATTGTCATCTTGATGGCTCTCATATCACTGACTAGCTTGTGAAATCTGACATAATAGTCAGTGATGCTTTCACTTGGATTCATTTTGAAATGCTCAAATTCATCGTATAGCTGTGACTCACGATCTTCTTTAGTTAACTCAGACCCTGCAAGAAGCATTTTGACATTATCCCAGACCGCCTTTGCTTCAGTGTTGAAGTTGATCAGTTTGTAGACATCTTTGGGAAGGCCTTGAATGATGATGTTTGATGCTCTGATGTCTGCATCATAGCGTTTCTTTTCTTCTTCAGACAACTCATTGTAAGTGCGAGGTCTATCAGGACCAAATACGGCCGGTAGTTGATCAGTTGCTTCTGAAATCGTGTCTCTAGTAGTACCCACATGAAAGGGTCCCTCATCGATGGATTTCAAGATGTTAACCCCATTATCTTTACCCAGACAGTACAACCGTATCCTTTGAGCCCACGATTCATAGTCAGTTCTATCCAACATCGGAGGTCGGGTGTCAGACCCCGCAGCTTGAATGTCATCGGAAGATGTCGACATCACAAATTAGAAATTACCAAATGATGAGGCGAAAAATGATCCATTTTTAGGGGGTCATTTAAGCCCGAATTCGAATTTATTTGATCAAATATTGCCCTAAATCGTTCCTTTTGTGATTTTAGGTACTTTGGGAGTGAAATCTGGAAAAGGAAGCAATTCGGACGTTTTTGGAGCATAAAAGTGAAGAAAACGCCAAAGTCTTAATTTTCCATGCTGGGAACAGTGCATAACGGCGTCAAGAGTAGTTCCCTGACGGCGTCAAGAGTAAAATTCCATGACGATCCAGAAGAGTTTTGACGGCGTCATGAAGGTATGGCGTCAAGAGTAAAAGTCATGACGGCCTGGAAATGAATTGTTCTTGACGGCGTCAAATGTAGATCTAGGCAGTCCGAGGATTGTTTTGGCGGCGAGGTGACGGCGTCACCTAATTGGTCTTGACGCCGTCAGACCCCTTTTCCTATATATAGTTTTCTAATTTTTCACATTTAAAGAGAGAAGTTTTGGGAGAAACCCTAAGTACGATTTTGGTGTAACTTTACAGGTTTTTCAAGGGTTCCAACCCCTTGATACCTTGCATGATTAATCAAGATAAGTGTTCTTCTAATTCAATCAATATGTCTATGTGTTGGTTGTCTATATCATGTTCTTGTCTTAATTCTATCATGTTAGGCTAGATCTATCTTGTGTTTGCTTAGATCTAATGAAACCTAGATATTGATTATGTGTTGATTACTTGTTTATTCTTGTCTTGGATGAATGATTTATATGTTAGGCTTAAGAAAACTGGCAGATCTCCAATTGGTAACATGCTTGAACGTCTTAAGAAACATGAACCAACGCGCACTAGGTCTTTATTGGTTGTATTTAATGCATGAGCCACTGTTTACAATCCCTATAGTTGTGTTGGGCATGGTGTAGGAGGAGATAAGAGCTCATAGAATTGGGGAGTTATGTGTGCCACCCCATGAATGGTATTAAGGAATACGATCCGTCATCCATGCAATTATAACAAGTAATTAACGTGTAAAAGATATCTAGGGAGTAGTGAAATCTAAGTAAACACATTTTCTCCAATTACTGCTCACAACCTTAGTATAAATTAGTTTATTTTCATTTCTAGTATTTTATTTTGATTGCATCTTAGTATTGGGTTAGTTGATTAGCAACTAATTCCACCCAAATCCTTCAAACCCGAGATTTTAATTTGCTTTCCATAAAATATAAAAACACAAAAATAATCATCCCTCACCTTTAGAACTAGTATTTAGGCTTTCTAATCCTAGCGACACTATTCCTAAGCTGAACGATCAATCCCCCGGTACTTGTCACTATACTATACTACAACGATCAGGTACACTGCCTGGTGGGGGTTGTAAGCTTCTCGAGATCCCTTGAGAGGTAAAGCCTGTTGCGATTCCCACGCATCAAGTTTTTGGCGCCGCAGCCCGGGGAATAGTTATTGTCTAGGTTAGAATTTCTTTTTATTAGGTCTACTTGCTAGATTCCTTTCTAGTAAGATTTTATTTTTTTATTTTTAGGTCTTCTTTAGTCTATCTCATTTCTTTGTGCTTTTGTTCGTAACTCTTTGCCATCCGACATCATGGAAGGTGGTAACATCTTTGAACCCGTCATCCCACCACAACAAAACCCACCACTAGAACCCCTTAGGCCCCGAACCTTAGGAGAGTATTCCCGACCTAGCCACCAAGGCTACCGAAACACCATTGAGCTCACCGGAGCCAATGTGACCCCCTTGCGATCCGACATCATCCGGTTGGTGCAAAGCGGATGTGCATTCCATGGACTTCGTTCCGAAGATCCAAACCAACATCTAAAGGACTTTCTCAAAATCGTAGATTCCATAGACCTAGGTGTTGAAACTAGAGAGACCACCCGTTTACGCCTATTCCAATTCTCTCTACGGGATCAAGCTAGTCAATGGCTTGAGCGTTTACCCGCGGGATCCATCACCACATGGGATAACCTCACCAATCGCTTCCTTACTCAATTCTTCCCACCAGGGAAGACTGCAATGCTTAGAAATGACATTCTGATGTTTGAACAGCAGCAGGGTGAAACTTTCTACGAAGCTTGGGCCCGTTTTAAGGAACTCCTCCATAAGGTCCCTCATCATGGTATAAACCTTTGGTTATTAGTCCAGATTTTCTACGACCATGTTGACTATCACACTAAGCGCACAATCGATAGGGCCGCGGGAGGTAAACTGCGTGATAAGAACGCCGAGGAATCTTGGGCAATTATCGAGGAGCTCGCCACTGATAATCAGGAAATGTGGGAGTTTAATCACACAGTGGAAGCAGCTATCAATGCAGTCTCAACATCTGGAGGAACCACCGAAATCCCCGATGAACTCCTATGCAAACTCGAGGCAAAAGTTGACTATTTTGAGGAAAGGCAAAGGAGGCCTTTAAGTCCTAGACAAGCTGCTGTCAACTCTGTCTCAAAACCAACTTCGGCACCATTATCTGAGTCACCTTCTAGAGAACATGTCAAGACTTTTCAAAACTACACCCCACCTTGCTCCCCTCCCAAGGAACTTAGCTCGGAGTTTGAGGCTAGGATGAGAGAATATATGGCAACTCACTCAGATCGGCTTGCTAGATTCGAGGAAGCAGTTTATAAGCAAAAGGAGGAGATGCAGGAGAAAATGAATGAGATGATGAGTCTATTGGAGGAGTACGCCAACCAGAGAACCCCCGAACGAATACTACTATGGAAAGAAAGCGCCACTCCCACCACCCAATTTGTTAACTCCATCACCATTGTCCATAAGGATAACGAGAAGGTAGAAACTCCTGCTAAAAAAACCTTAGAAAAACCACCAGAATCCCAACCTTTGAGTTACTACCTGAAACATGATATAAACAAAAACACCATAACAAATTGGATTAAGGGTGATGGGCGTAACCAATCCTCCGGACAGGTTTCTGAGAAAGAGGAAGAAGTGAAAGATGAGTATGATACGCTTCCTGGAGGATCAGTATTCGAGAAGCTATTGGTACAAAAAGTGGCGACTAAGCAGATAGCATGCGGGAACTTTGAGATACCAACGAGCATCGGGGACTTGAAACATCTTAGTGCTTTCGCCGACCAAGGATCGGAAGTAAATCTTATGCCCCTAACTATTTACATCCAACTAACGTCAAAAATGCCAGCACCTACTCGTGTTAGGTTATCTCTTGTTGGACACTCGTACGTATACCCCCTAGGAGTCGCAGAAGATGTATTAGTTAATGTTGCAGGATTCATGTACCCCGTTGATTTTATGATCATTGATGATAAAGGGGATGGATGCGTGCCAATAATCCTTGGGGCACCATTCCTCACCACCACTAGGGCTGTCATTAAGTATGAAGGTAGGAAGATTGAGCTTAAATCTGGAAAAAGAAAGATTAGCTTCCCCATGACCCCGTGAAGTGGGCATGAGAGTTTGAGTTGGAGAATGATCAAAAACAGCATTGGCACGACACCCATTCGTGTTCAGAATAAGATTCTTGCATGGGAGGCAAGAATCAAAAGCTATAAGAAAGCCAAGAATGAAAGAAGAAAAAGCAATAAGGTTCAGGTCGAGCTTGAACATACTCGACCCGAAGAAAATCATTCACCATTTGAGGAAGGGAACTTGGTACTCTTGAGACACTTGGAAACGACAATACCACCCGATAAACCAAGTCCTTGGTGGTATGGGCCATTCACAATCGAAGGATTGAGCCAAGATGGGGTAGCTAACTTGAGAAGCAAATTATGTGGAATGGTGATTGCAAGTATCGATAGATTAAGGCACTACCACCATAATAGTAATGATCGCAACTGCATGGGGTATATCATTTCAAATGATGAGATCACGTAGTAACCCATGACCTTGAGTCTAGCTACAAGACTCGTAAATAAAGAAAAGCGCTTCTTGGGAGGCAACCCATGTTTTGTGTGATTTTATTTTTGTTTGAATGTTATTTGCTTCCGTATGCATGCTATATTTTTATTGTTGGTAGATCATGTTTCTAAACTAAAATGTGGAAATACTTTACTTTGTTGTTTTGGCCTAGTCTTAACTCCACCTAAAGGTATTTTTGCAAAAGATAAGTGTAAGGGGAAACCCCAAATATGTTTTTAAGAAACAAACCGATCATGATTCTCTACAATATTAAATGAACATGTGTATTCATATTTGTTAGAGTCAAATGCTTGTATTGAGTCATAATGAAGTTTTGCAGGATTTTCCAGGAAGTAGGACCAAGTTTTTCCAGAAATTTTCCGGAAACTTAACATAAGAATTTCTGCAGGTCAATTCTGACGGCGTGAGGAGTTTACTCTTGACGGCGTCAGGAGTAAAAATCTGGAAATTTTACCGGTTTTGTTTTTCTAACGGAGTCTTATGGTTTTTGTGAATTATTAAGTTTTATAATCTCCAGGAGATCTGCAAACTTCATTCCACAAGCATTATATCTTAACTTGTTTTCTAGGATTTAGTAACTTATATAGGATGCCGCCGATTTTACGCGAGGTTGTCTTGTCTATTTTGTCAGGTTTTACAGGTTATGTATGACAAGAAGATGATTTATATTCTGGAAGGGAAGCTTTGATTGTTCATTTTCTTGGAGGAAGATTTAACCTGGCCATCCTATTATCCATACCGAGCAAATCAGGGGAGTATTTGATTTCATTCTCTTTACTTTTTCACTTTTACATTCTTTACTTGAACATTGGGGACAATGTTCATCTTAAGTGTAAGGGGAGGGTAAAAAGATGATACCTTACATATGCACTTTCGCTTGAGTTTGTTTTGTTTGATGGTAGATGTGTAATAAAACTATGAGAAATACTTGTTAGTGCAATTTTAGCACCAAATTTAAAATTTTTTACAACATTTAGGAGCGAAACTTTAGTCATAGCAAGCGTCTCATTGATAGGAGATTGTATGACTAGCACATAACCGTATATTCAGAAAAAATTTTCACCCAAATATGTGAGGTTCGCCTTTAGATTTGATAGGAAAAGCATTTATTATTAGTGCTTATGAGTGTACCGGTAGCATTTAGATTCTAGAACTTGCGTTAGTGATGCATCCCGAGACCGCTAGTAAGACTACATTCGTGTAGTAGGATTTACTACATGATAAGAGGCATTAGGATTACCCTTGTGTTAAACCCGTATTATAATTACTTGACCATTTAAGTCATATTACTTGGCTAGTTAAGTCAACTAATTTTTCCCACACCCTTAGCGTTGTACTCATTTTTAGTACACCAAACCCCTAGTACACCCCTCCGAGCCTATCTTTTCATTTCTAACTTTAAGCATTTTACTTAAAGGAAGAATTTGTTACACCCCACTTAAATGTACAACCAAATCGCCTTAGCCTTCCATGTATGCGCTCATTTTTAGTGCATTATTGTTATTTGTTAAACCCTAAGTTAACTTTCTAATTGATTACATGGTTGTTAAGTCGAGTCATATCCTTGTACATATTGTTTTGGGACGATTGGGACTCATGGGTAAGTACTTATTTATGGAGTAATGGGGAAGAACATCATTTATTACCCCCATATGTACGTTAATCTTAAAAGTGCTCCAAGTGTTTTGATTTTCTTAATTCGAGTCATTAGATTAGTTTAATGTAAAGTATGTAAAGATTCAAGTGTAAGGGGAATGTTCAACCCCTATGATGTATTATTTTGGATGGTAGGGTAAGAGTGTATGCAAAAAAATAAAAATCAAAAAAAAAAATCAAAAAATCAAGAAAAAAAGAAAGAAAAAAATGGAAAAAAAAAAAAGAAAAAGAGAAAAACATACGGACTACCATCCCGTTTTTATTCTATGTTTATTTTATGTTTTTATTTTGCATTTATTAGCTTAAGTCGAGTCTAGTCTTGGCTTAGCAACACCATATTGTACATGTAATTAACCAAGATTGTTAACTCGCCACCAGTAAAACTTCCTTTATCCAACAAAACCGTGTATTTCATATCCCTACACCTAACGTTACAACCCTTTAAAAGACCTCTTTGATAGTTTATGCTAGGTGCTTACGCCATGTGGTGGAGGTTTGATCCTTTCCCAAGCCTATGGTAATCTATTTTGCTATGACAGGTAGTGAGAGATATCTTCCGTTTCCATATTGTAATTTACACTTTATTACACCCGAGAGATGTGAGTATCTAAACACTATTTGTGAGGTGCTTGTGTATGACCTCCGTGCTTGTCTATTGGTCTTTAGTGGAACGATTATTTGTTGTAATTACTTTTATATTAGTGTTAAATGACCCCTAACTTGTATTTTGAGTAGAATAAAAGCGCATTTGCTTGAGGACAAGCAAATCTCAAGTGTAAGGGTATATGATGAGGCGAAAAATGATCCGTTTTTAGGGGGTCATTTAAGCCCGAATTCGAATTTATTTGATCAAATATTGCCCTATATCGTTCCTTTTGTGATTTTAGGTACTTTGGGAGTGAAATCTGGAAAAGGAAGCAATTCGGACGTTTTTGGAGCATAAAAGTGAAGAAAACGCCAAAGTCTTAATTTTCCATGCTGGGAACAGTGCATGACGGCGTCAAGAGTAGTTCCCTAACGGCGTCAAGAGTAAAATTCCATGACGATCCAGAAGAGTTTTGACGGCGTCATGAAGGTAGGGCGTTAAGAGTAAAATCATGACGGCCTGGAAATGAATTGTTCTTGACGGCGTCAAATGTAGATCTAGGCAGTCCGAGGATTGTTTTGGCGGCGAGGTGATGGCGTCACCTAATTGGTCTTGACGCCGTCAGACCCCTTTTCCTATATATAGTTTTCTAATTTTTCACATTTAAAGAGAGAAGTTTTGGGAGAAACCCTAAGTACGATTTTGGTGTAACTTTACAGGTTTTTCAAGGGTTCCAACCCCTTGATACCTTGCATGATTAATCAAGATAAGTGTTCTTCTAATTCAATCAATATGTCTATGTGTTGGTTGTCTATATCATGTTCTTGTCTTAATTCTATCATGTTAGGCTAGATCTATCTTGTGTTTGCTTAGATCTAATGAAACCTAGATATTGATTATGTGTTGATTACTTGTTTATTCTTGTCTTGGATGAATGATTTATATGTTAGGCTTAAGAAAACTGGCAGATCTCCAATTGGTAACATGCTTGAACGTCTTAAGAAACATGAACCAACGCGCACTAGGTCTTTATTGGTTGTATTTAATGCATGAGCCACTGTTTACAATGCCTATAGTTGTGCTGGGCATGGTGTAGGAGGAGATAAGAGCTCATAGAATTGGGGAGTTATGTGTGCCACCCCATGAATGGTATTAAGGAATACGATCCGTCATCCATGCAATTATAACAAGTAATTAACGTGTAAAAGATATCTAGGGAGTAGTGAAATCTAAGTAAACACATTTTCTCCAATTACTGCTCACAACCTTAGTATAAATTAGTTTATTTTCATTTCTAGTATTTTATTTTGATTGCATCTTAGTATTGGGTTAGTTGATTAGCAACTAATTCCGCCCAAATCTTTCAAACCTGAGATTTTAATTTGCTTTCCATAAAATATAAAAACACAAAAATAATCATCCCTCACCTTTAGAAATAGTATTTAGGCTTTCTAATCCTAGCGACACTATTCCTAAGCTGAACGATCAATCCCCCGGTACTTGTCACTATACTATACTACAACGATCAGGTACACTGCCTGGTGGGGGTTGTAAGCTTCTCGAGATCCCTTGAGAGGTAAAGCCTGTTGCGATTCCCACGCATCACCAAACCACACGTGGGAGATACTCGCAATGTAAGGTACTAGTCGCAGGACAATTGAACCACAACTTGACCTAACCGCAGAACACAAACCTCAAAATATACCAAACCGCAGAAAAGAAATCCAGTCGCAGAATGATCTAACCGCTATCCAAGTGAACCGCAAACCAAAGATTCTAACCGCAGAACACCAACGCAGAAACTACCAAATCGCAGAAAAAATCCCAACCGCAGACAGATCTAATCGCAACCTAAGTAAACCGCAAAACAAAGATAGTAACCGCAGGATACAAACCGCAGAAAGCACCCAACCGCAGAATAGTTAACCGCAAATGATTAACCACAGATAACTAAACGCAGGCAGATAACTAATCGCAGGGATAATGGTCCAAAAGTGTCACTATCGTTGCGTTTTGTTTGTATTCCCGAAATAGTAAACGCAGCAAGTTAACCGCAGATAACAGAACTTAACCGCAACCAAGCAATGAAACAGTGGACTTAAACGCAACGAAGAAATCCACCCATAATCAACTCCAAACTTCAAATAGCTTAATGATATGGTAACACAAACTAAACTACAATGTTCTACAAACACTAATGAACATAAAAGTACATCACAAACATGTATAACAACACTAGAGAGATTAAACCAAGATGTTTTCCAAGAAAGTGACTCCAAACTCACAAAACCACTCAAAACATCATCAAATTTGATTCTACAAGGCCCTAAGATGAAACCTTGGCTCTTGATACCAATTGTAGAATACTAACTATATATGAAACATGTTCATGAAGTGATTTGTGAGGCGTAGAAGTGAGGAGGAGGAGAGGAAAGAAAGAAAGAAAGGAACCTTGAAAGAAAAAGAAAAATATTAGATTGAGATTAAGTGAAAGGTTCAACCCTCTCCACATGTGGAGAGGGGTATTTATACTTACAATATAACGCCCACTCCCGGGCTGTGGATCAGGCATACAGTGGGTGAAGACCCGTCCTTCTTCCACGGTGTTACTTAAACTAAAACTAATTAACTAATAAATAAGCTAACTACGAGCTAACTTAATGCTATTACAATCATTAGGTGACCGAGACTTTTACAGGAATATTTGTATTCCTAACAGGAACATAACGATCTTGACTAGTATAGTGGGGTTTAGGTGGGGTAGGGGTTATAGTAGGTACAGTAGGAATATTTCCACCATATGCCTGCATATACCCGTTATATGCTTGCATATAGGGGTCATTCGGAGAAAGTTCTAATCCTAGGTTAGTTAAGATATTCTGGGCTAATTCTTCCAGAGAATTAGAACCAGTAGATGAGTAAGTAGGAGTAGCCAGAGCATACTCATAAACATCGGATGAAGTATCCGTCTCATCGGGATCCAACACGATGATAGGATTGTTAAAGGATGACATATCTAACTGTAATTCCTGAAGGAATCTCTTAGAATAATTCTAACCTAAATACGCATTTTAAAGGCAATTCTAATAGTGGGGATTCTATCCTAAGGGCAAATGTGAGATATCCAATCCTAAAGGCAATTCGGGGGTTCTAATCTAAAGGCAAGTTAGTCTAAAGGCAAGTTAGTTCTAAAGGCAAGTTAGGGATTCTAACCTAAAGGCAGTTGGGGATTCTAATCTAAAGGCAATTTGGGATTCTAAGCTAGAGGTAGTTGGGGATTCTAAACTAGAGGTAGTTGGGGATTCTACTGGCACGGAGGACCTTTTTAGAAAAAGTGGTTATAGTTTTAGGAAAATCCTTTTGTTCTCTATAACCAAGGCTCTGATGCCAATCTGTAACACCCCCATTTTTCACTGATCGCAAGCGGATAAAGTGTTTGGGGCATTACTCATGGAAACAAAGACAAGATAATAGAAAACGACTCGAAAAGAGACGTTTTTGAAAAAAAGTTGTTATCATTCATTTATTCATCAGAGTTTTTACAGTAAAAGATATACTTTTACCAAAAGAGATGTCCCTAAGATACGTTTTATGACACAAAATTGATGAATGATAACTACTCTGGACGTCCTCATGTCCAGTGGTTCTCCGTGCCAGGGTTCCTATAGTGCCTAATTACCTAAGATAACATGTTTAAAAGTCAACACGTATGTTGAGTGAAGTCATAGGTTTAACAAGTTAAAGTATAAATACAAGTTCCACAGAGTTCAGCTTAAACTCTATGTGTGGAAAAGGGTTAGTTAGAAAGAAGGTATATTGCACTAAGCTCATGAACCACACGTTAATGATCCGGGTCATGGGGTCTGCAGACCAAACCATTGGAAGGATAACTTGCCAAAGTTGTACCTTCAGTGGGTTCAAATATAGTACTTATTGGTACCACCTAGTGGGGTGTTAATACCAACGGGAGTTGTCAAACTCCAATAGATCTATCAACTATATTCGCGTTCGCTTGGGTAAAACGTCCCAAATGATTAGATTCATGAATTTTGGTTATGTAATGATGGCTGTTAGTTTACTCGTGCAATAACCATAGCAAAGACTTGTATTTGGTTTTAAAGCATGTATCCCCCTCACAGGGTTTGTAAAACATTTAAAAAGCATTTAAAAGGGTGTGAGGCTATGAAAACTCACCTGAGTCTCGAGTTAATTATAGTAGGGGTTTAGACAACTCACTCACGTATCCTGGGGTAGTGCGGGTGTGCGTATTTCAAGTCTTAGTCTAGGTTTTCTTAACTAATTACTATTTAGGTTTTTATATATAACATAACACCGTTCGTGCCATTGTAATTCAGAAGTATATGACTCCTCACATGAAGCTCCCTACTATTGTATTATGTGATCAGCATAATACCGTTCGGGCCATCATAATTCAGAAGTTAATACTCCTCACACAAAGTTCTCTATTAATGAGTTATGTTGTTATTAGGGTTTAGTTATAACATAACAGTGTTCAGGCCATCATATCTCAGAAGTATATGCAATAATCGTTCGAGGAGTCAGGGCACTTTAATTCGTAAACGCAACAAACTCGTCAAAATGAAATATCCACATAGTACTCCTTGCATGAAGCTCCCTAGTATTGTGTTATGCTTCTAACTTAAATAGGTTTTTATATTTTATGAAAATAGTCCATTTTTACCCTTTATATATATATATATATATATATATATATATATATATATATATATATATATATATATATATATATATTTACGTTTTCTACCCTAAACTTATAAACTTATAACAAATATGCATATAACTTTCTAACTAATGCATATTTAGTCCCTAAACTATCATATTTTAAAGAAATAACACATATAGTTCCTAGATTATACTAATTTCTATTATTTACTCTATTTACCCTTATATTTATACTATTTGAAGTTTTAGTCCTTTTAGTTTTATATTTGTTTTATTAGTTTATTTTAAGGTTTAATATATTGCAAATTTAGTCCTTACACTAGTATCTTCTAGGAAATGTCAAAAACAGTCCCTAGACTTTATAGTTTCAGGAATTTACAATATATACCCCTATGCATGTAATATTTTGCAAAACTAGTCCTAAGTGTATATAATTCTAATTCTAGCATGGGAATCTAGTTTCTAAGCTTATATCTAACTCATATAAGTTCAAATAAGCCACATAATGCAATTTATATCAAGTAAATAAACTATATAACACATAAGCATGTAATTCGATCTAAAACTAGGGTTACGAGAGCAAACATGCGTGCATGGCAATCTACTAACTACCTAAGGCATATACTAAGTATCTAAATCTATTCTAAGACTATCTAGACGTAAATTAAAGGTTACCTAGGTTGGGAGAGGGTTGAACTAAGGTTCTAGGGTTTCTAGGGTTTCCTTTTGGCTCGTACGACTCAAATCCACAACAAAACCAACCAAGGCCTTGCTACTCATTTCCTACAGCTTATAACTACTTGGTACTACAGAAATATGAGGTAGAGAGGGAAAGGAGAGGTGTGAGGAAGAATGAGAGGAGGAGGAGGTATTTATAGGGCTCGACATAGGCGGTTTGGGTGAAATGGCTGTCTAGGTGTCACGACGGGGGAGGGGTGAGCAAGCAGGGCTTTGGGGTGATGTGGTGAGGCTAGGAGGTGACAAGGATGAGCTATGGTGGTAGCTAGGGGGCTGGGAAAGGCGGTTGTGGTGGTTATGAGCCGAGGGAGTCGGTTGGAAGAAAGGGGTGACAAGGAGGTGATGCCCCTCCTAGCTTGGGTGCTTGGAGGTGCTAGGGTGCTAGCTTATTCATATTAAGGTGCTAGGATGGTTGCTTGTTCATATTAAGGTGCTTAAGTAGTATAGTTTAGGTGTTTAAGTCTAATTTTTATCTAGTTTAGGGTTTTATCTATGTTTTAGTATCTTAATTAAGGTCCAAATGATGTTTAGTAACTATTAGTAGCTTATACTAAGTGATGGTATCTTATGGTAAAGTTTTAACCTAGTTTCGGGAAGTTATGACCTAATTAAGGTTTTGTGCTTATATGACTTGTACCTAAGTTTCTAGGGGTTGTACTATATCCTAAGGGTTCTAATATATCCTAAGGTATCTATTTTAACTTATATCTAAGTCCTTAGCATTTTGCATGTAAGTTCAGATAGGCAGTTAGGGTTTTAAAACTAATTGGAAACACGTAGGTGCATTTAGGGTTTTCTAGCAAGTATAGGGTATTATAGTACTATTTTTCTTAGTGAAAATATGTTTATTACCTTGACTTGACATACTGGGATGTTTACATCAAGTAAACATAGTAGTGGTTGGCATAGGTGGATACGTGAGCTTGTCTGAGGGTTAGTTAGGTTATAATGGTATATTAAAGCAAAATTTTAACTCGAGAAAATCCTATAGGCATTTCTAATCCTAGTGTGCTCTAATAAGGGCCTAAGTTAAGTTAGTAAGGCATTTCTAATCCTAGGGTGCTAGTGAGGGCCTAAGTTAAGTTAGTAAGGTATTTCTAACCTATGGGGAAGTTAGTGGTTTGTGACACTTAAGCATTTCTTTAATGTATTTAGATTTATTAAAGAATATTCCATCATCTAATTGTTTTATTTGAAGTCCAAGGAAGAAGTTAAGTTCGCCCATCATGCTCATTTCAAACTCGTCATGCATGATTTTAGAGAATTCATCACACATGTCTTGACAAGTAGAACCAAATATATTGTCATCGACATATATTTGGATGATTATGATGTTTAAATCTTTCTTATTGGTGAAAAGAGTGTTATCTACTATTCCCATTAAGTATTCATGTTTAATGAAAAAAAAAGCTTTTAACCTACCATACCAAGCTTTAGGAGCTTACTTAAGACTATATAAGGCTTTCTTGATTTTATAAACGTGCTCTGGTTTCTCAAAGTCAATGAATCCTGGAGGTTGTGATACATATACCACCTCATTGATGAAACCATTTAGTGTAACAATTCGCATTTTTGGATTACTATTCATTTTTACTATTCACTATTACTATTCACTTTTTACTATTCACTTTCACTATTCACTCCTGAAATTTTTATTTCATATTCTCGTAAGTTAAACTATTTTAATGATAATCCGAGAGTTTGACACTCGTCGGATCATTTCTGCAAAAATCACGAAACCGTGTCCGAGATTTACTTTTAGGTTTAAACGTCATTCCAGCATCCCGATATGTCCATAAAACATTATAAACAATAGAAATATGATTTTCTCTCATTTTACGACAATTCCAAAAGTTTTGGAATTTTACGTTTTCCAGTTCAGCGTTTTACGCGAATTACGTGTTTTAGACCCGCGTTTCCAGTTTTAACAGCGTTTAAGCAACCTGATAGAACTTATCACTTATTAAATATGCTAAGATAGGTTATAGTAATAAGTTCTAACATATTTATAAGTTTCATATTTTTAGGATACCCGATTTTAAGTTTCATGACTTAACGACTTACTGTTATCGATTACCGAGACCAAAACTCACTCCGTAACTTAGATAATACCATGACTACTCATCTAGTCACCCTAGACGAGCCTTGGCCGACTATAGGGAGGGGATTCATCACCAATGTGGCTTAATCCTAAGTCTTGATCTCCTAGATGCATACCATGTGTATTTAGGAAGCAAATTTGATAACTACTACCTAAAATATCCTAAGTCTTTAACCTCCTCAAGGAAACTTCCTAGGCACCTTCCTAACCTCCTCTTCATGCTATAAATACAAGGCTAATCCCTTCTTTTCTCTTCATTCCAAACTTCCAACAACAAATCCATAAACCATGATCCTTTGATTTCTAAGTTATAAGTTACATACCAAAGTTGAAGGCATAGTTAGTCTCTACATGAATCAAGAGTTTGTTTGGTGATTCCATGGTTGAATTAGGAGCTACAAAAGATGTTAGTGGCTGAGGTTAAATGCTTTTCACAAGGGTTATGTAAAGGTTAGCAAGGGTTTGCAAGAGTTGTGGTGAAGGGTTTGCAAGCATAGGTTTAGTGTCGTAGTTCATACTTGACTTCCTTTCTTTTGAAAGCCAAAAGTTGTAAGAAACCCTAATACACTTTCTTGCTCAATATCATTTTCATGCTTATTATATTTCATTCATGCTATATATGGTCTTTGTATTGTGTTCATGATGTACAAAAATCTTTAAAACAAGTTAAGAATACTATATGTTAACTTATGTTAAGTAATCAAGGAAACTAGTGACTTATATTGATAACCACGACCAAAATAGAGTAACCATGATATGAGACACTTACCTAAAGTTAAATAGGGTTTTAAAAGAAAAACATAGCAATTTTAATCACCTAAAACGAGTACACAAGTCAAAAGTTATGGCCAAAAGAAGTTAGCGAAACCAAAACGCCGAAACTGCCTGAAAACAACCTGTTAGCATTCTGACCTTTATGGAAGTGACACTTCTGGTCCGATTCATCAAAAAGTTAAAACACGAAAGTTGTCCGGAACGACGTTTTCGTTCAGGAATATAGAAGCTCGAGCCCTGAAAACGCTTTACGAGTGATATTTCTCTTCAAATTCTTAACAGCCCAGTTTTATACCAAATGACCATGTAATAGTTATGATTAAATGAAACCAAGAGGTCTAATGACCTAAAGCCAAGACCACAACCATGTCTAAGGCCAAGGTTGAGTCTCAAGACCATGGAACAATGACCAAGGCCACGGCAAGGCCATGACTAAAGATCATATAAACTTACCTAGGCAAAAACATGAACTAAAGAGTTAATGGAAATATAAACATCCAATTTGGATCTACTCCATCAAAATAACCATGAGACTCATTGTAATAACAATCTTCATCCAAAAGTAAAATTTCCTAAGTTTATTCAAATATTGGACATGTAACTTTTCGGATCAAAACTTTTATATATATATATATATATATATATATATATATATATATATATATATTATCAAATACTACAATAGTAGGGAACCTCATGTGACGGGTTCATTAAGTAAGCCGTCGAGATGAGTTGTGGATTTACGAATTAAAGTGTCCTGGCTCTTCGAACGTTTACTACATGACCTCTGAATTATGTCGGTCCGAACGTTAGTAAGCGATATATAAAATATACATGTTTCATAAACCATTTCTTTTCAAAGACTTACAATATACTAAGTACTACATCATGGACTAAATGCAAGACATATATAGGCAATTCTTCATATTCTTTACTCCAATCCTAAGTCGCAACATTCTATTATAGGTTGCTCGTAGAAACCTTCGCGATTCGTCCATCACATTCACTACTTGCTATATAACTTAAGGTGAGTTCATAGCCCCACTTTCCATTACTTAATTGTTTTACAAACCCTTGGGGGGAATACATGCTATTATTTTTCAACCGAACATAATGCTTTGAAATTGTATGCTACCTGATTGTTTTATTATTACTAAGTACCATCCTTGCTAAATCCAATATCCCTTATTATGAACCATTTAATCACTAGTAATAGTGAGCGCGAATATTGTGAATAGGCCTATTGGGATTGACGAATCCCATTTGTATTGACTAAGTTCAAACAAATGCACTATATTTGAGATTTAGGTATGACAGCAAAGTACCTACCGGGATAACTCCGCCGATTGATATTGGTACCCGTTAACGTTTTGGTGTTATGAACTTAGTATAATAATAATTGTTTTGTTTTCCAACCATGAGTATGAGTCTAATTAACTCATACTACCAACATATTGTGTTCAATCATTTAATAAACTCTATGAATTTCACTCAACCTTTGTGTTGACCTCTTAAGCATGTATTTCAGGTCCATGATGATCAAGGATGTCACAGAGGGGCACATATATTCAAGAGGGCTATAAATTTTATTATCTTTCAAAAACTCATCTTATGTAATTTGTAAACATGGAACCATTTGGGACCTCATTTTGTAATCTCTGATATTTATATAATTTGAATGATAAATCTTTTAAAACGACTCAATTAGAGTTCGTTTTCTATTATTATGACTGTTGTGCCGTCGAGTAACACCCAAGTTGAATTCCGCTGCATTCATGAATTGGGGGTGTTACAGATTGGTACCAGAGCCATGGTTATAGAGAAACGTGTCTAATTGAGACCTAAACTATAACCACACTCACAAGCAAAAGCATTTTTATAGCCTTTCACTATCCGTGTCTTCCATCCTCCAGACGATTATGGACTTATTAAGCATTTTATACTACACAAACATGTTAGCATATGGATATATGTACCCTTAGCATAATTGAGCATTTCCCCGTAAGTATTTTATACTACATGAACATATTAGTATATTGATATATACACTCGATTTATTTTCAATCATTTTATCTAAACAATGGACTAAACATATCTGTGTATGCCCATTCTAGGGCATTTCGACACAACCACATTCTCCCAATCACGTTCCTACTCCAACATTTTATGTCCAAGATATTGTAACGAATTACAATGGTCTTCCCTATTTCCCGGACATTGTATGATACAATGGTCTTAATCATTTATCAAATGTTTTGAGTCACACAATGATCTAATCTACTTCCCTAACATTGTGAATTGCACAATGGTCTAATCTACTTCCGAGGCATTGTGATTTGCGCAATGGTCTCTGGAATTATTCCATCACCTCACCAATATCATTTCATATGATATCAAAAACCCATCACAATCTATCGATTTCCAAATAGAAATATGATATTTCTAAAGGATAAACTAATCCATCATCTACAAAAGCTGAAGTTTCTCTACATTCATCAAACTTCAGCAACTTTCTCTACATTCATCAAGGTTTTCTTCTGAAACCTTCATCCTTAAAAGTGTGTGATCCTGGCCAAGTATGGACTTGCAACTGAATGGTTTGACATCGCCTTTGTTTAGTGGACAGTTTCTCAAAAGCAACGGACATATCACAAGTATACCTAATTTAGGTATTTGAAAATTTTATCGAACCTTGGCTAAATATAGACTAGTCACCTATATTTAACCTAGGGACAATGGAATATAGTCTGACTAACTATATTCAACTTAAAATTTTCAAATACTGAGAATAGTTGTAATAGGGTTATGTTCAGATTAATTTCCTACATGAACTCAATAAACCACCAGAATTCATTAAAACAATCTAGAGACACGATAGCGTCTTACCACTCAGCGAAATCTTAACACCTTATTTGTACTATCTAATTTCATTCTTGAAAGTTTTCATTTATAAGATAATCCGAACTACTATCTTGGGATAGTTATCAATTCTTCTCTTCATCCCATAGAAGTACTATACTGTTTAGGTCCTAAGGATACCATTCCGTCATAAACCTTTAAAATCTCTTAAAATTTTAAAGCAAACTTGACATCTCTACCAATATTAATGTTAAGCATACACTACATAATTTTGTTCATTAACATATCACATCATTATCTTCACAATCGTTACAACCACAAGCTCATTAACAGATCTTGATGCACTTTTAAAGCTCAAATCATCCTTAGTTACACCACAAGTACCCTCATCAGCTTTACAAGATTGAATATTCATTTTGTACTTTTGGAACACCAGCATCATATCGTAATACACTCCCTTGTAACTCACCGGCTAAGTATGAACGTTGTGTTGGGAATTCTTAAGTAGGATGATTTATAATTATTTGAATGGATTGGGATGCCTTTTCATTTAAATAAAGAAATTGTAAATCACCGAACCATTAGTTTATATTCCCCTATTTACATTGTTTGGGATGCCTCTCTATGTAAATAAAGAATTATAAACAAGTGGACTTATTTGTATCCGAAATAACATAAGGATGAAGTCAATAAACACTAGGTATAACAACAGATTACCTACTAGGCTATGATTGCAACTACTATCCCAATTTCCATTTATTCGATTCCTATGTCAATTGCTATTGATACTTGACAACTATATCAATTTCTATGTGATATTCAACTATATCAATTTCTATACAACTACTATATCAATTTCTATTAATATTCGACTGCTATATCAATTTCCTTTGATATTCGACTATTATTTGAATCTCTAGTAATATTCAACTATGTTATCAATCTCTATTGACATACCGTATTCTGAGACAAATCAAACTACATCACTGGTAATCACAGACTGTAGTCCTCATAAGTAACCACATCTCTTCATTGAGACCACTCCAATATATAACACATATAGAACTTCGGGACGAAGTTCCCTTAAGGGGTAGAGACTGTAACAATTCGCATTTTTGAATTACTATTCATTTTTACTATTCACTTTCACTATTCACTCCCAAAATTTTTATTTCATATTCTCGTAAGTTAAACTATTTTAATGATAATCCGAGAGTTTGACACTCGTCGGATCATTTATGCAAAAATCACGAAACCGTGTCCGATATTTACTTTTAGGTTTAAACGTCATTCCAGCATCCCGATATGTCCATAAAACATTATAAACAATAGAAATATGATTTTCTCTCATTTTACGACAATTCCAAAAGTTTTGGAATTTTACGTTTTCCAGTTCAGCGTTTTACGCGAATTACGCGTTTTAGACCCGCGTTTCCAGTTTTAACAGCGTTTAAGCAACCTGATAGAACTTATCACTTATTAAATATGCTAAGATAGGTTATATTAATAAGTTCTAACATATTTATAAGTTTCATATTTTTAGGATACCCGATTTTAAGTTTCATGACTTAACGACTTACTGTTATCGATTACCGGGACCAAAACTCACTCTGTAACTTAGATAATACCATGACTACTCATCTAGTCACCCTAGACCAGCCTTGGCCGACTATAGGGAGGGGATTCATCACCAATGTGGCTTAATCCTAAGTCTTGATCTCCTAGATGCATAACATGTGTATTTAGGAAGCAAATTTGATAACTACTACCTAAAATATCCTAAGTCTTTAACCTCCTCAAGGAAACTTCCTAGGCACCTTCCTAACCTCCTCTTCATGCTATAAATACAAGGCTAATCCCTTCCTTTCTCTTCATTCCAAACGCCCAACAACAAATCCATAAACCATGATCCTTTGATTTCTAAGTTATAAGTTACATACCAAAGTTGAAGGCATAGTTAGTCTCTACATGAATCAAGAGTTTGTTTGGTGATTCCATGGTTGAATTAGGAGCTACAAAAGATGTTAGTGGCTGAGGTTAAATGCTTTTCACAAGGGTCGTGGATCTCCACATCCAAAACATCTTTTATCGCCCTTGCTATATCTATCATCACGGGTCTTTTGAGGAGCTTTCTTTTCTTCCCGTGGTTGTCAAACATATCTACCTCTTCGCTTAAAGAACTTCTTGAAATCTATAACTGCCATGGCGTACTCCTCGTTTTTACTTTCCTAGCTTGAGTCTTCATCATCACTTGCTTCCTTTTTGGCTTTCAAAGCGAGCGATTTTCTTTCAACTTTGCTCTTGACTATCTCGGAATCGTTTTTGATGATTAACTTACGGACTTTTTGATTTCCAATGAGCTCATCTGATGATAGTGAAGCTAAGTCTTTAAATTCCTCAATTGTCGTGACCTTTGCTCTCCACTTCGGGTGTAATGCCCTGAGAAATTTCCTAACACAACTCTTGAAAGAAACACCTTCATCAAGTGCCTTTAGACTAGTAATAATAGTATTGAATCTAGCAAAAGCACTATCTATAGATTCGTCTTCAGGAATGACGAATTGTTCATATTTTTGAACCAAAAGATCGATCTTATTATCTTTGACTTGATTATTACCTTGATGAGTGACTAACAAAGTTTCCCAAATATCTTTAGCCGTATTACACATGAAGATTCTTTGAAATTCCTTTTTATGTAAAGCGTTGTAAATAACCATTTTTGCTTCATCATTTTTAGCCATTTTTTTTTTAAGATTTTCACTTTGTTTATCATAAGGAATAATTTCATCTTGTTTGGTTTCCGGGTTTTGTTCAATAGGTTGAAAGTCACGCATAGTAATAACATGCCAAAGATCAAAATCTATTGATTTCACATAAGTTTCGAATCGAGTTTTCCAATAAATAAAGCTATCAGCTTCGAAAAGTGGTGATCTTTGCATAGATTGCCCTTCTTGATATTTTCCGAAATCCATTGATCGATTCAAGTTTTAAAATACAATATACTTTAAAATTCTTGAGTGACGTGTCTCTAATACCAATTATAAAAAACTAGAAGGGGGGATCATAGTTTTACCGTTTTTATTTACGTTTTAGAAAATTTCCTTTTACAAGTTTGTTTTAATAAAACCTTTCGATTCGATCTTTATGTGATATCAACTTGTCAACAAATAAACATAATAATAACTAAGTAAGAAAGATAGGGAAAGAAACGATCAAACCAGGACACGAAGATTTATAGTGGTTTGGCTACGAAGCTCACTCTTCGCCCAACTCCACTCCTCGAGTCTCACACTCGAGAGTTTCACAAACACTATATCAACACGCTCCCTTATGGCGGAACAAACCATACACAAACTTACACCAAGTTTAACGACACTAAGCCAAATGTCGAGTCCTAATCTTAGCTAAAACCAATCTACACTAAAGCCCACGTGGCTACACACCTCGTACCAACACGATGGCACGAACCAACACAACACACAAACTGGAGCTTGCACACAAGTCCAATTACATACAAGAATCAAAAGATAAGAATGAGAGTTTAGAAGAGATCCGTAACAACGACTTCAGAGGTGAAGGACTTTTCTTCAACACTCCATTTCTTGACGACCACGAGTGTTCTTCTCTTACACTTTAGAGGAAGTATGGATGTGATCACTTGTAACCAACTTAGAACTTGATAATGTGATCAAAGAAGATTATTTGGAGTGATTTTTGAAATACAGAAAGTTTCAGTGCATAAGAAAGAGAATAGTTTAGTATTTATAGACGTCAAGAAAGAGAGTGGCGGTCCCTTAAACATGTGACTGTCCTTTATCACTAAGGGATCGTCAGCCAAATAAGGGACCGTCCCGACAGACGCCCCCCTTTTTGTCCTGACGTGATGAAGGTTTATCTGGTGAAAAATTCCTGTCGGTTTTGAGCGGGAAATATGGCTATTGCAAATTTGAAATTTAAACTTATTTTCTTAATAAAACATTTCTTCTAATTATACAACAATACTTTTGTAAAAATGTTTTGTCATATGAAAATGTGAAGTTTAGATGAAAAATATGTTCTTTGATCACATACAAAAGTTGGTAGCTGTTTATACATACCTTAAGTGATGTTGAAACCGAAAACGAGTTTTCTCGATTAAAAACCGATTAGTCATAGTTTTGCGTAACGCTTCTTTATATTTTGTGATTATCAAAACTAGTAGATACCGAATAATGCAAATAACGTTTTTGACATTATTTGTATTAACAACCTACGTCTCCACCAAAGCCCAAAAGTCGTGGTAAACGAAAGTCGAAAAAATCCAAAGAACCAATCGAAAATGTTTCCGATGATGAGAGGGAAATTCCCGAATTACCAAATTCGTGTTGGCATTTTACCAAGGAAAGAATTCTTGCAAAGTGTTATGTGGCCGCTACCGAGGATTCACAAGTCGGCCATTCACAAGCGCGCGATACATTTTGGCAACGTGTACAAAATGAGTTCAATAAACTCAATTATCAAAAAACGCAACTGAGATATGATACAAGGCAAATGGAAAACGTTGAACTATGATTGCACAAAGTTCAACGCGTTTTACAAATGTGCGAAACGGGGCATAAAAAGTGGGGAAGGTGAGATGGATATCCTTAAACGGGCGAAAGAAATGTATCGTGACAAGCACAAATCGGCGCCGTTTAATAACGAGGAGGCTTGGGAAGTTTTGTGTGCTCGTAAAAAATGGGACTCGCCGGATCCGCTTGATTTAACCGGCGATATCCCAAGCCAAACAAACGAAGCTTTGTTTTGTCATGATGAACAACCACGCCCCATGGGTAAAAAACTTGCTTCGAAGAAAGCCAAATCCAAGAGAACGACAAGTACCGGGGGAGCGAGTACTGGAGGATCTTTTTCGTTAATCAAATTCGGGGAGGCTATGCAACAAGAGTATCGTATAAAATGGGAAGACGCATCCAAGGCGTATTGGGCGGCCGCGAAAAAGATAGAACGATAACAATGTTGGATGAGATGAAATTTTTGTTGCTTGACACTGCCGGCGAGGATCTCCAGATCGTGGATTGGATCAACGCAGAAAAGGACCGAATCATCCAAAAATATGGCTTGCAACCTCGTCACTAAATTTAATTGTATTTCGTAATTTTCATTATGTCATAGGTTTTTTTTTTATTATTATTATTTTTTTTTAAGTTTTATATTGTTATATGTTTTAAGAATTAATGTTATGTTTTTTTTAATAAATGAAGTGCTAGTTTTAGTTTAGGGGTTTTTGATTAAAATCAACCCTCACAGTCTCACATAGTCAAACCCACACTACGTACATCCATATCCCTCAAATCACGCTATCTCACAGTCAAAATATCTACAGTCTCCATAGTCCATACACCATCATGTCATATATATTCTCTACGAGTGCATGCTTGTACTTGAACTAAAGAGATGGCTGTACACATCATGTACAGTATGATATACATATGAACAAAGGGAAATGATTTGCACACATCACTAATTGATTGGCACACTCCAATTCATGCATGCCAGACTTGTACTGTATTAATTTTCTGCATTAATTACTTGTACAGTTGAGTGTGCAAATAAAAAGTTGGAGTGTGCCAATCATCTCCCATGAACAAATAAACAAGAGTCCAGTTATTTTACAAATCAAACATTCGTCACATATAAAGGGACTCATCCTTATCATCCATCTAAAAAGGAAATCAATGGTTGAGATTAAAAGCATTTTATTATTTCACACATTTTTTATAATTTAAATACCTCTTAAACCGTTAATCGTTAAGCGAAAATAATTACACTATCGCGACGGGCATTTAATTATCTTTCTATAGACGGGCACTTTGATATACTTTCGCAAAAAAAAAAAAAAAAAAAAAAAAAAAAAATTATTTTTTTCACGTTTTTTTTTCGTGGCCGAAAAAAATCATATATGATATTACATATCATATCATATATGATATTACATATAATATCATATATGATATTACATATCATATATGATATGTAATATCAGATATGATATGATATGTAATATCATATATGATTTTTTCGGCCACGAAAAAAAAACATGAAAAAAATGAAAAAAAAAAATTGTCAAAAATATATCAATTAGCCTATCTATAGAAAGATAATTAAATGCTCGTCGTAACGGTATATTTTTTTTCGCTTAACGATTAACGATTTGAAAGATATTAATATTTGAAAAAAAAAAGATGAAAGTGGGTTTTTTAAATTGTTTGGATTAATCTCATCCATTAGATCAAATAAAGATGGAGGGAAGACGGATGGTGGAGATTAGTCCCTTAGTATGTAAAAAAAGTTTGGTCCTCAAATGATCTTATATCAATAAACAAATCGGTTCATAAATAAATAAATAAATATATAATGGGTTTGTTGCAGGACAAGCTGCGTTGAAAGCGGAATCGAGCACACGAGAAGGCTTGTTTAGAAAATCAACATGTGTTTATCGCTTTTGCTTTTGATACATTTGGTTTCCTAGCTCCGGAGGTAAAAGAGTTTTTGACTAGGGTACAAAGCGTTGTGCAAAGTAATTCGTCGACTCTTAAGAAACAAAACTTCATTTTTAGTAGGATTGGGTTTGCTATCCAAACGGGGGTTGCGGCGCAACTTGTTGCTCGCTTGCTTGCCATCTTATTGTAATTGTTATTTATCCACATGAAAATAAAAATAGTAGAAAAATAGGCAAAAAAAAAAAAAAAAAAAAAAAAAAAAAAAAAAAAAAAAAAAACTAGAGACCATTATAAAACACCAAACCCTAAAAAATATATATATAACATTTTTTGCATGTACAATAAGTTTGTTAAAATGAAATACAAGTTTTGAGAAACAATATGATATGCCTAGCACCTCACTTGAGCTTGTTGTCGATATTGGTTCTTCAAAAATTGATAGTTGAAAGAGATGAACTCGGTGCCAAAAATACTAACAAAAGAATGGCCAAAAATCATTGTACAACCAATAGCTTTATGAAAGGCTACTAACTAGCCGCTGTGTGTGTGTGTATATATATATATATATATATATATATATATATATAGTGTAACTTTATTTTCAGAACCCTGTTAAGTGCGGGAACTGCGAGAACTCCAAATTTGCATTAGAAAACATGCATGTTCATATAAAACATTTATGTTTTCTTACATACACCTTAATACGCATACCTGCGTAACATACATGTTCATATAAAACACTGTTAAGTGAACATATCAATGCAAAATGGTTTTATATGAACATGTATGTTACGCAGGTATGTGTATTAAGATGTATGTAAGAAAACATACATGTTTTATATGAACATGCATGTTTTCTAATGCAAAATTAAAGTTCTCGCAGTTCCCGCACTTAACAGGGTTCTGAAAATAAAGCTCCCCTATATATATATATATATATATATATATATATATATATATATATATATATATATATATATATATATATGAAAGGGATTCAATAGGAAAAATAATTAAAATAAGAAGGGTAAGAAATAATTCTAACCACACATTTTAATTTGAGAGGGAAAATTTGAATGAAGATACATCCATTTTTGTAGGTGCATCTAAAATGTGTGGTTGTGATTTATTCTTATTCTTCTCATTTTAAGTTTTCTTCTTATTTGATCTTATATATATATATATATATATATATATATATATATATATATATATATATATATATATATATATATATATATATATATATAAAAAGTTTTTTGAATTTCATAAGTCCCAATTCTGACGTCATATATTGACGTCATTAATACACGCGTCATCTTTGTAGATTGGGAGACTAAGTTATTATGTATTTATTTATTTTTTAAATATTTTGTTATGAAACAGATTGGTTTAAGAAAGGGTTCGAGCTCTTTTTATGAGGCTCGTGCTGTTGGCTTCACTGAATACTCTAGCAATCTTGGAGATATTTACCTGACCATTGCCGGAAGTGACTTGGTTTTGCTCTTGATATCTTATTCAACTCAGGTTAGTCGATCATGCTAGATTTCAGTTTGTCCATTTTAGTTTTTTTAATAAAGCGATAACCAATTTCTCTTTTTTTCATTACAGGCTGATAATTATGAGAAAATATTCTCGCACATGAAGCCAAACAGCCTCCTTGGACTTTCCCATGGGTTTCTTTTTGGTCATTTGCAATCAGTCTGCTCTGATTTCCCCAAGAACATCAGCATAGTTGTTGTGTGTTCCAAAGGAATGGGTCCATCAGTGAGAAGGCTTTATGTTCAAAGAAAGGAGATTAATGGAGCTGGAATCAATGCAAGTCTTTTTGTCCATCAGGTTGGTTACATACTTCTGTTCTGTTGATGTTGTGACTAACGGGTTGAAAATATTTAACAAGCACTTGATACATGCTTGCAGGATGGTGATGGGAGAGCCACTGATGTTGCGCTTGGATGGTTTGACGCCTTCTTACCCCTTTTTTTATAAGTACTTGATATATGTTTACAGGATGTTGATATATGCTTAGGTGGTATGACATCATCTCAACCCTTTATTAAGAGGTACTTGATATACGCTTGCAGGATGTTGATGGGAGAGCCGCTAATGTTGCGCTTGAAGGATAGTCTCTGTTTTCTTATGGAACTTGGGTGTTTTATCTATGTATACATTGTTTGGCTTAACAACAGGTAAATTTGAGCTATTAATTTTGAATGGGTCGATTTAATTAGACAGGAAAATTTAAAACGGGTCGACCTGACCCATTCAACATCGTCGATAAATGAGCTGTTTTGAATAGTTACTTAACCCATCAACACTCTTCGTCGACGTTTGCGGAAGCATAAATCATAGAACACAATGTTTTTCTACTACTAATTAGCCATGTTTCATTCCATCATTAAATGATGAAATCGTTTTTACAGCCACTCGTAGCTATAATATCTTTTTATCTATTTAAAAAAATTGCTATTAGACACATCTCACTTTCATGGTCACACAATATTCAGTTGTTACTTTGTGCACCAACCAAATTGTATATGAATAGGTTTTAGCGTTCAGTTAGTATCTTTTATTTCACAGGTACCTATCATTTCCACTTCGCTTATAGGTTCAATGGAGTTTATTGTCTTTAACTAACATGCTTTGGTGTTTCCTTTGCCCTTTAGGTTTAGGGTCCGTGATCAGAAGAGAAGAGAAGAAAAGAACATAACTCATCACTCTTATGTGTGCTTACTTATTTATTACCTATATGACTTATAACTGGTTTCAGGCCAAATTCATTCTTACCTAACGTGTAGTACTGACAGTAGTATATGTCAAGTTATTGTTAACATATACATCTATCTTATGTGTTCATGTTTGTATAATGCTTCATTTTCTACTTTGTGTCAAAGTCAAAGTGTCAAACCATTTATGTACAGCAATAATAATGTTACTCTTACAACAGTTACAGTTGCGTAAGTTTTATTTCACCACCATTCTAGATTGTGTATTTATTTATATTCATCCTAATAGAAAACATTTTTATTGCCACCCGCGAAACCCGCGGGTCTATAGTCTTGTGTATATATATATTAGGGTAAAGATCATATAAAAAGACAAATTTTCGTAAAAAGAATAAAAATAATTTATTTTTTTTAAAGTTCTTGAAAAATTTCACAAGATCGGGTATGTTGGTGTATGAAAAAGTTTTAAAGAAAGTTTATCTAAAAGTGGATACTTTATCCGAAAAAGTTATAAAAAAATACGTTTGTGCATTAAATCATTTTTTTTGCATCGAAAATTCATTTTTGGACCCAACTTTTTTTACTTTTTTCATCAAAATAACATTGTGCATCTAACTAAAACAAGTTAAAAATTTTGTGCAATAAATTTTTTTGCGCATTAAAATTCGTTTTTTTTTTGCATTAAAAAAAACGTATAAAAACTCAAAATTAGAAAAACTTCTTTCACAAAAGTTATATGCACCAACATACCCGATCTTGTGAAATTTTTTTAGAATTTTTCGAGAACTTTTTTTAAAAAAAATTCTTTTTATTCTTTTTACGGATATTCGGATATTTGTCTTTTTATTTTAACTTTACCCCATATATATATATATATATAGGGGAGCTTTATTTTCAGAACCCTGTTAAGTGCGGGAACTGCGAGAACTCCAATTTTGCATTAGAAAACATGCATGTTCACATAAAACATGTATGTTTTCTTACATACACCTTAATACACATGCCTGCGTATTAGGGTGTATGTAAGAAAACATACATGTTTTATATGAACATGCATGTTTTCTAATGCATAATTGGAGTTCTCGCAGTTCCCGCACTTAACAGGGTTCTAAAAATAAAATCATTTTGCATTGATTTGTTGCACTTAACAGGTTTTTATATGAACAAGTATGTTATGCATGTATGTGTATTAAGATGTATATAAGAAAACATGCATGTTTTATATGAACATGCATGTTTTCTAATGCAAAATTAGAGTTCTCGCAGTTCCCGCACTTAACAGGGTTCTAAAAATAAAGATACACTATATATATATATATATATATATATATATATATATATATATATATATATATATATATATATATATATATATATATATATATATATATATATATATATAAAAGATCGAGTTGGCGTATTTCCATATCACCAAATGAGGAATGCACCAACTTAATCCATGCCGTCTAACTTTTCAGTTTTTATCATATATGCCATCCATCTATTAGAACAAACTAATATGCCACTAAGCATGTGTTTGTTTACAGTTACACCAACTTCGCCAAAATTTATGTCAGAAATTGTATCAAACCAAAAGAATGAGCTTAAAACTAACATTACGAAAATAATGTGGATAGAAAAATAGACGTGAAATTTCAGTTTTATCTATCTAAAATCACATTCATGCTTTAGAGTAACATCTAATATAAAGGTATTATTGGTATTTCACGCATATTTTTTTTGTTGGTATTTTTTTTAGTATGCTAGAGTTTGGTTCATCATTTTTATTTGTATAGTTTTGGAGAATAAATTTGACCGGTATTGATGTAAACGAAAACAAACATATAGTTCGGTAGCCTATAAGTTGGTTCCAATAAATTGGTGGTTTAAATGTAAAAAATAAAAACTTGGGCAGCATCCAAATACTTTAACCCAAAAATCTATATAAGTTATTAGGCTTACTTAAAATTAATAACGCGACCCCTTTTCTTCTCTGACGCTTCACATTCTTCTCTTATGCAACTGTTCCACCGAAAAATACTCACTTTGGCTCAAACTAAAACAGAAACAAAAAAAAATTGAACCACCAAAAATCGGTTGATTTGTTGATCAACGTTGACTTTGTTAGCCGATTTGGCCCGACTACTACTAGGCCACTTTTTACAAGGTATTAAAGCATAATAGTACATTCTCTGGCAGAAACTACTTAAGTGGGGTTTGGTTCGTGAATTTGAATAACCGGAATTTAAAAAGCCTTAAAATGTTTGGTTTCATGATATTTTGAAATTTGTCATTATGTTTATTATTGCAATTTTTTAAAGAGTGACGGACAGGGGTGTTAAAAAACCCAACCCGACCCATTTAAGCCTATTCGGGTCAGGTTACTTAGGTCAAAAAAATTATTCGCATTGTTTGAGTCAACCCACGTAATCTGAATACTTAATAGGGTCGGGTATCGGGTTTGAAATTTTTGATAAATCGAGTTTGAGTCGACTCGATTGACACAAATAAATATTTTTTATAATTTTTTAATATAATTTTTATAAATATTCTATTTAAATGAGTAAAAAATAGCATTTTTATTATTTTTTACTCATATTTAGGTTGCCTCTAGCCCGAACGGACCCGACCCGAATTAACACGAACCCGACTAACATGAATTCAAATAGAGTTAGGTTCGGGTATGAATTTTTTAACCTTGACTCGACTTTAACCCGACCCGAAATGACCTAAACCCGAACAACCCACCGCCCGATTAACACCCCTAGTGACAGACTTTCTTTAATTTAAAAAAAAAAAAAAAAAAAAAAAAAAAAAAAAAAAAAACAACAAGAAAAAAAGTTTAATTAAAAAAATTCAAGTAAATTAATGTTCCTCACTTTTTTGAGACATTATACCAAACATAATATTTGAAAGGAAATTAAAATGCAAATTCCATGAAATTCCCGATACACCTCAATAAAATCTGTTGCGCCTAATATTTTCCATTCTATCACATTTGTACGTTCTTTTTCGCCCTTTGACCAAACCATGACTACGCAATCTTTAATTTCATATTGATATCCATTTAAATAGGTCTATCCATCCCAAAATTATCTTCTGACGAAAACTACACAATTTAAAAACTACAGTAATAAATTAATAAACAAAATAAAAATAAAAAATTATCCGTTATCTTTTTTATTTTAGCAAAATAAGAATTTTATACATTCATGGTGGCTAATTAATTTGATGTAACAAAAAAGAAACGTAAACAATTAATTTAGGACATAGGCTATGTTTCCTAAAAAATAGCAAAGCCCACAGCTCTCATGACAAACGAACACTAAAAATCAAAAAGCTCATTGTTCACCGCTCATTGCCCAAAAAAACTCCAAAAAGCTTTGTGCTAAACATAGCCATACACTTAACACTTTCCGGCATGACAGAATTAAGCTGAACTCTTGCCGAACTATAGTACTCATATACCAAGAAGCAAACTTCTATAAATGAGAAGAATGTATTTTTTACAAGACATACAAAGATAGGATTTAGTAAACAGTTTAGGCTCTATCATGCAAGGGAATGTAGTTGTGCTATTATGACTTAACCACACATATTCTATCAAACATTATGATTAACAAGAAGTTATGAGCCATTGATTCTAGTCGTTTTAAACCAAAATAACCAACAAAACACAAATAAGTGATTTAAAACATAGCCTGCGACCAACATAACAGATTCGCATTATAACCTACACAAAATGTGTTTATGTGAGATATGAATAATGATCGAGCACAGAAACTGAAATGACCAACAGCTGTTTGCAGGTGCAAAAAGAGAACCAAAGTGTCACTAACTACAGAACTTAAGCAACCTGTTTTAGATTCAAAAAGCAACGCCAAAACACCAATTCACCTTTCTTCATAGCATATCATCCAACATCTCAGGCAAGTCCTCAAGATTAGAATCTTCATCATAAGCTGTAATAAAAGTTGGTGAATCCATGATCATCAGAATCAGACTGATTGTGCCCACATTCACTACAACACAGGTGAGAACACAGGTCAGCAAACGGGCAACAACCATCATAAGTATCATATTCCCAAATATATGGATAGCCATCAAGAGAAGCAGGGGGCAGTTTGAGATGCTTAATCTGTTGTGAACATCTTTTTTCCAAGTCTGCATCTGCGTGTAAATCAAGGTTAAAGCACATACGCAGATCAAGTGATTCAAGGTGACGACAACCATCCAAAAGAGCCTTCAGTCCAATATTCGAAAGTCCGTCTCCAATAAGTTCAAGGTGCCTTAACTCAGGTAAATTTTTCCCAATAGCTTTAGCTAAAGTATCCCATGATACTTCATCCACATGTTGAGGAGGATCTATATTCACTTTTAGAATCTTTAGCAATGGGCAATGACGTCCAAGAGTTTTAACAGAGTATTCTGAGAGTCCAGCTGTTTGGTGAAGGCTGAGTTCCTCCAATGATGAGAATTTCTTCAAAGCTTTGGTCCATGTTTCATCCTTGTTGCTATCCCAATATGCAATTTCTAGACGTTTCAGGTTACTTGCTCTGTCAGCATAAAAACATGAACATTTGAAAACATTACATAATATAGTGGGTATGGGAATTCTAGCCAATAAATTTGTGGGTCAAATATCATTAATTATCAGATATATAACAAAAAAAAGAACATGAACTGCTAGTACTTTCCTTCAGCAAATCAAAATACTATGTAATGACCAACATAATAATTCAATCATAAAACTTCAATTAGCAATATTATACAAGCAATGATAGTTACGAACAATGAACAGTTATAGAATTGAATATGTATCAGAAAGAGATATAATCCAAAGGAAATTTTATTCGCTTAGCAATAAACTACAAAAATAAGTACAGACTCAATGTCGTCGATAAAAATACTAAAAATAGACACACTTACAAAAATGTGAATATGTCCAAAGGTATCTTCACTAATCAATTTCGTCCTCAATTCTTTGTTCAAATAATCTAAAACTTATAATTTCTAAATAGTTAAACCCTCAAAATTTTGTAACTAATCAACTATAGAAATACTTTTAAGGACGTAAACAGCATTTTTAACATAAATATATATTAATCTTACTGCACGCTATAATTATAGTCCAGAAAGAATAGAACATAGCAAATAAAATTGGAACAAAGAGTCAAGACTGATACCTTGAATACAAGGCTCTTTAAAAACTCATTAAAACTTATTTATAAACTTAGCATAAATTTAATCCAAAAGGTCAAAGGCATGGATCAATATACTTCTAATGAAACTAAAAAGAACTTGGTCTTCATGTTGCTGAATGCAAACATACACTACACGCCATAAACACAAATCAACTTAGCATCATGTGATGGATAAATAAGACTTAAGTGCATCTTTGACAGTTAAAATATGCACAAATGATCAACTACAACAGAGCTTGCATACCTGTTAGAAATATACTTAAGAACAGCATCATTAGCGAAATCCACAAGGGTGATGTCAACCAATTGACCTTGGCTTCTATCCACAGCTCTCATACACATCTCCCGAAGTTGAGGTCTTGTATGTGAACCTTGCGAATAACGCAAATGAATGACCTTCCACATAGCCGGGTCCTTGCTGATTTTACGCCAAGTAGTGCACACTTTCTGAGCATTCTCAAGTATGTCAACCGCACCAATTCTTTTGAGTATGTTGGACGTTAAATCCGATGGGAGATCCAACCAGTTCCTCTTTTTCGCTTTTGGAACAAGTTTTTGGTTATTGGCTTTTTTCTGATCAGACTTTGATGCACATAATCTGATCGGAGATAGCGTCTTTACTTTTGGAACTTGTTTGGGGCCATCGGCTTTTTTCCTGTCCATCTTTGATGGACATAGTTTGATTGGAGGTAGCATCTTCATTTTAACATGCAAAGAAGAATGGGAATGTTAAAAAGAATGCATTTAAATAAGTCTATATACCCAATTGCATAACATGCTTACAGAAAGCAAAACATGATCTACCTTCATATTGACCATACACATGAACATGCAACTTGACATGACTTAGTATACTAAACACTTGATGCTAATGACATAAATAGATCTCGAAAGCGGCAACATAGGGCAAAACTAGCAGAGAACAACAATGATGCAAACTTAAATGTAGATTCTACGACAGTTCTAATAGCTACTCGTGCATAATAACGAAACGCTTGTAACCAGCATGGTGGGGCAAGATGGGCGCTCGCCCAAGGTCTCCACAGCTCCACTCCAATTTTTTAAAACCCCAAACTTATGTCAAATATACTACGACAATAATAGTATCAATAATCATAAAGACACGTTTTATTTATCAACTATTTTTTTTGTGGGTTTCATTTTATTTTTTCACTAAAATAGTTAAGGGATAATTCCAAATTCACCCAAACTGCCTTTACTTTGAGGCCTCATTTTCAATTTTCGCGCTCGAGAACGGGCCGTGGTAGCTTGGGTAGAAAGAATACACAAAACCCTAACCTATTCGTTTAAATTAAATAATGCACCAACACACGAAACCCTAAGCAGTAAACCCTAAATGATCTCAAACCCATCTTCTATACAATACAATACAAGAGAATGACAATCAATAATCATGTTTATACATATTGGGCAGTAGCTATATTAACTGTAATTCATGTAAATTCAACCAAGATTGCATGCATATCTAAACACCAGGGGACCAATATATGAGAGAAAGAATTAACATATTATAAACCTAAAACAATAACTGAAACTTGAAGTGAACTCACGATCAAAGAAGATAAGAAGAAGGATCTTCTTGACTATCTCGGGCCTGGTTTTGGGATGATGAATAAGTCGGTTTGAGTTTATTTATAGAGAGAGAGTAATGTTAGGGCTTTCCACAAACCACTTTGAAACTCCAAAGTACCGCCAGTATCCCACGTAATCCCGCCACACTCCTCGTACTTTTATTTTGTTTTAACTTCTTT
Organism: Artemisia argyi; assembly: GCA_030686995.1. NCBI lineage: Eukaryota > Viridiplantae > Streptophyta > Magnoliopsida > Asterales > Asteraceae > Artemisia > Artemisia argyi. Next base: position 25,130,810 of record CM060696.1, read on the forward strand.
CTTTATATAAAAGATTTGCTCAAACAGATAGGGTGTTTGGTAATGAGAAATTTAGATAAATGAAATAAATAGGAGATTAGAAATTTAGAGAATAAAAATCAGTAGAAAATTTTAATTAATTATAGTGTTTGGTAACTATACAGACTTGACTCGAGAAATAATCAAATAAATTATTTTATCTGACAATGATTTTTTCCTTTTTTTTTTTTTTTTTTTTACAATATCTTGTGCGACGAGAAAAACACAAAATAAACAACTTATATATTACAATCAAACAAAACAATGATACATATTTGATTTCTTTCCAAAACAATTTCTCTTTTAAATTACTTGAATTTGCTCCATCATACTGTCACTACGACAAAAGAAAAAACAATTTTAAAGATTAAAAACACAATGATAAGGATAAATATTACAATCAATCTGGGTATCAACACTATGTGATTTTAAAATACTTTTTTGACTAATAAAGGATTTAATAAGAATATCTATTATGTCAAGTTCGTCAACAGATACACCTGAAAAATGAGATCTATGGTTTGATGAAGAAATGAAAGTTTTAAGAAACCCAATAATGAAATTATTGTTGATTGTTGATGGTTAGACTAAAAAAATGTAGGGGTGAGCAAACAAAACCGAAAAAACCGAAACCGAACCAAAAACCGAAAAAACCAAACCGAAAAAACCGACCGAAACTAAAAACCGATGGTTCGGTTTTTAATTTTTCAAAAACCGAAAAATACGGTTCGGTTTTGGTTTTCGTCCAAAAACCGAACCGTAAAAACCGAACCGAACCGATATTATTATATAATAATATATAATCAATACAATATGAATAAATAACTAAATAAATCAAATTTATAAATTAAAATTCATTTTTGGGTAGATTTATAATATATTTATCTTAACGTTTATGTTTATATGCATGTTTGTCGTGTCGTGTATTTACTTGATAATATATCAATAAATATATGACGATGATCATACTATGTGTATGTTCGCATGTGTGTGTCTCATCTATATTTGTGTAATTATAGAATTAGGCAATAAACATTATTCATTTATTTTGCTTAGATTGACAAAAAAAAATAAGAATAACAAATTTTCTATATAATACAAGTTTGTTGGTATAAATTTTTCATGCCCAAATATACATGGTTAAAAACCGAAAAAACCAAAAAACCGAACCGAAACCGACAATAAACCGAAAAAACCAAACCGCCAAAAACCGAACGGTTTCGGTTTTTGGTTCTATAAAAACCGAACATTTCGGTTCGGTTTCGGTTTTAGCCAAAAACCGACCCAAACCGAACCATGCACACCCCTAAAAAAATGGATGAGAAACGGAGGAATCATGTACAAAGATGTGACAACGGCTATGTTTGGCACGGAGCTTTTTTAGAGTTTTTTTGGGTAATGCGCTGTGAGAATGAGCTTTTTTTATTTTTGATGTTTGTTTGGCATGAGAGCTGTGGGCTTTGCTATTTTTTAGAAAAGCTCATTTTCCTAATGCTTCTTTATGAAGCTGTGAGCTTTTTTGTCTACTGCTCGCAGCTCACAGCTACTGCTCACTGCTACTGCTCAATGCTACTGCTCACAGCTACTTTTGCCAAACATAGTCAACATGTTATTTTAGAAGATTGGAAGGATACAATAACCAGAGGAAGGTGGCCACAAGATGACGGCGACGTTGCCGAAGATGAGAACGGAAAAGATGGTCTGAAATGTGATTATTGGAGGCTAGAGTTTCACACACTTTGGGTATGTTTGGCGAAATGGGCTGAGGCTGAGGCTGAGGCTGAGGCTGGGCTGTGACTTATATTATAAGCCGAAATTAAAATTTGTATTTTTATAAACTTGTTTGGCAAATGGGCAGGGGCTGGGTCTTATTATTGCAAAATTACTAAAAAGAACATAATTAAATGAGTTTTTGTATATGTTAAATATTTTTGTAGGTAAATAAGTAATTTATTATTCAAAAGCCCCAGGCTAAAGTTTTTAGCTCCTTTTATGGGGATAAAATTTTTAGCCGGCTTATATTATAAGCCCTTCCATAAGCTCCATTATAAACGAGACTTATTTTATTAGCCGACTTATTTTAAAAGCCCAAGCCCTGTAAGCCCCTTTGCCAAACATAGTCTTTGGAAGAATTAGGTAAAATGTGGATAGCAAGTGGTCCCGTCCTCTTATACATCTCTTTTTTTATTTAATATTTTTTTAAATAGTAGAAAAGCACGAAGAATTTAGAAAAGGGATCTATTTCCACATGAAACAAGTGTTAGAGTTTGTGGATAAATATTAATTTGCGTATGACTAGAATCGAACTTGAGATCTCAGGATTGCACACATTATAAATGAGAATTAAAGTATAATAATTGATATATATTAAATGTTATATATATATAATTATTTAAACACAAGAAATAGCTAATGGTCGCTAGTACTTAACGGAATTGAATAACGAACAAACGATAAGGACTAGAATGAAAATAGAAGACAAGAAGGTTTCGGAACACCCCAAAGGGGTGTATGGCCGGTCGAACAAGGGGGAGGGGAAACCCAACCCAAACCTAACTTGTTCTCTAAGTTTTTCATTCCATGTATAAACAACCCTAGGGTCAAAACTTTGGTACCTTTTGTGCACACACAAACCCTAAAAGTTTTTTCCTTCTCTTTGTTTCTTCCTTATTGTTGATCGACCAAACAACCCTAAGGGTTCTTTGGATCGAAATTTTCATAAGAAAATTTTGTGTTTTCGTTTACTAGCATAACCTTTTATTTGCTATTAATTTGTGTGTACAAGAATGAGGTAATTACTCACTATAGTAATTATCAAGGATCGAATAACTAAAAATGTAAGAGGTTATTCATTGATCCATCTTTGTACTAATTCAAGGTTTGTTGAAGAGATTCTTATTTAGCTAGAATCCAAAGGTACGTTCTTATTTAAGTTTATGTTAATCTTTTATATGTCATAGTTGATCCTTCGCTTCCGCATATGTGTCTACTTGTTTATATGATTGTCATGATATAATAATTCTAACAGTGGCATCACGAGCTTGCTATAACATGTAATTGATTACATAAAAAACAAATCTTTATTGTTTTAGATACATGTTAGTCAAATTTTTTAGATCTAGGGTTTAAAATTTTCGAAACCCTAAATATTTGCGGGGGGGGGGGGGGGGGGGGGGGGGGGTTGATCACTCCTTTATCCAAATTAGGGTTTGTGGTTTAATATTAATTGGATTAGAAACCCTAGGTTGGCTACATGTTTATGTGTTATTGAACGTATCTATGTGACCTAATTTTTTTGGTAAAGGGCATTCCACCCGGTAAAATATATTACTCCAAAAAATATTTCGGTACAATGGAATGTGGCTGAAGTACCACATTAACCGCAAGCAATTGCTTGACACAACCACTAAATCATTTATGACATGCCATAAACGATAACTAGCTACAACCAATAAGACTACTAAACCAAACCCAACATAAAATAAACGAAATCACAAAATTTTATGCAAAAATATAAATCAAACTAGTTAAGACAAAAGTCTTGAATTCCAGCAGCCTTTATTTGTACAGGAGAGAGACCAAAATCATCAATATTATAACTGTTGTTGTCACCTGTATCCGCTTTCCATTGCTTATAAAGACTCTGCTCCATACCTGCACTTCCAGAATACAACGTCCCAATGTTATCATCATCGCTGTCAGAAACTACCACATTGCCCACCTTAGATAATGGGTTACTCGCCTAATTGGTAATTGTTATGCATGAATCCGTGACGAAACATGCATATTAGTTATGGATTAATTGTTTGTATTGTTTTATCACATGTAATTATTAGATGGATCTAAAATTGAGGAAGACCTCAATTAATTGAAATCAATTTATGTGCTATGTGGTGTGTAATTGACTATGACCTACGCAATTGATTTGTCAATGTATGTGGCTCACTTCCATTAGGAAGGGAAGGCCTTAGTTGATTACATGCATATTGGAAAACCTAGAATTGATTTGATAATGGTTTATCTAATCAAGTGTGCATGTGACTAATTGTTTCACTTTATAATGGTTATGTTTATTAGTTGTTTAATTTGTATTTATTACTTGTTTTATTATTTTTGTTTGACAAGTTCTAAGCAATAAAAGGGTAATTTTCTGAAAAGAAAATTAATTGGACTAATAATGGTGAAACTTAAAGTGATAAATTATGAATCTTGCAAGGTCTTATGTGCTGACAGTGGTTCACTTCGCACGGTAATTTGCTCTAAGGCGAGACTAGCAAGTTTTATAATTTATTACATGTTTTCAAGACTAAAGTTATAAATTTTTTCTTGATTGATGTTTTTGTACGTAATGGTTAACTAGGCTCGACCGAAGTTTGACAAACTATAAGGTGGGTATAAGTGGAAACGGGTTTTCTAAGAGACTCGCTCCTACCGGGTTTCCACGCTTGTTTGTGCGTCAAATTAGACTTACCGAACAACCATTACATGTACAATATCATCTTAAGGGTGATTTACCTCAATTTCATGTGCCACTTTTGTGGTAATTATCCGAATAACTTGGGTCTTTATGACTCATGCAGCAGTAGGATATAGTGGGCGATAGTTGGAGGTTCTTCTTTAATTGGTGAACCCAATACCTCAAGTAACAAGTTTTTGATTTAATCTTAACTTAAAAACTGGTAACTAAAATGGTTTTGAAAACTTATGTTATGAAGATGAGTGCATGCATCTTCGTACATGTTTTGATTGACACATCAAACTAAATACCCTATATTTGGTAAACGTTAGACATAGGCTAAATTTTAATGACAAGGTAAAATTTTGTTATTGTGTAAGACTAGATATAGATATTTTACTGTTTTTAAGTTAGACGACTTAATTAAGTTGTGCGTGAGATCTAGAACTTTAAGGCATGAGATGTAATTCCCATAATGATCTAGGAATTGGAAATGGTTTGCCAATAATTGTTCAACAGATTACCATCTTTTATACTTTCATTACTATCAGATCAACTGATGTAGTGAAAATATGAAAAGTTGGGTCCTAGGTTTTCAAGAAAATTATGTGGTTATATTAATATATCCTTAGGTATTATATTTTCTTGAAAATATGTATTATTGAAAATACTAATGTTTGAACTTTTTTCTATAGAAATGGCTTAACCCGATAACTCCACTGTAAGTTCTGCTTTCAAGAGTTATCTTGAGAGAGAAAATTGACTGGAAAGAATTTCAATGATTGGCACAGATCGCTCAGAATTGTCTTGAGAGCGACTGATAAGCTAGATTATTTGAATACTCCTTGCCCTGCGGAACTTGCCGCTACTGCACCTGAAGCAGAAAAGGCAGAATGGAGATTTGAGTACAAGAAGTATAATGAGATTGCCTATTTAATGCTCACAAGTATGGAACCAAAGTTGCAAAAACAATTTGAGTACTATTTCCATACAACATGCTTCAAGAACTCAAAAAGTCTTATGAGAAAACACCAGCAATTGAATTGTATGACCTGCTCGATCAATTACACAGCTGCAAACATGGTGATGGAAAACCTATAAGTGATTATGTGTTGGAGATGAAAGATTACTTTGATTAACTACACCGACTCGACTTTGGTTACCTTGAGAATGTGCAAGTGAACCTAATCAATAGGTCCCTTAACAAGGACTTTAAAGGTTTTGTTCAAAACTTCAACATGCATTGCTTGGGGAAGACAGTCTCAGAATTACTCATAATGCTTGTAGATTATGAGAAAGGTTTTCCGACTCAAGGCAAGGCACCTACTCCTCAAGTGTTGGCGATTCAAGGAGGTAGGATCCAGAAGAAATCGAAAGCGAATAAGAAGGGTAAGGGTAAAGTTGATAAAGGCAAACAGGTCATGGCCTATCAACAAAATTCAAAGATGAATCAGCATTAACCCAAGAAGAACAATGTGAATCCTCCCAACAAGAAGGATCAGGCTTGTCACCACTGCCATGAAGTAGGACATTGGAAACGTAATTGTCCACTTTACATTCATGACTTGCGACAAAAGAAGCAAAAGAATGAAGCTGGTAACCCCAGTACTTCAGGTGCATTCCTTATGATTGAATTATTTACTTTAACTTATAAAATTTCCTGGGTATATGATACGGGATGTGGTATTCATATTTACAATACTATCCAGGGTTTAGATTTGAGAGGATACTTGCTTATGGACAACAATATCTGCACATCGGTGATGGAGCGAATGCAACTGTTGAAGCTATAGGCGTATTTGAATTAGTTTTGCCTTCGGGCTTAGTACTATTTTTGAATAATTGTCATTATGCACCTTCAATTGTTAGGGGTGTAGTTTTCTTTTCGTGTTTATTGGATAGTGGTTTTCAACATACTATTAATAGCAATGGAATTTCTGTTTCGTTTAATAATGTTTTTTATTTTAATGCTATTGCTGTGAATGGTATTTTTGAAATTGATATGAATGTGAATGTATCCAATAATTATAATAATTCAATGTATAGCATCAATCATAAGAGAATCAAGAATGGTCTGGATTTATCTTATCTTTGGCATTGTCGACTTGCTCATATAGGCAAGGCTCGCATGGAAAAGCTGCAACATGATGGGCTTTTGCAAGGGATCAATGATGAATCATTTGATAAATGCGAATCTTGTATATCTGAGAAGATGACTAAGAAGTATTTCAATAATCGTATGGAAAGAGCTTTTTATCTACTTGGTTTAATACACACAGATGTGTGTGGACCACTTAGACATGTGTCAAGGAGAGGTGCTAGCTACTTCTTAACCTTTATGGATGATTTTAGTTGTTATGTTTATGTTTATTTACTTAAACATAAACATGTGGTATTTGAAACATTCAAGGTTTTTAAAGCAGAAGTAGAGTTGCAACTTGGAAAGAAGATTAAAGCTCTTCGATCCGACAGAGGTGGTGAACACCTGAGTCAAAAGTTTAGAGATTATCTAGCTGAGAATGGAATTGTCCGGCATCTCACTTCTCCATATACTCAACAACAAAATGGTGTGTCTGAGAGAAGAAATCGTACATTGCAACATATGATACGATATATGTTTTGGGATTATGCCTTAGAATCTGCTATTTGCATTCTAAATATGGTTCCAACTAAGAAGGTGGATAAGACACCATATGAGTTATGGACCGGTAAAGTGCCTAACTTGTCTTATCTAAAGGTCTGGGGTTGTGAGCCATTTGTTAAATGTGACTCAGCAGATAAACTCCAACAATGATCTGTAAAGTGCATCTTTGTAGGATACTTGATGCGTGGTTTTGCAACCTTGCAAAAGGTTTTACTTCTCAAGGGATCTTGAGAAGCTTGCAATCCCAACCAGGCAGTGTAACTGACCGATGTAGTATAGTGTAGTGGCAAGTACCGGGGGATTGATCGTTCTCTCGGCGAATAGTGTCGTTAGGATCAAAACTTAATTAAACTAGGTCTAGAGGTGAGAGATGATTCTTTTTGTATTTTTATAGTTTTTTAGAAAGCAAGTAAAAATCTCGGGTTTTGGAAGAGTGGGCGGAATTAGTTGCTAGTAAACTAACACAATTAACTACTAATGCAATAAAAATAGAATAACAAGAAAGTAAATGTGGAGAAAAACAATAATGAGAGAAACGTGTTTACTTATATTTCACTACTAACTAGCTATCTTTTACTAGTTGATTAGTTTGTTACAATTGCGTGGATGACGGGTTATATTCCTTTATACCATTCGTAGGGCCGTGTACGATCTTCCCTAACTCTATAAGCTTCTACCTCTTTCTATGTTGAGCCGACTACTAGCTCCTAACATGGCCTCCTTAGTAGTTACTTATGCATTAAATACAATCAATTAATTATAGTACACATCCGATCATGTTTCATAAGACGTTCAAGCATGTTACCAATTGGAAGTCTGTCAGTTTTCTTAAGCCTAACATCGAAATCATTCATCCATTACAATTAATAACAAACAACCTACCAATAATCAATAGCTAGGTTTCATTACATCTAAGCAAACACAAAGAAAACCTAGCCTAGCATGTTAAAGTAAAGACAAACATAAGATAGAATCAAACAACACATAGACATATTGAATGATTATTGGAAGACTTATCTTTATTAGAACATGGATGATAAAAGGGTGAAAAACCCTGTAAAATTTGACCTAGGGTTTCCCCACAAGTTCTCCCAAAAGTCTCTCTAAAATTCTCCTCCTAATACATGAAAATTAGAAAACTATATATATAGATTTTAGGGCTGACGGCGTCACGTGTAAATTCTAACGCCGTCAACTCGCCGCCAAAGAAACTCTCGTATTGCCTAGATCCAAATTTGATGCCGTCATGTATTATTCTTCTCATGGCCGTCAAGATTAAATTACACGTGACGGCCTTGGTGACGCCATCACGTGTTAAAGTCCAAAAACATTCTGGCGCGTCTTGTTATATCTTTTTATCCACCTCTTTGCCATTACGTGACGCCGTCACCTCCAAAGCGTGACGCCGTCAAGCACTGTTTCCAGCTTGATTTGGAGACTTTGCCGTTTTCTTCACTTTTCGCTCCAAAAACGTCCAAAATGATTCCTTTTCCAGATTTCTTCTCCAAAGTACCTAAAATGACAAAAGGAACGATTTAGGGCAATATTTGATCAAATAATCTTGACTTTGGGCCTAAATGACCCCCTAAAAGCAGTACACTTTTCGTTTCATCAAATATCCTTACACTTGAGATTTGCTTGTCCTCAAGTAAATGCGCTTTTATTCTAATCAAAATACAAGCTAGGGGTCATTTAACACTAATATAAAAGTAATTACAAAAAATAATCGTTCCACTCCAACCAAAATAATCACGGAAATTATATACTAGCACCTCACAAATAGTGTTTAGATACTCACATCTCTCGGGTGTAATAAAAGTATATATGACAATATGAAAATGGAAAATATCTCTCACTACCTGTCATAGCACATAGATTACCATAGGCTTGGGAAAGGATCAAACCTCCACCACTTGGCGTAAGCACCTAGGATAAAATATCAAAGAGGTCTTTTAAAAGGGTTATAACGTTAAATGTAGGGATATGATAAACACGGTTTTGTTGGATAAAGGCAATCTTTACTGGTGGCGAGTTAATCATCTTGGTCAATTACATGTACAATGTGGCGTTGCTAAGCCAAGACTCGACTCAACTTAAGCTAATCATAAACTAACAAAAATATAAAACAAACATAAAAGGAAACGGGATGGTAGTCCGTATGTTTTTTTTCTCTTTTTCTTTTTCTATTTTTTTTTTCTTTTTCTTGATTTTTCGATTTTTTTTTCATACACTTTTGCCCTACCATCCAAAATAATAGTACATCATAGGGAATTTGCATTCCCCTTACACTTGAATTTTTACATACTTTACAATCAACTATTCTAATGACTCGAATTAAGATAATCCAAATACTTGGAGTACTTCTTAAGATTAACGCACATATGGGGGTAATAAATGATGTTCTTCCCCAATACTCTATAATACTAGTACTTTACCCATGAGTCCCAATAGTCCCAAAACAATATGTACAAGATATGACTCAACTTAGCAACCATGTAATCAATTAGACAATTAACTAAGGGTTTAAACATGTAACAATAATGCACTAAAGATGAGTGCATACAAGAAATGCTAAGGCGATTTGGGTGTACATTTGGGGTGGATTGTAAACAAATTCTTCCTTTAAGTAAAATGCTTAAAGTTAGAAACGAAAAAGATAGGCTCGGAGGGGTGTACTAGGGGTATCGTGTACTAAAAATGAGTACATCGCAAAGGTGTGGGAAAAATTAATTGACTTTACTATTAGAGTAATTATGACTTTATTGGTCAAGTAATTATGATACGGGTTTAACACAAGGGTTATCCTAATGCCTCTTATCATGTAGTAAATCCTAACTACACGAATGTAGTCTCACTAGCGGTCTCGGGATGCATCACTAACGCAAGTTCTAGAATCTAAGTGCTACCAATGCACTCATAAGAATCTTTTTCTAACAAATCTAGGGGCGAACCTCACATATTTGGGGAGGAAAATTTTGAGTGGTACGGTTTTTCGTGCTAGTCATACAACTCCTATCCATGAGACGCTCATTAAGGCTAAAGCTTCACTCCTAAATGTTGTAAAAAATTTAAATTTGGCGCTAAAATTGCCCTATCAAGTATTTCTCTTAGTTTTATTACACACCTACTTTTGAACAAACAAACTCAAGTGCTATTGCATTCTCTAAGGTATCATCATTTACCCTCCCCTTACTTTTAGGCTGAACATTGTCCCTAATGTTCAATAAAAAGGATGTAAAAGTAATGAAGGTAAAAGAATGAAACAAATACTCCCCTGATTCATTTGGCGTGGATAATGTGGTAACATGGTTAGATCCTCCTCCTAGAAAATGAACGTTGAAAGCTTCCCTCCAGAAATATAAATCATCTTCTTGTCCAATATAACCTATTAAACCTGAGAAAACAATCATGGCAAACCTCGCGTAAAATCAGCGGCAATCTATATATATTAAAATCCTAGAAAAAAATAGCATATATATCTTAATGTTGCTTTCTCGGAATTAAAAGGATATAATGCTTGTGGAATGAATATTTGCAGATTTTCTGGAGTTTATAAAACTAGAGAATTAATAAAAACTTTAAGACTCCGGTAGAAAAACAAAACTCGCAAAATTTTTCAAAATTTTACACCTGACGCCGTCAGAGTGCTCTGACAGAAATCTTATGTTAAGTTTCCGGAAAATTTCTGGAAAAACTCATGCCTTAATTCCTGGAATTCCTGCAAAACATCATTATGACTCGATACAAGCATTTGACTCAAATAAATACTAATATGTAGGTTCGTTTAATATCATTATGGTTCATGTCCAAATCCGTTCTTAGAAACAAATTTAGATTTCCCTTACACTTATCTTTTGCGAAATACCTTTATATGAAGTTAAGACGAAGTTAAACAACAAGGTAAAGTATTTTCACAATTTATTTTGAAACATGAGCCACAAACAATAAAAATAAAGCATGCATACGGAAACAAATAAAATCAAACAAACAAACAAACAAATAAAGCTTGGGTTGCCTCCCAAGAAGCGCTTTTCTTTATTAACGAGTCTTGTAGCTAGATTCAAGGTCACGGGCTATTACGTGACCTCGTCATTAGTCACGGTTTCTAAGTCAAATCTTAGTCTTGTATTCCGTACCTAGTTGCAAGCATTCTTTGTAGAAGCCAAGTATTTTTCTCATTACATGGTCTACTCCTCTACGTCTATCCTCATCATTCCTATAATAAACCGCTTGCTTGTGCTCTTTCTCAAGATCCGACAGAAGTCGGTATTGTTCTATCTTATATGGCATTTAGTAGGCTACTTCATCGGTCTCATCCTTGAATCTAGCTATCCCTAAAGATGTGTCATAACTCATTTTTGAGGTTTCAATGAATGGTTTTCCAAACACTACTTGAGTTAGGAAACTATCTATTACCGGACAAATATCTTCAACAATCGCAAAGTCGGTAACATATGTGAAATTTCCTACAAGCACATGCAATCCCTTTACTCTTCCTACAAAGTTACTCATCCAACCCGTGTCGGGAAATATCCTAGGTCCGAGTTGCTTCTTCATTATCCAATTATAGTGGAGCCTAGTCATAAGGTTTATAGGAGATTCAAGATCGATGTAGGCTTTCCATATATGCACATGCCCAATGTTGCACGGTATATTGATATTAGAGAGATCGCCTGTTTTGATGATTGGTGAACCTAGGACGTATGGTGTCTCGGGGTCATCGAATAGATCCCTATGGTAGGCGCGTTCTTCCTTAGTTGGTAACCTATCAAAGTATTCATCTACATTTTCCATTTCATCATCCTTCCCTTTATTATCCTCCTTCTTGGATTCACTACCAATTCTAACCCTATCTACTTCACCTTCTTCCCTATCCTTATCAATTGGCTTAATAGTGACAACATTAACAAAATGGACATGCTTGGATGATGAGGGATCCTTAACTTGAGTTTCGCTATTAGTGTTCTAGTGTCCTTATTTGGCATGGTCAACACTTGGTTGTTAAGAGCTTTCAACAAGTTGTCAATTTTATTGGTCATCTCAGTTTGTTGTTGATTAAATTCAGATTCAAACTTAGGTATACGAGCCTCTTGAGATGCCATAAATTTAGACATCAACCCTTCAAAATTATTGGTACTATCATAGTTGGTGGAAGGATTGTTGTTGAAAGTACGATTAGGGGGTGGACCGTTTGATTGGTAACGATTAGGTGGAGTGGAATAATTACTTTGGGGCACGTTTTGGTTTTGTTTCCACCTAAAGTTCGGGTGATTTTTCCAAGAGGGGTTGTATGAATCACCGTAAGGGTTTGGCTTGGGTTTAAAAGTGTACCACTTGTCTCCCACTCCGTCGGTACGCGAGGATGCGTAATCCGCAAAAGCTTGTTCGGGGAGTTCCATACAATCACGAGTATCGTGGGGACCACTACATAATTCGCATGAAGAAGTGATTTTGTTCACTTGGCTTGAAGGTTTAGGATCCTCGTAAGATTTCATGAGAAACTTGACTTGGTCCTCAAGTTCCATGATCCTATGGTCGGGAGTGCTTGAATTGTTCAAAGGCAAAGATATTGCCTTGACCGTTTTATTCAAATCATGGGGATCATTCCAACTTTCGTTGTTATAGAGAGCAAGATCATCTATGAGCTCCCATGATTCTTCCGCACTTCGATCACGTAGCTTGCCACCGGCCGCTTGGTCAATGGTTTGCCTCGTGGAGAGATTGATGTGGTCATAGAAAATTTGGACTTTGAGCCAAAGATCTATGCCATGATGAGGGACTTTTTGGAGTAAGTCCTTGAATTGAGTCCATGCTTCATAGAGAGTTTCACCTTGACGTTGTTGGAACATCAAGATGTCATTTCTTAGCTTGGTGGTTCTCCCCGGTGGGAAAATTTGAGAAAGGAAACGAGTGGTGAGATCATCCCAAAAGGTGATGGATCCCTCGGGTAAACGCTCAAGCCATTGACTAGCTTGGTCACGTAGAGAGAATTGGAAGAAACGCAATCGGGTCGTCTCTCGAGTTTCAACATCAAGATCTATGGAATCTACGATTTTGAGGAAATCCTTGAGATGTTGATTATGATCTTCGGAATGAAGTCCATGGAATACATATCCGCTTTGCACCAACCGGATGGTGTCGGATCGCAAGGGAGACACATTGGCTCCTTGAGTGAGCTCAATAGTATTTTGATAGCCTTGGTGGCTAGGACGGGAGTACTCTCCTAAAGTGCGGGGTCTGGGAGGTTGGTTTGGTTGTGGTGGGTTTTGTGGGTGGTTTTGTTATGGTGGGTTGGCAGGGTCAAAGAGATTACTACCTTCCATGATGGTGGATGGCAACGGTTACGAACAAATGAACAAAGAAAAAGATAGACTAAAGAAACCTATAAAAAATAAAATAAAAATCTTACAAGAAAGGAATCTAGCAAGTAGACCTAATAAAAATAAATTTCAACCTAAACAATAAGTATTCCCCGGCAACAGCGCCAAAAACTTGATGCGTGGTTTTGCAACCTTGTAAAAGGTTTTACTTCTCAAGGGATCTTGAGAAGCTTGCAATCCCCATCAGGCAGTATACCTGACCGATGTAGTATAGTGTAGTGGCAAGTACCGGGGGATTGATCGTTCTCTCGGGGAATAGTGTCGTTAGGATCAAAACTTAATTAAACTAGGTCTAGAGGTAAGGGATGATTCTTTTTGTATTTTTATAGTTTTTTAGAAAGCAAATAAAAATCTCGGGTTTTGGAAGAGTGGGCGAAATTAGTTGCTAGTCAACTAACCCAATTAACTACTAATGCAATAAAAATAAAATAACAAGAAAGTAAATGTGGAGAAAAACAATAATGAGAGAAACGTGTTTACTTAGATTTCACTAATCCCTAGCTATCTTGTACTAGTTGATTAGTTTGTTACAATTGCGTGGATGACGGGTTATATTCCTTAATACCATTCGTAGGGCCGTGTACGATCTTCCCTAACTCTATAAGCTTCTACCTCTTCCTATGTCGAGCCGACTACTAGCTCCTAACATGGCCTCCTTAGTAGTTACTTATGCATTAAATACAACAAATTAATCGTAGTACACATACCATGTTTCTTAAGACGTTCAAGCATGTTACCAATTGGAAGTCTGCCAGTTTTCTTAAGCCTAACATTGAAATCATTCATCCATTTCAATTAATAACAAACAACCTACCAATAATCAATAGCTATGTTTCATTACATCTAAGCAAACACAAAGAAAACCTAGCCTAGAATGTTAAAGCAAGGACAAGCATAAGATAGAATCAAACAACACATAGACATATTGAATGATTATTGGAAGACTTATATTTATTAGAATATGGATGATAAAAAGGTGAAAAACCCTATAAAATTTGACTTGGGGTTTCCCCACAAGTTCTCCCAAAAGTCTCTCTAAAATTCTCCTCCTAATACATGAAAATTAGAAATCTATATATAGATTTTAGGGGCTGACGGCGTCACGTGTAAATTCTGACGCCGTCGACTCGCCGCCAAAGAAACTCTCGTATTGCCTAGATCCAGATTTGACGCCGTCATGTATTATTCTTCTCATTGTCGTCAAGAGTAAATTACACGTGACGGCGTTGGTGACCCCGTCACGTGTTAAAGTCCAAAAACATTCTGGCGCGTCTCGTTATATCTTTTTATCCATCTCTTTGCCATAACGTGATGCCGTCACCTCCAAAGTGTGACGACGTCAAGCACTGTTTCCAGCTTGATTTGCTTTTCGCTAAAAAAATGTCCAAAATGCTTCCTTTTCGAGATTTCTTCTCCAAAGTACCTAAAATGACAAAAGGAATGATTTAGGGCAATATTTGATCAAATAATCTTGACTTTGGGCTTAAATGACCCCCTAAAAGCGGTACACTTTTCGTCTCATCAATACCTAAAGGAAACGATGGGTTACTACTTTTATTACCCACCTGAAAACAAAGTTTTTGTTGCAAGGTATGTGGATTTCTTGGAAAAGGAATTCATATTTCAAGAATTCAGTGGGAGAGTTTATGATCTGGAAAACGATCAAGTAGATGCATTATCTTCTAAAAATACTAGCCAACTTCCTGTGGAACCTGAAAGTTTAGGTTCTCCACCTGAAGTTGAAGTGTTTCCCATTCGCAGATCCATAAGAACTGTGAAAGCTCCTGACCGTCTATGTCTTAACGTAAAGTGTGAGGAAATTATGCTAGGGGATCTTGATGAACCTACTAGTTATAGGGCTGCCATTAATAATCCTGAAAAGGAAAAATGGCAAGTTTCTATGAATGGGGAAATGCAATCCATGAGAGATAATGAAGTCTGGATTGAAGTAGACCTTCCTCCCAATGCCAAGGTAGTTGGAAGTAAGTAGCTCTTCAAAAAGAAAACTGACATGGAAGGCAATGTACACACCTATAAAGCTCGTTTGGTAGCTAAAGGCTTTACCCAAACTTATGGTGTTGACTACGAGAAGACCTTTTCTCCTGTAGCTGACATTAGGGCTATTAGGATTCTCATAGCTATAGCTGCATACTATGACTATGAGATTTGGCAAATGGATATCAAAACCGCCTCCTTAAATGGTCGCCTAGATGAAGACATCTATATGGCGCAGCCTGAGGGGTTTGTGAATCCAGAATTTCCAAACCGTTTATGCAGACTTCAAAGGTCCATTTATGGATTCAAGCAAGCATCACGACAATGGAATAAAATATTTGATGGTGAAATTAAAAAGTATGGATTCACTCAAAATCTTGATGAGCCATGTGTATATCACAAAGCTAGTGGGAGTGATGTAATTTTCCTTATTTTATATGTTGATGACATATTGATCATGGGAAAAGACATTCCAAGTTTGCAAAAGGTTAAGGCATATCTTGGAAAGTGTTTTTCTATAAAAGATTTAGGGGAAGCTGAATTCATTCTTGGAATCCAAATTTATAGAGAAAGATCTCAGCGATTAATTGGATTAAGCCAAAGTGCTTACATTGATAAAATATTGAAGATATTCAATATGCAAAATTCCAAGAAGGGATATTTGCCAATGCGAAAACAACATGGCTTATGTAGCAAAGTTTGTGCTTCAACACCTGCAGAGGTGGAACGCATGAAGAGAGTCCTTTATGCTTCAGTGATGGGATCTATAATGTATGCGGTGAAAAGTACAAGGCCTGATGTGGCATTTGCTCAAAACTTGACTAGTCGATATCAGCAAAATCCAGGTGAACTTCACTGGGCTACTTTTAAGAATATTCTTAAGTACCTTAGGGCTACTAGAGATATGTTCTTAGTGTATGGGGAAATCCAAATGCAGAACTTGATGTTACAGGTTACTGCGATGCGTCATGGAAGTGTGATAAAGATGATACGAATTCTCAGAGGGGTATGTCTTTGTCATTAACGGAGGAGCAAGAAGCAGAGTACATTAGCGATGTCTGCAATAGAAAGTGACTACATAGCTGCTTCAGAAGCTGCAATGGAAGCTGTTTGGATTAGGAAGTTTGTTTCGGGGCTTGGAGTTATGCCATCGATTCACAGACCTATAAAAATGTGTTATGACAATTCAGCTGCAATTACATTTGCCAATGAACGTGGAATCATGAAAGGCACCAGACATTTCCCGATTAAATATCACTATGTTCGAGAACAAATCGAAATAGGTGAAATCGAGTTACTCAAAGTTCACAAAGATGATAACTTAGCATATCCGTTGACGAAGCCTCTACCTAGTACTAAGCTATATAAGCTTGTTGAAGGCATAGGACTTCGTTTAGCTGATAGTTTCATGTCCATTTGTGATTAGTATTTGGATAAAGGATGTTATGAACAATTATTATTTTAATAAAATAAAATATTGATTATGTTTGTTTATCATTGTCTTAATAATATGTCATGCATTTGCATGTTTAAATCCATGAAGAAATTTATTATTCTAAATGTCCATTGTTAATTAATGATATGAGAATATCATTAAACTAAGACAAATTTGAGTATTGGTTAGCATATACTTGAAAATATTTTGATGCGTTGACATAACAATTTCACATGATATTAAATGAATTGAATATAGGACTTATCCCAACTACATGATTTCATATTATGGGACTTGTCATTAAAGTGAATCATGTTTAAATAGTTATCCTCAGACTTGAGATACCAGATAAGTGTTGATTGGCTCCAAACGGTTAACCTAATTGACCAAGTGAATGGTCAACATGGTCAAACTGCCTAGAGTCAATCTCCGTGGAAGTATAGGGGTTTCCCCGGGTCGTTATATCCCGACGAGGTGTGGATTGTATTCAAACGGGTTTGTGATCGGGTGAATTTGGACAGAAAAGGGGGTTTGAATGATTTAAACTATTGGAATGTAAAAGAAAATAGCTTAAATAAGCTATGAAAATGATTACGTGAAAACTAGATACCTAAAAACATTAAAAAACCTAAAACGCGTACGTTTCATTAAAACTATGTTAACGTACAAAATAAAACGTGAATTTTGTCCAATATAAATCCCACGGATGTGAAAATTATATTTTTTGAATCCAAATGATAAAATAAAATTAATAGAAAAAGAAAATATTTTTTTTTAGACTTTTTATTTAATTATTTATTAATTAAGAACTATTTAAACTTAATTAAACTATTTAAACTAATTTAATTACAATAAATACTACATGAAAAGTTAAAGTTATAAAACTTTTTCTAAAAATACATTAAAGTGACAGAAACTTAACAAAAATATAAAAAATCCTAAGTTCTAATAAATAAGCTATTTTTATAATTAATTAGTTATTATTACTTAAAACCTAATTTAAACTATTTTAATTATAATAAATATTAAACTAATTTCTAAAATTAATTTTTTTTATATAAATACTACATGTTAATAAGGTCATAAGAAAAATATATGAAAGCTAGGTACAGTGCAAAATAAGCAGATTTAAGCTGTAAGGACTTATTTGTACCAAGAAAACAACAAATGGTCTAATATTAAATTTTGCAAAGGTTGTTTGAAAAAAGACCCAAGGGCGATTGGTTGTGATGTTGTTTGTGAACTGAATGGCGTGGGTTCAAGTCCCACCCATGTCAGTTTTTGCAATTATTATTATTATTTTTTTTTTGGATTTTCTTTTTACAAACACATTAAACACTAAAAATATGAAACTTTAATAAAGCCATCTTATTTTAAAGCTCAAAAATAAGCTCAGAATAAGCTTGATAGATCAGTAGAAGGCTTTTCAAGCCAAAAATTAGATTATAACACTACTTAAGCTACAAATAAGCTACATTCTACAAACCAAATTGAAATAAGCTAAAGACAGATGAAATGGACTTAAATTAAACCAAAGAAAAGGAAAAAGCTCTGAGAAAGAGCTTATGAGCTCAAATAAGCAGTCCAAGCAAATCTATTACACCCTCAACCACACAGGCCAAATGTGCCATATGCAGCTCACTGTGGGGCCCACCCTGATAATCAAGGAACCAAGGTAGGGATTGATCCAACAAACTGAGTTGGGGGGCTTCAAATTGAGCCAAGTCCCAGGTCTTGGGACCCACATGTTAGCTTACAAATGGCATATGAAGTTGGGCTCATGCACTGATTAATCAGCAGAGAAAGTATGGAAAGGGACAAAGTGCAGGGTCAAATTTTGCTTATCAAATAAGTTGAGAAGCCAAAGATGAACCCTGATCCAACAAATTAGGCATGTGGGCTTTTCAAAAATCCAATAAGCTAATAATGGGACCCACAGAAGAGCTCACAATGAGCTTATGAATGTGTAAGTGAACACTGATCACTCAGTGTACTGAGTGAATCAGTGCCACTTTGGAGAACAAAATAAGCACTTGAATGAGCATGAAAATGAAATGTAAGCACATGCACAAGTAGATGGCTAGGAGGGCTCTACAAAACACCAAAGAGTTTAAGCTTAGGTCAACAATTGACTAAGCTATAAGCCAGTGAAAGTAAGCTTAAACAGACAGATACCCTGGCACAGGGCAAATAAGGGTCAAAAGAAGCACTTGCATAAGCAGTTTAACTACATCGCAAAAATAACTAAAAATCCACTAAAGAAGACAAGTAGCCAATTAACATAATCCTACAAGCATAAAGCATAAGACCTAAAATTGAACCCTACAGAAAATCCACAAGTTTATTCAAAAACTTAATTCACAAACTTTGACTTTTTAAGAAAATGCTAAATGTTGACTAATATGGACTTGCAAAGATCCTAGGCTACTGAATATGGTGTAATAAACTTAGATAATACTAAATTAAGCTATGCGTATTAGTTATGCACCTACTGTGAAGCTTATGCACCTTAAAAATGAAACAGTGAATGAAAATTTGAAGATTAAAATGGATTTGACTTTTCTGCATGTGAACTATGAGTTTTATGAAGTTACTAACCTAAATACGACTATGTGAGACTGTCTCAACCATTCTTAACCTCCAAATTACCCTTAAACACAGGATAAAGGCCAATGCCAAACACTCCTGAAGCAACCAACTGTTTTTGGTTTTCAAAGAGCAATTGAGTTTTTAAACTTGACTACTGAATACCAACTCTTAATTAAGCTATTATAAGGCTGATAGAGTAATTAAAAATAGAAAACAAGCAGTAAATGATAGGCAAATGCCTATGAGCAGTTATGAGCAAAAATGAAAAAGTTAATGACTAAATTTATAAAAAAAAACTAAACACAACTATGGTAACCAAGCTAAGAACTGAATAACAGGCAATACCTAACTAGTATAAGAAAAGATAAGCACCAATAAGCATAAAATAAGCAATGCTACAGTATACTAGGCAAAAAATTGAAATTGACTTACAAACAGTCCAAGCTCAGAAATGGAACCAAGGCCACATGAACACACCTAAATGTCTCCCATGAGACTCTACAACCATACACATCCAAAATTCACAGGCTTCTTTGCTTTTTTTTATCATTAGAACTGATTTTTAAATTATGAGCTTATTTATATGATTTTTGAGCTAAGCACCTTTGGTAAAATTACTTCGAACAGAATTTGAAGGATCCAAACTCACAACAGGCTATCAATGAGCTTATGTGAGCTCATATGGAATGGTTTTAATGACAATGTAGCTTGAACAAGATTTTAACTAATAACAACTTAGGATTTTTATTAAAACTGAAAACAAACAAGGAAACTGAGAATTGAAACTGAAAACTTTTATTAATATTGAAAGTGGATTACAACATTAAACTCAGATTACATGACTTAAAGCATAAAGAAAAGAATTACATGATTTTTAAAATTACACTAAAGGCTAAAAACTAAATTAACTACTCTCCTTCCTCTGCTTCTTTTTCTTCCTTTTATATTGAACCTCTAGGGTTAGTGAGACCCACAAGTGCTTTCCCACTTTAGTCTTGAGCCTTTGGATGAGTAATTTCAATCTTGGCCGTTGGTTATGTTTTGGCGGGAAAGGGATTTTTGCAAGTTGGGGGTCTGATAACCTGTTGGCAGAGGGTGTAGTTTGGACTGGGGTGGAGGAAAGGTGAGATAGGGTGTGGAGTGTAGCAGTGGAGAAGGAAGGTGGTGATGATGAGGTCTGGCAGGTTAGGGTTCACGGGTATATATTGGGGGTGGAGAGTCAAAGTGTTGACTGGGTGATTATTTAAAACAGGAGGGACTAGGGAGTAGTATTTTTGTTGGATTGGGCTAGGAGTGGGAATGGGCCTGGAAAAGGGGTAAGGGTGTTGGGTTTTGTATGTTTGGTGAGTTTATATAAGGGTCCATGTGGTTTATTAGCTAAAAAGCCCAAGGACCAAACATGTAAAAACTGAAAATCCAGGGACCAAATCTGCCGTTCTTCCAAACTTTAAACCAAGGTCCATTCCAGCCCTATTATAATTCAATAAGGACCTTTGATGCAATTTCCCAATTTTAGATTCCTGGGGGCCAAAACTGACACTTTTGAAACTTGAAGGACTAAATTTGCCAGTTTGTGAAAATTATGTTCCAAGGACCAAATTTGATAACTTTTAAACTCCTAGGACCATTATTAACTTTTCAACCAAAAAAATATGCTTAGGGACCAATTCTGTTGATTTTTGAAAGTTCGGGGACTGAAACTGCCAATTATGCAAACTTTGTTCGTTTTTCATCTGTTTTTACTCATTTTGCATCTAAAACATATAAAACACAATTTTGGAATATTTTTAGTATTTTGATGCATTATTGAGTGTTTTTAAATGTTTTGCAGCTCAGATTTGACTAAAATGATGAGTATTCACACACTCATCAATCCCCCACACTAAACTATTGCTAGTCCCTAGCAATCTTTTGAGAAAACTTAATGGATTTGAGTCTCTTTAGCAAAAGCCATTACTTCTGGAGTAACCAACTGTTTCAGTTCAAGTAAGAACCATGGTACGCCGATAACCATGTGATTTTTGAGCAAACCACCAGCTTTCAACGGATTTGATTTGTCTTTACCAGAAGCCGTTTGCTTCTGGACTAGCCAACTCTTGATGGACATAGTCAACAACTTGGTGAGCTTATTACCAATTATGGTTTTCCACTGCCTTTACTACAAGCCATAATCTTGCGGGCTAGCCAACTCTTTTACTTTTTAGGATATGGAGAGTTGAATACCATACAATTTTGGGCAAATTGTCAGCCATAAACGGATTTGATATATCTTTACCTAGAGCCATTTGCTCCTGGATTAGCCAATCCTTTTGTCGTTTAGACATGATGGACTGATAACCACAAATTTTTTTGAAATAAAGTGAAAAAATTTTAAAATTTTTGCCAAAAACGGGGGTACTAGAAGGTAAAATGTGATAAAATTCGCTAGAATTTCTCCCCCCCCCCCCCCACTTAGAATTGAATATTGTCCTCAATATTCAAAGTCCCGGCTATTATGCCGATTCTTTGAACATAAAAGGGCAACATTACAAGCTAAATGTGGAAACACCATTTTTTTCACTTTATTGGTAACCACAGTAGGGTAACTCCCCCACACTTAGGGTGAAAACCCTATATGCATGCTACTGTTTTTGTTTACCGAGTCGCTAGCTTGACTCGACCCCGAATTCATTTGTTCTTGGGGAAGCATGATGTGGAAGAAACAATCTTCATCGGGCTTTCATTCAAGATGTTTGGGCAAACATTTGAAGCACGTGAAAGTTCCACACCGATGAGATATACAGACCCTGGCTTAAGATAGTATAAACTATAAGCGGTGATGACGGGGTCAAAGATAATGTCTTCATTCCCGAAGGAATGAAGAACAGGAGAGGTCACCCGGTAGGTGAAAAAGAGAAAGAAAGTCATGATAAACATCATGACTAACTCATCATCATCCTCAGGAAAATTCATAGATTCATCATCATGAATCTCATCATTTAAGCTCATGTGATCAAGACATATCCCGGGTGTGTCTAGATCAAAGTAGAAGTTATCATACTCCGGTGGAGATATGATATGAGTGAGTTCACAGGAGCTCCTCGAATGTGAATGAATCATATTCTAGATTGATGTGTGTGAGTTCACAGGAGAACTCATCGAAGGTAAATGATTCATAATCGGGGAGAGAATTATGAGAATGAGAAGTGGTACTACCACTAATCTTCTCTCCCATAGGATCAAAAGTAAAGGCTTCAAACTCCGGTATAGGATCATCGGAAAAAATGTCACTATCCTTAATGGGGATAGGAGATGAAATGGGTTTCTCTTTGAAAGCCTCAATTTTAGAGATGAGGAAACTGACATTCAATAATGTTGCACGAAATGCTTCATCTTCGATTTCAGTATCAGTTTCATCATTCTCTTCTTCCAAGTTGACTAGCTCAGAAGGTAATTTTTCCATATAACTGATGTCTCCACAAGATAACGAATCGTCATCATTAGATTCGGAGAACATCTCAACATCATCATTCGGGAAGACAAGAGGAGGAGGGATATCACACATATGATCAAGAATTCCCTGTGACTCTCTTGGGATTGGGACAAGGTTCTCAACACTAGACTTTATGAATTCGTCCGATTCCTTTTCAGGAACAGTGCTAAGATGCTCGTCCCCCATGTTTAGAGAGTGAGTGGGAACTTCGGGTGTGATAACAACAGACTGAGGGAGTTGAGAGGAGCTAGCATTCATGGATTGTATGAGTTCTATTTGATCTTCTGCTAGTAATTTCTCCGTCACATTATTTTCTCCATGATTTTCAATGGAAGGAATTACAACTGATGAATCTGATGAATCTTTTTGAATAATAATAATGTTATCTTCATCATCATCACTGTCATCATCGTCATCATATAGAGCAGCATAGCGAAGATTGATACGTATTTTAGCTACTCTTTGCTCAGCAAGTAATTCTTCCATGCTCATTTCGTTTCTAGCATCTCGTTCTTTAGCAAGTAATTCTGCCATTGATTTCTCACGAGAATCTTGAAACGATGTAGTATCCAACCCCTCCTTAAATTCTTTCAATGCTTCAAAAACCTTTAGACAAAGGTCTTGCTGAGTTTCATGAGGAGTTGCTTGAATCAATTGGTACTGTGGAGGTTGGTCTTGAAATGAATAGTCATAATTGTTACAAGGAAATGGATTCCTTGTTTGACAATCCGAGCTGAAGTGTGGACCTCCACAATACTCACAACAGTAAAACTGATGTGGCTGTGAGTGGTATGTGCTTGAGTCATAATTATTATCAGGAAACTGCTCATAGACAAGGGTGCTTCCTGATTGACAATCAGAACCATAGTGTGAACCACCACAGTGCTCACAACATTAAAACTGTTGAGTCTGATTAGGTGAATTGTATGGATATTGGTCGTAACCAAAATTTTGACTATTTTGACAATCAAAAGCTTGGTGAGGACCTCCACAATACTCACAAGAAATGTTTGGTGTATTTTGATACGAAGCATCATTGTGATTTGGATAATATGATTCTTGCTCGTATGAATGTGATGGGTAGTTGGAAAAATTTGGAGAGTCGTAGAATGAGTTCTAATTAGGATCATAAGCAAATGAATTCCTCGAACCACAAAACAAACAACTTCTGTCTCGAATATCATTACCACATTGTTCACATGTACACCAACGACATGGTAAACCAAAAAGCGGCTCACCACAACCAACACAAGGAATAAAATCCGGAGGTGGGATAAGTGGTGTGCTCTAAGAGTTAGGAATTTCCACCACTTCCGTTATGGTCTCGGGTTTTTGTTCTTGATAAATGTGAAGATTGGGCAAGTCGTTCTTTTTAGTCACTGCCCTAAGCTCAGACAATCTTTTAACCGTATATCGTGAAAGGTTAGGATTGATTCTTGACAGTTTAGGAGCAATTGTGAGCTTAGATTTTTGGACAGCTGTAGGTTGGACGTATTTAGAACTTCCATCGTCAGAGGGAAGTACAGGGTCCTTTGTTACCCCGGTTTCTCGTTCCATTTCCCTCACCGGAGAGGGAATAGGAATCAATGGTCCATCATAATCAACAAGACATCTCGACATTTTTGACAAGGCCTGAAGTTTTTCAATGTTGCTCTCAAAGGCCCTTTGTTCAAAGAAATCGTCATCGAGAGATGCCATTAGAATCAATTACAGGAGAAGTGGAAGATGTTAGAATCAAAAGGATAGAGGGTAAAGCGATGAAGAATCAAAAAGGGTAGGAGGGTAAAGGTGGATTTTTTTTGGTTTTTGAAAAACATTTTGTATAAATAAGAAAGAAAATCTTTTTGGGTTTTTGTGTTCGTTGAAAACTGATTTTAAAATGTTTTCGTGAACTGTTTTGTTTTTATAATAAGAAAATATGAACAAAGGATGGTAAATATACAATGAGTGTATATCCAGATTCACTAATTTGCAAAACCATCTAGAATACGCGCACAACCTCCCCGGCAGCGGCGCCAAAATTTGATTGGCTTTAAACGGTCAACCTAATTGACCAGGTGAATGGTCAACATGGTCAAACTGCCTAGAGTCAATCTCCGTGGAAGTATAGGGGTTTCCCCGGGTCGTTATGTCCCGACGAGGTGTGGATTGTATTCAAACGGGTTTGTGATCGGGAGAATTTGGACAAAAAAGGGGGTTTGAATGATTTAAACTAATGGAATGTAAAAGAAAATAGCTTAAATAAGCTATGAAAATGATTACGTGAAAACTAAATACCTAAAAACATTAAAAAAACCTAAAACGCGTACGTTTAATTAAAACTACGTTAACGTACAAAATAAAATGTGAATTCTGTCCAATATAAATCCCACGGATGTGAAAATTATATTTTTGGAATCCAAATGATAAAATAAAATTAATAGAAAAAGAAAATATTTTTTTTAGACTTTTTATTTAATTATTTATTAATTAAGAACTATTTAAACTTAATTAAACTATTTAAACTAATTTAATTACAATAAATACTACATGAGAAGTTAAAGTTATAAAACTTTTTCTAAAAATACATTAAAGTGACAGAAACTTAACAAAAATATAAAAAATCCTAAGTTCTAATAAATAAGCTATTTTTATAATTAATTAGTTATTATTACTTAAAACCTAATTTAAACTATTTTAATTATAATAAATATTAAACTAATTTCTAAAATTATTTTTTTTTTATATAAATACTACATGTTAATAAGGTCCTAAGAAAAATATAGGAAAGCTAGGTACAGTGCAAAATAAGCAAACAATAAGCAGATTTAAGCTGTAAGGACTTATTTGTACCAACAAAACAACAAAGGGTCTAATATTAAATTTTGCAAAGGTTGTTTGAAAAAAGACCCAAGGGCGACTGGTTGTGATGTTGTTTGTGAACTGAATGGCGTGGGTTCAAGTCCCACCCATGTCAGTTTTTGCAATTATTATACATATATATATATTTTTTAGATTTTCTTTTTACAAACACATTAAACACTAAAAATATGAAACTTTAATAAAGCCATCTTATTTCAATACTCAAAAATAAGCTCAGAATTAGCTTGATAGATCAGCAGAAGGCTTTTCAAGCCAAGAATTGGATTATAACACTACTTAAGCTACAAATAAGCTACATTCTACAAACCAAAGTGAAATAAGCTAAAGACAGATGAAATGGACTTAAATTAAACCAAAGAAAAGGGAAAAGCTCTGAGAAAGAGCTTATGAGCTCAAATAAGCAGTCCAAGCAAATCTATTACACCCTCAACCACACAGGCCAAATGTGCCATATGCAGCTCACTGTGGGGCCCACCCCGATAATCAAGGAACCAAGGTAGGGATTGATCCAACAAACTGAGCTAGGGGGCTTCAAATTGAGCCAAGTCCCAGGTCTTGGAACCCACATGTTAGCTTACAAATAGCTTATGAATTTGGGCTCATGTACTAATTAATCAGCAGAGAAAGTATGGAAAGGGACAAAGTGCAGGGTCAAATTTTGCTTATCAAATAAGTTGAGAAGCCAAAGATGAACCCTGATCCAACAAATTAGGCGTGTGGGCTTTTCAAAAATCCAATAAGCTAATAATAAGACCCACAGAAGAGCTCACAATGAGCTTATGAATGTGTAAGTGAACATTGATAAAACACAATTTTGGAATATTTTTAGTATTTTGATGCATTATTGAGTGTTTTTAAATGTTTTGCAGCTCAGATTTGACTAAAAATGATGAGTATTCACACACTCATCAAGTCTCATGGATGTAGTGCATTTCTGTGAATCAATTTACCGCTATCTGTAACTGGTAGTTATAAGGATTGATTCAGAAGTGTTGCAAAGTTCATGGGTTATTGCTTGTAGTCAACGAAGAATTTGTTCCTTCAAATTTGTTTTGAAGTTTAATACTGCTGGGCCTCTCGTAGGGTTGACAAAATGTTTGCGTGGCCACGCCCAAAGTCTATGTTTTGGTAATTTTGTTCAATCATTGATAAACGAGAAACAGAAATTTAATAAAGAATTACTTGAACCCATATCTTTATTAATGTGGTATTAGAAACAAGAGGATGATAATAATGATGAATCATTAAATGTTTTTCCAGGAAACCTAGCTCGAGTTGGTCTAGGTGCATTGACTTGTTGCTAGACGCTGATGAGTGCTCAAACACTCATCATTTTTGGTCGAATCTGAGCTTCAAAAACATTTAAAAACACTCAAAAAGGCATCAAAATACTGAAAATATTCCAAAATTATGTTTTAGATGCAAAATGAGTAAAAACAGATGAAAAACGTATAAAGTTTGCATAATTGGCAGTTTCAGTCCCCCAACTTTCAAAAATTATCAAAAATGATCCTTGGGTAAAAAGTTTTGGAAATTTACAATTTTGATCCCTAGAGTTTGAATTTTGGCAGACTTAGTCCCTTGTGGAATATTTTGGATAAAAAAGTAAACATTGGTCCTGGGAATTCATAAGTTTCCAAGTTTAGTCCCTGGGTGATAGTTTTGGAAAAAGTACAAGTTTAGCCCCTCAAGTTTCAAAGTTGGCAAAACAAGTCCTCAAGTATTTTAAAAATTGAATTTAACATATATTTACCCTTGTACTATTCACAATTGACAATATAAGTCCTTTGAAACTACTTTGGGAAGTTGGCACTTTCAGTCCCTAATTTTCAGAAATTACAAACTTTGTCCTTGTGAAATGCTACTAAACCAAATGGACCCCTTTGTTTAATATACTCCAAATCCACCACTGTATAACCCACCCAAAAAAAACAGCCCACCTTATACCTCCCATTGGCCCATCCCCTTTGCAAGCCCAACTCCAAAATAAATAGAAAAACACCCCGTATACCAAACCAGGTCAAACCCTAGGTTGACCACCACCATCCTCCCTCCCACTTGGCCTGTTACCTCCTTCCACACTCCATCTCCCCCTCCTCCACCTCAGCAAACCCACACCTTGTCCCCTCCACCTCACTAATACCCCCAAACCAAATTAATGCACCCAAAAATCCTCCAAGTAACCTTAACTGCCATATGGACCATTTTCGCGCCAAAAATCATTTAAACGGCCATGATCAATTCAGATAAATCCAAGGGTCACAATGAAGTGGGAAACTACTATGGGACCCTGGTGAAGTTTATAAATAAAGAAAAGAAGGCAGAGGTCAAGCAGCTAGTTTTTAATTGTAGTTTAGTGTAGTAAGATAGTAATAGCAGTTAGTTTTCAAGCTCAAGTGTTTTTTAGTTTTGAATTGTAATTTCAAATCCCTTCAGTGTAATTTGAACTTGTTTTAAATATCAATTTCAGTTTTTTTTTTTTTTTTTTTTTTTTTTTTTTTTTTTATTCCAAATCATTTTATGCTTTAATACCTTAAGAAATCTCAATTCCATATAAGCTTGTTACAATCATTGCTCAGTGTTTGTTTGAGCTTATCTGAGCTTGTTTATAAGTTTTTCTCAGCTTGAGAATCATTTTAGAAATATTTCATATTAAAACAAGAAAATACAAAAAATTAGGATAAAATAAATAATATATATATATATATATATATATATATATATATATATATATATATATATATATATATATATATATATATATATATTAAAAAAAGAATCAAAAAGAGGAAGGGAAGCAGAAGCAGTGGAAGCATGGTTATATGGGTTATAGACTTTGTGGAAAGTCATTAGGAAGTGTTTTGGTTCTTAGTCCTTGGTACTTCTGTTTTCACTCAGGTCCTTTGTAAGCAATCCCTCAATTTTATGCAATCTACTATAGCTAGTGTTTATTCAGTGCTTATTAGTGTTTCTTTGAGTTTATTTGGTGTAATAGAATAAGATTAGTGATTGATATAACCTGCTTGTTCAATAGATCTCATTATGCTCATAATTTTTTATCTTCACTACCAATCATCAATATATTGAAAATCAAGTATTCATGGTTGTTGTTGTTGTTGTTTCTGAAGACTATATGGCTTATTATACCATTTTAAATATCTATGAATAAGCTGCATGGTCCACAGTAGTAATTTACTTCAAGTCTCATAAAAACAGTTCACTATAAGGGGTGTTTGGCTTTGCATGCTATCTTGTGTTCTTGTTGGTTTTTGTTGTTATACTTGTTTCACTTAACTCACATTAGGTCTCATTTAAGTCTTGCAACAATAAAATCCTAGTAGGTTGCACTAAATAGTCAAAATCTCTTTTACAACATTTCACAGTTCACTATGGAGGTTTATAAGGAAGCATAAGTTGTGATTTAGTATAAAACTTGTTAATTTCACTTAATTTAGTCTTAATCTAAGTTCATTCATCATAGTCAGTAGTTTAGATCCCTTAGAATCTCATAAAAGTCAACCAAGTGTTAATTTCTAAAAAAGTCAAATTGCATGTTACCCAATTTTTCCAAAAATTGCAAGAATTTTATTGATTTTTGTGTTAAGATTTAGGATGTATGCTTTTCACATGTGGTAGTATACCAGCTCATCTCTTGATTCCCATCATCATTTTATTTTTGCCATTTTTTTTTGTGGATTCTATGAAGCCTCAAAGTGGGCTGCAGGGGGACTGACCTCCCATGCACCACCACCTCAGTTATTCACCATTTTTACAAGCCCTCCCCATAAGCTCATCATTGCACCCCTGGTCCTAAAGCTTGGCTTATTTGGTAGCCCCCCACCTCAGCTCTCCATATCAGGTCTCACTTTGGACCCTTGATCACCCAGGTGGGCCCCACAGTGGGCTGCAAGTCTGCCTTTATGGCCTGTTTTGGCCTGTGAAGAATTGGCTTTGCTTATTTGAGCTTTACAGCTTTTCCATTGTGCTTTTCTTATCATTCTAGCTTCCTCTAAGCTTATCTCACTTAGCTTTAGCTTATTTTATTCCCTGGTCTCAGTTTGTGTTTATTACAAGCTTTTTCAAGGCTTGTTTGACCAAAGTCAAACTGATAAGCCATTAAGCACTCTTAAGTGCTTATTCCTAAGAACCATAGGTTTTGTTTTTACAAAAGTTTCTTATTTTTAGGTATAAAATAGTTTTGCAAAAAGAAAATCCAGAAAAATCCAATTTAATTATAAGTGATAGTTTCTATTTAATTTAATTTAACTTTTTAATTTTCCTTTTTAAATTTTTATTAAGCACCTTTCATTTTTATATTTTTCTTAATTTCCTTGTATCATAAAGTAATTTTAGTAATTTTCTCAGATTTTTATATTATCATTTGGTAATTATTAGATTTAATATTAGTTTTATTAATAATTAAGTATTAAATAGCAAATTTAGTTTTTATAAAGTAATACCTAGTTTTTATATTTTTACTAGCTTTTATATGTTGTAAAATAATTTTAGAAATTTTCTTATAATTTTTACTATTCATTTTCTATTTTTCTTAATTTAAAATAATTTAAATCAATTAATAATTAGTTTTTAACTAATAATAATTATTTAAAAAGTAGGAAAAATATATTTTCAGTTTGAAAATTAGTTTTATAACATTTTAGATTTTTCCAAATTTATTTTTTATATTTTTAGTGTAATTTCATAATTAGTTATAATTTTGGTTAATTTAAATAATTAATAAGTAATTAGAAAATAGTATTTAATTAATAATAATTATATAAATAGTGTAAAAATTAATTTAATTTTCCAAAATTTTTCTTTTATTATTAGGATTGTAAAAATATAATTTTCATATTCGTAAGTATTTTATTTGTACAAAACTCGCTTTTTATTTTGTACGTTCACGTAACTTTAAATTGAACGTACGCGTTTTTAGGTTTAAAACATTTCTGGGTTTTCCAATTTTACAGTCTTGTTAATATAACTTATTTAAGCTATTTCCTTGTACAAATCAGTAGTATAATCAATCACAACCCCTTTTCAGTCCAAATTCACTCGATCACAAACCCGTTTGAATACAATCCACACCTCGTCGGGACATAACGACCCGGAAAAACCTTATACTTCCACAGAGATTGACTCTAAGCAGTTTGACTATATTGACCACATATCAACGCTAACCAATGTCATTATGCGATTAATAGGTATCCAAGTGGGAGCTGTTAGAGTTTGTGGATAAATATTAATTTGCGTATGACTAGAATCGAGCTTGAGACCTCATGAT
This sequence comes from Artemisia argyi, assembly GCA_030686995.1. Taxonomy (NCBI): domain Eukaryota; kingdom Viridiplantae; phylum Streptophyta; class Magnoliopsida; order Asterales; family Asteraceae; genus Artemisia; species Artemisia argyi. Next base: position 25,161,945 of record CM060696.1, read on the forward strand.
TGCACACATTACAAATGAGAATTAAAGTATAATAATTGATATATATTAAATGTTATATATATATATATATATATATATATATATATATATATATATATATATATATATATATATATATATATATATATATATATATATATATATATATATATAACTATTTAAACACAAGAAATAGCTAACGGTCGTTAGTACTTAACGGAATTGACTAACGGACAAACGATAAGGACTAGAATGAAAATAGAAGACAAGAAGGTTCCGGAACACCCCATAGGGGTGTATGGCCGGTCGAACAAGGGGAGGAGAAACCCAACCCAAACCTAACTTGTTCTCTAAGTTTTAAATCCCTATATAAACAAACCTAGGGTCAAAACTATGGTACCTTTTGTGCATATACAAACCCTACAAGTTTTTTCCTTCTCTTAGTTTCTTCCTTATTACCGATCGACCAAACAACCCTAAGGGTTCTTTGGATCGAAATTTTCATAAGAAAATTTTGTGTTTTCATTTACTAACATAACCTTTTATTTGATATTAATTTGTGTGTACAAGAACAAGGTAATTACTCACTATAGTAATTAGGGGTTTTTGCATATATATCCTTCCGAAAATGCATAATTGCGTATATATCCAAAGCATGCATAAAAACCATTGTATTATGTGCGTAAAAAACTTGTACAAAGGATATATATGCAATTATTCACTTTGGGAGTGATATATATGCAATTTTGCCTAGTAATTATTAAGGGATCGAATTACAAAAAGGTAAGGGGTTATTCATTGATCCATCTTTACACTAATTCAAGGTTTGTTGAAGAGATTCTTGTTTAGCTATAATCCAAATGTACGTTCTTATTTAAGTTTATGTTAATCTTTTATATGTTATAGTTGATCCTTCGCTTCCGCATATGTGTCTACTTATTTATATGATTGTCATGATATAATAATTCTAACAACAAGATGGAAATCAAAATACATATATAGCAACTCTTGAGAATTATGATTTCTCCGGCTCCAAATTCTTTAGTGTACCAAACAAAAGAATTGTGGCCAATTTCATTTCTCTCACATCATTTCTCTAAACCAAACATACCCTTAGGTAATGTTTGGTAGAGAGAATTTCAGAGATTAAAAATGAAGCAGAGAATTAAAATGTAGAGAATTGAAATAGGTAGAGAAATATAATAATTTCTATTATTTGGTAACTGCAAAGAAATTGATTCGAGAAATGAGCAAAAGTTTAGTAACTGCAAGTGCACAGATCAAGAACTCAAAATTGCAAGAACATATCCTTGTATATTACTTAACAAACACCCTTTTTTACTAATTGTAGGCCTCAATATTTAGAAACAAGTCTTTGAATCTTTAACAAAACAAGATGAATCCAGTGATATTGCGTCATCATATACAAAACCATGTTCATATATTTGGAAAAACAAAGTAACCAACAAAAGAAATGACCCATAAAAACTTGCAGATCGAGGTGGGTTTTGGACAAAAATGCATCAAATAAAAACTTTAATTGCATAATTACAACCAAAGTTGAAAATAAATCAACCTTTCATTATTTAATGGGATTGAAACTGATTGGTGTGGAAGTGCCATTTTTCAACCTATTTAACCAATTTCTCAGCCATTAAAGCATCTTCCTTTTTTAACCCAACCTTATATGATGATGTCTGGAATTAAGAATTTGTATTCAGTAGCTAAGGTGAACTTGAAGATGAAGGTGAAGGAGAAGGTGGAGGAATCACCACCAAAATGATGGTAGATAAGGGCAAAAGAGGAGCAACCGCTATAATCTTCAGAGCAATTAGGGTTGGAAATGCTTTAGTTTTTGTGCATAATGTGACTTGCACGTGATGAGCTCCTTTTATACCCCACATTAAAGCTTGACCATTTTTTAAGTCAAAAGACACTATGCTGAGAATACCAATTTCTACACCATGAGGTAAGGAAATCAAAGAATTCAAAATACAAAGGGCGTAAATATCTGAGAATTGTATTTTCTCCGCCTTTTTGTTTCTCTGCCTTACCAAACATGGTAACTCATTTAATTTCCATTTCTTTGGTGTGGATTCTTTGTACCAAACACACCCATAGGGTGTGTTTGGTAGAGAGAAATTCAGAGAAATGAAATGAATAAGAGATTAGAAATTCAAATAATAGAAATCAGCAGAGAATTTTAATTGATTATAGTGTTTGGTAACTATAGAGACTTGAATCGAGAAATAATCAATGAATTATTTTATCTGACATTTTTTTACAATATCTTGTGCGACGAGAAAAACACAAAATAAACAACTTATATATTACAATCAAACAAAACAATGATACATATTTGATTTCTTTTCAATACAATTTCTCTTTTAAATTACTTGAATTTGCTCAATCAGCCGTCACTACAACAAAAGAAAGAACAAATTTAAAGATTAGAAATACACTGATAAGGATAAATATTACAATCAAACTGGGTATCAACACCATGTGATTTTAAAATACTTTTTTTTGACTAATAAAGGATTTAATAAGAATATCTATTATGTTAAGTTCGTTTAACAGATACACCTGAAAAATGAGATCTATGCTTTGTTGAAGAAATGAAAGTTTTAAGAAACCCAGTAATGAAATTATTGTTGATTGTTGATGGTTAGACTAAAAAATGGATGAGAAACCAAAGAATCATGTACAAAGAGGTGACAACATGTTGTTTTAGAAGATTGGAAGGATACAAGAACCAGAGGAAGATGGCCACAAGATGGCGGCGACATGGTCGGAGATGAGAACGGAAAACATGGTCTGAAATGAGTGATTATTGGAGGCTAGAGTTTCGCACACTTTGTAAGAATTGGGTAAAATGTGGATATCACGTGGTCCCATCCTCTTATACATGTCTTTTTTTATTTAATATTTTTGTTTAATAGTAGAAAAGCACGGAAAATTTAGAAGAGGATCTATTTCCACATGAAACAAGATGGAAATCAAAATACACATAGAGTAACTCTTGAGATTTCTCCGCCTCCCAAATTCTTTACTGTACCAAACAAGAGAATTGTGGCCAATTCCATTTCTCTCACATCATTTCTCTATACCAAAAACACCCTTAAACTCTATCTTTATTCACAATCTCATTCAACCCAATATTTCTGATGAGGCAAAAAGTGTACCGCTTTTAAGGGATCATTTAAGCCCGAATTCGAGATTATTTGATCAATTATTGCCCTAAATCGTTCCTTTTGTCATTTTAGGTACTTTTGGAGAGAAATATAGAAAATGAAGCATTTTGGACCTTTTTGGAGCATAAAAGTGAAGAAAACGGCAAAGTCTCAAAATTCCTTACTGGAACAGTACTTGACGGCGTCAAGCTTTTACACGTGACGGCATCAAGAGTTACAAAAGAGGTGGATGTGGAACTTATAACGTGAAGGCCCAAAGAGTTTTCAAGCTTATTGGCCTGACGGCGTCACCAAGGCCGTCAGGGTCCAAATACTAGTGACGGCACAGAGTGATTTCATACATGACGGCGTCACAATTGGATCTAGGCAATACGAATTTTATCATGGCGGTGAGTTGACGGCGTCACAAGCTATAACGTGACGCCGTCAAGGTGTAAACTCTATATATAGTTTTCCAATTTTCATTCATTAGTGTGCAACTTTGAGGGAATAAACCCTAGGATGAATTTTCCAGCTTTTTCAAGGGTTTCAACCCCTTGATTCTTTCATGTTCAATTGAAGATAAGTATTCATTCAAATCATTCAATATGTCTATGTGTTGTGTGATTATATCTTACGCTTGTCCTCTCTTTAACATGCTAGGTTAGATTTTTATTGTGATTGCTTAGATGTAGTGAAACCTAGATGTTGATTATGGGTTGATTGTTTGTTTATAATTGTTACGGATGATTGTATTCGATGTTAGGCTTAAGAAAACTAGCAGACTTCCATTGGTAACTTGCTTGAACGTCTTAAGAAACATGATCAGAGGTGTACTACGATTTTTGGTTGTATTTAATGCGTAAGAGAATTCTAATGATCCCATGTTAGGAGCTTCTAACGGCTCGACATAGGAGTGAAGTAGGATCTTATAGAGTTAGGGAATATTGTACACGGCCCTACGACTAGTATTAAGGAATATAACCCATCATCCATGCAATTGTAACAAGCTAATCAACCTGTAAAAGATATCTAGGGAGTAATGAAATCTAAGTAAACACAACTTTCCTCATTATTGTTTCCACCACATTAGTATAATAGTTTTATTTTCATTTATTTTATTTTATTTTGATTGCATCTGTAGTTAATTGGGTTAGTTGGCTAGCAACTAATTCTGCCCACTCCTTCAAAACCCGAGATTTTAATTGCTTTCCATAAAATATAAAAATACAAAAAGAATCATCCCTCACCTCTAGACCTAGTTTAGTAGGCTTTCTAATCCTAGCGACACTATTCCTGAGTTGAACGATCAATCATCCGGTACTTGTCACTATACTATACTACAACGATCAGGTACACTGCCTGGTGGGGGCTGTAAGCTTCTCAAGATCCCTTGAGAGGTAAAACCTGTTGCGAGGGCGCAATTCCCACGTATCAAATTTTTGGCGCCGCAGCCCGGGGAATAGTTATTGTCTAGGTTAGGATTTCTTTTTATTAGGTCTACTTACTAGATTCCTTTCTAGTAAGGTTTTATTTTTATTTTTAGGATTTCTTTAGTCTATCTTATTTCTTCGTTTCTTTGTTCGTAACCTTTACCATCCGACATCATGGAAGGTGGTAACATATTTGAACCCATCAACCCACCACAACAAAACCACCCACAAAACCCACCATTAGCAAACCAACCTCATAGGCCCCAAACTTTAGGAGAGTATTCCCGTCCTAGCCACCAAGGCTATCGAAACACTATTGAGCTCACTCAAGGAGCCAATGTGTCCCCCTTGCGATCCGACACCATCCGGTTGGTGCAAAGCGGATGTGCATTCCATGGACTTCGTTCCGAAGATCCTAATCAACATCTCAAGGATTTCTTTAAAATCTTAGATTCCATAGACCTTGATGCTAGAGAGTCGACCCGATTACGTCTATTCCAATTCTCTCTACGTGATCAAGCTAGTCAATGGCTTGAACGTTTACCTGCGGGATCCATCACCTCTTGGGATGATCTCACCACTCGTTTCCTTGCTCAAATTTTCCCACCTGGGAGAACTACCAAGCTTAGAAATGATATTTTGATGTTCCAATAACGTCAAGGTGAAACTCTATATGAAGCATGGACTCGTTTCAAGGATTTACTCCAAAAAGTCCCTCATCATGGCATAGATCTTTGGCTCCAAGTCCAAATCTTCTATGACCATATCGATCTCTCCACAAGGCGAACCATTGACCAATCGGCCGGTGGCAAGCTACGTGATCTAAGTGCGGAAGAATCATCGGAACTCATAGAAGATCTTGCTCTCTATGTCAACGAAAATTGGAATGATCCCCGTGATTTGAACAAAACGGTCAAGGCAATATCTTTGCCTTCGAACAACTCTAGCACTCCCGACCGTAGGATCATGGAACTTGAGGACCAAGTCAAGTTTCTCATGAAATCCTACGAAGCTCCTAAGCCTTCAAGCCAAGTGAACAAAATCACTTTTTCATGCGAATTATGTAGTGGTCCCCATGACACTCGTGATTGCGTGGAACTCCCCGGACAAGCTTTTACGGATTACGCATCCTCGCGTACCGATGAAGCGGGAGACAAGTGGTACACTTTTAAACCCGTGCCAAACCCTTACGGTGATTCCTACAATCCTTCTTGGAAAAATCACCTGAACCTTAGGTGGAAACAAAACCAAAACATGCCCCAAAACAATTCTTCCAATCCACCTAATTGTTACCAATCAAACGATCCACTCTCTAACCGTACTTTCAACAAAAATCCTTCCAATAACTATGGTAGTACCAATAATCTTGAAGGATTGATGTCCAAGTTTATGGCATCTCAAGAAGCTCGCATATCTAAGTTTGAAGCCGATTTTAAACAAAAACAAAGTGAGATGATCAATAAAATTGACACATTGTTGAAAGTTCTCAATGACCGAGAAATGGGAGCACTCCCAAGAGACACGATCAAGAACCATAGCTACGATTGTGAGGACGAACCGACACCACATTTTCACGTCCTAGATATGGTTAGTGATACTACATGCCCATTGTTAGTAGGAAGAGGATTTTTAGCAACTGCTAGTGCCATGATAGATTGTAAGGAGTCTAAGATAGCGGTATGAGATGGTGAGACTTGGTCGATTTATGACTTTAAGAAGCATAGCTACGATTGTGAGGACGAACCGACACCACATTGGGTAGAGATGAATAGGAGACCATCTAGATATGGACCTTGGATAGAAAGGAACTTTATAGGACCTCAACGCCCATTCTATCTAGAAAAAGATTTCATCGATAAAACACATTCGGTGGAACAACTCATAGCTAGAGATGAGGAACTAGACCCTTTTGAGGATCCCCTAGTCTTTAGGAAAATGATTAAGTTCTTAAGCGTAATGCCTATCAACCTAGAGATAAACAAGTGGAAAAGGGAAGAGGATAAGTGTAAATGGAATTGGGACAAGCCACCTAAGGAAGGTGACGGATCATGGCATATGAAGATGATCTTATATGATCCGGATGGAGAAAAGTTTGAGAAGTCATACCATACCAAGAAAACCGATAGGAAGTTGAAACCCAAGTTTGATACCAAAGATGTCCTCGACGAGGAGCTCACACATATAGGATAGCCAATAACCTTGAGTCTAGCTACAAGACTCGTAAATAAAGAAAATCGCTTCTTGGGAGGCAACCCATGTTTTGTTTTTTTTTTATTTGTTTGATTTTTAATTGTTTGATTGTTATTTGTTTCCGTATGCATGTTTTATTTTTATTGTTGGTAGATCATGTTTCAAACTAAATTGTGAAAATGTTTTATTTTGTTGTTTAACTTCGTCTTAACTTCATATAAAGGTATTTTGCAAAAGCTAAGTGTAAGGGGAAACCCCAAATTTGTTTATAAGAACGAAAATGATCTTCATTCGCCACAATATTAAATGAACATGTATATTAGTATTTGTTAGAGTCAAATGCTTGTATCGAGTCATAATGATGTTTTGCAGGATTTTCCAGGAAGTAGGACATAAGTTTTTCCAGAAATTTTCCGGAAACTTAACATAAAGATTTCTGCAGGTCACTTCTGACGGCGTCAGGATTTAACCCCTGACGGCGTCACGTGTAAAATTCTGGAAATTTTGCGAGTTTTTTTTTTTAACGGAGTCTTAAATGTTTTTGTTGATTCTTTAGTTTTATAAACTCCAGGAAATCTGCAAACATTCATTCCACAAGCATTATATCTTAAATCGCTTTCTAGGATTTGTTAGTATATATAGATTGCCTCCGATTTTACGCGAGGTTGCCTTGATTATTTTCTCAGGTTTAACAGGTTATATATGACAAGAAGATGATTTATATTTCTGGAAGGGAAGCTTTGAACGTTCATTTTCTTGGAGGAAGATCTAACCTTGTTAACACACTATCCACACTGAACGAATCAGGGGAGTATTTGTTTTCATTCTTTTACCTATTTTACTTTTACATTCTTTAATTGAACATTGAGGACAATGTTCATCCTAAGTGTAAGGGGAGGGTAAATGATGATACCTTATATGATACAATTGCACTTGAGTTTGTTTGTTTGATGGTAGGTGTGTAATGAAACTAAGAGAAATACTTGTTAGTGTAATTTTAGCGCTAAATTTAAATTTTTTTACAACATTTAGGAGTGAAACTTTAGCCTTAACAAGCGTCTCATGGATAGGAGTTGTATGACTAGCACAAAATCGTACCATTCAGAAAAAATTTTCCACCCAAATATGTGAGGTTCGCCTTTAGATTTGATAGGAAAAACATTCATTATTAGTGCTTATGAGTGTACCGGTAGCATTTAGATTCTAGAACCTGCGTTAGTGATGCATCCCGAGACCGCTAGTGAGACTACATTCGTGTAGTAGGATTTACTACATGATAAGAGGCATTAGGATCACCCTTGTATTAAACCCGTATCATAATTACTTGACCATTTAAGTTATATTACTTGACTAGTAAAGTCAATTAATTCTCCCACACCTTAGCGTTGTACTCATTTTTAGTACACGAAACCCCTAGTACACCCTTCCGAGCTTATCTTTTCGTTTCTAACTTTAAGCATTTTACTTAAAGGAATAATTTATTACAACCCACCCAAATGTACACCCAAATCGCCTTAGCTGACATGTTGTAATTCAAATGTTATAATAATGCAGTTTGGTTACTATTTTGTTTTTGGTATATGTTGACTTTAATAGTCAAATTAATTTATTCCAAACACTACACTATACTACATATGCAATTGCAATCTGAAAACTGTAAAGAGGTAAAGCAAAACTGTAAATTATAACAACGTTTTGAATAGCCATCATCATCCCAAAAATATACATCTTAATAACCAACGTTTTGAGTAGCCATCATCATCCCAAAAAATTAACATCTTCATTACATAAACCACTAAAAATAACAAGTGAACTTTTTGATGGGAGACTTGATATTCATAGGGGGGACACTAGAGGTCCTTAAGGGGAGGCACATACCAATGTCTCATCTTTTATCTAGTGCTTCCCGTAGCCGCAACAAGACCAAGTACAACATTTGTAACCATTTTCCTCGGTTTTGGACTTTTATGAACATGGGTGCTAACAGGTTGTGCATTTGATGCATCAAACTATTTTCCTTTAGAGTTGGTATATGGAAATATAACAAAAACAGAAGGGCATCAGAGTTGAGCCATTACTACTATCCTACTTTTCAGTCAGTATGTCTAACCTTTTGCAACCTCCTTATTCTAATACTTTTCTCACAAGTCTTCAAGAATCAAATCAACAATTTCATCTTCTATATCCCACTTATTCCCATAAGTAGCCATGACATAGTCAATCATATCATCAGAGACTTTTAGTTTGCTAAAATCCTTTTTCTTGGCAGAATCTGCCATTGCTTGTATTTCTTGCAAATAAAATCGAGTTATTTAAGGACACAATTGACTACTAAGCTGAATATGTCAGTCACACAAATACAGAAAACTTAACTAACCTTTCATCACTTCGGCTTCTTTGGCAAATCTGCATAAATCTTCATACATCTCATTAGACATTTCATCACTTTCTAACCAACTATCCCCATATTTGGCCTTCACATACTCTACCATATTATCCGTCACTTGCGTCTTAGTAAGGACCATGTCTGCCATTCTTTGGATTTTTTATTTATTTATTTTTATTTTTTTTATGGAATAAATATGGGTAGCTTGTTGAGGGTTGTTTTTAGTAGAGGTTGTAACTCACAATGTGTATGATAGATCGTCAGGAGTTACTCAAAGGTCAACGGTTAGTTGTGGGTTTATTGGTTCCTGCGCAAATATTAATAGACGTACCAGAGAAGATGTGGTCAAGTTGCATAGTTAAAAACTATATTAGTACACATTTGGTCCCTAAAGTTGTATGTCGTGTTATATTTAACCATACGACAATTATAAATGTGGTTGGACTATTATGTCCGTCAAAGTAGAACAGAAAACGTGCATTGACCGAGCCTAAACGGGTCAAGGGACGCAATCGGTCTAAAAAAGCGAAATTTTGAAGGTATGACGGCGTTTTTTAAAACTTAAGAAGCCAGGTGATTTTTTTGAGAAAGTTTAGGACCAACGGTGTATTTTTGTCTTAAAGAAAAGAAGAAACGCCAATAATAAAACAAGGTAACCCCCTTGCATCACATATACGCGCAATAAATAAACAAAGAATAGAATACAGTCATACACAGCAAGAAAGAAACAGGTAAAAAAAAGATAACGGAAGGAACGACCCCACACCTTTCCATTCCACTCCAAATATCCTCCATTTTAATAATAAAAAAATATCATCATCAATTCATCATCCAAAAAAAATTCTCATTTTCATTTCATTACCTAACAGCAAACAAACAACTATTCTTCCTTCCTTCTTCTTCCATTAATCAACCAGATCTAATTTTGTTCAACATAATGAAATAAATAATTATTACTAAAACAAGTAATGGATTTAAATGAATTCAAATCACTTTTATCCAATTCACGTTCAGACATATGGACTCTTATTGACACTGCGTTAACATTAGCTTCAACGGAAGAATATTCCGCTGAGCTTAAACGACGTCGTGACGGCATCGTTGAACGTCTTTATTCGTCTTCTTCTCATTGTCGTAACTGTGACGTCGTTAACGGAGGAGGTGAGGAGTCTCCGTTATCTCCGCAATCTGTTCATCAGGATGATGTTGTTGAAGATGATGATGACGTGGATGGTGTAGATCCGTACGGTGGGTTGTTTGATGATGAACAGAGTAAGATATTGCGGATTAAAGAGCAACTTGAAGATCCGCATCAGGTTGCTTGGTGTTGCTATTAATATTAATTTATATATATATATATATATATTTTCATGTTTAGGTTACGCGAGTTTTTGACTCAGATGTACGCGGTTTTTGACCATTTCCTGGCCTGGCTACTCCCTATGGGAGTAGGGGGTGTTTAGATTAGCTTAGGGGGTGTTTGTTTAAGCTTATATGCGGGCTTATGAGCTTATTTGTTTTCGGCATATATTTCATAAGCACCAATTTTACGGCTTATTTTGAGACTTGTATAATACGTTTATTATCATACAATAAACTTATATAAGCCTGGAGTCTCAAAATAAGCTGGAAAATTGGGGCTTATGAAATATAAGCCGAAATCAAATAAGCTCATAAGCCCACATATAAGCTTAAACAAACACCCCCTTAATTTAAAAATAAAAAAATAATAAAAAAAAATAAAAATAAAAAAAATTGAGCTATATAACCTATTATAAGCCGTAAAAATTGAGCTTATTGACTTTTTTATTGTTTTTTAATATGCCAATAAGCTCATCATATAAAGCTAATCCAAACGCCCCCTAGATATGTACATGATAATACGTGTTTGTTAATGATTATTATTGGTGTTTATTTATGTGTTGAAGAGTGATGATGCTGTTGTCGACTTGCTGCAAACTTTAGCAGATATGGATCTAACTTTTAAAGGACTTAAGGTAATTGAATAGCTTTTGGTAATTTGCGGGTAAGAATGTATGAGTCTTGTTAGTGATGTTCTTTGGGGTTGGTTTTAGGAAACGGATATTGGAAGACATGTGAATCGGCTGCGAAAGCATCAGTCAAGTGAAGTGAGATCATTAGTGAAGCATCTTGTGAGGTAAGTCAATTTGGGATATAAGGGTTGTCGAAAATTCATGTATGAGTGTTTTGCTATATCGTTTTTGCTGTTCTTTGCTGTTATAGGAAATGGAAGGATTTGGTGGATGAGTGGGTTGGTTCAAACAATTCAAACAATGATCATCAGCGTGCTTCATCTCTAACAGGTAACACCTTTTTATTTATTTATGAAGGATGGTTGTTGAGTTTAACATTTGAGATGTAAGTTTGAGTTCTAATTGGTGTGTGTTTGTAGATGGAGACTCGCCTTTGTTGCAAAATGTACCTAGGAAAGCACAAAACGGTAATCAGCAGGTGAAACAGAGAATCTTATAGTTTCAGTTTATGAATAAGCATGACTACGATGCTGCTTTTCAGATATTTTTTCAGCAGTTTTGATAGTTGAAGTTTTTTTCTACAGGGTCCTGATTTCGGTTACTCTCCAAATCCACACAGTTAGTATCGTATCTGATTTAACTCATTAAATTCTCTTCTGACTCTCTTTTTGAGTTTGGTTCTTAATAAATTATTTATGTCCCAAATGAAAAACTGTAGATTGGAGTGAGAGTCCATCTGCCGATAGGATCAATACCGAACAAGAGTACAGGCCGAAGAGTGTAGTTCCTAAGAGAGAAACACCCTCAAGACCAGTAATGCAGTCCAGTTCTTCCATGGTTGCTTCTGCTTCTGTTCCACAAAGTGTAAATTCCGCATTCTATTCCTTTGCCATGATTTTGTATTTAGAGGGTGTTTGGGATTGCATATTTTTTCTGCTTGTTTGATTATTTATAAGCTGGTAAGCAACTTGAAGTGTTTGGATAAAAGAAATTGCATTGGCTTATATGAGATGAAATAAAAATATTACGTTTTACCTTCATTTTTATTCTTAACCCCGTGATTAGTATGGATTTGATTGCATTTTTTACGGCACAAGGAAATCAAAACACTATATTCAATGTGATTATTTTAAGCTTCTAATCTGCTTCTACTTGTGTGCAAAAAAAAAAAAAAAAAAAAAAAAAAAAAAAAAAAAAAAAAAAAACACCGAACCCTCTCTTACATTCAGCCTCGTACTCATTTTTGTAATTATAACTTTTATTTTGAAATGCTTACGAATTATTTGGGATTTTCACAGCGACCACGCAAGGAGCAAAACATAGATCCTGACAGGCTGGCATCAGCTAGTAAAAGGCTCCAGGAGAATTACCAAGAAGCCCAAAATGGTTTGTATAGTTTTGTGTTTACATTTCGGTTTTATTTGTGGGATGCTAGAATTAATGTTATCGTTATCATTGTCATTATGTCAAAATTGGCTGACCCGAGTATTTGTGCATTGTGTTTCCTGAAGCCAAAAAGCAAAGGACAATACAAGTGATGGATATTCATGAGATACCAAAGCCAAGGAATGGTTTCATTGCCAAGAATAAAGGCAATTTTCAGGGGAGGCACCATAGATAGATGATGTTTCCCCCACACCAGGGTTTCCCAGAAAGCTGCGTTTACCCATGTGTCCGACAACCAAAAAAATACTACTTTCATCTCATATGGTGGTATGTTCTTTTCCCAAAGCTAAAGTTACCATAGACAGAGCAATAATATCATGCGGTATTGACTTGTAACTTATCCTTCAAAAGTTATATTTTGCTCTGAATTTTTTGGCAATGATAGTTTTGGATAAAGGCTTACCATCCTCTATATACTGTAGTGTTATGTCTACTACGTTTTTTGTGATATGATTTTGGAACTCACTTTGGCACTCTAAAGCTATTTTTGAAAAGTATGGATTTTGGGTTCCTTTGGTGTCCTTGAAATATAATTTCTCATTCCTTTGAATCTATAATTGCACATATCAGTTTTCTTACTTGAAGTTTGCTAATTTTGGAAACATATCATACCCATTTCTAAAATAAATATGATTATTATTTACTCTATTTATTATTAGCTTTCAAAGTTTAAAGCTTATTTGAGATGACATATTCCAACTTTTATTAATCTTTATGGTTGTGTTAACTTTCTTTTTGTGTGATCAAACATATACATAATGATTTTATGCGCAAAGGTTTAAAGGTACATGATCAAATAAAATGCTGATGCCCAATATAATTTATTGTTAAAGTTGAGTGTTATTTTATCTGTCACTCTTTTGTTTCAACATGTGCAAGAAAATCTTTCAGCATCATCTCAGATTAATGCAATGATTTTATTACAATTATTTATTTGAAAGCTATACTTTTAGAATAATGAGTATTCTTATGAGTTTACAAAAAGCAACAACCCAAGCAAAGTCCCTCGAAACCATGCTGATTATACGGGTTATATACGTCTTGATTTTATTTTGACACCAAGCGACCTAAGGAACCTTTTTTTTTTTTTTTTTTTTTTTTTTTTGTTTTTGTACAAACATTTTTTTTTTTTTTTTTTTTTTTTTTTGTTTGTTTTGTTTTTGTACAAACATTTTTTTTTTTTTTTTTTTTTTTGTTTGTTTTGTTTTTGTACAAACATATTTATAGGAATAGGTATATAATCGAATATCTTAACGAAATCAGGAATCATATCCATTTTTATCTTAAATAAATGCTTTTGAAAACTCCACCCACTTTGAGAGAACAGGACGATATCCACAAACCCTTATTCCCTTGATGCAAAAACAATTATTTTTTCAGGAATAAAATTATCCAACCGAGTCGTGCACTTATTTTTGCAGAAGATAGGGTATTTCCCCTACGCGATCATTTAGAAGTTTCCTAGAATTTGTTATTAATTTCCAAATTTTATTGCCGCTTGTTCATGTGGTTTGGGTGTGTTTGTTTTTTAAAAAAAAAGTTTTACTAGCTCTCTTACTCCCTCTTACTCTCTTACCAGTAAGAGATGGGCATACGTTTTGTTTGTTTGATTTTTTTATTTTTGAGTCAGACTTAGTTAGACATATAACATGTTAGGGAGACTTGTCTTACTGCCTCTTACTAGAGATTGAAGATTCGTGTTAATATAATATATTTGATGGTTTATTAACTATGTTATATTTATGATAAAAAAGTCTTTTTTCATATTTACATAAGTTACTTAAATAAATTGCAGAAACGAGCACTTAAAATCATTCGGACAATTATATAAAAACAAACAACATTATTTCGTTTAGATTTAAACGTTCTATCCACCTCTTACTAGTAAGATATGGTAGTCAGATTTAGACCTAAAACATCTAAATAAACAAACACACCAGCATAACATGTTGTAGCAACTCTACTCTTTAATGTCTTACTCCTCACCACGAAACCAGGCTGCTTGTCAACGTCAAACCCAGTTTTATACGGCGTCTATACTCTATACAAACACTTCTGTTGCACTGTAACTCCTCATTCAAAAATAATAAGTGTTTATCTTGAGATCTTCCATATTGAAAATGTAACACTTCCATTAACAGGCTACTAGCGGTTAGTTAATTCTCCGTCCTAAAATAATTGTCCATATAAAAATATCATCATTACAACTTTATCTTTTTTACTTTTTACAGAATGACCGTTTTACTCTTAACTAATTAATTTAAAACTTTTTTAATGTTTGTTATTATACATTCAAGTGAGGGTAATACAGTATACTCGAATTAATTTTTTTTTTATCTATTTTTGAAAATGGACAATTAATTTTGGACAACTCGAAATTGAAACATGGACAATAAACATGAAATGGAGAGAGTACCACTTTTTTTTTTTTTTTTTAGTGCTCATATTTTAGTTTTTGGTTTTCTAGTATTAATGTCTACTTTTAAAGCTCTAGGTGTCGTGGCTTGAGCCATTTCGCCACTTCAGTATTCCACTTTTCACATTCACACAAAAATACCCCTCACTCATGGCTTGTGCCATTTCTATTTTTTGAGATCCACAATTTTATTTCATTTTCTTATTTTTCAAATAAACTAATTTTTCATTCATTCAAAAAAAATAAAAATTAAAATACAAAAAAAATAAAAAAACAGAACGAAAATATAAAATACATCATAATAAACTAATAAAATGCACAACTGCCCTGCCTTTCGAAAATAAAACTGCTTTTGGGCTAATTACCCGATAGTCGACAATTGGTACTTGATACATGAACGTGTAGTGCCTACTTTGTATACCAATACGCATACATTAAAAATGGAAGGCGCCATTGTTAATGCATTTCTAACAGTTTCCTACTTCCCCACTTGATAGTTGACTATTCGCATCGAGTGTTTTGTAAGCCACTTACTTCTAAACTAATTCTAAAAGATATACTTTCACATGTCAACAATCACTTGTGAATTGTGAATTGTGAATTGTGAATTGTGACCTCAGTAAAGTGCTTTCAACAACCTGACACCGTCTACCCATTTCAAAAGTCCAATATAATGAAAATAATCTATGAGAGAGAGAGAGGGAGAGAAAAAAAAAAAAAAAAAAGTTACAACATACCTCATAACAATGATTATGTAGTAGTAATTAGTATAAGTGTCAAGTGTGTATGCAAATCATGCCAAATAATACTTACAACATACTCTAACAATATTTTATGCCCAAAATCATGTATAGTTGATTTGATGATGATATACTTGGATCAAAAGGCACCGTTAATGCTGGACACAGTGGTAACCAGACACGGCCATACCACATTAGCTTTCTCTTTTCGACGACCTGACGACGATCAAGTTTTTTTTTTTGGGTAAAAGGGACGACACCCCGATAAATTATGACGACGATCAAGTTGTCACAGTGACGACGATCAAGTTGCCACAGTGGCGACCAAGTTAATTTTTTTTTTTTTTTTTTTTTTTTTTAAACAACAAATTTAAACTCAATTAATATTAAAAACATTACATAAATTATTCAAATAAACATTAAAAATATTACATAAATTATTCAAATAACATTAAAAATATTACAAAGATTCTTCATCATCATAGTCATCATTAGTTGCATCTTCGCCTTTACTCTCTTGATTGACTTGATTTCCCCGATTTCTCCAAACGTGTTCGATCAAATCAGGTTTTAAGTGTAGATCAGTTGCTGGGTCCATTATCTCATGAGTAACTACTAATGATTATTCATGCGATCTTAAAGGATCATGATCACGGTGGGCTTCATGTTTGAACCATCTAGGACATATCGCCCGCCCCTTGTGTCGAGTGATCATATTATGTATATGTGTTTAGAAGTGTGTTTGAGGTTGTTATTTATAAGGTTGTAAAGTGGTAAAGGTTTTTTTTAAAGAAAAATAAATAAATAAAAATAAATAAATAAATAAATAAAAATTATTTGCAAACGGTAACAAAAGTTTGGAAAATTGTGTGTGTATTAAATCGGTCGGATTTTTGGGAACCGACTGTTAGAATATTAGGATCATGACAATCATACAAGTAGGTAAACACATATGCGGAAGCGTAGGAACATCTATAACACATAAGAGATTAACATAAATTAAATAGGAACGTACCGTGGTGATTCTAGCCCGAACAAGAATCAAAAGCAATTGTCTTTAACAATATGAAGAACCCTAATTAGGGTTTATATGGATCAATGATTAACCCCTTACCGTTTTGTTAATCGATCCCTTGATAACAACAAAAGTATGTTGTTACCTCGTTCTTGTACACACAAACTACTAACGAATTAAAGGTGATGCTAGTAACAAAAACACAAGAATTTTATTATGTAAAATTCGATCCAAGAAACCCTTAAAGGGTTCTTGATCGATCGGCCATAAGGAGAAAACAAAGAGAAGGAAAAACTTTTTAGAGTTTTGTGTGTGTGCACAAAAGGTACCAAAGTTTGATCCCTAGGTTTGTTTATATAGTGAATGAATATCTTGGATGACAAGTTAGGGCAAGGGAATCCCTTCCCTTTGTGATGTTCGACCGGCCAAACAACCCCAAGGGGTGTTCCGGATCCTTCTTGTCCTCTACATTCATTCTAGTCCTTATTGTTTGCTTTTAACGATAATTAGTCCATACGTTTAACAACTAATGACCATTAAATTATTTCTTGTGTTCTAATAATTATATATATAACATTTAATATATATCAATTATTATTCTTTAATTTTCGTTTGTAATATGTGCAATCCCGAGGTCTCGAGTTTGATTCTAGACATACGTTTATTAATATTTATCCATAAATTCCAACACCGACAACCGATCGCCCATAGTGGGGACGACCGAACTCGACCGACCACGACCGGGCATGGTCGACCGACCACTGCTACAAGCCTAATAGTATGTTGTCAACGACCAGTTTTCAAAAAGTTGAATGCATGTCATCATCGGTTTGACTAGGTGATGCTAACTTTGTGTAAAGTGCTGATTGTGTGAAATCAAGCACTAGCATCATTCTAGGTTTCTGACAAGATAGGTTGTCACGTTGTCTTGTTTATCAAACATCTTCCTATGAAACAAGTTTAACACAAACTTTTAAGAAAAAGAGAAATTTGGATCCATAAATTGCATTCAACGGAAGGATCTGAAACATATGAATAACGTCTTAAAACGAATTACGGAGTCCAATTGAGGGTTTTTATAAGTGGGTTTAGAATAGGATTTGGATTTTGTATAGGTTTTGTAAAGAGAAATTATATTTATTTTATTAATTTAATAATAAAATTTGATTTAAAAATATTATTTAAAAATAAAAAAAGTTATATGTATCTGAGAGAGAAAGAGCGATATGGTATAATATAAGTGAGTGAGAGAAACCTATTATCCCCCTCAACTTTTACTTTTGGTAGGCACTTTTTACTATTTAAATGTCAAACCCTTATAACAAACAACAACTTTTACCATCAATCCCAAATCTAAATCCAAAACCCACCAACCAAACGGGCCTAATATTTTCCTAATGACTTTGGCTGACATGTGCGCACTAGACACATGTTTATGTATCAGCAAACGGAAAGCGTAACTCATTCAATTGGAAAATACATTTTATTTAGTTATAGTTATTTAAAGATTTAACTAATATTTTATTTAAGGGTTAATATACAAAATATGTCACTAAACTTTTAAAAACTTTTAAAAAAATGCATTTAAGTTAACAAATTTTCATTTTGTTCATTTAGGTTACTTAACTTATAAATTAGATTACTTTCATATTTTCAGGGTTGCTGAATGCATATTTTTGAATAATTAAGTAACATAAATGTCGTGTTTTTAACAAGTTGAGTGATGTTTGCATATATTTAAATAAGTTCAATGACTCCAAAATGTCATGTTTCATGAGTTCAGTAAACCAAATAAATAAAATAAAAGTTCGTTACCTTGAGCGTACTTATTTACAAGTTTAGTGACATACTATATATTATTTCTTAATTTAATGCATTTTTTTTGATATAAAAAGAATAGATTTACCGAATACGCAAAGAGGAAAATTCAAATGCATACCCTTATTTTAGTGCATACCAAATGACAAATCTCTACCATCCATCTAGTTTGATCTAATGGTGAGAATTAACCTAAGATTAAACTCTAAAAACCTAAGTCCATGTTTTTTTTCCTTTTTCTTTTGTCTTTCTCATTATTCATTTTTTTTTCTTTTCTTTTCTCATTCACGTAGCTTTTGTGTATTGTTGAAACTAACCTGGTGTGACATTTTTACCAATTTAACCTAATTTCATGTTCGTATTACGAGAAATCATTTTTTTTTTCTTTTTTTCTTTTTTTTTTGGCTTTTTTACCAATTCACGTTATTATTTTATTTTATTTTTTCAATTCACCTTCTTCCTTTTTTTTGATTTTTTTTTACCAATTGATGTTCTTTTTTTTTCTCTTTTTTTTGCTTTTTTCTACAATTCCATTCCCCCCCCCTTTTTTTTTTTTTTTTTTTTTTTCTTTTCTTTTTTTATTATTTTTTCTTTTTTTCTAATTCACTTTTTTTTCTTTCTAATTCACGTTTTTTTTCCGCTTTCATACGTTTTCGTTCGTTTTTTACGTTTTCGTCTATTTTTAGACGTTCTCGTCTATTTTAAAACGTTTTCGTCTGATTTCATACGTATTCGTTCATTTTCATACGTTTTCAGACGTGTTTTTACCCTTTCATACGTTTTTGTCCGTTTTTCGCCCATTTTTGTCCATTTTCTTATGTTTTCATTTGTTTTAATACATTTCCGTCTATTATTAAGAAATTTTCGTCCGTTTTCAGACGTGTTTTTTACGTTTTCATACCTTTTTGTCCGTTTTCTTACGTTTTGGCAATATCACAAATGTGTTGACTTTCATCTATTGGTGGTGATGGAGGAACCTGTGATAAGATAGGTGCTATCACCAGTGATATGACAAGTGCTATCACCGGTGATATCACAGTTGATATCACATGTGATGTCACATAGGATATCACCGGTGATATCACCTTTGATATCACAGGTGTTTGAGCTTCTTCAGTTTATTTTATAGATATGTTGTGCTCTTTTCAACCACAATTGCAATTTTTGACTGGGCCGTTTTCTACTACCAAACATCCGAACGAGGAAAGATGAAGCATTTTGTGAAAGAACGAAAAAATACAAAGATTATGGAAGTAACTAGAAAAGTGCATGTTATATAATACAGTTTAACTAAGAAGCATTTTAAATTATCATCAACTTAAAAAATTACAACTAATACAACTTTAATATGAAGCAATCTGATGAACAAAACACATCAAACGAGTTTTGAATATTATTTTTTTGCTATTTTCAACAATTTATAACCAACCACGTGAAAATCAAAAGATATATCCGTTGATATTCATTTTGATAACTTGCAAGTTCGTACTACTTTACATTTTGTAATATCACAAGTGTGTCGGCTTCCTTCTATTTGTTGAATCAGTGTTGGTGATGGAGGAACCTATGATATGACATGTGCTATCACCAGTGATATCACAGTTAATATCACATGTGATATCACAATGGATATCACCAGTGATATCACCTGTGATATCACCTGTGATATCACATGTGATATCACAGGTGTTTGAGATTTTTCAGTTTATTTTATGGATATGTTGTGCTTTCTTCAACCACAACTGCAATTTTTTACTGGGCCGTCTTTTGCAACTGAACATCCAAACGAGGAAACGATGAAGCATTTTGTGGAAGAACGAAGAAATACAAGGATTATGGAAGTAACTAGAAAAAGTGCATGTTAACTGTTGTACACAATGATGTAGACTTATATGCTTTTGAGTTATTTGAATATATATATATATATATATATATATATATATATATATATATATATATATATATATATATATATATATATATATATATATATATATATAGACGTAAATGATGTCTACTTTTGGTCATTTTATTATTTTATCACATGTGATATTACTCATATGCATAATACCAGAATTAGTGTTACATTCTATTGCTTTATCACCTATGAATATTATAGAATATCACTTATGTTATTCAGAATATCATTTGTGGTAATAAGAATATCACTTGTGATATTCAGAAAATCAAAGAATATCACATGTGATATTTAAAAAATCACTTGTGATATTCAAAATATCACGGAATATCACTTGTGATATTTAGAATATCACTTTTGATATTCTTGATATCACTTGTGATTTTCTGAATATCACTTGTGATATTCTGAATATCACAAGTGATTTCATGTTACAAAACATTAGTTGAAAATCACTTGTGATATACAAAATATCACTTGTGATTTTCTTATGTTTTCGTCCATTTTCTTACATTTTCCATACGTTTTTGAATATCACTGCTGATATTCTGAATATCACTTGTGATATTCTGAATATCACTTTTGATGTTCATGTTACAAAACATTAGTTGAAAATCACTTGTGATATTCAGAATATCACTTGTGATAGTAGGATCTTAGATCTATTAACTTTATTACACAATATGAGGCAAAGATGGTGACTTGAAATGATATATGTGTCGTATGGTATATGAGATGAAGAGAGAAATAAGAGAACTTTTATTTATGAAAAACATACACAATACACACACCTCAAATGACTCATTTGAGGTGTTTATATAGTAAACATCATATGGCCTAATGGGCTTTCCTATGTGCCTCGTTTATGATTGGATTGGACTTGGTTTACATCTTAGATAAGTGGACTAGCTTATACATATCTTCTAACCTATTAGCTTAGCCCAATCCACGAGCCCATTGACTAATCTATGACATAATCTATAACACGTTTACAAAGTTTTTATGACTAGAATGACCGCCACTTTTCTTTACATTTCTTTAATGCTAACAATGATATTCTGAATATTACAGAATATCACTTATGTTATTCAGAATATCATTTGTGGTAATGAGAATATCACTTGTGATATTCAGAAAATCAAAGAATATCACATGTGATATTTAAAAAATCACTTGTGATATTCAAAATATCACGGAATATCACTTTTGATATTCTGAATATCACTTTTGATATTCTGAATATCACAAAATATCTCTTGTGATATTCAGAAACGTATGAAAATGTCTGAAAATGGTCAAAAGCATTTAAAATAAGACTAAAATGAATGAAAACATATGAAAGCGTAAAAACACATATGAAAAAGGACAAAAGTGTATGAAAAATGAACGAAAATGGAAGAAAATGGACGAAAACGAACGAAAACGTAAGAAAATAGACGAAAACATTTGAAACCGGACGAAAGCGTAAGAAAACGGATGAAACGCAAGAAAACGAACGAATATGTATGCAAACGGACAAAAACGTATGAAAGCGTAAAATCACGTCTGAAAACAAATGAAAACGTATAAAAAATGGACGAAAACGAAAGAAAATGGATGAAAGCGTATTAAAACGAACGAAAGCAGATGAAAATGTATGAAAACGGACGAAAACGTCAGAAAACAGATGAAAACGACCGAAAACGTATGAATACAGACAAAAACGTATGAAAACAGACAAAAACGTATGAAAACGGATGAAAATGAGCGAAAGTAAGAAAACGGGCGAAAACGTATGAAATCGGGTGAAAATGGATAAAAACGTAAAAGACTGACGAAAACAGACAAAAACGTATGAAAAATGACGAAAACGAGCGAAAACGTATGAAAGCAGAAAAAAATGAAAAAATAAGTGAACTAAAAAAAAGTGAATTATTAAAAAAAAAAGTGAATTACAAAAAAGAAAAGAAAACATGAAAAAAAACGTGAAAAAAGTGAATTGCAAAAAAAAAAAAAAAAAAAAAAAAAAACGTTAAATAGAAAAATAGACAAAAAAAAAATGAAGAATAAGAAAAATAAAAAGAAAGACAAAGGGGAAAAAAACATGGACTTAGGTTTTCAAATTTAATCTCAGGTTAATCCCCACCATTAGATTAAAATAGATGGATGATGGAGATTTGTCCCTTAGTATACACCAAAATATGGGTATGCAAAATAAAGTGCCTCAATAGTGAATACATCTTAATAGTTTAGTACTCCGTAACATACTATATATTATCCTTTAATTTAACGTATTTTTATATAAAACTAAAGTTTAGATTTATTGAATACAACTTAATACATGTTTTTACCAAGCACATAAGCAAAACCTTTAATGAATAAATAAAGCTAGGTGTAATGGTAACCGTGATTACCATCAACAACTCAATGTGTGACATTAGCTTTTCAACACTACTAACATAGTTTAATAAGGCAACTAACATTATTATCAACATCACTCAAACACAAATATACATCACAATATACTCTCACACACACACTAACATCACTCAAATACAAATATATCTCACAATATACTCACACACACTCACAACTTTCTCCGCAACTTGACCAGCTAATAGACCGATTTATTTTATTTTATTTTATTTTATTTATCATAAAAGACGCATGCCTGTGAGGTGGGTATTATTAGGAGGACCCTTCATCGGGATGGGTATTACACTTAAGTCTTTGTTTTTAACGATTATTATTACATTGGCTTGTTTACTAAATTAAGTGGTTTGGACATATTACCATATTAGCCACTTAATTGAGAGAGAGATATTTTGGTGGACCTTCCCATTAAAATGAATGCAAAGGAATGAGTGAGGTGGGTAATCAATACCTTACCCCTCCCCCCCCACAATTTACTCTATAATGGTTGATTACCCACTACGGGGTAATCAATACATTTGCACTCCCTAACCAAGCACCATATTGAGTAATGTGGGCCCTTTTAAATATCTTACCCATTCCCCACCTCCTTTAACCCCCTACCATGCACCCCTAAGTCTAATATATAAGTACTTTCTAAAAAAACAGAAAGAAGATGGGTACAACAAGCAAGATACACAAGCCTTATGTAGCCCATTTTCCATGTGGAAGCCCCCAATAATTTCTTACGTAGCACCCTGGTCACCTGGTGAAAACTCCCTCTCAATGTTAACTTTCTTTTATCATCATGGTACCTGCTGCGCTTAGCTGCAACAATTGTATTGTTGCATAATGGAGCAGGATCATATCTTGTGGACAAATGTGGGAAAGAAATTGACAGGATCAACACGAGTGTGTTAATGGGCTGCAAGATTATCGCTATACATCGTAAACTACACGGATGATTATCCCTTAACAAAACAGTATTGTCACAATAATAATCTACTATTTGAGTACGGCAAATGAGGAACTTCTATACATTAAAGGCAGAGTTTTGACAAATTTCACTCCGTTATGACTAAATTCCCTAGTACCACGTAGCTTTTTTTTCGAACTCCTTTTGCATGTTTAACATAAAACTATTGAGATATCCAATCAAGAAAAGTGAACAAAACTGGATCAAAAATGACTTATCATACATACTAAATCCAAAGACCATGAACTGAACTCATTAAATGGAAATACATGTGATTCTTAACTATTAAACATGCCCAATAACATGTTACAACAACACTAACAATACATAAAGAAAATCATGCGCTCATCAATCTCTCTACAAACTGTCCTTCGTGGTTGGTACTTTCAAGTCTTCGGGTTCCTTCTCATTCACAGCAGTTGCATCCGGAGACTCTGCTAGCGTGTCAGGTTCTTTTTTCAACTCTGTTTCAAATTCTTTTGCTGCCTGCATATTTTTAATCAAATAAGTACTAAAAAAACTATAATGAAGATGCAAACTCACAACTATAGAGTTAAGTCCCAGATAAGCGTTCCCCAAAAAAGTTGGTCCCAATTAAGGGGCTTGTTGCCTTGTTATTCAAGCTGGACACTTGAATCTCGAGTCAAGTTTCATGATTCATTTAAACAGTAATAAGAACATCTTGTTTGATAAGTAATTGATTTTATGATTGTAACCTAGTGTGACGTTTTTAGCTTGTGTGTAACGGTCTCCTAAGTGGGTAATTCCCTGGAGGTCCCAGGTTCAAACCTTGGGGAGAAAATTAATCCACATGTGGCCACGGAGGTTCACCTACGATGACTCCGGGCTATCCAAAAAGGTAGTCGCCCTGGGATTAGTCGGCTCGCAATGTCGAGTCAGACCCAGGAAAAAAAAATAATAATCTAGAAACAAATTTGACAAATTCAAAGGCAAAAATACTTGTACGTACACTGTATTCTATTTCTACTAATCTCCATAAACTAACCGATCCAAGACAAATCCTAATCCTAAACTGACTCAACATAAAACAGATAAAACTGATATAGTGATATCTATACAAAATTAATATTACCAAACAAACGCCTACAAGATTGTCTTCTCATGAATAATTTACGTTGTTTCAACAAAGTATAGAAGCAAGCTCTTTTCTGAAAGAGCAAATTGACAAAGCCCATAGAATATACGATTTTTATATTGCATAAAATGTATGTCATAACTGCAATCTAGCCAGTCTTTCCTCTAAACTGTTAACAGGGTCATCTTTACACATGATTGAGTACGTGTAAAATGAGCCAGTTTACTAGTTATTTTCTAAAGTATTCCCATTGTGTAACCAGTGATCCTGTTCGTAAACTCCAAGCATGTAATGGCAAATTCATACAGATGAACCATGGTAAAAATGGTAGTAATACCTCTACCTGTTGAAGGCTACAGATTCATCAAACCAGGGACGGAACCAGGACGGAACCAGAAGACAAAGTCACCGGGTGCATTTATGAGAAATCAAACAAGACTACATGCATAACTTTTTGGGACATGATGCATTTATAGAAAAATAGAGGTTTTATAACAAAATTAACACTACGAGACAAAAATTCATGGGTGTCCCGGGGCCCCTAATTCCGTCCCTGCATCAAACCTACATGTCATAACCAATGAACCAACCAAATTATAAACTGCATCTACTAACCTAATCTCCTAAGTAAATAAATAAGAATGCTCTTTTTAGTTCGTGAGTGTTCAGAGTGTTTTTTTCTCTCTTGCTTTTTTTTTTTTTTTAAATTATTGCTATTTTTAATTTTTTTTAGCCTTGTTCCTGTAGCTCAAAGTCATATCTTCGACTCACATTTTAAGAATCTTGACCACTCACTCTATGCAGAAAGAAACAAATTTTAAAATTTCTATTATAACCTGTACCAAATAAAGAGGCTGCCATTCTAAATTTTTAGTAAAACGTCTAATACAAAAAATGGTCACAGAGTAGCCAAATGTTGTGATGTTGAACAATCTACAATTCAACTCGTTAAGTAAACTACGTGAATCTTATTAGCAGTAGGCCAGTAGCAAGTCCTTCTTTAATTAGTCATGGCATTGGCCAATCACACTTGTATCTACGAATACATTCTACCTCATATTACAATCCTTTTGTCTTTTTGAATTTAAAGGGTGTTTGGCATTTCTTATATTATTTTTTAGCAGGAAAGCAGTTTGGAATATTGAATAAGTAGGCTGGGGACATGCTTATTTCAATGTGCTTATTTGTGATGAAACAAAAATTACCTTCTTACCCCCAAATGTAACCTAAAATCGTTTGCAAGAGATATGCTAGTCTCTAACGTTTTTCTCGTTAGTCATCATATTAAATTAATTAATAAAAAAAAGCGTGAATTGAGCAAACTCGAACTCTATTTGCTAAACTACTTGGTATTAAGCTGCTTGCTTATAAGAACACAAGGTATGGCAATGTGTGTTTTAGTGTTTGGTGAATGTAGTGTTGATTTTTGGTGTGTTGGCAATGATGATGCCTTGTTCTCCTAGGATAAGGAAGGAAATAATAATAAAAAACAATCATGAACACCGTCTTACTATGAATTTATTGGTACAAAATGATTAATGAATGGTATTATTATTATTATATCACAATAACTAAGGCTAAATAAAACCACACTAGGTTGTAAATGGTCAACGAGACCCCGCTTAGACCCTGTACATTTGATTTCGGTTTATATTTTATAAGCTCCAATTTTCCGGCTTATTTGGAGACGTTAATGTGATATGATTAACTTATATAAGCCCACAAGTCTCCAAATAAGCCGGAAAATTGATATATAAGCCGAAAAACAAATCAGCTCGTAAGCCACATATAAGCTTAAAGTAAACAAAAGTGAAATAGTTGATGATGAAATTGTATGCTAATCTGAGAAAGAAATGAAATTGACCTGCTGGAAGCTTTTGACAGTTTTGCCAATACTGCGGCCAACTTCAGGGAGCTTCTTAGGACCAAAAACAAGAACAGCAACTCCAGCAATAACAGCAAGCTCCGGGACACCAAGTCCAAACAAACAATTACAAGAAAACCCCCCTTTACTATTATTATTTTTCTTCAGTTTTTGACTAGATTTGATGGTTTTAATGGTTAAGGGTTTGAAGAAAGATGAGTTAGAAGATGAAAAAGAAAAGGTTTTTTTTGGGATGGAAATTGATGGTAAACTCAGAGCTGCTGACATCGCCATTTCTGCTATCCAATGAGCCGAGGTGATTGGATAATAATGGAAGGCAACAGATATTTTAACAAACTAATGGATTGGTTTTTATAACACTGGTTTGACTTCTGGTAAAGCCGAGCATTATAGACCGGGCGGACCGGATTGAACCGAGAAACTGGATTAACCAGAATGGGCTGAACATATTTTGGTCTGATCCTCAGTATTTTTTTTTTTTTTTTTTTTTTTTTTTTTTTTTTTTTTCTCGGTCTTCAAAATGTATATCATAAATTAAAAAAGCTGTTTGGATTGTATATTTGGTTTGAGGTAAGTTATCATTAGAGCATGAGCACACGTAACGCAAGTTAAAACTTAACGCAGTGTCACGTCAGCGCCACATCAGCTTTTACACTTTAACTTTAACTCATAAAAAAACACCCACAACAATAACTCAGCTTTAACTCAAATATTTTCAAATTCTACCCTCAACTAAAACAAACAATTCAATTAATAAACCACATAACATTAAAACTTAATTTCTTACAATACAAATTATAACAAACTTAAAATAACAACAACAACGATTACTAGAAAAAAAAAATAAATAAATAAACCATACGAATTAAAACTACTTATTCGTCGTCTTCGGAATATTCTTCTTCTTGTTGTTGTTGGTGTTGAAGACGTTGCTGCCAAACATGCTCCATAAGATTTCGTTGGAGTTGAGTATGCACGCTTGCATCGCGCATTTCCCTTGTCTTGCGCCTCTGCGTATCACACCTGTCGATCCACCTTTGTTGATTCAAATGTGGTGCCGGATCTACCCACATTCTTTTATACTAGCGGAG
This sequence comes from Artemisia argyi, assembly GCA_030686995.1. Taxonomy (NCBI): domain Eukaryota; kingdom Viridiplantae; phylum Streptophyta; class Magnoliopsida; order Asterales; family Asteraceae; genus Artemisia; species Artemisia argyi. Next base: position 25,189,892 of record CM060696.1, read on the forward strand.
TGTAAATTTTTGATCTTTTAGAATCATGTTATGCAATATAATGCATGTATACATGATTCTTTGTATCTTGACAATTTCCCATGCACGTGCCGGTTGCTGTAGTATACTACAACGTCCTTGAAGCACGCCAAAAGCACGTTCGATATCTTTGCGTGCACTTTCTTGCTTCCTTTTAAAATAGCTATGTTTCTCATCAGTCGTTGCCGTGAAAGATTTGACGAAAGTTGTCCACTGCGGGTAAATTCCGTCAGCTAGGTAATATCCCTGTTCATACCTTCTTCCATTTACTGTATATGGTGCCCTTGGGGATTCACCGGCAAGAATGTTGTCAAACAAGTTAGAGTTATCTATAACGTTAATATCATTATTTGCCTCTGCCATACCAAAAAAAGCATGCCAAATCCACAAATCATGTGAAGCACCAGCTTCAAGCATTAACGTTGGGTATCTTTTATCACCCCTACCAAATTGCCCCTGCCAAGCTACCAGACAATTTTTCCACGCCCAATGCATGCAATCAATACTACCAAGCATACCCGGAAAACCATGTCGATTCTCATGCAATTGATAAATATGTTGCATGCCGGACCATGTTGGTGTTCTTAAAAACTCATGCATAAACAAATCCATAACACACATGTTAAAATTATCAAGACAAAGACGTTGAGTAGACTCACCTATTTGCAAATACTCATCAAACGCATCTGGGGCGGTGCCATAGGCCAATTGTCGTATCGCAGATGTACACTTCATAAGTGGACTAATACACGCTCGACCCGTACAATCGATTCCTTTCTTAAAGTATTGAAAGTGGTCTGGAATAACATCGGCTTCGTAAGACTCAATACCGTTCACTATTTGCATAAATAGTTTCCGGCTCATACGAAACCTCCTACGAAATTTACTGTGCTTATACTTACAACCTTCAACGAAATAGTCGTTTTTCAAACGTTCTTCAGCAAGCTCACGTTCACGACGTATGGTGATACGGGGCACATGAGGATGAGATTCTTCTTCTTCTAAGCGTTGTTGTAGCTCGTACGCTTGAACCATAAACTGTATGTCTTCTTCCTCATCAAGGTCTGACCAACTCGGATCAAAATCGTTATTTTGATTTGGATCCATTATGAATGAGGAAGGTTTTTTTCTTATAAAGGAAGTATAAAAGAGTAGAAAATTAGTAGTGGATGTGTGAAAAATATATGTGTGTTAAGTTGGTATTTATAGTTGGTTTAAATGGTTTAAATGTAATTTTTGGGTGAAATTTAAAAACTAGCCGTTTTTAATTATAGAGGGGGTGAAAGTGAATTTTTTTTTTCAAAAAAAAACGGCTATATATTGGAACGTTGGAGGGGGTAAAACAATTTTTTTTTTTTAATCAAGGTTCACGTCTAACGCTGTGTTAGCAAGCTAACGCAGCGCGTTAACGCGCTTTTAACGCAGGTATCCACATACGTAACGCAGGTTAACGCTGGGCAAAATTGCCTTTAACGCATGCCCTGCTTTACGTGTGTTCATGCTCTTATAATCAAACTATACATCACCAACATCTTATTGGTCTCTCCTTCATGTAACATTTCCACGTATTGTAACAATAAATGCAACTCAAAAACACCGTCATAAAAAAATCAGAGAAACAAAAGAAAATTTATGAAAATTAAAAAAAAAAAAAAAAAAAAAAAAAAAAGGATTATAACCCAATAGATAGTTTCATGATCCGAACAAAACAAAATGAAAGTATTTATGTTACATGAAAATCGGACCTAAACTTCCATTTTCAAAACAAAATTACAAGGCTGAATATTAAGCCGAACAAAACAAAATTACATGAAAATCGTAATACTTTATCATTATCGACAAAGAAGATCCGCATGACCAATGGAGGAGCTAGAAAAAAATTTGTGGGAGGACCGAAACAAAATTTTTCCCGAAAAACATTAGATGGGAGGGCCGAGATGGAAAAAAAAATCCTTTTTTAACACATGAAATCGCACAAGCAACAATTCATCCCGGTCCTAGTTTAACCAACGGTCGCAGAGAATACAAAGGGACTGGTCTTATATGGGATCCTAACTGGCTAAAGACTAGTCCAAATGACACGTCATGAAAATTTTGAAAAGTTCATGTGTATATCAGTGGGAATCTTCAGGCCCACTGGGAGTTGATATTCCTCAATCCACTCGACGAACTGGTGCCTTTCGATTTCCATAGCGCAGAGATTCTAAGGCACGTCATCACCAACTGTCTTGTAGTTGCGCCCTTCATTCCTGTCCAGCACCCTTGTCATCAACGTGTTGAACAGGGTCCATAAAAGAGACATGTTGTGGGTTTTGAGCATGCGTTGACATGAGTGCGATGGGTTATGTCTGCCCACCTATGTACAAGGATTGATGGTTGAATTGCACAGGAGTGCCCTGAGTTGCGTGATACGTTGGCAGCATGTATCGGCACACCATTATGTATGACTTGTGGATTTTGTTGCATTTGAGGTGGTGCCCAATTGTTGAGTTGTGAATTTGCATTAGTGGCTTGCGATTGTTGTCCTCCCTAACTTGTCTCAAACTTTGGAGGTATGATGTCCTGGTCTGTTAATGACAATTCATATCGACCGGAGATCAATGACAAGTCCATCAAATCAGAGAAAGTATCCAGACCGGACCTTAAAATATGCACAGCGAAAAATAAAAAGATAAAAGACCATGCAAACCAAACCCGTAATAACATATCTCCTAATCAGAGATATAACCTACTTAAACGTATAAAGATAGAAGAAACAAGTGCAAGGAAATTAGCACGAAAATCGTTTACATCACTTCTTTGTTGCTCTCTCTCACTCTCTCCCTCTCTATCTAATATGATATGTACTATTACAGGCATAAAAATACCAATACACGACATTACATAAACCACAATCCACAACTTCACTTAATGAAAACACATTGGAAGTCAAATGTTTTTTTCAGGCTAATATGCAAGTTAAATGAGTCATGACTGAACAGTGACATCTGAGTTGGTTCCCTTGGCTTTAAGAGGGGAACCTTTAGGTGATTCGTTGGACTGTTTGGTGGTGCGTTTCTTGGGTGTGCTGATGCCATTCATAGTGCGGCCCTGAGTCGGCTTGATTGGACTTGAAGTGGCGCTAGCGGGTTTATAAGTGCCCAAGCTGTGACGCACCTTTGAACAAAGAGCCTCTTCATGAGCTGAGGTATGTGTGGTATCACCGCAGCTCTTTCTCCGACTTAACTTGGGTGATTTGGCACGTGTCAGAGGTAGCTGCCAACAAAACATGTAGCACCTAGTAAACAACCATATTTGTATATAAACAAAACATGTAGACATTTTAAGTTCTATAAATATCATATATAAAATTTACATGCTAATACATTGCATATTGGGAAAAAAATCTTTGTTTGGGTTTTGTACTATTGAGTGCGAATAAGTATTGTTGTTGTTGTTGTTGAGTGCGAATAAGTATTGATCACTATACTATTTACATAATCTATTTGACCAATTTTGCAAATGTTTTAATCACTTTTTGCACACCGGATCTGATACCCATCAAGGTCAAATTTGCTGGGAGACGACATTCCTTTGTTTGAAAACAAAATCAATGAGCAATACGAGGGATGCAATAGTCAGTTAAATGTAGTTATTAGCCAAAGAAAATTAACACAGTAGTATAGCACATTAGCACAGACTTCAAATAAATTATTCATTAATAGTCAAATTAACTCGATAACTACTAACATATCTGCAAAACAAAATCAAACTCATGCATAATCTAGTAAGCTATTGTTACTAAAAAGGAAATATTGTTTAATACTCCTAATAAACCATTTTAAGTAAAGGAAAAAAAAGCGATTCCCGAGTTGAATTCTAATCTGTTTTTTTGTCTTGATATATCTTAATCACTACCCTTTATCAGCATGAGTCATTGAGTCATCTGGCCTAATTGGTAATAATCAAGTATCTTGAACCAATGGCTTTGGAATTTAGACTCCCTAACAGGGGTATACATGTATATTGACCGTTTCAAGAAAAGGTAAACAGCAATTCATCTTTTATGATCCATGTTACTTTCTCCCCATATTGGCTTTGACAAATGCTACACTTCGTCCGTAAATTATACCTAATACTCACTCCAGTCTCTTTATTGATCACAAAATCCATTGAATGGTAGAAGATATAAAAACGAATATACCTTTTTAAGTTCAACCTTTGGTGGAGGTCCTTGACGGTAAAAACTGGGAACAGGGTTTGCTTTAACAACCATGCTTTTTCTCATCTGTTTTATAGCTTCTTCTTGCTCCTCCTATCATTATCAATTGCCAGACAGTTATCAGTAAAAGCAGACCAACACTGACCCTTAACAAGGTAAAATACCAAAGTTACACGAACAAAATACATATATAAAGCAATAGGTATGTAATACTGTTATCTACCTTGGTCCTTGCTTCATACTCCATCTTCTCTGCCTTAAGAGCCTGGTGCTTTTGCTCCAGCTTTGAATAGAACTGGAAAAAAAAAAAAAAAAAAAAAAAATGCATTGAGAGAGAGAGAAAGAGAGGGAGAGATAGGAATCAACAGGCTCGTGATGCTTTTTTAACTAAGAAAATGACAGGGAATGCAAACCCATTAATCGCTAAACATGGATGCTTTTTTAAACAAAGTAGAAAATGAAACTGGAACAGGTCAATAAGGTTTAAAATGCATCAAATGGCCTAGCGGTATGTGACTAGCCCATCACCAAAGAGGTTATGGGTCAAGTCTTGACTGAGACATGTTATACAGGTGTGTGAATAGTTTCCTATCAAAAAAAGGGTTGAAAGGCGTCACATTGTTATTTGATTAAATTATTTGTAACTTTACATATTTGGAGATTAAAAGTTAATAACTTTTGAATAATGTTAAGATTGAAATAGTAAGTTACCTCTTTACGTTGTGCAGCACGTTGGGCACTTTTGAAAGTGGGAGCTACTCCAACTGTTACTCGTGATTTCATAGTTCGCGAGGTTGCAGCACTGTATATTGCTAAGGATAACACTAACATAAAGTGCACATCAAATGCAACAAATATAAGAAATGCTTATTATAATTCTGGAAAAAGTTAACTGCAAAAACCCTCCCTGTGGCCTGTCCAAATCGCAGGTGTAGTCCATAAAATTTGGGTGGGAACGAAATTCAAACAAAATGCTTACCACAGGGACCGTGCCTGAACTTCCAAAGTTTGAATGACTGCGCATGCGATTTTTTTTTTTTTTTTTTTTTTTTTTTTTTTTTTTTTTTTTTTTTTTTTTTTTTCAATTTACTCTTCTGGAAATGATAAAAATTTCAGAAAAGGATACGATGAAGCCATAGACCAATTATCTTCATCATCATGATATTTATGTGTATCAGACTTTTGTGCCCTTATTGCAGAGAATGGAGAATTCTGCTGTTTAAATATGAAATAACTCCCATATTAGTATACTCTTCAAATAAATATTTGAAGCAATATGTCAAATGTAAGAAATTCTATTGCTCACTTAGTAATTCTAAAGTACACATCAGCTCCCAAAACATGTGGCAACTCTACATGATAGTTCTAGAGAGCATGTGTTTTCTAGGGAATTGAGCTATAAAAATGGCAGAATACCATTCGACCTACAAAAAGTTATACGCCTTCCAAGCCAACTAGTAGTTCATTGTCTATTTGGAATGTCCATAAATAATTATCTACACGAAAAATTATTGCGCATTTGTTTTTTCTGTGTCCTAGTAGGGCTGAGCATCGGGCGAAAACCGGACCGGACCGACCAAGATCGGACCGGACCGAGGACCGAGAACCGGAAAAACCATAGACCGAGACCGGACCGAATATGGTCGGTCCGGTCTCGGTCCGGTCCGGTCCGGTCGGTCTTCGGTCGGTCCGGTCCAATTAGGCAAGTTTTTTCGGGTTTTTGGTCGGTCCGGACCGGACCGACCGGACCGAGGACCGAATTTGGCAAAAAGCTTAGACCGAGGACCGGACTGAATGTGGTCGGTCCGGTCTGGTCGGTCTCGGTCCGGTCGGTTTTGTCGGTCGGTCCGGTCCATCCGGTCCGTTTGCTCAGCCCTATGTCCTAGTAGAAAGCTGAATGAGTGGAACATTTTGTCAGTTTATTGGAACCACAACTTCATATTTCGCGGTAGTTCATTAAGAATGCATTGAAAACCTCAGAGGTGATTTTCTTTAACTATATATACATTGTATAGGATATAAAGAACCTTCAAAGTAACATAAATACCACTCCTATTTAGTTTGCAGTATAAGTTCTTACTGCCACTGACTTTGTGGCCAAAGAATTATATAATAAGTGGAAAAGAGATGCTGAAACTTTGGGCAACTCAGGAAATTCTTTTCCTCCTATTGAAAGATTCACAAGTGTTTAACATCACTAGTAATTCACACATATGATGGGCTGATGGCACTTTTTCCAGAAATGTGTTTAGCATAACAAAATTCTATATGACATTTTATTTGGCATGTTAGCTACGACAGTGATGGAATGAAGGTTAACTTGAGGATTTATCTCAAGAGCTCTTTCTCCTTGTTATAAATTTGAAGTATTAAAACAATATAGAAACAGCCAGTTTGGTTACGTGCCGAACCCAGCACCGGTTTTTGAAAATATTCTGAAAAAAAGAACCAGACATAGCTGGTACGGCAGTACTGGTTTGGCTTTTCTGATTTTAGTACTCCAGAGAATTTGTACCCCCTCTACTAAAGATTTCTAAAGGTCGGCATTATCATGAACCTCATTAGAGTATATATTTACCTGCGATTGCTTCGTGTTCATAGGTGATTGGAAACCACTGGTGTTCGATGATATACGCAAACCAGCAACGATATTTTCTTCAAGAAAGGCAGACCCTGATGCAGGGCTAACAGGAGACCCTATAACTTTCTCATTTGACTTCTGAGGTTCCGGATTTGAAGTGATCCCTCCGGGAGAAGCAGATTCATATTTGGTGTTACTAATGCCCGCTGCTTCTTGCTTCTTAGGACTAATTTCAGCATGTGCCTCAGCCTCACTTTTTGTAAAATTAATGTTTTGTCCTTCTGGAGAAACATGATTGGTACCACGAGAGACACCATTAGACCTTACCTTAACAACATTTGGCTTCTTATCAGTCCGTAGACTAGGAACATCCCTGCCCATCAGCCTGCAAAAATGATGTACTAAGAAGTCTAATTCTCTAACATAATAACGTTTTTTCTGTCAAATATTAATACATTATTCTTATACAGATTTAGTTGGTTTACATAGGCTCTTTAGAAAAATCAGACCAGCAAATTCGGTGATGCTAGTGTGACCCAGGACAGAGCCAAGGCCAACTACACAGAACTACTCAAGCTCATTTTGCTAGTGATTTATAAAATTGCACACTTGATTTTCAATCAGCCTGTTTTGGCTCATTGTTTCATTGGCATAACTTTGCAATCGTTAAGTGAAGACACAATAAAAAGATATCTTAAAAGAATGTTAGCGCAATCAGCATCATGAAATCTTCCATATTGTCATACTAGATGAGGTCACATATTTTTTCTAATCGAACACAAATTGAACAGTTCAGATTAAAATCCAAAAATACACAAGGATAGGAAAATCAGCATAATTATCCTGAATTAAGCATTAACAAGGTCTGCACAAAACATTTTATGTATCTAGGCAACATTTCTCATAAAAAGATTCAACAAGAATCTTTTATATACTAAAGGAAAACCCCATTTCGAGGTTTTTGACATAAAAGATTTTTGGAACTTTCCTCATTAGATAATAATTAATTATTATATTTTTTTTTTCTAAAGATGTTGAATAAAAAAAACTAAATATTTCTTTATTTAGCCAAAGTTTATAAGAATTCGTTTTTTTATGTTTATATGTAGAAAAAATTCAAGAATACATATGTACCTAAAATTTTAATACTTCGTACTTTTGGACCAAAATATAAAATTTAAAAAACACCATGCATCTTTTCCTAAATTTTACACCCCAACATTCGTGTTTTCCCCAACCCATTTGTTTCTTCTCGTTCTTGCCCAAAACCCTAAATCGTTTCCTTCCTTGAACCCTAAATTAACACTCAAAGCTAGTTGACATTAATATGATCTTCATGGATGAAGAGGTATCTTTAAAAATTTCTATGCAGAATGAATCTGATACCATTTGTTATATTATATGGTTATAGATTTGTAATGCTCTATAAATATCCAACAATGCTTTCTAATCAGGTAATATTGTGACCTACATGATTTAAAATTTAAAAAGTAAATTAGGGTTTTATTTTGTGTTTGATTATATAAGTTGACGTTGATAGCAGAGTTTGGGACGTTTTATTATTTGAATGAATTGAAGATAAAGAACAAATTTCACAAAACAGCTTAATGAAGTGTTGTTCAACTTATTACTTTTAATTTACAGTGAACTCTGCCATGATAAGCTATCAAACAAACCATAATCATGAGTAACAAAGTGAGTAGTAGCAGAATCTTCAATTGCTAAAACAACAAAAATCATGGCTTTTGGGAAAAAGAAACAAGCTGCCATGTTCTTTATTTTAGTCAAAGCCTATATATAAGAAAAGGCATAATTAAAGCCAAGAAGAAAAACATTTACACACGGAGGACCCAAAGAAACGTAAATTACATTTTTGTTATGGCAATAAGCTGATAAGCAACTTATATAAAGCTTACTAGAACTCCTAGGAATAGGCCTATACTGTATTGACCAATCATCAGTTCCTATCGAAGGGTTTTTTTTTTTTTTTTGGGGGGGGGGGGGGGGGGTAAAACTCCTAGAGATTGGGCTTTACTAGCCAGTTGCTAACTTGCTACTCGTTTAAATGTTGATGAAACACTCAAGTTCCTAGGTGGTAATGGCCTAATATAACTAATAAGTATAAAGATGTAAACTGTGCTCAATTTACACAATCTTATCTTTACTTTGTCTGTTTCTCGATTGTTGGTTAAGACTAAAATATAATATTTTTTGAGTTGTTGGATCCAAATATTGCTTTAACTGTTTGCGCAATTACTTAATGGCTTAACACCACTTTTTGCTCTTTAGAACGTTCTCTTTGATATATGCTAATCCGATCAAGGATATTGTAATTAGGCAACATGTGCATCATATGAAGAAATAAACATATAGTTTTAGCATTACAATAAAATTAGCTAAAAGGATATTTTCTAAGACTTAAATCCTTACCTCTTTACTTTAGTTATCGTTAAGTCCACCTCAATGACAAGCTCAGGGGTCTCGCATGCATGGTTGCCCACGTCTAGAGATAGGGCTGAGCAAAATCACCCGAAAACTGACCCGAACCGACAAACCAACCGAAACCGGGCCGAACCGACCTGACCTTCGGTTTGGTTTTCAGTTTTGTATAATTATTTCGGTTTTACTCAGTTCGGTTTCGGGTCGGGTCAAAACACACTTATTCGGTTTGAAATAGCTAAACTGACCCAAACCGACTTATTCGTTTCGGTTTCGGTTTCGATAGCTTTTACTCGGTTCGGTTCTCGGTTCATGTTTTAACCTTATTCGGTTTTCAGGTCAGGTCGGGTTTGGTCGGTTCGGGTAGGGTTTGACCCGCTGCTCAGCCCTATCTAGAGATATGTTAGCATATGTCTTTCTGCTCCAAGTTATTTGTTTACATAGGTGTCTTTTAGCGCCAATAGAATACATTACCCCGCAAATTAGAATTGTAATTAATTTGTATATATAGATATAGATAGCCAGAGCTGACAATCAAGTGCTAAAAATCAGATGCAATTCAGCCATTGCTTCAAGCTCCATAATGATTCCTAAAAATGTCGTCAAACCACTTATTGCATACGTCATAACTAAATTGAATAGTTTATCCAACAAACCAAATTTCATGCTAATTTTGGATTTTGAAAAACCATGGTTTCCGACCTTTTGGTCGACTAATCCATGGGGTTTGAACCTATCGCTACACAGACTCAAACCATTAATGAAGTGATCACGTCTTTAAAATTGCAGAACAAAGCCCATAAACTAGGTGAATCCGTGTTAGCTCACCGGTAAGGCGGTAACGCTATATGTGTCTAGTTACGAGCTGATATGGGAGTTCCAAGCTGATTTAGTGGGTCAAAATGGACACCAATAAAATCACTGCACGAAATTCAATGGGTTCTAATGGGTCAGTTGTATTTGGTCATCAGGACATTGCTACATATGCCTATTGTGTCATGTTGGAAGGTTTGATTTTCTCGGAATGATGTTAAATCTCTTCACGATTTACTTTTGTTCTCTTGGATAATGGAATGTTCCAAGCTAAGGTATTTGTCACCAGGACGTGATTGCATTAATTATTACAAGGCTACAGACCTACAGTGATTAGAACTTTCATCCCATTTATATTGTTCTTGAGACGTTTTAACAATTGTGAGCATAGTGGTAGTCACATATGGTGCTGACTGCTGAAAAGATTGTTCAATGAGTTTCAGGATGAAGATAAGCTAGCTACTCGTACAACAAGATGTTTAAAGTATGAGCACGTAAAAACTATTCACGTGTTGTTTCTTATATAGATAACAGTTAATGTTTATACGTTTGTTAGCAATTTTCGTATTACTCACATATTAAAAATTCTACTATTTCAGCCTAACCAAGGAAAAAAAATGATGATGAGAGTGCAACATAAGGCGATTACGACTGCACAAAATTTAAATCTTTTTTCAGTACTCATGCAATATGAAAATTGGATTCAAGTATTCAATTGTATTTAATAGAATATCAATTGTCTTATTCTTCTATACTAGTTATAAGTCCCGTGCATGCACGGGGGTTTATACATAAATCAAATTTATTTTAAAATTTTAGTTTATTATATGGACATGTAAGAATTTACCCGTGAAAATTGTGATATAAGTACAACTATTAAATATGCATAAGTTTTTCATTATGTATTAATATCTAATAGTAATATTTTGTAAAAAAAAAAAAATTATTGGATAAAAGATTTAATTTTGTTTAGCTGACATAGATGTTGAGGTTGAGGTAAATGTTGTTGTTTAACTTTAACTATTGACATCATGCTGTACAAAATGTGCAAGTTTAGTAGCACATAATGAGCGTTGATGAAGTTAAAATATACCCCGTAAAGTTTTTTAAAAATATTTTTCCACATATCTGTATATAAACTTTAAATAATAATTACATGAGTCGTTTTTATAAGTACAATCGCATATATTCATTTTCATATCATAGTAACTCGTGCTTACCATTTGATATTTATATTACTATTAATAATAATTTAGCCGTATTTAATATTTAAACCCGTGTACGCATAGATTAAACTTTTTAATAGGATAACATAAGTCCTTACTAACGTATATAGTAAAAAATAATAATAATAATAATAATAATAATAATAATAGATGAAAGTTTAAAACTAATATTTATTTTTAAAATATTTAATGTATATTAAAACTAATTCGTATATTTACAAAATTTTGTAATTTTAATGGATGAAAGTCTCAAACTAATACTAATACTCATGTAATTGTAAACAAAGTTCATAAAGTCTAGGGTATAAAGTATAAGGGTTATTTGTTTATTATCTAAAGTTATTAAAAAACATGGAGGCTTATAATTTTACACTTAACTCTATATAATATATTTAAAATTTAACACTAAAGTTTTATTAATTATCTCCTCTTTTTTTTAAGTTTTTTTTTTTTAAATTTGACACTTATATTTTTATTTGTTTTTTTTTTCTCAACCAAATTCTCCACCAAATTTATTAAAGTTTGACCAAAATCAATTCAATTTTGACCTTGTATTGGCCAATCATATTGCTTGATTTCGCCTATGTGTCAAAATCGAGCTCTCCTATTGGTCTAATTTTTTTTTCAATAAGAATGATTTTGCAAAATCACTCCGAAATGATGTAATTCTTGTAATATATAAAAGATATGTCTTCTCCATCTATTTAATCAGTTAATCTTTGTTCAAAACAAAAATGAGCTAATTATGTTGTATTATACACCATTATGTTAATTTGGTCCTGGATTAGATACACAATTCAACAACAGAGGTCTTATCCTCAACAGTTCCATTCAACAGCTAAATTTGTTTTAGAAGTCACGTATTAGTGAAATTTAGTAGTTATAATTTGTCAATTATGCCCTCGACTAGTAGTATACGTTTAATTGGGTCGAATATATTACATTGGGGACACCTTCACTGTCGAGTATATGATTATTGCAGGTAATTTGAGCAAAGTATGAAACAATGGTCTTACTCTTACTTACTTTATAAAGGATATAATGCAACCCTCTTACATTTAGCTCTCTACTTCTTAACAAATAGCTAAAGAGAAACGTGAAATAAGCTGATTTAAAAACTATTTTAGGAACCTGTAATTCTGACTAAATTCAATCCAGCCAATACTGAAAATGACCCATTCGACCCGTTTTAGAGCATGCCCAACCCTTTTGCCATCTCTTTCAAAAGTTATGATTAGAGTACGTATGAAAGTAACAAATAACTACGAACACACGCGGATTTCATATGGTTTGGTACGATCTAAGTTATTAATGTATAAATGATGAAAGTGTAAAGTTTCATACATTTTAAGACAATATACTCGAGATAAATACACGATAAAAAAAAATCATGTCAAAACCCCAAGCGTGCACGGGTATTATAACTAGTATGAAGCCTAAATGATAATAGGAAATATTCTCCAGGCATAAGCTCCTTCAAAAATCGATCAGCAGTATAAGAGTAAAGGTTCGCATACAAAAAGCCAATGAGAATATGACAATTAGAAACCAAGAAATGAGATTATTTACTTTACCTAGAATATGGTGGGTCCAGATTAGTCTGAGTATTCGGAATTTCACAAGAATAGAGACTTCTCTACTCTGAAACACGCTTTCTAGTAGGAACTGCAAAAAGACAGTTGTGTTTAAATCACAGTAATAACATTGTTTCAACAACCACATTGTAATTTTGAACTGAAAGAAGGGAGCCAAAAGGATACATATGGAGGTAAATCATTGCAACAATCATTTCTTAACCGTAACAATTATGTGAGCACTCATAGCATAGCACACGACCTCATACAAACATAAACGTACACTAAAATATACATGACAGTGGTCATTATCTTCTATATTTGTTTGCTTGAACTCTATATATGTTTGCTTGGATCACATACCTTAACTATACCATGAGAAATTCATAAAACCATTTATGACTACAAAGGTTCAAATCTGCTTCTTTTATTTGGAAAGGGGATAACACCCCGGCTAACTTTTAAATCTGCTTAGGGTATGCTAAAGGTGGAAATGAAAGTCAGAAACGCATTAAATTTACAAAAAAGACAAGATAGCAAATAAGTTTGAACATACCTTTCTAATAACTAAACTTCAATGATACCTAAATAATATATTCGATGTATTACCTAACTTTGACCTGAACCTTTGTGCACCTATTTGTTGATGTAAAAAGGAGAAGCTTTGAATGCGTTTTTAGTTGTAGAAAAATATCTTTATTTTTCTGTTTCAACTTTTTAGAAGAAAAAAAGAAGGGTTTGTATCGCTAGAACAATGTTGAAAATTTAGAAAACGCGTTTAGATACACCCTTTTTGAAAAGCGAAAAGTGCAAGGAAAAATATAGAAAAATGCAACAAAATGGGACTAAACATCCATCCCACAGAAACAAAAAATGCAAGAAAATGGGACTAACCATCCATACAACGGTCAGTGTATTCAAGCAAATGGGACTAACCATCGATCCCACAAACAAAAACTATCTCATCATTCAACACCATAAAACAATTAAAAAGAAGAATAAAGAAGCAGATGAAGACCAGCTACCTAGATATTCACACGATCTGGTAGAAACAAACATTCAAAGAGAAAAATTACCCGAAACCAAAACAGAACTTATTCAGAAACTACAACATTGCTTAAAATCATAATTTCAACTAAAACAGGCTCCAATTCCAAACCAATACAGCAAAATCTTAAACTTTCTAAGACCAAATACTAAACATGAACTACTGGTCATTTTACGCGAAAAAAAGTAGAAAATGAAAAAGATCAAGTCTAGTGCCTAAAATTCTTCAACTTAAAGTCCAGTCAACAATCAAATCCTAAAAACTAAGCCAAGAAAAAGACAAAATAATTAAAACAAAAACATACCCAATTCAATCAATAATAATCTTCGGATCTGTCACAAACCATAACCAAAAAAAAAAAAAAAAAGAGTAAATAAGAATCAAAGGTTGAAACTTTATTATTAATAGTCTCGAATCTCGAAACCGTTATTGTCGCTGTTTTTAGCTCAGCAAAATGTATGTAGGTAGCTAAATTCTTCTTTCTTAGGATTTAAAGACAAAAAGTGAATGTACTGTTTTTTCATGCATAAGGTACAAGTGTTTATTGGATATTTGGTTGTTGGTAGAATTTTGACCAGATAACGGTGTTTGTTTACGACGTTAATAATCCCCACACGTTCCCTTTTCAAAACTTTTATTGGCCCATAGGCACCTAACAATTTTATATTTTTTAAATATAATTTTATATAAAATTAATAAAAAAAATGTTGTTTGATTATTAAAAGGTTATCAATCTGAATCTGAACCGTACATCCAATAAGGCTGTTTGTTTTTTTAAAACATTTGAACATTGTAAATGTTGTAAATGTAAAGCAAGTTTTAGTTACAAAACATAAATGCATCCGAGTATTAAAGAAAACATTTGAGTCATAGATTTAACATAGTCTAGCCACATGAAAATCAAATGTCATAATCTAAAACATTCAAGGACATTGTGCCACAATTGAATCTCGTAAACGAGTCATATATTCTTGATCAGCTGCACTTTCATGTGGTTGAACATCTTCATCAACAACATTATCATGTTGTAAATTGCTACTATCATGTACTTCACGGTGATCATATAATGAGAAAAAGTCATCACTTAAGCGCTCCTTCCGAATAAAATTATGAATAGCAAAGCATGCAACAGTAATATCTCTTTGAGTATCCAAAGGATATGAGGGCATCTTCTTCAAGATTGGAAAACATGCTTTCAAGACACCAAAGGCACGTTCAATTACATTTCTAAGTTTCGCATGTGCATGATTGAACTTTTCTACTATTCATGCACGGTTTCGGCGAAAATCTCCAAGACAATACCTAACATTTCGATATGGTGCCATAAATCCACGGGTGTGTCTATAAGCAACATCACATAGATAGTACTTATCTGGATGAGGCATTGGAAAATCAGCTTTAGGATCTATCAAAGCCTCATTCAATATTCTAGCATCGTGTGTCGTACCTTCCCACCCGACAATAACATATGTAAATATCATGTTGAAGTCACATATTGCCAAAACATTCTGATAACAATCACCTCGACCTCTCGCCCTGTATAGATGTTGTTGTGTAAATGGAATAGAAGCATGTATCAAAGTTCCATCAAGAGCACCAACTGCACCCTATTTAAGAAAAGAAAATTGTTATGATTCAACCAAAACGAATGGCAATACTCGTTAAGATATAGTAATTACCTTAAAAATACGTCGTTCCCTCCTATTATTTCCTGGAATGTCCGAGTTTGGATTAAATGATGTTGGTTGTATAACTTCTTGAGCAAACACCAACATTTGATCCAATAATTCGTGAAAACATTTATGAATTGTTTGTTTCGAGCGTTGAAACCTACGCTTAAAAACTGAAAAACGTTGGTTGTGTCCAATTGTCATTAGGAAAATAGCCATTTTCTCCTCTACCGATACATGCTTGCTATCTTTTAACCGGCCGTTTGTTTTAAAATATGTGCACAGTCGAACAAATGAATCACGGGACATGCGCAATAACTCCATACATTGTAAGTTATTTCCTTCTAAAAGCTCTTGCGTATATTGAGACCCGGTCATTACCGATGTATTATCTCTTTTTCGTTTTAATGTTTTTGGACGAAATTACTTAAAATAAAAGTAAACAAGAAAGATGAAGCAAAGTCTTTCTTGAAACCCCGTTTAAACTTGTAACAAAAATAAGTATTATAATTTAAACCTGTAACAAATAATTTTAACAATGAATAACAATGTCCAAAAAACAAATAGCTTTAACAATGCATGCTGCTTACAGATACAAAATAGTTATTTATGATCATGCATTAGACAAATACGCAAAGTCCAATAGATAAATGCCAACAAGAAACAAATAGTTCAATAATACAAAGTACCAAAATATCAAATGGGTAAACATTTCAAAGTACCAAATTACATTAAACATCAAATACTTCAAGATTACAGAGTACCTAATTACACAAAACACCAAATACTTCAACATTACAAAGTACTAATTCACACAAAACGCAAAATAGTTTCACACAAACACCTAATAGTTAAACATTCAAATAAGACCCAATTGTTTCCCAACCTTTTGAATGTAGCCCTTTAGCACATTCGGGTCCGATGGTAAGGTCATCCAAGTGTCTCTATAGTTGCCTCCTGGTTGACTAAAGATAAAAAATGTCGTCAAATATAGTGGATCACTAGATTCCAACTTGTCACACCTCGCCAAGACGGAAACGCGAGTGTAACTTCATGGATATCATCACAACACATGGTGTCTATATAGAGAATTACTACATGCAAACAAATAGAGCAATGTACAGACACAAAGTGTCATAACAATACCCAAAATAAAATAACAAAAACAATATCCCAAAAAGGTATCTTCAATAAAACGCAAAGTACTAATTGAAAGACATTAAAGTATCACAATCAAATGCAAACATAAAGATAAATTGTTCTCATATGCAACTAAGTCTCGTCTAGTCGCTTCTCTCAACCTTAGCCTTAGAATGCTCACCTGAAAATGATGCTTAAAAACGTCAACATAATGTTGGTGAGATTCATAGGTTTATGACACACAATATCACACCAGGCAACCAGTTCGCTGCGATTATAAAACATAGCATGGCAGTAAGGGTGCGTTTACTTTTTTTGTTAGTGGGTCTGAATCACAACTTGTGATATTATATTGTTTTTCTTTTTAATTTGGGCCCACTAGTTCCTTTACTTCGTCTGAGTCTTTAGAGAGTGAAATGCACCACTTATCCCAATTCAGATGCTCTAATAGAAGGTGGAGCCCACAGTACTTATAAGTCACTGCATGTGGAAGAAAAAATAAACAGACCCTAAGACTAGTTATTATACAATCTAGCATGCAATCTCCATCAATCAACCAACAACGCATCATAAGGCAACAATAGGGACGGAATGTGCCCACGATCCACAATAACAATAATGGGTAATCGAACCCCTTATCAGACCATACAGAATAATAATGGGTAAGGCTACTATCCTCTAATTAGATTGCTCAAATGAACAATGGAAGCATAGCTACCCTCCAATTGAACCACACAGAATAACCACACAATAATTTTATAACATGCATACACATATAATAACACTTACTAGTCCATGCATTTATAAGACCACATAATCACAGTAACTTAAAAGTATTTCAACACAAGAATCATTCCCATCCCAAGTTTAAAACGAAGTAAAAATGGGACTATGAACTCACCTCAGTCTTTGCAGCTTCCAAATAAACAATCACAAATCTATACAACAAAATAAACCCACATTACACGCGACTAAGCTAAAAGCTATAGTCCATGTAACACACATATAATGGATGTTTAAAGGTCATATAAACCACTATGGTTCACCTAGACTCCATACCAAACACTACCAATCACTTACACTCACTAAATCCCTTGCACAAATTATATCAGAAAACGCATAATTTTGGGGTACATTTACCCACATAAAATCTGTGGAAAACTAGAAGGGGGGTTGAATAGTTTTACGTCGTTTTCAAATTTATAAAACTTAGTTTACAAAATCTTCGATTCTAGTTTTATGTGAGATCAATATTTAAACACTTATGTATACTAATATTTACAAAAGTAAGTAACAACAATATAGATAAGTAAGTAAAGAGATAGAGATGGAAAGATCGCACCACAAGCCAAAGGATTTATAGTGGTTCAGCTACGAAGCTCCTCTTCGCCCTACTCCACTCCCCGAGCACCTAACTCGAGAGTTTTCTTCACTATGTCAACAAGCTTCCTTATGGCGGAGAAAACCTTACACAATTTTTGCTTACACCAATTAACGACACTAAGCTAGATGTCGAGTCCTAATCGTAGCTAGAACCAATCTCACACCACTAGTCACTACACAACTTCTTCACAACTTATACACACCACTACTACTATACAACTTCTCACAACTTCACTACTTCTTCTTCACAACACTACTACTTCTTCACTACTTCTATTCACAACTTCTTTTCACTACTAACACACCTAAATCTACCTATAACAAAACGTCCACACCTTTACAAATAATTTACACAACTACTAACAATATTCACAAATCTACAATACTTCTTAACTAGTTGTTGAAGGAGTATTCTTCTCTTGCACTTTGAGTGGTGAGGGATTGAATCACTTGAAACAAGAACTTATAATTTTATGATCAAAGAATTTAGAAGGATGTTTTGAGAGGATTTGGACATAAAGTTTTTGTGCAAAAGGTGAGGAAAAAATGCAGGATTGAACCAGTATTTATAGGCAAAAGATCCTAGTCACAGGAGCGTTCCAGCCTCTTTTGAAAGATTGGCTCGACTTTGGAATTGCTTACACACAATCCAGACAAAATATCATTATAACTATTCTTAGTGTTGCAAAATTCATTTCTGAGTCGGATATAGGTGGTCAGCCTATGTCCTACTATCCCGGGTTGAATATAAATGACCAGTTTATATTCCACCGAGGTTCCATGAATTTTGAAATACTCAGCTCAGTTATACTAATACTATGTCCTTCACAAATACTAAGGTGTTTAGAAAGACTAAGGCAGGTGACCAAACTCGAGGTCAAATGATGAAACTATGCAAAGAAAAACATAACGCTGTGATATATATGATACGTGAACATGCTTATATGAAAGACAATTATAGTAATCAACTATAATAAATGAATATAATATATCAGATAATGAGACACAAATCTCATCACCTATGTCAGCAACTAACCACAAATGAGGCTTCAGCTTGGCAGGCAGGCACGTGACGGTCATAGGGTTAAGTTTTGTTGAAAGTAGCTATAGTCTAGGTTTTAAAAACACTTAGTTCGCTATAGCCAAAGCTCTGGTACCAATCTGTCACACCCCCAAAATCGGGTCCAGCGGAAGCATACATGTAGCTGGGGTGTAACTCAATTGATATCACAACACTAGTTCAAAAATGGTTTGCACTTGAATCATTTAAAATAAAATAGTTAAATCAAATTGTTGAATTTACATCGTTAAAAGTAATGCGGAAGTAGGCCCTTAAAGTAGTTTAAAACGGTCCCCAAATGAATAAATCAGAGTCTTCTATGACCATGCCATGCCCTGCCAAAACCTCCAGTAGTGTGCCATAGCTTAAAACCTGAAAATACATGCTAAAGTGTCAACACGAGGTTGGTGAGTTCATAGAGTTTGTTGAAAAAGAATGTAATGCTTATGTATGTAGGTTTTCCAGCAAAGGCATCGTAAATTCACTCAGTTACAAGTCCCGCCATAAGAGCCTTGTAACCTGTGTGTTTACAACCCACTGCTACAATATATAGTATGAGTAATACATGTATAAGTTCATCATAACAGTTAAGCAATTAGTCGTGAGTCTACACTTCATCTCCGAAGACCTCACTTTAGTATGTTTGTCTCCATGGTTGTGCCCAGCAACTTAATCTGGGGCCATTGGAAGTCTCCATGGTTGTGCCCAGCAACTTAATCTGGGGCCATTGGAAGTATGTATGTATGTATCCATGGTTGTGCCCAGCAACTTAATCTGGGGCCATTGGAAGTCTCAAGAGTACACCATCACAGTTTAGTATAACACAGTTAAGTATAGTACAATCACGTATGTATGACATCAAGTATAATGTAATCAAGTATAATGTTTCCAAGTATAAATGTTATGTGAATTTGTACAAGTAAGCAAGTAGTAGCATGTATCTCCCCCAAAGAGTTTACAAAACAATTAAAAGAGTAGGGGCTATGACTCACCTGATGCAACAGCTACGATGACAAAAGTGTATACACAGAAATGAGGTTCGATCTCTAACCGCAACCTAATATGAATGATGAACGATCTACTTTAGATCATGAAATGATGTTATGAATGTCCATGCACATGATTCTTATACCACTCAACTCTTTGGAAAAACATTTGTTGTTATCAAAAATATATATTTCAAGACTTAGGAAAAATATGGCTATTAGAAAAATAAAGCTAGTTGCAATATATATACTTATATATATATCGTATGTATCAATGTTCGTGTTGAAATCCTCGGTTTGAAATCCTTGAAATAACGCCTTGTAGTGATAAAAATATACTTGTAATAACTAATACTTCATTAGTTATAAAATTGGGTACTTGGCATTATTTTTATAAATCTAGAGTTACTACGTAGTTTTGGCGTCAATATTAATAAAAGCTGTCAAAATGAAATGAGTTTTGCCGATATTCAAACGTGAATATCTTTGTCGTTATAAGCCCGTTTTACTTGTTCTTTATATCCACGGTTACGTCTTAGTATGTAGTAATATATTTTGGAAAGCTCGACTCCTCCGGGTTACGTCTAAAGCCTCGTTTTGTCCGACGAAAAACGTCCAACAGCAACAATTTTCAGAAAAATAGTTTTCGTCAATAAACTTGCAAAAATCATAACTCCTTCGTTATAAACTCGTTTTAACCCGTTCTTTCGCCTACGGATTCGTTTTTGAAAGTATTTTCTAAATCTTTGGTTGAAAAGTTCCCCTGAGTTACTGAGTTTTCTGTATTTTCATTTTTGGGACAGTAGGTATAAATATATGTTCCAAAGCCATTTCCAAGGTTCTAAACTAGTTTCTAACATCACCAAATCTCTTGCAAACGCCACAAAGCTAGTCTAATCTTACCATACACCTTCTTAGGGTGCCATGGGTTCCTAATTACTAGTAATCAAGTTAATTTAACAAAGGAACACCTAAATCACAATTTAGGGTTTGTATGTTCAAAAGTATACAAAAATAAAGTGGTATAACTAGTTTGTGCATGAAATCAAGCATGAATACCATGAGATACATATGTTAATTAGATGAAAACATGAAAATAAATTTGATAACTCACTTTGAAATATGAGGTGGTTAAATGATGAGAAACCTTGGATTACTTGTGTTTTTGTTGTAAGATTCTTGATTAGGATGATGAAATGAACAACTTTGATGCTTTGTACTTTGAAAAATGATGGATGGATCATGGATATTGAGATGAGGTCGTGGTTTTGATGGAGAGGATGAAGAGATGACACTTTTTGATTCTTGATTTTGTTATGTATAATGTTTTTGAGGTTTATGTAAGAAATATCTCATCCAATGGCATTTTGGTAATTAATTAGTCAAGTTGACTAGATATTTTGGGAGGGAGGGGGGGGGGGGGGGGCTGCACATGTGTATAAGTGGATGAGTATGTGAGAAGCTTGGTGTTATCTGGTTCACGGAGTCGGTTTTGGTTCCGTTAATCGCAAACCGTAAAGTTTTAAATCGCGAAACGTAAATTCGGGTATCGTAAAAATATGAAACTTGAAAGAATGACTAAACTTGTCAAAATACTCCATAATAAAATATAAAATGAATGGTAAGTTCCATTGGGTTGCTTAAACGCTGTTAAAACTGGAAACGCGGGTTAAAAACGCGTAATTCGCGTAAAACGCTGAACTGAAAAACGTAAAATTCCAAAACTTTTAGAATTGTCGTAAAATGAGAGAAAATCATATTTCTATTGTTTATAATGTTTTATGGACATATCGGGATGCCGGAAGGACGTTTAAACCTAAAAGTAAATCTCGGACACGGCTTCGTGATTTTTGCAGAAATGATCCGACGAGCGCCAAACTCTCGGATTACCGTTAAAATAGTTTAACTTATGAGAATATGAAATAAAAATTTCGGACATGAATAGTGTTTTGTGAATAGTAAAAGTGAATAGTAACTTTCCCGAGATAAAAAATTGGAATTTCGACGTTTGAAACAGGACATGAAATTACGAGTTGTGACATTCTTCCCCTCTAAATGGAACTTCGTCCCGAAGTTCAGTTGATGTTAATCAGTTAAGTGTGTGTGTAAGAAAATATGTCAAAGCTTATGTATGTGGGTTTCCTATCCAACTAGGTACGTTCTCGTGGTCAGACTTGATGAGGCAAACCTTCCCAATCCCGAGCTTAGTCCTCAAAAGACCTCCTTTAGGTAACCGATTTTCACTTAATCCCACAACCCAATCAAACAAGAACAGTCATGAGGTTAGGCTAAATCGGTTTGAGTGATGACTTTAACTTTTAGCTTGATTTTCGCAACCCAATCAAACAAGAACAGTCACTAGAACCAAGCTAAAAATCAAGGTCTGGATTCAACGTCCTTGAAAAAGGTCTTTTGAAAGATTGGCTCGACTTTGGAATTGCTTACACACAATCCAGACAAAATATCATTATAACTATTCTTAGTGTTGCAAAATTCATTTCTGAGTCGGATATAGGTGGTCAGCCTATGTCCTACTATCCCGGGTTGAATATAAATGACCAGTTTATATTCCACCGAGGTTCCATGAATTTTGAAATACTCAGCTCAGTTATACTAATACTATGTCCTTCACAAATACTAAGGTGTTTAGAAAGACTAAGGCAGGTGACCAAACTCGAGGTCAAATGATGAAACTATGCAAAGAAAAACATAACGCTGTGATATATATGATACGTGAACATGCTTATATGAAAGACAATTATAGTAATCAACTATAATAAATGAATATAATATATCAAATAATGAGACACAAATCTCATCACCTATGTCAGCAACTAACCACAAATGAGGCTTCAGCTTGGCAGGCAGGCACGTGACGGTCATAGGGTTAAGTTTTGTTGAAAGTAGCTATAGTCTAGGTTTTAAAAACACTTAGTTCGCTATAGCCAAAGCTCTGGTACCAATCTGTCACACCCCCAAAATCGGGTCCAGCGGAAGCATACATGTAGCTGGGGTGTAACTCAATTGATATCACAACACTAGTTCAAAAATGGTTTGCACTTGAATCATTTAAAATAAAATAGTTAAATCAAATTGTTGAATTTACATCGTTAAAAGTAATGCGGAAGTAGGCCCTTAAAGTAGTTTAAAACGGTCCCCAAATGAATAAATCAGAGTCTTCTATGACCATGCCATGCCCTGCCAAAACCTCCAGTAGTGTGCCATAGCTTAAAACCTGAAAATACATGCTAAAGTGTCAACACGAGGTTGGTGAGTTCATAGAGTTTGTTGAAAAAGAATGTAATGCTTATGTATGTAGGTTTTCCAGCAAAGGCATCGTAAATTCACTCAGTTACAAGTCCCGCCATAAGAGCCTTGTAACCTGTGTGTTTACAACCCACTGCTACAATATATAGTATGAGTAATACATGTATAAGTTCATCATAACAGTTAAGCAATTAGTCGTGAGTCTACACTTCATCTCCGAAGACCTCACTTTAGTATGTTTGTCTCCATGGTTGTGCCCAGCAACTTAATCTGGGGCCATTGGAAGTCTCCATGGTTGTGCCCAGCAACTTAATCTGGGGCCATTGGAAGTATGTATGTATGTATCCATGGTTGTGCCCAGCAACTTAATCTGGGGCCATTGGAAGTCTCAAGAGTACACCATCACAGTTTAGTATAACACAGTTAAGTATAGTACAATCATGTATGTATGACATCAAGTATAATGTAATCAAGTATAATGTTTCCAAGTATAAATGTTATGTGAATTTGTACAAGTAAGCAAGTAGTAGCATGTATCTCCCCCAAAGAGTTTACAAAACAATTAAAAGAGTAGGGGCTATGACTCACCTGATGCAACAGCTACGATGACAAAAGTGTATACACAGAAATGAGGTTCGATCTCTAACCGCAACCTAATATGAATGATGAACGATCTACTTTAGATCATGAAATGATGTTATGAATGTCCATGCACATGATTCTTATACCACTCAACTCTTTGGAAAAACATTTGTTGTTATCAAAAATATATATTTCAAGACTTAGGAAAAATATGGCTATTAGAAAAATAAAGCTAGTTGCAATATATATACTTATATATATATCGTATGTATCAATGTTCGTGTTGAAATCCTCGGTTTGAAATCCTTGAAATAACGCCTTGTAGTGATAAAAATATACTTGTAATAACTAATACTTCATTAGTTATAAAATTGGGTACTTGGCATTATTTTTATAAATCTAGAGTTACTACGTAGTTTTGGCGTCAATATTAATAAAAGCTGTCAAAATGAAATGAGTTTTGCCGATATTCAAACGTGAATATCTTTGTCGTTATAAGCCCGTTTTACTTGTTCTTTATATCCACGGTTACGTCTTAGTATGTAGTAATATATTTTGGAAAGCTCGACTCCTCCGGGTTACGTCTAAAGCCTCGTTTTGTCCGACGAAAAACGTCCAACAGCAACAATTTTCAGAAAAATAGTTTTCGTCAATAAACTTGCAAAAATCATAACTCCTTCGTTATAAACTCGTTTTAACCCGTTCTTTCTCCTACGGATTCGTTTTTGAAAGTATTTTCTAAATCTTTGGTTGAAAAGTTCCCCTGAGTTACTGAGTTTTCTGTATTTTCATTTTTGGGACAGTAGGTATAAATATATGTTCCAAAGCCATTTCCAAGGTTCTAAACTAGTTTCTAACATCACCAAATCTCTTGCAAACGCCACAAAGCTAGTCTAATCTTACCATACACCTTCTTAGGGTGCCATGGGTTCCTAATTACTAGTAATCAAGTTAATTTAACAAAAGAACACCTAAATCACAATTTAGGGTTTGTATGTTCAAAAGTATACAAAAATAAAGTGGTATAACTAGTTTGTGCATGAAATCAAGCATGAATACCATGAGATACATATGTTAATTAGATGAAAACATGAAAATAAATTTGATAACTCACTTTGAAATATGAGGTGGTTAAATGATGAGAAACCTTGGATTACTTGTGTTTTTGTTGTAAGATTCTTGATTAGGATGATGAAATGAACAACTTTGATGCTTTGTACTTTGAAAAATGATGGATGGATCATGGATATTGAGATGAGGTCGTGGTTTTGATGGAGAGGATGAAGAGATGACACTTTTTGATTCTTGATTTTGTTATGTATAATGTTTTTGAGGTTTATGTAAGAAATATCTCATCCAATGGCATTTTGGTAATTAATTAGTCAAGTTGACTAGATATTTTGGGAGGGGGGGGGGGGCTGCACATGTGTATAAGTGGATGAGTATGTGAGAAGCTTGGTGTTATCTGGTTCACGGAGTCGGTTTTGGTTCCGTTAATCGCAAACCGTAAAGTTTTAAATCGCGAAACGTAAATTCGGGTATCGTAAAAATATGAAACTTGAAAGAATGACTAAACTTGTCAAAATACTCCATAATAAAATATAAAATGAATGGTAAGTTCCATTGGGTTGCTTAAACGCTGTTAAAACTGGAAACGCGGGTTAAAAACGCGTAATTCGCGTAAAACGCTGAACTGAAAAACGTAAAATTCCAAAACTTTTAGAATTGTCGTAAAATGAGAGAAAATCATATTTCTATTGTTTATAATGTTTTATGGACATATCGGGATGCCGGAAGGACGTTTAAACCTAAAAGTAAATCTCGGACACGGCTTCGTGATTTTTGCAGAAATGATCCGACGAGCGCCAAACTCTCGGATTACCGTTAAAATAGTTTAACTTATGAGAATATGAAATAAAAATTTCGGACATGAATAGTGTTTTGTGAATAGTAAAAGTGAATAGTAACTTTCCCGAGATAAAAAATTAGAATTTCGACGTTTGAAACAGGACATGAAATTACGAGTTGTGACAGAGATACTCAATCCAAGTGAAGTGTTCATTGAGTGCAATGGTTTGTTTTTGGAGAAAAATGCAACAAGGACAATTATTAACATGATTCTCAAGTTGGACCAAGTTGTTGGGTGGTGAAGAGTGAGTGGATGAAGGTTGTTGATCCAAATTGCGTTGAGCAAGGTGTAAAGCAAGAAGAGCACTAAGCTCATGAGCTTCTTTGAGCTCCTCAACGAACTTTTTATGTTCGGAGGAAGGTGATGATGGGGGAGTTGGATTTTGACTACGGATTGAGGCTTGAACATGGAACATAGGGTTCATGTTTTAATGAGAGTGATGGTTGTTGTTTTGAGATTGAGTATGTTCCTCAAAAGGGTCATTTGGAAGAAGTGAGTGAGATGGATGTGGAAATTTGTTGGAAAGTGAAATAGTGAGGTTGTCATGTGAAGGTAAAGGAGAGGTTTCATTTGGGTAAGTTTGATGTTTAGTTGTTGGTTGGTTGGAGACAACATCATTAATTGAGGTGGACTTTTGACAAGTATCAAGTTTTCTTCTCCACACGGGTTTGACGGAGATCTTAGCACCTCTTAAAGGTTTAGATCTTGGGTGGTTGGGAGATAACATGATGGGTTGAGTAATGATTTGTGATGAAGAATGGTATTTATAGTGGGATGATTATGTGTTTATGGAAGGATAATATGTGGTGGATTTGCTAGACAAAATATGTTTGTGAATTTAAGGAAGTAGAGAATCAAAATAGGGTGAAATGGGCTAAAAAGCATAAAGCAAATAGGGAACCTCAACCATCAAAAGGTTCATTTGGAAGAAGTGAGTGAGATGGATGTGGAAATTTGTTGGAAAGTGAAATAGTGAGGTTGTCATGTGGAGGTAAAGGAGAGATTTCATTTGGGTAAGTTTGATGTTTAGTTGTTGGTTGGTTGGAGACAACATCATTAATTGAGGTGGACTTTTGACAAGTATCAAGTTTTCTTCTCCACACGGGTTTGACGGAGATCTTAGCACCTCTTAAAGGTTTAGATCTTGGGTGGTTGGGAGATGACCTGATGGGTTGAGTAATGATTTGTGATGAAGAATGGTATTTATAGTGGGATGATTATGTGTTTATGGAAGGATAATATGTGGTTGATTTGCTATACAAAATATGTTTGTGAATTTAGGGAAGTAGAGAATCAAAATAGGGTGAAATGGGCTAAAAAGCAGAAAGCAAACAGGGAACCTCGACCATCAGGTGGCCGGCCCCTTTAATTAATGGTCGGCCCCTTTATAATTATGGGGGCTGCCCATGGCCTGATTTCCAGATTGCCAGAAATGGGTTTTTGGCAGAAATTTTTCCAGAAAGATGTTTGTTTTGAGGTTTGGTTTTAGACGAGTCCATCTCTTTAGGCAACTACATGTATTATCTTAATGAAGTATGCATGAAAAGTATATATATATATAGGCAAATAAGCATATAATATCAACTAAGGATGCATGCAAAAGCAATAATGTAATAAACTAAATAAGCATGTCATTTTACCTAAGATAACTAACTTAGTGTATGGGCAAAGGCAACTAGTGAGTGAGAAGCTAGTGATGGAACAAATGTGACAAAGTGATTCTTGACGTTGTTCTAGTGTGTGCCTATATGCAACACATTTGGAGATGCGATTGCTTCGACTCCTAATGCAAAGATGAAGATATCCTAAGAAGCAATCCAAATTCTCCTTGATTCAATTTGCTTAACCCATGATTGCCAAGGATATATATTAGATTATATATTTTGGCAATTCATGTGAAATTTCATGCATGATTTAAAAAAAGTTTTTAGCATTATTCAACAATGCAAGAAAGAAAAGAAATGATTTTCATGTGTTTCCTAGAAATGAGAATTGTTTGAATAAAATAGATTGGGTTTTATGAAAATGTTTATGCAATGTAGAATTCCCAATCTTCAATTTTGTACGAAATAGATTCCTAAACTCATAAACGAAAAAAAGAAAAGAAAAAAAAAATATGCAATAATTAGAAAAAATGCAATAGAATTTAGCCAATTTGTTCCATCATTCCTAATCCTAAACGCAAATGGTTAAATAGTTCACGCTCAAGGGGTTTAGTAAATATATCCGCAATATTATCTTCCGATGCTACCTTTTCTATAGATATATTACCTTTTTGTACATTATCCCTAAGTAAGTGGTGACGTATTTCTATATATTTAGTCCTAGAGTGTTGAACGGGATTCTTACTTCAATCTATAGCACCTTTATTGTCGCACATTATAGGAATATTTTCTAACCTAGCGCCATAGTCTACGAGAGCTTGTTTCATCCATAGTGCTTGTTGACATGCCTTTCCAGCGCTTACATATTCAGCTTCGGTGGTTGAAATAGCAACAGCGGTTTGCTTCTTGGAAAACCAAGATGTTAGGCAACATCCCATAAACGTGCAAATACCACTAGTGCTTTTTCGATCCATGTAGTCTCCCGCATGATCCGAATCCGCATAGACAATGTTTTCTATGCCAAATCCCTTAGGATACCATAATCCTAAGTGTATAGTGCCTTTAATGTATCGGAAGATACGCTTAACCGCTTCTAGGTGAGAGGTTTTGGGATCCTCTTGAAAGCGGGCACAACGGCAAACATCTAAACATGATATCGGGTCTACTTGTTGTTAAGTATAGTAAACTACCTATCATTCCTCTATACTTTGTGTTGTCTACGGGCTCACCTTCTTCATCTCTTGTAAGCTTCACTTCTGTAGACATAGGTGTCTTTAGGGGTTTTGAGTCTTCTAGGCCAAATTTCTTAAGCATTTCCTTAATGTATTTAGATTGGTTGAAAAATATTCCATCTTTTAATTGTTTTATTTGTAATCCTAGGAAGAAGTTTAGTTCACCCATCATACTCATCTCAAACTCATCATGCATGATTTTGGCAAATCAATCACACATTTCTTGACAAGTTGATCCAAATACAATATCATGGACATATATTTGAACAATAATGAGATTCGGGTTTTTCTTTTTAGTGAAGAGAGTGTTGTCTACCATTCCCATGGAATAATCATGTTTAATAAGAAATGCTTTTAATCGATCATACCAAGCCTTGGGGGCTTGTTTGAGTCCATACAAAGCCTTCTTGAGTTTATAAACATAATCAGGTTTTGCGAAGTCAATGAATCCCGGAGGTTGTGCCACAAAAAGCTCCTCATTGATAAAATCGTTGAGGAATGCACTCTTCACATCCATTTGATATAACTTATTGTCTAGGGCGCAGGCGTAAGCTAGGAGTATTCTAATATATTTTTGTCCAGCTACCGGGGCATAGGTTTCCTCATAATCAATTCCTTCTTGTTGATTATAACCTTGGGCTACTAATCTAGCTTTATTCCTAGTTACTATATCATTTTCATCAAGTTTGTTCCTAAATACCCATTTGGTTCCTATTATGGTCACATTCTTAGGATTTGGGACTAGTTTCCAAACATCATTTGTTTTAAATTGATTTAATTCTTCTTGCATAATCCAACTTTCATCCTTTAAGGCTTCATTTACATTCTTAGGTTCTATTGTTGACACAAATCAAAAGAAGTTACTTTCGTCTTGAGCTTGCAATCTAAGGGTTATTTGATTCAAGCTACCTATGATGTTACCTAATGGATATGATTTAGATTCCTTAATATTTACAACCTCATTTTCTTCTAATGTTTCTACTTCATTATCATTTCCTCGGGACTTATTTTTACTAACTGATTGGTGCTAAACCGTCAACTTATATTGACCAAAGAATGGTCAACAAAGTTAAAAAGCCTAGAAACAATCTCCGGGTAATATAAGGTATCACCAGGTCGTTAAATCCCGACAAGGTGTGAATTGTGACTGAGCGTGCTTTGTGATCGGGTGATTATTCACAAAAAAAGTTTGTTATGAGAATTATTTGAAAATGATTAAACAAAATAGCTTAGGAAAGCTATGTGAATAATTACGGGAACTAAGATTGAGAAGAAATCACTTAAAACTCAAAAACCGTACGTTTGCTGAAAACGCGAACAAACGTACGAGGAATAAGAGTGAATGAGATGATCTGAAAAGGCTACTGGTATGAAAATGACATTTTTACAAACCTAATGATTAAAGAAAATTTTTGGAAATTTAAAACTAATTTTTATACTAATTTTGTGATTACTATTAATTAAATACTAATTTTCTAATTATTTTTAATTAACTAAATTAACCTAAATTACAAATAAATATGAAATTAACTTGGAAAAAAAATTAAACTTAGAAAAATCTAAAATACTATAAAACTAATTTTAGAAATGAAAATATATTTTTAAGACGTTTTAATTAATTATTACTAATTATTAATTACCTTTTAATTATTTAAATTAACCTAAATTCTAACTAATTATTAAATTACACTAGAAAATTGATAATAAAATTTGAAAAAATAAAAAATAACTAAAAACTAATTTTAAAATTTAATTTATATTTTTCTGATTTTCTAATTAATTATTATTAATTATTAACTATTTAATAATTACTAAAAACTAATTTAAATTAAGAAAAATACTAAATGATGCAAGAAAATCCTAAAAAAATTACAAAAATTATTTTTATATACCAGAAGCCTAGGAAAATTATAAAAATAGGAATTGCTTATTAATAAGCTGAAGAATAAGCCAATTGGCTTAAATAGAAGCTATCACTTCTATTAAGTTGGGCTTATTTGGAATTTTCTTTTTCAAAACTGCTTATTATATGATTTTAAGCAACTAATGTGAAGTGAGTTTGGCTGAGACCATGTAAATAAGCACTTCAAGTGCTTATACCCTTGACAGTTAACTTTCTTTGACCAAGGATGAAAATAAGCTCAAATGAACTAATGTGGGGTCCACCTTGGTAAAAACTGATGCAAATGAGTTATTTGAACAAAGTTAAGTAAATTTCACACAAATAAGATGGCTGAATAAGCCAAAATACCACAATAAGCACTTTGCT
Source organism: Artemisia argyi (assembly GCA_030686995.1). Lineage (NCBI taxonomy): Eukaryota > Viridiplantae > Streptophyta > Magnoliopsida > Asterales > Asteraceae > Artemisia > Artemisia argyi. The sequence continues at coordinate 25,220,894 of CM060696.1, forward strand.
TATTTGGTCACTGAAACAGAAAAGGGACAATCTTTTGGGACAATTCCAGGTGGGGTCCACAGGTCAAATGGTCAAAACACCAACCCTGGTCGGAGGGGGGTTGAATGACACTAAGTTGGGTCAATGGGACCCACTGGATTGGTCACAATGAACCACCAAAGTGATGGTTGTGACTGAGTTAGCTGGTGCACAGAGCAACACCTTGCCCTGCAAGTGTGTTTGAAGGGTAAAACAGTCCACTAGAAAAATTTATAAAAATCAAACAATTGCATGATTCTATAGTTCTACTGGTAGACAACAAACTTAACAAGTTTCAAGTCCTAAAACAATCCACAAAAATCACAAAAATTCAAGCCATATTTGGAAAAATCTGAAACTTGTGTTTTTGACATTTTGAAAAACTTTGATACTTTGACTTTAATGAAACTCAGATCCTTTTTGTTGCTTGAATATGTTATATTAAGCTATATAATGACCAATTTTAGTGAAAATACAAACTTGTGAATAGATGTAATTGGTTTTGGACTCCAAAGATCACCACAGTTAACTGTGGTGATGATTTTTTATGAGTGTGTAAATACTCATCATTTTTACCGTATCTGAACTGCCAAAACATCCAAAAACACTCAGAAATGCATCAAAATACAGAAATTATTCCAAAAGTGTGTTTTATATGTTTTAGATGCAAAATGTTTAAAAAACAAACGAAAAACAAACAAAGTTTGCACAATTGGCAGTTTCAGTCCCTCAAGTTTTAAAAATTGACAAAACTAGTCCCTGAAGTTTTAAAACGAAAGAAAAGTCAACCCAAGACATTTAAAAGTAAAATATTATCAAAAACAATCCTTGGGTGAAAAGTTTGAGAAAATTACAGGTTTGGTCCCTGAAGTTTCACAATTAGTAGAAACAGTCCCTGAACTTCAGAAATTGACAGAATTGGTCCCTGGTGGGATATTTTTGGATAAAAATCATTTTTGGGTCCTTGGGAAATTACAAGTTGGCAAATTTGGTCCTTGGGTAAAAGGTTTTGGAAATTACAAGATTGGTCCCTCAACTTTGGATTTTGGCAGAATTAGTCCCTGGATATTCAATTTTGGAAAATATTCAATTGTGATCCTCATATAATTGAAACTTGGCAAAAAGTGACCATTGGAATAACATTAGAAGGTTGGCAGAACTGGCCCTCCAAAAATTCAGATTTGACACTTTTGGTCCTTGTGACTTATTAGCAAAAAAAACTAAATGGACCAAATTTATACAAACCAAACCCAAAACACCCATTTACCACCCCTGATCCAAGGCCCAAAGTAAAAAGCCCACTCCACACAAAAAAAATTAATACGCCGTTTTTTTTATTCATCCGGTCAAACACCACCCCCACCTTGACCTTTGACCCCAGTCAAACTCCACCTCACCCTCCACCTCCATGTGAGCCTGCTAAAACCCTGCTACACTTCCATCATCACCTTCCCACTATCCCCCCTCCTCCATCATCACAGCTATTACCCTATACCCAAACAAACACCCCAGTCTAATTTATCCCCCCTGGCACCAATAATTAGAGAAAAAAAGACAAGGTTCAGTTTGGGCGCCAAAGTGAATTGAGGGGTGAGATTATGTTAAAGCAATCCAAGGGATGGGAATAGTCAAAGGAAAAGCTCAAGCAGAAGTGGACAAGAAACATATGAAGCCCTAGCTTAGTGTTAGTATAAATAAGAAGATATGTATGCCAGTATGAGGCAGTAGGTAATTGTAAGAGTAGTGTAAATTAAATTGAATCAGTGTAATCTTTATTGTTTTCAGTAATGTACTCTTTTCAAGTTTAAATCAAAGTATCAGCCTTCTTTATGTTATTGTTAAGTATTTCAAATTCTCATTTTTGCTTAATTTTCAAGTTCTTAATTTCAAGCTTACATACTGTTGTTACAGCTCTCAATAGCTATCATAAGCTTAGTGAGATCCTTGGTTTCCATTCAAACTGTTTTTAGAATTATTTACTTAGGTTCTCCTCAAAAATAGAAAATAAATAAAATATAAAGCAAGAATAAGAGTACATGAAGCAGGGAAGCATGGTGATGGTTTAAAGGTTCTGTGGAGAGCCTATAAGTGGTAGTTTATGGTCCCTTGTTTCATTATCTCAAGCTGGGATTCCCATTGTAAGACCAAATCTCTTTAAGCTTACTGTGCAATTGCTTATTGACTTATCATTCTGCTTGTTTCTAGTTTAGAATAGTTTATTTATGATTTATGGTGCTTAGTATTCTTATTGCATATCTCATAAGTCTTTAGTTCATGCTCCTGTTGTTTCACTGTTAGATTAGCCTGATTAGCTTATTCATGTTTACTCATTGTATACGGCTTAGTAGGTAGTCAGTTGTGCTTAATCAGTAATAAAATAGGATAGTGTATGCTTGTTTATCAAATTGGAAGTCCAAAACAATTGCTTCCTTTGAAAACACCAAGACAGTCCCTACAAAAGGGGTGTTTGGCTCAGTTTGCTTCCCTGAGTTTTAGAATGATTTTGTTGGTACTTGCTGTTGAGACAACTTTCACTAGGTCCTATTAGCAGGTTTGAAGGATAAAAACCAGACCTCACTTGAGAAAAAGTCAAAGTGAACCTTGATTTCCCTCTAAATGTGCACTGTCAAGATTTTGGATAGCAAAATCTTGAATTTTAGTTAAGTAGTTGTTAATCCAGCTTTAAATCATTTCATTATAGTATAATATATCATATTAGATAATTAGATTAGGTTAGAAATTCACCATAGTCAAAGTTTTCATGTTTCATTAAAAAGTCAAATCTCAACTTTGTCAATTTTACCAAATCTTGGAGGAATTTTCTAGATTTGTGTGCTTATATTTAGGATGTGAGCTTTTCACACATTGAAGTCTACCACCTCAGCTTCAAGTTCCTTACACCATTATATTTTTAGCAATTTTTCTGTGGGGTCCACACTGGTTCAAACTCAACTGCAGGGCAAAGGTATGCCCTGCTTCATCAGATACTCAGTTCAGACCCCAATTTTCATAGTCCCTCATGTACTCAGTAGTGGGTCCCACTGAGAGCTTATTGGCTTTTTGAAAAGCTAATAAGCTCTTCTTTTAGTTTCTTGGCTTATTTGGTAGATTAGACCTCAATTGCTAGGGCTGCTTGTGCCTTGCATTTTGACCCTTCTCACCCCTTATTCTGAGTCATCAGTGTAGGGTGACTTGCTCATAAGCTCATTGTGAGCTTATTGGGTGACCCATTAGTGAGATTCTTGGTTTTCTGTGTTGCCCTTGAGCCCTACTTGTTAATTCCTAGTTCTAACTTTCTTTTCTAGCTTACTGAATAAGCTATTTTTAGTCTTCTAAGTGCCCCATAACCTATTTGGTTATTCAGGATACTTGGAGTGCTTATTTGGCTTTTGTGGCTTATTCAGTAGCTGTAGCTTGTTGATTTAGCTTAATTATTGTTCCCTTCAGTTGTTTGTACCTAGTTTTCTAGCTTGAGACCCCTGTGTAGCTTATTCAAGCTTTTAAGCTTTGACAGTTGACCAAAGTCAACTATCCAAGCTTATTGAGCCTTCTCAGCTTATTTTTAAGTTCCACACTTTTTGTTTTTATAAAAGTTTCATTTTTTAAGTTATAAAATAGTTTTGTAAAGAAAAAAATCCAGAAAAGTCAAATAATTTTTAAGTGATAGTTTCTATTTAATTTTATTTAAATTTTATTTTTCATTTTTAGATTTTAATTAAGTACTTGTCATTTTTATATTTTTATTAATTACTAATTACCTTTTATATTAAAATATTTATAGTAATTTTCTCAGATTTTTATTTCATCATTTAGTATTTATTAGAATTAATCTTAGTTTTATTAATTATTAATTAATAATTAGTTTTAAATAACATAATTAGTTTTTATTTAGTGAAACCTAGTTTTTATATTTTTCCTAGCTTTTATATAATGTAAAATAATTTTAGAAATTTTATTAGACTTTTTACTGTTCATTTAGTATTTTTCTTAATTTAAAATAGTTTAATTAGGTAATTAATAATTAATTAGTAATTAATTAATAGAAAATCCACAAAAAGACAAAAACACTTATTTTTAATTTTAAAACCAATTTTTAGTTATTTTATAATTTTAGAAATTTTATTTTCATTTTTCTAGTGTTTAAATAATATTGTATTATATTTAAGTTGTTTAAATATTAATAATTAGTAATAATTAGTATTTAATTAATATTAAATAATTAATTAGTGTTAAAATTTATTTTCTTTTTCTAAAAATTTTCTTTTACATTTAAGTTTGTAAAAAAGTCATTTTTACCCCCTGGGGGTTTTCAGATTTCAGTTTTCACTTTTTATTTTGTACGTTTACGTTTTATTTAAACGTGAACGTACGCGTTTTAAGTTTTAAACGATTATGGGTTTTCTAGTTTTATGTACTTGTTAATATAACTTACTTAAGCTATTTTATTTTATATTCCAGTAGTGTAAACAATCACAGCTCACTTATACCCATTTCCGTCCAAATTCACCCGATCACAAACCGTTTTGATACTATCCACACCTCGTCGGGACATAACGACCCGGGGAAACACTATACTTCTACGGAGCATTGGTTTAAGCTGTTTGACTATTATAGTTGACCATTCACAAGTGGTTAACTAATAATTATCTGACGGTTTAGCATCAATCCGGGTAGGTCGTTGCGTGTTTTAAAAAATCGTTTTAAGTTTAGTGGTTTTCAAAACCCCCCTGTAAAAATTTCACACAAATTTGTAAAAAGTTTTTGTAAAAACATATTCATATCAAAAACGTTCATTAACACTTTTCCTAAAGTGTTAAAAACACCAAAAAAATCAAAAACAACAAAACAAACTGTGAAGTTAAATTACTTCGTTTTCTTTAAGATTACAACCTGAAATAGTTGGTTTAAGGTAAGTTCTGACATTAAATTGCGAACTGAAGAGGAAACCTATTTACTTCCTCCCGCCAGCCTGCGAGTAATCTTAAAGGGACGATTTTGGTTAACGAATCAGTTCCAAAAATATTTCCCAAAGTTTTCTGCACACACACCCATAAGCTTAAAGACAAATTTTTCAAATTAATAAATACATAAAATCTTACCACCGCAAACCAAGGCTGAACACCTACCAACTGGGGGTGTGGACATAATAAGTTCCCAAACTTAAGATAAAAATTTGCCTTTATATCCCTGTGAGTGGTGTACCTTTTTCAAAGAAGCCATTCACTTGTGATTATTGGTTTAAGTTCCCTGTGGTTTTGCCTCGATTTTGTTTTGAAAATTTGTTTTTGGTGCATGTGCACTAAACATGTTTCTCAAAAATACTAAAAATATTCACCTTTACCCTCTCACCTTTTTTGATTCTCCATTTCTTACCCTCCAAAACCTTTTGATTCTTTCTATGTCTCATCCACACTTTCTGATTTGCCAGTGGTGTGGTAATCCTTATAATGGTGGCAATTGCCCCAGTTGTGGCATGGTAGAGTCTGGAAACGGGTCTGTCTATAACCAGAATCCCTATTCCTACCATGACACGACTGATTCATTCCATCAGTTACCACACCATGAGACTCAACAGTTTTACTGTTGTGAGTACTGTGGTGGTTCACATTATAGTTCTGATTGTCAATCAGGAAACACGCTTGTCTATGAGAGTTTCCTGATAACAATTATAACTCAAGCACATACAACCCACAGCCACTTCAGTTTCACTGTTGTGATTACTGTGGAGGTCCACACTTTAGCTCTGATTGTCAAACGAGGAATCCATTTCCTTGTAACAATTATGACTCTTCGTATCAAGACCAACCTCCACAGTATCAAACTATCCAAGCAACTCCTCAAATCCAGCAAGACTTTTTAGAGGTTCTTGAAAAACTTAAAGAACTTAAGGAGGAGTTAGCTAATATTTCACTCCGCCATACTCCAAGTTCTTCTTGTGCATATTGTGGGGGTCCTCACGATGATTTTCAATGTCAACCTTCCGGTTTTGACACATCCATATCCCCACAATTTCCACTCATTCCCAATTCTCGTGGGAAAACTATGGCAGAATTACTTGCTGAAGAACGAGAATCTGGAAAAAGCATGGAAGAATTATTGGCTGAGCAACGAGCAGCTAAATTACATGCCAATATTCGCAATACTGCTTTATTTGATGACTATGATGACAGTGATGATGAAGATAACATTGTTATTATTCAAAAAGATTCATCAAGTTCATCAGTTGATATCCCAGCAGTTGAGATTCCATCTCAAATAACTGCTATCACACCCGAAGTTCAAACTCACTCTCTAAACATGGGGGATAAGCATCTTAGCACTGTTCCTAATAAGGAATCGGACGAATTAATAAAGTCTAGTGCTGAGAACCTTATCCCAATCCCAAGAGAGTCACAGGGAACTTCTAATCATATGTGTGATTTACCTTCCCCTCTTGAGTGTCCAAAAGCTCAATTTGAGATTTTCTCCGATTGTAGCGAAGATTGTGCATCTTATGGAGACATCGAGTATGTTGAGGCATCAATTCCACATATTGATGCTGATCATCTTCTTGAGGAGATCACGAAAATCAATTCACTTCTAACAGGAAGTGATGATGGTCTCCTTAATTCCGAAGCCGAAATTGAAAATCTCTTAAATCATGATCTGTCACTCAGTTCTTATCCCAGCAGTCCAATAGAGAATGATAACAATTTTGTTTCTGAAACTTTCAATACTACTCTCACCAATCCTCTATTTGAATTCGAATCTGAATTCACTTTGATTTCTGATAATCCACTCTTTAATATTCAGAATGAGGATTGTGATGAGTCTATTCCAGAACATGAATTCACAGATTCACATCTTGTGAATGATTCTCTTCATGAGGAGTTCTCCGGTGAACTCACTCATCATATCATGACTCCTCTAGAGTTTGATAGCCCGGGGGGAGATGCACTCAATCATGAGAATTTGCAAATACCCACCCACCCTCCCGGAATGTTTTTGAGCTTACCCTTTGAAATCCAAACTCAGGCTACGGAGCCTGCTCTCGAGGAAGAAAATCCTATAATGATTTTCATCATGGTTTTCTTCCTTTTCTTCACCTACAGGATAACTTCTCCTGTTCTTCACTCCTTCAGGAATGAAGACACTATATTTGACCCCGGCATTTTCATGTACCATTATTTTGAGCCGGGATTATATCTCATCGGCGTGGAACTTTCACGTGCTTCAAATGTTTATCCAAACATCTTGAATGAAAGTCCGATGAAGATTATTTCTTCCACATCATGCTTCCCCAAGGACTAATGAATTCGGGGTCGAGTCAAGCTAGCGACTCGGTAAACAAAAACAGTAGCATGCTTATAGGGTTTTCACCCTAAGTGTGGGGGAGTCCCCCATGCTATGATTACAAAAGTGAAAAACAAAATTGTGTTTCCACATTTAGCTTGTAATGTTACCCTTTTACGTTCTAAGAGTCGGCATAATAGCCGGGACTTTGAATATTGAGGACAATATTCATGCTAAGTGTGGGGGGTATTCGCTATTCTAGCGAATTTTATCACATTTTACTATCTTATACCCCCGTTTTTAACCAAAATTTTTAAATTTTTTTTCACTAAAGTTCAAAATTTTTGGTGGTAATCAGTCCGCCGTGTCTAAACTACAAATGGATTGGCTAGTCCAGGAGCAAACGGCTCTTGGTAAAGACATCTCAAACCCGTTGATGGCTTGCAACTTGCCAAAAATTGTATGGTTCCTCAACTCCCCATATCCCATAAAGCAAATGAGTTGGCTAGCCCACAAGATTATGGCTTGTGGTAAAGGTCGTGGAAAATCCATAATTGGTAATCAACTCACCAAGATGTTGACTTAGTCCATCAAGATGCTGGCTAGTCCAGAAGCAAACGGCTTTTGGTAAAGACTAATCAAATCCGTTGACAGCTGGTGGTTTGCTCAAAATCACACGGTTATCAGGTGTGCCACAGTTCTTACACCTGGCTACTCCAGAAGTCATGGCTTTTGGTAAAGAGATTTTCAAATCCATCAGGTTTTTCTCAAAAGATTGCTAGGGACTAGCAATGTTTTAGTGTGGGGGATTGATGAGTGTGCAAATACTCATCATTTTTACCTTCTCTGAGCTGCCAAAACATCTAAAAACACTCAATATTGCATCAAAATAACGAAAATATCCCAGGAATGTGTTTTATATGTTTCAAATGCAAAAATATCAAAAACAGATGAAAAACGCACAAAGTTTGCATAATTGGCAGTTTCAGTCCCTCAACTTTCAAAAGTTGTCAAATCTAGTCCCTGGTTATTCTAAAAACTTGAAAAAGTCACCAAAGGTCCTTTTAAATCATAAAGTTACACATTTAGTCCTTTGGTGCAAACTTTCACAAAATGTCAAGTTTAGTCCCTGAACTTTGAAAATTGACAAAAATGGTCCCTGGGATGTAAAAACTTTGAGAAAATCAATTTTGGACCTTGTACTACTAATCTTTTGCAGGAATGGTCTTTGGTGTGAAGTTTGGTGAAATTACATAATTGGTCCCTCAAGTTTGGCAGTTTGTCAGTTTTGGTCCCTGGGCATTCAGAAATGAAAAAAAAAATACATATATGACCCTTGTATTATCTATACTTGGAAAGTTAGGCCCTTTTGATAACTTTAGAATAATACCACAACATACCCTCCAACTTTTCAGAAAATACTAAATTAGTCCTTGTGGTATTATTAACCTAAATCCAAACCGGACCCTTGATTTATTAAAACCAAATCCAAACTAAAATACACAAACAGCCCACCCACTATCCTTATCCCATTTCCCACCTAAGCCCAAATTACAAACCAAACATACCCTGGTATATTAATACCAGTTTGACTTCGGTCAAACCCACCCAAACCGCCATCACCTCCCAAATACCACCCTCACCACTGAACCAAACCAGACCTGGTTCCCCCCCCCCCCCCCCCCACTTTCACCTCTGCCACTACACTCCTTATCCCTTCAACCACACTTCCCCAACACCAATCATACCACCCCCCCTAGGGTCTGCTTCCACAGAGCCAAATTGCAAATAAGATCCTTTCCCGCCAAAAAATGAAGAGAGGGCATAGGTAATCCAAAAGTCAATCAAATTGGTGGGATTTGACCCTGTGGGTCCCACTAACACCCTGGGATGCTATAAAGAGAAGAAGGAGCCAAAGAGAGCAAGTATTAGATTAGTCTTAGTGTAGCTTAATCGTAGTTAGTGTAACTTTCCAATTCAGTTGTAATTTCCATTTGAATCAGTTGTATTAAGTTACTTTAATGTAATACAAGCTATCTTGAACCTTTAATTACCATTTTGTTCATCAAATTAGAATTTGGCAGTTTTGAAGAATTTGACAAATTCTTCATTTGTTAAAAATTGTTGTTGTATGCTTATTTAAGCTCAATTCAATCCCCATGTAAGCTTTTTAAAGTTTTCAAAGAGTTGGAAATAGTTTAAGTTAAGAAATAAAAAAAGTCTCAAAAATAAAAGAAAAATAGTCAGAAAAAAATAAAAACCAGAAGAGAAAGAAGAAGAAGCTTGGGAGTGTGATGAAATTTGGAGTATCAGGGTAATAGAATCTCATGGGAGACCTTAGGATGTAATCTTGGTTTCTGGTTCATGTTTCTTTGCTTTGGACACATGTAAGCTTATTTCTATTTTTCTTTGTTCAGTATTGATTTTAGATTTCTTGTTATATTTATTGTTGTTTATGTGATAATTTTGGGTTACCTTATCATTTAGTAATATTAGGAATCAGATAATTGGCTTAAATTGTGCATATTTAGTGGGAAATACTAAACAGATTCCAAGAAGGGGTGTTTGGATTTGCTGTATTCACTAGTTTCTAGTGAGTTGTTGTTGTTGTTTTTAGTTGTAACAAGTCTTATTAGGTAATATTAGTCCATCAAAGTCATAAAAGTCAGTAGTTATTTGTCAAAAAGTCATAATCTCCTTTAAACCTCTATTTTAGTTAACAGTTAGTGATTTAAGGGTCATAATCTTGCAAATTAGTTTATTAGTAGTTAGGAAAGCTTAAATCAGGTTTATTTCAACTTATAACTACATAATCAGTAGCCTAGGTTCATCAAAATCTTAGATTAGTCAAAATTGCATGATAATCTGAAAAGTCAAAAGTAGCATATCTCAGGTTTTTCTTAAAGTTGTGGGAATTTTATAGAATTTTGAGTTGAGTTTTAGGACTTGTACTTTTCAGATTAGTTAGTCTCCTAGCTTAACTTCAAAATCCCATTATCATACTATTTTTGCCATTTTTGTTGTGGGCCCCACAACCCTCCAAAGAGGGCTGCAGGGCTGACTGATTGCCTTGCATCAGCAGCACCATACCACACCACCCACTTGGTGGTGGTTTTGTGGTCACCACAGTGGTCCCCACACCTAGTTTTTAGGTTTTACCAACCCCCCTCCTACCAGGGTACAACCTTTGACCAGCCATTTGACCTAGGACCAAGTGGACCCCACCTGGTTTAGCCCCTAAACTTTGTCCCTATTCTGTGTGAAATTTGGATTTTAGAAGTGCTTATGTGTGGCTTATTTGCTTATTCAGTGGTCTATATTTGCTTTTTCTTGCTCACACATGTCCACTCAACTAGTTTGAACCAGTTTTCACCATAGTGGGCCCCACTCTTGGTCATTCAAGCTTATTTCTCATATTGGTCAAACAAAGTCAACTGTGTAACTCTTGAGCTTATTATGTGCTTAATTTCAAGTTGTAAAAAAAGTTGTTTTCACAAAAAGTTTTTGTTTTTAGGTATAAAACAAGTTTGTAAAAGAAAAACCAAGAAAAATCAATTTTAAATTAAATGATAGTTTCTATTTAATGTAATTTAATTTTAATTTTCATTTTTATATTTTTATTAAGTACTTAGCTTTTTTATATTTTTTTATTAATTACCTTATATAGTAAAGTAATTTTAGTAAATTTTTCAGATTTTTATTTTGCCATTTAGTATTTATTAGATTTAATTTTAGTTTTATTAGTAATTAGTTAATAATTAAATTTTAAATAGCATATTTAGTTTTTATAAAGCATAACCTAGTTTTCACATTTTTTCTAGCTCTAATATAGTATAATAGACTTTTAGAAAATATATTTTAAATTTCTACTGTTCATTTCCCATTTTTCTTATTTTAATTATTTAAATTAGATTTAAGTTGATTAAAAGGTAATTAATTAGTGGATTAACCTTAAACATAATTTTTAGAAGTTTTTATAATTTTGTAGGATTCCTGTGATGTTTAAGTAATTTTATAAATTTTCTCTTAATTTTCTAAGTTAATTTAGTATTAATTGTAATTTAAATTATTTTAATTAGTTTAATTAAGTTAAATAGTTTTTAATTAATAAAAAACCCATAAAAAGACAAAAATATTTATTTTTATTTTTTTTACTTTCTTCAAGTTCTAATTTAAGTTTAGAAAATATTTTTGCTAATTTTTAGTTTAATTTATATCATTTGTCATTTTTAGTTAATTTAAATTAGGTTTTAATTTAGATTTTAAATAGTTTTATTAATTAAATAATATTTTAATCACTTTTATAATTTCATTTTCATTTTAAAATTTCTTTTTAAATTTTAAGTTTCAAAAAGTTTCAAAAGCACCCCCTGTAGTTTGTTAATTATCAGAAACCCACTTTTCCAGTCCGTTACGTGAACTTAATTGTGAATTTGTGCATATCCCTGTATATTTGATTTTTGTGAATATCATATCTGTGTACAAATTCCATAATAATAGTAGCAATATCAATTCCACATCATCTGAGCTACTATCCTCAGTGCCACTCACTTATAAACGATTTCAAACGACACCATTTCAATCTCGCTGGGACTTTAACGACCCGGGGACACACTATACTATCCACGGAGTGTTGGAATGAGGCTGTCTTTGACTTGTTGACCTTGGTCAATAATATCTGAATGCTTTGGGACCAATCAAAATTTGGCGCCGCTGCCGGGGAGGTTGTGCGCATTTTCTAAACGGTTTTGCGTATTGGTGAACCTGGATAAACATCCATTGTATATTTACCATCCCTTGTTCATATTTTCCTATTATCAAAACAAAACTGTTCCTGAAAACTTTGTAAAATCAGTTTTCAACGAACACAAAAAACCCAAAAAGATTTTCTTTCTTACAAAATGTTTTCCAAAAACACCAAAAATATCCATCTTTACCCTCCTACCTTTTTGATTCTTCATCCCTTTACCCTCTATCCTTTTGATTCTACCTTTTTCCACTTGTCCCATAATTGATTCTAATGGCATCTCTCGATGACGATTTCTTTGAACAAAGGGCCTTTAAAAGCAAAGTTGAAAAACTTATGGCCTTGTCAAAAATGTCGAGATGTCGTGTTGATTATGATGGACCTTCGATTCCTATTCCCTCTCCGGTGAGGGAAAGAGATCATGAAACCGAGGTGACAAAGGACCATGTACTTTCCTCTAACCATGAAAGTGCTAAATACGTCCAACCTTCGGTTTTCCAAAAATCTAAGCTCGCAATTGCTCCCAACCTTTCACGATATACGGTTATAAGCAAAAACCAAGAGCTTAGAGCTGTGACTGAAAAGAACGACTTACCCAATCTTCACGTTTACCAAGAACCAAAACCCGAGACCATAACGGAAGTGGTGGAAATTGCTAGCTCTCAGAGCACACCACTTGTCCCACCTCCAGATTTTTTTCCATATGTCGGTTGTGGTGAGCCGCTTTTTGGTTTTCCATGTCGTTGGTGTACATGTGTACAATGTGGTAATGATATTCGAGACGGGAGTTGTTTGTTTTGTGGTTCGAGGAATTCATTTGCTTATGATCCTAACCAGAACTCATTCAACAACTCCTCAAATTTTTCCAACTACCCATCACATTCATACGAGCAAGAATCATATTATCCAAATCTCAATAATGCTTCGTATCAAAATACACCAAGCCAGACTCAACAGTTTTACTGTTGTGATTATTGTGGAGGCCCTCACTACAGCTCTGATTGTCAAATTAGGGATCAGTTTGTCTATGAACAGGTTCCTTGTAACAATCATGAATTTGGTTTTAACCAGCCCTCACAATACACAAACCCTCAACCACCGCCTCAGGACGAGTTAGCTAGAGCTGAATTGATTACTAAAATGATTATGAATCAAACTCAAGTCAACAAGACCATTCAAGATAGTATAAACTGTATTGAGGATTTGATTCTTAGAAAACAAAAGCCTCCTGTTAACTCATTTTATTTTGAGGATGAAAGTGATGAGGATGAACCATTTGAAGAGGTAAACCCTAAGGAAACTTCAGATATCTTGCCAATGGGGGACAAGGAAGTCAAAATCAATCCTCTTGAGGAAATTGATGACCTTGTTCCAATCCCAAAGGTATCTAAGAAACCTTTTGAAACTGCTTCAGTAGAAATACAGGGAGAAAAGAATATGATTGAATCGCTAGCAGTAGAAATCATGGAACTTGTAGAAACCATGACTGCTAGTCCTTCTCAACTCCCTCAATCTGCTGTTATCACACCCGAAGTTCACACTCAGTCTCTAATCATGGGGGATGAGCATCTTAGCACTGTTCCTAATAAGGAATCGGACGAATTAATAAAGTCTAGTGCTGAGAACCTTGTCCCAATCCCAGGAGAGTCACAGGGAACTTTTGATCATATGTGTGATATCCCTCCTCCTCTTGTCTTCCCGAATGATGATGTTGAGATGTTCTCCAATTCAAATGATGACGATTCGTTATCTTGTGGAGACATCAGTTATGTGGAAGAATTGCCTTCTCAGCTAGTTAGCTTAGAAGAAGAGAATGACGAGACTGACACTGAAATCCAAGATGAAGCACTTCGTGCAACATTATTGAAAGTCAATCTCCTCATTTCTAAAATCGAGGCTTTCAAAAAGAAACCTATTTCATCTCCTATCCCTATTAAGGATAGTGACATCCCTTCCGATGACCCTATACCGGAATTTGAAGCCTTTACTTTTGATCCAATGGGAGAGAAGATTAGTGGCAGTACCACTTCTCATTCTCATAATTCTCTCCCCGATTATGAATCATTTACCTTCGATGAGTTCTCCTGTGAACTCACGCACATCAATCCAGAATATGATTCATTCACATTTGATGATTTCTTCTGTGAACTCACTCATATCATGACTCCTCCGGAGTATGATGACCCGGGGGGAGATGCACTCAATCATGAGAATTTGCAAATTCCCACCCACCCTCCCGGGATGTTTTTGAGCTTAACCTTTGAAATCCAAAATCAGGCTAATGAGCCTGATCTCGAGGAAGAAAATCTTATACAGATTTTCATCATGGTTTTCTTCCTTTTCTTCACCTATAGGGTGACTTCTCCTGTTTTTCACTCCTTCGGGAATGAAGACATTATCTTTGACCCCGACATCATCGCTTATAGTTTATACTATCTTAAGCTGGGTACTTATCTCATCGGTGTGGAACTTTCACGTGCTTCAAATGTTTATCCAAACATCTTGAATGAAAGTCCGATTGAGATTGCTTCTTCCACATCATGCTTCCCCAAGGACTAATGAATTTGGGGTCGAGTCAAGCTAGCGACTCGGTAAACAAAAACAGTAGCATGCTTATAGGGTTTTCACCCTAAGTGTGGGGGAGTCACCCATGTTATGGTTACAAAGTGAAAATACAAAATGATGTTTTCCACGCTTAGCTTGTAATGTTGCCCTTTTACGTTCTAAGAGTCGGCATAATAGCCGGGACTTTGAATATTGAGGACAATATTCATCCTAAGTGTGGGTGGGGGGGGGGGGGGGGTATTTCGCTATTCTAGCGAATTTTATCACATTTTACTATCTTATACCCCCGTTTTTGACCAAAATTTTTCAAAAATTTTTCACTAGAGCTCAAAATTTTTTTTGGTAATCAGTCTGCCTTATCTAACCGACAAAAGGGATTGGCTAGTCCAGGAGCAAACGGCTCTTGGTAAAGACATCTCAAATCCGTTGACGGCTTGCAATTTGCCCAAAATTGTATGGTTCCTCAACTCCCCGTATCCCATAAAGCGAATGAGTTGGCTAGCCCACAAGATTATGGCTTGTGGTAAAGGCCGTGGAAAATCCATAATTGGTAATCAGCTCACCAAGATGTTGACTATTCCATCAAGAATTGGCTAGTCCAGAAGCAAACGGATTTTGGTAAAGACTAATCAAATCCGTTGACAGCTGGTGATTTGCTCAAAATCACACGGTTATCAGGTGTGCCACAGTTCTTACACCTGGCTACTCCAGAAGTGATGGCTTTTGGTAAAGAGTTTCAAATCTATTAATTTTTCTCAAAAGATTGCTAGGGACTAGCAATAGTTTAGTGTGGGGATTGATGAGTGTGTAAATACTCATCATTTTTACCGTATCTGAACTGCCAAAACATCCAAAAACACTCAGAAATGCATCAAAATACAGAAATTATTCCAAAAGTGTGTTTTATATGTTTTAGATGCAAAATTTTTAAAAAACAAACGAAAAACGAACAAAGTTTGCACAATTGGCAGTTTCAGTCCCTCAAGTTTCAAAAATTGATAAAACTAGTCCCTGAAATTTTAAAACGAAAGAAAATTCAACCCAAGGCATTTAAAAGTAAAATATTATCAAAAACAATCCTTGGGTGAAAAGTTTGAGAAAATTACAGGTTTGGTCCCTGAAGTTTCACAATTGGCAGAAACAGTCCCTGAACTTCAGAAATTGACAGAATTGGTCCCTGGTGGGATATTTTTGGATAAAAATCATTTTTGGGTCCTTGGGAAATTACAAGTTGGCAAATTTGGTCCTTGGGTAAAAAGTTTTGGAAATTACAAGATTGGTCCCTCAACTTTGGATTTTGGCAGAATTAGTCCCTGGATATTCAATTTTGGAAAATATTCAATTGTGATCCTCATATAATTGAAACTTGGCAAAAAGTGACCATTGGAATAACATTAGAAGGTTGGCAGAACTGGCCCTCCAAAAATTCATATTTGACACTTTTGGTCCTTGTGACTTATTAGCAAAAAAAACTAAATGGACCAAATTTATACAAACCAAACCCAAAACACCCATTTACCACCCCTGATCCAAGGCCCAAAGTAAAAAGCCCACTCCACACAAAAAAAATTAATACGCCATTTTTTTTATTCATCCGGTCAAACACCACCCCCACCTTGACCTTTGACCCCAGTCACCCTCCACCTCACCCTCCACCTCCATGTGAGCCTGCCAAAACCCTGCTACACTTCCATCATCACCTTCCCACTATCCCCCCTCCTCCATCATCACAGCTATTACCCTATACCCAAACAAACTCCCCAGTCCAATTTATCCCCCCTGGCACCAATAATCAGAGAAAAAAAGACAAGGTTCAGTTTGGGCGCCAAAGTGAATTGAGGGGTGAGATTATGTTAAAGCAATCCAAGGGATGGGAATGGTCAAAGGAAAAGCTCAAGCAGAAGTGGACAAGAAACATATGAAGCCCTAGCTTAGTGTTAGTATAAATAAGAAGATATATATGCCAATATGAGGCAGTAGGTAATTGTAGGAGTAGTTAAATTGAATCAGTGTAATCTTTATTGTTTTCAGTAATGTACTCTTTTCAAGTTTAAATCAAAGTATCAGCCTTCTTTATGTTATTGTTAAGTATTTCAAATTCTCATTTTTGCTTAATTTTCAAGTTCTTAATTTCAAGCTTACATACTGTTGTTACAGCTCTCAATAGCTATCATAAGCTTAGTGAGATCCTTGGTTTCCATTCAAACTATTTTTAGAATTATTTACTTAGGTTCTCCTCAAAAATAGAAAATAAATAAAATATAAAGCAAGAATAAGAGTACATGAAGCAGGGAAGCATGGTGATGGTTTAAAGGTTCTGTGGAGAGCCTATAAGTGGTAGTTTATGGTCCCTTGTTTCATTATCTCAAGCTGGGATTCCCATTGTAAGACCAAATCTCTTTAAGCTTACTGTGCAATTGCTTATTGACTTATCATTCTGCTTGTTTCTAGTTTAGAATAGTTTATTTATGATTTATGGTGCTTAGTATTCTTATTGCATATCTCATAAGTCTTTAGTTCATGCTCCTGTTGTTTCACTGTTAGATTAGCCTGATTAGCTTATTCATGTTTACTCATTGTATACTGCTTAGTAGGTAGTCAGTTGTGCTTAATCAGTAATAAAATAGGATAGTGTATGCTTGTTTATCAAATTGGAAGTCCAAAACAATTGCTTCCTTTGAAAACACCAAGACAGTCCCTACAAAAAGGGTGTTTGGCTCAGTTTGCTTCCCTGAGTTTTAGAATGATTTTGTTGGTACTTGCTGTTGAGACAACTTTCACTAGGTCCTATTAGCAGGTTTGAAGGATAAAAACCAGACCTCACTTGAGAAAAAGTCAAAGTGAACCTTGATTTCCCTCTAAATGTGCACTGTCAAGATTTTGGATAGCAAAATCTTGAATTTTAGTTAAGTAGTTGTTAATCCAGCTTTAAATCATTTCATTATAGTATAATATATCATATTAGATCATTAGATTAGGTTAGAAATTCACCATAGTCAAAGTTTTCATGTTTCATTAAAAAGTCAAATCTCAACTTTGTCAATTTTACCAAATCTTGGAGGAATTTTCTAGATTTGTGTGCTTATATTTAGGATGTGAGCTTTTCACACATTGAAGTCTACCACCTCAGCTTCAAGTTCCTTACACCATTATATTTTTAGCAATTTTTCTGTGGGGTCCACACTGGTTCAAACTCAACTGCAGGGCAAAGGTATGCCCTGCTTCATCAGATACTCAGTTAAGACCCCAACTTTCATAGTCCCTCATGTACTCAGTAGTGGGTCCCACTGAGAGCTTATTGGCTTTTTGAAAAGCCAATAAGCTCTTCTTTTAGTTTCTTGTTTTATTTGGTAGATTAGACCTCAATTGCTAGGGCTGCTTGTGCCTTGCATTTTGTCCCTTCTCACCCCTTATTCTGAGTCATCAGTGTAGGGTGACTTGCTCATAAGCTCATTGTGAGCTTATTGGGTGACCCATTAGTGAGATTCTTGGTTTTCTGTGTTGCCCTTGAGCCCTACTTGTTAATTCCTAGTTCTAACTTTCTTTTCTAGCTTATTGAATAAGCTATTTTTAGTCTTCTAAGTGCCCCATAACCTGTTTGGTTATTCAGGATACTTGGAGTGCTTATTTGGCTTTTGTGGCTTATTCAGTAGCTGTAGCTTGTTGATTTAGCTTAATTATTGTTCCCTTCAGTTGTTTGTACCTAGTTTTCTAGCTTGAGACCCCTGTGTAGCTTATTCAAGCTTTTAAGCTTTGACAGTTGACCAAAGTCAATTGTCCAAGCTTATTGAGCCTTCTCAGCTTATTTTTAAGTTCCACATTTTTTGTTTTTACAAAAGTTTCATTTTTTAAGTTATAAAATAGTTTTGTAAAGAAAAAAATCCAGAAAAGTCAAATAATTTTTAAGTGATAGTTTCTATTTAATTTTATTTAAATTTTATTTTTCATTTTTAGATTTTAATTAAGTACTTGTCATTTTTATATTTTTATTAATTACCTTTTATATTAAAGTATTTATAGTAGTTTTCTCAGATTTTTATTTCATCATTTAGTATTTATTAGAATTAATCTTAGTTTTATTAATTATTAATTATTAATTAATAATTAGTTTTAAATAGCATAATTAGTTTTTATTAAGTGAAACCTAGTTTTTATATTTTTCCTAGCTTTTATATAATGTAAAATAATTTTAGAAATTTTATTAGACTTTTTACTATTCATTTAGTATTTTTCTTAATTTAAAATAGTTTAATTAGGTAATTAATAATTAATTAGTAATTAATTAATAGAAAATCCACAAAAAGACAAAAACACTTATTTTTAATTTTAAAACCTATTTTTAGTTATTTTATAATTTTAAAAATTTTATTTTCATTTTTCTAGTGTTTAAATAATATTGTATTATATTTAAGTTGTTTAAATGTTAATAATTAGTATTTAGTTAATATTAAATAATTAATTAGTGTTAAAATTTATTTTCTTTTTCTAAAAATTTTCTTTTACCTTTAAGTTTGTAAAAAAGTCATTTTTACCCCCTGGGGGTTTTCAGATTTCAGTTTTCACTTTTTATTTTGTACGTTTACGTTTTATTTAAACGTGAACGTACGCGTTTTAAGTTTTAAACGATTCTGGGTTTTCTAGTTTTACGTACTTGTTAGTATAACTTACTTAAGCTATTTTATTTTATATTCCAGTAGTGTAAACAATCACAACTCGCTTATACCCATTTCTGTCCAAATTCACCCGATCACAAACCGTTTTGATACCATCCACACCTCGTCGGGACATAACGACCCGGGGAAGCACTATACTTCCACGGAGCATTGGTTTAAGCTGTTTGACTATTATAGTTGACCATTCACAAGTGGTTGACCAATAATTATCTGACGGTTTAGCATCAATCAATTTTCTTATGATTTTGACCTTTGTGGTATTTGTGACCAAGGAAATGGATTCCCTGACCTTATATTCAACCAAGAAACTCAATGAAACACATATTTATACAACAAAGCAACTAGAGTACCACAAATGAGCTTAAACCAAACACCCCTTAACAGATTTGATTATGATGAAACTTTGATTCAAACAAGTACACAATACAATCTAATGATTACACCTAATATAATTTCTAATAATTAACTAAGATAAACACAAATAACCTGCTAATACTACTTATTACTAAAGAGATGAAGTTTTGAGCTTACAAAGCCTTCCAAGCTTGGCAGACCAAGAACCAAAAGACCAATTCCAATCCTAATGACTTCCACAAGTCCCTAACCCACTACCATCCATGATTCACAGTGCTCCATCCTTTTTTCAACCTTTGATCACCAATTTTTTATTTTATTTTTATTTTTCTGAATTATTGCTATTTTTATAAAACCTTGAACTTAATTAACACAGAAGCTGACACAGCTTCTAAAAGCTTGTTATTTAGGTTTATGAACTAGATTAAAGCTTAAAACACTAGAGGTAAAGTATACAACAAACTTGAAATTCAAACTTAGAACTTGAAAATTGAAATTTATATTAAACTTAAAAAACCGTGAATTACATTAATTGAAATGAGAGTACAAGTGATAAAAGAAAAAGTTACAAGACTGAATTACATCCTACACTAATACAATGGCTCATATGAGCTTTAATATATATAACGAGCTAAAATTAAGCCCTAAGTCATCTCACATGGGTTCCTTTTGAATTCTGAGTGTCCCAATAGCTTTCTCTTTGACCATACACCAAATCCCAGCCGTACAATTGCATTATGATCAATCATAGCCCTTGATTGTGATTTCCCGCCAAAAACAAAACGGGGTAAAAATTAGTGGAACTGGTGAGGGTGTATTTATTGTGGTGGTAGGGGTTGGTGTGGGTTGGTAATATCATTAATTGTGGGGGGGGGGGGGTTATGGTGAAAAGGTGAAGAGGGGGGAGGCAAAGTGCCCTGGTTTTGTGGGATACGGTTGGGGGGAAGGAGATGGTCAAAGGGTGGTTTGACCGGGGTGGGATTTTATTTAAAAAGGAATGGGCCGGGGTGGACTGGGCCTAGGGGATTGGATTTGGGTTTTGTTTTGGATTTGGTTTGGTTTGGTTTGTATAATAAAAAACAAGGGTCTGGTTGGTTATTAGTGTAACAAGGACCAAATTTGTAATTTTTCAAACCTTAAGGACTGAAGTTGTAATTTTTCCAATTTGCTTCCAAGGACCAAAAATGCCAATCACCAACAAACCAAGAACCAATTTTGCATTTTTCACATTTCAAAATTTCCCAGGGACCTATTTTGCCAAATTTGAAATCTCAAGGGCCAAACATGTAATTTTGGAAAACTTATGACCCAAGTGTAATATTTTGTGATTTTTGATTTTTAAAACCTTGGGTTGACTTTTCCTTTCAAAATAAATGCATATGGACTAATTTTGACAAGTTTTGAAACTTGAGGGACTGAAACTGACAATATTGCAAACTTTGTACGTTTTTCCTTTGTTTTTGCTTATTTTGCTTTTAAAACATATAAAACACAATCCCTGGGATAATTTAAGTATTTTGATATCTTTTTGATTGTTTTTGTATGTTTTGGCAGTTTAAATACGTCAAAAATGATGAGTGTTATCATCATATAAGTGACAAACCCTAAAATTCTCTCTCTCGGTGGCGACAAAAAGTAAATCAGCGATTACACCTTCTTTTCGATTCAATTACAATTCGATCTTTTATCCTTTAATTATTTAATCTTCATCACTCACGTGGGTTGGTTATAGTTAATTGATTTATTCATATATCGTGGGTCGGTGTATTTAAATTCCTTATATCTTTCAATCGCTGATTTATTATCTTCTTGGTTTGTCATTTTTTTACATGCTCTAATCATTAACGTTATTCCTCTATTGTTTAATCTCATTAACGTTTGATTGGCTGCATGTGAATACTTTTCATACCAATTCTGGTCCTTTTGATTTTAATATTAATCATAGGTCGGTTGTTCTACGTAATCGAATTTATTGTGTTTTTCAATAGGATAAGTCGGTCCTACTTGTGGGTCGGTGGTTTCTTTATTACATATATAAGGTTCGATCTTTCCTACTTGGTGCGCATTGTTTAATCATAACTGGTTAAAGTGTTTTATGCTATACGAGATCCATTCTTGGATTTCGGTATTATGTGCGATCAAGCTCTTTGATTCTGTGCATAACGCAATACCTAATCCTTTTTTAGGGTTTGGTTATTTTCAATAAGTGGAACGAAACCCTAAGTTTTTAGGGATTGAGTTGTTACGTGGTTCAGATTTGGATTTTTATTGGAAGTGGGTTTAACGAGAGAGATGGAACAAGGATTTCTCAACAAATCGAGTAAGAGTTCATTGAAAACTGTTGGTAATTCAAGTTCGCTGTTGAGTGGGTTAGCTAGGAAGTTTAAGAACATTGATGGTAAAATATTGGGTAAAGATGGTAAACCGTTGATGCCTTATCGTTGTGTTACAAGCAACGTGGTACCTACTAGCTTGGGTGATGATACGGCTGGTGTTACGGATATTACAAAGGATGATGGTGAGGTAAAAAGTAACCATGCAGCTGTTGTCAAGGATAATAAGCACGTTTGTGAGGTGGGGTGTTCGAAACACGTTGCCAATGAAAGTAACAATAGCCATGTTGCTGCTAGTAACTCGATTGATGCTAATGCTTTACCTACGGGTTCTAGCCATGTTGCTGCTAGTAACTCGATTGATGCTAATGCTATTCCTATGGTTTTGGCTGATGTTGTAATACCGCATGAAGAAGTGGAAACGATTTGCTCACGATTTAATAATTCACTTTATGGCTATTTTGTTGGACAAAGACCTGCGTTTCCTGTTGTCCAAAATTTTGTGCGTAACGTTTGGAAGAAATTCGGGTTAATGCATGTCATGATACATCAAGGGTTCTTTATGTTTCAATTCTCAAGTAGGGAAGGTATGGAAAATGTTCTTAATCATGGTTCTTGGCGAATTAGGTCTATTCCACTCATTCTCCACATTTGGAACCCTAATTCAATATTGATTAAACATGACATTAAGAAGGTTCATGTTTGGGTTAAATTGTATAACGTGCCGGTGGTGGCATATTCTAAGGTGGGGCTGAATTTGATCGCGGCTAAACTTGGACGAATCATTATTTATGATGAGCACACAAGTAATATGTGCCTCAAGTCGTGGGGTATGAATTCGTATGCTAGAGTTTTAGTTGAGATTTCGGCTGATAATGATTATGTGGATTCTCTTATTGTGGCAATTCCTATTCCAAAGACAAATGAGCATCGTATGGTAAGAATTGATATTGAATTTGAATATAAACCGCCTCGATGTTCTATATGTAAAATTTTTGACCATGTTGATAAGGAGTGCCATAGGAAAGAGAAGGAAGTTAAACGGACATTACGTATGGATGATGGTGGTGGGGCTGCAAAGAGTAAATCTAAGGGAGTTAAAAAGGTGCGAGTGACTGGTAAGCCTAAATTGATATATCGACCCGTATCTAAGCCTAGTAATAACAACCAGGCTACTACGTCCATACCGAAGGATAATTCCCCTCTTATCTCTATGGAGGGAATGCAGTTGGTTTGTGATAAGCCTATTGATACTGAACAGCCACATGCTACTCCAAAGGTGCCTAATGATGTTTCCAACAGCTCTAATACTGAAGGAAAGTACTTCAAAGATGATATTAACTTGGCTGACTAGAGGAGTTTTATTGATCAACGTATGGAGAATGAGAAAGTGATTGATATTCCTGAGGATGATGTGCCTAAGGATGTTAATGATGGAAGTGTAATGGCGGATACTACTTATGTCTCCTCCATTAATTTACATGAGCCGCCTGGAAGTTTACTTTTGGATAAGGGTAAGGAGGCTGGTCCGTCTAGTTTATCCTTATCCCTTGTTAATTCTGCTACTAAAAGAAGTAACCCTTTCTCTAAGGTTGGTGATGTAATTGATTCTGACAGTGAGGTGGATGAGGTTCTTAATCCGTATGATGAGTCTGTGAATTTATTTGATATGCCCATGGGTACATTATCATCAACGGGTGGTGGACAGGACCAGGAAGTGTACTATGAGTATGATGACTTTACGGATCAGCTACACGAAATACCAAGACACTTGGCTGCATATTATGATGATTTCAAGCTCCAAGGTCGGACTAGGTAGTAGTTGGTTTTATTGTAGTCATGTTTTGTTTATGTGGTAGTGGTCTTTTTCTTGTTACAAAGAAATGTTTATGCCTATGTAACGGGCTTAGATATGGGACTTCACCCATATCCATTGTACTTAAATGATTTTTTGGTTATGCAATTTACCGGGGTACAGGATTATTCCCCTTTACCCAAAAAAATGATGAGTGTTTGAGCACTCATCACTAACCTCAATAGCTTCTTCTTCAATCACATCATAATCTTCTAAAGGTAATGTTTTAGGTGGTGGAGGAGTTTCATCAAATGTTACATTTAAGGATTCTTCTACTTTCATTGCATGTTTATTTAAAATTATGTATGCTTTACTATTTTGTGAATATCCTAGAAAAATTCCTTCATATGACTTAGGGTCAAATTTAGTGAGGTAATCTTTTGTATTAAGGACAAAGCATTTACTTCCGAATACTCTAAAGTAGCCTATATTTGGTTTTCTACCTCTTAATAACTCATAAGGAGTTTTTCCTAATATTCGTCTAATAGAAACCTTATTAAGTATGTACGTTGATGTATCTACGGCGTGACACCAAAACTTTTGTGGGATAGATTGTTCATTTAGCATTGTTCTACTCATTTCTTGTAAAGACCTATTTTTCCTTTCTACTACCCCATTAGATTGAGGAGTACGAGGAGCGGAAAAGTTGTGAGATATTCCATTTAAATCACAATATTTTCCGAATTGTACTTCGTTGTCAAATTCCCTACCATGATTCGACCTAATTGAAACTATTGAGCATCCTAATTTATTTTGAATCATTTTACTAAATTTCTCAAATTTCTCAAAGGCTTCAGTTTTATCACTTAAGAATCTAGTCCACGTGTATCGTGAATAATCATCTACTATGACTAAGGTGTAACGGTTGCCATCGTAGCTCCGCACTGCGGATGGACCAAAAAGATCCATGTGAAGTAATTCTAAGCACCTAGTAGTGGATACCATATTTTTAGCTTTATGACTAGCATGTGTTTGTTTTCCAATTTTACAAGCGTCACAAAAGTGTTGATCATATCTTAGACTAGGCAAGTTTCTAACTAGTTCCTTAGAGACTAAAGATTGTAATTGTCGCATGTTAGCGTGACCTAATCTCCTATGCCACAAAGTGGAATTTTCATCTAGAGTTGCTAAGCATATCCTATCTTCCGGTTCGTCTCCTAATTTCATAACATATATACCTCCTTTCCTAATTCCTCTACCTATGACTTTCTCATCCTTAATTATTTCACTATCTTTGTCGGTAAAGGTAACCCTACACTTATTATCACATATTTGACCTATACTAAGCAAGTTATAAGTTAAATTATCTACATGTTCAACATTTTCAATAGTTAGAGAGTCTTGAGAGATCGTACCTTTGCCTATGATTTTTCCACGACGATCACTACCAAAAACAACGTTACCTCCGTTATACGCCTTATATGTAGAAAATAGCTTGCAATTCCCCGTCATGTGTCTTGAGCATCCACTATCCTTTATCCATTCATCGGGCTCCAAATGTACTCCTAGACATACTTCATTAGATGCTTGAGCTACGAAACATTTGTGCTTCATCGTTTCGTCTTTGTCACTAGATTTTCTTCTTCGGGTGGTTTTTCTTTTATCTTGTGCTTTTAGTCGCTTCTTAATAATATTCTTGAATTCTTTAACGACCTTTGCATATTCTTCGTCTTCACTTTCGGAACTAGAATCGTCATCATCACTAAGTTCCTTTTCGATCATTGACTTTATATAACCTTCTTGTTTTCTCTTGACATAACTCATGGAGTTTTCGCCATCATTACCTTCACACAAAAAATTTGAACTAGTAGCACTTGAACTCATTTCAACTAAATACTTATCTACTATACTTTCATTTTCAACTATTTTATATAAAAAATTTTCTTTGGCTTGACATTTTCGTTCATGAAAATTTAAAATACTTTTCCACATGTCATTTGCCGATTGACAAAAAAATATTATTTCATATTCAATTCTTGGTAAAGCTTTTTATATAATCATTTTAGCTATGTTATTTTTATCAAGCAATATTTTGAAACAATTATCTTGTTTTTCAAAAATGGTTTTTGTTGGTTGAAAATCACCAACTGAAATGACATGCCAAAGATCATAATCTATTAATTTCACATAACTTTCGAATCGATCTTTCCATTCAAGAAAACTTGTATTTTCAAAATATGGTGGTTTAAATGTCATGTTCCCTTCTAAATATTTTTCCGATTTCAAGTTTTAAAATACAATTTATTTTAAAAATCTTGTTTAACGTAGCTCTGATGCCAATTGTGGAAAACTAGAAGAGGGTTGAATAGTTTTACGTCATTTTTAAATTTATAAAACTTAGTTTACAAAATCTTAGATTCTAGTTTTATGTGAGATCAATATTTAAACACTTATGTATACTAATTATAAGTTTATATTAAAACAAGTGCAAACGACGCCGTTTTGCGTTTCCGTTTTCCCGCCAAAATAGTGGGCTCCCATGGCCTGTTTATCCGGTCCAACAAAAACAGGTATATCTTTACAGGTATACCTAAATCCGGATACCTCCAACCTACCAAGAACATATACCACGAACACCAGTCAACAGTAAAAAGTCAGAAGAGTCATGATTGATGGTGATGAAGATGAGGTTAAATCAGAACAGCCGCTTCAATCGACAACACTGGTATGTGCAACCCAGTGCCGGCCAGTCGTGATTGAACCCTGGCCAGAAAACCTTCAACCGTGGCGGCCAGTGCAAGGGTTCAATCGACAACACTGGTATGTGCAACCCTTCTATATCCCAATCAATTTAGGTGAAGTATCAGGTTTTTTGGATAAGCAACCCAATTGTGGTGGAGGGGGGTTGTCTGGTATTATCTTAATGGGTTTTTAAACTTGGTTATATTGTTTATATTTAATTCTTAGAAAAATAAAAAAATGTAATATACGGACTAGGCAGTATAAATAAGCAATCCAAACCAACTGCTTATTACATTTTGAAAGTGTCATCAATATAATATACGGTCACAGCTGTGCATTTAGAAGAGGAAGCCTAAAACTCTAACAAAATTTTGACAAACGTGTTCTGTGTGTCTGTAGATAGGGGTGTGATTATATGAAATTGGTATATTTATGTTGAATGTTGGTGATTCTTACTAAGTTTTTAAAGATTTATCGGGGTGTTTGGTATACTGCTTTGAATATGGTTATATTGTTGATGGGTTGCTAAGAGGGTTTTGGGTATTGCGTTTTGAGAGTGATTATCTGATTATTGCGTAAGGGAAACACAAATAAGAGGGTGTTTGTTTTAGCTTATGCTTCCGGGTTATGGGTTCATTGAACTTTTGCAAAGCTGATAAGCTCAATTTGTAGTCTAATAAGCCTAAATGAACCATACGCTTGATAAGCTCATACGCCCTAGAAATAAGAGTTTATTATCTTTCAAATGTCTAATAAGCCCATAAGCCGGAAAAATAAGCTAACATATATTCGTCCAGCAAAATAAGCATTTAGAAACATAAGAATCTGGGGTTAATAATCTCATCTGAATTTCGTCCAGCAAAATTCAGAGGCATTCTTTCTGCATATTCTAGAAACACAAGAATATGGGGTTAAGACTAGCTAGAGCTTAAGTACAATCATATACAAGAAAATCTATAATGAGGAATACCGTTCAAGATAAAAAGCCTTTGCTTTTTAAACTCTCAACACTGTCCTTAAGGATGAATATCAGGCGAAACCGATTATTTGCACATGGTTTGTTTCGATTATTTGCACCTACTATATACAAAAGCTAATTGCTCTGTTTTTTTCTTTTCTTTTTTTTTTTTTTTTTTTTTCTTTTTTTCTTTTTTCTTTTTTTTTTTTTGTAGACAGTTAATTTTAGCATCCGGGTAATTGTATATGCACGAAGGGGCAGAGGTGTTTTATATTATAGCATGGTATGTAGCTTAAATTTACTATGGTAGAAGCATTTTAGGCAAAATAAAAAAAAAATAATAATACAGTAATTAGTTAACTAAACGTTATCGAGCTTATGAACCATAAGGCGAAAAATAGGCTCCGTCGCCACCAAAAAAACAGAAACAAACACTCCCTTATAATTGATATTAAGTAATTGTATATGAATGTTGCAATTTATAGTTGAAAACAATGGGTCAAAACTTAAACATACTCATCCACGCCGAGGATGGCTTTCCAAAAATGTAGTACTTTACTTCACTTCCCCTACTTATTTCTCGACAATTGCAGCAGGTATAAACTTATACTTTTGTCATTGCGTGTACAAACTTATACTTTACTTCATACTTTTGCAGCTGAAGCGAAACCGAAAGTTGAGTACTTTACTTCATACTTCTGCACGAGGTGCAAACTTATACTTTTGTCACTTGAATGATGTTATGATTTTCCAGGATATGTATTAATAATAATTTTTCTGCATTCACATTGCTGATATGAGTACTAGGTAACTTTCTTTTTGACAGGTTGAATTGGCATCTGTTGCAGGGCCTTTCATAGGCAGAGTGAGCGAGCCTCGGTTAGCAATGTGACGAAGGAAT
This sequence comes from Artemisia argyi, assembly GCA_030686995.1. NCBI lineage: Eukaryota > Viridiplantae > Streptophyta > Magnoliopsida > Asterales > Asteraceae > Artemisia > Artemisia argyi. The sequence goes on from CM060696.1 coordinate 25,249,252, forward strand.
TTATGGACAGTGGCTGATACGAGTACTAGGTAACTTTCTTTTTAACAATATAGATTTAACAGCTTCATTAGAATTTGGTATAGTATGTGATGGTTACTACGAATTTCGCAACTACAATGTTTCCTATGTATAAATTAAGTATACACGACTCTTTCGAATAGTTTAGATGAAATCTTATTAGCATTTAATACAAATATACGATGCACACATCCTGTTAAGGTTAAGGAGATAAGTACATTTAGATGGAAATTTGTGAATTTAATAACTTTGTTGTGGACCACATTAGCTCCAATTTTATTTGCATTACAAAAATATGCTAAAGAATTTGTAGCTGTGTCTATTCAAATTGAATAGACTTCTGTATAGACTGATACATTCATGTAGCTTAGTCTTTTTTGATACATTCGGGAGCTAGAAGAATAGGTGAACCTATTACAGAACCTGTAAGTTAGTGTTATCATACTATTGAACCGCAATTGGCAAAGAAAGTTTTAATTAGCCAAGTTGCTCTTGAAACTTTAGATGCAATTGGGCTAATTAAAACTTTCTTTGCTAATTACAGAACCTTTGGTTTAAACTAAGGATTTAAGCGTTGATGTGATCTTTTTAAGAAGCTTCAAAATGTTTTGGTTTGTTCTAACAGTTCAAGTTTGTTATCGGAAATTAAAAACCTTTTGTGTCATCTGTTACATTTGCATTATCGGAAGAGATTTTCCTAAAAGGTTGGCGTCCAAAGCTGTTCCAAATGACCGAACCTGTGTTAATGTGTTGTTTATTCATTGTATTCCGCTGATATTTGCTTTCTTGGTTTGCTTTAATGGTTATATGTAGGCTGTGGCCACGTGCTTATCGGGATACTTTCGCACCTTCGGATAAATCAAGAACAAGCTGTAGACCGATTGCAACACATGCTACTCTCTAGGTACATGAACACGGAAAAATAGCCCTTTACTATTAATTTGTCAATTTAGTAACGGTTGTCATTGTCGATGTAGGTTGGTTCTGCCGTAGTGCCTGTACCTGAAATGCAACCAAAAAGAAGACAGCCACAACAACGATATTTTGTTGCTCCTTTGTTAGCCCGTCATACGGAAACTGAGCGTATGACATCAGCCAAAGCTTGAGGTAAAGGTAAATGAGAATTTCCTTCTTAATACATTGTGTTACGAATATAAAGTTTAACATAGTACAGTGATAACTTAGAACTTTGAATAAAAAGCTTTAAAAGGTTGTATGCATTGACATTGCTGTTGTAGTGGATGAAAATCGGCCTTCATATGATGACGAGGAGGCACTTCTATATTATCAGTGTAAATCTTAAGGTATGGCTTTTGAAATAAGTTTACTTTTAGTCGTAGAACTATCGTACCTATGAGTTATTACAATGGTTTAGTGTATCGGCTTACGTTACACTTTGCACTTATATTTATTGAGTTCCGTTGCATCGTAGATCACCCGCTTAAGCTTACCTTTTTGGCGTTGCAGGATTACCTACTCCGGCAATGGCAATCATGGATGCCGACATTACTCAGTTCCTTGCTGACTCACTAGAGGACAAGAGCACGGGAAAATATTGAAAAATAAAGCGGCAAGATAGATTATAAAGTTGGAAGAAAAATAACAAGCTATCGACCAACGGTCTACTGATGAATTTCGAACAACCTAACTCGGCACTACATATATACCAGAGGTATGCTCTTTTCTGCAAAATGAGGCTAAAATATTGATACTTTGGTTCGTATCACATGCCTTTGAATGTTACCTATTTGCTGCCTAATCATATTGTTTACCTCTTTTCAGGACGCAAGAGCTTTTATTGGGATCAAGTGAGTGTTCTATTGCAATTGATATGTAGTCATCAGTGTCTATCATCATTGAACTGCTCTCAAAGAAACCATTAGTATGTATCATCGTTGAACCGCCAGAAGGTAAGATGACATTCATATTTTGTTATACATTGTCACCATCCAGCTTCTCATTTTTGTTTCTCATTTTCTTTGACATCGTAGGTATACTTGCAGAGGTATCTTGCCCAAATGTGTGTGACAACATAGATAGGAGAGCCGGTGTGTATGCTGGTCGCAAAACGGATTTTTTTTGGTATAATGAAGGGCCTTCAATTCAGTATAAAGTGTTCGGCCCCTGCAATTGTGTATGCTGAAGATGATATATAGTGTGGTGGTGGTTGTCTCATGTATGATTTTCTGTAACGCAAGCACTTACAAGCTGATTTTAAGCAGGTAGGCACTTTTAATAGGCAATCCCAAACACTCCCTTAGGTGTTTTTTCTTTTCTGATTTTGTGCTGAAATTTTGCTTGCTTTTCTGTGCAGATGTGAATTGTATGTTTCGGGTAATGGGAACATTAAGAAGCTTGCATCAGGTTTAGTGAACAATTTGCATTGTCTGCTAACTGCTAAGTCTATTAAGGTTGAAGTGGATAAACGTAAAAATGTGGATCCATGGTTCACAAAGTGGATACTTGAAAGGTATTGTATTTATATAAAAAAGCATGACCTATCTAATGGGTTATGTGCCTGTTCTCATGATATGTTGATACTTTGGTCATTTTCATAATAATGATTTAAGATGTTTTTAATGGCCGTCAAGGCATCAAATACCAAACACTATTGACTGTGATTTACTTCATATATTATCAATGATATGTTCACCTGAAACAAACGTCGCAAAATAAATAGGCGAGCCGGCAACGCGGCGTTCGTCGCCAGTCTAGTATTTACAAAAGTAAGTAACAACAATATAGATAAGTAAGTAAAGAGATAGAGATGAAAAGATCGCACCACAAGACAAAGGATTTATAGTGGTTCGGCTACGAAGCTCCTCTTCACCCTACTCCACTCCCCGAGCACCTAACTCGAGAGTTTTCTTCACTATGTCAACAAGCTCTCTTATGGCGGAGAAAACCTTACAACTTTTGCTTACACCAATTAACAACACTAAGCTAGATGTCGAGTCCTAATAGTAGCTAGAACCAATCTCATACCACTAGTCACTACACAACTTCTTCACAACTTATACACACCACTACTACTACATAACTTCTCACAACTTCACTACTTCTTCTTCACAACACTACTACTTCTTCACTACTTCTTTTCACAACTTCTTTTCAATACTAACACACCTAAATCTACATATAACAAAACTTCCACACCTTTACAAATAATTTACACAACTGCTAACAATATTCACAAATCTACAATACTTCTTAACTAGTTGTTGAAGGAGTATTCTTCTCTTGCACTTTAAATGGTGAGGGATTGAATCACTTAAAACAAGAACTTATAATCTTATGAATCATTAGAAGTTTGTATTCCCCGTAGACTTTATAATACTAGACATGCTGATGAGGCGAAAAATGAACCACTTTTAGGGGGTCATTTAAGCCCGGAATTGAATTTATTTGATCAAATATTGCCCTAAATCGTTCCTTTTATGATTTTAGGTACTTTGGGAGAGAAATCTAGAAAAGGAAGCAATTCGGACGTTTTTGGAGCATAAAAGTGAAGAAAACGCCAAAGTCTTAATTTTCCTTGCTGGGAACAGTAGGTAACGGCGTCAAGAGTAACATCCTGATGGCGTCAAGAGTAATTTGTATGACGGTCCAGTACAAACGTGAAGGTGTCACAAGTAGAGCATCAAGAGTAAAAGACGTGACGACCTTGAGGACCATAACACGTGACGACGTCAGATGAAGATTAAGGCAGACCGAGAAGTATTTTGGCGGCGAGATGACGGCGTCACCTATTTGGTCTTGACGCCGTCAGCCTCAATTTTCTATGTATAGTTTTCTAGTTTTCATTCATAAAAAAACCGAGAAGTTTTGGAGAAACCCTAAGGTCGAACTTATTACGAATTTTACAGGTTTTTCAAGGGTTTTCAGCCCTTGAACCCTTTCATGTGTAATTGAGATAAGTATTCTTTTAATTCAATCAATATGTCTATGTGTTGGTTGTCTATATCTTGTTCTTGTCTTAATTCCATCATGCTAGGCTAGATCTATCTTGTGTTTGCTTAGATCTAATGAAACCTAGATGTTAATTATGTGTTGATTACTTGTTTATGGTTGTATTGGATGAATGATTTCGATGTTAGGCTTAAGAAAACTAGCAGATCTCCAAATGGTAACATGCTTGAACGTCTTAGGAAACATGAACTGACGTGCACTAGGTTTTATTGGTTGTATTTAATGCATGAGTAAATTCTAATGATCCCATGTTAGGAGCTTCTGAGCCGGCTCGACATAGGAGTGAAGTAGGCACTTATAGGATTGGGGAATTAAGTGCGCCACCTCATGAATGGTATTAAGGAATACAATCCGTCATCCATGCAACTATAACAAGTAATTAACGTGTAAAAGATATCTAGGGAGTAGTGAAATCTAAGTAAACACAATTTCTCCACTTATTGCTCACAACCTTAGTTAATTTAGTTTATTTTCATTTCTAGTATTTTATTTTGATTGCATCTTTAGTATTGGGTTAGTTGACTAGCAACTAATTCCGCCCAAATCCTTCAAACCCGAGATTTTTACTTGCTTTCTAAAAAAATATAAAAATACAAAAATAATCATCCTTCATTTCTAGAACTAGTATTTAGGTTTTCTAATCCTAGCGAAACTATTCCTAGCTGAACGATCAATCCCCCGGTACTTGTCACTATACTATACTACAACGATCAGGTACACTGCCTAGTGGGGGTTGTAAGCTTCTCAAGATCCCTTGAGAGGTAAAGCCTGGAGCGATTCCCACGTATCAAGTTTTTGGCGCCGCAGCCCGAGGAATAGTTATTGTCTAGGTTAGAATCTCTTTTTATTAGGTCTACTTGCTAGATTCCTTTCTAGTAAGATTTTATTTTTAGGTTTTCTTTAGTCTATCTTATTTCTTTGTGTTTTTGTTCGTAACTCTTCACCACCCGACATCATGGACGATGGGAACATCTTTGAACCCGTCATCCCACTACAACAAAACCCACCACTAGAACCTCTTAGGCCCCGAACCTTAGGAGAGTATTCCCGACCTAGCCACCAAGGCTACCGAAACACCATTGAGCTCATCGGAGCCAATGTGACCCCCTTGCGATCCGACACCATCCGGTTGGTGCAAAGCGGATGTGCATTCCATGGACTTCGTTCCGAAGATCCAAACCAACATCTTAAGGACTTCCTTAAAATCGTAGATTCCATAGACCTAGATGTTGAAACTAGAGAGACAACCCAATTATGCCTATTCCAATTCTCTCTACGGGATCAAGCTAGTCAATGGCTTGAGCGTTTACCCGCGGGATCCTTCACCCCATGGGATGATCTCACCACTCGTTTCCTTGCTCAATTTTTCCCACCGGGGAGAACTACTAAGCTTAGAAATGACATCTTGATGTTCCAACAACGTCAAAATGAATCTCTTTATGAAGCATGGACTCGTTTTAAGGACTTACTCCAAAAAGTCCCTCATCATGGCATAGATCTTTGGCTCCAAGTCCAAATCTTTTATGACCATATCGATCTCCCCACGAGGCGAGCCATTGACCAATCGGCCGGTGTTAAGCTACATGATCTAAGTGCGGAACAATCATGGGAACTCATAGAAGATCTTGCTCTCTATGACAACGAAAGTTGGAATGATCCCCGTGATTTAAACAAAACGGTCAAGGCAATATATTTGCCTTAGAACAACTCTAGCACTCCCGACCGTAGGATCATGGAACTTGAGGACCAAGTCAAGTTTCTCATGAAATCCTACGAAGCTCCTAAGCCTTCAAGCCAAGTGAACAAAATCATTTCTTCAATGCGAATTATGCAGTGGTCTCCATGACACTCGTGATTGTGTGGAACTCCCCGGAACAGCTTTTGCGGACTACGCATCCACGCGTACCGACGAAGCGGGAGATAAGTGGTACACTTTCAAGCCCGAGCCAAACCCTTACGGTGATTCATACAACCCCTCTTGGAAAAATCACCCAAACCTTAGGTGGAAACAAAATCAACCCAATTCTTCCAATCCGCCTAATCGTTACCAACCCAACGGTCCATCCTCCAACCGTACTTTCAACAACAATCCTTCTAACAACTATCGTAGTACCAACAATCTTGAAGGATTGATGTCTAAGTTCATGGCATCTCAAGAAGCTCGCATAGCTAGGTTTGAAACCGAATTCAACCAACAACAAACGGAGATGACCAACAAGATTGACAACTTGTTGAAAGCCCTCAACAACCAAGCGTTAACTACACCTAGGAAGGACACTAGGGACACCAATAACGGAATCCAAATTAAGGACCACTCATCATCTAAACATGTCCACTTTGTCAATGTTGTCACCATTAAGCCAATAGATAAGGAGATAGAAGAAAGTGACAAGGATGAAGTTGGAGTAGAAACCGAAACTAGGGATGAAAGTAGGGAAGTTGAGGATAATAAGGAAAAGGAGTTAGAGGAAGTAGAAACTATAGAGAAATACTTTGATAAGTTGCCCACCAAGGAAGAACGGGAATACAATAAGGATTTATTCGATAATCCCGAGAGACCATATATCCTTGGCACACCCTTTATCAAAATGGGAGACCCCTCTAACATTAACATACCATGCAATATCGGGCACATGCATATATGGAAAGCTTACATCGATCCTAGATCTCCTGTTAACATCATGACTAGGACCTATTATAATTGGGTGATGAAGAAGCAACTTGATTTTAGGATGATGCCCAATAGGAATTTGATAAGTAATTTTCTTAGAAGAGCGAAGGGATTGCATGTGATAATAGGCAATCTCACTTATGAGATCGATTTTATGATAGTGGTAGATACTCGTCCGGTGATAGATGCTTGCCTAAGCCAAATAATATTTGGAAAACCATTTGTTGAGGCCACTAGGATGAGTTATGATCCGACTCTAGGGATAGTTAGATTCAAGGAAGAGAATGATGAGGTTGCCTATCAAATGCCCTACAAGATTGAGCAATACCGCCTCCTCTCTAATTTAGAAAAGGAACACAAGCAAGCGGCTTATTATAGGAATGAGGAGGATAGACGTAGAGGAGTAGAGTATGTGAAGAATATGATGCTTGGTTTCTACAAAGAATGCTTGCAACTAGGTCCGGAATACAAAACTGGTTTAGGAGACGACCTAGAGAGTGGAACCAACGATGAGGTTACGTAGTAACCCATGACCTTGAGTCTAGCTACAAGACTCGTAAATAAAGAAAAGCGCTTCTTAGGAGGCAACCCATGCTTTGTGTGATTTTTATTTTGTTTGTTTGTTTGTTATTTGCTTCCGTATGCATGCTTTATTTTTATTGTTGGTAGATCATGTTTCTCAATTAAATAGTGGAAATACTTTACTTTGTTGTTTTGGCCTAGTCTTAGCTCCACCTAAAAGTATTTTTGCAAACGATAAGTGTAAGGGGAAACCCCAAATATGTTTTTAAGAAACAAACCGATCATGATTCTCCACAATATTAAATGAACATGTATATTCGTATTTGTTAGAGTCAAATGCTTGTATTGAGTCATAATGAAGTTTTGCAGGATTTTCCAGGAAGTAGAACCAAGTTTTTCCAGAAATTTTCCGGAAACTTAACATAAGAATTTCTGCAGGTCACTTCTGACGGCGTCACGAGATTACTCTTGACGGCGTCACGTGTAAAAATCTGGAAATTTTATCGGTTTTGTTTTTCTAACGGAGTCTTACGGTTTTTGTGAATTATTAAGTTTTATAATCTCCAGGAAATCGGCAAACTTCATTCCACAAGCATTATATCTTACTTCGTTTTCTAGGATTTAGTAACTTATATAGATTGCCGCCGATTTTACGCGAGGTTGTCTTGTTTGTTTTCTCAGGATTTACAGGTTATGTATGACAAGAAGATGATTTATATTCTGGAAGGGAAGCTTTGATTGTTCATTTTCTTGGAGGAAGATCTAACCTGGCTACCCTATTATCCATACCGAGCGAATCAGGGGAGTATTTGATTTCATTCTTTTTACTTATTTCACTTTTACATTCTTTACTTGAACATTGGGGACAATGTTCATCCTAAGTGTAAGGGGAGGGTAAAATGATGATACCTTACATGTACACTTTCGCTTGAGTTTGTTTTGTTTAATGGTAGATGTGTAATAAAACTATGAGAAACACTTGTTAGTGCAATTTTAGCGCCAAATTTAAATTTTTTTACAACATTTAGGAGTGAAACTTTAGCCATAGCAAACGTCTCATGGATAGGAGATTGTAAGACTAGCACATAACTGTATATTCAGAAAAATTTTCCACCCAAATATGTGAGGTTCGCCTTTAGATTTGATAGGAAAAACATTTACTATTAGTACTTATGAGTGTACTGATAGCATTTAGATTCTAGAACTTGCGTTAGTGATGCATCCCGAGACCGCTAGTGAAACTACATTCGTGTGGTAGGATTTACTACATGATAAGAGGCATTAGGATTACCCTTGTGTTAAACCCGTATCCTAATTACTTGACCATTTAAGTCATATTACTTGGCTAGTTAAGTCAATTAATTTTTCCCACACCTTAGCGTTGTACTCATTTTTAGTACACAAAACCCCTAGTACACCCCTCCGAGCCTATCTTTTCGTTTCTAACTTTAAGCATTTTACTTAAAGGAAGAATTTGTTACACCCCACTTAAATGTACACCCAAATCGCCTTAGCCTTCCGTGTATGCACTCATCTTTAGTGCATTATTGTTATTTGTTAAACCCCAAGTTAACTATCTAATTGATTACATGGTTGCTAAGTCGAGTCAGATCCTTGTACATATTGTTTTGGGACGATTGGGACTCATGGGTAAAGTACTTATTTTATGGAGTAATGGGGAAGAACATAATATTATTACCCCCATATGTGCGTTAATCTTAAAAGTACTCCAAGTGTTTTGATTTTCTTAATTCGAGTCATTAGATTAGTTTATTTGTAAAGTATGTAAAAATTCAAGTGTAAGGAGAATGTTCATTCCCTATGATATATTATTTTGGATGGTAGGGTAAGAGTGTATGCAAAAAAAAAAAAAAAAAAAAAAAAAAAAAAAAGATTAAAAACATACGGACTACCACCCCGTTTCATTCTATGCTTATTTTATGTTTTTGTTATTTTTCATTTATTAGCTTAAGTCGAGTCAAGTATTGGCTTAGCAACGCCATATTGTACATGTAATTAACCAAGATTGTTAGCTCGCCACCAGTGAAAACTTCCTTTATCCAACAAAACCGTGTATTTCATATCCCTACACCTAACGTTACAACCCTTTAAAAGACCTCTTTGACAGTTTATCCTAGGTGCTTACGCCATGTGGTGGAGGTTTGATCCTTTCCCAAGCCTATGGTAATCTATTTTGCTATGACAGGTAGTGAGAGATATCTTCCGTTTCCATATTGTAATTTATACTTTATTACACCCGAGAGATGTGAGTATCTAAACACTATTTATGAGGTGCTAGTGTATGACCTCCGTGCTTGTCTTTGGTCTTTAGTGGAACGATTATTTGTTGTAATTACTTTTATATTAGTGTTAAATGACCCCTAACTTTTATTTTGACTAGAATAAAAGCGCATTTGCTTGAGGACAAGCAAATCTCAAGTGTAAGGGTATATGATGAGGCGAAAAATGAACCACTTTTAAGGAGTCATTTAAGCCCAGAATTGAATTTATTTGATCAAATATTGCCCTAAATCGTTCCTTTTGTGATTTTAGGTACTTTGGGAGAGAAATCTGGAAAAGGAAGCAATTCGGACGTTTTTGGAGCATAAAAGTGAAGAAAACGCCAAAGTCTTAATTTTCCTTGTTGGGAACAGTAGGTGACGGCGTCAAGAGTAACATCCTGACGGCGTCAAGAGTAATTTGCATGACGGTCCAGTACAAACGTGAAGGCGTCACAAGTAGAGCGTCAAGAGTAAAAGACGTGACGACCTTGAGGACCATAGTTTTCTATATATAGTTTTCTAATTTTCATTCATAAAAGAAAAAGAGAAGTTTTGGAGAAACCCTAAGGCCGGACTTATTACAAATTTTACAGGTTTTTCAAGGGTTTTCAGCCCTTGAACCCTTTCATGTGTAATTGAGATAAGTATTCTTTTAATTCAATCAATATGTCTATGTATTGGTTGTCTATATCTTGTTCTTGTCTTAATTCCATCATGCTAGGCTAGATCTATCTTGTGTTTGCTTAGATCTAATGAAACCTAGATGTTAATTATGTGTTGATTACTTGCTTATGGTTGTATTGGATGAATGATTTCGATGTTAGGCTTAAGAAAACTGGCAGATCTCCAAATGGTAACATGCTTGAACGTCTTAGGAAACTTGAACTGACGTGCACTAGGTTTTATTTGTTGTATTTAATGCATGAGTAAATTCTAATGATCCCATGTTAGGAGCTTCTTAGCCGGCTCGACATAGGAGTGAAGTACGCACTCATAGGATTGGGGAATTAAGTGAGCCACCCCATGAATGGTATTAAAGAATACAATCCGTCATCCACGCAACTATAACAAGTAATTAACGTGTAAAAGATATCTAGGGAGTAGTGAAATTTAAGTAAACACAATTTCTCCACTTATTGCTCACAACCTTAGTTAATTTAGTTTATTTTCATTTCTAGTATTTTATTTTGATTGCATCTTTAGTATTGGGTTAGTTGACTAGCAACTAATTCCGCCCAAATCCTTCAAACCAGAGATTTTTACTTGCTTTCTAAAAAAATATAAAAATACAAAAATAATCATCCTTCATCTCTAGAACTAGTATTTAGGTTTTCTAATCCTAGCGACACTATTCCTAGCTGAACGATCAATCCCCCGGTACTTGTCACTATACTATACTACAACGATCAGGTACACTGCCTGGTGGGGGTTGTAAGCTTCTCAAGATCCCTTGAGAGGTAAAGCCTGGAGTGATTCCCATGTATCACATGCCTAAGGATATTAAGATTCCCTTAATCTTTGGACGACCTTTCTTGTCTACTGTTCATGCTAAAATTGATGTGTTTAAAAGAAAAATGTCATTACGAGTAGGGGATGACAAATTAGTCTATAAGTGTGAAAATCCGGTTGAGAGCATAATTTCGAACGTATTGATGCGTGGAATTGCGCCCTCGCAAAAGGTTTTACCTCTCAAGGGATCTTGAGAAGCTTGCAATCCCCACCAGACAGTGTACCTATTGGTTGTAGTATAGTATAGTGACAAGTACCGGGGGATTGATCGTTCAACTCAAAGAATAGTGTTCGCTAGGGTTAAAACTCACTAAAAATAGGTCTAGAGGTGAGGGATGATTCTTTTTGTATTTTTATATTTTAAAGAAAGCAAGTAAAAATCTCAGTTTTGGAAGGAGTGGGCGGAATTAGTTGCTAGTCAACTAACCCAATTAACTAAAGATGCAATCAAAATAAAATAAACTAAACTTAAACTAATTTGTGGTGTAAACAATAATGAGAAAATTGTGTTTAATTAGATTTCACTACTCCTTAGCTATCTTTTATAGGTTGATTAGCTTATTACGATTGCATGGATGACGGGTTATATTCACTAATACCATTCGTAGGGCCGTGTATGATCTTCCCTAACTCTATAAGCTTCTACCTCAATCCTATGTCGAGCCGACTAAAAGCGCCTAACATGGTATCCTTGGAAGTCACGTATGCATTAAATATAACCAAATAATCGTAGTACACCTCCGATCATGTTTCTTAAGACGTTCAAGCAAGTTACCAATTGGAAGTCTGCCAGTTTTCTTAAGCCTAACATCGAATTCATTCATCCACAACAATTATAAGCAAACAATCAACCCATAATCAATATCTAAGTTTCATTACATCTAAGCAAACACGAAGAAAACCTAGCCTAGCATGTTAAAGAGAAGACAAGCGTAAGATATAATCAAACAACACATAGACACATTGAATAATTTGGTAAAGTACTTATCTTCAATTAAGCATGGAAGAAACAAGGGGTTGAAACCCTTGAAAAAGCTGTAAAATTCGTCTAGGGTTTATTCCCTCAAAGTTGCCCACAATGAATGAAAACTAGAAAACTATATATAGATTTTGTCTCCTGACAGCGTCAAGAGTAAGGTGTGACGCCGTCAACTCACCGCCAAAATAAACTCGTATTGCGTAGATCCACTTCTAATGCCGTCACTCTTTATGGGTTCTGGGCCGTCACTTTTTGTAATAACTCTTGATGGCCATGGAAATTTTGTACGTGACGCCGTCAGATACCCTTTACAAAACATTCTGGTGCGTCACGTGTATTTGATTTATCCACCCTTTTGTTAACTCATGACGCCGTCACTAACACCTTGTGACGCCGTCAAGTGCAATTTCCAGCATGCTTTTGAGACTTTGTCGTTTTCTTCACTTTTTCGCTCCAAAAACGTCCAAAATGCTTCCTTTTGTAAAATTCCTCTCAAAAGTACCTAAAATGACAAAAGGAACGATTTAGGGTAATATTTGATCAAATAATCTCAACTTTGGCCTTAAATGACCCCCTAAAAGCGGTACACTTTTCGCTTCATAATGTATATATGCTAGGATTACGCGAAAGAATGAATTCGACCTAGAAGCTAGATTTATGGGAGAAATTTTAGTTCACAATAGATCGCTTAACCCTATAGTGGCGACTACATAGAATTAAAGGAACTCGATACACCATTAGGGATAAATGAAGGATCTATAGTTGACTCTAATTCCAATATAGAAGAAGAGACTGTGGATATGCCTAGACTTAATGTTATTAGTACTAATAGTTATGACGAGTTCGATGGATATCCTAGTTTTTGTGATTACAGTAGAAGGATCCATGTAGATTGTGCTTACAACTTACAATTTCCTTGCATGATAGGTTACAAACAAGTTAGCGCTAAATTCTTTCCTATTTTACCAATTAATGTGATGTCAAAAATCTTTTATAATTCTATTATGAAAAAGAAGGTTAAATATAGAGGAAAGAATGTGGTCGGAGCCTTTATAAACGTGCCTATTTTTGTTGGAAAATTTATTGTTGTTACAGATTTCACCGTAGTGGAAGACATGGATGCCTATCATGATTAAGGGATGGGTGATGTGATTGTTGGCAAACCATTTTTGTTAGGAATACAATTATTCCTATAAAAGACTCGGTCACCTAAATGATGTAATAGTTGTAGTTAATTTGTTATGTAGTTAGTATTAGTTTAAGTAACACCGTGGAAAAAGGACGGGTCTTTACCCACTGTATGCCTGATCCATAGCACGGTAGAGGGCGTATTATTTATAAGTATAAATACCCCTCTCCCACCAAGGGAGAGAGTTGGACCTTTTCATTCTAAGCAATCTAATCTTTCTTGTTTTCTCTCATTCTCTAAAGGTTCCCACTTTTCTTCCTACTCTACTAATTCATACGCCACATACCACTATGGTTTACATATTTGGAACTTAGTGTTTATCCTACAATTGGTATCAGAGCCAAGGTTTCATCTTAGGGCCTTGAAGAATCGGATTTGGTGTGGTTTTTGTTAGTTGGAAAATTTTTTCTTGGTTTACATCTTGGTTTGATCCTTCTAGTGGTATATGATATGTTATGGGTGTACTTTTGTGATTAGTGGTGTTAGTACTACATAGTTTTTCTGTTGGATAAGCTTTATCATACATTATTTTGATGTTGTGATTGACTTTGGGTCGTGTTCTTTATAGCGGTTACCTCGTCTGTTTTTACATTCTTGGTAGCAGTTTGCTCCTGATTCTAGCGATTAATTCTGTAGCGATTGCTAGCTTGAGACATATGGACAAAACGCTAGATAGCGACGGGTTTGGACGTTTGTGGTTTGCGGTTAAATCTAGCGGTTTGCTTTAGCGTTTAAATTTAGTGGTTAGCCCCAGCGTTTTTCTTTTGATCAGCGGTTACCTACTAGCGATTAACTCATCTTGCGGTTTTCCAAGAATAGTGGTTACCTCAGTAGCGGTTACCTGAGTAGCGGTTACCTCTTCCTGCGTTTTGCTCAATTTAGTGGTTACTTTGCCTGGTCTAGCGTTTGACTCGTCTCAGCGATTAGCTCAGAACTGCGATTACCTAAAATTAGCGGTTTGCTTTTATTAGAGACTACCTCTACTTTTAGCGTTTATATTAAGTGGTGAGGTTCTAGTGATTGGTAAACTATTTGCATTTAGTGAATTGTTGCCACTTAAGTCGTTTCTATTAATCTGATTGTGATCTGACGTTGTGATTTAATTCTTACGACTTGAATAATTTCAATCGGATCTATTGGAACTTGACTTGTCGCGACTTGACACTTAGTGCATACTGGGACCCATCCTGTATCTCTCTCTAAGTCTAAGTTGCTGAGTACATCTTCCGGTTTCTTTTGTTGACTTTAGTAAAATCCCTAGAAAGAATCATTTCTCGGTTTAAGTCACAAGAGCTGTAAAATCCCGTTTGAAGACTTTGTCATGGCTACTACCTCTAACGATATTCAAGCTGCAGGGTCCGATACTCGACCTCCTATGCTCGATAGGACTGATTGTGAATCATGGGCATAAAGAATCAGACTCTACTGTCAGGGAAAGGAAAATGGTGAGAATATTCTGCGATCAATTGATGAAGGTCCTCTGCAGATGGGTACAACAAGGGATGTCATCTCCACTGCTGATGATGGAACTCCCACCCATGGAATTGACAGGCTGTGTACCTACAATGACCTCAGTGAGGCTGAAAAGAAGCGACATGATGCAGATATTCGAGCCTCCAACATCGTGATACAGGGTTTGCCCAAAGATGTTTACAAGCTTATCAATTTCAACACTGAAGCAAAAGTGGTTTGGGACAATGTCAAAATGCTTCTATCTGGCTCGGAACTGACCAAGGAAGACCGTGAGTCACAGCTGTATGATGAATTTGAGCATTTCAAGATGAATCCTGGTGAAAACATTACTGACTACTATGTCAGATTTCACAAGCTTGTCAATGACATGAGAATGATCCGAATGACAATGCCTAACATCCAACTCAACTCTAAATTTGTCAACAACATGTCACCCGAGTGGGATCGTTTTGTCACAGCAGTGAAACTCAACAAAGGACTGAGTAATACCAACTATGAACAGCTGTTTGCCTACTTACAACAACATGAGAAACATACAGCGTTTGATCGTCAACTAAGAGAAAAGTTCAATCCATCCACCACTAATGAATCACTTGATTTTATGACCAGCACATTGCCTATCAATCAGCCTTTGTCATCAATGGATCAATCATCTCTACAATCACCTGTTGCCATGAATACCCATCTTGACTCAGGGTATTCTCATACTGATAAAATGATTGACAGCCTTTCTAATCAAGTATCTCTGCTCGTTCAACAATTCAGAGCTGTACTTCCACCAACCAACAACCAACTCAGAGCCTCCTCTAATCCACGAAATCAAGCTGTTGTGGAAGATGGAAGAGTAATGGTACAAAATGTTCAGGGCAGACAAAATGTGAATCAAAGGAATGCTGCTAGAGGTAATTTGCAGAACAGAATTGGAAATGTTAATCAAGGACAAGGAAGGCAACCAAAATGCTACAACTGTGGGGGTCTAGGTCACATCGCAAGGAATTGCACTAAGCCAAAGCATCCTCAGAATTCAGACTACTTCAAGGATAAAATGTTACTCATGTAAGCTCAAGAGAATGAAGCAATGCTGAATGAGGAAGAATTGGCTTTTCTTGATAGGGATGATGGAAAGACATTTGAGGATGATGTGGATGAACAACCTGTCCAGGACTTATCTCTTAATGATCCAAACATCTTCCAAGCTGATGATTGTGATGCTTTTGATTCGGATGTTGATGACGAACCCACTGCTCAGACCATCTTCATGGCCAATTTATCATCAACTGTCTCAGCTCCACAACAATCTGGTCCCTCCAAATCATCCATCATATACGAGGTACTAAAGTTATATGATGATTGCAATATTGATTATGAATCAAAGAGTTTCTATGATATACGACAGAGTAATGTTGGTGAAACGAATGAGGCTGAATTGGAGAACAGTAATGTTATTTCAACTAAGCAACAATCGGATCACAACATTAATCCTGACGTATCTTGTAGAACTTCTTCTATTGCTTGTGATCATAATGTGATGCATGAACAGAGGATTCATAACGAAATACAACAAATAAACGTTGCAGAATTAGATAGTGCCAATATGGGAAATAGCAATGTTGTCCCATATGAACAATATGTAAAGTACAACGCCGAAGTTGTTGTATCAAGTGATACATCCTCTGTTTATGATAATGTGTGTGAATTAGATATGTACACTGCTGTTGCACTTGATGACCCTCTGACCACTAGGATTAATATTCTTAAGGATCAAGTAATGTGTTATGAACAACGTGCATAATTTGAACTTACCGAACGTGAACAAAAGATGGATTGGCAAATGAAGGCATATATAACTGAACATAATTTAAAAGAAGATGCATTAAAACAAGAAATAAAATCTTTTCAGTATCAACTTGATCAAGTTGTTAAGGAAAAACTAGAAATTCAAGAGAGTTTAAGTGTGCTAAAAGGTGAATTTAAAGAAAAAGAAACTAAACTTCTAAATGAATTTTCCAACCTTAAGGAGTTGAAGAACAAGCTTGAAAATAAGTTATACATGCAAGGTCAAACCATACAAACAGCTCAAATGGTTCAAAAGCACATGAAACTGAGGGATAAACATAATGACAAGGATTTAGGTGTGCCTGAAACAAATTACATTAAGAGCGTTAGTGCCTCTCAACCTGCCTTGTATGATGCCAATGTTATGCTCACACCAAATCATGCCCCCCCCCCCCCCAAATAGTTGGTCTGATAAAAAAATGGATGAAATTGAGTCTGCCAATAGAGAGAAATTTGATAATAAAATGAAGGATCCCAAGTGCATTAAACACCGTGTCATTGTTAAACCTCATGTTATTATGAGCAAAACCGAGTGACTGTTTTTGTACCTCAGGCTAAGTTAACACTAGAACATGTATTTTGGCCATTAGATGTTGAGAAAATGAAAACTGATGAACTTAAGGCCAAGGTCCCTCAAAAGCTTGTTGCCCCAACGGCGCATCCCCCCCCCCCCCCAATAGACCAATGCACTTAGTTCAGTTAACACTTCCTACGCAATGTAAAACTCTAATTGGCATATATGTCCTCGTCAGATGTTCACTAATTTTGATAGAACATGCAATAAGAGAATCACACCAACGGGATTTACTGAGGTTGAAAGGGGCTTTGAGCTCACAAAAGAGTGTTATTTAACTGAAGTTATCCCATTCTTTAAACTAATCAAAGAGCACTTCGAGGGTCTAAGACAATCCCTTGACGGTGAACTGAAAGAAATGAAAGTAGTGTTTAAAAATATGGAAAATAAGGTTAAACAAACTGCAATAGATCTTCAACATAGTGAGATTGCAAGGAAAAATATCCTTATCATGAATGACAATTTGATTGCTAAATGCATTGCTCAAGATGTGTTCTACACTTCTACTGATTCTACGTTGAATGCTTGTCAATTTCATGAAATGTCAATTGCTTTGAATGTTCTCCAAAATCGTGTTGTTGAGCTTGAGGGGGAGAATTTGAAACTGCAAGAAAAAATTCAAAATGATGATCATGACAACATGGTCAAGCACTTTTCTAAACTAGAAGTTGATAATCTCAATCTTCAATTAAAACATCAACATTTAAAAGAAAGGATTAAAATATCAATGGTCAAGACATCTTCTGATGTTCCTGAATTTGATACATATTTTGAATTGGCAAAAAGGGATGAAAAAATTCAAGCTCACACTAACACGATTCGGAAATTGAGGGTTCAAATTGCCCACCTGGAATCTTCCATGAATGATGTGATCGACACCCATAAACCACAGTCTGTAGATTCTCAGAGTTTCCAACTTCAAAACATGATCAATAAACTCAAATATGAAAATGAATGTTTTCAAGCTGAAAATTCAAAAGTTAAACAACATTACAAAGAGTTATATGATTCAATTAAGATCACTTGTGATAAAACCAATGAAATGATAACTTCTTTGCTAAATGAAATTGAGAATCTAAAGACTAGGGTGAAAGGGAAAATGCCGGTCATCTCAAGTGACAAATCAATGGTATGTGAATGTAAAAAATATGCATGTGAGGCTGTGTACATACCGCTTCCCCTTAGGAACAATGAGTTAGTCCATAGTGATTACCTCAGACATCTTAAGAATTGCCTTGACATGACCCGTGAGACCATTGAAGAAGATAAAATGGCGAGAACCTTTGATAACACATTATCAGACATTGGTTTCTCACCAAACGGTCACAAGAATTGTTAGAATATGCCATTGGTACTTGCCCCAAGAGTCTCAACATGCAAGATAGAAAAGTCACATCCTCATCTAAGAGTTTAAAAAAGCATGTTACCTTTGATATACCGTTGGCTAGTTCTAATCATAGCACATCATCACCTAGAAACCAAACAACTATGCAACAATCTAATATTCCCATCGTAAATTCTAAAGGAGTAAGCAATGACACTAAAGCTAGCGGGTCAAAGCCTAGAGGCAATACAAGGAATGATAGGACTTCTCCAGCTAAAAGTGCTCAAGGGAAGAAAGTAGAAGACCACTTTAGGAACAATAAGATTGATCTAAGTGAAAAGAATCGTGTTGATTCTAGTATTTGCGATAAGCGTACTATAATTAATTCGAATTCTAATGACACTTGTAAGACTTGTAATGGTTGTTTAATTTTTGGTAATCATGATGTTTGTGGTGTGTCGTCTTTGCAATCCTTTTACCAATCCTCAGTTATGTTTGCTAAGACACATAAACTGGAAAATCATACTTGGAAAGCAACAGGAAAGATTTTTACTAATGTAGGATATCCGTGGAAACCTACTGGAAGAAAGTTTACTTTAGGAAGCCAGTGTCCATTGACAAATATGCCCGATCCCAAGTCTTTAGTAGTTAAGAAATGGAAGGCAACTGGTAGAAAATTCCCTTTAGTGACTCAATGCCTTGATACTAAGTTAGAAGCACCCACTAGTTCGTTACCTCTGAGAAAGCCATTGTAAATACTAATCTTGCTTCTCTAAAGTATGCTTGTGCTAACCAATTGGATCCCAATTACACTTGGGGATCCATGTTTTTTAGTTATCCATATCTGTCTGGTTTCAAATGTAGGTCGTACAAATCGTCCTGTGGTATTTGGACTCAGGCTGCTCAAAACATATGTCTGGAGATTGCCCTCGGCTCAGAAATTTCGTGAAAAGGTTTATCGGGACAGTTAGACTCGGAAATGACCACTTTGGAGCCATTATGGGGTATGGTGATTATGTGTTTGGTGACAGCGTGATTTCTAGAGTTTACTATGTAGAAGGACTTGGGCACAATCTATTCTCTGTTGGACAATTTTGTGATTCCGTTCTCGAAGTGGCCTTCAGAAAGCATACATGTTTTGTTAGAGAATTAGATGGAATTGATCTTCTTAAAGGAAGTCGTGGTACTAATTTGTATACTATCTCTATCGAAGACATGATGCGGTCCTCTCCTATTTGCTTGCTCTCTAAGGCCTCAAAGAGCAAATCATGGTTATGGCACCGTCGTTTGAACCATTTAAACTTCGGCACCATTAACGAACTTTCTCGCAAAGATCTTGTTCGAGGCATGCCCAGATTGAAGTATGAAAAAGACCATCTTTGCTCAGCGTGTTAATTGGGTAAAAGCAAGAAGCACACTCACAAACCAAAATCCACCAACTCCAATACTGAAGTGCTCCATACCCTTCACATGGATCTGTGCGGACCCATGAGAGTGTAGAGCTTCAATGGGAAAAGATATATCCTTGTAATTGTGGATGATTACTCACGATTTACATGGGTGAAGTTTTTAAGATCCAAGGATGAAACTCCCGAAATCATCATCAAAATCATCAAGCAGTTGCAAGTAAGGCTTAACAAGACTGTTAGAATCATTCGCACTGACAATGGAACTGAGTTTGTTAACTAACAACTCACTCAATTTTATGAGAGTATTGGCATTAGTCATCAAAAGAGTATTCCTAGAACCCCTCAACAAAATGGAGTTGTTGAAAGACGGAATCGTACACTTGTTGAAGCTGCTCGCACTATGCTGATATTCTCTAAAACACCAATGTTTCTATGGGCTGAAGCTATTGCTACTGCATGTTACACTCAAAATCGGTCATTGATTCATCTTCTCCACAACAAGACACCTTATGAGCTGGTGCATCTCAAAAAGCCTGATCTCTCCTTTCTTCGTGTGTTTGGAGCCCTGTGCTATCCAACTAACGATAGTGAAGACTTAGGGAAGCTTAAAGCTAAGGCTGATATTGGGGTATTCGTTGGATATACACCAGATCGAAAAGGGTACCGAATCTACAACAAAAGAACTCGACAAATCATGGAAACGATCCATGTCACGTTTGATGAGCTGACAGAGCATACGGCTTCAGGACCCACCAGTTCTGGACCCTCACCAAATCTTTAATCTCCTGGACCAATTAGTTCGGGACTTGTATAGAATAACAACCCTGTCACTCCTTATGTTCCTCCCACGTGTGAAGAATTGAAGAAGTTATTTGACCCTATTTTTGATGAGTACTTCGAATCACAGCAACCTCACGAACCTGTACAGTAGGCTGCAGATCCTAATGTTATTGCTGTAGATGCCCCTCATGCCACTAATGGTCCGTCTACCTCCATCTCTTTAGATCTGGATGCTCCAGAATGTAGCAACTCTCAACATGAGTCAAATGTACAATCACCTTCTGTACATCAAGGAATGACAGCTGAAAACACATGTGAAGTTAATCCTTTTGCTCTACCTGAAGATGAACCATTTGAAAATCTTGATACCATCAAATTTACCCCCAATCTAAGTGTTAATTTCCCCCTTAAAATACTCATCTTTTCTACTTTTATGAAGAATATATACTCTTATTTCTTCCTATTTTGGTTTCAGGGTAAATATGAGTAAAAGAACGAACTTACACAGAAATGGAAGGACTTTGGAGGAAATATGTGAAAATTATGGATTCTGCACTAACTACGGCGTAGAGATTCATCTACCTACGCTAAAGCAAGGCTTCACGAAGACTACGCCGTAGAAGCTCTCCTACCTAAGGCATAATGAAGAATTTATGAAGACTACGGTGTAGCCCAACAACAGGCTATGTAGTAGAAGTCCACTAAAGAACAGTAGGGAGTAGGAAACTTTCCAAGCTACGACGTAGGATCTCATTTGAGGCAGTAAAGAACTAACGAGGCCAAGGAAGAAGCTACGGCGTAGTAACTTTATCTACTACGCCGTAGGATGCTTATCATGAAGACTTTACGCCCGTAACACTTGATCAAGTTACGGCGTAACATAATTTGCAAAGGTTACGGCGTAGTAACTCTAATACGCTACGCCGTAACATAGTCGGGGTCTATAAATACCAACCCTAATTCTGAGTTTTTGATATCACTTCCCATCTCTTCACCACAGCAACGTTGGGAAAACCTCAGGATGGATGGAGAACAAAGTTCTAGCCACATCCAAGTCAATTCCAAGGGAGGAATCACACACCAATCATAAGTGTTTTCATTCCTTTACTTTGTATTCGATTTATGTTAAGATTTGTATTAACTCAACATTGTTTTACTATAATTATGAACATGAGTGGCTAAACACCTTTTAGTGTTAGCCTAGTTATGAAATTGTTATGTTATTGATTTAGTTTTCCTCGCATCTACCTAGTTATGAAATTGTTATGTTATTGATTTAGTTTTTCTCGCATTTATTATCTATTGTTTATTTACTTTCATGGCGAGGCTTGGGACACTCTAGTTCCCGTAGTGATTAGCGTTGGTTGTTCTCTAGATACTTTTGGAATTAACCCTAGGAAGCAAGTCGCTAGGGATGTGACTTGGTGATAGCAATATCACCATACATGTGCGAATTAACCCTAGGACCACCTACCAATGCTAGACACTTAACGGAGTTAGAGGGGTATAAGATTTGACCATGCCACATTCGTTAGCCTTGTTCATGTTAGTAGAGGCACTTAATGACTCTTATGTCTTCGTACCGATGAACCCATGGCTTTACAATAGCTTTGGATAGGACAAGGTATAAGATAGATCTAGACGAATTTGACCATCTGACCTGAAATGAATATCGAATCCCCGAATGATATGATAGGATGCACCTATAGGAAAACTAATCATGATCATAACAAGAGTAGTAATTAGGTTAACACTACTTCTCTTTACTGATTTCCTTCTATTTACTTTATTTTCTTGTTATTACTTTCCATTAGTTTAATTAATCTTTCAACTCAAAACCCCTTTTTAAAGGTGACACGACTTAGATAATTTCCGCACCTTAGCTCTTGGGACGACCTCGGCTTTACCATTTGACTATACCACACACGATCGGCTACACTGTCCATTAGTGCGTAAAAGGTAGACCTTAGGTAAACGAGACTTTATAAATATTAAAACCTGGTCAGTAAAACCTGCATCAAGTTTTTGGCGCCGCTGCCGGGGAGCTATTAGGATTTTATTTGAGTTTTTAAATTTTGTTTTATTTTCTTTTCAGTACTCACGGTTATTTTCAAGTATCAGGTGTTATGGCAGAAATTGACATTGACAACCTCACGCTTGAAGAATACTTGGCTCTTACACGAGAAGAGCAAGGGCCTGGTTTGGTTAGGCGGGCTATTGGGGATGATGTGCAGTTCAAAATTAAAAATCAATTCATAAGGGAACTGCGTAAAGACCCATTTTCAGGAAGTAAGACGGAAGATGCTCACGAGCACATTGACAATGTTCTCTACATTGTCAGTTTGTTCAACATTCCGGGAGTATCTCATGATGCGATAATGCTCAGGGTATTCCAGATGACATTGACTGGAGCTGCAAAGAGATGGATCGATAGACTACCAGCAGGGACAGTGAACACTTGGGCTCTTTTGAATAAGCATTTCATCCAAAGATATTGCCCTCCTTCAAGGACGGCAAAACAGCTTGAAGATATTCACAACTTCAAGCAAGATGGGGATGAAGCATTGTACCAAGCTTGGGATAGGTACAATGATCTTTTGTACAAGTGCCCTACTCATGATCTCAACAAGCAACAAATGGTCAACATTTTTTACAAGGGGATCAACATCTCAACCCGCCAAATGCTAGATTCTCAGGGACCAATCCCTGGCATGACTCCGACTCAAGCTTTAAAAGCTATTGAAGATATGGCGGACCACTATCAGAAGTGGCACGAAGGTTGAAGTAGTAAAAGCATTGCTGGAAACTCGAATGGAATTACCTTAATCACCAACAAACTCGAAAGCTTAGGGCGTGACATGAAGAAACTTAAGGAAAATGTCCATGTTATTCAAGCTGGTTGCAAAGTTTGTGAAGGACCCCATTTGTCTAAAGATTTTCCTTTGAATGAGGGCGATGGTAAAACAGAGGAAGTAAAATA
The DNA here is from genome assembly GCA_030686995.1 of Artemisia argyi. NCBI lineage: Eukaryota > Viridiplantae > Streptophyta > Magnoliopsida > Asterales > Asteraceae > Artemisia > Artemisia argyi. The sequence continues at coordinate 25,272,767 of CM060696.1, forward strand.
TGGGGAAGGTAGACCATTCCAAGGTAACAGGTATCGAACATGGCCATATGGATATAATCGACAACCTTATGGAGAGAAAAGATCAAAGCTCGAGGACACTATAAATAAGTACCTCGAAGAATCAAGAAGAAAGCAGGAAGAGCAAGATCAATGGCTAAAGAATTTCCAAGAGGTAACTAGCAAGAGCCTCATAAGCCATGATGAGGTAATCAAAAACCTTGGAGCAAAGATAGAACTCTTGACAAGTAATGCCAAGAAACAAAACGAACAAGCCAAGGTTTGTATGATTGAGGCATCCCGCAAAATGATTATAAGTCCTAAGGAAGAAGCATTGTGTACTCAAGAAAAGGCCACCCGAAACGAAGAGCTGGAAGTCGTAATAACTCCCCCAATCGATAAACAAGGTAACAGTCAACCTAAATATCCCAGCACACTTGAACAAAAATACCATTGGTGTGTTGCCATTCCGGTTGATAACCGAAACTCCTACGATCTTTGGCCATCATGCAACCCCAACATTGAGTTGTGCGACGAAGGAGGTGACGAAAAAAGATTACGAGGGAACAAACATCTATGGAGTTCGCCTCTTGATCAATTCAGAAGAAATTTGAAATGAAAAGGAACAATATCTTTCGACGAATGGGTATTAATCGTCCATGGAAAAGTTGATGTGGATAAAAAAATTGGAAATTTGGAAGGAAGTTAGTCATGTTCAAAATGATGACCAATTTCCAAACAACGAAACCAATGATTTTACAAGTGAAATAGATCAAGGTGACACGGACGGTGATAATGAACATTGGTGTGAGAAGGTTCGGATCCATCATGAGAATAAATTATCATATTGGGCATCATGCAATCCGTACGAGGAAAAGTGCGATGGTGGAAGTAGTAAGGAACGCATTGGTAATACGTCCTACTATTGGAAATCTACCAATGATAGTGAAAGGAGTGAATTACCGTAAGACAATGGAGTAACTTTTAATGACTGGGTAAAGATTAAATACGGTACGACGGACTCATCGACTAAAGAGAGGATTTGGAAGGAACACTCCAAGAGTAGGGATGAGGATGAACAAGATAATTCATACGAAGAGAACTATGAGATTGAGTACAAAGACGAGAGAAATCAGCAAATCCTTGACTTAATTGAATAAAAGCTTGATAACAACTGGTACAAAGATACGGAATCCGATGATGATGACTTAGAAGAGATAATTGGTTACCTCGAGTTACAAGGGTATGATGGGTTTGTTAATGAAGAAGATGAAGCTTACGAGCAACGACGGTGCAAATTGCTCGGTATACCCTACAAGAAACCCCCACCTATTATTACTGAAAAATTTGAAGTAGTAAGATATTCAATCAGATCGGATGAACAGTTCGCCAAGATTGAGAGTCAAGGTAAAGAGGAACTACTTCGTACCGCTACAAATGTCGCTTGGATAAGAGAACACCTCATGAAGGAGATGGACGAGCGTGGGCAAGTCCTTCATGAACCTACTTGAAGGCCGCAACAGTAAGTCTAACTTAAAGACTCGATAATAAACAAAAGTGCTCTTTCGGGAGACAACCCGAATTATCCTTTTCCTTTTATTGGTTTGGTATGTTTTGTACTAATATTTTGCAGGTACTCAAGGAAGCATTGCGATGGGGAACAAATTTTTGGACTTTTACTCCAAGAAATATTCTCCAGGGTCTTGCTACGGCGTAGCTCTTCCATTGACTACGCCGTAGCACCCTCCAGGTTTCATACTGGATTTATTCAGCAACTACAGCGTAGCACCCCATTTAAGCTACGCCATAGCTACCTTTTGAACCTTAAAAATGCTTTTTATTTTATAAAACATTCTTTAAACTTGTATTAGTTTTTAAATGAACTTTGTGGGTGTGTTCCCCGTAAACCCTCACGAGACTTCACTCGTCCACTTGGGACACCAAGTGGTTTAAAAGGCTTGTTGCATACGCTAAATCCAACCGTGATTCCTATGAAAGTGATTTAGGTTTTTATTTTTATTTTTTCTTTTTAGGTTTTATGCTTTTGGTAGTTGTGTGATTCCAGGGAATTGAAATTTGCTCATAAGGCATAGTGAAGGCACATTTCTCAACATGCTCCTTCTATTTTCAATAGTGAATTTTAGGGAAGTTCTCATTCTAATTCTACTTTTCCTCCTTATTTTTTATTTTTTGTACAAAAGGGACTTTGTACAACTCAAGTGGGGGGACGGGGGTAGAATTATTTACTTGAACTTTGTTTTGCCCTTAATTTTCTAGTTTATTTTGAAAAATTATGCCACTTTTAAAACTTTTGACATGTTTTTCCAAACCTAACTAGAATGGACCTTAGCCGAGCACATTAACCCTTAATACCATGGTGAGGTTTAGCCTATTTCAGTTTCACCCTGTTTTTACCCCAAATCCACCAAAAATATGAGTGTGCCGGTAGTTTGTAAACTTTAGAACTTGGTTTTTACATCATTTTGAAACCGTGTACGAGTAGTGTATTGAGATTTCTTAATACATTTGGAAGAAACTTTTTAAGAAGGCAATATTTTAGGATTATCACCCAAATAACCTTTATGTGTGTGTTTATCGATTAGTCACATCGACTATTCGACCCCCGTGTTAAAACCCTTTGTTGCACTCATCTTTAGTGCAAGATACCTCTAGATACACCCTTTTGAGCCTATCCTTTCGTTTCTTACCCATATTATTGTTTCGATACACCTATACATCTTAGCCTACCATGTAGTCTTTGTTTATGATTGGGAAGTTGCCACTTGTTCTAATTTGAGGTCCAAGTCAAGAGGTTCAAGAATCGCACCTACGTTGAAGACTCATCATTGAAGATCATGAGGAAACCCACTATTGTACATGTATTGTTCATCCCAAGTGGGTGGATATGTTATGATTAGTGAAAAAAAATGTGAATTTCTGTATGTAGATATGTTTACTTTGGTGCACCCTTGTATAGCACCATAATAAGAGCTTTGAAAGATTTAGCATCGAAGAGACCACTTCGATCATATTTGAAGAATGAAGCTGTTGGTTCTTAATCACCAACATGAAGACCAAGTGTGGTACCCCATCATGACGTCCTCTAATGGGACACACTTGTTACATGATCCCATTCTTGCATTTTGAAACTTGGACTTTGGATGAACGGCAAGTGGTAGCAACTCGGTTATAGGCCAAGACTATTTGTTTTCTTTTTCATTTTACACCATTATTGTGCATCCCATGTCTTATCCTACCCTTTAGTTGTGAATTATGCTTAGGTGAGGGATTTGAGCAGTCATTGGTGTCTTGCCTGGTGTTCCGGTCATGTACCATTGCCTTTGTCGCCCTTGCCGTAGTATGTTAGTAACAACGCTACACCCAAATAGCCTTATATGTGTTCACCCAATATTGCCTTTAAGAATTGTTTTGACCTTAGCTCTAGTGGTAGAGATTTGTGTAACTGCCAAGCCTATGATAGAATACATTCTATGACTGTGCGTTGGTGATCACCCCAAAATTAACACTTAGATTAGGAGAGAGATGTGAGTGTTTGTTCCAATTTTGTGAGGTATTTGGCTTTGATAAATTCTAGCATAGGGAGTTTTTAATTCATATTCTCCAGTTTCTTGGGGGATATCTTTTTGAAAATCATTCTTATAAAGTCTACTTGAAGGCAAGTAGAGTTCAAGTGGGGGGATATTTGATGAAATCAAATTTACCCCCAATCTAAGTGTTAATTTCCCCCTTAAAATACTCATCTTTTCTACTTTTATGAAGAATATATACTCTTATTTCTTCCTATTTTGGTTTCAGGGTAAATATGAGTAAAAGAACGAACTTACGCGGAAATGGAAGGACTTTGGAGGAAATATGTGAAATTTATGGATTCTGCACTAACTACGGCGTAGAGATTCATCTACCTACGCCGTAGCAAAGCTTCACGAAGACTACGCCGTAAAAGCTCTCCTACCTACGGTATAATGAAGAATTTATGAAGACTACGGCGTAGCCCAACAACAGGCTACTGCATAGAAGTCCACTAAAGAACACTACGGAGTAGGAAACTTTCCAACCTACGACGTAGGATCTCATTTGAGGCAGTAAAGAACTAACGAGGCCAAGGAAGAAGCTACGGCGTAGCAACTTTATCTACTACTCCATAGGATGCTTATCATGAAGACTTTACGCCCGTAACACTTGATCAAGTTACGGCGTAACACAATTTGCAAAGGTTACGGCGTAGCAACTCTAATACGCTATGCCGTAACATAGTCGGGGCCTATAATTACCAACCCTAATTCCGAGTTTTTGATATCACTTCCCATCTCTTCACCACAGCAACGTTGGGAAAAACTCAGGAAGGAGGGAGAACGAAGTTCTAGCCACATCTAAGTCAATTCCAAGGGAGGAATCACACACCAATCATAAGTGTTTTCATTCCTTTACTTTGTATTCGATTCATGTTTAGATTTGTATTTACTCAACATTGTTTTACTGTAATTATGAACATGAGTGGCTAAACACCTTTTGGTGTTAGCCTAGTTATGAAATTGTTATGTTATTGATTTAGTTTTCCTCGCATCTATTATCTATTGTTTGTTTACTTTCATGGCGAGGCTTGGGACACTCTAGTTCCCGTAGTGATTAGCGTTGGTTGTTCTCTAGATACTTGTGGAATTAACCCTAGGAAGCAAGTCGCTATGGATGTGACTTGGTGATAGCAATATCACCATACATGTGCGAATTAACCCTAGGACCACCTACCAATGCTAGACACTTAACGAAGTTAGAGGGGTGTAAGATCTGACCATGCCGCATTCGTTAGCCTTGTCCATGTTAGTAGAGGCACTTAATGACTCTTATGTCTTCGTACCGATGAACCCAAGGCTTTACAATAGCTTTGGATAGGACAAGGTATAAGATAGATCTAGACGAATTTGACCATCGTCCCCAAATGAATATCGAATCCGTGAACGATATGATAGGATGCACCTATAGGAAAACTAATCATGATCATAACAAGAGTAGTAATTAGGTTAACACTACTTCTCTTTACTGATTTTCTTCTATTTACTTTATTGTCTTGTTATTACTTTTCATTAGTTTAATTAATCTTTCAACTCAAAACCCCCTTTTAAACGTGACACGACTTAGATAATGTAGGATACTCATAATCATAAACATGTATGGTTTAGTGTTATATTCGATTAGAAGAAGAGTTTTAGAGAGAGAAAGTGGGAGCCTTTTATAGTGAGAGAAACAAGAGAAATGTATTAGCTTCAAGTGAAAGGTCCAACCCTCTCCCTTGGTAGGAGAGGGGTATTTATAGTTACAAAGAAAATGCCCACTCCCGGGCTGTGGATCAAGCATACAGTGGATAAAGACCCGTTCTTCCTCCACGTTGTTACTTAAACTAATCTACGAACTAACTAAATATTAATAAGACTACCAGCTACTCAATGCTTATCTATACTCGGGGTGATCGAGTCTTTCATATGAATATTTATATTCCTAACAATCTCCCCCTAAGGGAGGTCACCCCGGTAAATACACATTGAATTCTAGCATTCTATTCTTCGAATTGAATCTTTGTAGCTTGTAGTCAGTGATTCTTCACAGTCATAAATCTTTGTGCTTCCGGCAGCAGACCTTTGATGACTTGATTTATGTGTTGGATGATCCTTGACGTTTCTTTGAGTTTATCATCCAAATGAATGTCTCCAAGTCATCTTTGTGCAGTATCATCTCCATGTGACGTAGACACCTTAGTAACATCTTAGTATCGGCATGCTCACACTTTTCAAGATCATGATCTACAGTAGCAGAGTTGTGGAAGCATAGATGAAGCCCATTCAATGATCATGATTTCTTGATTAAGATTTCGAAGTGTGAGCATGGGGTGATGGATCAGCATCTTTTCAGTAATCTACTGCAACCGTCAAAAAATTCCTGCAAGCAAACAGTTAGCAACAAATCATATGGTACTTATAGGTTTGGAATTAGAGATCGTCTACAGCATAATGTGAAGACTCCTTCTAACCCTTACCAAGTGTAACAATTCGCAATTTCAGGTTAACTTTTATTCCCGAAAATTTGACTATTTACTTTTACTATTCACTTTTACTATTCACTTTTTACTATTCACTTTTTACTATTCATCTCAGACATTTTTATTTCATATTCTCGTAAGTTAAACTATTTTAACGATAATCCGAGAGTTTGACGCTCGTCGGATCATTTCTGCAAAAATCACAAAGCCGTGTCCGAGATTTACTTTTAGGTTTAAACGTCCTTCCAGCATCCCGATATGTCCATAAAACATTATAAACAATAGAAATATGATTTTCTCTCATTTTAGGACAATTCCAAAAGTTTCGGAATTTTACGTTTTTCAGTTCAGCGTTTTACGCGAATTACGCGTTTTAGACCCGTGTTTCCAGTTTTTAGCAGGGTTTTAGCACCCGATAGAACCTACCACTCATTTTATATTTTATTATGGAGTATATTGACATGTTTGACCATACTTTCAAGTTTCATATTTTTAGGATACCCGGTTTTACGTTTCGTGACTTAAAAACTTACGGTTAGCGATTTACGGAGTCAAAACTAGCTACATACTTAGGATATTATCATCCAAAGACCATGACTACTCATCTAGTCACCCTTATCCTTGGAAAAACGACTTAGGAGGGGGGGGGGAGTCACCATGTGTGGTTAAATCTTGACTTTAGCCATTAGATCTTACTTAATTACAACTTTGTCACCAAGTTATAGCACTTTCCTAGCAAGCTTCCTAACCTCCTCATTCATAGTATAAATACAAGCTCATTTGCTTCCTTTCTTCATCACCAAAAATGCCACAACCTTTTATCATAGCACCATGATCCTTTGATCTTCAATATACAAGTTACACTACAAAGTTCAAGGTCTTAGTATTCTCTACCTAGTTCTTAAGTTTGTTTGGTGATTCCATGGTTGAATTAGGAGCTACACAAGGTGATTAGGGGCTGAAGTTAATGGGTTTTCACAAGGTCTATATCAAGTCTATCAATGGTTACAAGAGTTATGGTGAAGGGTTTACAAGATTAGGTTTAGTGTCCTAGTTCTATACTTGACTTCCTTTCTTAAGTGAAAGCCAAAAGTTGTAAGAAAACCTTATACACTTTCTTGCTCAATATCATATTCATACTTATTATGTTTCATTCATGCTATATATGGTCTTTGTATTGTGTTCATGATGTTTAAAAATGGATAAAACGAGTATTGGTATACATATGTTAACTTATGACAAGCAAACAAGCAAACTAGTGATTTTTATAAAAAACCACAACCAAAATAGTATAACTTTGATATTTGACACTTATTTACTGTTAAATAGGACTTAACAAGGAAAACATAGCAATTTGAATCACCCAAAACGAGTACACGAGTCAAAAGTTATGACCATTTGAAGTTAGCGAAACCAAAACGGCAAATCTGCCTAAATAGCATTCTGATCAAATTATGATTTTGAAAGTCCCACTTCTGGTCCGATTCATCAAAAAGTTAAAACACGAAAGTTGTCCGGAACGACGTTTTCGTTCAGGAACAAAGAAGCTCGAGCCTTGAAAACACTTTCTGAGTGATAAATTTTCTTCAAATTCTTAACAGCTCATTTTTAAACCAAAGTAACTATATAATTGTTATAATTAGATGAGACCAAGAGGTCTAATGACCTAAAGCCAAGACCACAACCATGGCTAAAGCCAAGGTTGAGTCTCAAGACCATGGTAACAATGATCAAGGTCACGGCAAAGCCACGGCTAAAGACCATATAACTTTTAAAGATCAAAACTTATATATATGTTATCAAATACTACAATAGTAGGGAGCCTCATGTGAGGAGTTCATTGAGTAAGCCGTCGAGACGAGTTGTGGATTTACGAGTTAAAGTGTCCTGGCTCCTCGAACGTTTACTCCATGACTTCTGAATTATGTCGGCCCGAACGGTAGTAAGAGATATACAACTTATACATGTTTCATAGACCATTTATATTCAGCGACTTACACTATATACTAAGTACTACATCATGAACATTATGCAAGACATATATGGGCAATTCTTCGTATTCTTAGACGTTGCTCCAAACCTAAGTCGCAACGTTCTATTATAGGCTGCTCTTAGAGACTTTCGCGATTCGACTACCACTTTCATTTCTCATTACATAAGCTTAAGGTGAGTCATAGCCCCTACTTTTTCATACTTGTTTTAACTCTTTGGGGGGGATACATGCACAACTACTTGCTTACTTGTACAAATACTTGATCGCATTATACTTGATTGTTCTATACTTGATTGTCTTATACTTGATCGCATTATACTTGATTTCATACATACATGATTGTGTTATACTTAACTGCGTTATACTTGATTGTGTTACTGCCAGTGGCTCCAGATTAAGTTGCTGGATGACCATTGAGACTTCCGGTGGCTCTAAATTAAGACCTTGGATGACCATTGAGGCTATTGATACATCCTAACATTTGCGAATGTTGGATACATCATAAACGTGAGGTCTTCGGAGATGAAGTGTAGACTCACGACTAATTGCTTAATTGTTTTGATGAACTTATACATGTCTTTATTATACTATATTGTAGCAGTGGGTTGTGAACACACAGGTTACAAGTCTCTTATGGCGGGACTTGTAACTGAGTGGATTCACGATGCCTTTGCTGTGTGAACATTCTTTTAAGGCTTTTTCAACTGTTTTAAGACAAACTCTATGAACTCACCAACCATTGTGTTGACACTTTAGCATGTTTATCTCAGGTTAGTAAGGCGATAGCTAGTGCGTGGAACTTAGAGTCAAGCTGCATATTCTGAAGACTTACGCTTTTATCATTTACCATTCAACATTTTGTATACATTTATGTATCATACTTTGAAATCTCATGTTTGTAACTTTGAATTCATTAATCGAATGGTAACTTTTCAAAACGTCTCATTTAGAGTTCGTTTTCTATAACTTGTACTTTGTATTATGAAGTAGCACCCCTATGACACAGTCTTCCGCTGCGGTATTTTGGGGGTGTTACACCAAGACCGTTCCCAATCGGCAACCCCCGAGAGGATTTACAAGATCTACCTAAGTAGATCAACAATTGGGTGAGTCGCTGGAGATCACTCCACGACTGTAGACCGTTTGTAACCGTCGTGACCACTAAGCGTAATTCACAAGGAATTACCGAAGCGACCTGCTTTCAGGGCAGTTTGAAGTTGACCCTAGCAGGAATTTCCACTCAATCACTGGGAATTACTTACGTATGTTCCCTCATAAGTGTTCTTGGCAGATTGCTAAGATCTGCGTAGGACTCATAGTATACACCTGGTGTTCTTAATGTTGAACAACCAGTGTAGAAGTAGCATGTGTTCCTAAGAGATCTTTTGATACATCTCGTGGCTCTAGACTCGATAAGTGCATAATTTGGTTTTCCTATAAGGAGACTAGGGAGAGGTCTCCTGCTTCAATATCAACCATCTCTAAGAGATAAGTTGATAGATTACACCGGTCCCCGTGAGAATGAAACAAGTCCTTTTAAGAGAACTTGAGTGGCTAGAAGGTTTAGTGCAGTGCGTCACTGGGTCCATGACGTCTTTTCTTCAATACCGGTGTTACCTTGGTAACCACCAGTAGCATATGAATTGAACCCGGTTTCTGCCCTAAGGTTGAATAATTGGAGGGCTATTTATTTTCACCCTTTCTAATTTCATTTCTTTTTAATTCTTCAACCCCTTCTTTCTCCATTCTCACATTTATCCCTTTTTTATAATCATACCTACGGACTTTCTAATACTATCTATTGGGTATTGTCCATGGGTAGATCCCTCCGGCTCTGGCTGATCATAGGACGGTTTTCCTAACCTTAGCCATCTTATAACTTCATTACTATCCTATGTTGCCATACACCAAATCATTTAAAATTCTTCTCAACGTGTTTATGGTTAAGAAACACATTTTGTTAACGCGTTGAGAGTTTTATCATTTTAAAATACTCCCCCTTAACATGTGCTCGTATGTCTTGATTCGAAAATTTACACATGTCGGGAAGAGTTTGCACTTTTGAATTGATCCACCTTTAGTGAACATGAACGGGCATTTGAGTTACATCACTAGATAGACTAGCTTGAAGTTATTACCTGGCCCGATCAAATCCATAAAAGGTTTCTCGAAACGGTACACTCTACTCAGACAAGTCCTCTTCGAGACAAGCTTACATTACTGGTTAAACCAGCTTGAAATTATTACCTGTCCAGGACTAGTCCTTTCGATTCATGACAGAATACGTTCCGTCAATTCATTGGTTAAGCCTGAGATGCACTCACATGAGATGCTAAGCCCTTTTTGTCACCACAAACCATTTGCCCCCCCTCAATATGTGCATTGATATACAAAAGAGTTTAGCACATATGGGAGAGCTTACATTTAAGTCCAAAACATCACATTTTAATCAGATTTCCTATTTAAATCACATTTTCTCCCCCGATCAAAAATTTCAAACTAATTGAGATTTGTGATCCCAAGTGATTTAAATATGTTTAAAGATTTTGGGAGAAAAATGTGGTCAGATTTAAGAATGACTGATTATGAGATGATACGTTTGCTCCCCCTCAATCCTTGAGGGAGGATGTTATGTGTTAGAAATGATGAGTTTATAAATGATTTAGAGTTTAACGAGAAACTCATGAAAAATTCAAATACTAACACATAACAATCATGTTATTCACTGTTTTTAATGCCAAAGATCATGTTTTGATGATATAGAACTTTTGAAAACATTCTCCCCCTCAATCGATGACCCATTTTCAATTTATCACTTTACTTCAAAAGATTAATCATTTGGCATCGATTGAGTGGCAAGTTTTATACAAAATTGCGAGTTTGATTGATTTTCAAAAATCATTTAGAACAAATACTTTCCCGAAGAATCATTGAAGGGAAAGTATTCGTGGTGTAAAGAAGACTTCTCTTCTTATACAAGAAATGATGCACTGAAACGTACATCAAGTCGATGAAACATGGATATAAAGTAATCCATGCCCAGGTGAACTTCACCCGGTAAAAGGAACAACCGTCTCTTTTGCGGCGTGTTTTCCCCATTTTAAAAATGGGTTGCTATCTGAAGAAATAGGAAGCCATATTTTTTGAAGTCTGGGTTACAGCCTGAAATGACTGCAAGCCATAATTAAAGAATGTTTTGAGAAACGACATGTTTTAGAAAAAAACATTATTTGAAAACAAAAAACTCTTGCTCAAGCATATGTATGATTCCGTGTCATTATTGAATGACATTTCTAGAAACGTACATAATATTGATTACATAAGAGACATGTTGTGAGAAGAATATTTTTGGATTTTTATGATTTTTCAGATTTTTAGGTTTTTATAGGTTTTATATTTTTCTATTTTCTTTTTGTTTTAAACTATGTACAAAGGATATGTGAAGTTAATCCATTACTCCTCATTTTCTTCCTGAAGACATTAGAGTGATACTGGCGAAGGACTCTTCACTCCAAATCATGAGAGAATGAATTGAAACCGTTCTCTCAGAAGTGCTTTTGTGAAGAAATCCGCCAGCTGAGATTCTATCCTCACGAAGTAAAAGTTCCACTACCCCTTTCTCAACTTAAACCACCACACCTTTGAAGAATCAATTTACCAGGAGAAACTTTGATAGTGTATCATACCATGCCTTAGGCGCCTGCTTTAGGCCATAGTGAGCCCTTGTCAGATGAAAGACATGGGTAGGACGATCAATATCCACAAATTCTTCAGGTTGACTGATATAAACGACTACATTCAGCTTGCCATTTAGAAATGCAATTTTTCACATCCAGTTGATAGACCGTCATTCTCTGAGTTGCTGCATTGGCGAGAAATATTTTGATAGCTTCAATGCGAGCAACTGGATTGAAAGATTCTTCAAAATCAATGCCTTCCTTTAGATGATATCCCTTAGCAACAAACCTTGCCTTGTTTTTAGAACGACATCATGCTCATCAAGTTTCACTTTGAATATCCACTTAGAGCAATAATCATTGCACAGTCTGGACATAGTACCAATTCCCATACTTCAAGTCGATCGAACTTGCGAACTTCTTCATGCATCGCATTTACCCAATAGTCTTTAGAGATAGCAGTCTTGACATCTTTGGGTTCGACTTTGGATAGTACGGAATTATAAAAGCACCACAAGGAAAAGGTGGTAAGTTACCTTTGTGTGAACACTGGTCGAGAAATATTCCCAATAATGTTATCAATCAGATGATCATCGGTCCGTTTTCTGAGATTTTGATGTGGTTGAGGGTAGGAACCTGAAGAAGTCATGTTTGTATCCCTTGAAGAAGGTGTCTCAAAAGAAAATTCGGGAGCAAATAGGTTCTTGAATAGAGCATACTCAAGAGGAGCAAATGAATTCACTTCAAAAGAATTGTCGACTGCAGTACCTTGATGTACAGAAGGAGATTGAAGATTTAACAATGATGGTGAATAACTAGCAGATGGAGCATTTTGATCAATTCAAGTAGACAATGATGGACCATTTGAGTTGTACAGAACCGGAGCAGCGGCAGCTGGTGGTGTCGGAGTATCATCAGTAGGTGTCTCAAATTATTCATCAAACATCGGTTCAAATAATATCTTCAAATGCTCACTTCTAGGAAGTACATAAAGTACTGTAGGCGTGGAATACTGTACAAGGCCTGAACTGATTGGTTCAGGGGACAAAAGTTTAGACGTAGGTCCTGCACTGATGTGTACAGGAGCCATATGCTCAGTCAGCTCAACGAATGTGACGTGAATGGTTTCCAAGATTTATTAGGTTTGATTGTTGTAGATTCGGTATCCTTTACCATCTGGAGCATAACCAACGAAGAATCCAATATCAGCTTTAGCTTTTAACTTTCCCAGATCTTGACTATCATCCGTAGGGTAGCATAAAGCACCAAACACATATAGACAGGAGAGATCAGGTTTCTTGACATGTATCAGCTCATATGGAGTTTTGTTGTAAGGAGTATGTATCAAGTATCGGTTTTGGGTGTAACAAGCTGTAGCAATTGCATCTGCCCATAGGAACATCGGTGCCTTGGAGAATATTAGCATGGTTCGTGCAACTTCTACAAGAGAACAGTTTCGTCTTTCAACAGCTCCATTCTACTGAGGAGTGCATGGAACTCTTTTCTGGTGGGTGATGCTAATACTTTTGTAAAATTGACCGAGTTGTTTGTTGATAAACTCCATTCCATTGTTTGTCTGGATGATTCTGATGGTTTTGTAGGGTCTTACTAGCAGCTGTTAGATGAGTTTTATGATAACTTCTAGAGTCTCGTCCTTGGTTCTCAAAAACTTTACCTATGTAAACCGAGAGTATTCATCGACAATAACGAGTACATATTACTTCCCATTAATACTCCACACACTCATTGGTCTGCCTTGGTCCAAGTGAAGGGTGTAAAGAGCTTCCATGTTGGTGTTGACAATTTTGGGTTTGTGAGTATGCTTCATTCTTTTGCCCAGTTGACAAGCCGAACGAAGATGTTCCTTATAGAACTTTAATCTGGGTAGACCTCATAAAAGATCATTGCGAGCAAGATCATTGATGGTACCAAAGTTCAAGTGATTAAAACTTTGTTACCATAGCCACGATTTGTTCTTTGAGGCCTTTGAGAGAAAGCAAATAGGAGAGGACCGCATCATGTCTTCGATAGAAAAGGTGTATAGATTTGTGCCACGACTGTCTTTAAGAAGATCAATAACATCCAATTCTCAGACCAAGCATGTGTGTTTTCTGAAAGCAACATCAAGATCGGAATCAACATATTGACCAACAGAGAACAGACAATGCCCAAGTCCTTCCACGTAGTATACCCAGGAAATTAGCAGTCACCAGAAACATAATCTCCATAACCCATAATTACCCCAAAATGGTAGTTCCTGAATCTAACTGTCCCGATAAACTTATTCACGAAATTCTTGAGCCCTGAACGATCCCCAATCATATGTTTTGCGCAGCCTGAGTCCAAATACCAAAGGACGAAATGTATGAACTGCATTTGAAAACAGACGAGAGTAGAAAATTTAGAGTGTCAGATCCCCAATTTGAGTTGAGTTCCAGTTGGTTAGTGCAAACAAGTTCTGGAGCCACAAAGACCTTAGGTGCATTCATTTCAATGGTGGAAACTTCACTAGTAGATGCAATGGGCCTAGCTAAAGGACATTGGGTCTCCAAAGGGAAACTTCTACCAGTTGGCTTCCATTCCTTCATAGGCACTACTTTAGAATTAGTTATCCTAGTTAAAGGGCACTGTTCTCCTAAAGTGAATTTCCTTCCAGTGGGCTTCCATTGATAACCAACATTGGCAAACAGTTTTCCTGTTGCTTTCCAAATTTGCTTAATTTGTTTAGCTCTCCAAACTTTCTTAACTGGGGGTTTGTTAAACGACTTCAGAAATTTCTCAACACATTTATCATGATTACTCGAGATTAAGCATTTATTACATGTTTTGCAAAGTGAATTAGGATTTGAATTATGGTTCCTTTTGTTCAACTCAGACTTATAGTTCCTCATGTGGTCTTCTACTTTCTTCTTAGGAACACTTTTAGCTGTTGAATTCTTATCCTTCTTTATATTTCTCATTGGTTTTGACTTTCTAGCTTTAGTGTCACTATTAACTCCTATAGAAGGACTGATGGAAAACTTAGTCTTTTTCACTTCTAGTTGCTGAACATGTTTTGATGTGTTGGGATCTAAAGTTTCCAAAGGGTCAGCAAAGGTAACATGCTTGTTTGTTGACATAGAGGATGATGCAGATGACCTATCTTGCTTGCTATCAATCTTAGGATATGTACCAATAGCATATTCTAATAGTTCCTGAGATCTATTAGTGAGAAAGCAGGCACCTACAATAGCATCATCAAATGGTTTTGCTATCCTATCCTCTTCAATGGTTTCACGAAGCAAGTCAAGGCACTCCTTAAGATGTTTAAGATAGTCACTATGAACTAACTTATTATTCCTAAAGGGAAGAGGAATATTCACAACATCAATTGCATACTTCTTACAAGCATAAACCTTCTGAACAGCATTATCACAAGTGATGATTGGCATTTTCCTTTTCACCTGAGTCTTTAGATTCTCAATCTCTTTAAGCAAAGAAGTTATCTTTTCATTGTTTTTATCACGTGTGATCTTAATTGAATCATATAACTCTTTGTAATGTTGTTTAACTTTTGAATTTTCAAGTTGAAACCAATCATTTTCATGTTGCAATTTATTGATGGCATCTTGAAATTGATAATTCTGAGAATCTATAGACTGTGGTTTTTGGGTGCCAATCACATCACTGTTGTTTGACTTCAATTGGGCAATTTGTGCCCTCAATTTTCGAATCGTGTTAGTGTGAGCTTGAATTTTTTCATCACGTTTGGCTAATTCGAAATATGCATCAAATTCAGGAGCATCCGAAGACGTCTTGGCATTTGAGATTTTAATTCTTTCTTCTAAATGTTGACACTTTAATAGCAAATTAAGATTATCAACCTCTAGTTTTGACAAATGCCTGACCATGTTATCATGGTCATCGTTTTGAATTTTCTCACGCAATTTTAAATTCTCCCCCTCAAGCTCAACAACACGATTTTGGAGAACATTTAAAGCAACAGACATTTCATGAAATTGACAAGCAGTAATTGTAGAATCAGTGGCAGTATAGAATACATCTTGAGCAATACATTTAGCAATCAAGGTATCATTCATAATACGAGCATTTTTCCTCGCAATTTCACTATATTGAAGATCTATTGCAGTTTTTTCCCCTCGTTTTCCACTTCTTTAAACACCTTTTTCATATCATCAACATCATTATTTAAGGTTTTTTGAAGACCCTCAAAATGTTCCTTGAGAAGTTTAAAGAATGGCATGACCTCAGTTAAATAAAAATTTTTTGTTTGTTC
Organism: Artemisia argyi; assembly: GCA_030686995.1. Lineage (NCBI taxonomy): Eukaryota > Viridiplantae > Streptophyta > Magnoliopsida > Asterales > Asteraceae > Artemisia > Artemisia argyi. The sequence goes on from CM060696.1 coordinate 25,288,762, forward strand.
AAAACCCCTTTCCCCTTCAGTACTACCCGTTGGCGTAATTCTCTTTTTACATGTTTTATCAAAATCAGTGAATAATAGACCAAGAACATATAGAGCAATTAGAGTATTATTTTGCATGGGGAGAGTTAAAGGGACAAGATGCCTGGGTGTATTCAGTGGGTATAACGTTGGATTAGCTATCTTAAGCATGGTACGAGTTTCACCCACAATTCTTTCTGCTTTCATTTTTTCTAAGTCTATACTCCAAGATATTTGCTCTGGGGTAAACCTTTTTTTAGGGACAAAAAGAGCTAATCGGTTATCTTGAGAGTAATCATATTTGTACAGAATTTTGTTTGCAATGCACCAGGGATCCTTTAATTTTTCAGCCAATTTCTCTCTAGTTATAACTTCTATCTCATCAGTCTCATCATCGGATCGCACATCAGGAAGGGCATGACCATGCTTAAGCATAACATTTGCATCATATAATGCAGGTTGGGCATCTCTAACGCTCCTAAGGCAATAGATTGGGTTCACCTACATCCTTTTCACTATTTTCATCACACAACTTTCTATGCTTTTGTATCATTTGAGCAGTTTGAATGGTTTGGCCTTGTGTGTACAACTTGTTTTCAAACTTGTTCTTTAACGTCTTAAGCCTGGAAAAATCATTTAAGAGTTTTGTTTCCTAATCCTAAAAATTAAGTTTTTGAGTAATCATACTCTTTTGTATCTTCTATTCACGTTTGACAGTTTGATCAAGTTGATTTTGTAAAGATTTTAACTCTTGCTTCAATGTTTCTTCCTTTAAGTTACGTTCAATTATATATGCATGCATTTGCCAATCCATTTTCTGTTCATGTTCGGTTAACTCAAATTTTGCACGTTGTTCATAACACCTAACTTGATCCTTAAGAATATTAATCCTAGTGGTCAGAGTGTCATCAGGGATATTAACAGTGTGCCCATGCAAATCACAATCATTATCGACAACAGAAGATACACTACTTGGTACAACTGACTCTTCGTTGTGTTTCACATATTGTTCACATGGGAAAACATCGATATTTCCCATATTAGCAGTATTTGAACCAACAACATTTGTCAGTAGTACTTTGTTGGGAATCTCATGTTTATCGACCATGTCATTCAGTTTGAGTACCTTAGCACATGAAACCTGCTCTTTCATCGGTCTGATATATGCATCCACATCCTGTGTAGCAAGAAGAGTCATTGAACTGTTGGTAGAGTCAAGCTTATCAGTTTCTGATCCTCTGTCATCGGTGAAAACTAGGGGTGTCAGTAGGGTCGGGTTGACCCGACCCGAACCCGATAAGCCTTATCGGGTCGGTTAAATCGGGTTGAAAAAGCTTATCAGGTTAGTTTCACCCGAACCCGATAACCCGGCATTGTTATTAGGTCGGGTTAGGGTTTGAAAATTTTTGTTGTCGGGTTATCGGGTCAACCCGACAAGACCCGAAAATCGTTATTTAATATGAATTAAGGTACTGTATGAAGATGTCTCATTAGCTTGGTGTGAATTAAGGTGCTATATGTTGCTTGTTTTGTTTTCAAAATTAAGTAGAAGTGCTCATACGTTAAGATTAGAGCTCCACAGCCTTGATGTTGTTTCAGTTGTTTCATTTTGTATAAACTATGTGCAGTACAATGCTCATACAACATATCAACATATATAGAAGAAACAAAAGGGTTTACAAGATAAGGAAACATAAGTTACTAGTAACTTTGGTTCATATAGTTTTTTATGTTTGCTTTAAAATTACATGAGTCTCAGATGACACAAAATGAGGCTTAGTAGTCACTAATAATATACTTTTTTATGCTTGCTCAAAGTCACACCATAGCAGCTAACACAAAATGAGGCTTAGTAGTCATTAATATACTTTCTTATAGAGTAATAAAGATGAAATAGTGGGCACCACCTGAATGGTAATTGTTCGAAATGGGTACTACATTGTCCTTTCTTATTCACGTATATGTGATACTACTTACTAGTACCCGAGGATTTGGTAACTGTTCGAAAATAAAAAGAGACAATTTATTAGCTACTCATTTGTAGTGTCACCCGATAACCCGAATGACCCGACCCAATATAACCCGATCCGAATACCACCCGAACCCGATAACCCGATTGCTTATCGGGTCGGGTTGTGGGTGAATTTTTAAAATTCAAAACCCGACTTAACCCGACCCGACAAGACCCGATAATCCGACCCGATAACACCCCTAGTGACAACTATCCCAACATCCGATGCAATACCCGAATCCACAATAACATCACTTGATTGCACCCGACATGCCTTCACCTTGTCTTCATACTTGAGTTTGTGTTGTGCTCTTCCCATGATGTACTCCTTCACATTATCCATGAGTTGGAGTAGTGTAACTCTAAACACGTCAACTTCGATTCCCGTGTGAGTAGCAAAGCCCTTTTTCGTCATTTGACTCACATGATCATACTCCTTAGTGAATCGCGAATCAATGAACGCTTGGAGTTGGTTGTTGATCACACAGAATGCAGCCATAGATCTTTCTTCAAAAATTTCACCCTTTTCAAGTTGTTGTTGAAGTTGATCTAAGTATAGAGTCATTTTGCCTGTGAAGGTCTCAACCTTTTGACTGAAGAGTGTTGCGAATGCACGATTGTAACCTACCGAGTATCCAAGTTGTGCAAAGAGAACCTTGAGATGTGAATGGAGTAATCGAAAACATTCAATGCAACAATCCTTTGCATTATCGGGCAATTTAATTGGCTGATGAAGTTCATTCTCTTGAGACTTAGAGCACGAAGATTCCATTGCAGCATTATCAGGCTCAATCATGTTAATTTGTTGTGAAGGGTTAGAAGTCTTATGTTCATCGATCATGTCGTACAATTTGAGTATCTCAGGTATGACTGAATCTCAAGAATTTGACATGATGCGGACGTGCACGGGATTTTACACTTCTATGATTTAAACCGAGAAATAGATTCTTTCGCGGGATTTTACAAAATCAAGAAGAAACGGTGAAACACCGAAGACTAGAGTTGAACTTGATGATCAGTTGATGGACTTGATGATCAGTTGATGGACTAGGTTATATGTTGTTTAGTTGTGATCTTGGTTCGGTTGATGCAAGTTTGGCCTCGAAAATTTGGTGAAAATTTGGTCTAAAAACTTAAAACCTCAATAACTTCACTCCGGAGGTAATTTGGGCCTCGAAAAACTCGTTTCACAACTTCGTGGTGAAACCTCACAATATTCAGCCTGTTCCTGACGTTTTGACAACTAATTCGCTGAAAATGGAGTTACGATTCAAAAGTTATGGCCGTTTGAAGTTTTGACGTAAAAAGTCACCTTTGGTCAAACTGCAACTTTTGCAAATCGCTAAACACCACCAAATTGCTGGAGCTAATCGCTAGTGAGAACAAATCGCTAGCTGGAGGTAAACACTAACTGAGCTAAACACTAGACTAACCGCAGGAGCAAACCGCTAACACTAACCACTAGAGCAAACCGCTAAATGCTAGATTTAACCGCAGGAGCAAACCCCTAACACTAACAGCTGACCAGAGTTAACCGCAGGAGGAGTTAAACGCTAGGAGCAAACCGCTATAAGGAGAAAACCGCAGGATGAGTTAAACGCTAGTGAAGTAAACGCAGAAAAGCAAACCGCAGGAATAAATCGCAAAAACTTAATCGCTAACCCAAAACGCTATCACAAACCGCAGGATTAAACTGCAACCCACAAAAGTCCAAAACAATCACTATCTTGCGTTTTGTCCTTATACCCAATAAAGTAACCGCAACCAAGCAAACCACAAGATTCAGTAGCAAACCGCAGCGAGGAAATATAACAGAATAGCAAACCGCAGTCAAGCAAACGACCCAAAATCAATCCAATCTTCAAATAAACATTTGATGTAGCAAAACCAACTGAAAAACTATGTAGTACTAACACAAATGATCACAAAAGTACACCTATAACATATCAAATAACACTAGAAAGATCAAACCAAGATGTTTTCAAGAAAAATCTTCTAACTCGCAAAAACTACACAAAACCACACCAAATCCGATTCTACAAGGCCCTAAGATGAAACCTTGGCTCTTGATTGCAATTGTAGGATACTCATAATAATAAACATGTATGGTTTAGTGTTAGATTCGATTAGAAGAAGAGTTTTAGAGAGAGAAAGTGGGAGACTTTTATAGTGAGAGAAACAAGAGAAATGTATTAGCTTCAAGTGAAAGGTCCAACCCTCTCCCTTGGTGGGAGAGGGGTATTTATAGTTACAAAGAAAACGCCCACTCCCGGGCTGTGGATCCGGCATACAGTGGGTAAAGACCCGTCCTTCCTCCACTTTGTTACTTAAACCAATCTATGAACTAACTAAATATTAATAAGACTACGAGCTACTCAATGCTAATCTATACTCGGGGTGACCGAGTCTTTCATATGAATATTTATATTCCTAACAGATAATTTCCACACCTTAGCTCTTGGGACGACCTCCGCTTTACCATTTGACTATACCACACACGATCAGATACACTGTCTGTTAGTGCGTAAAAGGTAGACCTTAGGTAAATGAGACTTTATAAATATTAAAACCTGGTCAGTAAAACCTGCCTAAAATGTGTTTGCTCCTGAATCCTCCAACGAAGCATCATCATCAGGGGAATCTAACAATGCTATATCAGTCAACTACCCTCAACCCCACGAACATCTCAGAAAATGGACAACTGATCACCCTATTGACAACATCATAGGAAATCCCTCACGACCTGTGTCCACCAGAAAACAACTTGCCACTGATGCCTTGTGGTGCTTCTTCAATTCCGTCTTATCCAAAATCGAACCCAAAGATTTCAAGGATGCATTAGCTAAAGTATCCTGGTTCACAACAATGCAAGAAGAAATACATGAGTTTGATCGTCTTGATATATGGGAATTAGTACCTCCACCTGAATGTGCAATGATCATCGCTCTCAAGTGGATCTTCAAAGTAAAGCTTGATGAGCATGGTGACGTCCTGAAAAACAAGGCTCGGCTAGTTGCAAAAGGATACAGTCAACAAGAAGGAATTGACTTTGAAGAATCGTTTGCACCTGTTGCTCGTATCAAGGCCATTAGAATTTTCCTTGCCAATGATGCTAGCAGTAACATGATTGTTTATCAGATGGATGTTAAGACTGCTTTCCTTAATGAAGATTTGAAAGAAGTAGTCTATGTTACTCAGCCTGAAGGATTCGTGGACCCTGAACGACCAAATCATGTGTATCGTTTGAAGAAAGCGCTATATGGTCTAAAACAAGCTCATAGAGCCTGGTACGATACTTTGTCCAAGTTTCTTCTTGCAAACCAATTCACCAAGGGTGTTGTTGATCCTACCTTGTTCACTAGGAAGACTAGAAACCATCTGCTTCATGTTCAAATCTATGTAGATGATATCATCTTTGCATCGTCCGATTCCAATGAATGTGATCGATTTGCAAAAGAAATGAGTTCCAAATTCCAAATGTCTATGATGGGACAAATGTCTTTCTTCTTGGGGTTACAAATCTCACAAAACCCAAGCATCATCTTTATTAATCAAGCCAAATATGCTAGTGACATTCTAAAGAAGTTTGGTTTTGATTTAAGTGACACAGTTGACACACCAATGGTTGAAAGATCCAAGCTTGACGACGACTCAACAGGCCTATCTGTTGATCAGACCAAATACAGAAGCATGATTGGATCTCTTATGTACCTCACAGCAAGTAGACCAGACCTTCTTGATGAGGCAAAAAATGAACCGTTTTAGGGGGTCATTTTAGCCCGGATTCGAATTTATTTGATCAAATAATGCCCTAAATCGTTCCTTTTATCATTTTAGGTACTTTTGGAGTGAATTCTGGAAGAAGAAGCATTTTGAACGTTTTTGGAGCATAAAAGTGAAGAAAACGACAAAGTTTTAATTTTCCTTGCTGGGAACAATACCTGACGGCATCATAAGTCTTCAAGTGACGGCGTCAAGAGTAATACAAGAGGTGGAAGTGTATAAAGTCCGTGCCGATTCAGAAGAGTTTTACACTAAGGACATGACGACGTCACCATAGGCCGTCATGGTCCAAATGTTAGTGACGGCCCAGAGTAATATTGCACATGACGGCGTCAAAACTGGATCTAGGCAATCCGATTTCATTATGGGCGGCGAGTTGATGGCGTCAGAATTTCCTTCTTGACGCCGTCACCCTGTAAAATCTATATATAGTTTTGCAATTTTCATTCATTAAAGAGGAACAAGTAGGGTATAACTTTGGAGAGAAACCCTAGTACGAATATTACAGCTTTTTCAAGGGTTTTTACCCTTTGAAACCTTTCATGTTCAATTGAGATAAGTACTCTTTCAATTCATTCAATATGTCTATGTGTTGTTTGAATATATCTTACACTTGTCTTGAATTTAACATGCTTGACTAGATCTCTTGTGTGTTTGCTTAGATGTAGTGACACCTAGATGTTAATTATGGGTTGATTGTTTGTTTATAGTTGTTACGGATGATTGTATTCGATGTTAGGCTTAAGAAAACTGGCAGACTTCCATTGGTGACATGCTTGAACGTCTTAAGAAACATGATCAGAGGTGTACTATGATTTTTGGTTGTATTTAATGCGTAGGAGAATTCTAATGATCCCATGTTAGGAGCTTCTAACGGCTCGACATAGGAGTGAAGTAGGATCCTATAGAGTTAGGGAATATTGTACACGGCCCTACGACTAGTATTAAGGAATACGACCCGTCATCCATGCAATTGTAACAAATTATCAACCTGTAAAAGATATCTAGGGAGTAATGAAACCTAAGTAAACACAACTCTCCCTATTATTGTTCACACCACTAGTTTAATTAGCTTTATTTTCATTTTTGTTATTTTATTTTGATTGCATCTTAGTTATTGGGTTAGTTGATTAGCAACTAATTCCGCCCAATCTTCCAAAAACCGAGATTTTTACTTGCTTTATAAAAAACATAAAAATACAAAAAGAATCATCCCTCACCTCTAGACCTAGTTTTTAGGCTTTCTAATCCTAGTGACACTATTCCTGAGTTGAACGATCAATCCCCCGGTACTTGTCACTATACTATACTACAACGATCAGGTACACTGCCTGGTGGGGGTTGTAAGCTTCTCGAGATCCCTCGAGAGGTAAAGCCTATTCCCACGTATCAAGTTTTTGGCGCCGCAGCCCGGGGAATAGTTATTGTCTAGGTTAGGATTTCTTTTTATTAGGTCTACTTGCTAGATTCCTTTCTAGTAAGATTTTATTTTTATTTTCTAGGTTTTCTTTAGTCTATCTTATTTCTTCGTGTCTTTTTTCGTAATCTTTACCATCCGACATCATGGAAGGTGGTAACATCTTTGAACCCATCAACCCACCACAACAAAACCACCCACAAAACCCACCATTAGCAAACCAACCTCTTAGGCCCCAAACCCTAGGAGAGTATTCCCGTCCTAGCCACCAAGGCTATCGAAACACCATTGAGCTCACCCAAGGAGCCAATGTGTCTCCCATGCGATCCGACACCATCCAGTTGGTGCAAAGCGGATGTGCATTCCATGGACTTCGTTCCGAAGATCCTAACCAACATCTCAAGGATTTCCTTAAAATCGTAGATTCTATAGACCTTAATGTTACAACTAGAGAGTCGACCCGATTACGCCTATTCCAATTCTCTCTACGTGATCAAGCTAGTCAATGGCTTGAACATTTACCGGCGGGATCCATCACCTCATGTGATGATCTCACCACTCGTTTCCTTGCTCAATTTTTCCCACCAGGGAGAACCACCAAGCTTAGAAATGATATCTTCATGTTCCAACAACGTCAAGGTGAAACTCTATATGAAGCATGGACTCGTTTCAAGGACTTACTCCAAAAAGTCCCTCATCATGGCATAGATCTTTGGCTCCAAGTCCAAATCTCCTATGACCATATCAATCTCTCCACAAGGCGAACCATTGACCAATCGGCCAGTGGCAAGCTACGTGATCTTAGTGCGGAAGACTCATGGGAACTCATAGAAGATCTTGCTCTCTATGACAACGAAAGTTGGAAAGATCCCCGTGATTTGAACAAAACGGTCAAGGCAATATCTTTGCCTTCGAACAATTCTAGCACTCCCGACCGTAGGATCATGGAACTTGAGGACCAAGTCAAGTTTCTCATGAAATCTTACAAAGCTCCTAAGCCTTCAATCTAAGTGAACAAAATCACTTCTTCATGCGAATTATGTAGTGGTCCCCATGACACTCGTGATTGCGTGGAACTCCCCGGAACAGCTTTTGCGGAACTACGCATCCTCGCGTACCGACGAAGTGGGAGATAAGTGGTACATTTTCAAACCCGAGCCAAACCCTTACAGTGATTCCTACAACCCGTCTTGGAAAAATCACCCGAACCTTAGGTGGAAAAAAAATCAAAACAATTCTTCCAATCTGCCTAATCGTTACCAACCAAACGGTCCACCCTCTAACCGTACTTTCAACAACAATCCTTCCAACAACTATGGTAGTACCAACAATCTTGAAGGGTTGATGTCCAAGTTTATGGCATCTCAAGAAGCTCGCATATCTAAGTTTGAAGCCGATTTCAAACAAAAGCAAAGCGAGATGACCACCAAAATTGACACATTGTTGAAAGTTCTCAATGACCGAGAAATGGGAGCACTCCCAAGCGACACGGTCAAGAACCCGAAACTAAACGTTAATTCCATATCATCGGTTTTGTCACCCACTTCTTGTCCGCAATACTACTCGGTTAAATCAATGAGCATGTGTTTCAAGCAACACCAAATTCTTCAAAAGGGCCAATCGAATGAAACACCCAATATCAAACCGGTCAATAATAAAGTTGAAACACTTCCTACACAAGACCTTGACGACGAATTCAAGGAGCTCCACCTTGAACGCCCCGTCATTGATGTCTTAGCCTGTGCTCCCTACTATAGTGCCCTCCTAGAAAAATATGAGAAGTATAAATTGGGTAAAAATGCGACCGCCTTCATTCAAAATAAGTTGCCTAAGAAGCTTGATGATCCGGGTGTATTTGTTTTGCCTTGTAAGATAGGAAAATCCGAAGCTTTCGACACACTAGCCGATTTAGGATCAAGCCTCAACTTGATTCCCTTATCCCTTTTCACCACTCTTAAGCTAGGAAAGTTAGAGGATACGGAGGTACTAATTGGTCTAGCGGATGGGAGTATTGCCCACCCGGTTGGGATGATCAAGGATGTAGTTGTTCACGTAGGGAAGTTGACTATTTTAGCGGATTTTCATGTCCTAGATATGGTTAGTGATACTACATGCCCATTGTTAGTAGGAAGAAGATTTTTAGCAACGGCTAGCGCCATGATAGATTGTAAGGAGTCTAAGATAGCGGTAGGTGAGGGCGATACTTGGTCGGTATATGATGTTAAGAAGCATAGCTACGATTGTAAGGACGAACCAACACCACATTGGGTAGAGATGAATAGGTAACCATCTAGATATGGACCTTGGATAGAAAGAAACTTTATAGGAACTCAACGCCCATTCTATCTAGAAAAAGATTTCATCGATAAAACACATTCGGTGGAACAACTCATAGCTAAAGATGAGGAGCTAGACCCTTTTGAGGACCCCCTGGTCTTTAGGAAAATGATTGAGTTCTTATGCATAATGCCTATTAACATAGAGATGAACAAGTGGAAAAGAGAGGGGGATAAGTGTAAATGAAGGTGGGACAAGCCACCTAAGGAAGGTGACGGATCATGGCATATGAAGATGATTTTATATGATCCGGATGGAGAAAAGTTTGAGAGGTCATACCGTACCAAGAAAACTGATAGGAAGTTGAAACCCAATTTTGACCCCAAAGATGTCCTCAATGAGGAACTCACCCATATAATGTAATTTCCCATGACCTTGAGTCTAGCTACAAGACTCGTAAATAAAGAAAAGCGCTTCTTGGGAGGCAACCCATGTTTTGTGTGATTTTTATTTGTTTGATTGTTATTTGCTTCCTTATGCATGCTTTATTTTTATTGTTGGAAGATCATGTTTCAAAATAAAATTGTGAAAATACTTTATTTTGTTGTTTAACTTCATCTTAACTTCATACAAAGGTATTTCGCAAAAGATAAGTGTAAGGGGAAACCCCAAATATGTTTTTAAGAAACGAAATTGATCATGATTCTCCACAATATTAAATGAACATGTGTATTAGTATTTGTTAGAGTCAAATGCTTGTATCGAGTCATAATGATGTTTTGCAGGATTTTCCAGGAAGTAGGACATAAGTTTTTCCAGAAATTTTCCGGAAACTTAACGTAAAGATTTCTGCAGGTCACTTCTGACGGCGTCAGGAATTAACTCCTGACGGCGTCATGTGTAAAATTCTAGAAATTTTGCTAGTTTTGTTTTTCTAACGGAGTCTTGAAGTTTTTGTTAATTCTTTAGTTTTATAAACTCCAGGAAATCTGCAAACATTCATTCCACAAGCATTATATCTTAATTTTCTTTCTAGGATTTGTTAGTATATATAGATTGCCGCCGATTTTACGCGAGGTTGCCTTGTTTGTTTTCTCGGGTTTAACAGGTTATGTATGACAAGAAGATGATTTATTTTTCTGGAAGGGAAGCTTTGAATGTTCATTTTCTTGGAGGAAGATCTAACCTTGTTGACACACTATCCACACCGAACGAATCAGGAGAGTATTTGCTTTCATTCTTTTACCTATTTCACTTTTACATTCTTTAATTGAACATTAGGGACAACGTTCATCCTAAGTGTAAGGGGAGGGTAAATGATGATACCTTATAGGATACACTTTCACTTGAGTTTGTTTTTTTGATGGTAGGTGTGTAATAAAACTATGAGAAATACTTGTTAGTGTAATTTTAGCGCCAAATTTAAATTTTTTTACAACATTTAGGAGTGAAACTTTAGCCTTAGCAAGCGTCTCATGGATAGGAGTTGTATGACTAGCACAAAACCGTACTATTCAGAAAAATTTTCCACCCAAATATGTGAGGTTCGCCTTTAGATTTGATAGGGAAAAGCATTTATTATTGGTGCTTATGAGTGTACTGGTAGCATTTAGATTCTAGAACTTGCGTTAGTGATGCATCCCGAGACCGCTAGTGAGACTACATTCGTGTAGTAGGATTTACTACATGATAAGAGGCATTAGGATCACCCTTGTGTTAAACCCGTATCATAATTACTTGACCATTTAAGTCATATTACTTGGCTAGTAAAGTCAATTAATTTTCCCCACACCCTAGCGTTGTACTCTTTTTTGGTACACGAAACCCCTAGTACACCCCTCCGAGCCTATCTTTTCGTTTCTAACTTTAAGCATCTTACTTAAAGGAAGAATTTGTTACAACCCACTTAAATGTACAACCAAATCGCCTTAGCCTTCCGTGTATGCATTCATCTTTAGTGCATTATTGTTATTTGTTTAAACCCTTAGTTAATTATCTAATTGATTACATGGTTGCTAAGTCGAGTCATATCCTTGTACATATTGTTTTGGGACGATTGGGACTCATGGGTAAAGTACTTATGTTATGGAGTAATGGGGAAGAACATCATTTATTACCCCCATATGTGCGTTAATCTTAAAAGTACTCCAAGTGTTTTGATTATCTTGATTCGAGTCATTAGATTAGTTTATTATAAAGTATGTAAAAATTCAAGTGTAAGGGGAATGTTCATTCCCTATGATATATTATTTTGGATGGTAGGGTAAGAGTGTATGCAAAAAAAAAAAAAAAAAAAAAAAAAAAAAAAAAAAAAAAAAAAACATACGGACTACCATCCCGTTTCATTCTATGTTTATTTTAAGTTTTCGTTATTTTTGATTTATTAGCTTAAGTCGAGTCTAGTCTTGGCTTAGCAACACCTTATTGTACATGTAATTAACCAAGATGATTAACTCGCCACCAGTAAAGATTGCCTATATCCAACAAAACCGTGTATTTCATATCCTTACACCTAACGTTATAACCCTTTGAAAGACCTCTTTGATAGTTTATCCTAGGTGCTTACGCCATGTGGTGGAGGTTTGATCCTTTCCCAAGCCTATGGTAATCTATTTTGCTATGACAGGTAGTGAGAAATGTTTTCCATTTCCATATTGTGATATATACTTTATTACACCCGAGAAATGGCAGTATCTAAACACTATTTGTGAGGTGCTAGTATATAACCTTCGTGCTTGTCTTTGGTCTTTAGTGGAATGATTATTTGCTGTAATTAGTTTTATATTAGTGTTAAATGACCCATAACTTGTATTTTGATTAGAATAAAAGCACATTTGCTTGAGGACAAGCAAATCTCAAATGTAAGGGTATATGATGAGGCGAAAAATGAACCATTTTTAGGGGGTCATTTTAGCCCGGAAACGAATTTATTTGATCAAATAATGCCCTAAATCATTACTTTTGGAGTGAATTCTGGAAAAGGAAGCATTTTGGACGTTTTTGGAGCATAAAAGTGAAGAAAACGGCAAAGTCTTAATTTTCCTTGCTGGGAACAGTACCTGACGGTGTCAAGAGTCTTCAAGTGACAGCGTCAAGAGTAATACAAGAGGTGGAAGTGGATAAAGTCCGTGACAATCCAGAAGAGTTTTACACTAAGGACATGACGGCGTCACCATAGGCCGTCATGGTCCAAATGTTAGTGACGGCCCAGAGTAATATTGCACATGACGGCGTCAAAACTGGATCTAGGCAATCCGATTTCATTATGGGCGGCGAGTTGACAGCGTCAGAATTTCCTTCTTGACGCCGTCACCCTGTAAAATCTATATATAGTTTTGAAATTTTCATTCATTAAAGAGGAACAAGTAGGGTATACCTTTGGAGAGAAACCCTAGTACGAATATTACAACTTTTTCAAGGGTTTTTACCCTTTGAAACCTTTCATGTTCAATTGAGATAAGTACTCTTTCAATTCATTCAATATGTCTATATGTTGTTAGAATATATCTTACACTTGTCTTGAATTTAACATGCTTGGCTAGATCTCTTGTGTATTTGCTTAGATGTAGTGAAACCTAGATGTTAATTATGGGTTGATTGTTTGTTTATAGTTGTTATGGATGATTGTATTCGATGTTAGGCTTAAGAAAACAGGCAGACTTCCATTGGTGACATGCTTGAACGTCTTAAGAAACATTATCAGAGGTGTACTATGATTTTTGGTTGTTGATGAGTGCTTATTCACACATCATTTTTAGGCCTTAATGCAGACCTAAAATACCAAATACTAACCAAAAATGCCAAGAGAACGTATGTTTTTGTATTTGTGTATGTGCAAGTACGGATATGTGAAAAATGAACCAAAACAAAGCAAAACCGACAAAAACGAGCACGAGATTGGAAAAAGGTCAAAATCCGGAGCCGGGGAAACTTAATTATCAAAGAAAACTCAACATGTCAAAGGAAGTCCTCAGAAATTCAAAATTAGTCCTTGGACAAAGTTTTGAAAATTTGACAAGATTAGTCCCTCAACTTTCAGAGTTTGGCATAAATAGTCCCTCAAGATAAATTTGAAGAAATATCAACTCAGGTCCTCCAAGTATTCAAGACTTTTCAAATATGGCCCTTGGATAGCAAATTCAATGATTGGCAAAAAGGTCCCTCATGATTGCAGAAGTTACAAGAATGGTCCTTGAATATTTAAGCTTAAACTAAACCGGATCACCCCTTATTATTAACCCACTATAAATGATCCAATCCTAAATCCACTAACTCCTAAATACCCCATTTCTTGGCCCATAACAAACAAAAGCCCACCATCTTTATTTTATTACCCGGTCCACCCTTTTACCACACCCGGTCAAACCCATGCAGTCAACTGAATAATAAAAATATCCCAAACCAAAATTACCGCCCCCCAAATCATACCCCAACCCAGAAACCATTTACTGTTCATGAACCCTAATTACCCCTCTTTCAATTTTACCTCGTACCTCAATAATTAACCAATCATATAAGGACTGTCACGTGTCAGAGGGGTCAGAAACACAACCCACACGGAATGCCACGCTGGCAATCCGTGTGAGGGCACATGATCCAAGGGTGTGGATTAAATTATGAATGATATGAGATGATCAACGGTTATCAGGGACTCAAAAGAAGCACATGAGTGGAGGATTGATGACCTGGATATGCTAGAAGGATCCAAAGACCCCTCTCCTCAGGCTATAAATAGCACCTCTCTCACATCATGGAAGCTGTTAGATTTTAGGTTAAACTAGGAGTAGGATTAATTTAGGAGTAGCTTTAGTTATTTGTAATTTCTACTTTCATAATTGTACTCAACCTTCAGTTTTAATATAATTTTAATTTTCATTATTTACTTCCTTGCAATTTAATTTTCTAAAATTCTATTCTGTTTAGTGTTTACAATTTTTAAATTACTGTTTTATTGAGATAATTCAAAGATATTGTAGTGAGTTGTTTGGTAATTTTCTGTTTCAAATCATTTCAAGCATTTGGTCAACTGAGGTCAAACTCAGTTTATTGGAATAAGCACTAGCTTATTGTGGAGTAAGAGACAGCCATAAGGATCACTTGGCCTGTCTAAAAGATAGGCAAGCTTAATGAATCCCCCTCTGTTAAGCTGAGGGGGAATTTGATTTGTAAGTTTTCATTATTTCCATTTAAATTTTCATCAAGTAGTTTATAGTAGTATTAGTTCTGTTTTGGTTTGCTTATTTCTGTTAAATAATTGAATTCAATACTCATACTAGTTTTTACATTAGTTTAGATTAGTTTATTTTCATTTGGTTTTAATTGTTGATTGTTATCTGTCATCTAGTGCTATTCTGCTTCTGTTTTGAATTTGATGCTCTTATTATGTTATTAGTGTTTCAGTAGCTTAATAATTGTTCATTTAATCAGTTTTAAGTTTTAAATTTAGTAGTAGTAGCTTATATATCACAGTTGAGTGTTTTCTCAAATCGGTTTAGGTATAAAGGGGTGTTTGGTTTAAGTTTTGATTGCAGAATTTTGATTGGTTTATTGTTGTATTTGCTGCACAGTTAAGTTACCTAAGGCTTAGTTAAGTTAGATATAGCATAAAATAGGTAAGCTTTATAGCAAAAAGTCCAAGTTAACTTGTTTCCGAAATATGTGCTCAATTAGTGTTTATATAAACCTAAGATTTTGCATACTGTTAGATTTAAGGTATATCTTGGTGAATCATCTCATGAAGTAGCTTAATATAACAATTTAAATAAGTTGTGAGCTGATAAAACTCAGAATAGTCAACTTACGATTGTCATTTTTTAGGGGTGTACCTGGTTTATGTGCACCTGTTCTTAGGGGTATTTAGAGCATCATTAGGTTTAGATTAGGGCTTGAATTTGTTTTTAAGGTTAGTTTACCTAGCAAAGTTTACAGTTAATAATTTCTGAGCATAACTAACAACAATTACTAGGTAAATGTGATCCACCAAATCTGTCCCAATTCTGTTCTTAATCAATACAGTTGCTACAGTAGCTTATTCTAGGATTAATTTAGAGGTTCATTTAGGTGTTAGGCTTAGTGATTTTTGGTTTTCTAGGTACTCAGTAGGTCTGTGAATCATTTGCCCCATTAGCTCTTTAGTACTCAGCTTATTAAACTGCTTATCTTGCCTGTTAATTTGTGTTAATCAAGCCTAGCTTCTGATTTCAAAATAGGCCTGCATTTGTGTCCAATTGATTCATAAGCTGAGTTTGTTGGTCATTTGACTTTCACTGTACCCCTAGTTACTATTTCCATTTGGCCTTTGCATTTTACCTCATTTGAGTGCTTATTTTGCTTATTCCATTTTTAGTGCTTATTTACCTGTTTGAGTCTTATCTATGTTTCTGAGTATATTTTGGTCCATATTCTGTCTATCTGAGCTTGTTTGAGTTATAATATCAATTGTTCAAAGTCTGGTCAAACCTGGTCAAAGGAGTGCTTATAAATAAGCACTCCAATTAAGCAGTTTTAAGCTAAATAGCAATTCCAGAGCTTATTTTCCAAGTTTTAAATTTTTCTAAGGTTTAGAATATTATTTTAGATTTTCTGTAATTTTTTTAAATTTTTCTGAGTCCATTTACTATTTTTCTTATTTTATTTTCATTTTTAATCAATTTTAAATACTTTTTAATTACTAAAAAATAAAAATAAAAATCAGAAAAAGCTTAGAAAAATCCAAAAATATTTTTAAAATTTATTTTCATTTATTTTAGAATTTTAGAAATTAAATTTGCATTTTTCCCATTTATTTTGAATTTTATTTTAATTTTTAATTAGTTTAAATAGTTTTTAATTTCCAAAAATTACACAAAAAGCCAAAAAAAAAAATTAGTTTTTAGTTTTAAAATTACCTTTTAGTTAGTTTATAATTTTCAAAATTTATTTTTCATTTTTCTCACCTTATTTGCATTTTCTTTTAATTATTAATTATTTAATTAGTTTTTAATTCATAAAAAAATTAATAAAAAGTCAAAAAAATATTTTTCTTTTTCTCAAAATTTTCTTTTATCATTTTTAACTTTTGAAAATTATTTTCAAGTCCGTAGGAGTAGCGTAGCTTAAAATTCGCGTTTTATTTCGTACGTTAACGTTTTATTTACGTTTTCGATTCTACGTTACGTTTTTAGTTTCCTTATTTGATTTACGTGCTTAGTTGGATATTTGTGCTTCATTTACTATTTCATTAGTATAATCTCATTCAAATCACTTTTTACCACTTTCACGACACGTTTCACGATTCGGGAATTGAAAATTCCATTCACACCTTCGCTGGGACACGACTCGGGGAAATACTTTCCTAAGCATTTCTTCGGTAAAACAAACACTATACTAAAACGATTACAACAGTTGTATTTAATGCGTAGGAGAATTCTAATGATCCCATGTTAGGAGCTTTTAACGGCTCGACATAGGAGTGAAGTAGGATCCTATAGAGTTAGGGAATATTGTACACGGCCTTACGACTAGTATTAAGGAATACGACCCGTCATCCATGCAATTGTAACAAATTATCAACATGTAAAAGATATCTAGGGAGTAATGAAACCTAAGTAAACACAACTCTCCCTATTATTGTTCACACCACTACTTTAATTAGCTTTATTTTCATTTTTGTTATTTTATTTTGATTGCATCTTATTTATTGGGTTAGTTGATTAGCAACTAATTCCGCCCACTCTTCCAAAAACCGAGATTTTTACTTTCTTTATAAAAAACATAAAAATACAAAAAGAATCATCCCTCACCTCTAGACCTAGTTTTTAGACTTTCTAATCCTAGCGACACTATTCCTGAGTTGAACGATCAATCCCCCGGTACTTGTCACTATACTATACTACAACGATCAGGTACACTGCCTGGTGGGGGTTGTAAGCTTCTCGAGATCCCTCGAGAGGTAAAGCCTGGTGCGATTCCCACGTATCACTTCTATTCGCAGTTTGTATGTGTGCTCGGTATCAATCCAAGCCTACCAAAAAGCACTTGGAAGCAGTCATGAGAATATTTAGGTATCTTCAAGGGACCATTCACATGGGTCTTTGGTACCATAAAGACAATGCAATGGCTCTTACGGCTTACTCAGATGCTGACCATGCGGGGTGTCAAGATACTCGCAGAAGTACGTCAGGAGGTGCTCAATTTTTGGGTGAGAAACTTGTAAGCTGGTCATCTAAAAAGCAAATGTGCACATCGATATCATCCACAGATGCTGAATACATTGCCATGTCCTCGTGCTGTGCTCAAATCTTGTGGATGAGATCCCAACTATCAGATTATGGGTATGACTTCAATAAAATCCCAATGTATTGTGATAACAAAAGTGCCATTGCTTTGTGCTGCAACAATGTCCAGCATTCCAGAGCCAAGCATATTGACGTCCGTCATCACTTCATCAAAGAACAAGTTGAGAAAGGGATAGTGGAACTCTACTTTGTGAGGACAGAGTTTCAGCTGGCTGACATCTTTACTAAGGCTCTCTCTCTCGAGAAAGATTCCAGTTCATTCTTCCACGACTTGGGATGAAGAGCCTTACTTTAGAAACTCTTAAAAGTCTTCAGGAAGAGATTGAAGAGTGAAGGATCGATTTCGCATATCCTTTGTACATAGCTTAAAACAAAAAGAAAATAGAAAAATATAAAAATATAAAAACCATAAAAAAAATCATTAAAAATCCAAAAATATTCTTCTCACGACATGTCTCTTGTGTAATCAATATTATGTACGTTTCTAGAAATGTCATTCAATAATGACACAGAATCATACATATGCTTGAGCAAGAGTTTTTCTTTTTCAAATAATGTTTTTCTAAAACATGTCGTTTCTTAAAACATTCTTCAAAAAAATGGCTTGCAGTCATTTCAGGCTGTAACCCGGACTTAAAATAATGGCTTGCTATTACTTCAAATAGCAACCCGTTTTTTTCAAAATAAGGAATACACGTCGCCAAAAGGATGGTTGTACCTAGCAAAGGGTGCCGTTCATCCGAGCGTGAATTACTTTATATTCATACACGATGTATGCTTCAGTGCATCATCTCTTGTATAAGAATAGAAATCTTCTTTTTATCGCCAATACTTTTCCTTCTCTGATTTTTCAGGAAAGTATTTGTGCAAAACTTAGTGGTACCATGAAATTTTGCTTGGAAATCAATCTGAACTCAAATTTTCATAAAAATTATCACTCAATCAATGACATTACTTTCTTTTCATTTTAACATGGGTCATTGATTGAGGGGGAGAGTGATTTCAAAAATTTTATGAATCATCAAAATTCGCCACTTTGTACATATCAAGCAGTTTTCAAATTTGTGATGGTTATGTGTCTATACATGAATTTTTCATGAGTTTCTCGTTGAACTCCAAATCATTTATAAACTCATCAGTTCTGATACATAACCGTTCCCCTCATAGATTGAGGGGGAGCTCAAAAAATTGTTCCTATTATCAGACAAAGCTTAACCTGACCACATTTTCTCCCAAAAACGTTTTTTAACTTATTTAAATCAATTGAGATCCAAAATCTCAAAAGGTTTGATATTTTTGATCGGGGGAGAGAATGTGATTTAAATATGAAATCTGATAAAATGTGATCTTTTGGACTCAATAATAGGCTCCCTCATATGTGATAAACGCTTTCGTAATACCAATGCACATATTAAGGGGGAGCAAAAGGCGTTTGTGGAAAATTACCAAAGACCGGCCATTTACTTTAATGCACGGAGTTATAAGGATGGTTAAGGTTAGGTATGAGTTCCCATGATCCACCAGAACCGGAAGGATCTTCCCAGGGACAATCCTCTAGATAGATTAGAAGTCCTTAGGAATGATTGAAAAAAAAAAGGAGAAAAGTGAGAAAGGGAAGAGTGCCGACTGAGATAGAGCTAGGACTGGAACAAACCCAACAAGGTTCTAGTGATGAAGTCTCGGTAAGCACTGAAGGGATTGAAGAATGAAAAAGAAATGAAATGAGAAAGGGTGAAAAGAAATAGCCCTCCATATATTCAACCTTAGAGCAGAAACCGGGTTCAATTCATAAGCTACTGGCGGTTACTAAGGTAACACCGGTATTGAAGACAAGACGTCATGGACCCAGTGACGCACTACACTAAACTTCCCAACCACTCAAGTTCTCTTAAAAGAGCTTGTTTCATTCTCACGAGGAACCCTGTGCAATGTATCGACCGCTCATTGCGAGCTATGTTGATACCTAAAACATGAGACACCTCCTCTGTCTCTAGGAGCGGATCAAAACGCACTAATGAGTCTAGAGCCAAAGAGATCATCCATAAATCTCACTAGGACACACTTCCAATATGCTTACTGTTTCACACAATGTGGAAAGTAATATAAAATATTTAGAGTCCTACGCATTATCCTTGTGATATTGCCAGAACATCCTAGTGATAAGCAAATATTCACAATGACGATGGAAATCCTTCTAGAGTGAACATCTTTCAAGCTCTTGGTAGGTGATATGTGAGATCCATCTTGGATCAATGATCAAGTGACAACTAGAAAGCAACGATGGGGCGATTCAAAATTGAATCAAACTTGTTCCAGGAAATGGATTGACGGATACTTTTGTGAAAACCTCTTAATGTGCTCACAAACAAATTTTTGAGCACATTGAGTGTGTATAACCTTTAAAAAAAAGTATTTTTGATGGAAATTTGATTCAAAGTATAAAACTCTCATCGTGTCTCAAAAATGTTTATTACATGACACGCGAGTGATTTCTATAAATCAATTTCTCATCAATCAGTGAATATCAATTCACCGATTCACTCTATCGTGTTGTCTGCTTTGAGACGTTCCGGTATGAGAACATGCTTATTATGAAGATTCCAAAGTGGATTCTTTGGAAGATTCATTACTACAACCTGGAAATTCCTGTCAAAGAGAGTCTTCTTTTACAAGAAACTCTACCTGATCACAGGTCGGTTTTCACAGAACCGGAGGGTAGTCTGTCCTCGCAGAACGAATGACAAAGCCATATTTGTTCTCTATCTTTATTGCTAACTGTTTTATTTCAGGAACATATAAAGATGGTGATGGTGATACCCAACTCCAGTTGAATCGTGTCATTCCATACCTCATGCTCACACTGCCTACTCATTCTAAATGAAGATCATATCTGTTTAGAGACTTGCAACAATGAATGTTAAAGAAACTAACAATAACGCCTCCGCAACTCTAATGAAAAGTCTCATAATATAGAAGAGTGTGAGCATGACGGTCCAAAATTCACTACATCACATGAAGGCAATACGAGTAAGGATGAGCTTGGAGATTTACGGTGGCTGATGATCTCAAAGAAAGCTCAAAGATCACACTTATGCTTAAGGAACCACAAATCACAAGATCATTGCTTGATGTACAAAGTGAGATCAAAAGTGAAGAATCAAAACCTACGAGCTACAAGTTCTAAAGAATGCTTGAAGATAAAGATCATAAGTTTCAAAGGTGGCCTCGCTTAGGGGGAGATTGTTAGGAATACAATTATTTCTATAAAAGACTCGGTCACCTAAATGATGTAATAGCATTAAGTTAGCTCGTATTTAATTTTTTATGTAGTTAGTATTAGTTTAAGTAACACCATGAAAGAAGGACAGGTCTTTACCTACTGTATGCCTGATCCACAGCCTGGTAGAGGGCGTATTATTTGTAAGTATAAATACCCCTCTTCCACCAAGGGAGAGGGTTGGACCTTTTCATTCTAAGTAATCTAATCTTTCTTGTTTTCTCTCATTCTCTAAAGGTTCCCACTTTTCTTTCTACTCTAATAATTCATACGCCACATACCACTATGGTATACATATTTGGAACTTAGTGTTTATCCTACAATTTTGCAGGGAAGTTAATATTAATGCCAAAAGATTTAAAGGAAAAATCACGTTTCAAAGTGGAAGCGACATTATCACTTTTATGATGCCTCGCACTCACCCAAGTTTTAAACATGCCACTAACAAGTGTTGCTACAAATTTTCACCATTTCTTTATGTAGATGACAAAGACGACCAGAATGGGATCAAGTATCCATATCAAAAGATGAAGGGATTCTACGTAGGAGTTTTGAAATTAGGACCTGAATATGTCCATGATGATTTGATTAGTAAGTATATCATGAAATGGCATTTGGGAGTTAATGATACAAAATAGAAGCTGAACGTGAGTCTAACTTGAAGACTCTGGAATAAAGAAAAGTGCTTACCGGGAGACAACCCGGATTTATCTTTATTTTTTTTGCTGTCGAGTCTGTCAGACCTGTAGCAGATGTAGCGCATCTCCATCAATAGATGCGGCGTATCTACTGCACAGGTCATATCTGTTTTTACTTTTTTCTGCATTTTATTTTCTGAACTATAAACCTTCTGTCAGTTTATGTAATGCGGCGCATCTCCAGTTAAGGATGCGACGCATCTAATCTTTATGACCCGTACCAATTCAAGGCTCGATACGGCGCATCTTCTTCCATAAGATGTGGCGCATCGACTGACCTGATGATTTACTGTTTTATTTTTATTTTTATTTTTTTCTAACCGCTAATGAATTTTGTACAAGTATCGATCTTCTTAAACTTAGGTATATAATTGATGGTATTTATATTTGTCTACACTTTCTGTGGATACAAGAATCATGAAAAGCCGAATGCCTAACATCCACAGAAATTATTGCTCGCAAACGCATAATGGAGGATCAAACAGAGCAAATATCAGAGGAGTTTTTCAAGTTCTAATTCTTTTTAAATTCATGTTTTTAATTTCAATAAACAATGGGGACGTTGTTTAACTTAAATGGGGGGATGGAGAATTAGAATACTTACTTGTCCTTATTTTTCAAGAATATGCTTTAGTCTGCGCTTAAAATATCAAAATTAAAAAAAAAAAAAAAAATAGCATGTTTTTGTTTAATCTAAGTTGCATAGCTGCACACAATACTTTATTTTCTAAAATTATGATTTGAGTTTATCAAAATTCATAAATCTATGAGTGTGCCGGTGACTTGTATACTTTAAAACTTGACTTGTATACTATTCGAGACCACCATAATGAGTATAATTTTTATAATTGGAGTGACTTGTCTAAATTGGTAAAATTCTAGGATTACACCTAAAAAGCCTTTATATGTCATGTACGATTAACTAACTACACTGGTAAGTTAACCCCCGTATAAACCCTTTGTTTACTCTCATTTTTAGAGTAAGATACCCCTAGAAAAACCCGTAAAGCCATTTCTTTAGGTTTTATACACCTTGTTATTATGTTTTTCGTTATACCTTACACCTTAGCCTACCATGTAGATTTGAGTCCGTGGTTAGTTGCTTAGGCAAAGTGTGTTTCCTTGCGTTACCTGTGTTCGTGTGCGTAAATTCATTATCTTTGGTTAGGTCGGGAAATTGCACAATGCAATTGGAGTGAAAGTACATATTGTATACTTTTAGTCAGTTTTTCGTGTGTTCACTACTTTCACTATTACGTTATGTCTGAAAGTCTGAAAAGTAAAGAAAAATTATCCAGAATTATTGTGATGGTAATGTGGTGAAATTTTACACCATTAGTTATTTTATGTTTATGACAAAAAAATCGAAAAAATGAAAAAAGAAAAATAAAAAAGAAGTTGGAAGTTTGTTTTAATCCAACATTGTAAAGTTTTGTACTTAGTGGTTGATATTGCCACTATTGTTGTATTATATTTATGGATTGAAAGAGAGTTGGCCGTTATGGGAACGCCAACTAAGGATTGTTTATTCTTTGTTTAAGATTTTATTGAGTATAATTCGTGTCTACCTAAAGCGTGAATTACAAAAGAGTCAAAGCGTGAGTTATTCAATGATATGAGTCTTATTCATGGGATGTTAAGGAAGTATTCTAACCACATTTAGGACTTAATCTATTTGTTTCTTATTATGTATTTACTTAGGAATTAATATATTTGTTTCTTATTATGTATTTTTTATTTTACACCAATTTATATCCTAAATGTTATCCATACCCAACCGTATTGTTATATTCGTTGTTAGCTTTCGAGCATCCGGATATGATGATTGCCAAGTAAGAATATTAAATGTATGAATAAGGTAGTGACCATCCGAGTATTAGATTAACTGACTAACGCGCCAGCGATCTGGTGTGTGAATTGGTGACCATCCAAGTTTTAGATTGATTAAATGATGCGCCAGCGATCTGGTGTGAAACTTGGTGACCATACATTATAAAAATAACGTGACAGCGATCCAAGGAACACATTAGTGACCATCCATCATTTGAAAGGTCAAGGACTCGCGCTAGCGATCCATGAAGTATACTAATGACCATCCGTTAGTTGAAGCATCAAGTACTTGCGCTAGCGATCTACTAAGTTTATGCAGGAGATGTTCAAGCAAAGCTAGGTTTAACCCATGAACCAAAAAACCATTTTTACCGCTTTAGACTTGTTACTCCTTAGCTTTAGTGGGGGAGATGCGTATCCTTGTCAAGACACTATCTAGACAACATGCGGCGTATCTGCTAAATACTTCACCAAACACTATCCAAGACGTTAAAGGACATGCGCCGCATAAATAAACAAGTTACGCCGCATTTGAAGGCAGTGGAATATTCAAGAATATAATAATCTTGGACCCCACGTGAAGTTAAGTAGATGCACCGCATCTATCATCAAGATGCGCCGCATCGATCCTTCAGACAGAAGCTATAAATACCCCAAGACAGATACGAATTTGGTGTGCAACAAAACCCTAAGGAGACGAATCCATTCGAAGAAGCATCACAAGACACGCCTAAAACGAAGATCTTAGAGCCGTAAAAAGGTCCTGCATGTGTATAATTCATTAAGTAGTTTGTTTTATTGTATTAGTAAGCTTTAATCCATTAGGATTGATGGGCTTGTGACCACCATACTGCTCCCCTTAAAATTGCTTTCCCATCGATTAAAGTTTATATGATGTTTTTTTTGGTGACTTGTATTTGTTCATTGATAACCTTTGTGTTTAGTTGAGTCTTCTGGGCTACCATACCTGTTCCTCGCCTACTTAACTAGTGTCTAGAAGGTAGGATAAACATAAGTAATCATTAAGAGTTTACTCACCGATATTTAAAATCCAACTAGATAGATTATATTACGATACTCATCATATAAAACTAGCAATAAAACAAGTGACAAGCTACTTAACCATAGGTCAGGTCTTTTACACGTTTCTATTATCTATCTGTGTACTTGATTGCTCTTTACTGATTTGTTGTAAAACCCAAAATATTTGAACCATAAATTTTGCTCTATTTTGAATTTTATCCGAAATACGATTAAAAATTAAATGACATTGTAAACTTTACCTTATAATAATAATACATTATATGAATAAAATCTTAAACGAAACTAACTAATTCCTATCCTAGTCCTACATTAAACGACACACACATATTTATTTGCTACTCTTCACACATTTTCTTCTACATAATTTTGTCAAGATAAGGACCAAATTAACACATGAATATATTCCCTCATATCAAAGTTCTATACGAAACTACATTTAGCTAAAGTACAAACCAAACGATCTCATCCATCCATTCCCCTTTCATCCAACGGTGTATATTAATTACACAAAAAAAATGGAGGGGCATTTTTGTCCATTTAAAACACACACTTATTTCCCACCCCACACACACTTTCCCCATTTCAAACACACACACTAATAACCCGTTTTACACACACACACACCCTCATTTCCCCTAATTCAAACCGTAACCCTAAATCGTTAATCCGCCGTTAATCCGCCATTAATCCGCTGTTATATCTACCCTAAATCGTTATTCATCCATTTAAATGGACCTACGTGGTGAAATAGCGCAATCTAAAGATCGTTTGTTGTCAGAATCCAGTGAGAATAAGCTTTTAAATGTCAAATACGGTATATTTTTGTCTCATTTTTTTTAAATCAATCATTATTTTGAATTTTTGTTATTGATTAGGTTATTTTTTGAATTTATTAGCTTATTTTGTGGTTTTATTAGCTTATTTTGTTACTGAATGAGCGTTTGGGTTAGTTTATGTTAGCGAGTAGATTAGATTTTAGGATTAGTTATTTTTTTTTTTTTTGATGTAATGACTGTTTAGGATTAGCTTATTTTTGCTTATTTTTTGGTTTGTGATAAGCATAAGAAGATAAGCAAATGGGATTTTGCTTATCACTGAATAATCCTATAGGATTATCAGTGAATCCCATGGGATTCACATAGAATTAGTGTTTAAGAAAAATCAGTGTGTTTTTTATCAGGAGACAAATATCAGTGTGTTTAAGAATAATCCTATTGGATTATCACTGAATCCCATGGGATTCACATATAATGAGTGTTTGTATTAGCTTTTAGGAATCAGATTTATAGTTGCGTAGTTTTCTGTTTTATTTGTTAGTTTTAGGTCTTTGTGATTAATTAGATTTTTCTGTTGTTAGTTGCTTATAACTAATATTTGTCTCAAAACTAATATTACTTTTTTCATCTTATAATTTATGTAGGTAAAATATTGAACCCAACACCGTTGTCTAGGTTTAATCCGTTTGATGATTTGGCAAAGAAAACATCACCGGTGAAGCCTCGGTTCAATCCGTTTGATGTGTTGAAAAACAAATCGCCGTCAAAGAAAAAACCAACTGGTCATGTTAGTAAGGCTACCAAACCAACAGAGTTTGAGGTGAATGTTCAGGGGAAGGCAAGTGTTGATCAGGGAAAGGAGACTAGTGCTGTTATTTCTGCAGTTGTTGCTGATTTGGTTAAGGAGAATGATATGGAGACGGAGAAGAAGTTGTTGAGTGAGAAGGAGACAGAGACTGAGACTGAGATGGAGAAGGAGAGTGAGAAGGAGAAGGAGAGTGAGAAGGAGGATGTTATTGAGAAGGAGAAATAGAGTGAGAATGAGGAGAGTGGGAAGTTGGTTACATATAAATCAAAGGGTAAGAAGTCGACTGTTGTTAAGGATAAGTCAACGGACAAGGGTTCTGTTGTTCTTGTTGATAAGAAGCTTAAGCTGAATATTAAGGTGACGAAGCCAATTAAGACCACTCCGAAGTCCTCGGAGAAGAAGTCTGCTAAAGTAATATCGGAAGCTCCTGTTTTTAGATCCAAGAAGCCGGTTCAGGAGGAAACTCAAAAGAAACGGAAATTAGGATTAGCAAAAGTCGATGAGAGTTCAAAGAAACAAAAGCTCAAGGTTCCAAAAGGTATATATATATGTCTTTTTTTGTTTGATTGAATTCAGTATGCATATTTATTTAAGCTTATATAGCTTTTTTAGTTTCTCCTAGTTTAGTTTTTTCCTTCATTACTAGTCCCAAATCCATGAAAATTGTTTTTATTTGATCTCTATTGCTTTAAGTTTTTCTGTTTGAGTAATTTAACTAAT
Organism: Artemisia argyi; assembly: GCA_030686995.1. Classification (NCBI taxonomy): domain Eukaryota; kingdom Viridiplantae; phylum Streptophyta; class Magnoliopsida; order Asterales; family Asteraceae; genus Artemisia; species Artemisia argyi. Next base: position 25,315,697 of record CM060696.1, read on the forward strand.
TTAATATTATCTTAAAAGTTATGGGATTGACAGTGATTCCCAGTGAATCCCATGGGATTCACTTGGAATTCATATACAGTTGAATACAAATAAAGTTGGGAATCACTTTTAGGATATGTGAGGCAATGATTTCATTTACGTGGCTATATGAGGTCATTTTACTTGTATATACTTATATAATTAGGAACACATATGGTTCTTTCTGTTTTTGTCTTATTATGTTTATTGCACATATGCAACATATAACCTGTTTGGGGATATTGTGTTTGGGATTGCGTTATCAAACCTGCTAGTGTTACGATTTGTCGATTTGTGAGTGTGATAACTAGGTGTTGCTTTGAAACAGCTTATCAGATAAGCAATATCAAAAGCAATCCCATAGACCCTTTAAAACATTATTGCAGCTTTAAAAAGAATATCTAGACACTATCTCCTACAGCCTTGTTCTATGTTTGGTAGCAATACTCTAGAGTCTGCACTGCACTGCAAACTTTAGTTAGCGAGTGTTTGGCATTGCGATCATATAGTACTTATGTGGCTATTTTGTTTTTAAATTGCGAGTAACGGTTATTAGTGTTTGGGTATAGTAAATATGATTGGTCATAAAGTCATTTTAGAATAGCTGTAATGAGGTTGATTTTGATCATGTGACTATATATTAAGAATTTATCAACTGCTAAGGGTGTGTTTAGGATTGCTAATCTATGTACTGCATTCTGATATAAGCATTCTGATCACAGTGAATCCCATGGGATTAATAATGAATCTTCTTGTTGTCAAGTGTTTTATATTATGTTGTGATCAAGTTTTTTTTTTTTTTTTTTTTTTTTTTTTTTTTTTTTTGAATGTAGATGCCGATGAAAAGAAGCTATCAAAGAGTACTGTTGTTTCAAAGAGGAAGAGGGGCGATTCAGATATTATACCTGATGATATGGGCAAGAAGAAGTTGAAAGGGAAGGCTTCGATGAAGATTCAGAAGGACGATTCTCCTAAAGATGATATACCTGATGGTGTTATGAAGCAGCTTTTGAAGAATATGCTGAAGAATGCTTCTGTTAAAGAATTTGTCAAAGAATAATACGTGGAGAATCAGCTGATGTCCAAGAATAAAGGTAAGAAGAAAGAAAAAAAGTTGGCTGCTGATGACATACGACATCAGGAGTATCTTTCAGAATTGCCGATTCTTCAAGCTAGGACAGCACCTACTGCCCTTTACACCGCTATCCATGGCATCAAACACATTAATCTTGAGAAGTTTCTGACAGAGATTGGTTTTAGTTCTTTCTTCAAGTTTGCCATAGACTACATACCTTCAAGGTTAGGAAGGTATGTGGTTAAGAATTTTGATGAAAAGACTTGTCGTTTGAACTTAGAAGGTGAAAAGTTGATTGAGGCCACGGTTTCGAAAGTTCATGATTTGTTTGGCATTCCAATTGGAGGTGTGCCTTTATTATCTTTAGATACGAGGCATATTGGAGATGATTTTGAGGCTGTTTGGAAACGCCAGTTTGATAAGATTGCTAAGAAAGTCAGGGTGAACGATATTGCATTGAAGTTGATTGCGTCCAAGGAAGTTGACTTCCTTTTTAAAATCAACTTTCTCACTCTTTTTACAAACACGATGGGTATATGTGCTGGGTTGAAGGGGGAGATTAATTTAGATGTTGTGAGGCGTGTTCGGGAATATACTGATATTCCCGGGATTGATTGGTGTGAGTATATTTTTCACTGCCTTAAGACTAGTAAAGCTCCGAAAAAACAAAACAAATACACTGGTCCATATACCTTGCTTGCTGTAAGTTTTATAATATATTAAGTTTTAAATTGTTTTCATGTTTTTGTGACATATTTAGTTTCTTACACATTTCTTGTTCGTTATTCTTTGTTTTCAGCTCTTGTATTTAGATTCAATCAATTACAAGAAGCTTTCTGTCGTCCGGACACGTCCGGTGATAAAACAATGGTCGTCATTTTTTATGGCACAGAGGCAGGATATGGAACTCAAGGAAGAATGTATTGGTAATTCAGATCTTTATGACGAATTCGAGCTTCTAGAGACGGAGGGATTTGTTGCTGGTGGTTCTTCTGATTCTTCATTCAAAGAGGTTCGTTTAATTCTTTTAGTGTGAACATCTTTAGGATCACATGGGATTGACAGTCAATCCCATGGGATTGACAGTCAATCCCATGGGATTCACTGTCAATCCCATGGGATTCACTGTCAATCCCATGGGATTGACAGTTAATCCCATGAGATTCACTGTCAATCCCATGGGATTCACAGTTTCATTATAAGGTGTGTTTGGCTCAGTTGACTTCTGTGGACAAAAGTGTGTTTAGGATTATTAGCTTTTTGATAACTTTTCTTGTTGGGTTCTAGCTTAAATTTAAACTTAAACTTTCCCCATTAGGCCTGATTTTACTGAGTTGGTTGTTAATCCCATGGGATCAACTAGGTAATCCCATGGGATTCACAGTGCATCCCATGGGATTCAATGTGCTTATCTCATTATGAATATTCCTATTTGTTTTTTCTTCAAGAATTGCTTAACAATCTTGAAGAAAAGTAATCTGTTTTAAGCAATGAAAGAATTGGTGTTGAAGAACTTTTGGCAAAAGCCGGTGTAGAATTTCCTAGTGATTTAAAGCTCATTGAACTACATCAAAGGTATGTTCAGATTCTCAAGCTTCCAGTCTCATTAAATGGTGAAGATCTTGATCGAGCTGATGATAATGGAGGTGATAATGGAGATGATGATACTGTGAATAATAAGCGCCTATCTGGTACCGATCCCTAATTCCGATAGCCTGTTGTAGTTCCCTTTTGTACTTGAAACCGTCGAATTTATGTAATAACTTTGTTAAATTTGTTAAATTTAGAATTGTTGTAGTTCCCTTTTATTTAATATCTTTCCGACATTGGTTAATTTATGTATGAATTTCTTTATTGAATCCTATGGGATTTATCTGTGAATCCCATAGGATTCATCTGTTAATTCCATGTGATTCATTTGTCAATCCCATAAGTTTTGTTGTCTAATGTTCAAAGTGTAAATCCCATAAGCTTTGTTTTAGTTATTTCAACAATGGTTGATCCACCTCAAATACAAGAAGGAAGTGATGATGGTAATGGGGATGATAAAGATGCCGAGAAGCGAGATGATGCAGTTCCCGAAAAGCAAGTTGCTGAACCTTTCTCTTTAACGCAATGGATCAAAAACCATTTAGAGTTGATTGAAGAGTGGTTTAATTGTGTAGCTGCAGAGTTCTATTATGTAATATTCTTGCACAATAATTCTTTACTTATTATTTCCTCAAATTTATTTATTTTTAATTAAATATTTTTATTTTATTCAGCTAAAGTTGGTCGCTGAAGGTACTATGGAGCCAATGGGTGATGTGAATCCAAGTGCCATTACTCCTCAAAATATGGCTACTCGTGCTTCCAATGTAAGTTTGAGTCCTGAAAAGCGTTTGGTGAAACCGTCTTCCTATTTATTATCTCCATATATGAACAAGAAAACAAAGGTTCAACTTAAAATAACTAGGCCGGAGTTCGTTCTTGGGAAAAGTGTTTTCACGATGCAGGGCGAAAAGATGTAAGTTTATGTGTTTTTTATATAAGTTTCATAGTATGTTATCTGATTCAATGTGAGGGATTGACAGTGAATCCGATGGGATTCACATACAATCCCATGGGATTCACAGTGAATCCCATGGGATTCACATTTAATCCAATGGGATTTACAATTAGTTATATGATATGATTCTTCAATGATTTTCTTTCTTATATAGTGAACAAGTTTTTGATTTTTTTCATATATAGTGAACGAATTTTTGAAACACGTTCTGGAGAGCCATATTCAGTGCGTTTGAATATGGAGATATTAGCACACGATTTGGAGGTTGATACTAATGTAATTGATTGTTTAGCTGCAATTCTGAATCATGAAAATCATTCTAGAGAAGTTGGTTGTCCATCGCGACACTTTTTCCCAATATTGTAAGTAATTGTTTTTTTATTTGCTTAGTAAACTGTTTTAAATAAACTGCTTATCTGACTTACCAAACACCCCCCAAATCAATTCATATCGTAACATCATATTGTAAAATCGCATATACAGCCGATAACTATGTTTGATGGAACATTGGAGTCTGAGGATGAAAAAATTGAAGAATTTGAAAAAGAATTTTCGGCTCAGTTTAAAGATGATGTTGGTGGCATAGCTCTCAAAGGCATTGAATTGGTAAAATTATATTTTTTTGTTTTAAATTTTTATTTTTGTTTTTACTTTTTGTCATTTTTATTATGTTTTTTGGTTTTGTTTAAACAGGCTTTTTTTCCTATTCGCAAATCGGGCCATTTCTTTGTCGTTGTCTTCAGCTTTACTAAAAGGATTACAACAATGACGATACTGGATAACAGTAATTGTGGAGCAACGTATGAGGAAAAGTATGAAGATACATGTGAACTTCTTGTAAGTACTTTCTTTTCTGTTGTAAAGTAATTCACAGATCCTTTCTTGCCAAAAAAGAATAGTGTTGCTATTGTGTCAATCCCATGTGATTCATTCTGAATCCTATTGGATTGACACAGATCACATGTTACTTTTTTGATTAATTCACAAATCATTCTGAATTCCATGTCAATCCCATGGGATTGACACATATGCAAAATTTTACTTTTATGATGAATCCCTTGGGATTCATACAGAACTACATGAGATACTAGATGAATCTGTGATTTTCTCATAATTATAGTTATTTATGCTCTCTTTTTTTTAATGATTTTTGTAGAAAACGTTATTTGCCCGTCATCTAGAGTTGTATGGTTACAATAAACATGCTAACATTCGTAAAGTCAAGCCAAGAATCGCAAGCCTCAAGTGGAAGACCAAGAACAACTTCAAGGATTGTGGTGTTTTCGCTATGTTACATATGGATAATTACATCGGTGAAGTTCCTGAAAAATGGGATTGTGGTTTGGTTGCTGAGTCTAAAGAGCAGTCTGACCAATTGAGGAGATTGAGATTCAAGTTTGCCACCAAGATATTGTTACACGAGATTAATGTTCAGGCGGGTAAGATGTATGAATTAGTATTGGAGTTTGATAAACTTCCTCCTGGTGAAAAACTGTCTATAATTTTTTCAGCAATTAGGAATATGGATGTACGTGACTGCAAATTCTAGAAGTTCGTCTTTTGTTAATGTTAGGACAATAGCTAACATGCTGTCATCCATGACCGCAAATTCTAGAAGTTCGTCTTTTGTTAATGGTAGAACAATAACTGTTAAAGTAATTGGTTTACATAGATTTTCTTTTATGATATTATCAGATTTTTATGATATTTTTATATAGATTTTCTTGTGAATGGTTGAAATTTAAACGAAGTTATAAAATAATCCCATGGGATTCATTTGCTAATCCCATGGGATTCTTATAAATATTCAAGTAAAGAAGAAAAATAAAAAAGAAAAATAGCTAACAAAACCAGAATTTTCTTTGTAAATTATCTAAATAATCAAGTAAAGAAGAAAAAATAACCAACATAAAACCAGAATATAATAAGTTTGTTCAAGAAACTGTTGGTTTCGACTTTCGCCTTGAATTTGGGTTATGTTATTTCTGTTGAAGTAATTGGTTTAAACGAATTTCAATGAATCCCATGGGATTAGGGAAATAATCCCATGGGATTCATTTTCTATTTCCATGGGATTCTTATAAATATTCAATTAAAGAATAAAAATAACCAACAAATTCAGAAATTTCAATGATTTCTAGTTTAAACGAATTTCAATGAATCCCGTAGAATTAGGGAAATAATCCCATAGGATTCATTTGATAATCCCATGGGATTCATTTAATAATCCCATGGAATTCTTATAAATATTCAATTAAAAAAAATAACTCACAACTTTAGAAATTTCTTTTCAATTCATCTAAATATCCAATTAAAGAAGAAAATAACTAACAAATTCAGAAATTTCCTTTGCAAATCATCTAAATATTCAAGTAAAGAAGAAAAAAGAACTAACATAAAACCAGAATATAAAAGTTTGTTCAAGAAACTGTTGGTTTCGGCTTTCGCCTATTTGGGTTATCCGGACAAGTTGTTTTTGTGTGCAAGTTGGTCTTTATTACACAAAAGCCGCACTTCTTCTCTTGTTTAAGTGTTTTTTCTCTCTCACTCTTTCGCCTTTTATTGCGTTCCTTTTCTGTAATATTCCCTTTGTTGCCTACCCTTGTTGGATTGTTGACTATTCTTTCCTCAGGATTAGAAATTGCATAATGTTCACCAATCACATCTCCCGTTTTACTTGAAGGAGGATTTGGAACCTCAACCTCCACTTCTGTTTTCAAAGTCTTCAACTTTTCTACAAACTCACCCATCTTCTCTACATTATTACTTAACCTGAATAAGCAATCATCCACCACAGAAGTTGATTCGTTTGTAAGTCTTTCAACTTCTACATTTTTTTCCCATATCTGTTTCTTTTCCTTCTCAATTCAGGTGGTATTACATCCCTTGTCCAACGCCTCAAAATATACCGTTGTGGAATAACATTAATATCACAGTTCTTGAAGACAAAGAATATGTGTCGGCATATAAAACCATATCGAGCAAAATGTCTACAACTGCATACAACCGACCCATCTTCTATAGTATGCGGTACCTGTTTTAAACAAAAAATAAAAAAAAGAATTACTTTGAATTACCTTTTTCTTAAAATTCATACTGAAAACCATGGATTCCAAACTAATCCTATGGGATTCATTTCTCAATCCCATGGGATTTACATGTGTATATCATGTTTTTTATGCTGATAACATGAGTCACTGTAACAAATTCAGGGCCCGTTTGGCTTGTAGGTAGGTTTAGAATATGATTTGGATTTGGAAATAGTTTGAAAGAAAAGTATGAGAGAGAAAATAAATAATAGTATAAAATGTTGTTTGTTTTACAAAATATAAATAGGAATGGTTTAAAATTTTATATTATTATAACAGAAATGTGGTCTCCTCTCTTGAATTTTGTAGTGAGAAAAAAGTATTGTTTGTAAAAGGAAAAAATAAAATGTTGTTTGTTTAGAATTATTTAATAAAAACGTGGACCCCACTATAATAGAGTACATTTGATTTATAGTGGGAAAAAGGTAAAAACTGACAAATATATGGATGAATCTCACCCCTTCTCTTGACTTTTGTGGAAACCCTTATCTATCACTATCAAACACTATTTCAACACTTATATACCCAAAACAAACAATTTCTTTTTCTATCATTTCATTGTTTCCTACACCAAACAGCACCTCATTCTCAAAACTAATCCCATGGGATTCAATGTGAAAAATAATAAAATAATTACTTTTTTTTCAAAATTCATACTGAAAACCATAGATTTATAACTAATCCCATGGGATTCATGCTGAATAAAAAGCAACATACCGTATAGTCTATAAACTTTTTCTTCTCTTCACTTTTGTCTTCCTCTGCTTGTTCTTTAGCAACTTCCTTATTAGTTTTTCTATAAACCCACGGATTTTTGTCTCTTATCATGACAATCTCACAACCTTCTTCTATCTTTAAATCTTGAATCGTACAATTCCAGGATGCTTCATATATTTCCGTTTGAACTAGCAAAAATATCGTTCTAGTATACACTTTGCTGCATGACGTTCAATCTCTAATTGTGTCACACATTTTGCAGCCACGTCAAATGTTTTAAAGTCTAAATGTTCTTGCCTATAACGTTGTCTTTCCATTGCTGATTCATAAAACATCATAAAACTAACCAGTGTTGCTCCTGGGCTTGTGAAACTTTTGAAGAATGAGTTTTCACTCTCAGACCTTGATGTTGTTCTCATTAAACCAAACAATGGCGAGTTGATAAAATAAGCTGGAATCCACATTTCTCGTAGGTTAAACATTTTGGTCATCCATTTGTGATTTTGCAAACCAAACTCCTCAATCAACTTAGCCTATTTCTCTTCAAATTCCAACGGTTCCATGTACATATTCCAAACAATCTTCTTAAAACGCTTCTTGAAATCTGTTTCTACATATATCTCTTTACAAATCTGTTTTTGATAAAGATAGTTTTAGAATCATGTTATCAGCATAAATAAGATGATATACACATGTAAATCCATGGGATTTACAGATGAATCCCATGGGATTCATGTGGCAATCTCATGGGATTCATCAGGCAATCCCATGGGATTCATTAGGCAATCCCATGGGATTTTGTAACACCCCCAAAATTTGGTACATCGGAAGACTCAACAAGCTTTCGGGGTGCTACAGGGCTTGGCATCCATTCAAAGTCATAAAAGAACGAGATAAAGTAAACATAATAAAAATACAACCACGCGGGGTTTTAAAGTTTACATTTATCCCAAAATCATCCAAAGTCATGCCCAAAAGAAATAAATATAGGTCCACAATAGTTATCAGAGTTTTAGAAATATAAATCCATAACCGGTGCCAATGCCAAGCCTCCAATCCCAAGCATCCATAGAGCATCACTTAATTACCTGAGAAAACGTGCTAAAAGTCAGCTTTCGCTGGTGAGATCATAGGTTTAAATTCATAATTCGATGTAGTGGACATATACGCAAAACGCTTACTAGCTAGACTAGGCCTCAATCATCCAACCAAAATAATCCAACCGAATCAAATCAACCAAATCAAATCAAACCTATAGGTGCACGCTATAGCTCAAATCAATCCAATCAATAGCTTACCTAGCTCAAGTCTAGGCCTCGCTCTATAACCAATCTAATAGCTTACCTAGTTCGGGACTAGGCCTCGCTAAACAACCAAATGAATAGCTTACCTAGTTCGGGACTAGGCCTCGCTTAATCCTACCTAGTTCTATAAGCATAGCAAGTTTTGAAATAAATAAATAAAGCGATAATAGTCCACATAAAACATTTGCACGTTTCTCACCCCAAGTATTGAAAACAAAGTTCAAGAGTAAAAGTGGGGCTATGACTCACCTCAAGTCCAGAAAATCCTCAAAAGAAATCGATAGAAGAAAGACGTAAGCAACTCAAGCAACTCACGTAACGGCGACTACAGACTCGGCACTTTCTAACAATGTCAAACTCGTTCAGAAATCTTTTCCTCAAAATCAAATATTCCCATTCCCGAACGTATTCCGTTTTACTTTCCAAAGATTTCCATTTCTCGAATTAAATTCATATTAATTTGAAATTCGACATTTGGTATCCATATGGGTGAAGGGTCGACACAACTCAAACCAAAAGCCACAACGAACGAAATAATAAACCAACTATAGGTCTAATATTAGTCCAACATATTATTTAAATAATCATCGAAGCTTATCAAATCCGTCTAATATATCGTTCCAAAATTATACCCAACCTAAAGCACATAGCACAAAGAATTCTATTTGGTATATATCGTAGTCCTATAAATTCCCTATATATATCGTCGAATCGGCCAAATTCCACGAGATATATAGTAATTTATTACCCTAAAACATATACCACATCCTATGGGCGTCGTGGGATACGATGCCCATTAACGTAGTTACCATACATATCTATAGCTTCATCTAGAGTATTATAGTATTTTCCCTCTTTTGGTATAGGAACTCCTTCTACATGAGGCTCCCAATATACCGATCCGCCCGGTGTCTCAGTGTGTTCATATAAAGTTGGTCTTGGTGATTTCATAGAATCTGTATATAAAAAGCAGAATCTCAGGGATTAGGAAATCTACAAACTATGAATCCCATGGGATTCTTCATTAATCCAATGGGATTCACAATGAATCCCATGAGATTCCCAATAGTAAAATCATAATCTAAAATAAATGGATTGAATTCCCAATGGGATTTACTGAATCCCAAGGGATTCATACTAAATTTTGGTGATATTCATTGATGAATCCCATAGGATTCGTCTATTAATACCATAGGATTAATTGATAAATCCCATAGGATTTATTGATGAATCCCATAGGATTCATTCATTAATAATGAATCAAATGATTAAATGTGAATCCCATGGGATTAACTGTGAATCCCATGGGATTAACTGTGAATCCCATGGGATTTACACTTCTTCTATAACATCAAACAAAAAAATTAGATTATGAAGGGGATTTTACCATGAACTTCTTTTACAGTAGCATCTTCATCTTCATCTTCTGGTAAATCACCTTCTGTAACTAAATCATCTACTGGAACTTCGATTAAGGGATTTTCATCTATATCATTGATTATTGATGAATCCGACGTGTTTGTTGATGAATCTGGCAGTCTTGTTGATGAATCCGTCGGATTCATGGTGATTCCGGCGAAAGTTTTGATTCCGGCGAGGGTTTGTTGATGATTCCGGTGAGGTTTTGATGATTCCGGTGGTGTTGTAGATGAATCCGATGGTGTTGTTGATGAATCCGTCGAATTCATGTTGATTCCGACGAGATTGATAATTATTCCGGTGGTGTTGTTATGAATCTGGTGGTGTTGGTTTGGATGAGAGAGAACGTTAGGTGACAAATGAGATGGATCCGGATTTTTTTTTTTTTTTTTTTTTTTAATTATTGAGATAATTGATTTTACTATCTTACCCTTCTTTGTATTTTTTGTCTTCATCTAAGCCATTAGATGGAAGGTGAATAGATGGTTGATATTTGATTATTTATTTTTTTAAATACTAGTTATTTTGTATAGATCTCATCTCATTAGAAGATATGCATAATTATTCCTAACCTAAAATAGAAACATGACATCCTTTTATATTTGAGGAGTAATTCCCAGCCACTTCATTCTTTATTCACCCCATCTCTTTTAATACTTTGGACAACAAAAGGGATGACCATTCGCCTCATCATTCAGAGAAACAAGAAAATCACCAGCCACACTTTGTTTAATTTTTATATACAATTCGTCCCAAGTCAACCGCACCCTACTTTTATTAATTTAATCGGGTCCTAGGGAAATTAATAGAGGTTGCCATTTTGTTTTTCATTCGAAGATCACAGGACCAAAATGTTCAACATATATTTTTTTTGTGGCCTCGACAAATGTGCAAGAGATAAGGGATTAATTTCCTTTGGCTTTAATATAGTACGTAATAGCATGCTAGGTGTACCGAAAATGAAGATATAAGCAGCCTTGGTGATTCGTTGCATCTTGGAATTTTGGTGTGTTGATCGATTCGTGTGTGTTGTGTTATTGATCTCTTTTGTTTCGGCCTAGTAAAGGTACTCAAGATATCCCACTTGTCTTTCACTCTTTGTTATACGACCAATATATATGAACATAATAAGATCATAAAACATGGTGTATCTATTGTGTGTCGTGTGGGTTAAAATATGAATAAAATGCATGTGATAATAATATTTTGGTCGTCGTCGCGGTCTAAATTTTAATGTCGAGGGAACGGGGCCTAAAATGATCATTTTGAATTAAATTATAGTATAAACCTTAAAAGTAATTTTATTTGACATTTAATATTTAATTTTGATACTTTACATTTTAAACCCTAAACTTATAAATATTGATATTTTAAGACCCAAACTATTATATTGGTCATTTTTACCTTAAATATTATAAATTGTCTATTAAACCTTAGAGTATTAAATTAGAATTTTGGGAACATATCAAATATGGAAACTTACTAATTCGGGAAACTTACTGTTTTTGGGAAAATTACTATTTTTGGAAAGCTGCTATAAATAGAAAGTTACTAAAAATAGAAAGCCGACTAAAACGAGCAATATAATTTAAAACGAGTTATTAATAATTAGCCGATCATTAATTTGTGTAGATACGTGGAAGAAGGAGTGACTTCCTATTCGTATGTTATGATTTCGTTGGCAGTTTAAGGTACAGATATTCTGTCTCTATTCAGTAGAGATTCCCTTCAATCTATGTTACTATGATCCTTTGCCATTGCTATGTTCCCTTTTGTGTGATCCTTTGATATGAGCTTTTGGTTGATCCTTTGATATGATTCGATTGCTATCCATTTTGTTTGGTTACCTGATTACTATCTCATGGTTGAGATTTTGTTTGATTATGATATGATTCGTTTGATATGGATATGCTTTGTTGATATGATTCTGTTCTTATGCCCGAGCTTGCGAACTATCCATGGAGGTACCATGGGCGTATCAGTGATGGCACCACTGGCATGACACTTTCTTGGGAGGTGTGATTGATCCCTGGCATTCCCTTTTGTTTGATATATATGTGTACACTGGCCAATTAGTTATATGTGTGACCAGTCATGAGCTGGCATATGTATTTTGTTTGATTCAGGGAGTGTATGGATGCATCCTAGGCTTTGTTTGTTATGATTAGGTAGTGACTGGCTGTACGTACCTTGTACCCCTTTCACTTTTGGTACATGTGAGGTCACCCCTCCTTGTACAACTTATGATTTGACGGATATGTGATTATGTGATTTGAGATCTATCGAGTACCTTGGTAGGTCGGCTCGTGGCTTTCCTATGATTCGTTTGTCCATTCTTTGTTGATACGTGCTCTTTACCTTTCCCTTATGATTATGCTTATGTGATATATCTTTGATACTTCGTTTCTCTTTGAAATGTATCAAGACTTTAAAGGTCAGTCCTCAGGAAGGACACTTAAGATATCAAATCCATGATGTTTGAAATGTATCAAGACTTTAAAGGTCAGTCCAACCCCTCAACTTCAATGTAGGAGCCAACTCTTGCTCTTACTGAAGGTCAAGCAATAGTTGGGGGGGGGGGGGGGAGAACGAAACTGAAGCTTCAATACTGGAACCAACTCCTTCTCACACTGAGGGGGGCCACAAAGATGCTCAGGAAGAACCCATTATTGCATTTCCAATCTCATCTTATCAACCACCCATCCTTGAAGAACAACCTGCTTCATCTTCAGTCTCTACCAAGAAAGGCAAAGAAATTGTCACCACTCTAGTGCCTAAACAAGCCAAACTGTGCCTGCCTCATCTATCGTTCATCAAGACCCTGATGAACCTGTCAGGGTCCCCTATATGATTAATGGAAAACTCTACCACTTAACGAATGTTCAAATTAATGCTCACATGGAAAAAGAGGAGGCATTGAAGAAGGCGGCTGAGGAAGAGAAGAAGTTTGCCTTAACAAAGCTAGTCATAACTGAAATCATTTAGGAAGAGGCTGAAAAACTTGGGATCAACCCCAAGAAGATCACAAGTGATAAAGCAGGGGTTGTGTTCAAGAAAGCTCAGGATGTTGAGATGGATGCTCTTAAAAGGCAACACACTGAAAAGCTAAAATAATGGCTGAGCTGAAAAAGAAGAAGATTGAGCAGTACATGTGGACCATGACACACAGACTAAGGCCTGAACCCATCACTGATGTAAGATTCAACATAAGTCCAAGCCTGCAGTTCTTTATGTCTACGAGGGAAAGTGACAAAAGGGACTTTGAGGTGCATGATCCCTTCAAGTTCTCTGACTTTGGGATCACTGAGCTAGATGAATTGGGTCCAATCATTGAGAAGAAAAAGAACATCATTGTCAAGGACCTCATGACATCACTGGGAAAAAGGTATAAAAGACTAAAGAAATTACCTAAAGAACTTAAGATTCAGTCTACTCTCCCAGCTTCAGCTCCAGCTCCTCAACAGGCCCCAGCTCAATCCTTACGAAGAAAGAGGAAACATATTGAACTTGAAGAGATCAAGGTCCCAAGGTTAAAGTGCAACAGAAGTCTTCCAGAGAACGTGCCTTTTGTCAACAACATGGTGATTGAAGAACATGAGCTTGATCTCTTCTTTATTGATGCCTTTTGTGATCAAGCCTTCCAAAGGTGGAGTGACATAGACAAGGTGGAATTGGACACAATTATGGGTTATCTGGTGATGGCCTCTGCTATCAAGACCACTGAGAATGCCACGGTCTGCATGAGACTGAGAAAGCTGATAGCTGTTTACCCTGATCAAGACAAGCTGAAATCAAAGAAGGTGAAGCATGAAGCTTTGGGCTATTACATGAACTCAGACTGAGGATGTTGTACTTGTAGCAATGTTTAGGACTTGATGTAACTTATGAATAAATAATATTTTTATGTTAAATTAGTGTTCCTTACTTGCTTTCTAGAATCTTCAGTGTAAGAAGAAGACTTTTGCTCACTTACACTGAACATAAACACTTAGGCGACCAACAATTAGGTCCACTTAATACCCAAGTAAGCCTTAATATAGGATTTGAACAAAATGTAACCTAAAAGTCACAATAACCTTAAACAGCATTCAAGTCACTGACTGAACAGTCACTCATATAGTGAGGCGGGACTTAGTGAATGATACCTGAGCCAAAGAAGAAGGTGATGGGCTCAGTGAGTGATGACAATAACTCACTAACCCCAAGTCTCCTCAACAACTATGAAGACTCAAGACTAAAAAACTGAAGACTTAAGACTGAAGGAATGGCGGGACAAAGCGGGACAAGTTTGAAACGTCTAAGGAAGAGTTCTTATCAAGTAAAGGTCAAACTTACCTTGAATGGCTAAAGATCAAAGCAGTGTCATCACTGCTACTCAGAAAGTAACATTGTCCTATACCCAAAGTAGAAAACTATAACATAGATAAAATATGTAAGTATTTTGTCCAAACTAGCTTAGGTCATATTTGTCTTCTACAATAACGGTTGTAAATCATATGTGTATAAATAGGATAATAAGTAGGAGTAAAAGGTTGACAAGTTTGTGCACTTAATGCGTATACATTCACAAACACCTTTTACTCATCCAAATACAACTAAGTCCCCGAGGATAGCTCAGTTGTTTTAGCATAGTTGTAATTAAGCTTAGCTTAAGTTTAGTGAGGAGATTACCATACTTGTCATTCAATCCCAAGTGTTGTTCCGCAAACACTTGTGTATAATTCTTTGTTAATTGCAAATAGAATTAAACGTTGAAAAACCTTTGTGTCTTTTACTTTACGTTTTATCTTTTAACAAAGTATTCTTTGCATTACTTAATCATGGAACATGGTTAATTTAACTTCGTAGTTAGTGCTAATTGTGTAAAAGGAACTAGCTAGAATGACAAATAAAAAAGTCCGTTTACTAACTCTATAAATTTGTAAAAATATGTTTCTATTTAATACACTTAACCCTTTAAATTGATTCGCGCTGATCCATGATCTAATAAAAAAGAGAAACCGTTTGGCTATTCATTCATTTAGGGGGCATTTGGTTCCCAAACTTCAAACACCACGTTTTTAACTGTCACTAATTTAAATACAGTTTTTTAAAACCTCAACATTATTCAAAGTTTGAAATGTGTAAAATTGTAAATGACAAGTCCCACTAAGAAAGTAGAGTGAAAGGGATAAGAAGTTGGTGTATTAATGGCTTTATGAATAAATATCACTTATAGGGTCCCATCAAATTGTAAGACTAAAGGTAGCGGTTAAGATAAAGTGGTATCCCCTCACATTTCACATCAGCGTCACCTCAGGTTTTTCTCTATCTCTCTCTTCTTCTCTCAAGTCTCACCCTCTCACATTTCATCCGTTGTGGACACTTTCACCTCACCTTTCACTAAAATACTCAATATACTCACAAAATACCCCCTGCACACACTCACAAACAAACTAAAAAAAAAAAAAAAAAAAAAAACTAACAAAGGTGATCGGCTCACCTTTCGTATATTTTTTTTGGTGCATTCACGCGTGAGTTGGGTTGTCTGTTTTGGTCACGCTCTACTACTTCCGGCCTAAATGCATTATGCATCCACTAGTTTTAAACCCTTTTGTTTCTGCGGATTATAAACATAAAAGTGAAAAATTACTCTTTTTATTTTCAACCACGCACCACAAAGAATTCGAAATTCAAAAATGGGCAACCAAAACAAATATTGTCAACAAGTTACCACAAGTCACATGGAGACACACTCATTAAAACCCTAAATAAAACCCCCCCTCCCCCCTTTTTTCATCTCATTTCACATCTCCTTATCTCAAAACCCTAAATCTTGAAAATCAATCAAAAATGGTAGCCAAAAAGAAAACTGAAAACACAAAACCCTCAAATGAAGACATCGAAAAGCTTCACTCTTTGAAATCTTTAAACTCAATGCTGCTTAAAGAAACTGTTGAAAAGCGTCAAGAAGTTGCCTCTTTGAAAAAGATTAATGGGTCTCTTGAATCTGAGTTAAATGCGTTGAAAGAACGTGCTGTGTTGTTTGACATTGAGAAATTTGTTGCAATGGAGGTCAAAATCGGGGCGTTGGAGCGCGATTTGAGTCGGGTTTCGGAAGCGAAAGAAAATGAGATTAGTATTTTGGTTAAGAAGCTGAATGGGCTTGAAAATGAGATTGGTGAGGAGAAGTTTATTTTGTCCAAAGTTTGCGAGGAGAGGGATGAGTTGAGGGACAAGTTTGATGAGCGTGTGCGAGTCGAGAGCGAAATGAGTGTGAAATTAGGCGAAGCGGAGAAGAGGGTTTTGGAGGTTTCTAGACAAGTTGATGGTTTGGTTAAGGAGAAGGCGGCGATGGAACAGAAGATGGGGGTGTTGGTGAAAGAAAGGGAGGCGGTTGAGAAGAGTGTGAGTGCGGGTTTGGAGAAAGCGAGAATGGTTGATGGTTTGGTTAAGGAGAAGGCGGAAATGGAACGAAAGATGGGGTTGTTAGTGAAGGAAAAGGAGTTGGTTGAGAAGAGTGTGATTGATTTGAAGGGCGTGGTTGATGAATTGAAGAGGAATATTGACAAGGTTGTTAAGGAGAAAACGGCGGTTGAAGGAGAGAGGAAAGTGTTAGAAAAGAAGAAAAACGAGTTGCAAAGTTCGGTTGATGGTTTGAATGAATTGGTGTGTGAGTTTAGGAAGTCGGAAGAAGAGTTGCTTAAGAACGTTGCTGATTTGAGAATGAAATGTGTTGTGGGGTCGGATAAGGAGGTGGAAATGAGTGCTGAATTGGATATGTTGGTGAAAGAGAAACGAGAAGTGGTGGAAAGTGTTAGGAAATTGAGTGACGAAAAGAGTTTGGTTACTAAAGATTTGAATGAGGCTTTGCAGACGTTGGAGTACCAGAAAGCTAGAATAGACGAAATGGTGAAAGAGCAAACGAGGACCAGTGATGCCAAGGATCAAAGGGAAAATCACATCAAGAAGCTGCAACAGGATTTGGAAATATTTACCAAGAGAATTGTCGAGTATGAAAATTCAAGCACTGTTCAAGATGATAAAATCAAGCAGTTAGAGTCTGAAGTTAGCCGCAGCCAGGTAGCATTCGATCAAGCAACAAAAGAAAGGGACAGTGCACAAGCAGCTCTTGATGGTGAAAAGCTTAAAGTGAAGAATTTGAGTGAAAAGATTACTAAGATGGAAAAGGGTATCGAAGAAACGAACAAGAAGTTATCCAAGATTCAAAAGGACACTGAAAATCTCATTGCAGAAAAGAAAGAGTTGGAAAAAGCTCGTAAAGGGTTAGCAGATGAAGTTGCTCTGATCAAGAAGTCACTTGCTAAAACCGAAAAGGAACTTGATGATTCAAAGGCTAAAGTAAAATCATCTGAAGCTAACACAAGCCAAATTTTGAAACTGTTGAAGAATACCTCGTTGATTTGCAGCTCAAAGGCGGATGGTAACATCAATGTTGCTCAAGAAACCAAATTTGGAGAAGGTATTAAACAGCATGTGAAAGAAGTTGAAGCAATCAAGACAGCGTTCAAGGATAAAGAGAGCACCGTGGATGAAATGAGGAAGCAACTTGAGTCGCTTAAAGATTGTGTGGTGAAAGCTGATAAAGGGAAGAGTTTCTGGACAATGGTGTCATCTGCAACTACCCTTGTGGCTGCTGCTTCTTTAGCGTATGTTGCTCGAGTAGGCCACTGATTTAGTTTGATTGAGGATTTTGCTAATCCTAACAGTTTAACGTCCTTTTTGAATGTTGTTAGTTAATGAGTTACTTGTCGTCCTTGAATTTTACTCGATCTATATGCTTGAAATCCATGTTCATTGATTAGAATGACAATAATTGAGGCTGGAATTGTGTTAAAAGGTTTTAATCTACATTTGTCAAATTGTACTAATTGCAACAGTTTTGAGATTAGTTTTGGCTTTTACTTGAATGTCATTTTGCAAAGCTATTTTATAACTAATGTATGTTAAAGTTTTAATCCGATAAAGTGGAATCTATTGATGATATGGTGTCTATTGATAGTTTGATTAAAAACTGAAAAGTTGTAGTCGAAGCAGATGCCTATAGTTGCCAAAACACTATCATTGTAACATTGTGGTGATTGTCGGATAGGCCAATCATGTTTATTTTCTTCGTGCCTCCTACTTAAGTAGGCAGTGTATGGCCGCATGCATAGTGTGTCAAATGATATTGCAGTTTGGTACCTTTTTTTTTCTGAGTTTTGTCTGTCCGGTGGGGAACCTGGTTTGAATGCGTGTGCGTATTAAGCAATGGTAAAGAGCATCATTAACTTGACAATAATATTTCTTTCATTCTGTAATAAGCATTGCAGACAACAGATTAACATGTCTTTTTGCTGTAATCTATTACAAAATATCCCATAAGAGTGCACCAATATTGACATCTATTCAATGAGCAATGGTTTGTCTCTTGATCTTCCAAGTCTATCTTAACAAGTTTAAAGATGTTTTGGGCTCTCAAAGCAAAACACAAAAGATCAGAATTGCATAACAAATAGGGTTGGGTTTGTATAAAGGATTGCCTTACCATTTATCAACAGAGAAGCCAGGATACACATTGATTAATAAGGTTTCATCTATTTTTCCAATTTTTTTAATTTAGTAAACTGGGTATGCATATCATCATTTGTAAAGGAAACTTAATAACGAAATGATCAAAATGTAGAACAAACAACTACCATTTTTAGATAAACTTACAATAATGGTGAAAGTAATTACTTCTCGCAGCTTTCAAATATAAAGGAATTATACTATGTATTCACTTCTGTTTAGAACAAATAATTATCCTTAGTACTAACAGTCATGTCAATCAATTAAATCAGTAAATTCCAAGAACAAAGTATGTAAAAGAATCTTCCAAAAGTAACTCGACCAATTTTCTTCAGAGATCCAATTTTCTGATTATTGCATAACCAACTTAGAAACTCCCATTACGTATCATAGTTTTACATCAATAGGTTCCGTAAATTCAATCTTATCATGAATCTGCGTCGTCAGCAGTATTGTCTTCGTTGTCACCATCCTCAGAGTCAGATTCGAAATGGTCAAAGAAACTATCCAAGTACCACTGACATTTCTCAGTGGGTGTTCCATTGGCCCGGCATTTTTGGTCGTTTATCATCTCTGGTGACATTCCCCATTCCAGCATTTCTTCATCAGAATGGTGAACAGCCAGACTGTACTCGCCACCATCTCCTAACTGCATTACACGAAACTCGCAGTTGTTGAAATTGTTTAAGTACTCAAATTGTTCGACTGTCCACTTGAACCACTTCATTAAAAAGACACGTGAGGCGAGTCCGTGAGAAACTATTATAATATTTAGATCATCATTGGGGTCATATGGAAGCCTGGTGTCGATATCCCTCCATAAAGATTCAAGAAAGCCTGAACATTTTAAACAAAAAAACCAGAAATAGTTAATGAAGATGATAACTGTTAGGGAACTAGAATTGCAGATGTATTATGGCGTTATAGATATCAATATAAATTGAATTGAACCTCCTAAATTTCTCAGGTTAGCAGCTACTCATTAAATTAAACTTCTAAAAAGTTAAGTCTTATATAATCAACATTTCATAGCTTGGAGAGAATCTATAAAATATTTCATATAAATCAATGAAACAAGTAAGTTAGGAAAGTAAAAGGAATATAGCATTAAAAATTAGATTCTTACATTCGGAGTTCATGTTTACTTGTGAATAGTTGAGGACAATTATCAAAAAGCTTGATATTTGTTGGATGACAAGATACTTTGTTTTCAAAGCATGTTTTACTGAATGGATATGTTGTGCTTTGGATCCACTAATTGCTAGAAAGTTTGCAATTTCAAGTAGGATAACCCAAAGGCAACTAAAAACACACTACTTAAAGTTGATAAAACCTTAGAAGCTCGATGACAAATGGGATACTGAAGACCTATATGTCCACACATACAATTTAGATTCAGTGTTCAAATGTAAAACAAGAATTATAGAATGGGTCAAAATAAAAGGTTACACACATAATGGGTTGAACAGGGGTAATCAGCCAAGACTGGTTCGGGTCAAAACAGGCAAATTGAGTACTGGTTGGGTCATGTTGATCCAAAGACTGTTTTTGTCCTGTTTCATAGACTGGCAAGGTACTCGCGGAAAGCCGCAGTGGCAAAAAGTTTTCTGCGGTTTTTTTGTTATTTGGCCATTTCCGGCAGTGGTGGTGTAGGGGAGAAAGGTGGGTGGGTGGTTAGCGTGATATGTCAAAATTTTTATTGGTGGATGAAAGAGGGTGCTATAGTGTAGCCTGGTAGGTTTTCAATAATATGATTTACGAGTCTGTATGCATGAAGAATACACTGTGGCAACTATTGATCACAATTTCAAAATTTACACCTGTAGTTAAACCGTCTAAACTCTAAACTAATGCTGCCTCCGCTTGTAACCAATATGTGCCCCAGTCCTTTTCCAGGTATAAAAGTAATTCCTATAGATTCTAAGGTATTCCTACACTCACACCCATCCAACTTTGCATCAACCATTGCCCAGTCTCATCAACCAATATGTGCCACACCTACTTTTCTAGGTATCAAATTCATTTCTATAAGACGTAAGGTGTTTCTACAGACACACCTCCAGCTTTGTTTCAACCATTGCCGTCTCACCAACCAATATGGCATCATCTTCTATGGCCTTATGATACACACACCCATGTTGGCTGATACATGAGCATATCTACCTCATCAATAACAGTCACATACACCATACAACCTCCTTCTTAAAAGTTCATCACCTAGTTTTCGTGCTATCATTTACATCCTAGATCATTAAACAATGTATGTAGTGTATATGATATACTTATGTGCAGCATATCTGTGAGTTAGTCATCTAAAAGGACATCAACTATGTCATTGATCTCCTACCAAAATATGAGATCTATTCCCAGGCACCATGGCCCCCATTTAAAACTTGCTCTTATGGTTTTAGGCACACACAACAACCTAGGCACGCTTCTGTTTGTACATGAAGGCCTAAAGCAGGCATTCAGCTAAAGTTGTCAGAACTTTTTCGTAGTCTAATTCTATTTTAGATTTTGGAGTTCCGGGAACAATAATTTGCCAAAATCTCCCTTCTAATATTGTTCCTAGATCCTGGAAACTGAAACCATAGTTATATCAATACAAAGTCAAGCTAAAACCTGTTAGCAAATGCAGAATGGCTTTCTGACTTGATAGCTTCTAGCCTTCTACCATTTTTGTGACTCAGGGACGTATCGATGTGCATTGAAACTGATTATAGAAATCTGTAGACTAGCTACTTATTATTGAATGTTTGTTTTAAAATTTAAACACATTATCTAATTACATAATTCGAAGTCATAACAATTGACTGTCAATGCTTAAATAAACAGTTTTTGCTTATCACTTATGGGCCAAACAATTAGTTGTGGAAAATCATATTCTCACTTATGGGTCAAACAATTAGTTGTGGAAAATCATATTCTTACCGCCTGCATGCAACAAAACATCATCAAATGATATAAGGGTTAATAGACATGGATGTTACTAAACTTTGCAAAAATATTTACCTGAGTTAATATACTTTTATTTTGTTAACTTAGGTTACTAAACATTGCGTGTGTGTTAGTTTAGGAACTGATGTATTGAGAAAAAATTCAACGGAGTTACTCGATCCATTAACCGGTTAGTGAGAAATAGCTGATTTCCTTTGTCTACTCATGTTCATGCAAGTTAACTATACTTTGCGAAAATGTTCACCCAAGTTACTATACTTTGCGAAAATGTTACGTAATTCTTTTCATCACCTACACATCCAAACACGCGTTTAATACATTAATCCAAACACCCTTATTCTGAGTTGCTGATTCAATTCGTATCCCACATGTACAACCTGTTTCTATTACAACTCCTTATGTTGTTCTCACTATCTTATATCACATAATCCCATTCAAGACATGAACCCAAAGATAGCCAGAATCGAAAGAGTTGATTAAGTATATCAAGATAAAATATAGAATCCCATAGCTAATGATAGCTTAAAACCCTGATCATCCTATTATCATGTGTCCTGATTCTCTAACTCACAACAGTCACTTTACAAATGCACATCCATACACCTTAAATTCTTACATTTCTATCAAAAACAAATCATCTTAACAATGAAAATACTAATAACAAGTACAATAGCAAACTACCCTACGTCCCTACTTAATGCAAATCAAATGCCAATAATAAAACTAAAAGCACAAAGATATATAGAAAACGAAAAAGCACTTACTGGAAACGCGATCAAAGACATCAGCAGCAGACTCGCCTTCGGGAAACCTATAAAAGAACCTCCCAAACCTCTCCCTAGTCTCCTTAATAATCTTCATCCTTTCGGTAATCTGAAAATTGCCAAAATCCTGTTCTCTAATCCTACATTCTTCCTTAACACCAATAACTCTCTTCCTAGGAAAAGACCTGCCAATTTCGCGCAAAGTCGATCTAGTTCGCTCATAAGGAGAGACATAAAAACAGACCTTCCAGTTTTTAAACCTCCCAGAGTCGGAAATGACATTTTTGATCTGGGTTCCCGCCATTTTAGCTTGAGAGAGACCATCAGAGGTTAAAGGGATCTTGTAATCAGGTGTTGTTGTGTATGCTGATCCATCTAGATTGCCTGCACTTTCGCCATGCCGGACTAGTATTATTCTTTTTGGTAAGAATTTGTGTTGCTCGCCTTCTGTGTTGGTGATCATTTTGGTTTTGTGTTTTTGATGTGAATAATTGATTATATATATACAGATGAAATGAAGATAAGGATTGAGTACTTTTAATGTGAAAATGTCAAAAAAAAAGGTGGGTGTGATTTGTTGAATATAATGTTCTTCTTCGTTGTAAACAGCTAAAGGGGGGCGATCAACAAAAAAAGAAAGAAAGAAAAAGAAGACAGCTAAAGGTTGGTTTGAAACCGGAAGATTCGAACCCAACAGGAACACAAATGGCTGTCGCATCAAATATTTGTTGACCCACACTAATCAAGTTAATCTCTTTTGTTTTGGGTTTTCTTTATAAACTACACGCCATATGTTTTTTCATTTGTCACGTTTGAGTTGTTAGAAGGAGCAAATTTACCTGAAAATCGACCCGAATCGATAGACCAAATGAGATTGGGCTGAACCAATTTTTTCAGTTCTGTTTTTATTTTGGTTTTTGTCGGTTTCGGTTCGATTCAACTTTTGTTGGTTTTTTCGGTTCCAAACCTGAAAATCGACTCGAACCGAGTTATTCAATTCGGTTTTGGTTTTGGTTTTGATATCTATTTTTTGGTTCAGTTCTCGGTTTGAGTTTTTTTCCGATTTTCGGATCGGCTCGATTTTTGTCAGTTCGGGTCAGGTTTGAGCCGATGCGCACCCCTATTAGAAAGTAATGGGGACCAAACCAAAACCAACCCCCCACAGCAGCACATCAGCTTTCTCTCTCCTCAAACACCACCCACACCACACCTAGACTAAGGGTGCGTTTGGTATCCGACTATGGGAATGACACTATGACTATGAAAATGATTAAATGTGTTTGTTTAAGACGAGGGGGCCCACAACTATGGTAATGAATGATAGAAATGCTCCATACTTCATATACCTCAAAAGGGTAAGGTATGGATCTTTCATACTGAGAGGCCCACCACTACTATCAAAATTATTACCATTCTGATTGACGGTGACATACCAAACGCACCCTTAAGGGTGTTGACAACCCATCACTCAGTCTCTCTCCCATCACTCACTTCCAACCAATCCCCTTATGCCACATCATTCACCCACTTTTTCTATCACTCACCCTTATTTTTGTTGGCATCCGATCACTCACCCTTCACTCACTTCATTTTTTTTAAATTCCATTAAAATTATAAAAAAAAAACTAATATTTCATTAAAAATAAAAAAACATTAAAATCCTACATTACATAATATTAAAATCCGAACATAAAACTAACGTAAAAACATTAAAACTTAACTTAAAAACATTAAATCATACAATCTACTCGGCCACCTGTATTGGGCGCATATCTCGCGTTTTCTATTGATGACGAATTGCTTAAAAGCCGGGTCTGGGATATTGTCATGCGGGTCCATAACGAACTTCATGTCACGATTATAGACCTCCCCATCAATAAACTTGAAATATTCTTCGTCCTTTTTCTTTTGAACCTCCAACTTCGCATGCAATATATTTTGCTTTGTTTCCGTGTAACTTGCAAAGGTATCACGCATCGAAGTTCGGCTTGAATCTTCATAATTCACCTTTTTTTGCCTCTCGATGGACGTGATGGAGTACGGTTATCGTTGAGGTTCGGTAAGTCACAGTCGAAATCTTCCATGTTTGTTGGCATCTCGTTTGTAGGCGTTTGAGCGCTACTTGACTCTGACAACTTTCTTTTCTTGCTCGATCCCGTAGATTCTTGAGTCTGACTAACCAACGGTTGTTCTTTCCACTTTGGTTGATCTTTGAGAATATGCCACGCTTTAGAATGCGGGAAAGCATTCCTAAATTGTTTTTCAAAATCGAGATTGGCTCTCTCAAAGAATTGAAGATCATCACACCTATTTTCTTTCAAGCGCACCTACATATTTATAAAACAATGTAATACATGTATATATAAAACAATGTAATACAAGTATATATATATATATATATATATATATATATATATATATATATATATATATATATATATATATATATATATATATATATATATATATATAATCACAAATATAAAAAATATACCGCTTGTTGGAAGTAACCGTTAAATGCAGCGGTAGCCGCGTGCATAGGAGTCCATTTCGAGTTCAATTGATGTATCGTGCGTTGGCTTCTCGGCATAAGGGTTTTATAATGCTTTAGAACTCGCTTCCAAAATCCTTCCCTTTTTTGACGGTCGCCAACTTGTTTGTCCACTGAAATTTTAATCCAAGCCTTAGCTAACGCCTCCTCCTCATCGGGCGTCCAAATCTTATTGAATTTTCTTTGAGGCCGCGTTACATCGATCTCTTTGACTTCTTCATCTTGTTCGACTTCTTCATCTTGTTGTGTCTCGGGTACCATGTCAACATGGTTGAAATCTTCATCATCATCGGTATCATCACGAATGGGTAGCGGAGCGCTCTCCCGTTCACGCCTTTTTTGTTGGGTATAGCGCGGCTCAAACGGGTCGAATTGAGTAGGCAATTGCGGGAGTGGTTGTTGGGTGTAGAAAAATGTTGGAGATTGAGCTTCGTTAAATTCGGGGCGGTAACCGGGTTGTGATTGAAAAGACGATTAGGGGTGGTAACCGGGCTGTGTTTGAACTCAAGGACGAATTACGCCCCTCGCTACTCGGTTGGTTTTTCTTGGATCTCTATTTTTTTAGCCTCCATTTTTATTTTTGTTTAGCTCGGTATACTTTTTTTTTTGGTTGTTGTGTTCATTTCAAATGTTGACAACAATATATAGTAAAAAAAATGGAAAAAAAAAAAGAAAAAGAAAAGGAACCGTTGTACCTTCCGACGGTCAAAAAAGTGCACCAACGTTCGAAAAAAAAGAACCGTTTCCTCCTTTCCCGTGCATGAAAGTTTCACGTGAATGATGGATATCGTGCGGTACCGCATGGCCGGCGACGGTGTTCCCGCACGGTATGGATCCCGGGTCATGCCTTCATTCAACCACTGCCAACACCCTAAATACTCGTAGTAAGGAGACTAAACAATTTTTTTTTTATTAATTAAAATTTCTTTTAACTAAAAACATTACATTAATATTTCAAATAAAATTAAAAACATTACATAAAATGCTCATCGTGACTTTATTTTCATGTTTTTTTTTTAATTATTATTATTATTATTATTATTATTATTATTATTATTATTATTATTATTATTATTATTATTATTATTATTATTATTATTATTATTATTATTTTACAAAATTGTTGGTGTTTTAGAACTAGTTTTATCTTAGCTTTTACTTTATTTTTTTTATGGCCCAACATAGTCTTTTAAAACCCAAGGCCTAAGCAAAACATGTCATCTTCTTCCTTTTGTGTACCAACCATATCAAAAAACACAAAACAAATAAAAAACACAAGCCGTTTGGGGTGTTTTTGTTTGTTTCATTTTCATTTCATTTGATCCGTTGCTAGACCAAACAAATTGGGTGCGGGGGTGGGACGCCTTTGATGGTGGTTCGAGTAGCAAGGGAGACGCGTCCGGTTGGCTTGGACGAACAAAGTTATGTGGGGGGGGGGGGGGGGGGGGGGGGGGTGGACACCCTTATTACTATCAGTCTTATATATTGAGATCAATGGCAGAGCCAGAAAAATTGATCACGAGGGGCGTCGCTTAAAAAAAATTGTAAACCATTTTTTGAAACAAGTCGAGTCGGGTGTTGCTAATTCTTTTTTGAATGAACATTTTTCTCGTAAATTGAAACAAGTCGGGTCGGTGTTACTTAAAAGAGAAAAGGAAAAAAATAAATCCTTTTCTACTTTAGTAGTTAGTAGAGATATAAGTATCTATAGAATTTCTATTCCATAACTTAAACAGATTTATATGAAAGAAAATACATTTATTTGTATATTGTGTCCATAAATCAAACACATATGTTCAGCGCATATAAAGAAATGAAACATGAGACAACTCGTATGAAAAGCAATTTGAATATTTTAAGAGATGTCAATGTAATTATTTTGTCAAAACTCTAACTTATGAAAAATCACGAAACAAATTATATTAAAATAAACTTAATAAAGTATGGGGAGATAAATTATTACATTAAGGGCTCGTTTGTTATCTGGGTTTGAGTGGGTTTAGCATGAAAGTTCAACCAAATACATTGTTTGGTTTGTTATGTGTTTTCTTGACACAAGATTTCATGCCAAATAGTAAGTCATGTATAAATCCCAAATATCCCAATTCCTTTTATGAGAATAAAATACTTTTGTGGGCCCATGTTATCTATTAGCCACAACTTTTATTATTTTGAAACAAAAATTTTATTTTACAACTTACTCGATTCACAAAACAACAAAATTTTAAAATATTATATATTTTCTCTCTCTCAATTTTATTAAATATTTTTTTCTCATAAATCTTCATCAAATCCAAATCTTAATCCAGATTTAAATTCAAATCTGAATCTTAATCTTAAACTCAACTACAAACCAAACAGGCCCTAAATATTCAATTACAACAATCAGAGTAATATTGTGTATACTTTATGATGTCCCACATTATAAAAATCAGTAAATTATTAGTAGCTTTTTGGTATCTACTTTAACATTCCCCCACAAAACCACTTCTTAACCTTCCAACTTCATTTTTTCCGACCAACAAATGCAAATAACGTATCCAATTTGAGTCTCAGATTGTTTGTTTCCAATTGACAGAGAGGGCACTCAGATTGTTATGCCAAGGGCACTTAAACCTTTTTCCACAATGTTGATGTTTTTTCTACATAATTTTGTGTGTCTGCGAGAGTTTTGTCGAGGGCAACGTCCACCACTAGTCAGTACGTGGCACCGCCCATGATAAAGATCATTTTTTTTTCATTTGTCATGTTTGAGTTGTTATATCTATAGATGTAAATGCATCTGATTATAGGATCCTCTCATTTTCCACTCTGTCAAGTTCTTTTCAAGTTGATATGTTGTGAGAGTGAGTAAATTAATGAGTCTCATATTTTACTTAATTGTGAACCCACTATTTTTGTTACTTTTATCTCATTGGTTTAACATGATAAAATATTAGACATAAATTCTAGAGGATCTTAATCCATATACATTATGTAAAGTTGTATGTGTTACAAATAATATGATTGATAATATTGATTGATTATATTTTTTACATAAGACTCAGTATTTATACTAATGACTAACTTAATATTTGGGTAATGCTCATGAGGAATCTAGGTGACGAGCATCTTGGCACTACTCTCGTACTAGCTTGTTTACACCCCAAACATGTTTTAATTCTAGTTTTGTTGTGTCAAAACAGTTTATGGTTTTACAATGTCAAGATATATGTTTAGTGCGAGTATACTATTTTCATATTTTGAAAGGAGTGTTTGGTATAACTCTTAATTCACGCTTTCGCATGTGTTTATAACTTGTAATTTTTTTGTGTTATTTCATTGAGCGTAAGTATGTTTTTGAGAAATCGGTTTTGTGCAGAAAGTTAGCATATCCGCAAAAGGGATATGGCGTATTGCACGATACGTTGCATCCCAAAAGGGGATACAGCGTATTGGAGGATACGACGTATCCTCAAAAGGGGATACAAGGTATCAACCTTAGGGTTTAAAAGAAAAATTATTCAGGGAGTTTCAAAAAGGACCCGAGAGATTAACACTCTGTTCTTGATTTTTTTTTAAGATGAAAAGGTAAAGGATAGGAAGGGAAATTATAAAGGTAGGGGACGGGAAAGGGTAAAGGAGGGAAGTTATGACTTTTTTTTGTGTGTAGATCTATTCCTCCCAAAATTGGGAGGATTAAGAAGGGAAGGGAGTCACTAACATCATGAGCTTGTGTTAAATTATAATTATATCCTCATTTTCTTTATTCACATTGCATAACTTCAACCTGCTACCTTGAAGCAAGTAAGCCTTTTATCTTGATCTTCCCCAAATACGTATAGCATGTCAGTTTTGGAATTGTTAAATCGTCCAATTTAAAAAACTGAACTAATTATATTTGGTTATTAGATATGCTAGCCTATCGTAGGCACTCTTTTAACGAATTGAATGTCTTGAAATATATTTGTTTTTTGTTTTAGAATTAGATCGTATGTTCCAGGGATAGTGGTTGGATATTTTATTTCTTAAATGTAGATGTTGTTGAGTATTTGTCAACAATGGAACATCAGTACATATACTTTTCCGTTTGAGTCTTGATAATAAATTTTGTTGCAACTAGTTTCAACCTCATAAATGGGTAAACACCAGAAAATAATAACTTACTTTCTCCATTTTACCGAGATGAAACATGTGAAATCGTAGAGGGGGGGGGGTGAATACGTTTCCGTTTAAAAATCTTTAAACTTGTTGTATCAAATATAGTATAAACCATTGTGTCAAGTTACGCCATTATTAGTCCAGTTTGTTTTTCTTTTCTAAAAACATCCATATGACAAATTTCCGATCAAGCTTGTTGTAATATGAGAAATGCTAATAATAGTCTTATGACTAATATAAAGCATACGATATAACAAGTTGTCACACAAGCATAAACATCAAGTCACAACACAAACAATAATATAGTGCAAGTATAAAAGTAAAAGGAAAGATCAAACCGAACACGAGGATTTATAGTGGTTCGGTCACGGATCTCCTTTCCGCCCTACTCCACTCCCCGAGTACCCAACTCGAGAGTTACTTCACTAGATTAACAAGCTCCCTTCTTGGCGGAGAAAATCTTACAATCGTCGCTTACACTTTTTCCGGTACAAAGCTACATACAGAGTTCTTTTACAAGGGTACAACCACTCCCGCTAGTTCTTTTACAAGGGTACAACAACTCCCGCTAGTTCTTTTACAAGGGTACAACAACTCCCGCTATGTTTTGTGGTCCAACATAGAAACCTTGTGTTTTATGGCACAAACACATAAACCATCTAATCTATAATAATGAGTACAATGATGATCCAAGACATAAATGTCTAATGGATATGAATGACTAATCTAAAAGAACTTCCATTGATAGAAAGCCTTCAATGAATGAAGATCACAAGTTCTCTAAGCTTGTTGTGATGAATCTTCATGTATGTATACTTGTGGTGGATGATGATGACAAGATCTCCAAGCTTCTTTGGTGGATCAAGATGTATGATATGCTTACAACAAAGATGAATGTTAGAAGCATTATGATCATGATAATGAGGGTGACTAATTGTGTTTTCTAAATGGTTTTCTATTGATTTAAGATCTATGCAAAGTGTAGAGAAATGTTTGTTTTTATTTATCAAGTTTATCAAGTTGTTTGAAAAACTATGGACATGTATATGTAGGTAAACTACCAAAGGCATAAACCATGTGCAAAAACCATGAGCTACTTTACATAACTAACAAAGATCTTACACAATCTTTCCAAAGTCAACTACAACATTCTCTTATAAAATCTATGACATTTCTTACAAGATCTATGACATATCTTACAAGATCATTTGTAAAGATATACATTATAGAATATGATGATCCATGTGATGATGTAATTATATACTTTCTATTTTGATAAAAATGTATATGAAAGTAAACTTGTAAAGTTATTAGAAATGTATTAACTTGCTATATGATATTTAGTAAGTTACTAAAAATGTTTGATGTACTTATGTTGTTATAAGACACATTTTTATAAATTGTAAACTTACTAATATTACCTAAACACCTAATGTGGCACTTATTATATTTTATACCTAAAGTGCACTTTGACACCTAAAATACTTAAAGGATCTAAAAGTATTTTAAACATTCTAAACGGTTGGTCAAGGGGTTTGATCATAATGCCACATAACAAACATGTACGAACCTGTGTTGTAGCATACGAGGACTCGAGACGTCGAGAGGTGTTGAATGTATGTTGAGATAAAATATGATTGCAAGTAACTTGTACATTTTAAGTTATGTATCAAGTTATACGTTTGTCATCAATCAAAACAAACGAGATTGTATAGATTAAATATCGTAATATTTGCGCTAACAATCTCCTCCTTTTTGATGATGACAAAATATGTAAACGTGATAGAACGTAAAATGTAAAAAGTTACTTGTGTCCGTATTACTTACTTGTATCCGTAACACCTTCTACATTTCCTTCTCCGTTTACACTCTTCTCCCCCTTTTGTCGAAACAAAAAGGGTGTGTCCTTGGAGTTAACTTCATTTCTCCCCGAAATGGCGAGCTTGCATCATCCCTAGTGAAGTTTAGTCTTCAAATCCAATTTCCTAAGGTTGTTGCGTCCCTTAGGTTGTTAGCGGGTCCATGGATCAAATAAAGTTCCTTAACCTACATCAAGGTTAGTGTTGTGCAACATAAAATTATATATTAAAAATGCATGATGAATGAAATGAATGTTGGACTATGTTGACTTATCTCCTTCTTTTTGTCGAAACACAGAAGTGTGTCGAAGAATGAGAATAAAGTTGAATGCGTGCATTCTTCCCCTTGATTATAGCTCCCCCTTGATCAATACTCCCCGTTGCTAGGGTCCCAATGTATATGACACAAGAAACAAGAAAGCTACAAAAACAAAGGTTAGTGCATGATTAGCTCCCCCTTGATCAATACTCCCCGTTGCTAGGGTACCAACGTATATGATGCAAGGATGAAGAATCCTACAAAATAAAGGTTAGTGTAAGACAATAATTGTCCTATAATGAGTATATGATATATAACAATGCGTGTGTATGATGCATTCTAAAAATGCTTGACAGAAGCTCCCCTTGCTTTAGGGTGTCAATGTGAACCTACAAAACAAATATTAGTATACTAGAAGCTTTGTTAGTATACACGTATGTCATATACAACCAAGTGATGCAAACAACATCCCTAGATGAGTATGCTATATACGAAGAAGTATATATGATGAACCTACAATGAAAAGATTAGTGCAATATATTTCATCTTAAAGAAAAATAAGACAACTAAGGTGTATTCTTCTAATAAGAAATACAATAAAAGAAAAATATGAATATAATATGATAAAATCCTACAAGATAGTGCCTCAAAGGAAGATATAAAGTGAGGTTGGAATATTGAGAGTTAGAGTGAGTGGTGCTAGTGTTGGTGTTGGTTTACTAGAAGGATTCATGTGGTGATAACTCGATAGATGAAGGATTGATAAAATTAAGTTTTCGCTAATTCATGGTTGTGATGATTAGTGAAAGTGATGATGGAAGGTGGTGGTGATAATGTAGACAACTATTTAAAGAATTAGAAACTCGTATGTATAGCAAATGCTATAACGAATATAAAGATTGAACATATGGACTTATGCAATCTAAAATTCACAACTTAAGGGATAAAGGAATACGACTTACGTAATGTTAAGAGAAAAGGAAAATGTGAATGGACATTGATATTTAATGACAGCTACGGGTTATGATTTGATCGATTAGGATTGACGTTAATGAAAACGAAATACGTTTAGAAATAATGACCTATATCGAAAGACAATGGATGAAAGAGTACTAACATTGTTTAGTTCTACATGACCTTTAATGACATTATCATCTACCAAAGATGATGTATCATGCCATAATTTATGCTTGAATGGATTCAAAAAGAAGTGAAGACAATAAGCACCTAGAAACAAACATTTCATAAGAAAGGAATAAAGAATACAAAGAACCTATATGAGGATGAGAATGACATTATGAGATGGGAGAGTGTTGGTTAAACTGATGTGTTGAGAAAGTATTGGGAATGACAATTTTGATTAATATATCGATTGCACTGACAATGACGTGCATGATATGTGTTGAGTACGAAAGGATGAGATCCTATGATGGTGTTCTAGACAATGAAGTTGTGAAGTCCTAGTTTTGAGAAGGATCCTAGACTCCATTAGTTGTTGGTTGTGGAGATGAAGAACTTTGTCAAACACATGATGAGATATTGGTACAAACTAGTGATGTTGGGTTAAAAGGGCTTGAAACACTTGTGGTTTTGTGAACCAATTTTAACTAAATGGTGTATACCTATGTGTTGGTATTTTAGGGTGCAAAAAACATGAGTAGATGTTCTTTAAATACATTTTGACAAAATACAAATATGTGAATGAATTTCTCTCCGCCTTAATCGGTGGACATCCAACATATTGTGTATAAAGAATGATGATGAAGTGTTTAGGAGGTTTTATTGTTAAGGCTAAATAGTGATGGAAGTGATTTTTGGAAAGCGGAATCAATAATGCGAATTAGAAAGAGGTTGATTGAAAGATATCCAAACACAAATTTCAAATCTCTAAGACTCAATCCTATTAGCTATGAGCTTAGTAATGTTTATGCGGATGTTGGTTAGCATACAAAGAACTTTATCCTTGAACTCATGTAGCTCTTCTTTATCAATGCGAGATAATCGCATGACAAGGCATGTGGTTTTCTCAACGGAGGTGGAAAGGATTAGAGTATTGTTATCCTCAATCCTTATAAAACTATATGCAAGTGTAGGGATTACAGTTATTCGAGATGAGCATATAAAAGCTAGAACAAAATATTCATGTAAACTATGTTTAAAAGATAACATTTTAGAGCATGTATTATATAGACCATCCTAAGCATGGATCTAATGAATGACCGAAAAAGACACAACCATTCAAATACATACATATCATATAAAGACATCATGTCTCAAAATGACATACCATGAGTTAACAAGTAACACGTTAATCATGCAAAACATCATATACATAAAGAATGAAAATATCATATAAATCATGTTAATATATAGTAACACGAAACATATAAGCATGCAGGCATCATAAATAAATAACCAAGGTTTACACATGAATCAATCAAATAGTTATCATGGTTATGTTAAGATGTCCAATCATATCAAACAAATAAAATGTAAATGACACATGTATGTGTAATGCAAGAGATTTTAATCTTTGTGTTTGGAATCTACGGTTGAATGATCTAAAAGGTGACATCTTTAAGCATGTGTTACGCAAGTGATTTGGTCATCCAAGACCAAGAGATGAGTTTTAGTGTGATAATGGAATATGATAAGAACGTCCTCAAGAAAGCTCTTTAGAACAGGAATATAAGTGAAGTTACCAACTTCAATAGATTTTGTGTATGCTCTAGAGATAGGATTTGAACTAGGTTATGAGCAAGGTTTGGTTATGATGAACGCTTGAAAGGAAATAGATACATATAATGTCTTTTAATACGTAAGATTATCTCATGGAATAAAGTCATCATGCATATGAAAACAAGTATGACAAGATGATGGGGAAGCTCTAGTTCATAGAACTTGTAGATGCTTATTTAAGATCATTAACCCGATGAGGTATAATGAAATCTCATGTAACACAACCGTTCATGTTTCAAGGAGAGAATGATGCATAGGATATACAATATCCTTTTAACAGGATGAAAACTTAATGCATGATTTCTTAGGCATAATGTCTTCCAAAACATCATGTTTTTCTAAATGAAGATATGAAGCCAAAGTGTTTGAATCGGATAGTGCTATCTAAATATACTTGGTCTCAAGATTATACTAGATGATGACAAGAGGAATTAACTCGAGTTTCTTATGTATACTCCTCAAGAATCATTGTTGCTCGGGCTACATGAGGTTGACTTTGCATTTTAACATATGTTGTTAAGATGTTGATTTAAGGTTTAATGAAACTTATGCAAAAGTTAAAAGTATTACCAATACTTTGATAACTTGTGAAAGTGGTACTATTTAAACCTAGTAAATGAATGTGAGCTTCATGCTCATTTGATGGTGAAGGTTCTTATTCCTATAGGTGGTAAAGTATGGTTGAGTTTGCTTAACGAGTGTTTGGACAAAGGGCTCAATGCACTCAATGGATTCAAACAATGGTAAGAATGGTAGATTGGTTGATCCAGGTATAGGTCTTCTAGTGTGTCTTAATAAGGATGTGGTGATGTAGAGGTTTGTTGTGCTATGGAAGTTCTTAAGTTGAAAGTAAAACGGATGGATACTAAGCCTTGGGGTCCATAACTAGTGAGTGAAGTTCTTGAGGTTTTGGTTATGTTTGTGAAGCTTAGGGGCTTGAGATATATCATAGAAGTGAATGAGATAATGGTGAACGAACAAGAAAACTTAAGTACTCAATGTTCAATAACGAAGACCTATTTGTTTTATCCCTATTGATTGAGAGAGTGTTAGGATAAGTGTTTTAACATATGTTGTTAAAATATTTGGGTGTAGATTCTTTCGAATGTGACTTTTAATGACTACAATCGTTAGTCAGATTTACTTGAATATTTCAGACAAAATACTTAAGTTGTCAATCCTACTTTGTTGAGATTGGATAGTACTAAAGGATAACAAGACTTGATAATACATCTATAACTTAAGTGTAAGTTATGACTTGATGTAAATCCTTATCGTCTTGAAGGATGACACATTACTTTCATGTTAACCAAGTGAGGTAACATATGTAGATACAAGACAATATCTATAGTCACAAGTTAGACTTGTGATTTTGATATTATATGTAATCTTTGTAAGTAACGAGTCCGGATTAGTTAGGAAATTGTCAAGTCACCAAATAAGTGAAGCTAATGGATGAAGGATGAGTTAAGGATGGAAGAATGTAGTAACCGTGGGTAATGACTACAAAACATTTGTGGTTAGGGACCCACGGACGGCAAGGAACCAAATAAAGGGTTCCTTCCTTTATTCATAAGGGTTCCTTGGGTGATGACTACAAAACTTTTGGCGGGAAGTGGTTTCCTATTGGTTATAATAAGTGAAAATGGTCCTAATATGCTTAATGAATACCGAGGAAAATGTTTCTCACTAAAGTGAATGATTTGGTGGAGGAGTGGTGATTACGTTGGCATTGCAAGATTTTAGAGATGGTGTTGGAGTAGCAAGGTTGAGGACGTTTGTATCTTTGATGGGTGAGGAAATGTTGAGTGATGAATCACTTGATGATGATGAGCTTAGTTGAATGGTTTTGTTGAAGCAACATGGTTTTACACTAATCCTAGCGGTTTTCCTAATAGGTCTAGATGATTCGGATGAGGTGTTTGATTTAGTCATTTCAAGACTTTGGTTAGCTAGAATTATAAGAATAAGAGAAGTGATGGTGATGGTGTGAATTGGAAGTATGAATGTTGATCAATTTATAGGAAGAACATGTTATGAAAAGTAGTGTTTCGATTAGATGTTGTTCCATACACATTTGGAGTTTCCTAATCATTTGGAAGAGTTCACATCATTTGAAGTCAATCAAATGGAGTTGGGTGGAGTGAAAGACTAACTTATGCACTAAGTACTATGTGATTATGGAAGATAATGTTCCACATATTTGGAGGAACCAAAGGAAAGGTTCCTTCCTTGTAACAGAAAGGTTCATTGGGTTAGTTTAGCCAAATTTGAAATTTTGGCGGGAATGATGATCCTATTGTTTAAAGTGTGCTAAGAGAGCTCTGGAATTATTGATAAATACTAACTAGCATGTAGGAAGCAAGTTTGGAACCTAAGGATTACTAGAAAAAATTAAAAAAAATTCAAAAATGAAAATTTGCTGTAGGACTGGAGGAACCAAACGACAA
Organism: Artemisia argyi; assembly: GCA_030686995.1. NCBI lineage: Eukaryota > Viridiplantae > Streptophyta > Magnoliopsida > Asterales > Asteraceae > Artemisia > Artemisia argyi. Next base: position 25,352,137 of record CM060696.1, read on the forward strand.
CACGGGCGGAACCAAGTTTTGGGTTCTGCCAAATCCGCTGGAAAACTTGGCGGAACCAAGTTTGTAAACGGACGGAACCAAAAAATGGGTTCCGCTGTTTCCGTGGAAGCTCGGAATCGAGACAGGGCAGTTTTTACGGCTACGTGGTTTTTCCGAATTCCAAGATTTTTCCTAAAACTTAAGTAATCAATTTTTTCTAGTTAGAAGAAACAAAAATTACAGGTAGAAACATGCTTACCTATAGAGTTTGCGAGAGCGATTCTAGTATTCATATTATTAGCCGAAAAGTGAAAATAGCATAGTATAAAAAATTTTCCCCTGCAAACATTGTTAGTTCACACATAATCCACAAACATAATATCATCCTACAAGATCATAAAAACACAAAATAACATGGTTTCAACGATCAAATTGTTCAAGTTTTAAGTTGTGCCAAACACTCCTTAACAAAGGACATTTATCGACTTCCGAAACCCGTTCAAACATCCTAATAATACTTGGAACATATGCACCTAATTTGATGTGATAGATTAAAACCAAAAACACATATTCTAACACATGTTAGCATATAGATCAAGTCGAGGATTATGAACTTACCATAAATGGAAATTAATCCAAACACGAAAAATTGATAACACCAAAGTATTATCGTCCAAACATGACATGGTTAGTTTACATGATCAATCAAAGATGAGTTTCTATCTTATAGCACGATACTTATAAATCACAAATAAACAAATGTAATTACAACTTACAACAAGCAAACAACATGTATGCAAAACAACCAAAACAAGTAGTCATATAGCATGGCATAAAACAAAGATACTTATCGTTACTTTGTGTTTAAACATGACGATGTATACCAAGCTTGATTAGTTTCCTTTACATATATAAATATCACCAAATTTCCTTTACTTATCGTTACTCAAAAGTTTGTTTCTACGTCAAAACGAAACTTAATATTTTGGACACACTATATTATTTGGTTTATTATTTTGAATTCAGTTTAGATTTAGACCATAACATTATTTTTAATAGAAAGTAGACTCAATTACCTTTAAAATGATAGGTGGCGCGACTCCTACGGACTTACGGTTAATTAGTTATGAATTTTTGAAGTTGGACAAAAACTGTCTACTGTACCGACGGATTTCAAGAAACCAAATAAAGGGTTCCGCCCTTTATATCGTTTGGTTCCTTGGCATCTGAGACAGATTTACCAAAACTCGTATTTTGACATAAAGAAAACATGTAGGACTTACTAGATTTGATAACAAACATATAACACACTTATTTTAATTTATTTCTACTGATGTAACTTATCTAATCATTTACGAAGGTAATTATTCAACTAAAATTTTAGTTATCCCAAACGCTCCTTTTAAAAACGTATTTTTCGTAAATTAACTCTAAGCACATAATTAGACACTTACAAATTCTTTTAAGAAATCTACTCTTTTATCTTTAAAGGAAACCTACAAGCTTGTATACAAAGTAATATTTAACCACAAAATTTCTAAGTATACTTAGCGAAATATTTTTCATATTATATTCCGCTTCAACGGTAATTTGATACATAGATCGTGCTCTATTTTAAAAACCATTTGTTTTGAAAATAAGAGCTACGAAGCTCTGATGCCAATTGTGAAATCATAGAGGGGGGGGGGGGGGGGTGAATACGTTTCCGTTTAAAAATCTTTAAACTTGTTGTATAAAATATAGTATAAACCATTGTGTCAATTTACACCATTATTAGTCCGGTTTGTTTTTCTTTTTTAAAAACATACATGTGACAAATTTCTGATCAAGCTTGTTGTAATATGAGAAATGCTAATAATAGTCTTATGACTAATATAAAGCATACGATATAACAAGTTGTCACACAAGCATAAACATCAAGTCACAACACAAACAATAATATAGTGCAAGTATAAAAGTAAAAGGAAAGATCAAACCGAACACGAGGATTTATAGTGGTTTGGTCACGGATCTCCTTTCCGCCCTACTCCACTCCCCGAGTACCCAACTCGAGTGTTACTTCACTAGATTAACAAGCTCCCTTCTTGGCGGAGAAAATCTTACAATCGTCGCTTACACTTTTTCCGGTACAAAGCTACATACCGAGTTCTTTTATAAGGGTACAACCACCCCCGCTAGTTCTTTTGCAAGGGTACAACAACTCCCGCTAGTTCTTTTACAAGGGTACAACAACTCCCGCTATGTTTTGTGGTCCAACATAGAAACCTTGTGTTTTATGGCACAAACACATAAACCATCTAATCTATAATAATGAGTACAATGATGATCCAAGACATAAATGTCTAATGGATATGAATGACTAATCTAAAAGAACTTCCATTGATAGAAAGCCTTCAATGAATGAAGATCACAAGTTCTCTAAGCTTGTTGTGATGAATCTTCATGTATGTATACTTGTGGTGGATGATGACAAGATCTCCAAGCTTCTTTGGTGGATCAAGATGTATGATATGCTTACAACAAAGATGAATGTTAAAAGCATTATGATCATGATAATGAGGGTGACTAATTGTGTTTTCTACATGGTTTTTTATTGATCTAAGATCTATGCAAAGTGTAGAGAAATGTGTGTTTTTCTTTTTCAAGTTTATCAAGTTGTTTGAAAAACCATGGACATGTATATGTAGGTAAACTACCAAAGACATAAACCATGTGCAAAAACCATGAGCTACTTTACAAAACTAACAAAGATCTTACACAATCTTTCCAAAGTCAACTACAACATTCTCTTACAAAATCTATGACATTTCTTACAAGATCTATGACATATCTTACAAGATCATTTGTAAAGATATACATTCTAGAATATGATGATCCATGTGATGATGTAATTATATACTTTCTATTTTGATAAAAATGTATATGAAAGTAAACTTGTAAAGTTATTAGAAATGTATTAACTTGCTATATGATATTTAGTAAGTTACTAAAAATGTTTGATGTACTTATGTTGTTATAAGACACATTTTTATAAATTGTAAACTTACTAATATTACCTAAACACCTAATGTGGCACTTATTCTATTTTATATCTAAAGTGCACTTTGACACCTAAAATACTTAAAGGCTCTAAAAGTATTTTAAACATTCTAAACGGTTGGTCAAGGGGTTTGATCATAATGCCACATAACAAACATGTACGAACCTGTGTTGTAGCATACGAGGACTCGAGACGTCGAGAGGTGTTGAATGTATGTTGAGATAAAATATGATTGCAAGTAACTTGTACATTTTACGTTATGTATCAAGTTATACGTTTGTCATCAATCAAAACAAACGAGACTGTATAGATTAAATATCGTAATATTTGCACTAACAAAACACTTACTTTTTTATTAACATTTAAGCCAACGAAACTTTCAAATATTGTTCTGAAGTCAACAAAAAAACCAATTATATTAAAAAGAATAATTGAAATGACTATATTACCGTTGTCTTCTTAAACATTATTACACCACTGTTCCAGGAACACCATCATGTCCTACCACAGCTCAACCACCGGGGATTTCACTTATTTCTCAACCAACTACTGCAAATGCACCTATAGTCACTCCATCAGCAAGCCCAACACTATCTCCAACCTCAACACCACCGCCAACAACTCCAACCTTAGCACCACCACTAACAAATCCACCATTTCCTGTGACACCAACACCAATTCCAACTCCATCGCCTGGTGATTCATCTCCAGCCATTGCACCTATACCATTCACACAAGCTCCATCATCTGGTGTTTCATCTCCATCATTCTGGTAATGGGGGAATTGATTTTCTATAAAACATACTATGAAATTTATTAATAGCATCTTCCAGGGTTTTATTTTTTATAAAAGTTTGATTATATGAATGATTTGTGTATAAAAACTTACGGAAATTGAGATGAGTGATGATTGATGGGTGAATTCGAAAACCCTTTAAGGAATTTTGTAGAATCATCATGGTAGCTAAACCCCTAATTTCATTGTTGCTTCAACCCTACTGGTTGGGGTTTTTCGTGAGATTATTAGGACAGGTTCAGATTTGTGTTTATTGGTTGTTAACCCAAGATCTGGATTCAGATTTGTGTTTGCGTTTGTGTTTTTTGGTGGGTTCAGATTTGTGTTTGTGTTTATTGTTTTAGCTTTGTGGTTTTGATTGGAAAAACAATACATAATGCTAATGATGGTTTGTCTGATGGTGTAGATTTTGGTTGAAGAAGATAGGGGTAATATAGTCATTTTAATTATTATTTTTAATATAATTGGTCTTTTTATTGACTTCAGAACAATATTTGAAAGTATCGTTGGCTTAAATGTTAATAAAAAAGTAAGTGTTTCATCTTGGTAAAATGTAAAATGGAGAAAGTAAGTTGTTATTTTTTGATGCTTACCCCCTCATAAATCTACCCCGTGAGGTGGGTCACTTGGGTCGTGTTTAGTTACTGATCAAATAGTGTTACAAAATATAATAATGAAACGGGTCAAACAACTCAAAGGGACCAAATTCAGTTTATAGTTTCGAGGATATATTGGTAATTTTGTTAGCTTCTTTATCTTTCCTTGTTACTTGAAAATAAAAACTCAAGAACACAAATTGCAATAACCACTTTTTTCACATGTCATTCTTTACTTTGCCCTTCCCATCCCATCCTTTCATTCTTTAAAATTTAAACTCGAGAACTGAGCGTAAGGGAATTAATAGCAGTATGTTAAAAAGTGGCTATTCTCATATTAATAAAGGAAAAAAAAAAAAAAAAATTCAAATCTACTACTTTTGGCTACTGAAAACGATCCCCTATTACGTTTTTGCTATTAGGACGGGTTTACATGATCCCTTCTCACAAGCAAGACATTGAGCTTCTTGACTCATCTATTTTTATTCTTTTGACCGAGATCATGGAGATTCCGAATTTATAAAAAGAATGTTATGTCGTTTTATGGATCTAGATAAATTTGGGCCGGAGGAAACTAATATGCAATGCATTCCTTGACCACAAGTTCATGACATAATTACCTTTATGTGACACATAAAAATTATATCTAATCCTATTAGTAGTGAACAAAAACATCTAGCTATGTACGTTTGTTGAATTTGAATACATTGTGTTTCTAGATGCTTAGCTCTCATTTGGTTTCATGTGTTTTTTAGTTTTCACCAACTTTTATTAGTATGCAGTTGCTATAAGCCAGAATTTCACTCCTGGTTCAACACTCATAGTAAGTTCCTACCAGTTAGAACCTATCTAGGGTCGTGCGGACCATTAGTCTAGCATGAGTCGGTCATGAAGGTCATCAATCATCTAATTTATAATATGGTTGTTATCTTCAGTTCTTTTAGTAATGATCACTGCTACGAGATACTACAAATATACTTTTGGTTTCCTTCTATTACTAATCTGTATCCATCTGGTGGAAACAGAAGTACGTGGTAATATTTATTTCGAAGGTAACCGCGCTTGCTTTCGGTTAAAAAAATATTTGAGAATTATGCATAACCAAATTTATAATGTGTAAACTCCGTGCGTGGACGGGCCTAATAACTAGTTTGATAGTATGATATAAAAAAAATGTCTAACAAATACTGTAAGAAAGTAGTATAGTTTGGTACAATCACGTCTTATTAAACGAGTTTACATTAATGCACTGTCAATGGGTTCATGGATGCTTGTATATCTTCTAGTGTCCGACCCTTTGTCTCGGGTACTAATTTTGCAACGAACAAAACAGTTAAGAAGCCTATGCTTGCGAACATGAAAAATGTTCCTGCCATGAAAGTAAGTAACTCAGCATGTGAAAGCAAGTGTTTGTGAAAGTAACTCAGCATGTGAAAGTAAGTGTTTGTGTCTATGGAGAAACTATTGGCTCAATGGTACGGCATAGTACAACTATAACAACCGCATACAACAAAAATAAGATACCCGATCGCATGTTTAGTAATGTTTCCACCAAAAGTGATATTTTAGCCTGTCAAAACCACCTTATACCCATCTAGTTTGTGAATGTGTCTGAGATGGAGACTCATATTGGAAAGATGACATGATACAACCTTTGCAACCACTATTTTATCGCTTCTTTGTGCGTGTGTGAGTGTGTGTTTGTGAAAAAGTGAGTGAGAGGAAGAACCTTCTGTGCTCCATGTCATTAGGAAGTTGAAAGTATACGAAATGACCCACGAACCAAACCAGTTAACAACTGTCACGAGGCTTCCAGCTGAACCCTTAATATTTATTGGAAAGATCTGAAGCAAAATACTATGATGAGAAATTATTATAGAACTATATACTTATTATATCAACTCAACAACATGCATTAAGCTCAATATGAGGCAAACCTCAGACATAATGACCCATGGAATCCCTCCCATGCCTAATGAAAAAGATGCTGAAAATACCTGCGTATAATGGATCTTATATGAGATTGATAAAAGACAATTTACCTTTATCAGTAAATGATACATAAAGGACCGCATATTGAAAAACTTGGTATGAAAATAAAAAACTTCTTATAACACTTGATTTTCAAAGAGAAGGTAGTTGACGAATATCAAAGGCATTACCAATACCCCAACAAGTGCCAGTACAGAGTTTAACCCGTTAGTCTCTTGAAGGTCCTGCAGTCCAAATTAAAGTTTTGATGCTTGTGTCCAGAAAAAAGTTAATATAGTGATGTGGAAATAAAACAAATAAACACATGAACCTGTAGCAAGAACGATATCCCTGTGAGGAAACAACCTAAGCATGTCCCAGCAGCAGAAATCTTGGGGAAAAGAAATTGTATGCTTTGAGTTATTGGAATATTGAACATTAATATAATGCAGAGATAATGGTTAATAACGGATGGATGGATACCATGAGGAGTGGCCGTCTACCTGAAACATCCATTAAAAGTACACCTAATAAAGTAGATGGAACCTGCATAACACAATCCAATAATCATTAAAAAAAAATTGAATAATATATAGATAGCAATAGCTAAGCATATTAACCTGGACAATAACCATTCCTATTGATCCAATGGTACTTGAATAACCTGTAAAACCAACATAACTTGATTGACATCATTTTAATCCTAAAACGTGTACTCTTTAAGATCTAGAACAATGGTGATCGGTAATACAGGAAACATGATTATGATTCGGAAAGGCTTAAGGTGACATTTTTCAGGCTAATTTGTGGCACCCATCTTAATTTCTCCTCGTAGCAGATAAATATCACCCAACAATTACATCTTCATTCACTCTCGCACTATATAAATGTGACCCACAAAACAGAAATGAAAAATGATCATGAAAATGAACTTAAAAAGTGGATCCTTACCAGCTGAAATAAAGATAGAATTTGCGTAAAATGCAATGGCATTGACACCTCCAAATTGCTGCAATACCATAAGTCCAACTCCAATCTAAAACAGATATTACCATATGATTTAAAGCCATGAACATTTGATATGGTGCACAATATAATAAACGGGAAGACTCACAGAGAGAGATTTGGCATATTCTGGTTGGAACAAATCAAAGATTCTTGTTTCCGGTAGCTGATGAAGTGTTTCTGTATAATCCTGTTAATTAAAGAGATTTCCATTTAGCTAATAAACCGTAAATAGAAAATAAGACTTCAAGTCGGATAGGTTAATATGTTACTTTGATTTCAATTGCTTCTTCAGAGATATCTGCATTTTCTCCCCGGAGTCGGTGTAGAGCAGACTCACAGTCTTTCCACATACCAATATTTGCCTGTAAAAAGTAAATTGTATCCCTCACATGGAAATACATACTGTCTCACATTTCTTTCAGTATGTGATGCAATACGTCAAAAGTTATTATAAAGTTATAAATGGTGCTTGTATGTAAGAAAAACTAAAAATAAAATTAATAGCAAAACTGAAGCATCCAAATAGTGTTTTTTATTTTTTATTTATTTTATTTTATTTTATTTTTTTTCAGTCTGCTTGCTATCAGATAACAAATTGTATGCATAAGTCCACTTGAAACATAGCAAATGAATTGGCCACACCAAAAACTCTGAAGTGGTCACGGCAACCTTCCCAAAAAAAGGGAGAGCTTTACCCGGTTTGAGTATGTGTGGTGGTGGCTTCAAAGGCTCAAACCCCGTGGATTAGTCGGCCAAAAGGTCGGAAACCATGGTTACCCAAAACAAACAAAAAAGAAATGCCATAGTACACTCAAATCAGTCATACATACCGCACTGAAAAATAAGGAAAATTATAATGATACTAGTACAAAGATTAACAATTTTGCAATCAACGCACCAGCCATCTAGGCGATTCAGGAATAAAGAAGAGGCCGACAACCTGTAGTAGACATGGAATGGTTCCTGAAGTCACATGACATAACATTTAGCAATCTAATAAAGTCACCTCCAGAATTTCGAGAAATCATCAAGCTTCAAATTTAAGATTACCAATTAGAGCTAGTGTGCGCCAAGGAATGAAAGTTCCAATAAGCCACATTACAGATACTCCAATACATATCATCAGCTGTAAATTGTGCTCAATGCAGTCAGACATTACTCACAACTTGAACTGAACTCAGAAATATGAAACACACAGACCGAGGTGATTCAAACACCACATATCTGTAAAGTTTGCCAAGGTGGAAACATGCACGCTTTTAGCCAAGCCTTCAAATGGGTCTAACAGGTCCAAAGTGATCCAAATCTTATATAAGTACTGATGCATACAACCTCTTCACTAGCTTTATTAAAATAAAAAATCAGATTTTTACTGTCAGAAGGTAGTTTTTGTAATCAGAGTGATCACAATAGTAATTTTTCTATACAAAGTAAACAGTGTCCCAGGTCAGCCCAACCCAACTAGTGCTGAAAAGTTACCCGTTTCGATTCATTACCCAACTCAGCTGAACCACCCATTTGCCACCTCTGATATTTACCTGATTCACAGTGGTAAATGCTCCACGAAGATTACGAGGTGTTATTTCTGCTATGTAAACTGGCACCTGTTCGTCAATGCAAAGCTGAGAGACCTCATAAATATCTACGAATCAGCAAATTAATATAACAGAATAAAAAAACAATATACCACGTAAGAGAGAACCCCGATTCCATATCCAATCAATAGTCTTCCAGCATCAAGCAACCAAGAAACCTATAACCAACAGTTATAAAAGCAATGTAAAGAAGCCATCAATATGAAACACAGACTTTGATATGTCGCACAAAAATAGCTAGGTGTCACTAGATAAGTCTAATATCATTGAAAAAAAAAAAAAAAAAAAGTATGAAAGGGAGAGGAATTGCCTTTGAATACAAAATTGCCACCCACCCCAACAAACAGAACATTTCAGAGAGTCCCATTGTCTGCATATAAGATCGAATCAAAGTTAGAGACCTGAGGAACAAGAAACCGAAACGTGACTACTGCAGGTCACAAGTAAAGAGAAATGGGTTGAGTAGTGGTAATTGACCTTTCTCCGTCCGAGTTTATCAGCTATTTTCCCACTCATAATGGCACCTAACATTGCTCCAATGGTCATTATTGAACCAAAAACCGAGTACTGCAAGTAACAATAAGATGGAGAAAGTGGCACAAACCAAAAGGCTTAAAAAACTTTACAACCAGAAGTTTAGAAATGTTTCTTTAACACGGGATTCCTTATCTTAATACAGCAGTTTTGCAAGTGTTTGATGGCTATATCTGTTGGTATTCGATGACTACACAAGACAGTTTTGACCTTCATGTTTAATGTTAATTAGTCAACATTGAATGTGCTACAAATAATTGAGCACAAACATGAGATTACCTCTTCCAAGGACAGGGTAAGGTCTTGCATGATTCCAATCTGAGCTGGAGATGAAAAGCCAACCTGAGTATTCACAACATGCCAAATTATCATTTTATGAAAAAGACAGTTAACCTATTTCATGTATTAGATGATAATGAAAGATCCTGCTACTCCTTAATTAATATATTAAAGCACTTTGGTCAAGTAAAACAAACTTTTTTATACTACTGTATGTAGAACAATATCGATAGTTGTGAAGTTGCAAAATTTTTACTAAAGAAAGGATAACACTCCCATATATAAACAAGTAACATGAATACAATCATAGTAATAATTACTGTATATATAAAGTAGTAACTTACAGCAGAACCAAAAACATAAGATCCAGAGACAGCCACCAAAGTGCTGAAAACAACCACACCTGTCGCCCCGTTGCTCCGCCTGTCGGTGGTGGTACTGGTGATTAATAAAGCTTCTTCTTCTTCTTTGTCCATTCTGTTTCCAATATCACTTGGACTTTGTTTATGTGAATGATAGGAATGAATGAAGGTGACAGGTTTTCATTATTTAATAGATAAAAACAAAACCGGGAAAATGACAAAACACTAATTTCAAATATTTACTCCTCTAACTATTTTATTCTTTGCAGTTTTGGCTCACACTCTTTTTGATAAACTGTTACGGAGTCAAGTTTAATCTCGAAAACTGTGAATTAATCAAATACAGTAATTTTTTTACTGTAGTTGTTATGATAGCAGTGCATTATATAGATTGTTGTAAAAATCGGCCTAGGCGGGAATAACCGTCTAATTTTACCCTAATCAGCCTTATTAATCAAATGGGTAAAAAATGGGTTAACATATCGATTAATCGGATAAAACCTAGTCAATAGGCATAAATCGGTCAAATCGGACAAAAATGGCTAAAACGTCCACATCGGCCAACGCGAGTCAAGTTTCTTTCAAATTTAGAATTGAGGTTTTTTTCTATACACTTCCCGTTTTTCACAATATGAGTCGACACATCCATTCAAATGCACCTCGAAACTGTATGCGAAGGTGTGTTCGTTTTTCTTAATTCAACTGCATGTTTATGACACTAAATGAATTCGAAAATTAGTTTCGGAAAATTAATTGAACCATTCAACTTTGAACCTTAAAGTATTTGAAGGTGAAAGGATTTGTGTGCAAAGAACAACTTCTCTCACAACTAGCCTTCACAAAAATGTCGAAGGGTCACACAAGTGCACACTAAAAGAGACGCAAGCGGAAATAAGAAAATAGTGACGAAATGATATAGAAATGAAGAGGAAATGAGAATACGGTAATATTCTCATATAGAGGTAAAACGATAATTACCCATGGTGTATATATTTATCTCGGATAAATATACAAGTACTGAAAAGTAAAAACCACAAACCCTTGGTTCGGTTGATCCCCTTGTTAAAGGGATGGGTTAAGTTTGATTTCTAATCAAACTTATGTACTTAAGGATAATTACTAGGGATTCGATAATGTTCCTAATTTGTAGCCTATAAAAACAAAGGTTTCTACTAGAATTTATAGATTTACTTATAACCCTAAGATCCCCCCTTCTCTCCAATTCGTTCGACCGGTTCTAAGAGTCGAAACTGTAGGGTGACATGCAACGGCTAACTAAAACACATAAGTGGACATGTAGCAAGACAAACCCTAACTAACAAGATATTTCCTAATTATTGATATAACTTAACCATAAACACGTATAAAGGGTGTTTATAGAATACTTGTTTCCCGCAATTGTGTAAGCTTTTGAATCAGTCTGATTTACATATAAACGGTTAAACATTATATAGTTATTTGATAACTTGGTGACACAATAATTAGACTTACCCCAAAACACAATGGATAGCCCTTTATACGTGTTTATGGTTAAGTTATATCAATAATAACTATATAATGTTCAACTGTTTATACGTAAATCAAACTGATTAAGAGAGTTAGGATTGATCTTTACAATAAAAAAAAAGGTTTAGTACAAGCACAGGGGCAATCAAGTGGTGGTGTTTCTGCTGAAATACCATCCCAAACTCATATTAGTGTTGTTGCTAATGAAATACCCTCACAAACAGGTGACACTAGTCAAGTTAGGATACAAGAACATGGTCAAGGTAATGGTATTGCTAAAGAAATACCATCTGAAATTTGTGAGTCTAGTCAAGTTAGGATACCAGAGCAGGGACAAGGTAGTGGTGTTGCTAATGAGTTACCTTCTCAAACCACTGATATACCTAGCCAGTTTGTGAATGAATTCTACTCATCTTATAACCCTTACTTGGGTGATGCTGAGCTCAACTCTTTTGATGACCTAGATGAAATTCTTCCACTAGGTACAACTGTCCAAAATGATAGGGTTGAAGTGGAAGTTGAGACTGAGGTTAGGGTAGAAACTGAGACTGAGATTAGGGTAGAAACTGAGACTGATGGTTCTGGGTCTGAGAAGGATGAGACAGATGATGAGACAGAGGCTGATGGGTCTGAGAATGATGACAATGATGATAGTGAGTACATTGTAGATTTAGACAATGATGTGGAAGAAGTTGATGTGGACATGGAGAATTTTAGACTGAATGTGGATTTGGAAGCAGAATTCATTAGATGTGATAGTGATAATTCTGTACAAGATCTTGATGTTGATATTGATGATGTGTTTGATGATGAAGAGTTTATAAGTGGGTCTAAGAATGAAGATAAGTTTGATTGGGCTAGGAGAAGGCAACTCAAGAAATTAAGGAAACAAACAAAGAGTAATAGTGAAGGTAGGATTTACAAAACCTATAAAAAGGCACTCAATTGAAACCATAAGAGAAACTAAATCATCAAGAATGAAAAAGAAAGAGTCAGAGCAGCTTACTTTGGTCAATTGCCTTCATTTGAAACTTCTTGGCCTAGTGCAGGGCAAAAGGAACAAGTTGGGCCTAGTGTAGGGCAAAATGAAATAGTTAGGCCTAATATTAGGCCAAATGTAGTAGTTGGGCCCAGTAAACCATCTGGGTCAACTAATCAGCCTATAAAGGACAAGTGGACTAGGAATAAGATAAATGTCATTAAAGAAGATAAACCTAGTTGCAAGAAAGTAGATAAAAATAATTGCCCATGAGTATTGCATGTGTCAAAAGTCAAGGGCACAGAAACTTGGAAGACTAAAACATATCATGCTGCTCACCAGTGTCTACAATCAAGACAAATCTTGTATGCCACATCAAGGTTCTTTGCTGAAGATATAGTAGATCAGATAGAAAAAAACCCAGACATATCTGTAAGAGCTCTACAAGATCAATTACAAAAGATACATGAGGTTCTTGTTTCTCAAATGAAAGCATGGAGGGCTACGGCACAAGCAAGCAAGCAAGTGAGGGCTGATTACATAAAGCAATACGCGATGTTGAGAGATTATTGCATGGAGTTGATGTCTACAAATCCAAACACAACTGTGAAGATCCAATGTGCTAGGGAAGAGGAATGTACATATACTAGAAAGTTAGAAAGGATTTATGTTTGCTTGGGGGCTTGTAAGGAAGGATTCAAAGCTAGTATGAGAGATATTTTGGGGTTAGATGGAGCCTTCATGAAAGGACCTTTTCTAGGTCAACTCTTAACTGATGTGGGCATTGACCAAACAATGGATCTATCCATTGGCTTATGGGATGGTTGAAACAGAGAACCTTCAGTCTTGGAAATGGTTTTTGACTTGCCTTGGAGATTGATGACGTATAATATGGATAGCAGGCTTACTAGGCCTAGACCGTATTATACACAATAAGGCTCCGGCCCAATACAACTAGAACACCGGGCTCCAGCCCAATAAACAAACAAACCTGGCCCCGGCCCAACAAACCGGATATGACTAAAGCCCAAGCTACGAGCATGGAACAGTCTGGACATGCAAGGACGTGTACGAACCACATGAGCGGTGTTAGGTCACCATTTTGTAAACACAAGTATAAGAAATAAGATGAGAATAAGAGATAGTTGATTATAAGATTATGAAGAGTGAAAGAACTAAAGTTTCATTAAGATATTCAAGTAACCAACAAGTTTTATGATACCATAAGCATGGTGTATATAGGGGAGCAGTAGGGCAACACTCCCTTCCTCCCTCATGCATCAAAATCGTGGGCTTAAAAGCCTTATGGCTTTTACATGTTACCCATTAACTAAAACATAAACATAAATAAAACTTAAGAAACCTATTACAAAATGTAATGACCGAGACTTGACTAAATACTGAAGTATGATCCCAACAATCTCCCCCTAAGGGTCGGTCATCACGGTTGCTTGACGTCTTCATCATTTGTCGTTGACTTGTGACATGTAAAACTTTAGACGTCTTCAAAAATGTTGTATAATGAATGTACTTTGCTCTAAGTCTTTGTTCTTTGGTGATGATGTTGTGATTGTGTTATGAAGTAGTCTGCCGTTCGTCACTCCTGCGTCTGTGGTGGTTGTCCGTCATTCCAACATACTCATACATCTTTGGACTTAGACTTTCACGTGCATGAAGTTCCTTTTCATACTCTAAGATCTTTAGTCTTTATACTTTGTAGATTCTTCTTATTATGGCGTAGAATCTTTCTTTGAACTTTGTGGTGCATAGATCTTTGGGGGAGCTTTCATTTGCTTCAAGATGTATGAATGAGCATGTTGGAATCTACCATCATGGAGGTGATATACCTGCAGATAAATAGTTAGCAATAATCAACCGGTACTTACAGATAAGGAATTAGAGCTTGTCAACAGCATATTGTGAAGACTCCTTCTAATCCTTATCCAGGCCGTTCCCATATCAGATACTCCCGAAGGAGCTTACGAGACCTACTAAGTAGCTCAATGACTGGGTGAGTCGCTGGGGATCACTCCATGACTGTAGACCGCTAAAGAACCATCGCGAACACTAAGCGTAACCCTTGTGGGGTTACCGAAGTGACCTGCTGTCAGGGCTGTCTGATGTTGACCCTAGCAGGAATTTTCGTTCAATCATTGAGAAATACATTTGTAATTCTCTCATAAACGTTCTCGGCAGATTGCTAAGATCTGCGAAGGACTCGATAATTTACAGCTGGTGTCCATTGATGTAGAACACCAGTTGTAGAAATACTAAGTGTTCCTAAGAGATCTTTGATGTATCTCATGGCTCTAGACTCGATAAGTGCACACTTAGGTTTCCTATATGGAGACTAGGGAGGGGTCTCCTGCTTCAATATCAACTATCTGTAAGAGATAAGTCGATAGATTACACTGGTTCCCCGTGAGAATGAAACAAGCTCTTTTAA
Organism: Artemisia argyi; assembly: GCA_030686995.1. Taxonomy (NCBI): domain Eukaryota; kingdom Viridiplantae; phylum Streptophyta; class Magnoliopsida; order Asterales; family Asteraceae; genus Artemisia; species Artemisia argyi. The sequence goes on from CM060696.1 coordinate 25,367,228, forward strand.
GAGAACTTGAGTGGTTAAGAAGGTTTAGTGCATTGCGTCACTGGGTCCATGACGACTTTATCTTCAATACCGGTGTTGCCTTAGCAACAACCAGTAGCATACGAGTTGAACCCGGTGTCTGCCCTAAAGTTGAACATATGGAGGGCTATTTCTTTTCTCCCTTTTCATTTACATTTCTTCTTAATTCTTCAACTCCTTCTTTCCCTTTCATTCTTTTCTCCTTTTTTCGTATCATACCTAAGGACTTCTAATTCTAACTATGGGAGATGTCCTTGGGCAGATCCCTCCGGCTCTGGCGGATCATAGGACGGTTTTTCCTATCTTAATCGCCTTATAACTCCTTGATTAACCGACAGTAGCCAAGAAACCTTTGATAGAAAATCTCTGAAAGTGTTTGTGATAATCAAATATTTTGGTTAACACTTTGAGAGTTTTGTGTACACTTTTTGAAGGGCTCCTCCTTCACATGCACTCATGAGTATTTAATAAATTTGCACATGCGGGAGGAGTAAGCTTTTTGAATTGATCCACTTTTAGTGAACAAGACCGATTCGAGACACGCTTACATCACTAATTAGACTAGCTTGAAGTTATTACCCGGCCTGGTCAATTTCACAGAAAGTTTCTCGAGAAGGTACATTTCTACTAAGACAAATCCTTTTCGAGACATGCTTACGTGGCTAGTTAAAGAGTTCCATTGTCAGCTTTTAGGTGACAACTAGCTCTAGTAACTAACTTGATGTTATTACCCGTCGAGGATAAGTCTTTTCGATATTACTAACTTTTATTGTCTCGTCAATTCCTGGGTCAATTCTGAGTCTAGCTCGCACAGGATATAACTTTTAGTTTTTAGACTACTTATATTTTAATCATTTTTTCATTTTCTCCCCCTCAAAAATAGCATATAAAATGATGTTTTTGACAATCTTTTAGATTAAAATATGCCTTTTTGAGTCTTATGGGGAGATTCACCAAGAACTTTTGATTTTAGAACAAAGTATTTTTGTTTTGACAAGTGCTCCCCCTCAACAAGTGATTAGGTCTTATTGAGGTGAAATACTTGTCCTTTTGAGCAGAATTATGAAAAACATAAAGCATTTGATTAATTCTACTCAAAAGTAAGAAGCCTTCGCTCCTTATATTAGGATTGAGGCACTGATGCGTACCTCAAGGTCCTTTCTTTTACAAGTACGAGTTGTACACTGTAATGCGTGCACAAGCCATTATGAAGAATAGTATTGATAAATCAAATCAAGTTCTTACAAATTTCTACCATTCTGGTCTCTGAAACGTTAACACGGGAAATCCAGGTCTGCCTCCTACATAGCTTTCCAATCTCCTTATATGATCCCTACGCTTCAACCGGTTCTCAATCCTTGTAATGAATCTGTGAGCTTGTCTGGCCTCTCGGTATTTCACCTTTTGGATTTGTGCAGTGCTATGTCATCTAATCTGCCTTTGATTCCATCTCTGACGAACTTCAGGGTTTCATCACAGAACTTTTGGATCTCGTCATAGGCCATGAAGCAGTTTCGACCGTTGACACTGCGGTATGTGAACCCAAATGCCGGATGCTTGATCAAGGTGTATTGAGGTAGGTGTTGAAGGTTGGGGATGTTGAAAAGGTTAGGTTTGGTGAGATTTAGCTTCTTCTGATAACTTTCCACTCCCAGTTAAAGATCTTCTACTCTTTCTTTGATGACTATTTGTCTGATGAAGATTAGGAGAGCTGTGATAAAGGCAAGCTGCATTGGTTTGGGTAAGTTGCAAAGCTTTCCTTGAACTTTGAGCAGATACATATCTTCTATGTCGTTGAGGAGTAATCGTGGAAAGTCTGACTCGGAAATCTCGTACTCTTGTTCATCAAGTCTTTTGAGTACTATTTTGCTGAGAAAGGAGTACCCAAAGTGAGTGACTGTAGAAATGAACTGGATCGAGACAATCTTCAACTCACTTGTCACATTACCCATAGTCTGATTGAGTCTGCTGCTTCGATAATACTGTGCCCGGTTATCTGGCCAATGATGTATTCCATAGAGTACGTTCCGGTCATAGTCAACAACTTTATCGATGAATAAGTCAGAGGCTTCTTCTTCGATGGCGTTGTTGAGGTATCTTGCTGCAGGGATGGAGAAGCTAAGTGATGTGGTGTACTTCTTTTCAATCTTGCTGCCGTGTTGTAGAAATTCCAAGTCGTTGTTGAAGAAGAACTTGTAAGGGATTTTCTCTTATTTCGGCTTTCCAACCAAGGGTAGAGGTTTGGTTCAGTCAGTGTAGTAAGGCCCTTTCTTCTTTGAGTAGTAATCGATGTTGGACTCGGGACTTAGCCAGTCGATGTCGTTAGACATTGCTCGGGCTATGTTTTCCAGGTGATATTCGAGTTCAACAGAGTTGGCCGAGCGGTCTTTCAATTAGTTGAATGCAGCATTCTTTACCCTTCTCAGCTCGTTTTTGCTCATATTCTTTAAACCATAGTCTCCTTGCAGAAGTTGTGCATATTCCACTGTGTGACCGTCTTGCGGTGATTGATCTTCTGCTAGAGGTGGTTGAGCTTTAACCATTTCATCAAACCAAGAATATTCAGCCGTTTTGTCTTCGTCCAGCCACTTAAGAATCCTTTTAGGTTTCTTTGGTTCGGTGCTTTTCGAAGAGGTTTCAGGTTTATGCTGATGATGTTTTCTTTTCTTCTCTTTCTTCTTTGGTGATGGTTCTGGTATATTATCTAGCTGAGGGAAGTCATTTCCGCCGGTGTACTCAAAATGATCATGGGCTTTAGGACTGGAACCCGATGCCTTTGGTTGTTGAGTGGATGTAGTGGTAGTAGGAGTTATGATCGGTTGCTTGTGTTGAGATGAGGCTCCTTCGGCTTGTTTTTGTTTCTTAGCCTGTGAGTTAGGATCCTTGTCATCATCATCTCTTTGACATTTCAGTTTGTCGACCTCAGTGCTGTAGGACTCTTTAGACATCTTGGCTTTTAAAGCTTCCAGGACTTTATTTTCATCAGGTGACAAGGTGAATTTACTTGCCAATTTGTCTAAGAGCTGGGTTTCTAATTCGTCCAATGACAACTCAGGTTGTGGTAGAGTTGTTTTGTCTGCTCGAAGAGTAAATGAGGTAGATCTGATCACTTTCTTGATAGCTTGTTCTACAAACTTGGTGAGTTCATCTCTCATTGGTGCCAGTAAATCTTTCAATTCTGCAACTAAGTGTTGTTCCATATACTGATGTGCTTGAGCAGCTAATGTAACTTCCATGTTTTCTTGTACATTCTTAGCTAAGAAGGTGTCTACCTTTTCTTTTCAGTTCTTGGACATTCGTATTTAGCTTTGTCAATTCAACAACTTGACTTGCTAGTGATTCTACTTGAGTTTCTAGTTTGCTTTTCTTCTTTTCATGAACTCTCCTTATAGCCTTCTTTATCAATTTAGATGCAGCAGAGGCTTTTGTACTTGTGGGTTTCTTGATTGATTCGTCATGTGTAGATTCAGATGCTGGAGGTGATGATTGTGAAGATTCAATGTGGGTGGATATGTCCTTATCATCTCCTCTTTGTGATTCGGGTTTATCCTTGGCATCAACTTTCTTTTCTTTGGCTGTCTCCTCCTGTAATCTTTGCTCTTCAGCCAATCTGTCAGCTTCTGCCTTAAGCCTTAGTTCTTCTGCTAATTTGGCTTCTTCTTCCTTTTGTTTCTTATTTTCTTCTTGAAGCCTAATATCTTCTGCAAGTTTGGCTGCCTCTTCAGCTTTCCTACTTTCTTCCATACGAATTGGTTCTTCCAATTTGGCTTGTTCTAACTCCTCAAGCCTAGCCTCTTCAGCTTCTTGTTTTCTTTTTAGCTCTTCCTCTTGAGCGCTCTCTCTGATCTCCATCTCTTCCATGGTCAAAAGGTATGGAACATCAGTATCCATGTGGTCCTCCTCTTCATCTTCTCCTCTTGCTGAAGCATTTAGCATTTCTACATCTGTAGGTGATACTGTGGGAGTTTCGTAGATAATCATAGCAGCATTGGTTCCTATATCTTGAGTTTGATCAGCTGTAGTGGACTCAGGGATTCTGCTAGATCCGCCTGCTTCGTTTGTTTGAGTAAACATAGGAGGTGGAGGTTGATCAGCTTGAAAGGAGTCTATTTTGCTGTGGAGGAGACCTAAATTGAGAGCTCTTTCATTTCTTCTTCCACTGAGAGGCCTATGTTAGAGTGAGCAACTTCTTGTTCAGCAGTCATTGGTTCCTTCAACTTATCTTTCCTTAACCTTTCTTCTTCCAATTTAGTGTCTGCTTCAGTTAAAGGTCTTTGATTGAACGTTGTTGGGTATTCAACATTTTTAGCAAATTCATCAATATTTCTGTCCCAATCTTCGAAAGACATGTTCAGGAATTGTGAACTTCCAGAGCTCCCAGACTTGCTACCTTTCTTCCCCTTTTTCTGCATGAACGAAGGTAGAATAACTTCGTCTAAGAAACCAACTTTGTCTTCCTTGAGAGCTTGAACCTAGTACTTGTAATTCTTACAATTTTTCACTTTATCATTCAAGAGACAATCGGGAAGTGTTTTTCCTTGCTTACGTGTGCTGGTATCAAGTCTCTTAATCTGTCTAAGAGTGTCCTCATTTCTGAGTGTGTTCTTAGCTTCATCATCCAGTCTTTGAGGAATGTCGTCATACTCACGAAGGAAGCTTTCAATGAGTAGTTTGGTGAAACGAATGAATGGAATATTAGTAGTTTTGTGTTGTATGTGCCACACAAAATCTTCCCAAATAATGCTGGCATAGTCCACCTTTTTGACGTTTGCCAAAGCCCAGAAAAGTTTGAGATGTTGGAGTTTGGGGTGTTCGTGACCAGTATCTCTGCCAGATAATGACTTAGCAATAAGGATATACAAAGTTCTCCATGGTTGTGGAAGAAATCTGATGTTGACCTTTGAGTGTCTAGTCACCACTTCTTCTGATTCATCAAAGCCAATATCCCGTAACCATTCTATCAACTCTTCCTCATTAGGTACTGGATCGTATTCTTCATCTGGGCCAAGTTCGGGTAAACCAAGAACATTACGAAGAGTGTCTATGTCCACGGTGACTTGTCTCTTATGAAGCATACAAGTAAAGGACTCTTCCCCAAGGTCCAGTTGAAGTGTGTGCCAAAATTGGTGTATGTAGAAGCAAGCAACAGATGCTGATTTGGTGAGCAGGATTTTGTACGGGTTATAGAGGAGAGCATCCACAGCTACAATGCAAGAGGATTCATTGCACGTGATTTTGTTGAAGTTGATCCTTAAGTTGTTCTTTCCAATCTTTCTGGAGTAATTTTCGGGAAAGGTTTCTTCCCATGTGAGTTTTGGTTCAGGTTCTGGTCCATATGGAATGTCATCATGTTGTGCCATCTGAATAGATCATACACAAACACAAACATAGCAATGATATACTTTGTTAGCTCAGACATTCAATTACATGATTATGTATAACTGGATTGATCAGTAGGTGTTCTTGTGTTCAATAAATGTTGTTTTATGATGAACTTGTATGTTAGATGTTAAAACTTAGTAGAAACTTATAACAATCAAGTCATAACATGTATTAACAAATACAAGAGATTACACTTTTGAAAAATTACAACACTTAGACAAATTTTCATGAAATCAAACAATGCTACACGTAAGATTGGAAATCCTACGCATAACATTTCTTATGCGTAAGAAATCACTTTATGCGTAAGATAACAAAAGCTACGCTTAACTTATATTTTACGCGTAAGTTCAAACTTTTGCGTAGGATTCATCTTATGCGTAGGAATGAATCTTATGCGTAAGAATGAAGCTTAGGCAAAGGTTTGAACCTTATGCGTAAGATATGACTTATGCGTAAATTTTGACTCATGCGTAAGATAATAACTGATGCGTAAGAAATGATCTTTTGCGTAAACATTGCCTTATCCAAGACAAGTTTTTCAATTCTGTCAAATCTTACGCGTAAGATTTCATCTTACGCGTAGGATGAGTAATCTTATGCGTAGGATCGTCTGTTTGGAAAATCACCTTCGAAAAAACAATATCTTTTGATTCCTGAAAGTTTTTAAACCCAACCACTGATCAAATCACTATCCAATACATCCCAAAAGCTTAGAATCATAAACTTATGCGTAAACATGCATATACCAAATGTTTTGCGTAAGAACGCATGAACAACAAATCACAATAATTCAAAACATGATTCTGGGTGGATAATGAGTTTAGGCGAGTATTAGTAACATCCTAAGGAACAATTATACCAATTTATAACACTTTTTATCCATAAAATCAAAAGATCACACCTGCTAGTGCGTATGAACCCTAAATCAAAAATTCTAGATCTATACTTGTTACTGAAAAAATTAAGCCACTATAACATGAACATAAACACCTTATAACAATATCCTAACCAATTAATCGTTTCAAAACATCCTAACACTAAAACGCCCAAATCATACGAAGAACCCTAATCTTGATTTTCAACCATTGATGATTCAGGGCACGATTGGAGTTTAGAAACATGTTAGGCATTAACTAATGATCATTTCCCACTAACAAATTCAGACAATAACACTCTAAATCTCTTGTTCCTATTTAACGCAAACCCTAAGTCCAATTTTGATGATTTTAACACATTAGACTGTTAGATCTTTATGAAACTTAAAACCTTTGACTAGAAACATGATCAAAACATATTGGCACTTACATATTTGAAGAACAACGATTAGATATGCAGTTTGATTGTGAGTCGTTGATTGGTTTGGTGGAGGTAGTAAATGTGTTTAGCTGGTGCAGTAAATGCTAGGGTCAAAAGGGTTTTGACTAAGTTTAATTCATGTTTGAACTATTGTCACTTTAAGTCCTTTAACCTTAACATTTGTATCAACAAGTATACATACTAGCTCACATTATAACTTTCATTAACTACACCAAGTCTTAGAAAAGAACAACTTGTGGAATTTTACTCCCCCTCGACCTTAGACCGATGTCTTTCAAAATAGAAAATTTATTACAATGGTCAAGGAGAGTATCCCGAAAAAAACTTTTGAAGCATCATATTGATAAATAACTATTTTTGGTAAAAAAATACAAGTACGAAGTAAATATTTTGAGAAAATTTAAGAAATACTTTCCCTCCCCCTCAACACTTGTTTTTGATAGTAATTTTAGACGTTTTATAAAAAATAGTGTTGAAAAGAGTGGTATATACTTGCATTTTTTTTAAAACAAAAATAAAATCTTTTTGTGTTTTTGTTGGTTTTATAATTTTGTATTTTGTTTTTGGTAAAATATTTACAAAGATAGTTTTGATGTTTGACGATCATTTATGTTTTAAAAACTTTTCCAGATCTTCTGGAGTCAAACATCGCATACCAATTTGGTGAACTAGACTAGCAAACCTTGATGGTGCTAAGGCTTTGGTAAGTAAGTCCGCCAATTGGTACTCAGTTCCAACAAAATATAATTCGACGGTACCCTTTTCGACATGCTCTTTGATGAAATGATATCGGAGATCAATGTGTTTGGATTTGCAGTGATGAACGGTGTTGCAGGAAATAGCAATGACACTTTTGGGATCACAGTAGATCGGAATCTTATTGAACAGGTAGCCATAATCCTTAAGTTGTGATCTCATCCAGATGACTTGAGCACAACAAGCAGACGTAGCTACATATTCAGATTCTGTTGACGACAGTGATGTGCAGTCCTGCTTCTTAGATTGCCATGACACAAGTTTATCTCCGAGAAACTGTAATCCACCAGATGTACTTTTGCATGTGTCTAAACATCCTGCATGATCAGCGTCTGAAAAAGCAATTAGTTCAAAACCAGAATCCTTCGGATACCAGATTCCCAAGTTAATGGCTCCCTTTATGTATCGAAGGATTCTTTTAGCCTCACTGAGGTGTTTTTCATTTGGTTTGGACTGATAGCGAGAGCACATGTAGACAACAAATACTATATCAGGTCTACTAGCTGTGAGATACATGAGTGACCCAATAATACTACGGTATTTGGTAGGGTCAACAGGTGTCCCATGTAAGTCAGCATCTAGTTTTGTGGTATAGCCCATTGGTGTATTATAAGTATCACAACTCATCATTCCATGTTTCTTTAAAATTTCTAGAGCATATTTGGACTGATTTATAAAAATTCCACGGGGTGATAGATGAACTTGTAGTCCTAGAAAGAACGAAAGTTCACCCATCATGGACATTTCAAAATTATCTTTCATTAAATTTGCAAAATCATTAGAGTAACTTCTTTTTGTTGAAGCAAAAATAATGTCATCTACATAGATTTGAACAACTAGTAAGTCCACCCCGTATGTTTTTGTAAATAGTGTAGGATCCACCGAACCTTTAGAAAATTTATTGGCCAGCAAAAAAGCAGATAGTTTGTCATACCACGCCCTTGGGGCTTGCTTAAGTCCGTAGAGTGCCTTTTTGAGTCGGTAAACATGATTGGGACGCTCAGGATCAACGAAGCCGTCTGGTTGGTTTACATAAACTTCTTCACGGAGTTCTCCATTAAGAAATGCTGTTTTCACATCCATTTGATAAAAAACCATGTTCCGATGTGCTGCATAAGCCATAAAGATCCGAACAGCTTCATGTCTAGCCACTAGAGCAAAGGATTTTGCAAAATCAATTCCTTCTAGTTGGGAGTATCCTTTCGCTACCAGGCGTGATTTGTTACGTATGACTGTGCCTTCTACATCTAGCTTATTTTTCCAAATCCATTTTAACCCGATGACAAAGACTCCGTCAGGTCTTTCAACTAATTCCCATACTTCTAATCGTATGAATTGCTGAAATTCCTCTTGCATAGATTCAATCCAGTTATCATAAGTCATTGCTTCTTTGATGTTCTTAGGTTCTTCTAGACAAACTGTGAGTGCATAGATGCAATTTTCACCATCAGTGTGAAGTCGTTGTCTTGTCATTACAGGTGCATCTGGATGGCCACTAATGTGAACTAGGGGATGATCTCGAGTCCATTTGTGTGTCGAAGGGTGTAGTTGATAAGTATCTCGCATGTTAGCAGGATCCAAATTGCGTGTGGATGACTCAGATACTTCAGGAAACGTTGGAGCCGGTGCAAATGGGTTAAAGAACGCATTAGGATCATACTCTGCGGGTTGTGGAACTGATTGTGGTGTAGGATCTTCAGCTGATTGTCGTGAGTTGGAAGTATTTTGTTCTGCTGTTAATGGAGATGCAATTGGAGGACCGTCTTTCTCAACAGTTGTAGTAGTTTGTTGAGGTGAGTCAGGTACTTGAATATTTTCAGGTTGAGCAGCGGAATTGGGTGAGAGCTCAGTAGAACGGTATTCAATTGTATCATCAAACAGTGGAGCAAACAAGGTTTCCAATTCTTTGCGGTTGAGAGGCAATGGTTCAGCCGAAGAGTCCGGAGAGTTAAGACGGTTGAATTCGGGTCCTAAGCTGTTTTGCTCAGAAGCCATCTGTGTGAGTTCATCAAAATTAGCTTGAATAATTTCTTGAATTTCTCTTGTTCGACGATTCCATATCCGAAAACCTTTGGAATTTTTATAGTATCCAACGAACACTCCGATGTCAGCCTTTGCTTTAAGTTTACCTAAATCATCACGATCATTTTTCGGATAACAAAGTGCTCCAAATACATGAAAGTAATCGATGTTTGGTTTTCTTTTGTGAACAATTTGATATGGTGTTTTGCGATGGCGTTTTGTAATCATGCAACGGTTTTGGGTATAACATGCAGTTGAAACAGCTTCCGCCCATAAGTAATCTGGTAATTGAGCATTTATCAACATGGTTCTAGCAGCTTCCACTAACGTCCTGTTGCGTCTTTCAACAACTCCATTCTGTTCTGGGCTTCTAGGAATAGATGTTTGATGTTCAATTCCCACTTTCTCATAATATGACCGAAGTGTCTGATTCTTAAATTCTGTTCCATTGTCAGTTCTGACCATTCGTACTGTGTTGCGTAACTGAACTTGAATTTTAGTGAGAAAGTTGATGATCATTGAAGGAGCTTGATCTTTACTTCGTAGAAAATAAACCCAAGTCCATCTGGAGTAATCATCCACAATTACAAGTATGTAGCGTTTACCGTTGATACTTTGAACACGCATCGGTCCACACAAATCCATATGAAGCAATTGTAAAACATGATTCGTACTGTGCTCAGATTTAGAAGGAAAATGAGCCCGAGTACTTTTTCCTTGTTCACAGGCTGAACATAAGTGATCTTTGGTAAAACGGAATATTGGAAAACCATCAACAAGTTTGTGACGAGCAAGTTCAGTCATAGTTTTGAAATTCAAGTGCGAAAGACGTTTATGCCATAACCAAGATTTAGTTGATTCCGCTATGGAGAGAAGACATATCGGAGATGTAGCAATCATATCTGACATTGATATTGTATAAAGATTAGAACCACGTGAGCCAGACATTAGATCATTTCCTTGTAAGTCACGAACGAAACAAGTTTTCTCACGAAATGCTACTTCTAGATCCCCATCACAAAATTGACCAACTGAAAAAAGGTTGTATCCAAGGCCTTCCACATAATAAACACGACTGATTTCAATGTTCCCACTGATATAGTCACCATATCCCATGATTAAAGCGTAATGATCATTCCCGAATCTGACAGTACCAATGAACTTTGAAACAAAGTTGTTTAACAGTTTGAGATTGCCTGTCATATGTCGGGTGCATCCGCTATCAACAATCCAGAGAACCATCTGTACCACCTGCATCACAATAAGACGACAAGGATGGAACAGAAGTAAGGGTGGAACCCAAAGAAAGTGCGGGTTCCTGTTGGTTAGAAGCACATGTATTCAATAATTTAGGAATCCATTTAAAGTCTGGTTTATATTGCAACCAACGCTGCCAATTCCAACTAGTTCTTGCTTTTTTTTTGGTGAATTCACTAGTAATGGGCTTGTTCCTAGATTTGTTTTCTTCAATTATGGGGGTAACTTCAACTTCATTAGAAACCGTAGATGGCGGTTTTCCTAATATAGGCTTAGAGGCAATAGTGGGCCTAGAAGGAATGCTTGTCCTACGTTTCTTATGACGATTAAGAAGAGAATTAGCTATACATTTTGTATGAACACCAGATGATACGCTTTTACGACAAAACACACAAGATGCATTAATATTCAAAACATTCAAAGGTTCATCATTCGTTACATTTAGATTTTGATTACAATTTGCCAGATTAGAATCTAAATCTGATGCAACATGAGTTTTATTCAAAGTCCTAAGTTGATCTTCTACTTATTGAGCTTCTAGTGGTCCTCTTTTATGTTGCAAGATCCTATTCTTCTTGTTACTTTTTCGCTTGGGTCTGCTAACGCTATTAGTGGAGACTAGTCCTGTGGAAGTGGAGTTATCAACATTAGTGTTTTGAACAAAATTTCCTTTAGCAGTTTTTTCTAATTGATACAATCCTGGTGCTATCACCGTGGTGTCAACAAACTTTCCTTTTTGAAGTAGCTTAATTTTCTCTTTCAAATCAATGATGATGTGATTCTTATCCTGAATATCCGACTCAAGTAAACCATTGCAATATTTGATGTCATCGCGGTTTTGTTGCCATTCGACGTTTTCAATTTTTAAATCCGCAATTTCTTTCTCGTATTTGAGACACAAACTTTTTAAAGACTCATTGTTTTGGCAAAGCTGACAAGAGTTTGAATTATTTTGACTTTGAAGTTTCAATTCCGTTTCAATACTTTGAGCTTGACACCATTCAAGCCTTTGTTTGAGTAGACAAATTTCTTTTGAAAATTGTTTTGTCACATCATCATTGTTTATTCTCAGCATGTCATTATCATGTTTAAGTGTCTCTATTTCCACATTCAACAAATTATTATCAACACAAAGATCATCCATAAGCATAGAAGTACCAGATTTATAGAGATCATTCATGACAACAGACAAAATATCAGCATTGAGTACTTGTTCCAAGAGTCGATCAACATCATCTTTTAAAATTCTATTTCTTTGCTTTTGAACCAAAATCGCATTTTCAGTTGAGTTGAAAACATTTATCATTGTTTTGACTTTGTTTTGAAGTTCCTGTTCCCAACGTGTAGCACAGAGACGGAGGTGTTTGACAATTGGCAACATTTGTTTTTGAAAAATATCTCTCTTTTCTCGCTCGTAAGCAGATTGAAAAGTTTCAATTTTTATTTCAGAATTACGTTCAATTGTTTCCTCCAAAATTTCGATGTCTTCCATAAAAGTTTTGTAATAATTTAAGACACGACAACTTTTTGGTAAAGGTGTAACTTTACCAGAGGATGGTAAAGGACCATTTATTTGTGCTACAGTTTAGACAGGGGCCGCATTAGCAGATGAAACATATGACTCAGTGACATACCATGATTTCTCAGGTAATTCCTTTTAAGGAACAAAAGATTTAGAAATATGAGGAGCTTTTGAATAATCATATGGTTTCCAATATTCAACTTGACTCATTTTTTATCGACTCTCTTCTTCAAGTTCTTCCTCTTCCTCAGTATCATAAACAACAGTACGCACAATCGTATTATCAATCATATGGTCCATACTGTAAATTTTAGGAATTTCTTTGAATGCTGTGTGAAGAAACATTGATTTGAAATCACCAAGTGCAAATCCTTTATCGGGTCTCGGTTTTAAAGTAAATTTCTGAATTGTTGTGACAGAGCCCCCGGTTTTGTAAACAACATTACGAAATTCTTTGAGTTGTTTTTCAAGATCAACAATCTCACCGATTAATTTATCTATATACTTCCTTTTTCGTATTTTATGTTCACAAAAATCCTTTTTGCAAATTGACAATTCTGTTTCTGTTTTTGAAAGTACTTTTTGAAGTTGTTCAACTTGTATTTGAAGTTCACACTTTTCACTTTCTAGTTTTGAAACCAACTTTCCGTTTGACTCATTTAAATCTTGCATTTTATATTGAAGATCTTGCTCTTTGTTGTAAGATTCTTGAAAAGCTTTTTCAAAACTTTTTGCGTGTTTAACCTTGTCTTCCTGATTTGAAAGTTGTATTTTATAACACTCAATATCTCTTGCAAGTGACGCATTTGTTTCTTTTAAGGCTTTGTTTTTCTCGTTGCATTTTATGATTTGCAATTGTTGAGCGTTCAGTTGTTGGGATGACAATATGAGGTCAGGGTCTGGATCAAACGATGGTTCATGTTGTTCTATATGATCATGTTTATCATTCTCAATAGGATCATCAAATGAAACAACTGTGTCATCATCAAATATGACAACTGTGCTTATTTGTTCATCTGCTTGAGAAGATGAAGATGAGTCAGACGGAACAACTTGCGCCATATCTGATTCAGAAGCAGAAGGTGAGGCTATGTCATGTATTAGGCATGCATTAAGGTCATGTACCTGAGACAAGCCGTCAGTGTCATACACTGGACCTGAATCATTAAACTGAAGTTCCTGCATGTTGGCCATAAGCATCACAGCTGCATTAGCTTCCAGATCTTCCACGTCATCGTCATTGTTCACATTTTCCATGAAATTGTTCTCCTGTTCAGTGAAATGTCCATCTTTTTCATCTTGGAGAGCCATAAGTAATGCCTGCTTGTGAAACTTATTACCCCGAGTTCTCGGTTTAGGACATGCTGTCGCTATATGACCTTTTTCATTACAGTTATAACACCACACTGCATTCCCAGAGTTTGAGTTCCTAGTTTCAACTGGTTCAGACCTTTGCTGAGAAGGACCGGAATTGTTCCTGAACCCTCCATTGTTATTAAACCTCTGACCATTCCCAAAATTTCCTGAAGAACCTCCTGAACCTGATCGACCAAAGTTACGATTCTGAATTTCAACCCTTCCATCATGTACAACAGCTTGATTCCTTGTGTTAGAAGATGAACGTTGACGGTTGTTTGTTTTGTTGGAGAATTTGCTAAAAGCACGGGCAATAAGAGCAAGTCCCTGATTCAACGTATTAAACTCCTCATCGTCATCTTCATTGGAGTTCGAGTAGTACACTGTATCATTGTTGTTGTATGGAACAAGTTGAGTAGAAGTATTCTGTGGAGATGAATCATAAAGAACCATTTGGTTTGAGGTAGAAGATTGTAGATAACTGAAGTAGTTTTGCTCTTGAACATATGCATGATTTGACATTGGTGGTGGAGCATAGTGAGATTGAGCTACGAGTGCCAAAGAATTTGGTGTTGGTGATGGTAAGTATCCTCCTCGAAGAGCTCGATCTTTTTCCACTTCAGGTTCATGGTGTTTCAGAAAATCATACAACAATCCATATGGTGCATCATGAAGATTTTTGGTTTGTCGAACGAATGTCACATATTTATGCCAATCCGGACCAAGACTACCGACGAATTTGGAGTTCACTGCGATCCTTGGTACTATAATTTTGTGTCGTTCCAAATCATTTACCACATTAGTGAAACGATGATAGTAGGATTCAAGTGACTCTCCTGGTTCAATTATGATGTTAGTGTATTCCATGTAGAGTTTGGATTCCATATCATCTTTGTTCAATTGAGTGCCTTCCATTAGGAGATGAACATGTTCCCACATAGCTTTGGCTGTTTTTTGAGCATCGACACTTCGATAAATTGGATTAGGTATTCCTTGAAGTATATAGGCCATTGCATACTCATCAGCTTCACGATGGTATTTCTGTTCCTCTGTGAGTTGAGATTCTGGAACAGGTTTCTCTACAGGAGCACGTGGAGGATCAGCAGTTGGATCACCAATTTCAAGTCTTGTTGGCCACTCAAATGGTCCTTCAAGTATCACTTGTTTCAAGAATTTTCCATGAGGTTTCTTTAGTTCAAGAAATCGTAAGAATCGACTTGACCACTGAACATAGTTCCCAGGTGTTAGCATTGGAGGTGTTTCAAGTGATCCTGCCTCATGTCTGGATTGTTGAGTTGTAATAACTTCACACATTTTATCAAACCAGTGAGGTTGTTTGGAGGAAAACTGAGTGTTTTGTTGTGACATATGATATGGTTGTTGTTGAGGAATGATTTGATGTTGTTGCATCATGAGATATGGTGGTTGTGGATTAAACGGTTGTTGATGAAAGTGTGATTGTGAAGGTTGTTGATATGATTGTTGCTGATGGTATTGTTGTTGCTGATACTGCTAATGTTGCTGTTGCTGAGGATTAGAGAAGTAGTAATGTGGTGGTTGAGACATCTTAGAACATTTGTGTAATAATGGATCTTGTAGAAGATTGAAATGTAGGTTCCTTTGGATAAGATTTAAGAATCCTAAGGCAAAGTTGAAATCTTACGCGTAACACTGAACTTATGCGTAGACTTCAAAGTTACGCGTAAAGGTTGATCTTATGCGTAAACTTGTGAGTTATGCGTAAGATTTTCCTTATGCGTAAGTTTTAAGCTTATGCGTAAGAGTTTTATGCGTAAGGTTCAAAGACCAAACAAATCTTTCAAACTTATCCAAGCTTGAAAGATATCCGTAGTCGAAGTATTCCACTAACTTATCCAAGCTAGGGAAGTACTGAGTCACCGTAGCACGAAGAAAAGACCTTTGATGAAGCTTATGCGTAGATTCCAGTAACTTACGCGTAAGATTGAATCTTATGCGTAAGATCAAACTTCAGCGTAGAAAGTCAACTTTTGCGTAGGAAAAGACTTCAGCGTAGAACTTTGGCGTAGGAATAAACTTTCGCGTAGGAATTGGTTTTAGGAGTAGAAAATGGGTTTTCAGCCAAAACTTATGCGTAGAAAGTGGTTTTATGCGTAAGAATGGGGTTTTTGGCTAAACTTATGCGTAGACTGACCACAAAGTACTGTTGACAGCTATATTTTTGTACTATACGAAAATCTTACGCGTAGGATGACCAGAAACTTGAAAAATCTCAAATTTTTGTAGAAAAACGCCTAGAAATAAGGTTCTTTTGATCAAGTAACTTCACCAACACTTAGAAAACACTAAATATGAAAGATTTAGCTACCAAAAACACGTTTTCTAAAATCAAAGAAGCTACAATACTCAATAAAATAGAAGAATAAGTAGAAAAACCTTAAAAGATCAAAACTTTATGCAAAATCTAAGCTTCTAATCACTATAACAACCTTAAAACTTGTCCAAGCTTCAAGATTTGAGTGAAAGAAACAAAGAAACAAGCAAAAATAAGAAGAAAAACCACCTGAATCCTACGTTAACAATAGAAACTACACTTCAATCTCTATTTGGCGAATGATACCACTTGTTAGGTCACCATTTTGTAAACACAAGTATAAGAAATAAGATGAGAATAAGAGATGGTTGATTATAAGATTATGAAGAGTGAAAGAACTAAAGTTTCATTAAGATATTCAAATAACCAACAAGTTTTATGATACCATAAGCATGGTATATATAGGGGAGGAGTAGGGCAACACTCCCTTTCTCCCCCATGCATCAAAATCGTGGGCTTAAAAGCCTTACGGGCTTTTACATGTTACCCATTAACTAAAACTTAAGCAACCTATTACAAAATGTAATGACCGAGACTTGACTAAATACTAAAGTATGATCCCAACAAGCGGCACTCCCGAAGTACGCTCACGGACCGGCCCATGGTCCGAAAAGTGATCCACGTCCGCAACCATCGATTGAGCTACGGGAGATGGAATTCCAAAACCTAAACCACTCCGTTTCATTGCCCGACAAGAGTCCTACACCAGCCACTACAACAATATGCGAAATACTAGGAAACCCTAGCATTTCGTCCACCTATAAAAGGCAATCCCGAGTTGCATTTACGAGGTATGACTTTCTCACTCATCCAATAAACAAATATTTCTTTGACAACATGATTACTTACTCTCACGCCGAAGCTTAATCGTGGGGTCTGTCCCCACGGTAATGCTAACGGTTTACCTTTGTTTGTGTAGGAAATACAACATACTACTTGGATTAGTGCATAAACTACGCAGCGGACGATCCACCAAGGACGGCCCACAATGAACTAAGCCCAATCCTAACCCATTCACACTTTTTCCACTAACAAGTTGGCACCATCCGTGGGACCCAATGCATAACTGCTTTCTCGAAAAATATTCACCATGAGCAACAAATCTGGCAAGATTACCCCGACCCTCTCAACTTTCGCGTGATGTTCAGTAGAGATGAATGAAGCACCGAAAGGCCAAAGCGGGCTTACGTCCAACAAAGCTCTCCAGGAGCATAATGTCAAAAACTGCCAGCCTTCACCAATCGAGGTAAGTGGGAAAGCTCATCAAAAGAAGATGTCTCAAAAGAAACTCGGAAGTAGACAGACAAATTTAACCTCCGAAGCAGCTGCAAAGCACTCTGAGTCAGATATACACGGAAAAGGGAAGTGTATGAAAAGGAAGGACACGCTCAGAGACTTCGGCCAAGAAGGTAAACAATCCGCCATGATAGAAAAGATGAGTAGAAGTAGCACAATGGCACGCAAGGACTCGGAAGACGATACATTCATCAGAATACGAAAATATGAAAAGGTTGTACGTTCGCATCCACAGAGCCCTGTTCCGGGAAGACCTTGCCGAGCGAAAAGAGGAACCGGAAGGAATAACATAAACACCCCATCAAAAGGAGTGGTACTCAGCCCTGAAGGGAGCAACGAGATGCATCTCAAAGGTACAAATACTGATAATAAAAATCAAGCGTGGCTACCGATATGTAGGAAAGTTGATCCGTTCGACTCATACATCCGCAACGCCAAGTCGCTAGAAAAGTTGCACCTACCGGGCAATGTAAAGACACCTGATGGGAGCACGGATCCAATGGATCGTTTCACAGCCTCCCAAAAAATAGCGTGAGTGCAATGCTGGGACATGCCCGCTCGACAATTGTGGGACCAACACGACACTTCGCGAACGAACTCGGTCTAACAACGTCTCTCTAAACTCTACGAGCAGTTGCTACCTACTACAGGCAGCGCTCCCACAACAACTATCCGAAGGTATAAGAATTATCAAAAACCAAGTGGGACCTCTCAATCACATGAAAAGAAAAGATGAGTTGGTAAGCGACTTCGAACACAGGTTTAAAAGAAAAGAAGGTATATACGTAAAGAAGACCTTGGGAGAAATAATGATACCAAGGTTCACACGTGGACTATATGGCATGGAACCAGTCAACCTCACCCAACAAGGAAAGAGGAATCAAGGAGAAACAATAGTCACCCTGCTGTGACAAAAAGTAAAGGCGCCCCAGCCACAACACCCCCATACAAAGTACAAAAAAGCAAAAGATACGCTCTGGTTAACTAACAAGACCAAAAGGGCGAATGTAATAATGAGAAGAATCCAAAGAAAATAATCGACTGTCAGACAATCGAGTAGTGTCGCAGAAACCTACTGCATAGGCATAAATAACAGATGGCGGTTGTCAGGCATAGTATCGCCTACGCGAGCGAGAGAGAGAGAGAGAGAGAGAGAGAGAGAGAGAGAGAGAGAGAGAGAGAGAGAGAGAGAGAGAGAGAGAGAGAGAAACGGATAAACACAGTCTTACAAAGCAAAGGCATTCAGATGGTACGAACTGCGGAGCGTAAACAAGTGTCCGACCTTACCATAAAGGACGGACCTTATGGCCAAAATCAAATAACTCAGTACTTTTGGGACCACGATTCCGCATTACCATCAGTCGAGGCAAAGTCTACAATATTCACCCAATCGGATCCGGAGAAGAAAACCCTGGTCTCATACTAAAGAAAGACTCATGGAGACATGTTGACAAGTTGAAAAAAATAAAGAGCGGACCGAACTAACAAAGGATCGGAGGACCGGATTGCCCCTTCCCACATCTGTTTTGCTTCCCAAGATATCAAGAGGACAAGAAACTACACTTTTTGTCAATTCTAACGGACTAGGAGGTACTCAACCTACAGAGCTAGGCACGTGCCTATGACCCAAGTCAAACGATGAATTTACTACACGCACGTGACATAACTATCAAAGGCCTCGAATAGCCAACGGAAGATGCACAAAATATAGATGACAATAACAATGCACTTGTTTCAGCACCATAAATTGGAAATCACCTTCCAACCCTCAGGGAAAACCCGGTAAAACTTCCACAAGGCATACACTACCGGATACCATATAAGAGCAAAGAAGATCGTACGAAGATCAAGAGAAGTTCTTAAATGTCTACTAATAACAATTAGTCGCCCTACGACGGCGACTAATAGCCATAAACCATAATGCTCCACAACGCCCCATTGCCAAAATGCTTCTCCGCCATGTCCTGAAGGCGTTCCTTTGACCAAGACGATAAGCTCCAAGTCGTTCTTGGGCCGAAAGGCGTCTCAAAACACCCGTCCTTCACTTTGCCGTTATAGCCATTCCTAAAGCCACCGGCTTGGGCTACAAGGCTCAGAGCGGAGCTCCGTGCTCTCGAAGAATGAAGGGTCATCGGCAACCCAGTGACCATCAGGGTTCTCGTTGACCACCAAAGTGGCAAAAAGCAGGAATGCTTTAATGGCTGATTGAGTGTTGATCCCAGTTGAGCAAATCGATCTTATAGAAGCTGACTTGTAGTTGTAACTTTAAACAGAATATAGAAAATAATGTTTAGCTTAAGAAGAACAATTAACAATAATTTCACACTCAACACTTCAATGAGATAACTATTTATAAAAAGGTTACCAAGATCAAGACTTCGGATCAAACTGAAATCGCTGAATTAGCCATAATGGAGTTAGAAGTTGATGAAGAAGATTACTTGGAAATAAATGAATCCATTTATTTCAATCAATAAGGAAGCAAAGTATTCTTGGAGCAGTTCAAACCCATTATAAACAGACTAAAAGAGCAAGGATACATTGGAGAAGAACCATTGAAGCACTGGAAGAAGAATGGCGAACTTTGCAAGCTGGATATCATTAATCCAGATGTTACAATTGAAGACCGACCATTAAAGCATGTGACACCAACAATGGAAGACTCATTCAGAAAGCACATTAATAGTCTTCTTAAAATCGGTGCTATTCACCCAAGCAAAAGCAGACACAGAACAATGGCAATGATCGTAAATTCAGGAACAACAATTGATCCTGTAACGGGTAAGGAAACTAAAGGAAAAGAAAGGATGGTTTTCAATTATAAATCCCTGAATGACAACACATACAAGGACCAATACTCCTTACCAGGCATAAATACAATCATCAAGAGAATAGGAGGTGCAAAAATATTCTCAAAGTTTGATCTCAAATCAGGATTCCATCAAGTCGCTATGGATGAAGAATCAATTCCGTGGACTGTATTCCTAGTTCCAGGAGGACTTTATGAATGGCTTGTTATGCCATTCGGCTTAAAAATTCCCCGGCAGTATTCCAAAGAAAGATGGATAAATGTTTTAAAGGAACAGAATCATTTATCGCAGTATATATTGATGATATACTGGTCTTCTCAAAGAATGAAAAAGAGCATGCAAAGCATTTGGAAAAGATGCTAAAGATTTGTGAAGATAATGGTCTAGTCTTATCTCCAACATAGATGAAGATAGCAGTCTCAAAGGTAGATTTCTTGGGAGCAGTCATAGGAGAAGGAACCATAAAGTTGCAACCACACATCATAAAGAAGATTGTGAATTTCAATGAAGAAGAGCTGAAGACAAAGAAAGGATTAAGGTCATTCTTAGGAATCCTTAATTATGCAAGGAACCATATCCCAAAACTTGGGATACTCTTAAGGCCACTCTACAAAAAGACAAATGCTCATGGAGATAAAAGATTGAAGCCCTCTGATTATGAATTAATCAGAAAAATCAAGATGCAAGTCCAAAATCTTCCAGACCTAGAAATACCCCCCAAAGATACTCACATCATCTTAGAAACAGATGGATGTATGGAAGGATGGGGAGGAATAGTTAAGTGGAAAAGATTAACATAGAACACATGGATTAAGGAATTGCGCAGGCGTCAAGATTAACATAGAACACATTATAAAAGCTATTAGAGGATTTATTGCTATTAGCTTTATTATAAAAGCTAATAATGGCTTGGCAATCCGTTCTTAGAGTTACTTCTTGTTTATCAAGATAGTATATCTTCAGTTTTTCTAGAGTGTTGATGCATGCATTGATCTCAGCATCAATTGTGGATTGATTTGTTGAGAATTTGCCGCTTCCATATGCACACATCTTTTCTGAGCTTCTTGGTCCTTCCTTGTTACTTTTCCACTTAACTATTCCTCCCCATCCCTCCATACATCCATCTGTTTCTAAGATGATGTGAGCATCTTTGGGTGGTATTTCCAGGTCTGGAAGATTTTGGACTTGTATCTTGATTTTTCAGATTAATTCATAATCAGAGGGCTTCGATCTTTTATCTCCATGAGCATTTGTCTTTTCGTAGAGTGGCCTTAAGAGTATCCCAAGTTTTGGGATATGGTTCCTTGCATAATTAAGGATTCCTAATAATGACCTTAATCCTTTCTTTGTCTTCAGCTCTTCTTCATTGAAATTCACAATCTTCTTTATGATGTGTGGTTGCAACTTTATGGTTCCTTCTTGATGTGTGGGGATTGCACCAGGCTTTACCTCTCGAGGGATCTCGCGAAGCTTACAACCCCCACCAGGCAGTGTACCTGATCGTTGTAGTATAGTATAGTGACAAGTACCGAGGGATTGATCGTTCAGCTAGGAATAGTGTCGCTAGGATTAGAAAACCTAAATACTAGTTCTAGAGATGAGGGATGATTCTTTTTGTATTTTTATATTTTTAAGAAAGCAAATTAAAAATCTCAGGTTTGAAGGATTTGGGCGAAATTAGTTGCTAGTCAACTAACCCAATACTAAAATGCAATCAAAATAAAATACTAAAAATGAAAATAAAACTATATTAAACTAAGGTTGTGAGCAATAAGTGGAGAAATGTGTTTACTTAGATTTCACTACTCCCTAGATATCTTTTACACGTTAATTACTTGTTATAGTTGCGTGGATGACGGATTGTATTCCTTAATACCATTCATGGGGTGGCGTACTTACTTCCCCAATCTTATGAGTGCCTACTTCACTCCTATGTCGAGCCTACAAGAAGTTCCTAACATGGGATCATTAGAATTTACTATAGAATACTAACTATGTTGGAAACATGTATGATCTTGTGTTTATGTGGCGTTAGTGAAGTGAGGAGGAGGGGAAGAAAGAAAGGAACCTTGAGAGAAAAATGAAATATTAGATTGAGATTAAGTGAAGGTCCAACCCTCTCCACATGTGGAGAGGGGTATTTATACTTACAACATAAACGCCCACACCCGGGCTGTGGATCAGGCATACAGTGGGTAAAGACCCGTCCTTCTTCCACGGTGTTACTTAAACTAACACTAACTAACTAATATATAAACTAACTACGAGCTAACTTAATGCTATTACAATAATTAGGTGACGGAGACTTTTACAGGAATATTTGTATTCCTAACAATCTCCCCCTAAGTGAGGTCACCTTGGAAATTAAGCTCTTTGATCTTTAAGCATTCTCTAATCATGTAGCTCGTAGGTTCTGATTCTTCACTTTTTCGCACACTTTGTACTTCAAGCAAATGAACTTGTGATTTTGGATTCCTTTGAGACGAGTGATCTTTGAGCTTCTTTGAGATCATCAGCCATAGTAAATCTCCAAGCTCATCCATAGTAGTATTGCCTTCATGTGACGTAGTGACTTAAGTACCATCATGCTCACACCCTTCTAGATCAGGAGACTTGACTTTAGAGTTGTGGATCAGGAGACTTTTCCACCAGAGTTGCGGAAACGTTGTTGGTAGTCTCTCAACATTTGTTGTAGCAAGTCTCTCATCTTCATTGATAGTGTGGAGGATGTGTGAGCATGAGGTATGGATTGACCCGATTCAGCTGGAAACTGGAGCCATCAACGCCATCTTTATATGTGTCCCTGAAATAAAACAGTTAGAAATAAAGATAGAGAACGAATAGGGCTTTTTCATTCGTTCTGCGAGGACAGACTACCCTCCGGTTTTGTGAAAACCGACCTGTGATCAGGTAGAGTCTTTTTTAAAGAAGACTCTCCTTGACAGGAATTTCCAGCTTGTAGTAATGAATTTTTCCAAAGAATCCACTTTGGAATCTTCATACTAAGCATGTTCTCATACCGGAACATCTCAAAACAGACAGCACGATAGAGTGAATCGGTGAATAGATATTCACGGATTGATGAGAAATTGATTTATAGAAATTACTCGCGTGTCCTATGATAAACATTTTTGAGACACGACGAGAGTTTTATACTTTGAATCACATTTCCATCAAAAATACTTTTGTTTGAAAGAATTTACACAATCAATGTGCTCGAAAGATTAGTTGGTGAGCACATTGAGAGGTTTTAGCAAAAGTATCCGTCAATCCATATCCTGGAACAAGTTTGATTCAATTTTGAATCGCATCATCGTTGCTTTCCAGTTGTCACTTGATCATTGATCCAAGATGGATCTCACATGTCACCTACCAAGAGCTTGAAAGATGTTCGCTCTAGAAGGATTTCCATCGTCATTGTGAATATTTTCATATCACTCGGATGTTCTGGCAATACCACAAGGATAATGCGTAGGACTCTAAATATTTTATCTTATTTTCCACATTGTGTGAAACAATAAGCATATTTGGAATGTGTCCTATCGAGATTTCTGGATGATCTCATGGCTCTAGACTCAATAGTGCGTTTTGATCCGCTCCTAGAGACTGGGGAGGTGTCTCCTGTTTTAGGTATCAAAATAGCTCGCAATGAGCGGTCGATACATTGCACAGGGTTCCCCGTGAGAATGAAACAAGCTCTTTTAAGAGAACTTGAGTGGTTGGGAAGTTTAGTGCAGTGCGTCACTGGGTCCATGACGTCTTGTCTTCAATACTAGTGTTACCTTAGTAACCACTAGTAGATTATGAATTGAACCCGGTTTCTGCCCTAAAGTTGAATATTTGG
Organism: Artemisia argyi; assembly: GCA_030686995.1. Taxonomy (NCBI): domain Eukaryota; kingdom Viridiplantae; phylum Streptophyta; class Magnoliopsida; order Asterales; family Asteraceae; genus Artemisia; species Artemisia argyi. Next base: position 25,391,164 of record CM060696.1, read on the forward strand.
ACGGCTTTTTCTTTTCACCCTTTCTCATTACATTTCTTTTTCATTCTTCAACTCCTTCAGTGCTTACCGAGACTTCACCTCTAGAACCTTGTTGGGTTTGTTCCAGTCCTAGCTCTATCTCAGTCCGCACTCTTCCCTTTCTCACTTTTCTCCTTTTTTTTTCAATCATTCCTAAGGACTTCTAATCTATCTAGAGGATTGTCCCTGGGAAGATCCTTCCGGTTCTGGTGGATCATGGGAACTCATACCTAACCTTAACCATCCTTATAACTCCATGCATAAAGATAAATGGTCGGTCTTTGGTATAACTTCCACAAACGCCTTTTGCTCCCCTCGATATGTGCATCGATATTCGAAAGAGTTTAGCACATATGTGGGAGCACATTGAGTCCAAAAGATCACATTTTGAATATCAGATTTCATATTTAAATCACATTCTCTCCCCCGATCAAAATTTTCAAATTTTTTGAGATTTTGGATCCCAATTGATTTAAATAAGTTAGAAAACGTTAGGGAGAGAAATGCGGTCAGTTTTAATATTGTCTGATAAAAGGAACCTTTTTCTTGCTCCCCCTCAAACTGTGAGGGAGGTTGTTATGTGTCAGATTTAAAGAGTTTGCAAAAGATTCGAAATTTTAACGAAAACTCTTTGAAAATTTACTCATTCTGGCACATAACCATCACAAATCGTATTGTTGCTTTTGTTATGTACAAAGTGTGGGGAGTTTTGATGATACATAAAATTTTGAGAAATCACTCTCCCCCTCAATCAATGACGGATGTTTAACACATAAATAAGTTATGTCATTGATTGAGTGACAAATTTTATCAAAGTTTGAGTTCAAATTGATTTTCAACCAAAATCTCATGGTACCACCAAGTTTTGCACAAATACTTTCCGGAAAAATCATAGAAGGGAAAGTATTTGGCGATAAAAAGAAGATTTCTCTTCTTTATCAAGAAATAATGCACTGAAGCGTACATTAGATTGAGGGTGCATGAATGTAAAGTAATTCACGCTCAGATGAACGGCACCCTTTGCTCGGAACAACCGTCTTTTTGGCGACGTGTTTTCCTCATTTTAAAAACCGGGTTGCTATCTGAAGTAATAGCAAGCCATATTTTTGAAGTCTGGGTTGTAGCCTGAAATGACTACAAGCCATAGTTTTGAAGTCCGGGTTACATCCTGAAATGACTGCAAACCATATTTTTGAATGTTGTTGAGATACGACATGTTTTTGAAAAGAACTTTATTTGAAACCGAAAAACTCTTGCTCAAGCATATGTATGAATCCGTGTCATTATTGAATGACATTTCTAGAAACGTACATAATATTGATTATACAAGAGCATGTCGTGAGAAGAATATTTTTGTATTTTGCAGTTTTTCAGATTTTTATGGGATTTTTGTAATTTTATATTTTTCTATTTTCTTTTTGTGTTAATATTATATACAAAGGATATGTGAAGCAACCCCTTTACTCCTCTTGATCTTCCTGAAGACAAATGAGATCCTCAGGCGTGAGACTCTTCATACCAAGGCGTGGGAGAATGAAGTGAAAACGTTCCCTAGAAAGTGCTTTGGTGAAGATATCGGCTAGCTGGAACTCAGTCCTCACGAAGTAAAGTTCCACAATTCCTTTCTCAACTTGCTCCCTGATGAAGTGATGTCGAATGTCAATATGCTTAGTCCTTGAATGCTGGACATTGTTGCAGCAGAGTGCAATTGCACTTTTGTTGTCACAGTACATGGGAATCTTGTTGCATATGAAGCCATAGTCTGAAAGTTGAGATCGCATCCATAAGATCTGAGCACAGCACGATGACATGGCAATGTATTCAGCTTCAGTGGAGGAGATAGATGTACTCATTTGTTTCTTTGACGACCAACTGACTAGCTTATTCCCCAAAAACTGTGCACCCCCAGATGTATTGCGACGAGTGTCTTGACATCCCGCATGATCAGCATCTGAGTATGCTGTGAGAGCCATAGAAGTTTCCTTAGGGTACCAAAGGCCCATGTGGATTGTTCCTTTAAGGTATCGAAAGACTCTTTTGACGGCTTCCAGATGTTTCTTGGTGGGTTTGGATTGATACCGAGCACAAATGCAAACTGCAAATAGAAGGTCAGGTCTGCTTGCGGTAAGATACATTAAGGAGCCAATCATGCTTTGATACATGGTTTGTTCGACCGGAATTCCCACATCATCTTCATCTAGTTTCGATCTTTCAATCATAGGAGTATTAACTGAATCACAGGAGTCGAATCCAAATTTCTTCAAAATTTCATTGGCGTATTTGGATTGATTGATGAAGATGCCATTGGGATTTTGAGAAATTTGCAGTCCTAGAAAGAATGACATTTGACCCATCATAGACATTTGGAATTCGGAGCTCATCTCTTGGTAGAAACGATCACCTTCTATGGGATCAGAGGAGGCAAAGATGATGTCAACAACATAGATTTGTACATGCAGAAGGTTTTTGCCTGTTTTTCTGGTAAAGAGTGTAGGATCAACAACGCCTTTGGAAAATTTGTTAGCCAGAAGAAATTTAGACAAGGTGTCGTACCACGCCCTAGGTGCTTGTTTAAGCCCATAGAGAGCCTTCTTTAATCGATACACGTGATTAGGACGTTCTGGATCCACAAAACCTTCGGGTTGAGATACGTACACCACCTCTTTTAGATCGCCATTTAAGAATGCAGTCTTGACATCCATTTGATAAACCACCATGTTTTGACTTGCAGCATTTGCGAGAAATATTCTTATGGCTTCAATTCTAGCAACAGGTGCGAAGGATTCTTCAAAGTCTATACCTTCTTCTTGTCGATATCCTTTTGCCACAAGCCTAGCTTTGTTTTTCAATACATCTCCATGCTCATCAAGTTTAACCTTGAATACCCATTTGAGAGCAATGATCATAGCACACTCGGGAGGTGGTACTAATTCCCATACATCCAGTCGGTCAAACTCATGAATCTCATCCACCATTGCAGTGAACCATGAGTGTTTGGACATTGCATCCTTGACATTTTTTGGTTCAGCTTTAGAGAGGACAGAATTGAAGAAGCACCACAATGCGTCGGTTGCAAGTTGCTTGCGGGTAGATACTGGAAGCGAAGGGTTTCCAATAATGTTGTCAATAGGATGATCATTGGTCCATTTTCTAAGGTGTTCATGGGGTTGAGAATAGGGAACTGAGGTAGCCGTGTTAGATTCGTCGGAGGATGTTACATCATTTGACGATTCAGGGGCAAAGATGTTAACAAATGGCTCATTATCAGGTGGAGCAAAAGGATTTACTTCAGATGTATTATCTACAGTTGCCGCTCGCTGTACAGGTGAAGGTTGGACATTTGAAGTGCTAACCGATTGACTGATGGTGGGAGCTTCAGAATTCCATGACAATGAAGTGGATGGACCGTTATTGTCAACTTGAATATTCACCACCCCATCTGGTGGTTGAACCACTGTAGCTTCAGGAGCATTCATCTGTTGAGGTTCAAAGTATTCATCAAACATTGGGTCAAACAGTTTCTTCCAGTCTTCACTTGTAGGAGGTACAAAAGGAGCAGCAGGAATGGGATTCTGTACAAGCCTGGAACTAATTGGTCCAGGAGACAAAAGGTTAGGTACGGGTCCAGAACTTGATTGTCCAGGAACCGGTTGCTCAGTCAGCTCATCGAAAGTAACGTCGATTGTTTCCATTATGTCTCTGGTACATTTGTTATAGATTCGGTACCCCTTTCGCTCTGGAGCATAGCCAACGAAGAAACCAATGTCGGCCTTGGCCTTGAGTTTCCCAAGGTCTTCACTGTCATTAGTTGGATAGCAAAGTGCACCAAAAACTCGAAGAAACGAAAGATCGGGTTTTCTGCCATGAACCAGTTCATAGGGAGTCTTGCAGTGGAGAGGATGTATCAAGGATCGGTTCTGTGTGTAACATGTGGTGGCAATTGCCTCAGCCCAAAGAAACATAGGAGCTTTGGAGAAGATGAGCACAGTCCTTGCAGCTTCAACTAAGGTGCGATTGCGTCTTTCAACAACTCCATTTTGTTAAGGAGTACGTGGAATGCTCTTTTGATGACTGATGCCGACACCTTCATAAAATTGAGTAAGTTGTTTGTTCACAAACTCTGTTTCATTATCAGTACGAATGAATCTAACTGTTTTGTTGAGGCGAACTTGCAACATCTTGATGAGTTTGATGATGGTTTCTGGAGCTTCATCTTTTGATCGTAGAAACTTTACCTACGTGAATCGAGAGTAATCATCAACAATAACCAGCACATATTTCTTTCCATTGATACTTTGAATCCTCATTGGTCCACAGAGATCCATGTGAAGAGTATGAAGAACTTCCATGATTGAATTGACAGTTTTGGGTTTATGGGTGTGCTTTTTGCTCTTGCCCATTTGACAGGCGGAACACAAATGATCTTTTTCATACTTAAGTCTGGGCAAGCCTCGAACAAGATCCTTACGTGTAAGTTCATTGATGGTACCGAAGTTCAAATGGTTTAAATGACGATGCCACAACCATGATTTGTTCTTGGAGGCTTTAGAGAGCAGACAAATTGGAGAGGACCGTAGCATATCTTCGATGGAGATGGTGTAAAGATTAGTGCCCCGACTCCCATTGAGAAGATCAACTCCGTCTAATTCTCTAACAAAACAGGTGTGCTTTCTGAAAGCGACTTCGAGATCTGAGTCACAGAATTGACCAACAGAAAATAGATTGTGCCCAAGTCCTACCACGTAGTAAACTCTGGATATAACACTGTCTCCAAAGACGTAATCACCATAACCCATTATAGATCCAAAATGGTCATTCCCAAATCTAACCGTACCAATAAACTTTTCCACGAAATTCTTGAGCCACGAGCGATCTCCAGTCATATGTTTTGAGCAGCCTGAGTCCAAATACCAAAGGACGATTTGTACGACCTGCATTTGAAACCAGACAATCGTGGATAACTGAAAGAGCTGGAGCCCCCCACACATTTGGGGTCCGTTTGGTTAGCACACACAAATATTGGATTATCATATGTTACAGATATCTCACTGGAGTATTGTAACACCTAAAATCTGAGAACATGTGAAAAGACCAAAATGCCCTTACAAATTTGAAATTTAATTAAAAGCTTATTAAAGTCTCTAAATAAATCCCAAACTTCAAGCAATGCACAAGTAATGATCCAAAATAATTTTAACAACTTTATTTAACATTTATAAAAGCTACAAAATGACCAAAATACCCTTAATAGGGCCGATTGGATTAATATTAGTTTTAATGCCATTTATTTTGATTTTAAAGGATAAATATGAGATAATTAAGGAAGTATATCACCAATAATATTTTTGTTAACCAAAGCCACGAAATTTCTGGACCAAGGACTCCCCTCACACGGCATACCCCATTTAAAAAGATTTCCATACATTTTATTTCCAAACCCTATTAGCCGATCCATAATAAAAACACACAAAGAAATCCCTAGCCTCCATTCGACCACCATAATATTTCTCAGCAATTTTCTGGGTTCAAACACAATCCAAAGAAGCTAGGAAAAATCCCTTTTTGATTTGTTGAAGCCTTACACGATCGTGGCATTGTTTTCTTTGTGTCGAGCCATATAATAAGGTAATTTTGGTTACACCTCTTTCGACCTCTATAAAATTCATCTATCATTTTTTTGATGTTCCTTACATTAAATAAGACCCACGAAAATTGGTTTCAAGGTTGGAAGATCATTGGTGAAGTCGTGGTGATGTTTGGATCATTTTGGTTACACGCGTATGCTATAATTCGTACAGCTCTCTCCACACGTTCCAAAATTTATTTGGTATTTTTCTCAGGTCCCTTATACCTTATAAACACCATATAAAATGTTTCATTCGATCCATGCATACTCTATATCATATTCGTGAATTGAATCATAAAAACGAGTATAAATTGTGAACAACACCATGCGACCCATAAAAATTCCAACTAAAATTTATTTACACTTTTTATAATGTAATATGACCTGGAAAATTATTGGAAGAATTAACATGGCTTGGATCCCTTGTTTTTGAATTATTTTTGGTTAATTGGTTTTTGTATAAAACGTATAAAAAGAAATGGAAAAATTCCATACGATCTGATTTTGGAGGGTTAGGGTTTGTTTTTAATGATATTAAATGGCTTCCAATGATTATGTAATGATTAAAATGGATTAGATGGATTAGGGTTTCGATTTCATGTATTTAGGGTTTATACGATTTGTATAAAAAGTTTTGGGTGAGTTTTGTAAACTTTATAACTTAAGGGTTAATTCTGGAACTTAATTTGGGCTGTATACTATTCGACAAAAATATATGATGAGGGTGCTAAGTGTAAGTTTTACATTTAAATGGATTAAAATGTATTTTAAACTTAATTAGGGTTTGTTTTGTAAATAATTAAAAGAGAGGGACTAAAAGTGTAATTTCTGGAAACTTAAGGCTGTTTTGGATAATAAAATATATTCAGGGGGTTTTGTGTTAATTTGGTAATTTAATGGATTGATATGTAATTATGGATAATTAAAAGTTGAAATTGTAAATTAAAAGGTTAAATATGTAACTTTGATAACTTGAGGGACTTAATGTGTAAATTATGAATAATTGAAGTATCCATTCGAATAACATCCTAAAATAAGTGCTCATTATGTAAAATTGATAAGTTAAGGGTTTAATGTGTAACTTTGAATACTAAAAGGTTTAAAGTGTAATTTTAGAAAGTAAAGGGTATAAAATGTAAAGTTGTGAAACCCTAAGGACTAAATGGGTAAAGGTGCTAAAAGATACTTTAGTTCCATAAATAATGATGAATAATCCAACTTTCTAAATATGGAAACTTACTAAATATGGAAACTTTCTAAAAGTGGAAACTTACTATTTATGGGAACCTGCTAAAAATGGAAAGTTACTTAAAATGGAAAGTTACTTAAAATGGAAAGACTTGTAATTAAGAATGAATTATGATTCCCCCTCTTCTCCTCTAGGTGTGAAGAAGGAGAGACCTTGAGCCCTTTCCATTTCTGTGTTTGTTTCATTTGTGCTTTGCAATAAGGTACGGATACTCTGCCTTTTCAGTAAAGGCTCCTATATTCTTCTTATGACTTTGAGCTATGATTCAGTTAAGATTCCCCAAGCCATTGCTATGCTCCCTTCTGTTGTGAACTTCCTCTGATTCCTGTTAAGCTTTGATATGTTAGCTTCTGATTTGATTTCGTTGCTATGACTTCTGACCTTTGTATACCCGATATCTCTGGTTCATCTTTTATGATAATCTGATATGAAAACCTTTTTGAAAATATAACTTGATGTTATGGAAGGAAACTGTTTTGAAATGACACTCTATGATTTTGATACGAAACCATTTTTAAATGAAGGATTAATTAGCTTTTATGAAGAATGTTTTAAAAGGGAAATCTTTGTGATGAAATGGGTAAATGACTATTAAAGTTTTTAAATCTGTTTTCTCTTAACTCTTTCACATTTTGTGATAAATTTTTGAAACTAAATAATGAATCTTTTGAAATGAACCTTGAATATTCTGAACCATTGATGTGACTTCTGATATTATGACTCTGAGATGACCTTGAGATATGACCTTGAGATGCACCTTTGATATGATTTTGAGCCGACTTTGAGATAAACCTTTACTATATGACCTTTTGCATGACTTTGAGACCTGACTCTTAGTTTGATACCCGAGCCATTTATGTTTCTTCTACCTATGGAGGTACCATAGGCATGTCTGTGATGCACCACTGGCATGACTCATGCGTGGGTGAGTGATTTCTCACGTCGTCCCTTTTTATGATTATCTGCCGGCTATTATGACTTTGAGTATATGACTTTGAGATTGACTTTGAGTAAGGGGCGTATGGATTGCAATCCTAGACATGTATGCTTAGTGGATTTAACTATGACTTTGAGTTGACTTTGAGGTGATTGGTACTGTGTGCTATACATGCCCTTCACAACCCCTGGGAGCTGATCACTCCACCCCTGTTGATACATGAGGACACCCCTTATATTATCTGGTTGCCTGAGAGGTATCCCCTCTGATTGTGTGATTATGACTTTGAGATTATGATGTTGAGATATGACTTTGAGTTTTGGGCTCGTGGTGGATGACTATCCTTTCTTCTTTTCTTTTCTATTACTCTCTTTTATATATTCCTTATTCTATTTCCCCAATGCACTATATTTCAGTTCTGTTTCATTATCATTGTTTTGTATATGTATCTGTTCACTGGGCTTTTAAGCTCAGCCGCATTTCCTTTTCCTGCGGCAGGTTTTAGTAGGAAGCTGGGTTATGGGAAGAGAGTGTGACTGGACTTAGAAGACTATGCTTTGATAGTTACGCTGGACTAGAGATGATTAGAAGAAGTTTCACCTCATTAGACTTAGTATTTATTTTTGTAACCTTGTAGTATCAGATTTTCCATTTGTAAACCCTGAATTTCTTTTGTATGTATAAATCATATGCTTGTGTTTGTTCTGATATGTCACTGTAATGTAATACTTCTACCCTTATCGGGTTGGGGTGTTACAATTATGGTATCAGAGCCTAGGCTGCGATTCGTAATACACTTACCCTTGACCTGTGAAGTTTGGACCCCTAAGTTTCCACTGTAGGCGCTCATAAGACAACCTTTGGAACTTTACCTTAGGATTCCCCATAGGAACCCAAGTTATTACCAGTGAGGAATGGGTAGACTAAGACATTTATGTAAGTATCATTTGCTTCCGCATCACTCTGATCGTGCCTTTGCTCTTAGATAAGCCTTATAAGGACCTTTGTTTCAGAAGTTAGAAGTTTTGCAACTTAAGCTTAGTAACCGAGTAAGCTTGGAACACCTCGGAAAGCTACCTGGATACCTTACACATTTAAGTTTCACTTTCAGATTTTGATCTCCGCCTCCGATTTGTTGATAAGCTGTTTGACACCTTTTCGACCACATCGTAGGTCATTCAACCACAATGTGTTCGACACATTCTGTAAATTCATTACTTATGCTGGGTATGAATGTATCATCCGATACTACTTAACTCTGTATGATCCATTACTACTCCTATGAGAATTTTGGTAATTATGAACCACGAATATGAGAAGTTTTGTTTCCTCTCTTTGAATGATGAACCTTGTCCTGCCAACCGTTTCCTTTGAAAGGGTATGATGTAAAGACTATCTCTGTATGGATTTGTTAACTAAGCATGATGATGCTGATAACTGAGATTATGTACATCTCACAATTGACAATTATACGATGTTCGTATTACCAATGATACACATCCTACCTGCTACTTATGCTAAGAAGCTAAACGAAATTCCCACACATTGAACTGTTCGTTTATCCATCCCAACACTTTTGTTGAATCATGTACTTGACTCTGATATATGAACTATCTGTATGATTTGACGACTGTATTCACTCTATGAATCCTTTGACTTTGAGATGTCTGATTGTACGATCTTTTGGACTGAATGACTATTCGTGAAGATACCATAGACTACCATATCTGAAATGTGACCTTAACAATCTGCTTCACCCTATTTCGTTATGATGATTCTCTATATCTACTAAAATTTCTGCCACTATGGAAACCCCAAACCCGAACTCATGCGATTATCAAGTTTTCCTGAAAACCATTATTATCAACCCTTGGAAAGTTCTGCTATTGGGAAATTTTTGTTGTACGAGGATTTTCCGGTATTCTCTGATGAACCTTTTGGTACTCCTTCCTGCATAGGAAGTAGAGTGGGCATTGAACTGATCTCAGTTTAAGAAACCATGGTACCATAGAAGTTGAGAGATTGAAGGAGCTGATGGAATATGATTTGTGTTAACCCTTTGTGATTCTTTTGGATGCTCTTGTTTGTTTATGAAGAAGAACAAGAGAAGTATGCAATGACGTATCGACTATCGTGAACTTAAACGTACCACTATCACTAATCATTATCTATTTCCGAGTATCAATAATTAAATTGGTCTTCCTTTGAAACTCCGCATCTGACTGCATCATTTTAGATTTGAAGCACTGAAGAAGCAACCACAAGAACTTCTAAGAAGGGGGTTAACTAACCGAGAGTAACCTTTGTGAAGTATTTCAGTTCTTGAAGAAGAAAGAAGGCGATGTGAAAATTCCCTGAGATGATTTCTGAAGTTGCCTTTGCACTCGTTATAACATCTATGAGCTTGAATGATGCCAATGGTGTTGGCTAGAATAATCATGTTTTCGCGTGTTTTGGACAAATTGTCATAGTATGACATTGTGTTGTGTTCTAAAACGAAAGAAGAACATAGAGATTATTGGTGAGATGACCCTTTGTTCTGGAAGGGAAATTTGATTGACGTTCAGAAATCATAGTAGACAACACTACCCTGTATAATGTGAAGACAGAGCTTTCACAAGAGGGACCAAGATCGAAGACCGTTATCGGAGTTAGAAACCTGGTGGAAGAGTAGTAGAAGATGGTTGCGACAAGCATTACCATGGAAGAAGCATACAAGAAGAAGTGAGGAACTAGGATAGTGCTCAATCATACATCATGCAACACGTGAAGATTTCAGTTTGGGCACCAAGACAACCAGACCAAAGAAGACGAACCATTCAACACACAACCTGCAGTCGACAACAACATCATGTACCTTAAAACCCGGAGCTATGTTAGAAGACCTGTCAAGGACACGCAGTCTTGTTTCTCTATTCATTTTAGTTGTACTAAGATGAATTGAGAGCAGAAGCAGACCTGCAGATGGGGGGATGCACAGTAATCGCGTCAGAGACTGCCGTTACGATACCACACTACCAAGAGGAGCTGCTGAAGACCGGAGGAACCAGACTCGAGTTTTTAAATTCTTTTAATCATGAGGTAAGATGGACAAGAGTAAACAGGCTACTCCAACTTGGAAGGAATTTTGAATTTGTATTTGAGTGGACGGATTTTGAAGCAGACATTGTGTTTAGAGGAGATGATTCTGTAAAGGATTGACGCTATTGATGACGTACCTTAATTTTGAATGACATTCTCGGATTTCCGTTACTCTTCGAGTAATTTCGTTCTCTGAGTTATGATGTTTGATTTTGGTGACCTCTGAGACTGTAGGTGGACTAGGTGGATTTAGATAAGTTTGTGTTGTTCACGACTTGAGATAAAGTATGACCATCATGAGGGCATATGTATATGATGCCAGTATTATGACGCCTGGCCAACGTGATAATACTTACATCATATAACGTGCACTTATGGTGGGCATGTGATATTTCGAGGAGTGCCTTAGAAGCTTTAGAATTCTGGCATCTGATTAAGATCATCTGAGTTTAGTGAGACTTTAGGTTCATTCTACCTATACGTTTAATCTGCTGTCCTTGATATACGATTCGATACGTTTGGACTCTCGACACGTGTTTTGCTGATCTTTGCCACTTCTGATAAGAATCTTAGGTTCCGTTATGAAATTTCTGCCGTTGACGATATCTAACGATATGCTTTCTGTCCGTATACGTTTCGCATTCGTTGAAGTTGTTCATTATGATCTGCTATGAGTAAATATCTGATTATGGACTTTGAGGAAACGAGATCTGTTTGCTTATGAGAATACCTTTGGAAGGTTATCTAAAAGCCGAGACTATCTGAGAAGCTGAAGAGTTAAACCTTAAATCACCCCATGTTTGCTACAATTCAATTTATTCTCATCTGATTCGTCTAATCAATTCGATGAAAATCCTATGTATTTCTATACCTCTTCCTGGAGAATTCGATTACCATCCGTTATGTTTGGTACATTATCCTTTCGATTCAAATTCAGTATGATATGCCTTTCTGGGAAATCTGAAACTGTTTTGACAATAATTACGAGTCATGAGAAACCAGTTGGTCTGAAGATCTTTTTGGAAGAACCTCCCCGAGCGTGAGGATAATTGTGACGACTTTTGCGGTTTGCTACGACTTCGTCTAACTTTGCGACTTCAAATTTCGAGGACGAAATTTTTTTTTTTAAGAGGGGAAGAAGTTGTAACACCTAAAATCTGAGAACATGTGAAAAGACCAAAATGCCCTTACAAATTTGAAATTTAATTAAAAGCTTATTAAAGTCTCTAAATAAATCCCAAACTTCAAGCAATGCACAAGTAATGATCCAAAATAATTTTAACAACTTTATTTAACATTTATAAAAGCTAAAAAATGACCAAAATACCCTTAATAGGGCCGATTGGATTAATATTAGTTTTAATGCCATTTATTTTGATTTTAAAGGATAAATATGAGATAATTAAGGAAGTATATCACCAATAATATTTTTGTTAACCAAAGCCACGAAATTTCTGGACCAAGGACTCCCCTCACATGGCATACCCCTTTTAAAAAGATTTCCATACATTTTATTTCCAAACCCTATTAGCCGATCCATAATAAAAACACACAAAGAAATCCCTAGCCTCCATTCGACCACCATAATATTTCTCAGCAATTTTCTGGGTTCAAACAAAATCCAAAGAAGCTAGGAAAAATCCCTTTTTGATTTGTTGAAGCCTTACACGATCGTGGCATTGTTTTCTTTGTGTCGAGCCATATAATAAGGTAATTTTGGTTACACCTCTTTCGACCTCTATAAAATTCATCTATCATTTTTCTGATGTTCCTTACATTAAATAAGACCCACGAAAATTGGTTTCAAGGTTGGAAGATCATTGGTGAAGTCGTGGTGATTTTTGGATCATTTTAGTTACACGCGTATGCTATAATTCGTACAGCTCTCTCCACACGTTCCAAAATTTATTTGGTATTTTTCTCAGGTCCCTTATACCTTATAAACACCATATAAAATGTTTCATTCGATCCATGCATACTCTATATCATATTCGTGAATTGAATCATAAAAACGAGTATAAATTGTGAACAACACCATGCGACCCATAAAAATTCCAACTAAAATTTATTTACACTTTTTATAATGTAATATGACCTGGAAAATTATTGGAAGAATTAACATGGCTTGGATCCCTTGTTTTTTAATTATTTTTGGTTAATTGGTTTTTGTATAAAACGTATAAAAAGAAATGGAAAAATTCCATACGATCTGATTTTGGAGGGTTAGGGTTTGTTTTTAATGATATTAAATGGCTTCCAATGATTATGTAATGATTAAAATGGATTAGATGGATTAGGGTTTCGATTTCATGTATTTAGGGTTTATACGATTTGTATAAAAAGTTTTGGGTGAGTTTTGTAAACTTTATAACTTAAGGGTTAATTCTGGAACTTAATTTGGGCTGTATACTATTCGACAAAAATATATGATGAGGGTGCTAAGTGTAAGTTTTACATTTAAATGGATTAAAATGTATTTTAAACTTAATTAGGGTTTGTTTTGTAAATAATTAAAAGAGAGGGACTAAAAGTGTAATTTCTGGAAACTTAAGGCTGTTTTGGATAATAAAATATATTCAGGGGGTTTTGTGTTAATTTGGTAATTTAATGGATTGATATGTAATTATGGATAATTAAAAGTTGAAATTGTAAATTAAAAGGTTAAATATGTAACTTTGATAACTTGAGGGACTTAATGTGTAAATTATGAATAATTGAAGTATCCATTCGAATAACATCCTAAAATAAGTGCTCATTATGTAAAATTGATAAGTTAAGGGTTTAATGTGTAACTTTGAATACTAAAAGGTTTAAAGTGTAATTTTAGAAAGTAAAGGGTATAAAATGTAAAGTTGTGAAACCCTAAGGACTAAATGGGTAAAGGTGCTAAAAGATACTTTAGTTCCATAAATAATGATGAATAATCCAACTTTCTAAATATGGAAACTTACTAAATATGGAAACTTTCTAAAAGTGGAAACTTACTATTTATGGGAACCTGCTAAAAATGGAAAGTTACTTAAAATGGAAAGTTACTTAAAATGGAAAGACTTGTAATTAAGAATGAATTATGATTCCCCCTCTTCTCCTCTAGGTGTGAAGAAGGAGAGACCTTGAGCCCTTTCCATTTCTGTGTTTGTTTCATTTGTGCTTTGCAATAAGGTACGGATACTCTGCCTTTTCAGTAAAGGCTCCTATATTCTTCTTATGACTTTGAGCTATGATTCAGTTAAGATTCCCCAAGCCATTGCTATGCTCCCTTCTGTTGTGAACTTCCTCTGATTCCTGTTAAGCTTTGATATGTTAGCTTCTGATTTGATTTCGTTGCTATGACTTCTGACCTTTGTATACCCGATATCTCTGGTTCATCTTTTATGATAATCTGATATGAAAACCTTTTTGAAAATATAACTTGATGTTATGGAAGGAAACTGTTTTGAAATGACACTCTATGATTTTGATACGAAACCATTTTTAAATGAAGGATTAATTGGCTTTTATGAAGAATGTTTTAAAAGGGAAATCTTTGTGATGAAATGGGTAAATGACTATTAAAGTTTTTAAATCTGTTTTCTCTTAACTCTTTCACATTTTGTGATAAATTTTTGAAACTAAATAATGAATCTTTTGAAATGAACCTTGAATATTCTGAACCATTGATGTGACTTCTGATATTATGACTCTGAGATGACCTTGAGATATGACCTTGAGATGCACCTTTGATATGATTTTGAGCCGACTTTGAGATAAACCTTTACTATATGACCTTTTGCATGACTTTGAGACCTGACTCTTAGTTTGATACCCGAGCCATTTATGTTTCTTCTACCTATGGAGGTACCATAGGCATGTCTGTGATGCACCACTGGCATGACTCATGCGTGGGTGAGTGATTTCTCACGTCGTCCCTTTTTATGATTATCTGCCGGCTATTATGACTTTGAGTATATGACTTTGAGATTGACTTTGAGTAAGGGGCGTATGGATTGCAATCCTAGACATGTATGCTTAGTGGATTTAACTATGACTTTGAGTTGACTTTGAGGTGATTGGTACTGTGTGCTATACATGCCCTTCACAACCCCTGGGAGCTGATCACTCCACCCCTGTTGATACATGAGGACACCCCTTATATTATCTGGTTGCCTGAGAGGTATCCCCTCTGATTGTGTGATTATGACTTTGAGATTATGATGTTGAGATATGACTTTGAGTTTTGGGCTCGTGGTGGATGACTATCCTTTCTTCTTTTCTTTTCTATTACTTTCTTTTATATATTCCTTATTCTATTTCCCCAATGCACTATATTTCAGTTCTGTTTCATTATCATTGTTTTGTATATGTATCTGTTCACTGGGCTTTTAAGCTCAGCCGCATTTCCTTTTCCTGCGGCAGGTTTTAGTAGGAAGCTGGGTTATGGGAAGAGAGTGTGACTGGACTTAGAAGACTATGCTTTGATAGTTACGCTGGACTAGAGATGATTAGAAGAAGTTTCACCTCATTAGACTTAGTATTTATTTTTGTAACCTTGTAGTATCAGATTTTCCATTTGTAAACCCTGAATTTCTTTTGTATGTATAAATCATATGCTTGTGTTTGTTCTGATATGTCACTGTAATGTAATACTTCTACCCTTATCGGGTTGGGGTGTTACAAGTATTCACATTTTGATGCACTAGATCTAGGAGTGGTTTTCATTGCTTCTATTGGGAACAGTCTACCAGTAGGTTTCCACTTCCTAATAGGCACAACTTTGGAGTTAGTGATCCTAGTCATTGGGCACTTTTCCCTTAGAGTGAATTTTCTTCCAGTAGGTTTCCATTGATAACCAACATTAGTGAACACTTTTCCTGTTTTATTCCATACTTTTTTTTGCCCGTTTAACACTAGAGACATTCATAACTGGAGATTTCATAGTGGATTTAAGAAAGGACACAACACATGCATCATGATTACCATAAAATAAGCATTTGTTACAAGTCTTACAAATAGCATCAGAATTCGAATTAGTTACATCATTGTTAACACAAATGTTTGAATCAACTCGATTCCTTTGACTAAGCATAACTTTATTGTTCCTAGATGATTCTTCTACTTTCTTCATAAGTGTACTCTTAGCCGGAACAGTCCTATCATTCTTTGCATTGCACTTAGGCTGTGACTTGCTAGCATTAGATACACCTTTTACTCCTGTAGAAGCAATGACGGGAACATTAGTCTAATTAGTTGCTACTTGTTTACCGGTGATCAAGATGGAGGATTGTGACATGGTTTGGGGAAATTCAAATGTGACATGCTTGTTGCCACTGTTAGGGTGCAATGCAAATGTCCTATCCGACTTGTTATCATTCTTGGGGCATGATCCTATAGCATATTCTAATAATTCCTGGGCTCTATTAGTGAGGAAGCAAGCACCAATAATAACATCATCAAGTAGTTTAGAAATCCTCTCATCTTCAATGGTTTCTCTAAGTATGGCCAGACAATCCTTAAGATTTCTAAGATAGTTGTTATGAACTAACTTATTGTTCCTAAGGGGAAGAGAGACATTCACAGCATCGCACGCATATTTCTTACAAGCATGTACATTGGAAATTGCATGATCACATGAAACGACGGGCATTTTACCCTTCACCATGGTCTTTAGATTCTCAATTTCATTTAACAAAGAAGTGACTCTTTCATTGTTTTGGTCACGTGTTATTTTAATAGACTCAAACAATTCTTTGTAATGTTGTTTAGCGTTAGACATTTCAGCACAAAGCCACTCATTTTCATGTTGTAATTCATTGATAATTCCCTGTTTTTGAAAGTTTTAAGAATCTATCGACTTCTGGTAATTGGTATTGGTCACATCACTTTTGTTCGATTTTAATTGTGCAATTTGGACCTTCAACTTCCGAATCGTGTTTGAGTGAGCTTGAATTACTTCATTATTTTTGGCTAATTCAAAACATGTGTCAAACTCAGGAGCATCCGAAGATGTCTTGGCATTTGATATTTTTATGCTTTCTTCTAGATGTTGATATTTTAATTGTAGGTTCAGATTATCAACTTCTAGTTTTGAGAAATTCCTGACCATGTTATCATGGTCGTTGTTTTGAATTTTTTCAGTAAGTTTGTAATTCTCCCCCTCAAGCTCAATTACACGATTCTGGAAGACATTCAAAGTAACCGACATTTCATGGAATTGTCGAGCAGCTGAGTCGGTAACAGTATAAAACACATCTTTTGCAATGCAGTTCGCAATCCAATTTTCATTCATGATGAGAATGTTTTTCCTGTCAATTTCACTGTATTTGAGATCAATAGCTAATTGGTTACCCTCACTTTCCATTTCATCAAAAACCTTTTTCATTTGAGTCACGTCATTATTAATGGTGTTTTTAAGGCCCTCAAACTGTTCTTTGAGAAGTTTAAAAAATGGCATAACTTCTGTTAGGTAACACTGTTTTGTTTCCTCAAAACCCCTTTCCCCTTCTGTAATCCCTGTAGGTGTAATTCTTATTTTACAGGTTTTCTCAAAGTCATTGAACAATTGACCTAGCACATACAACCCAATTAGAGTGTTACACAGTGTGGGAAGAGTGAATGGTACGAGGTGCCTAGGTGTGTTCAGGGGGTAAATAGTTGGGTCAGCAATTCTAAACATAGTGCGTGTGTTACCTACAACTCTTTCAGCTTGCATTTTCTCAATGTCAATATTCCAAAACACTTTGTCAGGAAGAATTCTCTTTTGAGGAACAAAAATGGCAGATTGATTATCATTCGCATAATCATAGTGAAACACAATATTCTTAGCAATGCATTTAGGATCCTTTAAACGTTCAGCAAGTTTTACCCTAGTTCTATCCTCTGCCTCATTGATGTGGTCATAGGATCGTGTATCAGGAGGGGCATGGTTAGGTTTAAGCATAGTGTTTGCATCATATAATGCAGGTTGTGCACCTAGACCAATTCTAAGGTATCTTGCTTTGGGCTTGGAGGTATCCTGTTCACTAAATTCATCACTTAGTTTCCTATGGTTTTCCATCATTTGAGCAGATTGAATGGTTTGGCCCTATGTGTACAACTTATCTTCCAATTTATTTTTCAACATTTTTAGTTTTGAGAAATCATTTAGAAGTTTAGTTTCTTTATCTTTGAATTCGAGTTTGATTGAATTCAAACCTTTTTGAACCTCTTGTTTTTGTTTGACGGTTTGATCCAATTGGTTTTTTAAAGAAACTAGTTCCCTTTTCAATGCTTCTTGTTTGGAATTGTTTTCAGATATGTAAGTACGCAGTTGCCATTCCATTTTCTGCTCACGTTCATTCAGCTCAAACTTTGCACGCTGCTCATAAATATTCACTTGATCTTTAAGGGTGTTAATTCTAGTGATCAAGGAATCATCAGGGTTGTATAATGTGTGCTCATGTACCTCATGTTCACTAGAGTCAGTAGACGGCATGTCACTTGATACAACTGGCGGTCCATTGTCATTCACATACATTTCATATGGGACATTATTGGTATTATCCATATCAGTGACGTTTGTGCTGACAATATTCTTGAGTTGTACAGAGTCACATGCCCCCTGCACAGTTGTAGGATTATTCAGATCATGATTAGGAGATGTTGGTACCTCAGAGATAGCAGATGTGATGGATGAATCAGGATGTTGTGAAGAAGATGCAGCTGCAGACATATTAGCCATGAAAATGGTTTGAGTAGTAGGTTCCTCATCCACGTCTGAGTCAAATGCATCACACTCTTCAACTTGAAAGATATTCGGGTCATTAAGAGCCATATCTTGAACAGGCTGATCATCCACATCAGCATCAAAGGTGTTCCCATCATTACCAGCCAGAAAGAGCAGAGCTTCTTTATCCAACACCGTCCCATTTTCATTGGCTCCAAACGGTCAACCTAAACTGACCAGGGAATGGTCAACAAGGTCAAACAGCCTAGAGTCAATGCTCCGCGGAAGTATAGTGTTTCCCCGGGTCGTTATGTCCCGACGAGGTGTGATGGTTAACAAACGGCTTTGTGATCGGGTGAATTTGGATGAGAAAGGGGTTTAAAGAGAGATTTGAAATTTGTAAACTAAATTGAGCAAATAACAATTCAAAATAACTCAAATTAACAAACACGTAAAGCACGTAAATCACAATTATGCTAAAACGTAATCTAAACTTAAAACGGCCTAAGACTAAACGATTAAAACTAAGATAATAATAATAACACTAGTACCAAGTAAATAATCTAAAGTTAACGATTAAAGACAACGGATATAAATAATAAACTAGATTATACTAAGCAAGCAACTAAGAAATATGTGATAAAAATAAGATATACTTGTTAAGCAAATTATCACGATCCTTAAATGTGGTTTATTATTTTAATTAAGTTCTCTTATTGATGAATTAATATCTTTTACTAATAAACATTTTCTCACAACGTTGGTTTATTTTGAAAACAATCTTTCATGAAGAGATATCAATATCTAAATTAAAACCCAATTATTTTCACGGCTTTTGTCCGCTCAAACAACCAAAATTTCAATCTAAGTAACTTAAAATTACTAACCAATATATTTTCTAACTTTTATAAAACCACACTCAATTCACGGAATAGTCTACTCAACAAGTATATAAAAAATCTACTCACTACGCATGACTACTAAGCTAGCAAAAACAAATAAGTCAACAATAATAAGCATATTTCTAAACTAACATATATAAACTACTCGCACATAATTAAAACTACACTACAAGCAACAAATAAAGCAACAATAATAACTATTAAGTTAAACATGGCAATAAATATAAACATGGTAAAAATAAAGAGATGAAAGAGATAGAGATAACCGAATGATATGAAAAATATAAAGACGGCAAGATGAGACCGATTCCATAAGCTTCTCCATCATTAACCCAAATTTATCTCTTAATCACTAATACTCATTAGAATCAATAAAGTAAAGTTTTAATGGAACAGTTAAATATAAGAAAGAAATAAAAAGTTTTATCTAAGAATTACCAAACTTAAAATAAAAAACACCCTTCGTAATTTACATTTGCAAAAGAAAATGACAACTAAAATACTAGATTAGATAATCAGGTAGACAAAATTACATTTGCAAAAGAAAAGAACTTTAAATTCATTAAGGAGAAACTATTGATTAATACGGAGTAAAAAGGTTCGAAAGAGATAAAGCTAAACTATTTAAGAAAGCGAAATAAAAGTAAATGAAAGCATACATCAAAAATTTTCATAAGAACTACATAAGAAACATTAATTAATAGTACAAGCTACTAGTTACTGTATTAGTTGAGATGAAATTGTAACAAAAATAATGATTAAAATGTTAGGTGGCATGTGTGCATCTTGATGGTGTCACCGACCCTCCAGATGAGGAAAGTGAATGTCGGCTCTTGACTGCTGCTTTTGTAGGGTTATATAACAAGAAGAAGATTTGACAAATTTTGGGTTGGGCTTGTTCCAATTTCATCACTTGGGTTTTAACTGAATTTTGTGGCTGGCCCAATTTAACAAGTATATTTGGCATTAATTTTTGTTCGGGCTTCTTTAGTCTTTCACTTTTTCATTTTTTTTTTCATCGACGCTCCAAATAAAATTACCATTGGTCTCCTAATTTCGTGCCCTTTCCAATCTCGTGCTCGTTTTGTCGGGTTTTCTTTGACTTTTGTCCACTTTTTAAAATATTCGTACCTGCACATGCATAAACACGATATATTTGGAATATTTGGTTAGTTTTTGGTCGTTTTCGCAGTCTAAATGGGTATAAAATGATGAGTATTTACACACTCATCACCTGCATCAGCAACATCTTCTCCTTGAAGTACTCAGAGTTTTGAGGACATTTTGAGAGAGTGCAATTCCTAGCAATATGGCCCAACCCTCCGTAGTTATAGCATTTAGGCTGCTCAGCTTGTGCTTGAAGAACATTCCCAACTCTGTACTGCCCATTCTCTCTACCAGCATTTCTTTGGTTGAAGTTCTGTCTTCCCTGCACATTCTGCACCACCACCCGACCTTCTTCAATGACTGCCTGATTACGTGGATTAGATGAGATCCTAAGTTGGTTGTTAGTAGATGGAAGTGCAGCCCTGAACTGTTGGACCAGTAGAGAAACTTGGTTGGAGAGATTATCAATCATCATGTCAGTGTGAGAATACCCAGAATCAAGTTGTGTATTCAAAGCAGATGGTAAGGGAGTTGATGATTGACTATTGGTTGGGGTAGACCTGGAGGATGATTGTGATGGTTGAGATTGATCATTTGAGGTTTGATTAGGTTGTTGAACATTGGAAACAAAAGCAAGAGATTCATTTGTTGTAGACGGATTGAGCTTTTCTCGCATTAGCCGATCATAAGCAGCATGTTTCTCATGTTGTTGGAGATATGCATAGAGTTGTTCATGATTGGTATGCCTGAGACCTTTGTTGAGCTTAACAGCTGTGACAAACCTATCCCATTCTGGTGCCATGTTATTCACGAATTTGGAATTAAGCTGTATATTGGGCATTGTCATCTTGATGGCTCTCATATCATTGACCAACTTGTGAAATCTGACGTAATAGTCAGTGATGCTTTCACCTGGGTTCATTTTGAAATGCTCAAATTCATCGTATAGCTGAGACTCATGATCTTCTTTAGTTAACTCAGACCCTGCAAGAAGCATTTTGACATTATCCCAGACTGCCTTTGCTTCAGTGTTGTAGTTGATAAGTTTGTAGACATCTTTGGGAAGCCCTTGAATGACGATATTCGATGCTCTGATGTCGGCATCATAGCGTTTCTTTTCTTCATCAGACAGCTCATTGTACGTGCGAGGTCTATCAAGACCAAATACGGCCGGTTGTTGATCAGTTGCTGCAACCGTGTCTCTAGTAGTACCCATTTGAAAGGGTCCCTCATCGATGGATTTCAAGATGTTAACCCCATTTTCTTTACCCAGACAGTAAAGACGAATCCTTTGTGCCCATGATTCATAGTCAGTTCTGTCCAACATCGGAGGTCGGGTGTCAGACCCCGCAGCTTGAATGTCATCAGAAGATGTCGACATCACAAAATAGAAATTACCAAACCACAAAGTGGGAGATACTCGCAATGTAGGGTACTAGTCTCAGGAAAGTTTAACTGCAACTTGACCTAACCGCAGAGATAGTAAACCGCAGACAACTAAACCACAGTAAACACTAATCGCAAGACACTAGCCGCAGGACACTAACCGCAGAAAATACCAAACAGCAGAAAAATCCCAACCGCAGAATGATCTAATCGCAACCTAAATAAACCGCAAACCAAGGATACTAACCGCAGGACACAAACCGCAGAAAGTACCAAACCGCAGGAAGCTCCCAACCGCAGAATAGTTAACCGCAAATGACTAACCGCAGATAACTAATCGCAGTGACAATGGTCCAAAACTGTCACTATCCTTGCGTTTTGTTTGTATTCCTAAAATAGTAATCGCAGTCAAACCAACCACAGATTTTAGAAACTAAACGCAACGTAGCAATGGAACAGTAGACTTAATCGCAATATAGAAATACGCCCAAAATCTTCTCCAAACTTCAAATAGATTAAGGAAATGGCAACACAAACTAAACCACAATGTTCTACAAACACTAATGAACATAAAAGTACATCACTAACATGTATAACAACACTAGAAAGATTAAACCAAGATGTTTTCCAAGAAAGTGACTTCAAACTCACAAAACCACACAAAACATCATCAAATTCGATTCTACAAGGCCCTAAGATGAAACCTTGGCTCTTGATACCAATTGTAGAATACTAACTATGTTGGAAACATGTATGATCTTGTGTTTATGTGGCGTTAGTGAAGTGAGGAGGAGGGGAAGAAAGAAAGGAACCTTGAGAGAAAAATGAAATATTAGATTGAGATTAAGTGAAGGTCCAACCCTCTCCACATGTGGAGAGGGGTATTTATACTTACAACATAAACGCCCACACCCGGGCTGTGGATCAGGCATACAGTGGGTAAAGACCCGTCCTTCTTCCACGGTGTTACTTAAACTAACACTAACTAACTAACTAATATATAAACTAACTACGAGCTAACTTAATGCTATTACAATAATTAGGTGACCGAGACTACAAGAAGCTCCTAACATGGGATCATTAGAATTTACTCATGCA
The DNA here is from genome assembly GCA_030686995.1 of Artemisia argyi. Classification (NCBI taxonomy): domain Eukaryota; kingdom Viridiplantae; phylum Streptophyta; class Magnoliopsida; order Asterales; family Asteraceae; genus Artemisia; species Artemisia argyi. The sequence continues at coordinate 25,414,249 of CM060696.1, forward strand.
TTAAATACAACCAATAAAACCTAGTACACATCGGTTAATGTTTCCTAAGACGTTCAAGCATGTTACCAATTGGAGATCTGCCAGTTTTCTTAAGCCTAACATTGAAATCATTCATCCAATACAACCATAAACAAGTAATCAACACATAATCAACATCTAGGTTTCATTAGATCTAAGCAAACACAAGATAAATCTAGCCTAACATGGTGGAATCAAGACAAGCACAAGATATAGACAACCAACACATAGACATATTGATTGAATTAGAAGAATACTTATCTCAATAGCACATGTAAGCATTCAAGGGCTGAAAACCCTTGAAAAAGCTGTAAAATACGTATATGGTTCGGCCGTAGGGTTTCTCCAAACTTGTTCCTCCTTAATGAATGAAAATTAGCAAACTATATATAGATATTAGAGGCTGACGGCGTCAAAAACAACCTTGTGACGCCGTCATCTCGCCGCCAAAATAATCCTCGGACTGCCTTGATCTACATCTGACGCCGTCATGTAGCCCACTTTTGCAGGCCGTCACACACTTAACTCTTGATGCTCTTCTTTGTGACGCCTTCATTTTTGTACTGGGTCGTCATGATCTTTACTCTTGACGCCGTCAACTTGTTTCTCTTGACGCCGTCACACACTGTTCCCAGCTTGGAAAATTAAGTCTTTGGCGTTTTCTTCACTTTTATGCTCCAAAAACGTCCGAATTGCTTCCTTTTTCAGATTTCACCCCCAAAGTACCTAAAATCACAAAAGGAACGATTTAGGGCAATATTTGATCAAATAAATTTAATCCCGGGCTTAAATGACCCCCTAAAAACAGATCATTTTTCGCCTCATCATATACCCTTACACTTGAGATTTGCTTGTCCTCAAGCAAATGCGCTTTTATTCTAGTCAAAATACAAGTTAGGGGTCATTTAACACTAATATAAAAGTAATTACAACAAATAATCATTCCACTAAAGACCAAAGACAAGCACGGAGGTCATACACAAGCACCTCACAAATAGTGTTTAGATACTCACATCTCTCGGGTGTAATAAAGTATAAATTACAATATGGAAACGGAAGATATCTCTCACTACCTGTCATAGCAAAATAGATTACCATAGGCTTGGGAAAGGATCAAACCTCCACCACATGGTGTAAGCACCTAGGATAAACTATCAAAGAGGTCTTTTAAAGGGTTGTAATGTTAGGTGTAGGGATATGAAATACACGGTTTTGTTGGATATAGGCAGTCTTTACTGGTGGCGAGTTAACAATCTTGGTTAATTACATGTACAATGTGGCGTTGCTAATCCAAGACTAGACTCGACTTAAGCTAATAAATGAAAAATAACAAAAACATAAAATAAACATAGAATAAAAAGGGATGGTAGTCCGTATGTTTTTTTTTTTTTCTCTTTTCTTTTTCTTTTTTTTTTCTTTTCCTTTTTTTCGTTTTTCGTTTTTTTTTTTTTTTTTTTTTTTTGCATACACTCTTACCCTACCATCTAAAATAATACATCATAGGGAATGAAAATTCCCCTTACACTTGAATTTTTACATACTTTACAATAAACTAATCTAGTGACTCGAATTAAGAAAATCAAAACACTTGGAGTACTTTTAAGATTAATGTACATACGGGGGTAATATATGATGTTCTTCCCCATTACTTCATAAAATAAGTACTTTACCCATGAGTCCCAATCGTCCCAAAACAATATGTACAAGGATATGACTCGACTTAGCAACCATGTAATCAATTAGATAGTTAACTTAGGGTTTAACAAATAACAATAATGCACTAAAGATGAGCGCATACACGGAAGGCTAAGGCGATTTGGGTGTACATTTAAGTGGGGTGTAACAAATTCTTTCTTTAAGTAAGATGCTTAAAGTTAGAAACGAAAGAATAGGCTCGGAGGGGTGTACTAGGGGTTTCGTGTACTAAAAATGAGTACAACGCTAAGGGTGTGGGAAAAATTAGTTGACTTAACTAGCCAAGTAATATGACTTAAATGGTCAAGTAATTATGATACGGGTTTAACACAAGGGTGATCCTAATGCCTCTTATCATGTAGTAAATCCTATTACACGAATGTAGTCTCACTAGCGGTCTCGGGATGTATCACTAACGCAATTTATAGAATCTAAATGCTACCGGTACACTCATAAGAACTAATAGTAAATGCTTTTCCTATCAAATCTAAAGGCGAACCTCACATATTTGGGTGGAAAATTTTTCTGAAAGCACGGTTATGTGCTAGTCATACAATCTCCTATCCATGAGATGCTTGCTATGGCTAAATTTTCACTCCTAAATGTTGTAAAAAATTTTAAATTTTGCGCTAAAATTGCACTAACAAGTATTTCTCATAGTTTTATTACACATCTACTATCAAACAAACAAACTCAAGCGAAAGTGTACTTGTAAGGTATCATCATTTTACCCTCCCCTTACACTTAAGATGAACATTGTCCCCAATGTTCAAGTAAAGAATGTAAAAGTGAAATAAGTAAAAAGAATGAAATCAAATACTCCCCTGATTCGCTCGGTATGGATAATAAGGTGGCCAGGTTAAATCTTCCTCCAAGAAAATGAACAATCAAAGCTTCCCTTCCAGAATATAAATCATCTTCTTGTCATACATAACCTGTAAATCCTGAGAAAACAGACAAGGCAACCTCGCATAAAATCGGCCGCAATCTACATAAGTTACTAAATCCTAGAAAACAAAGTAAGATATAATGCTTGTGGAATGAAGTTTGCAGATTTCCTGGAGATTATAAAACTTAATAATTCAGCAAAAACTTTAAGACTCTGTTAGAAAAACAAAATCGGTAAAATTTCCAGATTTTTACCCGTGACGCCATCAAGAGCAAGCTCATGACGCCGTCAGAAGTGACATGCAGAAATTCTTATGTTAAGTTTCCGGGAAATTTCTGGAAAAACTTGGTCCTACTTCCTGGAAAATCCTGCAAAACTTCATTATGACTCGATACAAGCATTTGACTCTAACAAATAAGAATATACATGTTCACTTAATATTGTGGAGAATCATGATCGGTTTGTTTCTTAAAAGCATATTTGGGGTTTCCCCTTACACTTATCTTTCGCAAAAATACTTTTAGGTGGAGTTAAGACTAGGCTAAAACAACAAAGTAAAGTATTTCCACTTTTTAATTTAGAAACATGATCTACCAACAATAAAAATAAAGCATGCATACGGAAGCAAATAACAAACAAACAAATTAAAAATCACACAAAACATGGGTTGCCTCCCAAGAAGCGCTTTTCTTTATTTACGAGTCTTGTAGCTAGACTCAAGGTCATGGGTTACTACGTGACCTCATCGTTGGTTTTACTCTCTGATTGTAAATGTTCTTTGTAGAAACCAATCACCTTTTTCTCAATCGCTCCTATAATCCTATGGGCAAATTCCTTATCGACTTTATACTTTGGTCCTAAAGCCAAGCAATCTTTGTAGAAAAGACTCCTCTTTTCCCATACATAATCCATGCCCTTTTTCTTATCCTCATCATTAATGTCCTCAAAAGCACCAATGTTATCCTTGTCAAATCGGGATATAAAGCGAAATTCTTTCATTCTATTAGGCATCCTATAAGTGATCCTATCGGTACTACTTGCAAATCGGATTGTCCCTTCTATCTCATCATATTCTAACTTGGACTCTTCAACAAACGGTTTACCAAACACAACATTGGACAATCGACAATCAATAACATTAGCAAGATATTCCACAATCATAAAGTCGGTGACAAAAGTGAAATTCCCAACAAAGACACGTAGACCTTTAACTCTCCCGACAAAGTTACAAACTCCACCGAGGTATTTGGGATCTCTTCTAGGTTCAAGTCTTATTTTCACTATATCATTATAAACACTTGAGGACATAATGTTGATTGGGGATTTGAAGTCAATGTAAGCATTGTCAACGTGTCTATACCCAATCATACATGGTATCTTAGCATTCTTAGGATCGCCTCTCTTTATCTTAGGTTCGATTCTAGCAAAAGGAGATCGAGGGTTATCAATAAGATTATTATAATATGCAATCTCCTCCTTAGTGGGGGTATAGATTAAAATAATCATTTAGCTTCGGATCTATTTCCCCCTCTTCTAGTTCCTCAACAACATTCACAAAGTCATTAGGCCCTAGGTCCTCATTTGAATACAAGGCGGTCGCTAGGTCACTAAATGCATGGTCGAGCTCAACCTTAATCAACCTATTAAGCTCCCTAAGTTCCCTAATCTCACTCTCAATTTGTTCACGTAACACAGCCACTTCTCTAGGGGAAAGGGGTGGATTCGCGTTTTCCATAATGGTCAACGGAATAGTCAATGAATTTAATTTACTAACAAAAAGACGAAGAAAAAGATAGACTAAAGAGAACCTAAAAATAAAAATAAAATCTTACTAGAAAGGAATCTAGCAAATAGACCTAATAAAAAGAGATTCTAACCTAGACAATAACTATTCCCCGGCAACGGCGCCAAAAACTTGATGCGTGGGGATTGCACCAGGCTTTACCTCTCGAGGGATCTCGAGAAGCTTACAACCCCCACCAGGCAGTGTACCTGATCGTTGTAGTATAGTATAGTGACAAGTACCGGGGGATTGATCGTTCAGCTAGGAATAGTGTCGCTAGGATTAGAAAACCTAAATACTAGTTCTAGAGATGAGGGATGATTCTTTTTGTATTTTTATATTTTTAAGAAAGCAAATTAAAAATCTCGGGTTTGAAGGATTTGGGCGGAATTAGTTGCTAGTCAACTAACCCAATACTAAAATGCAATCAAAATAAAATACTAAAAATGAAAATAAAACTATATTAAACTAAGGTTGTGAGCAATAAGTGGAGAAATGTGTTTACTTAGATTTCACTACTCCCTAGATATCTTTTACACGTTAATTACTTGTTATAGTTGCGTGGATGACGGATTGTATTCCTTAATACCATTCATGGGGTGGCGTACTTACTTCCCCAATCCTATGAGTGCCTACTTCACTCCTATGTCGAGCCTGCAAGAAGCTCCTAACATGGGATCATTAGAATTTACTCATGCATTAAATACAACCAATAAAACCTAGTACACATCGGTTCATGTTTCCTAAGACGTTCAAGCATGTTACCAATTGGAGATCTGCCAGTTTTCTTAAGCCTAACATTGAAATCATTCATCTAATACAACTATAAACAAGTAATCAACACATAATCAACATCTAGGTTTCATTAGATCTAAGCAAACACAAGATAAATCTAGCCTAACATGGTGGAATCAAGACAAGCACAAGATATAGACAACCAACACATAGACATATTGATTGAATTAGAAGAATACTTATCTCAATAGCACATGTAAGCATTCAAGGGCTGAAAACCCTTGAAAAAGCTGTAAAATACGTATATGGTTCGGCCTTAGGGTTTCTCCAAACTTGTTCCTCCTTAATGAATGAAAATTAGAAAACTATATATAGATATTAGAGGCTGACGGCGTCAAGAACAACCTTGTGAAGCCGTCATCTCGCCGCCAAAATAATCCTCGGACGGCCTTGATCTACATCTGACGCCGTCATGTAGCCCACTTTTGCAGGCCGTCACACATTTAACTCTTGATGCTCTTCTTTGTGACGCCTTCATATTTGTACTGGGTCGTCATGATCTTTACTCTTGACGCCGTCAACTTCTTTCTCTTGACGCCGTCAACTTCTTTCTCTTGACGCCGTCACACACTGTTCCCAGCTTGGACAATTAAATCTTTGGCGTTTTCTTCACTTTTATGCTCCAAAAATGTCCGAATTGCTTCCTTTTCCAGATTTCACTCCCAAAGTACCTAAAATCACAAAAGGAACGATTTAGGGCAATATTTGATCAAATAAATTCAATTTCGGGCTTAAATGACCCCCTAAAAATGGATCATTTTTCGCCTCATCACTTCTCCTATGACTGCTCCCAAGAAATCTACCTTTGAGACTGCTATCTTCATCTTTGTTAGAGATAAGACTAGACCGTTATCCTCACAAATCTTTAGCATCTTTTCCAAATGCTTTGCATGCTCTTTTTCATTCTTTGAGAAGACCAGTATATCATCAATATATACTGTGATAAATGATTCTGTTCCTTTGAAACATTTATCCATCTTCCTTTGAAATACTATTGGGGCATTTTTTAAGCCGAATGGCATAACAAGCCATTCATAAAGCCCTCCTGGAACTAGGAATGTAGTCCACGGAATTGATTCTTCATCCATAGCAACTTGATATTATCCTGATTTGAGATCAAATTTTGAGAATATTTTTGCACCTCCTATTCTCTTGACGATTGTATTTATGTCTGGTAAGGAGTATTGGTCCTTGTATGTGTTGTCATTCAGGGATTTATAATTGAAAACCATCCTTTCTTTTCCTTCAGTTTCCTTACCCGTTACAGGATCAATAGTTTCCTGAATTTAATTTTAATAAGAGTTTGTAATGAAAGAGCGATCGTCATCCAAGTTTTCCTGCGTTGAAATATCATCTACAAGAAAACTTTTAGTACGACAAATGTCACAACTCGTAATTTCTGGTCATTTTCCAAACCTCGACAATTTACTATTCACAAGTTACTATTCATTATTTACTATTCATCGATCACTATTCATCGTTTTCGAGGTCAATTCAACATTCTGAGAAGCGTTCAGAAATTTTACTATTCACTTGACACTATTCATTTCCGGAAGAAATATCACTATTCACGTGCATTACTCATGTCATCGTAAAATTAGTTTACGAGTATTTAAATTCGCGTAACCGTATTGGTTCAAGAGCGAATTCATGCATTATCATTTGGGACATCTCATACGGACTAGAAATAGTCTGCATATCATCATTATGGCAATTGCATACTATTTCACTCGTAGGATAATTAAATTACTACTTTTTGTATAATTGACTTTTTACGTATCTTTATTTTTAAATAAACGTTAACACGCGACAATAATGTGACTAACACGTCCGAAACTCCCGACTATGATCCCAATATATTTTTATATTCATTTTAATAATATAAAAATTATAATATTAATTTACCCGGTGTTTTGGAAATTTATTTATTTTATATCGTATGTTTAATATAGTTACGACGGTTTTCGTAAAAACTAAACAACAATCATCCCAACACTAAATACTTGTACCCAACATATTTTTATCATTTTTATGACTTTATTATGTCCCGATTAACTTCATTAAAATTTATTTCTAGCAAACTCGGTACCCGGTAACACCTAATACACAAATATCTAACAAATGCATACACTTGGGGACATAAGCCTTAATTAGCCCCAACTTTTCCCCTCCCCTCCTTGTTTCACGCCAGCCCCCCCCCCCCCCCCCCCCCCCTCATTGTCCCCCCTTTTGACCACTCTTTGACCCATTAATTACAATCATGCCATCACAAATAGATATTTATTCCAAAACTTCAATAATACTCCTCATTTTCTCACACAAACTAGCTAAGTGTTCTCTCTTTCTCTCCTCTTCACTTGCTCGGCCAAAGAAGGAAAAACAAGAAGAAACCATAAATTTTTGGAGATCAAGTTATATTCAAGCTTATTTAGTGATCTTTGTTAGGGTTTTGAAATATAAACTCAAGGTTTATTAGATTTTCATCATCAAAGCTCACAAATCCTTCAAAGTAAGTTTGACAAACTCATTTTTATAATTTTTCCAAGTTTATACAAGATCCATATGGTTTTTATACTAGATCTACATGCATATGTTATTTATACCACTTTATTTTATAAACTTTTAACTTTTTGAACCTTAGAAAGTGATTATTGTTAGATCTTTGTTAGATCTACTTGGTTATGATGTTTAGGAACCCATGACACCCTAAGAAGGTGTATGGTAGGATTAGACTAGTTTTGTGGTGATTGAAAGTGGTTTGGTTGAAGTTGGAACAAGTTTGAAACTAGGAAAATGATTTTTGAAACTATTTATTTACCTACTGTCCTTATTTTAAAAACGTGGGAAACTCAGGAACTCAGGGGTAATTTTTGACCAAAGATTTAGAAAATACTTTCAAAAACGAAACTTTAGGCGAAAGAACGGATTAAAACGAGCTTATAACGAAGAAGTTATGATTTTTGCAAATTAATTGACGAAAACTATTTCCTGAAAAACTGCATGCTGTTTGGAAATTTTCGACGGACAAATAGAAGCGTTAAACGTAACCTAGAGGAGCCGAGTTATCAAAAATATATTAGTACTTACTAAAACGAATCCGTGGACATAAAGAACGAGGAAAATGAACTTAAAACGACCAAGTTATACGTGTTTTAACATCGTCAAAACTATATATATATATATATATATATATATATATATATATATAGTCACTACTAGAAAATAATAACTTACGCACTAAATGGTATATTTTCTAGAAATGTTACTAAGGACTATATTCTTAACAAATGAAATACATATGACCCAAAAGAATATTTATACGACTTAACGACGTTATTTTAAGGTTTTCGATACGAGGAAATATAACGCTAACATTTTTATACGATATATATTACGACAAGTTTTTATAACCCAAATTGGACTTATTTTTCCTAAGTATGGAAAGTATTTTATTTGACAATAACTAGTATTTCCAAATTACGAGTGGTATTGGTATCATGTGCATGTGCATTCATTACATCACGGCATGATCTAAATTAGATCACATTCATTCATTTAGGTTGCGGCTAGCGTTCGCACCTTGTTGTCCCGATCATTCCATCACTTTGTACTATCATTTCGAGGTGAGTCATAGCCCCACTTTTACTTGTTTAATTACTTTATAAACTCTTTGGGGGAGATACATGCTTAAATACTTGTTTTATACTTTTATACGATTTGAATTACTTTTTGGAGGAGAATACGCTACTTTAATTATTTTTGTACAATGCCAAAGTATTAAATTCCATACATTGCTTAAGTTGCCTTACTACCACATTAAGTCCCCTTTTATTATCATGGACCGTTAATTAAGATGCAAGCGAGAGTGAGTGGATAGATCTATCGAGGGTGACTCCTCCATTCGTGTTTGGGTTGCTCCATAAGGAAAACGAATGCATTTCATTTCTAATATATTACGAGTGTCTGGTAAACACTCATTTGGGGCCAAGTAACGTCTAGCTTTGGTGTCATGAGCTTAAGAGACAATGTAGTTTTATGACTAAAAAACTTATTACTTTACTTTATACTTGGGCTATTGTACATACGATTAAAGTTATATACTGATGGTTTTTATAAACTTGGTTACTGATTTATTACTGATTTATGATGCCTTTGCATCAATCTTATTACTGATTTACGATGCCTTTGCATCAATCTTATTACTGATTTACGATGCCTTTGCATCAATCTTATTACTGATTTACGATGCCTTGCATCAACCTTATTACGGATTTACGATGTTTTTACTGGGAAATTCTTCTCTCCAAATGTTTTACCATACCTGCTTGTTCTCTAAAATCTATGAACTCACCAACCTCGTGTTGACACTTTAGCATGTATTTTCAGGTTATTAAGGTAGCTCATGTTGCATGCATTTGGACCTTCATGGAGTCGCGGAGACGACGCGTCTGACTATATTTTCTGCACTTATGAAACGTTTGATCTTGTTGAACTTATTTTATCTAAATTGGCAACATCTTTTGGGACCTAAGTTTTGTAAACTCTGAATGTTTTAACGATCAAACGATGTATTTTTCCAAACGACACTTTAGGTCGTTCAATATGACTGTAACTGTGGTGCTATGACAGTCACCCCCAGGTATTCCATCCCGCTGCCATACAGGTAAATTGGGGGTGTGACAACAAATTGGTAGTCTATTAATAATGCGGCATATGATAGAAATTAGATGCGCCGTATCTTATTGAAACAAGGGATACGGAGCATTAATTGAGATATGCGCCACATTTCAGTATATTACAAAGATAGATAACCAAAATCTGATTTTTACCCAATTAGCTCTGTAAACCATCCAACGTTCAGTAAATCCAAAATCAATTTTCCCGACTCATGTAATCAATCATGGGTTTAATTATAATTTCAAGCTATAAATAGGATTTTTAATCATTCCCCAGTTATAATGTATCATGAACAAATTGCATCAAAGAAAATTAAAATAGTAAAATCACGAATAATAATAGATCGGGAGTAATACCTTTATCATTCAATTGACTAAGGAATTAAGAAAATAGTGTAGCCCATCGATAATGAAAGAGGATTATGAATAGGTGTTGAATATATTATCGAATTAGGGCTGATAATGTGAAGCATTATATAGACAGTTCAGGATGCGCGCGCATTATGAACTCCTCATGCGCCATGTCTAAAAATAATATCTTCTCCGATGAAAGTGTAAAAGATGCGGCGTATTTATCTAAATTCGTTGACTGGTCAATATGTTTAAATAGGTCAAGGATCCGGCGCATTGACTAGATAGATGCGCCGTATTGTTGTGCCAGTGAACAAAATTTAAATAGAGAACATACCTTGGCCTCCGCAACACTTTTCCTTATACACCAACTTGGGGTCAAACGGTATCCCCTACGGTATAAATAAATTCAAATAAAGAATAATTGATATAACCGTTTTGTTACGAATCACAATCTCATTGTTTACTAAATAATAATTTATTCCATGGTTAGAAATAAATGACGTTTTAAGCTTAACAAAATCGAGATCATGATTTGGAGATGATATATTACATAGAACTGTGTCTGAGAAATTATTATCGAAGTCACAACTTTCGTTGTTGATTTCGGTATTTTCAAATTTAGGTAATTCGTAAGAAAATAAGTTTGTATCAATTTTTAGTATATCAATTTTTTCCTTTTTAGCAAACCGTTTCTTAAAAATTTTCTTTTCAGACACATCCTTGCAATAATCAGTAGTGGGTAATGATAATTCACTTTTATCAAATTTAAGTAAGGAGTCTTGTGAAGGACTCCCCTTATAGCTAAGTGAATCATTGTAAATGATAGTTGGGAATTTAAATTCAAAGAATCGAAGAACCCAATGTTACCTTCTGATGCGTGGGATTGCACCCTCACAAAAGGTTTTACCTCTCAAGGGATCTTGAGAAGCTTACAACCCCCACCAGGCAGTGTACCTGATCATTGTAGTATAGTATAGTGACAAGTACCGGGGGATTGATCGTTCAACTCAGGAATAGTGTCGCTAGGATTAGAATGCCCACTAAACTAGGTCTAGAGGTGAGGGATGATTCTTTTTGTATTTTTATATTTTTATGAAAGCAAGTAAAATCTCGGGTTTTGAATGAGTGGGCGGAATTAGTTGCTAGCCAACTAACCCAATTTATCTAAAGATGCAATCAAAATAAAATAAAAGAAATGAAAGCAAAACTATTATATTAATGTGGTGGTAACAATAATGAGGAAAGTTGTGTTTACTTAGGTTTCATTACTCCCTAGATATCTTTCACAGGTTGATAGCTTGTTACAATTGCATCGATGACGGGTCATATTCCTTAATACTAGTTGTAGGGCCGTGTACAATATTCCCTAACTCTATAGGATCCTACTTCACTCCTATTTCGAGCCGTTAGAAGCTCCTAACATGGGATCATTAGAATTCTCCTACGCATTAAATACAACCAAAAATCGTAGTACACCTCCGATCATGTTTCTTAAGACGTTCAAGCATGTTACCAATGGAAGTCTGCCAGTTTTCTTAAGCCTAACATCGAATACAATCATCTGTAACAATTATAAACAAACAATCAACCCATAATTAACATCTAGGTTTCACTACATCTAAGCAAACACAAAGAAATCTAGCCTAGCATGTTAAATAGAAGACAAGAGTAAGATATAATCAAACAACACATAGACATATTGAATGATTTGAAAGAGTACTCATCTTTAATTGAACATGAAAGATTCAAAGGGTTGAAACCCTTGAAAAAGCTGGAAAATTCGACCTAGGGTTTTTCCCTCAAAGTTGCACCCTCATGAATGAAATTTGGAAAACTATATATAGATTTTACAGGGTGACGGCGTCATGTATTAAGTTGTGACGCCGTCAACTCGCCGCCATAATGAAATCGTATTGCCTAGATCTACTTGTGACGCCATCATGTGTGATTTTCTTCTGGGTCGTCACTAACACTTGGACCATGACGGCCTTGGGTGACGCCGTCATCTCCTATGCACAAAAACTCTCTGGATCGTCACGTGTATTTTCCACATCCACCTCTTTTGTAACTCTTGACGCTGTCATGTAGAAGATCTTGACGCCGTCAGGTACTGTTCCAGCAAGAAAAATTGAGACTTTGTCGTTTTCTTCACTTTTATGCTCAAAAAACGTCCAAAATGCTTCCTTTTCCAGATTTCTCTCCAAAAGTACCTAAAATGACAAAAGGAGTGATTTAGGGCAATATTTGATCAAATAATCACGAATCAGGGCTTAAATGACCCCTTAAAAGTGGTTCACTTTTCGCCTCATCACCTTCATTGAGCTCTTTTCTCATCTTACCTTTTATTGCAAACTTACAGTCATTGAAGATTTGGTCATCCCAACATGCTTTTCCTGTTAGGTTCAGAAAGTAATCTTCCATAGTGATGCTAGATCCATCCATCATCCTGAAAATACACTAACTTGCACAAAAAGTAGTGAAACGATCAAAGTATATGCAGAATGCAAATGATACAATGCAGAAAACAAAAATATGAAAAAATAAAGAAAAACAATCACAAAAAACATAAAATAAAGAAAATAAGAAAACAAACAAACAAGAAAATAAAATATGCAAAGTATACATTGAATGCAATCTATACTAATATACAACAAAGTTAGTGGTTAGAATCTAATTAAATTACTAATCAAATAAACAGATATTAACAATTCATTTCCTGGCAACGGCGCCAAAAACTTGATGCGTGCGATATGTTAGTGTAGCATAGGGTGTTTAAGCCTTTTCAAGTTTTACATTTATATTTAGCCGACTTATTACTAACACACACACTTAACGAGCAGTGTACCCGATCAATATGTATATAGTGGTAAGTAGAGTGTCGAACACTAAAAATGGAACGTAATATCTAGTTGATTTAATCAGTATTTTAATATCTAAGTTAGTTTTACAATCTAATCTAATAAAAGGGGGTTTAGCCTGAGAGACTAACATGGATTTAATAAGCAATAAAAGTAAAACTAATGAGAATGAATCAATGAATAGCAATCACGTACACAGATAGATAATAGAAACACGTAAGAAGACCTGTTTTTATAGTTAAGTAGCTTGTCACTTGTTTTATTGCTAGTTTTATATGATGAGTATCGTAATCTAATCTATCTCTTTGGATCCTAATATCGGCAAGTAAACTCTTGATGATTACTTATGTTTATCTTACTTTCTAGACACTAGATAAGAAGACGAGGAACAGGTATGGTAGCCCATAAGACTCAACTAAACACAGAGGTTATCAATGAACAAATAAAGTCACCAAAAACATCAATCATATAAACTTTAACCGATGGGAAAGCAATTTTAAGGGGAGCAGTATGGTGGCCACAAGCCCATGGATTAAAGCTTACTAATACAATAAACAAAACTACTTAATGAATTATACACATGCAAGACCTTCTTACAGTTCTAAGATCTTCATTTGGGGCGTGTCTTGTGATGCTTCTTCGACTGAATTCGTCTCCTTAGGGTTTTTCTGTACACAAAACTCGTATCTGTCTTGGGGTATTTATAGTTTCTGTCAGAGGGATCGATGCGGCACATGTTGATCACAGATGCGGCGTATCTACTTAACTTCCCGTGGGGACCAAGATTATTATATTCTGGAATATTCGTACACCGCCTTTTGATGCGGCGTAACTTGTTTCTCTATACGGCGCATGTTCTTTAACGTATTGGATAGAATCTGGTGAAGTCTTTAGCTGATACGCCGCATGTTGTAATGAGATGCGGCGTATATTGGAGTAGAACAAGTTGATTATTATTCGTTGACCAAAGTTTCATATGCGGCGCATGTTGTAAATGGATGCGACACATTCTTCAAAGTCAGGCAATGGTCTTCGAATTCATCTAATTATGATGTTGCGGCATATCTATTGAGAGTGAAATGGCACATCTGTTGAATTTCAGTAGACTTTTCAAATCTTAATCATTTATCTCCATAATTCGCCCAATATCATTAACTTTCACCTAATTGACTGTTTTTACCTGAGAATCACTAAAGTAAACATTAAGGCACCAATTCTCATACAAAATAATATAAAGCAAGTCAATTAAATAGGATAAATGATGTTAATAAAATGTACTTATTTGATCTCATCATGCATCCCATGTCTTATCCTACCCTTTAGTTGTGAATCATGCTTAGGTGAGGGAATAGAGCAGTCATTGGTGTCTTGTCCGGCGTTCCAGTCATGTACCATTGCCTTTGTCGCCTTCGCCGTAGTATGTTAGTAACAACACTACACCAATAGCCTTATATATGTTCACTCAATATTGCCTTTAAAAATTGTTTTGACCTTAGCTCAAGTGGTGGAGATTTGTGTAACCGCCAAGCCTATGATAAAATATTTACTATGACTGTGCGTTGAGTGATCACCCCGAAATTAACACTTAGATTAGTGAGTGTGAATGAGTGTTTGTTCCCATTTTCGTGAGGTGTTCGGCTTTAATATATTCTAACATAGGAAGTTTTAGATTCATATCTTCCAGTTTATCGGAAGATATCTTTTTAAGAATTATTATAATAAGGTCTACTTGAGGGCAAGTAGAGTTCAAGTGGGGGATATTTAATAACATCAAATAATACCGATATTTTAGTGTTAATTTCCCCTAGATTACTCATCTTTTGTGTTAACATGTTAGGATATATACTCTTATTTGTTTATATTCTGTTTTCAGGATAAAGATGAGCATAGGAAGGATTAATATAAAAATAATTGAAGTATGCGGATTTTACACTAACTACGGCGTAGAGGTATCATCTACCTACGCCGTAGCACTCTCTGAAGACCAGTCAACGCTTATCTATGATTTACGGCGTAGTTTTCCCTTAAAGACTTCTACGGACGTAGCAAACATTCCAGCTACGTCGTAGGTCTCCATTTTAGACAGTAAAGAACTTTCATGGCCAAAGAAGAAGTTACGGTGTAGTTTCCAACAAAGCTACGCCATAGAAGTGCTAATACGAGAACTACGTCCGTAGCACCTGATCTAGCTACGACGTAGTTAATATTTACGAAGGCTACGACATAGCTAACCCTAGAGCTACGCCGTAGTAAAGTCGGGCCTATAAATACCAGCCCTAATTCCGAGTTTATTCATTCACTTTCACCGCTCAGAAGTCAGGAGGAACTCATGGAACAAGGGGAACGAAGTTCTACCGGCGTACAAGTCATTTTGTAACACTCACTATCCGAACCTATGAATAGATTGGGGATAATGCATACAATGGCAACAAACGATCAAGAGTCTATAGGACCTAGAAACAAGACCCGAAACCGATTGTTATTGATAAGATTTGAATGATTACAATCAATACAACTAGAGAGAATTTGAGAGACAAACTGATTACAATTCTTGGCTAAACTACTAAATGTGGAAGGAAGGGGTATTTATAGAATATGGGAGGAAGGGGACACTTGCGTGGGAAAATCTGTTTGAATTGAAACTGCTTCCCACGTGCCATGTGGTTGACTCTGTTGACTTCTCCAAATGACCCGTAACAAACCATCCCACTTCAAAGATTCTTGTCCTCAAGAATCGGGTTTAAAATAGACGTTACAATTATCAGCTACTTGCATCAACTACACTAAACTTCAGGCTTCACTCATGTGAAATTTCAAACCTCAATCTCATTTTCCATAACAACAACCAACAACTTATAGCAGCCTTTGTCAATAATTCTTCCCACTTTTGAGTTCCACACCACACATTATTCCAACTTCTGAGTTTCACACCACACATTACAGTAGCTCTAAAGAACACTTGTCGACTGCACTCCTACTTCAGCTAACAGTAACACTTCTATCACAACTCGTATCAACGATATTAGCTTCCATCAACACCCACCAGCTAAACTTCAATCTCAGGTTCAATCTTCAACATTTTTTCTACCCATGAGTAAAAAACTTCAACATAAGTTCTACCTTTTAAGCAATTTTCCAACACCCCAAACAACAACAATTATAACCAATACCCTTTCCTTTGTTAAACTATTTTTTTTCCAACCTCCTCTTTTCTACACCATGTCTTCACAACCATATAGCACCTTGCTCCTTTCTTTTCCTATTTGGCCATTTCCATATGTCAAATTCCCACTTCCCATGTTTAAATTTGCATTTTATACCCATTATTTTCTTCCTTTTACGCCATTCCCACATGTCACACTGTTTAACAACTCTTTTATTCACAACTTCCTGATCTTGAGTCATAACTCTTTTATTACCAGAAAACCCATCCAATTCAGTCAACAACTGATGAAGTGTTTGTTCTCTTTCATCATTTCCCCATCCTAAATCCACTTCTCGTTGCCTAGTTATCTCATCAACAAACAAAATATACTTCCAATGAACCTTTTGATCCACTCCAAATGACTTCCCCATATCCGAAGAACAATAACCAAACAACTCTATCCCCTCACTTTCTTGAAGAGATTCATCAGAACTCACAAAACATGTATTATCAGCTTCCATTTCACTCTCCAACTCCTTGATATCAGTATTTGACTTCTCTTGTCGAATTGAGTAGTCTACGAAGGATTTATCCATGTTTTCCTTACAAATCCATCTGCATCCTGTTGAGTTGATAGCATCTGCAAGTACAGCTGTTTGACCGTTATTTGACTCCACTGAATCTATCCCAGCAATGCTTATATCAGCTTTTGTGCCCCTTTAAACTGTGAACATAATCATGGAAACTCCAACTTCTGTCTTTTGCAATGATGTTACAAAGTCTGCTGGACATTCTTCCCTACTAGAGGTATTGCTGGAAACAACTTCAGTAGTCACTGGGATAGATGCCCCACAAGAGCGTGACCCTTCAATATGTTTCCCGCCTTACTCAAAATTATCACATAATAAAACTTCACTGACGATTTCTGAACTAGCAATTCCACTTCCAACACCACAATCACTTAATTGAAGAAAAATACAATCTTGTGATGTCATCTTCCCATCTTTATCCCATTCTTTACTAAATTTAACCAGATCCTTTAAACCAATATTGTCATCGACCACCCCACTTGGTTCAATTCCATGATCTTTCCCATCCTCTTCACAACTCACCACCCCATTGATGTCCACTCTACTTGACTCATTCATTTCCAATACACTACTTTTCCCAACCTCATCAGGAACTTTATCAAAACCCACTACATAATCTTCAAGACAAGGAACATCCGTTTGAGCTTCTTGAATCTTGTCGAGATTAGACCCATTTTCAATAAATGTTTTCCCATCAACTTCATCCACCTTCGCAAACCCAAGAGGATCATTACCAAACAACGCAAGTTCGTCGCTTTCTTCATTCTCATGAACAAACCCATCAAAAAGTTCCAAACTTTCATTGTTATCACACACGTTCTTTGAGTCATTGGTTTAAATTTCCATAATGTTAACATCTTTTGCACAGACTTTATCAATACCCATCAAACCAATATTCTTATCCATCACTTCCCTTGAATCTTTGTGATGAAAAACTGTTGGACTATTCATGTTCTTCAATGTTTCTTGAAGCTTGGCCATTTGATAAGCATCTGAAAGGGATTTCGGTGTGAACCATTTAACTCGTTTCTCTATTTCTGGTTGTAACCCGAAAATGAAAAGATCAATAAGATACCCTTCGTCCAACCCTTTATTGCTAAACACAGAATTAAAAACATTGTAATACTCATCCACTGTACATTCTTTTTTGAGAAGTTTATTCACAGACATTTCATCAAACACTTCATGGACATCATTACGAGTGTATTGTTTTTTCATATAAGCTATCTGTAAATTGTACGCTGACATACGTACATTACTCTCTTCATCCGCGACCGTTTTCATCTTAATTGGAAACAACTTGATTGAAACCCCTCAAATGATTGATAGTGAAACACAATAACCCAGTAACTAATTGCAACAGCTTGTAACCGACTGTAACAGAATTCGTAACAGTTATAACAGAATTTTGAGCCTTTCTTGGTAGCCATGAAAGAGCTCTGATACCAATTGTAACACTCACTTTCCGAACCTATGAATAGATTGGGGATAATGCATACAATGGCAACAAACGATCAAGAGTCTATAGGACTTAGAAACAAGACCCGAAACCGATTGTTATTGATAAAAGTTGAATGATTACAATCAATACAACTAGAGAGAATTTGAGAGAGAAACTGATTACAATTCTTTGCTAAAACTACTAAATGTGGAAGGAAGGGGTATTTATAGAATATGGGAGGAAGGGGACACTTGGGTGGGAAAATCTGTTTGAATTGAAACTGCTTCCCACGTGCCATGTGGTTGACTCTGTTGACTTCTCCAAATGACCCGTAACACATTTCCAAGGGAGAATTCACGCATAATCATAAGTTTATTCATTCATTTGATTTGTATTAACTTATTATTTACATTTGTTATGTTAAACACTCACTTTTCTGCATTTATGAACATGAGTTTATTATGATTTTAGGATCAAATGTTTTGGTTTTCATATATCGATACGTGTTGTTTGTTGTTAGTTGGCCGTGATTTTTTCCTTGTTTCCCTTTTGGGTGAGAACAAAGCACTCGGCTCAGTACCCGAGTGAAACTATGGGTTCTCGTTCACTTAGCCGATACAAAGCTATATGATAGCACCCTATTTTAGGATTAGCCGGTTGAGGTTATTTATTACAGTAAAGATTAACGAACAACCCAACCAAACTTGTTCGTCGGAACATGTATGCATGAGTAAAGATTAGCGAAGCCAATAGTCAAACTCGATATATTTTGGTAATTTTCGGATGCAATCAAAGTAGATCATATCAAATAGCAGGCTTGAGGGGCTATATATAAAATAAAGGTCTAAAATATAAGAAAGTTCAATCATGAAAAAGCTGTGAGTGGAAGAAGCAAAGAGAATATAGAGGAAGACGAGAAAGATTTGTCATTTGTGAGGTAAACGAAATGTTTTTGAATTTTATGGTAGTTGATTGGTGCATTGCTCACAAGGGATGACGATATCAAGCCCAAAAGGTGGTTGACTGAGATGGACTTTGTACAGCTCGGGCTGAAGAGACGGTCAAACAGGTATGTTCATAATATTACATGTTCTTACATCTTACAATATACATCCAAAATTGAGGACTTTTGATCATTTTTAGATAAAAGCACATTATGAAACCAAATCTTGACCTAAACAACGTATACTTTTCTAAGCCAAAAAGCAACAAGGGGATGATGAAGGCTCGTTATACACATAAAATGAGTTCCAATTTGCTTCAACTATAAGAATAGGTACTTTACAGACCCCTACTTGCGGTGGCACAAAATAAGAAACTAGTTGACGTCAAACTTTATGTTAACGGGTTCATGGATGCTTGTATTTCTTCTAGCGTCCGGCCCTTAGTCTCAGGTACTAATTTTGCAACGAACAAAACAGTTATGCAACATATGCTTGAGAACATGAAAAAGGTTCCTGGGGGAAAATAGATACCATCAGTTACTAAGCAAGTGTAAGTTAGATGTGGCTCAATAATAGGGCTAACAATCAGCTTTAACTAATCATTTAGTAGAAAAATCATTCCATCGAGTAAACTAAGTATAAGTATTTTTGACTAGTATACATCATTTTCTTGTGGTTTTATATGCGAGTGATTAAGATAGAGAGAGGACCTTCAGTGCTGAACTTCATGAGGAAGTTAAATGAATAAGAAACGACCCAAGATCCAAACCAGTTGACAACCGTTACCAGGCTTCCAGCTAAACTCTTAATATTCATAGGAAAGATCTGAAGCAAAATTCATTGTGACAGATAAATAAGAACCACGGATTTTACGAGTTGCATAGTAATTAGAAGCATAGTACCTCAGACATAATGACCCATGGAATGCCTCCCATACCCAATGAAAAAGATCCTTTAAATACCTGCTTACAATGGATTTTACAATATAAGTTTAGTTGTTACAATTTTATCACGAATGCTTCATAGAACACTACTAAAATTTAAGGGCAAGGAAAACTGATGACTGTCAAATTGTTTTACCAACACCCCGACAAGTGCCAAATTGGGGCTTATCCCCTTATACGCGTGAAGGTCCTGCATCAGCAAATTAGAGGTTTCCATGATTTTCGGGAGGAAAATAAAATAAAGTGGACAAGAAATTTATATAAATATGCAAACCTGTAGCAAAAATGATATCCCCAAGAACAAACAACCTACACACGTTCCAGCTGCAGAAACCTTATAGACAGCAAATTAATTGTTTGGTTATCAGAACAATTGAGTGTATCAGTAGATATAGATCTAGTTCTATATGGTTCAGAAGATTTAATATAGAGAAACCCCAGGTATCCAAAACGTTCACAACATCACAGCAGAATAAAATGTATAGTTCTCTACTCGATTGAGTTCCAGCGAAACATAATGTACAAAGGACTACATGGAAAATATAAATCCGAACATAAATAAACTATTAGTGAGGCTAGGACTCGGTTCATACCATCAATAGTGGCCTTCTACCTGAAACATCCATCAAAAGGACACCTAACATGGTAAATGGAATCTGCAGTTTACAATCACACAATTATGATTTTTTATTATGCTAAATTTAAAGATAGCACCTATTTGGGAGCATATATAACCTGAACAATAACCAATGCTATTGATCCAATGCTACTTGAAAACCCTGAAAAAAACAATAACTGTTTCATTAGCACTTTTTATATCCACAAGTCCACATATCATGTATTCCCCTCAGATCTAAAAAGATACTGATTACTAAGTCATTATAATTATGATCCGCAAAGGCTTAAAGTATCCTTCTTTACAGCTATATCCTCGATTCTCCAATTTTGTGATGCATATTCTTTACAACTATATCAATGTATACTTTATGAAAAAAATATATATATATAAAAACCCGTTACGCGGGTTCTAGTACTATATAAATGAGACTCACAAAACCAAAAATGAGGAGCTAGTTCCACCAAAGTTAGACTAAATCCAATATTCAGATCCTTACCTGCAGAAATAAAGATAGAATTCGCGTAAAATGCAATAGCATTCACCCCTCCAAATTGCTGCAACACCATTAGTCCAACTCCAATCTAGAAAACATATATAACCATATGACTTTTCTTTTAGAAAGGCATAGTATTACACCATCTCACTCTATATAATACAAATACACCACATACACTTGTCCCCAACGGGATTTGAACCCACAACCTCTTGGTCTTGGATCATATAACACCATCTCATGATACCGCTAGGCTGAGGTAATCATATGATTTAGAGCCTTGAGACACTGATACGGTGAACAATATAATAAGTAGGAAGACTCACGATGAGAGATTTGGCATATTCCGGTCGCAACAAATCAAAGACCCTACTTTCTGATAACCGACGAAGATTTTCTGTATAATCCTGTAACATATGATGGAATCCATTTCCATTATAGTCCATAAAGGCATAAAGTGCTTATAGATTATAGAAAAATGCACTTCCTATTAAGCTACTATTTCAGTGTCATTTATATTTTCCAAATTTAATAGATAGTAATATAATCTATTTAATTAGAGGAAAGTAAAATGAACAAGGTGAAAATGTTACTCTGATTTCAGCAGCTTCTTCAGAGATTTCTGCATTCTCTCCTCTAAGTCGCTGTAGAGCAAACTCACAATCTTTCCACCTATCATTTTTTGCCTGCAAAAATCTAGTCAATGTCTCTCACATGGAAAAAATCTTGGTCTTAGATTTCTCTAGGCAAAAACTTTTTAAAAGCTTAATAATTGTACTAGTATAAACCATTCTACTCCACATGTATATTATTTTCCATAGAAGAATGGTTCCAATGATGATTATAGAAAGTTGTTATTGTAGAAGAGTAAAGATCCAGATTTTAAGCCTAAAGTTCTTGTTAGAGGTTCGGATTGGTAACAATGCTGATAAGGTTCTGGAGGAAGCTGTCCCTATTTCCAACTCTTTTCAAGCTCTGACAGATGATGCAATGAATGAGGAGTATGAAAGCAGCATTTGGCCAAAGCTTAGGAATGAAGTGGATGAACTTATGGAAGCTGGAATTTACCCCTCAAAAGAAATAAGAGCTGATTGGTCTTTGAAACAGATGGAATATTTTTATAACAACTGCCATAAGTTCCATCTAGATCCTGCTTGTGAAGATGATGTGGATTCTGAAACTGACGGAGTTGCAGCCGATATGAAGCCCGAATTTGATGTGAACACTGCTGATGCTTTAGTGAATAATTCAGCAGATAACCAAGATGTTTCCAATGATGTTTAAAAATTTCACTTGGAATGTGAGGGGTTTGAATAATACTGGATCAAGTTATTCAGCTTTTGAGGGAAGATAATTATAGTTTATGAGGCTTCTTGAAACTCGTGTGAAGAATAAGAATTTGTCTAAGGTTTGTAGAAGAGTTTTGGGTGATTGGGATTGGGTCTTCAACAGTTCTGTGTGTGGTGGTGGTATAAGAATCATAGTTGGTTGGGACCCAAACTGTATCAATCTTATGGTACTGACCATACTTCCCAAGTCATGCATTGTTTGGTAGAGCCTATTAATGGTGATCCAAGCTTCTTTTGTTCTTTTGTTTATGCTATGGTGCACATGTGGATAGAAGAAGTTTGTGGAAATCATTACTTATGCACAAGAATTTTGTTAAAGATAGGCCTTGGACTATTCTTGGTGATTTTAATGCTTGTTTTGACCCCTCTGAAAAGTCTTCTGGTGGGTCTAAAATTACTACAGCCATGAATGATTTTAGAGAATGTGCATCGAAGATTGAGGTTGAAGATATTGCCATGACGGGTCTTAATTTTACATGGAATAAGAGGCCTGGCAAAGTGGGGGGTCTCCTTAAGAAGTTGGATAGAGTTTTGGGTAATGTTCTGTTCATGTCCACTTTTCCAACTTCTTATTCCCACTTTTTGCCTTTTATGCTTGCAGTGTTGATTACCCTCAATGTTGAGAAAGCTAAGTTTAAGCCGTTTAAGTTCCATAATTACTTATCATCTGAAGAGAATTTTTTGCCCATTGTTAAGGAGGTTTGGAGTAATAAGGTTGATGGTTTTTCCATGTTCTCTTTAGTTTCCAAACTCAAAATGATCAAAAAGCCTTGGAAACTATACTTCGAACAAAGCAATTTGTTTGATAAAGTTAAACTTTTGAGAGCTGAACTGTCTAAGATTCAAGCTTCTCATAATAATTTTTAAGAGAGGAAGAGCTGAATTGTCTTAAAGCCTACAAGGCTGCTCTTAAAGATGAAGAGTCGTTTTTGCGACAGAAGTCTAAGGTTGATTGGTTGAGTGAAGGCGATAAGAACACCAAATACTTCCACAATGTTGTTAAAGGGAGACTTAATAGGAATCGTATTTCTTATGTTGACGATCTTCTAGGTAGGCCTTTTCATGGTGCTCATGTTGGAGAACAATTTGTTAAGCCCTTTAAGAGTGTCCTGTTAGCCTCTAAGTCATTTGATTCAAAGAGTAGATAGTTTACTTATATTTGAACATTAATACTTAAATATGTATGTACCATAAGTATAGTATTTGTGTCGAATTATGTTACTGCATTAGGGTTAATTGCAGTTAGTTAGATTGGTTAATGGTTAGGTTAGATAGCGATTATTATGGTTGACAGTTAAGTTCCACCAGACATGTTGGTTGGATACTTATAACTGCCATCTATGTGTCGTTTGGAAAACTATAACATAGTTTTCAGTCGATTGTAAAACAACTTTTTTATCTATTCAATAAACAACCATTTACTGCATAATACTTGTTCTCTGTCAATACAACATTTGCACATACAAAATCAACATTACTAACAAACAGAAACACCTTTTCAAACAAAGTTTGGTTGGCCAAGATCATGTGAAACAATGGTGTCAGAGCTTCGGCTCTCATCCATGGGAAAGGCCAACCACAGGATTCCAATCAGGGAGATACCTATTGAGAGAGACTCCTAAACGTGTATACCAATGGAATTCTTGAAGGAAGACCATCTCTCCTAAAGGGAAAGAGATGTTGGCTAAGAAGGTTCTTGAAAATGAAGCATATAATGCTTCGAAGAAGAAAAAGGTTGTGAAGGTTAATGAAAAGACTGCAGCGAGTGCAAGAAGGGACAAGAAGGCAAGATGCTACATATGTAAACAAAGAGGACACACGTATTGGACGTGTGAGAACCGGAAGAAACAAGAAGAAGATACCAATAACCAAAGTACTGCAGAAGGGGTAAGATATCCTGAAAAAGTGCACATAATTGCAGACTATATGGTGGAGGGTTCGAATGACAAGACATGGGATCAAGTTTGGTATGTTAGTTGCAATTTCAAGTTTCATATGTGTCCCTGTTTGAAGATTTGCAGTATAAATTCAAAATGGTGGGAAAGGAAGAGAATGAAAAGAAATTTATCTTTTCGTATGGAATAGGAGATGCAAGAGTGAACACAAAAGAAGGAGAAATGGTGATTGGGAAAGTGCAATACACACGAGAGGTTTCTCTAAATGTTCTGAGTTATGACTTACTCGAAGAACAAGGCTATACGGTGACAACAACAACAAATGTACAATAAAGTACATGTATGATGAAAGGATTAGTGGTACAGGAATGAAAGGCAACAACGATGTGGTTTTGGATTTGGAGGAAAATGATGTGATAGCACAACATAATAAATATTTGGAAGATTATTTTGTATCCATTGATCCAGATGCCGAGTGTTCTTTGGTAAAGGGATTAGAAGATCTATGATGGAATAGAGAGGACACCCAAGACTACATAGATGAAGAGTATATCTCTTGGAATGGAAGTTTGTATGCTTTGAAAGTAAACTCGTTTAACAGGTTCATTTCGTTCATGAATTTGATTAAAAAGGATGGTTTGGTATTCAAAAATTGGGTTGTGTTTAGTAAGAAATACATAGAGATGGTACAATGGTTTTACCTTGTTTATTTGAATTATGATATGATCGATACCATACCACCAATGATTGGAGTGATTAAGATAGATTTGTTAAGTTTGCACAAAATGGTTGCAAGTATTGGAGGATATGTGACTGCTACGTTGGGAAACAAATGGGGAATGATTGCAATGACGCAAGGACTAATTCAGGAGGATGGAGAAGCGAAAGCGATTAAGGATTGCTTCAGAAAGTTTATTGACTTAATGGTAGTGTATCATGAAACTACGAGGGTTCCTTGGGATGAAAAGCTATTGGAAGTAGGAGGGAGAAGCAAAAGCTCAGAACTACAAGGCCAAAAGGAAGTTGCAGTGAGGGATGAAGCACAAGGAGAAGCAATGAACAACCAAGGAGTCAAAGTAAAGATTGAAGAAGAGGAACAACAGGAAAGCAGTGAAGGCAACGATGACTTTGATGTCATTGTTTGAAGGCTCTAAAGAAATCACTCAGGAAGGCTTTGAACTCAAATGATTAGGGGGGAGAATGTTAGCCTCTAAGTCATTTGATTCAAAGAGTAGATAGTTTACTTATATTTGAACATTAATACTTAAATATGTATGTACCATAAGTATAGTATTTGTGTCGAATTATGTTACTGCATTAGGGTTAATTGCAGTTAGTTAGATTGGTTAATGGTTAGGTTAGATAGCGGTTATTATGGTTGACAGTTAAGTTCCACCAGACATGTTGGTTGGATACTTATAACTGCCATCTATGTGTCGTTTGGAAAACTATAAATACATAGTTTTCAGTCGATTGTAAAACAACTCTTTTATCTATTCAATAAACAACCATTTATTGCATAATACTTGTTCTCTGTCAATACAACATTTGCACATACAAAATCAACATTACTAACAAACATGAAACACCTTCTCAAACAAAGTTTGGTTGGCCAAGATCCTGTGAAACATGTCCTTGGTACAAGTTCTGATACTTTGCCGTTTGATGATCTTGATGGTCTTTTCTCTAAGAAATTATCTACTCATGTAGCTTTGTATATGGTTAGAGATATCTCTGATGATGAAGTTAAATTGGCCATGTTTGATATTGATGGGAATAAGGCGCCAGATGGCTTTTCCTCTCATTTTTTCAAAAACTCTTGGAGTGTGGTTGGTGATGAAGTGTGCAAGGCTGTTAAAGATTTTTTTCAAAATGTTAAGATATTAAAGGAAATTAATTCTACTGTTATTTCTCTTGTCCCTAAACATGCGACTCCTAGAAAAGTGTCGGATTCTAGACCCATTGCATGTTGCAATGTGGTCTATAAATGTATTAGCAAAATCATTTCTAATAGGCTTAAAAGTGTTTTGGGCGATTTGGTTGATGAGAATCAGAGTGCATTCATTCCTTCTAGGCAAAATAGTGTCAAAATGGTGATCATATGGGTTTCTTTAAGGGCATGAGGGGGCTAAGGCAAGGAGATCCATTATATCCTTATCTTTTTACGTTAGTAATGGAGGTGTTCAATTTGGTTCACAAAAGACAAATTCTCATAAACCAGGCATTTAAATACCATTGGCTTTGTAAAGGATCTTAAGCTCACACCTGTGTTTTGCGGACGATCTTCTTTTGTTCTGCCATGGTGATGGCAAGTCCTTGTGTTGTGTTGAAGATGGCGCTTATTGAATTTGGAGCTGTGTCTGGTCTCTTACCCTAGTAATGTCAAGAGTACTTCTTTTTTTTTTCTTTTTTTTCTTTTTTCTTTTTTTTTTTAATGTTAAAGATTCTTGTAAAAGGAATATCTTGAATGTTATGCCTTTTCAAGAAGGTAAACTCCCTATTAGATATTTAGGTGTTCCCCTGCTATCGAAAAGACTGTATGTTAAGGATTGCCAATTATTGATTAATAAGGTCAGAAAAACAGTTTTAGACTGGAAAAATAAGGGGCTTCCATTTGCAGGGAGACTTCAAATATCCGTTCCATGCAAGTGTACTGGGCTAGTGTGTTATGGCTTGCTATTCTCGGAAGACTTAAGACTCATGATACTATGCGACATTGGGAAAGAAAAGATAATATGTTGGGTGTGTTTTGTGGTAATGTGCCAGATAACCACAAACATCTTTTCCCATGAGAAGTTAGCTGGAATGACTTAATTGAGTTTCTTTTGAAAAGGCCTATTAACAAGTCTATATGGAGTATTTTGAAAAGACTTGTGCTGCGGTTTATTTTATCTGGCAAGAAAGAAACCTTAGAACTTTTCGAGGTAGATCTAGGCCTTTGGAGGAAGTATGGAATGTTATTAAGGATGTGGTGAGGCTTAGAGCTATGAGCTTGAGTCTTAATCCCTCATTTCAAGTGTATGATGCAGCTGATATGTGGGAGTTTCATGTTACTTCATTGCCTGGTAGAAAAAGAGTCAAGTTTTCTTCATGGAAAAATTTGAATCTTTAATTTCTACTATGAAGATTTATGAGTATAATGCAGCTGATATTTGGGAGTTTTGGTATTTCTCCCCTTTGAAGTATTGGATTAATCCTGAAATTGGTGCTATTGACTGTTTTCTTGCTGATATTTACTGGTTTCCTACTGATATTGGCTGGTTTTTGAGGCAAAAGGGGTGTTTGGGATATGTATGGTTAGCATGGATCATAAGTGGTGTTTGGAAAATGTCGTGGAAAGTTGGACCATTGGGTCTGTTATTTATTTTGGACCTTGGGCCCAGGAGTCTACTATTTTAAAGATGATGATAACGTTTTGAAGTCTTTTTTGGGGCATGGTGCTGTCAAAGGCTTAAAGTCCAATACGTTTTTCGTGAAGACTTATATTAACAAGTATTTGAAGCTCAGGAGATTTATGGTGAAGCTTTTTGTAGATCAGACTATCAGAGTATGAAGACCAAGAAGAATTTGAAGTCATTTGTCATGTTGTTTTTATTATTTGTAATTTGGTTCGTTACATTTGTAGTTGTAGTTTTTCTTTGTTGTTTCTTATTATGTTCCCTAAACATGTTTTGGGAATGTCATTTGACAATAGCTTATATGGGGTTGTCCATATTAAGCTTGTGATATAATTTGTTCTTTTTTATATATTTGCCGGGGTTGAGTCCCCTTTACACACACAAAAAATAAAATAAAACAATAAAATAAAAATAAAACAAAAATATTCTCCATAATCACATCAATTGTTTGAGATTAAAATCCATGATTAATCTATTTAGGTTTATCAATTGGAGCACTATTAAAATGATTATTAAAACGCCATGGTACACTCACATATATTATCATTAGAAAGTTTACAAATAACTCACCAGCCATCGAGGAGATTCGGGAATGAAGAAGAGGCCTAGCATCTGTAGTAAGCATGGAATGGCTCCTGAAAGGGAAGAACAACTATTCTTCTACAATAATGTCTTCAAGATTTGAAAAGAAAAAAAAAACGTTGAGCTTTGATAGAAATTTACCAAGAATAGCTAGAGTGCGCCAAGGAATAACAATTCCAACAAGCCACATTACAGATATCCCCATAGCTATCATCAGCTGTAAATGGTTCTCAATAAAGTCAGAACTAGTCAGCATCTAATCAAAACTTATAAAAAATTTCTACTTACCTGATTAACATATGTAAATGCTCCACGGAGGTTTTTAGGGGTTATTTCTGCTATGTAAACTGGTACCTATTAGTTTATTCAAACTGAGACTTAATAGACGTCAAAGAATCAGGGAACAGGTGTAACCAAAGGAAGAATATATATGTTGCAATTACCACGTAGGAGATGACCCCAATCCCATATCCGATTAACAGTCTTCCAGCATCTAGTAGCCAAGAAACCTGTTACCAACAATTTCATAAGAATGAGGTGTATCAACTTTGAATTTAGGAGTCAAAAAAGATGTCAGTGAGAAGAATTACCTCTGAATATAATATTAGTAACCACCCAAATAAACAGAACATCTGAGACAGTCCCATGGTCTGTTTGTAAGATAAAGTCAAACTGTAAGGGAACTTGGAGAACAGGAAAAATGAAAACTAACTACTGCAAGTTACAGTTTGATTGTAATATTAATAATAAGGAAAGGAGAACTTGCCCCTCTTCTTCCAAACCAATCCGCTACTTTTCCACTCATAACTGCACCAACCATTGCTCCAATAGTCAATATTGAACCAAAAACTGAGTACTGCAAGTAACCGTGGAAAGAAGGTGATAAAACTGGTGTACAATAAAGGGTTTATCAAAAAAAATACAGAAACCAGCAGTGTCAAAATGCTACTTCTGTTGGTTATATTTCGTCTCTAGAATGACTAATTTTATGAAACTTATGTTGCAAGTGTTCACCAGGATGTAGGGTAATGCAATGCATCAATGTTAGAAAAACGTCTGTCATAAAGCAAGTTACAACTATATGAACGTGTATATCCTCAAAAGATTCAACTTCCTAACCTGCTCTTACAAGAAATGAGAGAAAAAATGTAGCTTTATTCGATTGAATGATGTTTATGTGGTGAGGGCTAAGAAACAAAATAGGATTTGTCTCATAATTCACATAGAGCTACAAATCATTACAGAAATCACAAATCCTCACAAACTTAACTGATCATAAATAAGGTACTTGGGCATGTTTCCAAGGACTTTATCAAATATTTTTTCCCCTTATTTTGCATAACAGTTGTGAAGTTAAACACAGCTTTCTCTATGTAAAATTACAGTTATAAGAAGTTTCACTTCAACATGAGTGTCCTACAATACTTCATTCACGGGAATGGCCTTACCTCTTCCAAGGACAAGCCAAGGTCATCCATCATTCCAGTCTGAGCAGGAGATGAAAAGCCAACCTGTTCATCAGCAAGAAACAATAACTTAATGTACAAAAAGAAGACAGAATATCAGATTTTTACCTACACATATGAGATGAGCTAATATCAGCCAAATCATACACAAGATAGCTTTAAAATTGCCTTAGTTATCTGGGGACAGCATATCATATGAAACAAATAATAGTAATTTATAAAAAAGATAAGGTACATTTTCTATTTTAGATAAACAAGTATAGTTATTTACTTTAACATAATCAGCACAAATTTTCATAGTTTGTACTCTATTACATAAAACTAGAAGGGTACCCGCGCAATGTGGCGGTGGGTA
The DNA here is from genome assembly GCA_030686995.1 of Artemisia argyi. NCBI lineage: Eukaryota > Viridiplantae > Streptophyta > Magnoliopsida > Asterales > Asteraceae > Artemisia > Artemisia argyi. The sequence continues at coordinate 25,444,538 of CM060696.1, forward strand.
CCCTGTGACAATTTTTATGGTGAAATACATTTTTTTTCAACCATTAATAATAATTCAAAATACATTTAAAAACATTATAAATATTCAGGCAGTTACAAGTCGACACTTAAATACATTTAATTTTCAGGATGTTACAAGTTTTATTTTTAATAGCAAAATTAATACATTTAACTTTGGGTTGAAATCTCTTTATATGTAACTTCCTTTTTGTGGAAATGTTTTTGGTCTTATTTTTTTAAGACTACTAAATTTAGATGTCCTAAATACATTATAAGGTAGTAAAGATGTTCAATGCAACTCCCCTTGTTGAGAGTCCAACATAAATGTTCAATCCAACATTTTTGAATTGTGAAATGACTAGCATGGTACCCGCACAATGTTGTGGCCGTAGAGAAAAAGACAGTTTCCGGGAGCAAGGACATTGTTAGGATGTGGTGGTGTATGATCGATGTCCACATGTCGTTTTGATTTGCAATAATATTTGATATATACATGACCATGGTGATGCAAATTTTATTAAAAATACATTATAAATTAAATTGACTGTTACCAATAAACAAAAAAGACATGTATAAAAATGAGAAGACAAGCTTTTACTAAGAGTTAGAATGATAACTTCACATAGGGGTGGCAATTTCTGACCCGACCTGAAACCGACATGAAAATTAACAGGTTCGGGTTGAGTCTAAATAGATTTCGGGTCGGGTTTGGGTCGACCCATCTAACCCGTTTATTAAACAAGTCAGGTTCGGGTTGGGAATAAATTAAGTGGGTTGACACGCGAACCCGTTTAAGATTCTTTTCTTAAATTAAAAATTAATTATATTTTATTATACGGGTTAAATGGGTTAAACAGGTCGACCCGCAAGCCTGTTTAACTCGTGTAATGCGCCAAATTTTGTATATAAAATGGGTTAAATGGGTCAACCCGAAACCGGTTTAACCTATTCAACTCGTGTAACCTATTTAACCCGCTGACCCAAGTATATATACGGTTTAAATGGGTCACAGAGGCGCATCTTCTAAGGGGCCGGGGGGGGGGGGGGGGGGGGGGGGGGGGGGGGCGGCCGACCCCCCGAAATTTTTTTTGCGATGTAGGGGTATATAGTTTTCGTGTAGAAAAATTTCGGTATTTTCGGTTTCGCCCCCCCAATTTAATTCGGTTTCGACCCCCCATAGTGTTAGGAAAAAAAAATTTTAGATTCCGACCCCCCACTCGAAATTTTCAAGCTTCGCCACTGATGGGTCAGGTTCGGGTTATGTGTAAACAAGTTAGGTTAACATATGTGAGCCGATGATTTATATGGGTAAGGTTCGGAACATCTAAATTTGATAAATTATCAACTGTTTTGAAGTTTCTATTTTTTTTTTAAATATTTGATTGTTTAGAGGGTTAATATATACACGAAGTTTCCATTTTAAACATGCTTTAAAATATATGACTTTATTTTGGGACATTGACTTGTTACAAATATATACTTATCTTACTAGCTAGCTCAAATGAATCACGCAACCTAGCTACTTTGCTTATCCTAATTTGACCGGCCATGCAAGTGCAAAAAAGTAAATAAATGATAGTACTAGAAAAGAATAATAACTTACAGCAGAACCGTAAACGAATGATCCACAAACAGCCACCAAAGTGCTGAAAATAACCACACCTGTCGCCCCAGAAGCAGACTCATTGCTGCCACCGTCTTCAGTGGTGGTTAAAAGTAAACTCTGTGTGTCTTCTTCTTCACTTCTGTTTCCCATGTCAATGTGCGTTTGTGTGTTTTGATGGCGCGCTGACTATCATCTACTCTAGCAACCACCGTATAGAAAATTAAACCAACTATAAATAATTTAGTTAATTTAAATATTAGCCCTCTAACTATTACTTACTTCCGAATTTAGTCCCCTAAACTTAAAAGGTTAACAAAATTTGCATTTCCATGCCTCAAAAGTAGGATATTGCTAAATATGTTTACATATTTATCATTTTATTCAATAAGCTACTCTACTTCCAACTTCACAAACTCGACCATATCTCCTTGCACACAAACGTTTCATTCTTAACAGAAATTTCACCGTCATCACCGCCGTTTCATTCCACTCCCAATGACACAACTATTGATTGTTTTCCGGTGAAGTGTTGCGAAGACTCGAAGATTGCACTTCGAAGCCATGGCTCCGTGAATTCCAAATGGGGCCACGTTTATCCCAACGTTCCTTTGACTGTGACATCTTGTGAAGCAATCTCGAACTATTGGGAGGTTGAGAAGACGTTCATTACATTTCCCATAAATCTTTTAGTTGAAAAAAAAGTACACATGGTTGATTTCCTAACAAATATTGTTATACCTCATATTCATATTTTCATACCATGTTAAAAATTTATATACTATAAGATCTGGCCCGATTCACTATTTATTTAAACTGATCATATCTCACCACATAAATGATACACCAACCGATTTTTCGGATGTTTTATCAAAGGTTGACAATATATATAGTTCAAAGGAAACATGAGTATTTCGATGGGCATTATATATGTCCTTATTTCAACATGAATATGCAGCGATGCTTGTGTTCGCCCAGTTTAGATGGTTATTGCAGCTGCACAAACATATATACCTCTTCTTTTTGCACTAGTTAATAATCGAGAGCTGGTTGTAACAAGTCCTCCTTTGAGTTATGAAACTTTGTTAACGACGGTCTTGGAAGATGATATCATTATTTAATTTGTTTTTTTAACTACGAATGTATTGCGAACGTTTTGTGATATATTTGATATGCAATTATAGTTACTTTGATATTGTTATGTCATTATCATTAGGAGCTATTAATGATGAAAAACCGTGTGTAATTTTACAAAATTTAGTTAACATTTAAATAGATTAATTAATCAAAACTAAAACAGCGGAAGCATCTATAAAATCAAAACACAATTTTATGGTTTTCATCCGATAATCCAGCTACACAAGCATTAATTAGTCAAAATTTTGACATAAGTATATATCATTATAAAATATTTCAAAAATCAATGATATATCATAAGATTGAAACACAAAATAGTTAGGTCTTATTATAATGAAATTAAACATATAACTTCTGAAAATTTAATACTTTAAATATTTCTAAACATGTAGATGGGTTGAAATCGGGTTGAGAATCTTAACCCAAACCTAACCATTTGTAAAACAAGTTTATCGTGTCGACCTATTTTCAACCCGAACTTGTTTAACCTCAAATCTAACCTATTTATTTTCGTGTCGGTCTCGGGTCGTTTTTTATATCGTGTCAAAAATTACCACCCCTAGTGGTCATGGAAAACTTAACAAGAGAAAAGTGACATAACGCTGATGCATTAGTCATCTGTGTTGGTACATTTTCGTATGATTCCTTGTTCAATCATTTTGCAATGTTACCTAATACCAAGAATAACATTAGTCTTTCGAAATTGATTCATTGGAGGCAAACAAGTAATCCTATGCAAAGTGGAAAATTTTAAAAATTTTAAAAAGCCATTAGGTGGGTGAAACGTGTATCACCAATAAATATCTTCATCCCTCTTTTTTTTCTTTTAATTTTTAGATAAGTGTATATTTGTCTTTAACCCGTTTTTTATTTTCACTCTTAAATTTCAAACGCAAATAATTTTCAAGGCGACAAACTTTCACGAAAAATCAATTTCACCATAATTTTTAAAATTTAATTCTCTTTAATTTGGTATACATTTTTATATATGAATCATAACTTTCTTTGTTTTCATCTTTTTAAACGGGTGTTGATTTTCTTGAAATTTTTGGTATATTCGGCTCTAATTTTGTCTAGTTTAAAAGCCGAATTATGCAAAACTAAAACACGAAAGTTATAGCTTTTTGGCCATTCTTTACCTAGAAATTTGAATCACTCAAATCCGATATGATATGTGCGAGATATCGCACGTTAAAGATGACGTCATAGTCATATTTGTTGCACACAAGGTGTTTGATGAAATGTCTGGCTTGTATTTTAGTATTAAAATTGAATTAAATGCACTTTTTGTACAACAATACATCATTAATCATTTTATTAACGTAAGATTCAAAAAAGTGATGTTCTTTTTATTTTTCATCACTTAATTTCGGTTATTGTTCATCATGTTTTTTGTTAAGCAAAAGTATGTTCATCAGTTTTTATTCATTATTAGGTTGTTTTGTTCATCAGTTAGTGTCGGTTATTTTTCAACATGTTTTTTCTTCAGCAAAAAGTATGTTTCATCATTTATCGTTCATCAATAGTTGTTTTGTTCATCAATTAGTGTCGGTTGTTTTCAACATGTTTTTGTTCATCAGTTAGTGTCGATTGTTTTTCAACATGTTTTTTTTCAGCAAAAAGTATGTTCATCAGTTTTTATTCATTATTAGGTTGTTTTGTTCATCAGTTAGTGTCGGTTTTGTTCATCAGTTAGTGTCGGTTGCTTTTCAACATGTTTTTGTTCGTCAGTTAGTATCGGTTTTGTTCATCACTTAGTATCGGTGGTTTTTCAGCATGTTTTTGTTCATCAGTTAGAGTCGGTAGTTTTTCAAAATGTTTTTTGTTCAGCAAAAAGTATGTTCATCAGTTTTTATTCATTATTAGGAGTTGTTTTTCAACATGTTTTTGTTCATAAGTTAATGTCGGTTTTGTTCATCAGTCAATGTCGGTTGCTTTTCAACATGGTTTGTTCATCCGTTAGTGTCGATTTTATTCATCAGTTAGTGTGGATAGTTTTTCAACATGTTTTTTGTTGAGCAAAAAGTATGTTTATCAGTTTTTATTCATTATTAGGTTGTTTTGTTCATCAGTTAGTGTCAGTTGTTTTTCAACATGTTTTTGCTCATCAGTTAGTGTCAGTTGTTTTTAAACATGTTTTTATTTTTTATTAGTTATTGTTTTTGTTCATCAATCACTGTCAGCTATTATTCATCATGTTTTTTATCATCACATATTGTTCATCAGTTATTGTTCAGTTTTTTTTTTTCATCGGTCACTTTCAGTTATTATTTTTGTTCACCAGTTTTTTTAAAAAATTAATAATTAAAAAAAAAAGGAAAAAAAAATCTTTTTAAATCTTACATTAATAAAATGATTAATGAAGAATTATGGTACAAAAATTAATGTATTTAACGCAATTTTAACACTAAAAATATAAGCTAGACATTTCATCAAACACCTTGTGTGCAACAAATATGACTAAGACGCTATCTTCAACGTGCGATATCTCTCACTCATGTCATTTCGGATTTGAGTGATCCAAATTTCTGGGTAAATAGTGAACGGAAATCTATAACTTTCATGTTTTAAGTTTTTCACGATTCGTCATTTATGAGAGTAAAAATAGGGTAAAAAATGCTAAAAAAATCAAGAAAATTAATATCCATTTAATATGTAAAGAAAAAAAGTTTCGAACATTTTAACAAAATTTATACCAAATTAAAGAGGATTATGGGTATGTTTGGCGAAAGTAACTGTTTCTGGAACTGGTGCTGGTGCTGGAGATGGTGCTGGAGATTATAAAAAGAGATTATTTTTATAAGCTACATGAGGTTACCTTTGATTTTAAGAGATTATGGAAGATTATTTTTTTTAGAATCGCTTATAAGTTATGTCTGCCAAACAAAGATTATTTTTTAAGTAGCTTATTATTTGAAAAAATAAGCACAATCTCTCAACAATATTGTGTGTCAAACATAGCCTATATTTTTAAAATTATGGTGAAATCGGTTTTTTTTTAAAGTTTGTCCTGAGTTATGTATGTTTGAAGTTCGAGGCTGGAACAGGAAAAACAGGTGAATTTACTATTATGCCCTTTTGACCAAAAATAATTAAAAAAAAAATAAGGAAGTTGACTGGATCTCATCTAACCGTGGGATGACTTTTTAGACTTTGCAAATTGATATAACTTTCTAATAGATCCGGTACCTTACTACTAAATGGCATAATAATGATACTATGTGTGAAGTTCACCGTGCTATTATGAAGTCTCGTATGAAATGTTGTTTTAGAAAATCAATATTCAAGGTTAATAGCCATTTTTATTATTTACATGGGTTTTCGACTAAACATTGTGAGATGACTAATCACGACGACTACCTTTTTAGATAGCCCGGAGTCTGCGCAAATGAACTTTCATGACCACAAGGAGATTAATTTTCTCTGTTGAATTTGAGCCGAACTATTGACCTTTGCTTTGAAAGGCTGATAGGTAGTTAGGTTAATAGCCATTTGCACGAGTCAAAACTAGAATTACAAGGATAACTTAACGGCAAGATGAGATAGACAAATGATCTTACACCACGCATATATAGTAGGTTTATGTTATCTTATGTAAAATCGACAAAGTTTTGATGTAAGTAACACAGTTGTTACGTTTTGCTTAGGATATTGTAACGACTGCCCATGCAAATTGATGAGTTGTACAAAAATAAACAAATATTCATACAACTGCCATTAAGCCGAAAGCTTTTCTCTTATGGTGTGTTTGTTTTTTTAAAAAAAATGTATGACTGCCTCTGACGTCTTACCAGTCAGACGCGGTAAGATGTTTTTGTTGTTTGTTTTTTCATGACGAGTCAGACACGGTCAGAGTTATTAGGTCTGACTCAGTTAGAGGCATTGAACATGTCTGACTATCTCTAACCCATCATCGATCTTTGATAAATGAAACACTGACCAGTTTCGAATATCACAACAAACCCACTTCAAGATTCAAAGTTAGTCGTGTTATTCGGTTTTGAGAAGAACACCATGAAACAAAACAACACTGACTGAAATTTTAATTGTACTTTCGTACAAGGAAACAAACAGGATGCCATTTTAGTTATTGGATATTGTGAGAGTGATAAGCAAGCTGTGTTGGCTGCATATGTAAAAAGTGTGGTGCACTAGTGAAAATAGGGTAAAAGGAGTATTTATACAAGGGTTACTTTAGGTTTATGTTTAGTTGGGCTGGACATTTTGAGTAATTCATTGGGCCAAGTTTAAAACACAATATAAAGGGTCAAATTTTGTCACTTATAAATTAGTTTTGTGGGCATAAATGGTTATATGAAATTTTTTGGGCAGAATTATTCGAGTTCATTGGATTAGAAACCGAGCTAGTTTGTTATTGTTTAATATATTCTTAAAAAAACGGACAATTAAAACCATTAAGACAATTATAAAAAAACAAACAACACTTTTTCATTCAGATTTAGACATTATAGCCACCTCTTACTAGTAAGATGTGGTAGTCAGATTCAGACATAAAACATCTTAGTGAAACAAACACACCCTTAGTCTCGGCTTGGTTGTTTAGTTTTTTTATTAAGTCTTATTAAAATAAAATGTCTGCCTAGATATACATCTGTTTGTAGATGAATAAATGGCTGTTTGTTTTCTGAATTTATAAAATAAATAAATAAATAAAAATGTTATACCATTTTATTTGAAATAAGGTTAAGAAGTGAGAGTGTAAATATGTAAAATTAGAAAAAAAATGAATTGACCTTTTTTTTAACGGATAAAATGAATGGACTTAATTTGGAGACCCTCATCACCCTGTCGATCATATGTTAGTTTTAAGCAATAAACAAACATCCATTTGGTGACTTAATTAACTTACCTATTTTTTAATTAAGACACTTTAAGTTGTTATCAAACACTACCTAACCCTTTTTTATCTTTAACTCTTTGCTAGTTCATATAATAAAATGAAGAAAAGAATCAACAGACGTCGAAATTAATTAATTATATCAAAATCTAGTCTTAATTTGTCATATTTCAACTTCATACCATGTGGTTTTACATTAGGAACTGATCAATGCAGTTCAAGATGGAGAGAAGCCATATGGGTTGTATGAGAAGCTGACCTATCAAGGAAACATACTGGATAAAAGTTAGAAGCTTGGAAGAAGTTCAACTTCGAAGCTTTAGCAAGACGCAAAATAGGTGAAATAAAAAAATATATATACAATTTGCAGACCTTATTATAAAACTACATCAATTCTCTTTAATCGGGTTCATGGATGCTTGTATTTCTTCTAGTGTCCGACCCTTTGTCTCTGGTACTAACTTTGCAACGAACAGTATAGTTAAGCCGCATATGCTTGAAAACAAGAAAAAAGTTCCTGCAGGCAGAGTCCTTAAGCAAGTCAGCATGTGTAACTACAAGATGTGTTCAGAGTGGCATGAAAAAAGTAAGGGTTAATTTCATACATCATATATCTCTTTCATAAACTACTGTATATAAATATCAAATATATCCAAATGACTTATTTAATCATTATAAAAACTCTAAAAATTTATAAATAGACTATTATACCCTTCTTCTATCTCTTACACCTCATGCATGTATAAAACTCAATATTCAATGTGATAGATTTTGAAATATATGTCTTGCACTGTATACGCATCAGGTCATCAGCACAACAAATATTTGTTCCATCTTGATATACGGAGTATGTTTTAATTCTTTTAATTTTGTTACAGCAAAATATTTTAATTGGGTTCTTGAGATATGATATTTTGAGTCAGATTTTGAGGTAAAATGAAACAAGAGCCCTAATTTTCTTGAATACATGAGATGTAGGGTATATCTGATATTTATACAGTTTATGGAGGACATTTATAAATTTCAGAGTTTTTATAATGATTAAATAAGTCATTTGGACATATCTGATATTTATATAGTTTATGGAGGACATATATGAAATTATGAAATTGAGTTGGATATATATGATATTTTAAGTTTTTTAATGATATATGATATGAACTATTGTTAATGTGTACAAACATTACTTGTTGGAAAAATCAAACTTCTAAAGTTTGAGGTTCTAGAGACCACTATAACAAATATTTTTTTAAATTCAGTTTGGGTGCAAGTGTGAGGTTGGGAGAGTCGTGTGGCAAGTTTCAACAAATTTTTGCTCTACCATATATAGAAAGGGAAAGAGGGAGGACCTTCAGTGCTGGACTTCATCAGGAAGTTAAAAAAATATGTAACGACCCAAGAACCAAACCAGTTAACAACCGTCACGAGGCTTCCAGCTGAACTCTTTATATTCATGGGAAAGATCTGACACAAAATTCATTGTGTAGAAATCTTTTAAGAACCACAGCAGCTTTCATCAAATTGGTCTCAAATATAAAATTTATTAGGTTTAATGAAATCCATACCTCAGACATAATGACCCATGGAATGCCTCCCATACCTAGTGAAAAAGATCCCTTGAATACCTGCTTACAGTGGATCTCGTAATTAAAACTTCAGTTAATCAAGAAACTAATCTGATGCATAAAATGACTGGGTATACATAAAGGATATTATTACATGAAAATAGACAGCGATCCCTTGCATAAAATATTAACGTATTTTTTGGTCTGGACCAATCCAAAAGGACCACATTTTAAATGTTGTAACTGGTCATTCAATTCTAAAACTTGACACCAAAATTAATCAGCCCAAACTGGTCCCGAAATGGTCAAACCGGTCCAATAGACTGGGTCCATCTGGTCCTTCATTTACATGTTGGCGAATAGGGATGTGTATGTTTAATAATGGGCCCAATCATATCTTGCTAGAACTTGTATCATATTCTGAACTTTTGTGCATCTCCAGCTAAATGTTAATATGAATATTCAGAAAAATGGAGATGATTCCAGTGACTTGCGTAAAGTTGAAAGCTGAATATTGGATACATAATGGCTTCTTAAATACTCTATATAATTTTAAGATAAGAAAGTTGATCAATGTTGCATTACCAGAACCCCGACAAGTGCCAATGTGGGGCTAAACACCTTATACTCTTGATGGTCCTGCAGTAGCAATAAAGAATTTCCCATGAACCATTCACCGGGTATAAACCCTTTACCCAAAAAAACACAAAAAAGAATTTCCCATGAACTTCGGGCAAAAAATGAAACTGGAAAGTGTTATAATCTGAAATAGTTAACCTGCAGCATGAACGATATCCCTGTGACGAAACAACCTAAGCTCGTTCCAGCAGCAGAAACCTTAATAAAAGCAATTTAATGTGTAGGTGGTCAAATATAATTGACTAATATAACGAAAAACATAAGCAAAGCCTAGAATTCTTGAGATACTCCATAACATCATGATATAACGTAAGGGCCAATGGTGTATTTAGAGATACAAGGCCAGGTACAAGCAAATGATTGAGGCTCAAAAGACAACTTATAGAAACCATGATATAATACAAATACAAATAGTACGGAAGAGCTACGGAAAAATAATACAAGTTTCTGGTCTTGGTTACTTTCTAGCTAAACCAAAATACAGTAAAGGCTACAAGCAAATGAGATTCCATAATGGGAGTATAGATAAATGACTCATGTAAAGAAGGATGTGATTTGTACCATCAGTAGTAGCCGTCTTCCTGATACGTCCATCAGCAATACACCTAGTAATGTAAGTGGAATCTGCATAACATATTCATAAGAAAAATGCCAAAATTATTGATAGCAAATAGTTGGCAGAAAGAACAACCTGAACCATAACCAAGGCTATTGTTCCAATGCTACTTGAAAAACCTGTAATAAAACAAACGTTTCATTAGCCTTTTTTAGAACCCAAAATCATGTATTCCTTCAGATCTGATAAGCTGAATTCAGAGCTATTATAAACTGAGTTTTCCTAAGCTTTCATCTCTTACGCCATTTTATTCAGTTCTCTTAAAGGTTCCTTGTTCGTTTGTTGTCATATATGTAACTATAGGACCCATAATCACATCTAGATACATGCTCACAAATATATGAATGAGACATATGTAACAAAACTTTTAGATGGTCCAGCTAAAAGTTTTTAAAACTCTTTACCAAAAAAAAAAAAGTTTTTAAAACTTAACTACGTAAGTCAAAAGTTCGACGTCTACCTGCAGAAATAAAGATAGAATTCGCATAAAATGCAATGGCGTTCACACCTCCAAATTGCTGCAACACCATAAGTCCAACTCCAACCTAAAAAAGACAATTTTCACTAAACAAATTGTAGCCATCAAAAATAGAGATGGTGCACTATAGAGTGGAAACCTCACAATGAGAGATTTGGTATATTTTGGTTGAAATAAATCGAAGACTTTAGATTCTGACAGCTGATGAAGTGTTTCTGTATAATCCTGTAACATAGAATTTCGATCATTTTAATCACAATTAATGAATTTGTATAGAATAGGAAAAGCTGCCCGTTTTATCAGATCAATTTCTAGTGTCATTATCTTTTCCATGTTCAAGTAGTTGTAGTAAAGTATCCATTAAATTAAACTATGTGAAACTAAAAATGAGATCAATTCAAATGAACAAGTGAAGAAGATTACTCTGATTTCAGCTGCTTCTTTAGATATCTCTGCATTCTCTCCCCTGAGTCTCTGTAGGGCAGACTCACAATCTTCCCACTGACCAATTTTTGCCTGCAGAAAAAACTAATTATCCTCCTCACATGAAACACATTTGGACTTGGATAAATATTACATTACGGCATGCAAGAGGTCAGCCTCTTTCAGACAGTTAAATAAGGTACTTCTTATATATTTACTGAAATGTTTCAATAGCAACTTCAGTGTTTAGATTTTAATCTGGTCGCCATATCAGAAGGTAGCAATATAACAGCAAACATCGACGTTGTGCAACTAACTCACCAGCCATCTAGGAGACTCGGGAATGAAGAATAAGCCAGCAATCTGTAGTAGACACGGAATGGTTCCTGAAAGAGGGTAACTGTTGTTCGAATTACAATAACTTCAAGATCTGAAGAAACCATTAAACATCAACAGAAATCTACCAATAAGAGCTAGAGTTCGCCAAGGAATAACAATTCCAATAAGCCACATCACAGACATTCCTGTAGATATCATTAGCTGTCAAAGGTGCTAAATCCAGTCAGTTATCAACCAGCATTTGATCTGAACATACAAGAATTTGTTATATACCTGATTAACAGTAGTAAATGATCCACGAAGGTTTTGAGGTGTTATTTCTGCTACATAAACCGGTACCTGTTCAGTTAGTCAAAACAGAGATCTTTAAAATGTTAATGAATCATCAAACAAGAGTAGCAGAATTAAGAATTATCTTGCAACTACCACATAGGAGAGAACTCCAATTCCATATCCTATCGAGAGTCTTCCAGCATCAAGCAACCAAGAAACCTGTTACCGACAACTATAAAAGCGATCAGATGAACCAGCTTTGTAATAAGACATTATTAAAGTCAAGAAATTACTTGTTATGACCAGTAGGAAAGAATTATTTAAATATTATAATAGGATGTTTATCTTTTATTTGAATTGTTTTTATTTAGTATAAAGTACAAGTGTTTTAGGTTTATCAAGTTGCTATTAGTTGGGGAACTGTTAGTGTTTTATTGCTTTAATGTAACCTGTGATTCATTTGATAAACCAATCAGAATTCAAAAGTCAATTGAGTTCTCAGAGATCGTTGGAATCTCTCTATCGAGCCCTATCTATATTATTATAATAAGTCGTCAAGGCAGTAAGTCTTGCTGTTAACAGGCCTATAACTCGATCACAGTCCCCGGGACCATAACATTACTCTTGTAATATTTATACCTAATATGCTAATACCAACATTTAGATTTACCTTTCCAAACTTAAATGCAAAATGTGAACATAATGAATTAATGTCGGTTGAGAAGAAAAGATCTCAACTATAAGAAAACAGCCCTGAAGTGGCCACGCTAACCTCGGGAGGGCTTTACCCAGTTTGAGTCTGTGTGGCAGTGGGTTCAAACCCCGTGGATTAGTTGGCCAAAAAGTCGGAAACTATGGTTACCCAAAAAAATGAACATCAGATGCCTAAACCAAACTCGCTAAAAATAATCATCACTAAGCAGAAGGAAGCAAAAACAAACAAAAAATGCTAGAAATAAGGTAAAAGAGATCAAAGACGAGTGCTTGATCCATATCTTGACACATGAGAATTCAATAGCTAACATGAAGAAACTAACTTTTGGTGGAAAGCCACACACGAAGACTGCATTTATAACAAAAACTCTATTTCTGCCCGTTGTTTTCTTTAGACTTCACCAAATTTTCATTGTGGCTTTTAACATTCAATTCACAGCATGTTTTCTTGGTGTAACTGCTTGTGATTTATGAATATTGCTAAACAAAAAAAGGACATGGAGAAGAATGACCTCCGAATATCGAATTGTCAACCACCCCAACAAACAGAACATTTCAGACAGTCCCATAGTCTGCATTTAGATGAAATCAAACAATAAGTGATCGGCAGAGCTACAAAATGAAAGTTAACTACTACTAACAAGTAAAGAAAAATAGAGCGAGTGGTAGTAACTAGTAACAACAATAAAGACCTTACCATTCTGCGTCCAAAATGATCGGCTATTTTCCCGCTCAAGACTGCACCTATCATTGCTCCAATAGTCATTATTGACCCGAAAACGGAGTACTGAAATTAACAGTGTGAAAAGGTGATAGAGATAAGGGAGTACACTTGAAAGGATATCAAATAGTTTTCAACCATCAGTTTCAAGGAGTTGTGCAAAAAGATACTGCAAGTGTGCATCAGGATAGTAGATAATAAAATCTAATTGGAGACAGAAAAGCTTCATCATAAAGCAACCTAAAACCGTATATCAACTCCTACATCTTCAAAGAATTCAAATTCCTAATATATTTGCTCTAATAGACCTGATTGTCTTGGACCAAATTTTTATTGAGGATTAACAACTTACATGAATAAGTCATAATTATCAACAATAATTGATTAAAAAATACAGTAGCATTTTACGTATGATATTACCTCTTCCAAGGAAAGACCAAGGTCATGCATGATACCGGTTTGAGCTGGAGATGAAAACCCGACCTGCATACACATCAGAAATCCAACCTATTTTAATATATATTCAATTGCAAAAGATTGTTGTTCCTAACAGAATGTGTGACTAGTAGCAAAACAAAATGTAAGCAGAAATTTGACATTTACTAAATTTTTGCCTCCAAAATCGACTTGTACACCAAACAAAATTGTTGCCAGTTGTTCTATTGGGCGCGTTTAAACAATTCAATTCATTATCTTTTAATTGGTAAATCTGAATACAATATTCCTAAGGCAAACACGCATGAGTTTAACAAATTTTATCCCCGCAATATTAGTCCAATGGTGAGGGGACATGCAGCATGGCCCATGTCCTTTAACTATTGGATTACGCGATTCACCTCTCCAATGTCGGCCGCGAGACCTTTTTTTAATCTAACAAATTTCACATATTATCATAGATAGATTAAAAAAAAAAAAAAAAAAAAAAAAAAAAAAAAAAAAAAAAAATGATGATGATCATATCTAAACGCACTAATGCACATATTAAGGGGGTGTTTGTTTCGGCTTATTTGCTTTTGGGCTTACGTTTCATAAGCTCACTTTTTGTGGCTTATTTTAAAACTTATCGGCTTATAAAACAAAAAGTGAGCTTACAGCAGCCAAAACCAAAAGAGCCATAAGCCGGCTATATAAGCCGAAACAAACACCCCCCCCCCCCCCCCCCCCCCCCCCCGGCCTAAAGAATTAGTATATAAAAATGAGCTTACAGCAGAACCAAAAACGTAAGATCCACACACAGCCACTAAAGTGCTGAAAACAACCACAAATGTCGCCGACTCATTGATGCTCCGGTGACGTTGACCGTTTTCGATTGTTAGAAACAGACTCTTTGAATCACCATCTTCATCGTTTTCCATCATCTATGTGTGTGTTTGACTGTGTGAGAGAGAATGTTGACTTCTGAAAGACACAAACTAGAATGACAAACTGAGTTTGAGGAAGTTGCCAGTTTGGTCCCTGTATTATATCCTAATTCACGGTTGTAGTAGCTCATTGTATCTTTGTTATTTTTAAAACTCAAATCGTCCCGGTGGTTTGTTGGATATCACACATGAAAAAAATTTAGGGTCCGCTTGGTTTAAAGTGGGGAAGTAAAAGGGAAAGGAATGCAAATAAATAAGTGAGGTGGGTAATCAATATCTTACCTCCAATTTACTCTATAATGGTTGATTACCCACTACGGGGTAATCAATACCTTACCCCTCATAACCAAGCACCATTATTTGAACGATGTGGACCCTTTTCAATTCCTTACCCATTCCCCCCCCCCCCCACCCCCCACCAAGCACCCCCTTAATGTAGATCTTATTCAGGATAATAATATTCTCACACACATAACCCTAACCCTAGATCATATTCAGCCGCCGCCTCCTCCTTCGGCCACCGGCTATATGCCGGTGGTCCGGATAACTCAGCCGCTGCCTCCTCCTCCCTCTCCTTTCCTTTTTATGGCTTGCTATCTATTTATCTCTTTTTCCCTCTCCTTTCATCTCGTTCCCCTCTCTTTGGCTTTCTACGGTTTTACTTTTAAGGCCACCGCCTCCTGGTAAACTTTGGCGACTACCCTTCTTAGTAAAATTGTTCTAGATGTTGAAGCGTGGAAGCGAGAAGCTAGAGAAAATGATAGAGTTGTTAGATGATTCAGGTTTTCTTATTTGTATGAATAATTTCTGGGTAGATCTATTTCTGGATCTACTTTCTATGTAATCTCCGTTATCATCAATTGACAATTGTACATATGAAAGTTAAAAAAAAAAAAAATGTAGATCCAATATTTTCTAAAGATCCAACGAACTAATAATGATCATCTATTTTTTGATAAAAACAAAAAAACAAACTTGCACCCAATTTTTTTAAATTAAATATCTCGCAAACCGTTAATCGTTACGCAAAGTGAATCATATCATCGCAACGAGAATTAAATCATCTTTTTATAAACGGGCACTTCAATATACTTTAGACGATTTTTTTTTTCAGTTACGTTTGAAAAAATCACATGTAATTTGTATCACAAATCATATATTTATGAAATAACACATGTGATTTGTAATTGTGATACAAATTTTAGATGCAACTGAAAAAAAAATTGTCAAAAGAATATTGAATTGCCCGTCTACTGAAAGATAAAAATGCTCGTCGTGATGGTGTATTTTTTTTCACTTGACAATTTACCGTTTGCAATATATTTTATTTAGAAAAAAATGTGAAAAGTGGGTTTTTTTTTCATTTTGATGAAAAAATGAATGACTAATTGTTTCATTGGATCTTTAGATAATTTTGGTTCTGCATTAATCTCAACTCTATCACGGATTTAGTCTCTAAACTTTCTTTTTTTTTTTTTGGATTTTCTCCATTTGGTTTTAACCCGTATCTGCTTTGGTCTCTTGACCACTATTTCTGTTAATTTGACTATTAAGTAACTCATATGACAAACACACACCAAGGTATTTATGACATTTTTGATTTTTTTTTATTTAAAGCAAAAAATAAATAAAACACATCCACACCAAATAGTCATTCCACTATATACTCTTAAATCTTCTTTTTCTCTTTTTTTCTCCTTATTTCTCTTCTCTTTTTCCTATACTATTTTTTCTCCACTCTATTTTTATCCTTTACTCACTAAATTTTCTTAAGCATTCTCACCAACACACACAACTAACTCAACACCCATCACCACCCGAAAACACACCACCCGCCGCCGCTGCAAAAGCGACCACCCATACGGCACTAAAATCGGCCAACTGTCGCTAATTTTCGGGAAGTTGTCAGACATATATGGTGTTGCTTTTTTTGTGTGTAAATGTCCATGTGTTTTAAGTTGTATTTTGATGTTGCATTTATTAGAGGATAGTCATCTCTTGAAATTTATTATTTAGATCATTTTTCGATAAAAATTATCAAAATGAAATCAGGTGCAAAATCACTAACTAGTACTATTAAACATGAAAGTGTCCATGCTTCACCTTTCAATTTTCAAAAATTGTTTAATCTAGATGCTTCCTGGGACAAGGACCAATTAAGAGATGTACTACATTGGATTTGTCAAGTCGTGGCTATTGTGTGTGGGTTGTGTTCCTTTGGTTGGGGGCATCTAAATTGTTGTATTCTTGCTTATTTCTTCTGGTATTTGTGAAGAAGATGATAATAGAAATGTTGTCTTGACTTAATTTGTAGATTTGAGATTTTTATAAATTTCTAAAGAGATAAAAAAAAATGATAAAGATTGACTTGTAAATGTATAATTTTTTTCGATTGTATATGAGTATTATTTTTGTTAGGATAATTTTTCTTTTGGAACCAACTCTTTTTTGTTGCCGGAAAAAGTGTGGTGAATATTAGTTATGACCGGAATATATTTGATAGATAGCTTTATTGAAATCTCAAATGGAGGACCATACTTCTGACTAGCTTATGGTGGTTCCGATCTCTGGGTTGGGACAGACTATGAACAATAGGACTTACCAGTGCGCGTTATGCTATCGGTTGGGTGTTACCTTATTCTTTTTTCCGAAACCGTGCTCAGCTTGCTACAGGATCTTTGCGGGGGATATTTATGGAGACCATGTTGTATCGTGTGCTGGTATTGTAGGTATTAAAAATCGACATAACGTTGTACGCGATACCCTTGTCGACATCTGTTTTCGGTCTGGGTTTTCATCTGGTAAAGAAGTTGATATTGGGCTTGGTAGAAGGCAAAACAAACCCTTATGTCATGCTGATATGTTGCTATACTCTTGGGAAGAGGTTGATGTATGTATGGATCTAACAGGGTCATTGATGCGGAATTACAAAACTCGCAAAAGTTTTACTTCTCAAGGGATCTTGAGAAGCTTGCAATCCTCCAGGCAGTGTACCTGATCGGTGTAGTATAGTGAGTGGCAAGTACCGGAGGATTGATCATTCTCTGTGGGAATAGTGTCGTTAGGATTGAAAACTATGTCAAATAGGTCTAGAGGTGAGGGGTGATTCTTTTTATATTTTTATATTTTATGAAAACAAGTAGAATCTCGGGTATTGGAAGATTGGGCGGAATTAGTTGCTAGTCAACTAACCCAAAAACTACAAATAAACAAAATAAAATAAAATAGCAAGAAAATAAATAATGGTGGACTACTTATAAGAGAAAAATGTGTTTACTTGTATTCCCTAATACCATTCGTGGGGGTGTGTACGTCATATGAGCTTCTATCTCTTCTTATAACGACACGTTTAGTATCCTATCATTGCCTCATTAATAGTTACTCATGAATTAAATACAACCAATAAAACCGTAGTACACATCCGATTACGTTTCTTAAGACGTTCAAGCTTGTTACCGTATAGGAGATTAGTCAGTTTTCTTAAGCCTAACGCTAGTCAATCAACCAAACAATCAATAACAAATCAACAATCAATAATCAATAACTAGGTTTCATTAGATCTAAGCAAACATTAGGAAATCTAAGCTAGCATGTTAAAGTAAAGAAAAGACAAACAATTAATCAAACAACACATAGACATATTTAATGATTAAAGGGAAAACTTATCTTTAATTGAACATGAAAGAAATAAGGGTTTGAAACCCTAAAATTACTGAAAAAGTCGGACTAGGGTTTGTACCAAAAGTTTCTCCTCTAAAAGTTGCACATTAATGAATGAAAAATCCAAAACTATATATAGATTTACAAAGCTGACGGCGTCGGCTTATAATTCCTGACACCGTCAGGTCGCCGCTTCTAGGGTTTCGTATCACCCAAGATAACTTCTGACGCCGTCCCTTTGTAATTGTTATGGGCCGCCTCGTGTAAGTGTAAAGCCAGGAGGCCTCGCCTCATTTGCACCTGAAGCCGTCCCGTGTAAAATTCCAAACTCTTTTCTAGGGCGCCTAGTGTAAAATTCTATCGCATCTCTTCAAAATGCGACAACGTCAGCTACAAAGCCTGACACCGTCTAGTGTTGTTTCCAGACTTTCCTTGGTTTTCTTGGTTTCTTCATTCTTGAGCATAAAAACGTCCGAAAAGCTCCAAAATGCTCCATTTTCCAGAATTCACGTCCCAAGTACCTATAATGACAAAAAAAATAATAAAATAAAATAAAAAAAGCAATTTAAGGTAATATTTGACCATAAAAACACGATTTAGGGCTTAAATAACCCCCTAAAAACGTATCAAATAAATCCTTATCAAATACCCTTACACTTGGAATTTGCTTGTCCTCAAGCAAATGAACTTTTATACCAATCAAAATACAAGTAGGGGTCATTTAACATTAATATAAAAGTAATTACAACAAATGATCGCTCCACCTTAGTCAAAACAAGCACGGAAATTATACACTAGCACCTCACATAGAGTGTTTGGATACTCTCATCTCTCGGGTGTTATAAATTTATATATTATAAATGGAAATTGAAAAGATATCTCTCACTACCTGTCATAGCACATAGATTACATAGGCTTAGGAAAGGATCAAAAACCTCCACCAGTTTGGCGTAAGCACCTAGGATAAACTATCAAAGAGGTCTTTCAAAGGGTTATAACGTTAGGTGTAGGGATATGGAAAAACACGGTTTATTGGATAAGGGATATTTTACTGGTGGCAAGTCGATTGTCTTGGTCAATTACATGTACAATGAATCGTTGCTAAGCCAAGACTCGACTCAACTAAAGCTAACTATGACCAACATAAATATAAAAGAAACGAGATGGTAGTCTGTATGTTTTTTTTACTTTTCTTTTTCATACACTCTTGTCCTACCATCCAAAATAATACATCAAAGGGGCTCATTCCCTCCCCTTACACTTGAATTTTTACATAATTAAAAATAAAGACTCGAACCAAGATAATCGAAACACTTGGAGTACTTTAAGACATTAACGCATATATGGGGATGTAATCAATTAGACAAATAACTAAGGGTTTAAACAAATAACAATAATGCACTAAAGATGAGTGCATACAAGGTAGGCTAAAGCGATTTGGGTGTACATTTGGGGGTGGATTGTAAACAAATTCTTCCTTTAAGTAAGATGCTTAAAGTAGAAACGAAAAAGATAGGCTCTAAGGGTTGCACTAGGGGTATCGTGTACTAAAAATGAGTACATCGCAAAGGTGTGGGAAAACTACTTAACCAATGAAGTCAATGTAATTATAATACAAGTTTAAACAATGGTTATTCTAGTGCCTCTTATCATATAGTAAATCCTAACTACACGAATGTAGTCTCACTAGCGGTCTCAGGATGCATCACTAACGCAAGTTCTAGAATCTAAATACTACCGGTACACTCACAAGCATCTACAATTAATGCTTTTTCCTAAAGATCTAAAGACGAGCCTCACATTTTTGGGTGGAAATTTTTGAGTGGTATGGTTTTTTGTGCTAGTCATATAATTCCTATCCATGAGACGTTTATTAAGACTAAAGTTTCATTCCTATATGTTGCAAAAAAATTTAAATTTGTTGTTAAAATTACTCTGACAAATATTTCTTTCAGTTTTATTGCACATCTACTATTAAACAAAACAAAAATCAAGTGAAGTTATAGTTTCTAAGGTATCCCAATTTACCCCCCCCCCCCCCCATACACTTAAGTCAAACATTGTCCCCAATATTCAATTAAAAGATGTAAAAGTAAAAATGAATGCGAATGAAAGAAACTAATACTCCCCTGATTCGCTCAGTATGGAAAATATGGTAACATAGTTAGATCTTCCTCCAAGAAAATGAACATGTAAAGCTTCACTCTTGAGATATAATCATCTTCTTGTCCAATATAACCTGTTAAACAATAAAGAAAACAAACACGAAACCTCGCGTAAAATCGACGGTAAACTCTATATATAAAAGTAAATCCTAAAAAGCAAGTAAAGGTATAATGCTTGCAAAATAAATATTTGTAGATTCCTGGAGTTTAAAAATGTAAGATTTTATGAAACTTTAAAATTCCAGCAGAAAAACAAAATCTGGAAAAAATTTCAGAATATAAGGTTATGACGTCGTCAGGCTTTAACCCTGACACCGTCAGAATGGACCTGACAGAATTTTTATATTTTGTATCCGAAAATTTTCTAGAAAAATCCATGTTTTAAGCCCTGGAATCCTTGCAAAAAACATTCATTGTGACTCGATACAATCATTTGACTCAAACAAATACTAATATGTATGTTCATATCTTATTGTTATTATTCATGTTCAATCTGTTCTTTAAAACAAATATGAGCTTCCCTTGCACTTACTTTTGCAAAATACCTTTATATGTAACTAAGACGAAGTTAAAAACAAAATAAAACATTTTTACACATTTATTTGGGACATTAATAATAAATAATAAGAATGAAAAATACATACAGAAACAAATAAAAACAAATAAGCAAACAAACAAACAAAATGAAATAAAGCTTGGGTTTCCTCCCAAGTTTTTCTTTATTTACGAGTCTTGTATCTAGACTCAAAGTCACATCCTATTACGTGATTCCATCATTCGTCACGTTCTCTAAGTCATCCTCTATTTTGGTTTCGTATTCCGGACCTAGTTGTAGATATTCCTTGTAGAATCCAAGTATTTTCCTCATTATGTAGTCTACTCCCTTCCTCTTGTCCTCATCATTCCCATAGTATACTAACTGCTTAAATTCTTTTTCTAGGTTCGGCATGAGTCGGAATTGTTCTATCTTATAGGGCATTTGGTAAGCAATTTCATCAGTCTCATCCTTAAACTTGACTATCCCTAATGAAGGATCATAATTCATTCTAGAGACTTCATGTAACACCCCCAAAATCGAGTTGCAGCGGAAGAATATGTCACTGGGGTGCTACTAAATTGGTATCACAACACAAGGAACAAAGAACGGTTTTAACTCAACCGTTAAGAATAAATTTCATAGTCGAAACATTTAGTTTACATCATTTGGAAATAGTGAGGAAATATAGGCCCATAAAAGAGTTTAAGCGGTCCCAATTATATCAGAGTTATCTATGACCATGTCATGCCATGCCAAAAGCCTTCAACAGTTAGCTATCGCCTTAAACCTGAAAATACATATTAAAAAGTGTCAACACGAGGTTGGTGAGTTCATAGGTTTGTATCAATAACAATGTAGAGTAAAAACAATGTGAGTTCAATAGAAAGTTTTTCAGCCATTGTGTCAATCACAATGTCATAATATTTATCTTATAGCAAAGTTTGAAGTGTGGACCATGAGCAGTGTATGTGATCATTACAACGAATATAATGTCATACAAAAGTGATGTCCATTACGTCAGCACTAAGTTCATGTAACCGAAGCTTGACAGTATGCATGCTCTAGAAGTACGTTAAATAAAGCCCTTGCAAGTGTCTATCCTGTGACACTCGTGTTTCGACATGTTATACGCTCGCGTTTGCCTATCCGATCAAACCGAACGGGGGTGTTATCCCCAATAGATCTATTTATATCATTCGCGCTTCCCCGCAGGAATTAACGGTTCATGAGTTTGGGCATGTGGGATTCAGTGTCTTAGGCTAATTCCACGTAATAGTTTTGAAAAAGTAAAACATTATAGTGGTCCAGAAAATGTTTTGCATGTTTCTCACCCCATAGTTGTGAAACAAGTATAAGTAAAGTGGGGCTACAAACTCACATATATGATTTAAACACTTGCGTCCAAAATGAGGTAATTCAGTATGCAATAAGTAAATAAGTCATGTTTCAAGTAAGAGCAAGTAACGAGTTTAAGTATAAACAAGCTTTGAGTTTAGTTAAAAACGAGCATGTATTCTCCCCAAAAATAGTTATAAAACAAGTAAAAGTAGGGGACATGAACTCACTCAGCAATTAGCAGTCTAATAGTGAAAAGAATCAAGTGATAGGGTGCGGCACCGACACGCGACCTAGATTAGTATGGCAAGTTTAGTTCACAGTTCCAGTTTAAGACTCGATGAAGTTTAAACAAGTTCAAAAGTTTTAAAGTGTTCATGTTGTTGTTGCTTGTATGGCAGCATTTAAGTTTAGAAAAAAAATTGGTAAACATTGGCTAGCATTGGCTTTCGGAAGTGCTTAGGTAATTAGGAGCAATAATAAAAAGTATCAAAACGAATAAGTCTTTGGTTCATCAATAACCGACAGACGATGTACGTAAAGTAGTCGCATATATATATTAGACGAATTCGAGTTGTAAAAATGTCATTAAAAAAATACATATTTATATATGATCGAATACTATTTAATGATAAAAGTGTATACAATTATTAAAAGAATTTATATTAAACGTGCTCTGGAAAATTTATAAATGTAAGATTTTTAGAAAAATCGGGCATGACCTGTGTATGTGTTTTAATTATATGTGGTGACTAATATCGTTATTTATAACACACCATTATTATCAAAAGTTGGATTCGTTTAGTTTTGTTTTGTGAATCTTAGCTAAGGGTTTATGGAATTGAAGATTCGTTTAAAGTTTATAATCCATTTTATGAAAATATGATTAGTGAAATAATTTCAGGAGTAAATGAGTTGAGCGAGTAGCAAACGAGACGCGAGATAGCCGAGCGAGGCGAAATAAGCTGATTAAAACCAATAATTTGATACAATTCTTATCACAATCCTTTGTTACACTATGCATTGTTTTACAAAAGGTTTTACATATGTCAGTTATGTTTCAAGCGCATACCCTTCTATTGTGACAGGTGGGCTTTGGCCCAAATAAGATTGTACTCACCCTTAAACCTATTTTAAATTGCAGCCCCATTTAGTTTTATATCTCATAGAAAAGTTCATTTCCAGTTTTCAAAAGGGCAAAACGAAATGACAATACTTGGCTTGTTGGTGTCGCTCAGTACAAAGAAAAAGAAGAAAATCAACAAACGAATGAATGATAAAACAAAGAATCATGAGAAGGGGAGACTGATATACCGAGAACTATTAAAATACAAAATATTAACAGGTGAAATTCGCCACACCGAGGCTCGAACTTGAGACCTCTCGGTGTGGTGGTGAAAAATAAGCAGTCGACGCAAGACCCAACCGACATAGACATCTCAATAAGCAGATTCACATTTTATTCAACTTCTTCAATTTAGGATTAGAACCAAAATATTTCAAATGAGTAGTTTCACTAACTGATTTTGATGAACTCAAATCATTAGCTATGTTGGGTTACTATCAAAATTTCCACCATCTTTATCATCAAAATTAATTAGATATTTCAACAAGGCAATAAATCCCAAGAAAAGAAAATGAACCAAATCGATAATATGCACCACTACAGCCAATGACCATACCACACAAGTTTAATCCAATCAACCAAATCAATCCCAATTTTTGACCATTTAACAAGTTGAGAAGTTGCAACTGGGAAAATAAACAAAACCAAATTCATTAAGTGTAAATGCATCAAATGTGTTTTTAATATTTGGGATAAGCAAATTGAAGTGTATCAAAAATGGGCAACACCAGATTAACCACTGTTTGGGGTTCGATCCACAACAAAGGATTTGACACAATAAGCCAAGCAAAAACGATAATAAGCACTTCCATTCCATGAGCCAATCTAGTTTTATTTGTAAGTTATTATTATGCCACACATATCTAAAAACAACAATAGCAACAACAAAATAATCATTTACAGGCCACATATGACTCGTTCGATTTACAAAAAATCAAGATACCACTTCTAAACGAGATCAAAATAACCATCTTAAAAACATATTGATAACAGAAATTACAAGGTAGAAGGAAATCAATGAACCTTACAATGGAGGTGAGTCGATTGAAAGAAGACCAAAAGTTCGAATAGCAATAAGCCCAATCCGATCCAAGCAGAAAGCACCACCACTGATTAATCTTTAATTTTGAATGAAGCTTTTGAGATGTGGCATTTCTGTGGACCGGTTGGTAGTTAAAAAGAGGAAAAACAAGAAAACCTTGACCAAACTTTCTTGGCCTCGATCTTTGATGATAACCAAAAAGAGCTATAATCAATTTCATTTGCTTTTCATATCTCATCTCGTGACTAAGCTTGGGGAGGGGAGAAAGGAAACAGTAACCAGCCGCTTGGTTGACTAGATCCTTGGAACACATCACACCAAAGAACAAAATATAGTGAAAGTGATATATCTAGGGGCTGTACTCGAGAAGCACAGGGGAACATATCCATTTTTGATAACTGGACATTGATTTTCTTTGAAGAAACGTTCGAGGTGTTCAAGAGAGAGAAGGGAGGCGTGTATAACTTTTTCCAAGGCACAACATGGGTGAGAAAATGAGGATAAGAAGGAAGTGTTATAAAGTTTTCATTTTCATTTTTTTTTTACTTTTTTTTTTATTATTTAGACGTGAAGGGTAAAAATATATAAGTTTTGTTAATAACTTGTGTTTTATTTATAAAGAGGGTGTCATGAGTACTTTGTGTTCCGTTGAGCTTCGGTGTAAACATGGTACTCCAATTTGGCTCGAATGCGAAAATTATAATTTTTGAGAACGTTTTTATAAAAGTAGTATAAAACACCAGTATCGACTCTTGATATAAATTATTGGATCTATGCCGTTACTAAGGTAGTGTCGGTACGCACGCGGTGTCGTTTTTCAGAAAGAGATAACCTCTCGTTTTCAATTCAAATAAGTTCGGAAAAGTCTACAAATGAAACTTAGGAAATAATAAGTATAATTCATTATTAAAATTAGTTTGGAAAATTCCGGTTTGTTACACTTTAATGATGTCGACTGCGGGGTTAACATCTTCTAAGATCACAAAATCTACTACATAGGTAAAGTTTCCTACGTAAACGGGCAACCCTTTAACTCTCCCCACAAAATTACTTGTTTTTCTAGTTATGGGGTCTATCCAATGAGCTAATTGCTTTTTCATAACCCAATTGTAGAATGTCCTAGACAAGATATTTATGGGGGACTCAAGGTTAGTGTAAGCTTTCCACACATGCAAATGCACAATATTGCATGGTATGTTTATGTTGTTTGGGTGCTGGCTTGAATGATCGGTAAATTTCTATAGATTGACGGGTTGGGATCATCCAATAGATTCTTGTGGTATGGAAGCTCCTCCTCAGTGGGAAACTTGTTGAAGTAATCATATACCTTTTTCTTCTTATCCTCCTCAACATCATTCTTAGAATTACTTCCTATCTCAACCTTACTTTCCTCATCATCCTTACAACTCCTATCAATAGGCTTAATGGTAACTACGTTGACGAAGTGCACGTGTTTGGATGATGAAGGGTCCTTAACCTCATTTCCCCCACTAGGGTTTCTCACACCTTTTGTAGACGAGGTCATTCCCTGATTATTTAAGGCCTTTATCAAATTATCAATTTTATTGGTCATCTCATTTTGTTGTTGGGGGGCTTCACACCAAGCTATACGAGCTTCTTGAGACGCCATAAAATTGGACATCAATCCTTCAAAATTATTGGTATTACTGTAATTGTTGGAAGGATTTTTGTTGAATGTATGATTCGGGGTTGGGCCGTTTGGTTGGAAACGATTAGGTGGATTGGAATAATTGGTTTGAGAGGGGTTTTGGTTTTGTTTCCACCTAAAGTTTAGGTGATTTTTCCAAGAGGGGTTGTAGGAATCACCATAAGTGTTTGGCTCGGGCTTGAAAGTGTTCCACTTTTCTCCCGCTCCGTCAGTACGCGAAGATGCGTAGTCCGCAAAAGCTTGTTCGGGGAGTTTCATGCAATTACGAGTGTCGTGGGGACCACTACAATACTCACATAAAGAAGTGATATTGTTCACTAGGCTTGAAGGTATAGGAGCCTCGTAGGATTTTATGAGAAACTTGACTTGGTCCTCAAGTTCCATGATCCTACGGTCGGGAATGCTTGAATTATTTGAAGGCAAAGATATTGCCTTGACCGTTTTATTTAAATCACGGGGATCATTACAAAATTCATTGTCACAGAGATCAAGATCCTCTATGATTCCCCATGATTCTTCCGCATTCTTGTCACGTAGCTTACCACCAACCGCTTGGTCAATGGTTTGCCTTGTGGATTTATTGACATGTTCATAAAAGATTTGGACTTGGAGCCAAAGATCAATGCCATGATGAGGGACTTTTTGGAGTAAGTCCTTGAAATGAGTCCAAGCTTCGTAAAGAGTTTCACCTTGACGTTGTTGGAACATCAAGATGTCATTCCTTAACTTGGTGGTTCTCCCTGGTTGGAAAAATTGAGCAAGGAAACGAGATGTTAGATCATCCCAAAAGGTAGTGGATCCCGCGAGCAAACGCTCAAGCCATTGACTAGCTTGTTCAGGTAGAGAGAATTAGAAGAGACGCAATCGGGTCGTCTCTCGAGTGGCAACATCAAGGTCTATGGAATCAACAATTTTAAGGAAATCCTTGAGATGTTGGTGTGGATCTTCAGAATGAATTCCATGGAATGCACATCCGCTTTGCACCAACCCGATGGTGTCAGATCGCAAGGGAGACACATTGGTTCCTTGGTTGAGCTCAATGGTGTTTCGATAGCCTTGGTGGCTAGGTCAGGAGTATTCTCCTAAAGTGCGGGCTCTAGGTGGTTTGGCTGGGTTTTTGTGGTTTGGTTGAATGACGGGTTCAAGGATATTATCACCTTCCATGATGGTCGATGATATGGATTACGAACAAAAACATGAAGAAAAAGATAGACTAAAGAAAACCTAATAAAAAGAAAATAAAAATCTCACTAGATAGGAATCTAATGAGTAGACCTAATTAAAATAAAAATTCAACCTAAACTATAACTATTCCCTGGCAGCGGCACCAAAAACTTTGATGCGGGATTACAAAACTCGCAAAAGTTTTACTTCTCAAGGGATCTTGAAAAGCTTACAATACTCCAGGGAGTATACCTGACCGGTGTAGTATAGTGAGTGACAAGTACCGGGGGATTGATCGTTCTTTAGGGGAATAGTGTCTTTAGGATTGAAAACTATGTCAACTAGGTCTAGAGATGAGGGGTGATTCTTTTTGTATTTTTATAGGAAAACAAGTAAAATCTCGGGTATTGGAAGATTGGCGGAATTAGTTGCTAGTCAACTAACCCAAAAACTACAAATAAACAAAATAAAATAAAATAATAAGAAAATAAATGATGGTGGACTAATTATAAGAGAAAAATGTGTTTACTTAGATTTCATTACACCCTAGTTATCTCCTTTTGATTTATTGATTTGTTATGATTGTTTGGATGAAGGATTGTATTCCTTAATACCATTCGTGGGGGCGTGACATCCTTCCCCAACCCTATGAGCTTCTATCTCTTCTTATGACGACACGTTAAGTATCCTATCATGGCCTCATTAATAGTTACCCATGCATTAAATACATCCAATAAAACCATAGTACACATCCGATTACGTTTCTTAAGATGTTAAAGCTTGTTACCGTATAGGAGATTAGCCAGTTTTCTTAAGCCTAATGGTAGTCAATCAACCAAACAATCAATAACAAATCAACAATCAATAATCAATAATCAATAACTAGGTTTCATTAGATCTAAGCAAACACTAGGAAATCTAAGCTAGCATGTTAAAGTAAAGAAAAGACAAACAATTAATCAAACAACACATAGACATATTGAATGATTAAAGGGAAAACTTATCTTTAATTGAACATGAAAGAAATAAGGGTTTGAAACCCTAAAATTACTGCAAAAGTCGGACTAGGGTTTGTACCAAAAGTTTCTCCTCTAAAAGTTGCACACTAATGAATGAAAAATCCAAAACTATGTATAGATTTACAAGGCTAACGGCGTCGGCTTGTAATTGTTGACGCCGTCAGGCCGCTGCTTTTAGGGTTTCGTATCACCCAAGATAACTTCTGATGTCGTCCCGGTGTAATTGTTCTGGGCCGCCTCGTGTAAGTGTAAAGCTAGGCGGCCTCGCCTCATTTGCACCTGACGTCGTCCCGTGTAAAATTTCAAACTCTTTTCTGGGGCGCCTAGTGTAAAATTCTATCGCATCTCTTCATAAGGCGACGACGTTAGCTCCAAAGCCTGACACCGTCTGTGTTATTTCGATACTTTCCTTGGTTTTCTTGGTTTCTTCATTCTTGAGCATAAAAACGTCCAAAAAGCTCCATTTTCCAGAATTCATGTCCCAAGTACCTAAAATGACAAAAGAAATGATTTAAGGTAATATTTGACCGTAAAAACACGATTTAGGGCTTAAATGACCCCTTAAAAGCGTATCAAATAAATCCTTATCAGCCATCGCCTTTGACGCAAACTGTGATGGTTGATTTTGTGCCCGGTCGTGCGGTGATTGGGGTCACACAACGTAAGCGCATCAAGTACGAGGCTAAATGCGCATATATTGAATATGGTTTTCTCCCATTTTCATTCTCTTCTTTTGTGGGAACTTGAGAAGGATGCAATGGCGTTTGTAACACCCCAACTTGACATAGGTCCGGAGCGCTACAGTATGGTGACATATCAAAGCATACAACGCAAGTAAAAGACTTAAAACAAAAGATTACAAAGGAAAAAAAAATCTAAAAGTACAAAAGAAATACTAAAACTATAAAAGAAAAGAAATACAAACTAAACAAAGTATAATATAATCCAAGTCCAAAACTAGTCCAGATGTAATGGGCTTCTAGTCCATAGGGTAGCCCACTAAGGCTCCTATGCTCTCTCTTCACCCAAACCCAACTTCCAACCTAAAACCTGCCGCAGGGAAGGAAATGCGGTTGAGCTTAAAAAGCCCAGTGAACAGATATATAACAAAGCAAACGGATAAACGAAACATATATAAGTATGAGAAAGAGGACATCATAAGCTTCTGATGAAAGGAATTTCATCTGTCAAATGCATCAGAGATCAACATACACTGAACGAATATCATAAGTCAAAGGGAAACGAAGTATCAAGATATATCACATAAGCATAATCATAAGGGAAAGGTAATGAGCACGTATCAACAAAGAAGCGTCCAAACAAGGTACTTGAATGGACAAACGAATCATAGGAAAGCCATGAGCCGACCTGCCAAGGTACTTGACAGATCTCCTACATACATACATAATCATATATCCTACAAATCCGATATGCACGAATGATGAGGCGAAAAATGAACCGTTTTTAGGGGGTCATTTAAGCCCCAATTCGAATTTATTTGATCAAATATTGCCCTAAATCATTCCTTTTGTCATTTTAGGTACTTTTGGAGTGAAATCTGGAAAAGGAAGCATTTTGGACGTTTTTGGAGCATAAAAGTGAAGAAAACGGAAAAGTCTTAATTTTTTTTGCTGGGAACAGTACCTGACTGCGTCACTTATTTCTTAATGACGGCGTCAAGAGCAATACAAGAGGTGGAAGTGGATGATACACATGACGATCTAGAAAGTTTTGTACTAAGGAGATGACGGCATCACCCTAGGCCGTCATGGTCCAAAAGTTAGTGACGACCCAGAACAGAATTACACATGACGGCGTCAAAAGTGGATCTAGGCAATCTGATTTCATTATGGGCGGCGAGTTGACAGCGTCAGAATTTTCTTCTTGACGCTGTCACCCTGTAAAATCTATATATAGTTTTCCAAATTTCATTCATTAGTGTGCAACTTTGAGGGAGAAACCCTAGGTCGAATTTTTCCAACTTTTTCAAGGGTTTCAACCCTTTGAACTTTTCATGTCAATTTGAGATAAGTATTCTTTCAATTCAATCAATATGTCTGTTGGAATTATTATATCATGACCTTCATATAAATAAACCAAGTACATCAAAGTGAGCATGGCGGAAGCAATTATAACAAGATCAAATAACATGTAATTAATTAATCAATAATTAAATAGTAAACATACATTTGTGATTCTAGCCCGAACAAGAATCAAAAGCAATCTTCCGGAACAAGAACCCTAATTAGGGTTTATATGGATTACAAGAATTACCCCTTACCTCTTTTGTAATTCAATCCAAGAATCAAACAATAGTGTGTTTGATTCACGTTCTTGTACACACGTACTAATTCAAGAAAAAGTTTATGCAAGTAATAAACACAAAATCTTTTTAGATCTATGAAAATCGAAAACCCTTAGGGTTTTGTTTGATGAATCGACCAAGAAAAGAAAAGGGAGAGAAAACACCAAGATGTATGTGTACAAGTTATTAGAAAAACATGCATCTTGGGTTTGCTTATATACTATTCAAAACTTGGAGCTCAAGGCACATAAGGAGGTGGGTAACTCCCCCTTGCCGATCGGTTTTGGATCCCCTAGGGGTTTCTGGAACCTTCTCTTGTTTCCATGTTTTGTCTAGTATTGCTTTCCTAATCTTCGTTTAATAGATAATTAGTCATTAATTATTAAATACTAATTACTATTATTTATTTTGTGTTTAATAATTAATTATAACATTTTATAAATAATTATTACTTTTTCTCTTCATACGTATTGTGTGCAATCCCGTGATCTCAAGTTCGATCCTAACACACGACTATTATTATTTTGTCTATAAAACCAACAGCTCCCACTTAGACATATCATAATAGTGTGATCACATCGGTTAGCGTCTTGCAACACGCCGATGCCTCTAGTACAACTTGAGTAAGGCTCCTGGAAAACCTTTTAATGATTTCTCATTATTATTATTATCCCTTTGTTTCTAATACCGTGTTAAATAAGGATATGGATCTAGGTCATTCCTTAATTAACCATTCTGTTTCTCGTTGTTAGAAATTGACAAGATTACCAAATCTTCTGAACCTTTCAGGAAAGACCTTGGGCGTGGCCACGCAAACACCTTGACAACCCTACGAGGGGTCCAGCAGTATTAAACTCCAAAATTAATTTGAAGGAACAAATTCCTTATTGATTACAAACAAAACACACAAACTTTGTAACACTTCCGAAAACTACCCTTATGACTACCAGTTACGTATAGCGTTAAGTTGTTCCACAAAAATGTACTACATTCATGACTGTTATCTTGTATCTCAAGTCTAAGGATAACTTCTTATGATTTACTTAATGACAAGATCCATAAAGTAACATCATATAGTTGGGATAAGTCCTATATTCAGTATCATCAAATATCGTCTGAAATGGCATGACTACGCATCAATATACTTTATGTATATTATACCAACTTCAGATTTGTCTTATTTTAATAATATTCCCATATTATTAACTGAGAACGGACAATTTAGAATAACTCTTATTCATGGATTTAAACATGCAAAAATAGGACAACAATAATTAACAATAGAAATAAACATACCAACATACTTTATTTCATTAAAATAAATTGTTTACAATATCCTTTATCCAAATACTAATCACAGTTATGCATGAAACTACTAGCTAATTTAAGTCCAATTCCATTGGCTAATTCATTAAGCTTCTCTTTCGCCAAAGCCTTAGTGAACGGATCAGCTAAGTTATCATCTATGTGAACTTTCAGCAGATTTATTTCACCTTCGTTAACCTTTTCACGAACAAAGTGATACTTCCGTAGAAAATGTCTGGTGCCTCTCATGACTCCAGGTTCATTGGCAAATATGATTGCAGCAGAATTGTCACAATACATATTAATAGGTAATTCAATTGAAGGTATAATACCAAGCCCATAAATGAATTTCGTAATCCAAACAGCCTCCATAGCAGCAATGTATTCAGCTTCTGTTTCAGACATCGCAATTGTACTCTGCTTCTTGCTCCTCCAGTCTACAGCTCCTCCATTAATAACAAAGACATAACCCGTCTGAGACTTCGAATCATCTTTATTACTTTGAAAGGATGCATCGCAGAAACCTGCAACACAAAGTTCTGCAGCTGGATCTCCACCATATACCAAAAACATATCTTTTGTATTCCTCAAATACTTAAGAATATGCTTAACAGCAATCCAATGTTTATCACCTGGATTCTGTTGAAATTGACTGGTAATATTTTGAGCAAACGCCACATCTGGCCTTGTGCACTTAACTGCATACATAATAGATCCTACAGCCGAAGCATAAGGAACTTTACTCATGCGAGCCACCTCAGCAGGTGTTGAAGCACAAAACTCATTACATAAGCCATGTTTTACTTCCATCGGCAAATATCCTTTCTTGGAATTTTGCATATTGAATCTTTTCAATATTTTGTCAATGTAAGCACTTTGACTTAATCCAATTAACCGCCTTGATCTATCTCTATAGATTTTGATTCCCAGAATGTATGCAGCTTCTCCTAAATCTTTCATAGAAAAGCACTTTCCAAGATATGCCTTAACCTTTTGCAAACTTGGAATGTCTTTTCCCATGATCAATATGTCATCAACATAAAGAATTAGGAAAATTACATTATCACTCCCACTAGCTTTGTGATACACACATGGCTCATCAAGATTTTGAGTGAATCCAAACTTTTTGATCTCAGCATCAAACCTCTTGTTCCATTGTCGTGATGCTTGCTTTAATCCATAAATGGATCTTTTAAGCTTGCATGCACGATTTGGAAATTCTGGATTTTCAAACCCTTCTGGTTGTGCCATATAGATGTCTTCATCTAGATGACCATTTAAGAAAGCGGTTTTCACATCCATTTGCCAAATCTCATAGTCATAGTACGCTGCTATAGCTATGAGAATCCTTATAGCTCTTATGTCTGCTACAGGAGAAAACATCTCCTCGTAATCTATTCCAAAAGTTTGAGTAAAACCTTTAGCAACTAGACGAGCCTTATAAATGTGTACATATCCATCCATGTCAGTCTCAATTTTGTAGAGCCACTTACTCCCAACTACCTTGGCACCAGGAGATAAGTCAACTTCTTCCCAGACTTCATTATCATGCATGGATTGTATTTCCCCATCCATAGCAGCTTTCCACTTAACCTTTTCAGGGCTATTAATGGCAACTCTATAACTAGTATGTTCATTAAGATCCCCTAGTGTATGCTCATCAGCCTCTACGTTAAGACATAGACGGTCAGGAGCTTTCACAGATCTTGAAGATCTGCGAATGGGAATTACTTCAACTTCCGGTGGAGGACCCAGACTTTCCGGTTCTATAGGAAGTGTGCTAGTGTTTTCTGAAGGCAATGCATTATTTAGATCATCTTCTAGATCGTATACTCTCCCACTGATTTCTTGAGTCACAAAATCACTTTCAAGAAAATCACCATATCTTGCAACAAACACTTTGTTCTCAGGTGGGTAGTAAAAGTAGTAACCCATTCTTTCCTTTGGGTATCCTACAAAAATGCATTTGACAGATCTTTGTTGGAGTTTATCTTGTGAGTCACGTTTAACATACGCCTTACAACCCCAGACCTTCAAATAAGACAAGTTCGGAGCTTTTCCAGTCCATATCTCATATGGTGTCTTATCAACCTTCTTGGTGGGAACCATATTCAAAATACGAACAGCTGATTCAAGAGCATAATCCCAAAAAGACATAGGAAGATTAGTAAGATTATACATTGATCGAACCATGTCCAACAATGTACAATTCCTTCTCTCAGATACACCATTTTGTTGTGGAGTATATGGAGATGTGAGATTCTGGACAATTCCATTCTCAGTTAAGAAATCTTTAAAATCTTGACTAAGGTATTCACTACCTCGATCAGAACGAAGAGCTTTAATCTTCTTTCCCAATTGCAATTCTACTTCTGCTTTGAAAACTTTAAATGTTTCAAACACCTCATGTTTATGTTTAAGTAAATAAACATAACCATAACGGCTGAAATCATCTGTAAAAGTTAGGAAGTAAACAGCACCTCTCCTTGACACATGTCTAAGTGGTCCACATACATCCGTATGTATTAAACCAAGTAGATCCGAAGCTCTTTCCATATTATTATGAAAAGGTTTCTTCATCATCTTCCCAGAAATACAAGATTCACATTTATCAAATGACTCATCATTGATATTATTCAAAAGCCCTTCACGTTGCAGCTTTTGCATGCGAGTCTTGCCTATATGGGCAAGTCTACAGTGCCAAAGGTAAGACGAATTCAAGTCATACTTCATTCTCTTACTTATGCTGTACATCCAATTATTATTATTGTTGGAAGTCACACAATTATTCATATCAATTTCAAACACACCATTCACAGCAACAACATTAAAATAAAATACACCATTTAAAGAAACAGAAATTTTATTGCCATCAATAGTATGAGAAAAACCAAGATCCAACAAACATGAAAAGGAAACAACACCTCTAATTATAGAAGGTGCATAATGACAATTGTTTAAACCAAGTACTAAACCCGAAGGTAAAACTAAATTAAACATTCCTATGGCTTCAACTGCTGCTTGTGCTCCATTTCCCACATGCAGAAATTGCTCCCCATAAGCTAGTCTCCTTTCCTCTCTAAACCCCTGTAGTGTATTACAAATATTAATACCACATCCAGTATCATATACCCAGGAATTTAATTTACGAGATAAAGTAAATAATTCAATGACAAATAAGTTACCTGAAGTGCTGGCGCCCATGTGCCCAGTCTTCTTAACCTTATTGTTTCGCAAGTCATCGAGATAAAGAGGACAATTCCTCTTCCAGTGACCCATCACCTTGCAGTAATGGCATCCTTGATCCTTCTTTGGATTATTCTTCACAGGAGGGTTTTTCTTAGGTTGAGGTGGTTGATAAGCCATAACCTGCTTATTCTTATCAGCCTTCTTCTTTCCTTTACCCTTCTTCTTGTTCGCATTTGGCTTGTTAATTCTACCTCCTTGTATAGCAAGAACTTGGGGCGTAGGAGCCTTTGGTGTCAACCCTTTCTCATAATCAATGAGCAGTGCGTGCAATTCACTTACTGTCTTCCCCACGCAATGCATATTGAAGTTCCTCATAAAACCATTTAAATCCTTGTTAAGGGATCTATTGATTAAGTTCACAGCCATATCATTGTCATAGGGTTTCTTAAGTGTTTGTAGTTGATCCATGAAACTTTTCATCTTCAACACATGAGCACTCACAGGTTCACCATCACCCTGCTTACAACCATGTAGATCCTCCATCAAATCGTAAATCTCTACATTTGATGGTTTCTCATATAGTTTCTTGAGTTCATCAATCATGTTCATGGGGAAATACTCTTCAAACTGCCTTTGAAGAGGTGTGGACATTGCCCCTAACATCATTGCGGCCACATCAATATGTTCCTTACAATCAAGATTCCATTTGGCCTTAGCAGCTTCAGTAGCTGCCGCGCCTTCAGGTTCAGCAGGACAAGGCGTTTTCAAGATTTCAAGTTGACCAGTCACTCGCAGGACAATCCTAAGTGAACGATACCAATCATTGAAATTTTCTGAGCCAGTCAATTTTTCTCGTTCAAAATAAGTTTTGAACACAGAACGAAAGTTGGTGTTATCAGTTTGAGCCATTTCTACAGATAAAGAAAGTTCAAAACATTAGTATTTTTGATAATACAATTTTTCAAGAAAATTAAAATACCCAAGGAAATCACATCCATAGAATAATCTTGAAAACTAGGATCCTCCATAAACATAGTTTCATCACATCAGTTGATCTACTAGTAATGAAAGTATAATATGAGGTAACTTGTCGTAATTGGCATAACATTTGTCCAATTCCTAGATATATGGGATATACAATCACAAAACATTTGTATTGTAAGCATGTTTAGTCCCCATCTTAATGCCTTGAGTCCAAGATCTCACTTACTACTCAATTTAAGTCTTCTAACTTAAAACTGCAAACTCACAAATCCATCACATCAGTTGATCTGCTAGCAATGAATTTATGAAATTTACCTCTCCATTGCAATCTCGCCAAGTTCTCACATGACGTAAATTACAACTTCAAGTGTTCTTAATTAGATGGGATTCGACTTAATTTTATAAGGGTATTAATATTTTGATGTGATCAAAATAATGTATGAAGAAGCATGCATACAACTTCATAACATTGGTTTTACAAAACATTTTTATTACCAATTAGCTAAGAGTAAAATAACAAAGTTTTGATTGAAGTATCGGGTTCACCAATTAAAGAATTACCATCAATTATCGTCCACTATATCGTACTTTTGCATAAGCCTGAAAGCTTAGTGTTTCAGATAATCATTGTGGAATTGTGGATAATTCACCCTTAAGATGATAGTGTACATGTAATGGTTGTTCGGTAAGTCTAATTTACACACAAACGAGCGTTAAGACAGAATGTTGTCTCTCTAAGGCCACAATTTAGTGCGTTGCCATCCTTATACCCATCTTATAGTGTGTAAACTTCGGTCGAGCCTATTTAACCATTACGTACAAAAACATCAATCAACCAATCCTTTGAAATTTAAACTCTTAAAAACCAAAACAATTTCGCCATTATTTAGTCCGTATTATTTTTCTATTCAAAAATTACCCTTTTCGTTTATAAACATGTCTAACACAATTAATAAACAAAAACAAGTAATAAACAATAAAAAATAAAACAACTAAATAAACAAATATACATAATCATAACAATTAAATATGTATAAAACATGTTGCCACATGCAAATCTTATTCAATAGTCCTATTAATAATCAAATCTAGGTGTATAACGTATTAATTCAATTGAGGCTTTCTTCTTCTTGGAAAAAGAGCCACATACATCGATAAATCGATTGCGTAAGCCAAAATTAAATAAATACCACATAGCACATAATTGATTACTTAATATTGGAGTCTTCCCCAATTCGACATCTATTAATAAATTTACATGTTTCTATATAACTTAACCATTAATTCATATAAACAATTTAAACCATTTAAATTATAACACAATATAAAAATCCACGTAAATATGCACTTTTTCATGGATTTAGCTTAACAATTAACATATTGCACCAAGATCGTTTACTAAAATGCATAACAATTACATGACATCCTAGGGTTTCTAATCATATTAAAAAAAATTAAAAACCAAAACCCTAACAACCCTTAAGGTCAATCGACCCATAAAAATATTAGGGTTAGGAATCTAACAAATAAACCTTAAAAACATGTAACTAAATGAATCAAGATCCAATTTTTATGCGTTTTGATAATTAATTACACATTATAACGGCTCTGATACCACTGTTGGAATTATTATATCATGACCTTCATATAAATAAACCAAGTACATCAAAGTGAGCATAGCGGAAGCAATTATAACAAGATCAAATAACATGTAATTAATTAATCAATAATTAAATAGTAAACATACCTTTGTGATTCTAGCCCGAACAAGAATCAAAAGCAATCTTCCGGAACAAGAACCCTAATTAGGGTTTATATGGATTACAAGAATTACCCCTTACCTCTTTTGTAGTTCAATCCAAGAATCAAACAATAGTGTGTTTGATTCACGTTCTTGTACACACGTACTAATTCAAGAAAAAGTTTATGCAAGTAATAAACACAAAATCTTTTTAGATCTATGAAAATCGAAAACCCTTAGGGTTTTGTTTGATGAATTGACCAAGAAAAGAAAAGGGAGAGAAAACACCAAGATGTGTGTGTACAAGTTATTAGAAAAACATGCATCTTGGGTTTGCGTATATACTATTAAAAACTTGGAGCTCAAGGCACATAAGGAGGTGGGTAACCCCCCCCCCCCCTTGCCGATCGGTTTTGGATCCCCTAGGGGTTTCCGGAACCTTCTCTTGTTTCATGTTTTGTCTAGTATTACTTTCCTAATTTTCGTTTAATAGATAATTAGTCATTAATCATTAAATACTAATTACTATTATTTATTTTGTGTTTAATAATTAATTATAATATTTTATAAAT
The DNA here is from genome assembly GCA_030686995.1 of Artemisia argyi. NCBI lineage: Eukaryota > Viridiplantae > Streptophyta > Magnoliopsida > Asterales > Asteraceae > Artemisia > Artemisia argyi. Next base: position 25,483,078 of record CM060696.1, read on the forward strand.
AATTATTACTTTTTCTCTTCATACGTATTGTGTGCAATCCCGTGATCTCAAGTTCGATCCTAACACACGACTATTATTATTTTGTCTATAAAACCAACAATGTCTATGTGTTGCTTGAATATATCTTACACTTGTCTTCAATTTAACATGCTCGGCTAGATCTCTTTTGTGTTTGCTTAGATGTAGTGAAACCTAGATGTTAATTATGGGTTGATTGTTTGTTTATAGTTGTTACGAATGATTGTATTCGATGTTAGGTTTAAGAAAACAAGCAGACTTCCATTGGTGACATGCTTGAATGACTTAAGAAACATGATCAGAGGTGTACTATGATTTTTGGTTGTATTTAATGCGTAGGAGAATTCTAATGATCCCATGTTAGGAGCTTCTAACGGCTCGACATAGGAGTGAAGTAGGATCCTATAGAGTTAGGGAATATTGTACACGGCCCTACGACTAGTATTAAGGAATACGACCCGTCATCCATGCAATTGTAAAAAATTATCAACCTGTAAAAGATATCTAGGGAGTAATTAAACCTAAGTAAACACAACTTTCCCTATCCTTGTTTACACCACTAGTATAATTAGATTTCATTTCATTTTTGTTATTTTATTTTGATTGCATCTTAGTCATTTGGGTTAGTTGATTAGCAACTAATTCCGCCCACTCTTCTAAAACCCGAGATTTTATTTGCTTTTATAAAATATAAAAATACAAAAAAGAATCATCTCTCACCTCTAGACCTAGTTTTTAGGCTTTCTAATCCTAGTGACACTATTCCTGAGTTGAACGATCAATCCCCCGGTACTTGTCACTATATTATACTACAACGATCAGGTACACTGCTTGGTGGGGGTTGTAAGCTTCTCGAGATCCCTCGAGAGGTAAAGCCTGGTGCGATTCCCACGTATCAAGTTTTTGGTGCCGCAGCCCGGGGAATAGTTATTGTCTAGGTTAGGATTTCTTTTTATTAGGTCTACTTGCTAGATTCCTTTCTAGCAAGATTTTATTTTTATTTCTAGGTTTTCTTTAGTCTATCTTATTTCTTCGTGTTTTTGTTCGTAACCTTTACCATCCGACATCATGGAAGGTGGTAACATCTTTGAACCCATCAACCCACCACAACAAAACCACCCACAAAACCCACCATTAGCAAACCAACCTCTTAGGCCCCGAACCTTAGGAGAGTATTCCCGTCCTAGCCACCAAGGCTACCGAAACACTATTGAGCTCACTCAAGGAGCCAATGTGTCCCCCTTACGATCCGACACCATCCGGTTGGTGCAAAGCAGATGTGCATTCCATGGACTTCGTTCCGAAGATCCTAATCAACATCTCAAGGATTTCCTTAAAATCGTAGATTTTATAGACCTTGATGTTACAACTAGAGAGTCAACCCGATTGCGCCTATTTCAATTCTCTCTACGTGATCAAGCTAGTCAATGGCTTGAACGTCTACCCGCGGGATCCATCACCTCATGGGATGATCTCACCATTCGTTTCCTTCCTCAATTTTTCCCACCAGGGAGAACTACCAAGCTTAGAAATGATATCTTGATGTTCTAACAACGTCAAGGTGAAACTCTATATGAAACATGGACTCGTTTCAAGGACTTACTCCAAAAAGTCCCTCATCATGGCATAGATCTTTGGCTCCAAGTCCAAATCTTCTATGACCATATCGATCTCTCCACAAGGCGAACCATTGACCAATCGGCCGGTGGCAAGCTACATGATCTAAGTACGGAAGAATCATGGGAACTCATAGAAGATCTTGCTCTCTATGACAACGAAAGTTGGAATGATCCCCGTGACTTGAACAAAACGGTCAAGGCAATATCTTTACCTTTGAACAATTCTAGCACTCCCGACCGTAGGATTATGGAACTTGAGGACCAAGTCAAGTTTCTCATGAAATCTTACGAAGCTCCTAAGCCTTCAAGCCAAGTGAACAAAATCACTTCTTCATGCGAATTATGTAATGGTCCCCATGACACTCGTGATTGCGTGGAACTCCCCGGACAAGCTTTTGCAGACTACGCATCCTCGCGTACCGACGAAGCGGGAGATAAGTGGTACACTTTCAAACCCGAGCCAAAACCCTTACGGTCATTCCTACAACCCCTCTTGGAAAAATCACCCAAATCTTAGGTGGAAACAAAACCAAAACAATTCTTCCAATCCGCCTAATCGTTACAGACCAAACGGTCCACCCTCTAACCGTACTTTCAACAACAATCCTTCTAATAACTATGGTGGTACCAATAATCTTGAAGGATTGATGTCCAAGTTCATGGCATCTCAAGAAGCTCGCATATCTAAGTTTGAAGCCGATTTCAAACTAAAGCAAAGCGAGATGACCACCAAAATTAACACATTGTTGAAAGTTCTCAATGACCGAGAAATGGGAGCACTTCCAAGTGACACGGTCAAGAACCCGAAACTAAACGTTCATTCTATATCATTGGTTCCGTCACCTACTTCTTGTCCGCAATACTATTCGGTCAAAGCAATGAGCATGTGTTTCAAGCAAACCCAAATTCTTCAAAAGGACCAATTAAATGAAACACCCAATATCAAACCGGTCAAAAGCATAGTTGAAACACCTCATATACAAGACCTTGACGATGAATTCAAGGAGCTCCACCTTGAACGCCCCGTCATTGATGTCTTAGCCCGTGCTCCCTATTATAGTGCCCTCCTAGAAAAATATAAGAAATTTAAATTGGGTAAAAATGGGACCGCCTTCGTTCAAAACAAGTTGCCTAAGAAGCTCGATGATCCGGGTATATTTGTTTTGCCTTTTAAGATAGGAAAATCCGAAGCTTTTGACATACTAGCCGATTTAGGATCAAGCCTCAACTTTATTCCCTTATCCCTTTTCACCACTCATAAGCTAGGAAAGTTAGAGGAGACGGAAGTACTAATTGGTCTAGCGGATGGGAGTATTGCCCATCCGGTTGGAATGATCAAGGATGTAGTGCTTCACGTAGGAAAGTTAACTATTTTAGCGGATTTTCACGTCCTAGATATGGTTAGTGATACTACATGCCCATTGTTAGTAGGAAGAGGATTTTTGGCAACCGCTAGCGCCATGATAGATTGTAAGGAGTCTAAGATAGCGGTAGGAGAGGGTGATACTTGGTCGATTTATGATGTTAGGAAGCATAGCTACGATTGTGAGGACGAACTGACACCGCATTGGGTAGAGATGAATAGGAGACCATCAAGATACGGACCTTGGATAGAAAGAAACTTTATAGGACCTCAATGCCCATTCTATCTAGAAAAAGACTTCATCGATAAAACACATTCAGTGGAACAACTCATAGCTAGAGATGAGGAATTAGACCCTTTTGAGGATCCCCTAGTCTTTAGGAAATTGATTGAGTTCTTATGCGTAATGCCTATTAACATAGAGATGAACAAGTGGAAGAGAGAAGGGGATACGTGTAAATGGAGGTAGGACAAGCCACCTAAGGAAGGTGACGGATCATGGCATATGAAGATGATCCTATATGATCCGGATGGAGAGAAGTTTGAAAGGTCATACCGTACTAAGAAAACTGATAGGAAGTTGAAACCCAAGTTTGATCCCAAAGATGTCCTCAATGAGGAGCTCACCCATATAGGATAGCCCATGACCTTGAGTCTAGCTACAAGACTCGTAAATAAAGAAAAGCGCTTCTTAGGAGGCAACCCATGTTTTGTGTGATTTTTAATTGTTTTATTGTTATTTGCTTCCGTATGCATGCTTTATTTTTATTGTTGGTAGATCATGTTTCAAACTAAAATTGTGAAAATGCTTTATTTTGTTGTTTAACTTCGTCTTAACTTCATATAAAGGTATTTTGCAAAAGATAAGTGTAAGGGGAAACCCCAAATTTGTTTTTAAGAACAAAATTAATCATGATTCTCCACAATATTAAATGAACATGTGTATTAGTATTTGTTAGAGTCACATGCTTGTATCAAGTCATAATGATGTTTTGCAGGATTTTCCAGGAAGTAGGACATAAGTTTTTCCAGAAATTTTCCGGAAACTTAACATAAAGATTTCTGCAGGTCACTTCTGACAGCGTCAGGAATTAATTCCTGACGGCGTCATGTGTAAAATTCTGGAATTTTTGCGAGTTTTGTTTTTCTAACGGAGTCTTAAAGTTTTTGTTAATTCTTTAGTTTTATAAACTCCAAGAAATCTGCAAACATTCATTTCACAAGCATTATATCTTAATTTGCTTTCTAGGACTTGTTAGTATATATAGATTGCCGCTGATTTTATGCGAGGTTGCCTTGTTTGTTTTCTCAGGTTTAACAGGTTATGTGTGACAAGAAGATGATTTATATTTCTAGAAGGGAAGCTTTTAATGTTCATTTTTCTTGGAGGAAGATCTAACCTTGTTACCACACTATCCACACCGAACGAATCAGGGGAGTATTTGCTTTCATTCTTTTACCTATTTCACTTTTACATTCTTTAATTGAACATTGGGGACAATGTTCATCGTAAGTGTAAGGGGTGGGTAAATGATGATACCTTATAGGATACAATTGCACTTGAGTTTGTTTGTTTGATGGTAGGTGTGTAATAAAACTAAGAGAAATACTTGTTAGTGTAATTTTAGCGCCAAATTAAATTTTTTTTTACAACATTTAGGAGTGAAACTTTAGCCTTAGCAAGCGTCTCATTGATAGGAGTTGTATGACTAGCACAAAACCGTACAATTCAGAAAAATTTTCCACCCAAATATGTGAGGTTCGCCTTTAGATTTGATAGGAAAAGCATTCGTTATTAGTGCTTATGAGTGTACCGGTAGCATTTAGATTCTAGAACTTGCGTTAGTAATGCATCCCGAGACCGATAGTGAGACTACATTCGTGTAGTAGGATTTACTACATGATAAGAGGCATTAGGATCACCCTTGTGTTTAAACCCGTATCATAATTATTTGACCATTTAAGTCATATTACTTGGCTAGTAACGTCAACTAATTTTTCCCACACCATAGCGTTGTACTCATTTTTAGTACACGAAACCCCTAGTATACCCCTCCGAGCCTATCTTTTCGTTTCTACCTTTAAGCATCTTACTTAAAGGAAGAATTTGTTACAACCCACTTAAATGTACACCCAAATCGCCTTAGCCTTCCGTGTATTCACTCATCTTTAGTGCATTATTGTTATTTGCTTAAACCCTTAGTTAATTATCTAATTGATTACATGGTTGCTAAGTCGAGTCATATCTTGTACATATTGTTTTGGGACGATTGGGACTCATGGGTAAAGTACTTATGTTATGGAGTAATGGGGAAGAACATCATTTATTACCCCCATATGTGCGCTAATCTTAAAAAGTACTCCAAGTGTTTTGATTATCTTGATTCGAGTCATTAGATTAGTTTATTGTAAAGTATGTAAAAATTCAAGTGTAAGGGGAATGTACATTCCCTATGATGTATTATTTTGGATGGTAGGGTAAGAGTGTATGAAAAAAAAAAGAAAAAAAAAGCAAATCGAAAAAATTAAGAAAAAGAAAAAAAGAGAAAAAAACGTACGGACTACCATCCCGTTTCATTCTATGTTTGTTTTATGTTTTTGTTATTTTTGATTCATTAGCTTAAGTCGAGTCTAGTCTTGGCTTAGCAACGCCATATTGTACATGTAATTAACCAAGATGATTAACTCGCCACCAGTAAATATTGCCTATATCCAACAAAACTGTGTATTCCATATCCCTACACCTAATATTACAACCATTTAAAAGACCTCTTTGATAGTTTATCCTAGGTGCTTACGCCATGTGGTGGAGGTTTGATCCTTTTCCAAGCCTATGGTAATCTATTTTGCTATGACAGGTAGTGAGAGATGTTTTCCATTTCCTTATTGTGATATATACTTTATTACACCCGAGAGATGTGAGTATCTAAACACTATTTGTGAGGTGCTAGTGTATGACCTCCGTGCTTGTCTTTGGTCTTTAGTGGAATGATTATTTGTTGTAATTACTTTTATATTAGTGTTAAATGACCCCTAACTTGTATTTTGATTAGAATAAAAGCGCATTTGGTTGAGGACAAGCAAATCTCAAGTGTAAGGGTATTTGATGAGGCGAAAAATGAACCGTTTTTAGGGGGTCATTTAAGCCCGGATTCGAATTTATTTGATCAAATATTGCCCTAGATCGTTCCTTTTGTCATTTTAGGTACTTTTGGAGTGAAATCTGGAAAAGGAAGCATTTTGGACGTTTTTAGAGCATAAAAGTGAAGAAAACAGCAAAGTCTTAATTTTCCTTGCTGGGAACAGTACCTGACGGCGTCACTTATTTCTTAATGATGGCGTCAAGAGCAATACAAGAGGTGGAAGTGGATGATACACGTGACGATCCAGAAAGTTTTGTACTAAGGAGATGACGGCGTCACCCTAGGCCGTCATGGTCCAAAAGTTAGTGACGGCCCAGAACAGAATTACACATGACGGCATCAAAAGTGGATCTAGGCAATCCGATTTCATTATGGGCGGCGAGTTGACGGCGTCAAAATTTTCTTCTTGACACCGTCACCCTGTAAAATCTATATATAGTTTTCCAAATTTCATTCATTAGTGTGCAACTTTGAGGGAGAAACCCTAACCTAGGGTTTCAACCCTTTGAACTTTTCATGTCAATTTGAGATAAGTATTCTTTCAATTCAATCAATATGTCTATGTGTTGCTTGAATATATCTTACACTTGTCTTCAATTTAACATGCTCGGCTAGATCTCTTTTGTGTTTGCTTAGACGTAGTGAAACCTAGATGTTAATTATGGGTTGATTGTTTGTTTATAGTTGTTACGGATGATTGTATTCGATGTTAGGCTTAAGAAAACTGGCAGACTTCCATTTGTGACATGCTTGAATGTCTTAAGAAACATGATCAGAGGTGTACGATGATTTTTGGTTGTATTTAATGCGTAGGAGAATTCTAATGATCCCATGTTAGGAGCTTCTAACGGCTCGAGATAGGAGTGAAGTAGGATCCTATAGAGTTAGAGAATATTGTACACGACCCTACGACTAGTATTAAGGAATACGACCCGTCATCCATGCAATTGTAACAAATTATCAACCTGTAAAAGATATCTAGGGAGTAATGAAACCTAAGTAAACACAACTTTCCCTATCATTGTTTACACCACTAGTATAATTAGATTTCATTTCATTTTTTTTTTTTTTTTTTTATTGCATCTTAGTCATTTGGGTTAGTTGATTAGCAACTAATTCCGCCCACTCTTCCAAAACCCGAGATTTTATTTGCTTTTATAAAATATAAAAATACAAAAAAGAATCATCTCTCACCTCTAGACCTAGTTTTTAGGCTTTCTAATCCTAGCGACACTATTCATGAGTTGAACGATCAATCCCCCGGTACTTGTCACTATACTATACTACAACGATCAGGTACACTACCTGGTGGGGGTTGTAAGCTTCTCGAGATCCCTTATGAGGTAAAGCCTGGTGCGATTCCCACGTATCAACGAAGAAGGGAGACCTCTAAGTACCAAAATGGAGTCGCGAGCCTCCAACGTGAAAGAGTGTAAAGCACACACCCACATTCACCCTACATAATAAATCCAACATATCCGAAAAGCCTAGGATGCATCCACACGCCCCCTACAAAGCAAGTCATATATATCATAATATCCAAGTGTACACATAATATATCCGACAAAATGGGGACGCCGTGGATCAATCACACCTCCACAGAAAGTGTCATGCCATTGGTGCTTCAATGACACGGCCATGGTACCTCCATGACTAGATAAAAACTCGGGCATAGGAACATACAAAGCATATCATATCATATCCGACAACATATCATATCCAACAGAACATAGTAACTGAACAGAATCATATCATAGCAGATGAATAACCGAAAGATATCAAATTATAGAATCATATCAACAAATCTGATCAAACGAATCGTATCAAAGTTCATATCAGAAGATCATAACAAAGGGATCATAGTAATGGCATATCGAAAGGGAATCATGGCAGTGTCAAGGATCAAGAGAGTCATGAGAATTCCCTACTGAGAAGGGATAGAATATTTGTACCTCAATCGCCATCAAAATCATAACATACGTAAACATAAGGGAGCACTCATTCTTCAACGAATCTACACGAATAATGATCGTCTAATTATTAACCCATTTTAAATCAGATTACTCACTTTAATCGGCTTTCCATTTTTAGTAACTTTCCATTTATAGTAGCTTTCCAAAAATAGTGAGCTTCCATTTATAGTAAGTTTCCACTTTAAGTATCTTTAATCATTTTGGCAACTTTCCTTATTTAGCAGGTTTCCTGATTTAGTAAGTTTCCAATTTTTATAAAGTTTCCATAAATAGCAGGTTTCAATATTTAGAAGATTTACACATTAAAATTAGGTTAAGTCTTTAAATAAATCATTATTATGGAGTTAGGGTTCACTAGGACCAATTTATGATAGTTTAGGGTTTAAAATGTCAACTTTTTAATTGCTCATATTAGTTTTCTCTCTCCCTAGTGGAGAAATCCGGCCACCACCCTCCCCATAATTCCGGCCTAAATTAACTGCTAAATCGTCCTCTCTATCTCTTTTTTAGGGATATGCAATACGTGTTTAGTCAGTTAATAGATTATTGAGGGTGGTTGGATCGCTTTTCTATTTTATCTTATCGGATTTCTCTACTTTCTGGCGGCTATACCCCTTATTCTTTCTGAATTCGTTTTTTCTTAGGGTTTTAAACCGCCATATGTTAATCGTCCCTTTATTCCTTCTCATATGTCGGTTCTGATTTAGGTCGGTTCTCATTTATATATATAAGGGATGATTTCATGAACCCTAAACGATTTCTCTTTGTGATCGTTATTAGGGTTTTCCTCTTTTATGATTGTATGCTGGTACATAACGTTGTTACTGGGTACGATTGTTGGGTTTGCTACTGGATCTATTCGTTATTCATACCCGTGTGGTTTATTTTATCATATCTGGTTGCATGGTGCTTCAACGATTATATGAAACCCTAATCTTAGGGTTTCGTGTTTATTCATTATCCATGGGTGTCATCTGAAGGTAATCCTTTGGGGTTGGTTCGTACTGCTGGTTCTTTATCAGATGTTAATATGGATTTGTGGGTTTTGGAGAGAGTGTAAGTTAAGTTTGTGGGTAACTTATTCAAAAACCCTTGTTCGTGGGATGATTACAAGAACTGTTCTGGTCTTGTGATCGTTTGGTGGTTATGGGATGTTAGAGTTGGTAAACTCTAGTGGTGTGGATTGTTCCTATTATTGTTGGATGTTTGTTCGTGATCTTGATCCTATTGCTCTGCTGGTCATTATTCTATTTGGATTAGGGTTTCGATTGTCTTGGTGTATATTTCATGATGCCCGTTTGATCTGCTGTGTCGATGGTGATGTTAGGGTTTCCTAAACCCTATATTGCGGATCGTTATTGGGTGGATGTTTGTTAGGGTTTCCTTATACCCTAGTTCTCGTACTGTGGTATGGCAATGAAACCGTACCATGGTTGTCTATGTGGTATGGTGAATGGTGCTGGTTCGCTTGCTGTACTAGACCTGCTATAGTTGATCGAGTTGTTGTGCTTGTGTGGGTTTTTTCCCTCGGTTTATTGCATGGTTCTCCTGTGTTTGCTGGTTTGATTATCATGGTGTTTCATGGGATATTGAATTTGGCTGCTTGGAAGGGGACCGTGTCATGTAGGTTAAGTTTAAAGGGTAACTTATTCAAAAATCCTTGATTCGTTTCAATAGGAATGTCACTATTTTCTATTGACCGTTTATGGGTGGATCGATCTATTTATTTGGCTTATATATTCTTTGTTGATCGATGCTGCTCTATTTGCTGTAAGTTAGGGTCGGCAAACCCTATGTTCGTCTACGACTGATCGAGATACAATGGTTTTCATTCTTAGCTTAAGTTTCTTTCATTTTGAAACTTGTAATAGATGAGGTATTGGATCGAGTTGTAGTGTTGGTTTGGTTCAGGTTGAATCAATGAAGATCGGTGTAGTTGTTGGATCATTTGTGTGGATTGGCACTTTCTTTCCTACTATGGTTTCGGCTGCATCGTTGAAGGTTATGGACTTCTATGACGACATGAGAAGATTCAAGTTTATACTTGATGTTTTTATTTTGTAATCTGATAGTCGTTGTAGTTTTATGTTCATGTATTTGTTATAAGAGAGGTTTCTCTTATAGGTGGTTAGTGGTAAGTTATAAGAATGGTTTGTCATTCTTATATTTGAGTCTGTAAGTGTCCTAAGGGACTTGAGATGAGGGGTGTACGCCCTCATCCTTTGTACTTCAACGCTTTTTGGTGTAATGAATTTTACCGGGTGGAATGCCCTTTACCCAAAAAAAAAATGTCAACTTTCCATAAATTAGGGTTTTATGTGTAATTATGCCAAAGTTCAAGGTTTAAAGTGTAAATATCTCAAGTTTCATATCTAATCCAAATTAATCCTTACATTACCAATATTAACAAATCAATCCTCTAAGTTTCCAAATTTATAAAATTAACCCTTAAGATAAAATAATTCAATTTGTACCCTTTTATTCTCTAAATCACAATTTAACCCATATGGTTTCAAAAATAACATAATCAACCCCTATATTTATTTTAGACGAATAGCCCTAAACCTTTTATAAAATTTTCAAAACAAATCCTCAAGTTTAAAAAATTACAATTCAAACCCTTATATTTTATATTTACCAATTATCCCTTTTAAATATCAAAATTACATAATACACCCTCATGCCCATTTTATACGAACTCCCCATGCTCATTTATGATTTTTAGAAATAGCCTTTATGTTTAATAATTTACAAAACACGCCCTCTAAATTAATTAAACCTAATCATTTACAACATAAATTACCAAACCCTAACCCTAAGTTTTCCCCATCATTACCAATCATTAAAAAACCTTAAAACCATTAATGGCATCCAAGAAAAATATCAAAACCCTAACCCTAGCCTCATTTGATTCCTTTTTCTTTTATTTTTGGTTCGAAACAAAATAAATCCCAAAACAAATTCAACAAACTTGTTTACTTTATACTAATTTTATATGGATTATATAAAATGTAACAAGTGTAAGAAAAATCAGAATGAAGCACATAAAATCTATAATATCCAATTTAGATTTTATTTGATTTTAAGGTTTTTGATTTCTTTAAAATCCATACGATCAATATATCATGCATGGCCATTTTTTAGATGTATATTATGGATCAAATGACTGAAAGAAAGATACAAAAAATACCCTTATGAAGAATCGAACACCAGATTGATTTTATGACCAAATTCGAACAAAGAAAAATCTCCAGCCTTTGAATTACCAACCCACAACCTTAGACACTATTTTCCCCACCTTCTTAGCCTTGAAAAACGTACAAGAAAAATGCCCAAGAGCCTCCAAAAATTATGTAGCCACCGGTGGTGTTTTTAGGGTTTTATGTGTGTTATATTTTTTTTGTTTATGGAATGAAATAAGGATAAATAAATATAGAGATGTTGGGAATTCTGCTAAACAAAGAATTCTACTGAAGTTATTGCTGATGGTTCCTGCTGAAGAGTTGGTTCCTGCTGAAGCAGTATATCTGCTGAAGGATAGATTCCGTGAATTATGTTTTTGCGGATATAGATGTTATACATAGTTTGTTATTTAGTTAGGATATGCATGAGTTTTATTAGGAAGTGATAATGCATATCTTTTTAAGTTTATAGATTATACAATTCTTGTTAAACGGTTTAGGGTTCCTTGCTTATAAAAGGAACGCATTATTATGTATTAGTTACATGTTTAAAAAAACAATTTCAGTATTATTCAAAGATCCATAGAGGATCAAGTATTCTTAGTATTCTGTTATTATACATGTGTTTATTTCCGCTTTAAAATACAAGTTATAGAGATTTTATTTTAGTGTGTTTGTGATTACATAAACATAACTAACGATCCACGAGTGCTCAAAGATCTATCAAGGTCTAAGGTTCAACAAGAGAGGAGGGGGGAAAGGTTATTTTCGGCCAATATAGTGATAGGGATGACCAAATCTCTGATTTTATAAGTTTTCATAATTCTTTGAGCTTATCTCTTAATTTAAAACAAATGTACACAACTTTAAATAAATATTCGGCCTATATATAATTGTCTTAGGTGTGGCACATATTTTTAGGACAAATAAAATGTTGAAAATGTTCATGCAAAAATAATATGGATCATATGTTGCTTATTTCCAAGTATTTAGGATTTATTTTGTGTTAATTAAGTGTTTTATTGAAATTTTTGAACTTGGGGGCATTTTAGTAATTTTATACGTTTCAGATTTTAGGGTTTTACAGCATTACTGAATCAGATTTGAAAGTTCTCTGTGACTCAAGATATTGAGGCACGTGCTGCTGTTAATATTTTTAGTAGGATCAACTTTACTATTGTAACACCCCAACCTGAAAATGGGCTAGAGTGTAACATTTTGGAGTCAAATCAGAACACAAGTAAACGGAAACACATTGCTAATACAAAGGTTCAACAAGTGGTATCAGAGCCTCGGGAAAGTCTCTGTGATACTAAGAACATCTTTCTTACACCTTACAACCAAATACCATCAAAATAACCAATGGCTGGATCAGATAATGAATCAGAAGTTACTCAAAACTAAAGCATCACATCCTTCCAACAATTAACTCTTACAAACAGTAATGCCAAATTCCCACACCTTAAGAATGCATAGGAATATGAATTGTGGGCTATGAAAATGCAAAATTGGATCACCAATATTGACTGGAATATTTCGGAAGTTGTCCGTAAGGCTAACAGTCTGAAGAAACACGTCAAAGATGCTGATGGGGTTGTTACCATTCTTGGTCCCAAAAATGCTAAATAGATACTGGCTGTTCAGAGAGAGAATAAAGTCAGAACTATTCTTCTTCAGGCTATACCAGATGACCACATGGGTGACTTTCACTTCATGGAAGATGCTAAGGACATATGGATGGCAATAAAGGCTAGGTTTGGTGGGAATGAGGAGTCAAGAAGGATGAAGAAGTCCATGCTGAAACAGCAGTTTCAAGAATTCCAAATATCTGAGGAAGAAGGCATCCACAAGGGCTATGACAGGTTCCATAGGATTCTGAGCCAATTGAATCAACTGAAGGCTAGACCAGACAATGAAGATTGCAATGCTAAGTTTCTAAGATCTCTGCCACCATCTTGGCTACAAGTAAACACTGCAATAAAGACAAAAGGTGGATTGGATATGCTCTCTTTTGATGACCTCTACAACAGACTTAAATATCTTGAGCCTGATGTCAGAAGTCCCATTCGTACATCCACTCACTCAGCTTTTGTTAGCACCTCATCAAATCAAGTGACTCATACCTCAAGCCCATACTCATCAGGATCATCTTCTCACATCACCACTAAATCAACTTCTTAACCACAATCCAGTAACATAATGGAAGATGTACTTCACTCTTTTGTTGATGAGTATGAACATCAGCAGCAACTGGCATATGAGGATTTTGAATAGATAGATCCACTGGATATGGAAGAGATGAACTTGAAGTGGTAGTTGGCAATGATTTCATTGAATATCAAGAGGTTTGAGAATAAGTCTGGAAGAAATTTTAGCTTCAAGGGAAGAGATCCTGCTAGATTTAACAGAAGGAAGGTAAAGTGTTATACTTGTGGTCAGGTGGGTCACTTCTCAAGAGAATGCAAGGATAGGAAGGCTAGTGATGAGGTTAGATATACTACCTATCAGCAGAGTCAAAAGGAAGCTGGAACCTCTAAAGATGGAACTTCCAAAGCTTTGGTCACTGTGGATGAACATGTCGACTGGACAGTTCATGAGCCTGCTGATGAAGCATCTAGTTCTGATCAAGTTTCTATGCTGGCAAGCTGGACTACAATGGATAAGCATGATCAAGTTGCCTTGATGGGCATCTCTCAGGTATATAAATGTGTTTTTGGTTGTAGTGAAAGATATAATGAACTTAAGGAATCTTATGATGAATTGAAACCCAAATATAATGAATGTTATGTAGAAGTTGAGGCTTATAAACAAGTTTTAAAAACTTTAGAAAGACAAAAAATTTGGTTTCAAAAGAATCAGCTTGCTTATGATGAAAAGATAAGGGTGTTAGAAAGTGAATTAGAATGTACTAAGATTGATTTAAGGCGTACTGAGAAAGAAAAGGCTGATGTAGTTTCAGAAAACCTAGTACTGAAAGAGAAACTAGATGAGGAAGTAGCTAGACATAAATCATGGTTAATATCAGGTGATAATTTAGCTAGCTTAATCTATGGTAGTCAATCTGTTAACTCTGGAATAGGTTTAGGCTTTAAGAAGTATGTTGGTTTAGAAGCTAGGAATGATCTATGTAAATTAACACCAGCAGGATTAGCTAATTATGTAAAAGAAGGTAACTTACATGCTGTAGTTGGACCTATTAGAGGAGAACACATGCCCACTGACATTTCCATATCTATTGACTTTGATGGATCACACCATCTTTATGGCAAAAAGTCAAGTGACTTGCCAGACCCTGAGTCTAAATCTACTGACTTTGTCTCTTGAACTGATAGTGACAAGTCCTCTGACCAAGGGTCTACTACATATACCAGTTGTGATTCAAGTGAAAAGTCAGACCTTCCCAAGACCTCACCTAAGACTCCCTACAAGCCTGTTAGAGTTACTGCTGATTCCAAGACAGTTTCCTCTTAAGACTTGTTATTTAATTCTTTGCAAAACAATGTTTTTAATTCTGCCAAAAACAATTCTGTTAACGTTTGTGGTTTGAATGCTTTTTCATGTCATGGAACATCTTTCACTTTGAATAAATCTTCTAAAAAGAAGAAATGCTTTGTGTGTGGAAGTAAATTTCATTCGATTAAGGATTGTAATTTTCATGAGCAAAGAATGGGTGTATGTGTTAGTCAAAGGAAACCTAGACCAATGTGGAAAAATGTTAATGATATACCATCTTTTGTTCCACGAGCAACTAATAAAAACAGCAAACACAATCCTGCTGATAAACCTTCTCCATGGAGAAGATCTGTTGCTAGACCATATGTGAGACCAAATAGTTCTTATTTTCAGAATGGATATTGGCCTAGATACTTTGACTCAATGTATGTTGGTGGAGGGTATTGGGATACTGCTGTGAAGCCCTCAACAGGTTTTTCTTGGACTAAGAAGGGACCTATTTTTCAATACAGGCCCAAGAACAATGGTGGATCTTATGCATCTCCATGGCCTAACTCTTATGATCCACAAGGCAGACTCAAGTCAGCAATGACTTGAGTCTCCAATGTGAACTAACTTTATGTATATATTCTTGTTGTTGTTGTAGGATCATCCTCTGAAAAGTAAAGAATTAGGAATTGTAGATAGTGGTTGTTCCAGGAGCATGCTGGAAACAAGGATAAGATGCATGATTTTGTACCCATAGAAGGAGGAGGCACTGTGACTTTTGGTGGAGGAGATGGTAGAATCACTAGGAAAGGCACCATCAAAACACCTCTATTGGATTTTGTGAATGTATACTATGTGAAGGAACTGCAACATTTCAACTTGTTCTCAGTGTCACAAATATGTGACACTAAGAATAAAGTCTTCTTCTCTGAGGATGAATGTCTTGTGTTCTCTAAAGACTTCAAACTTCCAGAAGATACAACAATTCTGCTAAGAGTTCCTAGAAACAACAATTTGTACACATTCAATTTGAATGATGTCCAACCTGAGGGTGACCTAACATGTTTGGTGGCTAAAGCAACCCTGGATGAATCTACAAGATGGCATAGAAGGATGGCTCATGTGAACTTCAAGACCATTAACAAGCTTTCTAAACTTGGCCTTGTTCAAGGACTTCCTTCAAAAGTCTTCACCAATGAACATAATTGTGTTGCCTGTAACAAAGGAAAACAACACAGAGCCTCTTACAAAGCCATTACAGCTGTGAGCACCATCACAGAACCTCTTCAGTTGCTGCACATGGATCTATTTGGTCCAACTCCAATCACAAGTATTGATCATAAGTACTTCTGCCTGGTAATCACTGATGATTATAGCAGGTTTTGTTGGGTATTCTTTTTGAAAACTAAAGATGAAACATCTCCAATTTTAAAAGAATTCATTACCCTTGTTAAAAACCAGCTAAACAAAAAGGTTAAAGGCATTAGGTGTGATAATGGGATAGAGTTCAAAAATGTTATATTAATAGAACTTTGTAAGTCTAAAGGGATAAAAAGGGACTATAGTACTCCAAGAACCCCACAACAAAATGGGGTTGTTGAAAGAAAGAATAGGACCTTAATAGAAGCAGCAAGATCCATGCTTGTAGACTCTAAGTTACCCACTATGTTCTCGACTGAAGTAGTAAGCACTGCTTGTTATGTTTTGAACAGGGTATCCATCACTAGACCTCATTTTAAGACACCTTATGAACTTCTCACTGGGAAAGTTCCTGACATTCATTACCTTAAACCTTTTGGCTGTAAAGTGACCATTTTGAACACTAGTGATTCACTGGGAAAGTTTGATGGAAAAGCTGATGAGGGATATATTGTGGGTTATTCAGCTCATAGTAAGGCCTATAGGGTTTACAATTTACATGCTAAAAAGATTGAGGAGACCCTTAACCTGAGATACCTAGAAGATCAGCCTAATGTTCAAGGACAAGGTCATACTTGGTATTTTGTCCTGGATTACTTAACTGATCACTTAGGCTATACTAGATATGTTTCTAACCAAGCTGTAGGTACAAAAGAGTCTCCTATTAACCATGCAGGTGCCTTGGATGATGACTCAGAAAGTGAATCTAAGCAAGATGAACAAACCATTGTTGTACCTTCTTTTATTCCTAACTCATTTGCAGGTGATAACTCCAAAGAAACTTCTAATGAGAATGAAGATGAGTCACAATATGCAGAGGACCTTGCTAGACTCCAAAAGCAAGAGCATGCAGCCACTCAAGAAGCTGAGAGGCTTGGTGAGAAGATTGCAAGAGATACTGAAGCATTACTCAGACAATCAGAACAAGTAGTCAGTGGAAACCAGGATTCTACTGAAGGTTCTTCTGATGGTTCTCCTGTTTCTTCTGACATTAACAAATATCTGCTGCACAATCTCCCATATCCACTGATGTGTCCATAGACTTTGGAAAACCATATACAAGGTTTCCAAGTCCTTCTGACCTTGGTCATCACCAACCCAAAGCTGGTATATTCAACTCCTCTTCTTATGACAGTGAATTTGAACCCACAGTGAATAATCTTGACACCACAATTGCTGTCAATCCCACTGCAACAAAGAGGGTCAACGTTAATCATCCTCAATCAAAGATTCTTGGAGATCCAAAAGCACCTGTTAGAACTAGAAGTACTGTTAAAAATACTAAGTATGTTGAAGTTGCTTTTATTTCCTATGTCTTAAATCAACAAAGGGACAATCATACAGACTTTAAGCATTGTCTGTTTGCTTGCTTTCTCTCTCAAATGGAGCCTACTAGTGTTTCTCAAGCTCTTGCAGATTCAAGTTGGCTTGAAGCAATGCAAGAAGAGACCCTACAGTTTAAAAATCAGCAAGTTTGGATACTGGTACCATTACCTGATGGGAAAATTTCAATTGGGACAAAATGGATCTTGAAGAATAAAAGAGATGCAAGGGGTATTGTGGTGAAAAAAAAAAAGCTAGATTAGTGGCCCAGGGGTTCAGGCAAGAGGAAGGAATTAACTATGATTAGGTGTTTGCACCAGTTGCTAGAATTGAGGCCATTAGAATCTTCTTGGCCTATGCATCTTATATTGGTTTCATGGTGTATCAGATGGATGTGAAAGGTGCTTTTTTGTATGGTGAGATTGAAGAAGAGGTATATGTGACTCAACCCAAAGGTTTTGAAGACCCAGATCATCCAAATCATGTCTATAAGGTAGTAAAACCTCTCTATGGATTACATCAGGCACCAAGAGCTTGGTATGCTAGGCTTTCTGCATTTCTGCTAAAGTGTGGTTACAAAAGAGGTGCCATTGACAAGACACTCTTTCTTAAGAAAGATTCCAGAGATATCATCCTTGTGCAAGTATATGTGGATGACATCATATTTGGTTCCACTAAAGCAGAATGGTGCAAAGAGTTTGAGGAATTAATGAAAGGAGAGTTTCAGATGAGTGCCATGGGGGAGCTCACTTTCTTTCTGGGTTTACAAGTTCAGCAGAAACCTGATGGTATCTTTATCAGTCAGGATAAATATGTGAGAGAAATGTTAAAGAAGTTTGATATGGAAAATGTCAGAACTGCCACTACACCCTATGAAGCTCCAAAACCAAAGAACAATCTTGAACCAAATCTTCCTGTGAATGTCCATTTATACAGGTCCATGATTGGTTCTTTGATGTATTTGACAGCTTCCAGACCTGACATTAAATTTGCTGTGAGTGCTTGCTCTAGATACCAGGTCACTCCACTCACTTCTCACCTGAATGTTGTTAAAAAGATTTTCAAGTATCTCAAGGGCCAACCCAATTTAGGTCTTTGATACCCAAGAGAGTCTCCTTTTAGGTTGGAAGCTTATAGTGATAGTGATTATGCTGGTGCAAATATGGATAGGAGATCCACAACTGGAGGTTGCCAATTTCTGGGTAGAAGATTGATTTCTTGGCAATGCAAGAAACAAACTATTATGCTACCTCTACTACTGAAGCAGAGTATGTTGTTGCTGCCAATTTTTGTGAACAGGTTCTATGGATTCAAAATCAATTGCTGGATTATGGGTTTAATTTCATGAATACTACAATTTTCATTGATAATCAAAGCACCATTTGCATTGTTAAAAATCCAGTTTTTCATAATAGAACCAAACATATTAAAATCAGACACCAATTTATAAGAGATGCATATGAAAAACATTTGATAAAAGTGGTTAAGATTCACACATATGATAATGTGGCAGATTTATTGACTAAAGCTTTTGATGGACCTAGGTTTCAACACTTAGTTGTCCATATTGGGATGCTTAACCCTTAACTGCAGCGTTTGAGGGGAGGCATAAGCCTCAGGGGAGGCATATGCCTCAGGGGAGGATTGTAGTTGTAAAATTGTATAGTATTTGTATCTTTTGTTTGCTAACAGTAACCAACTAATGTTCTTGTAAGTTTTGTTTGGTTTTGTTTGTTACTTTGTGTCTGTTTTGCAGAATGCCCTTATGAGTAATTGCTTATTTTGAGTTGAAATTCACCAAGACTGTTGTAATGGGAAAGTGGTCATGTAAGCTTAGAGTTTGTTTCTACTGAAGAGTAATATATGCTGAGACTCATTGTTTCTACTGAAGTAACATTAAAGAGTTAACAATTGAGAAAAGTTGTTCATTCATTCAAGAAACAATTTACAGCTTACAATCAACTTCAAAATGAAACACAAGACCATTCCTATACTATGTCTACCAAAGTTATTCTAGCTCCTATCATCTATTACAAAAGGCTGGTGGATATGCATGACCAGTACGATGAAGAAGCTGAAGGTGAAAATGGAAAGGAGGGAATGATGATGATGACGACGAAGATGCTCAAGAACCTAGTTTTATATCTTTGGTCCCTGAAAACATCACACCATCTTCTACTCCACCTTCCTTTTTCCCTTACCCATCACCTCTGCCCTCTTGCCCTTTCCCTTGCGTCCATGGTATGAAACACCAGATCCTGGAGCAGGAAGACCCATCACCACTTCCCGTGATGTTGGAAGAGATGGATTAGACTTCCTTGGCCTTGGTTGGGATCTCTCTAGTGTGGAAGGAGGGATGAATGGTGGATCTTCATCTTCATCCTCTGAAGATTCTTCATCAGAGGTAAAGATAAAAGGAGAGATGTATTGTCTCTCAGCAGGAACTGGGGTGGTTCACCTCTCTCCAAAGCATTCCACCTTCTCTCTAGTTCTCTCTTAGCGTCTGAATCATCTAAATCCGAAGGAATGTTCGCAGGGTCCTCTGATGGTGATGGACTTGGAGGATTTGCATCATGTTTCTTCTTCTTGGCCTGTTCTTTGGTCAGACCAAGTGGGATGGTTGGAAGTCTTAATGGAGATGGAGATGTGAGTGAGTCTGATGAATCAGATGAGTCAGAAGAGAGGTTGATTATACTTGGATTGAATGACATGGTTAATGATTTTGGTGGATAACTGGGATTTTATTGAGAAATTAGGGTTTATTGATAATTGGGGGTAATTGATATTCGTAATGTGTGATTTGGGGATTGTTTTATAGGCGAAGTCAAGGCTTAATGGTAATTAATGCGAGTTGGGTGATACAGTAAAACTCAAGATATTTACCGAAGATATTTTGACTCTTGAGTTGTTTCTACTGATTGACTTTGTATCAGCAGATTGACCACCATTTATGCTGAAAGGTTAATTTTGAAATTGGAAGGAGCCGCTTTACACGTCAGATATGGTCAATGATTTGTTCCAATATTCTTGAACACGATTGAGTAGCTTCTTTTTATAACCTATTTCGCATATCTTCGCCCAAAACTAACTTATTCCCTCAGCAATCAATTTAAACCCATCATCCATTTGCATAATTCATAACCGTTTCTCACAAATCCTTCGAATGGCAACACTTCAATTCAAGAAAGATCATAACAAGGTTACTTTTCTGAGTAAGACAAAAGATCATGAACTGTATGATCCGATGGTGGAGTTTCTACAGCGTTTCAAGATTCATTATGCTTTAACACATTCTCCAAATGTGATATATGAATCAATGGTGAAGCAATTTTGGGCATCTGCTAGAAAAAGGTCTGACACAGGGATTGTAGCTACTATTGATGGAACTGAGTATGTGGTGACTGAATCATTGATAAGGACAAAGCTTCGTTTGGATGATGAGAATGGTGTCTTTCATTCCAACACTGAAGTGATTCTTGTTGGGTTGAGGGAAGCTGGTTATCAAAGTACTGATACAACTAAGTGGCTTAAGATTCAGTTTTGTCCCAAGTGGAGGTTTTTGGTGCACACACTGCTTCAATGTATCAGCAACAAGTCTGGTGGATGGGATCAATTCTCTACCCAATTGGGTTATGGTATTGTTTGTCTTTCCAAGGGTTTAACTTATAATTTTTCTAAGTTTATTTTTGAAAATATGCTAGAAAATATTGAGAAGAAAAAGCATAAGTTTTTAATGTACCCTAGGTTTCTTCAAATGATTTTAGACATAACCACACTAGACAGAGTCCATATCCCCATTAAGGGTCTTAGTTCTAAATTATTTGCTTCTATGAAAACAAATTATGATAGGGTACATTATCCTCTGTTAGCTGCTATGTTGCCAATTGGTAATGATGATGCAGGTGAGGGTGATGCTACTGGTGATATGCCCTCTGAAAATGCTGCTGATGATGGTAATCCATCATCTTCTAGTGTTGCTGCTGATGGTAATCCATCAGTGGTAAATGATGGAGAGCCATCTACAACTGCTGAAGCATTACATGTTTCTACTGACCTGCCTCCACCTTCCCTTTTACCTCTGTCACCTATTCCTTTTCCATCACATTCTCAGGTTGCTCCTGATGAGCTTGTTCATGAGGTTGAGGAGACAAATCAGTCTCTTGGTACTCAAGTACATTCACCTCTTGAACCTGAGATTACTAGACTACCCACACCTAGTCCTGTAAGAGAGCCAGTTGATGAAGGCTCTCCCAATATTGTACATATGTCTGTTTCTCCTGATAGGTTCAATGAAGCTCCTGTGACCACTGAGCAATCTGCTGGTGGAGCTAAGAACCCTGTTACTCTCACCTCTGTATATGATTTGCTTTGTAGGTATGTTAAAAAGACTGATGAACTTCAAAAGGAGCTTGCAGATACCAAATCTTCACTTGGTGGTGAGATTGTGGTGTTGAAAAGAAGGGTTCAGGAGTTAGAAACACAACTTGATTAGCAAAAGAAAAGAAAAGTTGTGATTGATGCTGATGAAGTTCATAAGGAGGGACATTTGGACTCACTTGAGATCTTGACTGAAGTTGCTCAACAGACTCATGCTTCTTCTCCCAAAGTTGCTGAATCTTCAAAACAACAGAAGCCCATTCAGTTTAGCAGAAGAAAGGGAATACAGTATTTGGCAAAGAAGTCTGTTGAATCTTCTAAGGTGTCCAATGTTGATGAGGTTCCAATAACAGATGCTGGTGATACTCTTTAGAATAATGAACCAATAATTGATGTTGCTGCTGAGAAGGCTACTGATGGGGTTCACACATCAGTAAATTCATTCTCTGTGGCTGGTAAAGAGTATATAGATTCACCTAGCATTGATCCATCTGTTCCTGAACAAGTTTCTCATGAAGACACAACTGCAACTCTCCATACTACAGGATCTGCTGATACTTTAATTGATTTAGATGTTCAAGATATTCCTGCTGATCCTCTGGAAGAGTTAGTCATTCCTCATGATGATTCTACTGAAGTTGCTGAAGTGTGTGATGATGATCTTATCTCAGAAAAAGAAAGACTTGAGCAAGAAAGACTTTTGAAAGAATGGGAAGATCATAAGAAAAGTACAAAATTGGAAAAGGATGAACAAGCTAAATATGACTCAGAGTTCCAATCTGCTACAAACAAGTATATTTCTACTCTGCCTATTGAAAGACAAAGAGAATTGGATGCTGCCATTCCAAACTTTGATGAAGCAGACTGGAGGCATATTGGGAGACAAGTGATTTCTACTCCTGGTTTAGCTAGAGATATTCTTGGAAAGGAAGTCAGTAAAGATGATTGAGTTCCTGGAATAGTTGAGATTATGAAACAGAGAAAGAAAGCTGCAGATGAAAAAATTACCAAAGCAAAGAGGGATAAACCAATGACTCAAGCACAGCAGAGGACTTTTATGAGAAATTTTGTGAAAAGTCAAAGTAGTGCACTATATAATAATGCTTGGACTAGGAAACAAGTTTGGCCTCTCTCAGATGAACAATTGGTTTTTCAGTACAATAGAATCAAGACCAGATTAGAAAAGGATGGAATGGGTACTCCTAAGCTTGTTCCTACTTTACTTACTACTGATGAAGAACCACAGTCTAAGAGATTAAAGATGAATGAAATTGATTCTGCTGATGTGCCTGCTACATCTCTATCTCATTTTGTTGATGCTATTTCCCCTGCTGATATGGGTGTTTCTGCTGTTGCTCATGCTCCTTTACCTATTACTTCTGCTGATACAACAAATGTTGCTGCTTCATCTGTTATTGACAAAGGAAAAGCAAAAGTTGTAGCAGAAGATCTTCCTTCTAAAAAGAGACCAAGAAGACAAATGGAGGAGGAGAGATCGGGTGAGGAAGCTGCAAAAAGGTTGCATGATGATCAACAAGCTGAAATGGCAAGATTTCATGAGATCAAAGTGAGAGAAGTAGAGCTTGCAACTGCTAGGGCTAAACAGATTAGGATGGCTATGGATGCACAGGCTAAATCTGTTACCCTTGATCAACCTTCTGTTGAGGTTTCTGCTGATGTTTAGCTAGATCTTCCATCAGTGGAAACACATGAGTCAGAGGATGTATCTGCTGAGGATGTAGCTACTGAAGAACCTTCTTCTCCACATGATGCTATATACATTCCTGGTAGAAGGGCCAAAAGAATGGCTAGAATAAGGGTCTCACATCCAGTGCATAGAGTAGTAGATGTCAATGCTGCTGATTCTTATTTCATCAAAGAAGGATCTCCTGATGATTGGCCAGAGGGTTTTAGGGATGTTTTGGTTAGATGGGAGCAATCTAGGAATGGACAGATCAACACTATTTATAGGCTTGATAAAACATCTCTGTCATTCACATTTCTACAAGAAATTTTACATCTTGTGGATCATCAGGACTTAGACACTCTATATGAGTTGGTTACCAAGTATTATGCTACTCATACTCCTAAAGGTGCAAGTTTGTATCTATTGGGAGATCTTCAAGTGCTTATGGATTCTACTTCACCAACTGGTTCTGGGTATAGAGTGTGGAAGAACAATCAGATGTGGAATGTACAAAGTTGGAAATTTTATCCTCTTCCTTATGTTCATGTTTTGGAGACTACATCTGGAATAAGGGTAATCATGTTTATTGAGAAGAATTATCCTTTGACTGTGCCTCTTATGGAGAAAATGCTTCAAAATAAGTTGGAGATTCCTCCTGATCCAGTTGGGAATGCTAGATTGTTTGCTGAATCCTTGGTTCATTTATTCAAAATCAGGATCAGGGTTCCCAGAGCTGTTTGATGGTATTTTGTTTTATACTTATTCATTTCTTTTTCTTAGTTAAAAAAAAAATTAACAGATTTGTATAGTATTGTGTATGTTGTATGCAGGTTTTGGTGTTGGTTATTTCCACACCTTCTCTGGTTATCAACTTACCTAATGTTGACTATTCCATCAAAAAGTTGGCTAGTCTAAAGGGTACAACTTTGGTAAAGACATGTCAAATATGTTGATAGCTGTAATAGTTTGCTCATAACTATTGGGTACTCAACTCACCTATGCTTAACAGCTGAGAGTTGAATGGTTGTCAATTGACCATGGATTTTTCCTTATGGATTCCCAATAATTAGCTAGCCCACAAGTGTATGGCTTGTGGTAAAGGCAGTGGAAAACCATATTTGGTATTCAATTACAGATAAAGACAACTCAAATCCGTTTATAGCTGATGATTTACTAAAAATCATATGGTCATCAGTGTACCATAGTTTTCGAACTTAAACATTTGGCTACTCCAGTAGTGATGGCTATTGGTAAAGAGACATCAAATCCATTATTTTCAATGATTCACCTCTCACAGGAGTTAACACACCTAGATGTGATGAGAATAGTATGAAACTAATATGTTTTGATGTACATTTGGTACTTTGTTGCTGCAAAGAATGGAGTTTTCAAGTTTTTGCTGATCATAGAGATCCTACTGATGAAAATTCTTTGCTGATGATGTTCGATTTCAATCCTCTTGTTTCGTACCTTTAAAGATCTATCAAGAATCTTGAACTTAACCTTGTCAAATTCAAGATTAGGGGAGGATTGTTGGGAATTCTGCTAAACAAAGAATTCTACTAAAATTACTGCTGATGGTTCCTGCTGATGGTTCCTGCTGAAGCAGTATATCTGCTGAAGGATAGATTTCGCGAATTATGTTTCTGCGGATATAGATGGTATACATAGTTTGTTATTTAGTTAGGATATGCATGAGCTTTATTAGGAAGTTATAATGCATATCTCTTTAACTTTATAGATTATACGTTTCTTGTTAAACGGTTTAGGGTTCCTTGCTTATAAAAGGAACGCATTATTATGTATTAGTTACACGTTTAGAAAAACAATTTCAGTAGTATTCAAAGATCCATAGAGGATCAAGTATTTTTAGTATTCTGTTATTATACTTGTGTTTATTTCCGCTTTAAAATAAAAGTTATAGAGATTTTATTTTAGTGTGTTTGTGATTACATAAACATAACTAACGATCCACGAGTGCTCAAAGATCTATCAAGGTCTAAGGTTCAACAAGAGAGGAGGGGGAAAGGTTATTTTCGGCCAATATAGTGATAGGGATGACCAAATCTCTGATTTTATAAGTTTTCATAATTCTTTGAGCTTATCTCTTAATTTAAAACAAATGTACACAACTTTAAATAAATATTCGGCCTATATATAATTGTCTTAGGTGTGGCACATATTTTTAGGACAAATAAAATGTTGAAAATGTTCATGCAAAAATAATATGGATCATATGTTGCTTATTTCCAAGTATTTAGGATTTATTTGGTGTTAATTAAGTGTTTTATTGAAATTTTTGAACTTAGGGGCATTTTAGTAATTTTATATGTTTCAGATTTTAGGGTTTTACAGCGTTACTGAATCGGATTTGAAAGTTCTCTGTGACTCAAGATATTGAGGCACGTGCTGCTGTTAATATTTTTAGTAGGATCAACTTTACTATTGTAACACCCCAACCTGAAAATGGGCTAGAGTGTAACATTTTGGAGTCAAATCAGAACACAAGTAAACGGAAACACATTGCTAATACAAAGGTTACAAACAGTACTAAGAAATAATAAGGGACAAATTCGTAACATTACAACTTCCAAACTAATTACAAACTAAGAATCAAAAGGGAAACTCTAAGTCTATCTCTAATCCATGGGGAGCTATCAACAGTATAGTCCACTAAGAGCTCCTAAGCACTCTTCACCCAAACCCATCTTCCTTCTAAAACCTGCCGCAGGAAAAGAAATGCGGCTGAGCTTAAAAGGCCAAGTGAACATATATAAACAAATGAAAACTAATAAACAAAGAAAACGAAAGTGAATATGACATAAGTCCAAGAAAACCTGCTGAGATACAAATCAAAGAATATGGAAGCATATAATAGAATATGATCAAGGGAAAAAAAATGGATAATGAATATCAAACAAATCAAGGGAAATGAAACGAATCATAAGTGTAAGCAAAATGAAGTAAGGCAAGCATAAGTTAATCACAAATAGAGAAGACAAGATAAGGATCATATAAAGTAGAACTAACATAAATGCCCAACAAATACAAATGCGCACATAGGAGTGATCATCTCCAAATGTACTATGTGAAAGGGGTGTATTGCACACACACCAAAACATTCACCAAATAATACTAAACTAAGTACCTAGGATGCATCCATACGCCCCCTGTAAAACAGATATATATGCACCAAGCTCTATGCTAAGTAAACATATACAATAATAAATATAGGCCTGAATAGCTAGCTTAAAGGGAACGCTGTGGATTAAAACCCACCTCCACAGATAGTGTCAATACCACTGTGGTAAGGCCATGGACTCCCCATGACTGGCTAATAATTTTAACACATAAAGGCAAAACATATAATGGGCATAGAAATATGAAATGCTATAGGGAGAAATATAGCATGCAAAACGAATATCAACTCATATCGATTTCAAAGATCAACAATAAGAATCATATAATGGGAACATAGCAATGGCTTAACTGAAGGGATCATAATCAAAATAATGAACAAAAGAGAGAAGGATGGCCTTTACTAAAAAGGCAGAATATCTGTACCTCAAACCGCCAACGCAACTATAACACACATAAGAATAGGGAGTCACTCCTTCTTCAGCGAATCTACATGAATTCACGATCGTCTTATTATTAATAACTTACTCTAAATCAGATTACTCACATTAGCTGGCTTTCCATTTTTAGTAACTTTCCTTTTATAGTAGCTTTCTAAAAATAGTCACTTTCCAAAAATAGCAAGTTTCCTTTTTAATTAGTTTAACCATTTTAGGTAACTTTCTATTTTTAGCAAGTTTCCCGAATTAGTAAGTTTCCATATTTCGTAAGTTTCCCGAATTAGTAACTTAATGCTTTAAGGTTATAATGGACAATTGATAATATTTAAGGTTAAAATGATCAATATTATAATTTAGGGTTAATTATGTCAATTAGTAACTTTAAGTTCAAAAATGTAAGTTATCAACATTAAAAATGTCAAGTAAAATTACTTTAAAGTTTATTTTAATAACTTAATATTAAGATAATAATTTTGGACACCATCATTATAATTTTATATAATTTATTAATGTACCCACGATATTAATATTTATGCCGCGACGACCCAAGATTTTTATAAAATCATGTAAGACTCGTTTATAACCCGACATCGGTTCACTTCACCCATATACACACGACACAACATATTTCATACTACTCAATATTTATACGAGACACACCTACAATACATACGTATACCCGACACATTTTTTTATTAACAAAATTCATTCATGCATGCACTCATACTAGACACAATGAAAATAACACAACCTCACGACTACTCTTACTGACCTAATTACACACACGCTTCCACATGGTTTGTTTAGTAGTAAATATGCATGACTCCTTTCTTTAATATATACGCACACTTACTCTATTATATATTTACTCAGTACAATAACGTATGTATACCTTCCTTCATGACTACACTCACACTTCACACATTCGCACCCGATTCGACATCTATTAACTCACACCTTGTATACATTCATGTGCTAAAATGTTTACATGACATACATTATACATATACCTTCGTATTAACTTATTACATAAACATGCCGAAATCGATTTGCACCCTTTTCTATCTTTTATTTTGTTAACTCGAATCAAAAACCAAACAGAAACATATGCATGCAGTCTTCTTTTATTTAGTCCGAATAAGATTAGTATTAAACATGTTATGCCCCTTCTTCTCAATTCTTGAGTATATTTCCAGATTTTAGTCGTATAATCGAGATCGACAAAAGTGTTTAATGACCAGGTTAGAGATGTATATATCAAACATATTCGAATAACGAAAAAGGAACAAAGATCGACACAAACAGTCCATAACTCAATCCAAACAGATTATAGGCGTATAGTAGTTTGCATATTTCATGTGAGACTTATTATAATTTCATGTGTTTTCAATTTCATATACATGTATAAACTTAAACCGATTCATAATATTTTACATGTGATCTTTATACAAGATATAATGAGATCAAAAGAGAAGAAAACAATTAGCAAAGGTATGTGATACCTTGGATCCGAATAGAAAAATAGAAAAGAGACAAAAAGAACAGCCCATATCAATCCAAACTACATCCTCCTCACACCAAGGTATCACCACGATCCAAAGTCCATCTTTTATCAGCCTTCGTACCCTTATCTTCTTGTGTGATCGGATGGCAAAGAGCAAGTCACCACACCCCAAAACCAATGTCGAATGCAAAGCAAAATAAACCCTCTCGAACCAACCAATACCACGATCAGAATCACCACTTATCACTAGCCTCGTACCTCCTTCTTTGGATCGAACCACGATGAAACACACCAGAAAAATGCCGCTTCTTAGTTGTGTGCTAGGGTTAGGGTTTTTGTATTTTGGGAGCATATAACTTTTGTGAAAAGAAAACAAATACCGGTCCTTGTTTTATTGTTGGTGTTGGGTCGTGGATGGGTCAAAGGCCAAGGAAAATCATGGGCTCAAAATAGTTATTGGGTCCTTTGGATGTTAACGTTTGTGTACAAAAAGAAACGGCCCATAGATGAAATTCATCTCGCATTTATATTTTTATCGTATTTTATTTTAGGTTATACTTTAGTTAGGTATTAAGAGCTGTATTCATACAACATAAGGTTTAAGGTTTAGTTACCAATTAGTCCTTTAACTTTAAAATTTTTCAAATTATACCCTATTTTAGGATTTCAGATTTTAGGGTTTTACAACTATAGCTAGAGGAGTAGGAGCCCAGATAGTATCTTGGCTTCCCACTAATTTTTTGTAAATATTTTGAATTTCTAATAAAAAGTGTTATATAATAATAATAATAATAATAATAATAATAATAATAATAAAATTGAAAGGATATAGGTCTGGTTGGACCCCACTTGGTATTATATTTAAATATGAGAACGCAAGAGGGTATTTTTGTCATTTCAATCATTTTCACATGCCATAAACAATCAAACTAACAGAAATGGTGGTTAAAGGACCAAACCTCTAAAGTGTTAAAACCACAAGGAGAGGATCTAAAAAAAAGGTTTAGAGACTAAATTCGTGATATTCGACAAACCACATGGACCATGTAATTAACTCTTTTAAATATGTTCCTATATTCATGTAAAACTATTGTCGTGTATTTGTGTAAAGAGTAAATTACATGGATAGTCCTTGTGGTTTGTTTAAAATTATATTTGTCGTCCCTTAAAATTTTGAGTTGCATTGATTATCCTTATCTTTGCAAATAATAGCACTTTATATCTTTGGTCTTAACTTTCGTTAACTTAATCTGTTAAATCCTTTCATGTGACATGTACATGAGGTTATTATAGTCTTTTTCTCTTTTTTTTTTTTATCTATGATTATTAATTTTTTTACATCTTATTAATTTATGCAGAGTTCTTGTCATTATTGTATCTTCACCTCAAATGAGAGTCTTGACTTTATGTTACAGATTTACAACATGACAACTCACCATATGATAAACACAAGTGCATTTTGTATTTCTACAAAAGATACAAGTAGATTTTGTTATTATAAACCTTACTACTATAAAGACAAAGTCAAAGTTTAAAACCCACCACCCACCATATTCACAATTTAAAACCGACTACCATATTCAAAGTTTAGATCCCACCACCACCACCAACTTCAAGACCCACCACCATTTTAACACTTTCAAAGCAACTCAATCATCTAAAAGATTAGATCTATAAAGACATCTTATCAGAGTTAACATTTTTTATGCTAAAATGATTTTCCGGTAGAGGATGTCGGAGGTGATGGCAGCGATAATAGGTGTTCCGATGGGCCCGAGTGTGTGGAGGCGAGATTAAAACCCACTTTACATAGCAAAAGTGAATCATAGACTAAAACCCACTTTACATTTTTCAACACCTAAAACCATCTAGTTTCTCTTCAAACACCCAAACTCATTTATAACTATAACTCATTTACAGATCTCGTAGACACACATAACCAAACACAAATTCATATTCAAGGTGCGCCACAGTATGTAGATGAGAGATAACAACCGGTAACGATGATCCTTTTTACAGATAATGATGATCCCTTTTACAAATAATATGTGCTTGGAGATATGAATAAGATGTGTGTTTGAAGAGATGAATATGTTTATACATGACCAAGATGTAAATGGATGTGTATGTTTTGTTAAATTTTAATAAAAGTTAGGAAAGGATTTGTCTGTTTATACTGATGTTTGGGCTTATTTTTATTTCATATTATAAGTTTTTGCTATATTAACTATTATAATAATCAGAAAACCTAAAATGACTAATATACCCTCATGTGCAATGCACATGGGGCAGTTTAACCAAAAAAGTGAACGAGTGTTAAATAAAGGACCACTTGTGTAATTCTTTGCAAAGTTAAGGACTATGAATGCAACTTAAAACTTTCAAGGATGATAGCAATTTTAGGAAAATTACAGGGACGATCAATGTAATTTACTCTTGTGTAAATATTAATTTTGCATTTAAATTATTTTTTGGGGTAAAATTACAAATTTTGTCCCCATGGTTTCTTATTTTTGCACTCTCCGAAAATCAAAATTTTAATTACAAAAATGTCATTGTTGTTCATATTTTGTTACACTCTATGTCCTTTTCACTAACGCTCATCAAATAAGTTCGTTAAATCACCCCATGTGACTTTCACGTGAGTGCATTTTTGTCAATTTATCCTCATTTATCTTTAACCTCTAATATATTATTGAATTTTAATTTATTTTTTAAATTTAATTCAAAAACATTAAAAAAGAAAATTAAAATCATTTACAAGCATCTTGTTTCAACTAAGAAATTAAGTGTAATCATCATTGACCAAAATATAAATAATATCCTTTATTATTTTTATTTTTTTTAACTGATGCTTTATATCCATTATTTTTTTACTTCGTGAATGTTGTATATCCAGATCTACAACATTGATGATGTTCTTGAACAACATTCAACCTTTTAAGACATTTAACCAGTACTAGTAGACATCTCTTACTTCTTCTTTTATGTCACACTTGTGAATGTTTATGACTTGTTAATTTTGTGGATGACCCATCCCTTACTAATTCTCTACGGTTATTGTTGTAAGAGAGAACTCCTTAATTTAGTTTTAATATGATGGATTTCCGTTTCTTTGAAGAGGGGTTTTTATGTGATCTGGTGTTAATCGGCTCTTGAAGAAAAATAGATGCCACAAATTTCCAGAGCATAAGAAGTAGTGCATCTGTTAGGACTGCCATTGCAACAGAAGTCAAAGTATATTTATTTGTAGTAGAACAACATGATTTAGATTTGTGTGTTTATATAAAAATCATTTACTTTTGTATTTAAAACACGTTTGTAGTGATGTGAATCCTCGTCCTTGAGGAGTGATTATGTTTGCCCTATATAAAAATTTTGTATCTAGAACTGTTATCTTTGTTTTATGGCAACCATTACTTGTAAGAATTACCTAGTAGTATTTTAAAGCCTAAGACTATTGATGAGGTATAATTTCATACGTTTTTAAGGGGTCATTTAGCCCTTGAACTCATATTATATATTTGCTCATATATTGCCCTAAATTGTTTCTTTTTTAATTTTAGGTACTTGGGAGAACATATGCTGGAAAAGTACAAGTGTTGGGCTCTATTGGACAAAGAATGAAGAAAAACGATAACTCCAGCAACATGACCGACTTGTGTGACGCCGTCACTGGGAGGTCACAGTTAGTGTGTGGAGACGGCTTGGCATGACGGTGCCAGAAGCATCTAATGGCGTCACAACTACAACGTGGCATTGTCACAACTAAGTCGGTGCAATAATGAACCCCTAATTGGCGGCGAGCTGAAGGCGTCACAACCATAACGTGATGCTATTACAACTAGAATTCTATATATACAAATGCTTTGTTTCCATTATTATGCGTGTAACTTTAGAGGAACGAATACCACCGAACCCTAGTCGGTTTTTACAGCTTTTGTAGGCCTTTTTGGCCCTTGAAGAACTCATGTATTATTGAGATAAATTATCTATTCAATCATTCAATCATGTTTATGCGTGATTGTATGATTTGCTTCTTTACTTGTTTCTTTATTATTATGCTAGGCTAAACTTATTAATATTTAATTAGGATTGCATGAAACATAGTTATTAATTGCTTGTTTATCATCTTTTGTCAATGGTGTGTACGTTAGGAGTTGAAAAACTGGCTACGATCCTATATGGGTAGCTTGAACGTCCACTAAAGCGTGTCCAATTAATGCTTATGTCTTAGGAATTAATTGAGTAGGGTATTTATTGCATTTATTAATTATTGGGTGGGATAGTGACATTCAGACAAGCGTCTCCCTTTAGGCTAGTTCATAGATGTGAGACTGACCAACCTGCAATAAGTAATAAGGAATACTCTGCATTGCATTGGACAAGTAAGTAACATTCGGTAAACATAGCAAGAAAATAAATAGGGATTAATGGAATTCTAGGTAAATACATTTCCCTCTTATAAGAAGTCCACCACCAGTTTTCCTTTTCTTGTTATTTACTTTTTTTGCACTTAGTTTAGTAGTAATTTAATTTACTAGTTTAAAACCAACCTCTCTCAAACATCGGAATTTTACTTGCTTTCATATAAAACATAAAATACCAAAACTATTATTCTTTCAACCTTATAGGTTTAAATTGTCATACACTTCGAACCTACCTCAATATTAAGGATGTTATTCTGGTTGACTGATAAAATCACGATTATACATGTTTTATTACTAAAAATGCTCCCATTTATGCTAATATGTTTAACAATATTGTGCTTTTTATTGCAAATATTACGTCTATTGTTATTTTATTTATCAAGGTACCATTGGAGAATTATTGGAGCAAAAGTGAAGCAAAGTGGTGATTAAATTGAAGATTAGAAGATATTAAATATTGTTCGAAGATTATTGGAGCTTAATGAAAGATTTATGAAACTTAAGTTGAAGCCCAAAGAAACTTGCAAGAAATTGATCCAAGCCCATTACAAATTTGTGAAGAAAATAAAAGCTTTTTGAAGTCTATCATGCACTCAAAACAATGATCAAAATATACATGAAGAGTTATAAGTTGCTGCATATATGGTTTGGAAATTAATTCCCTTATGGACCCATGGCCATTCACATGCAAAATTACTACTCCAACGTCACAATTGACTTTTGAAAGAAAAGGAGTAGTTCATCAACGTGGCACCAATAGTAGTCTGCCACCTAGGCACCTCAAATGTTTGAATTCATGCGAGTAATAAAGACAGCCATTTATTCAGATGGGTCCCATAATTCTAAACGGTCAATATTTGCACTACAACGGTCGACTCTTTCTTTCTTCAACTATATAAAGAGAGTGCATGCGGATTGAAAAAAAAAACCAATTTTTACCTATCATTTAATGTTTGTTGCAACTTTTAATATTTCTATTATCTCTTTTGTTTTGTACGAGATTCGAACTCTACTTCTTTAGAATATATAATCTAGTTTTTTTTCTTTTCGTTATCTTATAAAATCGAAACAGAATCAAATAAAAAGTGTATTGTCTATTTCTTAAAAGTTTAAATTTACAAACAAAAAATGGTTACTTAAAGTCTTAATAAAAATAGTTTTTTTTTTTTTTTTTTTAATATTGAATGAATGCTAATTTAGTTTTAAAATTGCTTTCGTAATCACTTTTAGTCATAAAGATTCGAACTTTATTAGTTTTTAGCATAAAATTAGTGTTTAAATTAGTTTCAAAAATCAAGTTTTTAGCTTTTAATCAATAAAGTTGCAATATTTACTTACCAAATCCACCTCAAATTAAATAGAGTTTCAAGCTTTTGGAGATTTGAAGAAGATTAAGGGTTATTAAAGTGATATTAAGGATACTTATTGGGTATTATAGAAGATTTGGGTATATTAATCGCTTGGATGGGTTATTTTAGTTTAGAGTTCTTATCGTCGTTATGCTTAAACCATATCCGGTGCTTTCTCATCCTTATTCTTGTTCTCTTTTTATTATGTTTATTGTCGTATTTCGTTTAATTAGGATTGCCATGTTTAGTTTTATTATTATGCTTTTTAGCGATATTAAGATGCTAGAGTAGATTTATTGATATACTTGTTTGGTGATGGGTTGATTTGAGGTGGTGATTAATTAGTGATTTAGAGAGGATGATTATGAGTTAAGTTAGAACTTTTGATTCAAACGATAATCCCAAAATCATTGTTTTGATTCAAATTGAAAAATGGAACCGATGACCAATAAACTTAGACTAGCATGTAAATTAATCCAAGGGTCAAATTTCTATCTCATATTATCAATTATCCAATCGAAATCACCACTTAGTTACCACTAAAAGTCAACCATATCCAAACAAGTATATTTCCTTTCATTTTTATTTGCCGTTATCATTTTAGTTTATCTCGTAGTTTTTTCCATAGTTTTCCCTAGTTATTATTTGTCTTAGGATTCCCTTTATATTTTAGTCTTTAATTCCTTAAATCCCAAAAATTTGCGATATCTAAGCATCCAACAAGACCTATAACGTGAATCTCAATTAACCATTCCTTTAGAACGACACTCGGGAGATCAATGCTTACCGCGATACTTAGGTATTTAGGTTCGTATTCGTATCTTTCCATCCCTGTTTACAAATTATTTTTGGTGGGCCCCACAACGACCCTATCAAAATGGCGCCGTTGCCGGGAATGGTGCACGAGTTTTGCGTTGAAGTTTAAGTTAGTGCCTTAGAGATCCTTTCGTAAGAATTCCTATTCTAGTGAGAGTAAATTTTCATCGTTCTCGTAAAAAAAAATTAATATTTTCTTATATAAAAAAAATAAATAAAAAAAAACCCAAAAATATTTTTCATTTTCAAAATTTGTTTTTCTTTTATCTTAGCTTATTTTTTATTTTTTCTAATTATAAAAATCCAAAAATATTTTTTTTCCATTCTATTTTTCTTTTCTTTTATATTTAAAATCCAAAAATAATCTTCTTATCCTCTTATCCGTTTAATTCTTTTTCTCTAATCCTCTAAACCGTTTAATTCTATCTCTTTCTCCCTCTTATGTTTAATTCTTATGGAGGACACGCGGACTATGGAGGAATTACTACGAATACCTATCGTAGGTATTGAAGATGCCATCGTTATTCCGCCCATTCCAGCGGATGAATATGAATTGAAAGCCGAGTTAATTTATTTTATAAAGAACAATCCTTTCTATGGCTTCGAGAATGACGATCCTTATTCACACGTTAGAATATTTTCTCAAATAACTCGAACTTTCAAAATTCATCAAGTGCCTCAAGATGTGGTGAATTTGATCTTGTTTCCGTTTTCACTCAAAGGAGCAGCCGAGAAATGGCTTGATTATGAACCTCCTAATTCTATCACATCTTGGGATGATCTATTATCAAAGTTCTTGAATAGATTTTATCCTCATTCTAAAACAGTTGAGCTCAGAAAAGAAATCATTAATTTTCAACAAAGTTTTGATGAGACTTTTGCCGAGACGTGGGAAAGATTTAAAGATTTAAAATGGAAATGCCCACACCACGATTTTTCAGAATTGCAACAAGTCGATATACTTTGTAATGCTTTAATGCAAAACGATCTAGAATCGCTTAACACAGCCGCCGGTGGCAACATATTTTATCGAACTCCAAAGGACGTCTTGACGATTATCGAAAACAAGTCGAAAGTTCGCACTGCACAAAACAAACCGGTAGTAAGTCCCCAA
This sequence comes from Artemisia argyi, assembly GCA_030686995.1. Classification (NCBI taxonomy): domain Eukaryota; kingdom Viridiplantae; phylum Streptophyta; class Magnoliopsida; order Asterales; family Asteraceae; genus Artemisia; species Artemisia argyi. The sequence goes on from CM060696.1 coordinate 25,519,414, forward strand.
TTTCGCAATAAAAAATCAATTGGAGAGTTACTAGCCGAAGAACAAGCAGCTAAAGTGAATGCCCAATTTTGCAAGTCTTTCGTTCACGATGACGATGATGAAGAGCTTTTAGAAGAAGTTAAGATAGATCCACTCATTAAGGAATCTTTAGATATCTTATCAATGGGGGACAAGGAAGTCGAAGTCAATCCTCTTGAGGAAATCGACGACCTTGTTCCAATCCCAAGGGTATCTGAGAAACCTTTCGAGTCAACCGCTGAAACATTCGATATGACTATCACCAATCCTTTATTTGATTTCGATTCCGAATTTACTCTTACATCAGATAATCCGACCTTCGATATTCAAAACGAGGAGAGTGATGAGTCCGATACGGAGACCGTTATGGACGAGGTGCACATTTATAGCCCACGAAGTACCGCACAAGTGCCACCTCCATGTATCCATCCTGAGCCCGAGCTCAAAGACGTACTTCATAAGAGTGATTATCTTTTCGAGGAGTTCGCTGATGAACTCGCTCACATCATATCTCCTCCTGAGTATGATTATTTCCATTTTGATCTTGTGAAAGATTTTAGTGTGGGGGGAGACGTACTTATTAATGACAACACCCACCCTCTCCCTCCCTAGATTTTTGAAAATAAACAAATAAGCTTTAACGATGAAATCCAAATTAATGATAAATCGAAATGTCCTTTCGAAAATGAAGGTTTAATCATGATAATTATCAAGATGTGACTTCTCCTATCCTTCACTTCATCGGAAGTGAGGATACCATCTTTGACCCCGGTATTACCACTTATGGTTGTTATTTCTTAGAGCCGTGGGTATCTCATCGGTGTGGAACTTTCATGCACTCCAATATTTATCCAAACATCTTGAATGAAAGTCCGATGGAGATTTCTTTTCCACTTGCTTCCCCAACAACAAATGAATTTGGGGTCGAGTCAAGCTACGCGACTAGGTTAACAAAAACAAGCGCTTTTCCGGGAGGCAACCCATTTCTTACTATATATTTTCTACAAAAAAATAAAATAAATAAATAAATAAATAATAAAAATTGAAAAGACCAAAAATAAATAAAACTTGTCGTATCCTTTTATCCGTCCCTTTACTACATTATACTATGACACTTCTTTTGAGTTTCAGGACTTATTAAGATTGTCAAATTTCTGGGCGTGATATTTGGACATGGATCTATGTTGCCATGGGCGTTTATCTTCTATATCTTCATTTGCTCCGATCAGATTAATTCCTGGGATTGAGTAGTTATTCTTGGAAGCTGAGGCTGAGCTCCACTAGACTTATACGTTACTACCGTTCGCGAGTCTACACTAGGGGAGTTTTTCTGTTCTTTGATCACGTGCTTATATTGTTTTCCCATATTCATATTTTGAAACGTTGCATTTCTCTTTTTCGTTCTAAATGTGGGGTTGGCATCCTGTATTTAGAACATTGAGGGCAATGTTCGGTTCTAAATGTGGGGTAGGATTATTATCCTTATGATCATATATGTGCCTAATTGTTTGTTTTTGAGCAACCCCAAATTGTGCCAAATTTTTCAAAATTTTTTAAAATGTTTGCCAAATTTTTCGTTTTTTCGAATTTTGCCAAAAATTTTAAATTAGTTTGATATACAAAAAAAAGAAAAAAAAAGTAATAATGGATCAATTTTGGGGCGTCATCGAACTTTGAGCTTATTTATAACTTCTAACTTAATTTCATATCAGTTCTTGTTTGATGAGAAGTGAGATTGATTAGGATCAAGTTTTTACTTAGCTTAATGTTTTTGATGATTTTGCTCGAGGACGAGCAAAGCTTAAATGTGGGGTAGTGATAAAATCACGATTATACATGTTTTATTACTAAAAATGCTCCCATTTATGCTAATATGTTTAACAATATTGTGCTTTTTATTGCAAATATTACGTCTATTGTTATTTTATTTATCAAGGTACCATTGGAGAATTATTGGAGCAAAAGTGAAGCAAAGTGGTGATTAAATTGAAGATTAGAAGATATTAAATATTGTTCGAAGATTATTGGAGCTTAATGAAAGATTTATGAAACTTAAGTTGAAGCCCAAAGAAACTTGCAAGAAATTGATCCAAGCCCATTACATATTTGTGAAGAAAATAAAAGCTTTTTGAAGTCTATCATGCACTCAAAACAATGATCAAAATATACATGAAGAGTTATCAGTTGCTGCATATATGGTTTGGAAATTAATTCCCTTATGGACCCATGGCCATTCACATGCAAAATTACTACTCCAACGTCACAATTGACTTTTGAAAGAAAAGGAGTAGTTCATCAACGTGGCACCAATAGTAGTCTGCCACCTAGGCACCTCAAATGTTTGAATTCATGCGAGTAATAAAGACAGCCGTTTATTCAGATGGGTCCCATAATTCTAAACGGTCAATATTTGCACTACAACGGTCGACTCTTTCTTTCTTCAACTATATAAAGAGAGTGCATGCGGATTGAAAAAAAAAACCAATTTTTACCTATCATTTAATGTTTGTTGCAACTTTTAATATTTCTATTATCTCTTTTGTTTTGTACGAGATTCGAACTCTACTTCTTTAGAATATATAATCTAGTTTTTTTTCTTTTCGTTATCGTATAAAATCGAAACAGAATCAAATAAAAAGTGTATTTTCTATTTCTTAAAAGTATAAATTTACAAACAAAAAATGGTTACTTAAAGCCTTAATAAAAATATTTTTTTTTTGTTTTTAATATTGAATGAATGCTAATTTAGTTTTAAAATTGCTTTCGTAATCACTTTTAGTCATAAAGATTCGAACTTTATTAGTTTTTAGCATAAAATTAGTGTTTAAATTAGTTTCAAAAATCAAGTTTTTAGCTTTTAATCAATAAAGTTGCAATATTTACTTACCAAATCCACCTCAAATTAAATAAAGTTTCAAGCTTTTGGAGATTTGAAGAAGATTAAGGGTTATTAAGGTGATATTAAGGATACTTATTGGGTATTATAGAAGATTTGGGTATATTAATCGCTTGGATGGGTTATTTTAGTTTAGAGTTCTTATCGTCGTTATGCTTAAACCATATCCGGTGCTTTCTCATCCTTATTCTTGTTCTCTTTTTATTATATTTATTGTCGTATTTCGTTTAATTAGGATTGCCATGTTTAGTTTTATTATTATGCTTTTTAGCGATATTAAGATGCTAGAGTAGATTTATTGATATACTTGTTTGGTGATGGGTTGATTTGAGGTGGTGATTAATTAGTGATTTAGAGAGGATGATTATGAGTTAAGTTAGAACTTTTGATTCAAACGATAATCCCAAAATCATTGTTTTGATTCAAATTGAAAAATGGAACCGATGACCAATAAACTTAGACTAGCATGTAAATTAATCCAAGGGTCAAATTTCTATCTCATATTATCAATTATCCAATCGAAATCACCACTTAGTTACCACTAAAAGTCAACCATATCCAAACAAGTATATTTCCTTTCATTTTTATTTGCCGTTATCATTTTAGTTTATCTCGTAGTTTTTTCCATAGTTTTCCCTAGTTATTATTTGTCTTAGGATTACCTTTATATTTTAGTCTTTAATTCCTTAAATCCCAAAAATTTGCGATATCTAAGCATCCAACAAGACCTATAACGTGAATCTCAATTAACCATTCCTTTAGAACGACACTCGGGAGATCAATGCTTACCGCGATACTTAGGTATTTAGGTTCGTATTCGTATCTTTCCATCCCTGTTTACAAATTATTTTTGGTGGGCCCCACAACGACCCTATCATTGACCTAGTCGGGTTCGGGTCAAGGCTAAAAAACATACCCGAACCCGACCTTGTTTAGAACTCGGGTCAGGTTAATTCGGGTTAGGGTCGGGTCAGCTCGGGTTCGGTATAGGTTGTTTAAAAATTATACAATTTTGGTGTTTACATACAAATTAGAAAGAAATAAAATGAAACTCGGGTTAACCCCCACCCAAATAAGAGACATAAATTATACCCGAACCCGACCTTGTTTAGAACTCATGTCAATTTAGGTTGACTAGTTGACCCGAATATAATTTTGGACCCGACTAACCTGACCCGAAAATCCATATTCGGTTTCGGGTCGGTGTCAGCTTTTATGACACCCTTACTCACTATTCTTATAGAGAATAATAAATTCCCTGAGTCTTGCTTATATTACACTACAACAATTAGGGATTATGCCTAGGAGGGCTGTAAAACTTGTGCATTGCAACCTAACGCATCAACTATAAAACCTATGTTATGTAGCCAATAAGGTTTGAGAACCCCTTCAAAAGTCAATAAATAAGTTAAAATTCAAATGTTGTGTGGCTGCTAATTAAATTTATAATGTCTGCTCACCTACAAAAATAAGATCGTTTCTACTCATAGTCCCTAATTAAGTTGGAAACAAATTGACTAGCTTGAAAGTTTTTGCATTATTTGTGAAAATTTCCATCTATTATTATTATGCTTATCACAAGATCATATACTTTAATCTGGAGTCACCTTGCAATACCCTTTAATTTTTTTTTTCAATACCATCAGATGCAGATAATTTACATATACGTCAGTTGCAAACACAGTCTAGTTGTATCACATTTAGTATTGAACAACACAATTTCGATTTTCATTGTAGATCTGATCCACAACAACATTCAACCAACCAACCATGATTTCGATTTTCATTGATGATGTTCTTGAATTAAAATTGAAAAATAAATGAAAATTCAAGTATATATTAGAGGTTGAAGATGAATGAGTGTAAATTGACAAAAATGCCTCACGTAGTCACGTGCAAGTCACATAGGGTGATTTGATAGGCTTGTTTGATAAGCGTTAGTGAAAAGGACATAGATTGTAACAATATTTTAGAAACAATGACATTTTTGTAATTAAAGTTTAGGAGTGACGGGGAGTGCAAAAATGAGAAAGCACATGGAGAAAATTTGTAATTTACATTTTGAACCCAAACATGTTGTTTCCAAAAATATTAAATAATAAACATGTGGTATGAAACAAAAAATGACAATGAGGTAAATAGTTCTAAGGACCAAAATGTGTTATTTGAAAATGTAGAAAATTCACCATTCTCATGGCTATGAGGACAAATCGGATATTGACTTTCTGCAATGATAAACATATGCCATTTTGAAACAAGGGAAACTTTTCTTCAAATCTTGTAATGAAGAGTTTATCAAATTGCAGAGTAAATACATGAATTTTGAATTTAATCTAATACGATGAAACCAGGTTCTAAATCAATCACTAGGTAGAAGAACAATTAACGACGAAGCTCCATAAAATCTTCATTGCCGTCTCAATGGCCGATCAAGAGCCGTAACGTTCTTCCTTTCAACTTTTCGTATTTGATTTTTTCTTTGTTTAACCTATAATATTGTATAATGTAACAACTAATGTAGCTTGAACGACTTTGTAATGCGAGTGTGTGGATTTATTTCAATAAGTAATATGATTTTGTGTTTGAAATCTTAATTGCTTGTTGAAAACCTTTATTGAATATATCATTATAATCGAAGTTTGGCGTAAAAATCATTCATTTGCATGCACAATTAAAATCAAATGTATCATTATAACCAACACATTAGAAGTATAAACTATTCACTTACAAGTAATTTTGCCACATAAATTACAAGATTACAAGTGTTTTAATTTTATTCTATTGGTTATTGAAGAGTCATTTTCTTCTTCTTTCTATTATTTGGGTTGTCGTACTTGTTATGATAGTGTATGTTTCACCTTAATGGCGTCTTTTCTATAAACAAAGAATTTGATTTCATTCTTTAAAAGCTACTTTTCATTTGTTTTTTTATTGAACTTTATCTTATATTTGTATTATAATTTTAACAATATAGTGTGACGTTGTTTGGTTGTGTAGGTATAGTCTGTTTTGCCTCTACACTAAACTTGACTTGAATCTCAAATTGTAAAATAAGCTAGATTTTTTTTTCTTTTTTTCTTTTTTTGAAGCGATGTCCTATGTGTTGACATGTTTTTGTTTGATAAGTTGTAAGTTACTTGGTTTTTGGTCTCTTTTACATGCCAATTTAGGCTTTTCATCTTGGCAACTCGTTCTCACACACAAATGTGAGAACATCCATTTACATATATATTTTCTTTAGGATACTAAGTACTTACTAGTATGAAAATTTCTTCTATAGTAAAAAATATCGTCACCTATATGATGTCGTAAAAAGAATCTTAGAAGGTAAATCAGTTGAGGCACAATGTAAGGGAGAGGGTCGTTCATTGTGGACTTCTGCTTCGGCACAAGGTACTTTTACTTCCAAGAAGTATTCTCATATGCAATGTTTTATTTAAATACATCATTTAGAAGACACCATATTTATAAGAAAATTTTTTAGCCAGATTTAAGATTCCTTGACATGGAAAAAGATAGAGATTATGCAACATCCCCTAGAGATGTTCTAGAGGCATGTGTGCAAAATTCATCTAATGCAGAAACATCAAGAAATGAAAATGTTTCACAACCACAATCTCGTTGGGTGAAATTTTTCAAACTATGGAAGAAAAGCTTTGCTAAGAGGGTATCTTCATTGCCGCCCCTAACACCAAATTCATCTAGTAAAAAAGCACCGAGTTATAAACATAACTCTGATGTAAATTTATGTCATCTTAAGTCTTCATGGATCGTTTTCACCCTTGCAGAGCTGAAAGTTGCGACTAACAATTTTAGTGAAGGTTTGAGATCATCTTAAAGATTTGAGAATTTGATATACATGTCATTCGTGCACACTAAACTTCTTCATTTAGCTTAGTTGGTCAGCCTATATTTTGTATTTTAAATATGTTCACAAATGAATGAGAAAGTAATTATAATTTGCTCTTTTTTTTTCTTCTTTTAGGAAATATGATTGGAACGGGTGGTTTTGCTAATGTTTACAAGGGATGCTTACATGACGGTAGGTTGCTAGCAGTCAAACGACTCAACAAAGGGACAATTGAGGAGCAAATAGTAGGATTTTTATCTGAGATTGGAACCATAGCACATGTTAACCATCCTAATACTGCTACATTGATTGGGTATGGAATTGAGGGTGGAACTCATCTTGTTATGGAGTTATCTTCCCATGGAAATTTGGGATCTATGTTGCGTGGTATGTTCAAACATGCTCAAAACGATTCGTTGCACTCTTTCGTGTCTTATTTCATGTAACTGACATTATTTATTTCATAGGTGGAAAGGAGAAACTTGATTGGAGTGCAAGGTATAAGATTATACTTGGAACGGCCAATGGCTTATCATATCTTCATGAGAAATGTCAGAGGAGAATCATTCATAGGGATATCAAGGCCGATAACATTCTTCTTATGGAGAATTTAGAACCACAGGTACACTTCTATGGGAAGGTCCTCCAAATGTATATAAGATAAGATTTTAATGGAAATTTGGAACAAATATGTGTGTATTGGGTCAACTTGTTCTTTTTCAACTAAAGGATGTTTAATTGGTCAAACATAAAAGATTACTGAAACGAGGAACATTTTAGACGGGTTCAAAATCATATTTATCCCAAAACTTCAATTTCTATTGTCATTATGTCTTTTCAACTATTATTATTAGAACATTGCCATGTTTTGAAAAAGAATTGAAATTAAGAAACAAAATAGGTCCGGGTCAACCCGACCCTGCTTAGCTATTTTAAACCAAAAAAAACTACTTGTTTGAACACGATCTTGTTTTAACTTGTTACCCAACGTGCTCTTTATGACACCTCTATATACATTCAACTACTCCAAGGTATAGAACACGTCTCTTATAGGCAATCAATGAATGTGTAGTGTTGTGGTTTAATGTGTAATAAAAAATTTTAGTTCAAAGCACAAGTGATAGGTTACATAAGTTATGGGGATTCTATTGCCCCTTTAGAGTTTTGTTTTAATACAATTGGTTTATAATGAATCATTAGAAGAATCAAAACATTTGGCGGCGAGTATTTGACCATGTTCTATTTTGTGAGCCAAATTTTATCGTCACTAAAACACATTGACCGTCGTCGCCAAAACCTTTAGCGACGAAATTTGTTAATGCTAAAATCTCTGAATCTTGCAATGAATCTTTAAAATAGGGAGTAAAAATAGATATTACTGATGCTGTTTCATGTTCAATACATGTGTGTTAATATGAAAATTTATAACAATACAAATCATTACATAAATCTATTTAATGATATTTCGAATGCTCTTACCTCTATTTACATTGTTTAATATTTAGTTGATGTCAAATTTAGCGACTAATTAATAGGCAATATAAATTTCAGATATGTGATTTTGGCCTTGCAACATGGCTACCTAAAGACTGGACTCACCATCATGTATCAAAAGTTGAAGGCACATTTGGGTATGTAAAAATCTAGCATTTATGAAACTAACTATATGTATTAATGGCTGTCTATTTCTGTTTAGCTTAAGTTAAAAAAATAAATCTTTTTGAAATGATGTAATTATGTTTTAATTTTTACTCTTCTTCTCAACACAGCTATTTTGCTCCAGAATACTTGATGCACGGCATAGTAGATGAGAAGATTGATGTCTTTTCATATGGTGTGCTAGTTTTGGAACTCATAACTGGACGTCAAGCTTTAGATGAAACACAAAAAAGTCTTGTAATTTGGGTAAGTTATGTTGTATACATTTGCATGATGATAATATTAGATATCAAATTGTGTAATTCAATGTATTTTAAAACTTATTTTGAAGGCAAGACCTTTGTTGGAAAGGAATGCAATAGGGGAACTAGTTGATCCTTCTCTCGGCAAAGATTACGACCAAGAGGAAATGGAACGTGTAATTTTGGCAGCTTCACTATGCATTGAACTCATTCCACTCCTTCGTCCTTCAATGAGCCAGGTAAGCAATGCTCTTTTATTTTACTCATTTTGTTAGTCTAATAGTTTCATAAACACATAAATATTCAAATCCCATTTGCATTAGAATGAGAAGTAAAACCACTGGCATTTTATACTTCATTCGTGCACGAAATCTTTCTAACATGAATTACATAGCTACATATTTGCATACAATTCTAAGTAACTAGAGTCCTAAAAACAATGTGTTCTCATTGTCCATATGCTGACATATGCCTTTGCTTGATGAAAATTGCAATTGTTTTCGCTTATAACTTACCGTTACACATGTTTGTGGTTATAATTTTTGATTCATGCTATTTTATTATTTTTCGATTTTACATATAGGAATTTAAAATATTTATGAACTTATACTAATATCTATATATATATATATATACCGAAACATTGTAAATCCATAATAATTTTTTAATTGCATGTCAACTTCATCAGTGAACATAACTGAAAACAAGCTTGTAATTAAATATAGGTTGTGATGCTATTGAGAAACAATTATGATCCTAAGGGTTCCAACCCACAACAAAAAAAACGAGTATTTCAAAGAACCTACTCGGAAGAGCTCATGGATGTTCAATAGTACGATTAACACAATACGTCTCGAATATGAAGACAAGAACTTTAGGAGCTAGGTTCACGAGAGAGCTGATTTGGTTGTACATATCGTTGCATGTTAATCGTTTATCTTAAGTTCGGTATATCAAGTGTAGATCATCAAGAATATGTATGAATCAAGGAACTTGCCACGTTGGATGATCCTTGAAATATATTTAGACTCAAAAAGCGAGGCATTGTTTAAAATTATGGCGAATTTATAGTGACATAAATATATTTGCCACGTTGGATGATCCTTTTAGCTAGTTTATTTTGATTAATGCTAATAGCAGCCCTTAGGTCTGTCATTACAACAGCCCTTAGGTCTGTCGTTAACCACTAGTTTTCAAAAAATAATGGTATCATTAAGACATAAATAATAAAATCTCCGTCTTTCTTTGGGTTGAATAACCGATGAAAATAGTGAATAATGATTGTGTTTGAGAAAATAAAGCCCAATTGATTAAGCTCAATCATGTTTACGCTTAATAGATCATTTATATATTTACGATAGATACATAAAACTGAAGTCTCGTATTATTGTGTATGACTCCTTGGTCTCATATATTAATGACAATATTTTAATTATATTATTCATACACATAAAGTAAAAAAAAAAAGACCTTACGATATTAGAACTCATGCCTTACCGAGCCTATAAAACATGGCTTCTTCTCCAAAATGATATGGTGGTGGCGCAAATGATAAATTCTAAGTGAGAATTGCATAGATTCTGATGAAGTATTTGACTTAACCGAAGAACAGAAGACATTCTGTAAGGCGTTTGATATTAATCTTTGTGGTCAAATTAGATGATAGTTTATATTTTCTGTAATAAGTTGAGTCAGATGTAATCTAGTGGTCTAGTTGTTTCCTTATATCCTAGAAGTAGAAGTGTCCTGTTATGTTAGCTTTACCACTTATGCAACGAGCTGAGCTATAATATTCACTCACATCCTATGTATTTAAACATTTTTTTGGAGTAATCTATTTACCAAGTGTAACAACATTTAACCCAAAAAAAATAAAAAATAATAATAATATAAAAAAAGTAACATCTATGCCAAAGCTTCGTGCGTGTACGGATCTAAAACTAGTTATATAATAAGAAAATGTATAAATTGAGAAAACTAATTCCTCTATTAACCAATTGGAGAACTTACTTTTAAAATCGAGCATTATGATTGGTAAATAAAAGTCAAAGTTGACTTCAATTTGGTCAAACTCATATGAATTTCATCCAACAAAATAAACATTTATTAAAACAGTGTGTTGATTTTGTGAAAAAAGAATATGAAGGTAAAAAAAGAATATGAAAGGAGTAATTAATAAAACTTTAGTTTTAATTTTTAAGTAAATTATATGAGTTAAGTAAACTTATCAGTTACCATGTTTTATAATACCTTTATAAATTCAAAAAATATCCCCTAGACCTTATATTGTTTTTCCTAGAAACACTTTATATGCTGTTGTTATTAATAAATATTATCGTAATTATACAGTAAATTAATGTATATATGCATGGACTTATAAATATCAAAATGAAAGAACTAGTTACCATTACATGTTAACGAATATACGAGATTGTACATATACAAACGACCCGTGTTATTCATCTTTGTGAGGATATTTGGAAGAAGAAAAAAATTTACTACCGCGTTTAATAGTGACGCATGTTATTCCTCTTTATAAGTTTAACCCGTGCGTACAAGTGTTTAAAAATTAGAAATGGCTAAAATTGTCTTTAACATGAATAAAAATGTAAAAATGAAGACACGGCCCCACAGGTGTTGTGAGATGAAAATAAATACACGAGATTGAACATATAGTAACGATACATGTAATTACTCTTTAAAGTTTAAATAAGGATATCTGAAAAAGCATTTTTATTTGAAGGGTCATTACGTGCTATTATACACGTACAATGTTTATAACATGATATGAATAGTAGGATTTAAACAACATCAAGCTCAACGCTATTTCAGTTAACATAAAGTCAAATCATTGGTCCAACAAAAATATATACAGAATATTAATGGATATTAGTACGTAATAAAGAATTGATGTAAAAAACCGCTTGTGCACAAGTATTATAACTATATAAATATAAACGATTCAAAATCTAGTCAGATGATATAGGGAAATGATCTAGTGAGACGAATTATTAAAATGAGAAGAGTAAGAAAGAATTTTAGGCACATGTTTCAAAAAAGAAATGATGAATAATAAGAAGATGCATATGTTATTGTGATCGTGTTTTCTTCTCATATTAGTTACTAGTTATAATGCCCGCGCACGCACGTTTTTTTTTTTTTTTTTTTTTTTTTTTTTTTTTTTTTTGAACCATATATTTTTATTTATTAAACAACAAATAATTTAATCTTTGTTTTGTTTAATTTAAGATGTTTAATTACAATTTTTTATTATTAAAGATAATTATTTAAAAATTTTAATCTTATTATTAATTGCATCTTATCTATATTTTTTGTATTTATCTTCTACTTGTGTTATGGATAAATATAAAATATTACCTAATAAGAAAATAATTTTTTTTTAAAATAAAATTATTACTAAATAAGGTATGAATGCATTTTTTTAAAATGGAAAATTCCCAATAGTGATTTTATTGTATTATATAAAAGATATGGGTTAAGTTCACGGATTGGCCGTGAACTTTCCCAAATTTTCAGTTGTAGGTAATAAACTTTGGAAAATACCATTATTACCATCCAAACTTTTAAAATGTTCACATATGGGTAATATACTTTTATCTCGGTCTATCATATAGGTAATATACTTTTACAAAATTTTCAAATATGAGTAATATTTTCCGGTACAAAAAAGTTTGGATAGTGATAATAGTATTTTCTAAAGTTCATTACCTACAATTAAAATTTTGAGAAAGTTTACGGCCAACTGTGGACTTAACCCTAATTATATTTCTTAATTGATCATAACCTATTAGATATATAAAAGCCATTAAATACCAACGTAGTAACGTACTTTTCAAAATTTTCATATCTTACCACAAGATAGTATATAAAAGCTTATTATTACCATCCAAACTTTTATCTCGGTCCTCATATAGGTAATATAGTTTTAACTCGGTTCTTATATGAGTAATACAATATACTTTTATCTCGGTGCCAAATATAGGTAACTTTTTTCGGTACAAAAAAGTTTGAAAAAAGTTTGGATGGTAATAATGAGCATTTATATACTATAGTAATATGTGAAAATTTTGGAAATTACATTGGTATTTAATGGCTCTAAGTCCTCTAACCCTTATATTAATCTTTAATAATTTGATATGAGATCCCTATAGAATAAGGAAAGTCAAATGTGAAAATGAGAAGAAAGAAAAAGTTGAAGGAGCGGAAAATAAAAAAAAAAAGTAAGGCTTACGGCGCAATTAATCAATCAATCAACACAAAAGAAGCAAACAAAAGAAAACAAACACACAAACACAAGAGAAGAGAAGGAAGATATAGATGACAAGCAAACCGTGAAAGGTCAAACCCCCCTCCCTTTGATTCAAATAAACAAAAAAACATCTCCGACCGACCAAGGACGGGTGGTGATTTATAATCACAACTAGTTGGACTTTGTTATTATTATGAGGAAAAACGCTGATAATAATAATAATAATAAAGGAATTGAAAACAACAATGGCTCTTTGATACCTAGATTTATTTCTTCTTATATTAAGTCTGTATCTGGATCGTTTTCCGCTTCTGATTCATCCGATAAAGATCAGGTTCTTTTATATCCATTCACTCCAAACTAATTTTGTTTGTTTATTTATTGTGGTTTATATGATACTAGAAAGGTGCCCGCGCGATGCGGGGGCGGATTATTGGGGTGAAGAGGAGGGAGGTGGGGTGGTGGAAAATGGTTGTTAGGGTGGTTGTTGAGGTGGTTATAAATTGTTGGGGGGGGGGGTGGTTGTTGAGGTGGTTATAAATTGTTGGGTGGTTGTTGAAGTGGTTTTAAATTGTTGGGGGTGATTGTTAGGGGTGGTTGTTTCCATAATTAGTAAGTAAAAGTCTGAATTTTAAGCCTTTCTAATTATAGAATAGTCCCAAATACATTATATAGTAGTATAGATTATTATTATAGTATGCAACAGTTGGTATCATCACATCAATGGAACTGCGCCTTTGTTTGAGCGCTGTGTGGATTTTTTCGATGCAGTGTTAATTTTTGAAAAAAAAAAAAAAAAAAAACATATCATATTTTTTTTTTCCTAAATGCATCTTAAACGCACCCGGTCAATCCAAATGTGTTTCATAGGTTTAACGTTAAGTAAATAGTGTCTCAGACCTGCAAATCCAAATCTATATTTATGAGTCATAATGCAGACTCAGAATTTTTGAGAAGGCCCAAACCTTAGTCGTGGATGAGACTTATCTAAGGATAAAGCGCATTTCGTCTCTCTGTGGATGAGACTTATCTAAGGATAAACCTTAGTGTTATGTTTTGTGGCTAGCCCGTCCATCCTATAAAACGCACCCGGTCATATTTAGTCATGGTTCCGTCCCTCTGTGTGATTGTTGCGGGGAGTCGCTTTGATATGAAATTTGTGATTGTTTTGGAGTCGTGTTGAAATATAAACAAGTATAAAGACACATATGATGTCAATATTGATGAAAAATAGAAATGGAACCAAGATGGAGATTGTTTATTTTTCACAAGTTCAAATATTGTGAGTTAGTGTGTACTTCGTTGTGTGCCCCATTTTGGAAATTGCCACACATTTTGCAAGTGTATAAAATGAGTTCATTTGGAGGGATTATTGAAACATTCTGTTAGCAGCCGACTTGCATAAACCGTAGGGCTCTATAGGATAGGTTACATGTCCATGGTCCTGTTTTTGTAAAAAGAAATCATCGCTATTAGATATTCCGGATTTGACTGCGTACAAGTCTTCACACTTTAATACCTGTAGTGTTGTAATTCGTATACTTGGGGGACGTGAGTAATCTCTTTGTTATGTTCAGTTCACTTTGGGTATGTAAGTTCCGGTGAGTGTTACCAAAGGGCTTGTGTCCCAATGGTACCCTATATTGTGTGAGAAGCTCCCCAACCAAATGGTTGTGGATTCAACTCCTGCTTAGGACATGTGAGATAGATTTGTGGTTTAAATATTGTGAGATAGTTAAAATTGTCGTTCTAAAAAAAAAAAAAAAAAAAAAAAAAAAAAAAAAAAGTTCCGGTGAGTGTTGGTTTGGTTTTAATTAGTTGTAACTATGCACTTTACTTGTATAAGTTTATGTAAATATACCAAGGGTTATCACCAAAATAATAAAAAGTTTGCATTATTAGTTTAAAGAATGGCCTCTTGGACTCTCTATCTTGAAAGCCATTAGTTAACAACTGAACCAAATAACTCTAGTTACAAGATGATGCAATCAGTTTTAAAGAAGGCCATACAAGTTTTTGTGCCCCAATCAAATAATAGAAGCTAAGTAAGTGAGTTATACTGGTTGTTAGGCCATCATCTGGAACAACATGGTGCGTTTCTACACCTATAGTAACTGGATTGGGTATAAACTATACAAATAGTAGTAAATTCTGTTGATTAAGGGATATTAGGAATCTAACCGAATGCTGTTATCATCGTTGAGCAACGTAGTTTCTGGGTACTCAACTGATCCTGTTAAAAGCATTTTTTTTTTTTTTTTTTTTTTTGGGTAAAAGCAGCTTTTTGAATTTCTAATCAACTTTTGAGTAATTTATAGCTTGAACACATACCGTCATGAGGTATATGACATGTTTAGAATAAGCTGGAGTTGCTTATAAGGAAACTACACACAACTTGGAGTTATGGTAACAGCGCTTCACTGTAATTGAAGAACGTGTATATTAAGGAACAAACTATATACATATCTACACACTTTAATAATACTCTTCACTCTCTACTGTTGACTTTCATAGTTAGACTTCGGCGATTCGCTATCCATTTAGTTTACGCTAATTAAAACCCAATGAGTTAGAATCTGGAAGTCAAATTTTCAGCGAATATGCTTATGGAGTTTTTCTTAGTGGATATTGCATTGAGTAATGAACACTAAAGGGGTTCCAGTATTTCAAGTGAAAAAGGAATTTGTTTACAAAATTATCATAAAGATAATTAATATGTTTCTCCTGCTTATTCCCTATTTAAATCTCTGGATGGTTGTGATTTGGTCACATGCTTGCCATGCTCACACCATGTCCCCCATCTGCTGCCATGTGGTTGTGATTGTAAGTTTGCTTTAAGCTACATTGGTCCAACTTTCTGTCGCCATTAAACTTATTTTTTAGCTTTATAGCCACAAAATTTTTATTATTTGCCATCTTTATTTATGGGAGACGTTTATAATGCATACCTGCTCAACATCATGCTTTTATCTTGATATCATTGTCCCAGAAAGTTTCAAGTTAGGAACCTTTCTCTTGCACTATGACAAAAAAAAAATAAAAAAATAAATAAATAAATAAAGGTTCGAAAAACCCTGAAACCATTGAATTTTAAGTTTGTGAAATAGTATGCTTGAATATATAGTTTGATGCTTCAGTCAATCTGTTTGTGTTTTATTTTGTTCTTTCTTGCTAAGTCATGTTCATGTATTGCTTCATTTGGTTGCTGCTAGATGCTCTTATTGCATGTGTTTGAATTTATAAAGACTAAATCCATATTACGCCAATCTTCTGAGTATTTGATATTTGTTTTCTTGAACAGGTCCTGTGGTCTTGCTTTGATAGACTAGAGCTTAGTCCGTCAATCGTCAAGAATGTCCTCCTACTTGGTTACTCCAATGGATTTCAAGTCCTTGATGTGGATGACGGTTCTAATTTTAGTGAACTGGTCTCAACTCGTGACGATCCAGTCACATTTCTACAAATACAGCCTACACCTGAAGAGACCGAGGGTCATGAAGGATTCAAATTATCACACCCCTTGCTATTGGTTGTGGCTAGTGAAGAGACGAGGCTTTCAGGTCCATCTTCACACAGCGAGAGAGATGAATCTCCGATGGAAAATTCCATGTACTCTCCTAGAGCTGTTCGCTTTTACTCTTTAAGGTCACACAGTTATGTTCACGTCCTGAGATTTCGGTCAACTGTGTATATGGTCAGATGCAGTCCACGGATAGTGGCCGTGGGTCTTGGCTCACAAGTATGCATCTCTTTACACCGACTTCACTATTAGCTTTGTTTTCTTGTTCATTTACGAAGTTTCTCTGTCTTTCTAAGACACTTATCCAGTTCCTATCCATTTTGAGAATGGAGCTGTGCTGAGTATAGTTGTCAAGATTAAGTTTTTGTTTACTTTGAGTTGGATTGATTTAATAAAGTAGAGGTGGCAAAATGGGCCGCACATGCGGGTTGGGTACTGGGTCAAAACATGATTTAATTGTGCAGATCGAAAGAGGTCAGGTCACGTCAGGTTGACCGAAATACTTGTTATCTAAATTTTAGATATAAGTGAGTCAGATATAATCACGAGTTATATAATCTTGATAACAAACTAAGAATAACATTTTGCTCAAAAAGTTTTGTTTCAAGATATAAAATAGTAAATCAAAATTTATTCACTGAAGTTGTGTCATGTCAATACTAATTATTTTTTAATGAAATGATTTAGAAGGTTTGTTTGCATTAAAAATACACTTCGGGCGACTTCTAACTGTCTGACACATTTTCTATCAAAGTTTAAGCATTCCATAAGTGGGGCCTTGGGTTCAAGCCCGCGTTTCACCCATTTTGCTCTGGGGACATTGCCATTTACCTACCTTATGTTGGCCACGGCCTGTGGCACTGATTGGTGGGGTGCCCATGGATGGCGTTTATCCTTTTCCTTTTAACCTGTTTTTTTACCCGTTAAAGATGAAACATAAGCCGAGCTGATCCATTCCTAAATAAATGGGTGAAATTGCGATCTTTACAATAGAGTGATCTCTAGAATAGTCATGGATCATATTAAAAAAATCTATATCTTAAATATGAAATGGAATGTAACTGGTGACGACTTTTATTAGTTTGTACTGAGATTAAGTGGCAGTGAATCCCTAACTTGCACATGTCATAATTGACTTTCATGTTTTGTATTATTTTTTTGTGACAGATATATTGCTTTGACGCACTTACTCTCGAAAACAAGTTTAGTGTGCTCACTTATCCAATATCTCAGCTGGGAGGACAAGGACTGTCTGGGGTTAATATTGGCTATGGGCCAATGGCTGTGGGGCCCAGGTGGTTGGCTTATGCTTCCAACAATCCATTATTGTCAAACACAGGACGCTTAAGTCCCCAAAATCTGACCCCTTCTCCAGGTGTAAGTCCTTCAACTTCACCCAGCAGTGGAACCTTGATGGCTCGGTATGCCATGGAATCCAGCAAACAGTTGGCAAGTGGGCTTATCAATCTGGGAGACATGAGCTATAGAACTTTGTCAAAGTATTGTCATGAGCTTCTTCCTGATGGTTCTGGTTCTCCCACTTCATTGAACTCAAGTAGGAAATCTGGTAGAACTGTGGCTCATTCAACTGAAAATGCTAATGCTGGAATGGTAAGACTTCTGTATATTGTCACTTCTGTAACCACTAAAATAGTGCTTTACTGGGAAAAAGAATCACTCCTTGCCAACTCAAGTATTTGAAAGGCAAATGAAAGATTGATTACAATCATGCACGTTAGGATGTTAACAATATGTATGTCTTCTTTGAAGCAGAGCATCTAACAACTTATGTCATAGATCCTAGCAATGAGTTTATCTTGTGTTTCCTTCTGTTTTAATTTTCTTTGCTCCTTGTTAAGGTTTCTGTGCTGTTAGTTACAAGTCTTTGGCTTTTTGGTCTAGAAAACAAAATTTGGTGCATATAAGACATTTCTATCAAGTTTATGTTGGTTGAATATCAAAATGGACGCTAATAAGAGTTGTCAATTCACTCAATTGCTGTTAACAGTGTCTCCTGATCAGCCTATGTTAGAAAAACACCTATGTATAAAGAAAATGTGCAATATAGGATACTTTTGACCTGTTTGGTCTTTATCCTTTTGAGTTCTTTTTTTCTATTGCCCATAATCCAAGACCCATATAACTAGATGGGTCAAAATTGCCCCCTTTACCAATGGACCTAGAATACTCAACGCCTTAAAGCTGTGACTCAAATTATAAAGACCCTCAGAAAGCCAAGCTATTTTTGACTTGCACATGAGTCATGTGAGTTTCTGAGCTGAATTGGGGCGGCACCAATTCAGATGTGTTCAATTCAGGATACCAAATAAATTTAACTGATGCACCACGCCTAGGTGCACCAGTTCAGATAGGACACTCCAAGGGAAGTTCTGTACTTCTGAGCTCTATATAATTGTCTCCAGATGCCAATTTCTTATGGCATTCCATGTAGATGACATTATTTTGCTTTCTTATAAGAGGATCTGATGTTTCACATAATGGCAGAACTATTTATGCAATACAAGTCTTTATATGATTCATATCTGTGCAGGTTGTGATTAAAGATTTTGTATCCAGAGCCATTATTTCACAATTTAGGGCACATACAAGTCCCATCTCTGCATTATGTTTTGATCCAAGTGGGACTCTTTTGGTAACTGCATCAGTACATGGGAACAATATTAATATTTTCAGGATTCTTCCCAACTCCTCACAAAACGAATCGGGCAGCCAAAGTTTTAATTGGAATTCTGCTCATGTGCACCTTTACAAGCTCCATCGTGGCATGACTTCAGCTGTAAGCTTCCCTTATCCCTTTTCTCATTTCTGTTTGTCGTATCCTATAGTTTTTTTATTTTATTTTGTTGTTTCTTTAACAGGTTATACAAGACATTTGTTTTAGTCAATATAGTCAGTGGATATCTGTAGTTTCATCAAGGGGCACATGTCATATCTTTCTATTATCTCCTTTTGGTGGTGAGACTGGTATTCAGTTGCAAAGCTCTAAAATCAACGGCCGAGCACTTTCGGCTTTCGTATCAGTACCTTGGTGGTCTACTTCATCTTTCACAAAAGATCAATCACTCTCACCACCACCACCAGCAGCCATCACTCTGTCTGTAGTTAGCAGAATAAAAAATGTTAATTTTGGGTGGATTAACTCGGTAAACAGTGCTGCAGCTGGAAAGGCATCCGTCCCACCTGGTGTCATTGCTGCCACCTTCCACAGCTCTGTGAAACCCGTTGTCTCAAATGGGGATACCTTAGAGCATCTGCTTGTATATACTCCTTCTGGCTATGTGATTCAGTACGAGTTGTTGCCTTCTATAGGAAGAGAGCAAGTCGAATCTTCTTTGAGGGTTGGGAGCACTTCACAGGTGCAGGTCCAAGATGAAGACTTGCGGGTCAAAGTCGAACCTGTTCAATGGTGGGATGTTTGCAGACGAACAGATTGGCCAGAAAAAGAGGAGTTCATTGGCGGGGTTGCATCTAGCAGACACAGTTCTATAGAAAATTTTGTGACCAACTCTGATGATGAAGATAACAAACGCCAAGAACGATCTCGTTGGTATCTTTCACATGCTGAAGTGCAAATGAGGTCTGGCAGAGTCCCAGTTTGGCAGAAGTCCAAGGTGATTACAATTTACGAATCTGTGATGTTCATTGTTGGTATCTTGAAAAAATGCTTATAATTTTACTCTCTTATGTAGATTCATTTCTATGTGATGGCCCCACAACTATATGAAGAGCTAAATGAAGGTGGGGAGGTTGATGTTGAAACAATTCCTGTTCATGAAGTTGAAGTGAGGCAGAAAGATTTGCTGCCTGTCATTGACAGCTATCGTGCAGTTCATCCTGGCTGGACTGATGGCCGGTAGTCCCACAATTTCTTTTTTATTTATTATATTCAGTTGAAACTTCAAACTTTTCAAAAAATATCTCTGGTTATGTTTTCAATGGTACATATTGGTAGCCGTAGAAGCTTATATATAGATATACATTGTTGGACCTTTCGATCACTTGGACATCCGTTTTTAGCAAGAATATGTTTTTTTTTTTGCATTAGAAGGGTTGCCGTGTCACTCATATTTATTCGTATTAGTAGCTCTTTGTGTTTTAATTTTGGATACTACCTATCTATACGGTTTTATTGACATTTAGTTGCTTTTTGGCTGGGACTTATGATACACTGTTTCTTTGAAGAGTCTTTGCTGCTGGTAGATATTCTGCTTCGTCTTCCAATGTCGGTAGCAGCGACGAAAAGTTTCCTCAAGGTTCCCCGGTCTCTCGTGGTAAGGCAATTTTATGTTTAGTACTTTTGGTTATGTCAGTTACATATAGGGTTGGCATTTGGGGGGTGGGTTGGCTAACGAGCCCAATTGGGCTGGTTCAGATTTGGTTTATCCACACACACATTATCGTCCATCTTTTGCAAATAATAAATTAGTTAACATTACAAATGATTAATTTTTATTACAGTGATAATCTGAATTCTTGTATAAAAGGATTTTGGAAGTTGCATGCATTGAAAGTAGACTTTGAGCAACTTTGAACTCATATAGCATGTTTTCCCTCTTAGCTAGTTTGATTTATTTGTTACGTTTGAACAGTGTTACACCATATTTGGTGTTATGGGGTGGGGTGAATAGTGTTGCACCAAAGTTCTCCACCATTTTAATGTATTGGGTTTGCATCAAATTTTATGCCATGTTGGTGCATCCCTTGGAGATGGTGCAAGTAAATGGGTTGAATTTGCCATGTTTATATTATTGTATACTTGTATTGGATGTAGTTCTCATCTAACATGCTTTTTATATCAGGGTCATCAGTTGCACCTGCAGACATGCAAAACTTGGAACAGATGGAACCACATATATCTTATCCAATTCTTGCTTCAACTGTAAATAATAATGATAGCATGAATAGGCTAAGTTCTTTCACCAGAGTTGACGATATGCTATCTTTCGGTCCTGATGAAATCATGAATTCTCCTTCTCCCATTCACGGCTCGATTGCTCCTGGAGTGACCTTTGGTAGAGGGGTTCATTCTTCAGAAAGCCTTGTGACCAGTGACACTTCAAACGCAGGTTCTAACCGTTCTGACTTGAGTATGAATAATGTGGATGAAGTTCCAATGCATGAAGATATGCTGGAGTTTGGACATGATTTCAATGAAGACTACTGCAAACCGTCGACTGAGGACGAAAGTTGTACAGCTAGAAAAATGACTGATGGTAATGACAACAATAGCGGCCATCAGAGGAATAAATCCGAGGAAGATGGTGACAGTGATGATATGCTTGGAGGGGTGTTTGCATTCTCTGAAGAATGTGAGTATTTCTATCCGGTGTTTTACCTTATTGAACCTTGTGTTTTTCAGGCCATCCTAAACGAAAAGAAATTACATCACTATCATCGACCGTTTTGTTTTGAAATGAAACCATTAAAATAGAGCACCTTATATTGAAATAGACTTAAGATGCAAAATTATTTGATGTTTAGAAAGTTTAGCAGAAGGGGAAGCATTAAATATAGGTGGAAATTATTGCCCATTTACTTATGCTGCATCTTGGTGATGTTTAACTCTAGTGTGTTACACAAAAGAATTAGTTAAAAAGACCGGAAATCGATTTAAGAGCCGGAAGTTGCGCGAATAGTATTTTCAAGGCATAAAACCCTCCAAAACGTTTTTTAATAGTATTATAAAGGCATAAATCTTCCAAAACTGTTGTTTAATTATTTATATAAAGTTAAAAAGGATAATTATCTGAAAATGTAACAAACTTGTCACATTTTTGAGTGTTGTGTAACCATTTATTTTTTTGGTGCTATTATAACACCAAAGTTTTGAATTCAGGCCTTTGTGTGAATTTGTGACCATTTCACCCCTACTTTACTTTTACCACCCTATTAACGGCGAAGGGTAAAATGGTCGTTGTGAGACACACAGAAGTCCGAAATTTCTGTGTTATAATAGCAAAAAAAATGATAGCTACCTAGAATTCAAAAAAAATGTCTCTCTTACAATTATCCTAAAGTAAAAATATTGGACAAGTAGTGCAAGTTATGCCCATCATGACCCATGCAAAAATGTTTCCCTTTAGACCGCTTATTTTGCCCACCTCTGCCGGAAGTTTAATATGTTAGACTGACATAATTACTCTCTTTGCATAATGCAAGGGAATGACCACACATCAACCTGTCCCTCCGCTAACCTAACCAAGGAGCCTTGGTGCATAGACATCACCCTTCTTAGAAAGTGTTAACGAGACTCTAGATATACACTTATGTCCTCTACATATTGTTACGGAAGTTACTTTGTTTTCCTGTCAATTTAAGATGAAACTGTAATGATGTAAAATTCACTTGTGTCACGTGATTGCAGGTTGATACTAAATGTCAAATCATGTGTTTGATGGGGAATATGTGGGATATGAAATGTAACTAACTGATTGATTTGAGAGGTGAAGCTGTGTTGTTTCTTGGTGCTTGTGGTTGAGCTCCAGCGACAATTCTTGGTTTTCTCTGTTCTAATTCTTGTGTACATGATGTATAGTAGTACCATTATAAATCATTTGTGTAACATTACTTGTTCTTTTGAAATGAAGAACTCTGGACATTCTTTTATGTGATAAGAGGGTTTCGTTTGGATCAAAATATCAAATGTGCACATTCACCTGGATGTCATGCTGTACACAAGTCCTCAACCCAATAACAAAGACTACAGCTCTGGATTAACTGCAGCCGACAAGGTTGAAATCACGATGTTTTTGTCTAAAAAGTTAAGGCCTAGTTAAGCTCGTCGTTAGGTTAATAGTCCTTATTATCATTTTTAAACAAATAGTAGCATTAATCTGGTTAGTGATGTCTTGATCCTGTATCAGTAAAAGTAAGTCTGGTCTTTTCTATAGTTTCCAAGCGTAGTAGGGCTTGGTACAAACCAAAGCAAACAAATAATTAGGTGTCCGAATAGGTCGTCTACATGAACCAAAAAAAAAAAAAAAAATAGATAACTAATTTGCACACTCTAAACTGTGCTTTAAGGTGTGCGGATCAAAAGTAAGAGTAATCAACACTTTTTGAATATGAAGTAAACTTCCCTCTAATTTTTTTTTTTTTTTTTTTTCACGCTTTCCTTTTAAGTATTTTCATATGTTTTTTAGTTTTTACATGGCTTTCTATAAACATTTGTCAGTCATTTTATCTAATTCTGTGACTTTCTCAGTAGTGAACTTTTATTAGTCATCGTCATGGAACTTAAATGTACAAGCTCAAGCATATCATAATGCATTGAAACTTCGTCTACTATATTCATAGCTAAGTCACAACATCATAACAATCTCACTAGTCAAATGCTTCCTCGATATTGAACCTCTCTACCAACGGTTACTGTACAAGCAAAAGCAATGTCAATAGAAGATGGAGAGTTCATGATTCCATTAAGACCAGAAGATAACACACGATCAACTTTAGTAAAAGAGCTTAGTCTAGAATAGGATAAGATTTCCAAGGTTCCATATGCCCTAAGTTTTGCTTGTCCTCAGGTGCCGTTATGACCCTTGGTGGATACAGCTTGTTTGATCATTCAACTTGGATTGGGTGGAGACTGGAGATATAGTTGAAAAATATGGCAAGTGCCTGCAGTTAATACTGTAAAAGAGAATCCCTCACTTTGCTTAATCAGAATAAAACCGACTACCATGAGAAACAATGAAGACCTCATTCAAAACATACTATATGCGTCACCAAGACACTGATGGTCGTCGATTTCAAATAGATCTCTTATATCACCTGTTGAAGAAACAGAGTATGATGGCAGAATCACGAAAACAGCAGTCATATGAGCAGAATTCCAATCAAAGTTCCAGCTGCCTGTTTCTTTAGGCGAGGTGGCTAGAAAATTCCCAATTGAAGTTTCAGCTATCCGATTCCTTTTCTTTGGACCTCAGATGATGGTAACATGATCTCAAGCTGATCAAACAAGTCATGTATATGCTAGAACTGAGTGTTGAATATTTCTCTTGATCAAAATAGATTATCATGGTTCATAACAACCCCTTTTATACTACTCTTATTACTATTTTCATATCTGGTCACATTTATATCATTCAAATTACAGTGTATGTACATTATAAGAAAACAAGGGAGATGTTTGTATGATATTTATAGATAGTTACAGGACAAGAGAGAAAAAGAGGGGACATATACAAGGATGGATCACAGCAGGGAGGACAGGGAGAATGACATTCCCACACCATCACCATCCACAAAAATCATTTGTTATCTTTTGTCTGTATGTATGATTTAGCTGTAGCTTTGTGGAGCATGGCAGCACTATATGTCAGTTTCATCAACGTTTTTCTCTATAATATCAATGCAAGACCCCACTGATTTCCCCTCAGACATGGCTTTAGCAAGTTGGGTTCGTGCTTTTTCATGGCGGCGCAGGATTAGGATGGTGTTGAGTACAGCCCATCTTACTTGAGAGTCTGCTTTCTTCTGTGTGAATCCCAAGCTGCTCAGCAGACCATCCAACTGTTTCACAGAAACATAATGAACAATGCCCTAACAATTACACCCTCTGTTTAATAAAACTTGAAGAACTTCTAATAAAACTTGAAGAACTTCCACAAAATCTTAAGCTAAAATTACTTTTTCAATGCTACCATTATGAAGTATTGATGGTATTAACTCTGATCTAAAATAATATCTTCTATTAGCACTACAAAAATTGATTTGCGTCCACAACATTCTGCTATGTCATCATTATCAAAGGGAATAGATATAAAACATTATAATTTCAAAGTCTAGTTTTGTTTCATAATTCATATTGAGAAGAGAAAAACCAACGCAAAGGTATTATATTTAATACATGCAACTGACATTTGTTTCATGCAGAGTATATGTTAAACAGTTAAAATAGTTCGACCAAAAAAAAACTGCAACGAAGTTTACCGTTTTGACATCTGAAAGACCTCCTTCAGCATAACCGTAAAGAAGATATTCAGTAGCAACTCCTGCTAATGCTATACATGAAAACCTGTTCAACATCTAAAGACGTATTCTCATCATCAAGTCGCTTCTTTTCAGCAATTTTAAATATAATCATAAAATAAAGGGTAGTAGTATTATATTACTTAAGGTATCTTAAATGCTAAATAGGAGTATCACCCTAAGCACAACTCAGTAGATTCACAAATAACCTCCAAGGACTTGCAAGGGTTCTCAAAATTCACACTCATATTCACAAAGAGTATATAAGATCCGAATAGATGATGTAGGTAAAGATGAGACATACCGTGGCTGTTACTCTTCCTGCGCTTATCTGCACATACAAAGTTGCACACTGAAGGCCAAGTCTAAATTGAGGAACTTTGAAAACTTAGGATGTATTTTGTTCATTCTATGTTTTCGCTTCGGGGATCCCATTTTCATGATTGGGGATAAATAGAGATCATCCCCACAAAGCAATGACATTTAACAAACTGATGCAAAACTCCTATTGTTCATAATACCTTCTATCTTTGGATGAAAAAATGAAATAACTTGTGTTACTTAAATAAGACTTAAAGTAGAGGTGGCAAAACGGGTGGGTTGGAAATTGGGTCAAATCTGGTAATTTGGGTGTAACGATCGAATTAGTACGAGTTGAAACATCTTTTGTTCATATCTTTAAATGTTTATTAGTGTCAATTATGATTACGTACACCAGTCATGAAAAAAATTACTTGGGAGGTTATATGGATTAAAAATAGATTTCAAGCACTTTCTTGGGCACTTTCTTCCCATTCAACCCATGATAACCAGTTTCTTTTTTAGCTATTACTCTATTAGGTTTTATTGTTATATATTATAGATAAGATACGACCCAAATCAAAGCAAGTTACACGTAAATGGGTCAAAACTAACAGCTTTTGTTTAAGGTTCTGGTTAGTAGTATGTTGTTTATATTTCAGGATACTTAAAAATTTGCATTTGGGAAATGCAAGAAAGAAAAATAAAAAATTAAAAATAAAAATAAAAATAAAAAAATACAAGAACGCTTACCTGTTCAGTAAACTCAAAATCAACAAAAACAGTCCCTGCTTGTACATTGAGCGATCCTTCCCGCTGAAAAGCTTCCAAACTTGATAGCGTATATCCTTTGGGAAGTATTCCCAGCAAATATGCAATCAAGAAATGTCCAGCTTCATGCTACAAGTAGAAAATCTTCAACTGCTAATATCTCGAGAGGACATAGCACTACAAAATCTTAATGGAGAGAGATTTCTTACTTCAATAACTCTGTTGTGATACTTTTGACTAATGTTATGGCCGATAGTATCAAGAACCAGGTTGCTAAGTCCTCCAGCAAAAGCAACCTACGAGCAATCAGTTCCATAAGACTCTCATTGTACTGTTAAGTGATATCACGTATTCACGTATAAAGAAGCTACACATGGACAATGTACACAATTCTAATAGACTCTTAACTTTTTAAGAAGACAGATGTGAAACAAGTCCTCATCTTATCAAGTTTTTGCAAAAAATACACTTGGAGAAGAGTAATTGCATGTATATTTGAGTCCAGTTCGATAAGATGATTACACAGTATTTCTAGCTTCTTATTTATGTTTGGACTGAGGCTTTTTTTCTTTAAAACATGAAGGAAAGATGTTTTCTGTAGGGTTGTAACACCCGTGAGCATTTGATGTTTGGTTGGATAACCAACAACTCACTTTTCACAATCCTATCAAGTTTATACAGGTGTTTGATGGTTCATAATTAATCAATAATTCAGGCAGGGTTTTTATCATCTGACACCAATAAAAAGATATATAGCTAACTTAAGCACTTGTCTCTTCTTCGTTTATGCGAATCTATCTAGTGGCGGAGTATAACCACAAGTAGTTTGATGAGTATAATAACCCTCACAAAAAAGACTATGAAGCAGCGAGGTGTTGCAGATCGATCATCATCACGCCTTAGTCATTCATAGACATTATATAGACTTCAGAGTTCAGACCAAAAAGTTCAGACTATAAAGCTCTCTAGAACATCATATATTTGTTCTATCGCATACCCAAGTTAGTGCAGAAAAAATTATTAGCAGAAAATAGAGAATAAAGTGATGGAAGGAACTGAAGAATGTCTTATCATAACGTGTTACTTGAAGCAGTAACCATTGCAATACCGCAACTAAAAGTATTGGAGACTTCAATTTTCTTTAGCTGAAAACAAGGGTCAATGTGTTTAGGAACCACTCTCAGCAACCTGCTTTGAAAAGAGTTTGATCCAAACAAAACTAGTGGGAGGATTAAAAATTGGGAAAATAAAGATTGCACTTGACAATGATAACTCTGTATTATTCATAGACAATAAAAGATTAAGACCAAGAATCATGGCTTTATGCTGATGACATTGATGGAAGATGAATAAGATTTAAGTTTTCCTTCAAGCAGAGTTTCAAACTTCTACTGTAAGAGTCTTAAGCATCTTTTTGGCATTTAGGTTCTCAGATCACATATATACACAGTTCTTTGCCAGAGAAAATATGGTCTTGATATTCATGCCAAAATGAGAATGCCTGACAGTAATTGAGCAATCTTACTAACTGAGAACTGTTATAACCTCCAGATATATGTAGGAGACTAATGGGGAAGTTATACTACCTCACAACCATGATGGGGATATTTTCCCACGGCTGCTTAATCAGGAAGTGATCTGAGTGTGTTCATGTCTTTAGTCACTAGGATGTCGGAGTTCACATAATGAGAATCCTTAAGAAATAAATTTCTACCTAATCACCTCAAATTTTTCTCCAAGAAATCCAACTGTAGTAGAGTAGTCACCTCTTAAACTACTAGTTTTATTTCTAGTAAGGACATTTTCTAGGTTATCAGTAAGATATGCTCTCATATGACGACTCGGCATTGTTGAGACAGTAACATAAAAGGCTTGAGTGCTTACTAGTTGGAACAACAGTTGAGATATAAAGGGACTTGTATCAGTTAGTTGGTCCTATCAGGAGTTATGAATCACAGTAATAGTAGTGAACAAAAGAAACAAGATAAAAATCAATGGTACATTAGAAGATAGATGCTTTAGTTGAAAATCGTGTTAGGAATTTAAATGAAAAATGTATGATTTTGGGAATTCCATTTCTGCTGATATGCATTCCCTTATGTTTCATAGCAAGCCATTGATTTATACTCATATGTTGACTTCTAAGCAACTAAGGCATAAATAGCTCCATGTGTTGGGAAAAAGACAATATAGATCTATCAATAGGTCACTCATTTGAACGTATACCTAAATGATGAGTGTACCAATTATAATACCCCTGAGGATATATGCTGCAAGTATTGCACCCCACAAGTACATGATATAACACCTACAGTAAGAAGATGCTTTAGCAGAAAACATACAATGTCCAGTGTCCATGAAAAAAAGACCGCCAATGAGACATACAAAAGCTCTTCTGGGCCGAAATCAAAGACATTCCAAGCAGAAACGAAACCTAACAAAGCAGCAATCAGCAGATTTCTTTCTATAGCACCCAAGGTGTTGTCCTTTGGTGCTAGAAGAGATGCAGTCTCTATGCCGTTCAGTTTTAGTTCACTTAAGGTGTATAACCTCTGTGGCACCTATTAAAAAAAATAAAAAAATAATAATAATAATAATAAACTATTCATTTCATATTTTCACTTTGCCTCTTAGGCTGAACACAATGATTGGATTCGTGGTCGGTCGACTAAGGTCGACCCATTGTGGCAACTTGGTCTTGATGGGTCGTTGGCTGACAAAAGTAAGAAGATGGTCGTTTACTCGACCGAGTTTTTGCACAAGAGTTTGTGTAATTATTTTTAATTTTTGTTTTCATATTAAACAATGAAATAAAATAAAATAAATACTTTAAACATTGAAAAAGATTTAACTTGGTCGCCACTATGGCAACTTGGTCATCGTCAGATCGCTGGAGAGAGAAAGCTGATGTGGCATGGTTACATGTCGCCGTTGTGTTCAGCCTTAGGGGCTGTTTGTTTAAGCTTATCTGTGAGCTTATGAGCTTATCAGTTTTCGGCTTATATTTCATAAGCTCAACTTTTTCAGCTTATTGTGGGCTTATATAAGTTTCTTTATGACATACTCCGTAATAAACTTATATACTACTACAAGCTTTCAAGTCCCAAAAGAATGAAGATTATGAAACATAAGCCGAAAACATATAAGCTCGTTAAACAAACACTCCCTTAATATTGGTACATTGAAACTTAATTAACCTGTTGAGCAGCACCGAAGCATTTGAGAGAAGCAGAATCTTTAACAAGAGAGAGTGCAGCTCTGTCATCACCTTTGCTCAGCTCCTTATCCACTTTTTCCAATATTACCCTTCTCAACTCAACACCAGTTTCAGCTGATAAGCACCTCCGTATAATTATCTTATGACTAAATTTGGAAGTTGAAGTACCCCACAAGTGCAACCTCTGGTTTATTAAACTCCATGAAGAAGAAGAAGAAGAAGAGGATAACACCAGACAACCACCATTCATAACCTTAACTATTTTATAAAAACTATTTACACGACCACATGTATCCTATGTATGTTTGATTTGGGTACCCGCGACCTTCATCGATTTTCATTTTATATAGTATATTTTTTTAACATTTTCAACACAAACTTAAATTTCATTAATAATTAAAGACATTACATAATAATTCAAATAAATTTAAAACATTATAATACTTATTAAAAACTACTCCATCCGTCCCAAATTATAAGTTCACTTTCATATTTCACAAAGTTTACTAACCAATAAAAATTCATTTACACCCACTTACAAGCATTCTCATTGGTTAAAATTAAAAGTGGACATATAATTTGGGACAACCCAAATTGACAAAATGGACTTATAAAATGGGACGGAGGGAGTAATAATCTAGGTTGTGGCTTTCCTTAATTGCATCCTTAATTTCCTGCATCTTTGTCGTTGTAGTGCGGGCAAAGACGGGTCAATTGGTGTGAGATAGAATATGATGTCTTTTTCCGGTTTTTTAGCTGGTCAAATTCAAGTCTTTGTTATTCTATTTGAATTTTTCTTTCCTCCATTTCTAGGGCTTTCTGATCTCTTTTTGCTTGCAGCTCCAACTGATATTTCTTTTGCTCCAACTCTTGTTTCTTCAACTCGTAGTATTCGTTTGTCAGCTCCTTCTTCTTGCCAATGTCATGGACTTAATGGTTTTCCATTTGTCGGCTACCCCTTCCATATACGAAAGACTTGGAACTCGCCGATGATTTCTTTTTATTTTTCTTAGCTTGGTCACGACCAATTGGTCGCTCATTTTGAGTCTTTTCATTAGCAGGCACATTCGAGCCGGTTTCAAAAGTCCTTGTTTTTTTTCGACTCGCATCTTGGCTTAAAAAAGCCGGCAACTCAGTATCCCTCCAAACCTCATGGTCCTTCAAAATTTCCCAACAATGCTCAATACAAACGGATGCTCATACACTATTTGGTATTCTTCACACGCTCGTCTGTAAACTGTGAGATCATTCCCACCACTTCTATAATTCTTAAAAGTATTGTCGTAAATGGCACAAAACTGACCAACTCTAGGACGAATCCTATTTTTCCACTTGGTAATAATCGAGTTGTATTTTCTGTTTGCACCAACCTCTTTTTCAAAGTAAGTAATAACTTTCTTCCAAAATCCCTTAGCCTGTTGGTTGTTTCCCATCACGCTATTCTCGTACGTATCACACCAAGCTCGACTCAACGCGATCTCTTCATTGCGTGTCCAAATCGACGAATCATTCTTGGTTTCTTTCTCAACAGTCTTCTTCTTACCCTTTGTAGCACGTTTCTTAGGTTTGACCGGTGACATCTCTTCCGAAAGAGTGTTGTCGTCGTCGTCATCATCAACATCATCATTTGGAACCGAATCGTGATACGATCCATGAGACGAACCTTGAGCCATAGAATACTCTTGACTCGGATACGCTTCAGCTAGATATCCCGAACCGGTTCCAACATAAAAATATGGATTGTTGTATAATTGATCAACAAAATCACAAGCATCAAGATTTATGCGATTAACCGGAGAATAATGTTGATAATTTGAATGGGAAGACGCCGATGAATCCATTGTTGGACGATACACCGATTCGAGTGAGCCATACATAGATTGTTGGCTTCGACGGGAATGGCTTTGTTGTTGTTGTTGTTGTTGGTTGTTGGTTGTTTTGATACGGTGGAACAAATGGACGATTGACAGGACGATTTATATAAAATAGATTGTTAGTTTGTTGTTGTGGAGGTTGTTGCGATTGATAATCTAAAGTAGCGAGTCGGAAATTGACGTTTGGTGAGACACCGGTTAACCGGAAATTCAGATCCAATGTTAATTGCGGGATGTTTTGTGGCAATCGGGATTTTCGGCCTTTTGATTGTGATGTTTTCTTAGACATTTTAAATAGAGAGAATTGTGAGATTTTGTGGAGTGAAGTGTGTTAATATGTTGTGTTAACATGTGGTATTTATAAATGTGTTAAAAGATTATTATTTTTTGTTTATTTTTTTTGTTTCGAACGTTACAATCCAAACGGCGTGTTTACTTTTTATTTTATTTTTATTTTTTTTAACTTTCTAACCGTTGTGTAACGGTTACAAGGATTAAAGGCACAATAAAATGAGAAATGTATATTGATCGAGTATACGACCACAATCCAAAAAAAACCTTGGCGATCGGTTGCTCCACAGAAGGAAGATCGATTGGGAATCGGTCGTTGATGCGTGAGAATTGCACCAGACTTTACTTCTCAAGGTATCTCGAGAAGCTTACAACCCCCACCAGGCAGTGTACCTGATCGTTGTAGTATAGTATAGTGAAAAGTACCGGGGGATTGATTGTTCAACTCAGGAATAGTGTCGCTAGGATTAGAAAGCCTAAAAACTAGGTCTAGAGGTGAGAGATGATTCTTTTTGTATTTTTATATTTTTATAAAAGCAATTAAAATCTCGGGTTTTGGAAGAGTGGGCGGAATTAGTTGCTAGTCAACTAACCCAATAACTAAATATGCAATCAAAATAAAATAACAGAAATGTAAATAAAGCTAATTAAACTAGTGGTGTGAACAATAAATGGGAAAATTGTGTTTACTTAGATTTCATTACTCTATAGATATCTTTTACAGGTTGATAGTTTGTTACAGTTGCGTGGATGACGGGTTATATTCCTTAATACCAATCGTGGGGTGGCGTACGTACTTCCCCAACTCTATAAGCTCCTACTTCACTCCTATGTCGAGCCTGCAAGAAGCTCCTAACATGGGATCACTAGAATTCGCTCATGCATTAAATACAACCATAAAAACCTAGTACGCATTGGTTCATGTTTCTTAAGATGTTCAAGCAAGTTACCCTATGGAAGTCTGCCAATTTTCTTAAGCCTAACATCGAAATCATTCATCCGTAACAACTATAAACAAGCAATTAACCCATAATCAACATCTAGGTTTCATTATTTCTAAGCAAACACACAAGAGAACTAGCCTAGCATGTTAAAATCAAGACAAGCATAAGATATATTCAAACAACACATAGACATATTGAATGATTTGAAAGGATACTTATCTTAATTGAACATGAAAGGTTTCAAAGGTTAAAAACCCTTGAAAATACTGATAAAATCGTGCTAGGGTTTCTCCAAGTTATCCGTAAAATTGTCCTCTTCTAATGAATGAAAATTACAAAACTATATATAGATTTTCCAATGTGACGGCGTCAAGAAGAGAATTCTGACGCCGTCAACCCGCCGCCTATAATAATATCGAATTGCCTAGATCCAGATCTGACGCCGTCAAGAGCAATTTTCCTCTGGGCCGTCACGTGTAAAGGGACCATGACGGCCTATGGTGACACCATCATGCCCTAGTGTAAAAACATTCTGGATAGTCATGGACTCTATCCTCTTTACCTCTTATTTTCCTCTTGACGCCGTCATTAAGAACTTGGTGACGCCGTCAGGTACTGTTCCCAGCAAGGAAAATTAAGACTTTGCCGTTTTCTTCACTTTTATGCTCCAAAAACGTCCAAAATGCTTTCTTTTCCAGAATTCACTTCAAAAGTACCTAAAATCACAAAAGGAACGATTTAGGGCAATATTTTATCAAATAAATTCAATTCCGGGTTTAAATGACCCCCTAAAAATGAATCATTTTTCGCCTCATCATATACCCTTACACTTGAGATTTGCTTGTCCTCAAGCAAATGCGCTTTTATTCTAATCAAAATACAGGTTAGGGGTCATTTAATACTAATATAAAAGTAATCACAACAAATAATCGTTCGACTAAAGACCGAAGACAAGCACGGAGGTCATACACTAGCACCTCACAAATAGTATTTAGATACTCACATCTCTCGGGTGTAATAAAGTATATATTACAATATGGAAATGGAAAACATCTCTCACTACCTGTCATAGCAAAATAAATTACCATAGGCTTGGGAAAGGATCAAACCTCCACCACATGGCGTAAGCACCTAGGATAAACTATCAAAGAGGTCTTTTAAAGGGTTATAACGTTAGGTGTAGGGATATGGAATACACGGTTTTGTTGGATATAGGCAATCTTTACTGGTGACGAGTTAATAATCTTGGTTAATTACATGTACAATATGGCGTTGCTAAGCCAATACTAGACTCGACTTAAGCTAATAAATAAAAAATAACAAAAACATAAAACA
Source organism: Artemisia argyi (assembly GCA_030686995.1). Taxonomy (NCBI): domain Eukaryota; kingdom Viridiplantae; phylum Streptophyta; class Magnoliopsida; order Asterales; family Asteraceae; genus Artemisia; species Artemisia argyi. Next base: position 25,553,595 of record CM060696.1, read on the forward strand.
AACATAGAATGAAACGGGATGGTAGTCCGTATGTTTTTTTCTCTTTTCTTTTTCTATTTTTTTTTTCTGATTTTTTGGATTTTTTTTTTTTTTTTTTTTTTTTGGTTGCATACACTCTTACCATACCATCCAAAATAATACATCATAGGGAATGTACATTCCCCTTACACTTGAATTTTTACATACTTTACAATAAACTAATCTAATGACTCGAATTAAGATAATCAAAACACTTGGAGTACTTTTAAGATTAACGCACATATGGGGGTCATAATATTATGTTTTTCCCCATTACTCCATAACACAAGTACTTTACCCATGAGTCCCAATAGTTCCAAAACAATATGTACAAGATATGACTCGACTTAGCAACCATGTAATCAATTAGATAATTAACTAAGGATTTAAACAAATAACAATAATGCACTAAAGATGAGTGCATACACGGAAAGCTAAGGCGATTTGGGTGTATATTTAAGTGGGTTGTAACAAATTCTTCCTTTAAGTAAGATGCTTAAAGTTAGAAACGAAAAGATAGGCTCGGAGGGGTGTACTAGGGGTTTCGTGTACTAAAAATGAGTACAACGCTAATGGTGTGGGAAAAATTAGTTGACTTTACTAGCCAAGTAATATGATTTAAATGGTCATGTAATTATGATACGGGTTTAACACAAGGGTGATCCTAATGCCTCTTATCATGTAGTAAATCCTACTACACGAATGTAGTCTCACTAGCGGTCTCGGGATGCATCACTAACGCAAGTTCTAGAATCTAAATGCTACCGGTACACTCATAAGCACTAAAAGTAAATGCTTTTCCTATCAAATCTAAAGGCGAACCTCACATATTTGGGTGGAAAACTTTTCTGAATAGTAAGGTTTTGTGCTAGTCATACAATTCCTATCCATGAGACGCTTGCTATGGCTAATGTTTCACTCCTAAATGTTGTAAAAAAATTTAAATTTGGCGTTAAAATTACACTAACAAGTATTTCTCTTAGTTTTATTACACACCTACCATCAAACAAACAAACTCAAGTGAAAGTGTATCTTATAAGGTATCATCATTTACCTTCCCCTTACACTTAGGATGAACATTGTCCCCAATGTTCAATTAAAGAATGTAAAAGTGAAAAGAATAAAATCAAATACTCCCCTGATTCGCTCGGTGTGGATAGTGTGGTAACAAGGTTAGATCTTCCTCCAAGAAAATGAACAATCAAAGCTTCCCTTTCAGAAATATAAATCATCTTCTTGTCATACATAACCTGTTAAACCTGAGAAAACAAACAAGGCAACCTCGCGTAAAATCGGCGGCAATCTATATATACTAATAAATCATAGAAAACAATGTAAGATATAATGCTTGTGGAATGAGTGTTTGCAGATTTCCTGGAGTTTATAAAACTAAAGATTTAACAAAAACTTTAAGACTCCGTTAGAAAAACAAAAATAGCAAAATTTCCAGAATTTTACACATGACGCCGTCAGGAATTAATTCCTGACGCCGTCAGAAGTGATCTGCAGAAATCCTTACGTTAAGTTTCTGGAAAAACTTATGTCCTTCTACCTGGAAAATCCTGCAAAACATCATCATGACTCGATACAAGCATTTGACTCTAACAAATACGAATATACATGTCTATTTAATATTGTGGAGAATCATGATCAACTTTGTTTCTTAAAAACATATTTGGGGTTTCCCCTTACACTTATCTTTTGCGAAATACCTTTGGATGAAGTTAGGACTAAGTCAAACGACAAAATAAAGTATTTTCACCATTTTAGTTTTGAAACATGATCTACCAACAATAAAAAAAAAGCATGCATACGAAAACAAATAACAATCAAACAAATAAAAATCACACAAAGCATGGGTTGCCTCCCAAGAAGCGCTTTTCTTTATTTACGAGTCTTGTAGCTAGACTCAAGGTCATGGGCAATTACGTGACCTCATCTTTGGTCTCACTTTCTAGGTCATCTCCTATATTAGTTTTGTATTCCGGACCTAGTTGCAAGCATTCTTTGTAGAAACCAAGTATTCTATTCATAACATACTCTACTCCTCTACGTCTATCCTCATCATTCCTATAGCAAACCGCTTGTTTATGTTCCTTTTCTATGTTTGATAGGAGGCGGTATTGGTAAGCAACCTCATCATTCTCTTCCCTGAATCTAACTATCCCTAGAGTCGGATCATAACTCATCTTAGAAGCCTCAACGAACGGTTTTCCAAACACTACTTGACTTAGGCAATCATCTATCACCGGGTGAGTATCCTCCACTATCATAAAGTCGGTCTCATAAGTGAAGTTTCCGACAGTCACATGCAATCCTTTCATTCTACCTACAAAATTACTTAGCAAGTTCTTGTTGGGCATCATCCTATAACCAAGTTGCTTCTTCATTACCCAATTATAATAAGTCATAGTCATGATGTTTATAGGAGACCTAGGATCGATATAAGCTTTCCATACATGCATATGCCCAATGTTGCATGGTATGTTAATGTTAGAGGGATCACCTACTTTAATAAGGGGTGAACCAAGGATATATGGTGTCTCGGGATCATTGAATAAATCCTTGTGATATTCCCATTCTTCCTTGGTGGGCAACTTATCAAAGTTCTCTTCTACGTTTTCTACTTCCTCTAACTTTTCTCCCTTATTAACCTCAACTTCCTTAATTTCATTCCTAGTCTCGGTTTCTACCCCAACTTCATCCTTGTCACTTTCTTCTATATCCTTATCTATTGGCTTAATGGTGAAAACATTGACAAAGTGGACGTGTTTGGATGACGAGGGGTCCTTAATTTGGATTCCGCTATTGGGATCCCTAGTGTCCTTCCTAGGTGTAGTCAATGCTTGGTTGTTGAGGGCTTTCAACAAGTTGTCAATCTTATTGGTCATCTCCGTTTGTTGTTGATTGAATTCGGTTTCAAACTTAACTATGCGAGCTTCTTGAGATGCCATAAACTTGGACATCAATCCTTCAAGATTGTTGGTACTACCATAGTTATTGGAAGGATTGTTGTTGAAAGTATGGTTGGAGGGTGGACCGTTTGGTTGGTAACGATTAGGCGGATTGGAAGAATTGTTTTGGTTTTGTTTCCACCTAAGGTTCGGGTGATTTTTCCAAGATGGGTTGTAGGAATCACCGAAAGGGTTTGGCTCGGGCTTGAAAGTATACCACTTATCTCCCGCTTTGTCGGTACGCGAAGATGCGTAATCCGCAAAAGCTGTTCCGGGAGTTCCACGCAATCACGAGTGTCATGGGGACCACTACATAATTCGCATGAAGAAGTTTTTGTTCACTTGGCTTGAAGGCTTAGGAGCTTCGTAAGATTTCATGAGAAACTTGACTTGGTCCTCAAGTTCCATGATCATACGGTCGGGAGTGCTAGAATTGTTCGAAGGCAAAGATATTGCCTTGACCGTTTTGTTCAAATCACGGGGATCATTCCAACTTTCGTTGTCATAGAGAGCAAGATCTTCTATGAGTTCCAATAATTCTTCCGCACTTAGATCACATAGCTTACCACCGGCCGATTGGTCAATGGTTCGCCTTGTGGAGAGATCGATATGGTCATAGAAGATTTGGACTTGGAGCCAAAGATCTATGCCATGATGAGGGACTTTTTGGAGTAAGTCCTTGAAATGAGTCCATGCTTCATATAGAGTTTCACCTTGACGTTGTTGGAACATCAAGATATCATTTCTAAGCATGGTAGTTCTCCCTGGTGGGAAAAATTGAGCAAGGAAACGAGTGGTGAGATCATCCCATGAGGTGATGGATCCCGCGGGTAAATGTTCAAGCCATTGACTAGCTTGATCACGTAGAGAGAATTGGAATAGGCGTAATCGGGTCGACTCTCTAGTTGTAACATCAAGGTCTATAGAATCTACGATTTTAAGGAAGTCCTTGAGATGTTGATTAGAATCTTCGAAACGAAGTCCATGGAATGCACATCCACTTTGCACCAACCGGATGGTGTCGGATAGCAAGGGAGATACATTGGCTCCTTGGGTGAGCTCAATAGTGTTTCGATAGCCTTGGTGGCTAGGTCGGGAATACTCTCCTAGGGTTCATGGCCTAAGAGGTTGGTTTGCTAGTGGTGGGTTTTGTGGGTGGTCTTGTTGTGGTGGGTTGATGGGTTCAAAGATGTTACCACCTTCCATGATGTCGGATGGTAAAAGTTACAAACAAAGACACGAAGAAATAGATAGACTAAAGAAAACCTAAAAATAATAATAAAAACTTACTAGAAAGGAATCTAGCAAGTAGACCTAATAAAAAGAAATCCTAACCTAGACAATAACTATTCCCCGGGCTGCGGCGCCAAATACTTGATGCTTGGGAATTGCACCAGGCTTTACTTCTCAAGGGATCTCGAGAAGCTTACAACCCCCACCAGGCAGTGTACATGATCGTTGTAGTATAGTATAGTGACAAGTACCGAGGGACTGATCGTTCAACTCAGGAATAGTGTCGCTAGGATTAGAAAGCCTAAAAATTAGGTCTAGAGGTGAGGGATGATTCTTTTTGTATTTTTATATTTTTATAAAAGCAATTAAAATCTCGGGTTTTGGAAGAGTGGGCGGAATTAGTTGCTAGTCAACTAACCCAATAACTAAATATGCAATCAAAATAAAATAACAGAAATGTAAATAAAGCTAATTAAACTAGTGGTGTGAACAATAAATAGGAAAATTGTGTTTACTTAGATTTCATTACTCCCTAGATATCTTTTACAGGTTGATAGTTTGTTACAGTTGCGTGGATGACGGGTTATATTCCTTAATACCAATTGTGGGGTGGCGTACGTACTTCCCCAACTCTATAAGCTCCTACTTCACTCCTATGTCGAGCCTGCAAGAAGCTCCTAACATGGGATCACTAGAATTCGCTCATGCATTAAATACAACCATAAAAACCTAGTACGCATTGGTTCATGTTTCTTAAGATGTTCAAGCAAGTTACCCTATGGAAGTCTGCCAGTTTTCTTAAGCCTAACATCGAAATCATTCATCCGTAACAACTATAAACAAGCAATCAACCAATAATCAACATCTAGGTTTCACTACTTCTAAGCAAACACACAAGAGATCTAGCCTAGCATGTTAAAATCAAGAGAAGCATATGATATATTCAAACAACACATAGACATATTGAATGATTTGAAAGGATACTTATCTTAATTGAACATGAAAGGTTTCAAAGGTTAAAAACCCTTGAAAATATTGATAAAATCGTGCTAGGGTTTCTCCAAGTTATCCCTAAAATTGTCCTCTTCTAATGAATGAAAATTACAAAACTATATATAGATTTTCCAATGTGACGGCGTCAAGAAGAGAATTCTGACGCCGTCAACCCGCCGCCTATAATAATATCGGATTGCCTAGATCCAGATCTGACGCCGTCAAGAGCAATTTTCCTCTGGGCCGTCACGTGTAAAGGGACCATGACGGCCTATGGTTACACCATCATACCCTAGTGTAAAAACATTCTGGATAGTCATGGACTCTATCCTCTTTACCTCTTGTTTTCCTCTTGACGCGGTCATTAAGAACTTGGTGACGCCGTCAGGTACTGTTCCCAGCAAGGAAAATTAAGACTTTGCCGTTTTCTTCACTTTTATGCTCCAAAAACGTCCAAAATGCTTTCTTTTCCAAAATTCACTCCAAAAGTACCTAAAATCACAAAAGGAACGATTTAGGGCAATATTTGATCAAATAAATTCAATTCCGGGCTTAAATGACCCCCTAAAAACGGATCATTTTTCGCCTCATCATATACCCTTACACTTGAGATTTGCTTGTCCTCAAGCAAATGCGCTTTTATTCTAATCAAAATACAAGTTAGGGGTCATTTAACACTAATATAAAAGTAATCAAAACAAATAATCGTTCGACTAAAGACCGAAGACAAGCACGGAGGTCATACACTAGCACCTCACAAATAGTATTTAGATACTCACATCTCTCGGGTGTAATAAAGTATATATTACAATATGGAAATGGAAAACATCTCTCACTACCTGTCATAGCAAAATAAATTACCATAGGCTTGGGAAAGGATCAAACCTCCACCACATGGCATAAGCACCTAGGATAAACTATCAAAGAGGTCTTTTAAAGGGTTATAACGTTAGGTGTAGGGATATGGAATACACGGTTTTGTTGGAAATAGGCAATCTTTACTGGTGGCGAGTTAATAATCTTGGTTAATTACATGTACAATGTGGCGTTGCTAAGCCAAGACTAGACTCGACTTAAGCTAATAAATAAAAAATAACAAAAACATAAAACAAACATAGAATGAAACGGGATGGTAGTCCGTATAGGCAATTTTTTTTTTTTTGCATACACTCTTACCCTACCATCCAAAATAATACATCATAGGGAATGTACATTCCCCTTACACTTGAATTTTTACATACTTTACAATAAACTAATCTAATGACTCGAATTAAGATAATCAAAACACTTGGAGTACTTTTAAGATTAACGCACATATGGGGGTCATAATATTATGTTTTTCCCCATTACTCCAAAACACAAGTACTTTACCCATGAGTCCCAATAGTGTAACAATTCACATTTTCAGGTTAACTTCTATTCCCGGAAAAGTTACTATTCATGTTACTATTCATTTTTACTATTCATTTCTTTCCGAAATTTTCCCGAAAGTTGATTTTTATTTGATATTCTCAAGTGATAAATCATTTTCATGTCAAATTAAATGTTTGACATTCGTCAGATCATTTTCGTGAAAGTTATTAAGGAATTACACAGAATTACACGTTTTAGGGTAAAACGTCAATCAGAAATTCTACGCACAACGAAATTCAACCCCGTCAGGTGACCCCACATCGGAAAAATGTTTGACACGCTCATGATTTATTTGAGAATTAATCGTGACTGAGAAAAACATGACCAAAAACTTCCCAGCAGGTCACCCATGTCGGTACTACTCTCACATGAGCACGCTTAACCGAATGGGCGATTAACCGTTAGACCACAAAACGAGTTTCTAAGACGTTTTGAGTTTTCAAACTTATTAGAAAAAGTCAACATAATTTTTCCCTCCTCCTTTGACCAAAAATCATTCATTGATTTTATAAGTCATTCCTTGATTTTTAGGCTTACGGTTTGATGTCTAAAAGACATTTAACACCAACCGACACTAGACTGAGCCTAGTCTAGACATTATAAGTCATTTTAAATCATTTATATCATATTAGAAAAGTAACATTTTACTTTTCTCAGTTTTACGCAAAATTCGTATATTTTACGTATTACGCGTTTTAGACCCGTGTTTCCAGTTTTTAGCAGGGTTTACCACCCAAATGGAACCTACCACTCATTTTATATTTTATTATGGGACATATAGACATGTCTAACAATACTTTAAAGTTTCATAATTTTACGACACCCGGTTTTACGTTTTGAGGCTTAATCATTTACGATTGGCATTTCCCGGAGTCAAAACTAACCAAGTATCTTGGATAATACCAAGAAAAGTCCACACCCTTGCTCTCCAAGCTTACAAACCGACCTAGGAGGGGGGGAGTCATCCCATGTGGCTTCATCTCAAGAAATTACCCCTAGATCATCTCTAAATTACAACTTGGTCACCAAGTTTTGGTAATTTCCTACTAGTTTCCTAACCTCCTCATTTGGACTATAAATACTCCCTTCCTCCCCTCATTTAAACGCCACCCTTCACCCTCCCCATCTTCTCATCCTTAGCTCATTCTCTTCCAAGTATCATGCAAGATTCAAGTACAAGTTCAAGGTTGAAACCCTAGTTTCTCTTAGATAATCAAAAATCTTCCAAACCCTAATATACTTGGTGATTTCTCTTGAGTTTAAATCCACTCAAGTCACCTAAACCTTCATCATCCATCTTTCAAGAATACCAAGGGTAGAAAGATTGCATGAAGTGAAAGAGGGTTGAAGCAAGTCTATCAAAGTCCTATCCTTACATGTTAACTTCCTTTCATCTTTGAAAGCCAAAAGTTGTGAGCCAAACCCTAACTTGATTCTTGTTAAATAATCATGTTCATGTTATTTACATATTATTTGTGCTATATTATGTCTTGTATTAATGTCCATGATGTATAAAAGTGAGTAAAACAAGTTATTGTACATGATTGATAAGACGAGTTCATAAAACAAGTAAACTAGTGACTTTGTTGGTATAACCTGATCAAAATGGTAAAAATATGATATTGGATTATTACATATTGTAGTAGAGGACTTAACAAGGAAACCGTAGCAATTTGAACCACCTAAAAAGAGTATACGAGTCAAAAGTTACGCCCATTTGAAGTTACCAAAACTTTTCGGCAAACTGCCAAATACCATTCTGATCAAATTTGGGTTTTGAAAGTCCCACTTCTGGTCCGATTCATGAAAAAGTTAAAACACGAAAGTTGTCCGGAACGACGTTTTCGTTCAGGAGCAAAGAAGCTCGAGCCCTGAAAACGCTTTCCGAGTGATAAATTTCTTCAAATTCAAAACAGCCCATTTTTAGACAAAGTCATTACATCTAGGTTATGGTTTATGAAGACCAAAGGGGTCTTATGACCTAGAATCAAGACCACAACCATGGCTAGAGCCAAGGTTGAGTCTCATGACCTTGGAACAAGGACTAAAGGTCATGGCTAGGCCATGACGAAATGACCATAACAAATTACATAGGCGAAAACATGAAATAATGAATTAGGCGATAACATGAACAAGCAATTTGGATCTACTTCACTTAAAAGGAAACCATGAGATTTTACCAAGACAAATGGTCATTTAAGGCTTATGAAACATACCCTAATAACAATCTTCATGTACAAATAAACTTTCCTAAGTTTATACAAATATCGGACATGTAACTTTCGGATCAAAACTTATATCTATATATTTCATCAACTACTACAATAGTAGGGAGCTTCATGTGAGGAGTTCATTATGTAAGCCGTCGAGATGAGTTGTGGATTTACGAGTTAAAGTGTCCTGGCTCCTCGAACGCTTACTAACATGACTTCTGAATTATGTCGGCCCGAATGGTAGTAAACGATATACAAAACATACATGTTTCATGAATCATTTCTTTCAAAGACTTACATTATACATCATACCACATCATGGACTAGATGCAAGATATATATATAGGCACTACATCATATTCTTTACTCCAATCCTAAGTCGCAACATTCGATTTTAGGTTGCTCGTAGAAACCTACACGATCCAACCATCACCTTCATTACATGCTATCGTACTTAAGGTGAGTTCATAGCCCCACTTTACATTACTTCATTGTTTTACAAACCCTTGGGGGGAATACATGCTATTTCTAAACCGAACACAATGCTTTGAAACTGTATGCTGCCTGATTGTTTTATTATCACTAAGTACCTTCCTTGCCAAACCGAGATCCTTTATTATGAACCATTTAATCACTAGAAATAGTGAGCGCGAATATTAATAATAGGCCTATTGGGATTGACGAATCCCATTTGTATTGACTAAGTGCAAACAAATGCATTAATATTTGAGACATTAGGTATGACGGCAAAGTATCTACCGGGATAACTCCGCCGATCGATATTGGTACCCGTTAACGTTATGGTGTCATAAGCTTAGTAATGATAATACCTGTTTTGTTTTCCAAACATTGGTGTGAGCCTATAACTCACACTACCAACATATTGTGTTCAATCGATTTAACAAACTCTATGAATATCACTCAACCTCTGTGTTGACCTCTCAAGCATGTATTTCAGGTTCATGACGATCAAGGATGGCATGGAAGGACACGGATACTCAAGAGGGCTATAAATTTTATTATCATTCAAAACTCATTTATTATACATTGTAAACATGGAACCAATTGGGACCCCATTTTGTAAACTCTGATATTTATACAATTTGAATGATAAATCTTTTAAAACGACTCAATTGGAGTTCGTTTTCTATTATTGTGACTATTGTGCCGTCAAGTAACACCCAGTTCGAATTCCGCTGCATCCATGAATTGGGGGTGTTACAGATTGGTATCAGAGCCATGGTTATAGAGAAACGGGTCTAAGTGAGACCTAAACTATAACTACAATCACAAACAAAAACATTTTATAGCCTTCCGCTCTCCGTGTCTTCCATCCTCCAGACGATTATGGACTTAGTAAGCATGTTATGTTGCACAAACATATTAGTATATTCATATATACCCATTTTGAGCATTTCCCCGTAAGCATTAGTATATTGATATAAACTTGGTTTATTTTCAATCATTTTATCTAAACATATCCGCGTATGCCTATTCTATGGCATTTCGGCACAATTACATTCTCCCAATCATGTTCCTACTCCAACATTCATTTTCCAAGACATTGTGAGATACAATGGTCTCATTCATTTCCAAGACATTGTGAGATACAATGGTCTCATTCATTTTCCAAGACATTGTGAGATACAATGGTCTCATTCATTTTCCAAGACATTGTGAGATACAATGGTCTCATTCATTTCCAAGACATTGTAAGATACAATGGTCTCATTCATTTTCCAAGACATTGTATGATACAATGGTCTTAACCATTTCTCAAATGTTTTGAGTCACACAATGGTTTAACCTACTTCCCAGACATTGTGAATTGCACAATGGTCTAACCTACTCCCGAGACATTGTGTTTTGTGCAATGGTCTCTAAAATTATTCCATCACATCATCAATATCATTTCATATGATATCAAAAACCCGTCACAACCTATCAATTTCTAAATAGAAATATGAGATTTCTAAAGGACAAACAAATCCATCACCTACAAAAGCTGAAGTTCAGCTTTACATTTATCAAAGTTTTCTTCTGAAACCTTCATTGTTAAAAGTTCGCGATCCTGGCCAAGTATGTTCTATTTTAGAACTACTTAAAACTTCCTTTCCAAACGTACCTACCCTTACTACCTTCTATGCAATGGAATATGAAAACATACGTTACAAGTCTTGTATGGACGGGACTTGCAACTTAAGGGTTTGACATCGCCTTTGTTTAGTGAACAGTTTCCCGAAAGCAACGGACATATCAAAAGTATACCTAGTTTAGGTATTTGAAAATTTTATCGAACCTAGGCTAAATATAGACTAGTCACCTATATTTAACCTAGGGACAGTGGAATATAGTCTGACTAACTATATTCGACTTAGAATTTTCAAATACTGAGAGTAGTTGTATTAGGGTTATGTTTAGGTTGATTTCCTACATGAACACGATAAACCACCAGAATACATTAAAACAATCTAGAGACACGATAGTGCCTTACCACTCAGCAAGATCTTAACACCTTATTTGTATGATCTAAATTTCATTCTTGAAATTTTTCGTTTATGAGATAATCCGAACTACTATCTTGGGATAGTTATCAATTATTCTCTTCATCCTGTAGAAGTACTATCCTGTTTAGGTCCTAAGGATACCATTCCATCATAAACTCTTAAAATCTCTTAAGATTTTTAAAGCAAACTCAACATCTATACCTAAGAGTATTAATGTTAAGCATACACTAAGCACTTTTGTTCATCAACATATCACAACATTACCTTCACAACCGTGGCAAACACAAGCTCATTAACAGATCTTGATGCACTTTTAAAGCTCAAATCATCCTTAGTTACACCACAAGCACCCTTATCAGCTTTACAAGATTGAATATTCATCTTGCACTTTTGGAACACCAGTATCATCTCGTAATACACTACCTTGTAACTCACCGGCTAAGTATGAATGTTGTGTCGGGAATTCTTGAGTAGGATGATTTATAATGTCCTTATTTGAATGGATTGGGATGCCTTTTCATTTAAATAAAGAAATTATAAATCATCGAACCATACGTTTATATTCCTTTAGTTACATTGTTTGGGATGCCTCTCTATGTAAATAAAGAATTATAAACAAGTGGGCTTAATTATATCCGAAATAACATAAGTATGAAGTCAATAAACACTAGATACAACAACAGATTACCTACTAGGCTATGATTGCAACGACTATCCCAATTTCCATTTGTACGAGGTTTACATTTTGGTTTTCATAATGATAGTGCAATAACAAACAAACTCATTGCGAGGCCATGTAACCATATGCATGTGCAGTCGTACCAAACTCATTACGGGGCCATGTAACCATACGCATGCGCAGTCGTACCAAACTCATTACGAAGCCATGTAGCCATATGCATGGGCAGCCGTACAATTCAAACAGGACTTGGTCCAACCACATGTTCAACACTTAATCCATTATTCGATTCCTATATCAATTGCTATTGATATTTGACAACTATATCAAGTTCTATTTGATATTCAATTACTATCTCAATTCCTATTAATATTCGACTACTATATCAATTTCCTTTGATATTCGACTATTACCATACCTTTCCTACATAAAAGTTATGCCGACACACGACGCAGACCCCTAGAATTCCAAATCGGAGATAGGGTTATGCTAAAGGTATCGCCTTGGAAAGGCTTGATACGATTCGGTAAACGAGGAAAACTAAACCCAAGATACATCGGACCATTCAAAATCCTAGCCAGGGTTGGCCCTGTGGCGTACAGACTTTAGCTTCCATCAGAACTCAGTAGTGTACACCCGACTTTCCATGTATCTAACCTAAAGAAATGCTTGTCGGATGAATCACTAGTGATTCCACTCGATGAAATTCAACTCAATGACGATCTTCAATTTATTGAGGAACCCGTAGAAATCATGGACCGAGAGGTCAAACAACTCAAGCAAAGCCGTATCCCAATTGTCAAAGTTCGTTGGAACTCACGACGTGGTCCTGAATACACATGGGAACGAGAGGACCAGATACGTAAGACATACCCACATCTTTTTACCAACAAAGTTTCTACTCCCAACGCAAATTGATCTCCGGGACGGAGCTCTCATATGGGGTGGAGACTGTAACAATTCACATTTTCAGGTTAACTTCTATTCCCGGAAAAGTTACTATTCATGTTACTATTCATTTTTACTATTCATTTCTTTCCGAAATTTTCCCGAAAGTTGATTTTTATTTGATATTCTCAAGTGATAAATCATTTCCATGGCAAATTAAATGTTTGACATTCGTTAGATCATTTTCGTGAAAGTTATTAAGGAATTACACGGAATTACACGTTTTAGGGTAAAACGTCAATCAGAAATTCTACGCACAACGAAATTCAACCCCGTCAGGTGACCCCACATCGGAAAAATGTTTGACACGCTCATGATTTATTTGAGAATTAATCGTGACTGAGAAAAACATGACCAAAAACTTCCCAGCAGGTCACCCATGTCGGTACTACTCTCACATGAGCACGCTTAACCGAATGGGCGATTAACCGTTAGACCACAAAATGAGTTTCTAAGACGTTTTGAGTTTTCAAACTTATTAGAAAAAGTCAACATAATTTTTCCCTCCTCCTTTGACCAAAAATCATTCATTGATTTTATAAGTCATTCCTTGATTTTTAGGCTTACGGTTTGATGTCTAAAAGACATTTAACACCAACCGACACTAGACTGAGCCTAGTCTAGACATTATAAGTCATTTTAAATCATTTATATCATATTAGAAAAGTAACATTTTACTTTTCTCAGTTTTACGCAAAATTCGTATATTTTACGTATTACGCGTTTTAGACCCGTGTTTCCAGTTTTTAGCAGGGTTTACCACCCAAATGGAACCTACCACTCATTTTATATTTTATTATGGGACATATGGACATGTCTAACAATACTTTAAAGTTTCATAATTTTACGACACCCGGTTTTACGTTTTGAGGCTTAATCATTTACGATTGGCATTTCCCGGAGTCAAAACTAACCAAGTATCTTGGATAATACCAAGAAAAGTCCACACCCTTGCTCTCCAAGCTTACAAACCGACCTAGGAGGGGGGGAGTCATCCCATGTGGCTTCATCTCAAGAAATTACCCCTAGATCATCTCTAAATTACAACTTGGTCACCAAGTTTTGGTAATTTCCTACTAGTTTCCTAACCTCCTCATTTGGACTATAAATACTCCCTTCCTCCCCTCATTTAAACGCCACCCTTCACCCTCCCCATCTTCTCATCCTTAGCTCATTCTCTTCCAAGTATCATGCAAGATTCAAGTACAAGTTCAAGGTTGAAACCCTAGTTTCTCTTAGATAATCAAAAATCTTCCAAACCCTAATATACTTGGTGATTTCTCTTGAGTTTAAATCCACTCAAGTCACCTAAACCTTCATCATCCATCTTTCAAGAATACCAAGGGTAGAAAGATTGCATGAAGTGAAAGAGGGTTGAAGCAAGTCTATCAAAGTCCTATCCTTACATGTTAACTTCCTTTCATCTTTGAAAGCCAAAAGTTGTGAGCCAAACCCTAACTTGATTCTTGTTAAATAATCATGTTCATGTTATTTACATATTATTTGTGCTATATTATGTCTTGTATTAATGTCCATGATGTATAAAAGTGAGTAAAACAAGTTATTGTACATGATTGATAAGACGAGTTCATAAAACAAGTAAACTAGTGACTTTGTTGGTATAACCTGATCAAAATGGTAAAAATATGATATTGGATTATTACATATTGTAGTAGAGGACTTAACAAGGAAACCGTAGCAATTTGAACCACCTAAAAAGAGTATACGAGTCAAAAGTTACGCCCATTTGAAGTTACCAAAACTTTTCGGCAAACTGCCAAATACCATTCTGATCAAATTTGGGTTTTGAAAGTCCCACTTCTGGTCCGATTCATGAAAAAGTTAAAACACGAAAGTTGTCCGGAACGACGTTTTCGTTCAGGAGCAAAGAAGCTCGAGCCCTGAAAACGCTTTCCGAGTGATAAATTTCTTCAAATTCAAAACAGCCCATTTTTAGACAAAGTCATTACATCTAGGTTATGGTTTATGAAGACCAAAGGGGTCTTATGACCTAGAATCAAGACCACAACCATGGCTAGAGCCAAGGTTGAGTCTCATGACCTTGGAACAAGGACTAAAGGTCATGGCTAGGCCATGACGAAATGACCATAACAAATTACATAGGCGAAAACATGAAATAATGAATTAGGCGATAACATGAACAAGCAATTTGGATCTACTTCACTTAAAAGGAAACCATGAGATTTTACCAAGACAAATGGTCATTTAAGGCTTATGAAACATACCCTAATAACAATCTTCATGTACAAATAAACTTTCCTAAGTTTATACAAATATCGGACATGTAACTTTCGGATCAAAACTTATATCTATATATTTCATCAACTACTACAATAGTAGGGAGCTTCATGTGAGGAGTTCATTATGTAAGCCGTCGAGATGAGTTGTGGATTTACGAGTTAAAGTGTCCTGGCTCCTCGAACGCTTACTAACATGACTTCTGAATTATGTCGGCCCGAATGGTAGTAAACGATATACAAAACATACATGTTTCATGAATCATTTCTTTCAAAGACTTACATTATACATCATACCACATCATGGACTAGATGCAAGATATATATATAGGCACTACATCATATTCTTTACTCCAATCCTAAGTCGCAACATTCGATTTTAGGTTGCTCGTAGAAACCTACACGATCCAACCATCACCTTCATTACATGCTATCGTACTTAAGGTGAGTTCATAGCCCCACTTTACATTACTTCATTGTTTTACAAACCCTTGGGGGGAATACATGCTATTTCTAAACCGAACACAATGCTTTGAAACTGTATGCTGCCTGATTGTTTTATTATCACTAAGTACCTTCCTTGCCAAACCGAGATCCTTTATTATGAACCATTTAATCACTAGAAATAGTGAGCGCGAATATTAATAATAGGCCTATTGGGATTGACGAATCCCATTTGTATTGACTAAGTGCAAACAAATGCATTAATATTTGAGACATTAGGTATGACGGCAAAGTATCTACCGGGATAACTCCGCCGATCGATATTGGTACCCGTTAACGTTATGGTGTCATAAGCTTAGTAATGATAATACCTGTTTTGTTTTCCAAACATTGGTGTGAGCCTATAACTCACACTACCAACATATTGTGTTCAATCGATTTAACAAACTCTATGAATATCACTCAACCTCTGTGTTGACCTCTCAAGCATGTATTTCAGGTTCATGACGATCAAGGATGGCATGGAAGGACACGGATACTCAAGAGGGCTATAAATTTTATTATCATTCAAAACTCATTTATTATACATTGTAAACATGGAACCAATTGGGACCCCATTTTGTAAACTCTGATATTTATACAATTTGAATGATAAATCTTTTAAAACGACTCAATTGGAGTTCGTTTTCTATTATTGTGACTATTGTGCCGTCAAGTAACACCCAGTTCGAATTCCGCTGCATCCATGAATTGGGGGTGTTATAAATAGTCCCAAAACAATATGTAAAAGATATGACTCGACTTAGCAACCATGTAATCAATTAGATAATTAACTAAGGATTTAAACAAATAACAATAATGCACTAAAGATGAGTGCATATACGGAAGGCTAAGGCGATTTGGGTGTATATTTAAGTGGGTTGTAACAAATTCTTCCTTTAAGTAAGATGCTTAAAGTTAGAAACGAAAAGATAGGCTCGGAGGGGGTGTACTAGGGGTTTCGTGTACTAAAAATGAGTACAACGCTAATGGTGTGGGAAAAATTAGTTGACTTTACTAGCCGAGTAATATGACTTAAATGGTCATGTAATTATGATACGGGTTTAACACAAGGGTGATCCTAATGCCTCTTATCATGTAGTAAATCCTACTACACGAATGTAGTCTCACTAACGGTCTCGGGATGCATCACTAACGCAAGTTCTAGAATCTAAATGCTACCGGTACACTCATAAGCACTAAAAGTAAATGCTTTTCCTATCAAATCTAAAGGCGAACCTCACATATTTGGGTGAAAATTTTTTCTGAATAGTACGGTTTTGTGCTAGTCATACAACTCCTATCCATGAGACGCTTGCTATGGCTAAAGTTTCATTCCTAAATGTTGTAAAAAAATTTAAATTTGGCGCTAAAATTACACTAACAAGTATTTCTCTTAGTTTTATTACACACCTATCATCAAACAAACAAACTCAAGTGAAAGTGTATCCTATAAGGTATCATCATTTACCCTCCCCTTACACTTAGGATGAACATTGTCCCCAATGTTCAATTAAAGAATGTAAAAGTGAAACAGTTAAAAGAATAAAATCAAATACTCGCCTGATTCGCTCGGTGTGGATAGTGTGGTAACAAGGTTAGATCTTCCTCCAAGAAAATGAACAATCAAAGCTTCCCTTTCAGAAATATAAATCATCTTCTTGCCATACATAACCTGTTAAACTTGAGAAAACAAACAAGACAATCTCGCGTAAAATTGGTGGCAATCTATATATACTAATAAATCATAGAAAACAATGTAAGATATAATGCTTGTGGAATGAGTGTTTGCAGATTTCCTGGAGTTTATAAAACTAAAGATTTAACAAAAACTTTAAGACTCCGTTGGAAAAACAAAAATAGCAAAATTTCCAGAATTTTACACATGACGCCGTCAGGAATTAATTCCTGACGCCGTCAGAAGTGATCTGCAGAAATCCTTACGTTAAGTTTCCAGAAAATTTCTGGAAAAACTTATGTCCTTCTTCCTGGAAAATCCTGCGAAACATCATCATGACTCGATACAAGCATTTGACTCTAACAAATACGAATATACATGTCTATTTAATATTGTAGAGAATCATGATCAACTTTGTTTCTTAAAAACATATTTGGGGTTTCCCCTTACACTTATCTTTTGCGAAATACCTTTGGAAGAAGTTAGGACTAAGTCAAACGACAAAATAAAGTATTTTCACTATTTTAGTTTTGAAACATGATCTACCAACAATAAAAAAAAAAAGCATGCATACGAAAACAAATAACAATCAAACAAATAAAAATCACACAAAGCATGGGTTGCCTCCCAAGAATCGCTTTTCTTTATTTACGAGTCTTGTAGCTAGACTCAAGGTCATGGGCAATTACGTGACCTCATCTTTGGTCTCACTTTCTAGGTCATCTCCTATATTAGTTTTGTATTCCGGACCTAGTTGCAAGCATTCTTTGTAGAAACCGAGTATTCTATTTGTAACACCCCCAATTCATGGTTGCAGCGGAATTCAAACTGGGTGTTACTCGACGGCACAATAGTCACAATGATAGAAAACGAACTCCAATTGAGTCGTTTTGAAAAGGTTTATCATTCAAATTATATAAATATCAGAGATTACAAAATGAGGTCCCAATTGGTTCCATGTTTACAATGTATAATAAATGAGTTTTGAATGATAATAAAATTTATAGCCTTCTTGAGTATCCGTGCCCTTCCGTGCCATCCTTGATCGTCATGAACCTGAAATACATGCTTGAGAGGTCAACACAAAGGTTGAGTGATATTCATAGAGTTTGTTTAATGTTTGAATACAATATGTTGGTAGTGTGAGCTATAGACTCACACCAATGTTTGAAAAACAAATATGGGCCACGTTGTTACACGCCCGGAACAGTTATTATCTGATACTAAGCTTATGACACCAAAACGTTAACGGGTACCAATATCAATCGGCGGAGTTATCCCGGTAGGTACTTTGCCGTCATACCTAATGTCTCAAATATTAATGCATTTGTTTGAACTTAGTCAATACAAATGGGATTCGTCAATCCCAATAGGCCTATTCACAATATTCGCGCTCACTTG
Source organism: Artemisia argyi (assembly GCA_030686995.1). Classification (NCBI taxonomy): domain Eukaryota; kingdom Viridiplantae; phylum Streptophyta; class Magnoliopsida; order Asterales; family Asteraceae; genus Artemisia; species Artemisia argyi. The sequence continues at coordinate 25,572,373 of CM060696.1, forward strand.
CAAGTAACCCTCGCAAGTGATTAAATGGTTCATAATATGGGATCTCGGTTTGGCAAGGATGGTACTTAGTGATAATAAAACAATCAGGCAATCATACAATTTAAAAACATTGTGCTCGGTTAAAAATAGCATGTATTCCCCCCAAGGGTTTGTAAAACAATGAAGTAATGTAAAGTGGGGCTATGAACTCACCTTGAGTTGGATGATGTATAATGAGAATGATGGATATGCCGTAAGAACTTCTACGAGCAACCTAGAATAATTGTTGCAACTTAGGTTTGGAATAATGTCTAAGGAAACATAAACATGCCAATATATGTATGTCTTGCACTTAGTCCATGATGTGGTATGATGTATAATGTAAGTCGTTGAAAGAAATGATTCATGAAACATGTATGTTTTGGTATATCGTTTACTACCGTTCGGGCCGACATAATTCAGAAGTCATGTTAGTAAGCGTTCGAGGAGCCAGGACACTTTAACTCGTAAATCCACAACTCAACTCGACGGCTTACATAATGAACTCCTCACATGAGGCTCCCTACTATTGTAGTAGTTGATGAAATATATAGATATAAGTTTTGATCCGAAAAGTTACATGTCCGATACTTGAATAAACTTAGGAAAGTTTATTTGTACATGAAGATTGTTATTAGGGGTAATTTCATAAGTCTTGTATGACCATTTTCTCTTTGTAATATCTCATGGTTCCTTTTTAAGTGAAGTAGATTCAAATTGCTTGTTCAAGTTCTCGTCAACTCTTTGTTTCATGTTTACGCCTATGTAAGTTGGTATGGTCATTTCGTCATGGCCTAGCCATGACCTTTGGTCCTTGTTTCAAGGTCATGAGACACAACCTTGGCTCTAGCCATGGTTGTGGTCTTGATTATAGGTCATAAGACCTCTTGTTCCTTTCAAAGTATAACCATAATCTTGTGACTTTCGCCTAAAAATGGGTTGTTAAGATTTTGAAGAAAATTATCACTCGGAAAGCGTTTTCAGGGCTCGAGCTTCTTTGTTCCTGAACGAAAACGTCGTTTCGGACAACTTTCGTGTTTTAACTTTTTGATGAATCGGACCAGAAGTGGGACTTTCAAAACCCAAATTTGATCAGAATGGTATTTGGCAGTTTGCCGCAAAGTTTTGATAACTTCAAATGGGCGTAACTTTTGACTCGTATACTCGTTTTAGGTGGTTCAAATTGCTATGGTTTCCTTGTTAAGTCCTCTACTGTAATATGTAATGATCCAACATCATATTTTTACCATTTTGATCAGGTCTTACCAAGAAAGTCACTAGTTTACTTGTTTTAGTAACTTGTTGTAACAATCAATAACAATAACTTGTTTTGCTCACTTTTATACATCATGGACATAACTACAAGACATAATATAGCATGAATAATAGGTAAATAACATGAACATAATTATTTAACAAGAAGCAAGTTAGGGTTTGCTTACAACTTGTGAAGAAACTAACTAGAACCAAGATCAAGACCAAGAACCACTACTTAATCTTCCAAAAACCTTTCCAACCATAGCCATGCTTCCATATCAAAAACCCTATCTTATAATCCCTTGATAAACACTAATCTATCACAAAAACAAGCCTTAGTAAAAATCTTCACTAAGAACACTTGGAAATTTGATGAGTTTTTGTGGTGATTTTATAGAGTTTTATGGTTGAAAGGTGTTAAGGATCAACTAGGAATTATGACTTGAACTTGTGATGGATTGAATGAGCAAGATAAATGATCAAAATGGTAAGTTAAGGTTGTTTTGGGTCGTTGGTATGGCCAAGGAGAGGAAGAGAAAGATTAAATAAGGTCTTGAGGAGGTTACAAGCTTGACTAGTCAACACTTGGAGACCAAGTATAACACATGGAATCAATCTAAGCCTCCTAGCATGAGATCAAGCCACCTATGGGCTGAATTCCCCCCCCCCCCTAAGTCGGTTTGTATATCTTGGGGAGCAAGGTTTGACTTGTGATGATATTATCCAAGATATCTAGTATGTTTTGACTCCGTAAAATGCAAACCGTAAGTTGTTACGTCACAAAACGTAAAACCGGGTATCGTAAAAATACGAAACTTGGAGGAATGATTAAACTTATCAAAATACTCCATAATAAAATATAAAATGAGTGGAAGGTTCCATTTGGGTGGTAAAACTCTGCTAAAAACTGGAAACACGGGTCTAAAACGCGTAATACGTAAAATGTACGAATATTGCGTAAAATTGAGAAAAGTAAAATATTACTTTTCTAATAGGTTATAAATGATTTAAAATGACTTATAATGTCTAGACTGGGCTCAGTCTAGTGTCGGTTGGTATTAAATGTCTTTTAGACATCAAACCGTAAGCCTAAAAATCAAGGAATGACTTATAAAATCAAGGAATGATTTTTGGCCAATGGAGGAGGGAAAAATATGTTGACTTTTTCTAATAAGTTGAAAACTCAAATAGTCTTAGAAATGCGGTGCAGGTATAGGCTAAGGTTACGGCTGAGTAAAAATGCTTAAAAACTGAAATTTCCAGTTTTTCACGGCCGAGGCTTATTTTGGTCATGTTTTTCTCAGTCATGATTTATTCTCAAATAAATCATGAGTGTGTCAAACATTTTTCTGATACGGGGAAAATTAACGCGACCGAATTTCGTTGTGCGTAGAATTTCTGAATGACGTTTTACCCTAAAACGTGTAATTCCGTGTAATTCCTTAATAACTTTCATGAAAATGAGCTTATGAATGTCAAACTTTTAATTTGCCATGGAAATGATTTATCACTTCAGCCCAAGAAATAAAAATCAAATTTCGGGAAAATTTTCGGGAAAATGAATAGTAAAAGTGAATAGTGAAATTTTCCGGGAATAGTAATTATCCTGAAAAATGCGAATTGTTACACTATTCATAACATACTCACTCCTCTACGTCTATCCTCATCATTCCTATAGCAAACCGCTTGTTTATGTTCCTTTTCTATGTTTGATAGGAGGCAGTATTGTTCAATTTTATAGGGCATTTGGTAAGCAACCTCATCATTCTCTTCCCTGAATCTAACTATCCCTAGAGTCGGATCATAACTCATCTTAGAAGCCTCAACGAACGGTTTTCCGAACACTACTTGACTTAGGCAATCATCTATCACCGGACGAGTATCCTCCACTATCATAAAGTCAGTCTCATAAGTGAAGTTTCCGACAGTCACATGCAATCCTTTCACTCTACCTACAAAATTACTTAGCAAGTTCTTGTTGGGCATCATCCTATAACCAAGTTGCTTCTTCATTACCCAATTATAATAAGTCCTAGTCATGATGTTTATAGGAGACCTAGGATCGATATAAGCTTTCCATACATGCATATGCCCAATGTTGCATGGTATGTTAATGTTAGAGGGATCACCTACTTTAATAAGGGGTGAACCAAGGATATATGGTGTCTCGGGATCATTGAATAAATCCTTGTGATATTCCCGTTCTTCCTTGGTGGGCAACTTATCAAAGTGCTCTTCTACGTTTTCTACTTCCTCTAACTTTTCTCCCTTATTAACCTCAACTTCCTTAATTTCATTCCTAGTCTCGGTTTCTACCCCAACTTCATCCTTGTCACTTTCTTCTATATCCTTATCTATTGGCTTAATGGTGAAAACATTGACAAAGTGGACGTGTTTGGATGACGAGGGGTCCTTAATTTGGATTCCGCTATTGGGATCCCTAGTGTCCTTCCTAGGTGTAGTCAACGCTTGGTTGTTGAGGGCTTTCAACAAGTTGTCAATCTTATTGGTCATCTCCGTTTGTTGTTGATTGAATTCGGTTTCAAACTTAACTATGCGAGCTTCTTGAGATGCCATAAACTTGGACATCAATCCTTCAAGATTGTTGGTACTACCATAGTTATTAGAAGGATTGTTGTTGAAAGTATGGTTGGAGGGTGGACCGTTTGGTTGGTAACGATTAAGCGGATTGGAAGAATTGTTTTGGTTTTGTTTCCACCTAAGGTTCGGGTGATTTTTCCAAGAAAGGTTGTAGGAATCACCGTAAGGGTTTGGCTCGGGCTTGAAAGTATACCACTTATCTCCCGCTTTGTCGGTACGCGAAGATGCGTAATCCGCAAAAGCTGTTCCAGGGAGTTCCATGCAATCACGAGTGTCATGGGGACCACTACATAATTCGCATGAAGAAGTTTTTGTTCACTTGGCTTGAAGGCTTTGGAACATCAAGATATCATTTCTAAGCTTGGTAGTTCTCCCTGGTGGGAAAATTTGAGCAAGGAAACGAGTGGTGAGATCATCCCATGAGGTGATGGATACCGCGGGTAAACGTTCAAGCCATTGACTAGCTTGATCACGTAGAGAGAATTGGAATAGGCGTAATCGGGTCGACTCTCTAGTTGTAACATCAAGGTCTATAGAATCTACGATTTTAAGGAAGTCCTTGAGATGTTGATTAGAATCTTCGGAACAAAGTTCATGGAATGCACATCCACTTTGCACCAACCGGATGGTGTCGGATCGCAAGGGAGACACATTGGCTCCTTGGGTGAGCTCAATAGTGTTTCAATAGCCTTGGTGGCTAGGTCGGGAATACTCTCCTAGGGTTCAGGGCCTAAGAGGTTGGTTTGCTAGTGGTGGGTTTTGTGGGTCGTCTTGTTGTGGTGGGTTGATGGGTTCAAAGATGTTACCACCTTCCATGATGTCGGATGGTAAAAGTTACGAACAAAGATACGAAGAAATAGATAGACTAAAGAAAACCTAAAAATAAAAATAAAATCTTACTAGAAAGGAATCTAGCAAGTAGACCTAATAAAAAGAAATCCTAACCTAGACAATAACTATTCCCCGGGCTGCGGCGCCAAAAACTTGATGCATGGGAATTGCACCAGGCTTTACTTCTCAAGGGATCTCGAGAAGCTTACAACCCCCACCAGGCAGTGTACCTGATCGTTGTAGTATAGTATACGGACAAGTACCGGGGGATTGATCGTTCAACTCAGGAATAGTGTCGCTAGGATTAGAAAGCCTAAAAATTAGGTCTAGAGGTGAGGGATGATTCTTCTTGTATTTTTATATTTTTATAAAAGCAATTAAAATCTCGGGTTTTGGAAGAGTGGGCGAAATTAGTTGCTAGTCAACTAACCCAACAACTAAAGATGCAATCAAAATAAAATAACAGAAATGTAAATAAAGCTAATTAAACTAGTGGTGTGAACAATAAATGGGAAAATTGTGTTTACTTAGATTTCATTACTCCCTAGATATCTTTTACAGGTTGATAGTTTGTTACAGTTGCGTGGATGACGGGTTATATTCCTTAATACCAATCGTGAGGTGTCGTACGTACTTCCCCAACTCTATAAGCTCCTACTTCACTCCTATGTCGAGCCTGCAAGAAGCTCCTAACATGGGATCACTAGAATTCGCTCATGCATTAAATACAACCATAAAAACCTAGTACGCATTGGTTCATGTTTCTTAAGACGTTCAAGCAAGTTACCCTACTGAAGTCTGCCAGTTTTCATAAGCCTAACATCGAAATCATTCATGCGTAACAACTATAAACAAGCAATCAACCCATAATCAACATCTAGGTTTCACTGCATCTAAGCAAACACACAAGAGATCTAGCATAGCATGTTAAAATCAAGACAAGCATAAGATATATTCAAACAACACAAAGACATATTGAATGAATTGAAAGGATACTTATCTTAATTGAACATGAAAGGTTTCAAAGGGTGAAAACCCTTGAAAATACTGATAAAATTGTGCTAGGGTTTCTCCAAGTTATTCCTAAAATTGTCCTCTTCTAATGAATGAAAATTAGAAAACAATATATAGATTTTCCAATGTGACAGCGTCAAGAAGAGAATTCTGACGCCGTCAACCCGCCGCCCATAATAATATCGGATTGCCCAGATCCAGATTTGACGTCATCAAGAGCAATTTTCCTCTGGGCCGTCACGTGTAAAGGGACCATGATGGCCTATGGTGACGCCGTCATGCCCTAGTGTAAAAACATTATGGACCGTCATGGACTCTATCCTCTTCATCTCTTGTTTTCGTCTTGACGCCGTCATTAAGAACTTGGTGACGTCGTCAGGTACTGTTCCCAGCAAGGAAAATTAAGAATTTGCCGTTTTCTTCACTTTTATGCTCCAAAAACGTCCAAAATGCTTCCTTTTCCAGAATTCACTCCAAAAGTACCTAAAATCACAAAAGGAACGATTTAGGGGTAATATTTGATCAAATAAATTCAATTCCTGGCTTAAATGACCCCCTAAAAACGGATCATTTTTCGCCTCATCAATCATGTATATCGATTGTGAACCATTACTGGGGGTAGCCTAACGGGATATTGTTAGGTGTATATTTTCGAAGGAGACGTGTTGGTCACGTGTCCAAAAGCCATTTTTATCCGTAAGATTCTTTTATCCAGCGGTCCGTAAGATTCTTTTTATCTAGCGGTCCGTATTAAGAACTGAGCATGAGCCGCGTAACCCAGGTATTACGGGATATTGTCACCATGTGGACGTGATGCCTAGCACCTAATGAATAAAAAGCAAAAGCATTTTTGAGTTGGAAACTATGATCGCGTCAAGGGTATTTACTTTTCTTTTAATGAAGAGAAATGTGAGCCCAAAACATTTACTTTTTCTTAATTGGGAAAAGCATTAATACTTTTCTCTCCCATATAAAAGACTAATTAAGAGTCTTATATCTAAACCACTTACTTTAGTAAAGAACCCCAAGTCAGATTAGGAAGCCACTAAAATATTTTCTTTTGAACAAAAATAAACAACGCTTCATATATTTATTCTTCATTGTTAACATTATCCTTCATCTATTGTTTCACTGTTATAAAAATATCTGTAAAGGTAAATTGCTGCTCCTTGTGTTGTGCACATGTAGGTTTTTCGAGATTTAGTGAATAACTTCTTTCGAGCATCTAACAAAAATGAAAGAAACATGTTAGTCTCGCCCTGTGTTTGACCTTAAGATCAAGCTCTGGCTTGAGAGCAAGTACAGCCTTAATCCAGAAGGTTGAGTAATAAATGTATGAGTAAATGCCTAGTAGTAAAGTTAGTTTAAATACCTCCACAACTACAACCTCCGATGTATTAAAGTCAAGATGATAACATCAGACAACCACCATTCATAACCTTAATAATTTTATAAAAACAATTTACCCGAGCACATGTATGTATGTATGTATGTATGTATGTATGTATGTATGTATGTATGTATGTATGTATGTGTTAGCATAAAAAAATATATATTGAGAAGTGATGGTCATTCTCATATTATAACTTTGTGTCGTTTGTTAAGGTATGTAATAGAAAAGTCAATGGGCTATGGACTTGGTAAGCTAGTATGATGTTAGTTAAATATGTAAGCCTTTTTAAAGGATAAGAAATCCATGTCCATTACCAAGCCCATGACAAAGCCTATGGAAAGCCTTTAGGGCATCTCATGTATGTGACTATTTAAACACCTCAAATCTCATTTGAGGTGTGCACTTGTGTGTGTATTGTGTGTGTTTTTCTTAATAAAAGTTCTCATCTTTCATCTCTCTCTCTCTACTACCAAACGCCACCTACATAACATCAAGTCACCATCTCTACTTCATCTTTGCTTCTATATTTGTAATAAAGTTGTAATATCTAAGGTCCTACAGTATGTATGTATGTATGTATGTATGTATGTATGTATGTATGTATGTATGTATGTATGTATGTATGTATCTCCTTCTTACTACTTGTATCTGGTGTTTCTGGTTCTTTTTAATGGGATATTGTTTGGCTTATATGTCCGAAAGGCACATGCTAGAAGACGAATTGCTCTCATGTGTCCGAAAGAAATTGGTCCGAAAGATCTTTTACCCGACTACCGAAGAGGTAAGCACTCTTTTACCCAGACGATCCATTTATCTGGTTATCCGTATTAAGAACAGAGCGTGAGCCGCGTGTATTACGAGATATTGTCACCACGTGGACATGATGCCCGGCACCTAAGCTAGACATAGCTCAGCTCGCTCCTTCCTCGTGTTGTCACGTACAATAATTAGGGTTGTATAAATACCACAACTTCATTTAATGTTTAACCAACTCACACATTTATTACTCAAACTTCTGGCTGAAGGCTGTACTTACTCACACACTAGAGCTTGATCTTAAGGTCAAACCCAGGGCGAGACTAACACGTTTCTTTCATTTATGTTAGATGCTGGAAAGACGTCATTCACTAAGTCCAGAAAAACCTACATGTGCACAACACGAGGAGCAGATATTTACCTTTACAGATATTGTGGAAAAACATTATATATTTTATGACAGTGAAACATTCCGTGAAGGATATTGTAACAACAATGAAGAATAAATATATGAAACGGTGTTGTTTTTGTTCGAAATAAAATATTTTAGTGGCTTCCTAATCTGACTTAGGGTTGTATGCTAAATTAAGGGGGCGTTTTTTCACCATAAAACAACACGATTCGCCCCCGTTTAGCTCTGATGCCACTTGTTATGACCAAGAAACACGTTCCGGAGGTCGAGGTTGATCGAAATATGTGAAAACCATGGTTATTTTTAGAGAGAGAAAGTAGAGAGAGAAAGGTGGAGAACTATGTGTTTTATTAATATGAAATGAAGTGAAGCTTACACACACTTTCCACACCCCTCATGGAGAGTCATGAGGGGTACTTATAGGCTCCTAACACTACATGTTTGCCTACTTGACAATAGTAGTCCCTGATGTTACTACTTGCTACATATCTATTCCATTTCACATGTATGACGGTATTTTTATAAAATATTGAGGCTAACACTATGATTTTCTCAACTCATAATCTTAATTGACTAAACCTTTTCTTCTTAATGACAATTAGATTATTTCTTAATCTTATTTTCACAAAAGACAAAACCACCAAAATCTCCCACAATCCTTCCCAAAAATCATTTCCTAACAACCTCTTACATATTCCCTTACACTCCTTACAAAAGTGTACTCTTGTCCCTTCACAAACTCCCACACAAGATTCCCATCACTTTATACATTTCCCATACACCTTTCTCATATACACATACATACACTTCCCTATACACACACACACTCTTTTCTACACACACCTTTACATTCAAAATACACACACTTCACTCACATACCTCTCTTCACACACACAAGGCTCCCCATCACTTCAATCTTACACATGTCTTACATATTCAACTCACTCCCTATACACATCCCATCTCTACAACATATTCCTTACACTCCCAACACCTTTACATTCAAATTTACACGCACTACTCATAACCATCCTATTCTCTACACACACTAGGCTCCCCATCACACCATACTTACATATTCCCTTACACACACATAAACCAACTCATATATTCCTTACACCCTTTCACATCCCTTAACTCTTACACTATCCAACCTTTATTCCCTTACACACTTACATAATCCAACTCATACCTTATATTCCTTACACACTCTTCATCTCAACCATTCATTTCTCTAGAACACATCTCAACCATCCATTTCTCCTTCCTCCCCAAGAAATAGAATATTCTTTGGAATATGCTTCCCCTAACCCAACCATGGTTTACTTCTAACCAACCTATGGTTAGTTCCCAACTTACTCATTTTCTTACCCAACCATGGTTAACTCCTAACCACACCAAGGATGGAACATTCCCTTGGATACACCCTTAAAACCAACCATGGTTACTTCTTAACCTAACCTCACTCACTCTTCCCTATAGAGGAATATCCCATGGCATATTATCTTCTCTCTTTTATGCCATGTGAGGAATACCCATTCTACCCCTACCCAATTATCTCTTCTTTCTTTCCATCTTTGACAATTGGTTTTCTAATAAATACTTCACAAAATTATTTTCCAAATTGGCTATTTGAGCTGGTAAACCTTAGATTGATTAATGTTAAGGTTTAGTGTGAAGTACAATTGGGGGTTTAGCAAGGTTAGGTATTTACAAGACCAAAACTCAACATTCGGGAAAATGTTACAGAGCCTCTGGCACGTCACCCACGCGTTGACGCATGGGCAACGCGCCGGGCTCAGTAAATTTTTCCCAAGTTGGGTTTTTACCTATAAATACCCCACCTTGGCTCTTGTATTCCTTACCCTTTGCCATTACTCTTTCTCTCTACATTTTTTCTCCCTAATCCTCTAATTCTATCTCTTGTGTTCTTAGTTAAACACACTAACATCTTTGAAAGAACACATCTCTTTGCAAGGAAAGAATCCCAAGAACTTAATCCACTCTTGTGATTGTGTCGAGGGTCTTCTTATCTTTACCCTTTCTATTACAATCGAGTTTCTAGGTTAGGTTAGGGCTTGGTTGAACAAACACTTATTCATTCAATTGTTTGTAAGGGAAGTCTTGTGTCTTGGTGACCAAGCCTAGATCATTGGGGGATCTAGTTGGGGTTTGATACTTCTGGTTGGAAGTTTTGGTTGTGGTCTAGGTGACCAAGTGTAAGTCGAATCATGAGATTCTTTAGGGTGGTTTCCGAGGGCGGAATACCGTGGGAATAACTCCTTCTTTGTGAGCATCGATATTGGTGAATATCGGTGGAGTGAATTGTAACGGTTTGTAGTCCACCAAAATGATTATACTAGTGAATAGTATCAGTGTCGTGGATTCGCAACTGGACGTACAGATGGTATAAACCCCCCATCCCGAACCAGTATATATCGTTGTGTTCTTACTTGCTTTATATACTTTGGTTGTGTTTGTGGTTGTTGGATTATTGTACAACCACTTGATGTTCTTCTTGGCTTAAAGTTTTTAAACATCTAAAAAGGTATTCACCCCCCCCCCTCCTACGGTTCTACAATTTTTAAGTACTACTATGATCACTAAGAATCTAGGCTTTTGTAACCCTAGCATAGGAACTGCCTTTAAGAACAATGAAATTATGTTGCTGAACATTTGCCTTAAGGATTAGGAAGTGTTATAACATATTTTTAATGATCCTAGGACACTTTTTAAGAATTTTTCTTAAAATGCTTAAAACTTTGGCGAAAAGTGTTTGACTGATGTTTGATCGTTTTTAACTGCTTACATGAGCACTAGCGTTGTTTAAGAATGATATCAAATCTATTTAGTAGGAAATTTGATGATTAGCCGTGCTAGAATTGGTTTTCGGATAACAAAACAGAACACTTATGTGCAGAGCAAGAAAATCGCCGGTCTTTTTGGCCAAGACCGCAGAACTTTTTGAAAAAAATCGCCAAACTTTCTCAAGTTTTGGAAAAATTGGTCGTAACCGCCGGTTTTGGAAGCCAAAACCGCCGTTTTTCTGGAAATATTTGTTAACAGTATGCATGAAACTTGTTTAATTGTTTGCATATGTGATGTCTATATTTTCTAACAACTAATGTTGCTTGTTTGTGATTATGTGAGTAGAATATGTTAGGAGAAGGAAGTTCACACGTCGCATCAAGAACCAAGGGAGCTCTCAGAAACCCCAAGAAACAACCTGAAGAACATCCTAATTTGCTATTTAGAGGAGTGGATAAGACTAGGAAGTTAGCACTTAATATTAAGCTGAACAAGTTATATGCCAGGGAGATTGATGTCCCCATGATAGCCAATTAGTGAATCATGAAGAATTTAGGTTGTGATGAGATTTTAGATGACATGCTTCTGGTTAGGGTTGTATTCAGCCATGAAATTGTGAATTCACAAATGTGGAAAAGGGCATTAGAGATAAGAGAGCCCATTTACATGGAATGGTGCTTAGAATTTTTTAGCTCTTTATCAGTCAAAAAGGAAATATCTGATGATGGTGTTTGACTGAAAAATTCATGAAGTTCAAATTAGGAGGAGTTGAGAGGTCAATAACATTGTATGAGTTTGGAAAATTGTTAGGAATATACTCAGAGGAGGAAGTTTGCAATAGTAACTTTAAGCATTTGGACATAAGAGGAGAAAGAACTATTGGAGCCTTTGATGTTGATGAGTACTAGAAGGAGATCAGTGGAGAGGATGTGAGAGTGTATGGGAAGAAAAGAGCTTGGAAAATTAAGAACCCATTATTGCAAGTTATCCACAAAATCTTGGTTTAGTCTATTTTCCATAGGTCCCATTATGAACAAAATGTGTTGGATGAGGATTTGTGGATCCTCCATGTGTTTGATAAGAACCAACCCTTATCCCATTTGAACTTAGCATGGTTGATAGCTCAACACTTGGGTAGTGGAGCTGTACCAACAGGAGGCATAACGATTTGCTGTGGGAACTTGGTGACTAGGATTGCAAAGAGCATGGGGCTATTTAATGAGGAAGAAATGGAATTATTTGGTGATCCTGTGATCTGCAAGCCCGTTGACATGAGAAGTTTTGGTCATCTAAGGGATAAGAAGACTGGGAAGCTTAAAGATATACCAGAGGTGATAGAGGTTGAGCCTCTCAATGAATGGTGAGACCAGGAGTGAAGACCGCCGTACCTGGAAGGGAAGTACGGCGGGTTTGTTTGACTTTTGATTTGGTTGACCAGGACGTTGGTAAAAAATTTAAGTCAATTTCAAAAACATGTTTCAATTACATTTGGGCTTGTAATGAGGGTACCAACACTTGGAAACACATACACCACCACAACCATGGCACAAAACTTAAAAACAGTTTCACTATTATTAGTAACTATAAATATTAACAAGTGTGATGTGCTAGGTGCACATCACCATTTTGATTTTATCTGTGTTGCATGATTTTTGTGTGCAGGAAATGAATTGGTCCAAAAGATGGACAAGTATGAGAAGATTTCTAGGGATAAAAACAAGGCATACCCGGGAAGTACCGTAATCCTTTATTTTTCCCGTTATATTTGTTTTTAATAAATTTTATAGCATTAGGGACAATGCTCAAGTTAAGTATGGGGGGAAAGATAACTTGAAAAATAAAGTAATACTTATGATAAATTTGAAAATTCTGTTAGAAAGCTTGTCAGAAAACCGCCGAACTTTTGTCATGTTCGTCGTACATATAAATAAAAACCGACACACATTTTAGTGATGTAAGCCGATTACAGGGTATTTAAATTAATAAATTATTAGTATTTAAAACTTGGTTTTCTATAGAAAAACGTATCCAAAACAGTCATAAGCAATCTGAATCGGGATTGATAACATTATTTGCACATTTTATACCCATTACCACTGAAAATATGAGGATTTCGAGCCTATATCGGCATATACCTTTTATGCTTGATTTCTTTGTTTATGAGTGTGCCGATAATTTATGTGATTCTAGAACTTGTATTTGAAATCTTTATGAGACCTCAATGAGATCACATTCATGTAGTATAAGTATTTTTATATGATAAGAGGCAAAAGTTAGGAATTACAACAAATATAAACATTCTTTTACTAACAAAATTAACCCATTTAGCACTCAATTTTAGTGCTATTACCCATTAGTTACGCCCTTTTGAGCCTTAACTTTTCGTTTCTATTATCCACCATGAAAAACAACAAAAATATGTTTAGTCAGGAATCTAAAGATTAGAGTATATATAATAGAAATATAGATACTAATTACGATGAGTATGAAGAGTGCACATTTTATGTTTGTTATGATGTGGTAAAGAAAAGAAAAGGAAAAGAAAGAAAGAAGTATAAGAAAAAGTAAAGAAAAAAGAATAAGATTATGATTCCCCGACTTAAGTTTTTCTTATTACACCAATTTCAGATAATTATTTCTATGTCTAATCCATACCTTATTAAACATTAAACCTAACGATATAACCCGAATAAAAGTCCTCTTTGATATTTATACTTGGTGCTTATACCAAGTCGATGTAGTTTTGTTTCTTTTACAAGCATATGGTAAATCTATGAGTTATTAATGGGCTATGAGAGTGAATCTTTACCAATTACAACTTACATGAGTGTTTGAGTGAATTTCTGAAAACATACCTATTTCGTGAGGAGCATGTCATGTTATTATAGCGCTTTGATTGTCTTGGATACACACAAAAATATATTTGAAAATTATACGAGACTTGATTTAAAATCATTTTTCTTTTTTATGCTTGTGGGTAAGCATTAGTTTAAGTATGGGGGATTTGATGAGTCTTGTATTATACATATTTATACCCTGATATTATATAAATTATATAGTAAAATATCCTTATTTATAGAACTTTTGGTACATAATACATATATGAATATGCAGGACTAAGGATTGAAGGAAAGACACGAAAAAGACGTTAAACAAATGACTTTGAGAACTTATAAAGAATAATAGATAGTTTGGACTAAAGCACGCCGAGCTTATAAAGAAGCACGCCGCTTACGGGCACCTTTGGTCAACTTATAACTACGAGTCAAACATTGAAGTACGTCAGTCTTATGTTACAAGAAAGCCGGTTACGTAAAGAGAATCCCACCGGTTTTATATCGGTTGTGCGGCGTACTTCCCCTAGCAGTTATACTTCATTATTAATGAGATAAATCAATGATGAGGCCGATCATTTGCTCACCATTACTCACTAGGGACTTGCTAGGGCTACATTTTCACCATAAATAGGAGCTCAATTCGGAATCTAAACAAACATCAATCAAGAATAACTTTCTTGATATCAAAGGAAGAGAAGGAGTGGTTTCTAACCAAGAACCACTTGCTAAGGAGAATTAGGAGTAGGAATACCATTGGAGGATCATTGTGAACATAGTCATACTTGTAACTTTGGTATACTCTCATTTAAATATGATCACAATAGTTGTTCACTTTGTCTACTTTGTTATGAACATGGAGTAGTACCTTTATGTTTGTTAAAGGCATTAAGGCCTTAAGTTAACAGGAGAATTGCATTCTAAATCATGAATCTATTACATATGTATTTGATTTGTTATTGTTTAGTCTCTACCATTTGTCTTGATTGGTCATTACAATTGTTTAAAGTCGAAAGATGCAATTGTGTTGATTACATTATGAATCATCTGTCTATAACGAGTCATTGTTATTCTTGTGAGAATTGGGTAGTAAAACAAATGTTAACTTGGACTATAACATGTTTAACGGCTAGTCTCACGTCTAACGACTTGACTAGAGAGAATACATACTTAATACTTCATGCATGGACCACTCTTTATGCACTTTATGTATCCAAGATCATAGGCCGAAAGGAGATCTTTTTACATAAGGTAGATATACTAGTTTACATGATCACCAGTCATGCTTTACTTCTATGCATTGTCCATGTACTTTCTATGTTGCAATTACTTGTTAATCTCATGTGCTCAGCCTTGGACAAACATATCTTTAAATTAATTTGGCAAAACATTTCAAAAATCTTAAATCCAACAAAAATGGATTTAGTGATAAGTGACAATCTTTGGAATCTAATTTTGTTAATCAAAAATGATAAAAGAAACAATCACCTTCCTTGGGACAACCTGGTCTTACCTATAAACCTTTACTATAAACGGGGGTTATACTTTTACCCATGTGTTTTGTGTATTAAGGAATCGGTAGAACTTGTTATATAAATTTGAAGCTTTCGAAACACATCAGGTATATATATATATATATATATATATATATATATATATATATATATATATATATATATATATATATATATATATATATATATATATATATATATATATATATATATATATATTATTTTAATATTCTACAAAAGGATGTTTTCATTAACAAAAATAAATTTAATTTTAGGTGTTTAAATCTTGTGAAGACTTAAAAGGTTGGGCGCAAAATAAGGCACGCTCTTGGTTATGTCATTGTAACTCAAAAATCATACACGAACGAAAGTGATTTTTCTATGAAGTGACGCTTATGTGCGATCGTGGTCGTGAATATAAACAAAAGGAAACATGTAAATAATCTGCTACCAAAAAGATAAATTGTCCATTCCAATTGGTAGGAAAGTATTCAAGTATGCATGATGGTTGGTTAATGAGTGCAATATGTGATAAATATAATCATCACCCTTCATAACATATGGAGGGGCATCCATATGCAAGGTGATTAACTAAAGAAGAATAATTGGGTGAAGATTTGACAAAGAAGAATATGGAGTCATGTGACATATTGTCAATAATAAATGCGCAAAATAAGGATAACGTGTCAATAATAAAGATTACTATTACTTGATTAATTTTTTGAGGTCTTGGTTTTTCAAAAAATATTAAAAACAATTATTATGTTTTATTGCAGGTGAGTGTATCCTCTTGGAGTCAATTGATATCTTTTGGAGGACACTAGATATTTCATGGTCAAAACCCTTGAAAGATGAAGATATTCAATGTGATGATGAATTACACATCTTTAAAGGAAATTTCAACAAGCAGTCCCATGCATGAAAAAATGAGTTTCTTAAGAAAACTAGGTTGTATAAGCAATCCAAGTGCAATTCTAATTAAAGAACCCGCGATTAAAAAAATATCCATGGATGACCAAGCTTTAAGAAACAAACAAAAAAAAAAGAAGTGTATTGATATGAAAATTCAAGATCCTAGTAAAAGTAGTCATTCAACCAAGCTTTTCGGGGTAGACTTGAACGAGGAACCACCAAGACATAGTTCATGCTTGAACAATGAAACATGTGCACGTGACGTGTTCCCGTACTTATACCAAGAACCTCAGAGACATAGTTCATATGTGAGCCAATCGTCCACGAAATCCGTTCCGGAAAGATTTTTGAGACAACTTTCACAGATTTTCCATCCTTATGTTACATATTTACAAAATGTCATAGGTGATGGAAATTGCGGATTTCGATTTGTCGTTGTCGCTCTTGGTCTCCCTCAAGATCAGTGGCTTCCTATTCGGTCTGATTTGGTGGAAGAGTTAGATTTTAACCAACAAAAATACATATTTGGAACGGGATGTTATAAAAAAATTATGAGGCCGTAAAAAAGGTGGAAAATGGATCGAAATGTCAAACACGGGTTTAGTTATTGCCTCAACATATGAAAGAACTGATATAAGTCCAACTCATGTAGGAAATGTCGGAGGTTGCACTGCGAGTTTTTCGTTTTGGTCGATTCCACCACAATCGTTACCACATGAGACAATTGTGATTGCTCATGTGAATGGTAACCATTATATTAAAGCAACACTACGCGAAGGTTGTCCATTACCGTTAACTCATTCACTTTGGATTACACATAAAAGCGAAAGTGCATCTGGAAGGGAGGACACATACGTTAGTCGTCAAAATGTGTTTTGCGAATATTATTATCATATTCCAAAAAATATTGACCTAACAAAGTAAGTATGTAATGTTCTTTATATTCTATTTCTAATTATTTATTTTCAATAAAAATTATAGTATTTGTTCACTTATATATATATATATATATATATATATATATATATATATATATATATATATATATATATATATATATATATATATATATATATATATATATATATATATATATATATATGCGTATGTATATGTATATGACAAAAGTAAAAAATAACTATAAAAATAAGTAAATAAGAATAAAATATTATATATATATATATATATATATATATATATATATATATATATATATATATATATATATATATATATATATATATATATAGAGTTAGGATCAAATAAGAAGATTGCTTAAAATAAGAAGGAATGAGAAGAACTATAACTACAAATCCGAGATGCACCGACCTAAATTAGATGCATCCCTATAATCTTAGATGCATTATAACGTACCATAGTGTGTTTTCTCGCTTTTAATCAGATGCATATACGTATATTAGATGCATTTCTTGATTTCTCTTATTTTTTGTTCCTCTGCACGTGCTAAAATCATGAAAATCAATTTGCACCATCTATACATCAAATTAACTTTCGAAACTCAAGATGTTGCATCTATATGAATAGAAATGCATCTAATGCAAGTCGTTGCATCTCAAATACGTGGTTTTGGTCACTTCTTTCCACTTCTTATTTTAATTTATTTCTTACTGGATCCCTACTATATATATATATATATATATACACACACATCCGCATGGCAAGACATATTTTTAAGTCGACAACTCACATAGACTGAACATATTGATAATCGAAGACAATTTTAGCATTTTCATTAATGTAATCATGACTCTTTATTTTATAAAGTGATTATAGTTGTTACAATTTTTTTTTTTTTTTTTTTAATAGGCAAATTATTTTTTCGTCAACCATTTGTATTTGATAACACATCGACAAAACATATAATTAGAAATTAAACTAAAAGTAATTACAGTATGTATTAATAACAAAAACAATAAAAACAATGATAATGATTAATGCTTGAGTTATGTTATAATGAAATAAATGATAATGATTATTTGTAATGATTGGTCTATGATAAGGTGTCTCTGGGGACTCTAAATACACCAAAATGATTATACTAATCATTTCTTTGTTACACCAAATGAAATCATTGACTTGTTTCTTATTTTTACTGTGTCCTACTATTCCAACACTAATATCTAAACTTTAGTCAAACTATTCATTAAGATGATGAGAAACTATCATTAAGAAGGGCCCCCCCTAAATAAACGCCAATTTTCCACTATATAAACCCAAATTAATTCTTCAATGATTGGATTTTTTATTTTCAAACATAAATAAACCTTAATAAATGTATCAATTATTGCAATAATTATGATATCATTAAAATACATCATAAAGCACCTTAATTAATGTATCACTTACATTTATTTTTTTTACTTATCCTAATATATATTTAAAAATTAAAAATATAAACAAATATATAAACATAAAATTCAAAATTAAATATTACAACTTTTATTAAGTAATTTTCATTCACTTTTTCAATCACGAGAATGTTACAAACTTATATTAAGTTTGATCATAACTTTCAGGAGCACGATAATTATACTCGCGAAAATCATTTTGACGACTAACATATTTGTTTTCCCATCCAGACGCAATATTGCTTTTATATGTGATCCAAAGTGGATGAGTTAGCGGTAAAGGAAAACCTTCCCGTAATACAACTCTAATATAATAGCCACCATTCACGTGTGCAGTCACTATGAACTCATGTGAGTTTGATTGCGGTGGACTGGACCAAAGAGGAAAATTCGTAGTAGAACCTCCATCATCGGATAGATTTACGACTACTTTGTTATACGTTGAAGCAATTACCAATCCTGTGTCTGGCATTTTCATCCATTCTCTAGCAAATCTCACAGTACTATAGATTTCATTATAACCTATAGTTCCAAATATATACCGGTATTGTTGTTGGTGAGACTCTAACTCGCCCACCAAATCCGACCGGATTCTAGGCCAATGATCTTCAGTGAGACCAAGACCGAGAGCGACGAATCTAAACCACAATTTTCATCTGCTTTGACATCTTTTAGACTTAAGATATAAGTATGGAAAACTTCTGGAATTTGTCTGCGAAGGTTTAATGTCCTACTTAGTTGGCCCATAGATGAATCATACCATGTAGACGTTTGGCTCATAAATGAGCTATGTCTTGGCGGTTCTTCATTTAGATCAGGGATTAAGTTATGCGTCCGACTTGTTTGGGTAAATGAACTATGTCTTCTAGGTTGTATATTTGGATCTATCACGAAAAACCTGCATGAAGAACTACGTTTACCAGGATCTTGACTTTTCGGGTCAACATGCTTCTTTTTTTGTTTATTCAAGCTTGGCCGTCCACGCGGATTTTTCTTAATCGATGGTTCATTAATCACGGTTTTACTTGGATTAACGATATCCAAAAGCTTTCTTAGGAGACTCTTTTTAACAACGTTTGACTGCTCGTTGAAGTTTTCTTTGAAACGATGCAATTCTTCGTCACATTGAATATCTTTATTTTCCACCGGTTCTGACCATGAAATGTTAAGCGTCATCCAAAAGATATCAATTGAATCCAAAGGAATATACTCTCCTGTAACAAATTAAATGTAACACCCCAACCCGATAAGGGTAGAAGTATTACATTACAGTGACATATCAGAACAAACACAAGCATATGATTCATACATACAACGAAATTCAGGGTTACAATTGAAAATCTGAAACTACAAGGTTACAAAACAATAAATACTATGTCTAATAAAGTGAAACTTCATCTAATCGTCTCTAGTCCAAAGCATAGTCTTCTAAGTCCAGTCACACTCTCTTCTCATAACCCAGCTTCCTACTAAAACCTGCCGCAGGAAAAGGAAATGCGGCTGAGCTTAAAAAGCCCAGTGAACAGATACATATACAAAGCAATGATAATGAAACAGAACTGAAATATAGTGCATTGGGGAAATAGAATAAGGAATAGATAAAAGAGTAATAGAATAGAAAGAAGAAAGGATAGTCATCTACCACGAGCCCAGAAACATATCATATCATATAAGCCGTCAATACCATAATTCTTCATAATCATATAGAGGGGAGTCCTCTCAGATAATCAGATAATATGAGGGGTGTCCTCATTCTTCAAATGGGTAGAGTAGCGAACTCCCAAAAATTATGAAAGGCATGTAAAGCACACAGTACCAGTCACCAGACATATATCATAATCATAATCATAGTTAAATCCACTAAACAGAACAGATCTAGGATGCATCCATACGCCCCCGCAGAAATCATAGTGGCCATAACAAATCATATCATAAAGCGCGCATATCATATATCAGAAAGGGGACGGTGTAGCCAAATCACTAGGGCCACACACTAGTCATGCCAGTGGTGCATCACAGACACGCCTATGGTACCTCCATAGGTAGGGAAACAGAAATGGCTCGGGTATCAAACTAAGAGTCAGGTCTCATATCATACAAAAGGTCATATAGCAAAGGTGTATCTCAGAATCATATCAAAGGTTCATAATAGCAGTTCATAACAAAGGGTTCATATCAGAAATAGTATTCAAGTTCCAATCAGAGTTTATCAGGTCAAGGTTCATATTCAAAAATCAATTCATAGTTCAGTTCAAAAGTCCGTTTCAAAAGTTTCTATTAAAAGTCCAATTTAAATAATCTTTTAAAACAGTTTTCATAAAATGGTCTTTCAAAATATAGTGTTCATGAAAGTTAAATAACCTTTCTTTTAAAAAGAAATTTAGCATCATTTATAAACATCTTTTCAAGTCGGTTCTTCTCAAAACATTTCCATGGTATCATTAAGAAGGTTTTCATAGCATAGGTTCATAACGGAGGTCATATCAAGTGGGATCAACAGAGATGGTTCAAGTAAAGGGGATCATAGCAATGGCATCAATTTGGGAACTAACGGATCAGAATATGAAAGAGATCATGAGAAACCCTTTTGAGAAAGGTCAGAATATCTGTACCTCAATCGCCATCGAAATCATAACATACGTAAGCATATGGAAACACTCCTTCTTCAACGAATCTACACGAATTAATGATCGGCTTATTATTAATAACTTATTCAATTTAGATTTCTCATTTTAGTCGGCTTTCCAGTTTTAGTAACTTTCCATTTAAAGTGACTTTCCACTTTTAGCAGGTTTCCATAAATAGTAAGTTTCCACTTTTAGAAAGTTTCCATAATTAGAAGGTTGAGTCATTATTAATGGAATCAAAGTATCTTTTAACATATTTACACATTTGGTCCTTAGGGTTTCATAACTTTACCTTTTACACCCTTATATTTCCAAAATTACACTTTAAACCTTTTAGTATTCAAAGTTACACTTTAAACCCTTAACTTATCCATTTTACATAATGATCCCTTATTTTATCATGTTATACGAATATACCTTCAAGTATTCACAATTTATACTTTAAGTCCTTCAAGTTATCAAGGTTACATATTTAACCCTTTAATTTACAATTACAACTTTTAATTCTTAATAATTACATTTTAAGCCATTAATTTACCAAATTAGCACATAATCCCTTGAATACTTTTAAATACTCAAAACAGTTCCAAGTTTCTGAAAATTACATTTTTAGTCCCTCTCTTTTAATTATTTTCAAAACAAATCCTAATTAGGTTTAAAATACATTTTAATCCATTTAAATGCAAAAATTACACATAGCACCCTCAAGTTATATTTTATTCGAATATTATACAGCTCAAATAAAGTTCCAGAATTAACCCTTAAGTTTTAAAGTTCACAAAATTCACCCAAATCTTTTATATATAAATCGTATAACACAAAATCATTTTAATTTGAAACCCTAACTAAATCAAATCCATTTTACATAATTACACCATCATTAAATGTCATTAAGAATTACAATTACAAGCCCTAATTCTCAAAATCAGATCGCATGAATTGTCCCTTTTTTTTATACGTTTTATACAAAATCCAATAATCCAAAATAAATTTCGAAACACAAGATTTAGGCTACAATAATTCTTTCCAATAATTTTCCAGGTTATATTACATCATAACAAGCATATAATAATTTTATTAATAATTATTCTGGATCGGAATATATATTTCACAATTAAACACGTTTTTAGGGTTTTAAATCGCGAAAACGATGTAGAGCATGCATGGATCGAATGGAACATTTTACTTGATGTTTATAGGATGTAAGGGACCTGAGAAAAATACCAAACCAGTACTTGAACGTGTGGAAAGGGCTGTACGAATTGTTGTATATGCGTATGGACAAAAACGAACCCAAAATGCTCACGACTTCACCAACGATCTTCCAACCTTGTAAACATTTTTCGTGGGTTGTATATGATGTAAGAATCACCAGAAAAATAAGAAATAATTTTTGTGGTGGTCGAATGATGTATAAACAATTTTACCTTGTTATTATGCTCGACAAAGAGAAAACCAAAACCACGATCGTACCAAGCTTCAATAATTCGAGAGGGATTTTTTCTAGGACTCTTTGGATTGTGTATGAACTCAGAAAATTGCTTAGGATTATTAGGGTTGTCGAATGGAGGCTAAGGATTTGTTTGTGTGTTTATTTGTGGATCGGCATTAGGGTTTTGGAAGAAAAATGATATGGATTTGTTTTTAAAAAGGGAATGCCGTGTGAGGGGAGGGCTTGGTCCAGGATTTTCGAAATTTTGGTTGATAAAATAATTGTGATGATTATCTTCCATATTTATCAATATTTAAACCATTTAAATCAATATTAAAACCACTTATTATTAATTCGGTCCATAGAGGGGTAATTTGGTAATTTTACCATTTGTATAAATGTTAAATGTAATTGTTAAAATTATTTGGATACATAACTTGTGCATTGTTTGAAGTTTGGGATTTATTTGGTGCTTTAATAAGCTTTTAATTAAATTTCAAATTGGTAAGGGCAATTTGGTCTTTTCACATGTTCTCAGATTTTAGGTGTTACAACTTCTTCCCCTCTAAAAAGAAAAATTTCGTCCTCTAAATTTGAAGTCGCAAAGTTAGACGAAGTCGTAGCAAAGCGCAAAAGTCGTCACAACATTCTCACGCCCGGGGAGGTTCTTCTAAAAGATATTCAGACCAACTGGTTTCTCATGACTCGTAATTATTGTCAAAACAGTTTCTGATTTCTCAGAAGGGCATATCATATTGAATTTGAATCAAAAGGATAATGTACCAAACATAACGGATGATAAACGAATTCTCCAGGAAGAGGTATAAAAATACATAGGATTTTCATCGAATTGATTAGGCGAATCAGATGAGAATACATTGAATTGTAGCAAACATGGGGTGATATACGGTTTAACCCTTCAGCTTCTCAGATAGTCTCGGCTTTTAGATAACCTTCCAAAGGTATTCTCATAAACAAACAGGTCTCGTTTCCTCAAAGTCCATAATCAGATATTTTACTCATAGCAGATCATAATGAACAACTTCAACGAATGCGAAACGTATACGGACAGAAAGCATATCGTTAGATATCGTCAACGGCAGAAATTTCATAATGGAACCTAAGATCAGCAAAACACGTGTCGAGAGTCCAAACGTATCGAATCGTATAACAAGGACAGCATATCAAACGTATAGGTAGAATGAACCTAAAGTCTCACTAAACTCAGATGATCTTGATCAGATGCCAGAATTCTAAAGCTTCTAAGGCACTTCTTAAAATATCATATGCCCACCATAAGTGCACGTTATATGATGTAAGTATTATCACGTTGGCCAGGCGTCATAATACTGGCATCATATACATATGCCCTCATGATGATCATACTTTATCTCAAGTCGTGAACACCCAAACTTATTTAAATCCACCTAGTCCACCTATAGTCTCAGAGGTCACCAGATTCAAACAACATAACTAAGAGAACGAAATTACTCGAAGAGTAATGGAAATTCGATAATGTCATTCAAAATTAAGGTACATCATCAATAGCGTCAATCCTTTACAGCATCATCTCGTCTAACACAATGTCCGCTTCAACATCCGTCCACTCATTTACAAATTTCAAATTTCTTCCAAGTTGGAGTAGTCTGTTTATTCTTGTCCGTCTTACCTCATGATTAAGAGAATTTAAAATTCGAGTCTGGTTCCTCAAGCCTTCAGCAACTCTTCTTGGTACTGTGGCGTCGTAGCGGCAGTCTCTGACACGATCACTGTGCATCCCTCCATCCGCAGGTCTGCTTCTGCTCTCAATTCATCTTAGTACAACTAAAATGAATAGAAAAACAAGACTGCGTTTCTTCGATAGGTCTTCTAACATAGCTCCAGGTTTTAAGGTAGATGATGTTGTTGTCGACTCCAGGTTGTGTGTTGAATGGTTCGTCTTCTTTGGTCTGGTTGTCTTGGTGCCCAAACTGAAATCTTCACGTGTTGCGTGATGCATGATTGAGCACTATCCTAGTTCCTCACTTCTTCTTGTATGCTTCTTCCATGGTAATGCTTGTCGCAACCATCTTCTACGACTCTTCCACCAAGTTTCTAACTCCGATAACGATCTTCGATCTTGGTCCTTCTTGTGAAAGCTCTGTCTTTACACTATACAGGGTAGTGTTGTCTATTATGCTTTCTGAACGTCAATCAAATTTCTCTTCCAGAACAAAGGGTCGTCTCACCAATAATCTCTATGTTCTTCTTTCGTTTTAGAACACAATGTCATACTATGACAATTTGTCCAAAACACGCGAAAAACATGATTATTCTAGCCAACACCATTGGCATCATTCAAGTTCATAAATGTTATAACGAGTGCAGAGGAAACTTCAGAAATCATCTCAGGGAATTTTCACATCGCCTTCTTTCTTCTTCAGGAACTGAAATACTTCCCAAAGGTTACTCTCGGTTAGTTAACCCCCTTCTTAGAAGTTTTTGTGGTTGCTTCTTCAGTCCTTCAAATCTAAAATGATGCAATCAGACGCGGAGTTTCAAAGGAAGACCAAATTAATTATTGATACGCGGAAACAGATAATGATTAGTGATAGTGGTACGTTTAAGTTCACGATAGTCGATACGTCATCGCATACTTCTCTCGTTCTTCTTCATAAACAAACAAGAGCATCTAAAGAGGATCACCAAGGTTAAAAATCATATTCCATCAGCTCCTTCAATCTCTCAACTTCTATGGCACCATGGTTTCTTCACTGTTATCAGTTCAATGTCCACTCTACTTCTTAAGCAGGAAGGAGTACCAAAAGGTTCATCAGAGAATACCAGAAAATCTTCGTATGACAAAATATTTCCCAATAGTAGAACTTTACAAGGGTTGATAATAATGGTTTTCAGGACAACTTGGTAATCACATGTGTTTGGGGTCGGTGTTTCCATAGTGACATAAATTTTAGCAGATGTAGAGAGTCATCATAATGGAATAGGGTGAAGCAGATTTTTAAGGTCACATTTCAGATATGGTAGTCTATGGTATCTTCACGAATAGCCATTCTGTCCAAAAGACCGTACGATCAGACATCTCAAAGTTAAAGGATTCATAGAGTGAATACAGTCGTCAAATCATACAGATAGTTCATATATCAGAGTCAAGTACATGGTTCAACAAAATGTTGGGATGGATAAACGAACAGTTCAATGTGTGGGAATTTCGTTTAGCTTCTTAGCATAAGTAGCAGGTAGGATGTGTATCATTGGTAATATGAATATCGTATAATCGTCAATTGTGAGAGGTACAGAATCTCAGTTATCAGCATCATCATGCTTAGTTAACAAATCCATATAGAGATAGTATTTACATCATACCCTTCCAAAGGAAACGGTTGGCAGAACAAGGTTCATCATTCAAAGAGAGGAAACAAAACTTCTCATATTCGTGGTTCATAATTACCAAAATTCTCATAGGAGTAATAATGGATCATACAGAGTTAAGTAGTATCAGGTGGTACATTCATACCCAGCATAGGTAATGAATTTACAGAATGTGTCGAACACATTGTGGTTGAATGACCTACGATGTGGTCGAAAAGGTGTCAAACAGCTTATCAAACAAATCGGAGGCGGAGATCAAAATCTGAAGGTGAAACTTAAATGTGTAAGGTATCCAGGTAGCCTTCCGAGGTATTCCAAACTTACTTGGTTACTAAGCTTAAGTTGCAAAACTTCTAACTTCTGAAACAAAGGTCCTTATAAGGCTTATCTAAGAGCAAAGGCACGATCAGAGTAATACGGAAGCAAATGATACTTACATGAATGTCTTAGTCTACCCATTCCTCACCGGTAATAACTTGGGTTCCTATGGGGAATCCTAATGTAAAGTTTCAAAGGTGGTCTTATGAGCGTCTACAGGGAAACTTAGGGGTCCAAACTTCACAGGTCAAGGGTAAATGTATTACGAATCGCAGCCTGGGTCTCTGATACCATAATTGTAACACCCCAACCCGATAAGGGTAGAAGTATTACATTACAGTGACATATCAGAACAAACACAAGCATATGATTCATACATACAACGAAATTCAGGGTTACAATTGAAAATCTGAAACTACAAGGTTACAAAACAATAAATACTATGTCTAATAAAGTGAAACTTCATCTAATCGTCTCTAGTCCAAAGCATAGTCTTCTAAGTCCAGTCACACTCTCTTCTCATAACCCAGCTTCCTACTAAAACCTGCCGCAGGAAAAGGAAATGCGGCTGAGCTTAAAAAGCCCAGTGAACAGATACATATACAAAGCAATGATAATGAAACAGAACTGAAATATAGTGCATTGGGGAAATAGAATAAGGAATAGATAAAAGAGTAATAGAATAGAAAGAAGAAAGGATAGTCATCTACCACGAGCCCAGAAACATATCATATCATATAAGCCGTCAATACCATAATTCTTCATAATCATATAGAGGGGAGTCCTCTCAGATAATAAGATAATATGAGGGGTGTCCTCATTCTTCAAATGGGTGGAGTAGTGAACTCCCAGAAATTGTGAAAGGCATGTAAAGCACACAGTACCAGTCACCAGACATATATCATAATCATAATCATAGTTAAATCCACTAAACAGAACAGATCTAGGATGCATCCATACGCCCCCGCAGAAATCATAGTGGCCATAACAAATCATATCATAAAGCGCGCATATCATATATCAGAAAGGGGACGGTGTAGCCAAATCACTAGGGCCACACACTAGTCATGCCAGTGGTGCATCACAGACATGCCTATGGTACCTCCATAGGTAGGGAAACAGAAATGGCTCGGGTATCAAACTAAGAGTCAGGTCTCATATCATACAAAAGGTCATATAGCAAAGGTGTATCTCAGAATCATATCAAAGGTTCATAATAGCAGTTCATAACAAAGGGTTCATATCAGAAATAGTATTCAAGTTCCAATCAGAGTTTATCAGGTCAAGGTTCATATTCAAAAATCAATTCATAGTTCAGTTCAAAAGTCCGTTTCAAAAGTTTCTATTAAAAGTCCAATTTAAATAATCTTTTAAAACAGTTTTCATAAAATGGTCTTTCAAAATATAGTGTTCATGAAAGTTAAATAACCTTTCTTTTAAAAAGAAATTTAGCATCATTTATAAACATCTTTTCAAGTCGGTTCTTCTCAAAACATTTCCATGGTATCATTAAGAAGGTTTTCATAGCATAGGTTCATAACGGAGGTCATATCAAGTGGGATCAACAGAGATGGTTCAAGTAAAGGGGATCATAGCAATGGCATCAATTTGGGAACTAACGGATCAGAATATGAAAGAGATCATGAGAAACCCTTTTGAGAAAGGTCAGAATATCTGTACCTCAATCGCCATCGAAATCATAACATACGTAAGCATATGGAAACACTCCTTCTTCAACGAATCTACACGAATTAATGATCGGCTTATTATTAATAACTTATTCAATTTAGATTTCTCATTTTAGTCGGCTTTCCAGTTTTAGTAACTTTCCATTTAAAGTGACTTTCCACTTTTAGCAGGTTTCCATAAATAGTAAGTTTCCACTTTTAGAAAGTTTCCATAATTAGAAGGTTGAGTCATTATTAATGGAATCAAAGTATCTTTTAACATATTTACACATTTGGTCCTTAGGGTTTCATAACTTTACCTTTTACACCCTTATATTTCCAAAATTACACTTTAAACCTTTTAGTATTCAAAGTTACACTTTAAACCCTTAACTTATCCATTTTACATAATGATCCCTTATTTTATCATGTTATACGAATATACCTTCAAGTATTCACAATTTATACTTTAAGTCCTTCAAGTTATCAAGGTTACATATTTAACCCTTTAATTTACAATTACAACTTTTAATTCTTAATAATTACATTTTAAGCCATTAATTTACCAAATTAGCACATAATCCCTTGAATACTTTTAAATACTCAAAACAGTTCCAAGTTTCTGAAAATTACATTTTTAGTCCCTCTCTTTTAATTATTTTCAAAACAAACCCTAATTAGGTTTAAAATACATTTTAATCCATTTAAGTGCAAAAATTACACATAGCACCCTCAAGTTATATTTTATTCGAATATTATACAGCTCAAATAAAGTTCCAGAATTAACCCTTAAGTTTTAAAGTTCACAAAATTCACCCAAATCTTTTATATATAAATCGTATAACACAAAATCATTTTAATTTGAAACCCTAACTAAATCAAATCCATTTTACATAATTACACCATCATTAAATGTCATTAATAATTACAATTACAAGCCCTAATTCTCAAAATCAGATCGCATGAATTGTCCCTTTTTTTTTATACGTTTTATACAAAATCCAATAATCCAAAATAAATTTCGAAACACAAGATTTAGGCTACAATAATTCTTTCCAATAATTTTCCAGGTTATATTACATCATAACAAGCATATAATAATTTTATTAATAATTATTCTGGATCAGAATATATATTTCACAATTAAACACGTTTTTAGGGTTTTAAATCGCGAAAACGATGTAGAGCATGCATGGATCGAATGGAACATTTTACTTGATGTTTATAGGATGTAAGGGACCTGAGAAAAATACCAAACCAGTACTTGAACGTGTGGAAAGGGCTGTACGAATTGTTGTATATGCGTATGGACAAAAACGAACCCAAAATGCTCACGACTTCACCAACGATCTTCCAACCTTGTAAACATTTTTCGTGGGTTGTATATGATGTAAGAATCACCAGAAAAATAAGAAATAATTTTTATGGTGGTCGAATGATGTATAAACAATTTTACCTTGTTATTATGCTCGACAAAGAGAAAACCAAAACCACGATCGTACCAAGCTTCAATAATTCGAGAGGGATTTTTTCTGGACTCTTTGGATTGTGTATGAACTCAGAAAATTGCTTAGGAATATTAGGGTTGTCGAATGGAGGCTAAGGATTTGTTTGTGTGTTTATTTGTGGATCGGCATTAGGGTTTTGGAAGAAAAATGATATGGATTTGTTTTTAAAAAGGGAATGCCGTGTGAGGGGAGGGCTTGGTCCAGGATTTTCGAAATTTTGGTTGATAAAATAATTGTGATGATTATCTTCCATATTTATCAATATTTAAACCATTTAAATCAATATTAAAACCACTTATTATTAATTCGGTCCATAGAGGGGTAATTTGGTAATTTTACCACTTGTATAAATGTTAAATGTAATTGTTAAAATTATTTGGATACATAACTTGTGCATTGTTTGAAGTTTGGGATTTATTTGGTGCTTTAATAAGCTTTTAATTAAATTTCAAATTGGTAAGGGCAATTTGGTCTTTTCACATGTTCTCAGATTTTAGGTGTTACATTAAAAATAATTGTTTTGAAGTTGTTGAAAAAACAAGACCTTGAAAACATTAATCAACCAATTGATATTAAATATACTGACCTGAATTCAAATACGTTGAAAGTATGCAAGCACATGGTAACCCACAACTACTACGAAGTCTACAACCACATGTTGAGTAGTCGAACTCAAGATCATCCAACCGAAGAAGTTCTTTTACAATCAAATCAAGAGCTTCTTGCTCGTGAGAACCAAAAACCAGAAAATACATCACATTTTTTATAACATATTTTTTTTAACAAAATACTTTTACATTTTTAAAACGGATTTTTTTACAACATTTACATTTTTACATTTTTATAACTTTTATTTAACTTTTTTTTACTAATGATATATAACTTTTTTTTTACAAAATACTTTTTTTAACAACATACTTTTTTTTATCACAAATTTTTTAACAACTAACTTTGTTTACAAATTTTATATAAAAAAAAAAAAAAAAAAAAAAAAAAAACTAATACAAATTTTATAACAACTAACTTTTTTAACAACTAACTTTTTTTAACTAATACAAATTTTATAAAAACCAATTACAAAGTTTAACAACTAACTACAAATTTTTAATTTAACAACTAATACAACTTTTAATTTTACAAATAACTTCAAATTTTAAAAACTAATACAAATTCTTTTAAAAAAAATTAAAAAACGCGTATGGGTGGACAGCTGTCCCACACCCACACACGCGTATCCTTTGATATCACACCACACACTCACACACACCACACATTCACAAACTCTCTCTCTCTCTCTCTCTCTCTCTCTCTCTCTCTCTCTCTCTCTCTCTCTCTCTCTCTCTCTCTCTCTCTCTCTCTCTCTGTTTCTCTCTTTTCTCTCTCTATTTTTAGATCTAAAAACATTTTTAGATCTAAATTCATAATAATATATGAAGTTATTTGTGATTTGTGAGAGAGTTTGTGAGTGTGTGGTGATGTTGTTGGTGATCTGTGTTGGGGGTTTCTCAAAAATTGAGGGTTTCTAATTAGGGTTTCGTAAAAATAATTTGGGGGTACGTGACTTTTATGTGATTAATTTTTAGATACGTAACTTTTATGTGATTAATTGAATGTTTTCTTGTTTAATTTACCAGATCTATTAATGTTTTAAGAAACGACTAAATTATAAAAATTAGGGTTTGGGTTTTTTTTTGTTTGTGGTGGGTGATTATGTGATTAATTGAATGTTTTCTTATTTAATTTACCAGATCTATTAATGTTTTAAGAAACGCCTAAATTATAAAAATTAGGGTTTGGGTTTTTTTGGGTCTGTGGTGGGTGATTATGTGATTAATTGAATGTTTTCTTGTTTAATTTACCAGATCTATTAATGTTTTAAGAAACGCTTAAATTATAAAAATTAGGGTTTGGGTTTTTTTGAGTTACCAGATCTATTAATGTTTTAAGAAACGCCTAAATTATAAAAATTAGGGTTGGGTTTTTTTGGGTCTGTGGTGGGTGATTATGTGATTAATTGAATGTTTTCTTGTTTAATTTACCAGATCTATTAATGTTTTAAGAAACGCCTAAATTATAAAAAATAGGGTTTGGGTTTTTTTGGGTCTGTGGTGGGTGATTATGTGATTAATTGAAGGTTTTCTTGTTTAATTTACCAGATCTATGAAGTTGTGGTGGGTGATTATGTGATTAATTGAAGGATTTGGTTCTTGAAACTGCTTTAGCAGTTTTGATGGTTTCTTGAAACTGCTTTAGCAGTTGTGCTTATGTGAAACTGCTTGAGTTGTGTGGGTGCAAACGGGTAGGTTAACACCTTGATCTGCCACCTTTGAGTGGTATGAAAACCTGCTTTGGCCTACCCCAGTCCACAGGCTCTGTGTGGTTTCTTGGCAAACTGCTTATGTGCTTATGATAAAAAAAAGTACTTATGTGCTTATTACACACAAGCAAACCATTTGCATACAGGCTCAGATTAGACCCCGTTATTATATACTTTACGGGTTGGGTTATATTGACTGTGGCTAGTTTTTTAGTTTAACGGGGTGATGAAACTGCTTATGAATCTGAAAATAATAAACTGCTTATATGCTTGATAAGCAGTTTGGTAGTTAAAATTAAAAAAAAAAAAAAAAAAAAAAAAAAAAAAAAAAAAAAAAAAACTGAGATAAGGCAATGATGATTTAAAAAAAACATGATTTTGGCGTGGCATTTTCAACTGAACGGCAAAATAAAACTTAATTTTGCAACTTTCGATGTTGCAGCCATATATGATTTAACTTGCTTATGTGAAACAGCTTATAATCTGAGCCTAATGTTATCTCTTATTAATGTGTAAAATGGTGATTACGGATTACCTGTTCTGTGTAAAATGGTGATTGCCACATATCTGCACTTGTTTCTTTGTGGTTTGTTACTTGCATGTGTTTCACTTGGCTTGTGTTATAACCCAACCCTATCTGTAACTTGTTCTAAAAAACTAGCCACCGTGTTTATAACCCAACCCTATCTGTAACTTGTTGTAACTTGTGGAATCTTCACTTGTTGTAACTTGCTGAATCTTCTTGTGATAACTTGGGGGTACTTGTTTTGCTTAGTTTGTGGTGAGAGTTACTTTGTGAATCTGCTTGTGGTAACTTGGGGGTAGTATTTTTGCTTTATTTGTGGTGATGGTTACTTTGTGAATCTGCTTGTGTGGATTTGTAAATGAGGGAGTTGCTTTGTTTATGGTAACTTGGGGGTAGTATTTTTGCTTTGTTTGTGGTGAAGGTTACTTTGTGAATCTGCTTGTGTGGATTTGTGAAGAGAGTTGCTTTGTTTGTGGTAACTTGGTGGTAGTATTTTTGCTTTGTTTGTGGTGATGGTTACTTTGTGAATCTGCCTTGTGGTGAGGCTCAATATATCATGAGGTTGTTTCACTACCTACCTCCCCTTGTGACTTCCTGCAGTTTGGGAATCTTACTTTTGCTTTTGGTACTTGGCTTGTGAACATTGTGAGGAATCTGTGCATTTGGGCAATCTAACTTGGTTGCAATATGGTATTGTGCAATCTGTGCACAAGGTTTCACTACCTACCTCCCCTTGTGACTTCCTGCAGTTTGGGAATCTTACTATTGCTTTTGTTACTTGGCTTGTGAACATTGTGAGAATTGTGAAACATGTGTTTCACTTATATAATGTGGAATCTGTGCACTTGGGCAATCTAACTTGGTTGCAATCTGGTATTGTGCATTCTGCTTGTGTGCAATCTGCACTTGGACAAAAAAGGCGGTGACGATTGGTTTCATATCCGAGCCTAACACTTTTTTATCACTTGTGCAAATGGTTTTCTAAATCGGCGATGATGATTACGTATTAATCTGAGCCTTTGTGCAATATGCTTGTCTGCTAAATGCAAGTGTGCAATCTGCTTATGTGCTTATGCACTTGGACAAAAACTGCTTGTGTGCAATACTGCTTGTGTTCTAAATCGGTGATGATGATTGTTAATCTGAGCCTGTGTGCATTCTGCTTGTGTGCTAAATGCAAGTGTGCAATCTGCTTGTGTGCTTATGCACTTGGACAAAAACTGCTTGTGTGCAATACTACTTGTGTGCTTATGCACTTGGACTACTTTGGGCTTTAACAAAAAAAATACCCCATAAAACACTCAATAAGTATTGTGACACAAAAATAACAGCAAACAGACCAAAAATAAAAATAAAAAAATAAAAAATAAAAAATAAATAAATAAATAAATCTGCACTAGGGTACATGAACAGCACCCTAGTGTGTAGGGAGGGTTTGAAGCAAGGGGGTAGACCCCGTTAATATAGTACATCCCTACATTAATTAAGGTATGGTTTAGGGTTTAGGGTGATACATTAATCATTTGACTTGTTTACCAAAATAATTACATTAATCATTTGATTTGTTTCCCTTTTTTACCTTTTAGTTATTACTCCGTAGTAGTTAATCATTGTCTATTTTTAATTTGTTTTTTCTTTTTTACTTACCTATTTATTTTTATAATATTTTAACTTTTACAATTTTTATAATTATTTCAGAGCTTCAATTTTAGTTGTTTTTACAAAAAAAAAATGTCATTTTTCGTATCAACTCCAAAAATTCATGCAAAAATAATGAGCAAAAAACAATCACATATAATTAACAACAAAAATTAGATATAATTATACGGTATGAAACTATTAAGTACGGAGTATTGACTACTGTATCAATTTAAACTCGATAAAATGAAATAAAAATACTAAAAAAAAGCCCAAAAACTCTTTAAAAACCATATCTCCCTCTAGCCACCAATCCCACCATACTCTTCTTCCATAACCGGACGTCGCCGACCACAACCACCAAACTGTCCTTGTCCCATCCACCAAAGGCCGCTCGACTCCAGCCACCAAACGCAGCAGATGGCCGCTCGACCCCAGCCACCAAACACACAACCACACCCTGTTCGAAACGGGCGATGTCGAATTACCTTGTAATGTTGTAATGTTGAATGAGTTACTGCTTAAGAAATTTTAATGAATGTACAACTAATATTTTAGAATGTTATTGTAAAAGTTAACTGTGTTTAAAATTCAAGATTAGCCCATTTATATAGTAGTAGACTAGTAGTAGTAGTAAAACTGATATTTTAGAAGTAATAAAGTGATACTAGTTTTTTTTTTTTTTTTTAATAGGAGAAACAATTCTAATAAGTCCCCTATTCCAATGTATAAATGTATAACAAAAATGATAGATGTGCCTAATAAATAGGTCTAACCGTGGACCTACCGCATTAATAACTTGTACATTTATGAAATGTACAAGTTATTAATGCGGTAGGTCCACGGTTAGGCCTATTTATTAGGTCCATGTATCACATCTCTATGTATAATTAATGAATTTGACAGAAAAAGTAGTTGTATTCCCAATGTTGACTAATTGACTTAAAAAAAGTACCGGTGAATTTAGTGGCACCCTTTATTTAAGTATAAAAATAAAAAATTCAATCATTGATACATTAATTGGGGTTTATATAGTGGGAAAAATGGTTTATTTAGGTGCGCTCTTACTTTATGCCATTGTGGGTTTCTACCCCCATTAACTTAAGAGATTCACTCAACCATAGATCAATCATTACTAATAATCATTATCATTTATTATGATTGATCACTTGATGGTTGTAATCATTATCATTTATTATCTAATACATTTTCTTTTAAATATTAGTTTGTTATTATTGTTATTTTTTAATACTTAATAATTTTGTTTTTACTTTTATTTTAATTTCTAATTATATGTTTCGTCGGTGTGTTATCACAATACAAATAGTTAACAATAAAATAAATTGCCTATTGAAAAAATAGAAAATTGTAACGACTATAATCACTTTATAAAATAAAGAGTCAATTTTACATTAACGAAAATGCTACAATTATCTTCGGTTATCAATATATAAGTCTACATGAGTTGTCGACTTAAATATATGTCTTGCTGTGCGGATGCATCCCAACTCTTGTACCTCCTCCATTGTGGGTGATTTGGCGGGAATGGACAACTTTCATCTAATGTCACGTTAATGTAATGATCACCCCTCACATGTGCAATCACAATAGGACCATTTGGTTGTGACCAGTTTGGACCATACCAAAGCGGAAAACATGTATAATTTTGTTGCATGGATAAGAATATAATAGGCCGGTTATAGAGTGAAGCAATAACAAACCCTGTGTCTGACATCAACATCCATTTATCCCGCGGCGCACATCCATTTCCCCTAAATTCACAGAGTCCCGAATCCGTTGAAAGTTGGCATTATGCCACATAGCCGTGTTAATAAGCTCGTTATTATCTAGTTCTTGCAACAAATCTTGTCGAATTTTTGACCACATATTTTCGTCAAGACTAATACCGACGGCAACTGACCGAAATCCACAATTTCCATCACCCACGATATCGTTTATACTTGTGATGTGTCGACAGAAAGGCATTGGAATATTATGGATCAAATTATCGCTTTGAGGAGGCTGCCTCACATATGAACTGTGTCTCATGGGTTCTTGGACGTATGAACTGTGTCTCGCGGGTTCTTGGATATAATCAAAAAAATTAGTCGGCTCTTCATTTAAATCTGCAAACAAACTATGTCTCCCCGGCTCTTCATTTAGATCTGGGACCGGATCGCGATCATAATTTGTTTGATAGTTGGTGTAAGAATTGTGTCTTTCCGGTTCGACATTCAAATCAATCCCTGAAAACCTCGCTAACTGACTATGTGTTCGCGAATCTGTACTCTTAGGAAGAGTATGTCTTTTTCGTTGTTGTTGCTGTTGTTGTTGTTGTTGTTGTTGTTGTTGTTGTTTTTGCTGCTGCTGTTGTTGTTGTTGTTGTTGTTGTTATTGTTGTTGTTGTTGTTGTTATTGTTGTCGTTTTTGTTGTTGTTCTTGTTTCAAACTCGGTCGTCAGCGAGTATTTCTCTTAACCGTGGGAGGTTTCATGGTAGTTTTACTTGGATTGAATATGTCAACCAACTTTCTTATGAAACTTCTTTTTCCTGCTTCAGACTGTGTGGAGTTGTTTAGACTCCTTGGACCATTTTGAGCATCTAGGGTTAAACAATAACAATGATTAATAACATGATACGCAGCGGAATAAACAAACATCATTATTATTGAAACAAGGTTTCGTCATCATCTTCACTACAACTAATCTAGGCGTCTACAATATGACTACGCCTAGACACACACACACCTTTACTAGACGTCTACATCTTTACTTTGTGCACACCAAACCTAATGACTCATGTCCTCTTTATATACTAGAGGATTAGGGTTTACAAAATACTATGAAGGAATATATATAAAAAGTTCTTTGTAAAGCAAGTCCCTTGTATTTTGCGTTGTCTTCATTCTTCTCTTGTAGTTTTGTATTTATCAACTCAACTATAAAACCCAACAATCTTCCCCTAGTTGATAATTACAAAATCTTCTTCTTGATCTTCATGAATGAAACAATCTTCCCCTTAAGCTCACCACGTGAACTTAAATAACATGTACCACCAAGGATCTTCAAGTTGCAATTCTTCTTTGTAAATCTTCTTCCCCTTTTTGTATTATCCACTAGGGGATGCTAAGTAGATGAAACTTTGATCTTCACAACACGAACCAATATTACACTTCCAATCCAGCCTTCCAAAGTCTCGAATTACCCTCCATGAAGTACACCAAAATGCTTACTAAAAATGAACTCAAGACAATAGAAACTTAAACCAGCAGTAGTAATATCAACTCATAACAGCAAAAACCTTCCCCTAGAATGATGCATGTCAATGATTAAACACTATATAAAATGCTTTCCCTGAAATCCAAGTGTTAACCATCTCTTGATTCTTCAATTCTGTAGGCTCTATATAATGATCACATGTGAAGAAAACCAAATATAACGAATTTGATGAAGAAGTAGAATAACCCAAACTTGTGTCTTATGTCTTGTACTATCCACGTGACTTTGAACTTATACCCAAAACCAAATATATAAGTAGACCGCAATCTCTTGACAAAATCATCATCTTCAATGAGACACTGAGCACAATAACGTAACTCCTTCAAGTGATAGTTATCTAGGTCTTCGTCCATCCTCCCCTTGACCTATGAAAACTAGATTTGACAAGTCTTCGTCACCACCGTATAAAACAAACAAGTTATCTTCAAAGTGTAACACCCCCACTTTGAGATATGATAAGAACACAAACTTGTGAAACTCAACTACAACATCAAATAAATGATAATTAATCTTCTTCGTAATCAATTAATCCAATAAGAATGAAATACCAAGCCTTTTTAAACCTTTAAGAACAAAAACCAAACCAATCTTCCTTGTTTGTGTGAACCAAAATCCCATGTGTGTGTCAACCAAAACCAATCAAACTGCTCATAAAATTCCTTGTCGAAGTACCTTAAAATCATGTATTCTTGAGGCCTCTTCCCCTTAAGCAATTAATCTTAACAAAACAAAGCTTTCAAGAACCCTTAAATATCGACAAAAACTACTCTTCCTTGTTGTTATTTGAACAAGTAAAAATCACCGAGCAGCAGTTTACTAAAGCTAGGAGTAGAATCTTTGACGCGTAGCAGCAGAAAAATATAACTAGCAGTAGTATCCAAAACGAGCAGCATAAAAAATCTTCGTAGCAGTAGAATCAAATTTTCAAGTGGCAGCCGTAACAGTCTGAGCGCAGCAGCAGTAATATCAACAGTAGCCAATCTCCTTATTACTCGTAACCCCCTTATGAACAGAAACAACTTATATGTGACTCCACTAGTATCAACAATCCATCTTGTTTCTGTTATAATAATTAAATCCCATGACCAATAAAATATTCAATCGAGCACTCAGAACCGACCCATGAGAATAAACCTCGACCAAGAATAAAGTTAACCACAATCTTATTTTAATACTTCACCGATTCACATTGACCAATAATCAGGAACAACAACGATTATCCTCCCACATCTTGATGGATCTAAACACACCTTGATTTGTGTTAGAATGATACTTTGAGTTATACTACCAAGTATGCGGAATCTACTTAGTAATACTTAGAAGTTTGTTTGTAAGTAAAAACAGTTGTATATGAATGAGAACAATGTGTAAACCAAACTGTTAGCTCCAATATTATTAAGAGTAATAATACGAGTGATCTTTTTATCACTAGGGTTACAACCTCGAAGCTCTAAGAAAAACGTATCTTAAACCTTGACCTAGGACCTACTTTTATAGCACAAGGAGTCCTCTTCTACAAGATAAGTATAATGTTAATAGAATAGGATATACACAAAATTTATTCTATATTTATCTATACACGTTTCCTAACAATTATCCTGACAGCAGTGGTAACTATATGTACTAACAGTGGTAATGAGTTTCCACTGGTAGTGTATTCTTCAGCAATGCTTCTTCCATACTTAGCCGTGGAAACTCTTAGTATAATTCCCAACAATCCTCCCCTAAACTTATGATTACAATGTAAATCAATAAGTTTCTTCAAGTTGTCAGCATATGTGAGGATATGGGAATTCTTCCAAACACTTATCTTCTTTTTCTTAACTCCTTATCAGCTTTCACACTTTGATCATAAATCCTTTGCAGCAAATCTTTTATGACTTCAGTTCTTTCCCAACATCTTAATTTCACAGATAACATCACAGTAAGAACACCTGCTCTTAATGGATATTCTTTCTCAGCCAACATAAACACATCAACTCCATCTTGAGTAGATACATGATGTACTGCACTTAAATCATACAATTTCCACAAAGTATTCAAATTATTAGCTTCAAATCTCCAATATCTGTCAGATGCATCAGGCTCATAAAGTCTTCTGAAATTTACCCATAACTCTTTAGCCTTGACATCAACAAGCTCATCTTTCTTGAACTATCTTCCATAAAGTGTCCAAGTCTTCTCTGTCACAAGACCTGACAAGATCTTCAAAAACTCTACAAATACTTGTGATATCACCAGTTCTAATAATCTTCCACGCACCACCAAAATCATCAGAATAAATTTCCCAACCAACAACTAGACATTTAGACTGTAAAGGCTCTACATTCAACACATCAGTTTCAATAAAGATCATTCCTGAGACTTGTTCCTCAGTCAACTTTTTTGCAACTTTAGATTTCTTGACTTCTTTAGACTCAAGAGTTTTTCCTGATCTCTTGTGTTTTCTGAGGACTTCAGCTTCTGAAACCATAGGAATTAAATTACTATATTGTCTTTTTACCCTGTAGTAGATCCCTTCAATCCTGTCATGTGACATCCCTTTAAATTGGGACATCTTCCAATTGCCAACATGACAACAAAAAGTCTTCATCTCAGAAATTATCTGTGCCTTGGTTGGTTGTTTTGGTTTCTTCTAACTTTTTCTAGTTGTGCCAATTATATCATCAAGTGCCTATTGATTCTTCATTTGAATAAAGTCATGCAGTTGAGTTGATCTTTGTTCTTCAGTTAAAGTTGTATTAGCAACCAATTCAACTGCCTTCTTCCTGATAACAGGATCATGAGCAATCATGAAATTAATTTCTTCTTCTGTTGGCACATTTGTGAAAATTGGAGGTTTCTCTTTTAGCACTGTTGGTGGAACAGTGGAAA
Source organism: Artemisia argyi (assembly GCA_030686995.1). Taxonomy (NCBI): domain Eukaryota; kingdom Viridiplantae; phylum Streptophyta; class Magnoliopsida; order Asterales; family Asteraceae; genus Artemisia; species Artemisia argyi. The sequence goes on from CM060696.1 coordinate 25,612,645, forward strand.
TGGGTTCTTCAAGCACTGTTTCCAACTTATCCAACCTTTTAGCCTCCATGAAACTTGCAATATCTAACTCTTCTTGCTTTTTCTTCTTTGCAATTTCAACTTCTTCTAATTCCAGTGCCAAATTTGCATCATAATCTATATGAGCTTGCTATCTTTTTGAAATTTTCCTTGACTGCTGCTCAGATATTTCTTCAAAAATGTTAACTTTTCCTTTTTCAACCCTCTTTCTTTGAAATTCTACATCAGAAACATCCACTGTGTCTTGATTTGTTTCCACTGTATCTTTATTAGTTTCAACTGCTTCAGCAAAAATTTCCTTAGAACCCACTGTTTCTTCCTCCTCTTGAACATCATCCTGATCATCAAGTTCTGCAAATTCTTGTTCAAAGTTTAGTCTCCTCCCTTTAAATGTAGCATCAGTTTTAATCCTCCCCTGTTTGGGAGAATTTCCCAAATCTTCACTAAAATATGCTGAATCTTCATCATGAGGTGAGGATGAGATGACTAACTTTGTAGACCTTTGCTTCTTTAATCCTCCACTTCCTTCTTCAAAGATTGAATTTCTTCAGTCAAGGTACTAATATTTTTGGCATGTTGTTTCTTTGTTTGAGCCAAATCATCCTTCAAAGATTTAACCTGTTTGACTAATTGGGTACAAAGTTCCATCAATTCAATTTGTTGCTCACTGCCCTCAAGACTTCCAATTGTGTTACCTGTTGGGAGAGGTGAGTCATAGGGCATTGATTCAGGCTCTTCTCTAGTTGGACTAGATTGAAGCCTAGAACCAACACTGCTTGTTCCTAAACCAAAAGGCTCAGAATCAGGCAATGTTGTGATGTGAGGAGTTGGTTGTTTTTGCCTCCTCACATATGTGTGAGAAACTGGTGGAGTATGAGTTGTAGATGGAATAGTAATGGTGGGTGTGTGTTGGGGTGAAACTGGGATTGCTACACCTTCACCCTGTACCTGAGCAATCTTTGCAAGCATTTGAGGAAAAAGTGGTTTTACTTCCCCATCCCAGCCTTCTGAAGCCTTATCCATATTTTGAAAAACTTTTGGCTATAAACAGGGGGTTTTATAAACTCTGTTATGGGGTTGCAGTGGAAATTCATTTAACACTGCGTGCACAAACCTTGGATACATCAGAAATTTATAAGAACTCTTTACATTGCCTTTCATATTGTTAAAAATAAACTTTGAAAAATTGAAAGTCCTATCTAAGGCTAACCAAATCAAAGGATAAGCCATTGTTGAACTAAATTGTTCATAAGCAGTTTTCTTAAGACTTAAACAATGTAAAAGAGTATGAATTAAAAATCTCCAATGGGGGCAAAAACATCCCTTTTTAAAAGTCATCTTTTTGGCAGATGTATCATAACCCATTGTGTAGAGATGTTGAAAAATATCTGAATTGGGCAATGTGATGATACCATTGAGGTCATCCAATTGGAGAATTCTCCTCAAGGATGACTCAGTAACATCAATAGTTACCCCATCCACTGTGGCTCTAAGAGTTTCCACAGATTCATGTGTGTCTCCGTGTTCAATAGTTATGGACTCCACAGTGTTCCAGAACTGTTTGATATGAGAAACATAGATTGTGGGATTAAGAGTTAAAGCATACCTTATATGAGTGGTATTAAGAAAATCCACAATCTGATAAAAAACAGGGCCACTCTTATCTTCTGATTTCTGCAAATAAGCCACTTGATTGTGCTCATCAACAAAGTGTAGTGAAACCATGTTTATTATGAGAAAAGAATAATTGTGTGAGTATGATTGATAGTACAAGCCGATGGAGAGAACAAGATATATATTGTTAGGGTTTGAGAATAATACGCAAGTGAGATTATCTTTAGTAAAGATTCATCTTCAAGAAAAGAATAAATTTAATTTAAGTAAGAAGATAATCTTCTAAAAAGTAACCTTATCAATACGGACAAAACGGTTTTCTCTCAATGGCTAGTAAAAATTTTATTACTAACACAACAGTTGTAACGGCTAGATCAACAGTGGTAAAAATAACACTGTTAGTGGTAACTGTGAACTAGCAGTGGAAACTTTTCATAAAAATTTTACAAGAGCAGTGGTAAAATTAAAACATGTAAAAGTGAACTGCTCTTTGCATAGTTTTTAGCAAACTACCAGCTATTAACTGATTTGATATGTCTTTACCATGAGCCGTTTGCTATGGACTAGCCAACTCTTTATCACATGGAATATGGTGAGTTGATAACCATATAGTTTTTGGTAAACTATCAACCATAAACGGATTTGTTAAGTCTTTACCAGTAGCCTTTTACTCTGGACTAGTTAATTCTTATGTGGATTAGACATGGTGAATCAATAACCATTTGTTGTGTGTCTTAGTTACACATCTTATAACTCCAATTACTCAGCAAATATTGGTTGTTTTTCTACATATTAAGTAAACACCATTCCTAACCAATATATTCTATCCCAAAGTAACTTTTTGACCAAGTTACTATTCACAAAAATATCTTTCCAAAGTCAACCCGATTAAATAAATAATATCTAAATTTACTTCTCCAACCTACCAAAACAGATAAGAGTTAATATCCCTCATAATTAACCCTTGGGCTTGACTTTGCATATAAAAGGGGCTCAATACAACACAAGTCTTCATCAAAACTATTCTCCAAAATCACAAACCCTAAAATCATCATGAGCTGGTTTCCACTTATCTACATCTCATCAGATGATTCATCTAATGGAGAAATTAGTTACTATTCTGACTCTGAAGAGCAATCATCAGGATGGAGTAGATATTTTCCTCCAAGTGCATCAACTTCATCCAACATGAAGCCAAACAAGAAGGTCTCTGCATCTGCTCCTACTCCATCTCTGGAGTTCTACTCAAGTTCTTCTTCAGATGATGATGATGATGAATCCTACACCCTGTCCAAGGAGCTACCAAAAGCACATACTACAGCCCTGAGTCAGCCTTGGTGAATATGAAGTGGCTTGCACCAGAAAAGCCTGCAAGACTCCAAAAGCCACCAAAACAAGTGTTGGGTCTTGCTTGCCCAAGGAAGCAACTCTCCTTTGCTAACAAGAGGAAGAGTGCTTCAAAGGTAAAGCATGACTATGAGGGGAAAGGCAAGAAGCCCATGGAGTAGCTGGTTTGATGTGTAGGGTGTTAGGATGTTAAGCTTTTTTGTTTTGTGATTTGGTTGATGTATTTTACTTTCTGTTGATGTACTCTGGAACATTTGAATGGTTGAATAAAAGTACTTTCTTTTTCTTTTACCACTATGAGAGCAAAACATTCCACTAATTGTACTATGGTTTCCACTGAGTCTTTAATCTTCTGCATAAAAGTTAGTAGACAACCATACAAACATATACAAACAATATTAGTACCTAAAAACTATCCTGCAACACTAAAGACCATTTGACATCAAAATTTTATGGGTTGAGCATTCCAATACCTGTTACCAAGTACTGAAACCTACCCACATCAAGCCCTTTTGTTAACAAATCAGCATAGTTGTCATCAGTATGAATTTTGACAACTTGAATGAGCTTTTTCTCAAAATAATCTCTAATAAAGTGATGTCTAATCTCTATATGTTTAGTTTTAGTGTGTTGCACAGGATTTTTAATAATGCATATGGTACTACTATTGTCTATATATATAATGGTGTTCATGAAATTGTACCCATAATCCAACAATTGATTCTGAAGCCATAATATATGAGCACAACAGCTTGCAGCAGCTACATACTATGCTTCAGTTGTTGAAGTAGCCACCATAGTCTGTTTCTTGCATTGCCATGACACCAATCTACATCCAATAAATTGACATCCTCCTGTAATTGACCTTCTATCCAAACTTGCACCAGCATAATCACTATCTGAGTATGTGATCAACTCCATAGGAGACTCTCTTGGATACCATAATCCTAGACTAGGATATGTATTCAAATACCTAAAAATCTTCTCTACTGCTGTCAAATGTGATGTCTTTGGAGTGACTTGAAATCTTGCACAAGCACATACAGCAAACATAATATCTGGTCTTGATGAAGTAAGATACATCAAGAACCAATCATAGATATATAAGTATCTACATCTACATCTGCTCCACTAGCATTCTTCAACAATAGATGAATAGTCTTATCAGCAGGGGTATTTGAAGGTTTTGCATCTGTAAAGTGAAACTTTCTTAAAATCTCAGTCACATATTTGTCTTGACTGATAAAGATGCCATCTTTTCTTTGTTGTACTTGCAGTCCTAAAAAGAAAGTAAGTTCTCCCATAGAACTCATTTGAAACTCATCTTTCATCAATTTTCAAACTCTTTGCACATCTCTTGTCTTGTAGATCCAAAGATGACATCATCAACATACACTTGAACCAGTAGAATATCACCCTTGTCTTTCTTGATGAACCAGTAGAATATCACCCTTGTCATACCACTTCCTTGGAGCTTGATGTAAGCCATAAAGAGCCTAACCACTTTATAAACCTTATTGGGATGTTGAGGATCTTCAAAGCCTGGAGGTTGAGAGACATAGACCTCCTCATCAATCTTCCCATACAGAAAAGCACTCTTGACATCCATTTGATAGACAGTAAAGCCCATAAAGGATGCATAGGCTAAAAACAATCTAATAGCCTCAATCCTTGCAACAGGAGCAAAAACTTCTTCATAGTCAATACCCTCCTCCTGAGTGTATCCTTGAGCAAACAATCTAGCTTTGTTCCTGATAACAATACCTCTTTCATCTTTCTTATTTCTGAAAACCCACTTTGTACCAATCACTTTCATTCCATCAGGCAAATCACAAAAGACCCAAACCTTCTGAAGTTTGAACTGCAGCAACTCCTCTTGCATTGCTTCAACCCAGCTTAATTCTTCTAAAGCTTTATATACATTTTTAGGCTCCACTTGTGATAGAAAAAAAAAAAAAAAAAAAAAAAAAAAAAAAAAAAAAAAAAAAAAAAACATTCATTCTTGTCTGTGTGCTTCTTGGACTCATAAACTTCACTAATGAACCCATGAACATCATTCATCTTTGTCTGCCTTCTTGTCTTCACACCTGATTCTAGCTCACCAATTACATTTTCAAGTGGATGCACTTTGTGAATTGTAGTTTGTGATGTGTTAGGAATATCATATGTTGTAGGCATGTTAGTGATTTCAACATCATCACAAGGTGTTTCCTGAGTTGAATTTTCCACATTTGGTCCATCAGTGGAAACTTCTGGTGGAGCAGTGGAAATTGGATTACCACTGCTTTCAGGAATGTCTTTATTCAAAACATCAAAATTCACAACATTAGCATCACCTTCCTTTTCAGAATTCTTTGAAGCTGGTGAATCTTCATTATTATCAACAAAGTCCCAAAGTGGCATCACAATTTGATCTTTATCATCTTCATCATCTTTGCAAGGTTCATCTTCATTAATGAATTCTTCTGAGCCTTCAAGATCATTGTCTCCTGTACTTGAGGTAATAGGTACATAATTCATTGTATTTGATAAAGTCTCAAGATCAAACAGCCATTATGGTCCTGAACCTGCTATGTTAGTTCTATTTTCAAGGAACTCAACATGCAAATTTTCTTCAATCTTCTTTGTTCTCAAATTATAGACTCTAAAAGCTTTGCTAACCATAGAATATCCAACAAAGAAGACTTCATCTGACTTTTCTTCAAACTTTCCTAGATGATCAATGGTATTGAGAATTGTGACTTGACATCCAAATGGCTTCATGAAATCCAATATTGGGGGTCTTCCTCTGAATAGCTCACAAGGTGTCTTGTTCTTAGTCTTCACCACCAAAACCCTGTTCTGAATATAACAAGCAGTGTTAACTGCTTCAGCCCAAAAAGTCACTGGTAGCTTGGAATCAGCTAACATGGTTCTAGCAGCCTCAATTAGTGTCCTGTTTCTTCTTTCAGCCACACCATTCTGCTGAGGTGTTCTTGCAACACTAAATTCTCTTTTAATACCCTTGTCTCTGCAGAAATCATCCATAACTCTATTCTTGAACTCTGTCCCATTATCACACCTGATGATCTTGATCTTCTTATCAACTTTTCAGTGATGAAGGTCTTAAGGATGCCAGTGGTTTCATCCTTGGTTCTTAGAAAGAAAACCCATGTAAATATACAAAAATCATCAGTTACAACAAGACAATACTTCTTCAAATTTATGCTACTCACTGATGTAGGACCAAACAAGTCCATATGCAGCATGTAGAGTGGATGATCAATAGAGTTATATGCCTTGGTCTTGCAGGAAGCTCTATGTTGCTTGCCTTTAAGACAAGCAACACATGTTTGGTCGTTCTCAAATCTCTTCTCTGGTACACCTCTGACTAGACCATCTTTCACAATCTTGTTAATGGTCTTGAAATTAACATGACCAAGTCTTCTGTGCCAAAGCATGGATTCATCCAAAGTGCCCTTTGCAAGCAAACAAGTAACATCATCTTTAGCCACTATGTTCTTCATGTCTATGCTATATAGATTGCCTTTTCTAGGGATTTTAAGTAGAACCTCACTTTCATCAGGTAGCTTATAATCCTTAGACAAGATATAGCATTCATCTTCAGAGAATAGAACTCTATGTTTCTTGTCACACATCTGTGACACACTGAAAAGATTGTACTTGAGTTCTTTCACATAATACACATTCTCAAAGTTCAAGTTTCCAGCCTTGATAGTTCCTTTGCCGGAAACCTTTCCACTAATACCACCTCTAAAGCTGACAAATTGTCCATCATAAGGTTTGAAATCTGAAAGATAGGACTTATTGCCAGTCATATGCCTGGAACATCCACTGTCTGAGTATTCTTGATCTTCTTTAGGCTTTGAATGTCCCTGCATATAAAGTAAAGGAATTAGTTCCTTTTGGGGACCCAAGCCACAAATGACTTGGATCTGCCTCGTGTATCAATATAATTATATCTGTCAAAGGTCATTGATACACAATTGGGATTGACTGAGGTGTTAATTCCTTTTGGTTTTCATTCCCAATGTGTTGAGGCCTTCACAGCATTCCCAAACTTTACCCTTTTGTTATTTACAGAACCACCAGTGGAAACTTTTGGCCTAGCAGTGGCAACTGCTGACTTAGCAGTGGCAACTGCTGTTTTTAAAATTTTAGGTGCCCACTTGTGGTTATTATAAACTTTCTTTTCATAAAAGGTCTTTTTCCCTGTTTGTGCAGATTTAACAAAAGTTGTATTTAGACTTGCACTCTTAACAGGAGACTTAGGGTAAACTCTGTTCACTTTTCTGGCAGTGGAAAGAGATTTGATGCCAGAATTTAGTAAAACAGCCCTGGGAATCATTTTACTTAGTGGATTTGGGTGAGTATTCTTATTAACATTGATTTCATTCACCCTGGTATTCCCAAAAACTTCCCTTCTACCCATGTGATAGTTACAATTAGCATGAAGGTGTTCAAAACTACCACAGATGTAGCAAGGTTTGTTGTTAAACTCAAAGTCACTACCAAATTGTCGAGATTTTACATGATTCCAACTCCTTTTGTTGCCCCTAGGAGTTGATAACCTGCTTCTGTACATCTCAGCATATCTAGTTGTAGGCCTAGTGTGATTAGCTTGTTTCCTAGGCTTCTCTTTTTCAACCTTAACAACTTCAGGAATACTCTTTTTAACTTTCACTTTAACATTCTCAGGAACACTAGTTTTAGACTCAACATTCACAGTTTCATCTTTAAGAGATGAATCACTAGCACTTTCAAATGTATCAACCTCAACCTTAACTCTTTCAATAGCAACTTCTTTGACAAATTTTGGGCCATAGGTCATGGTTGGTTCCTGGAATTCTTCTAACCCTGTATGTGCTAAGTCAATACCAGGAGGTGATGGAACACCTCTTAGGGGTGGTGGAACTGATTTGTATCCTACTCCTGATTTGACTTTATTAGCAACTTGGGCCTCCCAAATTTTGTCAATGCACTTAGACTGATGATCAAGTGTATTACAAGTTATCTGTATGTTATCATTAGCCTTTTTAATCTTCTCTAACTCTTCCCTAATAGCCTCATTCACATCTATCTTATAATCTAAGTCTCTTTTTAAAACAGCAATATCACCATTGAACTTAGATTCATTAGCTCTATAATGTTCTAATTGTGCTTCTAAAACAGCAAGACCTCTTTTATGATTTGCTAGGTTATAATTGGTTTGATTTAACTCTAACAATTGTTCATCATATTGATCTTTAAGTTTCTCATAGTCTTTTAAAGCCTTACAGGTTTTAGAACAAGCATTATTAATTTGTACCCCAGAGTCAGAAAAAGCTATAAGTGCAAGCTCTGTAGCTATCATTGCAGACTCTGGATCTGTGATGAGGCGAAAAATGAACCGTTTTTAGGGGGTCATTTAAGCCAGAATTGGAATTTATTTGATCAAATATTGCCCTAAATCGTTCCTTTTGTGATTTTAGGTACTTTGGGAGTGAATTCTGGAAAAGGAAGCATTTTGGACATTTTTGGAGCATAAAAGTGAAGAAAACGGCAAAGACTTAATTTTCCTTGCTGGGAACAGTGCCTGACGGCGTCAAGAAGGATTTTTTGACGGCATCAAGAGCAAAATGGATGACGACCCAGAGAAAACGTGACAGTGTCAGAAGTAGGGCGTCAAGAGTAAATTTGGTGACGGCCTGGAGCATAATTACACATAACAGCGTCACCCATGGATCTAGGCAGTCCGAGAACTTTATTGGCGGCTAGATGACGGCGTCAAAATTTTCCTCTTGACGCCGTCACCTCACAGAATCTATATATACTTTTCTATTTTTCATTCATTAAGAGAGGAACTTGTGTGGAGAATTCTAGGGCCGAACCAAATAAACCCTAGGTCATTTGTAACAGTATTTTCAAGGGTTTTCACCCCTTGAAACCTTTCATGTTCAATTAAGATAAGTTTTCTTTCAATTCATTCAATATGTCTATGTGTTGTTTGAATATATCTTATGCTTGTCTTGATTATAACATGCTAGGCTAGATCTTTCATGTGTTTGCTTAGATGTAATGAAACCTAGATGTTGATTATAGGTTGATTGCTTGTTTATAGTTGTAATGGATGAATGATTTCAATGTTAGGCTTAAGAAAACTGGCAGATCTCCATTGTGTAACTTGCTTGAACGTCTTAAGAAACATGAACAGATGTGTACTAGGTTTTTATGATTGTATTTAATGCATGAGCGAATTCTAGTGATCCCATGTTAGGAGCTTCTTAGCCGGCTCGACATAGGAGTGAAGTAGGAGCTTATAGGATTGGGGAAGTAAGTACGCCACCCCATGAATGGTATTAAGGAATACAATCCGTCATCCACGTAACTGTAACAAGTAATTAACCTGTAAAAGATATCTAGGGAGTAGTGAAACCTAAGTAAACACAATTCTCCCATATATTGCTCACACCACTAGTTAATTTAGTTTATTTTCATTTTTATTATTTTATTTTGGTTGCATCTTTAGTAATTGGGTTAGTTGACTAGCAACTAATTCCGCCCACTCTTCCAATACCCGAGATTTTACTTGCTTTTATCAAACATAAAAAAATACAAAAAGAATCATCCCTCACCTCTAGACCTAGTTTTTAGGCTTTCTAATCCTAGCGACACTATTCCTGAGTTGAACGATCAATCCCCCGGTACTTGTCACTATACTATACTACAACGATCAGGTACACTGCCTGGTGGGGGTTGTAAGCTTCTGGAGATCCCTCGAGAGGTAAAGCCTGGTGCAATTCCCACGCTACCACTCTGCTTCTTCATCATCAGCCATATAGCTCCAATCATAGCTCACTCCATCAATGGCCAAAAGCACCTTTGGTTCTTTAGCTGTAGGCTCTTTCTTCTTGTCCTGCTTGTACCAAGTTGACCTATTATCAGGCTTCTTTGGTTTCCTGCATTCCCCGGTAAAGTGCCCCATCTTGTGACAGTTGTAGCACTCCACCTTCTTCTTATCAAAACCTACATTTTCATTGCCATTTATAATGATCTTCCTACCAGTCTTCTTCCAAAATTTCTTTGCCTTTAAGCTTAGCAATGCAACTTGCCATTTTATATCCATCTCTTCCATGTCATCATCATCAATTTGATCCAAGTCTTCATGTGTCAGAACTGAACCATTGACCTGACTTGAGAGATAGGCATAAAAAGTAGAATCTCCAAGACCAGCAACCTGCCTTTTTGAACTAGCAGTGGTAACACTTCCACTGCCAGTGGAAACAGTAATGTGAGCAGCATCCTCTTCATCATCACTATCAACATCAGAATCATCACCCACTGATGATGAGATAAGAGCTAAGTTCCCTGATCCTGAACTTAGCTTACCGGCCTTCTTCAACCTCTGTTCAATAACTTTAAAGTTATTGTACAAATCATTGAGCTTCATATTTTCAAGTTCTGGCTTGTCTTCCCGCACTGCAACATTAGTACTAAACTCAGAGGGTAGACTTCTTAAAAACTCTAAGTTGAGGTCTTCCTTTTCCACCTCAATTCCAAACACTGTGAGTTGTGTAACAATCTTTTGAAGCCTTGTGAAGATGCTGTCAATGGATTCATTACTTGTTGAACAAAAATTTTCATAGGTTTGTTTCAACAAGCTCTTCTGTGTCTTCTTGGTAGAATCATTACCACCGAAAACATTGCAGATATCTTCAAATAAAGTCTTTGCAGTCTTGTACTTACTGAAGGCTAAAACTTGATCCCTAGGAAGGGTCATTAGCAATAATTTGTCTCCACATCTCAAAATCATTGAGTTTAAGCTTAGGAAGCTTAGCCGCAATGTTGGTCTAACTGTTCTCTGTCTCCATTGAATCTTGTGAGTGAATTTCGGATCTTCTAAATCAAAGTATCAAAGCCTGTCTCTGATACCACTTGTGGAGTTTATTAGACTCCTTGGACCATTTTGAGCATCTAGGGTTAAACAATAACAATGATTAATAACATGATACACAGCGGAATAAACAAACATCATTATTATTGAAACAAGGTTTCGTCATCATCTGCACTACAACTAATCTAGGCTTCTACAATATGACTACGCCTAGACACACACACCTTTACTAGACGTCTACATCTTTACTTTGTGCACACCAAACCTAATGACCCATGTCCTCTTTATATACTAGAGGATTAAGGTTTACAAAATACTACGAAGGACTATATTGTAAAAACTTCTTTGTAAAGCAAGTCCCTTTTATTTTGCATTGTCTTCATTCTTCTCTTGTAGTTTTGTATTTATCAACTCAACTATAAAACCCAACAGACTGCTTGTTAAAATGTTCTTTAAAATAGTTTATTTCAGTGTCGCAACGAATATTGTCACTTTGCAAAGACGTTGTCGGTGAAAGATTTAGCGTCCTCCAAAATATATCTATTGAATCCAAGGGAATACACTCACCTACATATATAAATATATTTTGTCTTAAATTTTGAAATATAAAGACTTTAAAAAATTAAATCAAATCATGAGTAATTGTATATACGAACCTGAATTCATGTACAGTGAAAGTCTACAAGCACATGGTAACCCACAACTACTATATGGTTTACAGCCACAACTTGAGGAATCTAATTGAAAACCGTTCGACCGATTAATCTCTTTCACCATCAACTTGAGAGCTTCATTTGAGATGACACTCCATAGTAAACTGAAGCATGGTATATTATTTTTAAGATAACGTGAAATTTCACTTTTCCCAAAACTTTCTTTGATTGCCGTAAGTTGTGACTTTACGATTTTATCAATACACAGAACAAATTTATCTAAACTATAAGTTACTAAATATTCATCCATCTAAACTATAAGTTACTAAATTGCTATAAATGGGCCTAAAAGGTTGTGAGTGGCAAGCTTTTTTACATTATATTTATTTGGATGGAAAAGATGTAATAGAGTAAGAGAAATCTTCGGTATTTAAAAAAAATAGTAAATTGATATTGTGTTTGGTGCAACATATAAAAACCTTGTATACATGATTTGATATTTTAATTTCTTAAACCCACATTACAACCAAAAGTTTTTTAAACAACGAATAGAAGATATTCCATTAACATATAATATAACTACCACACATAATATAAATTTATAAAAACTAGTGAAGAAAAAGAATAAGAAAAAAAATGTCACACAAGTAAAGTCAAATAAGAAAGGAGAACCTGTAAATCTTTTTAGGGGCGTAGGCTAAAAGGATAGGATCAACCTGCAAAGTACAAATATACAAAATCAAATGATGAAAAAATGTGTTCACAAAACAACCAATTGATAATAGTAACTAGAAGTACCTTCTTCACAAACTCAACTCGTGTAAGAAAAAATTTATAAATGAGTTTAGATTGATAAAGAAAAATTAAGTGTGTTTAAAATTAAAATTAGCCCATATTTATACATAATCAAATCTGATTATGAATTCTAATTAATTAATTTGGACAAAAAATGAATTAAAGATTAATAAGTTTCAAAACCTATTAGTCAAATTTTACATTTTACAAAAAATTGATTTGACTTTTTAAAATAATTGAAAAGCTAAACATTAGTATTTACACATTATAGGCTCACAAAATATGAGGGGACAAAAATAGGACAAAAGTTGGTCAAATGGGGTATAAACCATAGGACACCCCCCCCCCCCCCCCCTATTAAAATGCATATTAAAAGCTTGTGTCCCACCAATATTAAAATGCATACACTTATAAGTTGGTTTAAAATATGGTGATATGATATACACATCATTTGACTAAATTTTAATTTTTTTAATGATAAAGTAGCTTTGAAAAATAAAAACACAAACTCATATTAATTTAGAGATTATTTTTACCAAATATAAATACACTTTCTTTTCTCTCATTTTATTATCTTTCCAACACCCAATTAATTTCTAGCCACCACCAACACCAACCGCTACTCAAACCAACTCCAACTAAATACCATCGCTGCCACTCGTGATCAAACCACCACAACCGCCACTCCAGTCAAAGCACAACATTCAGTTAAACGCAGATCTAAACCCACATAATAACATACTCACAAACCCAGATTATGATGTCGGTGGGAGAGTTTGGATTGTAAGAAATGATGAGCCCAAATAAATCAGTTGATGACTAATTGCTAAAGAAATAAACCCAAATAAGTCAATCGACGAAAAAAAAAAAAAAAAAAAAAAAAAAAAAAAAAAAAAAAAAAAAAAAAAACCCACCAAATTTATGAAATAACAACAGTAGACATTGTCTAACATCAACACCTAGAATTTGTGGTAGAGAGAAAAATAAATTGGGTGGTACTAGTTTAAGAGCTAGAAGAAGAGATATGGGAGTTAAAAAAAATAAAATAGATATGTAGCTTTTAAGATGAAGAAGATATATAGGAGGAGGAAGTTACACAACATTTTTGGGTTTTTGATACTATTAACTTGTTTAGGGAATATAAAAATGAATGGCCTAGTTAATCCTTCATGGATTAAGCATGGATATTCTTTATGGTGGTTACTTTGTCCCATAGTGTCTACAGTCGTAGAGTGATATTTAGGTGTATTCCAGCAGCTAGCATGTATTGTTTTTAGCTTACTCGAGGGCATCCAATTCAGGTAACGACAGGTGGGGTAATCCTTTTGGATTACTAACACTTTGAGCTGGAAACCCTACCAAGGAGATTTCTTTCACGAACCGAATCCTGATGATGTAGGTATACACTTGGATTTATCCATTGTATTCATAAATAAAAAAATTAACGGGATTTAGAGGCTGATTCGCCCGACCAAGGTGAATGGAATCAAGACATTCATCAGTAAATCAATCTTAGTGGAACAATTCTCTAAGAAAAGGTCCACAATGATCGATTGGCCTGACATTATTATAATCTACATTTTCTGTGACAGGTAATGATAAATACAGCCGCTCCTAAAGCACCATGATATACATCAACATCTTCAAAATCCGCATACTCATACTCAAGTGATCAATCCTTAACAAGTTCAAGACAAAGAGATACACCAAATTCAAAGTCAAGAACAAGTCAAAGTAAAGAGAAAATATGAGGAAAGTCATAAGAGTAAAGTTCAAAATATAAAGACCTACAAGTGGTATGAGTATGCCGGAGAGGACACAACAACAAATCAAGTGAAGATGTTGATCGAAGGCAAGATGAAAGATCACAAGCATGAACAAAACAAAGAAGTCTATTAAGTCTATTATAAGTAAGGTTCAAGATCTAGATACAAGTGTTAAAGATTCAAGGTTCAAAGACTAAAGATGCATCATCTATAAATGACCACCCCTTAGGGGGAGATTATTAGCATTAGAAAGTGATGGTCATTTATATGATAGGAACCTTGTATCATTGTAATAACTTATTATAGACTTAATGGTGGGCTAATGGACTTAGTAATAGGCTAGTTAATCTAATAGGCTATAAGTATCATATGTATACTTAAGCAAATCAACTATCCAAGTCCATTAGTGAGTCCAATCCCACCAAAGCCCAAAGACGCTCATACTTTGTATATTAGATGACATACATGCTCATTTGTGTGGTGTGAGTGCTCATTTACTTGTGTGTGTAATAAGAGTATTCTCCAAGTTTCTCCATCCTTTCTCCTCTATGACTTTCTCTCTCTAACTACTCTCTCTCTCTCTAAAACTTTCTATACCTTCTTATGTGTGAATGATACTATTATTAGAGGCCTACATTTTCAAGTAAGCGTTGAATTGTTTAAGGTATGGATATTTAATCTCTCATTTTAAGCATTCTTTGTTGTAAATATTAGTACAGATATTCATCACCTCTTCTCTTTACTATTGTTACGATTTGTTGGTTTTTCTGTTTGCGTTGATTATTAGTCCCTTGTCTTTCTTTTAAGCATCCTTTTTTCGTACGTATATCTAATCTCTCATTTTAATCATTCTGTGTGCGTAACATATTAGTACGAATATCATTGACCTACTTCTCTTTACTATTCTTATGATTCATTAGTTCTTTCATTTGCATTGATATCTACTTCATGTGGCTAATCACTTTACTATTATTATGATCCACTAGTTCTTTCATTTGCATCGATGTCTACTTCTTTTGACTATTAGTTAGTTTCTTTGGTTCTTTCATTCTTGATACGTATTACTTATTCGATATGTGCTCCTTTGGTAATTGGTGCATTTTTTCGGCTCTTTCATTTGCATTTCCTTATTGGTACAAATATCTATCGTTCTTTATTAAGGATTCTTGTGACATTTGATTCGTATCTATTTGTACTTTTGTAATCACTATATATGTTGCTTATCCTTTGACTCTATATTCGTTTGCTACCCATTTGATAACTACACTAGAATCCCTTTGAATTCGTTATGTTTCATTTGACATTGCCATGATATGAATTTATTCATTTATTTAGACATGACCTTCTGTTGACATATTGCGTTTGTTTTGATATGTTGTATGAACCTTTGATTTCATCTAATGCCTGAACTATTAACTAGCCATGGAGGTACCATAACCGGGTCATTGAGGCACCAATGGCATGACACTATTTGTGGCGGTGTGATCAGTCCACGGCGTCCCTACTTTTGTGTGTTCTATTATGCACTTTGCCATATTTGATTTGATTTTAGAGGGAGAGGCATATGGATGCATCCTAGGCTATTTTGATTTAGTGGATGGTTGTGTGATGCCAATACCCCATCCCACATTTGGTTTCAGTACATATGGAGTGTGCAACTCCCATGTACAATTTGATATGATATGGATTTTATTATTTGGTCTAAGCATGTAGCATGTATTAGACATATGTTTCGACCTCGTGGGGCATTTTCTATATGATTCGTTTGATTACCCATTTTGTTTGGTTCTTATGAAATTTGACATCTTTGTTGACCAAGTTATTTCGGTTCTATTCCATTTATTTGTACATACTATTATATTGGTTTTGTTTATATATGTTCATTGAGATATTTTGCTCAATAGTATTTCTTTTTCGCGGTAGGTATGGGTACAAGTGAAGAGTGTATAGGAGCTCATACCAGACCATCTTGAGGACTAGCAAGTCTAGCATACCACATCTACATTATAAATTGTTTTATTTGATTTTGGATCTATTGCTATCATAGAAGGTCTTTACGTTATACACTTTGTATTTTATAAGTAATAGGTGAATTTTGCCAAACCATTTTAATAGTAAAGTCTTCTGTTTGCATTCGTTTTCGGGGCGAGGTGTTAGAGAAGATTTGATTGTGTATTTGTGTATTATTATAAGTTTTCATGAATTGTGGCGAAAAGAGGTTAGGAGCGAGACATACACGTGTAGGGGTGAGCATCAGGTCAAACGAACCCGAACCGAGAAAAACCGACCCGGCCCGAAAACCGACAAAGGGAAAAACTAGAACCGAGACCGAAACCGAGAAATAGATATAAAAACCGAAACTGAACTGAATAAGTCGGTTCAGTTTTTCGAACCGGAAAGGCCGAAAAAAACTGAACCGCAACCGAACCGGATAAGATCAGTTCGGTCGGTTTTCGAGTACGTGTAGGGGGTTAAAAGTAAAATCTACATATACCAACGGTCAAAAACTGATAACTAGAGGGACAAGAGATGTAACTAATAAAGCACAAGAAGGAAAAGTGCACTGGATAGATAAAGGGATACATTAACCGAACCCTCCCTATGGGAGGTAAGTACAAACCCTCCCATAGGGTAGGGTGTACCATTGTACTTTTTTTTATTTTATTTTTTTTGTCCTTTTTTGTCCTTTGTCCTTTTCTTGTTTTTTTGTCCTTTTTTTTGTTCCAGTCCTGGTAAGTAACACAAGCAACACAAGCAAAACTCAAGTCCAGGTTTTCTCAAGTAACACAAGCAAAAGCCAAGTCCAGGTTTTCTCAAGTAACACAAGCAACAAAAGTTGCAAGTGCAGGTTTGACACAATCAACACAAGTAACACAAGCAAAAAGTCCAAGTCCAGGTTTTTGTCCAAGCAAAACATGTAACACAAGCAAAAAAACACAAATAGAAAAAAAAAATCCAAAGTGCAGGTTTTCGTCATCGCCGAAAAAGGCTCGGATTTGAAAACATAATTTAAAAATAAAAATAATTTAGTAAGGCTCGGATATGAAGGTTGCAAACATAATTGTTTGCCATCCATTCGGGGTTGAAAAACCCATTCGTCATCGCCTTTTGGACACAAGGTCCAGGTTTTGACCAAAGCAACACAAGCAACCATCTCAGATTCACCAAAATCCCAACAAAAGCCACAAAAGCCAACACAGTTCAGATTCTTCAAATTCCCAACAAAAGCCAACACAGATACAACAATATTCCACAACCTACCAAGTTCACAAGCTCAGCAACAGAAACACAACACACAGCTCAGATTCTGCAAATTCCCAACAAAAGCCAACACAGGTACAACAATATTCCACAACCTACTAAGTTCACAAGCTCAACAGTATCACCACATGTTCCACAAGTGAAACAAGTTTCACAAGAGGGTTAGTATATTAGAATAGGGAGGGTCAGTATATCTCACCCATACAAGTAACACAAGCAAAGAAAGTCACAAGTGCAGGTTTTTTTCACCCAAGCATCAAGGGAGTATTAACCAAACCCAGGTTTACAAGTCCAGGTTTTGTCACAAGCATCACAAGTAACACAAGCAAAGAAAGTCCAAGACAACAAATGTCGAACTCACCATTTAGCACAGAACAGGTAAAGGCTCAGATTCATATATATATATATATATATATATATATATATATATATATATATATATATATATATATATATATATATATATATATATATATATATATATATATATATATATATATATATATTGTTCATCATGTTTGGCTGCAACTTCAAAGGTTGCAAATTAATTGCCTATCCATTTGGAAATGTCATGCCAAAATCTAGTTTTTTTTTTTTATAAAATCATCATTGCCTTTTCTGTTATTTTTAAAAAACAGTTTCATCACAAATCTGTGGGGAATGGGGTAGGCCAGAGCAGGTATTCATACCACTCTATGGTGGCAGATCAAGGTGTTAACCTACCCACATAATCACCACAGAACCACCATAAGGGGTAGGATATACTAACCCTCCCTACTTAATATCACATATCACAAAAACCTGCACCAATGAACCACCAAAGAAAGTCACATATCACATATAATCCACCACAGAACCACAAATATTTCACATAATACACCACAGAACCACCAATAATACACCACAGAACCACAAATAATACTCCACAGAACCACCAATAATACACCACAGATTCACTCCATTTTTCAAAAACCTCCAATTTTTTTTTTCCAAACACTAATTTTTCAAACCACATAATCACCACATAATACACCACAGAACCACAAATAATACACAACATAATCACCACATAATACACCACAGAACCACCTAATATAGATCCGTGTTAATTAACCACAAATATTTCAATTAACAAATGTTAATTCAAATAAATCACTCAATTTTTCCAAAACCCCCAACTTTTTTTCAAAACCCTAATTTTTAAATATTAGGCGTTTCATAAAATTAATATAGATCCGTGTTAATTAACCACAAATATTTCAATTAACAAACGTTAATTGAAATAAATCACTCAATTTTTCAAAAACCCCCAACTTTTTTTCCAAACCCTAATTTTCAAACCACAGAATCACCAATAATACACAACAGAACCACCAATAATACACAACAGAACCACAAACCCTAATTTTTAAAAATTAGGCGTTTCATAAAAATAATATAGATCCGAGTTAATTAACCACAAATATTTCAATTAACAAATGTTAATTGAAATGAATCACTCAATTTTTCCAAAACCCCCAACTTTTTTTCCAAACCCTAATTTTTCAAACCACAGAATCACCACATAATTCACCACAGAACCACCAATAATACACAACATAACCACAAACCCTAATTTTTAAATATTAGGCATTTCATAAAAATAATATAGATCCGTGGTAATTAACCACAAATACTTCAATTAACAAACGTTAATTGAAATAAATCAGTCACTTTTTAAAAAACCCCCAAAATTTTTTCAAAACCCTAATTTTTAAAAATTAGGCGTTTCATAAAAATAATATAGATCCGTGTTAATTAACCACAAATATTTCAATTAACAAACGTTAATTGAAATAAATCACTCAATTTTTAAAAAACCCCCAAAATTTTTTCAAAACCCTAATATAAACATCACCAAAACAACCCAGAGAAAGTATATCAACGTACCTCAGTTACACATAACGCTCTTATCACACACACTCACATCATAAACATCACCAAAACCACCAATTTTAGATCTAAAACATGGTTTTAGATCTAAAAAATGAGACAGAGTAGAGAGAGAGAAAAGAGAGAATATGGGTGAGTGTGTGTGAGATAAGAGCGTTATGTAAGGTGTGAGAGAGAGAAAAGAGAGGATATGTACGGGACGCGTTTAAACGCGTTTCGTTTTTATTATTTTTTTTTATAAATGTAATGTAAATATATATGTAATGTATTTATGTATATGTAATATATTTTTTGTAAAAATGTATATGTAATATATTTTTTGTAAAAAGTATATATTGTAAAAAGTTAATATATTTTTTTTATATTTTAAAAAGTTTAAAAGTTTATTTATATATAGTAAAAAGTTAAAAAAAAATGTAATTTTGTAAAAGTTATTTGTAATTGTACATTTTGTTAGTAAAAACCTAATTTTTTTCATGTTTGTAAAATGTATTTGTAAAAAAATTTCGAATTGTTAAAAATGTACTTTCAGGCGTTCGGTTCTGACGAGCAATTAACTGAGTGGGTGCAAAGTATAGCCCGTCAGCTCGGTTTTGTCATTGTAAAAGATAGAAGCAAAGCAGAAAAGGGTTATTTGTACGAAATAAATTATAGGTGTACAAAGGGTGGAAAATATAGACCTGAAGGTAGTGGAAAACGACAAACCAGTACCTTTAAAACGGGTTGCCCATTCAAATTAGTGGCGAAATATCATTTGACGGGCGATTTTTGGATTTTGAGGGTGAAAGATGATAGCCATAATCATGATTTGGCAGACTCGTTGCATGGTTTCTCATATGCAATGCGATTAAAGGAGGATGAGTTCGGTTTAGTCGAAGAATTGGCAGGTTATAATGTACGACCACGTAATATCCTTAGAACAATACAGGGTCGTAATCCGGATAACGTGTCTAGCGTTAGAACTATATATAACGCAAAAGGTAAGATCCGGAAAATCAAAGAAGGTGGTCGAACTCCAATTCAAGTCCTTTACTCACATTTAAGGGATGCAGGGTATATATATTACGATAGGGTAAATGAGCAAAATCAGCTTGAGGAACTATTTTTTGTTCACCCCACATCGTATGCTCTATGGTGTACATTCCCTCAAATCATGCTTATGGACTCCACGTACAATACCACAATGTTTAAATTGCCGTTATTGGAAATTGTCGGAGTAACTTCGACAAATAAAACATTCTCAATGGGGTACAGCTTTTTAAACAGTGAGAAAGGGTTTAATTTTCAATTGGTAT
The DNA here is from genome assembly GCA_030686995.1 of Artemisia argyi. Classification (NCBI taxonomy): domain Eukaryota; kingdom Viridiplantae; phylum Streptophyta; class Magnoliopsida; order Asterales; family Asteraceae; genus Artemisia; species Artemisia argyi. The sequence goes on from CM060696.1 coordinate 25,633,199, forward strand.
TGCAACGTGTGAAGTTAGTGATAGATCAAAGATACTACCCGCGTGTTATCGTCACTGACAGAGATTTAGCGTTGGTTGGGGCATGCAAAGCGGAATTTCCTGACGCTCACAGATTACTCTGTCGATGGCATATACAGCAAAATATTCTTCAGAATTGCAGAAATAGATGCGTTTCATCAGAAGACTATGAATCCATCAAATGGAGATGGGATTATATGATTACAGCTCCGTCACGCAGAGAATTCGCGCATCATTACGAACGCCTACAACAGCGATTGGTCAATCATGCGGGTACTTAATTATTAATTCACTGATTTTTATTATTTAGTAAATAAAAACCCGAATGACCTTTTTTAGGTCATTATTTTTTTCAGGTATTGCTCAGTATCTGAATAACTTGTTGCGAGATTACGGTAACATGTTTGTCTCGTGTATCATCGATCAATATCACTGCTACGGCCAGACAACAACGTGTAGAGTAGAGAGTCACCACGCGTTGTTGAAATTATATTTGGAAAGCACACAGTCCAATTTAGACCGGTTGTTGAGTGCGGTTGATAAAATTCTCTTTGCGTAAGAACGAGAGATAAAAGAGAGTTTTAATAGGAGCAAGAACGAGAAATTCAATAAATGTGACATACCAATATTTTCAGAATTGTGGTACAAAGTTTCAAAACATGCTTTCAACCTAATGCATATAGAACTTAACCGGGATATCGCCGTAGAAAAATGTGGCCATAAGTTGCGGACAGTTTATGGACTACCATGCTTCTGCGAATTTGAATTTTATCGAATTCATGGTAAGTATATTTAGTTTATGCCTATCAACTTATTTTTCCACATTAATATCAGTAACTTATAGAAGTCACTTTTAACTCATGCAGAACGGCCCGTTCCATTGGATGCAATTGATGTTTATTGGAGAACCCTATCCGTCCCGTGGCCTGTTATCAATAAGCCACCGCCTGAAGATGGTCCATCTGAAGATGGTCCTTCTAGTGACCATGAAGATGATATTGCTTTTGAAGAGAACATGCGAGAATTCAAAAATGTTTTTAGCAAAGCGACTTCGTTTGTCAAGAAAAGCATGTTAACGAAGGTGAGAGGGATATTCCAACCAGAATCTGTGGACATACGTCAACCTGCTGTTCAGAAAAAGACCCGTGGACGTCCAAGTGCAAAGGACAAAAAGTCGCAGGCTACAAAAGTTCTGGACTTGAATGACTTGAATGATGTGCCAACCATGAATCACCGAAGAAGCACAAATTCAAGGTCTACGAAAGCCCCGAAACGCGCTAAAGAACCTGCAAGACATAGTTCGTACACGGGTCAAAAAATAAGACACAGATTTTTCGTTGGAGATAAGGATAGCGAGGATTTTATTGATCGCATTCCAGAGATTTTCCGTTCACAGGTAATAAGTATTAAAAATGTGCTTGGTGACGGAAATTGTGGATTTCGGTGCATTGCCCATTGGATTTGGCAAGACCAGAATAGGTGGGCCGATGTTAGATACGCGTTACTGCAAGAGTTACAAGAACATGCTATAACTTACGTGAGTATGTGGGGCGAAGAAGACGTTTACCACCTTCGTGATACAATAAACTGGTTTAATGGACCAGCGCCTGAAGATTACTGGATGACGATGCCAAATACGGGTCTGGTCATCGCTTCAGCTATTCGACGACCTCTTGTATATATAGACCGTCAAGGTTGGTTCAAATGTTTACCCCTATTTTCTGCTCCAAACTTATCACATGGAATTGACCCCATTGTGATTGCGCGTATAGGGGAGAACAGTGGTGCTCATTACATTTGTCTCAACATAGACAGAGATTCTCCACTACCACATAACCACCCACAATGGAGGTGGTTCAAACATCCAATTGCAAACGAATGGGAAGCAATATATAACCATCGATGTATTTTGTAAATGTTGTAAATGATTATTCATTTATTTAAATGTTAATTGTTTGTAAATGTTGTAAATGATTATTCATTTATTTAAATGTTAATTGTTTGAAAATGTTGTAAATGATTATTCATTTGTTTAAATGTTAATTGTTTGAAAATATTGTAAATGATTATTTATTTAAATGTTAATTGTTTGAAAATGTTGTAGATGATTATTCATTTATTTAAATGTTAATTGTTTGAAACTTAGAAGTCTGCTTTTTTGTAGAGTGTTAGTTCTGCACCAGTTATACCCCCTGATCCCGCACTGGCACCACCTAGTCCAGAAGAGGATCCAGAGATGGATGATGATGAGATGGATCCAGAGATGGATGATGATGATGATGAGATTGCTCATGCAGATGATGAGATGGATGATCATGATGCTGATGATGTTGATGAGATTGTTGCTGCTGCTGATGGTGTTGATGAGATTGCTGCTGCTGCTGATGGTGTTGATGAGATTGCTGCTGCTGATGATGAGGAGGTTCTTCCTTTGCCACCTTCGCCAGCCATATCAGATATCACTTATGAGTCAGACACTTCAGATGCCTTAGGTCATGCACTTGAGACGGAGGTCAGATCTACTTTTGAGGTTGGCGAGTCTTCGACCAGACCACGAGTTTCTCCTGCCGAACTTAGGGCAGAGTTGAGTCGTTTGAGAGATGACATCTCTTGGTGTCGGGGTCGCTATGTGTCGATGTCGAGGAAGTTGTGTGAGCGACAATCTGATGTCAAAGGATTGAGGAGGGAAGTTAAGCGTGATAGGAGAGATATAGGTGATGTTTATGTTACGTTGGATGAGCACGCATCTAGGTTGACTGATTTAGAGAAAGCGGCTGTAGAGTTTCGAGAGAAGTTAGAGTCTTTTGAGAAGAGGATGAAAGAGATAGAGAAGTTGCTGGAGCAGGTGGACAGTGATAGTAGTTAGTATCATAATTAGTATCTTCATAGTAGTTTGCCTTTGTATGTCTTTATTTTCAATATGTATGTTATTTGACAAACCTTTAAACTCTAACTGCTTATTTATTTAATTCGAATGATTTTTTTATTATTACTTTGTTTAAATTATTAATAACATTATTGATTGATGATGTATATTATTATGCAAATTCTTTGGTCAGATGAGCCAAAGAAATCCTTTCTGGTGCCGATGTAACAGAGGATTTATTGTAGAACGGAGATCCTGGCAAGATGATAGTCGTGGGCGACTGTTTTATGCATGTCCTCTTTCAGTGGTAAATAATCATACGTTTGCTTAGTTATGTAAATAATTTGTTTGTTAAAAATAAATTTCTTATTATTTTCTTAACATGTAACAGCCAGGTACAAAAGACTATGGGTGTCGATTCTTCGCGTGGAAAGATGAATTTGAAGCAGAACACTTTAATCAACCCTCTTCTTCAACGCATTGCTCAAACTGCGTTGCTACAAAAAATGAGTGCGTTGCTACCAAAAATGAGAACAAGTTGTTGAAGGCAAGAATAAAGGCGCTGGAAATGGAGTTAGAAATTGCAAGAAATCCTGAGGATCACGCTTGTCAGTCAAGTGTCCGGCTCCATGATCTTTTAAATGAGATGAATAATCTTCATATGTCGTAGATTTTGTAGCTTTAAATAATGTGTTAACGATGTTGTTTAATTAAATAATAACAGTTGTTGTTGTACTTATTTAATGTGGTAATTTTTAACGTGACCGTTGTTGTTGTTATTTAAATAAAATACATTACACGTCAATTATACAAACATTATACAAAATACATACAAATACACCCTAAAATATATTATACAAAATATTTAAAAAAAAAATACAAAATAAAAAAATATATATATACAAAAGTACACTTAGGTACTAATAGTGAGGGTTAGTATATGATTTTACCCCTAGATAAAAGAAAAGAGATATGAGGAGTTGAAAAAGAGATAAAATGATGTTAGAATGATGAATTTGTGTGTCCCAACAAGTAGAGTTGCAGTTGGTGAGGGTGGTGGTGGTGTAAAACGGCGTCGTGCAGCAGCTTTAAGAAGAGTGGACAGAGAGCTGGCAAAAGGCAACTTGAAATTGGCAGTTAAACAGTTGCAGCCTGCTGCTGGTCTCCGTGGCTTCTCTGCTGCCAAACAGGTAGGATAGGATACTCCTTTGTTTTTACAACCAATATTAATTATTTTATTTAATTCATTGGTAGGTGCCCCGAAGAGTGTCCTCAGTAGATGAATTAAAATTAAATCTGAGTGTTACAGAAACATCTGCTCTTCAGTCGTTACTCGACTCAATCCTCTTTTCAATTCAGACTACCCTGAAATCACAGGTACTTGCTAACTTTCTATATCTTATGCTTCTTTTTCAGCTGTTTGTAATAAGCACAGTCAGTTATTTCAGCCTAGAATTACCAAAGAAGCATACGCTGTTTTCTCCCTTCAAGGTGCTTATTGCCTTCTAAAAAATGAATTAAGCCGATAAACTGAAAAAATAAGTCATTGGTTTGTCTTGTCAAGTTCCAAGTACATTTGCAAGAGTTGCTCAACTTCATGTTTTTCTTATCAAACTTTGCACTATATTATTATCTCTTCTATGCTTGACCGGATCCTAATTGTTTCATCCTACTCTGGTCAACAGAGAAATTTGCTAGATTGAATAATAAATAAATCAAGTTAACTTGTTATCTAATGGGTTTCATTATGTGGACCGCAGAGTTCTGTGACTAGTGAAGACAATGATTTATACCTTGAAGATTATATAGTTGACCGCAAGTAAGATATCCTTCTGATACGATAATTGCCATACCGTATCTCTTTACTTTTTAAATTGAATACATGAGTAGCTTTTAATGCTAGTAACCTATCCTCGCCAATTCAGCTAGAATTCCATATAGCTGGGGCTAATTTTGATAGTTGGTTTCTATAAGTCGTTGAAAGTTTTATGCATCCAACCACTTCTTGGCATTGCTATAAGTTTTTAAACAATTCCAGCAACAGCAATTTAAATTTGAGAATCAGCAATAATGTTACACGTTAATCGTTAGTAACGATGATTAAAACATTGAAGCCACTAAGATAGATATAATGGAGGAATCGAAAGTCAACCAAATTATGCCATTTTAATGCTCCGAGTGAAATTTAAGTTATGATGAGATTTTCATTTTGGAGCATGATGCTGGGTTTAATGGCAGATACAAATAGACCAAATTGGTCAAATATCAACCATAAGCAAATTGGTTACATGGCATTATCTTAGTTTGTTGTTCCAATGTCCAAACCTTCTAAGAAGATATTAACTGTAGTCTGTAGTCATCATTTGTTTGCGACTTTATTTTCATTTCTTTAACATGCATCAACATCAGGCCTATGCTTCTCCTGGTTTTAAGTTTTAACAACTGTATTTCATCTATATATATATATATGGGGATAGCTTGGCTACAATTGTATATATGTATTTCATCTATATATATGTATTTCATCTATATATTTAACAATTGTATTTCATCTATATATATATACTCCCATATATATATCCTAATGAAATGTTTTGAAAGTTGAAGACAAGTGATGGAGCATGAAGCAGGTCATTTTTTAGTTGGCTACTTGCTCGGTGTTTTTCCAAAACAGTACAAAATTTCCAGCATAGAAGATGTAAAGCAAGATGAAGTCGTTGATGCAAGTGTAAAGTTTGTTGGCTTTGAGTTTTTGACAGAGGTAACAATATTCTTTAGCTTAACACCCCTTGAAAGAAAGAAATTTTACAAGTATTTACATCTTCTCCTTCTGCGGATATGATTGAAATATCTTCATATAGTAGCTGTTAGTGGTCGCTTATTCTCCTACTACGTCATGGGATTTGACCGGTCATTTTCTGGTTTGACTACTCAATGACCAAAGTTTACCTCTCATTCAGATAATAAGTGTGCCTGATTTTGTATTTTTGTTGCTTATCTGGGCCTTTAGTTGGTACACAGAATGTTGTTTTATAGGAGAAAATCATTCACATGATTATTTTAATGTTGCATAAAATACGAGTCATTTTGTTAACTTGAAAGGCAGAATACCTCTCACTTGGTGTTGTACTAGTTATAGCTTGTAGTCATTACATTCAATCATTCTTCCAATATATTAAAACATTTACGTCTCTACCAAAAACTACTTTTGTTACGCAGTTAGAAGATGTAGTTCTATCAGAGAAACACTTGCATAAAGTAAAGCCGGGTTCTCGGGTATGTTTTCCTATCTAATCATTTATATTCAGGCATGCCTTTGTTAGTTGACTTTATCATCATAAAGACCTCTAAAAATACCCTGTTTCATAATGTATACAGGCCAATAGAAGCAAATTGTCTTCCACGGTCAGTTTCTTATCCTCTTGAAGTTTTTCAAGTGTTTCTTTTGTTTCCTCTTTTAATTTTACTGGTCTGAGAATTTTGGCAATCGTGAGGTACGACTGGGATACCCCTTCCCTTATAAATGGAAGCCTCGATAAGCATTCTAAAATTAATAAGCTTGTTTCTTCCATTAGTGCTTTGCCATTTAAAGCATATGTCTGTATCTGTGCTAGGATGAAAACTTCCTGAAATAAATCAATATTAAGAAATAGAATCAGACACACCACCTGAAACCCTACATTTACTTGTTCCTTGACTGAGTATGTTTATTCTTGTTTGTGCAGAATGAACCTCAGACTGCATGATTGAAATTTGAATCACTAACTAAAGTTTTACTGTTGAAGTGTTTGGAGTTCAAGTTGACCAAAAACATATAATCTCATAATCTGGAATTAGTATGGTCAATTTCATCAAAGATATGTGCAACCTGGTCTCCAAAATGCACTCATACTTGATGAGTAGAGTCAGATCTGTAATACATTCTTAGCTCAGGTCACACAATTTCTAATAAATGTTTATAGTCCATAGAACTATCTATCCGCGTCTAATAGGTAACAAAATTCAATTATTTATGCCAAAAACACCAACTTTGTCCGCTTCACTTGTTATGCGCACATATGGCCACAGCCCTAGAGTATAACAAGCGTCTATGCATCTGAACGCTCACTTTAAACTAGAAGATCTTACTGATTATTATGTAAAATGTGGGAAAAAAAATCTTGGATATTTTATAAGTCCTACACTAAAATGAATGTCACTGGACCTGTATTGAACTGCATGCCAAGAATTTGTTGTTTAATATAGTTCTTCCATCAACTTAGATTTGCGTTTCTGTACTGTTTCTTTTATCCTTTTTTAATTCCATCATCTGGCTTATCTTGGGTTTTCATTTTCCTTAGCTTCTATGCAAGTTTGCGTGTGTGATTGTTGGAGGCTTAGTAGCAGAGCATCTGGTGTTCGGATATTCAAAAGGACATCATGAGGATGTGGAGAAAGTATGTTCTTCATGTTACTTTTTTATTTTCTTTTAGAGTTGCCAATTCCCACCAGTTTACTTATAATGGATTGACATGGGTTCTGATTTTATCTCACGTTAGTGCAACAAGAAAAAAGGCTAAAAAGGAAACATATTGTAGGGGTTCAAACTATCCAAAATTCCAATGTATATTGTGGTTGACTAAAACTCTAAAATCATGCTGATATAGTTTTTTGTTAGAAATTATTCAAAATAGTGTTCAAAGGAGACGTCATGTGGATTGTGAGTCAAAACTTTTGGCAAAATGTGTTTTGGTCAACCTAATTCTTATGAAAAACGACTGTAATTTGTTTTCACCATTACTCGAAACGTTTGACCCTGCCTATTTTGACCCCCCTAGTTAACTGAACTTTACCTGAACTGGTTTAAAATTGACACGCCAATATCGTTATTTCTTGTTTTCCCTAACAATCGCACCCAGGATTACTCATTACTGAATTTACATCATAATTAAACAGTTGGACATAGTGCTAAAGTGGTTGCAATTCACAGAAGATGAAGCTCACACTATGATGAGATGGGCTGTACTGAACACACTCCTGATATTGCGTCGTCATGGTGAAGCTAGAGCAGCATTAGTTGAGGCCATGGCACAAGGAAGATCAATAGGAAATTGCATTGATATGATAGAAACTAATTTAAATCATCTGGACATTTAAATATCAGACATTGTACAGCATGTATATTGTTTATTTCAAGGTTATTTTGAAAAGTAAAACAGTTGTTTGAAATTAGATGCTCTCGATTAAGATATCTGCATCTGAGAATCTCCATTTTGTTACAGCTAAATCATTATGCTGTTATTTGACATACCATAATCCCAGAGTTCAAGTGTACAGATGGCAAAATAACAAGTTCTGACATTTTGTAACATGTCAGATTAGGTTGTGTTTTGGAACATGTTTATGTATCTAGTATGAGTATGTTGATCATTTCTTCAATGGAACAACTTAATTGATTGTTATGCGGGTGTCAGGTTCAGGTCTAGATGGAGGTTACAGTTCCGGTTATGGTTCGAGTGGAAAAGCACGTATCTTGATGCGTGTACCGTACTGCTATACAAATGAAGATGAATTACCTACCGACCCTATTCCTTCTCTGTGTTGGGCTATATTACGCTATCGATAAGAGTAACTTGATATGTGTTTGCGCCAGAGGAGGGTGGTTAGAACCGTTGGCTTGCATCTTTCAACCAAAGCTTAATGGTTTCTTCTGGAAATGTTGGAATAGATCTCAGAGTAAAAAATGTGTACATTTTAGTAATGCAAACACGATCAACATATGATGAATCACCAACAAATTTCACACAGAAAGGTCAACTTACAATTTTGAAAGGAACTAAAACAAAACTTTGTACCTATTGAGAACTGCAAACACCTGACATAAATACAGCTTGACTGCACCACATCAGACCAAGGTGAAACTCAAATTAATAGTGGCACATACATAACGCAAGCTTGAGAATAATTCAAGATATACAAAATAAATACTGTAATAGTAACATTGTACTGCAGCAATAAATACAGCTTGAGATAACTAAAAATTATCTGCAACATTATAAACAAGTAAAACATGAAGATTTATGATGTAATATGCCTCTTAAGCTAAACCAAGATGTTAACATGAATGAATAACTTGAGATTAATACACATTCTAAATCAAACATTTCCATTCTAATCTATTACTCAATTGAAATATAGACATTTCATATATGAAACGATTAATCAATAAACCAAAATCAACACCATATCATAACCAAAATGAAAGCACTAAATTCCCAATGATAAAACATCATTATCTTACATGAATCATAAATCATTCAACCGAAACATTTCCCTAAACAAGACACATAAGAACTAACCCTCCCACCTAAAACTCTTATGAAGCAGACCCGACATCAACCTTCTCTTTACCAGCCTTCTTTGGCAACAAAGTAGAATGAATGTTGGGCAAAACACCACCACTCACAATCATCACTGATCCCAACAACTTACTTAGCTCCTCATCGTTCCTCACTGCTAGCTGAATGTGCCTTGGTACTATTCTTCTTGTTGTCCCTTGCTTCATTTCCAGCTAATTCTAACACCTGTAAAAAACACGAAACACATAATTTTATCAACAGTCAAATACTAACCTTTAGAGAAATAAATTAAAACAAAAATTACTCTGTTTTTTTCTTACAGAAGTAGGAAAAAATGAGTCAAAAATGAAACGACCCGTTGGTATTCACTAATCAGTTCATCATGAATATGACTAACCTTTGAATTGTTTGGTTGTAATGCCCAGTTACACATATCCATAGACCAGTCGAGTAGGCTGAGTTGCTGAGTATCAGCAGATATGTGGCAGCTTCCCATATACCAACTCTGCAAATAGGATAAGAAAAATGAAAAGAAAATTGATAACCAAAAAGGATGCAAGCATCATATAATAACACAGCAAATTACACAAGCAAACTTACATCCATCATGACAAAGATCTACGTCTTCTGCTCACCAAAAATCACCACAAGAACACTTGTGGGAAAACCCTGAGGTTTTTCACCACTCTCATGGGAAAACTCTCAGGAACATATAACAACCCAAATGCAGTAGGAAGTTTCTTGCTCTGATGATCAAGTATCATTATCTTTTCAGAATCGTCAACATTATGAAGAGCAAATCTCATATCCGGTACATACCCTTCACTTAACATCTTACTATAATTTTCGAGCTTTTCATATATCATATCTGAACAATGACTTGCTCTGTCATCAGCTGAAAAAAGCATAAACTTTATTCTTATATTTAATCCAACTAAAACCCATTTCACATCTTTGTGTCTCATTTCAGATCTTAACCGAGCTACATCATTTCATTTTCCTTTAGCGGCATACATACTCAGTATTATAAATGGACGGCCGGGAGGGCTAGGGCAATGGACCAAACAGGCTCGGGTCCTAATGGGCACAGGTCAAACGGGCAGAGTTGAATATGGGTCAAACAGGGACGGACAAAACGGGTGGCCTTAAAAATTGGGTGTCGTTTAGAAAAGAAATATCGCATGTTCATAATTGAACAGTTGGACAAATTGCATTAGTTGAACACACTCCTGATATAACATCATCAGGGTGAAGCTAGAGCAGCATTAGTTGAGGCCATGGCACAATACAAAATTGCATTGAGACATTATGTTTGTACTTGACATACCCAGAGTTCAAGTATGCAGATTGTAAAACAAGTTAAGACATGATGTATTAGCTCAAGACTCTTCAATGAAATTCAACTAAAAGACTTTTGAGTGGATATGCAGGAGGGCTAAGAGATGGAAAATTCAATGGGAAAAGTGGTTGGCGAGACCAACGGAATGGGGTGTTGTGAGAAACAGGAGTGCGGTTGGTGGTTCTGATGGTTGATGCAGAGTGGGGGTATTGTATAGTGAGGTTGGATGTGTGGTATAATAGCTGTCATCTTTTTACTTTGCATTTGTCTTGTTCCTTGCACATAACTCATGCGTCATGGGTGTTGGTCTCCACTGATCTGGTGGTATTTTAGCTTGTGATGTATTTATAATTGTGAGGGTCTATTTATGTGTGGTTGCCTTCTCGTGGGGGAATGTCCCTACAGGGGTTTGTGGTGTACCTTGTTTGTTTTTGTGTTAATAAAGTTATTGCCTTACCAAAAAAAGAAAAAATCAAAACAAAAAATACTCGGTGTTTTCTTAAAGAAGTAGGAAAAATAAGTCAAACATGAAACGACCCGTTGGTATTGACTAATCAGCTCATCATGAATATGACTAACCTTTGAATTGTTTGGTTGTAAATCTTGTAATGCCAGTTACACATATCCATAGACCAGTCGAGTATACTGAGTTGCTGAGTATCAGCAGATATGTGGCAGCTTCCCATATACCAACTCTGCAAATAGCATAAGAAAAATGAAAAGAAAATGGATAACCAAAAAGAACTCAAGCATCATAATAACACAGCAAATTACACAAGCAAACTTACATCCATCATGACAAAGATCTACATCTTCTGCTCACCACAATAACACTTTTCGTCTTTGAATAAATGAAACCTAACAGCGTCTCTTACAAGTATTTCTCTATTTGTTATCTTGGAAATAAACTTCGTCGCAGTATGACAATCCCCACAAACCCTGAGGTTTTCACCACTCTTGTCGGAAAACTCTCAGGAACATATAACAACCCAAATGCAATAGCAAGTTTGTCCCTATGACGATTATCATTATCTTTTCAGAATCATCAACATTATGATGAGCAAATCTCACTGTTCAAATTTTCAACAAGGACTTGTTATGTCATCAGCTGAAAAAGCATAAACTTTATTCTTATATTTAATCCTACTAAAACCCGTTTCATTTCTTATATCTTTGTGTCTCATTTCAGATCTTAACCAAGCTATGAAAACACTGCGACAAAGTGCTAAAGTGGTTGCAGCAAGATGACACTCACACTATGATGAGAAGGGCTGTACTGAACACACTCCTGATATAAAGTCATCAGGGTGAATTGCATCGAGACATAATGTTTGTACTTGACATACCCAGAGTTCAAGTGTGCAGATTGTAAAACAAATTAAAGGCATTTTGTAGAATGTCATATTAGGTTGTATTTTGGAACCAAGTTTAAAGTTGATACTTTCTTCAATGGAACAAAATTTCACACTAAAAGGTTACCCTGCAGTTTTGAGAGGATTTAATACAAAACTTTGGACTGCAACAATCCTGAGATAACTCAAACTTGACTACACAACATCATACCAAGGTCAATCTCAACCAAAAGACGCAATGAAAATAACCAAAATCAACCACTTAATTCCCATTGATAAAACAAACATCCATATCTTACAAAAAGCATTAAACAAGAGCATTTCCCTAAAACAACAACTAGTAATCTAAAACTCTTGTGAAGCAGAGCCGATATCACCCTTGTCCTTACCAGCCTTCTTTGGCAACAAAGTCGAATGAATGTTGGGCAAAACACCACCATTCGCAATCGTCACTGATCCCAACAACTTGCTCAGCTCCTCGTCGTTCCTCACTGCTAGCTGGATGTGCCTTGGTACTATTCTTGTCTTCTTGTTGTCTCTTGCTGCATTTCCAGCTAATTCCAATACCTATTTATTCATTTTAACAACAATAAACACATAATTAGTTATAAACCCTAATAATTATAAAGATTTAATTAAAACAAACAAGAAACATGTTTTAGGGTGAAATATAAAAAACACAGATGGATTATTAAAAACCCAATTAGATTAAATTAAAATAATAATAATAATAATAATAAATAAATAAATAAAAGAGTTAGTACCTCAGCAGCGAGATATTCAAGGACAGCAGAGAGATAAACAGGAGCACCAGCACCAACACGTTGAGCATATTTGCCTTGTTTTAAAAACCTTGCAATTCTTCCAACTGGGAACTGAAGACCTGCTTTTGAAGATCTTGATACTGACTTGGCTGATGATTTTGTCTTCCCTCTTCCTCCCTTCTTCATGTCTTCTACTGATTTCCCACCCATTTTTTTTAGATCTTGAACTGAACCCTAATTTGCTTTGCTTTTCAATGAGTGAGTGAGTGGTGATGTGTTTTGTGGAGTGGGTTGGGTTTGGTATTTATAAGGGGGAGTGGTGCTTTCTGATTGGTGGAGATGGGTGGCATACGGATTGCCAGCGTGGCCAATTTTTTGTAGGCGGGAATGCTTTGAGTTTTCGTTTCCCGGCTTCCCAAATGTTTTGGGCTTGAATGCTTTTCGTTTCTTTGAGTTTGGGGTACGAGCTGGGCGCTCAAATGTTTTAGTGCTTTTCATTTGTTTAAATTTTAAAATTAGGCTATCACTTGTTGTGGCGGAGCTAATTTACGTCTGTTATTTTGTTTTAAATTGTCTTCGGTAATTGGGGACGATATGTTTCATGATTGGTTAGGATTTTGCGTGTTGTTGAGAAGTTAATTTGAATCTTATATTTTTTCTAAATTATTTTTGCAATTTGAGATATATTGTTACGTTTAGAATTGTAGTTTTAAACTGTAATTTTGTATGTGTTAATATTAATATTTGTTTTTGATAATGATCTAATGTTGTCAACATTTGGCTCACAATTCAATTATTCAGCATCTAAATTTTCACTTTTTCACTTAAACTTTATTAAAAAGAAACACACTAAGAGGGAGGGGTATCCTTACTTTTCGTCTGCGCATGACGCCGCCATTCCCAAGTGATGACACTGTCCACCCCGGCGTTTCGAATGTGAGTGCACTAGCACCGCGTGAAACGATTATGTTCTTTTCTTTTTGTTGATTCTTTAATGTGTTAAAAGTGGGTGTGCGTTTATTTGGTGTGTATGTGTGTTTCGTGTGTCAACATTTGGAGAAGATGAGTAAAAATTTAGTTGTACTATATTTACTAGTTTTATAATGGGCTGAGCGAATGAAATGGGCATGTATTTACTATTTAGTTTTATAACCTGGGCTTTTGTGTTTATTTAGTTGTACTGTATTTTTTTATTTTTTAGTTTTTTAGTTTTTCTTTTAGTTTTATAAATTTTTAATTTTATTTTTATGAATGAAAATTTAGTTTGATTGAAAAATGGAAAAAAAAAATTGCGAGGGTCCAAAAACTGTAAAATGGCATGCAAACGGCTCAAGTCATGATAGAGGGGTATTTTTAGTGTGTGAATGTAAAATGTTGAGATGACACTCATTTGACACAAACGGCATCACAACGATTAAGACCCATACATATCACTCACTTGATCCATATCATGTATTGTGACATTTGTATGAGATGAAATGATAAACTTTGAACTTTTAAACTTGAGATAATCACATTTTTACTTTTTGCTCCTAAGTAGTAATTATTTTCAAACGCAATAATGATATACGTACAAAATACCCTAATCAAGCCTCACTACTGTAATAATATCCCAAATCAAAATTTGTAACCTTAAGGCTAATTACAGTTGGAAATTAAATATAACTTCACATTCTTCACAACAAACATAACTTCAAATACAACAAACATAACTTCAAATGTTACAATAATTAGGATCCCGCGTGTTATGGCAGAGCTTTTGAGACTGCATATATAAATATTTGATAATTTGCTAATTGAGACGGTTTATCTTAGTTAAAAAATACTTGTAGTGGTTTTAAAGTCTTTTCAACATATAGCATTATACCCATCTAAATTCACTGTTGTTACCTTTTTTAACTTCTACAGCCTTTTCGAACACAATACGTACCACAGCAGCTGACCATCAAGAAAATACCAAACTGCAACTTAGGGGGTGTTTGTTTTAGCTTATTTGGTGGGCTTTTGAGCTTATTGAAATTTTAATAAGCTCATAAGCTCATTATTAATAACTTATAAGCTTATTCACCTGAGCTTATAAGCTCATCAACTTGAGCTTGTAAACTATTAATAATGAGCTCATGAGCTTATTAAAATCTAAATAAGCTCAAAAGCCCACCAAATAAGCTAAGACAAACACCCCTTTAGACCATAAAGTGCGACAATACCGATCCTGCCTTAAAATGATTTGTCATGATATGTAATTCATAAAAATGTAACCAAATGGATCTCAAACAATAAATCGACCGGTGTACTTATCTAGCATGGAACACCTCTATTTTTATATTCATTAGCATATATTAATCATTAACAAAGTGGGAGTTGGATATGGTGTCCTAAAACAAATTGAGAGGCTGCAGCGCTAAAAAGCTGTTCACAAAACCAAAAAAAAGAAAAATGTAAGTGTTAATACAAATAAATCGTAAAAACGTTTATTTGTATCTTACTATCTTTTTATAATCAAAGTAATTAGTACAACCATAATTGGATCAAATACAAAAGATGAAAGGTTGAGAGGCTGAGGTATATGGATAGCAACAATCATAATTATTCATAACAAATATCAATAACAAAACTAAATGTATTTTTAAAAATTATTTTACAAAATGAGTACTTTCAAATTTATTTAAGATAATATGGTATTTTTGAATGGTTCATTGTCCGTTCGACTACAAACATAATGACACAAGTTTTTAAAATATTAGGCATGTATATCTTTTTTGATCTGGCACAATTAAGGCATGCATGTCACATCATATCCAGATCGAGACATATATAACAGTCTGATAGGCTTTTGTGGATAATGAATACCTAAGCTAGTTGTTCAATAGCTTTCCTGAGACCATTGATCCTTTGAAAAGACAAACTAAAAATATGTGTATGCTTCATTATCAAGCTCACTTTTATGTGGCATGCTCACAATAGTTATGTTAGCACTTAGCATTGATGCTCTTGGTCTTTTTCATATGCTTTAATACCCTTTGTAAAATACAGGTTATAGAGACTGTAGCTAGGCTTGGGTAATTGTACGGAGTTCTTTTCCAGTTTTCCTTCGTATTCTAATTGCTACGCCATTCATTGTATTAGTGACTTGTTGGTATCTTTATATATGTTCATTGTATGACAATGATCAGAAGGTTTGTCATTTTGTGTACAAAATGGTGCAATCGTTGTTGCTATAGTTTTATTAAAAATTTATTATTTTAAAAAACTTGTGTCATTGCATTCATGGTCGGATGGATAATGAAACATTTAAAAATATCATATTATCTTAAATAAATTTGAAAGTACTCATTTTGTTAAATAAATTTTAAAAATACTATGATTAACCAAAAAACTCTTGAGAGGTTGAGGTATATGGATAGCAACAATCATAATTATTCATAACAAATGTCAATAACAAATTTAAATGTATTCCCATATAGATTAAAATAAAAAAAAATTAAAACATTAATTTCATTTATTCTAAGGAAGTCAAAATGAAATCAAAGTCCATAATGCATATAGAACGCCATTACTAACCTTGGCAAGCAATCATTTACACAATTAAACCAACCCAAAAGAAACATAAAACATTCAATAAGACATAGAAGTGAAAGTTCATAAGCTATACACACCCTGAAGGAAGTTGGAAGCCATATGACTTTCCCTTGACGTTTATGCAATACGAAGCGACTGATCCCTCTCGCCCATGATAAGCCAAGTCGATATTATTGAGTTTGATACCTTCACACGGCACGTTTTTGCTACATTGCAATTTAACTGCAACCTTATAACTCGATGTGCCACGCACTTTACTAAATGTAACATTCCTTATTTGCACATTTGATTGTGCCTACAAAAAACCAAACACATGTGTTAAGGATCGAGTATTAGAAATAAAATGAAATATGCTAAAATTAGCTAGAGGCCGGGTTTACCTTCCAATTGCAAGGAGGTCGTGGACAGTATTGTTGGTCGATAAAAATAGGGTTATTGACATTATTCATGATGATATCCTCAAAAATAATATCTGAAGCAAGGCTAGGCAAAGATGGTGCCCATGTTTTTATCCTTAGTCCATTTTGAGTCTCACTTAAACTCGAGTTTCTTATAACTATACCTCTAACATGTAGTTCACTGTGAGACCCACCAAGGCTACCAATGCTGAAACCATGCCCGGGCCCACAATGAACTCGTTGGATTTCAATATCCTGGCTACCAGAAACCATAGATACGCAGTCATCACCAGTGCTTATGATACTGTCTTGGATCCTGATTTGGCTCGAGGCACCAATATGGATGCCATCAGTGTTTGGAGACCACTCCGGGGCACTTATCCGAATGTGGCTCATTAGTACATTGTGACACGCAAACAAGTTGAAATGAGTATTTCTGCTATTGATCGACTTGATGTGGTTTATTCTTGAATTGAAAACAAAATCAAACCGCATGGTCTATTTCCATATAATTAACAAGATATTAGTCAAACATGCAAAAACAATAACATTTTTTTAATAATAAATCATGGCAAAAGACTTTTAATATCCGTTACAAACTTACATTTTTGGATGTATATTAAACAAATTAATGAAATGCATAATATATACACTCTTTAAATTCCATTGTACCAAATCATTATAACTTTCAATAATTAAAATAAAATAATGATCTCTAAGAAAATGGGACTTACGGCAGGTAGCGATCTACACCGACGATTGGTGTCACAGTCATTATAATGCCACGCCATGTCACCATGACCAAACAAATAGCCCCCGTCGCTCACTACTAACCGATTGACATACTTAAAAGTAATCCAATGATCAAGAAACACATTTGCAGGGTTATTGGATGCTTATAAGTGTCCCTTTATAATAAAATTAACCCGTCCGTTACACGGTCCAACAAACATAACTGCACCAAGAACATATGTCCCTCTCGGGACTAAAATCCTTCCGCCCTTGTTGGATTTACATGCATCATTCCATGCTCGAAGAAATGCCTTGAAAAACCAAACACAAAATTATCAGAAGTCGTTTAGCCTAGTGAAAAGGCTAAAAAATACAACATAAGTTTATCAATAGTCCTTTCACCAAGTGGAACCAACCAAGAAAATTGTCGAAACAAAAAAACATGTGAGTAATGTCGGGTAAAAGGAATGTGTTGTCTTTTAAGCTATTAATGTGCGAGCTTTTTTGACTCTGATGTGCGAGTACACGACATTTAAAAAAATAAGAACTGACAAGAAAAGTACCTTGGAGTTGTCGGTGATCCGATTCGAAAGTGCACCATAAGACAAGACATTGAAGGTGGTAAGAACCGGGTATGCAGTCGCTAGCGAGAGGAACATCAATGGAAGCAAATGAATGAAGGAAAACATTCTTGGTTTTTGTGTTTTGCATCTAGCATGCATTAATTTATTTTCCACAATACGAAGGACTTATAAAGGTGGCAATTATCAAAAAGTTGACCTAATAAATTTCGTAAATGTAGTACTAGTATAATTTTTGCTTGATTTGCTCAATATTGTGTTTATATGCAATGAATATTTTTGTGCTAAAATAGAGTTATCATTATTGAAACGGAGACAGTTCATTTTATGTAAATGTAATTAGTACATCCTAAAGTAACACGATTTAGATCAACATAAATCGTTAAATAGTTATCATAAGATATATTCGTAAAAAATGATCAAAGATTTTGTAACTTTATTGATGAGGTATACCACCTCCAGGTAATTAGGAAGAGATAACTATGCTTAAGGGAGAAAGCAACACATGTATGATGATATGTAAATCTACAGGTATGAATTGCGTGACTAAACAACCAAGTCAATACCGTATATCTATGCCTAGAGTCTAGTATCACTTAACTAAAACGGATAAATGAGGAGGAGTGCTGATGCATAAATCTGCACGTACGGATTACGGGGAGCAATCCTGTGATAATAATATGACGAGGCGAGTGAATGCTTTTGGAAAGAATAATATCTCGGGTGGCGGTTCCCCTACTAGTAACTCATATTCTTCGTACGGTTTTACGCCACATATCCGGAGTCGGAGCCGAGATTTTATAATAGAAAAAAAATGTATTGAGTACCAAATGGTATTCCTTTTAGGTGTATACCATTTTTATCATCAGGTATCAAAAGCAACTAGAGAGAAAGAGGAGAAGATTGGTTGTCATTTCTTCCATTATGAAACTCCCTATTTATAGGCAAGAAATATTCCTTTTAGATTTATAAATATTTCATAATCATGACGGAATATATTCTTTTATATCATACACTCATTGTATGTATATTTGGTGGGACCCATGATAAAATTATATACGTATTACATATTCACTGTATATATTTTTAGCGAGACCCATATGGAATATATTCTTTGGCGAGACCCATTGTTATAAACATTTTATATCTTTTATGGGATGTATCATCAAGCCACCAATTCATATGTTTGTATATGTATATACGTAAATATATGAATTCCGATATTTTTCTTTTTCTTCAAACGGTTGTGTTACTAAAGCACGCTTTATTTGGCTTATCATCTTTGAAGCAGAGTTGTTGCTTTGCGTGATGACATATCACATCTTTGGAGCAGTTTTTCAGCTTTTGCGTGATATGATTATGCGTCTTTGAGGTGGACATGCAACTTTGTGCAAAAAGGTTTCGCGTCTTTGTAAACAATATAGCTTATTATCCCTTTTAATGGCGGGATGGTTTTTGATGCTTTTTTATGTTTATGTCTAGCTATATATAGCTTTCTTTATCCCTCTTATAGTATGGTGGGATTAGTATCTTCGTAACTCTGTGACGGTGTCACGTTGTAGCTGTGACGCCATCCCAACTCCTTTTTGGGAACGTTTTCGTGACTTTGTTGTTTTATTCATTTTCTTGTCCAATTGAGCCAAAAACACGTCAATTTTCAGCATTTACTTCCCAAGTGCCTAAAATTCAAATATAAACGATTTTGGGCAATAAATGATCAAATATGTACGAGTTGAGAGGCTAAATGACCCCTAAAAAATGCATGTTTTTACACCTCATCACTTAACTATGCATAAAACACAAATATGACTTTTGTTTTGGTGAAAAATTAAGAAATTTGAGAAATCATGAAAAACATAATTTAAAGTCTCGATTCATTTTTTTTCCCTTTTTTTTTTGTGTAGATACACTGTTGGTCCCTGAACTTTCCCAAAAACATCGCCAGGGCCCCAAACTTGGGGAAATCGTCACCCTAAGTCCAAAACACAAGTTTTTGAGGCCGATTGCGTCCCTCGCCCTATAATGGTCAGCTCAATGAATTATTGGTGAGGGCAAAATTGTCTTTCACTGTAGCTTCCTATTTTAAGCCGTTGTACAGTGTCCCAGTTCCCTATATTACTTTGAGCCACAATTGTATCGTCACTTATCATCCCTAAACTTTCCCCCAAAACCTTCCTTCTACAAATCATTAAACCTTTCAACATGTTATGCTGCTGGTGTGGTAAGCACGCTATAACTCACATAGTGAAAGACTCACTGAATAACCGAACCAAAATTTCACATTGAATGAATTCTCATTCAGGGGGCTCATGACATTTACTGATGCAATTCAATGCACAACTAAATGCTCTAAGTATCTAGTTAGTAAATGTCCTAGGTTGGTAACTGAATTTCCTATTTAATATAGGAATATATGTCTCTGCCTAACTGGCATCCATACCTTGAGCCCCCATTTAATTACCAATTTCCCACTAGTCATTAATTGCCTTTCCTCACAATTAATATCTCTTGATATTTCTGTGACATCATGCCTGCAAAAGTGCACTTTGTGCAGGCCCCTTGCACTGTTCACCTCGATAGTTGCGCAAAACCCGGGATTCCGGGAAAGTGGAGTGGTGGCATTTAATGCGGAACCCAAACGGTTATTCATTTTGATTTTCAAAACCCTAACTTAATGGTATTCCTCACCCTCTATAAATACCCACTTCAAAACACCCAAAACACACATACAAAACTTTCTAAAGAAAGTCTGCAAAAATTTCCTCATTGCAAAGTTGTGTGTTCTTTTATCTCAAAAAAAACTTTTTCAAAATTATCTTTTCTTGGTTAAGAAGACTTGCAACAAGAAATCCTTCCTGTTTGCAATCATCTTAATAACAATATCACTCATTTCACGAACAGAAAACGAGTTGGACTCAACTTGTGGATCATCTGGTGAGTGATATTCTGCCATTAAAATCTTTTAAAATTTTCTTGACCTAAAATGGCAGCTGACCAAGGAATCAGGCTTGCACCTCAATGGGCAAAATTAACTTTTGGTGATGTTCAATTCAAAACAAATAATGTTGTAGGCAATTTTAATCACCCAACCAATGTCCCTGCCTACAAGGAAATTATGAAGTTTTTGTATAATTGTCCTTTGAAAAATGCCTTTACCTCCATACCCTACTTTCAGTATCACAACCTCATCAGGGAGTTTTGGGGTACTGCACAACCCTTTGACCCGACACCCTCCCCTGATGAGAACGAACTCGGGCCCCTCAAGGAATTTCTCATCAGCTTTTCAGTCTTAAATGGGGAAAGAAAAATTGTCCTGGATTTCAAAACCTTTTGCTCTGCAACAAGACTTGATTATAATAATGGGATTTATGTTGCACACCCTGACCCAAACAATGTTAAATCTGGGTTAGAAAAAATTGTTTTTGATCCAAAATATTTAGACAAAACCCCTGTCACCAAGAATTCTTTTCCCATGGCTTGGAAGATCTTGTTCACTTTCGTGATTCAGGTTCTCGGCGGGAACCATTCATCACCTAAGCAGATTAACTCTGTTCAGATGATGATGGTTTATTACCTGATGTTAGGGGTCACTGTCGACATTGGAGAGATCATTTATGGTGATCTTGTAACCAAGCTACTGAATAAAACTAGGTTACACTATGTGTCGTACCCTAGGTTTATCTCATGTGCTCTTCAAAGGTTACTGGGTTGTGACTACACTCAGGACGTTCATTTAAGCTCTTTACCAGCCGTCCTGAGTTCATCAAATTTTACAAAAGACCCATCCTCAGTCTCCAACATTGAATTGACGGCCCATCTGGTTGCCATAAACAACCGGAGGGACTCAGTGCACCCACCTTCCCCTCCTAAGAGGACAGGGAAGTCTCAGTCTTTGCCAAAGACCAAACCAAAGGCACAGGGCCCTGGGGCTTCAGGGACACAGGCTTCTAAGCCAAAAACAAAACCCAAGACTGATTCAGCCACCCAAGGCCAGGCTCCACCACCCTCAGGGACAACGAAGGGCACTAGAAAATCAAAGTTCTGAACTCAGGACGGCTGGTAAAGAGCTTTGTCTTGTAGTCTTTGTCTCCTAGGTGTGAATTTACCAACAGGATATTGAAAAGAGTTCTGAAATGTCCTGCCACACATCTTCTTATGATCCCATCAGGACATATCTTAAAAAGATGTGGCTCTTCCCAAAAGAAGTTTTTAAGATCGGAAAAGAATTTTTTCTTTTGTTGGTATGTCATGTTTTTAGGTAGAATTTGTCCAACCAAATAATTTGCAAAATCAGCAAACCAAGGTTCTTTATCTGAATTTATTTCCATTAGAATTTATTCTGGAAAGTAATCGTTTATTTCAAATTCTTCATCATCACCATCTTGTTTTTCAATTCTAGATAGGTGATCTGCTGCAACATTATCAGCAACCTTTTTGTCTTTTATCTCAATATCGAATTCTTGTAAGAGCAAAACCCATCGTATGAGATGAGGTTTGGCATCTAACTTCTTAAAGAGATATTTTAAAGCTGAATGATCTGTGTAAACAACAGTTTTTGATAAAACGAGATGTGATCGGAATTTGTCAAATGCAAATACAACAGCCATTAGTTCTTTTGCTGTTATCGTATAATTTTGTTGGGCTGCATTCAATGTTCTACTAGCAAAGTAAATTGGATGAAAATGTTTTTCTTTTCGTTGGCCAAGTACGGCTCCAACAACACTTTCTCTTGCATCACACATTAGCTCAAATGGAAGATTTCAATCTGGGCTTGCTATAATAGGTGTGCATGTAAGTTTTTCTTTTAATAGTTCAAATGATTTTACGCATTCTTCATTGAATTCGAATGGAACATCTTTTTCAAGAAGCTTAGTTAAAGGTCTAGTTATTTTGTAGAAATCTTTTATGAATCTACGGTAAAAACCGGCATGTCCAAGAAAGCATCTAATACCTTTGATATTAGTAGGAGGTGGTAGTTTTGTTATGACTTCGATTTTTGCTTTGTCAACTTCTAATCCTGCTCCAGACACTTTATGTCCGTGCATAATTCCTTCTTTAACCATGAAGTGGCATTTTTCCCAATTGAGAACTAAGTTAGCCTCTTCACATCTTTTAAGCATTTTACTTAAATTGACCAAACAACTTTTGAATGAGTTTCCAAAGACAGAGAAATCGTCCATGAAAACTTCCATAGATTCTTCGATCATGTCATGAAATATTGCAGTCATGCATCTTTGGAATGTAGCAGGTGCATTACATAAACCAAAAGGCATTCGTCTGTAAGCATATGTTCCAAAGGGACATGTAAATGTTATTTTTCTTGATCGAGAGGATCAATATGAATTTGAAAGTATCAAGAAAAACCATCGAGAAAACAAAAATATTCATTTCCTGCCAGTTTTTCTAGCATTTGATCCATAAAGGGTAAGGGAAAGTAATCTTTAGCTGTAGCCTCGTTGAGTTTTCGGTAATTAATACAAACTCTCCAACCAATGATTGTTCTGGTGGGAACTAACTCATCATTTTCATTTGTGACCACGGTGATACCACCTTTCTTTGGCACACAATGAATAGGGCTTATCCATGGGCTATCAGCGATGGGATAAATAATTCCGACGTCAAGGAGTTTAGTCACCTCCTTTTTCACTACTTCTTGCATATTAGGATTTAACCTTCTTTGTTTCTGAACAACTGGTTTCTTATCATCCAGCATTTGTATTTTGTGTTTGCAAAATGAGGGACAGATTCCAGGAATATCTGAAGTTTTCCAAGCAAATGCTCGTTTATTATTTTTTGAAAACATTGAGTAAGTCCGCTTTGTTCTTTTTTGAAAGTTCGAAGGATATAATCATAGGGAGTAATGATGTTCCTTCTAAAAAAGCATACGAGATGTTTAGGAAGAGGTTTAAGTTCGATATCAGTTGGTGGTTCTTCGAGAGATTTCCGAATTTTGTATTTCGTATTGAAAGTGATTTGTTCGAAAATGATTTCTTCCTCATCATCGGTTTCAATTTCCTCAAAATTCATGGCAATAAATTCTTCAAACTAAGCATAGAGTTTTTCTTCAAGAATTGTTCCTTGAATAGAGTGAAGAATTTCAATTCCTTCGTTTAGCAATTTGTCAAAATCCTCCTCGAGAATTTTGTCAATAACATCTATGCTAAAACAAGTGTCATCGTTAGAATAAGAATGTTTCATGGCTGTATCGATTGAAAAAGGATATTCTATCTTCTCCGACTCCAAGATTTAGTTTTCTTTGTTTGACTATGATTATTGCATCAGATGTATGTAGGAATGGTCTTCCTAGAATTAAAGGAACTTTGTTGTCTTCCTCCATTTCTAGGATAACGAAATCTACAGGAAATGTGAATTTACCAACTTCGACTAGCATATTTTTTGTTATCCTAACAGGATATTGAAAAGAGCGATCAGCTAATCGAACACTCATTTTAGTAGGTTTTAGGGTTTCTAGAGAAAGTTTGGCATAAAAAGAGTATGACATGAGATTGATACTTGCACCAAGATCGGCCAAAGCATTGCAAGAGAATGTTTTACCAAAATTACACGGAATTAGAAAACTTCCGGGATCTCCTAATTTTGGTGGAACTTTATTTTGGATTATTGCTGAAGATTCATCACTTAGGAAAGCTGCGGATATTTGTTCAAGTTTGTTTTTATTACTTACAAGTTCTTTAAGAAATTTACCATAATTTGGCATTCCGGCAATAACATCTATTAATGGAACATTTATTCGAACAACACGAATCATGTTTAGGAACTTCTCATATTGAGCTTCCATTTTCTCTTTTCTAAGATGTTGAGGCAACATGATCAAAATCTCCAAATGTTTTGATAATGACAAATAAACCTTTGGAACACATAAAATAATAAACGGTAGCCTAAAATCGCCGGAGCCAATAGCTGCTGCTGGAGCGCTGCCCACGCGTCAACGCGCGGTTGACGCGCTAGGAGTATGTATTGCTCCGGGCGAATTTTGAAAGTCGGCTTTCCCATTACCCGACAAATTTGGATCTTTCAATACAGGTATGAATATGTTATGTGCTTAATTGAGAACACTCGTAACGAGTTTTGGGATTAGAGAGATCCAACTTTTAAAGCACCCACTTACGAGAAAAACACCAACTCGTGTTTTCTAAATCTTGCCTCTAGCCAAGGCTTTTCTAAACTTAGGGAGCTTATATACTTCACGTAACATCACGTGAAAGCATCCATATGCTCATATCCCGTCCTTACGTCTTCTCTAATTACGTAACGGGTTTACTCCCTTATTGGTCAAACTAAGTCAAAGGTCACTTTGCGTAAACGCATCCTTTCCCACTTGGGTTATGCTTTACATCAAGGCAAAGCACTTAACTTGTTTGAACCAAGGTATTAGTTGAGAACGTCGAGTCGTAGAAAGTCACGAGATATGAAACTATGGATTCTCGACGTTATGTTACTTGAACTTATAAGTAACCTATGAATTTCTCAACTCATAATCTTAATTGTCTAAACACTTTCTTCTTAATGACAACTAGATTATGTCTTAATTTCTTAATCTCATTTTTACAAAAGACAAATACCACCAAATCTCCCACAATCCACATCATATATTCTCTTACACAAATCTCTTACATATTCCCTTACACCCTTTCACATCCCATCCATACAACTCATCACCTCCTCTCTAATTTAACACATGGGATTTAATTTGAATTTCAAAATAGGCTCCCTTTGATCCTAGTCATCCAATTCAAACCATCTCATCTCAACCATCCATTCCCTTACAACACATCTCAACCCTCCATATTCCCCACATGCAAATTAATTAGAATTCCAAAGGAGGCTCCCTTTGATCTCAACCATTCAATTCAAACTAAAACCATCTCAACCATCCATCTTATTTCTTCCCTCAATGTTTTGGAATTTTCCACTAGCATATTCTTTCTTTCTCTTCATTCCATCACATGGAAATTGATCCTAGCCATCCAATTCAAACCATCTTATCTCAACCATTGATACACTCTTCCCTATGGAGGAATATCCCATGGCATATTCTTCTCTATTATGCCATGTGAGGAATATCATTTCTACCCCTACCAAATTACCCTTTCTACTCTTCTAACCTTGGTATTTGGTGTTCTCATAAACACTTCACAAAACATTTTACAAATTGGTTATTTGAGTTGGTAAACCTTAGATTGATTAATGTTAAGGTTTAGTGTGAAGTACAATTGGGGGTTTAGCAAGGATAGGTATTTACAAGGACCAACACCCAAGTTTTGGGAAAACTTGAGACAGAGTCCTGGCGCGCTGGCCACGCGTCGACGCGTGGGTGACGCGCAGGCCTCGGTAAATTTTTCCTAAGTTTGGGTCTTGGCCTATAAATACCCCCTTGCCTCTTGTATTCCTCACCCCTTGCCATTACTCTTTCTCTCTAATCCTCTAATTCTATCTCTTGTGTTCTTAGTTAAACACACTAACATCTTTGAAAGAACACATCTCCTTGCAAGGGAAGAATCACAAGAACCTAATCCACTCTTGTGATTGTGTCGAGGGTCTTCTTATCTTTACCCTTTCTACTACAATCGAGTCTCTAGGTTAGGTTAGGGCTTGATTGAACAAACATTCATTCAATTGTTTGTAAGGGAAGTCTTGTGTCTTGGTGACCAAGCCTAGATCATTGGGGATCTAGTTGGGGTTTGATACTTCTGGGTGGAAGTTTTGGTTGTGGTCTAGGTGACCCATAGTGTAAGTCGAATCACAAGATTCTTTAGGGTGGTTTCCGAGGTGCGGAATACCGTGGGAGTAACTCCTTCTTTGTGAGCATCGATATTGGTGAATATCGGTGGAGTGAATTGTAACGGTTTGTAGTCCACCGAAAGGATTATACTAGAGGAATAGTATCGGTGTCGTGGATTCGCAACTGGACATACGGATGGTATAAACCCTCGATCCCGAACCAGTATATATCGTGGTGTCTCTCTTTACTCACTTTATATACTTAGGTTGTGTTTGTGGTTGTTTGGATTGATTATACAACCACTTTGTTTTCTTTGAGGCTTAAAGTTTTTAAACGTCTTAAAAGCCGAGGAAACCGTATTCACCCCCCTACGGTTCTACAATTGGTATCAGAGCGGGATACTAAAGTTTTCAATCGTTAAAACCTTCCCGTTAAGGCGTTTTAAAGTGAAAACTTCTTTTTCAAAAATTTGAAACCCTAAAATCAATTTTTGAAAAAGTTGTGTATTAGATCTAAGGCTCAAGAGAACCTTATGTCATTGAGGGGTAACACAAGTGGTTATGGATACTCCAACAAGAAAGATCCGAAGACATTTTGTGAAGTCACATGGAGCAATAGTGATGAAGGTGATCATGAAGAAAGGTACGAATCATGTCTCATGGCATTCGGATCTCAAGAGGTACATCTAAACTCTTCTTACTCAAATAAAGATTTAAATATTCATGATTTACAAAATGATAATTTTAAACTCTTATAAATGAATAATAATTGGATTAAAGAGATAAAAGCTTTACTTAGAGAAAAATGTATTTTGCAACAAGAAACAAATAAACTTGCTAATAGAGCAAAGGAACTTGAACTTGAAGTTGAGACAATAAAAGTTGCAAACCTCAAAGAGGTGGTTGAATCTTGCTTAAGTTGTGAAAAACTTACACATGAGGTTGACTCTTTGGAAAACAACTTGTCTAACCTTCAAGATGAAGCTCTGAGTTTTTCAAAATTCAAAAAGAGTAGTGTCACTTTAGATAATATGTTGTGTCAACAAAAATTGTCCCAAGATAAGGAAGATCTTGGATTTTCAAAAACTAATAAAACTACTCCAACGAATCAAAGCAAACCAATCATGTTTGTAAAAGAAAGTGAACACGTAAAGTCAAACTCCATAATTCCTCAAACTCATTTTTCAATCACTCGAGGTACCCAAGAACCCATTGCAAATCATGAAACCATAAAACAATTTTACAAACCGGTTTCAAGTAACGGATTTGATTACACTAAAACTCGAGTCGACCAAAGACCACTTCTACCAAAACCCAACTTACACAAACGACCTTCATTTCAAAAGAGAAAATGTTCATTCAATAACCAAAAGTCTTCACATCATCAACCATATAACTCATCTCAAATGAGAGATAACTCCTACAAACCAAAGATATTTTAGACTGAACATCTATCAAAACATTAGACCAAGTTTTCAACACCAAAGTAATTTTCAAAATAATCATTGGTCAATGTTCTCAAGGTATGGTCTTGAAACACTTAGTGTCTTACTTCAAGACCCAAGGATGTTCAACTTGGGAATGCTTTGTACTAACCACAATGGACCCAAAAAACATTGGGGACCAAGTTTTTGAGTTATATGTTTGTTAGGTATAGGCTTGGACCGATCTATTAGATCGTTGAAAGTGGTTGTTCCAAGCACATGACGTAGTAGAAGATTGTTTACTTCATAAGGAGCATGATGGTGTACATAAGTAAACTTTGAGGAAGGTCGTCGGTAGTCTAAACATCAATGGTGAATCTTTATCTCGTGGTCATGAAACAAAAATCATCCATTAAATTCGAGCTAAGTTTTCCCTCATGCTTATGAATCTTTATGTGCCTTAAATGTTAGTTGTTAAAAATGCTATGTGTTTAGGAAATATAGTTATGTGCTTAAAACTTGCATAACTTGAACACATCATAATCTAAGTCTTAGATCTTTAAGAACATCTAAAAGCAATCAACAACTAAACCCAAAAGAAGAAATTAAGTTTTAAAAGTTGCTTTAGCATTTTGATCATAATTTCTTCATCCGAACTCCGATTTAGTTGATTCAAAAGGCCACGGAAAGAGAAAAAGGATATCTACACGATGAGAGTAAGTTTGGGTCTGTTCCTGGTGCGTTGGTGGCGCGTTGATGCGTGGGTAATGCGCCAGCCGCGGTAAAGTTTTGCAAAATTTTTGAAAAACTTTCGTTTTGAGTTCATGAGTCTTAAAACTTGTTTTACACACTCCAATGGAACCCTATTAAGTCTTTCTAAACATAAAACAAGTAAAAAATAATTAGAAATAGGAAAACAATCTTTCAAACTGAAGTAAGATGTCTAGTTGGTCATTTGTAAGGTCCTTTTGTGTGCTCTTAGAGCGTTTGTGCTTATGTGACTAGGACTTATGTGAAGGCATAGAAGGAAATACAAATAAATGTTTTCCAAGAGGAAAGATATCTATCATTGCATTATTCAAACGATGGATGATAATATCTTAGAGTTTACATGTCCATACTATGTGCTATGAACAAGAAGTTTGACACAAAACATCCTACTACACTTGTTAGGTTTTGAAGTCATTTGTGTCGAATTATCAAGACTAGATAAAATTTCGGATCACAATTCATGCTTGTGTTGAAGATTTTATATCTACTTCTACTTGTTCAATTTTTGTGAAAATTGCATGCTTTGTGTTTTTAGGGTAGAAAAGAAAAGATAAAAATCTATGCAAACATACAAACTATTTACATAGTTGAAGAGAATTCCCGTGGATTGAACTCGGTATGGTATTGCATTACAAACTAAAAATACCCAATGAATAGACTTGATAAACTAAGTATTTCATCCGAAGTCTTAGAAACTTATTTTGTTAATGCAAGTGACAAATAAGGATTATCAAAGTCGACATACTACACAGCAAACTATAAATCGGAGATATCATGCATTGTATATTGACTTCTATGCATGTTTTGATGGTTTATAGGATCTAGTTTGTGTATCTAATTATAAAATATACACTTAATTTCCATGCACAAACAACTACATTCTTAGGATGACTTGCATGAAAATACTTGCATTTGGTTCATGCATGATAAGATGTAGGATCTATATTGTGTGTAAATAGAATCATTTAAATTTCAAAATCATGATCAAGGTTCTATAAACAATCAACTATGATGGAAAGTATCATGCATGCATAATTATAGGAACGAACTTGTTTCACTTGATCATCCAATTTCAACCAAAAACACCAACAAAGAATTGAGATTTTTGGAACTAAAAACAAAAGCAAGCTGTTTCAAATTAAGAGAAATGACAAACCAACAATAATTCCATCAAACATATAAAAGGAAATGTCTCAAGCATTAACTTACCAAACCTTTAAGAACACAATCCTATACTTCATATAGATAGTTGCATAACATACTGGAGTGATTTTTGGGTATATGCCTACTAGCGATTGTTTGTATGTGATTATGTGACTTTTGCTATTTATGATTGAAATGGTATGCTTGGCGATTGTAACAATTCGCAATTTCAGGTTAATTACTATTCCCGAAAAATTTTACTATTCACTTTTACTATTCATTTTTCCCGAAATTTTCCCGAAATTTGATTTTTATTTCTTGGCCTCGAGTGATAAATCACTCCCATAGCAAATTAAAAGTTTGACACTCATCAGATCATTTTCGTGAAAGTTATTAAGGAATTACACGTTTTAGGGTAAAACGTCATTCAAAAATTCTACGCACAACGAAACTCGACCGCGTTAAGTGACCCCGAATCAGAAAAATGTTTGACACACTCATGATTTATTTGAGAATTAATCATGACTGTGAAAAACATGACCAAAATAAGCCTCGGCCGAGAAAAACTGGAATTTTCAGTTTTAAGCGTTTTTACTCAGCCGTAACCTTAGCCTATACCTACACCGCGTTTCTAAGACGATTTGAGTTTTCAACTTATTAGAAAAAGTCAACATATTTTCCCCTCCTCCTTTGACCAAAAATCATTCCTTGATTTTATAAATTATTCCTTGATTTTTAGGCTTACGGTTTTAAGTTTAGAGACATTAAATACCAACCGACACTAGACAGAGCCCAACCTAGACATTATAAGCCATTTTAAGTCATTAGTATCCTATTAGAAAAGTTACATTTTACTTTTCTCAATTTTACGCAACTTTCGTACGTTTTACGTATTACGCGTTTTAGACCCGTGTTTCCAGTTTTAGCAGGGTTTGAGCACCCCAATAGAACCTACCACTCATTTTATATTTTATTATGGAGTATATTAATAAGTTCTAGCATATTTATAAGTTTCATATTTTTAGGATACCCGGTTTTACGTTTCGTGACTTAACAACTTACGGTTAGCATTTTACGGGTCCAAAACTAGCTACTTAAGTAGGATAATATCATCCAAGACCAAGTCACCCTTCCTTATCCATTGTGAACCGCCTCTAGGGGGGGGGGAGGATTCACCTTGGGTGGCTTGATCTTGACCATTGATTCATTAGATGTACACATGTATACAACTTAGGCTCCAAGTTAAACTTGGTCACTAAGTTTAGGCACTTTCCTAGTTACCTTCCTAACCTCCTCATTCATGCTATAAAAGCAAGCTCATACCTTCATCTTTTCATCACCAAAACGCCACACCATTAATTCCTAGCACCATGATCCTTTGATCTTCAAACTACAAGTTACACTACAAAGTTCAAGGTCTTAGTATTCTCTACCTAGTTCTTAAGTTTGTTTGGTGATTCCATGGTTGAATTAGGAGCTACACAAGGTGATTAGGGGCTGAAGTTAAAGGGTTTTCACAAGGGTTAGATCAAGGCTAGCAAGGTTTACAAGAGTTGTGGTGAAGGGTTTACAAGCATAGGTTTAGTGTCCTAGTTTCATACTTGACTTCCTTTCTTTAGAAAGCCAAAAGTTGTAAGAAACCCTAT
Source organism: Artemisia argyi (assembly GCA_030686995.1). Classification (NCBI taxonomy): domain Eukaryota; kingdom Viridiplantae; phylum Streptophyta; class Magnoliopsida; order Asterales; family Asteraceae; genus Artemisia; species Artemisia argyi. Next base: position 25,664,892 of record CM060696.1, read on the forward strand.
TACACTTTCTTGCTCAATATCATTTTCATGCTTATTATGTTTCTTTCATGCTATATATGGTCTTTGTATTATGTTCATGATGTATAAAAACTAGTAAAACAAGTTATGGTATATATATGTTAACTTATGTTATTTAAACAAGTAAACTAGTGACTTTTATGGAGAACCACGACCAAAATAGTATTACTATGATATTTGACACTTACTTACTGTTAAAGAGGACTTAACAAGGAAAACATAGCAATTTGAATCACCCAAAACGAGTACCCGAGTCAAAAGTTATGGCCATAAGAAGTTAGCGAAACCAAAACGCCGAAACTGCCAATACCCTACTGTTTTGCAATCTGCCATTTTGAAAGTCACCCTTCTGGTCCGATTCATCAAAAAGTTAAAACACGAAAGTTGTCCGGAACGACGTTTTCGTTCAGGAATAAAGAAGCTCGAGCCCTGAAAACCCATTTCGTGTGATATTTTCTTCAAATTCTTAACAACCCATTTTTAGACCAAAGTCACTATATAATAGTTATGTTTTACTTAGACCAAGAGGTCTAATGACCTAAAGCCAAGACCACAACCATGGCTAAAGCCAAGGTTGAGTCTCAAGACCATGGTAACAATGACCAAGGTCACGGCAAAGCCACGGCTAAAGACCATATAACTTTTAAAGATCAAAACTTATATATATATATATATATATATATATATATATATATATATATATATATATATATATATATATGTTATCAAATACTACAATAGTAGGGAGCCTCATGTGAGGAGTTCATTAAGTAAGCCGTCGAGATGAGTTGTGGATTTACGAATTAAAGTGTCCTGGCTCCTCGAACTTTTACTCCATGACTTCTGAATTATGTCGGCCCGAACGGTAGTAAGAGATATACAACCTATACATGTTTCATAAACCACTTATATTCAACGACTTACACTATATACTAAGTACTACATCATGAACATTATGCAAGACATATATAGGCAATTCTTCGTATTCTTAGACGTTACTCCAAACCTAAGTCGCAACGTTCTATTATAGGCTGCTCTTAGAGACTTTCGCGATTCGACTACCACTTTCATTTCTCATTACATAAGCTTAAGGTGAGTCATAGCCCCTACTTTTTCATACTTGTTTTAACTCTTTGGGGGAGATACATGCTCAACTACTTGCTTACTTGTACAAATACTCAAAACATTTATACTTGATTGTTTTATACTTGATTTTCTTTTACTTGATTGCATTATACTTGATTTCATACATACATGATTGTGTTATACTTAACTGCGTTATACTTGATTGTGAGACTTCCAGTGGCTCCAGATTAAGTTGCTGGATGACCACTGAGACTGCCAGTGGCTCCAGATTAAGTTGCTGGATGACCATTGAGACTGCCAGTGGCTCCAGATTAAGTTGTTGGATGACCATTGAGACATACAACAAATGTGAGGTCTTCGGAGATGAAGTGTAGACTCACGACTAATTGCTTAACTGTTTTGATGAACTCATACATGTCTTTATTATACTATATGTTAGCAGTGGGTTGTGAACACACAGGTTACAAGTCTTTTATGGCGGGACTTGCAACTGAGTGGATTCACGATGCCTTTGCTGTGTGATCATTTTTATAGGCTTTATTTGTTAGACAAACTCTATGAACTCACTAACCATTGTGTTGACACTTTAGCATGTTTATGTCAGGTTAGTAAGGCGATAGCTAGTGCGTGGAACATAGAGTCAAGCTGCATATTCTGAAGACTTACACTTTTATAGTTTACCATTCAAAAACATTTTGTATACATTTATGTATCATACTTTGAAATCTCATGTTTGTAACTTTGAATTCATTAATCGAATGGTAACTTTTCAAAACGTCTCATTTAGAGTTCGTTTTCTATAACTTATACTTTGTATTATGAAGTAGCACCCCTATGACACAGTCTTCCGCTGTGGTATTTTGGGGGTGTTACAGATTGGTACCAGAGCCTTGGTTATAGAGAACTAGGTTGCATTTAGTGCCTAGACTATAACTGTTACATACGTTAAGACTCTCCTATTTATTTGCCTTACACACACTATATACACATACGCTTTTTGGTAGTTGTTGGTTTAGTTCCACGCTGTTAGATGATGTGACTTTAGTATTATAAGGAACCCCAGAGATTAGCCGAGTCATTAAAAACATGGAGCTAAGTAATAACTAATTATTTAACTTGATCTTGTGACAGTTCTTGTTTGACGAGACACGAGATTTGAGTTAAATAATATTATTGCTTAGCTTTAGGGATTTGATGACTTGATTATCTTACTATCTGCCTCAGAAGGCGGATTTTGTGTCAGAAATTCTTAAGTAGGATGATTTAGAATCTCCTTATTTAAATGGATTGGGACGCCTCTTCATTTAAATAAAGAAATTGTAAATCACCGAACCATAAGTTTATGATCCCTTACTTACATAAATTTGGACGCTTCTTTATGTAAGTAATGAGTTATAAATAAGTGGGCTTAATTGTAGCCGATACAACTCCTTAACCAGAACCTTAGACGAATCAGAGTGAACACCACTATATTAGAGATCCCGAATTCTCTTAGACACACAGTAAGTAGTTAACATCAACTGAACTTCGGGACGAAGTTCTCCTTAAGGGGTAGAGACTGTAACAATTCGCAATTTCAGGTTAATTACTATTCCCGGAAAATTTTACTATTCACTTTTACTATTCATTTTCCTGAAATTTTCCCGAAATTTGATTTTTATTTCTTGGCCTCGAGTGATAAATCACTCCCATAGCAAATTAAAAGTTTGACACTCATCAGATCATTTTCGTGAAAGTTATTAAGGAATTACACGTTTTAGGGTAAAACGTCATTCAAAAATTCTACGCAACTTTCGTACGTTTTACGTATTACGCGTTTTAGACCCGTGTTTCCAGTTTTAGCAGGGTTTGAGCACCCCAATAGAACCTACCACTCATTTTATATTTTATTATGGAGTATATTAATAAGTTCTAGCATATTTATAAGTTTCATATTTTTAGGATACCCGGTTTTACGTTTCGTGACTTAACAACTTACGGTTAGCATTTTACGGGTCCAAAACTAGCTACTTAAGTAGGATAATATCATCCAAGACCAAGTCACCCTTCCTTATCCATTGTGAACCGCCTCTAGGGGGGGGGGGGGGAGGATTCACCTTGGGTGGCTTGATCTTGACCATTGATTCATTAGATGTACACATGTATACAACTTAGGCTCCAAGTTAAACTTGGTCACCAAGTTTAGGCACTTTCCAAGTTACCTTCCTAACCTCCTCATTCATGCTATAAAAGCAAGCTCATACCTTCATCTTTTCATCACCAAAACGCCACACCATTAATTCCTAGCACCATGATCCTTTGATCTTCAAACTACAAGTTACACTACAAAGTTCAAGGTCTTAGTATTCTCTACCTAGTTCTTAAGTTTGTTTGGTGATTCCATGGTTGAATTAGGAGCTACACAAGGTGATTAGGGGCTGAAGTTAAAGGGTTTTCACAAGGTTTAGATCAAGGCTAGCAAGGTTTACAAGAGTTGTGGTGAAGGGTTTACAAGCATAGGTTTAGTGTCCTAGTTTCATACTTGACTTCCTTTCTTTAGAAAGCCAAAAGTTGTAAGAAACCCTATTACACTTTCTTGCTCAATATCATTTTCATGCTTATTATGTTTCTTTCATGCTATATATGGTCTTTGTATTATGTTCATGATGTATAAAAACTAGTAAAACAAGTTATGGTATATATATGTTAACTTATGTTATTTAAACAAGTAAACTAGTGACTTTTATGGAGAACCACGACCAAAATAGTATTACTATGATATTTGACACTTATTTACTGTTAAAGAGGACTTAACAAGGAAAACATAGCAATTTGAATCACCCAAAATGAGTACCCGAGTCAAAAGTTATGGCCATAAGAAGTTAGCGAAACCAAAACGCCGAAACTGCCAATACCCTACTGTTTTGCAATCTGCCATTTTGAAAGTCACCCTTCTGGTCCGATTCATCAAAAAGTTAAAACACGAAAGTTGTCCGGAACGACGTTTTCGTTCAGGGGTAAAGAAGCTCGAGCCCTGAAAATGCTTTCCGAGTGATATTTTCTTCAAATTCTTAACAACCCATTTTTAGACCAAAGTCACTATATAATAGTTATGTTTTACTTAGACCAAGAGGTCTAATGACCTAAAGCCAAGACCACAACCATGGCTAAAGCCAAGGTTGAGTCTCAAGACCATGGTAACAATGACCAAGGTCACGGCAAAGCCACGGCTAAAGACCATATAACTTTTAAAGATCAAAACTTATATATATATATATATATATATATATATATATATATATATATATATATATATATATATATATATATATATATATATGTTATCAAATACTACAATAGTAGGGAGCCTCATGTGAGGAGTTCATTAAGTAAGCCGTCGAGATGAGTTGTGGATTTACGAATTAAAGTGTCCTGGCTCCTCGAACTTTTACTCCATGACTTCTGAATTATGTCGGCCCGAACGGTAGTAAGAGATATACAACCTATACATGTTTCATAAACCACTTATATTCAACGACTTACACTATATACTAAGTACTACATCATGAACATTATGCAAGACATATATAGGCAATTCTTCGTATTCTTAGACGTTACTCCAAACCTAAGTCGCAACGTTCTATTATAGGCTGCTCTTAGAGACTTTCGCGATTCGACTACCACTTTCATTTCTCATTACATAAGCTTAAGGTGAGTCATAGCCCCTACTTTTTCATACTTGTTTTAACTCTTTGGGGGAGATACATGCTCAACTACTTGCTTACTTGTACAAATACTCAAAACATTTATACTTGATTGTTTTATACTTGATTTTCTTTTACTTGATTGCATTATACTTGATTTCATACATACATGATTGTGTTATACTTAACTGCGTTATACTTGATTGTGAGACTTCCAGTGGCTCCAGATTAAGTTGCTGGATGACCACTGAGACTGCCAGTGGCTCCAGATTAAGTTGCTGGATGACCATTGAGACTGCCAGTGGCTCCAGATTAAGTTGTTGGATGACCATTGAGACATACAACAAATGTGAGGTCTTCGGAGATGAAGTGTAGACTCACGACTAATTGCTTAACTGTTTTGATGAACCCATACATGTCTTTATTATACTATATGTTAGCAGTGGGTTGTGAACACACAGGTTACAAGTCTTTTATGGCGGGACTTGCAACTGAGTGGATTCACGATGCCTTTGTTGTGTGATCATTTTTATAGGCTTTATTTGTTAGACAAACTCTATGAACTCACTAACCATTGTGTTGACACTTTAGCATGTTTATGTCAGGTTAGTAAGGCGATAGCTAGTGCGTGGAACATAGAGTCAAGCTGCATATTCTGAAGACTTACACTTTTATAGTTTACCATTCAAAAACATTTTGTATACATTTATGTATCATACTTTGAAATCTCATGTTTGTAACTTTGAATTCATTAATCGAATGGTAACTTTTCAAAACGTCTCATTTAGAGTTCGTTTTCTATAACTTATACTTTGTATTATGAAGTAGCACCCCTATGACACAGTCTTCCGCTGTGGTATTTTGGGGGTGTTACAGATTGGTACCAGAGCCTTGGTTATAGAGAACTAGGTTGCATTTAGTGCCTAGACTATAACTGTTACATACGTTAAGACTCTCCTATTTATTTGCCTTACACACACTATATACACATACGCTTTTTGGTAGTTGTTGGTTTAGTTCCACGCTGTTAGATGATGTGACTTTAGTATTATAAGGAACCCCAGAGATTAGCCGAGTCATTAAAAACATGGAGCTAAGTAATAACTAATTATTTAACTTGATCTTGTGACAGTTCTTGTTTGACGAGACACGAGATTTGAGTTAAATAATATTATTGCTTAGCTTTAGGGATTTGATGACTTGATTATCTTACTATCTGCCTCAGAAGGCGGATTTTGTGTCAGAAATTCTTAAGTAGGATGATTTAGAATCTCCTTATTTAAATGGATTGGGACGCCTCTTCATTTAAATAAAGAAATTGTAAATCACCGAACCATAAGTTTATGATCCCTTACTTACATAAATTTGGACGCTTCTTTATGTAAGTAATGAGTTATAAATAAGTGGGCTTAATTGTAGCCGATACAACTCCTTAACCAGAACCTTAGACGAATCAGAGTGAACACCACTATATTAGAGATCCCGAATTCTCTTAGACACACAGTAAGTAGTTAACATCAACTGAACTTCGGGACGAAGTTCTCCTTAAGGGGTAGAGACTGTAACAATTCGCAATTTCAGGTTAATTACTATTCCCGGAAAATTTTACTATTCACTTTTACTATTCATTTTCCTGAAATTTTCCCGAAATTTGATTTTTATTTCTTGGCCTCGAGTGATAAATCACTCCCATAGCAAATTAAAAGTTTGACACTCATCAGATCATTTTCGTGAAAGTTATTAAGGAATTACACGTTTTAGGGTAAAACGTCATTCAAAAATTCTACGCAACTTTCGTACGTTTTACGTATTACGCGTTTTAGACCCGTGTTTCCAGTTTTAGCAGGGTTTGAGCACCCCAATAGAACCTACCACTCATTTTATATTTTATTATGGAGTATATTAATAAGTTCTAGCATATTTATAAGTTTCATATTTTTAGGATACCCGGTTTTACGTTTCGTGACTTAACAACTTACGGTTAGCATTTTACGGGTCCAAAACTAGCTACTTAAGTAGGATAATATCATCCAAGACCAAGTCACCCTTCCTTATCCATTGTGAACCGCCTCTAGGGGGGGGGGAGGATTCACCTTGGGTGGCTTGATCTTGACCATTGATTCATTAGATGTACACATGTATACAACTTAGGCTCCAAGTTAAACTTGGTCACCAAGTTTAGGCACTTTCCAAGTTACCTTCCTAACCTCCTCATTCATGCTATAAAAGCAAGCTCATACCTTCATCTTTTCATCACCAAAACGCCACACCATTAATTCCTAGCACCATGATCCTTTGATCTTCAAACTACAAGTTACACTACAAAGTTCAAGGTCTTAGTATTCTCTACCTAGTTCTTAAGTTTGTTTGGTGATTCCATGGTTGAATTAGGAGCTACACAAGGTGATTAGGGGCTGAAGTTAAAGGGTTTTCACAAGGTTTAGATCAAGGCTAGCAAGGTTTACAAGAGTTGTGGTGAAGGGTTTACAAGCATAGGTTTAGTGTCCTAGTTTCATACTTGACTTCCTTTCTTTAGAAAGCCAAAAGTTGTAAGAAACCCTATTACACTTTCTTGCTCAATATCATTTTCATGCTTATTATGTTTCTTTCATGCTATATATGGTCTTTGTATTATGTTCATGATGTATAAAAACTAGTAAAACAAGTTATGGTATATATATGTTAACTTATGTTATTTAAACAAGTAAACTAGTGACTTTTATGGAGAACCACGACCAAAATAGTATTACTATGATATTTGACACTTATTTACTGTTAAAGAGGACTTAACAAGGAAAACATAGCAATTTGAATCACCCAAAATGAGTACCCGAGTCAAAAGTTATGGCCATAAGAAGTTAGCGAAACCAAAACGCCGAAACTGCCAATACCCTACTGTTTTGCAATCTGCCATTTTGAAAGTCACCCTTCTGGTCCGATTCATCAAAAAGTTAAAACACGAAAGTTGTCCGGAACGACGTTTTCGTTCAGGAGTAAAGAAGCTCGAGCCCTGAAAATGCTTTCCGAGTGATATTTTCTTCAAATTCTTAACAACCCATTTTTAGACCAAAGTCACTATATAATAGTTATGTTTTACTTAGACCAAGAGGTCTAATGACCTAAAGCCAAGACCACAACCATGGCTAAAGCCAAGGTTGAGTCTCAAGACCATGGTAACAATGACCAAGGTCACGGCAAAGCCACGACTAAAGACCATATAACTTTTAAAGATCAAAACTTATATATATATATATATATATATATATATATATATATATATATATATATATATATATATATATGTTATCAAATACTACAATAGTAGGGAGCCTCATGTGAGGAGTTCATTAAGTAAGCCGTCGAGATGAGTTGTGGATTTACGAATTAAAGTGTCCTGGCTCCTCGAACTTTTACTCCATGACTTCTGAATTATGTCGGCCCGAACGGTAGTAAGAGATATACAACCTATACTTGTTTCATAAACCACTTATATTCAACGACTTACACTATATACTAAGTACTACATCATGAACATTATGCAAGACATATATAGGCAATTCTTCGTATTCTTAGACGTTACTCCAAACCTAAGTCGCAACGTTCTATTATAGGCTGCTCTTAGAGACTTTCGCGATTCGACTACCACTTTCATTTCTCATTACATAAGCTTAAGGTGAGTCATAGCCCCTACTTTTTCATACTTGTTTTAACTCTTTGGGGGAGATACATGCTCAACTACTTGCTTACTTGTACAAATACTCAAAACATTTATACTTGATTGTTTTATACTTGATTGTCTTTTACTTGATTGCATTATACTTGATTTCATACATACATGATTGTGTTTTACTTGATTGTGAGACTTCCAGTGGCTCCAGATTAAGTTGCTGGATGACCATTGAGACTGCCAGTGGCTCCAGATTAAGTTGCTGGATGACCATTGAGACATACAACAAACGTGAGGTCTTCGGAGATGAAGTGTAGACTCACGACTAATTGCTTAACTGTTTTGATGAACTCATACATGTCTTTATTATACTATATGTTAGCAGTGGGTTGTGAACACACAGGTTACAAGTCTCTTATGGCGGGACTTGTAACTGAGTGGATTCACGATGCCTTTGCTGTGTGATCATTTTTATAGGCTTTATTTGTTAGACAAACTCTATGAACTCACCAACCATTGTGTTGACACTTTAGCATGTTTATCTCAGGTTAGTAAGGCGATAGCTAGTGCGTGGAACATAGAGTCAAGCTGCATATTCTGAAGACTTGCGCTTTTATCATTTACCATTCAAAAACATTTTGTATACATTTATGAATCATACTTTGAAATCTCATGTTTGTAACTTTGAATTCATTAATCGAATGGTAACTTTTCAAAACGTCTCATTTAGAGTTCGTTTTCTATAACTTGTACTTTGTATTATGAAGTAGCACCCCTATGACACAGTCTTCCGCTGCGGTATTTTGGGGGTGTTACAGCGATATGTTATGCTCACTTTTTGTAATTGATTATAAGATGGATGCTATGTGGTTATATGATTACTTTTCGGTGTGATTAATTGTATTTGCATAAGTAATATGTTTTAATATTATTTGCTTATATGCCCACTTGCCATGATGCTATATGATTTAGTGCATATTGCTAACATGTTAATTGCTTGCAACTATTAAAGATAGTAGATCATGTCCTCACAACTTTCAAGTATTATATTTAATTAGACACTAAATGCACATTTACGTAATACTTAGACAAACAAGGTCTTGCAAGCAATAGGATTAGTAAAGCAATTTCGACTAATAGAGTTTTAGAATTACTTCATATCGATTTGTTTGGTTCATCACATATTTGAAGTTACAATGGCAACTTCCATACTTTAATGACAATTGATGACTATTCACATTATATATGGACTCTATTTCTAGGTGCTAAGGAAGATGCCCTAGATAAGTTTAGAATCTTATGAAGAAGATTAGAAAAACCCACTTGAGCTGTGATTCAAGCTAATCATAGACTCATAGTAGTTGATTTGAACATAGGGTGAAATTTAGGAATTTTTGCAAACAATATGGAATCTCACATAACTTCTCAGACATTAGTCCTACTCAAACTAATGAGGTTTTCCAAAGGAAGGACAAGAAGTTACAAGAGATGTGTCGTGCATATAGCCGTGCAATCCATTTCGCAAAAAAAAAATGGTGTCATGCCTTAGAAACCACGTGTTACACTTTATTCTAGGAAAATACTTCTAAGACAATTAAGTAAGCTAAGGGATATCCAATAAAACAAGTATTAGGAGGGATGAACAAGCGAACCCTTAGGACGCAAGTTAGGAATACTTAGGATTTTTCATGACACTTCCCAAAATCCTAATTGCACATTTTAAGCCATAGCAAGGATTGTTCATGGTTAATATGGACCATAGAATGTTGAGTCACTTAGAGTCTTTAGAAATACAATGCTTGCTAGATCTTTACCAAACTCTTAAAGCATGGTTAAATTATGTGCTAAGGTATTATGTGAATGACGCGGGTTGAGTTTGAACAAATTTGATTCCCAAGAAGTAGGAAATGTTGTAGTCTTTGAGGTGACCTTTACATCATATAGGTATTTTCTTGGAAAGATTGAATTAATCAAGGGAAAGGGTAATACACGGTGTTATTCACTAAATTAGGAATCTCCTTATGCCTTGTCTTGCTACTAGGTGGTAACTTGTTTTTAGGTCTTGATTTGCACTCTTAATGTATTTATATGTGTAACTATGTGCTCTAATTTGAAAATTTGTTATCTTCACTTGACTTAGTGATATGTTTACACTTGATTGATAGATCCGTTCCATGAACAACTATGTGAGGATGTTATGAATGTGTTTGACAACATTTGGGATATAATGCTTCGAATATGTATTATATGCATAGGTTACGATGTATTGTGCGCAAATGCATGTGATGTTATGCTTTGTCATGAATAACACATTCTTGTTGTGAACTAACCCATGTTGCAAGAATCCAAATGGTAACCTAACCCACTTTGCACTTCCACATGTAAGGATTGTTTGGTTGTTGCGTGTTGTGTATGTTTTTATGTAGCTAGGCCACCGCAAAGGTGAGGCTCTTGACCCATGGATCCCCGCCTTGAAACAAAGGGGAGCAACGATCTAGGGGGATCTATGTTCAAAGGGGAGCACATTCGAGTGCACATACAAGCTAGCTAATTTTTCCCACAGGCCTAAGTTCGAAACCTGGCTTGATTGGTAGTCCCACCTTTTTTATTCGATAAAAGGGGGAGAAAGAAAGCAAGAACGTAAAGACCAAGTTAAAGAACAAACAAAGGCTTCACAAAATTACACGGCAAAGGTCAAGACGCAAGCTACACCAAAGGCGCGCTTTGTCTTCGCTACGTTTGGTAATTTTATTTACTTTCGGATTTTATTTGTCATCATAAAAAAGGAGGCAACATGATAAAGATCTCCTAATGTTTTGATAATGACAAATAAACCTTTGGAACACATAAAATAACAGACGGTAGCCTAAAATTGCCGGAGCCAATAGCTGCTACTGGCGCGCTGCCCGCGCGTCAACGCGCGGGTGACGCGCCAGGAGTCTGTATTGCTCCGGGCGAATTTTGAAAGTCAGCTTTCCCCTTATCTGACAAATGTGGATCTTTCAATACAGGTATGAATATGTTATGTGCTTAATTGAGAACACTCGAAACGAGTTTTGGGATTAGAGAGATCCAACTTTTAAAGCACCCACTTACGGGAAAAACACCAACTCATGTTTTCTAACTCTTGCCTCTAGCCAAGGCTTTTCTAAACTTAGGGAGCTTATATACTTCACGTAACATCACGTGAAAGCATCCATATGCTCATATCTCGTGCTTACGTCTTCTCTAATTACGTAACGGGTTTACTCCCTTATTGGTCAAACTAAGTCAAAGGTCACTTTGCGTAAACGCATCTTTTCCCACTTGGGTTATGCTTTACATCAAGGCAAAGCACTTAACTTGTTTGAACAAAGGTATTAGTTGAGAACATCGAGTCGTGGAAAGTCACGAGATATGAAACTATGGATTCTCGACGTTATGCTACTTGAACTTATAAGTAACCTATGAATTTCTCAACTCATGATCTTAATTGTCTAAACACTTTCTTCTTAATGACAACTAGATTATATCTTAATTTCCCAATCTCATTTTTACAAAAGACAAATACCACCAAATCTCCCAAAATCTAAATCATATATTCTCTTACACAAATCTCTTACATATTCCCTTACACCCTTTCACATCCCATCCATACAACTCATCACCTCCTCTCTAATTCAACACATGAGATTTAATTTGAATTTCAAAAGAGGCTCCCTTTGATCCTAGCCATCCAATTCAAACCATCTCATCTCAACCATCCATTCCCTTACAACACATCTCAACCCTCCATATTCCCCACATGCAAATTAATTTGACTTCCAAAGGAGGCTCCCTTTGATCTCAACCATTCAATTCAAACTAAAACCATCTCAACCATCCATCTTATTTCTTCCCCCATGTTTTGGAATATTCCACTAGCATATTCTTTCTTTCTCTTCATTCCATCACATGGAAATTGATCCTAGCCATCCAATTCAAACCATCTCATCTCAACCATTGATTCACGCTTCCCCCCCCCCAAGCAAAGCATATTCCTTTGGAATATCCCTTCTTAACCTAACCATGGTTACAAGGACCAACACCCAAGTTTTGGAAAAACTTGAGACAGAGTCCTGGCACGCTGCCCACGTGTCGAAGCGTGGGTGACGCGCTGGCCTCGGTAAAATTTTCCCAAGTTTGGGTCTTGGCCTATAAATACCCCCTTGCCTCTTGTATTCCTCACCCCTTGCCATTACTCTTTCTCTCTACATTCTTTCTCTCTAATCCTCTAATTCTATCTCTTGTGTTCTTAGTTAAACACACTAACATCATTGAAAGAACACATCTCCTTGCAAGGGAAGAATAACAAGAACCTAATCCACTCTTGTGATTATGTCGAGGGTCTTCTTATCTTTACCCTTTCTACTACAATCGAGTCTCTAGGTTAGGTTAGGGCTTGATTGACAAACATTCATTCATTCATTCAATTGTTTGTAAGGGAAGTCTTGTGTTTTGGTGACCAAGACTAGATCGTTGGGGATCTAGTTGGGGTTTGATACTTCCGGGTGGAAGTTTTGGTTGTGGTCTAGGTGACCCATAGTGTAAGTCGAATCACGAGATTCTTTAGGGTGGTTTCCGAGGTGCGGAATACTGTGGGAGTAACTCATTCATTGTGAGCATCGATATTGGTGAATATCGGTGGAGTGAATTGTAACGGTTTGTAGTCCACCGAAAGGATTATACTAGTGGAATAGTATCGATGTCGTGGATTCGAAACTGGACGTACGGATGGTATAAACCCTCCATCCCGAACCAGTATATATCGTGGTGTCTCTCTTTACTCGCTTTATATACTTTGGTTGTGTTTGTGGTTGTTTGGACTGATTATAAAACCACTTGGTTTTCTTTGAGGCTTTAAGTTTTTAAACGTCTTAAAAGCCGAAGAAACTGTATTCACCCCCTCTACGGTTCTACATAAGACGCTGAGGGTATGGAATTTTTGGCTTATACGGTCTTAGAACAGGTGTTTCTTTTTTTTTTTGGATTTTTGCTGAGGTGATGGTTCATCCTCTTCCTCACTATCAATTTCAATAGCAGGTTGTGTTTGACTAGGATTAGGAGGTGGTTCATAAGAAGTACCATGTCTAGTTGTTATGGCATTCACATACTCATGACGAGCTGGTGGTGGTTGATAAGGTTTAGAAGTACTACCCCTTGGGTTAGGCGTAGTGTTGCTTGGAAGGGATCTAGGTGGTCTATTGGCTTGTTTTTTGGCAAGTCTATCGAATTTTTCTTCTAGATTTTGGATAGAGGCTTGGTGGTTTCTTGTGGTGGATTCAAGTCTATCTTTGAGATCATTGAAAGTGTTTCTAACAAACGTGTTCGTGGATTGTTGTGACTTAATGAATTCACTTAATTGCTTTTGAATATCGGGTTTTTCTTCTGAATATGATCGAGGTTGATCACGATTATAATCAGGTCCATCATTAGAATGCCATTTGTCATTATCTCTATTACGATAATCATTGTAAAAACGAGATCATCTGAATGTTTGCATGAATTTGGCTTCCTCTTCTCGAGACATAGGTGTGTCATCATCCTTGCAATTTGCGGTTATGTGATTTCCACCACAATTATTGCAAGATTCACGTATCTCTTTCATTTCTTTATACCGAGCATCCATTTTGATTGTAATGGCATCCATTCGAGCCATAATTTTGTTAGTGTCAGAAATACTACTACCTTCATCGGCGAAAGCAACAGTTTTGCGAAGAGCGGTTTTGGGTTTTTGGTTTTTAGCCCAATCATGTTTGAGTAAGACTTTGTCTATGAGTAATTGATAGGCTTGATTTGGAGTTTTGTACAGAAAAATTCCTTCTGCAGCAGCGTTTAAAGCTTCTTGAGTACTCTCGTCAAGTCCATCGTAAAAGATTAAGATTATATTTCCTTTACTTAGACCATGTCCATGACAATTCCTAAGCATTTCTTTCATTCGTAACCATGCCTCGGTTAAAGTTTCTCGATCTTGTTGAGAAAAAGCACGTATTTCACCGAGAAGTCGGTCGAATAAGGCTAGTGGAAAGAATCGAATTATAAAGGCGGTTCAAAGTTCATCCCATGTTGCTATGGTTCCTTCGTCAAGTTCATCTAACCAGGTTTTTGCTTCTCCGGTTAGGGATAATGGAAACATCATGAGCCAGACGGCTTCATTTTCGGTTTTTCCGTATCTAAACATTTCACAAATTCCAAGGAACTCATGAATGTGTATGTGTGGATCAGTTATATTTCTACCATCGAATTGATTTCCTTTGACAAAGGTAAGATGGTTTCCTTTGATGGCAAACTCATTGGCAGTGTTGGGTAAAGTTATAGCGGGACCAGGAATAGGAGCAACGGTTCGCTCATTGGTACACATTTGGTTCATTGTCGGTTTCGTCCATTGGATCGTGAAAATGGATGAAATTGATAAAGAATAGATAAAGAGAAAGATTGTCAACAGATGGAACTATCTCTTTAGGAGTTTAGGCTCTTAAATCTTTTTGTGATATTGGGACTCGTTTGTTTCGTCTACGTCTTTGGTTAATGGTACGCTTAGGTTTAGATAAAGGACTTGCAAGCTTCTTCGTTGGAAGATCGTGTGACCATCCAAAACAAAGTTGCAAAGGGATAATAGAGAAGTTAACTCGGATGAGTTAGTCTTTTGAGAGCTTTATGTTCGGCGTACTTAGGTAAAAGCACGGTGGTTTTCTGGTAAAATTTTTGAAGTTTATGGGAAAATATTTCGTTACCCAGAAAAGCGGCACTCTTCGGAAAAAGATCGCCGTGAGCGGGGTGAAAGAACGGCGGTTTCAGTTGAAAACCGGTGGTTTTCTGGTACAGAACAAATGATATTCAAAATATAACACAGAATGAAATCTAAATGCAACTAATATGAGTCCCCGACAGGCGACAGCGGCACCAAAAACTCTGATGCGTTTCGAAAGCTTTAAATTTATAATAACTAATTTCACCGATTCTCGTAATTCAAGACACACAGGTAAAAATATAACTCTCATTTATAGTAAAGAGTTTTGGTAAGACCAGGTCGTTCCACAGGGACTGATATTACTCTTAAGTATCAATTAACTAATCAAAAAGTGATTTAGAAAAATTATGCAAATGGTACTACGAAATTCAAGTATGAGATAAATATGGTTTACTTGGATAGTTGCTATAATTCAGTGGTGGTTTATGATGATGATCTCAGTGGTTTAGTTGTTCAACAAATGAGTAGTTGTTTTCGTCAAAATAACGTTTCATCAGTTAACGAATGTGATTCAAGACTTATGTTTGCTAGTCCCTAAACAAATGGTTAATAAGTTTAAGAAATAGTTGCAACGTTTAAAACTCTATTGTTTATATCAATACAAAAGCGATTTCTCCTTCAATTGACATACATAGACATATGTTAAAAACCATAAAATACTAATTGAATCTTTCGATTCTTTTCCAATTAGCAATTATAATCAAAGAGATAAACAATGGTGATAAGTTTAGAACACAACAAGAGCTTAACATAAACAATAAATCAACAAGATATCATAACCACAACCAATCACTTTATAATATTAACATATCCAAGCAACCATAATATGTTTAGCCTAACATGGCTTTAACAAACAAGCTTACAGTGATAATAACGTTTGAAATGATTAACATGCTTCTGAATTAATGTAATGAAGAAGCTACCTTTACTAGCGATCACCACAATAATATCTAAGAAGTATTTCAACGCTTAAAAGGATCTTTGACTTCACTTGAGCACTCCAATGATTGAATTATGAGAGAGAGTGAGTATCAGAACTTTAGAGGTTGTTGGGATGAGAGGTGTGTGAAATTAAGAAGAAATGGGGCTCTATTTATAGGCGTGGAGAAGGGGTCAGGCACTGAAGCACGTCGCACTTAATACAAAAGTCGGCGGTCTTTACATAGAATGCCGGCGATCTTGGAGCAAAACCACGGCGGACTTTAGAAGTTTTCTTGGCGCCAAAGGGTCATTATTAAGGCTGAAGGTCAGCGCACATTAATACTAAGATCGCCGCTCTTTATTGGATTGACTTGATTTATATACGACCCCATAATCAGCGCACTTGAGACAAAAGCTCGGCGCTCTTTTCACTTCGAATAGGCTTTATCATAAAATTATCTTGGATTTGTACACTTTGCCTTGGATCTTGAAGTTCTTTGTCTATTGGACCTGAAATGTATTTAATGCAATTAAGTATCGAAAGTCCTTATAAATCATATAGAAACTAACAAATAACGCTATATAAAATATGTATAATTCGAGCATCATTAGGCCGAAAGGAGATTCTTTTACATAGAATAGATATACTAGTTTACATGATCAACCATCATGCTTTACTTCTATGATTTGTCCATGTACTTTTTGCGATACTATTGCTTATGATTCTCATTTGCTCAGCCTTGAATAAACATACTTTTGAATCAATTGAGAGAAACAATACAAAAATCTTAAATCCAACAAAAACGGTTTTAGTGATAAGTAACAATCATTGGAATCTAATTTTGTTAATCGTAGCTAGCATAAGGAGCCATTACCTCTCTTGGGACGACCTGGTCTTACCTAAATCCTTTAATATTAACGAGGGTTATACTTTTACCTATGTGTTTTATGTATTAAGGAAATAGTGAAACTTGTCTTATAAATTTAAAGCTTTCGAAATACATCAACATGCTATAAAAATCTTTTAAAAAACATATTTATCTTCATTAATATATTATACTCCGTGTATAAATGTCACGTTTTCGGGTTGCTTTGAATAATCGATCAGTAGAGTAACTTAGTTGAGCGAAAATTGACTCTCATAAGCAAAGTATTTAGTGCAATTATAATTGGAGGAATGCAAAAAATGAAAGGTTTGAGAGTTGAGGTATATAGATAGCCACGATCATAATTATTTATACGTTAGCTATAATACGTTTCTGATACATTAAATTCAAACTTTTAGATAAACATGCTATGTTTCTATTACTATACAAATCGTTATGTTTCTGGTGCAATAAAACTTACAATTATAATAAAAATATTATGTTTCCAACACGTGTCCCAAACTATTAGCCACATTGCCAATGGATTCTTTTAAATTAAAATTTTCGGTTCTGACATTGCTATATAAATTAATATACTTCTGATACATTAGCTATAAACTTTATGATAAACATGTTATGAGATTCTCATAGATTAAATGTAAGCTTTCTGATGAACATGTGTTTCTAATACATATATTTTCTAATAAACATGCTATTTTGTTAAGCACAAAACGTTTCTGATAAGATTAGAAGCTCATCAAATCCGATTCCTAACCTCTTTCACAACATCATCTTCACAACCTATAATTAAATCCAGTATATCTTCTACAAAACCACAATCATGTTAAAATCTACAACTTTAAAATATCATCAACTTTCACAATTACCTTCTTCTTACAACTGATTCTACAACAAACCAAAGCCCCTTTTCTAAATAGTGGGTTCTGTCATGCACTTGAGCCTCTTAACAAAAGCAATCTTTTCACGCATGCCAGCCTCTCGAGATGTAGGATCATTTTTTGGGATATTGAGTTTGACCCTTTGGCTTCTACAACAAAACAGAAGAAATGGAAAAATAAAAAAAAGATCGATTCTTTGTTGTAAGGGAATGTCTTCAGCAAATTTCTTGAGGAATGGGAACTGCACAACCCAGCGAACAACCCTCGATTAAAATATTAGCAAGAATTAGAGACAAAATACATGTGGGAGCAGACAAATCAGATAATCAAAATGGCCAACTCAATATTGTGTAATTGACTAATTCAAAAGCAGAATTAACACTATTTTTGTACAATGATCTCATTATCTATTTTTCTAATAACCATATGTATGTGTTTTCTGATTTGAATTATAGGGAGTCGAATGATTTAAAATTAGATGATAAAAGGTATTTAAATAAAAAGGATTTGTTGGTTATTGAAGAGAAATAAATGCCTATTTCAAGTTAACTTATTTGGTTACTTAATAGAATGTCATCATTATGGAGGCCCAAGTGATGATCTTACAGCCCATAAAGACCCATTACGAGCCCAATTTTCTAATAGTTTTTTTTTGTAAATTAGAAACACCGACTTTACAAGCAACACACTAATAAAAAACATTTTAGTGACCCCGATATAGTTGTCGTGATTGCACACTAAATGAGGTAGACGATAATTAAAAAACAGATCGTATTATTTTTAATATGTATTTTGAAACCTAAAATGCTTAAAACCAATCTAACAAAAATTAAATATTAAAAATATATATTAAAAATAATACGATGGACCGAGGCTCAGTGTTACATGAGAGTAACATTTTTTTTATCCATAACTAATATAAGAAAAAGTAGAACCAAAGCCCCGTGATATATCTTTAAACCTAAAGTTAATCTAACAAAAAGTAAACTCAAAGCTTCGTGCGTGCACGAGGTTCTAAAACTACTTTATTTGTAAAACAAATACATTTTTTTTGTGAACAAGAATTGAGGGAATGAAAAGTAGTATTAAATTAATCTATAATGTCAGAGATACATGGGGTATATATAAGACAAACAGTAGGGTAAAAACCCTAATAGCTAACTGGGCCGTGGGCCTCTTATGGACATCCACTAATAATTATCCATAACACTCCCTCTTGGATGTCCATATTGTTAATACGCTTAGGAAATGCAGCCTCATTAAAAACCTTGTCAGGAAAACCCAGTGGGACAAAACCATGACTAAGGGAAAAAGAGTGCATCGCGTATTATCTCCCTCTGATGACTACATCACTTGAGCTCTTTGAGTAGGTGCATTCCAATGTTGTGGTTCAATGTCCTAAGTATTGAGGTAGAAGCGCCTTGGTAAATAGATTCGCCAAATTATCACTTGAATGAACTTGTTGAACAATAATATCACCATTCTTTTGTAAGTCATGATTGGAAAAGAACTTTGGCAAAATGTGTTTTGTCTTGACGCCTTTGATGTCACCTTCCTTGAATTAAGCAATGCATGCTACATTATCTTCATGCAAAACTGTTGGTACCTCCTTCCTAGAATTTCTAAATGGTTGGATGAACTATCTACGATTGTTTGCTTTGCCGAACGTCATGAAATCACTACCGTCACTCGTGAGTATGTATCCACTTTAAGACCGAACACTGTTAGGACCAGACATGTCCTGCATATGTAAAACCAACTAAACTTGTTTTGATGGGTTAGTAAAATATAAACCCACATTTCTTGTACCTTAAAGATATCAAAACATTTACATTATTGCATTCCATTGATTTGTTCAATTTGATCAATTAGTATTCTCGAGAATTTTAAATCATAACATGTGATTAATGCATTCTATATTCCTTAAGGAATCTCAACATCAAACGAGCTCTTGTATTATTAGATGCATACTTATTTCTTATATTGCCAGACTTATACAATATTAAACTACATTATTAGATCCACCACATGTAAACATGCATCTCCATGATCGTTTACAAGTCTTTGAGAAAATATACGTGTGCTATCACTTGTACCTTATGCATAATTTCATTTCATTTTCTCATAAAGACCAATGCATATCCAATAATTCATATGTACTGACTACAAGTCCCAGTAACCATGTCTCATCACAAGAGACTTTAATCTTTCATTAGCTCTTTGCGTCTTTACTTCTCTTGGCCATTCATTTATACATCTGCACTTCCTGCAGGTATGCTTCCATGATCCTCACCATGATTATAGCGCTATCTTATTTATTTACATAATCATTACCATATCGACATCGATTCGTTACTTTTCGATTCCACACTCTACTAGACATTATATCTATTATTTATTGAGATCTCAAAGTTTTTCACGTACCCGGGGTTTTCAATAACCTTCATGTCTAGTTTCTCTTTAAGATACCATTATGGGGTCTTTATTACCTCGATTCGACCATCTTGATTTTCTTGCTCTATTTTATCTATTCATTCGAGGACTTTTTATTTGGAATCGATTTGTCTATCACGCTGCAGACGTGTCATATACTTACTATCAATCAATGATTTTACTGCTGGGACACACATTGTAATTGGAGCAATAGCAGCGTATTATGATCTAATCACTTTCTTTAGGTCACTAAACATATCTGGCATTTACTAGATCTGAAATATAAATTGTCCCTTGAACTTCAAGTTCATATTTATTAGTGTGAGGATCAACATTTATAATATTATAATTCATTCCATATCTCTCGCTGCTCATTCTCTCCCCCTGAATGAATTATCTATTTCAACATCCTTTTGTTGTGCATTGTGGTGGATTTACAAGAAATATATACCGCACATATACAAAATTTTTATATGGGAAACATATGGTTCGTGATCAAAACTATTCTAATGGGGAGGATTCATTATAATTGTGGCAAGATACGAATTCATATTTTATAACATGCCCCATAAACTAATAATTTTGTTCTCATAATTATTGGCTTTGCAATCAACTGAAGACGTTTAATAAACGTTTCAACAAAAGCAATTCACGTATGAACATGGGCTACTTTTATGTTCAACACTTATTCCAATAATCGCCCAATACTTGGAAGTATTCACCACCATTATCAATGATTTAATTTGGAAAACCGTGGTCGCATTTTATAAGTCGAGCCACTAACCACGCTAACCTTAAGTTGCGTATTTGATGATCATTTTGACGATGCATCGATTTTAAAACTCAAAATGATCCACACGGCGGATGTATAGGCCTACATACATCCCCTTTTTATTCTTTCCAAACTTTATAGGATAAAGTCCTTGCTTTAATATAGTGGTGATATATTAACAATTAACTTCCATTAAGAACAATCAAATCTATTTTGAAAGAAACTTATGGTTTTTCTATACATTTCGCATCATCATTGACCCGGGATGATCCAACCAGTCATGCCAATGAATACAAAAATATTGATTCATAAACTTTTAATTTATGACCACATGTGCTTCAACTACACTTAACTTTTATGTAAAAATCAAATAATAAGGAAAATTAATACTACATCACATTTAAACAAATACCTCTCCAACCAAATATAAATCAAATATAAATCAAATATAAAACTTTTGTACCATGTAATATACGAGTAATATCCTAATAGCCTATTTCTCAAACAGAACAAACATGTTCTTTACTTCTGAAGCTACACTATTAGAGAAACACATATACACAATCAAACAACTAATGATATCTCGTAAGCAAAAAAAATCATATGACAATCCGTCGCACATATATAACACAATAGTTTAATGATATTTCATTAGAAGCTTGTTTTATTTTCTCTATGGGACATAGTAAATACAGTTCAATATTTCTCTTACTATCCTTGTCAATTTGTTATAACTTTATCATAGCATAAAATAGTTGATGAATAGCTACATGTCCTTGTGCTTCCAACAATTAAAACTTTTCCAACCATAAGTAAATTTATTTATTTATTTTTAGGCAAGTCCAGACATAGCATTAATTTATTATAGTGCTTGCGATAACAAATCATTTGTCAAAAATGTTTTAATAAAGAAATTCATATTTGACAAACAGGACACATCATGTTATAATTGCAAGAGATCACACTTTTTTTTTTCTTTTTTTTAGTACAGATTGTAAATAATCAAAAACTACAAATAACTGACCATTATGTTCCACTTTAAAACTATGGCCTTAATATTTATTTATGTCTTTCGCCAAGAAACCATAGTAAAACTTATTAAAAGCAAATTAAGATTAGCACAAAACAAAACAAAAGTTCTTAAAAATTTAATCACCATGACACATGAGAACATTGTGGTCTACACTTTATATATTTAGATCGTATAACAAATTTTCATAAATAGTGATTTACCAATTTTATACAGTTCAATACCACAATTAATCGTTACTAAGCATATATAAAAGTAAGGATCATAAATAAACACACAAAAGAAAATCTAACATACAAAACATGCAATCAAGTCAGTTGATATAAACCTTAAAGTAGAGTGAAGATGAATATCCACATTAAAAAGTTTTACAGTGTTCAAGACTAAATATCAAATTATGCGGAATCAGTAATTTGGGAGAGAAAATGATTTGTTATTATCAAATGAAGTGTTACAGAAAATGAAGAATGGAGTTTGGTTATATACAGAGTCTAACAGATACTAACTAACTTTTAACTAGTATTTACATAAACAGTCCTTATACTTTGGACTATTTGTACAAATGGTGTTTTATTCTATAGCCTCCCCTCAAGTTGGAGCTTCTTGAAGACCCAACTTGTCAGCCAGAAAAGCATGTTGAGCAGCTCCCAAAGCTTTTGTCATGATATCAGCTAATTGTAGATGAGTAGGAATGTAAGCAGTCTGAATAAAACCATCTTGTACTTTGTCTCTAATGAAGTGACTGTCAATGTCAAGATGCTTGGTTCTTTCATGGTAACAAGGATTAGCAACTATTTGTTGAGCTGCTTTATTGTCACAAAACAATGTAATGGGGATTTGAACATGAATGTGTAAATCTTTCAGTAAATAAGCCAACCACACCAATTCACATGTGGTTGCTGCCATACTTCTGTACTCAGACTCTGTGGAAGATCTAGAAACAGTTACTTGCTTTTTAGTCTTCCATGATATCAATGAATGCCCCAAGAAAATACAGTACCCTGTCAAAGATTTTCTTGTCATAATACATGAAGCCCAGTCTGCATCTGAAAAGCCTGCAACCTTCAAATTACTCTGAATAGGATAGAACAACCCTTTCGAAATTGTTCCTTTGAGATATCTTAGTAAGTGAAGAGCTGCTTGCATATGAGGTTCCTTAGGAGAAGACACAAACTGACTCAAATGCTGAACTGCATATGAAATATCTGGTCTTGTCATAGACAAATAAAGTAACCTTCCAACCCATCTTCTATATGCTTCAGGATCAGGAATAGGATCACTTTTATCAAGTGACAATTTAAGATTTTGTGGTAAAGGAAAACTTGTAGGTTTAGCTGCAGTCAAACCTGCATCTTTGAGAAGATTAAGTACATACTTTCTTTGGTGCAAATGAGTCCCTGCCTCTGTTCTGCATAACTCAATTCCCAAAAAATACCTTGCTAACCCCAAATCTTTAATTGTAAACTTTGTGTCCAAAGCCTTCTTTGTATCACTGATCTCTTGTTGACAATTACCAGTGAGCAATATATCATCTACATAGACTAGAGCCACAGTAAAATCATCACCTTCAGCCTTCACAAACAGAGAATAATCATGTTTGGACTGTTTGTAACCCAATGAAATAAGAAACCTTGAAAGTTCTTGATTCCACTGCCTAGATGCCTGCTTAAGACCATAAAGTGACTTGTTTAACTTGCATACTTGCCCTGGCAAAGCTTTCTTATAACCTTCTGGGGGCTTCATGTAAATCTCTTCTTTAACATAACCATGCAAGAATGCATTATTAACATCCAATTGATGCAATGGCCACCCATTAGCAGTTGCAATAGCTATAAGTACTCTTACAGTGGCTGCCTTTGCTACTGGAGAAAAAGTGTGCTTGTAATCCATTCCTTCTTTTTGATCAAAACCTCTAATTACCAAGCTTGCTTTGTATTTGTCAACAACTCCATTTGGAAGATACTTGATTTTGAAAACCCATTTAGAAGAAATAGCCTTTTTTCCTTCTGGTAAACTTGTACATTCCCAAGTATCATTGGTTTCCAAAGCATGCAGTTCTTTATCCATGGCATCCATCCATCTAGGATTAGAAGCTGCTTGAGTGTAATTGGTTGGTTCAAGACTTGCCAAAACATGAGCTAAAGACCCCACATATTCTTCTGGATAGCACTCAAAATCCTGATCTTTGAACAAAGGATAAACAGGTTGTTTGACATAAGAAACCATAGAAGCTTTATGCTTGCTTGTAACAAAATCCTTAAGCCAAGCAGTTGTTTACTAGCTCTGGTTGATCTTCTCATTGGAATTTGAGGTTGAGAAGGTTGAGATGAAGTAGGTATAGATGTTTGAGATAATGATGATGATGGATTAGAACTAGGTGTTTCTGACAAAGCCTCTTCTGATGTTTCATAATGATTATCATCAGGATTGTTTGACACGTCAGGAGTGTTTGAGTTAACTTCAGGTGTATCACTTTGCATAGGACAATCAAAAACATTTTCTTCCTCTACAGTTTCTGAATCAGGCCAATGCTTTGTAGGTTGTGGAGAAACTTGAACACCCTTTTTAAATGGAAAAACATTCTCCTTAAAGATCACATCTCTACTATAGAATACCTCCCTGGTTTCTAGATTGTACAATCTATAACCCTTTTGGCCTGGAGGATATCTAATAAGTACACATCTCACACTTCTAGGTGCAAACTTATCCTTGTAAGGTTTTGTTACAGTTGCATAACACAAGCAACCAATGGTTCTTAAACTATCATAAGTAGGTGGTGTTTTATGTAAAACCTCAAAAGGAGTTTTCCAACCTAAGATTTTCATGGGCATCTTATTAATAAGAAAAGTGGCTGTAAGAACACAATCTCCCCAAAACTTATCAGGCAACTCTGCATGAAATTTCAATGCTCTAGCAGTATCTAGTAAGTGCCTATGTTTTCTTTCTACTACTGCATTTCAAGAATGCCCTGTTCTTTCAAATAAGCTAAACACTCTTTGTTTACTATCTCAGTTCCATTGTCTGATCTTAAAATCTTAGGCTTAACATTAAATTGGTTACCAATATAAGCAAAGAAAGCCTTTAGAATAGACAGTATTTGGTCCTTGGTGTGAACCAAATAAGTCCATGTACATCTAGAATTATCATCCACAATTGTGAAAAAATAATGTGCCCCATTTAATGCTGCAGCTCTATAAGGACCCCACAAATCAACATGAATTAATTCAAAAGGAATGAGAGATCTATTATTGCTTTTTGAAAATGGTAACTTATGCTATTTAGCAAGCATACAAGTGTCACAATGAAAATGAGATAGATCTTCATGTTTACAATCATCAACATGAATCAATTTTAACACAGAAGTATGACCAAGTCTAGTATGAAACAAATCTACTGTTACATCACTAGATTGTACAGTTTTATTGACAAAAGAAGACAAAGCTGGAAAAGCAGGAATTGTGGGTAGAATGAAAGGTTTTGTGGAAGTGGAACTGGATGGTTTGCAGATATACAAGTTGTGTACCCCTTCTCCATGAGCAACCACTTGTCTAGTTGAAGGGTCCTGGAAAACAAAGAATTTTGGTAGAAAAATGGCAATGAGATTTTGAACTTTGAGTAACTTGCCAACAGATAGCAAATTAACTTGAAACTCAGGCACATAAAACACATCAAGCAATACTAAGGCGCTATTGATTTGGATATTGCCTACTTTGGTAACCAATTTACTAGTTCCATCAGGCAACTTAATCTTAATGGGATACTTAAGTAACCTAATTGACTGAAACAGATGCAAATAAGGAGACATATGATTTGAAGCACCATTATCAACCACCTAATCAATCTTAACATCTAACTGGAAACATTTCTTTAAGGCATTTAAGGACACATGAAATGATACTCTCAAATATGGTGTGCAACCATAAAAGTAAGTACCTGCATGTGCTTTTGAAGTACTAGCCACATTGCTTTGATCAACTCCTTTCTCCTTAAACATCTTCATCATTTCTTGGCACACAGCATCTACCATTCTTTGATCCAAATCAGTACCCCTTTCACTCTCAACCTCATTTTCATAAGCAAAATCAAAAGGAGTATCCTGTTGCATGTATGCACCTACATCAGCAACTACTTGTGCAACCATTTTCCCATTCCTCTTATTCTTTTTACCTTTGTACCAATCAGGATATCCCAACCTTTCAAAACACTGCTCAAACACATGACCATCCTGCTTGCAATGAGTACAAAACTTCTTATCACCTCTGACTTCCCTGTTGTCTTTTCTTGACATGGAGCTTCCTTTAAAACCATTATTTGCAAAGAAAACAGACGAATCAACTGTTGTATGAGTGACTTGCTTCTGTTTTTCCACTTGTTGCATAATGTAATAGGCCTTGTTAATGTTTGGTAAAGGATCCATTGACAAAACTTGATTTCTGACTGTCTCAAAATCATCATTCAATCTCATCAAGAACTGCATCAACTTGGACCTACTATCATTTCAAGAAACTTCTCTGTAATACCACAACTACATTCTCTCATCTTTCCACAAGAACAAACAGGAATGCCATTAAGGCTTTGTAGCTCATCCCAGAACTTCTTCAATTTAGTGAAATAAGTAGCAACATACAAAATTCCTTGAGTCACTTTGCTCAACTCTCTTTCAACTTGATAAGAGGACCATTGCTTTGATCATATCTTTCTTCAAGATCCTTCCAAAGATCACTAGCAGATTGAGAATACAAGAAAGAATCTGAAAGTTCAGCAATCATGGAATTCAAGATCCAGCATGTAACCATATAATCACAACGGATCCATCTCTGACAATTGTTATCAATCACAGGTGGTTTAGAAAAAGAACCATCAATGAATCCTAACTTTAATTTTGCACCTAAAGCCATCTTGATTGTTCTGATCCAACCCATGAAATTACTTCCATTAAACGGTGTGTTAGTCAACATCATTCCAGGATGATCAGAACTTGCTAAATACAACGGATCATTGATCATGTTCTGAGCATTTGAATCCTGAAACTGTGTATGACTACTAGCACCACCATTTACACCGTTAAGATCATTATGACCATCAGAACCGCCAATTCCGTTCACCATTGATGAAATCTTAATGAGAATCAACTTCTTGATGAAAAGAACTGATCAATTATAGAAGATGATGAATTAGGGTTTAATTTGGGGGAAAATGACAAGAACATAAAACGGTTAGGATCGAGATTCCATGTGCTCTGATACCATATCAAATTATGCGGAATCAGTAATTTGGGAGAGAAAATGATTTGTTATTATCAAATGAAGTGTTACAGAAAATGAAGAATGAAGTTTGGTTATATACAGAGTCTAACAGATACTAACTAACTTTTAACTAGTATTTACATAAACAGTCCTTATACTTTGGACTATTTGTACAAATGGTGTTATATTCTATACTAAATTATTGCATAACAAAAGTCAAAATAATAAGACTTTCATCTTCCCTACGTGACCATACACAAAGCGAATACTGAGCTTCTTAACAAATCTTTTATAAAATCTATACTAGTAACTTAGATTAAATCGTTATTTGAAGAATATGTTATCGAACACACGACTCAACCAATCGACTCTTTCTATATGATTCTAACGAGTTATTGCCTCGGTTAGTCCTTTACTTGTTCGTATTTTTTTTCTTTTTTCTTTACACAATAGTAATCATATTTAATGTATACAGACATATAATATTGCGAACAAAATAATCTATATAGTACATGAATAAGAGAAAACATAAGAATATGGATTACAAAGATATTGGTTTTTTATTTGTTATTTTTTACGATAATAATGATGTGAGCAAACATATAATAAGAATATATACATATATTACTGTGACACGTTATATTTTTTGTATACTAGAAACGTTATGTATAATAATAGCACGTAATGTAAACTACATAGTAATATCATATAAAATTTTAGCATACTTTCGAATCATATATGTAAAGAGGGTTGAAGACATACCGGCGGTGGAAAACGAGATAAAACAAAATGAACCTAAAGCTTTTGAGCGTGCTGATAACGTGTTGTGAACAAGAATTGAGGGAATGAAAAGTAATATTAAATTAATCTATAATGTCAGAGATACATGGATATATATAAGACAAACAGTAGGGTAAAAATCCTAATAGCTAACTGGGCCGTGGGCATCTTATGGACTATATGGACATCCACTAATAATTATCCCTAATGACGTATAGCCCACACTCGGGTCACGAACCAGATTAATGGACATTACTAATGCCCAAGCCCATTACGCATGGGCTATCAAAATAATAATTTGGGCCACCATGCTACTGGTTTGGGCTCACGAAAGCCCAAACCCAAATATATTATTTATGGTCTTGATAATGATCTTCTATTTATGGGATAAAGATCAATAGACCGGATAAGTGTGATACGCCGAAGAGTAAGGAGCACGAAATCAACTAGATTCCGTGCCTATATAAAGAATATCACGGCTCTCATTGAGGTACGATCTAAAAACCCAAACTCTTCAACACAACCCTAAAACCGATTACTTACTCTCACGCCGGAGGATAATCGTGGGAGACAATCCCATGATAAGCCTGACGGTGTTGTTTAGTTTCTTAGTGCGCAGGTCTTAAGCATTAAGATCTAATTGGTACGAGAACAGGAACCCAAACAAGCAACGTCCAACTTTTGTGTCAACGAGTGGCGCCATCCGCGGGACCCTACACTAAGAACTAGAATGATGAAGCATAGAAACTCAAGCCAGCGGACTCCGCAGTTGGAAAAAACACATGGTGACCCCCAGAGGAGGAAACATCAAGATTCGACCTCTAAGCAGGCCTCTGGAACAACCAGCGCGCCCAGTCACCAAGAATCAGGCCCAAGTCTGATCCTCCCAATGATAGAATTGCCCACAGGGACTACCCAGGCCACTACGGACGCCCCTAGCATGGAAGATCTACAACGTACTCTCTTCACCACTCCCCACCAAACGGCACCCATCGTGGACACTACTATGCCGCCGTGCGCGCCTAATCGAGACAGGGGACCTAATGCGGAAACAGATATCCTCGCACTAGAGGAGGATGCGCCTGAGCTAACGCTAAGTAATTTTGTGTCTCAAAATTACGAAACCTTAGCTACCCTCATGCAAGAGGAGGCAAGAAGAAGGTCAAGTCAGAGCCTGCAAGCCCGACTTAACTTCGGCCAAGAGTACGAAGCATCTCCATCGCGCTATCGGAAGGAGGGGCGCGAAAAGGATAGCCGCCGACTTCCAGTGTTCGCTAGAGTCGGAAGGAAAGCTGTAGATGGTGAAGCATCTGATTCGCAGTACTCGGAAGAGTATGAAGACAATGGAAGGCGTACCAAGGTCCACGCAAGACTAGGTAGCCGCAGGATTCAGGATAGACTTGGACGGCAACGCTCACCAAGTGAGAGCCCTTCAAGATCTAGTAGTAGAAGAGTTCAAGATAGGCTTGGGAGACAGCACTCCCCAAGTGAAAGCCCTTCGAGCTCGAACTCCGAGGAAAGATGGCATAAACGCCGCAAAAGGGTCAGCTCCTCAAGTGATTCCTCGGACAACGAGGACAAAGAAACAGGACACTAGAAGTCCAGGAGAAGACATCGCGATGAGAAGGACGAAGATATATCCCTTCCTTGGCGCCGCCAAAAGGTCGATGCATTCACGCGGCGCATCAACGATTATTCAGAAGATAAGAGAAGGCGCATGCCCGCCAATGTTAAAACATATGATGGGACGGGTGATCCTGATGAGCACCTAAAAATTTTCGAATCAGCCGCTACTATCGAAAATTAGCCACAACCTGTGTGGTGCCACATGTTTAACTCTACATTGGTGGGGAATGCATGAACCTGGTTTAGTAAGCTGCCACGAAGAAGCATAAACGGGTTTGAAAAGTTGTGAAAGGCATTCCGTTTGAACTTTACTCAAAGAAAGAAGTGCGCCAAGAACCCTGTCGAACTTGCCAGAGTAAAACATCGCCAAGGGGAATCCACAAGCGCTTATGTGGAGCACTATAAGGATGAATGCATACACGTCAAAGCATGCCCCGAAGTACTAAAAATCTCAGGGTTCATGAACGGGATCAATAACCAATAACTTATCAAAAGATTAAACGATAAGGTTCCCCAAACCTTTGATGAACTGATGAAGTGCACCTGGTCCTTTATCCAAGGGGAAGCAGCTGCTGCGGATAGCAAAAAAGGTTACTCAAATTATAGGTCACAAGAATAGCCAAGGAGACAATCCAATGACCAGAGTAGCAACCGCAGCAAGAACTACCGCAATCAGGGAAGTGGACGAGATAACGACAAATACACTCCACTCACGAAGACTCCAAGGGAGATATTTGCGACAGAAGGAGCAAACTTCCCGAAACCTCCACCAATGCGCACCCTAGAGGATCGGCGCGTGGGAAGTGGATACTGTGAATACCATGGACAAAAGGGCCACACTACCAACGAGTGTGTCCAATTGTGCCAACTAATTGACAAATTAGTGAAAGAAGGCAAAATGGATCACCTCGTTAAAAACATCAAGGAGGGGAAGGACAAACAGAAGAATGGGGGCAAGAAAGAGACACCCAAAGACAAGGCTGACACCATCTACATGATACAATCATGGCAGCGAAAGACAAGGCAAAAGGTCAGCCAAAAGTTTTCCTATGAGAACGAAATCTCTTTCCCCACTCTAGCTGCGGACAACGTAGTAGTGGAACCACTCACCATTGAAATACATACGGGGTGTCACGACATCCACCGCATGTATGTCGATGGGGGAGTATCCACAGACATCATGTATGAACATTGTTTCAAAAGGTCACAACCTGATATACAAAGTCAGTTAATTCCGGCCACGAAGTCGCTGAATGGCTTCATAGGAGAGAAGATATAGCCTATGGGGCAATTGCGCTTGCTTGTGGTCGTTGGTGATAAGCAACACTCTATGGCAGCCTGGATGAACTTTATGGTAATCCGATCTCCTTCGCCATACAATGGCATTATTGGAAGACCAGGAATATCAGCTATGTGCGCGGTACCGTCCATGGCACATGGGATGCTCAAATTCCCAGTAGAAGGAGGTATTGTTACTCTCTACAATACCAGTGTGTCACCTAAAGAATGCAACACAGTGACAAGTGAAACGGCGAGTATTTCAGAACAGCGCGCAACCAAAGTGTCAAACCTGAAGGTCGCAATCCACCCTGACTACCCGGATCACGAGATATCAATTGGGGGATCGCTGTCTGACAAAGGCAGAGCGGCCGTGTGCGCACTCTTGCAATGGAATCTGGACATCTTTGCGTGGGAACCAAAGCACATGACTGGCATACCACGATCGATTATAGAGCACAAGCTGAAAATGCGACAAGGATACCCTCCAATAAGGCAGAAAAAGCGCGGCCAGGCTCCAGAACGCGCAAAAGCCATTATAGAGGAAGTACACAAATTGGTAGATGCAGGCATCATGCGAGAGGTCTACTACCATGACTGGATATCCAATTCAGTAATGGTAAAAAAGAGTGATGGCAGCTGGAGGATGTGCGTGGATTTCACTGATCTCAACAAAGCATGTCCACAAGACTGCTACCCGCTACCAGAGATAGATTGGAAGATACTCCCTCCGTCCCAAAATTATTGTCCCCCGACAAAAAACACACAGTTTAAGAGAAGTATATTTATTACAGCTTTCTCTTTCTTACTTTTTGACAGAATGACAATTATGCCCTTAGGTAATTAATTAAAGTCTTCTTTAAGGTGTGTAATAGTAATTTTAAACAAGGGTAATTTAGTAAATTTGGTTAAACTTCCCTATCTATTTTTAGTAGTGGACAATTAAATTAGGACATCTCAAAAAAGAAACGTGGACAATAAAATTGGAACGGAGGGAGTAGAATCTTTGTGCGGATATCCCTTTAAATGCTTTCTAGATGCATACAAAGGGTACCACCAAATTCAGATGGCCAAGGAAGACAAGGAGAAAACAGCCTTCTACACAAGCCAAGGGGTCTACTGCTACACGAAAATGCCCTTTGGCCTAAAGAATGCGGGAGCCACTTATCAGCAGTTAGTAGACAATGCATTTGAGAAGCAAGTGGGCCACAACCTGGAGGTTTATGTTGATGACCTTGTCATAAAGAGTCATACCGAAGAAGAGTTGGTGCGCGACATTGAAGAAACATTCAAAACATTGGGAAGGATCAACATGAAGTTAAATCCCAAGAAGTGCACTTTTGGCGCTACAGAAGGCATGTTTCTCGGATATTTGATAGAACCTGATGGCATTAAACCCTGCCGAGAAAAAACACAGGCTGCCGTCCAACTCCCTTCACCACGCACATTGAAAGAAGTCCAGTCCTTGAATGGAAAATTAGCTGGGTTGAATCGATTCTTGTCCAAATCAGCGGATAAGTCACTTCCTCTCTTTAAAACACTCACGAAGTGTACAAAAAAGGGAGACTTTCGTTGGACTGCAGAGGCGGAAGAAGCTTTTCAACAGCTGAAGCAACATATAGCAGCGCTTCCCATACTAGTCGCACCCTGACCAGGGAAGAATTGATCATGTACTTGTCTGCAACTCATGGAGCAGTCAGCGCGGTG
The DNA here is from genome assembly GCA_030686995.1 of Artemisia argyi. Classification (NCBI taxonomy): domain Eukaryota; kingdom Viridiplantae; phylum Streptophyta; class Magnoliopsida; order Asterales; family Asteraceae; genus Artemisia; species Artemisia argyi. Next base: position 25,697,673 of record CM060696.1, read on the forward strand.
CTATTGACAGATAGGAACTCCATACAAACACCAGTATACTTTGTAAGCAAAGCACTCAAGAAGACAGAGATCAACTATACCGCAATGGAGAAGCTGGTCCTAGCTTTAGTATTCACAGCTAAAAGATTGCGCAGATACTTTCAAGCACATCTAATAGCAGTGATTACGGATCAGCCTATCAAGCAAGTTATCTCTAAACCCGATGCATCGGGGCGGCTACAAAAATGGAGTGTGTTACTAAGTGAGCATAACATCTCTTATAGACCACGCACTGCGATTAAGGGGCGAATATTAGCCAATTTCATCATTGAGAAACCAGATACTGATGCTCCACCTTCAAAAAGCGACGTAGCGCCACAAGAACCATGGGTTCTATTTACGCGGATCTTCGTGCGTGGATGGGTTGGGCGCAGGCCTTATCCTCACCAGCCCAGAAGGAATGGAATTCACTTACGCACTGCGTTTTGAATTCACAGCCACAAACAATGAGGCAGAATATGAAGCCCTAATTGCTGGATTACACATTGCAACTCAAATGGGTGTACGCAACCTAGAAGCAAATAACGATTCCCGATTAGTAGCCAATCATGTGTTGGGCGAATACGTGGCTAAAGAGGATAACATGATCCAATACCTCGACAAGACCAAATCCCTAATCCAGAACTTTGACAGGTTCACCATCAAACAAGTTCCTAGAGGAGAAAATAGAAAAGTAAATGCACTGAGCAAGATCGCATCTACAAGCTTTGCGTACCTGTCAAAACAAGTATTGGTGGAGACCTTGAAGAACAAATCCATCTCAGAGATGGAGATATCCACGGTGATAGATGAGCAGGATCCTACGTGGATGACACCTATCATCGAATTCATAAGCAAGGGGATATTACCCCAGGAGCAGAAGGACACTCGACGAATACGGCGCACAGCGCAGAGGTTTGAACTTCGAGATGGTATCCTATATCGACATTCATTTCTACAACCATGGCTTCGGTGCGTTGGACCTCTTCAGGCAGATTATGTACTCCGAGAGATCCACGCCGGTTCATGCAGTATGCACTCAGGACCACGGTCCGTTGTAGCACGAGCCTTGCGGTCAGGATACTATTGGCCTACTATGCATTGCGATGCGCGGGACATGATAAAGAAATGTAGCGATTGCCAAGTCCACAGACGCATCCCGGACCGACCACAATAAGAGCTGACGCCTATCACTTCACCACGACCATTCTATAAATGGGGCATTGATATTGCAGGCCCTTTCCCTGTTGCAGCAAGGGGACTAAAATTCCTCACAGTGGCCATAGATTACTTCACTAAGTGGATTGAGGCAAAAGCAGTAGCAACCATCACAGGCAACCAGGTAAAACGCTTTGTTTGGGACAACATCGTATGTCGCTTTGGACTACCTCGAGAAATTATTTCAGACAACGGAAAACAATTCTGTGATAACCCGTTCAAAGACTGGTGCGCACAGCTAAATATTACACAACACTTCGCGTCAGTTAAACACCCACAAACCAATGGTTTGGTTGAGCGCGCGAACCGTAGTCTGGGAGAAGGAATAAAAGCGCGTCTTGACAAACACAAAGGACGATGGGTGGATGAATTGTCGCATGTTTTATGGGCGCACCGCACGACAATCAAAGTCAGCACTGGAGATACACCATTCTCTCTTGTCTATGGGACAGAAGCTATCATACCAGCTGAAATTGGGATGCGAACTATTCGCACGGCGGAAGTCAATGTTACAACCAATGACGATGAGCGGCGTATAGACTTGGACGTGTTGGAAGAAAGCGCGAACGTGCAGCTATATGTGAGGCAAGAGCTAAGTCAAAGATGAAGGGATACTATGATGCTAAAGTCAAAAACACTTCATTCAGGCCAGGAGACTTTGTATATCGTGCCAATAATGCAAGCCACGCAGAAGATACAGGAAAGCTCGGACCAAAGTGGAAGGACCCTATGAGGTCACGGAAGCACTAGGTAAAGGCGCATATAAACTGCGTGATATGGATGGCCATAAGCTACCACGCACATGGAATATTTGCAATCTCAAGAGATGCTATCTTTAGGGAAAGGCTACGGCCCACGCACAGACACCTCTGCACTTTAGTAAGTGCTCAATAAATGTCCGTGTATTTACATTTTGTTTTGTTTAGGGAATTGTCTTTTCTTTTCAAAAACTTGCAAGAATTAATCAAACATCACGGTTTCTAGCTAACTCCGTGACACATTTAACTTTATTGCTTACATCTTATTTATGTCTCAATATTGTTAATTTATATTTTTGCCTACATGGCGTGCATGCATTTATTAAGACCCACGATGGCATAAAGGATGAGTAAACCTAACAAATAACTCGTTGAGTAAGAGGATTGCAAACCCATCAACATTGGATCACGTATCCTCGTTAAACACCTTATTCTCAAGACGTTGGAGTAAGTTCAATGCGCATCCTACGACGGATAAGCAACAATGCACACAGTGCGCGTTTAACGAATTAGGAGTCAAGACTCTTGGTTCCTTAATATGGTATTTGCAGTACGCCGCAAATTAATCCATACACTTATGAGTTTTTTATTCACATAAATATATTAAGTTATGGACTTAATATGTAACAATAAAGGATCATAGATTCTACAATTTTTTCTAAGTACGTTTTGATCAAAATTTGACTCTTGGATGTCTTTTATACAAAGACAGATAAACTAAGTACAAATATGATGATACAAATGTGCGTACAAAAAACCAACTTTATTTCCATCATAAACTACGAGTTTATACAAGGGCTAGATTCAGCATACATATGTGCAACAAAAAAAGATGAATCTATAACAATCTACATACTACGAGCGCGTCTATGCCCTGAGCTACTAACTGAAGGTTCTGCACTCCCAGCCTCCTCAAGCCTTTTCAGTAGGCTACTATCTTCATGCGACACTGTCGGCACGCTGACATGAATCCCATTGGATCTAGGAAGATGTGCTGCACCAACACCGCACAGGATAGCTTTCTCTTTTACGCCCTTCTTCCTTGCGACCCTTGTGGCATGGGCTTCCAAGGAGGCCTTCAAAGATACTTCCTTTTCCAGAGCGAAAGGATTCAACATGTCGCGTGGACGAGCAAACACGGGCACCTGAAGCTGCGACTCATCCGGCTTCAAAAAGAAGTCAGGCTGCGCCTCCGTGTCCTCCGCTATATGCCTCGCCAGGGTTAACCCCTCCATAATCACATTGATGGGGTAATACTGGTTACGCTCCAGTTGAGCGATGCGGGGGAACTCGAAGATCTTCATCTTCTCCATAGCCGCAACAAGCTCTGCATAACCATCTCCAGCATAGCCTGGCACTTCTGCGAGGGGCACCATCATCATATTGCCCTTGTGCAGCTCTTCCATGGCTTCAGCCTTACCACGCGCCAAGGCACACTGCACGACATTCCTAAAAGCCTCAACAACTTCTGGGGACTCTAGCGTGCCCATAGCAGCCAAGCGAAGACCATGACTGACCAGCCACCTACGAATAAAACAACACACGCATTACAAAACAATAATTTCAAGGGAATTAAAAGTAAAAAGCTGGAAAAGAAATCAAAAGGAATTAAGTACCTGCGCTCAGCAACAACAGACACCAAGTGAGGGTACAACTCCTCATCGTACTCGATGCTAAGCTTGCGCAACTTACCCTCCTGTGTCTCCAAGGCAGCCTCTATAGCCTTGCGGAAGTCATCCAACTGGGCGAAGTGCTTGCTCTTATTCTCCTGTAGGTACTTCAACCCCCACAAGCAGGTAGCCTTATACTGCTCAAAGGTAGCACGCTCATGGCTCAAGTCAGCCAGTAAAGACAACCTTTCATCCACAAGCCTCTTGGAGTGCGCCGTTGTTGACTCCAAGGCAGCTTGAGCACTCGCCAACTGCGTCTTCAGCAACGCAATCTCCTCATCCTTCTGCGCGCTGCTGCTACCCTCATCAGCGTACTGCGCCTTGAGTTGAGTGACCAATGTGGCCTGGCGCGCAGCAGCCACGCTCAACTCCTCTATCAGCGCCTCAGCAGACATCTCCTCATCAGCCTTGGGAGGCTCTTCCACCTGAGAGTGACTCACCTTAGGTGGCGACTGCTCAACATGCGCTGCATCACCCCTGCAGCTCTATCACTACATGCAAAGAGCAAGAAGTCAAGACATTGTACTGATATATATATATATATATATATATATATATATATATATATATATATATATATATATATATATATATATATATATATAGGGGGTCATTCATGTGAGAAATCTAATTTTTGTGAGAACGCGAGAACTAATCCTAGCCACTCATTTTATCTTCCTTAAACTTTGATCTAATGGCTATTATTAGCTAACTATTTTTTTTTGAAAATTTTCAAAAAAATTTCAAAAAATTTTCGAAAATTTTTTTGAAAAATTTTCAAAAAATTTTCAAAAATTTTTTGAAAAATTTTCAAAAAATTTTTGAAATTTTTTTTGAAAAATTTTGGAAAATTTTTTTTCACATGTGACGAAATTATTTTTTTCATATGTGACGGAATTTTTTTCACATGTGACGAAAAAAAATTTACATGCGGCGAAAAATTTTTTTTCACATGTGACGATTTTTTTTCACACGTGACAAAAAAAATTTCGTGAAAATTTCCAAATTTTTTTTCACATAAATCTTTTTTTTCACATGCGACGGAATTTTTTTTCACATGTGACTGAATTTTTTTTTCACACGTGACAAAAAAAAATTTCATGAAAATTTCTAAATTTTTCACACGTGACGGAATTTTTTTTTCACATGTGACGGAAAATTTTTTTTCACATGTGACGAAATTTTTTTTTACATGCGACGAATTTTTTTTTCACATATGACGATTTTTTTTCACACGACGAAAAATTTTCGTGAAAATTTCCAAATTTTTTTCACATGTGACAAAAAAAATTCAGAAAAAAAAAATTCGGGAAAAAAAATTTCGAAAAAAATTTTTTCGGAAAAAAAATTCGGAAAAATTTTTTTTTGACGAAAAAAATTTTTCGAAAAAAAATTTTTTGAAAATTTTTTTTTGAAAAATATTTTTTTCGAAAAAAAAAATTTCGAAAAATTTTTTTTGAAAAAAAAAATCGAAATTTTTTTTTCGAAAAAAAAATTTTCGAAAAAAAAATTTTTGAAAAATTTTTTCGAAAATTTTTTTTTTTTCGAAATTTTTTTGAAAATTTCGAAATTTTCTTTAAAATTTTTCAAAATTTTTTAAGAAATTTTCAAAAACTTTGATTAACTAATATTAGCCATTAGATTAAAGTTAAAGGAATATAAAATGAGTGGCTAGGATTGCTTCTCGCGTTCTCACAAAATTTAGCATTCTCATTTGAACGCTTCACTATATATATATATATATATATATATATATATATATATATATATATATAAAGAAGAGAGAGAAAAAGCAACTTGACATTGTTACTTACATTGGAGAGGAGGTCTCAGTAGTATCCCGTGCCGTCACAGATAGCGACACATCCTCATCTGTGGACTCATCTACAGTAATGACGTGGCGTCTGCGCTTGGATGTGCCCACGCCACTATAGCCAGACACCTTATGCTTCACTCCTTAATGCGCCCCTTCAGAATCAGTATCGACCTTGAAGATCCCAACACCTTCAGAGGACTCAGTGCGCGCAGGCTCAGGGGATGGCACTTCCTGAGAAGGAACATTCTGCATAGGAGTCGCCACCAACAAGGGTTGGGCGACGTTAGCCGGTTCCTCTTGCGCATACTCCATAATGCGCCCGGCTGTGGCTTCCAGAATGGGTGCCTCGCCTTCCCTCAAAGGATGCACCCCCACAGTTACTTGTGTGGGCTTTGACAGCTTCACCACGCTGAACAAGTCCATCTCTGCGAAACAAATAACAAACAACAAACAAAAGGGAGTTATTAAAGTTGCAATATAAAAGAATGCTTACACTACATATGCGAAGGAAAGGAAGGACAAACACCCACCGCGGCCGCTCTCATCCAGAAACGTTGGCACCTCGTCCGCGCCTTGAAAGAAGTTGCGGCTAATCCCCATGTGCACCAAAAACTCTTCGGGGTAAGAGTTGATAGGGATGCGGTTAGCATTAATGGTCTCCGCATCATCCGTGTTGTACGTCCCGGGGTCTGGGCGCTCATCCTTTGGCAGCGTCCCCTGAGTATAGAACTCAAAGAGTCAGGGGAACACTTTATCATCCACCCAGAAGAATCTCTCCCTCAAATTCCTAAGGGCGTCTACCTTCTCAGTATAACATTGAAGGCGCCCTGCGCGCTTCGAAAAAGACACCCACCCGTTTGACCACGTTGTGTGGTAAAACGCGCGGAAGAGATTGATGGTTGGGTTTATGGCGAGTAAACGACAGTTTACTTCAAAGTTGGTTATTTTCGCCGCACCTATACAGTGCAGCTGGGATATGTGCAGACGGTAGAAATTGAGCACGTCGCTCAGGAATAGGGATATGGGCACACGCTGATTCGCAAATTCGAAAAAGCGCGTGTATACCCTTACTTTCCCCTCAGGGAAGTCAGCAATAGATGCGTCCGCCTCCAGTACTACCGGATGCAACGTGAGGGGAATGAAATAGTCCGAGGTGAACTGACGGAGTTCATCCTCGTCCATCTCGGAGGCAAAATCGTTTAACTGACGAACCATTTTTGAAATATACTTTGATCAAGAAGCGCACGCGCTATTACCTTAACGAAGACTAAGTTTCTTGATGGGTATTTGATGATTCTAACAATGGTGGAAATGGCGTTTTTACTGTGATAATCAAAGTGAAAATGGGGAACCCTTTATATAGGGTTACCCCTAGCCTCGGATGGATGCCATGTGGATCCCATTACCTCTAATCGTGTGGCTAGAATATCAAAAGGTACAACACTTTTTCACGATTTTCAAGGAGATACGTGGGACTCATTTAGACTACATACACCGTATGTGTATTTTTGGCGGGAAATACGTGGAGCTTCCCCGCCACGCTTACCGCTATTGTCGTTAGTCTAGCATACGCGGCCACACCCTGCGCATACTAGACTGGGGGGATAATGACGTATAGCCCACACTCGGGTCACGAACCCGATTAATGGACATTACTAATGCCCAAGCCCATTACGCATGGGCTATCATAATAATAATTTGGGCCACCATGCTAACGGTTTGGGCTCACGAAAGCCCAAACCCAAATATATTATTTATGGTCTTGATAATGATCTTCTATTTATAGGATAAAGATCAATAGACCGGATAAGTGTGATACGCCGAAGAGTAAGGAGCACGAAATCAACTAGATTCCGTGCCTATATAAAGAATATCACGGCTCTCATTGAGGTACGATCTAAAAACCCTAACTCTTCAATACAACCCTAAAACCGATTACTTACTCTCACGCCGGAGGATAATCGTGGGAGACAATCCCACGATAAGCCTAACGGTGTTGTTTGCTTTCTTAGTGCGCAGGTCTCAAGCATTAAGATCTAATTGGTACGAGAACAGGAACCCAAACAAAGAACACCCAACTTTTGTATCAACAATCTCTAACAATTTTTAATATAATTTAATAGTTTTCTTTCTCCTAATCAAAACTCAAATTCGAATCCAATCCAAATCTTAAACCTATCTACAAACCAAACGGGCTCACAAGATTACGGCTATGTTTAGCAAAAGTAGCTATGAGCAGTAGCCAAAAAAGCTCATAGCTTCATAAAGAAGCATTGGAAAAATGAGCTTTCCTAAAAAATAGCAAAGCCCACAGCTCTCATGCCAAACAAACATCAAAAATAAAAAAGCTCATTCTCACCGCTCATTACCCCAAAAAGCTTCAAAAAAGCTCCGCGCCAAACATAGCCCATAAGATGGGGCACAAAAATACGACCAAACACACACAACATAAAAACCAAAAGGAAAAGGCCCCGTGCCAATTTGGTCGTTTGTTACTATTTCACGTAATCATAAGGTAAAAAATAGAAAATGTGACGTTTTGAAAAAGGGGATGGAGTGCATTTGTTGACTACTACTAGTATTTGTGGTGTACATCAATAACTCATGTATTTAATTTCCAAAATAAATTTACACCTCCAACAAAACCAGATTGTTCCATTCATTTTGAAACAAACATGGCGTTGTTGTTCTCTTCTTGTTCAACAACAACAACAGCAAGAATGAATTCCATTAACAGTCTTCTACCAAATTCAATCTCATCAACAACAAGAAGAACAAGTTTTATTAATCCTTGTTCGGTTTCAGTTAGATCTTCTTTCTCAACAACAAGAAGAAATGTTTTTCCAAATCTTCTTCGCTACAAGACTTTTCGTATTCAAGCTGTTTCAACCCAAGGTGCTTTTATTATTATTATTGCTTTCTTTCTAATTTTCATTATACATATTTCATTTTATTTCTTTAAGCTTATACGTGGCCTTACGACCTTATTTGATTTCGGCTTATATTTCATATGCCCCAATTTTCCTGAGCTTATATAAGTTTATCATATCATAATAAACTTATTAAGTCTCGAAAAAAGCCAGAAAATTGAGGCTTGTGAAATATAAGCTGAAATCAAATAAGCTCATTAGACACGGAGAAGCTTAAACAAACACCCAAAGCAGCTATTTGTAAACCCTTCACATGTGGTGATTATTTTACGGTTTGTACTTTTCTTGTTAGCCCAACTTATCAGATTCGCGTATTTTAGGACTCTAAGGAAGCTATCAAACTTTCTTGAAATGCAAAATCAATATTTTTCTTTAACATATAAACATTTAGCCGTTAACATAGTTATGCACTTATATAACGAGAATTGGCTCACAAGTCACAATTTGGGCTCAAATTGCTTTCTTGTTGACCCATGATAAATTACAACAAATCAATTTTAACCCATGTTTTCCCCTGTTAAGTTATATAAATAAGTTGACTTGGCAATACATGTGCTAAGTTAACGCCTAAATGCTTCAGTTTTTACGGTAAATTTAAATTTTGAACATAAATAAAGTGTGTAACTTAAATTAGGACCCAAAGTTGGATACCTCAATTGGAAATTGGACCTAACTTGGATACCCTTTTATTCTATGTGCCCCTGTAAGAAATTGTGTGGGGTTTTAGCTCGTTGTATATATGTGCTTGTTTTCAGAGGATTTTGGAAAATCTATCTCTGTGTGGATCTTAGTTATCTTCCTATGTTTGTGTCTGTTTTTCTAACGGTAGACCATGGCTCTTCACTAAAATTAGACTTAGTAAAATGCGATAACAGGTTGGGTTTGGCTGATCCATCTACGTTTTTTGAATTTTTAATAAGTTGAACATGCTTTTAAGTTTAAGATATTGAGATACAATTATAGGTTCATACATCTAGTGTGGGAGGCATTATGTAATCAGGGGTTCCATTTGTATATATACTAGGTAAGTTTTAGGCTGTGTAGACGCACTGTCCATGAGACTCAATGTAAGGTTGTTTAAGCCTTAAAGTTCAATTGTGAAGTATTGCTTTATAACTTGATATGCAAAAACAATGCTAAAACGTGTGATACATAGGTTGTCAAATAACGGACTTGGAATAGATCCTAAAAAAGCTCAAGGTACTTTACAATAACTTTCATGGTAAGTTTCGCCAACACCCAAAAAGTTAACATGTTAACGGAATAGTGCAGAATGTAATTTAGTCTCCTCAGTGACTCCATGTACCAGTTAGTTAAAAACAAACAACCTCCTACAGTTGTTCATGAACCCTTCCTTTTGGTGGTCGCCACTTGTCACTCTTTCCCCAGGCCAATCCTAGTAATTGATATGCTAACAGTGTATCTGCATAACACATAAAATATGAATGTTGGGTGTAGGAGCCAAAGTAATCTCGAATTCTACATTTATGCGTAGGTTTGAATATGATAGAAGAGAACAAAATATGTTCGTTATAGTTTTGAAGCACAGTAACATCTATAAGTTAATCACACAAAGCTTGTAACAGACAAGCTAACTAATTACCATCTTCTTCGCAGATTGAGAAAGGTATTCTTTCCCAGCTATATGTATAGCGGGGACTATTAGTGTAATACGAATCGATAGGAATCACTATTGGGTGTTTAAACAAGCTCCGTTCATACATTTGGTTAACATTAGCTGTAAAAACTCACTTCTTTTGTGAATGCTATAACATTGTAGTTTTGACATATACCATTTTTTGTAGTTGGTACTCTTAAACATTCTCACAAGCTGATCAAATTTTCTACCACATGCATGTAACTTGGAACTCAAAAATTATTTTCTTTGACCACATAGGTCAAAGTGGCGACAAGTTGCAACTGATTATGCTTTTTCTGATGTTTAGGATAACAAATTACATTCCGCTATTCCAAAACCAGGTAGCATCTCTAGCTCCATAGCTATATGGAGAACTAATTATTCATTGTCAAGACTAAGATATGAACCGTATGATTATTAACTGTTAAGCTGTCTTTACACACTGTCCAGTATAAAGAACGTCGAACTTCCAAGTTATGATATTAGATGTCACACTATCCAGCATAACTTATCGCCTGGCACTGAAATGTTACTATTCTAGTACTTTATATTTATGTTCACTGTACAATACAAATAGAAAATACAATTTCTTGTAATCTTGAATTCTTGATGTTACACTAAGAGGTCAAAACAAGCGAAAATGCTTCCTTCAACATGGTGAGGTATCTTAGACTTTAATATAGTTAAATAATCTCTTAGAAGTTCAGTTAATGTTAGGTCAAGTTGGGATTAGGACATGAATAGATTTAGGGTAGCTGTCAATTTTCACTTGCTGGCTTATAGTTTTCAATTCACACTCGGGTTGTTGAAGTAGTTCCCCTTTATTAAAGTATTATCTTTAAAAGGCCATGTGATGTTAGATTGGGTATCCATTGACCCATTGATGTGTCAGCCTTTATGTTCTAAACTCTCTAGGCTATCCAATTAGCAGGCACCCTACATGCAAATGATGTCCGTCTATTTATTAAAACTAATAGTCCATATCATCCCAACTACCAGCAAATAAGAAACATAACTTGTTGGTCTCAACAGTACCAGAATCTGAATAATACATGACCAGACGTAATTAGACAGCCACAAAATTTGTTGAACAATGGAGAAAACATGGCAGCAAAGTTGACATGATAGCCAACAGATGTAGATGGATTCGACATGGATATGTGATTCCCGTGTTAAACCTAAACCCACATGGTTGAGTAGCTGCGTGTAATTGCTCAAAACAATCCGCGGCCAGGCAGGCTAGTAGGTGTGGGCAACGTAGGAAGTCTTAAATATAGGAGGTGTGGAGGCCCAGAAGATTAAAAAAAAATGTGTTGTAAGAAGAAATTTAAGCAAAGGGCTGATGTGTATGCTTTTGAAATTCTGTAGACATGTTTAATGGAGGTTAAAAAGGTTGATTGATAACTTGAGGGGATATCAGATATGAGGAGTAATGGGGAGGGGGACCCTAATAATGTAAAATGGATAATGGAATGAACAAATGGAACCTAAGCAAAATCTTCATATTAGTTACCCAGGAATCACCTATTGGAGGTCATTTTTCTTTATTTGCCAGTCCATATCTGAAATTGTTGCTTAGTGTTGGTTAAAATATTTAAGCTCTCGTCTGCATGAAGATGTTTCTTCATGCACACGGTCTCGCAACAGTGAAAACTTGAGTGTTTCTTAATATGTTTTTAGGTGGAGTGAGAATGTAACATCAAGTTTATTACTGAATTTATGTCCCCTAATATTATGAAAATGGTATAAGTGGATTACTTAGCTTAAATCTGCTTTATATGTTTCAACCATATTTCCTTTTTCCACTATTGCTGTTGCGTGTGTCTTTTTTTTATAACTATGTGTTGTTGGTCAAAGTTATTTCTTTTGGCCATAAACTTCAATTTATTTAGTACACGTAGTGATCAAGATTTTCTTTCATAGATATTCAAGATGCAAGGCTTCAATCTATTGGAAAGCACTTCTGTATTGAGACAACGTTAATAAGTTTGTGGATTAACCATTAGGCAATTGAAATACCAGATTCTTACCTTTTTTTTTTTCCTACTTAATATCGTTGCGACATTGTGCGAGCACACTTGTATATATTACAAAATGACTGAGTAAGATGCTTTAGGTGTATTTTATTTCAGTTTATAATTTTATTTTCATTCATGATTTTTAGTTGTGTAACTTTTATGTAATCTTGAGTTGCCATATATTAATCGCTAATGGATTTAGATACTATAAAATATAAATTACACCACCATCATATAAACCGATAACTGGACCATCAAAACCTATTAGTAAGAGTATTTTTAAAAGGAGAGAATAAGGAAGACTACGGGAAAAAAAAAAAAGATGACAGACTTATACAACTGACAACTACAATCTGGAGCAATCTTGGGGGTCACTTTGTCATCCTCTCTTTCATGCTTGGGGTCAATAGAAGATTTGATTTCCTAGAGTAAAGAATATTATACTGCCACAAGTCCCCGAAACCTTTTATAATAGTACCAAAAATCCGCATGGCTTCCATTCTTATTCTTTTAAAGATGACTTTAGAGATAAATGTAACCCTAATCTACTTTCCATTTACGTGCCCTTTTGTGGTTAACGATGATGGTGCAAGCCTCACTGGACGCCCGAAGACTGTTTTGAGTGGCAATGTTTGTGACACATGCCATTACGTAACTATCTATGTGACTTCTTTTACCTTTATTTCTTTCTAATTGTAGTTGCATGCGTTCCTTGATGTTCTGTATGTATTTCTGAAATAACTTTGTGCATTTACAAAAATAAAATAAATAATAAATAATAAAATTAAAAGAAAAATAATAAAATAAATAATTAAAAAAAAAAATCTATTAAAAAACCCTGTTTAAAAAGCATTTTGCATTGTAGCTGCACCTGCATCTGGAGGAGTTGCTCCCGCTATTGCATTGACGGATGATGCATTGAAGCATTTAAACAAGATGAGGTCTGAAAAGAGCGAAGATTTATGCTTGAGAATTGGTGTTAAGCAAGGTGGATGCTCTGGCATGTCTTACACCATGGAATTCGAGAGCAAGGAGAACACAAGACCAGATGACACAGTGATGGAATACAATGGTTTTGTCATTGGTAAGCTTCTATATTGTTTAAATTTTCTCTGTATGTAGATAGAATTGCTAAGGTGGGGAAATGGGAAGATCTGTTGGCTCGGGTAACATGTTGAAACAAGTAGTTTTTTTTTTAAGAGTTGAAGGGGTTGGATTGACCTGACTACCAGAAACACCTTTTGTTTGTGACTGTTATATAACACGTTGGAATGCACCCTAGATATGACATGCAAGTGAACCATTCCTGATTCTAGGTTTTTTTAAAGGGACAAGAAGGAAGTCAGTATGAATATTCGTAATTGGCAGTAGGTTTGAGGAAGTTTAAAGTTAACCACGATTGGTTTGTTTAATTTCTAGTCCGGTTGGTGGATTTCTTTTCGCTGATTTCTCTACTTATGTGCAGTTTGTGATCCAAAGAGCCTACTTTTCATCTTTGGGATGCAGCTCGACTTTAGTGATGCACTCATAGGAGGCGGCTTTTCGTTCAAAAACCCTAATGCTACACAAACATGTGGTTGTGGCAAGTCATTTGCTTCGGAGGTGTGAATGTACATGTACTTATAGAACATATGATTATCTTCATAATGTAACCCATACTTGATAGCAGTACAACTATTCATAAGTAGGCGCCCATCAAATCCCATTGTCTATTCCATATGTGTATTTAGCATAAGACAATCACTTTGCTACACTCATATGAACCTATATAATCTTAAGTTGTGAGATAAAGCTATTTAAGTGTTATCAACTGTGTGGATACAAGTGTAACGTCGACTCTTCTACTTGTAAATGGTCAACTTTGGTTATTCTAATTTTCGGACAGTATTCCTCTTTTAATATTGCTTAAAGCAATTTGAAATAAGCATATATAAGCTAGTGAACTCTACTAACGACTAAAACAAGTATACTCTATAGATATGTTTAGCGACAAGTGAAAACTTACTCAGCGCAATGCAACAAAGTTTTAAGTCGAACAATCTATGCAAAAGAAAATAAAATAGAGTTCATTACTTAAACGATCCATGTGGTTTGGCGGGTATTACGAATTTAATTCCTTTCGAAGATAAGCATACTGCATATTTCATTTACATTGTTCCAATTATGATTGCCAAACATTATTCATCAAATTATGTCTCATCTAAACGTAATCCAATACTGGGTGCATGTGCATAATGCTTTGCCATGGGCAGTTGTTTGGTGAACGGATATTTTATATCACCCCTTGCAATAAGTTCACGGATAAAGTGGTATTGCTTTTGGTTGTGTTTGCTTGCCCTTTGAATCTCAGGGTCAAGGGCGATTTGGATTGCAGCGGAGTTGTCACAATGCATCTCAATGGGACTTTAGATGCTTGGAACAACTCCTAAGTCGGAAATGAATTTTCGAATCCAAACTGCTTCTTTTGCTGCCTCAGATGCAGCAATATATTTTTGATTCTGCAGTTGACATTGCTACCGTCTTTTGCTTGGAGCTTTTTCCACACGATTGCACCTCCGTTCAGTGTGAAAACATAACCCAGTTGTGGTTGATAATCATCTCGATCAGTTTGGAAGCTAGCATCTGTGTAACATGTTGTTACTGGTAACATATCCTTAGTTTTTCTCAAGTATCTAAAGGTTTTATGAGATAGTTTATGAGTTTGGTACCAAAAAAAAAAAAAAAAATAATAATAATAATAATAATAATAATAATAATAATAATAATAATACTAAACTACTAATAATAATAATAATAATAATAGTAATAGTAGTAATAATAATAATAATAATAATAATAATGATGATGATGATGATGATGAAGCAAAAATAAATAAACGGGGATCTCTCCGAATCATCGGCGAGTAGCCGATAATCGGAGGATAAGAATTTTTTTTTTTGTATCTATTTATAATAGAACTTGGCTTAAACGAATAAACTAACATAATCAAAACCCTAAATCTATTGGACTATATGCACACGAATAATAAACTCGGGCAAAACTATTCATCTAACAGCAATATCGCGAAAAGATATCTAAATTTATTATGAGATCCATTAATTTTGATGTTGGATCCAGTCAAGATCATCTAATTGAATTAGTTGAGTCAGATCATGAACACATCTAGTCTAATCTGCTAGGCCTACTTTGACAACCTGCTTAGTTTAACAAGACATAACTTGGTGTAGACCGAACCAATCGTATGCCTCACCGTGTAGCAAGTAAGCAACCTATTAATTAGCAATGGCAGATGTAGATGCAATAATCCGCACCTAGGATATGGGGAAGCAGTCCGGGTCTTCAAGGATGTTTGTATCTACTGACGTGCTCCGAACTTCGTATCTCCTGCTAAGTCTTGAGCTGTGATAAAACAAGTAGCACACGTTAGCCTCGCCCCGGGTGTTTAGTCCGAGACCCAGCTCCGGTGTGATAATGAGTATTTGTGATATGAGTAAAGTATGAAGTATAAAGTATAAGTGCTAGTTCGGTTTGGAGTAATTGCTCTCCAGGAAATCTTGCCCCAACTGTGAATAGTTTGGGCTATTTATACTACTTACTTATTCCGAGAATTAAGCATGGGCTTGATGGGCTTGTCCGTACAACCCAATAGCTAGGACGTCCTTTTCATAATGACGTGGAGCTTGTCAGCTAGTGACGAATCATTTGGTTCATCCTTTTAGTTCAACACTTGGTATCGTCCTTTTATATCGTCAGTGGATCATACTTTGGTTCGTCAGTGGATGATACTCGTCAGTGGATCACATTCGTCAGTGGATCACACTCGTCAGTTGATCATATTTTGGTTCATCATGGGAATCGGGTCTCTCGAGACCCGATACACCGTCATGTCCCCCACAGTTGGACTTTATTACCAAAGATAGCAAGCTTGCTTAAAATTTTCATCTATAGCCGAAATGACGTATTATTGTAACCGAGTGAAATGGAAGTAGCAGTTGGAATGTTGTACATGCGAGTGTAGGTTCGTAACCTAGGTGGTAAACTTCTATTGTTGAGTAACAAATGAGATCTTATTAAAGAGATGTGAAAATAAGATTAGGAGAGAAGGTTGAACTTCAAAGAATTGATTTTTGGAAAAAAACTTTTATTTCCATATGTACACTATACTTGACCACTAGATTGTTGTCAATGCCATCTTTATATAATGTATGAAATTTATAACTGAACTTGTTCACATATATGGAGTAGATAATGAAATCGAATCTCATCTTTGAAAGTTACAAGAATTGATTTTCTTATTCACATGTCCTTTCATGCAATTACTGTTACCATGTGAAAGGATGATATTAGGCTACTAGCTAGTGAATAGGTAATAATTTTTTTTTCTTCTATTATCTCACATGCGTACTAAGCAATAGTATATGTAATATATATATTTAGATGGATGTAAAAGGATGGGCCGAAAACCTGTTTACAACCAACAATTGCCCATTTCATGTATATCGTGGTAACTCTTTTAATGGGTTAGTAGTAACTTAGTATGACCAGTCAATATGTTCATCGTGAATACACATTTTGTAGTCCCCATACATGCTTTTTATATTTTTTTTCTCTTGATTTATTTATGCACTTGTTACCATGTGAATGTGAATGTAGCTAAAGTCGAATATTGTGCAACACCTTCTTTTAATACATGTTTCCTCCTTTGCACATCAAAGTACATATGATCTCATTTGCTAAAATATGTGGTAATAATGCAACATTAATTAAGAATGTGTGTGGTATTTTGCAATGAGTTTATTTATCGATTATGTTACACAAATCCAACACTTTGTGATATATGCCAACTTTTATCTTGTAGGTTCCATGTTTTCCATTTTCCTTTATTGATTGTTCCTACTTGGCATTCCATATGGCTGGTTCCACCACTTTAGAGGGTTCGAATGACGAAACAATTGAAACTGTGCAAAAACAAGATATGCATGTGTTTACCTCTAGGATGACCTTGATTCTGTTATTTCTGACTTTGGCATCCCTGAGGATTTGCACCCTCGTCTTCCTCCTCCTGGTTTTGTCATGAGCGATATTTACCCAAGTAAAGTGATTGGCCTTTATTATCATTTTTTCACCATATCCGGAGTGCACGTCCCTTTTTCTAAGTTTCTATTGAATGTGATAAAAATTTTCAAGGTGCACGTCAGTCAAATTGTTCCTCTTGGTCTTAACCGTATTACCAATTTTGAGATTTTTTGTCGTGCTCTTCGCATCACACCTCGAGTGGTCTTGTTTCGTGTTTTCTACACGTTGTGCAAGCAAGGTAATTGGTTTTCATTTTCTCGTCTTCGTGGTGCTCCTCAGTGTTTTTATGAGCATTGGACCGGGTTAAAAGAGTGGAAAGATCATTTCTTTCTTATCGACCGACGAGCTATTCCAATGGCTATGCCAAGGCGGCACCGCGATTCATGCGTTAAATTCCTCGCTCCCAAAAAGAGCGATTATTCTATTGAAGAAGTAAGGTTACTTTCCAAGTCCCCAATAACCCTTCGGAGACCCCCTCAGGAGTTTCTCGTGAAAATAGGTCTTAGTAGAGTGTGGTATGATGATTATCTTAAGCCGGTCATGGAAGATGCCGATGGGAATGGTATGTCCATCCCTGTAATTATTTTCATATATATCATGTTCTCGTAATTGTATATCTGTTTTGTTTGTTTTGCAGTGTTGAGCATGGCGAGATTCCTTCGTTTACCTTCTTTGCAAGGTACCAAAATTACCACCGAGCCTATGTACGAAGGAGACCCTATTGGTCAGCCCACCTTTGTTCAGTCGATTGGAGATTATACCAGGGCTCATGGTTTTCCTAGTGATGTTATTCTACCATTGACTTCTGACCAAGCCAGGGTGACTCGACCTGATCCCCGGTCGAGGTCCAAAGGTAAAGGTACTTCTAGTTCCATTCCTCAGTCTAGTAGGCAGAAGACTGGAAGTACCTCGGGGATATCTAGTGCACAGAATGGGGCTTCCAGAAAACGTAAGCTAGCGGTGGTTGATTCTCAGCAAGAGAATGATGATGTTTCGATCGATGTTACTGAGGCAGTTGCACACAACCATGACGTTACTGATCCTCGAGGTGATTCCTCGACTGAGGAATCTTCAGAGGAGTCTGAGCATGATCTTTCCCCGAGAGAAACACATCGTGCTAGTAAAGGTATGTCCCTTGTTTGGTTTCCTTCCTTCTTATGATTTCGTTTAATTAAGTGTTTCTATTTTTGTTTTGGCAGGTTCAGATGTGACCAGGGCATCGACTGAGGTTGCAGGCGTGGGTACTTCAAAGCAAGTTACGAGCACATCTAGGAAAGGTATGCGTATATTTCCTTTCTCTTTGTTGGTTACTAATGAATTTTAATATACATCTTAAGCTAACTTAATCTATATTTCAGGTTCCGACCCAAATCCTCCTGAGCGTTTTGTGCCAGATTAGGAGATTACATCATATGATCGGTATAACACAAAGGCAATTTGTCACGAAATGATCTCACAATTGTCTACTCCGGCACAACAGAAATTTCAACGCAGCTTCTCTCATAAGGATGCTCTTCGGCGTTGTTATTATAAGCTAGGGACAGCTGTGTCAACTGTTGCTGACCTACTTGACCGGGATGAGGATTTGTGGTTATCCCATGAGGGGCTTAAGGAGGAGCATGAGAAACTTAAAGATAAGTATGAGGAACCCAAAGCTCAGGTTTTTTCGTTACAGTAGGAGAAGAAAGATTTGGAGGTTAAGTTGGACAAACGTAATAAGGAAGTCGGTTTAGAGGAATCTCTCAAGAGGTGTATAAACGAAAAGATTATAGGTCAAAAGGAAAAGATTGCTTTACTTGAAAGTGAGAAGGAAAGAGCTGTGAGAGATTTGCTTCCAACTCTTGTGTCTCGTCTCCTGAAGAGTGAGGAGTACCAGAAATATCATGCTCGTGTTCAATCTTTATCTTTCTCAGCGGGTTATATTGCAGGGTTAAAGATAGCTCGTTCCCCAGAGGTGTATGAGGAGTTGGTCGCATCTGCGATTGATTTGGACGTGGATGCCGAGAAGACATTTGAACCAGTCTTCGAGGATCTCTTTGACACCACCTATTCCTATATCGAGCAAGTCAGTGCTAGTTATTCTTCCTCTGTTACTGAGCTTCTCGACATCCATCCCGAGTATGTTAAGCCAGAAGGTGCTCCTGAGACTTGATGTGACATTTTTTCCACCATCTTTTGTGTTTACATTCACAAACTTTAAGTCGTGATATTTGGTTTAATTTGTAATGACTTGATTATTCCTGGCACTTGTATTCACGAACATGCTTTGTCGTGACCTTTATCTTGCTTTGTAGTAGCTTTTTTATTTGTATTTGACTATGATTATTATGCCATTCGAGGTTACTTACGTGATTCCTCATTCTTCTTTTTTTTTTACAAGTTTGTAGACTTGTTCATTAAATTGACCAAGCACATGTTTTGTTCATCCTTTGTGAACAACACCTTCGGATTTTTCATTCATCCCATGTGAATAGCACATTTAGGTATCTTAAAGAACATGTTAAATTGACCACACAAAGACTCAGTTCATCCTTTGTGAATAGCACATTCGGATTTTTTGTTCATCCCATGTGAATAGCACATTTGGGTATCTTAAAGAACATGTTAAATTGACCACACAAAGACTCCGTTCATCCTTTGTGAATAGCACATTCGGATTTTTTGTTCATGCCATGTGAATAGCACATTTGGGTTTTAGATAACCTTTAGTGAATAGCACTTTTAAAGGATAGACATTGATTACATCATTCGACAGGAGGTAGCTAACCATCCTTCGGAGTCACATGATAATTTGTCTAAGTTCACAACAATCTTTGGGAAAATTGCCGAACCACACATGGGTTGGCTATATCATTCATTATCATTAAAATAAGTGAACTACATAAGATGCACGAAGCATTTCATACAATAGATTTAAAGATAACACTTTCGGAGGTTTATTGTGTGCCACTTTCGTGGTATTTCGTCGCCCTCCATTGTTGCCAACTTGTACGACCCCTTCTGAAATGCTTCCAAGACTTGGTAAGGACCTTCCCAAGTTGGGCCTAACTTACCTTGATTATCAGCTCTACTAGCCTCGTTCCTTCGGTACACATATTCGCCTGGGCGGAACGACACTTGGCGAACCCTCTTGTTGTAGTCTTGCTCCATTTTCTTCTTATACTTGGCCTCCTTGATTGCTTCCATCTCTCTTCGTTCTTCCAAAAGATCCAAGTTTAAGCGAAGCTCATCGTTGTTAAGGGCTTCGTTAATCATCATGACTCGGTGTGTGGGCATCCTAATCTCTGCTGCAGCTTCACTTCCATACGTCAAGCTAAAGGGTGTTTCATCGTTGCTTTGTTTAAGCATAGTTCGATGCGCTCATAACACATTTGCCAGTTCGTCAACCCAACCTGCTCTGACCCTGCCTAACCTTGTTTTCAGTTCTTCCATGAGACTCTTGTTTGCTCATTCCACCAAACCATTAGCTTGGGGATGAGCCACTGCTGTGTTCATTTGCTTGATGTTCAACCTTCCACACCATCCCTTAAATGGGTCATTGACGAACTGGGTTCCATTGTCGGTAACGATGATCCTTGGTATGCCGAATCTACACACGATGTTTTTCCACACAAACTTTTTCACATCTTTCCCACTTATCTTTGCCAATGGCTTTGCTTCAATCCATTTAGTAAAATAATCAATAGCAACAAGGATGAACTTGACCCTCCCAGGAGCTTCTGGCAGAGGCCCCACAATGTCCATTCCCCATTGATAAAAAGGCCATGGTGCCATAATTGACGTCATGTTTGTCTTTGGGAGTCGTGGAACTGGCGAGTGTATTTGACATGAATCACACTTTCGGATTTCCTGACGTGCATCTGCATGCATAGTCGGCCAATAGTATCCTTGTCTCATAGCCTTGGCCACCACTGACCTAGGACCTGAGTGCATTCCGCAGGAACCCATGTGGATCTCCCGAATGACGTAATTAGCCTGTAAAGGGCCTACACATCTTAACATAGGAACAAGATAAGATTTTTTGAATAACACACCATCCTCCATCACATACTGGGGCAGTTTGAGCCTGAGCTTCCGCCTTTCGTTCGGATCCTCAGGCCATTCATCTTTCTCTAAACACTTTATTATTGGAGTCATCCATGTGTCACCTTCCTCTTCTACCACTGCATTGACTTCCTTGAGTTCTGTGGATCTTTCGTTCAAAACTTCCACCAAGACTTGCTTGGTTAGTTCAGAGAATGTTGTGGCCGCTAGCTTACTCAAGGCATCCGCTTTGCGATTGAGGGCACGAGGAACGTGGCTTATCCTAAACTTGTGGAACCCTTTAACATACTCTCTAGCCTTTTTGAGGTACCGAATCATGCTTTCTCCTCTTGCTTCAAATTCACCATTAACTTGGTTTGCCACCAAGTTTGAGTCAACATATACCCATAGTTTTTGGATCCCCATCTTACTTGTCGTGCGCATCCCAGCTAAGAGAGCCTCATATTCAGACTCGTTGTTTGAACTTGGGAAGTTCAGGCGTAGGGCCTAGGTATAATCAACTTCCTCTAGACTAGTGAGCACCCAACCAGCCCCAGCTCCATCCTCATCGGATGCTCCATCGATGAAAAGTGTCCATACGTCCCCATCGTTTTCCTAGTCATTTTCTTCCTGTTCTATCTCCATGTCTATTTCCGGGACTGCCGTGACAAAAAGTGGTCCATCTTGTACGCCCGGATTGCCTTGTTAAACTGGCCCCGCCGGCATTTCTGCAAGGAAATCCGCTAAGACTTTACCTTTTACGGAGTTTCTTGGTTTATATTCAATGTCAAATACCCCAAGCTCTATGGCCCATACCGCAAGCCTTCCTAACGTTTCTGCGCCCTACTCAGAATTTTCCTGATAGGTTGATCAGTGATGAATCTTATGGGGTGTGCTTGAAAGTACCTCTTGAGCCTTCGAGATGTGTGTAGTAGAGACAAGGCTAGCTTTTCCATCGGAGAATAATTGATTTCTGCTTCATGTAATGTTCTACTAACGTTATGAATTGGGACTTGCTTGCCCCCTCGTTCGGCCACCAATACTGCGCTTACTGCTAACTCGGCTGGTGAAAGATAGACGAACAGCTCTTCCCCTGGTTTTGGGGTTGTTAGGAGAGGCAAATCGGCTATGTGTTTCTTCATTTCCAAGAAGGCGTGCTCCGCTTCCTCTGTCCATTTGAAGTTGTCCTTCGTGCACCCCTTCAATGTCTCAAAGAAAGGGAGAGAACGTTCAGCACTCTTTGATAAGAACCTGTTCAATGCTGCTAGCTTCCCACTAAACATTTGCATTTGCTTTAAACTATTAGGCGATTACATGTCCATGATTGCTTTGGTTTTCCCAGGATTTGCCCTAATCCCTTCTGAAGTGACTATATATCCAAGGAACTTCCCCTCTTCCATGCCAAACGAGCACTTCTTAGGGTTGAGCTTCATATTAATTTTCCTAAGTGTTTTGAATGTTTCCTCGACGTCGGCCAACAACCCTTTCTCATCATGACTCTTTATAACCATGTCATCAACATATGCTTCTAAGTTCCTTCCAATTTGATCTTTAAATACCTTGTCTACCAACCTTTGGTACGTAGCCCCAGCGTTCTTGAGCCCAAACGGCATCTTGGTATAGCAATACGTCCCTTGGTCAGTGTAAAATGCTGTTTTTTCTTCATCCTCCTTGGCCATTTGTATCTGATGATACCCTTTGTATGCATCGAGGAAGCATTTGAACTTGAATCCCATTACCGACTCGATCTTCCAATCGATTTCTGGGAGGGGGTAATGATCTTTGGGGCATGCTTTGTTAATGTCTTTGAAGTCAATGCACATCCTCCAGCTCCCATCATCCTTCTTTACTAACACAGGATTCGAGATCCACATTGGGTATCTGACTTGACGAACGATTCCAGCCTTTACCCATTCTTGAACTTCTTTGGTCACAGCTTGCCCTCTCACTGGAGCTAAAGTCCTCCATTTTTGCCTAATCGGCTCCCTCGATGGATTGTCATGAAGGTGATGCTCAGTTATGTGCCTGGGGATCCCTGTCATGTCAGAGGGCTTCCATGCTAAGACATCCATGTTAGCCCTCAGTAACTTCTTCAACTCATATTTACATTCCGGTGAAAGTCCAGCATTGATTGTAACAAGTTGCTCTGGGTACTTGTCATTCACCTTAACTTCCTCAGTTTTTTGTTCTACAATGTTACAACCCGCCAAGACTCCCTCATTCGTCTTAGATATCACGTCCGGCATGTACATCTTTTCAGCTCGCCGGCATTCTACAATCATAGATGGTCGAGTGATGATGGTTGCTACTCCTCCAGGAGTTGGGAATTTGAACATAGCATGAATGGTGGAGGGAACAGCCTTCAAGATGCTAAACCCTGGCGTGCCTAGCAAGACGTTGTATGGCGAAGCTGCACGTACGATTGCAAATTCCATGGTCGTCCTTCTCGACCTTGTTCCTTCCCCAACAATTACTTCTAAGTCAATCACTCCGAACGGCTGGGAGATTTCTCCTGAAAATCCTACTAGCGGGGTGTTGGATGGTCTTAACCGATTTTGTGTCCAGGAGTCTAGGCATCTAAAGCAGTGCTCATACATTATCTCCGAACCAGCACCATTATCTACGTAAATTCTTTGTACCAAATATCCTGCTATCTCAGCTTGAATGATGATTGGTAACTCTTTTGCATTTGCTCGAGAGACTGGCGGGAAATTGATGTCCATGTTCATCCAGCTTTCTTCGACCTCCTCCGGCCTTCTCTTCCTCCCATAGCCTGATGATCGTACCATGTTGATGACTTTCCCTCTCCCCTTCTGGTTTCCTTTGGCTTTATTTTTAACCTCGCAGATTAAGTGATTCAATTTTCCTGACTCAAGGGCGGCTTCAAGTTGCTTCTTCAGCTGGTAGCAATCGTCAATGTAATGTCCTTTCTCACCATGGTATTCACAGAACCGATCTAGATTCTCCTTCCGAGGAGTACCAATCAAGGGAGGTGGACGAGGCAGGTTTAGTTGATGTTCACTGGTTAGGATCTCCGCTGGGGTTTTGGAAAGAGAGTTGATCGTCACCCGTTGAGCAGGTCGATGTTGTTGATATGGAGCACGAGCTTCCCTTGGATAGGGAGGACGAGTGTCTCTTGAGTGAGAAGAATATCCCCCTCCGTAGTGATTATGGGGCTTATTTGGTTTCCTCTTGTCCCTATACGACCTATCGTTCTTATAGACGTTATTCCCCTTCTTTTGAGAATCTATCGCCTCTCCTCGGGGTGCTTCCGTAGTGTCGTAGGCCTCTTCCGACCTGAGGAAGTCATCCACTCTCTCCATCATTTCATCTACAGTCCTTGGAATCTTGTCAGCAAACTTCTTTGAGAGCTCGGGACACTCGTGTCCATACATGAATGCTCCTATCTGCATGATCTCAGGAACATCGAGAATATGCCCACTTTCCTCGATGAATCGTTCTTTGAAGGCTGAGAGAGTCTCGTTTGCCTTCCTTTGGATCTTGTGAATCTCAGTGGGATCCTTAAAGCATTTTTTCCTTTGTGAGAAGCGGATGAGGAACCTTCTCTTCAATTCAAACCATTCGTCAATACACCCATTAGGGAGCTTGTCAAACCACCCCCTCGCCCTATCTTCCAACGTTTGTTGAAACATACGGTACCATACCGGCATGGGCCATTCATTGTTAATAGCAGCTCCGGAGAAGAGGCTAAGGTGATCCTCTGGGTCCTTTGACCCATCATACATTCGGATTTGCGGAGGCATTTTGAACTTGGGAGCTGAGAACATGAGGATTCGTGAGGAGAATGGAGACTTAAGTTGTGCTTCTTTGAAAGGTTTGTTGAGATCTTCTTCCTTTGTCCAATAAGTAGGAGCCACGTCTTTGTACTTGTCATCCACATATTCACTTCCTGTGAAAGGACGAGACAGGTCATCTTCTTCGAAATCAAGTTGGGTGGGACGTATACCACTCGTTCCTTCTTGGGATTGCTTGATCAACGCTTGTAAAGCCTTGATGCTATCAGTGATGAACGCCTGTTGATCGACACCGGACGTGTTTTGTAACAATTCGCATTTTCTGGTTAACTTCTATTCCCGAAAATTTTACTATTCATTTCTACTATTCACTTTTTTACTATTCACTTTCACTATTCACTCCCGAATTTTCTATTTCATATTCTCGTAAGTTAAACTATTTTAATGATAATCCGAGAGTTTGACACTCGTCGGATCATTTCTGCAAAAATCACGAAACCGTGTCCGAGATTTACTTTTAGGTTTAAACGTCATTCCAGCATCCCGATATGTCCATAAACACTATAAACAATAGAAATATGATTTTCTATCATTTTACGACAATTCCAAAAGTTTTGGAATTTTACGTTTTCCAGTTCAGCGTTTTACGCGAATTACGCGTTTTAGATCCGCGTTTCCAGTTTTAACAGCGTTTAAGCAACCCGATAGAACTTATCACTCATTAAATATGCTAAGATAGGTTATATTAATAAGTTCTAACATATTTATAAGTTTCATATTTTTAGGATACCCCATTTTAAGTTTAATGACTTAACGACTTACTATTATCGATTACCGGGACCAAAACTGACTCCGTAAACCAGATAATACCAAGTTTAAACCACCTAGTCACCCCTCCTCATCCTAACCAACTCTAGGAAGAGTCTTGGAGACTCTTCATCTCTTTCTTTCACTAGATCATGACACCTTGCAACTTAGGCTCCAAGTTTGCCTAATCTTGCAACACCTTGCAAAGCTTAGCTAACAAGCTTGGTTAGTCACCTTCCTAGCACCTTCTTAAGGCCCTATATAAGCCTCCCCTCCCCCTTTGGTCATTCATACCATCACAAAGACAAACACATTCATGATTTTCTCTCTACTTCAAGTATTATTCAAGAATACAAGTTCCATATCAATTCCAAAGCTCTTGTAAAGCTTTGATTGATCCAAAGTCCTTGCTTCTTCCATCCTTTGGTGATCTTCCATACACACAAGAAGTGTCTTGTAGAGACTTCAAGTGCCTTCTCAAGTAGTCACAAGTTGGTGTCAAGAGCTTGAAGAAGTTGGAAGCTAGAGAAGCTTGTTCAATCAAAGTCCTATCCTTACTTGTTACTTTCCTTTCTTAGAAAGCCTAAAGTTGTAAGAAACCCTAATACACTTTCTTGCTCAATATCATTTTCATGCTTATTATATTTCATTCATGCTATATATGGTCTTTGTATTATGTTCATGATGTATAAAAACTATTAAAACAAGTTATGGAAACTATATGTTAACTTATGTTAAGTAAACAAGAAAACTAATGACTTATATTGAGAACCATGACCAAAATATTATAACCATGATATTAGACACTTGTCTACTGTTATAAAGGATTTTACAAGGAAAACATAGCAATTTGAATCACCTAAAACGAGTATACGAGTTAAAAGATACGACCAAAAGAAGTTAGCAAAACCAAAACACCGAAACTGCCAAAACAAGCTGTAAGCGATCTGACCTTTTTGAAAGAGGCCCTTCTGGTCCGATTCATCAAAAAGTTAAAACACGAAAGTTGTCCGGAACGACGTTTTCATTCTGGGTTAAAGAAGCTCGAACCCTGAAAACGCATAAAGAGTGATATTTTTCTTCAAATTCTTAATAGCCCCTTTTAATACCCAAAGTACCATGTATTGGTTATGGTTAAGTAAAACCAAGAGGTCTAATGACCTTAAAGCGAAGACCCCAACCATGGCTAAGGCCAAGGATGAGTCTCAAGACCATGGTAACAATGACCAAAGTCACGGCAAAGCCATGGCTAAAGACCATATAACCTTCTAAGGCGAAAACATGAACTAAAGAGTTAGTTGTAACATAATCATACAATTTGGATCTACTCCATCAAAATGACCATGAGACTTTTCAAGTAATATTCTTTCTAGACTTAAGAAACTCATTGAAATAACAATCTTCATTTAAAAGAAACTTTCCTAAGTTTATTCAATTATTTGGACATGTAACTTTTCGGATCAAAAACTTATATATTTTTATCAAATACTACAACACTAGGGAGCTTCATGTGAGGGGTTTCATTTCAGTAAACGGATCGACGAGTTTCATAAACCATTTTTATTCAAAGTCTTACACTATATACTAAGTACTACATCATGGACTAAATGCAAGACATATATAGGCAATTCTTCATATTCTTTGACATTACTCCAAACCTAAGTCGCAACATTCTATTATAGGTTGCTCATAGAGACCTTCGCGATTCTACTACCATTTTCACTACTTACTACATAACTCACGGTGAGTTCGTAGCCCCACTTTCTATTGTTTAACTATTTTACAAACCCATGGGGGGGATACATGCTATTATTTTTCTACTCGAACACAATGCTTTCTACTGTATGCTTACCCGACTATGTTTTATTGTTACTAAGTAACGATTGCCATGTTCGAAGTCCCTATATCATGAACCATTAGTCACTAGCTATAGTGAGCGCGAATATTGTGAATAGATCTATTGGGATTGACGGATCCCATTTGTGTTGAATAACTACGAGTTCAAACAAATGCACTATATTTGAGATTTAGAGGTATAATGGCAATATTACCTTGGTAGGGCTTCTATAATGCCAATTTTTGGTTCGATGTTAATGCTTTGGTTGCATGAGCTTAGTGCAATAATAACGGTTTTGTTTTCTAACTATGAGTGTGAGTCTATAGCTCACACTACGATTATTGTGTTCAACGATTTAACTACAAACTCTACGAATTCCACTCAACCTTTGTGTTGACTGTTTTAAGCATGTATTTCAGGTCCATAATGAACGAGGCTGGCACGGATATTCAAGAGGGCTATAAATTTTATTATCATTCAAAAACTCATTTAATGTAAATTGTAAACATGGAACCATCTGGGACCTCATTTTGTAATCTCTGATATTTATATAATTTGAATGATAAATCTTTTAAAACGACTCAATTAGAGTTCGTTTTCTATTATTATGACTGTTGTGCCGTCGAGTAACACCCAGTTTGAATTCCGCTGCATCATTGAATTGGGGGTGTTACATGTTTGTTCATCCTTGGGTATTATTCTCCTTCGTATGAGGGGTATCAAGATTGTCGTTTGAACCAGCCATTGCTCACTTAACTAGGTAGAATGAAATAGCTGTCCCACGGATGGCGCCAGTTTGTAGATGCAATAATCCGCACCTAGGATATGGGGAAGCAGTCCGGGTCTTCAAGGATGTTCGTATCTACTGACGTGCTCCGAACCTCGAGGAACTTCGTATCTCCTACTAAGTCTTGAGCTGTGATAAAACAAGTAGCACACGTTAGCCTCGCCAAGGGTGTTTAGTCCGAGACCAGCTCCGGTGTGAGAATGAGTATTTGTGATATGAGTAAAGTATGAAGTATAAAGTATAAGTGCTAGTTCAGTTCGGAGTAATTGCTCTCCAGGAATCTGTGAATAGTTGGGGCTATTTATACTACTTACTTATTCCGAGAATTAAGCATGGGCTTGTCCGTACAGCCCAATAGCTAGGACGTCCTTTTCATAATGACGTGGAGCTTGTCAGCTAGTGACGAATCATTTGGTTCATCCTTTTAGTTCAACACTTGGTATCGTCCTTTTATATCGTCAGTTGATCATACTTTGGTTCGTCAGTGGATGATACTCATTAGTGGATCACATTCGTCAGTGGATCACACTCGTCAATGGATCATATTTTGGTTCATCATGGGAATCGGGTCTCTCGAGACCCGATACACCGTCGGCAGATAACAATGAGTGACGAAAGTGAATAAAGAGTAGATTCCAAGCTTGGGCCAAGTAATTTACAAGAGGTCATGAGTTCGAATAATGAAATGTTTAAAAGTCATTTAAAAAGTACTACTACACAAAATATTACTACATATTCTTTACAAAATTTAAAGTAGCTTCTCGATAGTTGACCCAGAAGTCATGGTGCATAAGAATCAGTTTCCTTTAAAATTTACCAGAATTAAGGTGAGGGAATCATCAAATTCCACAACACATTCTATATTTTACCAACAATTGCAACTCTTTAATCTTCATCATCTGGATCTATGATCATTCTCAGCTTTCGCCTTGAGCCACTAGCGTGTTGAGATATAACTGGACTTGCATTGTTCCCAAATTCTGTTAGTTCATCAGCAAAGTCATCAATAAGTTCACCATCCTGCATCTCATCAGACATCATGACATCTTCCTGTTGTCCACTGTCGCCTTTTATAACTTCTGCTTCTACTTCACTACTGTTGTGATTAAGAGAATCGCTTGGGATATCTGGAGTTTTTGCTTGTGACAACCTTTTACTTCCCTTTCTGAAAGGAATAGAGAAAAACATTAAATCACCAATTTCGTGCTTCATGTATAGTTTTTAAAAGCCGACCACCATAGGATCCAGTTTGATGAGGTAACCCATTTACTTTTGAAAGTGTATGTTCACGTTAGGTTTTTATCTCTAGCAGGCGTAATAAATAAAATCATTAAGTTAAGCTAATTAGATTAGGTCTGAAGTCTCCCAAAGTAAACCACCGAAACTATATTGTAGTGTGTGGATCACCTCTCATGTTTAATGTATACAAACTACTAAAATGGTGTTATCAAATAACAATATAAATTATCACAATAACATATTTTTTGCACACGTCTCAATTATTGATATTTGAACAAAACTGTGTGCCTGAGAGAAATGGATCTTACCTAAAAGCCGAGCTTAATACAATGTCATCAGCATCATCCGATAGTTGGTCAGTGTTCTGGTCTGGTGTTTCCTCACTTGGAACAATATTTTGCTTCTTCTTGCTCCTAAAATCACAGAATTAAATTAGCTCCGAGAATGAGAATGCCACAATGTATATGCATCTTTTAACCCAGCTGATACTAAAGAAGAAACTGAAAAGCCTATGGAAACATGTGACAATATTATACATCGGATGTGTTTCACTCGCATTTAGCACAGTAATTATTTATTTAATTTGAGCAAACAATTGTAAGAGAATAATGGATGTTACCTAAAAGCTGAGCTTAGTACAATATCATCAGCATCATCTGATAGTTGGTCAGTGTTCTGGCCTGGTGTTTCCTCACTTGGAACAATATTTTGCTTCTTCTTGCTCCTAAAATCACAGAATTAAATTAGATCCAAGAATGAGAATGCCACAATGTGTATATGCATCTTTTAACCCAGCTGATACTAAAGAACAAACTGAAAAGCCTATTGAACATGTGACGATATTATACATCGGATGTTACCTAAAAGCTGAGCTTAGTACAATATCATCAACATCATCTGATAGTTGGTCAGTGTTCCGGTCGAGTGTTTCCTCACTTGGAACAGCATTCTGCTTCTTGCTCCTAAAATCACAGAATTAAATTAGCTCCATTTATTAGAATGCCACAATGTATATGCATCTTCAAACCCAACTGATATCAAAACATGTGATTATCATAATACATCTATGATGCTAAAATAGTTCTATATCAGATGTTAGAATCCGGTACCGGAAAGCTTGAGCAATGTTTGATAGGAATTCAAAGCCTCTAGGAAACAGGTAAACTTATGTGTGAGTCAAGATACATTGGTTCAAAGTGGGCCAACCCACCAAATAATGTATAAATTTGCTTGTATTAAATATGATTTACAAAATTAGATTATTATACAATAATAAAATTATTATTGTATATAATTGGATGTAGGACTTTGTGTAGCATTTGATACATACTAGCCAGTTCGACTCATTTGACTTCTTTTTCAGGTAGGTTTATATGTTACGCGTTTTAAACTGTCATATAATATAATCTAAGTTGGCCCATTTTCATTTAAATGGGCTTAAATTGCCACCTCCACTAAATAGCATAATAAATATGATACCTTTTCTTTAGTGATAATAGTGTTTCACCATCTGAATCTGTTGCATCATCTGTAGGGGCATTATTGTCATCTTCATCCCTCAAGTGCATGTTATCAGACTTCTGTTTGCGGATACGCAAGCCAAGTTGCCTAAGTTTGCGTGAAATTTGTGCTGCTGTGAATTTGCCATCATCATCTAGTGCACTTGCAATCATTTGACTGCACTTCTTCTTATCTTTAAACCTAGATAATATAAGCAATTTTCAGTTAATAAATTGTTATACTGATACATAGAAGTCAGTAACAAGAACTTTTTGTTGTCATTTTTATAACAATCAGTGTGTTTTTTGGTACAGAAACATTCAGGAACTCACTGCTCAAATAAAGTTTTAATCTTCATCTCTTGGTCTTCACTAAATGCACGGACTCTTTTTCTAACAACCCTGGAAAAATAGAGCAAAGATTAGCAGTCTTTATATGATTTAAACTGGTAAAAGTCCAACAAGCCGTTGGTTATCTAAAAAAGAACCAGCTTTCCACTTTTTAACATTTTTCACAGCTAACTTTGCAGACTTGGTGTGTACTTTTGTCAGATATGCATGTGTCATTTAAATAAGAAACCCAATACGCAACCCATCCAAAATACAAGCTACAGCGAAAAGTACTTACGAAGTTTGTTGCAGTGATGCCTCTGCATTTGTGCCATTAACATGAGCTACATCTGTATCACCCATTCTCCTCTTTGATGGGAATTTAAGTCCCATCTGTTTAAGCTTATTGGAAATCTGAGCTGGTGAAACTTCCAAATTTAAATCTACTACTATACGATGACTGCAATCTGGAAAATCTTTATACCTGTAATGACGAGTTCATTTGGCAAGAGAACAATTCATCAACTCCAAAACTGTAAGAACTCAATATATTTGTTTCATCAAAAACAAATTAACATTGTAAAGCACATACTTCTCATAAAGGTCCTTCAGTTTTTCTTCTCCTGCATCATCAAGAAGAAGTGGCTTCAATCTTTTACGCGCTCTCTTAGGACGTTCACTGCAAAATCGAGCTAATAGTCAAAAAAGAAGACTAAAAATAGGAAAAAAATAAAAAATAAAAGTAAGGATACAAGGTAGGCAATTTGTACTTGTCGAATTCTTCCAATATGTCGGTTCCTACATCAATGCTTTCTGTCCCTTCTCCAACATCTGAATTTCTTCTTTTCGAGGCTTTTTGAATCTGGACTTCCCCAAGATTTTCCTCACTGAGCAGCATTGAAAAAGCAATTATCTCAGAAAATTGGACGATCAAAAAAATTGTTAAGTATATAAGACCAGAGAAAAGAAAAGATATTGCTTCTCATTTTGGAAATATTATGAAACTGAAAATGAATTCTTTCTATAAGTGTTTGCAACACTACCTCGATAAGTCCAGGTGGCAAAACGGGCAATTCGGCAGGTTTGTTAACTGCTCAAAACAGATAACTTTCGTACAGGCCGGATTGGGTTTACTCACTTTTTATCCAAAATTTTTATAAAATCTATTGAAGATAATCTATCAAGTATGATTTCAAAATTTATTTTATTTCAAAAATGATCAAACTTTTAAAATGAATAATTTTTGAAGGTTTACCCATTTGCAATAAAAACATAACCAGTTAACCCTGTTATGAAAGAATATTGATAAATTGGTCAAACAACCAGGGAGTTGTGCTTACTTGTCGTCATTGCCTCTCCAAGGAGGTATCACAACATCAGCTTCATCATCGCCAAGTGCATCAGCAAGGCTTCTTTTAACCCATACATTTCTACCAGATGTACCAACATCACCAAGATCTCCATGCAAGGGGTCATCTCCCTTCTTTCTATACCCGTTTCTCATTTTGCCAAGATCTTGTAGCATGGATTCACAATTAATATAATGACATTCTTTACGTGTCTTCCAGAAGAGAAGTTCCACAAAAAGAAGAGGATAACTCTTCATTTTTCCAACCATTCTCCTAACCAAACTTGATAGAAACAAGACAATGTTCTCATATTCTTTGCAAGGTTTTGACTTCTGCTCTTCAAGGATTGTGTGAAATATGATGAGAAGCGATAGCTGCAACAATTATTCATCTGTAAGCTTACATAATAAAGACTAATCGTACTTGTGGAGACAAATTTCAGCACATTTACTTATGAGTGGCTCAATCTGGGCTGAGTTTTATCTCAAATGGGTCAAATCATATGGAGAAGCTAAAAAAAGACATGTCAAATAGCTTGAAAATCAACCAAAGTCAACTTTAGATACCAACAGCCTCCAAATCATGTATTCAAAATATTAACTTATTATTATAAAAGACTTTTTATAATTATGATTACATAGCATTCTTCATTTATAAAACCTTTTTCAAAATATTGACAAAAAAAGTGTTTCCCCTGAGCTAAACAAAGAACCATTTCAGCCTCAGCCTGTTTAGAGCCATCACCCATCTCCCCTACCTCTGTGCACCTCTACTTATCACTATTCTTAGATACATTTCAAACTTGTACCTGGTATAACATAGGTGAAAGTTCAAGATCTTCACAAATTCTTCTAAGTGCGCATATAATATAATGGTTTGTTCTGACAGAATTGTTTTTGTAAAACTTAAGCAGCCAACACAAATTTTGGATTATGGTGTTGTTGGCAAGGGAAGTGACTAATGAAGATGCCTTAAAGTCAACTTCATTTGTTGCTTCCAGCTGTTCATCAGAAGAAGAAGCATCAGAGACATAATCATCATCAGCATTAGCATCAACATTTGCATTTGCATTTGCATTAGCATCAGCAGTAGCATTAGCATCAGCACTAACGCTGGCAGTAGCATTTTCAGATTTGTCATTGTCCATCTGGGGAACCTTGCATTCAGTATCTTCAGTTTCCAGCATGGCTGCATCAGGCTGATCAGACTCCATAGGGACGATGACATCATCTCCATTGTTATCATCATTTGAACCATTTGGAATCGACTCTCTAGGGACGATGTCATCGTCTCCATTGTTATCATCATTTGAACCATTTGGAATTGACTCTCTAGGGACGATGTCATCGTCTACATTTTTATCATCATTTGAACCTTTTGAAATCGACTCTCCAGGGACGATGTCATCGTCTCCATTTTTATCATCATTTGAACCTTTTGGAATCGATTCTCCAGGCACGATGTCATCGTCTCCATTTTTATCATCATTTGAACCTTTTGGAATTGACTCTCCCAGGAAGATGTCATCATGTCCATTTTTATTATCATTTGAACCATTTGGAATTGACTCTCCAGTGATGATGTCATCGTCTCCATTTTTATCATTTGAACCTTTTGAAATCGACTCTCCAGGGACGATGTCATCGTCTCCATTTTTATCATCATTTGAACCTTTTGGAAACGATTCTCCAGGCACGATGTCATCGTCTCCATTTTTATCATCATTTGAACCTTTTGGAATTGACTCTCCCAGGAAGATGTCATCATGTCCATTTTTATTATCATTTGAACCATTTGGAATTGACTCTCCAGTGACGATGTCATCGTCTCCATTTTTATCATCATTTGAACCTTTTGTAATTTCTTCTACTGGCTTGCTCACACATTCATCTTTTTCACCCTCAGATATGGAGTTCTTGCTTTGAATAACATCTTGATCTACATTATTATTGTCCTTATTTGCAGCTGAGGCTTTCTTCTTTCTTTTCTTCCTTGACTTTTTAGCAACCTATCACAAAAAATATTCATATCAATGAGGATCCAAAAAGTCTCATTCTGCTTAATGATAAATAAGATATACATATGCATGAATAAATGTTAGCAGATATAATATATACACATGCATACGGAATGTCGTGGAGTTGTAACACCAAATGGGAAGACATGCCTTCGTTTCTACTTCCGACTATCAATTGATATGAGTCACAAATGTCCAATGGAATAAAATATGTACAAGCACATCATGGTAAACCATGTCCCGATACAAGTGTAAAGAGAAGCTAAAAATCAAATAAAAACATTTCAAGCTTGTTTAAGAGATACCCGAACAGAACATACCCTCAATGTACCACGTGACTGAAGGTTCTCCATTAGCCGCATAACTATATGAATTGTCTCAACCAAATCAGCAAGATCACTGACACAGGAACAAGATGATATTATTAGAAATAAAGAGCTGTACAAAGTAGCAATATTATTCCTAGAAATTATGATACTGTTTTGCTTATACTATATATCAGTTTGGATGACTAAAGTTATGAAATACTAAGAGCCTTTCACATTCAAGATACGTATCTTCAGTCTTTTGTCGATTATACAGGCCCGATTATTTTTTCCTACATCCGAATTGTTATCAAGAACCAGTAATAAGAAAAAGTAGAAACCAAAGCACATGTTTGGACCACGGACTTGGAAAACCTGGTCACTCTAACTGTTAAAAAAATTGGCCAGTATACCAAATGTTTCAACCTTTTTTTTTTTGTTGAACTGGCTGGTTGCACCTAGTTGATTAACAATGTTAAAAGTGACTAGTTCATTAGTGGATATTAGTTATTCCATATGGTTGATTAACAATGTTAAAAGTGACTCATTCAGCAATGTTTGCATAATAAGGTGATGCTAATGTAATGCATTAGAATTTTGATGTTATGTTTATGTTAGTAAGTCCTCATTACATTTTTTCTTTCTACAAAAAATGTATTCGTAACACAGATCTAAACACAAGTGCAAAACAGAGAATAAAAGATGAGATATCAGGACATCCGTCTAAGACTAGAAACTTTTTATTGATCTTCTTAGAACTTCTGCCTCTCTAAGTTAACCAGAAAAACATCTGATTAATTAAGAAAAACTATCATCTGCCTCAAGTTAACTACAATAACTATTCTCAAGATATTTATATAAACATTAACTCCAACTTATATTTAGGAAAAGAGTAGAAACAGTTCGATGTTTGATTAATCAAGAGGATTAGATAATGTTGAGCTTGCCTAATTGCATAATGACAGTCGATGCAGAACTGTAAATCCATCATGAAGAAAAAGAGGTACCTTTTTGGTTGTTTGTGTGCATTAAATGCCTTGATCAGATTGAACAGAAAATAAGTCATCCCTTGATCTGTCTGATCATAAAATAACTTGTAAAGAAGAACACGGGCAGTTTGAGGCTCTTTGGAATCTTCTGGAGACGACTTAAGCACCAAATCTAACATGCGTATCTGCAAAACAGACGACTCAATTCAGTTGGGAATGAAACTGTTCAGTTACTTTATTTAATGTTCCAAGTGTATACATATTCTTAGTCACGAACATAAAACTTTCAGTAATATTATATATAGTTCCAAGTGCATAACTTAGCTAGGATTAATACCTTCTAGTAACGAGAAATGCATAGACTTAGAAGAGCGTTTAGCAACTCAACATAGGTTTTAGAAGAAGTTTGGACAGGAGGTCTAGTGCAATTATGATAACAATTGCACACATAGTTGTCATAAAATCATTTAACAAAATTATATATTGCAATATAACCATTGTCTGATATATGAGTAGTGAGTCCCATTGCAAATTATGTTAACCATGATTTCTGACCTTTTGGCCGACTAATCCACGGGGTTTGAACCCACCGCCACACAGACTCAAACCAGGTAAAGCCCTCCCTTTTCAGGAGGTTGGCGTGCCCACTTAAGGTTGTTTGCACCTAGCAGGAATTGAACTTGAGACCTCACACATTTTAGAGTGATTGTCACAACCCATTTTGCCACTAGGCCACCCATTGCAAATTATATTACTATCTAAACCGGCATTGTAACATGAATCAAATCTCTTATATGATTACATAAACCAACTTAGACTTCTTGCCTCACTGATGTTTTGTGGACTTGTGTGTTGAATTCATTAATCCAAAGCTTATTTTATAGCCAAATAAATGGAAATATATTGGGTTATTACCTCCTGTGAAATCATAATAAATATTTAATGGTACAAGACGACACAATCTTGATCAATACAAGTATATTTTCAGTTAAAGTGTCACTGGAATGACTGATGAAAGTAGTGTATGGCATCAGGAAGTTATTAAATTGAAGTGTCTACCTCATTCAAAACCAAACAAAGTATCACTATGTGCCACAGAAAACGATAGTGATCTCGAAATAAAAGCAATTTGCTTATATATACAAGCTAAGTGGGAGGATAATATACTGATGGGAGAGATACTAATCTCATACACAGGAAGCTACAACTGGTAACAATTCCAAACTCATTTAACAGTTTACTTTCTATTATCTAGAGGTCCAGTCAGTTGATACACAATTAAATAGTAGATGATCACGGAAAATCAGGAAAACCCCAAGCACGACCTCGACCAGGCCTGGTAAGTCCTGCTCTCAGTCCTATCTGGACCAACTAGGCCTATATCAGTCCAACTTTCAATTTAAAGACCGGCCCGATAACAGTCTCAATCTGGCCCCCACATGGTCCTCAGCCTGGTTGAAATCCAGTCAAGTGAGCTATAATGCACAAATTTGTTTTTTGACTAATGGAAAGGGTCTTACTCCTTGCAGACTAACCTACACTTACACAAAATGAATGGCATACCATCTACACAGTTTAAATACAATGGAACCATTTGCTTGCTCAAGTATGCTTAGCATAATACTAGTGTAGCATACTCGATCAATAAGTAATGATATCCACCTTTCCACAAACAAGCATGTGATTTTGGCATTATATACCCATGTGCCTTTTTCTGCAAGTATGATTTATAATAGGGGATGAGGTATATGATCCCATGACCTTTTAGGATCCTCTTATCAAATGTTGCCACGGATAAATTACTCTACAAGGCACATTGTATTTTAATAAACCACGTATTCACATTGTTTGATGATTTTATTAGTTTAATGAAGTTTAAATGCTTTTATTTGGTGTCACGTGAAAATATTGTGTTCTTGAAAAAGTTACTGATATATATGTTCATCAAAAATCAAAATACCAAAACTGACCATTATTTTCGTGAGAGATCCTGCTGCAGAAAGAAACTTGTAGTTGTTCGTCTCCTTCAAACCCTCAAATGCAGATCGCCATTTTGATATGACAAGCAAAAACATCGCCTCATTCATTGTTTCAGAGATTGACCCACACATGCTGCCTCTAAATAATGTACTATCACCATGATGATCTTTAGAAGACTCTGATATATTGAGCTTAGCATCAGACTGTTGTAGCATAAAAATACCCATTAGAGTAATATATTGCAATGGAACAGAAAACACCATTAGAGCTTAGCATCAGTCTGAATAACGCAGAAAGTAATTAATTATATGTTGCAATCCAGTAAAAAAAAACAGTTCCAGTGGTTAAAGACTACACATGTCCAATAGTTTGAATTAGTATCATATTGTTAGTTCATCCGAAATAATATCTCACCTTTGAGCTAAGTAACTTCTGATTCTGGAAAGACATAACAAATTCAGCAACTTGAAAAAAAGTAACAATGTCGCTGTTTTCAATAGCATGATGTTCTTTCTCAATATCCACACGGATCGACTGCATTAACACTGTTGAGGATGCAGTTAAGAGTTATTATATATTTATATGGACCAGAATGTAAGACGCCCAACGGAAGTATTAAAACCACAAATAAACTGATAGTTTCTTTGATATTACAACATTTACCATTATAACCTCCCAGTAGAAACTGATTCGTAAAATC
Source organism: Artemisia argyi (assembly GCA_030686995.1). NCBI lineage: Eukaryota > Viridiplantae > Streptophyta > Magnoliopsida > Asterales > Asteraceae > Artemisia > Artemisia argyi. The sequence continues at coordinate 25,736,433 of CM060696.1, forward strand.
ATGGAGCAGGCGAAGGATGTTCTTGTTTGTTGTGGGCATCCTTCCGCTGTCCCATAGCATCTTTTTGGTTGGACCAAACTGTTTTGTATGACCTTTTAGGAGTGAGTCATGAGAATCTGAGCAAGGATTTCCTTTAACTAAAACTTTGGAGCCATCCTGTTAAAAAGGCCAATCACTGAAGTTAACGAGGAAGATGTTAATGAACACACGACAGCTAAAAATGGCAAAATTTGGACATATTTACTTATAAACGGGTCTATTCTGGTTATTTTTAATCTCTGATGGATCAAATAGGTGCTCAGACAGCTAAAACAAAAAAGGTCAAATGGGTCAAAGTCGCATAACCTGTATATTTAATGCATAAAAAAATCTGAAAAAAATCATTAGTATATTTTTAGAACTAAAAATACTACTGAACAAAGTTGATTTTATAACAGTATCTGGCACACCAAGCTTTTATAAAAATTATAGATTTTAGACAAAAAATCTCAGATCTGTCCAACACAGCCAGTGTCGACCCACACAAAAATGACCCGTTACCCAGCTTGCCCATCTGGCACCTCAAGTTTAAGTGCATAAAGCTTGTACCATAGTAAGTCGAGTGAATGATCCAGTGAACTTTGATCGCGAACCCAGATTACTGAGTATTATTTGCCTTCTTTTTGCTTTTTCCTCTTCCATAAGAGACTTGAGATCAGCTGTAGAAGCTTCTGCATCTCCCTCTACCTGATGAACAAATGCAGTTACAACTACCTGATGAACAGATGCAGCTAAAGCTGCTTCTTAGTGTGTTTTTTATTAACAAAACAGCAAAATTTTAAATTGCCATCCACCAGCAAGCAGATTAAAGGTTAGCCCCACTGAAAGTTTGAAGCTGCATGACTTTAAGTAACAATTAAATTTCTATATTAATAATACTTATTGAACAGTAACATTACCAGATGCACAGGATTCATGACTGTCTGGCCTATAGGATTCAAAATAATAAATTTGGGGAAAGAATAAAGCAGCTCGTGTCTTGTTCCCCGCGTATTCCATTTCAACATTAAATAACTATTACAGAGTGTTACATTACGAAAGAACAAACTTCATAGTCTGTATTATTTTATTTTATTCTCTAACAAATAAATTTCCCTTGATATTTTTGGCATAAGTCTTCTAACTAATGTGCAATAAAGTGATAAATTATTCAAACAGCGACAAGAATAACCACCTTAATGTCGGCATCTGGATGTGCTTTTGCAATCACTTCTGGAATTTGGCCCTTGTATATGTAATAGAAAGTCTCTAACAAAAGCAAGTTATCCTGACGAAAACAGCCGCTCTGACCACCAACATGCTGTGTCAAAACTAAGATCAAGTCCATCACATTCTCTTCAAACAACAGTTCTAAGAACCGATCTCTAAGAAGTATACATTCAGAGGCTGATCCAGCAGCTCTCTGCTGCGTCGTTATCTCTTGAACAGCTAAAATGTTGCGAAATAAAGTAACTACCAGCTGCACCAATTTCCAATCATCCTCTGTGAACATATCCCTGTTTCAAATAAATTAATAGCACAAAGAAAACAAAATTAAATGCAATATCATCATAACAATAGCCTAAACAGATATGGTTAGCCAGTACTAATAAGAGACATGAACAGAACAAATAATTTTTAAGATGCAAAGTTGATCGAAAAACTCTAAACATAGTCATGTTAGAACAATATGAATTAACTTTCCATCAGTTTTAAGCTCTTAACACAGAATTGTATGTACACATATAGTCTAAAATCAGAATTCCAAACAATTTCCTCCTATGATATAATGTAATTCACATCCTAAGTTTGATATAGCCTGAAGATAATAATGAGTCAGACCGTATCAGCAGCTACATTTTACATCTTGCTAGTTTGTTTATATAGGATACCTATATTACTAGTATATTCCACTAACAATCATCATGCAGGTCAAAAATATTAACATTAATAACATTAAGCAGATAAGAAACGTTAACAAATGCGAGCTGCAAATTTAATCTACATACCCTTCCAAATGTTCAAGTGGGGTTTCAAGCAGGGTAACAATGACCGGGATAGCATGACTGGCAGTGATCAACGACTTCAAACTCCAAAGATATTCAATCTGTTGTGGTATGTCTTTAGATGTCGGGTCAACTGGCATCGTAAGAAACACCAATACCTTCACTGCGCCACACAATAACATATCATTACTATAATAAAAAAGTTTGCCCCTCTAACGAACCGATTTGTAGTGTAGTTTATAACAATTATCAAAGTTTGCCCCCACAAATTCCCAATACAAAAAAGAATGAATATAATAAATATATACCTGCATTTAGAAGCAAAGAGGAATCATTTTGACAATATTGAACAATAGGCAAGACATCTTTGCCAACAATATTCCATTTACAAACTTGTTTAAACACTTGCCGAGTCTCGGGATCGTCTCGCCTCAAAAACCGAAGCAAATCCTTCAAATTATCTGCTCCAACATCATCATCAATTTTTTTTAACTTTATAAAATTCAAACATTTTTTTCTTTTTATATAAAAAAAGAAAAAAGAAAAAAAGTACCTAAACAGTATTCCCCAGGAGTGTAGCCGATATGATTGCCATCGTCGTCTTCTTCGATGATACCGAGACCGCCGCATATATACGACAGATTTTCCATACCTTGTCTTGATTGATTTGAAAAATGTATGTTTTTAGATCGGGTTTTAGAATAGTTAGGGTTTCTGTGTTTTGGCGCCAATTTTTATTCTTTTCCCGCGCTTTTTAATATGTTTGTGCATTACTTATTTTTCAACACACTTTTTTTTTTTTTTTTTTTTTTTTTACTTTTTAGGATTTGGCATTAGACTTCATAAAACTTGTTTCGTTTACATAAATGGGTTTTAAAGGGCCACAAAAACCCTCATTCATAGGTGTTTATAAAAAGATGGGGATATACAGGATTTCTCTCTCTTTACTAATATGTTTGTATATTTTATTTTAGGATAAAATGCAAAAATGGTTACTAAAGTATCGTAAAAGTACAAAAAAGACACTGAGACATAAAGGCGTGCAAAAAAATCACTAACGTTACGCATAAGTGCAAAAAAGCCACCAAGAGCTAAATCCCGTTAGTTTCCTCGTTAAGTGTCATGTCACTGAGGGTAGTATCGTCATTTCATGGTGTCGGGTACTATGTATACGTGTAAACACTGTAGATTTAAGGACTAAATTTGCAATCTAAGTTTTTACTTTTTTACACACTATCCAGTAATTAAACATGACTGTTTCATCACATTATTTCACACTTTCCAGTTTCCAATATCCGGTTAAAAGATGGTCTTGATTTGTGACTGTGGGAAACAAGCAAAAATCAAAACAAGCTAGACAAATAGGAACCCAGGCCGAAGATTCTACTGTTGTCCGTCATGTGGGTTTATTGGATGAACGGATCCTCTAATGTGTTGCTCTGACGCCGTCAACTCGCCGCCAAAATAATACTCGTATTGCCTAGATCCACTTCTGACGTCGTCACGTATAAACTTGGTCTTGGCCGTCATGTGCAATTTCCTCTTGATGGCCTTGGTGACGCCGTCATGTATAAATCTTCAAAAACCTCTTTGTCGCGTCACGTGTATTTGATTTATCCACCTCTTTGTCAAGTCTTGACGCCGTCACTAGCAATCTGTGACGCCGTCAGATACAATTTTCAGCATGATTTTGAGACTTTGTCGTTTTCTTCACTTTTTCGCTCCAAAAACGTCAAAATGATTCCTTTTGTAAATTTCCTCTCAAAAGTACCTAAAATGACAAAAGGAACGATTTAGGGCAATATTTGATCAAATAATCTCGACTTTGGCCTTAAATGACCCCCCAAAAGCGGTACACTTTTCGTCTCATCAAATACCCTTACACTTGAGATTTGCTTGTCCTCAAGCAAATGCGCTTTTTATTCTAATCAAAATACAAGTTATGGGTCATTTAACACTAATATAAAAGTAATTGCAACAAATAATCGTTTCACTTCAACCAAAAACAAGCACGGAAATTATACACTAACACCTCACAAATAGTGTTTAGATACTCACGTCTCTCGGGTGTAATAAAGTATATATCACAATATGGAAATGGAAAACATCTCTCACTACCTCTCATAGCAAATAGATTACCATAGGCTTGGGAAAGGATCAAACATCCACCACTTGGCGTAAGCACCTAGGATAAACTATCAAAGAGGTCTTTCAAAGGGTTATAACGTTAGGTGTAGGGATATGGAATACACGGTTTTGTTGGATAAAGGCAATATTTACTGGTGGCGAGTTAATCATCTTGGTTAATTACATGTACAATGTGGCGTTGCTAAGTCAAGACTCGACTCGACTTAAGCTAACCAAAACATAAAATATACATGAAAGGAAACGGGATGGTAGTCTGTATGTTTTTCTTATTCTTTTTCTTTTTTTTCTCTTTTTCTTTATATATATATATATATATATATATATATATATATATATATATATATATATATATATATATATATATATATATATACTTGCATACACTCTTACCCCACCATCCAAAATAATACATCATAGGGAAATTTGCATTCCCCTTACACTTGAACTTTTACATACTTTACAATCAACTATTCTATTGACTCGAATCAAGATAATCGAAACACTTGAAGTACTTTTTAAGATTAACGCACATATGAGGGTAATATATGATGTTCTTCTCCATTATTCCATAACAATAGTACTTTACCCATGAGTCCCAATCGTCCCAAAACAATATGTAAAAGATATGACTCGACTTAGCAACCATGTAATCAATTAGATAATTAACTAAGGGTTTAAACATGTAACAATAATGCACTAAAGATGAGTGCATACACGGAAGGCTAAGGCGATTTGGGTGTACATTTGGGGTGGATTGTAAACAAATTCTTCCTTTAAGTAAAATGTTTAAAGTTAGAAACGAAAAAGATGGGCTTGGAGGGGTGTACTAGGGGTATCGTGTACTAAGAATGAGTACAAAGCAAAGGTGTGGGAAAATTAATTTGTTGATATAAATAATGTTTAAAAAGGTTATTAATATCTCTCAATAAACCTATGTTTTGATAATCACAAAACTCAAATCAAATTAAGTCAAGATTAAGACGTAAATAAGTATTTGGTAACAAATATTTACCTCTACATCTTATATCACTTAAGGTATGCATAAACTAAGCATCTTATGCATTACATAATCAAAGGAAATTTTGTCTTAAGACATAACATCTTATAAAATGATATAAATATTTTATATATATTTGTAAATCATTTTTGGTAATGCTATATTAAACCACAAAGATATGATTTCAAATTTCCAACCAAAAAGGGCAAATTTTATCCAGAAAAACTTTTCCAACGTTCAGGAGGGCGGCCCCCTTAATTTTACTAGGTGGCCCCCTTAATGATTAAGGGGACCGGCCCCTAATTAAGGGGACCGGCACGCCCCAGAACAGTAAATTCTGGCCCTATAAATATTGGATAATTTCACACATTTTTCTCACCTTTTTGCACTATAAACTTTCTGATCCAACCTCCATTTTTAGATCTAAAATCCTTTGATCATATAATTCATAAGTCTTTGTTTCCAAGTGATCCAAAGCTTCATCCATTTAAGTGCAAGAAGAAGAACACTCCTCTACATCCATCTAATTGTAGTAGTGTTGTGAATAGCTAGTTTCATATTGTAGTTGTGGTAGATACTTGTAAAAGTGTTGTGTAAATTTGTTGATTGTAGAAACTAGGTGTGTTGTAAAGTAGTTTAGTAGTTGTGAATTAGTTGTGCATAGAAGAAGGTGTGAAGTTGTGAAGGTGTGAAGAAGGTGTGAAGCCTTGAAGAAGTTGTGAAGTTGTGAAGAAGGTGTGAAGCCTTAAAGAAGTCGTGAGATTGGTTCTAGCTACGATTAGAACTCGACATTTAGCTTAGTGTCGTTAACTCGTGTAAGCCAAGGTGTGTAAGATTTCTCCACCATAAGGAGTTTGTTGACATAGTGAAGAAAACTCTCGAGTGTGGTACTCGGGGAGTGGAGTAGGGCAAGGAAGGTGTCCTTGTAGCCGAACCACTATAAATTCGCGTGTTGTGGTTTGATCTTTCTAACTCTATCTTTTCTTCATTACATTTCAATACTTTCATTACTTGATTAGAATTGCTTATATTGGTTGTCATTTGAATTCACTTGAGATCGAATCGAAAGTTTTTAATAACCTACAAAATATTTTGGTAATAAACTTTTAAAAGGACGTAAAACTATTCAACCCCCCCCCCTTCTAGTTTTTCACATAATTGACTTTACTTAGTCAAGTAATTATGACTTTATTGGTCAAGTAATTATGATACGGGTTTAACACAAGGGTGATCCTAATGTCTCTTATCATGTAGTTAATCCTAACTACACGAATGTAGTCTCACTAGCGGTCTCGGGATGCATCACTAATGCAAGTTCTAGAATCTAAGTACTACCGATACACTCATAAGCACTAATAATGAATGCTTTTCCTAACAAATCTAAAGGCGAACCTCACATATTTGGGTGAAAATTTTTTTTGAGTGGTACGGTTTTTGTGTTAGTCATACAACTCCTATCAATTAGATGCTCATTAAGGCTAAAGCTTCACTCCTAAATGTTGTAAAAAAATTAAATTTGGCACTAATTCCCCTAACAAGTATTTCTATTAGTTTTATTACACACCTACTATTGAACAAACAAAATCAAGTGCAATTTGTGGAAAACTAGAACAGGTGTTGAATAGTTTTACATCTTTTTAATTTTATTATGAAAACTTAGTTTAGTTTTAAAACCTTGTTTGCTTTTAAAACTTTGATTCAATCTTATGTGAACTCAAATCTTGAACAATATGAACAACTATATCTAAGTATGAACAATAATAATATAAGCTAAGTATGTGAAATCAACACATGCACAATATAAACAATTATAGCTATATACGAGAGATAAGTAAGTAATCGTTTATTTTATAATCCTTAGTTATATTTTGTATGAAAACTTTACTTGATCGAAATGATCAATTATATGTATGTTACCTTTTTAGTTTGATTGTAAAAACTTTGTTTTGTGAATGAAACTTTCGTTTGATCTTTAAGTAAAATCAATACTAGCACTATATGAGCAAATATATATATATATATATATATATATATATATATATATATATATATATATATATATATATATATATATATACGTCTACGTCTACAAAAGTAATAACGATATAAGCAAGATAATAAGTAAGATATGGAAAGATCTAACCGCGAGACAAAGGATTTATAGTGGTTCGGCTACAAGGACACCTTCCTTGCCCTACTCCACTCCTCGAGTCACCTACTCGAGAGTTTTCTTCACTATGTCAACAAGCTCCCTTATGGCGGAGAAAACCTTACACACCAATATACACACCACAACTTCGTCACAACTTATTCACACCTTCTACACAACTTCTTCACACCTAGTCACTACTTAATCACAACACTACTTCTTCACACCTATCTATCTTCACAACTATCTACTTCACAACTATCTACTTCCCAACTTCTCTACTTCACAACTATCTACTACACACTCACTCTATCTACACACCTTGCTAATCTATCTTCTATCAAATATTCACAACTAGTTACACAAAGAAATATATATAATGGATGATGCTCTAACAACTTGGATGTGGAGGTCACAACAAGTTGTAATACTTCTTCTCTTGAAGGATTGAAGTATTCTTCTCTTGCACTTGAAAGGTAGAGGTTTGGATCACTTTGAAACAAAGATTTTTTGTCTTTTTGTGGGGGAGGTTTTTCCTGAAGAATGTAGCCGTTTTTTGGGTTGAAATTTAAATTCAAACTATTTATTTTGAATAAAACATTTCTTATAAATACAAAATTGTTTTGTATAAGTTTAAAAATGTTTGTCCCACTTTAATAAAATGTAAGGTTTGTAAAAATAAAAATTCCTTTGATCATAAAATGCATTAGACACTTTGTTTATTCATTCCTTAAGTGATATGGATGCTAAAGCAAATATTTACGACTAAATACTTGTTTACGTCATAATTTTTAGTTCAATGAGTTTACGTTTTGTGATTATCAAAACATAGAGATCGATATATGTTAATAATGTTTTTAGGCATTATTTATATCAACAATCTCCCCCTTTTTGATGATTACAAAACCTAAACTCATTAAGTCTAAAAATTAATTTTTTTTTAGACAAGTACTTGGTGAGTTTATATTCACTTCTCCCCCTTTTTGTAGAATAAAAAAGGTTATGTCGGCTAGCTTCATAAATGAAGTTAGACGGGATGAAAGCTCCCCCTTGATGTGTGCTTCCCCTCGTTCGATGGAACCAAGGGATCGAGATATGGAATGCTCGCAAGAAAAATATTAGAAGCACAAGCATATATAGAAGAATATGCAATATACAAATAACAAGCATAGCAAACAAATATTAAGGATACATAACAATTAATTCAAAGAGATTATGTTAAAGATCATAATTTGCCAAAGAGAGCCATCGGACTTGCTTGTAACAAAAGGTTGGTTGATTCGTATTTGAAAGTGAAAATCATAAGCATATAGTATGCTTAGATGGTTGATGATGGAGTGTTTGGAATGAAGATGGTTGAGTTAGGGTAAGGTTGTTGGATTAATGGAGGTATATGTTTGGGTCATGAATGTTGGAGAGTTTGGTTGTGGAGAGTTTGTAGCGGAAGAGGTTGATTAAGGTTTTGGATGTTGTTCAAGTGAGGGTATTGGATGTGATCTAGTGAGAAGATATTCAATACAAGTGAAGTGTTCATTGAATGCAATGATTTTTAGGAGAAAGATGCAACAAGGTCAATTGTTGACATGCTTCTCAAGTTGATTTATGTTGTGTGGTGATGAGGGTGATCTAGATGAAGGTGGATCCAAATTGCATTGAGCAAGATGTAAGGCTAAAAGAGCACTAAGCTCATGGGATTCTTTTAGCGCCTCAACGAACATTAAGTGTTCGGAGGAAGGTGATGGTGGTGGAGCATGATAGTTGTCTTGGGTGAGGGTTTGAACATGCAACATAGGAATGGCATGTGAAGTTGTAGGATGTGGTGGTGATACTCTTGGTGGTGGAGACATGTTTGAGCATGGGTAATCATGAAAACATGATATGGGTGGAAGAGATGCTTCATGAGTGGATGGTGTTTTTGTTGAATGAGCAACATGTAAAGTGTTGGTAATGAGGTTGGGATTATTGTTTTGGGATTGTGCATGCTCATCATAAGAAGGAGCATTAGTGGAAGCACGAATGGATGATTTGTTGTTAAATGGATCATTTGTGTGAGAGTGAGGTTTAGGTGTTGGTTGATTATGAACAACATTGCTTGAGTTGTGAAAAGATTATGAGGTTTGAGTGTAATGTAGAAGGATATAGGTGAGTAAAGGTTTTTGATATGTAATGTTGGTGAGAAGGAGAGTGAGGTGTTAGGTATGTAATGTTGAAGACATATGAGGAATTTGGTGTTGGATGTTTGACAACATCATTTGGTTTGACGGGCTTTTAATGGAAGTTAGGCTTTCTTCTCCAAATGGGTTATTTGGTGGTTTTGGTTTAATAGGAGAGGTCATGAAGAGATGAGTATAGATTGAGAGGAATGAGAGTGTTTATAATGTAGGATTGGTGGGATTAAGGATGTATAAATTTTGATAGAAGGTTTAGGATAAAATAGGTTTATGAATTTTGGGAAGTGTAGGATGAAATGGGCTAAAAAGTAAAAAAAGGAAACAACACCTTCGATCATCAGATGGCCGGTCCCCTTAATTGGAGGCCGGTCCCCTTAATAATTAAGGGGGCCACCTTATGATTTAAGGGGGCCGCCCATCTGGTTATTCCCAGATTGCCAGAAAAGGGTTTTTGGTAGTGAATTGCAGAAAGGTTGTGTTTTTGGTTTCAAACAAGTCCAACTCTTTGAGGCAATTAAGCATATACTAATTATGTAGGCAATTATGTAGCCAAAGCATGTTAATCAAAGATATTAAGTAAACAAGCAATTTCATCTAGCATGCAAACATACTCATCAAGCAAGTAAAATATAAGTGCTAGGAAACAATAAGCAACATCAAGTATTTCATAACTACATAACTAGGAGGATTAATCCTAATGTGTATCAATGTGCAATAAGTGGGTAGTTATGATAGCATGGATTTCTAGACTTGTTACAAACAAAGTCTTAATGAACAAACCATGGTCCTCTTGATTTGATTTAGTTCACTTATAAGTGTCATTTATATAAATATAGATGACAAACATGAGATCACCATGCATGATTTTAAAAGAGACGTTTTTAGCATTATTCAACAATGTTTGAAAGTAAGTTTTCACTTAGATGTAAGAGTTATTTGAATAAAATAGATTGGGTTTTTACTTCAAAATGTGTGAATGAACGGTAAATAATATTTTCCCAATCTTTAGTTTTGATCAAAACAAAATTGTGGATATTGATAGTGAAAACATGTTATTTAAAAGTCGGATAGTTATTTGAAAAACTATTTTCCAAAATGTGAGGTTTTTGCATATTTTTAGAGATATTAGATTTTTGACAACAAATATCATAAATCAAAAATTTTTAAAAATGTTTATTAAAGATCTCGTGCTCAAGAGGATTGGTTAAGCCTATTATTATCTCATGCTATCGTTTCTACATATCCTATGATCCTAAAGGAAATGAAGACGATAATTTATATGTTAGATGCGAGAGTGTTGAATGGGGTATAACCTAACATCTATAGTTCCTTTGTTTTCGCACGCTTATCTAACTTAATGCCATAGTCTACGAGAGCTTGTTTCATCAATAGTTTTCTTACGCGAGGGATCTAATCCTACTTCTATATTAACGATCGATCCACTTAACGCACTTCACTTCATCACCATGAGTTTGCTAATAGTGGATATAGAAGATTTTCATTTTCTATTTCGTTCGGCAATGAACAATTTTATCTTATTCCTAGTAGAGTCAACCAATGATGTTTCTAGGTTATAAGAATATAAGCTATTATGTACACATATATGTATAGCTAAGCATTAATCTAACTAATCATATATCTAAGCATGCAAATTATAACGATGAACTTAAAAGAAACGCGTACCTTTTAGTCTTCAATGGAATATCTTCAAGCACTTCAAGTGACCATGTTGACTTATAGAAGTCATTTGTAGATGATATTCCAACTTCTTCTAAGATTGACAGCTTAGCCACTTGGTTCCCATTGTCTCATTGGTCCAAAGTTGTTTGGTCCAAACATATTCAACATTTGGCTAGGATGCATGTATGGTGGTAGTATTCCCCAAGGATTGTAACTTGGTTGATAATTCCACATTTGATGAATAGTATTATTGTAGTTTTGTCTATTTTGGTTTCTTCTAGGTTGAGGTGTTTTATGTTGACATAAATTAATGCCTAAAAACATTATTAACATGTTATCAATATCTCTATGTTTTGATTATCACAAAATATAAACTCATAGAACTAAAACTTGTGACATAAACAAGTATTTAGTGATTAATATTTTTCTTTACATCCAAATCACTTAAGGTATGAATAAACAAAGTGTTTAGTGCAATTTATGATCAAAGGGGTATTTAATTAACTAATGCAAAGTTTATTTAATTATATAAACATATTATATATTTTTGAAAAACACTTTTGGTAATAAAGAAAAATGTTTTATTCATACTAAATATATGAATTCAAATTTTTAACCAAAAACAGTTAGTTTTTCACCAAATAAACTTTCCCCACTAAAAGACAAAGAATCTGGCCGTTTCAGCTGGGCGGCCCCCTTAATTATAAAGGGCGGTCCCCTTAATTTTAAGGGGGCCGGCCATGATTTAAGGGGACCGGCCACGCTCCTCTGTCAGATTCTTTTGCCTATAAATATCGCCTTAAACCTGGATTTTTTTCCTCACCTTTTGCACTCCTAAACTTTCTGTTCTAGATCCCCATTTCTATTCTCTAAATCCTTTGATCATAAATACATAATCCTTTGTTTCAAAGTGATTCTTACATCATCCTCTCAAGTGCAAGAGAAGAATACTTCTATCCTCCAAGACAAGAAGTATTACAACTTGTTGTGACCTCCACATCCAAGTTGTTGGTGCATCATCAAGAATATTTACATATATCTTTGTGTAGTGTGTTGTGAATATTTGATTGTAGATAGTTGTGTTAGGAATATAGATTGTGTGATTGGCTAGTAGATTGTAGTGAAGATAATTGGTGTGTAGAAGATAGGTGTGAACTAGATTGTAGTAAAGATAGTTGGTGTGAAGTAGTTGTGAAGATAGGTGTGTAGTAGATTGGTGTGAAGTAGTTGTGAAGATAGGTGTGTAGTAGATTGGTGTGAAGTAGTTGTGAAGAAGGTGTGATTTCGTTGTGACGAAGCTTTGGTGTGTAAGTGGTGTGTATATTGGTGTGTAAGGTTTCTCCGCCATAAGGAGCTTGTTGACATAGTGAAGAAAACTCTCGAGTAGGTGACTCGAGGAGTGGAGTAGGGCAAGGAAGGTGTCCTTGTAGCCGAACCACTATAAATCCTTTGTCTCGCGGTTAGATCTTTCCATATCTTACTTATTATCTTGCTTATATCGTTATTACATTTGTAGACGTAGACGTATATATATAGTTGCTCATATAGTGCTAGTATTGATTTTACTTAAAGATCAAATGAAAGTTTCATTCACAAAACAAAGTTTTTACAATCAAACTAAAAAGGTTACATACATATAATTGATCATTTCGATCAAGTATAGTTTCTATACAAAATATAACTAAGGATTATAAAATAAACGGTTACGTACTTATCTCTCGTATATAGCTATAATTGTTTATATTATGCATGTGTTGATTTCACATACTTAGCTTACATTATTATTATTGTTCATACTTAGATATACTTGTTCATATTGTTCAAGATTTGAGTTCACATAAGATTGAATCAAAGTTTTAAAAGCAAACAAGGTTTTAAAACTAAACTAAGTTTTCATAATAAAATTAAAAAGACGTAAAACTATTCAACCCCCCCTTCTAGTTTTCCATATTTTAGATCGAGTATGAAGATTATTTGGTTTTCTCGGTGGTGGAGTTTTAGATCTTAATTTAAATTTAGAGGATCCTACTTCGGTCTTTAAGGATGGTTTATAAAAAGTTTTTACTTTTTCATCATTCGCAATGGGTATTTTTCTATCTTTTGTAAGTATATACTTAGGTTTTGATTCTAATGATTTTTGTTTACTAGATTCACATTCAAACTTTATACTTTTATTTTCACTAGTTGAAATATTAGTTGAGGTTAATCCTAGACCGGTTTTATCTCCCGAAGTTTCTTGAACACTTATTATTTTCTTAAGTGTGTTACTACTATTTTTAAACTTGTCAAGTTTGAAAATTTCATCTTTAAGTTTTTCGTTTTCATTATTAACCTCTATGCATGTTTTACATTCTATAAAAACTTCTTTTCCTTTTTCCAAAAGTTGTAGTCTAATTTTTAATTCGAGTACTTCATTTTCTAATAGATTATTAATATGTTTTAGTGACTTATTTTTAGCTATAACCTTTTGACCTAATTTGCATAACCTATTATATTCACTATCTAGGTCTTTTTCGTCTAATGATAAATTTTCGTCACTAAAGTATTCGGTTTCGGAACGTACCTCGCTTGATGTCTTAGCCATAAGACATTTCTCCTCATTTGTGATTTCTTTCTCATCGTCATCGCTATCACTCCAAGCTCCTCCAACAAACGCCTTTTGATTTTGATTTCTTGACATCATTGGACATTTTCCGATGAGATGATTTGGATCACCACATTTGAAGCACTTTGTCATCTTTATTTCTTTGGTTTGCTTTCCTTTCATCATGCGGTTGTCTAACAAATCTTCCTCGCCTTTTGAAGAATTTCTTGAAGTCTCTTACGGCCATCGCATATTCTTCGTCATCACTTTCGGAGGTTGAGCTATCCTCGTTACTAGATTCCTTCCTAGCTTCCAACGCAATTGACTTGCTTTGCTCTCTTTTTCCATTGACCATCTCGGAGTCTTTCTTTATTATTGCTTCGTAGACTTTCAGGTTGCTGATTCGTCGTGAAAACCAATTATATATAATAGTAGTATAGTATCGAAGTGATCCGCAAGAAATACGGATCACCCGAGTCGTTTCCAAGTGAAGGTGTGAATGGAATCAAGAATATCGATTCGTGTAAATCGTGTAGTGAGAAGTGGTGAAAAAGCAAATAGTGATCAAATAATTCACGTAATCACAAACAAGTATGAAATATGCAAAGAGTACAAGCTAGTAATGCACCAAAGTCTAAAACGTAAAAACGGAAATGCAAACGCGATTTTTAAAACGTAACGTACAAAATAAAACGCGAGTTTTAAGCTATACTAATCCTACGAACTTGGAAATAATTTTTAAAAAGGTAAAAATGATAAAAGAAAATTTTAAGAAAAAGAAAAATATTTTTTTGACTTTTTAATAATTTTTTATGAATTAAAAACTAATTAAACTATTTAATAATTAAAAGAAAATGTAAATAAAGTGAGAAAAATGCAAATTTAATTTCTAAAATTCTAAAATAACTGAAAACTATTTTCTAAAATATTTTTGGATTTTTCTGGGGTTTTTCGGATTTTTTTTTGGATTTTCTAGTAATTAAAAAGTAATAAAAATTGATTAAAAATAAAAATTAATTAAAAAAAATAGCAAATAAACTCAGAAAATTATGAAAAAATGCAGAAAATTATATTTTATTATTAAGAACCTATGAAAAATAAAATGGACAAATTTTTACACACTAATAAGCAGATGGACACAAAAAGCTGTTTTAATAAGCACTAAATGATGAACAAATTAGCACTTATGGTCACAAGAAGCTCAGGAACAGTAGAGGCAATGTCAAAAAGCATAAAACAACTTATAATAACCAGTTAAGCACTCAAATCATCCCAATAAGCTCAAATGGCAGTTATACTTTTTGACAGAAACAAATGGAAAGGTCTCTACTTTGGGCTTAATTTTCAGCACTCTAATAAGCCAATTTTTGTAAAGTAAAAGCAGATATGGAAAGCCTATACTATGAACTACAGGAAAACACCAAAAGCCCTAATTTTAACACCCCAATTGAACCCTAATTTTCCCTGAGATCAGATGTCACTAGAGCATAATCAAAGCGACAATTGACTTTTTAAAGCACCTAAGTTATTGACTAAACCCAATTTTAATGCTCTAAATATGTTCCCAGGTGTATGTTAAACTTGTTTAAGCACAGAAATCACAAACACAACCTCAGAATACAACTAATGATCAAAGTAGCCTGAACAGTGATCAACAATAGCATGTAGAAATGAGATTTCAAGCAATTTTGACTTTTACCCTATGAACCACCAAATTTATGCTCAATATGACTTTAAAATACCAACTGCAACATGTTTAGGCTGAGCAAACCATAAGCAAACTACTAGAACACAGTTTCAAAGTTTAAACCAAACACTCCCTTAGATCTAAGTTTACACTACAACTTTGATTATTAACCTTAAACCTACTGATTACATGATCAAAACAGATTACCTAAGTGATAGTAAAGCTAATAGAACAACCAAAAACATCACATAACACCAAGAACATCAAAGGGCAGTGTAAGCTAATTTAAGGCAGTGAGATATAGCATGTTACTAAATCAAACAGAAACACCAAGTAAGCAAGCTACAAATAATCTAACATGAACAACAACAAGCAGACTCAAATGCTATTCTGAATAAACTATACTACTTAAAATCAAATATTAAACAAAAGTACTAAAATTGCAATGAGAAACTTACAAAGCTCTCCCCCTCAGCTCAAACAGAGGGGGCTCACTATGCTAGCCTGTCTTTAGACAGGCCAAAGGCTTCCCTTTCTCCTTTTGGACTATCAAATTCACCCAAAATTCATGATGAACACCCTCCTTTGACTTTTGTTGACTGAAGAGTATTTCTTTTAAGTTTTCACTGAATCAACTACCAACAACCTTACAAGAGCTAAATAAGCTAGAATAAGGTGTAATGAACTAGAAAAAGCTTAGATGTAAGCTGGAATAAAGAAAAGTAAACATCCTTTTTTTTTTTTTTTTTTTTTTTTTTTTTTTTTTTTTTTTTTTTTTTTTTAGATTTTCTTATTTTTATGTGTTTTTATGATTTTATACTTTTAAATATTGAAATGAGTAAATAGACTATTATAAAATTGTAATAAGATTCTGAAAAGCTAACTCAAGTAGAAATCAAGAGAAAGTAAAACTCTTTTTGTATTTTTCAACTTTTTCATTTTTTTTTAGTTTTCAATAACGTGAAACAAAATACTTGCTAAATAACTTTTGAAAGTTTACAAAGAACTAAGATAAGCTGATTTAGAGATAGATTAAAACATAATAAGCAATAGTAATATGAAGATTAAGCTAAGATTTAGAAAAAGCAACACTTTTATTAAAACTTGAAACTGAAATTACAAAGGCTAAACTACATTACAAGGCTGAATTGAAATTGACAGAGTAACTTTACTTAAAATCCTACTACTCCAAACGTATCAGAGGGGGGGGGGGGGGGTTATATAGGAGCAGGGGATGAGGAGCCTAGGGTTCCTGTGGAAGGATCTAGAGCTCAAATTGAGGCCACATATCTTCAATCCTACTCATAATGTTGTCATCCCACCAATTTCTATCCGTTTGAGACCATCTTATCTTCAATCCACGTATTCATAGCCAATCAGGGATCATTGTTGTGCCACGGTGGAGGGTTTATGACACCATCTGACAACGTGTCAGATGGTTCTAGAATGATTCTTAGTACGAGGTTAGATATTGGATAGGTACGAGGTAAATTTGGTGGGTAATTTTGTGGGAGGGAGATGATCCACAATAAACGCGCCCAAGGTTATTTTTTTATTATTGTTTGAGTTGTGGTGGGTCGGGTTTGATGGTTTGGACCGGGTAATATAAGTGCGGTGGTGGGCTTGGTTTGCTTTGGGCTTGTGTTGTGTTGTGTTATGTTTTTGGATTTAAGGATCCGGATGGTAGCAGTAATTTAAACCAAGGGACCAAAAATGTAAATCTGAAATTATGAGGACCCAAAATGCCAATCTTCATAAATATAATTCCAAGGGTCCTTTGTGATATTTCTTGAATGTTGAAGGGCCTGAGTTGTCAAATTCCAAAATATTCTTCATAAGGACCAAAGTTGACAGCTTTTAAAAGTTGAGGGACCATATGTGTAACTTCTTCAAATTTATGACCAAGGGCCATTCTTGTAATTCTTGAAACTTTGAGGATTCAATTTGACCATATGAGCTTTAATTTGACCACTAAGCTTCCCCGGCTCCGGCTTTTAACACTTTTCCAAATCTCGTGCCCGTTTTGTCATTTTCTCGTGATTTTTTGTCCTTTTCTTAAATATCCGTTCTTGCACATTCACAAACACAAAAACACACATTCTTTGGGATTATTGGTTAGTTTTTGGTTTGTTTGGTCCAATTTTGGCTTAGAAAAGGTGAGTGAATAAGCACTCACCAAAATCCCCCGGAGTAAAGTATTGCCGTGTCCTCACGCAATGTGATCAATTCACGCTTACGAGATAAATAATTTCATAACTCTTTCTACTAACTTTGAAAAGTAGAAAGGAGGTTCAAAAGAGATTACAAAATCATTTAATCCCGCAAACGCTCCGTTTTCCAAAATTTATTTTCTTTATTCCACTTTATTCTATTTTTGGACATTTCATACTTCACACTTGTGACGGTTTGTTGAACTTTCATTATTTTTGCAATAATTATTAGGGTCTACGGGTAGAAACACTTCTATTTAAGAAGTGACCATACGGATAAAAATCGTCATCCTTGATTTTTCACGAGCTCCCAAACTAAGCGTAAAAACGAGATCACAGCTTATCTACAAATTTAATGCTAACACTACTCATAAAAGTTACTAGTGGATACTCCTTACTCCCATGTCCTAAGTTTTTGTATCTCATTATTTTATTTTTGTTGAGAAATGAATCGCTTCATATTTTCTCGTTTCAATATTTTTTAGTCCGATAGTGACACCTAAGTTTAAACGATAAGTAGTTATCTATTTTCTCTTAAGAACCACTGCAATAGAAATTCGGTCCACATCAAGGAATCTGGGGTACATACAATATCAAGGATATAAGTTGCGGAGTACAATCACGTGCACCTCATGTGACTAATTACTAATCACTTATCACATGCACTTCACGCGCCAACAACTTATTTATACATACATAACTCTTATTCAACAATACTTCAACTTTCACTTTTCTTCATTTTTCACTTTTCTCATATTTTTCATACTTTTCACTTTTTTCTTTCTTTGACTTTTCTCAATACATCAATGGAAGCTTATCGGGTAGCTCCAAAACCACATAGATAATCAACTTTTGACTTTTGATGTTCCTTGATATGTACCCAACTTCTAAAGCAAAAATTCTCTTAAGAAAACAAATAACTAAATATTATTCAAACCTAAATACCACTAATTAACCTAGAACATCTATTATATATTGGTGACGTATCTGATGGGAGTAAAAAGCCACGAGTACCTCTAATGAGCTCTAAAGAGAACCACTACTCCACGTTTAGCATTAAACTTGTAAATAAACTCTATCATTTCTCGTTCTCTGCAAATTTAAGACCTCAAATAATGAGATTAGCAGATGCTTAGCCAATAATCAGCCACGCATATATAAAGTCAAATACGGGAGCTTGCAAACTATTGGAAAGAATTCGCGTTTTGTAGCTCCTAGTGTAAATGACTAGCGAAAGCTTTTCAAGCCGTGCATGTATAAAGTCACGTACGGGATCCGACAAAAGAGTAGCTCCTAGTGTACAAGGCTAGCACAAACTTTTATGATTATCATTGGTTAAGGGAACAAGCTAGGGCTCAACACGCCCGGTCAAGTCAAAATATTTATTCCTACTCTCGCCAGCAAGAAAGTCAAGTGTCAAATCACTTATTCATACTTTTATTATATTTTTGCACAACTTTTTCAACTTTTTCTCATTTTTTTGTGCTTTTTCATGACTTTTTGCATTCATTTTCTTCAAAATTTTTGAAATTTTCAATTTTTCATTTTTTTTCATTTTTGGTGGAAAAACGGAGTTACGAGAGTACATGACATGGTGAAAACTGCAAGGTCAAAATCAAATCGAAGATTCACCCTCCCCCAGACTAGAATTGAACATTGTCCTCAATGTTTTAATGGTTAAGGTAATCATAACATAAATCTAGGCCGTTTATTAATTATGCCAAAGAAAACGTTAGTCGATAAGATTTACGGATATTGGATTTCCAAAAGCATCGATGAATGAGACTCGAGTGGAGAGAAAGACAAAACCACGAGCACGAGAGTCATCATAAATCGGGGACAATCCTGGACAATCATACACAAACAACCACGAAACACAGGATTGGAAGAGGTACCCCCTCCTCACGTTATTTATTAGAAATAAGAAAATTAAGAAGATGAAATTGGATAAGCATGGGTTGCCTCCCACGAAGCGTTTTGTTTTTTATTACCGAGTCACGTAGCTTGACTCGATCCCCGAATTCATTCGTCCTTGGGGAAAGTTTGGAGATCCGGGACTACCATGGTTGGTACGTCCCCTTCGAAATAGTGTTTCAAACGGTGACCATTCACCTTAAAGTTGGGACCATCGGGTTGAGCCAACTCAATGGTACCATAAGGGAATACTTGTGTTATGGTGAATGGTCCAGACCAACGGGTTTTAAGCTTACCCGAGAAAATCTTCAAACGAGAGTTAAAAAGAAGCACTTGATCACCAACGTTGAAAACGCGGTCTTTGATCTTGGCATCATGAAGTCTTTTTGTTTTCTCTTTATATATTAAAGAATTCTCGTAAGCTTGATCACGAAGTTCAACTAATTCGTTCAATTGAACTTTTCGGTGATCACCCGCGGTTTTTAAGTCAAAATTTGCATGTTTTAAGGCCCAGTAGGCCTTGTGCTCAAGTTCGATGGGCAAATGACAAGCTTTCCCGTAAACCAGCTTATATGGAGTGCACCCAATGGGTGTTTTGTAAGCGGTCCGGAAAGCCCATAAAGCATCGTCTAGCTTATCGGCCCATGAGGCACGGTGCTCACCTACGGTCCTTTCTAATATCCTTTTTAAGCCACGATTGGACACCTCCACTTGACCACTCGTTTGTGGGTGATAAGCTGTGGAAAGATGATGTGTGACACAATATTTAAGCATAACTTTAGCGAATGGCTCGAGGTGTACCAAATCGGGCAAAGAGACTTTTTAAGAATTTCACAACTACTCGGGCGTCATTGGTGGGGAGCGCCTTCGCTTCAACCCATTTGGACAAATAATCGACGGCCACGAGAATATACTTATTTCCTCTTGATGACGGGAATGGACCCATGAAATCGATGCCCCAAACGTCAAAAATTTCACAAACTTGAATAGCATTTTGTGGCATTTCATCTTTTTGAGAAATTTTCCCTTGACGTTGGCAAGAATCGCATGATTTCACCAATTCATGGGCATCCCGATAAATCGTCGGCCAATAGAAGCCGGAATCGAACACTTTCTTTGCGGTGAAGTTGGCACCATGATGTCCCCCCGTGGGTCCACTATGGCATGCCATAAGTATTTCAACGGCTTCCGTACCGTGAACACACCGCCGGATCACTTGATTCGCACAGACTTTGAACAAATAGGGGTCGTCCCAAAAATAATGTTGGACATCTTTAAAGAATTTCTTCTTTTGTTGGGACGACATTCCTTTCCTAATAAAATTCCCCGCATGGTAATTCGCAAAATCGGCGAACCATGGGGTACTTTGGTCAATATTAGACACACTCCCAAGTGTCTCGAGAGGAAATGCATCGTTGATTTCCTTGTTCTCAAGAGCACTTTGATGGGGGTTCTCAAGTCGTGAAAGGTGATCAGCAGCAAGGTTCTCAGCTCCTTTTTTGTCTCGTATTTCGACATTAAATTCTTGGAGCAAAAGAACCCACCGCATTAAGCGTGGCTTAGCATCTTGCTTTGCCATTAAGTACTTTAAGGCTGAGTGGTCCGTATACACTATGCACTTTTTAAGGAGCAAATAAGACCTAAATTTTTCAAAAGCATAGACAACCGCTGACATTTCCTTTTCGGTAGTTGTATAATGATGTTGGGCCTCGGTCATAGTCTTACTTGCATAGTGTATCGGTTGAAAGTATTTATTCTTACGTTGCCCCAGAACTGCACCAATGGCATAATCACTTGCATCACACATTAGCTCAAATGGTAAGCTCCACTCGGGGGCAACTAAGATTGGTGCCTCCGTTAACTTCTTCTTTAAAACATTAAATGCATCGACGCATTCATTTGTGAAGTTAAACGGAGCATCCTTTTCTAAAAGGTGGGTCAGAGGCCGGGCTATTTTGGAGAAGTCTTGTATAAAACGTCGGTAAAAGCCAGCATGACCAAGGAAACTTCGGATTCCTTTGACGGTCGTAGGATGAGGTAGCTTAGCAATGACATCGACTTTTGCACGATCTACCTCAATCCCAGATTTGGATATCTTATGGCCGAGGACTATGCCCTCTTTAACCATGAAGTGGCTCTTCTCCCAATTTAGAACCAAATTGGTGTTTTCACACCGAATTAGCATATTCTCTAAATGGGAGAGGCAAGAGTCGAAAGAATTTCCGTATACGGAGAAGTCCTCCATGAACACTTCCGTGGTTTTTTCGATCATATCCGAGAAAATAGCCATCATACACCGTTGAAACGTGCCCGGAGCGTTACATAGGCCAAAGGGCATTCTCCGATAGGCAAACGTTCCATACGGGCAAGTAAAAGTGATCTTTTCTTGATCCGGGGGATCAATGGGAATTTGAAAGTACCCAAAAAAGCCATCCAAGAAACAATAGAACTCATTTCCCGCTAACCGTTCAAGCATTTGGTCCATAAAAGGGAGCGGGAAATGGTCTTTACATGTCGCATCATTCAACTTGCGGTAGTCGATACAAACTCTCCATCCGGTCACAAGTCTAGTCAGTATAAGCTCATTATCATCATTTTTCACAACAGTGATTCCGCCCTTCTTTGGAACACAATGAATCGGGCTAACCCATGAACTATCCGAGATCGGATAAATCATTCCAGCGTCAAGGAGTTTAATAACTTCCTTTTTGATCACTTCGTGGATTAGTGGGTTAACCCGTCGTTGTTGTTGGACGGAAGCTTTGTGATTATCGTCAAGCAGAATCTTATGAGTACAAAATCGAGGGTCGATTCCCTTAATGTCGGATATTTGCCAAGCAATAGCACTTTTATGCTTCCGAAGCACATCTAAGAGTCGTGTCTTCTCCTCATCTTTAAGGCCTTTTGATATTATAACCGGTAATTTATCATTTTTTTTCCAAGTATGCGTATTCGAGATGAGGAGGCAAATCCTTGAGCTCGAGCTCCGGAGGATTCTCAATAGACGGCTTTACTTCTTTTACGTCTGCCATTTTTAAATCAACCGGAGGGGAAGAAACAATCGATTTTTCGTTTAACAATTTTTCAATTAATGAAATGTCCCCCTCCGGGTCAAAGTTATTATTATCAAATTTCGGTGAAAATGATTCATTTGCAAGACAAGCATTGATTTCTTCCCAAGCGAGATCACTTCCCGCAAACGGAGTGAGGGAAGGGGAAGAATCGGAGACGATAGGTTCAAAAGAAGGAGTGGGATTGCCACTCGAAGCATTTTCTGTAAAACCAAGAAGTTCTTGAGAATACTCCTCCGTAGCTTCGTCAATAACATCGATTCGGTTGACGGAAGCAACATCGTAGTCGGAGGAGTATCTCGCGGTTTGATCAAGGTTAAAAGTGACGGCTTCGTTTCCAACACGTAAGGTAATCTCCTCGTCGTAAACATCAATTAAAGCACGACCGGTCCTTAGGAAACCTCTCCCGAGAATGAGAGGAACCCGTTGATCGGCATCGAAATCAACAACCACAAAATCGGCAGGGAAATGGAATTTCCCAACATTGACAAAAATATCCTCGGCTATGCCAATTGGATGAGACGTAGATCGGTCGGCAAGCTCGAGGGTCATAAGCGTCGGTGTCAAGTTAGGGAGAGACAACTTTTTCCAAATTGACAATGGCATTAGGTTAATGCTAGCACCAAGATCGGCCAAGGCGAAGCATTGAACCATACCCGGAAAATTGCACGGTATAAGAAACTTGCCAGGGTCTTCAAGCTTTTCGGGTAGCTTTTTAAGAAGAACCGTTGAGCAATTCTCGTTCATTTGGGTTCTTGACATTTCAAAAAGCTTTTCCTTATTATTTAAAAGTCCTTTTAGCATCGAAGCAAATTTAGGCATCAAAAGTATAGCATCCGCGAGACTTATATCAAAGTGCAATTCTTGAAAAATCTGATAAAATTTCTCCATTTGGTTTTTATCTTTCTCGCGGTGCTTTTGTTCCTTTAAACGTGACAGATAAGGCAACTTTGTTTTAACGGGAATATCTTTTTCATAAACAACTTTTTCCTTTCCCTTGGACGTCGGGACCACCGGAGGTTGGATGTCTTCGGTCTTTCCATTATTAATAGGAATTTCCGTATCCGTTGTCGCCTCGGGTTCACGGGCGACTACCTTGGGAGGTAGAGAAGAAGAGGTAGTCGGAGCCGTTGGTCCATCATAAGAAACACCACTCCTTGTCGTGATCGCTTTAGCATCGCCCCTCGGGTTAGCGATCGTGTTGCTAGGCAAAGTTCCAGAGCCCGAGGGTCGATCATTTAAACGCTTGTTAAGATCATTGATTTGATTATCTAACAACCTTGTTGTTTCCTCTTGTTTTGTCATAAAAGCTTGTTGGTTTTGAAGCAATTGCTTAATCAACTCTTCCGTGGGCGACGAATTTTGAATAACAGCTTGATTTTGATTATTGAAATTTTGCCCACGGTTTTGAAAGTTGCCATGATTCAGATTTGCATTGTTAAAATTCCCTTGATTATTCTGAAAATTCCCATTATTTTGAAAATTGTTCCCTTGAGGCGGGGCTTGGTTTTGATTTCCCTGAAAATTCCGATTTTGGTTTACACCTTGGTTTTGAAAACCTTGATTTTGCCGGTTATGATTTTGATTAACTTGATGTGTACGGTTTTGCACATTGTTATTATGACTCTGATTTTGAAAACCGGGTGGTCCAAGATAATCACTTGAACGGTAGCTGAGGAGATTTCGATCTCCTTGAAGAGGTGGGTAACCGTTGCCACCCATGTTTGCAGCATACACGTTCTCATGAGCATAAGCTCCGGTTGACGGACACTCGTTATACGGATG
This sequence comes from Artemisia argyi, assembly GCA_030686995.1. NCBI lineage: Eukaryota > Viridiplantae > Streptophyta > Magnoliopsida > Asterales > Asteraceae > Artemisia > Artemisia argyi. The sequence continues at coordinate 25,760,853 of CM060696.1, forward strand.
TGGACCACCACAAGTAACACAACCTCGATTCAAAACATTGACTTGATGACTTGGTTTTTCAATGGACATTGCATCAACTTTCTTAGTTAAAGCCACAATCATATTAACCAATTCATCATTATTTTTACCATTATTAGACGCCTGTGGTTTATTTCTTGACATTCTAACACGAGCTTTATTCTCAATTATCATGAAAGCATCATTCGTATTTCTAGCCAACAAGTTCCCACCCGCAGCAGAGTTGAGTGAGTCTTGGTCAACATGACTCAACCCATTATAGAAAGTGTCAATCTGCTGAAGGGGTGTGAACCTATGGTTCAAACATTTTTCCATCAAATCTTTGAATCGGTCCCAAGCTTCACTAAATGACTCATCAAAAGCTTGTTGGAACCGAAATATTTGGGAACGTAGATTAGAAGTTTTAGAAGGAGGATAGAAATAATTCACAAACTTGGAAGCAAGATCATTCCAAGTGTGAATCGAATTGGGCGGTTCCTTTTCCAGCCAAGTCCGGGCTGCTCCTTTTAAGGAGAAAGGAAACAACTTCAATTTCACCACATCGTGAGGAACTTGATTCATTCTAATAGTCTCAGCGATGTCGGTGAAATTTCGGACGTGAGCATAGGGGTCTTCGTTATCAAACCCGTGAAAGGATATACCCGTGATTAAATTGAGTAATCCGTGATTGATTTCAAAGTTGGCATTGATGTGCGGAATCACAATAGCTCTCCTCACACCGTTAAATGGGGTGTTGAATAGTTTTACGTCTTTTTAATTTTATTATGAAAACTTAGTTTAGTTTTAAAACATTGTTTTCTTTTAAAACTTTGATTCAATTTTATGTGAACTCAAATCTTGAACAATATGAACAACTATATCTAAGTATGAACAATAATAATATAAGCTAAGTATGTGAAATCAACACATGCACAATATAAACAATTATAGCTATATACGAGAGATAAGTAAGTAATCGTTTATTTTATAATCCTTAGTTATATTTTGTATGAAAACTTTACTTGATCGAAATGATCAATTATATGTATGTTACCTTTTTAGTTTGATTGTAAAAACTTTGTTTTGTGAATGAAACTTTCGTTTGATCTTTAAGTAAAATCAATACTAGCACTATATGAGCAAATATATATATACGTCTACGTCTACAAAATTAATAACGATATAAGCAAGATAATAAGTAAGATATGGAAAGATCTAACCGCGAGACAAAGGATTTATAGTGGTTCGGCTACAAGGACACCTTCCTTGCCCTACTCCACTCCTCGAGTCACCTACTCGAGAGTTTTCTTCACTATGTTAACAAGCTCCCTTATGGCGGAGAAAACCTTACACACCAATATACATACCACAACTTCGTCACAACTTATTCACACCTTCTACACAACTTCTTCACACCTAGTCACTACTTAATCACAACACTACTTCTTCACACCTATCTATCTTCACAACTATCTACTTCACAACAATCTTCTTCACAACTATCTAATTCCCAACTTCTCTACTTCACAACTATCTACTACACACTCACTCTATCTACACACCTTACTAATCTATCTTCTATCAAATATTAACAACTAGTTACACAAAGAAATAGATATAATGGATGATGCTCTAACAACTTGGATGTGGAGGTCACAACAAGTTGTAATACTTCTTCTCTTGAAGGATTGAAGTATTCTTCTCTTGCACTTGAAAGGTAGAGGTTTGGATCACTTTGAAACAAAGATTTATGTATGTATGATCAAAGGATTTTAGAGAATAGAAATGAGATCTAGAACAGAAAGTTTTGGGGTGCAAAAGGTGAGAAAAATCTGTGGAATGAACCAGTATTTATAAGGGGAAAAATACTGTTTGGGAGCGTGGCCGGGTCCCCTTAATTGGGTGCCGGTCCCCTTAATAATTAAGGGGACCGCCTAGTATAATTAAGGGGGCCGCCTAATAAAAAATGTTTTTTCTTCAGATTTTTTGTCTTTTTGTGGGGGAGGTTTTTCCTTGAGAATGTAGCCGTTTTTTTGGTTGAAATTTGAATTCAAACTATTTATTTGGAATAAAACATTTCTTATAAATACAAGATTGTTTTGTATAAGTTTAAAAATGTTTGTCCCACTTTAATAAAATGTAAGGTTTGTAAAAATAAAAATTCCTTTGATCATAAAATGCATTAGACCCTTTGTTTATTCATACCTTAAGTGATATGGATGCTAAAACAAATATTTACGACTAAATACTTGTTTACGTCATAATTTGTAGTTCAATGAGTTTATGTTTTGTGATTATCTAAACATATAGATATCGATATATGTTAATAATGTTTTTAGGCATTATTTATATCAACACAATTGCATTCTCTAAGGTATCATCATTTACCCTCCCCTTACACTTAGGCTGAACATTGTCCTCAATGTTAAATAAAAAGGATGTAAAAGTAATGAAGGTAAAAGAATGAAACAAATACTCCCCTGATTCGTTTGGTGTGGATAAATGGATAACATGGTTAAATCCTCCTCCAAGAAAATGAACGTTGAAAGCTTCCCTCCAAAAATATAAATCATCTTCTTGTCCAATATAACCTGTTAAACCTGAGAAAGCAATCATTCCAAACCTCGTGTAAAATGGGCGGTAATCTGTATATCTAAGGATATAATGCTTGTTGTATGACTGTTTGCAGATTTCTTGGAGTTTACAAAACTCAGGGTTCTAAATAGCGCGCCATAGCGGCGCTATAGCGCAGGCGTGGCCTCCACGTTACAAAACAGGCCAAGGCGTCTTCTTAAGGCGTAGCGTGTTATGAAGCGCGAAAAAGCGTGGTAAGGCGCGCTATAGCGTGAAGCGTGGCGCTTTATTTTGAAGCTTTTGTAGGATTTAGTGATTTACTATTATTGGGCTAGAAGGAACTTGGGCTTGGGTTAACTTTATAAATCAAATGCTAAAAGATAATATAACAAGTGAATGTGAATTTGTGATTGTGATGTTTTATACCGTAGTTTTTATGAAATATGATATAAATATATAAATCTATAAAAATTATGCCGCCTTGAGTCACGCCTCAAAAAACGTTGTAGCTTCGCTATAGCTCGTATAGCTTGAGGCTTGGCTTTGCCGCTACGCCACGCCTCACGCTATTTATAACCTTGATAAAACTAAAGAATTAACAAAAACTTTAAGACTCTGTTAGAAAAACAAAACTCGCAAATTTTTTCAGAATTTTTACACCTGACACTGTCAGGTTATGATCCTGACGCCGTCAGAGTGCTCTGACAGAAATCTCATGTTAAGTTTCCAGAAAATTTCTGGAAAAACTCTCGCCTTAATTCCTGGAATTTCTACAAAACATCATTATAACTCGATACAAGCATTTGACTCAAACAAATACTAATATACATGTTCATTTAATATTGTTGTGGTTCATGTCCAATTCCGTTCTTAAAAATAGATTTAAATTTCCCTTACACTTATCTTTTGCGAAATACCTTTTTATGAAGTTAAGACAAACAACAAGGGTAAGCATTTTCACCATTTATTAGGAAACATGATCCACAAACAATAAAAATAAAACATGCATACGGAAACAAATAAAATCAAACAAACAAACAATCAAACAAACAAAACAAGTAAAACAAATAAAACTTGGGTTGCCTCCCAAGAAGCGCTTTTCTTTATTTACGAGTCTTGTAGCTAGACTCAAGGTCATGGGCTACTACGTTTTCCTTTCCCACTTTTCAATCGATTCTCTTAACCTTTGAACTACTTCCGTGTCAACTTTATACTTAGGCCCAAGGGTTAAACAATTCTTATAGTAAAGGCTCATCTTCTCCCAAACAAAATTTATTCCTTTATTCTTATCTTCTTCGTTAATGTCCTCGATTGCACTAATGTTATCCATATCAAGTTGAGGCACATAACAAAATTCCTTCATTTTATTAGGCATCCTGTAGGTGATCCTATCGATTCCATTAAAAAATTGGACCGTTCCTTCTATTTGATCGTGTTTTAACTTGGACTCCTCAATAAATGGCTTACCTAATACAACATGGGATAAGCGACAATCTATAACATTGGCCAAGTCTTCAATAACCATAAAGTCAACGATATAAGTAAAGTTTCCAACAAAGACATGTAGACCTTTGACTCTCCCGACAAAATTACAAACTCCACCGGGGTATTTGGAATCTTTCCTAGGTCCGAGTCTTGTTTTTACTATATCATTATAGACACTTGAAGACATAATGTTGATTGGGGATTCAAAATCGATGTAGGCTTGATCAATGCATTTATACCCAATCATACATGATATCTTCACATTCTTAGGGTCACCTCTTTTAATCCTAGGGTCAATCTTAACAAAAGGAGGACGAGGGTTATCAATGAGATTGTTATAATAAGCGATTTCCTCCTCAGTGGGATATAAATTGAAATAATCATCATCTAAACCCTCCTCTTCTTCTTCCTTAACATCTTCTACAATTGCCAAGTCATTGGGTTTAAATTCCTTATCTAAGTCCATGGCTATTGCTAGGTCATTAAGCGCATAGTCAAGCTCAATATCAACCAATCTATTGAGTTCTCTAAGTTCCCTAATCTTATTCTCAGTTTGTTCACGAAACAAAGCAACCTCGCTAGGTGAAAGGGGTGGATTCGTGATGAGGCAAAAAATGAACCGTTTTTAAGGGGTCATTTAAGCCCGAATTTGAATTTATTTGATCAAATATTGTCCTAAATCGTTCCTTTTGTCATTTTAGGTACTATTGGAGTGAAATCTAGAAAAGGAAGCATTTTGGACGTTTTTGAAGCATAAAAGTGAAGAAAACGGCAAAGTCTTAATTTTCCTTGTTGGGACAGTACTACCTGACGACGTCACATGCTTCTACATGACGGCGTCAAGAGTAATACAAGAGGTTGATGTGGACTATACACGTGACGATCCAGAAAGTTTTGTACATAGGACATGACAGCGTCACCCAAGGCCGTCATGGTCCAAATATTAGTGATGGCCCAGAACAAAATCACACATGACGGCGTCAAAAGTGGATCTAGGCAATCCGATTTCATTATGGGTGGCGAGTTGACGGCGTCACAGATTTCTTCATGACGCCGTCACTCTGGATAATCTATATATAGTTTTCCAAATTTCATTCATTGGTGTGCAACTTTGAGGGAACAACCCTAGGACGAATTTTTCCAGCTTTTTCAAGGGTTTCAACCCTTTGAACTTTTCATGTCAATTTGAGATAAGTACTCTTTCAATTCAATCAATATGTCTATGTGTTTCTTGAATATATTTTACCCTTGTCTTCAATTTAACATGCTCGGCTAGATTTCTTTTGTGTTTGCTTAGATGTAGTGAAACCTAGATGTTAATTATGGGTTGATTGTTTGTTTATAGTTGTTACGGATGATTGTATTCGATGTTAGGCTTAAGAAAACTGGCAGACTTCCATTGGTAACATGCTTGAACGTCTTAAGAAACATGATCAGAGGTGTACTATGATTTTTGGTTGTATTTAATGCGTAGGAGAATTCTAATTATCCCATGTTAGGAGCTTCTAACGGCTCGACATAGGAGTGAAGTAGGATCCTATAGAGTTAGGGAATATTGTACACGGCCCTACGACTAGTATTAAGGAATACGAACCGTCATCCATGCAATTGTAACAAACTATCAACTTGTAAAAGATATCTAGGGAGTAATGAAACCTAAGTAAACACAACTTTCCCCATTATTGTTACACCACACTAGTTTAATTAGATTTATTTTCATTTCTGTTATTGGGTTAGTTGGCTAGCAACTAATTCCGCCCACTCTTCCAAAATCCAAGATTTTATTTGCTTTTATAAAGATATAAAAATACAAAAAGAATCATCTCTCACCTCTAGACCTAGTTTTTAGGCTTTCTAATCCTAGCGACACTATTCCTGAGTTGAACGATCAATCCCCCGGTACTTGTCACTATACTATACTACAACGATCAGGTACACTGCCTGTGGGGGTTGTAAGCTTCTTGAGATCCCTCGAGAGGTAAAGCCTGGTGCGATTCCCACGTATCAATTCGCGTTTTCCATAGTGGCCAACGGAATAATTAATGAGGATTGTAAAAACAAACACACAAAGAAAAGATAGACTAAAAAAGACTCATAAAAAAAATCTTACTAGAAATAAATTTAGCAAGTAGACCTAATAAAAAGAAATTTTAACCTATACAATAACTATTCCCCGGGCTGCGGCGCCAAAAACTTGATGCATGGAATTGCACCCTCGCAAAAGGTTTTACCTCTCAAGGAATCTTGAGAAACTTGCAATCTCCACCAGGCAGTGTACCTGACCGTTGTAGTATAGTATAGTGACAAGTACCAGGGGATTGATCGTTCAACTCAAAGAATAGTGTTCGCTAGGGTTAAAACTCAATTATACTAGGTATAGAGATGAGGGATGATTCTTTTTGTATTTTTATATTTTAAAGAAAGCAAGTAAAAATCTCGGGTTTTGAAGGAGTGGGCGGAATTAGTTGCTAATCAACTAACCCAAATAAATAAAGATGCAATCAAAATAAAATAAAAAAAACTTAAACTAATTGTGGCGAAAACAATAATGAGAGAAAATGTGTTTACTTAGATTTCACTACTCCCTATCTATCTTTTACCGGTTGATTAGTTTGTTACAATTGCATAGATGACGGGTTATATTCCTTAATACCATTCGTAGGGCCGTGTATACGATCTTCCCTAACTCTATAAGCTTCTGCCTCTTCCTATGTCGAGCCGACTACTAGCTCCTAACATGGCCTCATTAGTAGTTACCTATGCATTAAATATAACCAATATATCGTAGTACACCTCCGATCATGTTTCTTAAGACGTTCAAGCAAGTTACCAATTGGAAGTCTGCCAGTTTTCTTAAGCCTAACATCGAATTCATTCATCTACAACAATTATAAAAAAACAACTAACCAATAATCAATATCTAAGTTTCATTACATCTAAGCAAACACAAAGAAAACCTAGCCTAGCATGTTAAAGAGAAGACAAGCATAAGATATAATCAAACAACACATAGACATATTGAATGATTTGATGAAAGACTTATCTTCATTTAAGCATGGATGAAACAAGGGTTTGAAACCCTCAAAATAGGAGTAAAATTCGTCTAGGATTTTCACCCTTCAAAGTTGCACACAATGAATGAAAACTAGAAAACTATATATAGATTTTACAACATGACGGCGTCAAGAATAGGGTCTGACGCCGTCAACTCGCCGCTAAAATAATACTCGTATTGCCTAGATCCACTTCTGACTTCATCACGTATAAACTTGGTCTTGGCCGTCATGTTTACTTTCCTCTTGATGGCCTTGGTGATGCCGTCATGTATAAATCTTCAAAAACCTCTCTGGCGCATCACGTGTATTTGATTTATCCACCTCTTTGTCAAGTCTTGACGCCGTCACTAGCAATCTGTGACGTCGTCAGGTACAATTTTCAGCATGATTTGAGACTTAGTCGTTTTCTTCACTTTTTCTCTCCAAAAACGTCAAAAATGCTTCCTTTTGTAAATTTCCTCTTAAAAGTATCTAAAATGACAAAAGGAACGATTTAGGGCAATATTTGATCAAATAATCTCTACTTTGGCCTTAAATGACCCCCCAAAGGTGGTACACTTTTCGTCTCATCATGGGCCCACTCACTACGACCACTAAATAGCGATTGATATGGAATTGATTTGGATGATGTTGAATTGCGAAATCTATGCCTGCCTCTAGTCACACATAGCACTTAACTCTTCAGGTTCACAATTTCTTTATAACTTAAAACTATGAACTCACCAGCGTAAGCTGACTTTTAGCATGTATTCTCAGGTATAAGGCGATAGCTCACTATTTGAAGGCGCTTGGCAAGGGGCATTGGTCATAGGCGACTCTGATATATATTTGGGACCACTTTATTTGTTTTATAGGCCTATTTCTGTACTACTTTCTCAAAACGTAAACTTTATGTTTTTATATTGTAACTCTTCTTCCAAATAATTGAAATAAAAACTGTTCTTTGTAATTATGTTGTGATACCGATTTCGTAGCACCCCAATGCATGTATGCTTCCGCTGGATCCGAATTTTGGGGGTGTTACAGTTGGTATCAGAGCTTAGGTTTTATAGAACTGGGTATTTTTACAACCTAGACTATAAAAATTGTTCTTCGTAATTATGTTGTGCCTGCCTGCCAACCTGATGCCTCGCGTATGATTTTGTTTGAGGATATAATTGTTGAAATGTGTGCATGACTATTGGATATCTCATATCCGCCTATTTCAGCTACTTATTATAAGCATTTCCATATGTTTATGCACGCACCTCACCTGTCACTGAGTTACGCTATTTTCTTACGTAATCTCAAGAATCGATTTTGAGTTTTGGATGCTTGTCATGGTTTTGGATATAATGGACATATTGCTAGTATAACTAGGCTGAGTATTTATGAGGCAAAAAATGAACCGTTTTTTAGGGGTCATTTAAGCCCGAATTCGATATTATTTTGGGTAAAGGGGAGTAATCCTGCACCCTGGTAAAATATATAAACCAACCAAAACGTTGAAGTACAATGGATATGGGTGACGTCCCATATCTGAGCCCGTTACATAGGCAAAATAGCATACATAACAAGACACTACCATTTCTTACTAATAAGAAAAAGACCACTACCACATAAATAAACAAGCCTATAAAAGGATCAACTAATTACTACGACGACCTTGAAGCTTGATATCTTCATAAAATGCCCTCACTTGCCCTGGAAGATCGTATATCTGATCCGTGTAGTCATCATAATCATAATAATCTTCATAATCACCTCCACCACCTGATGATGAAAAAGTACCCATAGGCATATCAAATAAATTCGCAGACTCATCATGCATGTTAAGAACCTCATCCTCGCTTTCTGAATCAGAGTCAACAATAACACCAACCTTAGAAAACGGGTTGGCACTTTTACTAGCAGAGGTAGAAGGCTTAAAGGAGGAGCTAGGCATAGTCGTTCCAACCTCCGTATCATTAATAACACTCATAGGTGGTTCAACAACACTTACACTATCAGTAGAAATCTCGCAAGATTTAACATTCACCGTACCTTTTGTCATTTTAGGTACTTTTGGAGAGAAACCTGGAAAAAGAAGCATTTTGGACGTTTTTGGAGCATAAAAGTGAAGAAAACGGCAAAGTCTTAATTTTCCTTGCTGGGAACAGTACCTGACGGCGTCAAGAGTCTCTACATGACGGCGTCAAGAGTTACAAAAGAGGTAGATGTGGAAAATACACGTGACGGTCCAGAAGATTTTTAACTATAGGACCTGACGGCGTCACCAAGGCCGTCAGGGTCAAAATACAAGTGACGGCCCAGAGGAATTTTACACATGACGGCGTCAAAATCGGATATAGGCAATACGATTTCTATTATGGCGGCGAGTTGACGGCGTCACATCTTAACACATGACGCCGTCACCCTGTAAAATCTATATATAGTTTTCCAAATTTCATTCATTAGTGTGCAACTTTGAGGGAAAAAACCCTAGGTCGAATTTTCCAGCTTTTTCAAGGGTTTCAACCCTTTGAATCTTTCATGTTCAATAAGAGATAAGTATCCTTTCAAATCAATCAATATGTCTATGTGTTGTTTGATTATATCTTACGCTTGCCTTCTATTTAACATGCTAGGCTAGATTTTTTTTTGTTTGCTTAGATGTAGTGAAACCTAGATGTTGATTATGGGTTGATTGTTTGTTTATAATTGTTACGAATGATTGTATTCGATGTTAGGCTTAAGAAAACTGGCAGACTTCCATTGGTAACTTGCTTGAACGTCTTAAGAAACATGATCGGAGGTGTACTACGATATTTGGTTGTATTTAATGCGTAGGAGAATTCTAATAATCCCATGTTAGGAGCTTCTAAGGGCTCAACATAGGAGTGAAGTAGGATCCTATAGAGTTAGGGAATATTGTACACGGCCCTACGACTAGTATTAAGGAATATGACCCATCATCCATGCAATTGTAACAAGTAATTAACCTGTAAAAGATATCTAGGGAGTAATGAAACCTAAGTAAACACAACTTTCCTCATTATTGTTACACCACACTAGTATAATTAGTTTAATTTTCATTTTCGTTATTTTACTTTTATTGCATTTGTAGTAAATTGGGTTAGTTGGCTAGCAACTAATTCTTCCCACTCTTCCAAACCCGAGATTTTACTTGCTTTTATAAAATATAAAAATACAAAAAGAATCATCCCTCACCTCTAGACTTAATTTTGTAGACTTTCTAATCCTAGCGACACTATTCCTGAGTTGAATGATCAATCCCCCGGTACTTGTCACTATACTATACTACAACGATCAGTTACACTGCCTGGTGGGGGTTGTAAGCTTCTCGAGATCCCTTGAGAGGTAAAATCTGGTGCGATTCCCACGTATCAAGTATTCCAAGATTCATTGAACCTCGGGGTGAATATAGACTGATCACCTATATTCAACCAGGGATAGTGGGACATAGCCTGATCACCTATGTCCGACTCAGAGGTGAATTTCGCGATACTGGAGTAGTTATAAAAGGATTATGTCTGGGTGATTTTGATTTTGGGAACGATAAGTTTTGCGAGCACACACTAGCATTGAACTTCACGAAACCCTACACTAACACACGACACATTGGCATCACAATACCGCATGGATCGAAATGCTTCTGACGCTACTAAACGTCCTCATTTACATAGAATTCCTGTTTATCACCATCGAGCGTAGTTCGCCTTGAGTCGGGCTAGACCCGATTGGCACCACTTGAATTCGAGTCGCTTATCGTCATAAGCCTCGTCAACCTTACTGGAATTCTTGGATTCGATGATTGACTTCGTTTTGATTTGATTTCCGATTATGTCTTGATTTGACTCTTGGTTATTTATGAACTTGGTCGCAACTATTTTGGATTGAATTTTGACTATTTTCTTATGATTTTGGACCTCGTTCCGAACCTGAATTTGTTATTCAGCCTTATCTCATTGGTGATCTAGTCACAGCCGCCTCTACCCTAAGCCTTATTCTCAATCGACGATATTCATTCTTCTTAACCGATGATGTTCATTTTCTTAATTGAGGATATTCATTTTCCTCAACCGATTATGTTCATTTTCTTAATCGATGATATTCATTTTCTTAATCAAGGATGTACATTTTCTTAAATCGATGTTATCCAATTAATGATGTCTTAGCGACGATGTTAAATCGAGGTTGTACTTTCCACCTCCAACCAGATAATCGTGCTTAGCCAACCGACTTTAACCAATTGCTAGTAGCAATCAACATTCTCTTACAGAGTTGTACTCTGAACTTGCCAAATCTCTCATTCAGCAAGGATTCTGTATTTAACCGAATTCTTAAGATTTTGAGAAGTAACCTGAACCACGTTCCTTGGGACAATCACCCAATCCACCCCTAGTCCCTCCGGAAATACCAATTATCTTTACTACCCTCTTATAGGATAATAAACTGTTTTTCGAGTAATATACAAACTGCCTTTGATTTTCTTGTGGACATCCTACAAAATGGGTCACTACTACTTCACAAAATCAAAATTTTGGATTTTACCACTATTTTATAAAGGATAATTCTTTTTCCTGTTATCTCATAAACTATTTTACAAAATTGTTTCACAAAACGATTTTATAAAATATTTTGTTGCCAAATTACAATATTATGGATCCAAATGCAACCTTACTACTATCATAAAAATCAAAATTTTGATCTAACTACCATTTTATAAATGGTGAACTACTTTCTTGTTACCCCATAAGTTATTTCACAAATAGTTTTGCAAGACGATTTCATAATACGTTTTACTGCCTTGCTACGATGTTATGAAATCAAACTGAAAATCAAAATTTTGACCTTCCTGCAATTTTATAAAACAATGAGTTGTTTTCCTATTATCCTATAAGCCGTTTCACAAAATCATTTTGTCAATTGCTATTGTGCTGCTATATCACAAGCTAGACCTCGGGAGTGAATCCCAACCTCTACCTGAGTATTTGTTGATAATCCTACATAATCTGCTCACCACCTGCTAGTCAACGAAATGAAAACTATGGACAACCTTGCTCATCTATACGAGAAGACGATTGTCATGCGTCATAAAGTGCCGATTTCTATTCTTCCAGATCGAGACAGTCGTCTCACACCCACATGTTTGTCAACCACTTCCTAAGGGCCATGAGGACAGATCTGGAAATGAATACTGTGTATTGCTTCTATACTGATGGCTGAAGTGAAGAAACCATTCAAGCATGGGAGCACATATTGTGTATCGGCTTAATCGAATTTGACAATGGTTGGGATAGACACCTCCTGTTGGTCAAGTTCTCTCTTACCTATCACTTTCGTATTTCAACGGCACTGCAATATACCCTCTATGGTTGTAAGTGTCGGTCGCCGATTTGTTAGGCAAAAATGAAGATACCTAACTTCCTGACCCTGAACCTGTTCATGAAACTACCGAGGAGATCGTTCGAAGGTGAAATGGAGGCGCAAGCTACTCGCGAATGATTAGAAATCCTGAAAACGTAAACCTCTTGAATCCTCGAATAAAGCCTAGGTTAAGCTTAAAGATTCACCATGAAAATGCGTGAAGCATTTAGTAAACGAGAAAAGCTTAATCTTCGCTCTATTGATCCTTTCAAATTCTTACTGGAGTTGGACTGGTAGCTCACAGCCTCGAGCTACCATCAAGACTTAGCAGCGTTCCTACATTTCCTGTGCGTAATCTGAAGAAATGACTTACCGATGTGGCAGTTGTATTCCTCCGGAAGAGATCCAGATCTTTGAACAATTGAACCTTGTTGACCTATCGAAATCATAGACCATGAAGTCAGACGACTTTAGTAAAGTCGCATCTCTATCGACCAAGTTGTCGAACTCGCAAAAAAGGTCCTGAATTCACGTAGTGAACATGAAAGCAAACCATCGTACATCTATACTCATTTCTTTCAACCTTAACTGGTAACTTGAATTGAATCGAGAGGACTCGATTCCGTTAAGGAGGTGAGGCTGTGACAACCCGCAAATTTCCTGATATATTCTATTCTGAGGAACAACAATTTATTTTTGAGTTTGGCATTAGTCGGGAGAAACTAGACGTAATTATAGTCATTTTTATCAGTAATAATGTTATGAACTCAATGTTGTTATTCTCATGCCTTGAATCCGTCATTTACCAGTCTAAATGTGTCTTGAACCTTATTTCGTGAAAGATATAGCAAACTACAGAAATGGACCCTGGAAGTTAATCACACCGCTGCCCCCTTAACTTTAATGTAACTACCGAATGGTGCTTGTGAATTGCAAACCCTAACCCACCCCTATATAAACCTACTTATAAACTTACACACTCATTTTTGTTTTAGAAAAACCCTAGCCTCACTAAACACGGCGAGATGACGACATCATCCATTAAAAGGGATGTCGTCACCATTATAAATCTATATATACTTTTCGATTTTTCATTCATTAGAAAGGACTTTTGGTAGGGAACTTTTGGGTACGAACCCTAGTCGACTTTTTCAGCAATTTTAGGGTTCCAAACCCTCTTTTCTTCCTTGTTCAATTAAAGATAAGTTATCCTTTAATCATTCAATATGTCTATGTGTTGTTTGATTATATCGTATGCTTTTCTTTCTTTTAACATGCTAGCTTAGATTTACTTGTGTTTACTTAGATCTAATGAAATGTAGTTATTCATTGTTGGTTGTTGGTTTGTCATTAATTATTGTGGGTGATTGATTTTAGTGTTTGTCTTAAGAAAACTGGCTAATCTCCTATATGGTAACTTGCTTGAACGTCTTAAGAAACGTAATCAGATGTGTACTACGGTTATATTGGTTGTGTTAAATGCATAAGTGACTATTAATGAGGGCATGATAGGATACTAAACGTGTCATCATAGGAAGAGATAGAAGCTTATAGAGTTGGGGAAGATCATACACGGCCCCACGAATGGTATTAAGGAATGCAACCCTTCGCCCATGCAATTGTGACAAACCAATTAATCAATAAAAGATAATTAGGGAGTAATGAAATCTAAGTAAACACTCTTTTCTCCATATTAAAGCTCTCACATTTTATTTTCTTGTTATTTATTTTATTTGTTTAAGTAGTTATTTGGGTTAGTTGACTAGCAACTAATTTCGCCCACTCTTCCAATACCCGAGACATTTTACTTGCTTTCCATAAAACATAAAAACACGAAAAAGAATCATCACTCACCTCTAGACCTAGTTAGATTAGTTTCAATCCTAACGAACACTATTCCCTGAGAGAACGATCAATCCCCCGGTACTTACCACGCACTATAATACATCGGTCAGGTACACTGCCTGGTTGGGATTGCAAGCTTCTCAAGATCCTTTGAGAGGTAAAACCTTTTGCGTAGACCGCAATCCACGCATCAGTTTCAAAACTACACATCATATCTTTATGTGTTTTGTTTTATAATATTGAACTGGATTCCTAATAATGCATATAGTATTGTTATTATCAATAAATATCATGGTGTTCATAAAATTATACCTATAGTTCAGTATCTGATTCTGAATCCAGAGCGCTTGACCATAACAACTAGCAGCAGCTACATATTCAGCCTTAGTTGTAGAAGTAGCCACCACAGTGTGCTTCTTACACTGCCATGATATTAACCTGCATCTTAGGAATTGACAACCACCTGTTGTTGACTTCCTATCTAGACTTGCCCCAACATATTCACTATCATTGTAAGCCACCACATCAAATGGAGACTCTCTAGGATACCAAAGACCCAATTTGAGTTGGCCTTTTAGGTACCTAAAGATCCTTTTCATAGCATGTAAGTCTGAAACCTTAGGATTAACTTGAAATCTGGCACATGCACATAAGACAAATATAATATCTGTTCTTGATGATGTAAGATACATCAATGACCCAATCATTGATATGTAGAGTGTAGCATCAACATCGTCACCATTTGAATCTTTGAGCAAAGGTTTCTCTATATCCATAGGAGTGATAGCTGTCTTTACATCAACATACCTAAACTTCTTCAAAATCTCTGCTACATATTTATCTTGGCTAATAAATATCCCTTGTTCTGATTGCTTGACTTGCAGTCTTAAAAAGAAGGTGAGTTCTCCCATTGAACTCATATGGAATATGTCATGCATCAGCTTCTCAAATTCAATACACATCTCCTTTTTAGTAGAGCCAAATACGATATCATCCACATAAACCTGGACAAGCAAAATGTCTCCTTTCTTCCTCTTGATAAATAATGTCTGATCAATCTTCCCTCTGTGAAACCCATTGTCCAATAAGTATGTGGCCAAGGTTTCTTATCAGGCTCTAGGAGCTTGATGAAAACCATACAGTTCTTCTACCACCTTGTAGACTGATAAGGATTTATTTGATACCTTTTTATATAGACATGTACTTCTATATATTTTTGACGAACTTTTTTTTTCAAAATTTCTGCCCAAAAAAATCACACGTGATTAGTAAAATCAATTGTGATTTGTTATTTCTTCTGATTTGTAAAATTTCTGCCCAGAAAATCACTTGTGATTTGTTATTTTTCTGATTTGTAAAATCACTTGTAATTTGTTATTTTTCGCAAGTCACATGTGATTTTTTAAGTAATAAATCACATGTAATTTTTCTAATCACATATGATTTTTCTAGGCGGAAATTATGAAAAAAAGTTCGGCGAAAGTATATAGAAGTGCATATCTATAGAAAAATTATTTAATTTTCGTTGTTATGATATAATTAATTTCGCCTAACGAATAACGGTTTGCAAGATATTTTATTTAAAGAAAAAAAATATGAAAGTGGTTTTTTTATTTGATGAAAAAAAAATGGATGGCTGAGATTGTATGGTTTGTTTTTTAGATAAAAATTGTTCTGCACGGAACTTTTGTCTAGCATATAAATGTAAGTTATTGTAATTTTTTTTATCAACAATAACGCCACTTTTTTTCTACTATGTTACATTATGTTGGTATCCGTTATTTTCTTGTTCCCTGGTTATTTCGTTGTCTCTATAGATACACATATATTTACGTATAATTCATTGAAGATCTTATGTCCACAGAGTATTTGGGCCCAAGCCCATGAACGTAAAACCTAGATAAGTTTTAGCCGACATTTCGTGAACCCTAAAGATACAAGCGTTAACAATTATGGCCGTCAGATCAATTAGATCATAAAATTTGACATATCTTTTTACTATAAAAGGTAGATAAGGGCACACACAATTTCACAACAATTTGAAAAAGAGAATGGTGGCAAGAAGAAATACCTCTTTAGATCCTCGTTTCGATAAGAACATACCACCAACTTTAGATGAAACATCATGTTTTATCGCAATCATTGTTCATAGTATTTCGATTGTTAGTGTCCTTTTTCAATTAATACAAGCTATGCATCTTTGCAAATTGTCATTTGGGGGGTTTACGTTGTTATAACATATTCTAACTCAGATAAATCATACATATGATTTTCTTAAGATTTTTTTTTTTTTTTTTTTTTTTTTCATTTATAATTAATTGATCACCTTTTTTTTAGATAGAAATTCACAAAAACTTTATTTATGTTACTTTTTGAGATGGTTTTTATTCATGATATTATCTCACATGTATGTTGTTTCTTTGTTTAGATGGATTTCATTGATCTAAATTTGCGTGCCTCTACGCTCTATGAATTTGACATTGCAATCTATGAGGTATTATTTCTATTTAATAATTGTTTTTTATTAAATCACACATTAAAATAAGGGTGCTGTTAATAAATTCACCATTTTAAAAACATCATTTGAACTTTCTTATTTACTTTATGTTGAATTTACCCCTCTTTAACTTGAGGTCGTTTTTTTTTTTTTTTTTTTTTTTTTTTTTTTTTTTTTAAATAGTTTAGTGACAAAGAATATTTAAAAAAAATATATATATCGACAAAGAAAGGGGAGTAATGTTATAATAAGAGTATGATAAACCGATCCCTAAACATAATTTTGTATATTGCATCTAAAAGTTAAGTACCTTTAACACCTTATTTTTATTCATTTATTTATTTTTCTTTGTATATCTAACAATTCATTTACACCATATTAAGCTACAAATTTTACATCAATTTCTTTTTTGCTGAATAATCTAATTTTGCGTATAAGTTAATATGCTTCATTAAAGAGTAAAAAGTAGTATAACGTAAGGTGGGTTACGATATCTTGTTTTCTCTTGGGAGGTGCAATCACAAGTATTGTGCACGAACGGAGTTTAGGCACGGTGTTAATTTAGTTTAAATATATGAGATATATAGAATTTGACCATGTTTTATATGTTTCCTCTACGAGCACGAATTATTAGTTTATGAAGTGTTTTGTAACTGTGTCATCAAAGAGTCGATTACCTTTATTTTTTTTTTATTTTTTATTTTTTTTAATACTTTTATAATATATAACATATTTGTATACTAAGTTTTAGTTTGTATTATAAAGCAAAGATTAAACGTCATAGTAACTCAAATAATTATCAAGTACTTTAAAAGCATGATAATTTATATAAAGCTAGTCTAGCATGCATGTGTGATGCACGTATCTATTGTTATTAAAAGTTAAAGTTTTACTACATGTAAATATGCACACTTGGATCTATTATACGTGTATTATAATTCATAACTCTCTTAACTTAATTTTTATTTAGTGTTGAATATGGCTTCATTTTATTTCCATCAGCTTATTAAATAAGTAATATAATTAAAGTTTTATAATGAATAATATGTACATTTATTACATACTCCAGTTTTAGATATTCTTATCTTGGTATTGTATTATTTATTTTCTCTTGTTTATTATTTTATAAAATCGACATTATAGTAATATAATCATGAATATTTTGTAACTTAATCCCTTTTAATTTTTTTATAAAATTTATAATATAACTATAGTTTTAAATCATTAATACTTACATATTTTGCATGAAACTCAAACTTATATATTTTATACAAATTATTATACTTACATTATAACTTTTATTGTATGCAATTAAATATTTATTTTTATCGATTTTAAAGAATATATAATATAGTCATGAGCTTATAGTCACTAAAAGTTTCATTCGTCGAATGACACTCAAAGTTTGTATATTATGATTCATAATACTTTTAACATTAATTCTTATTTTTATTGCATATGACTTAAGTTCTATTTTATTAGTTACCGATTATATAATATAAATAATTTAATAATAATTAATATTTACATATATTGCACGAAACTTCAATTTTATATATTCTCATTTGTTGCATGGAATTATATTGTTTTTATCATCTTTATTAGATATATAATACAATTATAGTAATATTAACATTATTTACCTTTGTTACGGATTGAAAACATCTGCTAATGTGTGAATCTTAATTTCTTCATGTACCAGTTTATCTTCTCAACAACCACTAATGGGAAAATAAAGGCGTGGCTGTATGACATTATTAGTTCAAGAGTTGACTATAATGCGCTTGGGCATTCTTCCACTAGAATGGCATATAGGTTTAAATAATTATTTTCTTTTCAATTTTTATTTTTTTCTATATGGATTTGGACTTGGAGACCTCACCTAGCTATCTATAATGTTTGCTAAACTACCTATCTTGTGTGATTATCACAACTAAGAGCATAAGCAATGGTTGGTTTGAGAAAATTTTTTACTATTTGAAAAAGCTTTTTAAAAGCTTTTTAGCATTGCATGAAAGACTTTTTACGAAACTTTGAAAGAAAGACTTGGCACCACCCAAGTCTTTGAAAGCAAAAGCTTTGTACTTATAAGGATTGACATAAATGCACAACTCTAGTATTTATGGCCATAAATGCATCAAGTCATCAATAGCTTGAACCATTGCATATGCTCTAATATAATATGTTATTCTTATGCAGAACGAATAAAGAAGGAGACTCTTATATTGTTGAATGGAATGAAATCGAAGGAGTTGTAAAGCGCTCATATCAAGGACTTAAACGATCAGTTGAGGTTATGCATTTTGATACTACCAATTGCTGCTAGTGACGAGTGTATGATAAAATTCTTAGACATGGACAATGTTGGCTTATTGAAAACACACGATGCTGACAGTGGTTTACCGATACTCATCAGATGCTTCCACATAGATAACATCTTTTAATTTACTTTTGACTTTGTTATTTCATAAATGTAAAAATGGGTGGGTTAGAGGTATGCTATGTAAATGTGAAATGTGTGGTAGATATTGAAATGGGACAACCAGAAATACTTTGTCCTAATTTGTTCGATTACCATCTTGATAGTAATCGTTTTTCATGGAAAATTATTTTGAGATTTTATGCATCTAACACGTTTGGTTACTTTCACCCTTATTTCCTCAAAGATTATTATTATTATTATTATTATTATTATTATTATTATTATTATTATTATTATTATTATTATTATTATTATTATTATTATTATTATTTTATTTATTATTATTTTTTTTAATTTGTTAGAGATAAAATTTCACATAAATTAACCCATCCATATCTAGACGAATTAAAATTGCGGTTTTTACTTCTACGAGCGTCACCCTACCAAAGGTATTGGTTATGCTCTAAAGTATAATCAATAATTTACGGATGGGAATACATAAGCCTATTGGGGCATATACGTATACACCAAGGAATGTTTTAATTAATATAAGAACTATATTAAACGCTATATATTAATTATATTATGTCACGAAAAGTTTTAAACGACCATTAATTATAACGTTAGACGTTATAACTAGTTAACTAACACTTAAATAATACGTGAGTGACTTGTTAGTTTAAAAATCAAAACCCGAGGGGTGTTTGTTTGTTAGGCCGGTCGAACAAGGAGCAAAAGAGGAAGAGGGTTTGTTTGCTTGAAGCTTAAGTTAAGTTAAGTTATTTTTAATATGATAAGTGTAGCTATTAATTTAACTAAGGACTTAAACGCAAAGCATGAACATTTTAGAGAGGGATGAGAGTGTTGGTTTTTGGACCTTGAGGAGGTGTTAGATTCAAACTTGGAGAGCAAGTTTAGAGGCTATATAAATGCCCCCTTGGAGCCTCAAACCACGACACACGCACAACGAAACTCTAAGAAAATTATTTCCTCCTTTTCCTTGTGATACCTTCAATCGACAAAAAAACCCTAAAAGGTTTTGTTTGCTTTTGCTCGTTCATCACGAAGAAGCCAAGAACAAGTGCCATGTTTGCCTCGTTTGTTCGTATCCTGACATGTACTACTAGCATACGCATATTCTTGTGACGTGTATGTATGCAACAACAAAGATGACCTACTTTGGTGATCCAAGTGATTCAAGATTCAAGAACTGTTACTTGTCTTAGTAATTCAAGTAACTTAAGGTTTGTAATTAATGTCTTAATTGTTTTATGTGTTAATCTTTAAACATCAAGCTAGATCCATTCCGCTGCGTACTCATGGTGATTAATGATTAATCTACTTGTATAATTGATTCGTGTGAAAACCAATTATAATAATTATAGTATAGTATCGAAGTGATCCGCGTAAAATACGGATCACCGAGTCGTTTTCCAACAAAGGCGAATGGAATCGAGAATATCGATTCGTGAAATCGTGATTTGTAAAGTGAGAAAGTGAAAACTAGTAATCAAATAATTCACGTAATCACAAACAATGATGAAATATGCAAAGATTACAAGCTAATTATGCACCGAAATGAAAAACATAAAAATAGAAACGCAACCGTAAAATTTAAAACGTAACGTATGATGAAAAATGATTCTACGAACTTGAAAATAATTTCTAAAAATTTAAAAATAATAAAAAGAATTTTAAGAAAAAGAAAAATATTTTTTTGAGTTTTTATTTATTTTCTAGAATTTATTTTCTATTTTTGGAATTAAAAATGAATTAAAAATAAGGAAAAATAGAAAATTAATTTGGAAAAATGAAAATTAAATTCTAAAAATTCTAAGATATTAATAAAGAAATTCTAAAAATATTTTTGTGATTTTCTGACCTTTTTATGACTTTTTATGAATTATTAGCAATTAAAAACTATTTAAAAATAGAAAATAATCAAAAGAAAATAGGAAAAAATAGTAAAAGGCTTTGGAAAAATCTGAAAAATTTCCAGAAAATAAAAAATAAGAAAAGAAGCTCAGAATAAAAATTTGGAATGAAGAACAACTTATTAAGAGCTTTTCTGGCTAAAACAACTTATCACAAGTGCTTATTTATAAGCACTTGTGATCCAAACTTCATGAAACTTTGAACTTAGACTAAAAATGATGTATACCACACAGATATGACAGAATATGACCAATTTAAAGCTCAAAGTACCAAAGAAACTCAGAATTATAGAAATAAGCCAAGTAATTAAGCACTAGGTGTAATCAGCAATAGCACAAGCATAGGCAGAAACAATATGATCAAACACAATTCTCAAACTATTCAAGAGAAACTCAGATATCAATACTAATCACAGAAACAAGCTCAATCTCAATCTTGCAGGCCTATATACTAAAACGGATTCTGACTCAGTCAAACAACTAAAATGGCTCAATAAGCTGTTGAGATAAGCTCCAAATCAAAAGCTAAAGAAGGCTAAAGCTACCCTTCTATCATGAAACTACAAATAAGTAGAGAAGAATAATCTCTAATTCAATATTCTAATCTAAATGATGCTTTGAAATCAGTCACACACTGATTGCTCAAGGGATGAATAAGTCCAGATTACCAACTTCCAAATGCTTATTCAATAAGCAAACTGATTTCAATTTTCAAATTTCTTTTTGATTTTGATTAACTAATTACTAGGCTACTAAAATCAGCAGACCATAGGTAATTCCAATCAATAATGAATGCTACAGTCACCCACAAAGATTTGACCAAAATCTGAACTCAACTGGTTTTGACTTTTGAAATATGCATACGACTTTGACTATTATGAATTTGATCCTGTTCTAATTTATTATCTAAGTGTTGATTACCTATTATGCAACTAATTAAAGCTATCTAATACTAGAATGCAACTATTAGTGATATTATGCAATTGAATCTATACCAACTGTTGTGCAGAAGTTAATGAACAATGATGATTGACTTTTATATAATATTCCTAACTAATTTTATGCTTGATTCCACTACTATGCAACCTATGTGATAAACCTAGATCAAACTCAACCTCTGCAATACAATCTCTACTAGCAAATTACTATAATCCAAACATCCCTATACCATCTGTCACAACCTAAATCCACCTCAGATTTATAAAAAATTGACAACACAAATCCACAACTCATTCATTATCACTGCAATGTGCCTCAACGATCAACAAATCAACAGCAATCAAAAACAATCTAACAACAAATACTAGTAAACCAGATACAAAATAAGTTTCTCAGTCAACTATAGCAAAGCTAAACTTGTACCAATAAACAAATAATGAAAAATCCAATCAAACAACAATCATATCTATCAACTAAACATCAATTTAAAACGAAAAATAAACTCTATGATGAGCTATACTAATTTCTATTATAATATTTTTTTTTATATATTTTTCTGATTTTTTTTCTTCTTTTAATGTATAAAAACTTTTAAAACAGAAAAAAAAAATATACTAAAAACTTGATGAGTTTATGAAAAATCATTGAGAAACAAGACTTAACATTGTATGTAAACAATTAGCTACAATAAGATGGAATAATAATAAAACAGTTGAGGCAAATTTATAAACTAAAGAGAATTTTATTAAAACTAAATCTGAATTACAAAGTAAAAACTAAGATGAGTACACAATTTGACAGCATAACACTAAGCTAAAAACTACTTGCTAATGAGCTCTAAATAGGACCTATTTATAGCAGAAGTGAGAGTGAGGAGGTAACAATGCCAGGTTGGCAATCCATGCCACTATCTGTACTTCTACACTTCATCTCATTGCCCTTGGATTAAATTTGTGTTTCTTTAAACGAATTGTAGCCCTTGGATTATAAAATGAGACGTGGCCTGCCCAATTAGCTTCTTCCATCTGTCCTCTCTTACATTCTCTGACTTGTCAGCTTCTAGAAACAGAATCCAATGCATATTGGTGACGCGTGTCGACCAATAGCATTATGCCAAGTGCTTACACAGCTCCACTCTATCTCTCTGACACATGATACATCACGTGAGGGCCTTCTAGAAGCTCTAATGATTGGAATTAATTAGTTAATTGGTATGGCTAAATGTGGTTTGAGCCAATTTACGCATTTGTGCAATTAGGGTTCATGTGGTGTGATAGGTTTCTGGGTTTGGGGGAAAAGGGGAAAAATACGTTTGGTTATTTTACTTGTGTGTTGACTGAGGTGTTGACTGAGAGTTATGGAGTGGGGCTCGGGTTTATTTTTTTGTGTGAATGGGCCTTGGGTTAAATTAAAAGTGGATTGGGCTGGGTTTGATGGATTTTGGGTTTTAGAGATAATAGCTTGGACCAGATTAATTGTTGTTTGGATTCAGATTTTTGGTATTGAGATTGCAAGGACTAATTATGTAATATCTGAATATTTAGAGGACCACTTCTGTCATTCTGAAAAATAATATCCAAGGGCTAATCTTGCCAACTGATGATTCTTCAAGGATAGATTATGACAAATTAAGCTCAAATATTTATCCGGACTTTGAAAAATGCTTCCCGGCATCGGCTTCTGAATCCTTTTCCACTCTCGTGCTCGGTTTTGCTTTGTTTTGTTCGTTTTTTCGTAATATCCGTACCTGCATTTCACAAACACAAAAACACACGTTTTCTTTGCATTTATTAGCTCAAATAGTCATTTTGGATCGGTAATTGGCCAAATAATAGTGAGTGAATAAGCACTCACCAAAATCCCCCCGACTAAGGTATTGCCGTGTCCTCACGCAATGTGATCAATTCACGCTTCTGGGATAAATAATTTCAAAACTCTTTTTACTAACTTTGAAAAGTAGCAAGGAGGTTCGAAAGAAGTAATAAAATCATTTATTCCCGAAAACGCTCCGTTTTCCAAAATTTTTCCTTTTATTCCTTTATTCCACTTACACTTTCTATTTTTGTACTTTTCATACTTCACACTTGTGACGGTTTGTTGAACTTTCATTATTTATGCAATAATTATTAGGGTCAACGAGTAGAAACACTTCTTTTAAGAAGCGACCATACGGATAAAAATCGTCATCCTTGATTTTTCACGAGTCCCCAAACTAAGCGTACAAACGAGATCACAGCTTATCTACAAATTAAATGCTAACACTACTCATAACAGTTACTTGTGTAAACTTCTTACTCCCATTTCCTAGGTTTTGTATCTCAATATTTTATTTTGTTGAGAAATGAATTGCCTCATATTTTCTCGTTTCGATAACTTTTTAGTCCGATAGTGATACCTAAGTTAAAACGATAAGTAGTTATTCATTTTCTCTTAAGAACCACTGCAATAGAAATTCGGTCCACATCAAGGAATTTGGGGTACATATAATATCAAGAATATAAGTTGCGGAGTACAATCACGTGCACCTCATGTGACTGATTACTAATCACTTATCACATGCACCTCACGCGCCAACAACTTATTGATACATACATAGCTCTTATTCAACAATACTACAACTTTCACTTTTTTATTTTTCACTTTTTTCATACTTTTGATACTTTTTTCTTTCTTGACTTTTTTTTTCTCAACATCAATGGAAGCTTATTGGGTAGCTCCAAAACCACATAGATAATCAACTTTTGACTTTTGATTTTTCACTTTTTGCTCTTATTTTTTATGTTCCTTGATATGTACCCAACTTCTAAAGCAAAAATTCTCTTAAGAAAACAAAGAACTAAATATTATTCAAACCGAAATACCACTAATTAACCTAGAACATCTATTATATATTGGTGACGTTTCTGATGGGAGTAAAAAGCCACAAGTACCTCTTATGAGCTCTAAAGAGAACCACTACTCCACGTTTAGCATCTAACTTCTAAATAAACTCTATCATTTCTCGCTCTTCGCAATTTAAGATTCCAAGTAATGAAACCCGCGAATACTTAGCCGATAATCAGCCACGCATATATAAAGTCAGTTACGGAAACTTGCAAATTCTAGAAGAAGAATTCGCGTTTTCTAGCTCCTGATGTAAAAGACTAGCGAAAGCTTTTAAGCTGCGCATGTATAAAGTCAAGTACGGGAACTTGCATATTCTTAAGAAAGAATTCGCATTTTATAGCTCCTAGTGTACAAAACTAGCACAAGCATATGTGATCATCATTGGTTAAGGGAACAAGCTAGGGCTCAACACGTCCGGTCAAGTCAAAATATTTATTTCTACTCTCGCCAGCTGGAAAGTCAACAAGGTGTCAAAACACTTATTCAAACTTTATTATATTTTTGCACAACTTTTCTCAATTTTTTCTCACTTTTTTTTTGTACTTTTTCATTGCTTTTTCATCAAAATTTTTGCAATTTTCTCAATTTTTTTTTTTTTTTTTTTTTTTTTTTTTTTTTTTTTTTTTTTTAATTTTTGGCGGAAAAACGGAGTTGCAAGAGTTCACGACAAAGTGCAAGGCAAAAATCAGATCGAAAGATCACCCCCCCCCCCAGACTAAAACGAAACATTGTCCTCAATGTTTAAAAGGTAAGGGTTCTCCTACATAAATCTAAGGCCGTTTATTAATTATGCCAAAAGATAAATGTTAGTCGATAAGATTAGGATATTTGGATAAGCAACGAATGATGAAACCCGAGTAGAAACAAAACATCGAGCATGAGAATCTTCATTATTCGGGCAAATCCTGGACATTCACAACAACAAGCACAAAACACGAGAAAATGGAAGAGGTAGCCCTCCTCACGTCACGTTATTAAGAAATAAGAAATTTAAGAAGATGAATGATAAGCATGGGGTGCCTCCCACGAAGCGCTTGTTTTTGTTCACCGAGTCACATGAGCTTGACTCGATCCCCGAATTAATTCATCCTTGGAGAAAAACCGTGGAAAAATAATCTCATTCGGGCTTTCATTCAAAATATTTTGAAAAACTTATGACGTATTTGAAAGTTCCATCCCGAATAGATAACCGCTGGTATTTTAAGTATGAAAATTTTGAAAACCGATACCAGGGTCAAAAACAACATCCTCACTCCCCACGGAGTGAAGGATAAGAGAAATCACACCAAACGTTAAGAATGGTAAGAAAATCATGATAATAATTTTGAAAAATTCATCATCATCAAAATAAAATTTCATAATTATGGAATTATGAATTTTATCATTTAAGCTCTTCTTAAAATCCTTTCCGGGTGGGAGGGTTGGGAAAAACTTTTCATTAAAACTCTCATTTTTAAACACACCACCCGGATCATGATCAACTTCAAAATCAAAACCGAAACTTTCATATTCAGGTTTAGAAAACTTTTCCATTTCACATTCAGATTCATCAAAACGAAATGACTCAAACTCCGGAAGAGAGATAAAAGCATGAGAAATGGGATTGCCACGACTCGTCTCTTCCGAGTAATCGAAATGAAAAGCTTCAAACGTCGGATCATAAAAATCATGACGATAAGTGGGATTGCCACTTATTTCCTCAGTCGTATCGAAGGTAAAACTCTCAAAGTCTGGTAAAAATTCCTCGAGCTCGGGCTCAAGAGGATCGTCAATAGTAAGCTTAATCTTCGTCTTAACTTTATCCGGAGGGATTGACGGTTCATCGTTCAACAAATTATTAAGAAAAATAATATCCCCCTCCGAATCAAAGTAAGAATCGTCGGTCTCAGAAATCGGAATCGTTTCAATTGCAAGAAATTCATCGACCTCTTCCCAAAGAGAATCATACTCCTTAGTCGAAGGAAATGATGGGGAAGAGTCGGAGACGAAAGTTTTCACAAAATCATTAAAGGTATAATCACAAACATCGATGCTTTTGACGGAGTACTTCTTTGATTTTGAATCGTCGGCTTTAAAAATCATAATATCATCATCGTGTCGTAACGTTAGAGTATCCTCATAATGGTCTACTAGGGCTTTAGTGGTTCGTAAAAACGGTCGCCCTAGTATTAGAGGAACTCTCGGATCAGCTTCAAAATTGACAACAACGAAATCTGCCGGAAAAGTACACGAATTCACACGAACAAAAACGTCCTCAGCAATTCCAACTGGATGAGTGATCGATCGATTAGCAAGCTCCAAAGTCATTCTCGTCGGTTTAAGAGCCCCCATTCCTAGTTGTTCGTAGATCGATAATGGCATGAGGTTTATACTCGCACCCGAATCGGCCAGGGCGTTACAAACTTCTTGATCTTTCAATGAACAAGGAATGAGAAACTTTCCCGAGTCACCAAGCTTTTCGGGAAGCTTCTTGAGAAGAATCGCGGAACATTGAGCATTTATCGGCGTTTCGGCTAATTCAAGCAATTTCTCTTTATTACTTATGAGGTTTTTGAACGTGGAAGCAAATTTCGGCATGTACACAAGAGCATCCATAAAACTTATATCAAAGTGCAACTTTTGAAAAATATCCAGAAATTTTTCCATTTGTATTTTAGACTTTGCACGGAGCTCTTCATCATTAAATCGTGACGGATATGGCAATTTAGACTTGTATTTCACATTATTCTCAAAAATGACTTTTTCTTTATCTTTTGACTTTTGGACAACCGGAGGTTGGACGTTTTCAGCTCCTCCATTATTAACAGGAGGAACCGGGTCCTTTGTCGCCTCGGTCTCACAGTCTACTACCTTGGGTGGAGACGAAGAAGAAGAAGTGGTAGTAGGAGCTGTGGTCCCTCATATGTAGCACCACTGCGAGTTATGATCGCCTTTACTTCGCCCCTTGGGTTTGCGATCGTGTTGCTTGGCAAAGATGTAATACCCGAACCCGAGGGTCGATCATTTAAACGTTTGTTAATATCACTGATTTGATTAGCAAACAACCGTGTCGACTCTTCATATTTTGCCATAAAAGATTGTTGGTTTTGAATCAATTGTTTAATCAAATCTTCCGTGGGCGACGGATTTTGAATAACACCTTGATTTTGATTATTATTGAAATTCTGCCCACGGTTTTGGTAATTACCATGA
Source organism: Artemisia argyi (assembly GCA_030686995.1). NCBI lineage: Eukaryota > Viridiplantae > Streptophyta > Magnoliopsida > Asterales > Asteraceae > Artemisia > Artemisia argyi. Next base: position 25,789,029 of record CM060696.1, read on the forward strand.
TTTTGATTTCCATGATTTGCGTTCTGAAAATTCCCAGGGTTTCCATGATTTTGATGGTTTTGAAAATTGTTCCCTTGAGGCGGGCCTTGATTGAAATTACCTTGAAAACCCCGATTTTGATTAAACCCTTGATTATGATTTTGAAAACCGTTATTAGCTCGACTCTGATTTTGATTTCCTTGATTATTACGATTCTGCACATTATGATTCTGATTGACTTGATTGACTTGGTTTGGTTGTTCGAAACCGGGTGGTCCAAGAAAATGAGAAGAACGGTAGCTGAGGAGATTACGGTCTCCTTGAGATTGAGAGTAACCGGTGTTATCCGTGTTTGCAGCATACGCGTTCTCACGAGAAAAGGCACCGGTGGCCGGACATTCATAATACACATGTGGACCACCACAAGTCTCACAACCGTGACTAACCACATTGACTTGATGGTTTGGTTTTTCAATAGACATTGAATCAACTTTCTTTTTTTTTTTTTTTCAAAGGTAAAATAAATAACATAAAATGAAGAGTTATTTACAAGGAAATAGCACAAAAGGAAAACCAGTTAGGACAACCCCTAACAAGGTCTTCTTTTGCCTAAGAAACAAAGAAAGAAACATAGATTTGGACATCCCCAAATCCAATACAAAAGACTGCAATAACTAAACAAAACAATTCAACAGAAAAATAACCAAAAAGCATCAAATGACTAATACGAAAATCACCAAGGCAAGCCCAATACCATCAGTCCTAGCAGGCAACAAGCTCAAAAACTAAGGCTATCCACATACTCTGAATACATGGAAAAATATCAAGGAATCAACCAAGATACCTCCAAACATCACCATATGTGAAAAGCCCATAGTAAGCTAAACTACTAGAACTGATGAGATAGGAACTACCATACTGTTGAAACAGAATATTGCAGCAATCACTCTTCAGAAAGCATGAACTTGAATCTTCCATAGAAAGCCAAATCTTCATATCAAAAGATGCAATCCTGAAGAGAGATGAATCATCATAGTAACCAATCACCCATAAACCTTGTCTCATTAAAAAACCTTGCCAAAGAAAAACCCTGTGGGAAAACTTATAACAAGGAAAAAGAGTACAAGATATGCTTGTGTTAGAGTAGCAAATAACACATTCAAAAAAGCCCCAACTCCAAATGTCACAAACAATCCAATACCCCACAAAGGAAAACAATACCGGAAGACAATACCAAGCCAGCATACCAATACAAGGGAAACCACAGAGGAAAGCAGTCGAAATAGTCAAACCTATAAAAGTAAGAAAATACTCCAAACCCTAACAGTTCTCACCAGGCCCTCATCAGGGTTGAAATAGACCAAATTCCATGAGAGATATTTGACTGCAATCATGTTAGCCATCCAAATCATCCAACTGAACAGGCTAATGAGACCAGCATCATCATCACAATCAAAAGCAAGATTGCAACTCCAAAAACTGGTGCCTGGACAGAACCAACAAACCCAACACACACGAAAATCAACGGGTCTGTAAGAATGATAGTTAGTACAAAGATTCATATAACCTGAACATAGACTAATCCAGGTACTTAAGATAACAGCATCATCGTCACAATCAAAGACTTGGTTGCAACTCCAAAAGCCCGTACCAGGACAGAAACAACAAACCCATCCCATGCAATCATACTTAACGATCCCACCCTTCTGCACATGATTCAATATGATCACATACATCATAAAGAAGCTCCAAGATTTAGGTAATGCCATCAAAACAGTATTATAACCCATCTTACCATCACCATAGATACCTTTCAATTGAAGTATCCAAATGTGCAGGACACAACCGCACATAAAGCTAAGTAATACCATCAGCATAATCATTTTGATCCATACTACCGCTACCATTATTGCCTTTAAAAGGAATCTTCCATATAGCCATAGCGTTAACCACTTCACGAGAATACATAATTTTCAGACCCATAAGCTTGTATCTGACAGTTTCCACAATGATTTTAAAGATAAATTCCTCAGTCTTAAACTCATTTTGGAATATTCTAAAATTCCTCTCTTGCCAAATAAAATAAACCGCTGCCCCAAAAACCAAACGCTGAATAACACTCCATATAGAGTTGTTCGCAGTTTTAATGGAAATGCCCGAGATAATCTCAGCCCATACACATGATAAGTCCTCAAGTTTACACAAAGGCTTAACATTATCCCAAACAATCCTAGCAAAACTGCAACTAAAAAACAAATGACTAAGAGTCTCGTCAGCAGAACCACATAAAGAACATCGAGTAGTAGAAATGTTAAGCCACTTAGAAATTCTATCCGTAGTCTTGAGTCTACCCCTCAAAGCCATCCAAAGAACAAACGCATGTCTAGGAATACATTGAGAAAACCAAACCTGTTTGTACCATACCACTTTAGGACAGTCAATTCTAAGGGCTTTCCAAACTTCTTTAACACTAAAATTAGATTCCTTTTTCTTTTTATTCACCCATAAAGGCTTATCATTGCAATCATTAATCAAAGAAGGAACCGGGATACACAAAACCTCACTAAACATACCATTCCATTCCAAAGGCCATTTCCATCCATTCTCACCAATCCAATCCGCCACTTTATCGTTGACATTAAAACCATGAGTTGTCAGAAAGTTATGAGTAATAAGTTTGCACAGTGGGCCGTTAGTGTGCCATTTGTCAAACCAAACAGAACAATCCCTACCATTACCCAACTTATAAACAACAAAATCGCGGATCTTATCCCTAAGACCTATAATCTGATTCCAGCTCCACGAACCATTAACCGATTTTACTCCATTCCAAATATTCTTACCCTTAACCCTATATGCATGCACCCATTTAACCCACAACGAATCTTTCTTGCTAATAACATTCCAAAGGTGCTTGGTCATTAATGCCTCATTCATGATCCTAAGGGGTTTAAGGCCAAGACCTCCTTGATGTTTGGGTTTACAAATGTCTTTCCACGCAATACTAGCAATACCACTCCCATTACCCCCACCAGACCATAAAAAATGCTTAAGAACTTTATCAATTTTATCGCAAACATAGGCAGGAATAGTGAACATAGATGCCCAATAGACATGTAACGAAGAAAGAACAGAAGAGATTAATTGAAGCCTTCCCGCAAAAGACAAAGTCTTATTCCTCCAATCATGAATCCTATTTTTAACCTTATCAATCAATACCCTACAATCATTGTTACAGATTCTCTTACCAGTCAAAGGTATACCTAAGTATTTCATAGGAAGTTCGCCAACACTAAACGGCATAGCAAGGAGAATTCTAGACTTAACCATATCAGGAATATTCCCAAAAAATGCACAACTCTTAGCGGGACTAGGGAATAAACCAGAAGTCATAATAAATTCATCAAGAGCCCTTCTAAGAATACAAGCTGAAACTTCATCACCATGACATAATAATAAAAGATCATCCGCAAAGCATAAGTGAGTCAAACATAATTTCTTACACCCCCAATGATATCTGAACCGATTATCCCTCCTAATCTGTCTTTTAACCATCAAATTAAAAACTTCCATAACTATAGTAAACAGATAAGGCGACATAGGGTCACCCTGCCTAAGCCCTCGTTTACTCTTGAAAAATCCATGCAAATCCCCATTAACGCAAATAGAAAAGGAGGCAGAAGTGAGACATACCATAATCCAGTGCACCATAGAATTATGAAAACCAAAACGAGAAAGAATGGTCTTCAAGAAATCCCAGTTAACCGTATCATACGCCTTCTGGATGTCCACCTTAAAAGCACATTTCTTGATCTTACCATTCCAACTGTACCCCTGCATTAATTCCTGAGCCAAGAGAATATTGTCACAAATCTGTCTTCCCGGGATAAAAGCACTCTGGTTACTATCGATCAAACTGCATAAACCTTCCTTGAGTCTATTGGTGATGACTTTACTGATACATTTGTAGATAACGTTTCCACAAGCAATGGATATGTAGTCCGACACTTTCAAAGGAACATCGATCTTGGGAATTAGAGAAATGAGATTAGCATTAAATTCACCGAGAAGCTTGCCAGAACTAAAAAACTCTTTAACCGCAGCACAAACATCACTTCCCACAATGCTCCAAGCTGCAATAAAGAATTTTGAAGTAAAACCGTCTGGGCCAGCAGTTTTGTTTTCATCAATGCTGAACATTGCTTCCTTTATTTCAATATCCGTGACCGCTCTAATCATGTTAACAGCAACCAAAGGATCAAGTTGCTTAGTGAACAGATCATTAGCATCGTCAATGGGGATAACATCATCTTCAACACCCAAAAAGTTTTGAAAGTGATTAACAAAACATCCTGGAACATCATCACCATAGAACTTGTTACCCTGATCATCACAAACAACCTGAATTCTACTCTTACTAGACCTGCTCTTAAGCACATTATGGAAGTAAGACGTGTTTTGATCCCCAACTTTCAACCACTGGATCTTCGTTTTTTGCCTAAGAAAGTTCTCCTCATCCCTAACCGCTTCTTTATACGCCTTGCAATAAATAAATTCCTCTTCTCTAAGACTGCTATTGTTAGGCTCTTTATCAAGACTCTGCTGAACACTTTTAAGCTCCGCTTTCAACGTTTTAACCTTATTGAAAACATTTTCGTTCACCCTATTCATATTTCTTAAATGTCTTTTCATGTTTTTCAACCTTTTAGCAAGAATGAACATACGAAACCCCTGCACCTCTATACCCCAATTATCTCTAATAGTAGGAATAAAAGACTCCTTCTCAGCAAGAAAATTAGTAAACCGGAAAGACTTAGGCTTAAAAGCTATAACTGAAGGGTAAACCAGAATAGCAGGGCAATGGTCCGAAGTCACGAAAGGAAGAAATTCAGCAAAACAGCTATTATAAGACGATAAAAACTTGCCATTGCCCAAAACTCTATCTAACTTCTTCAAGATACCAGTATCAGGATCATTACGTTTTTGAATCCAAGTATAGAACATACCTCTGCTAGTGATGTCTTCTAAATCCAAATGCTCAAGACAATTTCTAAAGTCTTCTACATGCTTGTCTTTGACAACAGAAATATCAGAACAATCATTAATATTCAAAGCATTAACAGTCTTGTTGTGTTCCACCAAGTTTTTCCATAACTCCTTTCTTTCCCCATCAAAATTTTTAGCGTAGACAAAAGTAACAAACTGTTTCCTGTGGTCATGAACAAAATTAATCTCGAAATGCATAGCCTGGTCACAATACGAAACCAAATTAGCCCCAATCACATTGCTATCCCACCCCACCATAATTCTACACACACTTCTACAGTCCCCAATGTTTGAAACCCAAGACCAGTTACCAAAAACATTATCCCCAACCGATTTAACAAACTTCTTCCTAAGCCGGGTTTCCAAAATAGCACACATACTAAGACCTTCTTCTCTAATTAACAATTTCACTTCATCTTGTCTGGTAGTTTTGGACATTCCACGAATGTTCCAAGAACCAAATTTTGATATCATAGGACAGTTGAAGAGTGTGATGCAAAAGCACCACCATTTTGCGCCATAGAACTGTCAATAACATTTGTGATTTCATTCTGAACCATGAATTGAGCAGCACCACTTGTTTCCTCCTCAACTTCATCACCAGAACCTACACCACCCATATCAGTAGAATGACCATTAATTCGGTCACTATTAATCTCATCACATCTACTCACATAATAATCTATCATATCATCATTCCAACTATGTTTACGATCATTATCCAAAGGCTTATTAGATAACAGAAACATATCCACTTCAATAAGATTCTTCTCTTTTTGTAAAACTTCAATTTTGGCCAACTCTGCTCTATAAGCTTCATCATAAAACTTATTAAATGAATTGTCACTCTGATCCTGAGTAGTCAAAACAGAAGTCTTCAACATCGTATTAGCTAACAAAGTAGCATTTTTATTAAGATCCCGATTGAGCTGAACAATTTGATTGGATAAGTTCTTGATTTTAAACTCCAGATGATGCTGAGGTGAACCATTGTTCATAATTCTATTGTTCCATTCAACTGTATAAAAACTCACCATGTCAGCCGTCCAATCTTTCAACACATTTTCATCAATAGAAATACCAGAATTGCAGGCAACAACGACTTGTTTTTTCACCTCATTCCACAAAACAGTTACCTCATTAACACCCTCTTCCCTCAAAAGATCAAATTTGTTACTTGTAGCAACACCCTTGACCGCTAATGATTCTCTGTTACTGACACCATCACCCCTTTTGCTACCTTTAACACTTTTGATACCATTATTTGCCACCTTGATATGCTTGTTAACAGGATTCCTATTTGCCACATTCTTCTTAGGATCTACATTACCATTACTGCAATTTCCATCATTACCACCAGAACCCTCATTAACCTTGTTGTTAATCTTATTCACCGGCTCGCCATTATCATTCACAACCACACTCTCATCTACATTTCCCACACTACCTCAATTAACAGGTTCAGACTTCTTATTAGCATCCCTAGCACTCGCATTACCCACATTATGATTACCCCTATAATTAAAATCACCCCTATTATTATTATTAAAACCACGTCTCCCATTATAACCACCAACTAATCCTTGACGAAAATTGTTACCAACACCCCTATTATTCCTACGGTTACCAGCAGTTTGCCACTCCTCTTCACCATCACCATTATTAACCTCAACATTACTATTACTTTTCGTCACATCAGTAGCTTTCACAGTTTCACCATCCTTATTAACTTTACTAACCGTATTCACCTTCTTGGCACACTCATTAGTATAATGACCATAAACCTTGCACTCCTCACACCGAGGCGGGACCCAAGTGTACTCAACCCGCAACCTTAAAATCTTACCCAAACTTTCGTACCACAGTTCCACATTATCAACTAAAGTCTTATTAGAATCAATTTCAACTAATACCCTAGCAAAAGATGCTCTACAATATGGTTTCTCACAAATAGAAGTTGTCATCCTATCCATGATTATTGGTACCCCAATGCTGCTTACCATCCTACTAATACCCTCAACATTCCATGCCTCCAATGGAATATCATAAATTTTAACCCATACCGGAACCTTAGTCACTTCAGGTTTGGACATACATAAACCCGATTCCCATTTCTTCACAAATAGTGGTTTATTATCAACTAACCAAGGCCCATTCTCAATTACCAATTCCATCCCATCCCTAGACTTGAAATTAAAAAAACACATACCGTTTTGATTCATAACAACATCCTCCAACTGATACAACCGCCACATCTTCTTCAAATGGTAGACAAGATCTCTATAGTTCATACGGAAACCAACAAAAAATCCTACCACAGTATTGCCCCATCTTTTGCAACCTTCTTCTAAAATAGGATCCATTTTAGATACTACACGACCTTCGCCAATAATAGAAGCAGGAACAAAATGAAGCTTGTTATTCCCACTCCCATTCCCACCAAAACTTCTCGCCACAGCATTAGCAAAAGACCAATGACCATCAATACCAACCCTCTCCCTCATAATACTATCCTGAACCTTGCTACTTTCTCCGGCTTCAAAGTTACTAACAGCAACATCCCCTTTCTTCAACTCACTAGTATTACCATTAACCTTAAACAAACCAGGAACCCTCTCTTCACTAAAACTAACCTTAGTAGGACTCTTCGGCTTATCATTCTTAGACTGTGGATTCAACACAGGATTTTCACTAACCGACACCGGCATTTCAGGCAATGTATCACTTCCATTAGACTTATTATGACCACTATCATTACAACTAACAGGCATAGTACTAGAAGAATCAAGCCCAACATTCATACTAGACACATTAGACTTATTCATATCAACACTACCGGCCGACACAGAACCAAAACTCAAACTAACTGCAATTTCATCAATAATATCCTTATGACTGACATTATGACTAACATTAACACCATTAACATTACCAGAAAACTCATTACCATAAGATTCCTTACCAGTATCAGAACAATCACCAATATTACCTTCCTCATTCATACCCATCCCAAACTCACCCAAACCTTCACAACCTTCAGCTGATTCAGAAACATCATCACCATAAACCAAATCCTCCATATCCGTAGCAGACCCATTCCCTTTAGATGCCGACTGAGTAATAACCTTCTGAAAAGTACTCTTAGGAGTTTTAGTAACCATATGAGCATGCTTCATAGTCGATTTGTTAAGTGGGTTCATAGTACGAGTAGTTTTCCTAGGTTTAAGAGCAGAATCCGTCCTATGAGAGGACGGAAGCGGATTGAAAATAGGATCCGGATCAGACATAGTGATTACTGAAACAAAACCATGTTAAACCCAGAAAATGAAGAAATGAAAAAGATTGTGAACGTTATTCAAATATAACAGAAATAACGAAAAAGGTAAAATGAAAGAAGGGAATTAATAGGTGAAGACAAAGATCTACAGTAACAGAATGAGTAATATAAAATGGATTAAAGGAAATAAAATGAAATTTAAGTGTATAAATCTACAGGAACGAACAGTAGAATACGAAGAAACCCTAGATCTCCCATCGCCAAAATCGCCCACAGTAGTAGGAAATAAAATGAAATTTGAGAACGTAGGTTAGAAGTTTTAGAGGGAGGATAGAAATAATTCACAAACTTGGAAGCGAGATCATTCTAAGTGTGAATCGAGTTCGGCGGTTCCTTTTCCAACCAAGTCTGGGCGGCTCCTTTTAAGGAGAAAGGAAATAACTTCAATTTCACCACATCGTGAGGAACTTGGTTCATTCTAATCGTCTCAGCGATGTCGGTGAAATTTCTGATGTGAGCATAGGGGTCTTCGTGATCGAACCCGTGAAAGGATATACCCGTGATCAAATTGAGTAATCCGTGATTAATCTCAAAATTGGCATTGATGTCCGGAATCACAATAGCTCTCCTCACACCATTGAATGGTGATTGGAGTTGTTCTTCCATCGGACGCGGATCAAATGCCGGTTGTTGTCCCATTGGCGGGATAACATTATGCTGCGGACCACCCATCAGCGGGGGTCCGTTGTTGTCACAACTCACCATTTCAGGTCATTTCCCGAACTTTGGAAAAACACTATTCATCAAACACTATTCATCAGTTTACTATTCATCATTTTTGGTGTCAGTTTGACATTCCGAGAAGCATTCAGAAATTTTACTATTCACGGAACACTATTCATTGTGGGAAAAGATTTCATCATTCACGTGCATTACACATTTCATCGTAAATTTAGTTTACGGGTATTCAAATTCGCGTAACTGTATTGGTTTAGGTGCGAATTCATTTCATTAGTGTTAAGTACACTGCATACGGACTGGAGATAGTCTGCATATCATCATAACAGCATTTTCATGTTATACCACTCTCAGGATTTTCAAATTATTATATTTGATACATTTAACGTTTTTACGTATAAGTATTTATAGTAAACGTTAACACCCGGTTTATACACGACGAATATATCTAAATATTCCCACAATGGTCCCGACATATTTTTATATCCATTTTAACATCATAAAAGTTATAACATTCAGTTACCCAGTATTTTGGAAATTTATTTTATTTATAACGTACGCGTATGAATATATAACGACGGTTTTCGTGAAAACTAAACATTAATCACCCGATCACTCAGTAAATGTACCCAACATATTTTTAATATGTTTTTAACATTATTATGACTTTATTTCATCCCGGTAAACTTCGTGAACGTTTATTTCTAATAAAACCGGTACCCGATCGTAACTAAAAACACAAACTAGTGCAAATTCATACAAGGTTTTCTAATTAAATACCAAGTACCCTAACCCCCCCCCCCCTCACCCTTGAAAAACCGGACCATGATCACCCCTTTTAACCCTTGGCATTAACTTCCTAAGTATTTAACTAATAAACCTTATAAACCATACTTTACCAAAATTACAAAATCATAATTCACTTTTTAGTAAGAACAATTTTCATCTCATCTTCCCCATTCCCTCTCCATACCCACGACCCATAATTAACCCCATGATCAAGTGATCATTTTTCATAAAGTAAAACACTAAACTTGTTCATTTTACAAGCCTAATCAAGAATCAAGCAACAAAAACACAAGAACATCAAGCATAATCATCCTATAATCATCTCATTTTATCAAGTAAGTTTTCATCTTTATTTTTTCATGGATCATCCTATTTTTACATGTATTTCATAAGTATCATGCTAAAAACCATGTACAAGTAGCTATACCACACTTTATTTTGGCTAAAAAGAAACATACAAACCCTAACTTTTTAGTTATGAATCCCCTTGCTCTAATAACTTGGTTAGGAGTCCATGGCACCCTAAGAAGGTGTATGGTAAGATTAGATTAGCCATGTGGTGATTACAAGAGGTTTGGTGATGGTAGAAATTGATTTTTAACCTTGGAAACTTGATTTGGAACCTATTTTAGACATGCTGTCCCGTTTTGTAAAAATCTGGAAAATCAGTAAACACCAAGGAAACTTTGGCAAAATTTTTAGAAAATACTTTCAAAAACGAATCCGTAGGCGAAAGAACGGATTAAAAAGAGTCTATAACGAAGGAGTTATGATTTTTGCAAGATTGTAGACGAAAAGTATTTTTCAGAAAATGTTTGCTGTTGGACGTTTTTCATTGGACAAAAAGAGACTTTAGACGTAACCCGGAGGAGCCGAGCTTTCCAAAATATATTACTACATACTAAGACGTAACCGTGGATATAAAGAACAAGTAAAACGGACAAGTAACGACAAAGATATACTCGTTTGAATATCGGCTAAAACCATTTTATAATTGACAGCTTTTATTAAATTTGGCGCAAAAACTACGAAGTACATTTTTGAGCTAGAAGTAATATCAAGTACCGAGCTTTATAACTAACGTAGTATTAGTTATTATGAGTATGTTTTCATCATTTCAAGGATTACAACCCGAGTATTTCAACGCTAACATGGAAACTTACGTTATATATATATAAGTATATATATATTATAACTAGCTATTTATATTTTCTAATAGCAATATTTTCCAAATTCTTGGAATATATATTTTTGATAATACAAGTGTTTTTCCAAAGAGTAGAGTGGTATAGAAACATGAGCATGGTCATTCATAACATCATTTGGTGATCTAAATGAGATCATTCATCATTCATATTAGGTTGCGGCTAGTGTGCGCGCCTTGTTTTTCAGCTCATTACATGTTCATGGTACCATCATATTGGGTTGCGACAGCTAATTGTTCATTGGTGTTCATTTCATTTCATCACAGTTTCATCAGTTAAGGTGAGTTTTCATAGCCCCGTTTTCAATTCAACATTTTTGATTGTTTTCAAATCCCACGGGGGGAATACATTGCATCAATCATTTTAGTACGAGCCCAAGTATTCAAACATGTACATTGCTTAAGTTACCTTGCCATGTGATAAGTCCCCTGTAACATCATGAACCGTTAATTTACCGTTAAGCGAGAGTGAGTGGATAGATCTATCGAGGGTGACGCCTCCATCCGTGGTAGTGAATACCAACAGTAAGCGGATGCATGTCATGTCTTTTACATTTGAATGTTTCGGCAGAACATTCGGGAGGGGCATAGAGTTTCATCAGTCATAGCTTCGGTGTCATGAGCTTAAGGCTATTGTACAATTTTCATGAGATTTTTATCTTGCACTTTTACTTGTGGTGGCCGTACATCAGTACATTTTACAAACCTATGGAATTCACCAACATTCGTGTTGACGTTTTAGCAATGTATTTCAGGTTACTAAGGTAGCTCATGTGACATGCATTTGGACCTTCATGGAGTCGCGGAGTCGACGCGTCTCATCATTATTTCATGCACTTATGTAAATATTTGATCTTGTACGACTTGTTTTTCATAAACATGCAACACATTTTGGGGACCTCATTTTGTAAACTCTGGATTATTTCTATGATCAAATGCAGTATTTTCCAAACGACACTTTAGGTCGTTCAATGTAACTGTAACTGTGGTGCTATGACAGACACCCCCAGGTATTCCATTCCGCTGTAAGTCAGGTAAATTGGGGGTGTGACAGTTGTGTTCGTTTTGGTTCATCTCCTCCTCGTCAAGGAAATGAACCCGACTCGTATGTCGTAAAACCCGCTCGGGGTTAGAGAATGGAGACGTAAGACTCTCAAACGAAGATCGGGTGTGCATACACCACGAGCAAAATTAAAAAGAAATTGAAAAAGAAAAGAGAAAAGAATTTTTTTTTTATTTTTTTATTTATATTTTTCACAAAAAATTTATTATTACTTTTGTTTTTTTCTTTTCTTAAAACGTAATGTTAATCGAAAACCGTTTCTTTCAAAACCACGCGCGACGGGACGGGAGAGAAGAATGGATCTCTCTTCAGCTAGCAATTTAATGTCTTAGCTATCCGTATTTCCCGCTTATTCGGTTGTAGTAATTGAAATAGTTCGATAAACAACTAAATTACGTTTTCGTTATATTGCGAGACTTATTTGGTTTACAACGCCCTTTCTTTCGATCGAGTCGAGGCTGTAACTTTTATTATTTTTTTGGTATTTTTGAAAACACTTTAGGAAAAGTGTTTTTGATTTTTCAATTTTTATAAGAGATATATATACAAAGTAGAGGAAGGCTTAACAAAACACGATTTTCAAAAATGATATTCAAAAATTCACTTCGGCCTTCCCCGGCAGCGGCGCCAAAAATTGATTCGTGTGAAAACCAATTATAATAATTATAGTATAGTATCGAAGTGATCCGCGTAAAATACGGATCACCCGAGTCGTTTTCCAACAAAGGCGAATGGAATCGAGAATATCGATTCGTGAAATCGTGATTTGTAAAGTGAGAAAGTGAAAACTAGTAATCAAATAATTCACGTAATCACAAACAATGATGAAATATGCAAAGATTACAAGCTAATCATGCACCGAAATGAAAAACGTAAAAATGGAAACGCAACCGTAAAATTTAAAACGTAACGTATGATGAAAAATGATTCTACGAACTTGAAAATAATTTCTAAAAATAATAAAAAGAATTTTAAGAAAAAGAAAAATATTTTTTTGAGTTTTTATTTATTTTCTATTTTTGGAATTAAAAATGAATTAAAAATAAGGAAAAATAGAAAATTAATTTGGAAAAATGAAAATTAAATTCTAAAAATTCTAAAATATTAATAAAGAAATTCTAAAAATATTTTTGTAATTTTCTGACCTTTTTCTGACTTTTTATGAATTATTAGCAATTAAAAACTATTTAAAAATTGAAAATAATCAAAAGAAAATAGGAAAAAATAGTAAAAGGCTTTGGAAAAATCTGAAAAATTTCCAGAAAATCAAAAATAAGAAAAGAAGCTCAGAATAAAAATTTGGAATGAAGAACAACTTATTAAGAGCTTTTCTGGCTAAAACAACTTATCACAAGTGCTTATTTATAAGCACTTGTGATCCAAACTTCATGAAACTTTGAACTTAGACTAAAAATGATGTATACCACACAGATATGACAGAATATGACCAATTTAAAGCTCAAAGTACCAAAGAAACTCAGAATTATAGAAATAAGCCAAGTAATTAAGCACTAGGTGTAATCAGCAATAGCACAAGCATAGGCAGAAACAATATGATCAAACACAATTCTCAAACTATTCAAGAGAAACTCAGATATCAATACTAATCACAGAAACAAGCTCAATCTCAATCTTGCAGGCCTATATACTAAAACGGATTCTGACTCAGTCAAACAACTAAAATGGCTCAATAAGCTGTTGAGATAAGCTCCAAATCAAAAGCTAAAGAAGGCTAAAGTTACCCTTCTATCATGAAACTACAAATAAGTAGAGAAGAATAATCTCTAATTCAATATTCTAATCTAAATGATGCTTTGAAATCAGTCACACACTGATTGCTCAAGGGATGAATAAGTCCAGATTACCAACTTCCAAATGCTTATTCAATAAGCAAACTGATTTCAATTTTCAAATTTCTTTTTGATTTTGATTAACTAATTACTAGGCTACTAAAATCAGCGGACCATAGGTAATTCCAATCAATAATGAATGCTACAGTCACCCACAAAGATTTGACCAAAATCTGAACTCAACTGGTTTTGACTTTTGAAATATGCATACGACTTTGACTATTATGAATTTGATCATGTTCTAATTTATTATCTAAGTTGTGATTACCTATTATGCAACTAATTAAAGCTATCTAATACTAGAATGCAACTATTAGTGATATTATGCAATTGAATCTATACCAACTGTTGTGCAGAAGTTAATGAACAATGATGATTGACTTTTATATAATATTCCTAACTAATTTTATGCTTGATTTCACTACTATGCAACCTTTGTGATAAACCTGGATCAAACTCAACCTCTGCAATACAATCTCTACTAGCAAATTACTATAATCCAAACATCCCTATACCATCTGTCACAACCTAAATCCACCTCAGATTTATAAAAAATCGACAACACAAATCCACAACTCATTCATTATCACTGCAATGTGCCTCAATGATCAACAAATCAACAGCAATCAAAAACAATCTAACAACAAATACTAGTAAACCAGATACAAAATAAGTTTCTCAGTCAACTATAGCAAAGCTAAACTTGTACCAATAAACAAATAATGAAAAATCCAATCAAACAACAATCATATCTATCAACTAAACATCAATTTAATACGAATGAAACAGTAAAAACTATCATCATCAGATCTAATCTATCTATCTCAGCAGAACCAAAAATTAAAGAAAAATACTCACAAAGATCTTCCTCCTCAGCCACAATTGAGGAGGTTCACTATGCTTGCCTATCTCTAGGATAGGCAGGTCCATCCATGTTTGACCAAGCTTATTCAAACCACCTTAGCTAACACTGTATAAACAGCTTCTGATTTTTACTGATTTAAAAACTCAAACTCAAAATACTACACAAATAGCTATCAAGCTAAAATGAAATGTGTAAAACGAAAAATAAACTCTATGATGAGCTATACTAATTTCTATTATAATATTTTTATCTTTATATTTTTCTGATTTTTTTTATTATTATTTTTCTTCTCTTAATGTATAAAAACTTTTAAAACAGAAAAAAAAATATACTAAAAACTTGATGAGTTTATGAAAAATCATTGAGAAACAAGACTTAACATTGTATGTAAACAATTAGCTACAATAAGATGGAATAATAATAAAACAGTTGAGGCAAATTTATAAACTAAAGAGAATTTTATTAAAACTAAATCTGAATTACAAAGTAAAAACTAAGATGAGTACACAATTTGACAGCATAACACTAAGCTAAAAACTACTTGCTAATGAGCTCTAAATAGGACCTATTTATAGCAGAAGTGAGAGTGAGGAGGTAACAATGCCAGGTTGGCAATCCATGCCACTATCTGTGCTTCTACACTTCATCTCATTGCCCTTGGATTAAATTTGTGTTTCTTTAAACGAATTGTAGCCCTTGGATTATAAAATGAGACGTGGCCTGCCCAATTAGCTTCTTCCATCTGTCCTCTCTTACATTCTCTGACTTGTCAGCTTCTAGAAACAGAATCCAATGCATATTGGTGACGCGTGTCGACCAATAGCATTATGCCAAGTGCTTACACAGCTCCACTCTATCTCTCTGACACATGATACATCACGTGAGGGCCTTCTAGAAGCTCTAATGATTGGAATTAATTAGTTAATTGGTATGGCTAAATGTGGTTCGAGCCAATTTACGCATTTGTGCAATTAGGGTTCATGTGGTGTGATAGGTTTCTGGGTTAGGGGGAAAAGGGGAAAAATACGTTTGGTTATTTTACTTGTGTGTTGACTGAGGTGTTGACCGAGAGTTATGGAGTGGGGCTCGGGTTTATTTTTTTTGTGTGAATGGGCCTTGGGTTAAATTAAAAGTGGATTGGGCTGGGTTTGATGGATTTTGGGTTTTAGAGATAATAGCTTGGACCAGATTAATTGTTGTTTGGATTCAGATTTTTGGTATTGAGATTGCAAGGACTAATTATGTAATATCTGAATATTTAGAGGACCACTTCTGTCATTCTGAAAAATAATATCCAAGGGCTAATCTTGCCAACTGATGATTCTTCAAGGATAGATTATGACAAATTAAGCTCAAATATTTATCCGGACTTTGAAAAATGCTTCCCGGCATCGGCTTCTGAATCCTTTTCCACTCTCGTGCTCGGTTTTGCTTTGTTTTGTTCGTTTTTTCGTAATATCCGTACCTGCATTTCACAAACACAAAAACACACGTTTTCTTTGCATTTATTAGCTCAAATAGTCATTTTGGATCGGTAATTGGCCAAATAATAGTGAGTGAATAAGCACTCACCAAAATCCCCCCGACTAAGGTATTGTCGTGTCCTCACGCAATGTGATCAATTCACGCTTCTGGGATAAATAATTTCAAAACTCTTTTTACTAACTTTGAAAAGTAGCAAGGAGGTTCGAAAGAAGTAATAAAATCATTTATTCCCGAAAACGCTCCGTTTTCCAAAAATTTTCCTTTTATTCCTTTATTCCACTTACACTTTCTATTTTTGTACTTTTCATACTTCACACTTGTGACGGTTTGTTGAACTTTCATTATTTATGCAATAATTATTAGGGTCAACGAGTAGAAACACTTCTTTTAAGAAGCGACCATACGGATAAAAATCGTTATCCTTGATTTTTCACGAGTCTCCAAACTAAGCATACAAACGAGATCACAGCTTATCTACAAATTAAATGCTAACACTACTCATAACAGTTACTTGTGTAAACTTCTTACTCCCATTTCCTAGGTTTTGTATCTCAATATTTTATTTTGTTGAGAAATGAATTGCTTCATATTTTCTCGTTTCGATAACTTTTTAGTCCGATAGTGATATTAAAACGATAAGTAGTTATTCATTTTCTCTTAAGAACCACTGCAATAGAAATTCGGTCCACATCAAGGAATTTGGGGTACATATAATATCAAGAATATAAGTTGCGGAGTACGATCACGTGCACCTCATGTGACTGATTACTAATCACTTATCACATGCACCTCACGCGCCAACAACTTATTGATACATACATAGCTCTTATTCAACAATACTACAACTTTCACTTTTTCATTTTTCACTTTTTTCATACTTTTGATATTTTTTTCTTTCTTGATTTTTTTTTCTCAACATCAATGGAAGCTTATTGGGTAGCTCCAAAACCACATAGATAATCAACTTTTGACTTTTGATTTTTCACTTTTTGCTCTTATTTTTGATGTTCCTTGATATGTACCCAACTTCTAAAGCAAAAATTCTCTTAAGAAAACAAAGAACTAAATATTATTCAAACCGAAATACCACTAATTAACCTAGAACATCTATTATATATTGGTGACGTTTCTGATGGGAGTAAAAAGCCACAAGTACCTCTTATGAGCTCTAAAGAGAACCACTACTCCACGTTTAGCATCTAACTTCTAAATAAACTCTATCATTTCTCGCTCTTCGCAATTTAAGATTCCAAGTAATGAAACCCGCGAATACTTAGCCGATAATCAGCCACGCATATATAAAGTCAGTTACGGAAACTTGCAAATTCTAGAAGAAGAATTCGCGTTTTCTAGCTCCTGATGTAAAAGACTAGCGAAAGCTTTTAAGCTGCGCATGTATAAAGTCAAGTACGGGAACTTGCATATTCTTAAGAAAGAATTCTCATTTTATAGCTCCTAGTGTACAAAACTAGCACAAGCATATGTGATCATCATTGGTTAAGGGAACAAGCTAGGGCTCAACACGCCCGGTCAAATCAAAATATTTATTTCTACTCTCGCCAGCTGGAAAGTCAACAAGGTGTCAAAACACTTATTCAAACTTTATTATATTTTTGCACAACTTTTCTCAATTTTTTCTCACTTTTTTTTTGTACTTTTTCATTGCTTTTTCATCAAAATTTTTGAAATTTTCTCAATTTTTTCAATTTTTTTTTATTTATTTATTTTTTATTTTTTATTTTTTATTTTTTTTTTTGGCGGAAAAACGGAGTTGCAAGAGTTCACGACAAAGTGCAAGGCAAAAATCAGATCGAAAGATCACCCCCCCCCCCCCAGACTAAAACGAAACATTGTCCTCAATGTTTAAAAGGTAAGGGTTCTCCTACATAAATCTAAGGCCGTTTATTAATTATGCCAAAAGATAAATGTTAGTCGATAAGATTAGGATATTTGGATAAGCAACGAATGATGAAACTCGAGTAGAAACAAAACATCGAGCACGAGAATCTTCATTATTCGGGCAAATCCTGGACATTCACAACAACAAGCACAAAACACGAGAAAATTGAAGAGGTAACCCTCCTCACGTCACGTTATTAAGAAATAAGAAATTTAAGAAGATGAATGATAAGCATGGGGTGCCTCCCACGAAGCGCTTGTTTTTGTTCACCGAGTCACATGAGCTTGACTCGATCCCCGAATTAATTCATCCTTGGGGAAAAACCGTGGAAAAATAATCTCATTCGGGCTTTCATTCAAAATATTTTGAAAAACTTATGACGTATTTGAAAGTTCCATCCCGAATAGATAACCGCTGGTATTTTAAGTATGAAAATTTAGAAAACCGATACCAGGGTCAAAAACAACATCCTCACTCCCCACGGAGTGAAGGATAAGAGAAATCACACCAAACGTTAAGAATGGTAAGAAAATCATGATAATAATTTTGAAAAATTCATCATCATCAAAATAAAATTTCATAATTATGGAATTATGAATTTTATCATTTAAGCTCTTCTTAAAATCCTTTCCAGGTGGGAGGGTTGGGAAAAACTTTTTTTTAAAACTCTCATTTTTAAACACACCACCCGGATCATGATCAACTTCAAAATCAAAACCGAAACTTTCATATTCAGGTTTAGAAAACTTTTCCATTTCACATTCAGATTCATCAAAACGAAATGACTCAAACTCCGGAAGAGAGATAAAAGCATGAGAAATGGGATTGCCACGACTCGTCTCTTCCGAGTAATCGAAATGAAAAGCTTCAAACGTCGGATCATAAAAATCATGACGATAAGTGGGATTGCCACTTATTTCCTCAGTCGTATCGAAGGTAAAACTCTCAAAGTCTGGTAAAAATTCCTCGAGCTCGGGCTCAAGAGGATCGTCAATAGTAAGCTTAATCTTCGTCTTAACTTTATCCGGAGGGATTGACGGTTCATCGTTCAACAAATTATTAAGAAAAATAATATCCCCCTCCGAATCAAAGTAAGAATCGTCGGTCTCAGAAATCGGAATCGTTTCAATTGCAAGAAATTCATCGACCTCTTCCCAAAGAGAATCATATTCCTTAGTCGAAGGAAATAATGGGGAAGAGTCGGAGACGAAAGTTTTCACAAAATCATTAAAGGTATAATCACAAACATCGATGCTTTTGACGGAGTACTTCTTTGATTTTGAATCGTCGGCTTTAAAAATCATAATATCATCATCGTGTCGTAACGTTAGAGTATCCTCATAATGGTCTACTAGGGCTTTAGCGGTTCATAAAAACGGTCGCCCTAGTATTAGAGGAACTCTCGGATCAGCTTCAAAATTGACAACAACGAAATCTGCCGGAAAAGTACACGAATTCACATGAACAAAAACGTCCTCAGCAATTCCAACTGGATGAGTGATCGATCGATTAGCAAGCTCCAAAGTCATTCTCGTCGGTTTAAGAGCCCCCATTCCTAGTTGTTCGTAGATCGATAATGGCATGAGGTTTATACTCTCACCCGAATCGGCCAGGGCGTTACAAACTTCTTGATCTTTCAATGAACAAGGAATGAGAAACTTTCCCGAGTCACCAAGCTTTTCGGGAAGCTTCTTGAGAAGAATCGCGGAACATTGAGCATTTATCGGCGTTTCGGCTAATTTAAGCAATTTCTCTTTATTACTTATGAGGTTTTTGAACGTGGAAGCAAATTTCGGCATGTACACAAGAGCATCCATAAAACTTATATCAAAGTGCAACTTTTGAAAAATATCCAGAAATTTTTCCATTTGTATTTTAGACTTTGCACGGAGCTCTTCATCATTAAATCGTGACGGATATGGCAATTTAGACTTGTATTTCACATTATTCTCAAAAACGACTTTTTCTTTATCTTTTGACTTTTGGACAACCGGAGGTTGGACGTTTTCAGCTCCTCCATTATTAACAGGAGGAACCGGGTCCTTTGTCGCCTCGGTCTCACAGTCTACTACCTTGGGTGGAGACGAAGAAGAAGAAGAGGTAGTAGGAGCTGTGGGTCCCTCATATGTAGCACCACTGCGAGTTATGATCGCCTTTACTTCGCCCCTCGGGTTTGCGATCGTGTTGCTTGGCAAAGATGTAATACCCGAACCCGAGGGTCGATCATTTAAACGTTTGTTAATATCACTGATTTGATTAGCAAACAACCGTGTCGACTCTTCATATTTTGCCATAAAAGATTGTTGGTTTTGAATCAATTGTTTAATCAAATCTTCCGTGGGCGACGGATTTTGAATAACACCTTGATTTTGATTATTATTGAAATTCTGCCCACGGTTTTGGTAATTACCAAGATTTTGATTTCCATGATTTGCGTTCTGAAAATTCCCAGGGTTTCCATGATTTTGATGGTTTTGAAAATTGTTCCCTTGAGGCGGGCCTTGATTGAAATTACCTTGAAAACCCCGATTTTGATTAAACCCTTGATTATGATTTTGAAAACCGTTATTAGCTCGACTCTGATTTTGATTTCCTTGATTATTACGATTCTGCACATTATGATTCTGATTGACTTGATTGACTTGGTTTGGTTGTTCGAAACCGGGTGGTCCAAGAAAATGAGAAGAACGGTAGCTGAGGAGATTACGGTCTCCTTGAGATTGAGAGTAACCGGTGTTACCCGTGTTTGCAGCATACGCGTTCTCACGAGAAAAGGCACCGGTGGCCGGACATTCATAATACACATGTGGACCACCACAAGTCTCACAACCGTGACTAACCACATTGACTTGATGGTTTGGTTTTTCAATAGACATTGAATCAAGTTTCTTTGTTAAAGCCACAATCATATTTACCAATTCATCATTATTTTTACTATTATTAGACACTTGAGGTTTATTCCTTGACATTCTCACACGCGCTTTATTCTCAATTATCATGAAAGCATCATTCGTGTTCCTAGCCAACAAGTTACCACCCGCAGCAGAATTAAGCGAATCTTGGTCGGCGTGACATAACCCATTATAAAATGTATCAATCTGCTGAAGGTCGGTAAACCCGTGGTTTGGACATTTCTCCTTCAAATCTTTGAATCGGTCCCAAGCTTCACTAAACGTTTCATCAAAAGCTTGTTGGAACCGAAAGATTTGAGAACGTAGGTTAGAAGTTTTAGAGGGAGGACAGAAATAATTCACAAACTTGGAAGCGAGATCATTCCAAGTGTGAATCGAGTTCGGCGGTTCCTTTTCCAGCCAAGTCCGGGCTGCTCCTTTTAAGGAGAAATGAAATAACTTCAATTTCACCACATCGTGAGGAACTTGGTTCATTCTAATCGTCTCAGTGATGTCGGTGAAATTTCTGATGTGAGCATAGGGGTCTTCGTGATCGAACCCGTGAAAGGATATACCCGTGATCAAATTGAGTAATCCGTGATTAATCTCAAAATTGGCATTGATGTCCGGAATCACAATAGCTCTCCTCACACCATTGAATGGTGATTGGAGTTGTTCTTCCATCGGACGCGGATCAAATGCCGGTTGTTGTCCCATTGGCGGGATAACATTATGCTGCGGACCACCCATCGGCGGGGTCCGTTGTGTTCGTTTTGGTTCATCTCCTCCTCGTCAAGGAAATGAACCCGATTCGTATGTCGTAAAACCCGCTCGGGGTTAGAGAATGGAGACGTAAGACTCTCAAACGAAGATCGGGTGTGCATACACCACAAGCAAAATTAAAAAGAAATTGAAAAAGAAAAGAGAAAAGAATTTTTTTTTATATATTTTTTTATATTTTTCACAAAAAACTTATTATTACTTTTGTTTTTTTCTTTTCTTAAAACGTAATGTTAATCGAAAACCGTTTCTTTCAAAACCACGCGCGATGGGACGGGAGAGAAGAATGGATCTCTCTTCAGCTAGCAATTTAATGTCTTAGCTATCCGTATTTCCCGCTTATTCGGTTGTAGTAATTGAAATAGTCCGATAAACAACTAAATTACGTTTTCGTTATATTGCGAGACTTATTTGGTTTACAACGCCCTTTCTTTCGATCGAGTCGAGGCTGTAACTTTTATTATTTTTTTGGTATTTTTGAAAACACTTTAGGAAAAGTGTTTTTGATTTTTCAATTTTTATAAGAGATATATATACAAAGTAGAGGAAGGCTTAACAAAACACGATTTTCAAAAATGATATTCAAAAATTCACTTCGGCCTTCCCCGGCAGCGGCGCCAAAAATTGATTCGTGTGAAAACCAATTATAATAATTATAGTATAGTATCGAAGTGATCCGCGTAAAATACGGATCACCCGAGTCATTTTCCAACAAAGGCGAATGGAATTGAGAATATCGATTCGTGAAATCGTGATTTGTAAAGTGAGAAAGTGAAAACTAGTAATCAAATAATTCACGTAATC
Source organism: Artemisia argyi (assembly GCA_030686995.1). Classification (NCBI taxonomy): domain Eukaryota; kingdom Viridiplantae; phylum Streptophyta; class Magnoliopsida; order Asterales; family Asteraceae; genus Artemisia; species Artemisia argyi. The sequence goes on from CM060696.1 coordinate 25,811,700, forward strand.
ACAAACAATGATGAAATATGCAAAGATTACAAGCTAATTATGCACCGAAATGAAAAACGTAAAAATGGAAACGCAACCGTAAAATTTAAAACGTAACGTATGATGAAAAATGATTCTACGAACTTGAAAATAATTTCTAAAAATTTAAAAATAATAAAAAGAATTTTAAGAAAAAGAAAAATATTTTTTTGAGTTTTTATTTATTTTCTATTTTTGGAATTAAAAATGAATTAAAAATAAGGAAAAATAGAAAATTAATTTGGAAAAATGAAAATTAAATTCTAAAAATTCTAAAATATTAATAAAGAAATTCTAAAAATATTTTTGTAATTTTCTGACCTTTTTCTGACTTTTTATGAATTATTAGCAATTAAAAACTATTTAAAAATAGAAAATAATCAAAAGAAAATAGGAAAAAATAGTAAAAGGCTTTGGAAAAATCTGAAAAATTTCCAGAAAATCAAAAATAAGAAAAGAAGCTCAGAATAAAAATTTGGAATGAAGAACAACTTATTAAGAGCTTTTCTGGCTAAAACAACTTATCATAAGTGCTTATTTATAAGCACTTGTGATCCAAACTTCATGAAACTTTGAACTTAGACTAAAAATTATGTATACCACACAGATATGACAGAATATGACCAATTTAAAGCTCAAAGTACCAAAGAAACTCAGAATTATAGAAATAAGCCAAGTAATTAAGCACTAGGTGTAATCAGCAATAGCACAAGCATAGGCAGAAACAATATGATCAAACACAATTCTCAAACTATTCAAGAGAAACTCAGATATCAATACTAATCACAGAAACAAGCTCAATCTCAATCTTGCAGGCCTATATACTAAAACGGATTCTGACTCAGTCAAACAACTAAAATGGCTCAATAAGCTGTTGAGATAAGCTCCAAATCAAAAGCTAAAGAAGGCTAAAGCTACCCTTCTATCATGAAACTACAAATAAGTAGAGAAGAATAATCTCTAATTCAATATTCTAATCTAAATGATGCTTTGAAATCAGTCACACACTGATTGCTCAAGGGATGAATAAGTCCAGATTACCAACTTCCAAATGCTTATTCAATAAGCAAACTGATTTCAATTTTCAAATTTCTTTTTGATTTTGATTAACTAATTGCTAGGCTACTAAAATCAGCAGACCATAGGTAATTCCAATCAATAATGAATGCTACAGTCACCCACAAAGATTTGACCAAAATCTGAACTCAACTGGTTTTGACTTTTGAAATATGCATACGACTTTGACTATTATGAATTTGATCCTGTTCTAATTTATTATCTAAGTTGTGATTACCTATTATGCAACTAATTAAAGCCATCTAATACTAGAATGCAACTATTAGTGATATTATGCAATTGAATCTATACCAACTGTTGTGCAAAAGTTAATGAACAATGATGATTGACTTTTATATAATATTCCTAACTAATTTTATGCTTGATTTCACTACTATGCAACCTTTGTGATAAACCTAGATCAAACTCAACCTCTGCAATACAATCTCTACTAGCAAATTACTATAATCCAAACATCCCTATACCATCTGTCACAACCTAAATCCACCTCAGATTTATAAAAAATTGACAACACAAATCCACAACTCATTCATTATCACTGCAATGTGCCTCAATGATCAACAAATCAACAGCAATAAAAAATAATCTAACAACAAATACTAGTAAACCAGATACAAAATAAGTTTCTCAGTCAACTATAGCAAAGCTAAACTTGTACCAATAAACAAATAATGAAAAATCCAATCAAACAACAATCATATCTATCAACTAAACATCAATTTAATACGAATGAAACAGTAAAAACTATCATCATCAGATCTAATCTATCTATCTCAGCAGAACCAAAAATTGAAGAAAAATACTCACAAAGATCTTCCTCCTCAGCCACAATTGAGGAGGTTCACTATGCTTGCCTATCTCTAGGATAGGCAGGTCCATCCAAGTTTGACCAAGCTTATCCAAACCACCTTAGCTAACACTGTATAAACAGCTTCTGATTTTTACTGATTTAAAAACTCAAACTCAAAATACTTCACAAATAGCTATCAAGCTAAAATGAAATGTGTAAAACGAAAAATAAACTCTATGATGAGCTATACTAATTTCTATTATAATATTTTTATTTTTATATTTTTTTGATTTTTTTTATTATTTTTCTTCTCTTAATGTATAAAAACTTTTAAAACAGAAAAAAAATATACTAAAAACTTGATGAGTTTATGAAAAATCATTGAGAAACAAGACTTAACATTGTATGTAAACAATTAGCTACAATAATATGGAATAATAATAAAACAGTTGAGGCAAATTTATAAACTAAAGAGAATTTTATTAAAACTAAATCTGAATTACAAAGTAAAAACTAAGATGAGTACACAATTTGACAGCATAACACTAAGCTAAAAACTACTTGCTAATGAGCTCTAAATAGGACCTATTTATAGCAGAAGTGAGAGTGAGGAGGTAACAATGCCAGGTTGGCAATCCATGCCACTATCTGTGCTTCTACACTTCATCTCATTGCCCTTGGATTAAATTTGTGTTTCTTTAAACGAATTGTAGCCCTTGGATTATAAAATGAGACGTGGCCTGCCCAATTAGCTTCTTCCATCTGTCCTCTCTTACATTCTCTGACTTGTCAGCTTCTAGAAACAGAATCCAATGCATATTGGTGACACGTGTCGACCAATAGCATTATGCCAAGTGCTTACACAGCTCCACTCTATCTCTCTGACACATGATACATCACGTGAGGGCCTTCTAGAAGCTCTAATGATTGGAATTAATTAGTTAATTGGTATGGCTATATGTGGTTCGAGCCAATTTACGCATTTGTGCAATTAGGGTTCATGTGGTGTGATAGGTTTCTGGGTTTGGGGGAAAAGGGGAAAAATACGTTTGGTTATTTTACTTGTGTGTTGACTGAGGTGTTGACCGAGAGTTATGGAGTGGGGCTCGGGTTTATTTTTTTGTGTGAATGGGCCTTGGGTTAAATTAAAAGTGGATTGGGCTGGGTTTGATGGATTTTGGGTTTTAGAGATAATAGCTTGGACCAGATTAATTGTTGTTTGGATTCAGATTTTTGGTATTGAGATTGCAAGGACTAATTATGTAATATCTGAATATTTAGAGGACCACTTCTGTCATTCTGAAAAATAATATCCAAGGGCTAATCTTGCCAACTGATGATTCTTCAAGGATAGATTATGACAAATTAAGCTCAAATATTTATCCGGACTTTGAAAAATGCTTCCCGGCATCGGCTTCTGAATCCTTTTCCACTCTCGTGCTCGGTTTTGCTTTGTTTTGTTCGTTTTTTCGTAATATCCGTACCTGCATTTCACAAACACAAAAACACACGTTTTCTTTGCATTTATTAGCTCAAATAGTCATTTTGGATCGGTAATTGGCCAAATAATAGTGAGTGAATAAGCACTCACCAATAATCCCAACACTGGCATCACGAGCCTTTGGCTCGATGTTATGGGTTACACCACTTAAAAACATAAATAGATCTTAAAAACTTTTGTTTGTTTGTTTTTTAATTATTTTTAATTACAATCCTTAAGGTTATTTTTGTTGCTAAAATTTCGACCCTAAGGCCTAAGGGTCCTAAAAATTTGTTTATTGAAAAAATATATCTAGTATTTACATGTTTTAAATAAAAGATTTTTACAAGATTATAAATTTTTTATTTTATTTGGCTTATGATACGCGAGATCGGGTTTTACATTTATAATACTCGTCTACCTACTGATCTACACATATACTAACGGGCAGTGTACCAAGTCGTACGTAGTGAGGTATGGTAAGTCCGAGGTCGTCCTCAGGAACGGTGAGTGATCTCTAGTTGTCTAATTGAAATGACTTATACCTTAAAGACACAATTTCATGGGCAGTGTACCCGATTAGATGTAGCCAGTGGGGTAAGTACAAGGTCGATCTCGGGAATAGTATGCTTAGATCTTATCTAGTGTATTTTACAAGTTTAAAGGGGGGTTTTGATTGATTTGATTAATTAACTACTAAAAATATAAAATGTAAACTAAAATAAATTATACTAAGGTTGTGATATAAATTATACTAATGTTGTGATCAATAAGAGAAAGTAGTGCTAGACATGTTTTTTTTGGGTAAAGAGGAGTAATCCTGCACCCTGGTAAATATATTAAACCAAAAACGTTTAAGTACAAAGGATATGAGTGAAATCCCACATCTCAGGCCGTTAGATGTAGTGCTAGCCATGTTAATCATATTTCATTCTAGTCACCCGTTTATTAGTGCAACGATCTAGTTGTAAAGTACTGGTGACGTCAGGATATGTGGGAAATATCTCATTGGTCCAGACAACATCCCTACACTCCTATCTAATATAGACTAATCCACTTGGTCAATGAATCTAGTAACTATACATGTAATCTCCTAGGCCATATGGTCAATGTTCCTATCGGACTACAAGCATGGATTAAGTTGTGTCAACTAATCTATGTGATTTACCAGTGGTATCCATTTGGTCCATGCGATACCTTACCCATTACCTGTTTGGTCCATGTAAGAAAGGTAAGCGCCTACTTAAATGTTCTCATAATATACATCCAATACCCATATGGTACATGTGGTACTAGACTTAAACTACTCAAACAAATAGACGAGCATTGAAACGATAAACACATAAACTAAGCAATACAAGACATTAGATCTAAACAAACGGAAATAACTATCATAGAATATTCATAAACATGTCTAACACCCAAGGGTGTTAGCCTATAATGTATGTAAAAGCACAATGAGATAATTCAAATGACACACAAATGGAAATCATAATGAAACCAATATGCAAACCAAATGATTAAGCTTAATGTGTGATACTAGACCTTCCTTCCTTGTTATCCTAGCTCTTGGGACTGATCTTGGGGCCTTGGAGTGGTGAAATTCAACTATGGTTGAGAGTGATGAGTGAAAGATATCAAAATATCCCGTTTAGGGTTTGTATTTATAGTCTTATGTTAGGGCGAGATTACGGCGTAATCGTAATGGAATACGGCGTAATCTAGATATCTTGATTGCTAACGAAGAAAGCATATTCCAAGCATATTATGCGTATCTTCTAAAATACGGCGTAATCTTGAGATGAGATATGCAGTAACCTTCAAATCTTCGATATACTTTGATGGGGGATAAGATCTTCATTACGGCGTATGGCCAGAGTTGCATGCACCGTAATCCTTCAATGGTTGACTTTAGCTTTGACTATAGAGCTTCCAATTACGACGCATTCCCAGAGTTAAATGCGCCGTATTCTTCAATATTCACCAAGACTTAGTGAATTCTTCCATGTACCAATACGGCGTAAGACTAGAGTTTCTTACGCCGTATGCTCTTTTACAGCTTGTATACAAAATAGCTCCAAATCATGCCTTAAATGTTGACCAAGACTTAGTATACTAAAGAGCTGGACAACAGAAGTGTCTAAGGATCTCTGACAAAAGAAGATCAAGACCCAAGAGTCAAAGACACGTTCAGCAACAATGAGGACTCAGAAAATAACAAATATGTTATTTGTCCTCATTGTAACAACAGAAGAAGCAAAAATATCTTTAATTGCTGATGTAAAATCAGTATGTAAGAAGAGGCTGTTAAGCTCAATTACTAGTGATAATTAGTCTATTTGTATATTTAAATAGGGGAAGATTGTTGGGTCTAATAAATCAACCCACTTGTCTCTGACAAGTATTTAAACATAAAATAGCCTAATTCACCTTCTGAAGGTTAGTAAGCATCACTGATAACGATCAGAGAGTATGTCACTTCATAACCATCAAAGTGAAACCTGATGGTTATCAGAAGTGATATACTTTCTGAGAGTTATCAGAGAACATGAATCTCTGATTATTATTCAGAAGATGACTTACTGAAATCAGTGAGTGTTGTACAAACCTCAAAAGCCTAAATAAGCCTGAAAGGCTTCAGGGAAGTCGAAGACCAATTGAAGAAAACGACTTCACAAACTGATGCGGTGTCAGGGAGTAAAGTTACAAGGAGTTGAAGGATAACACTGGAGTCACTGAGAACTAACAAATGTCTCAGTGGCCCTGAAGACTTAACTCTGATTACAACCTAAACCTCATAATGAGAAGGGGGAAAGCTTATACAAGAAGATAAGCTCAAGTACTTATCGATACACGTGAAACAGGCATTGGAATTCTAAGTTGTCAAATCAGAAGAGCCGAAAGTAAGATTCAGACTAGCTTACTAGGCACGTGCCTACCTATAGCAAGTGGACAACTTACTATGCAACCCACATGCAACAATGTTTCCCTTCCTATATAAACCTAGGTCGTAAACTAAGTTAAGTAGAGATTCCTACAAATAAAATAATACAAAGTATTATGGTTAGAATCCTCCTCTCCTAGGAACAACAAAGCAACTAGCAGTCTTTTGTTTTGATTGTGGAGAGTTCTTATTTGTCAACAAACGGGATAGTTTTCCATAGGCTATCATTTGTAAATCTTGTGGATTTATTCATTAATAAAGATTTATAATAGGTGAAAATGACAATGGTGTTATTAGCGTGCCTGTGTCGTAAACCCTACATCCAAGATCTTGATGCTCATAAGTTTTCCTCACTTGCTAAAACTTTAGTTCATATCATTCATGTTTTGCATGAACGGGCAGGTCGGGGACCCAACACTTATCCGTTACTACCGATCTGCGAGCCTACACCAGGGGAGTTTTTTTGTTCTTTGATCATGTGCTTATATTGGTTTCCTATCTTCACATTTAGAAATGTTGCATTTCTATTTTTCGTTCTAAATGTAGGGTTAATTTGCAACTTCTATATAATTTTAAGAACATACATTGTGTTGATTAGACATTAGAGTCAAACCATGACTATCAGATAAGTCCAAATCATCATCTAGTAACTTAAGAAACTAGGTCTAGTTGTCTTTATTTTCTACTGTCAAACCAACCCATGTGATAGGAAATATATGGTTGTTTCCATCGCTCCCAACTACTGTTAATATTTCACCACTGTTTGGTTTCTTTAAGAAATAGCCATCTAATGCTATGATTTTTTTGCAACCTAACTTCCAACCCTCTTTCAACCCATTGAAATGAACATAGAATATGTCAAAATATGTCTTCTCATCAGGGTGAACCTTAATTTGATTCAAGCAATACCTTTGCATAAGATCTCAACAAAGCATAACGATTCTCAATAGTAGACTCACCTTCATTTAGTGTCCATGTCTTAGCATTCTTACATTGATTTGGACTCATAATACACTTGTATTTTTTATGACAAAGTATGCTATTTCATGTAATTCGATTTTGGATTAACCATGATCTATCCGTAACTGAGTTGGACGATTTATCCAATCTTTGTCCGATTTATACTTGATTTTTATCCGATTAATCAATATATTGACCAATTTTTTACCAAACCAATTAGCAAGGCAAATTAGTGAAACCGGCCTAGCGATTAATCAATCGCCTATTAAACTTGAGAGGAAAATTCAAATGCATATCCTTTTTTTTGTGCATACCAATGGACAAATCCCCACCCTCCATTCTTTTTGATCTAATGGCCTAGATTAATCTAAGATTTATTTACTTAAACCTAATTTACCCCACCTATATAAAGTTTCATTTTATTTATTTTTTTTCTCACTCGCTTTTTTTTTCACACACAAACTGTGTGTTTTCTCTCAACCGAATTCTCTCCATAATCTGTTACCTTTTCTCTCCATAATCAGTTACCACCGGAACACCACCGCTACACCATCGTTCCGATCATCATCACCATCACCATTCCAGTCACCATTCCGATCATCTCATAATTACCTCTCGATCATTATCATCATTTTTTATGTCTTCTTTTGATTTGAATGAACCGTTTGTTCTCAGAAGCTGATTTGATGGATATTGTTGCTGTTGAATCGTTTGTTAATTATGTGGATCAAGTTGTTTAACATTCCTTGTGATCAAGTTGCACACCAAGTGTTTGATGAAATGTGTGAGTGAAAAATATTTGATAATTTTGTTATCTGCTTTTGTAATTTTGCTTATTAATTAAGTTGTTAGTTGAATTTATGTTTTTAACTGCATTTAAATGCTGTTTTTGTGTCTAATTGTGGTTTTGAATCTGCTCTGTAGCATACATTTAGTATCACAAGTGATATTGAAGTTGATGATTATAAGCTGGTTTAGTATCACCAGTGATATACGTTTAGTATCACCAGTGATAATTGTTAGTCTGTTTATTTATAAGTTATTTATGTTAAGATGTTTAATTTTCTTATATAATATTTTTGACATTTTGATGAGGATGAAAATATAAGTTTGTGGGGATAAGCTGTGAGTATAAGTTACTGATAAGTTATTAATTATAGTGTAATATTGCTTATTATTTATAAGACATAATTCATATTGTGAGTCCAAAATGAAGCTTTTGTAGAAGTAGTGGCTGCTGCGCTGCATATTTAATTTAAAAGTGTATATTTTATTCTCAAGTTTCTTAGTGCACCTAATGAAATATGCTAATTTGTTGTCTTGAATCAACATCCGTCGTTGGTAAGCGGAAGAGATTCGACTTTTTTGCAGGTAAGTTATTGCACCTGAGTTAGGTGGAATTCATATCTTTTTTTACCCCTGAACTTGTATTAAGGCTATTATTTATGTGAAAAATTTTCAGATTTTATTCCTGAGAAAGTGAAAGCGGAGGATGCGTGAAAGAATACCGACTGATCAATAGATGATTAGATATCAACCGAGTAGCGTCTTTTATTGTTCCATAGGTGTCAACCGAGTAGCATTTTTTGTAATGCTTGATAAGAGGATGCTAATATTTATTTTGTAAAACTGATGTGTATCTTGGTGTTAGCTAAGATTTGACGATATGATCAATGATGGCGATTTGTACTAAATTAACCATTTCAATATATCTACCATATATATTTTTTTTATCACTTAACAGATCTGCCATCAATTTGAAAAAAAAAAAAAAAAAAAAAAAAAAAAAAAAAAAAAAAAACCTGACTACACTAGTACAATATGTGTAGTATCACTTGTGATATTAAAGTTTTTTCTAAATCTGTTATGCATCATATGTGTAGTACAATATGTGTAGTATCACTTGTGATATTCTGTTTTATATGTATAATATCACTTATGATATTATTTTTTTTTAAATCTGTTCTGCATCATATGTGTAGTATCACTTGTGATATTCTATTTCATATATTTTTTTATGTGTTTTGTTTGTTTTGATGAAGGTGTTGCATAACAAACAAGATAGTTTAGTAGCTTGTTTGTCAGCTTTGTGATAAAATATGATAATTGATGTTTATTATTCTTTCATATACATTTGGTAAAACCGTAAAATACAAAATTCATTATCACATGTGATAAGAATGTGATATTTGAGTATCACAATTGATAGCACATATATGTAGAGAAAAAAATAAAAATAAAATCATAACATTTTATATGAAGTTGATTATCTCTTGTGATAATTCACATTCTTAGTTGGGTATCTCAGTTAATAATACATTTTTATATAGAGAACATAAATTGTTATCATTAGCATTGTATATTACTAATCAAAAGATTTTAGCACCAGTTGTTAAAACATAACAATGCAATTGTTTTCATTAACTTTTATTGTTTACTTTTGTTCTTCAACAATCATCCTCTTCATTGGTTCATCAACCAGCACCTTCATTTTATTCTCAGGTGCTTTCGGGGGAACCTTTGATATCACATGTGATCACATATCACATGTGATATCACAAGTGATACCACCTGTGATATCACAGGTGATATCAAATGATATCATAGGTGATATCACATGTGTGTCAGCTTTCTTCTATTTGTTGAATCAATTGTGGTGATGGAGGAACTTGTGATATCACAGGTGTTTGAGCTTCTTCAATTTGTTTGTGGGGATGTTGTGCTTTCTTCAACGACAATTGCACTTGTTGTTGATTCCTTCGTTTGATGAGACTGTTTTTTTGCACAGGTCTCATTCAAATCTGAATCAAAATATTTTCATAATTTTTGTTAGTGTACGAATAGTTCGTTTGTTTTCAATATCATATGTCAAACAAATAACTATTTGTTATCACAATAGATATATTACCAATCAATAATAATTTAACTGTTATATCACAGATGATTCACTACCAGTCAATATTGTTTTCAAATACCACGGTAAAACCTTTCGAAACATGCACAATCTATCCATTAAACATACAAATCCACAACAAATCAAACAGAAGCATCACAACATATCTTTTGTTATGTTAAACCTAACATTTAATCTCTCATATTATCACATAAATCATCACAACATAAAAAATTATCGAAAATTAACTAGTAAAACGCACTAATAATGATTCTATAACACTAAAAACTAAAGTATTCATTGTTTTAGATGCCGATTGTTTCATTTTCTGTGTGCTTTATGTGATTTGCACGGTTAAGTCAAATACAAATATTACTAGTGATAATACACATATACATTTCAATTTCAAATATCACTGGTGATACACACGTATGATACTTTTCACTCACACATTTCAGCAAACACTTGGTGTGCATCCATGTATACAAAGCTTTTTACTTAGAAACTCAACCAAATGTAAACACTAAAAAACACAACCAATAAAAAAACTAAATAATTAGTCGGAAGCATCGTACCTTCATCTCGAGATTCGGTAGGTTTATTTTGAACCGGTTTTTTTCGTGGATCTGCTTGTGCACTCGATGATTCTTCCATTTTTGTGTTTTATTGATTATTTGAACGGTTAAAATCTGTTGATTTTAAGTTTTGTTGCAGTTATTTTAATGGTTGTTAGAGAGAGAAAGTGAGATTTTTGTATTTTGTTGAAAGTGAGAGGTGTAAAGGTGGGGTTGTTGGGGTAAGTTTGGTGAATTGGCAGAAGTGGTCATTCCGTGTTTCTTATTCTTAAATCTTGTCTTTTTGATCCAACAGTCGTGGATCATCCCTCGGTATGTATGAGATTTTAATTCTCCAAAATAAAACGCAAACTTGAAGAACCGGTTATTTTGTCCTATTATTACTATTATTATTATTATTATTATTATTATTATTATTATTTTATTATTTATTTTTCTATTTTTCTTTTTTTATAAAAAAGGTATTGCTTGCATCTCCTCCATCTGTCTGTTATTAACAACTACCGACACCACTGATCCGTTTGGATCCAGCATCAATGCCGCCTCCACGAAGCCTGTCATCTCTATTCGGAATCTCAAAACCCGTCGTACCTCTATCTGTATCCAAACAACAACAAGAGGAACCGTCATTGAAGTTAGAAAGTGACAAGAAAGTGTACAGACCAGGCGATCCAGTTACGATCACGATCCAGATCCGAAATGAATCTTCTTCTGCATCGCCGCTTTTAGTTGAGAAGCTCAGCTTTCAAGCCAAGGGCGTTGAGAAATTGGATACTCAATGGTTTAATAATAAACCTTCTTCCAATCCTCCTTCTAATTATAATAATTATAAAAAAAGAGGTTTGTTTCCGCTTATTTTTGGGGTTGAATTTTATGTTAGGATATAAATTAGTAGCTTACTGATTCAATTGCTGTACAGGTGAATATGTTTTCATGGACTCGTCAGTGCCATCAGTCGTCACTAATCAGATTCTCTCATCTGGGACTACCAGAACATGTATTGCTCTTTCTACTCTCTCATATATTTCATTTCTTATTTGCTAGTTCATTCTGGTAGTACTTGCTAAAATATCTTATTCTTGCCCCATTTCGGCTTCAAGTCATGGATGCTTGGGTCAAGTACTTTTGGTTTGAGCACGAAAGCCTGGATGCTTGTTTCTGATGAAAGTTTGTTTTGTTTTTTGGCATTCTTCTTCTGACAGTTTTAGTTTTGTTTTTCTTCACGAAGCTTATATCGAGTATATGTTAGTGTAGTGTAATAACACATTAACTTTCAAGCATACTCACAGTTATGGGCGTATCTATTATGTGTAGTGTAATATGAAGGTACAAAGTAATACTAAAATAATATGTTGACTATAACACTTTCGTCAAACAAAAAAGATGAACATGAAAATCTGAGTACAAAAAACAAACATGAAAATACAAATAATTTCTGTTGAATAGGTTTGCTGTCTGACGCTCTTTTTTACTTCATTCTTGCACACCAAAAAGGAATTTTATCAAGAGCTTGTTTTCGAAAGAAAAAAAATATTGAAACAATGATGAGTGCAAAGATAAATAAATAAACACAAGTCTGTTTGACAGAATAAGGGAAAATTTTCAAGTAGTGGCTTTAAATTTAATGTCATCCTGCGCAGAAGAATAATCAAAGTAGCTGTAAGAATAGGGCTTTTGGTAACACTTCCATTCAAGCTATCCATAGCGGTTGACTAAACTTTAGTAACATTTCCATTCTAGCTATCCATGTTGATGCTAAAATATAATAGTTGCCTGTGGCAATGCCAACATGGGGTGACAGAATTTAAGCTTAATAAATTTGTGTTCTTATTTATACTCAAATGTTACATTAGATTAACTTTTGTTTTGGTCTAAGACCCTATGATGTGTATAATGAAGTTAACTTGTTTCTGTTGTTCCTGTATATATTATTGGTTTTCATAACTTAAACAAATCCTCACTATAAATGCTTATGTTATCCAGATATATTGAGGATGAATTTGCCGACAATCATTCCTCCATCATACAGGGGCTCTACTGTTCGTTATTTATATCATGTTAAAAGTGAATTGTCCGGAAAATATATAAATATGGAGGAAGAACTTCCACCTGGAGGATCAACCCAGAAATTCTCTGACATAGTTCGTCTTTTCAACTCATCATCTTTTATTATTATTTTTTATGAAAAACTATTTTTTATATGTAATTTGAACTTAGATTTAGGTAGCTTTTTGTATAACATATCTTAGACCCTCTATATTAAGATCTTGTGGCTTATATCTAGATGATAATCTGTATGATGTTTATGCACAATGTATGTATTACTGATGTCACAAGCATGGAAAATTAGTAAATATTTTGTTTAAGTATTCCAAAACCAAAAATATGATCAAGGATGCTTGTCTCTTAAATATCCCACTCAAGAAGCACTTTAAGTCACTCCGAAATTGGGCTTTCAATGATGGTATAGTCCCCACCTCGTCATTTGAAAAAAAAAAACATACAACTGTGGATGCTCATGATCTGTAGGCTTACTGGATCAGATAGTCTTTTACTAACTTACTATATGTCTTCATTTTCTCTAAAACAATACGTAGGTTGATACAGTAGTCTCTTTAAAGAGACTGCAACTCAGAACTGAAGGATTGTAGAGACCCATCAATACCCTATGGTCAAAAACCACATTAGATGTTTCTCTGCTAGCTGGTTGTAAAATAACAAGCCTTCAATTTCGAAAGCTGCTGATTAAAATCGAACTAATACATTAAACAAGTAGCATTACCTAAGCATCCAATATGAATACTATCTGTTAAACTCTTAACTAATTCCAAATTTGTAGGTATAGATGTTGCTTCACAACTTCCACATATCAAAATTGACTTACCTTTGTTCTTAATTAATAAGTCGGACTTTTCTTTTTCTTGGTTATGGAGTTATAGCCTATAGGGATCTCCTCTCCTGGTGCAAGTATTCTCTTCTATCAATGCATCCAAATATCTGAAATGACGATGATCTGCAGGATTTTTGTCCACAATATTAATAACTGACTCTTTATCTCATACATGATTGGTCTCTTTATCTGGCTGATCAGACAAGGAATTGTGTGCCATGAGGAGGCAAAAGTAACTGGAATTCTAGCAATTATTTCTTGGATACCTATCATATAAGCTTATCAGTATGTGCAATAAGTTATGAAATCTAAGTTTGGATTAGGTTAGCTTTTGATCCGCTTCAAGTTCATTTCTGCATCTGAATTATAACCACATTGATTGTCAATATATGAGTAATAGCTTAAGTTGGCTGATAGAGAGCTGATCGTTTATATCAAGTTTCAATCTCTTTCGATTTATACATATAAAACTAAAAACAGTAAGATAAAGAGGTAAGAAATATTTTGCGATAAGAAGCCAGAAGAGTGTGATGGTGACTAAGTGAAGCAAATTATTTGCGACTGCATGGACTAACTTTGCCATGGAAGACAGTTATGTTTCTAAATTAGACAATTTCATATTAAGGACTTCAATAAGGCTAGGAACTGATATGGGTAAATTTCATAGTAAGGACTTTAATAAGGCTAGGAACTAATATGGGTGAGCAGGAATACTTTCTTAGATACAGAACAAAAGTCTGAGGCCTATGTATCAAGTATGGTAGTATGAATGAGAGTCGATAATTAAGAAGGGTGAAAAATTCTGGCACTTCTCATTTGCTAGGAAAATTTTTAGAGCTTCCTGGTTTTGCAAACATTGACTGGAGTATTGTGCAAGGAATTAGATAATTTGGAAGAAGATAAAAAGCTAAGGATATGAAATAGGCCAATTGTGGCTGTTTTCATGAATTACCCATTAATGCTTGGAGATATATTTGGCTAATCACGTTGTTACACTGTATACTCTGTGCTAATATAAAAAATATGCTACGTATATTCTAGCTGACACCACCTGGCATGTCTTTGGGAGACTGTTCTATGGTTCATGAATTGTATTTTGATTCTTACTAACAGTTCTGGAACTTTATACTAGGAAGGACGGAGTTGTGCAAGATTATACAAGTGATGTGTTCGTTATGTAGCAGAAGAAGTATTAGTTTCCAGGCATTAAACATATGGTACCGCGTAATTAATTTGTATTATAGGATATCTTTGGTTTTTTTGAAGAAATAATGTTGATAATAGGATAAATGTGCGGTTATGAAGCTACATGATGTTACAATGGCGGTTCATGGCTAAAGCAATTACGAGCATCAAGAGAAAACATGTAAAACAATTGTTTCACGATGTCTGAATAAGGATTAAAATCAACCTTATTACATGTCACTAGCTGAAAAACTTGAGGGAACATCGCCATGATGGTGCTTTTCATGCTATTCTACAACAAGAATCTTAGTGCCTATAACGCTTTTTAGATATTGAGATTCTTTGTCATTAGGACTTCTGATGGTATTTACTCAGCATGAAATAAGCTTCCATCTGTGACGAACTATTATATTTCTATGGATATCTTGTCTAACAGAAATTTGAGAAACTAGACATTAGTGCAATTCATAAGTGAAGATAAGCATTTACCATAATGTTAATAAATGTTTCTCTGCCTGCTTCTCTATTGCTAGCTTAGGTGAGAACTGCAATATGCTGTGGTTGTTGGTGCTTCCATCATTAGCTATATTTCTCCCCCTTGTTTTTTCAAAGCTAAATGTAGGGAAAAATTATGTTTGCAGGAAGCTCGCTTGCCTCTTCAGATATGGGTGACTGAAAAAACAAATGGCTTATTAAATGAAGAAAGTGGACAAAATGGTAATTGTTTCTACCATTATCTTCTTACTTTCACGTCTCTTTTGATATTACCTCTAGTCCTCTACAATGATGCTTGAAATATACCTCTGTGTTTGGTTTTGGCCACGGCCGACTTGCGGATTAGAGATTTTACGTTCAAATTAACGTGTATGATTGCAACAATATATGCTTTACTTGTAAGCTTTAAGCATTATTGTACTCATGATTAAAAGCAAGAGAAAGTCACTAGGGATGACAATGGTTTAACTATACAGAATCATCCAATGTAAAGTTATGGTTGCAGTAGTAATTGATTACTAAATGGTGTGCGGAAACCTATAACAGGACCTAAACCCTTTCAAGAAACTGCTGGTATGGCTTTCGTTTTAAAAAACGGATGTGGTTTTCCCTATTCACGTTGCCCGGGGAGGGCGAGCCTTTTGACTCAGATGTACGCGGCCTCACTGGGTTAATCCCGGGACCCTTTCTGACCCTTCCCTGGCCACACCCAAATTTACACACCTAGCGAGGTTTGAACGCTTGACCTCTTGTTTGAAAGCCAAGGACCTTACCACTAGGCCATTTGGTGGCTTTTCGATTTAAAGACACCAATTGTTGTGGCCCGGTTTGGTTTTTATGTGTTACAAGCCAAAAAAGAACCATGATTTGTTTAGGTACATCGTGGAGTTATGTTACCATAATACTTAAGTTAGTTTCACTGGTGGTGTATCTTTGATGGTCACGGAACTCTAGCCTCAATATTTTTTCACTGCGACTGGCTGCTAATTGGTATGCTACCTTCTTGTCGTGGATGAGTGTCGATTTTGTTTTTGACATTGTTTTTCGTTCTACTAGAATCATCCATTGTTATTGCAAGTTATAACTTGCAACGATATTTTCATCGACACGAAAGGGTTTCAGCTGATGGTTTCTTTACAACTTATTCTTTTGAGCAAAAGATGTAGAAAGTCTTTTGCTTGTTTATGCATTAAAGATGGTCAAACTTTTAGTACTATATATCAGGTGAGATTTAAGGAGTAGTCGTGGGAAATGATTCCTATGTTTAACCTTCATCTTTGTGGACCATTGCTAGAGACTGTTTGACCATTTATAAAGAAGATGCAATTCTGCGTAACGATCTTTTAGAAGATCAGATGGTCTTGCTTACCAGGTTGTCTGTTCAGAATGTCAAGTATCTAGGGGTTACGAAAAAATCGAGTCTTTGAGGAAGAGATTATAAGTTTATGTCCAGTAATTAAAGCATAAAGGTGAGACAGTTGTAAAGATTTATTGGTGTTTACAACCATGAGATATAGAGTGAGATTTCATGGTTATAGTGGGTAATGTTTCGTCCATTACAGTGGAATTAGATTTTTGGGGGACTGCGCTTAAGTATATGCATTTGTGATTGCAAGTATTTTTGGGGGATTACCCTTATGCTATTTTGATTTGCAAGTATATACAACCATAATGTGGTTCACACATAGCCAATCCATTTTCAGACATGGGTGGGTCAATACATAGTCATTCCTGTAAGGTATGTTCGGTTATATCTTGCCAATGTTGTGTGCTTTAGATGCTATGTTGATAGAGTAATATTCAGAGAGGAGAGTACATGTCTTCATGTCGAACATAGGTTAAACTAACTTATTTTGGAAACGGCAGATAATATGTTGCTGCTTTTGATAGACTGGAGTTGATAAATTACATGTTTAAACTTATTTTTTTTGGTGATGACAAGGATGATGGTGATGGTAGTACTAGGGAAAGGTGAAGATAGTTGTGGGGGATCTAGAAAAAAGGAATTAGGAGAAAGCAGAAAGCTAAATAAATTATTGAGTACTTAAACACATGATTCACTTTGTAAATACTAAATGAACAAACTAAACCGAAATGGCATGAGGTCTGTTAAGCATAGTCCTTGAAAATCAAATACCCTCATCGTTCAAAGAAACATTATCCACTGTAAGTGTAATCTTTCTAAGCAGCCATAAACTAGTTTCCTAATTATCTCACCCTAATCAATATCATTAGACAAAACCTTGGAATTTTTTCTTCAACAATCAATGGTCGTCAACCCTATTCACTTTTAGGCATGTATAACTGACATTATGCACATATGACCAAGTATTGGTGGTAGAAGACTTTTTGATCTTTTGAATCTTATTTAAGCCTACCATCTCTACCAATGGTCTGCGGGGATAGAAGTTTGAAAATAGAATTCATTTCTCACTGTATGATTCAACAAATGATTGGTATTATTTCAGTCAGTTTTTTTGGTTTTTTAAAACCCCTTAATCCCTGCAACTTTAAGGGCTGGTGAGGGGTTAGAAAGTTATCAAGGAGATGTCATTTTTTCTGGTGTCATATAGGATCATGGGTATTGTGTAAATTCAGTAAAGTCCTCACCTATTCTTTATTGGATGCTGTAGGTAAAGTTAAATTTTTATTGACCACATTTTTATTATATGGCTTATCTAATAGACTAATAATTAGGGTAAGGAAATACTTGCAGTGTTCCTACGCCTGATCTTCCTTGAATAAATCCAAATCGATTTACGCACGTCATTATCTCCTAAAATCAATTTTGTGAATTGCAAATTCCTTTTCATGTTGTAAACATTAAGTTCTCCATCTTTTGAGCACAACAAAATGAGTAGTAAGATAAAGATTTATTTTTACATTCCAGGGATCGTTCCTGCTACACCTATTTTTCTGGATGTTTACTGGAAAGATATGGATGCTGAATCTGAATGGGTAAGCTGAAGATATCATACGTTGGTGTGAAATCCCTTATAATTTTCTTCTTCTTTATCTTGCCTTCTATTTTAGAAGAACTTCTATAGCTTCTTTGAATTTGTTACTTCTTTGCAGGCTAGAGCTAATGAAACTTTTGATGGGGTGGAGGAAGATTACGAAAATTCAAGGGATGATGTATCTTCAGTCTCTTCCTACAACCCAGCAAGGGGAAGTTTGCATAAAGCATTTGGCAGTTCATTGTCGTTGCAATCAACTGCAGCAAGATCGAGTAAGGATGTACCATACAATGACCAGCGGTCCACCATGTCTTCATATATGGCACTCCCTCGGCTGTCTGCAGCTGAGGTACTATATGGTTCTACTGAGGGTAAGCTAATTTTGGGATGCAAAAAAATTGCAAATCTAAATGCTTATAGTGATACTTCTGGGACATGCAGCCGTAATAATGTCGTGGAAATGTTTATCTTGTCTGTTTGATATTGGCAAAACAAATAAATTAGTAATTGAACTTACACGGTCATGTTACATGCATGCTCAAACAATAAGATTTATTAACTGTATACATGACGAGAGCTATCATATCAACAAAAGACATCTTATAAATTTCCTGCTGATTGACTAGTAAAAGACGGCATGAGAACGCCTGATATGGACATAACATCATATATAAGGAGTTTTGAAAATCATTTAAATTATCGCTTTACATCTAATAGTAATTTTGGTTAATATATCTAAAATTGCATACATCAAAATCTACTTGCTGTAATTGGATCATTTTTTTAAGGAAATGGAAAAAAAAAAGGAAGTACTGTGTTAGTGTTTCTTATGCATATCAACTTGTATCAAAACCAATTTGTTTGATGTAAAGCTATATATATATATATATATATATATATATATATATATATATATATATATATATATATTTGTTATACTAGGCACATAACATGTCACGTGGTTGTCCATGCCAATATACTTTTGCATGTTAGTCTTGTTGGTCAATAGGATGAGTATTCAAAGAAATTGTTTTCGATTATTTGGTTGCGGGAGTCTCTCAGTGGCAAATTAGTCGTTTAACCGGATTCGTTTTGTGTTGGATATAATTGAAAGAGCTATACAACAATAACAACAATACCCAATCCCGCCGAGCGGGGTGATGTGGGGAGGTTGGATGTAGACAATTATACCCCTACCCGAGGGTAGGGAGACTGCTTCTAGGGAATTAAAAAGAATTATATTAGGAATAATAACCTGGAGCATTTCCTTTTTAGCTAACTATGTATGTGAATTGGGTCAAAATTGCCACCTATAATAAAATCTTTTTGTTCGTGCATGCAAATGAAAAATCATTGAAATTTGAATGAGTACTTATTGTATATTCTGTTCATTACATTTGATAAGTGAAACTTTATATCTTATGACACTCTATTTTTCAAACAGATAACGTGTCACCTCGAAGATCTTCAGTTAGTATCTCTCCAAATCAGCAGCTTAGAAGTTCACAATCGCTCTCCATGGATGATGATTCGAGAGCCTCAGCTATCCCAAGAACTGTGGAACCAGTTGCATGTAAGTAGTACTGTTTCTTCTTCTTTTACACTCACACACTTTTATAAAAATCTGAAATATTTTTTTTAATCGTATCATGCATGCAATAACGGGGTTTAGTGTTTATACCTGAACGTTAAGTTGTCACTGACATTCGCTGCAGCAGAAGGTTTCATTCGAGGAAGATCGTACAACATTAGGCTAGATGACCAAGTTCTACTAAGATTCTCACCCACGAAACCTGAATCAACTTATTTCTTTGGAGATATGGTAATTGCAAACTACATCTTCTGACACATGCGTTCTTTCTTTGATCTAATAAGGCACATGGGTACTTCTGATTACAGATAGGAGGAACTCTTACTTTTTTTCATGAGGAGGGAACTAGGAGATGCCTTGAGGTATTTTAATATATAAGTTCTCATATTGATTGATGTAGATATGTTAAAAGGGCTAGTTGGGTTAACGGGTCAAAATAATTTCAGATCAAAAGGGTTGGACGGGTTTCCCCGAGACGTTCTACATCCAAAATTGTTATTTTATATAAATAATTTGTGTGTAAATTAAAAAATCTTAGTTTTCTGTAATAGTCTATTCATATTAAATTTGCCTATTCCAGCTTTCAGTAACCTTGGAGTTGTCAGAGACTATAAGCCGCCGATCTGCACATCCATCTCGAAGGCATTCACCAACAATCACAAAGGTCATCATCTGATTCTGAACTCTATCACAGTCCATTGTTTCAATGAATATAATATGGATCTAGATCAGTTCACAAACAAATGATTGCTGGGTTAATAGGTTGTCAACAAGTTATCTTTACGTTTTCATTTTGTCTAGAGAGTTTAAGAAGCTGTTAACTTACCTCTTTCCATTCTTCCATTGTCCAATCCAATAACCGCTTGTGGCAACATCTTATAACAATTAAGTTTCAGTCAAAAGTGGCCTCCTAATCTACAAAAGACTTGATTTGTTAACATTTTAAAGGAAATACTAAGCAATAAATGTAGCTTGTCCATCTTAAAATCATTATTCTGAATCACATCGTTGATATGCTTAATATGCAGATCCAGAGTGATCATCATGAGGTTGTCGCGGATTTGGTGCAGACCAGCTTTTTATTTTCAGTTCCTATGGATGGGCCAATGTCTTTTTCCACTAGACATGTTTCTGTGCAGTGGGTGCTTCGGTTTGAGTTCTTTACGACTCCAAAGAACGTAGATTGGACCAGGTAATTATTAGTAACTTGTGATAATTGTTACCAGTAATAGTAGTATCTATTCTGGCTAAAGTAGAGGCAAGCGCGGGTAAAAAATGGGCTGTGTTGGGTTACCCGCATACACTTTTTTTGGCCAGTTATAAGTTTTTCACTAATTACGACTAATTAATATCTAGCCGAAATGGAAAAAAAGCTGAGCACGTCAAGCGGGTGGAAAGTCACCCAAAGTGTTTTCAAGCTGCATACAACATCTTAAATCATTTTTTCTTAAGTATTCTTTTGGAAGGCAAAGCTTTATATCATATACACAAGAACATTACAAACAACGTGAGGCAAGATGGTCCAAATGAGAACACCTGCCGTCATGGTTTTCTGTTTCAAAAATTAGATTAATATAGTAATAATACTCTTTTTAATTAAAGGGGTGTTTCTTTTCCACTTATTGAGTGGGCCCAAACCCTTGTTTCATCTTAATGTGGAGACCCACAAAAACCCCTCTCTCTATTGTGGAGTTTATTGAATCATTTGAGTTCCATATATTATATAGATCTTAGGTTAGCATTTTCGGGGCATACTTTATTTCTCCCGACGTGTAAGTAAGCCGTTGAACATGTACAGATTAGAACTATTACAGAAATGGCTTGCTAGTCATCTGACCTCCACCATCAGAAAGCAAACTACTAATGATAAGTATGGATGTAATATAAACTACCATTAGACCATGGCAGAATAGAATCTGCAACTCTAGCTGAGTCCCATAAGCAGGCTAAAGATCCTCTACTTCATGGCACAAAACCTAAGCTAAAATGCTTAAAGATGTAGATGCATCCTCTCATCTAGGGTTAGCAATTCCGACCTGTTTACTTATAAAGGGTCAGTTCAGCTTATGTTTTATACCTAAGCTGTAATAGGGGTTTAACAATTAAAGTTATCCAAAAATGGAACAAGTGAAATGGGTTGAAGATTACCCAAAGCGTATTGTTAATTGATAATCTGAAGAAAAAGTATCTTGTGTCAATCCAACCTGTTTCGACCTGTTGCGGTGTTGCCCAACCAGACCACTATGCCACCTCAAGTTAATCCCTTTGAAAACGCGGAGACTAGGCTAAACTTTCTCGAACTCGAGCATGTATGCTTCTTTTAAGTAACACCGACAATGCTGTACCCGTCCACTAGCTTGCTCCAACCATCATACCTTTGTGCTGGCTTCTGTACTACTCACGTGCAAGATAACAAATACATGGTTCTGGGTTAGTACCGATTATTAGCTAGTTCAATAGCACTTGGAAATCCAATAACTCAGGAACAAGTCTTCCATTCAGGTTATAAAAAACATTCAAACTCTTGGAGGGAAAAGGAGAATAGAAGAAAGTGAATTTACCATGTATAATACAGCTAGAGTATATCAATGATGATTAACATAAAAAAATGCATCTCATCAGTGCCAAATTATTCCACATATGACATATTTCTTATTAGTTAACTTCTCTTTGTAATTCGGAATATCACTTACAATATTCCCTTTGTTGTTATGTAAAGGCTTATTTTAAGAAGTATCTAGTAAAATTTGACTTTTTATATATATATCAGTGTTGCAAAAATCGGCCGAGTCGGCCTTGGAATCGGCGATTAATCGCTGAACGGCCTTGGACCTTGGAGCGATTTACAAGGTAATCGGCCGATTAATCGGCCTTGGACCTTGGAATCGGCGATTAATCGCCCAAAAATCGCTACACGGTCCTCGACCGCCTCGGGACCGATTCACGATTTTTGCGACATTGATATATATATATATATATTTGCTATTACTGATCTCCCAAACTTTATTTTCAGCATTTTTTACCCTCCTTGATTTCGAAAGATTTTTTTTTTGAGAGTAAGGAGTAATTGAAATAGGTGAAATATAAACTTTAGAGATTATATATAAACATGATTAACCAGAAATAGGACTCTCGATGTACATATTAACTGGACCTCAAAGTGTCTTTAAAGTGATTATTGTTCTTCATTCATTGGTATATTTTTAACATTTTGTATTTGCATGATAGATATGAGCATCCACTTCTAATAGATGGAAGAGACAAATGTGAATGGGTTCTTCCAATAACTGTGCATGCACCTCCATTCACAACGACAGTATCTCATAGTAGAAGTGAAAAGCCGGCTTCATTAGAACCGCTATGGGACCGTTCTTGATGGTAAATATTAACATTAATTAGCTTACTAAACAGAGGGTTCCTGCAAAATGAACCACCCTTCTGGCAAAAGATTTTTTTTTTACAGAAATGGGCTGCCCTTCAACTCTAGCCTTTTTGATGTTGGTAAAAAACATTATAAGTCGCAAGACTGAACAATATTGGGTAATTGAAAAAGACAAGCAAATCGATCATTTTGAATAATGGAGAATGATGATTTGATTATAGTAAAAATTAAAATATCACAGGTGTTAATTTTGGTCCGGTTGCTAATAAATACGTTGATTCAGGTGATATTTTTAGAGACGAGCTTGAAAGGAAGCAGGTCACAAGTCACCCAAAGTGTACTATAAATTCATGAAACTTGCTGGGTCGTTTTATTAAAAAAAAAAAAAAAACCAGATTACCATTCATATAGTTTTAGATTTTGAGTCATATTTTACCAACCTAACTTTTAACAAGCATTTAAATTTGTTGGACAAAGTGTTTGGGATCAACATTGTCTAACCAAAATTGACTGTTTTGACTCATTATCGGACCCAACCATTTTGCCACATCTTTAGATTATTAATGTTTTGAAAAATCAATATCTATTATTGGATATACAACTGTACCAACATGTGTGATGTTATGTATTATTATGTGTACTTGTGCAGTAATATAATCGAGTAGGTGGTAAGATCACATGGAAGGGATGAAGAAATGCGGTTAAGCTTCACTTGGTAAATACTGAGAGACTGTTTTGGATTGATTTTAAAGTAACTTTACGGGTCCTGGGAGTTGGCGAGAAAACCACCATTGATGTTATTGGGATAATGATTTTCCTTTACACAAACTTCTTAAAGAGACGCTCAATTAGCTGTAAACATGTTACCAGGGTAGTTTTCTTGCATGTCTCATTTATTTATAACTTTATTTAGACTATTTGGGATCAAGTGTTTTGCATATCTGTATGATTTTGTCTAAATGTATCTTATATTATTACAAATCTCACCAGTTAAAACAGTTCGATCGATGGTTTATGTATGTGTCAATTCATTAACTCTCCCTCATTTAGGTCATCGATGTTTCTGAGTGTTGTTAGAAAATATATATATATATATATATATATATATATATATATATATATATATATATATATATATATATATCATTAGAAATAATAGGCGAGGTCCGCCAAGTGTTCTAGTCAGTGGAGCGTTTGAACCCTGTCTTATTTTCTAACAACAATAACATCCATCGCATACTTCTATTTTGAAGATGCTCGCATAAGAATGGATTATTATACTGTCTTCTCAGCTTTATGGGTGTTTGTTATCTTAAATTCACTAAACATGTTGGTATCTGGATAAATTATAAGTATGTTCTGTCACCCAGTCTCATCAAGTGTAAACAGAACCTTACTCATCTAAGAAAATGGAAATGATAAAACTTTATCAAACTTATACAAAAGTTGAATATCTGAGATGAGCATCTGGATATAACTTAAAACTACTTTTTAGCTATATAGATGTAACTACGATCACATTAAAGAACATGGTAAAAGCTTTGGGTTGGAAGGGGCACCACATGCTGCAATATCAAATTGCGACACAATGTTCTTGAATGTTTTGTTTTTAACACATTTTATTTCCACGTTGCTAGGTAGTGTTAATTTTATGACTCAATTGTTCTATATAATCATCATATTTTTATGAAAAACAAACATTATTTTCAGAAATTTACGCCTCACATTCAGATTCAAATGTGCGGTTTAGACAAATAGCATGCACCTTAGTATATGTGCTGAATGTTCGTTTGTACCATAAGAATTCCATCATACAACACTGAGCGAATCACAATATATGTAAATAGTACTGCAGATTTTGTTATTTGTGTATCCAAAATTCCTAGTCGATACTCTAGAATCAAATATATTCACATCTAATACTTCATGCGAGGGCATGTGAATAAGAAGAAGAAAATCATCTCGCTGCAAAATAATACTAATATTTCTTAGTCTTGAAAACTTGAACAGACATCAAGTGTTATGAATGAAGACAGACAATTTGCAAGCTATACGTTTTTTTACACAGGCATAGTATACCACTTGTTCTGCTGCCCAAATTTTGAGCAAGACGAGACCAATGGCTTGATGTGGACACAAGACACAAATGAAACATATTAACACAAATTTTTGACTCGAAAATTACAACCTCAAATCTTTGGAATTCGGGTGCATCGAGGGTATAATATAAAACACAATATAGACTATAATCACCACATCTATATATATGAGGACAGTATCGTTGATCCTACTCTTGTTTCTTTTCTTCCTTGTTAGCAAGTGCTTCCTTCTCACGTGCTTGAGCGCTGGGCGGAGTTGCCATTGTTGCATACTTCTCGGTCTTCCCCAGTACAATCTCGATCTACATCTCATTTCAAAAAGTATTCAACACATGGGATGACAAAATGTTAGTATTTATCTGTTTTGGTAGCTTTGGTGATGGTATTCTTTAGTAAAATATATTAGTGTCCTTGCTGTATAAATCATCAAACAACATGATTTGCACGTCAATAAAAGTTAACTATACACTCTGTACTAATAAGCGTCCTCTAGACAAGATGCACACAGTTTTAAAGATATTTAGTTCTGACAGTGCTTGTATACCATTGCGTTGTCTCAAGGTACAACCACTGGAATTTTGTGATTGATTGTAATTAGGGATAGACTGGGAAACTTGGTAAATCATTTTGGCGGAAGATGTACACTTATCTTCGGGGATTACCTATAGTTAGCTTTTAGCAACCAATTTTCTTAGTAAAAGTCCTTGTTATTCACTAATGAATGGAATTTAGTATGTGAAATTGATGCATGTGTTAATGATTTATAAAACTAACCCTGGCCTTTTGAATCAGTCGGCCCCTCGTTTCATCCTTCATGCCAATGGTGGATGTCACGACCTCTGGCGGAAGCATATATGTATTAATGGTGACACTTTATGATTTGAATAAGAATTTGGATATGTCTTATACATATATACTTACTTTTCTCAACAGCAAGTCCATTATTCTTGAGTATCTCGGCTACTGTAACAACTGTTGTGATTGCTGTAACAAAGAGAAAGAATATATAGATTAAAAAAAACTACACTATCCTTTCATAGAATGCGATTAACTGGTTGGATTTTGGGGATAACACAAAATGTTTTTAGTATACCATTAACATCAATGTCAAATGTGTATAAATAGTAATTCGTCATAAATCTAGAAGAGCGACTAAACCTATACATTATGTTTCCGATATTTGTATTATCGAGTACGCTATAGTACAGATTTTTAGTGATTTTAGGAGGAAAAATATCAGATGATAAGAGAAAGAGGTTGTACCCATGCCCAAAGCAGAGAGCTCGACTTCATCATGTTGTTGAATGTACCTCTACACACCATATATAAAAAAAAAAGAAGGGCTAATGTTAATACAAACCAATGCTAATAAGCCTAACAAATCATTTCAAATATCGAGTTTATCTTTATACTGATTCCTTTTCAATGGCCATGAAAATTTTACTCCAGAACCTATAGAGATCCATGCTTCAAGAAAAATATATTTAACTGAAAACACCAAATTAATAAAAATGACCATCGCTAAACAAACACCGGATCGCCACCATATTTAAACTATAGCGAAGACAACTCGCGTATGAAAAAAAGGAACAACGCCCTATAATTCGTTATCTTAACGTAGTCGTTTTATTTCAGATGTTTCATGTTTCTATAGGGTAGACGTAAGGTCGATCTCAAGCTTTCAAGTTTCACCATTCCTTCACATGTAACAAGGCGTTCTTTCGTTAGCCATTTTGTTATTTAGACCAAGCACTTTTTCTTTAAGCGTTGTTCATGTTTATTTTCTTGAACAAAATCATAATCACTAAAAAAGATGAGAAATTCAATCCAGTTTTTAGCTATATAGCTACTCGTAATGATGTATATGACAAACAATGTACATTAATGTAGTGATTGTACGTACCTTGGCAAGATTGACATAAAAGAAAAGAGGTTTCTTGGTGTTGGAGACTTGAATCCTGTTCTTCTTTGGATGGTCGGGGCTTGTGAGAACGGGACTTGTGACAACGGGGCTTGTGACATTAACCGGGGTCGTGAGAATAGGAGCGATGGCAGTTTCAGTGGTCATTTCTGTAGCTTGGAATGATCTCAAAGAGACTTAATTTGAATGTATTTGTTATAAGTATGTATCTATATTTACTGCCTCTCTCGTATATATTTCTGAGCGCGAAAATGTACAAACGGTACCTGTGATCGTAGAAGCGAATCAAGTGTTACAAAATGGTGCATATATACATATCCATAGACATTGAGAAACGTCTCTTATTTCGAATGCAGCATGTAAAGTTGGAATCGTTGACTCGGTAAAAATGCCATTTTTGGTATCCTAATGAATGGTTTCCCGAAATAAATGGTACGTTTATATGTCATAAAATTACATTAGCTTTGTATTACCGTTGCTACTTATTAGGAAACTCGATGGTTGAGGATTAAAGGGAAAAAAAAATTAAATAAATTCTTTGTATTACTTTGCTTTTATACTTCATCTTTCCGTTGGTTTATGATACCCGAACTTGGTAAACTGGAATTACTACTACTTTATACTAAATTAACTCCATAAATTACTATTTTTTAATTAAAAAAAATACTAAAGCCTA
Organism: Artemisia argyi; assembly: GCA_030686995.1. Taxonomy (NCBI): domain Eukaryota; kingdom Viridiplantae; phylum Streptophyta; class Magnoliopsida; order Asterales; family Asteraceae; genus Artemisia; species Artemisia argyi. Next base: position 25,839,633 of record CM060696.1, read on the forward strand.
ATGTAATAAAAATGATTTGTAGTTAAACTAAAGATAATTAATCATATTTTAGTGAAAATTTAATTAACTTCATTTTTCTTATAATTAATATAATATTATATTGAGTTATTGAGAATAAATATATATTTGAAATAATACTTTATAGAAATTGAGTCTACTGTACTACTTTTGATATATAGATATCCGTATTATATACTAAGTGTTTGTTTCAAAAAATTTTAAGATCATAATAATTTAACTAGTTATTTCTCTTTATGCATATGTTAAATTGAAAATTACAAAAAAAAAAAAAAAAAAAAAAAAAATCATATATAGTTAGTTATAAATTAATTTAAAATAATTTGTAACAAACATTTAATAATATAATACGAAGACATATTAAGAGTAATGCGTTAGAAATATTTTAAAAATAGTACGTAAATTTCTAAAAAAAATGAAAAATAATTTAAGAAAATTATATTTACCAAGCCAAAGTTTTACTATAAATTACTAATTAAAAAAGACTTTACTAAATTAATTTTGGGTTAATGGCCTTTAAATGTATCATAGTTGTCACGATTTTCTTTTATATGTACCGAACAAATTTTGCCCCTCCTGGGTTAATAAAATGGAGAGCAAAATGGTCATAAAATACACAAAAATACAAGAAATGCAAGTTTCGTACACAGAATAATAATAATAATAATAATAATAATAATAATAATAATAATAATAATAATAATAATAATAATAATAATAATATGGGTTCCTGAGAAGGATGCAGTGATTGAGGCTGCACAACGTAAACGGGTCAAGTATGAGGCTAAGTGCGCGATTATTGGATATGTGTTTCTCTTCTTTTGGGGAACTTGAGAAGGATGCAATGATCTTACTGAAGCGAATCCGGAATTGGAGCACGTGTTGTTGCTTATATCTTTAGTAGAATTAACTTTTCTATAGCTAGATGAGTGAGAGCAAAGTTAGTATCTCGGCTCCCCACTAACTTCTTGTAAATCCTATGTGTTAATAAAGTTATGTTTAATAATAATAATAATAATAATAATAATAATAATAATAATAATAATAATAATAATAATAATAATAATAATAATAATAAATTATTCGATATATATAAAAGAAATTCATGACAACTATGATACATTATCAAGCCATTAGTGCATTAATTCTTAGAAAGAAAAAAATAATTAATTGTTGAGATAATTAGTATAGGGTAGTAGAAATTATAGGTTAGTAGGAATTATGTTTCTTCAAGTTCAGGGTATTACTTTAAACCCTTAAAAGTTAGGAGTACTAGATGATCAAGTTTGTTAAGTTCGGGATACTAATATGTGTTTTGGCCTAGTCTTATTGTGGGCATCAAACTACAAATTTTTTATTTATTGTTATCACATATAAAATAGGTCATGAACACATTCTATTTCCTTATTTCCATCACAAAGTTGTGGAATACTAGAAGGGGTTGAATAGTTTTACCGTTTTAAATTTATAGTTTCAAAAACTTGTCGTGAAATCTAAGAATATATATGAATGTAAATGCAAGATAATAAATAATAAAAGAAATGATCAAACCATGACACGGGTGTTTATAGTTGTTTGGTTAGGAAGCTTCCTTCCTCGCCCTACTCCACTCCTCGAGTATCCGACTCAAGAGTATCCTTTCACTATGTCAACAAGTTCTTTTATCCGACGGAGAAAACGTTACAATGTCGCTTATACTTTTACCAATACAAAGCTAAAAGAAACATATTTCGTATATAAAAAAAATATTCCGTATACAAACTTTGGTGGTTGGCTAGTGGTGGTGGGATTTACATCTCAATAGGAAAATAGACAAGTGCTTAAACGTTATGAGATAAGTCAAAAGTTGTCTTACTATCATCTCTCCACTTCTTCACTTTCATAAATTATCTAGTTGGAGGAGTTCTAATCAAGGTAATCACATCTCAACAGACAAAGAAATTATTTAGGGGCTGTTTGGTTGGGGTAATTTCATGGGTATTTAGGTAATTTGCAATTAATATTCCATGAACTTCCACGTTTGGTTGGAAAATAGGAGGGGTAATAAGAAATTAGAATATCTTGGTTCAAGCAACTATAATATCCTTGGGCGGGTAATGAATTATCATTCCCTCCAAAAACACAAAACTTTCACAAGCCAGCTTAAAAAAAAGGTACCCTGTCCTTTTCTTCTCTTATCTCTTGACTCTTCTTCTACAACAATTTTCTTCCTTCTAGGTAATCATTTTTTTCTTTATAAATTGTATGATTATTTTCTTCAATTTCATTCTTATTCTTCCTTGATTTCTACCTCGAAAATTGTTGATAGAAATTAAGGTTTCTAGCCGTCATGTATTGTACCAATCTTGAAATTGAAATTGGGTTTCTAGTTTTAATATAAAAGGACCAAAACAGTGGGTATGCAAATTGAATGGAATGTCCCTTTTAAGTTTCATTGTTTTTGTTTTTCTTGTTTTTGCAACAGTGGGTATGCAACCATTGTATTTTTTCTTTAGTTCACTTGCTTTTGTATGCAACTGGAATGTTCCTTTTTCATATCGATTAATATTTGATTAGTTGTTTTATGTATACAATAGTGGGTATGGCAAGTCAATGTAGAACTTATAATGGGTGATAACTTAAGGAAGAAACAAAGCTTGTTGAAGATTTAGTAACTATGGTTAATAGTGGATTATATAAAGCGGACAACGGCTTTAAAAGTGGTTATTTACAGTATCTCGAGAAAAGCTTTAAGCAAACATTCCCAGATTCGGATAAATCGGTAAAAAAATTGAATCAATAGTAAAAACATTGAAGAAGGATTGGCAAACTGTTTATGATATGGTTAATGGTTCAAGCACTAGTGGGTTTGGTTGGGATGAAAATAACAAGCTTTTGACCGCATCTAATGATGTTTGGAATGACTACATCAACGTAAAGGTAAGTAGTGGGATATTGATGTCACTGATCGAGACGGTTGGGTGAAGTATATTTTACTAAACAATTAGTTGGAGTTATTATGTATTGACGGAGTTAAACGATGGTTAAAATCAGTTTTATTTTGTCCAATTAACTTCGTACTAATGTTTTGTATTTTGAAAAAAACTCATGATGACTAGTCGGATCTATCCGATTGTGAAAAAGATAGGAAGTGATTATGATTTTGTGGAAGCTTATATGGATTTAGATGTAGAAAGTAGTTGGGTCACTTTGTATCTAGGACAACATGGCCTGAAATGGTTATGTAACTATGTGTTTTGTGGATTATAAAATGGTTCATAACTTTGTTTGTATTTATTACACTTTTTGCGCATTCTAGTTATTTTAGTGCTGTTTTTTAGTTGTTCTTTTTGCTGATTTTGATGTGTTTCAAAGCTGTTTTTAAGTTTGGTTTTTGCTGATTTTGTTTAAGCTGTTTTTTGGTTGGCTTTGTGATGATTTTTGCTGTTTTTTGTGCAATTTCTGGTGCATGTTTGTGCTGTTTTTAGCGCTGTTTTTTTGCAGTTTTTTGTGCTGTTTTGTGCTGTTTTTTGAGGCTGCTTTGTGCGGTTTGGTGATGATTTTTGCTGCAGATTTCTAGTGCAGTTTGTGCTGTTTTAGTGCTGATTTTGATGTGTTTTTGTTGTTTTTCTAGGCTGCTTTTTGTGCCGATTTGTGCTGATTTTTGATGTTTTTAGTTGGTTATGTGCAGTATTCCAATGAGTAATTTCTTTAGCTACAATACAAAATAGCAAGGCTGAAAGTAAGATAGATTTTAAATGTCCTTATGTCAACCAAACATGTAACAGGATTTCAGTTTCAAATATTTAATATTCTGTAGAATTAAAAATTCTGAAGAATTTAAAATTCTAGAATTTGAAATTCTCGAACCAAACACCCCCTTAGGATATTAAAGAATATTTTTGGGATGACCCGTATTTGTTCAAAATTTATGCCGATTAACTCGTAAGGTGATGTGTAGGTGGGGAAAAGGCAAAACGAGTGAAGAAGTGGAGAGAGGATAGTACGACAAAAGTGAAGAAGTGGAGAGAGGATAGAAACCCACTAAAACAAACACATCAAGTTTAAGCACTTGTCTCATAACGTTGTTCCGACAACTTTTGACCTATGTACCACATATAATGTTAAGCAATGCGTGGTAAGATTAACGAACTATATACCGTAACATCCAAACTCTTTTTTCTCAAAATAACATGTTACATGGAATTACTATGTCTCAAACAAGAACTAGGCTGTTAATGCCATTTATCAAAAAAGTAGTCAAACGTAGATCCACACTCTTTCCCCTCTGGTCATCCACACCAAACAAATATATGATCCGCATCATACTAAAAGTACCGCTTTTCAAGCACAATCTAAACTACAAAACACACTTCCAAAACACTTCAATTCTTCTCAAACGTTATTTATTCAAAAATTAATTGTTATAAAAACACAAATACATTGCAAATAGTACTCTCATTTCTCCACTTCTTCACTTTTGGCTTCAAGCTGTTTTAAAATCCTGTCACATTCTGGTGAGTGGGGCATGGGACTTCTAGAAGGTGGAATTTATTTCAACTTTGGCGTGATTTGCCACTTTACACCCCTCCACTACACTTCTAGTCCTCATTCTTTCAAAATAATTATTAAAGTGGGCTTAAATATGTTTCTTTGGGCTTGAATCTTGGGCTTCCACTTAAGTTTAATAAATCCTTAAATAAGCTCCAATATATCTTCTAACAATCTTTAATGTCTTCTAATCTTCAAATAATCATCACTATGCTTCATTTTGCTCAAATAATTCTCCAATGTTACCTTAACAAATAAAATAACAATAGACGTAATATTTGCAATTTAAAACTCAATATTTCTATTTATCTAAGCGTAAATGGGGGCGTTTTTGGTATAGAATGTGAATAATTGTGATTTGATCAAGATGATTAGTGGATGATTTAATTGTGGGTAAGTTAAGGATTATCAAATTTAAATTCTTGCTTTCAAGTACTAGTTGTATAAGTATCATTTGAATATTTTTATAAACCTCATTAGAAATAATTTGAAATTCTCCCACACAAACATCCCTCTTACATTCCTTTACACCTTTGTGTACTTGTTGTACCATTGTCTCCTACACCACGATATTCTCTTATATGCCAACTTTACATCTTCATCTTCCTCACAAATACTTATCATCCAAATTTGAAACACACACACACACATACACACACACACACACTTACATACATTCTTACACTTGTGTTCTATTCTATCACAAATACAACTCATCTTACTCGCACGCTTTAATCCTTCCTCTCCAAGTTTAAAATAGCCAACTCATCTCCTTCACATAACACAAAACTAGGGAGCTTCATGTGAGGAGTACCATGTGGATATTTCATTTTGACGAGTTTGCTGGGTTTACGAATTAAAGTGCCCTGGCTCCTTAAACGATTATTGCATGTACTTCTGATTATGATGGCCCGAACGGTGTTATGCTATAACTAAAACTTAATAACAACATAACTCAATAGTAAGGAGCTTCACGTGAGGAGTATTAACTTCTGAATTATGATGGCCCGAACGGTATTATGATGATGATATAATACAATAGTAGGGAGCTTCATGTGAGGAGTCATATACTTCTGAATTGTGATGGCCCGAACGGTATTAGGTTATATCTATAAACCTTAAGAGTAATTACTGAAAAACCTAGACTAAGACTTGACATACACCCACCCACCTACACTACCCTAGGATACGTGAGTGAGCTGTCTAAACCCTACCCTACTTACCTTAGACCCAGGTGAGTTGTCATAGCCTCACTTTTAAATGCTTTACAACCCTGTAAGGGGGATACGTGCTTTAAATCGAATACATGTCTTTTTCTTTGGTTGTTGCACGAGTAAACTATCTGCCACCCTTACACTACAAAATTCATGAATCTAATCGCTTGTGATATTTCACACAAGTGAACGCGAATATAATTGATAAATCTATTGGAGTATGACAACTCCAGTTGGTACTACCTCTCACTGGAGGGTATGAATAAGTATTATATTTGAACCCTCACTGAAGGATTAACTTTGGCAAGTTATCCTTCCCATCCCATCATGGATTGATCTGCAGACCCCATGATCTGGACTGTTAACGTGTGGTTCATGAGCTTAGTGCAATACACCTGCTATCACTATACTTTTCCACACATAGGGTTTAAGTTGAACCCTGTGGAGCTTGTATTCACACACCCTAACTATTTAAACCTATGACTCTCACTCAACATTCGTGTTGACTTTTAAGTATGTTATCCTAGGTAATTGAGCTCTTTAGGAACCCTGGCACGGAGAAGTACTGGACATGAGGACGTCCAGAATAGTTATCATTCATCAGTTTTGCCTTAAAACGTATCTTTAGGGACCTCTCTTTTGGTAAAAGTATATCTTTTACTGTAAAAACTCTAATGAATAAATGAATGATAACATCTTTTTCTAAAACGTCTCTTTTCGAATCGTTTTCTATTATCTTGTCTTTGTTTCCATGAGGTAATACCCCAAACACTTAATCTGCTGCGATCAGTGAAAAATAGGGGTGTTACAGATTGGTACCAGAGCCTCGGTTATAGGGAACAAAAGGATTTTTCGTAAACTATAACCACTTTTTCAAAAAGTCCTCCGTGCCACTAGAATCCCCGAACTTGCCTTTAGACTCCCAACTTGCCTTTAGGTTAAGATTCCTGACTTGCCTCTAGGTTAGATTCCCCGAATTGCCTCTAGGTTAGATTCCTCACTATTGCCTCTAAGATAGATACCCCACTATCACTATTGCCTCTAGGATATAGCATAGGTTAGAGATATGCCACTAGTATAAAAAGTTCTATTGGTCATGCATGGTCAATTTTGAAATGTCACACTGCAACATTTATACGTGACTAAGTGTACCAGAATAAAATAAACAGCCACACTTGATCCGACTTGTGTGACCATTTCGGAATTCTATTGTCACACATTTGAATATTTATGTGACTAGAGGTAACTGGAATTTTTTTTTTTGGATTATTTAGTCACTTTTAATTCGGGACGTGTGACAGATACAAATGAGCTCGAAACATTAGTCACACTATAGATATACATATGTGACAAATATATGTCACACAATTTAAAAGCATGACCAAAATAGATAATGGTCACATGAGGTAATTGTGTATGTGGCTAAATTATATAGTCAAGTTTGTCACACATTATTTAAACGTGACAGCTATTCTTTGCTGAATATTTAGCCACATAGCGTTTGAAATGTGTGACAATGGAAAAGTAAGTTTGAAGCGTTAGTCACCATATGCATTTAGTAGTGACAAATATATGTCACACACTTGACGAGTGTGACCAAATGTCATATTTGGTCACACTAAACCATAGAAACATGATTATGTGTAACGAAAATTCGATACATATGGTCACGTAAGTTAATATGTGTGTCTAAAGTTTAGTGTGTGTTTGCTTGCCAAATCTTAATGTGTATAGTCACACTTAATTGAAGCATGATCATGTAACTATAGGCTTTACAATAGTCACACCATATCACAAATGTGGGGGGATTACAACCCATAAATTCCATGTGAGTAAGTTCCTTGGTAAGGGCGGTAGCTATGTTCTTGGCAACGACTTGTCCAACAACGGCTTGCGTCATTCTTGAAGTGGTTTGCTTAAATCTATCTTCATCAAATCATAAGAGACCATGAGAATCTATAGGTAATAAAAATCATCATATTCACAACACCTGAATATAATACATGAAAATTTCGATCTACTTGGGCCGATATCATAGATAACACAACCATTCCTACATAGTAGAGTCAAACTTGATACATTTGTTTGTACAACAACCAAAAGACAAAAAGTTCTTTAGACTATGTCCCACACTTTCCGTGGCTAGGATAATAGTAAAAGCTAGTAAAGGTATAAGTCTAGTCTAGAGACTTCTTGGTGTCCCTCTGAGTGAAACCAGGTTTGTGGCATCATAAGGTCGAGATAATCCTGAAGTGGGGTCTTGACTTGTGCATCGATCAAGTCTTAGATAGTGTAGATTCTAAACCATTATTGAGGAATCTGCGGATGTTCCTGTGAGTCCATGATCTTGGTATTATCCACAAAGTGTTATCTAATTCATGGCAAGTGGGAATGGAAAAGGAAAATAACAATGGTGGTATTCTAAAGGATGAGAATAACATTGATGACGATGAGATCCTAGTGATGAGTTAGGAGACGATGGTGATAATAGTGAATGGAATACTACCCATCGCGCTATCCCGCGACATCTAAGAGGTAAAACTGAAGTACGCACTATGGGACGACCAACAGTGTAATAAGTATCTGACGGTGGTGGTAGTACCTGAGTAGTAAGCGCCTTACCAGTGAAGGAAAGAAAACATACTATCTTCCTTGCAATAAGCATCCTAATAAGTCCATTAAGATTAAGTCTGAATACTCTACCAAACGGCATTCTATGTATGGGCTGAATGATAGGGGAAACCCTGTTCCTATAACAAATCAATGGTGCTAATGGCGGCGTAAGTGTAACTGGTAGTACAATGGTAGTGAAAGATGACAAGGCATTTTCAATGTCGGAATCCGACGAAAGGATGACAGGGTGGGTATCTGAAGACATGTCACTTGTGAACCAGGTCAATATAATTATATACGAATATGGGTATAAATAACTCGCACAGTGTGTGCATGAAACAATATGTATAATGAATATGCACCTATGATGAAATGATGAGATGCTATGATGATGTGGTTATAGTCTAGGGTCCAAGATACATTCTAGTTCGCTATAACCTTAGCTCTGATGCCAATCTATCATACCCCCAATTTACCTGAATTGCAGTGGAATGGAATACCTGGGGGTGCCTTCCATAGCATCACAGTTACAGTTATATTGAACGACCTAAAGTGTCGTTTGGAAAAATACATCGTTTGATCATTAAAACATTCAGAGTTTACAAAACATAGGTCCCAAAAAGATGTTGCAAGTTTATGAAAAACAAGTTCAATCCAGATCAAACATTTCATAAGTGCAGAAAATATATATATGTGAGACACGTCGACTCCGCGACTCCATGAAGGTCCAAATGCATGCAAGCAGGAGCTACCTTAATAACCTGAAAATACATTGCTAAAACGTCAACACGAATGTTGGTGAATTCCATAGGTTTATAAAATGATATGTTGTACGACAACCTCAAGTATAAAGGCATGACAAAAGTCACAAAAATAGTACAATAGCCCTTAAGCTCATGACCCCGAAGCTAGACTGATGAAGTATATGCCCCTCCAGAGTGTTTTACCAGGCACTCTAACAATGTTAGACATGAAATGCATCCGTTCAACTGTTGGTAAAAACTACCACGGATGGAGGCGTCACCCTCAATAGATCTATCACTCACTCTCGCTTAGATACAAATTAACGGTTCATGATAATAAATAGGGGACTTTAACGTGGTAACTAGGCAACTTAAGCAATGTACATAAGTTTTGATACTTAGGCTAGTACGAAAATGATGCAATGTATTCTCCCCCGTGGGATTTGAAAACAATAATAAAATGTATACGAGGCTATGAAAACTCACCTTAAAGTGATGATACTATGAGATGAAATGATAGGGACAACAAGGAGCGATTATCAGCTGCAACCTAATATGTATGATAATGATCTTGTTGGGTCTATTAGATTTGATGATACAAAACAAGAAAGAATGAAACAATAGGGACTTAATACGACAAGAAGGAATTCTACAAAAGATGGAGAAGGACTTGCTTGCAAAAGAAGATTTATATTTTAGTCCTTCATAGTATTTTGTAAACCCTAATTCTCTATTATATAAAGAGATTAAGGGTACATGTTTTTATAATTAAGTCTTCCATAATGTAGTCATTAAATGAGTGTGTGTGTGTGTCTAGGGCGTGTATTATAAACGCCTAGACTAGAGTTGGTTAGAGTTGTTCGAATCCTTCAAGGTCTGAGGTGTCTTAGATCCATGTTACAGTTAGGTAACACGTTATATTCTGATCAAATATAATTGGAGGTGATTGGGAAAAACCTTGTTGTCAATAACTTTGATTTGTTCTTATTCCGCTGTGCATTATATCATCATTGTTATTGTTAACCCTAGTGCTCTAAACGGTCCATGGAGTCTAACAAACTCCACAATTGGTATCAGAGCTTGGGGAGCTCGTTACCTAGGGATTCACAAGGTTTTTAGTCGAAGAATGATGCTCAAAATCGAATTTGGTTTCAATTTTCGTAACTTTCTGCAGGTCAGTTTTCAAACGGCGATATCTCCTTCGTTAACCGTTGGATCGGGCTGAAATTTTTACTGGAGCTTCTCTATATATCAAGGAAGATTTCCACCGGAGGGATCTTCAATCTGAAGTTTTATGTGGAAGTTCTGGTGTATCGAACACTGCTGCAGATAAAGGGTTTGTAATTCGATTTTTAGGGTTTTCATTATATTAACTTCTTTGATTTTGGTCTCTATTGCATAAATTCATCATAGAAGTTGGTTATACGATGTTTGGTATTGAAGAATTCATGAAAGAAAGCAGTTCTGGAGGTGTATGAGTGATTTTTGGTGAATTTAGGGTTTTCGCGACACTTCAAAGTGTTGTCTTTATACTTAAAAAAAAATAAAAATAAAAAATAAAAATAAAAAAAAGAAGACGACTATGATTCTGATTGTAAAAGTCGTGTTATTCACTAAACCCTAATCGCTATTAGTAGTATGTTATTCTCGAAATACTCTGCTGCTGAGAATTCTGATTCTGCTGATAGTTATTTGCTTCTGCTGCTACGTTATTCACTCTGCTGCTACATGTTTGACTCTGCTGCTAGCTTTATGATTCTACTGCTATCGTATTTTACTCTGCTGCTCTCATTCTGCTGCTGGGAATTTTCAATCTGCTGCTAGCTTTAGTACTCTGCTGCTCGTTATATATTGTTCCTACTGCTGCGTTTTGATGTTTTAAGAGTAGTGAGGGGAAGTACGTATGTTTGATTGGTTTTGGTTTACACACACAAGGAGTTTGGTTTATTTGTTCTTAAAAGATTAAAGGCTCGTTCTTATTGCTTAATTGATTACAAAGAAAGGTGAATATCATTTATTTGATGTTGTAGTTGAGTTTCACAGGTTTGTGTTCTTATCATATCTCAAAGTGAGTGTAGCACTTTGAAGATAACTTGTTTGTTTTATACGGTGGTGACGAAGACTTGTCAAAATCTAGTTTTCATAGGTCAAGGGGTGGATGGACGAAGACCTAGTTAACTATCACTTGAAGGAGTTACATTATTGTGCTCAGTGTCTCATTGAAGATGAGGATTTTGTCAAGGGATCGCGATCTACTTATATATTTGGTCTTGGATATAAGTTTGGAGTCACGTGGTTAGTACAAGACATAAGACACAAGTTTGGGAAATTCTACTTCTTCATCAAGTTCGTTATACTTATTTTTCTTCATCAGTAATCATTATATAAAGCCTACAGATTTGAAGAATCATTTTATGTTCATGCATCACTCGAGGGGAAGTTTCTACGGTTTATTCATTCTCTATTTGTTGATAACAAAAAGGGGAAGAAATATTGTGGTGGCATGGCATGGATTAAGGGGAAGACATACTTGTTTCATTCAGGGAGATGTCTACATCTCAACCTCTCTACTTCGTCTAGGGAAGTTCGTACACGACTTTGTTTGTTTTGTCATCATCAAATAGGGGAAGATTGTCGGGATTCTTGATTTGATGTGACAAAATAAATATAAGAATGAAACATGAAGGGCTAAAGTGACAAAGAGAGAAAGCTTAAAAGATATCAAGATACAGGAAATATTCTATTATGAAGAAACGATTTTGATAATATTCTGTATTTAGTTTTATACTTATCTCTTTGTAAACCCTAATATCTCTCTATATAAAGAGACATAGGGTATAGGTTTTATATATGTCTTTCACAATGTAGTCGACTAGTAAAAGTGTGTGTGTGTGTTCTAGGTCGTGGTTCATTGTAAACGACTAGAACTAGTTAGAGTTGTTCGTATCCTTCAAGGTCTGAGGTGTCTTAGATCCATGTTACAGTTAGGTAACACGTTATATTCTGATCAAATATAATTGGAGGTGATTGGGAAAAACCTTGTTGTCAATAACTTTGATTTGTTCTTATTCCGCTGTGCATTATATCATCATTGTTATTGTTAACCCTAGTGCTCTAAACGGTCCATGGAGTCTAACAAACTCCACAGATCTACTTTAGATCATGAAATGATGTAGAGAATATACATGCACATGATACCTATACCACTCTTAACTTGAAAATACTAGTTTTTGTCAAAGTAAAATATTGTCCATACTTAGGAAAAATAAGTCTAACTAGACTTATAAAAACTAGTCGTAATATATCGTATATAAAATGTTAGTGTTATATTCATCGCTTTGAAAACCTTAAAATAACGTCAATTAGTCGTATAAATAAGCTTTGGGTCATACGTACTTCATTGGTTAAAAATATAGCTCTTTAACAATATATCTAGAAAATATAGTATTTAGTACGATAGATTATTATTTCTATTAGTGGCTGCCAAATTATATAGTTTTGACGACTTTGAAACATGTATATCTTTGTCGTTATAAGTTCATTTTCCTCGTTCTTTATATCCATGGTTTCGTCTTAACATGTATTAACATATTTTTGTTAGTTCAGCTCCTTTAGGTTACGTCTAACGCCTCTCTTTGTCCGTCGAAAATCATCCAACAGCACGTTAAATTTTCAGAAAATAATTTTCGTCGTTAAACTTGCAAAAATCATATCTCCTTCGTTATAAACTCGTTTTAATCCGTTCTTTCGCCAAAAGTTTCGTTTTTGAAAGTATTTTCTAAATATTTGATCAAAAATTACCCCTGAGTCCCTGAGTTTTCTGGGTTTGGCATTCTGGGACAGTAGGTTTCTATATATGTTTTAAAATCATATCTAGGGTTCCAAACTAGTTTCAACTTCAACCAAAACACTTTCAATCACCACCAAACTAATCTAATCTTACCATACACCTTCTTAGGGTGTCATGGGTTCCTAAACATCATCAATCAAGTTAATCTAACAAGGGTTTCCATTTTATCCATTTCTAGGGCTTAAAAGTTATATATGTATAAAATGGGGTGGTATAGACTAACACATGCATGAAATCTTGTATGAAAATCATATAGTCATTGTAATAACTTGTAAAAATTATGAAAATGAGTTTTACAAACTTACTTTGAATGATTAGGGAGTTTGGATGATGAAAACCTAATAAACCTTGAGTTTATATTTCAAAACTCTAATAAGGATAACTAAGTGAACTAGATTATATCTTGATCTTTGAAAATTGTTGATTCTTGCTCCTTGGATGATCCTAGGCCGAGCACACAAGAGAAAAAGAGAGAAAATATCTCACTTGAACTTTTACTAAGTGTAGAAATGAGATGAAAATGGGTTAATATTTGTGTATTAGACAATAGTTAGGTGAACATTAATGGGTGTTGGTGGAATAAGCACATGAGAACCAGGGGGGGGGGGGCTTGGCCGGCGCTCAAAAGGTGGGAAAGGGGGGGGGGGGATGTTGGGTAATTATTTAGAGAGTTAGTGGTAGGATTATGTAGTATTAGTTAGTTTTAGGTGTAATCGGGTACCGGGTTTGATAGAAATAAATTTTGACGAAGTTAACCGGGACATAATAAAGTCGTAAAAGTTGTAAAAATATGTTGGATACAAGTATGGAGGGTTTGGGTGATTATTGTTTAGTTTCCACGAAAACCGTCGTAATTAGATTAGACGTACAATATAATTTAAATAAATTTCCAAAACACCGGGTAAATAATTTTTATAATATTTGTAACATTGTAAGAAGTATGAAAATATATCAGGACCAATGTAGGGAGTGTCGGATATGTTAGTCACAATTATCGATCGCGTGTTAACGTTTATTTAAAAATAAATATACGTAAAACGTTAAATATATCAAAAATATTAATTTGAATATCCTACGAGTGGAATAGTATGTAAATGCTATAATGATGATATGCGGACTATTTCTAGTCCGTATGAAATGTCCCTACTGCTGATGCATGAATTCGCAGCTAAACCATCCTGGTTACGCGAATTTAATTACTCGTAAACTAACATTACGATGAAATGACTAATGCACATGAATAGTGGTTTCCCCCGGAAATGAATAGTGTCATGTGAATAGTAAAATTTTTGAACTCTTCTCAGAATCTCAAACTGACTCCAAAAATGATGAATAGTAAAATGATGAATAGTAACTGATGAATAGTAAATTATCGAAGTTTGAAAAATGACCTGAAATGGTGACTTGTGACAGACCGAACTAATCCAACAACACGATTTACACGTTTAGTCCCTTTTCATCCGTTTCCATACGTTTTTACCCATTTCTGTTTGTTTTTACACGTTTTTTTATGCATGCATGTGTTATGACCCAAATAAAATTATAATCGATTTAATGAGACCGAACTAATCCAACAACACGATTTACACGTTTTGTCCCTTTTCATCCGTTTCCATACGTTTTTACCCATTTCTGTTTGTTTTTTGCACGTTTTTTATGCATGCATGTGTTATGACCCGAATAAAATTATAACCGATTTAATGAGACCGAACTAATCCAACAACACGATTTACACGTTTAGTCCCATTTCTTCCGTTTCCATATGTTTTTACCCATTTCTGTTTGTTTTTACACGTTTTTTATGCATGCATGTGTTACGACCCGAATAAAAAAATAACCGACGTAATGAGATCGAACTAATCCAACAACACGATTTACACGTTTAGTCCCTTTTCATCCGTTTCCATACGTTTTTACCCATTTCTGTTTGTTTTTACACGTTTTTTATGCATGCATGTGTTATGAACCGAATAAAATTATAACCGATTTAATGAGACTGAACTAATCCAACAACACGATTTGCACGTTTAGTCCCTTTTCATCCGTTTCCATATGTTTTTACCCATTTCTGTTTATTTTTACACGTTTTTTATGCATGCATGTGTTATGACCCGAATAAAATTATAACCGATTTAATGAGACCGAACTAATCCCACAACACGATTTGCACGTTTAGTCCCTTTTGATCCGTTTCCATACGTTTTTACCCATTTCTGTTTGTTTTTACACGTTTTTTATGCATGTGTTATGACCCGAATAAAAAAATAACCGATTTAATGAGACCAAACTAATCCAACAACATGATTTACACGTTTAGTACCTTTTCATCCGTTTCCATACGTTTTTAGCCATTTCTGTTTGTTTTTACACGTTTTTTATGCATGTGTTATGACCCGAATAAAAATATAACCGATTTAATGAGACCGAACTAATCTAACAACACGATTTACACGTTTAGTCCCTTTTCATCCGTTTCCATACGTTTTTACCCATTTCTGTTTGTTTTTACACGTTTTTCATGCATGCATGTGTTATGACTCGAATAAAAATATAACCGATTTAATGAGACCGAACTAATCCAACAACACGATTTACACGTTTAATCCCTTTTCATCCGTTTTCATATGTTTTTACCCATTTCTGTTTGTTTTTACACGTTTTTTATGCATGTGTTATGACCCGAATAAAAATATAACCGATTTAATGAGACCGAACTAATCCAACAACACGATTTACACGTTTAGTCCCTTTTCATCCGTTTCCATACGTTTTTACCAATTTCTGTTTGTTTTTACACGTTTTTTATGCATGTGTTATGACCCGAATAAATAAATAACCGATTTAATTAGACCGAACTAATCCAACAACATGATTTACACATTTAGTTCCTTTACATCCGTTTCCATACGTTTTTACCCATTTCTGTTTGTTTTTACACGTTTTTTAAGCATGCATGTGTTATGACCCGAATAAAATTATAACCGATTTAATGAGACCGAACTAATCCAACAACACGATTTACACGTTTAGTCCCTTTTCATCCGTTTCCATACGTTTTTACCCATTTCTGTTTGTTTTTACACGTTTTTTATGCATGCATGTGTTGTGACCCGAATAAAATTATAACCGATTTAATGAGACCTAACTAATCCAACAACACGATTTACACGTTTAGTCCCTTTTCATCCGTTTCCATACGTTTTTACCCATTTCTGTTTGTTTTTACACGTTTTTTTATGCATGTGTTATGACCCGAATAAAAAAATAACCGATTTAATGAGATCGAACTAATCCAACAACACGATTTACACGTTTAGTCCCTTTTCATTCGTTTTCATACGTTTTTACCCATTTCTGTTTATTTTTACACGTTTTTTATGCATGCATGTGTTATGACCCGAATAAAATTATAACCGATTTAATGAGACCGAACCAATCCAACAACACGATTTACACGTTTATTCCCTTTTCATCCGTTTCCATACGTTTTTACCCATTTCTGTTTGTTTTTACACGTTTTTTATGCATGTTTTATGACCCGAATAAAAAATAACCGATTTAATGAGACCGAACTAATCTAACAACACGATTTACACGTTTAGTCCCTTTTCATCCGTTTCCATATGTTTTTACCCATTTCTGTTTGTTTTTACACGTTTTTTATGCATGTGTTATGACCCGAATAAAAATATAACCGATTTAATGAGACCGAACTAATCTAACAACACGATTTACACGTTTAGTCCCTTTTCATCCGTTTCCATACTTTTTTACCCATTTCTGTTTGTTTTTACACGTTTTTTATGCATGCATGTGTTATGACCCGAATAAAAATATAACCGATTTAATGAGACCGAACTAATCCAACAACACGATTTACACGTTTAGTCCCTTTTCATCCGTTTCCATACGTTTTTACCCATTTCTGTTTGTTTTACCCGAATAAAAATATAACTGATTTAATGAGACCGAACTAATCCAACAACACGATTTACACGTTTAGTCCCTTTTCATCTGTTTCCATACGTTTTTACCCGTTTCTGTTTGTTTTTACACGTTTTTTATGCATGCATGTGTTATGACTCGAATAAAAATATAACCGATTTAATGAGACCGAACTAATCCAACAACACGATTTATACGTTTAGTTCATTTTCATCCGTTTCCATACGTTTTTACCCATTTCTGTTTGTTTTTACACGTTTTTTATGCATGCGTTATGACCCGAATAAAAGTATAACCGATTTGTTAGAAACTTTTTAAGTCTTTCTTTTGTAACTTTGACCTTAAATATTTTTATTTGTGTTGTATAATATTTGATGAAAATACATTTAAATTAAAACACAATCCATCCATCTAAAAGTATTATATAACACAAGATAGAAAACTTAAGGTGAAAGTTGGAAAAGAAAGACTTAAAGGGTAAAACAACGACAATATTGGGACTTAGTATTTATCATCATCTGTGATTACTGTTTTAATTTTTAATTACTCTCCTCAGTTTTCTGATCAAAGAAGCCGCCTAACTCAATAGTACTCATGATCTTGGAGAAAAGAAAAGTATTTTGTGTTAATAAGCGAAATTTTTTGAAAATAATTTACAAGAATTTGGAGCCAAAATTTTGATCCAAAATTTTTAAATCACCTAATTATTTGGCATTTAACATAAATAAGAGCCCATATTCATGAAAATACCCTGTTTTGTCTCCTAACTAAACACTGCAACCAAAACACAAAAATCAAATCTTCAATCACCATTACTCTCCAAGCCAGAATCATTTTCTTGTACACATTGTTGCTCAAGAGTCGTCATGGAAATGGTTGAAGACATTGATACTGATATTTTGCTTCCAGATAATGAAGCTGATGTTAACACAATACAGTATGAGGACGAAATATATGCTTCATCTGATGAAGAAAATGACAACCAAGTAAATTGAAAACTATCTAATAGGGGCATAACCAGGCTAGCTAAGTTTCATCGTCAATATGGCCATCCTGGTTAAGTAAAGCACAAGGTAACCATCGATGCGTTGAATAGGGTTACAGGGTTAAACAGAGCACTGTTTGCGAGTTTTTTTAGGAGATGTGGTTCGTGAGCACATAGGTTTGAAGGTTCTATCCTGGAAGAAGGTGGATAAAGAATCAAGACAAAAATTATGGGATGAAATCACGGTACATATATACTATTTTTTAACCCAGTATATATGTTTAATTTATCAATTATCTACAACTAATTAAAAACATTGTGTTAATCTTTGCAGCGATATTTTGATGTTGACGTGACATTTAAAAAGGTGGTAATGAATCGTCTTGGTCAACTGCTAAGGAATTACAGAATGAAACTCAGGGAAAAATACATATTGCCCAACCTAGATACACTTGAGAAAATGAATGAAAGGCCGGAAAAGTATAGTACAATTATGACACAAGAACAATGGGTTGAGTTTGTAACCTACATGACCACCAATGAATACAAGATTTTAATTAGTCATCTTTATTTAGTTTATATGTCATTTCATAATTTATAGTTTGCAGCATTACTGCATATCTAAATGCCTTATGATTTTGTGTTTTTTAGGAGAAATCAGATAAAGCTAAACTGTCGCGTTCCAAAAATATTTATCAGCATAAAATGGGACGAGGTGGATATGTTTATGTTAAGGAGAAAATGGTAAGGTTATACATACTGTTTGTTTTACTAATTGATCAGAATCGATTATCTTGGTTTAACTTTACATATATGTGTATGCACTTGATGTCCATTAGATCGAAAAAAAAAAGAAATTGAAGCAGATGTTGAACCGCCGCGTGGTGTATTGTGGGTCAAAGGAAGGCAAAACAAAGACGGAGAATCTCCAGATGCTGAGATTAGTTCGGTGGCAGATAAACTTGTAAATTTGACTGCAAATTCTATTATTATGCTTATATACCAACAGCATTAACTTTGTACTAGCCGTACTAACTTGTATACTAGCAGTATTAACTTTTAGTACCAACAATTCCCATATTTTTTTACAAAAAGAAGCTGATGAAAAGATCAAGGAAGGAACCTTGGATGTTGATGATGGCACTGATGCCATGAAAGTTGTGTTTGGTAAGGAAAAGGGAAGTTATGCAAGAGGAGTGGGAAATGGAGTTACATATAAGAAGTATTTTAATCTTCCTCGAACCAGAAAAGAAACTGATGAAAGAATTGAGTTACTTCAAACTCAACTTGATAATTAGAGAAGCAAGCGTAAAAAAAAAGATCTAATGCTCAAGAAACTGTCCACCGAGAAGATAGAAAAAGATGATCAGGTCAAGAAATTGTCCGCTGAGATGGCAGATACAAAAGGAATGGTTTCTAAAATGCTGAGCCTTTTGAGTTCACAAGTGATTAAGTTGGATATGACATCTCAATTTCCATTAGACTCAGATGTAAGCCATTTTTTATTTTGTTAACAATTTCATTTTCTAATGCTAACACCAATGTATTTATTAATTTAATTTAATTATATTACAGGTGACGACTCCAATGGCCATTGATAATATAGATATCAGCACTAATGATCATCAGGTGGTTGACGGAACTCAATCCAATGTTGGTGTACGTGCACATGATAAAGATGTGATAATTCAGAAGAAGCCTACAGCTGGGATTGAAACTTTGGAACCGGTAATGGAAACAATGGTAAGGAGTAAAACATATCCCCCTTTGATTTTTTAATTTTACCTACATGACTAATGTACTGATGAGGCAAAAAATGAACCACTTTTAGGGGGTCATTTAAGCCCGGAATTGAATTTATTTAATCAAATATTGCCCTAAATCGTTCCTTTTGTGATTTTAGGTACTTTGGGAGTGAAATCTGGAAAAGGAAGCAATTCGGACGTTTTTGGAGCATAAAAGTGAAGAAAACGCGAAAGACTTAATTTTCCAAGCTGGGAACAGTGTGTAACGGCGTCAAGAGTAAAAATCATGACGGCCTAGTACAGAAATGAAGGCGTCACAAGGAAGAGCGTCAAGAGTAAAATACGTGACGGCCTGGAAAAGTGTAATACATGACGGCGTCAGATGTAGATCAAGGCAGTCCGATGATTCTTTTGGCGGCGAGATGACGGTGTCACAAGATTGTTCTTGACGCCGTCAGCCTCTATTTTCTATATATAGTTTTATAATTTTCATTCATTAAGAGGAACAAGTTTGGAGAAACCCTAAGGCCGAACCATATACGAATTTTACAGCTTTTTCAAGGGTTTTCAGCCCTTGAATGCTTACATGTGCTATTGAGATAAGTGTTCTTCTAATTCAATCAATATGTCTATGTGTTGGTTGTCTATATCTTGTGCTTGTCTTAATTCCACCATGTTAGGCTAGATTTATCTTGTGTTTGCTTAGATCTAATGAAACATAGATGTTGATTATGTGTTGATTACTTGTTTATGGTTGTATTGGATGAATGATTTCAATGTTAGGCTTAAGAAAACTGGCAGATCTCCAAATGGTAACATTCTTGAACGTCTTAGGAAACATGAACCGATGTGTACTAGGTTTTATTGGTTGTATTTAATGCATGAGTAAATTCTAATGATCCCATGTTAGGAGCTTCCGGCTAGACATAGGAGTGAAGTAGGCACTCATAGGATTGAGGAGTTAAGTACGCCACCCCATGAATAGTATTAAGGAATACAATTCGTCATCCACGCAACTATAACAAGTAATTAACGTGTAAAAGATATCTAGGGAGTAGTGAAATCTAAGTAAACACATTTCTCCACTTATTGCTCACAACCTTAGTTTAATTTAGTTTTATTTTCATTTTTAGTATTTTATTTTGATTGCATCCTTAGTATTAGGTTAGTTGACTAGCAACTAATTCCGCCTAAATCCTTCAAAACCCGAGATATTTACTTGTTTTCTAAAAAATTATAAAAATACAAAAAGAATCATCTCTAGAACTAGTGATTAGGTTTTCTAATCCTAGCGACACTATTCCTAGCTGAACGATCAATCCCCCGGTACTTGTCACTATACTATACTACAACGATCAGGTACACTGCCTGGTAAGGGTTGTAAGCTTCTCGAGATCCCTTGAGAGGTAAAGCCTGGTGCAAACCCCACGCATCAAGTTTTTGGCGCCGCAGCCCGGGGAATAGTTATTGCCTAGGTTAGAATCTCTTTTTATTAGGTCTACTTGCTAGATTCATTTCTAGTAAGATTTTATTTATATTTTTAGGTTCTCTTTAGTCTATCTTATTTCTTTGTGTTTTTGTTCGTAACTCTTCACCACCCGACATCATGGACGATGGGAGCATCTTTGAACCCGTCATCCCACCACAACAAAACCCACCACTAGAACCTCTTAGGCCCTGAACTTTAGGAGAGTATTCCCGACCTAGCCACCAAGGCTACCGAAACGCCATTGAGCTCACCGGAGCCAATGTGACCCCCTTGCGATCCGAGACCATCCGGTTGGTGCAAAGCGGATGTGCATTCCATGGACTTCGTTCCGAAGATCCAAATCAACATCTTAAGGACTTCCTTAAAATCATAGACTCCATAGACCTAGATGTTGCAACTAGAGAGACAACCCGATTACACCTATTCCAATTCTCTCTACGGGATCAAGCTAGTCAATGGCTTGAGCGTTTACCCGCGGGATCCATCACCACATGGGATGATCTCACCACTCGTTTCCTTGCTCAATTTTTCCCACCGGGGAGAACTACTAAGCTTAGAAATGACATCTTGATGTTCCAACAACGTCAAAATGAAAAGCATGGACTCGTTTCAAGGACTTACTCCAAAAAGTCCCACATCATGGCATAGATCTTTGGCTCCAAGTCCAAATCTTTTATGACCATATCGATCTCTCCACGAGGTGAGCCATGGACCAATCGGCTGGTGGTAAGCTACGTGATCTAAGTGCGGAACAATCATGGGAACTCATAGAAGATCTTGCTCTCTATGACAACGAAAGTTGGAATGATCCCCGTGATTTGAACAAAACGGTCAAGGCAATATCTTTGCCTTCGAACAACTCTAGCACTCCCGACCGTAGGATCATGGAACTTGAGGACCAAGTCAAGTTTCTCATGAAATCCTACGAAGCTCCTAAGCCTTCAAGCCAAGTGAACAAAATCACTTCTTCATGCGAATTATGTAGTGGTCCCCATGACACTCGTGATTGTGTGGAACTCCCCGGAACAGCTTTTGCGGACTACGCATTCTCGCGTACCGACGAAGCGGGAGATAAGTAGTACACTTTCAAACCCGAGCCAAACCCTTATGGTGATTCCTACAACCCCTCTTGGAAAAATCACCCAAACCTTAGGTGGAAACAATATCAACCCAATTCTTCCAATCCGCCTAATCGTTACCAACCAAACGGTCCACCCTCCAACCGTACTTTCAACAACAATCCTTCTAACAACTATGGTAGTACCAACAATCTTGAAGGATTGATGTCAAAGTTCATGGCATCTCAAGAAGCTCGCATAGCTAGGTTTGAAACCAAATTCAACCAACAACAAACGAAGATGACCAATAAGATAGACAACTTGTTGAAAGCCCTCAACAACCAGGCGTTAACTGCACCTAGGAAGGACACTAGGGACACCAATAACGGAATCCAAATTAAGGACCCCTCATCATCTAAACATGTCCACTTTGTCAATGTTGTCACCATTAAGCCAATAGATAAGGAGATAGAAGAAAGTGACAAGGATGAAGTTGGAGTAGAAACCGAAACTAGGGATGAAAGTAGGGAAGTTGAGGTTAATAAGGAAAAGGGGTTAGAGGAAGTAGAAACTATAGAGAAGTACTTTGATAAGTTGCCCACCAAGGAAGAACGGGAATACCATAAGGATTTATTCGATAGTCCCGAGAGACCATATATCCTTGGCACACCCCTTATCAAAATGGGAGACCCCTCTAACATCAACATACCATGCAACATCGGGCATATGCATATATGGAAAGCTTATATTGATCCTAGATCTCCTGTAAACATCATGACTAGGACTTATTACAATTGGGTGATGAAGAAGCAACTTGATTTTAGGATGATGCCCAATAAGAATCTGATAAGTAATTTTGTAGGAAGAGTGAAGGGATTGCATGTGATTATAGGCAATTTCACTTATGAGATCGATTTTATGATAGTAGAAGACACTCGTCCGGTGATAGATGATTGCCTAAGCCAAATAATATTCGAAAAACCATTTGTTGAGGTCACTAGGATGAGTTATGATCCGACTTTAGGGATAGTTAGATTCAAGGAAGATAATGATGAGATTGCCTACCAAATGCCCTACAAGATTGAGCAATACCGCCTCCTCTCTAATTTAGAAAAGGAACACAAGTAAGCGGCTTATTATAGGTGTTGATACAAAAGTTGGGCTTACCTAGTTTAGGCTCTTGCTTTCGTACCAATTCGCTCTTAATGCTTGTGAACCTGTTCACTAAGAAAATAAACAACACCGTTAGGCTTATCGAGGGATTGTCTCCCCCGATTAGACTCCGGCGTGAGAGTAAGTAATCGATTTAAGGTTCTCATAGAGAGTTAGGGTTTTTTGTCTCGTACCTTGAATGAGAATCGTATGATTCTATATATAGGGGCTAAGAAACCGTGTTTCTTGCTCCTTACTCTTCGCACGCGTAGTGCTTATCCGAGGTAAGGATATCTATTCCATGAATAGATAATCCTTATCGTGTACCCGGTGGGTTTGATTGGGCATTGGGCTTTGTGAGCCCAAGGCATTAATGCTGCGGCCCATACCATTGTCATGGTAGCCCACTCGTGGTGGACTTAGGCGCGAGTAATGTTTATCATTTGGGCTCGTGGCCCAAGTATAGACTATACGTCATCATGTCCCCCCAGTCTAGTATGCGCGGCTCGTAGCCGCGGATGCTAGACTAATGTCTACAGCGGGAAGCGTGGCGGGAAAGAGTGAACATTTCCCGCCAATAATTAGGAACAATGTATGAAGTCCCTAAATATCAAGGGTCGTGCTTCGAAAAATGGGGAGGGTATCCACGTGTATCTCGTAAAACGGGAAAGTTGTTGTACTCGCTTGTGTTCCTAGCCACACGATCTGTGAGTGGGATCCACGTGGCTTCCCTTTTTAGGGTTTGTGATACTTATATAAGTACCGCCCCCTTTCATCTTCCATCACACAGTGATATCATTTCTCCCATTCTAAAAATTTCATCAATCTTTTCTTCTTCGTTCTTTCAACCCTTGTTAGGTAATTGCGCGTGCGCACTTTAGTAATTTTGAAAAAATTATATTTGAAAATGGTGAAGCAATTATAGGATTTTCCCTCCGAGATGAGTGAGGATGATGTGCGTCAGTTCGCCTCTGATTACTTCATTCCTTTCGACGTGCATCCGGAGGCTCCCGATGCTAACGCGTGTATTGCCGATTTTCCCGCTGGGAAGATAGGTCTATACACGCGCTTTTTTGATTATGCAAATTATCGTATACCTATCTCCATGTTTCTCAGCGATTTGCTCCAGCATTATCAGCTGCACATATCGCAGCTGCACTGTCTAGGTGCGGCTAAGATAGCCAATTTTGAAATTAATTGCCATTTAATGGCCATCACTCCGACCGTAGATTTATTCCGTGCGTTCTATCATTCCACCTGATCAAACGGGTGGGTTACCTTTGCCAAGCGCCCAGGGCCCTTGCAATGCTATACGGTGAAAGTAGACGCGTTGAGGAATTGGAGGGAGTATTTTTTCTGGGTAGATGATGCGGTGTTTCCGTCCCGCTTTGGGTTTTATACTCAACAAGCGCTGCCGAGGGATGAGCATCCTATCCCTGGTTCGTACAGTGCCGCGGACGCGGATACCATTGATCAGAACCGTATGCCTATTAATTCCTATCCTGAGGAGTTTTTGGTGCATATGGGTCTGAGCCGAAATTATTTTGATGGCCTTGGCGAGGTTCCAACTTTTATTGGTGCGGACAATCAGGGTGGGTGCTCGTCCCTTCTTGCATTTGTAAGTATGTCCTTTGTCTTATTTAAATAACTAAGTTGTCCTTGTTATTTGTCTTTGTTATGCGCAGAGATGGATCTGTTCTCATTTGTGAAGCTGAAGGAGCCTAAGCAAGCGACCATTGGGGTTCGCCCACTGAGGGAAGGCGAGCAGCCCATATTGGAGGCTACGGCTGGGCACCTGACGGTTTTTGGAGCTGCTAGTGGTCCTTCCGCAGCTGTACTTGTGCCGCCCGTGCAGAGCGTGGCTCCTCCTGTGGATTCTGTGGATTTGGAGGAGGCTGCGCTTGGCGATCGTGATCGTCCAAGTCTGTCTTCTGTTCTCCTGCTACCAAGCCTGGTATGGATGTCGGAGCGCCTCTCGTCACCTTCGTATTCCTCCGAATATTGGAAGTTAGGCGGCGTACAGAGTCTGTCGTGGACATTGGTGCGCCTTTCGCTGCGTTCGCGCTCATGATGGCACGGTGGAGATCTTTCTGGGCCAAAATTTAGCCTGTCATGCAGGTTATGGCCTGATCTTCTTCTTGCTTCATCTCGCATGAGATTACTTAGAGCTTCGTAGTGTTGCGACACGAAGTTGTTTAACATCAACTCAGGAGCCTCTTCTTCCGCTGCAAGAAATTCCCTTTCAGCATGAAGTTCCCTCTCACGATTAGGTGCGCCTGGTGGTATAGTGTTGTCCACTATAGGTACCGTTTGATGAGGCGTGGCGAAGAGGGTGCGCTGGAGATCATCAGCGCCTGTAACCGCCGTAGCGGCTTGGGTGACTTCCAAGGGTAATTCCACCGTATTGGGAATTGGGGTTATCTCTGGTTGAGCAGCCGTACTGATCAGTCCATAGGTTAACCCTGAAGTCGAGCCTTTGAGCTTCTTTTGTGCGAGTCGTCTTGAGTTTTATCTGGCTGCGGGGTCCGCTGCCCTGAGTTCTTGTTTTTCGTCATTCTAGTATCAAGTTCTTAGTGTGGTCCCACGGATGGCACCACTTGTTGATACAAAAGTTGGGCTTACCTAGTTTAGGCTCTTGCTTTCGTACCAATTCGCTCTTAATGCTTGTGAACCTGTTCACTAAGAAAATAAACAACACCGTTAGGCTTATCGAGGGATTGTCTCCCCCGATTAGACTCCGGCGTGAGAGTAAGTAATCGATTTAAGGTTCTCGTAGAGAGTTAGGGTTTTTTGTCTCGTACCTTGAATGAGAATCGTATGATTCTATATATAGGGGCTAAGAAACCGTGTTTCTTGCTCCTTACTCTTCGCATGCGTAGTGCTTATCCGAGGTAAGGATATCTATTCCATGAATAGATAATCCTTATCGTGTACCCGGTGGGTTTGATTGGGCATTGGGCTTTGTGAGCCCAAGGCATTAATGCAGCGGCCCATACCATTGTCATGGTAGCCCACTCGTGGTGGACTTAGGCGCGAGTAATGTTTATCATTTGGGCTCGTGGCCCAAGTATAGACTATACGTCATCAATAGGAATGATGAGGATAGACGTAGAGGAGTAGAGTATGTGAAGAATAGGATGCTTGGTTTCTACAAAGAATGCTTGCAACTAGGTCCGGAATACAAAACTGGTTTAAAAGACGACCTAGAGAGTGAAACCAACGATGAGGTCACGTAGTAACCCATGACCTTAAGTCTAGCTACAAGACTCGTAAATAAAGAAAAGCGCTTCTTGGGAGGCAACCCATGCTTTATGTGATTTTATTTTGTTTGTTTGTTATTTGCTTCCGTATGCATGCTTTATTTTTATTGTTGGTAGATCATGTTTCTAAACTAAAAAGTGGAAATACTTTACTTTGTTGTTTGGCCTAGTCTTAACTCCACCTAAAGGTATTTTTGCAAAAGATAAGTGTAAGGGGAAACCCCAAATGTGTTTTTAAGAAACAAACCGATCATGATTCTCCACAATATTAAGTGAACATGTATATTCGTATTTGTATTGAGTCATAATGAAGTTTTGCAGGATTTTCCAAGAAGTAGGACCAAGTTTTTCCAGAAATTTTCCGGAAACTTAACATAAGAATTTCTGCATGTCACTTCTGACGGCGTCATGAGTTTACTCTTGACGGCGTCACGTGTAAAAATCTGGAAATTTTACCAGTTTTGTTTTTCTAACGGAGTTTTAAAGTTTTTGCTGAATTATTAAGTTTTATAATCTCCAGGAAATCTGCAAACTTCATTACACAAGCATTATATCGTATTTTGTTTTCTAGGATTTAGTAACTTATGTAGATTGCCGCCGATTTTATGCGAGGTTGCTTTGTTTGTTTTCTTAGGATTTACAGGTTATGTATGACAAGAAGATGATTTATATTCTGGAAGGGAAGCTTTGATTGTTCATTTTCTTGGAGGAAGATCTAACCTGGCCACCTTATTATCCATACCGAGCGAATCAGGGGAGTATTTGATTTCATTCTTTTTACTTATTTCACTTTTACATTCTTTACTTGAACGTTGGGGACAATGTTCATCCTAAGTGTAAGGGGAGGGTAAAATGATGATACCTTACAGATACACTTTCGCTTGAGTTTGTTTGTTTGATAGTAGATGTGTAATAAAACTATGAGAAATACTTGTTAGTGCAATTTTGGCGCCAAATTTAAAATTTTTTACAACATTTAGGAGTGAAACTTTAGCCATAGCAAGCGTCTCATGGATAGGAGATTGTATGACTAGCACAAAACCGTACTTTCAGAAAAATTTTCCACCCAAATATGTGAGGTTCGCCTTTAGATTTGATAGGAAAAGCATTTACTATTAGTGCTTATGAGTGTACCGGTAGCATTTAGATTCTAGAACTTGCGTTAGTGATGCATCCCGAGACCGCTAGTGAGACTACATTCGTGTGGTAGGATTTACTACATGATAAGAGGCATTAGGATCACCCTTGTGTTAAACCCGTATCATAATTACTTGACCATTTAAGTCATATTACTTGTCTAGTTAAGTCAAATAATTTTTCCTACACCCTTAGCGTTGTACTCATTTTTAGTACACGAAACCCCTAGTACACCCCTCCGAGCCTATCTTTTCATTTCTAACTTTAAGCATTTTACTTAAAGGAAGAATTTGTTACACCCCACTTAAATGTACACCCAAATTGCCTTAGCCTTCCGTGTATGCACTCATCTTTAGTGCATTATTGTTATTTGTTAAACCCTAAGTTAACTATCTAATTGATTACATGGTTGCTAAGTCGAGTCATATCCTTGTACATATTGTTTTGGGACGATTGGGACTCATGGGTAAAGTACTTATTTTATGGAGTAATGGGGAAGAACATAATATTATTACCCCCGTATGTACATTAATCTTAAAAGTACTCCAAGTGTTTTGATTATCTTAATTCGAGTCATTAGATTAGTTTATTGTAAAGTATGTAAAAATTCAAGTGTAAAGGGAAATTACATTCCCTATGATGTATTCTTTTGGATGGTAGGGTAAGAGTGTATGCACAAAAAAAAAAAAAAAAAAAAAAAAAAAAAAAAAAAAAAAATCGAAAAAACAATAGAAAAAGAAAAGAGAAAAAAAAACATACGGACTACCATCCCGTTTTATTCTATGTTCGTTTTATGTTTTTGTTATTTTTCGTTTATTAGCTTAAGTCGAGTCTAGTATTGGCTTAGCAACGCCATATTGTACATGTAATTAACCAAGATTGTTAACTCGCCACCAGTAAAGACTGCCTATATCCAACAAAACCGTGTATTTCATATCCCTACACCTAACGTTACAACCATTTAAAAGACCTCTTTGATAGTTTATCCTAGGTGCTTACGCCATGTGGTGGAGGTTTGATCCTTTCCCAAGCCTATGGTAATCTATTTTGCTATGACAGGTAGTGAGAGATATCTTCCGTTTCCATATTGTAATTTATACTTTATTACACCCGAGAGATGTGAGTATCTAAACACTATTTGTGAGGTGCTAGTATATGACCTCCGTGCTTGTCTTTGGTCTTTAGTGGAACGATTATTTGTTGTAATTACTTTTATATTAGTGTTAAATGACCCCTAACTTGTATTTTGAGTAGAATAAAAGCGCATTTGCTTGAGGACAAGCAAATCTCAAGTGTAAGCGTATATGATGAGGCGAAAAATGAACCACTTTTAGGGGGTCATTTAAGCCCGGAATTGAATTATTTAATCAAATATTGCCCTAAATCGTTCCTTTTGTGATTTTAGGTACTTTGGGAGTGAAATCTGGAAAAGGTAGCAATTCAGACGTTTTTGGAGCATAAAAGTGAAGAAAATGCCAAAGACTTAATTTTCCAAGCTGGGAACAGTGTGTGACGGCGTCAAGAGCATTTTCCTGACGGTGTCAAGAGTAAAAACCATGACGGCCCAGTACAGAAATGAAGGCGTCACAAGGAAGAGCGTCAAGAGTTAAATACGTGACGGCCTGGAAAAGTGTTATACATGACGGCGTCAGATGTAGATCAAGGCAGTCCGAGGATTCTTTTGGCGGCGAGATGACGGCATCACAAGATTGTTCTTGACGCCGTCAGCCTCTATTTTCTATATATAGTTTTCTAATTTTCATTCATTAAGAGGAACAAGTTTGGAGAAACCCTAAGGCCGAAACATATACGAATTTTACAGCTTTTTCAAGGGTTTTCAGCCCTTGAATGCTTACATGTGCTATTGAGATAAGTGTTCTTCTAATTCAATCAATATGCCTATGTGTTGGTTGTCTATATCTTGTGCTTGTCTTAATTCTACCATGTTAGGCTAGATTTATCTTGTGTTTGCTTAGATCTAATGAAACCTAGATGTTGATTATGTGTTGATTACTTGTTTATGGTTGTATTGGATGAATGATTTTAATGTTAGGCTTAAGAAAACTGGCAGATCTCCAAATGGTAACATGCTTGAACGTCTTAGGAAACATGAACCGATGTGTACTAGGTTTTATTGGTTGTATTTTATGCATGAGTAAATTCTAATTATCCCATGTTAGGAGCTTCTTAGCCGGCTCGACATAGGAGTGAAGTAGGCACTCATAGGATTGGGGAGTTAAGTACGCCACCCCATGAATGGTATTAAGGAATACAATCCGTCATCCACGCAACTATAACAAGTAATTAACGTGTAAAAGATATCTAGGGATTAGTGAAATCTAAGTAAACACATTTCTCCACTTATTGCTCACAACCTTAGTTTAATTTAGTTTTATTTTCATTTTTAGTATTTTATTTTGATTGCATCCTTAGTATTGGGTTAGTTGACTAGCAACTAATTCTGCCCAAATCCTTCAAAACCCGAGATATTTACTTGTTTTCTAAAAAATTATAAAAATACAAAAAGAATCATCTCTCATCTCTAGAACTAGTAATTAGGTTTTCTAATCCTAGCGATACTATTCCTAGCTGAACGATCAATCCCCGGTATTTGTCACTATACTATACTACAACGATCAGGTACACTGCCTGGTGGGGGTTGTAAGCTTCTCGAGATCCCTTGAGAGGTAAAGCCTGGTGCAAACCCCACGCATCATGTACCGTGTTTTATATATACATATAGGAACGTGTTAACAATGTTAAGAAAACACAAAACTGGTCTGCAGATTGCCAATCGCAAGGAGATGCATCTCCAACAAAAGAACTACCAAAAGTATGTATTTCATGCAACATGTTTCTTGTCATTTTATTTTTAAAATAATGTACCGTGTTTTATATATACGTATAGGAACCTGTTATAAATGTCGTACCTAAGAAAACGAGTAAGTCACGATGAACCGGGTCTCCAGCTTCCCTATCGCAGGATAATGTGTCTCCAACAACGCAAGTACAAGTATGTATTTCAACATGTTTCTTCTTGTTATTCTTAATTTTGTTTAAATAATTTCTGATATATACGTATGCAAAAATTCTTTTTTTTAAACAATCAATTGCAAACTGTGGCACATAAAGAAATCAAATATTGTTGCTTTGGGTCGCATACACAACATTCTAGGAAAACAAATGCTACATAACAAACCACTCCCAAATGATTGCTACAGAGTCTCAATTGATAAATCGTTAGTGGATGCAGCATGCATACCGGACATAGGGAATATTGGGTTAAAAACAGTTAGGGAAGGCGTAGGCTGTTTCTTTGCATGGCCAAAGGATCAAGTTATTCTTGCTGATCATGAGGAGGTACATACATGTGTTTTTTTAACCTCTATATATATATATATATATATATATATATATATATATATATATATATATATATATATATATATATATATATATATATATATATAATTCTTCATATTAAATTCAATGTTTGATACAAGCGTCTTTTGTTTACTACATGTTACACCACCAACTACGAAACCAAAAGTTAGTGAACCGATTCCTGGACCAAAACTACAACCGAAACGCAGAAATTATGTCTCTAGTGCAGAAGTGCAAAAGCAAGCTAGGGGTCCGGGGAAGATTCAAAAGGTTTTAACTTATAGTAGTTGAGAATTTCATTATATGCGACATTAAAATTCTATATATATTTTGTTCATTTATATACATTCGAGTTGTATGGAATTTGAAATTGCTTTTTGTTTTTAATTCTGTTTTATTTATATACTAGCAGTAGTAACTCTGATCCTGCAGTAGTGACTTAGTACTAGCAATACTAACATCATTGGTCACTCTTTTCCTTAATTTGATGTGTGACTAAATATTACCAAATGTCACACGAATTAACAATTCATGTGACCATTGGATTAACATTAGTCACACAGAACACACATGTCTGCATTTTAAACAACATATGGTCACACTTATTAACACTTTTGGCCACTGTTTGCTTAATTGTATGTGACTAAATACCCAAAAAAAATATGTGTTGTGTGACTAAATATTACAAAAGGCCACACAAACATAAAATTCATGTGGCCATTGGATTATCAACAGTTACACAAAATACACATTTCTTCATTTTAAACAGCTTATGGTCACACTTATTAACGATTTTGGCCACTGTTTGCTTAATTGTATGTGACTAAATACCCAAAAAAAAAAACATGGTTTGTGTGACTAAATATTACAAAAGGCCACGCAAACATAAATTTCATGTGGCCATTGGATGATCAATAGTCACAAAAAATACACATTTCTTCATTTTAAACAGCATATGGTCACACTTGTTAACGCTTTTGGCCACTGTTTGCTTAATTGTATGTGACTAAATACCCAAAACAAACATGCTTTATGTGACTAAATATTACAAAAGGCCAAGCAAACATAAAATTCATGTGGCCATTGGATGATCAATAGTCACACAAAATACACATTTTTTCACTTTAAACAGCATGTGGTCACACTTATTAACACTTTTGGCCATTGTTTGCTTAATGGTATGTGACTAAATACCCAAAACAAACATGCTTTGTGTGACTAAATATTACAAAAGGCCACGCAAACATAAACTTCATGTGGCCATTGGATGATCAATAGTCACACAAAATACACATTTCTTCACTTTAAACAGCATATGGTCACACTTATTAACACTTTAGGCCACTGTTTACTTAATGGTATGTGACTAAATACCCAAAACAAACATGCTTTGTGTGACTAAATATTACAAAAGGCCACGCAAACATAAACTGCATGTGGCCATTGATGATCAATAGTCACACAAAATACACATTTCTTCACTTTAAACAGCATATGGTCACATTTATTCACACTTTTGGCCACTTTGTGTTAAATTGTATGTGACTAACTCCAAAAAAATAACACCCATTGTGTGACTAAATCATCACGAAAGTCACATTTATTGTATATTCATGTGGCCATTGGATTATCAATAGTCACACAAAATACACATTTACTTGAATATATCATCTCAAATGTCACATATATTATATATTTATGTGGCCAAAGGACGAACAATAGTCACTCTTAAAAAACATTCGTGTGACTATAAGGTGTTTACGGTCACTGATAATACCAAAAAAACTTGTGCCTAATTTGTCACACATATTCGGGGTTTTGGTCACTCTTTTTTGATAGAAAAGGCCACGAACTCAACAATGTGACCATATACCACCTACGGTGGCGGGACCTTTAGTGACACACAACGAAAAACGTGTGTGACTATATTCATATCGTCACACATTTTTGGTGTGACCAATACAACTTTTTGTACCAGTGTGCTAAGATACTTTTACCGGGTATTACAGTTAGTTATGTACTCCTTTACCAATCCTATCATCGTGTTGGATACCGATGATACGGATACCTCATTGGATAGTTATGAATATACCCCAGCTGCCCCTGCTCACTCATCTTTTGGTTCTAATTCTCTGGAAGAATTAGCCCAGAATGCCTTAGTTAGTTTAGGTTTAGAACTTTCCCCGAATGATCCCTATATGCAAGCATATAACGGTTATATGCAAGCATATGGTGGTGATATTCCTACCATACCTACTATAACCCCTACCCCATCTATACCCTACTATACTATTCAAGATCGTTATGTTCCTGAAATACCTTCCCTTCCCTAGGGTTGAAATAGGAAGTAGTTCTTATAAAAAAAACCTTTAGAAAGGCATGAGGAACATATAGAGGATATACTTAGTCATTTAGATGAGTTGTCCTTAGGACGTATTGAGGAAGTAGAAAATAAGATAAGTGCCCTAGGATAAGGTAGAATTATAATTCAAAAAGACTATAATAGGTTAGAAAATGAATTAGAGAAAACACGTAGTCAAATCTTTAGGTTACAAACAAAGTATGAAGGACACTCCGATGAAGTAGTTACATCACATATTAGGCTTTCCATTATAGAAATGATCATCGAGAATATTAGGGATAGTCATAAGTCTGATATAAGAGATCTGTTAGAAGCAATCCAGGGACTCAAAAACAATAAAGAATCAAACTAGTAAGGTTATAGATTTAGTTTTATAGGTAGTTTAGCTATAGATAACTTAGTTATGTACGGGTACTTGCTAGGAATAAGAAGTTATAGTTTGCCTACACTTAGTTTTCCCGTATTAGGATTCCCTATGCCTTAGAAAACACTATAGGCCTACCTTAAGTCTTAATAACTCGAGGTCATTAGAAATTTTAAAACAAATAGACTTACCTAGAAACACTAAAACTTAGAATTAGAATCCCTTAGACTAGTACCACTATGCCTTTAAATGGGGGGAAGTGAATTTCTGGGAATATAGTCAATCTTATTTGGAAATTCGCCCTTCTAGTTTTAGGATTCCCTACCTATCTGTCACACCCCCAGAAATCGGGTCCAGCGGAAGCATACATGTAGCTGGGGTGTAACTCAATTGGTATTACAACACAAGTTCAAAAATGGTTTTCACTTGAATCATTTAGAATAAAATAGCTTAATCAAAAGTATTGAATTTACATTGTTAAAATTTGTGCGGAAGTAGGCCTTTAAAATAATTTTAAAACGGTCCCCAAATGAATATCAGAGTCTTCTATGACCATGCCATGCCCTGTCAAAACCTCGAGTAGCATGCCAATGCTTAAAACCTGAAAATACATGCTAAAACGTCAGCATAAAGCTGGTGAGTTCATAGTTTTAAGTAAACAAGTATTTCCCGTAAACAAGTGTTTCCAGAAATCAAGTATTTCCCAGCAAAGGCATCGTAAATCCACTCAGTTACAAGTCCCGCCATAAGAGACTTGTAACCTGTGTGTTTACAACCCACTGCCAAAAGTAATATGTTTAAGTAAACAAGTCATTTGCGGAACACGAGATTTTCAGTAGCAAGACAATATAACAAATATAATGTCACAGCTAAAAATAAGGTATACAGTGCCTAAAGCTCATGACCCCGAAGCTCGACGTAATCATATGCAATCAAGCATAAAATGCCCCAAGTAAGTGTTTGCCAGACACTCGGAAGTAATCCGAATGATATGCGTCCGTTTAACAGGTTGGCGCGACCAACTCGGACGGGGTGTCAACCCAAATAGATCTATCCACAGCATTCGCGCTCACACGCATGTAATTAATGGTTCATGATAAAGGGGACTTCAGTGGCAGTAATAGGTAACTCAGGCAAAGTAACAGTTTTATATTTATGTCCGCAAAAGCAAGAACTTGTGTTCATAAGAAAGAAATCAAGGATGGAATAAGTAATTTATAATGTATTCAAGTAATCAATCAAGTATTTCAACCATCCAGTAATGTTTGAGAAAATGAATCGCGTTCAAGTAAAACAAGCATTGAATTTAAATAGTAAGGAGCATGTATCTTCCCCCAAAACAGTTGTAAAACAAGTAAAAGTAGGGGTTATGAACTCACCTGGTGCAATAGCTACGATGACAACAATGAATACACAGAAATGAGGCACGATCTCTAACCGCAACCTAATATGAATGATATGATCTAATGTAAGAAATGAAGTAATGCTACACATGCAAATACGTATGTTATCGATACCACTCATTAGTTTTGAAAATAACGTTTATCGTTGACAAATACGTTTTTGACGTCTCGTTAGGTTAATAACCACTTTTCATGGAAATAGGTTGAAACGGTACTCCACGATCCTTGTTTGGTGTTCTATCGGCAAATATAAGGTTTTTGTCGCAAAAATAATATTTTCATTACTTGAAAATATGCCCAAAATGGCCTCGCAAAACAAGTCGCGAAATGTTGTACGTTAATGGTTAGTGATAAAACTCGGCGTTTTTGAAAACCTTGTAACAAATCTTGAAGTCGTGTCATTTAAATTTTGGTTATACGGGTCTTGATCGATGAGAAAATCGACTCTTATTGTTGTTACTTGAAAGTATTATGTTCAACACTTAGAAAATTTCATTATAGTAAAAGCTGTCATAATATATATAGTTTATCGGGTATATAGATGGGGTCGTAGTTTATTCGTTATAAGTCTATTCGACGAACGGCCAATTGATTTGAAAAGCTTGTTGGAAGATCTTGATTTCATAAAACTACGGCTCGGACTAAAATTGATCCGATCATAAAGAAAAACAGCCAAGAAAGTGGTGTCTCGCGAAGACAGTTTTGCGGTAAAATAATAATAGAAAAGCTGATGGAAATTTGTAAAAATCGTCTAAGTTCAAACGCTTGTATCTTTTTCGTTATAAGCTCGTTTTCTAAGTTCTTTATATCCCCGGAATCGTGGGACAACGTACTAATGTATTTTTGATAAGTCGGGACGGCTAGATCAAGTTTTACGTCTCGAAACAGTCCATGAAAACTGTTCAACAGCAAGCTATTTTTCAGAAAATAGTTTTCGTCGTTAAAATTGAAAATAGTATATCTTTTTCGTCGTAACTCGGATTTTAGTGATTCAAGCGGCCACGGTTTCGTTTTTGAAAGTATTTTCTGAATATCTAACCCAATGTTATCCGGAAATCTCTGAGTTTTCTGAAATTGGCGATTTGGGACAGAACTTATATTTGAAAGTATTTTTCGTTGTTAATATTCGGAAAATCATATCTCCTTCGTTATTAACTTGTTTTTATCCCCGTTTTCGGCCATAGTTTCGTCTCGGAATGTATTTTCTAAATATTTGGTCCAAAGTTACACAAAACCCACTGATTTTCCCACGTTTTACAAAAATGGACAGTAGCTTTGAAAGTTTGTCAAATCTTAGTTTCCTAGTTACTAACTTTGTTCAAATCTTAACCGATCTACTTCAAATCAACTCCACAAGTACCCAATCCTACCATACACCTTCTTAGGGTGTCATGGGTTCCTAGACATCACCAATCTTAGTGGATCTAATGAGATTGCTAGTAAAAATTGTAGATCTATGTTTATAAAAACAAAATAAACAATAAGTGGTATGGATCATAGTATATTTGCATGTTTTACCAATATATCTTGAAAATACATAAAAATATAAAGTAAATGAAAGTATGAAAAGATCAAAAGTATTTTTGAAGCTTACTTGAATATTTAATGAATTTTGGAGATGATTATGTAAGAAACCTTGGGATTTTTATTTCAAAATCCAAGCAAGGAGTATAAATGAGACTTGATCATGACTTGATCTTCAAAATTTTATGGTTTCTTCTTGTTTCTTGATCTAGGCCGATTCACACACAAAAAGGGAGGAAGAAGAGAGCATTTTGCTTGAGTTTGTTTGGTGTAAAAATGAAGAAATGAAGTATTTATGTATATATATATGACCTAGGGGGAACAAGATCCACAAAAAGAGGAAAGAGGCAAGGGGGGGGCTGCAATTAGGGAAAAAGGGTGGAAGAAATTGGGGCTAATTAATGTTCTTGTCCATAACATGTGCATTTGTTAGTTTAAATCATACATTGGGTGTTATCGGGTACCGAGTTAACTAAAAATAAATGTTAACGAGGTGAAATAAAATACGACGAAGTTGTAAAAGTTGTAAAATATTATTCCTGATGATAATCGGATGTTAAAATAATTATCGTGTTGAAATTTCGCAAACCGACAGAGTTATAAGCTCCGACCGTGAAATATAGTAATTGATTTCAAAACACCGGGTAAATTAATAATATAATTTTTATATCATTATAATAAGTATGAAAATATGTTAGGATCGTAGTCGGGAATATTGGGTATACGTTCGTAGTAAAAACTGAGTGGTAACGTTAATTACAAATTAAGCATACGTATATAGAAATAATGCATATCCGTGTAGGGCCTAAAATGCTGATGATATATAGACTACTCTAGTCTATATGACGTGTCATTAATGAATGATGCATGGATTCACAGCGAAACCACATTGGTTACGCGAATTTGAAGACTCGTAAACTCAGTTTACGATGAAATGAACGGAAATCATGAATAGTGATTTCCTTCCGGAAATGAATAGTGTCATATGAATAGTAAAATTTCTGAACGCTTCTCGGAATCACAAACTGACTCCGAAAATGATGAATAGTGACCGGTGAATAGTAAATGATGAATAGTAACTGATGAATAGTGAATAGGAGAAATGTCATGAAATTGCGGGTTGTTACACTATCCTTTCCCCCGGTATCAGACAATGTTCTACGAGTTAGAACTTGTACCATCCGTTTATACGCAAGCTTCTATTAGTTAGAACTTGCAAGAATGTCTAAATTGGATATGACATTACTATTATCCCATCTTATTCCTACGAACGTCTATAAAATGGCACGTACGAGAGCCAATACTCCCGCTACTCCTACTACTCCCGCCATGTCTCAGGAACATTCGGAAACTAGTTGCTGACAGTGTAACTGCTGCACTAGAAGCTAGGAATGCTAACATGGCTAGAAACCCCAAAATTCCTGTAGTGACGAAGAGTAACTACAAGGAATTTATGAGCTGTCAGCCCTTCAATTTTAAGGGGACAGAAGGGGTCATAGGATTGATTCACTGGTTTGAGAGGTGTGAATCAGTATTCTCCCGTAGTAACTGTACTGAGGATTGTAGAGTTAAGTTTGCAACTAGTACTCTTACTGAGGAATCGTTATCTTGGTGGAATTTGTATGCCCAACCCATATGAATAGAAGAGGCATACAAGTTATCATGGACTGAATTTAAGAATCATATGATTAAGAAATACTGTCCTCGAACGAAAGTCAAGAAAATGGAGGATGAATTTTATAACTTGACTGTGAAGGGGAACGATGTTAAAACTTATATTAGGAGATTTCAAGAGTTGGCAACTTTGTGTCCCACAATGGTGCCGACTGTTGAAAAGAAAATAGAAGTTTTCATCAGAGGTTTGCCCCGAAGTATCAAAGGGAATGTTACTGCCTCAAGGCCACAAACCTTAGAGGAAGCCATTAACATCACTTTGAGGTTAATGGATCAAGTAACAAAGCACAACTCTGTGCCAGTGCCCAACGATAATAAACAAAAGTTCCACGTTGGGAGAGCTTTCGGTAACACCCGTAACACCTATGGTAATCATCGTACCAACCCCTATCCTCGACCAAGGCAAGAGACTGCCAGAGCATATGTAGCCACCCCAAATGAGGGAAGTGGTTATGCTGGAAAAGCCCCTCTGTGTAAGAGGTGCAATTGGCATCACACAGGGCCTTGTTCCATTAAATGTAACACATGTAACAAGGTGAGCCATCAGACAAAGGATTGCAAGCACAAAGGACCAGCCACTGGGGTTAATCTGCAACCAGTAACGGTCATTTGTCATGCTTGCGGGGAAAAAGGACACTATGCAAGTAGATGTACAAAGAAAAATACTGACGGTGCCCAGGGAAGAGCCTATATGTTGAGGGATTGGAACGATCTACAGGATCCGAGCATAGTCACGGGTAAGTTTTTCCTAAAACATCACTTAGTTAAAGTTCTATTTGATTCAGGAGCCGATAGGAGTTTCGTATCTATACCTTTTGCCTCTAGACTTAGGATCAAACCCATAGCTTTAGATACCTACTGACATAGAAATGGCCGACGGAAACTTAGTTAGTACTAACACCGTTATCAAGGGTTGTACCCTAACTTTACTCAACCACCCTTTTGAAATCGATCTCATACCCATTAGACTCGGTAGTTTTGACATTGTTGTGGGAATGGATTGGTTGTCCACGAATCAAGCTAAGATTCTTTGTGACTAGAAAATCATCCATGTACCTATCAACGGTGAGACTTTAACTATCCAAGGAGATCGAAGTAAAACCCGACTTAACCTCATCTAATGTATCAAAACGGAACGATATATATCATGAGGTTGTCAAGTCTTCTTTGTGACGAGAAAATCATCTATGTACCTATCAACACCGTTGTTTCTAACTTTTGAAGATAAAGTTGTGTGAAGCTCCGATCTTAGCATTACCAGAGGGAAACAACGGTGTTTACTGTGATGCTTCGCGTCGAGGTCTTGGAGCAGTATTGATGCAAAGAAATAAGTTTATTGCTTATGCATCACGACAACTTAAACCGCATGAGGAAAACTACACTACACACGATCTAGAATTAGGAGCAGTAGTGTTCGCTCTGAGAATATGGAGACATTATCTGTATGGCACAAAATGTACAGTTTTCACCGATCATAGAAGCCTACAGCATATTCTTAATCAAAAAGAGTTGAACATGAGACAACGTCGTTGGATAGAACTACTCACTGATTACGATTGTGAGATTCATTACCACCCTGGCAAAGCTAACGTAGTAGCAGATGCTTTGAGCTGAAAGGAACGAATCAAACCGATTAGAGTTAGGTCATTAGTAATGAATCTCCATTCGGATTTACCCTCTCGAATACTCAAAGCCCAAGATGAAGCCCTCAAAGAGGAAAATCTTAAAATGGAAAACGTACGAGGGATGAATAAGGCTTTTGAGGTTCTGATAAGATGTATCAGGATCTGAAGAAACACTATTGGTGGCCCGACATGAAGGCATCTATTGCTAGATATGTGGGCAAGTGTTTAACATATTCTAGAATGAAGGCTGAATGTCAAAAGCCATCCGGGCTATTGGTACAGCCTGAAATTCCCATTTGGAAGTGGGAAAGAATTACGATGGATTTATAACTAAACTTCCTAGAACATCCAACGGGCATGATACTATTTGGGTAATAGTTGATCGCCTTACGAAATCAGCTCATTTCATTCCTATACGAGAAACGGATGATATGGAAACCCTTGCTAGGTTGTACCTCATATCTGATCGTGACTCTCGTTTCACGTCAAGATTTTGGAAATCTATGCAAAAAGCCCTAGGTACTCAGATAGACATGAGTACGACATATCATCTTCAGACCGATGGTCAAAGTGAAAGAACTATCCAAACACTCGAGGATATGCTTCGAGCGTGTGTGATAGATTTCGGAAAAGGATGGGAGAAACACTTACCGTTGATCGAATTCTCGTATAATAATAGTTATCACGCTAGTATTAAGGCAACACTGTATGAAGCACTTTATGGATGTAAGTGCAGATCCCTTGTCTGCTGGGCCGAAGTTGGAGAAGCTCAACTTACGGGTCCAGAGATAATCCATGAGACTAATGAGAAAATAGTTCAAACCCAAAAATGCTTACAAGCTGTGAGGGATCAGCAAAAGAGTTATGTCGATATAAGACGTAAGCCTTTAGAATTTCAAGTCAGAGACAAGGTTATGTTGAAAGTTTCACCTAGGAAAGGTGTCTTTCGTTTCGGAGATACATCAGACCATTTAAGGTTTTAGAACGAATTGGTCCAGTGGCATACCGACTTGAATTGCCGGATGAACTAAGTAATATACATGACACGTTTCACGTCTCCAACCTTAAGAAGTGTCTATCGGATGAATCACTCATCATTCCTATGAAAGAACTTCAGTTGGATGATAATCTCAATTTCATAGAGGAACCAATCAAAATCATGGACCGAGAGATCAAAAATCTAAAACATCACCAAATTCGTATCGCTAAGGTACGCTGGAACTCTAAAAGAGGACTAGAGTATACTTGGGAACGAGAGGATCAAATCCGTGCTAAATATCCCCTTCTATTCTCACCCTCACCCACTAACCCTAGCTAAATCTCGGGACGAGATTTTCTTTTAGGATGGGAGACTGTAGTAACTTAGGTTAACTTAGGCCCTCACTAAGCACAACTAGGTTATAAATGCCTATAGCTATTTCCTGAGTGAAATTTTTGCTTTGCTATACCACTATTGCCTTTCTAACCTCTAGACAAACTCACGTATCCACCTATGCCAACCACCACTATGTTTACTTGATTTTAACATCCAGGTATGTCAAGTCAAGGTTACAAATACATTTTCACTAAGTAAACTATCACTCTAATACACAATACTCATCAGAAAACCCTAATTGCACCTATGTGTTCCTAGTTAGCTTTAAAACCCTAATTGCTTATCTGAACTAACTTGAAAGTGTTCAAGGCTTAGGTATGAGTTAAATTAGAAACATTAGGGTATATTAGACTCCATAGATCATAGTACAAC
The DNA here is from genome assembly GCA_030686995.1 of Artemisia argyi. Classification (NCBI taxonomy): domain Eukaryota; kingdom Viridiplantae; phylum Streptophyta; class Magnoliopsida; order Asterales; family Asteraceae; genus Artemisia; species Artemisia argyi. Next base: position 25,881,455 of record CM060696.1, read on the forward strand.
CCTATTGAACCTAGGTACATGTCCCTTAAGCACAAAACCCTAATTAGGTTATAACTTCCAAAATCTTTACCATAAGTTACCACCACTTAGTATAAGCCTCCTAAGACTTAATATTAGTCACTAAACACCCATATGACCCTGATTTAGGCACTAAACCCTAAGCTAGGACCAAATCTTAAACTAGACAAAACTAAGTCAATACTAAACCTAAAGCTTAAACCTAGCCAACTTAGCACCTCAAATGAACCAACCAAGCACCCTAGCACCTCCCTAATAGTAACCTAGCACCTTAGCACCTCTAAGTACCCTAGCAAGGAGGTGGATCACCTCCTTGTTACTTCCTTTGACCCATGGCTTCACCATGGCCACAACCCGCCTAGGCAGCCCCTAGCTACCATGTAGCTCATCCCTATCACCCTATAGACCCTCCACACCACCCTCTAGCTTAGCTTACTCACCTCCTGATGAGGCAAAAAGTGTTACGCTTTTAGGGGGTCATTTAGGCCCTAAGTCGTGATTATTTGATCAAATATTGCCTCAAATTGTTCCTTTTATCATTTTAGGTACTTTGGAGAAGAAATCTGGAAAAGGAAGCATTTTGGACATTTTTGGAGCGAAAAGTGAAGAAAACGACAAAGTCTCCAAAATCAAGCTGGAAACAGTACCTGACGGCATCACGCTCTAATGGTGACGGCGTCATGTGTTGACAAAGAGGTGGAAATGAAGTTTACGCTTGACGCGCCAGAAAGATTTTTGGGTTTAAAGAGTGACGGCGTCACCCTTTGTGACGCCTAGGTTGTCACGTGCAATTTAAAGGGTGACGGCCAAGTGAAGAATAACAAGTGACGGCGTCAGATCTGGATCTAGGCAATCCGAGGAGAGTATTGGCGGCTAGTTGACGGCATCACATGTATAACATGACGCCGTCAGATTGTAATCTCTATATATAGTTTTCTAATTTTTATTCATTAAAGAGAGAACTTCTGGAAGAACTTCACCATAAACCCTAGGATGAATTTTAACCTTCTTGTAAGGGTTTCAAACCCTTCTTTCATCCATGTTTAATTAAAGATAAGTCTTCAAATAATCATTCAATATGTCTATGTGTTGTTTGATTCTATCTTATACTTGTCTTTACATTAACATGCTAGGCTAGGTTTGTTTGTGTTTGCTTAGATGTAATGAAACCTAGATATTGATTATTGGTTGATTGTTTGTTATTAATTGTTATGGATGAATGATTTCGATGTTAGGCTTAAGAAAACTGGCTAATCTCCAATTGGCAACTTGCTTGAACGTATTAAGAAATATGAATCGGATGTGTACTACGATTTTAATGGTCGTATTTAATGCATAAGTGACTACTAAGGATGCCATGTTAGGAGCTCGTTGTCGGCTCGACATAGGAAGAGGTAGAAGCTTATAGAGTTGGGGAAGATCGTACACGACCCCACGAATGGTATTAAGGAATATAACCCATCATCCACGCACTTGTAACAAACTAGTCAATTAATGAAAGATAGCTAGGGAGTAGTGAAATCTAAGTAAACACGTTTCTCTCCATATAAGATTTTTCGCACATTTTATTTTCTTGTTATTTTATTTTTATTGCATTTGTAGTTATTTGGGTTAGTTGACTAGCAACTGTTTCCGCCTACTCTTCCAATACCTGAGATTTTTACTTGCTTTCCATAAAACATAAAAATACAAAAAGAATCATCCCTCACCTCTATACCTAGTTTAATTAAGTTTTGATCCTAACGAACACTATTCCCCAAGTAGAACGATCAATCCCCCGGTACTTGCCACTACACTATACTACATCGGTCAGGTACACTGCCTGGTGGGGATTGCAAGCTTCTCGAGATCCCTTGAGAGGTAAAACCTTTTGCAAGGTTGCAAAACCACGCATCAAATTTTTGGCGCCACTGCCGGGGAATAGTTATTACTTAGGTTGAAATTTATTTTGATTAGGTCTACTCATTAGATTCCTATTTAGTGAGATTTTTATTTTCATTTTATTAGCTCTCTTTAGTCTATCTTTTCTTTGTGTCTTTGTTCGTAAAAAAACCTTTTCATTGACTCTTTCGTTCACCATTATGGAGAACGCGAATTCACTATACTACCGACCACGAAATCCATTCACCCCTAATGACATCTTGATGTTCATACAATATTGAGATGAACCCATATATGATGCATGAACTCGTTTTAAATTTTTACTCCGAATAGTCCCTCATCATAGTTTTGATTTTTGGTCCCTAGCTAAAATCTTTTACGATCGTGTCAACCGATATGACCAAAGGTACATTGACGATTTTACCAATGAGGACCTTAGGGAATTAAATGCTGAAGAAGCATGGGAAGCCATAGAGGATTGTGCCCAATATTACTATAAAGTATACAACCCAACAAACAACATTACAGATCAATTAATAACAAGTTTGAAGAAGCAAACAAGAAGTTTGTCTGGGGATGATTACTCAGGGATACCTAAGTGGATGTCGCCTAATATCATAGAACAAAACAAACACATAGGTAATCTAGATACAATGGAGGATGAGGTGGACAATCCAAGCCCACAAAGTACCCCACAAGTCCTACCATCATTTGAGGCACACACACCGCCCGTGACTTACCCAAAAGAAGTAGAAGAGACTTTAGGAATCCCGATGGAGGTAGAGCCTTTAAACCAAACACAACTAGAGGATATAGGTTTGAATACTTTTAGTGATGACCTTACCCTTAGTTCCAGGGAATTTCCTAGTGTTGATGAATCGGAACATCAACCTTTACACAACTTTTCATCCTTAGATTTACATCTAGGTAACAAAAGAGGAACTGACCCACCCATCAACCAATATTATCCGGGTAGTTTTAGGATAAAGGAAGCCATTTACTCACCCCCTTCACCTCACGTGGCATATTTCCACCCTAAGGGTGTGTATCGCTACTTTCACCCGTACTTAATCCTAAGTGTAGGGAAAACCTCCCCTATTTCGTTAAATAAGGGTAGAGTCAGGCTCGTGATTCGAACAAAAACAAGCGCTTCTTGGGAGGCAACCCATTCTTTTTTTAGTTGTTTGATGTTTTTATTTTATTTGTTTGTTTGTGTCATATATGCTTAATCATAATTGTTAAATTTTCATGTTTTGAATAATTTGTGAAAATGCTTTATTTTGTTTTTAACCTCGTCTTAATTGCATATAAAGGTATTTTACAAAAAGATAAGTGTAGGGAAGTTTATATTCTGTTAAAAAGAATGAAATTCGAACATGAAAAATTCACAATTCATGATTAGCATATATTTTATCTTGTTTTTTTGTCAATACTTGTGGATATGTTTTATGAGTTCCTATTTGTAATTCATTCCACAAGTATCATATCCTTTAATTGTTTTGTTTTTATTTCTAAGTCTGGAATTACATCTAGTTGTGATTTTTCTTTGTTCTGTTTGATGCTTTGGTTTTTGTGTTGATTACAGGTTATATTGGACAAGAAGATGATTTATATTTCAGGAGTGAAGCTTATCATGTTCATGGAAGACTTAACCATGTTATCACATCGTCCATACCGAGTGAATCAAGGAGTATTAGTTTCGTTCATTCCCATTTACTTTTACTTTTACATCTTTTATTTAGAACATTGGGGACAATGTTCGGTTTAAGTGTAGGGAGGGTAAATTAGGATGCCTTAGAAACTACAACTTCGTTTGATTTTTGTTTTGTTTGATAGTGAATGTGTAATAAAGCTAATAGAAATACTTGTTAGGGCAATTTTAGCACCAAATTTAAATTTTTTTGCAACATGTAGGAGTGAAACTTTAGTCTTAATAAGCGTCTCATGGATAGGAATTATATGACTAGCACACAAAAACCGTACCACTCAAAAAAAGTTTATGAATAAGGTAGTGACCATTCGAGTATTAGATTAATTGACTAACGTGCCAGCGATCTAGTGTATGACTTGGTGACCATCCGTTATGCAAATAACGTGCCAGCGATCCAAGAAGTGCACTAGTGACCATCCGTTAGTTGAAACATCAAAGACTCGCTCCAGCGATCTACTAAGTTCATACAGGTGAGGTTCGCCCCTAGACTTGTTAGGAAAAGATGCTTATGAGTGTACCGGTAGTACTTAGATTCTAGAACTTGTGATAGTGATGCATCCCGAAACCACATGTGAGACTACGTTCGTGTAGTAGGATTTACTACATGATAACAGGCATTAGGATAACCCTTGTGTTAAACCCGTATCATAATTACTAGACCAATGAAGTCAATACACTTGACTAGTAAAGTCAATTAATTTTCCCACACCTTAAATTTTAGTACACGATACCCCTAGTACACCCCTCCGAGCCTATCTTTTTCGTTTCTAACTTTAAGCATTTTATTTAAATGTAGAATTTGTTTACAATCCACCCTAAATGTACACCCAAATCGCCTTAGCCTTCCTTGTATGCACTCATCTTTAGTGCATTATTGTTATATGTTTAAACCCTTAGTTAATTGTCTAATTAATTACATGGTTGTTAAGTCGAGTCATATCTTATACATATTGTTTTGGGACTATTGGGACTCATGGGTAAAGTATTATTGTTATGGAGTAATGGGGAAGACGTCAATTATTACCCCCATATGTGCGTTAATATCTAAAAAGTACTCCAAGTGTTTTGATTATCTTAATTCGAGTCATTAGAATAGTTAATTGTAAAGTATGTAAAAATTCAAGTGTAAGGGGAATGCAAATTCCATACGATGTATTATTTTGGATGGTAGGGAAAGAGTTCATGCAAAAAAAAAAAAAAAAAAAAAAAAAAAAAAAAAAAAACGAAAAAATCAAGAAAATCAAGAAAAAGAAAAAAAAATTAGAAAAAGAAAAAGAGAAAAACATACGGACTACCATCCCGTTTCCTTTTATGTTTCTTTTTATGTTTTTGTTAGTTTATCATTAGCTTAAGTCGATTCGAGTCTTAGCTTAGCAATGCCACATTGTACATGTAATTAACCAAGATGATTAACTCGCCACCAGTAAAGATTGCCTTTATCCAACAAAACCGTGTTTATCATATCCCTAGACCTCACGTTACAACCCTTTAAAAGACCTCTTTGATAGTTTATCGTTAGTGCTTACGCCAAGTGGTGGAGGTTTGATCCTTCCCCACTCCTATGGTAATCTATGTGCTATGACAGGTAGTGAGAGATATTTTTCATTTTCATTTGTGATATGTACTTTTATTACACCCGAGAGATGTGAGTATCCAAACACTATTTTTGAGGTGCTAGTGTATAATTTCCGTGCTTGTTTTGGTTGAAGTGGAACGATCATTTGTTGTAATTACTTTTATAGTTTTAAATGACCCCTAGCTTGTATTTTTATTAAAATAAAAGCGCATTTGCTTGAGGACAAGCAAATCTCAAGTGTAAGAGTATTTGATGAGGCGAAAAGTGTTACGCTTTTAGGGGGTCGTTTAAGCCCTAAGTCGTGATTATTTGATCAAATATTGCCTCAAATCGTTGTTTTTGTCATTTTAGGTACTTTAGATAAGAAATCTGGAAAAGGAAGCATTTTGGACATTTTTGGAGCGAAGAGTAAAGAAAACGACAAAGTCTCCAAAATCAAGCTGGAAATAGTACCTGACGGCGTCATGCTCTAATGGTGATGGCGTCATGTGTTGACAAAGAGGTGGATATGAAGTTTACACGAGTCGCGCTAGAAAGATTTTTGGGTTTAAAGAGTGATGGTGTCACCCTTTGTGACGCCTAGGCCGTCATGTGCAATTTAAAGGGTGACGGCCAAGTGAGAATAACAAGTGACGGTGTCAGATCTAGATCTAGGCAATCCGAGGAGAGTATTGGCGGCTAGTTGACGGTGTCACATGTATAACATGACGCCGTCAGATTGTAATCTCTATATATAGTTTTCTAATTTTCATTCATTAAAGAGAGAACTTTTGGAGGAACTTCACCGTAAACCCTAGGATGAATTTTAACCGTCTTGTAAGGGTTTCAAACCCTTCTTTCATCCATGTTTAATTAAAGATAAGTCTTCCAATAATCATTCAATATGTCTATGTGTTGTTTGATTCTATCTTATGCTTGTCTTTACATTAACATGCTAGGCTAGGTTTGTTTGTGTTTGCTTAGATGTAATGAAACCTAGCTATTGATTATTGGTTGATTGTTTGTTATTAATTGTTGTGGATGAATGATTTCGATGTTAGGCTTAAGAAAACTGACAAATCTCCAATTGGTAACTTGTTTGAACGTCTTAAGAAACATGAATCAGATGTGTACTATGATTTAATGGTTGTATTTAATGCATAAGTAACTACTAAGGATGCCGTGTTAGGAGCTAGTTGTCGGCTCGACATAGGAAGAGGTAGAAGCTTATAGAGTTGGGGAAGATCGTACACGGCCCCACGAATGGTATTAAGGAATATAACCCGTCATCCACGCAATTATAGCAAACTAGTCAATTAATGAAAGATAGCTAGGGAGTAGTGAAATCTAAGTAAACACGTTTCTCTCCATATAAGGTTTTTCTCACATTTTATTTTCTTGTTATTTTATTTTTATTGCGTTTGTAGTTATTTGGGTTAGTTGACTAGCAACTAATTCCGCCCACTCTTCCAATACCCGAGATTTTTACTTGCTTTCCATATAACATAAAAATACAAAAAGAATCATCTCTCACCTCTAGACCTAGTTTGATTAAGTTTTGATCCTAACGAATACTATTCCCCAAGTAGAACGATCAATCCCCCGGTACTTACCACTACACTATACTACATCGGTCAGGTACACTGCCTAGTGGGGATTTCAAGCTTCTCAAGATCCACCGAGAGGTAAAACCTTTTGCAAGGTTGCAAAACCACGCATCACCCGCCCCCTTCCACGACACCTCTTCCTTCTTTTCTTGCTCGCTACTCTTACGCGACCTCTAAATACCCCTCCCCCCCTCCATTTCTCTTCACACCTCCCTCTCTTCTTTACCACACATACTTCTGTAGTTTATAAGTCCCTAAGACCCATAGGAAACGAGTACAAGAGCCCTAGCCTTGTTGACTTCTAGTTTTGAGTCGAGAAACCCTATTTGGTCTCGTTAAGTTTCCCATGACCTAGGTAAGCCAACCTTTGATCATAATGCCTTTCATACTGACCTAGGATAGTAATAACATGCCTTAGAGCACCTAGGAACCTAAGTTAAAGCCTTGAACCTTTTCTTTTAGAAATAATCATTTAGAAACCCTAATTTTGGAAAATTACATGTTTATGTGTTAAATTACTTTATTACATGTTATAATCTGATTCAGGTAACTTAATTAAGTAAATATAAGTTAATCATAAGCTAATAAACTTAATTATCTCATTAGAATACAAATTATATGGAAAAAGGACTAATTTTGCAAAAGTTTTCATGCATAAGGGTATATACTGTAAATTTCTGAAAATATAAATTTTTGGGACTGTTTTTGACAATTCTTAAAAGTTATAAGTACAAGGACCCATTTTGCAAAGTTTTAAAACCTTAGAATAATAAGAAAAATGAAATGTAAACTTAAAAGGACTAGATTTGCAAATATTATTAAGTTAAGGGTAAAAAGGGTAATTATTGAAAGTTAGTATAGTTTAAGGACTATTTTTGTCATTTCTCTAAAATATATAAGTATAGGGACTAGTTGTGTAAAAGATAGAAAGTTATATGCCTAAATGTTATAAGTTTACAAGTTTAGGGTAGAAAGTGTAAATATGTAAACTTGAAGGGTTTAAATGGAATATTTTCATATAAAATATAAAAACCTATTTTGAGTTAGAAACATAAAACAATACTAGGGAGCTTCATGTGAGGAGTACCATGTGGATATTTCGTTTTGACGAGTTTGCTGGGTTTACGAATTAAAGTGCCCTGGCTCCTCAAACGATTATTGCATGTACTTCTGAATTATGATGGCCCGAACGGTGTTATGCTATAACTAAAACTTAATAACAGCATAACTCAATAGTAGGGAGCTTCACGTGAGGAGTATTAACTTCTGAATTATGATGGTCCGAACGATATTATGTTAATGATGTAATACAATAGTATAGGACTTCATGTGAGGAGTCATATACTTCTGAATTGTGATGGCCCGAACGGTATTATGTTATATCTATAAACCTTAAGAGTAATTACTGAAAAACCTAGACTAAGACTTGACATACACACACCCACCTACACTACCTCAAGATACGTGATTGAGCTGTCTAAACCCTACCCTACTTACCTTAGACCCAGGTGAGTTTTCATAGCCTCACTTTTAAATGCTTTACAACCCTGTGAGGGGGATACGTGCTTTACATCAAATACAAGTCTTTTTCTTTGGTTGTTGCACGAGTAAACTATCTGCCATCCTTACACGACAAAATTCATGAATCTAATCGCTTGTGATATTTTACACAAGTAAACGGGAATATAATTGATAGATCTATTGGAGTTTGACCAATCCCGTTGGTACTACCTCTCACTGGAGGGTATCAATAAGTATTATATTTGAACCCTCACTGAAGGATTAACTTTGGCAAGTTATCCTTCCCGTCCCATGACCCCATCAAGGATTGGTTTGCAGACCCCATGATCTGAACTGTTAACATGTGGTTCATGAGCTTAGTGCAATACACTTGCTATCACTATACTTTTCCATACATAGGGTTTAAGCTGAACCTGTGGAGCTTGTATTCACACACCCTAACTATTTAAACCTATGACTCTCACTCAACATTCGTGTTGACTTTTAAGCATGTTATCCTAGGTAATTGAGCTCTTTAGGAACTCTAGCACAGAGAAGTACTGGACATGAGGACGTCCAGAATATTTATCATTCATCAGTTTTGCCTTAAAACGTATCTTTAGGGACCTCTCTTTTGGTAAAAGTATATCTTTTACTGTAAAAACTCTGATGAATAAATGAATTATAACATCTTTTTTCTAAAACGTCTCTTTTCGAGTCGTTTTCTATTATCTTGTCTTTGTTTCCATGAGGTAATACCCTAAACACTTAATCCACTGCGATCAGTAAAAAATGGGGGTTTTACATCTTCTTATACCCTTTCTACTAAAATCGAGTCTTTAGGTTAGGTTAGGGCTTGATTTAACAAACAACTATCTATCATTCAATTTACTCGTACGGGAAGTCGTGTACCTTGGTGGCCAAGCTTGGTTTTGAGAGGAACTAGTTGTGGTTTGATACATCCGATGGGGAAGTCTTAGTGGTTAAGTCAAATCACGAGATTCTTTTGGGTGGTTTCTAAGGGCAGAATACCATTGGAGTAGCTCTTCTTAGTGATCACCAATCTTTATGCATATCAGTGGAGTGAAGTTGTAACGGTTTGTAATCCACTGAAAGGATAATACTTGTAATCCCCCGTCCTATACTGTTCTACAATTGATATCATATTGGGATACTCAAGTTTTTGAGCGTTAAAACCTACCCAAGAAGGTATTTTAAAGCAATTTTTTTTTTCAAAAACTAGAAAATCCTATGGTAATTTTTGGAAAAGTTAAGTATAGATCAAAGGCTCAAGAGAACTATGTTGAGGGGTGTTCTATGCAAAGACTGCCTTTGCTAAAGCCGAAGGTTTTTGTTTTTGGAAAATGCAGTTTGAGACTTATGTTAAGTCTAAGGTATTGACTTGTGGGAAGTTATCCAAAATGGTGGCTTTGTGTTCATGGTGGAAGATCCGGAAATAAAGTTGATGGTGGAAAAACCATATTTGGATTTGCATGTTGATGAGAAGAAGAAGCTGGACAAAAATAATGAAGCTAATATGATGATCTATAATGCCTTACCTCGAAAGGAGTTTGAGAAGGTCTTTATGTGTAAAACCACAAAGGAAGTTTGGCATACACTTATTATTACTCATCAACGTAACTCACAAGTCAAGGATGCAAGATCGACTTACGTGTGTGTAATCAAAGTATATATGTATATTATAGTGAGAAAAACCTGACCTCTTAGCCAAATCACTCTTTAACCAAGAGAGAATTAACCAAAAAGTCAAAGAAAGTCAAAACCACAATATATCCGGAAGTATAAGATATTCTCGGGTCATTTTATGTCCCAACGAAGTGTGAATGGAAAATCGCGTTCGGTTCATGATCAGGTGATTTTGAATAGTGAAAGATATTTGGATTAGTACTAAAATTATAAAACATAAACTAAAAAGCAAATAATAAGCACATAAAACAAATAAGCTAAGCACAAATAAGCTAAAACGCAAATTAACCTAAAAACGCGAACTTTTTCGAGTTTTCACATTTTGGAGGAAAAACGGGGTTGCGAGAGTTCAAGGCAAAGTGTAAGGTCAAATCAAATCGAAAGATTACCCCCCCCCCCCCCCAAGACTAAAACAAAACATTGTCCTCAATGTTTGGAATTAAGGGTTCTCTTATGCAAATCTAAAGCCGTTTATTAATTATGCCGATAGATAAACATTAATCAATTAGATTTTGGATGTTGGATTTCCCATAAGCAACAACGGATGAGACTCGAGTGGATGAAAGAAAAAACCACGAGCACGAGAGTCTTCATAATTCTGGAAAATCCTAGACATAAACAACAACAAGCACAAAACATGAGAAATGGAAGAGGTAGCCCTCTTCACGTTACACTTATTAGAAAATAGAGAGAAGATAGAAACACGGGTTGCCTCCTGAGAAGCGCTTGTTTATTATCGAGTTGTTAGCTTGACTCGCCCCAAAATTAATTGTCCATGGGGAAGGTTTGGAGATCCGGGACAACCACGGATGGTATGTCCTCTCCAAAATAGTGTTTGAGTCTATGACCATTCACCTTGAAGTTGGGGCCGTCGGGTTGAGATAACTCGATGGTTCCATAAGGGAAAACTTGAGTAACGGTGAACGGTCCGGACCAATGGGTTTTTAGCTTGCCCGAGAAAATCTTTAATCGAGAATTGAAGAGAAGGACTCGATCACCAACGTTAAAGACGTGGTTCTTGATTTTGGAGTCATGGATTCTCTTTGTAGATCAAAGAGTTCTCATAGGCTTGATCCCTAAGTTCATTTAATTCATTCATTTGAACTTTTCAGTAATCACCCGCGGTCTTAAGGTCAAAGTTAACATGTTTCAAGGCCCAATAGGCCTTATGTTCAAGCTCTATGGGTAGATGGCAAGCCTTTCCGTAGACCAACTTATAAGGAGTGCACCCAATGGGTTTTTTGTGTACGGAAGGCCCATAATGCATCATCTAACTTATTGGCCCATGAGGCCCGATTTTCACCTATGGTCCTTTCTAAAATACGCTTAAGACCTCGATTGGAAACCTTAACTTGACCGCTTGTTTGCGGGTGATACGTGGTAGAAAGACGGTGAGTAACTCCATACTTAAGCATAACTTTTGCAAATTGATCATTACAAAAATAAGTACCGCAATCACTTATAATAGCACGAGGAGTTTCGAATTGGGAAAATAGACTCTTTAAAAACTTCACAACAACTCGGGCGTCATTAGTGGGGAGCGCCTTCGCTTCAACCCATTTTGACAAATAATCGACGTCCACGAGGATATACTTAATCCCTCGTGAAGACGGGAATGGGCCTATAAAATTGATGCCCCACACGTCAAAGATCTCGCAGACTTGGATTGGATTTTGTGGCATTTTCGTCTTTTTACAAGATTTTTCCTTGACGTTGGCAAGAATCACATGATTTTAAGTTGTGGGCATCATGGTAAATAGTTGGCCAATAAAAACCGGAATCAAAGACTTTCTTAGCCGTGTAGTTGGCACCATGATGTCCCCCGGTGGGTCCATTATGGCAAGCCGTGAGGATATCAACGGCTTCTTGGTCGTGTACACAACGTCTAATCACTTGATCCGCACAAATCTTAAACAAGTAGGGGTCATCCTAGAAATAATGTTTTACGTCCTTAAATAATTTCTTCTTTTGTTTGGACGACATTCCTTTCACAATAAAGTTCCCCGTATGGTAATTTGTAATGTCGGAAAACCACGGGGTACTAGAATCACTTATCATCCCAAGTGTCTCGAGAGGAAATGTTTCAGTAATGTCCTTTTTCTCGAGAACACTTTGATGGGGATTTTCTAATCTAGACAAATGATCGGCGGCAAGATTCTCCGCACCTTTCTTATCACGAATGATGACATCAAATTCTTTAAGAAGGAGAATTCACTGAAATAATCTTGGCTTAGCATCTTGCTTAGCTAAGAGATACTTAAGAGCCGAACGATCGGTATACACTATGGTCTTTGATAAGACGAGATAAGGTTGATAAGGATTTATTTGATACCGTTTTAAAGGGTGATCATTTAAGCCTAAAATCGTGTTTATATGATCAAATATTGCCTTAAATTGTTTCTTTTTTCATTTTAGGCATTTGGGACAAAAATTCTGGAATTTGTAGCTTTTTGGATGTTTTGGGGCCAAAAAGAGAAGAAAACAACAAAGTCACGAAAAACCTGTCAGGAAAGAAGACCTGAGGGCGTCACGTTATGGCTTGTGACGTCGTCACCCTTTAATCTTGAAGCTAGAAGAATTTACACACGACGCTTCAAAAACTTTTTGAGATTTTACACCTGACGGCGTCAGGTGCAATTTGATAAAGGGCGTCACTTGTTAAAGTTATTAGAGACGGCTCAGAAAGGTTAACAAAGGACACGTTAGACACAGCCTAACAGCGTCAGAAGGTTGACTTGCACAAGAAGAAATCCTGATCACGGCGGTTTTTGATAGCTTCAAGGTTGTAAACCCTAGTACTATACAGAGTACTCGTATTATTGATCTAATAATATTGAAGCTTTTTGGTGAATTGTTCTTACTATCATAATACAGTTTACTGTTACATCATTTAATATTACATTGAAATTCTTCTAAGTATTGAAGAGTAGATTCCGCATAATCTTTGATATTAGTAGGGGTGTGCACGGTTCGGTTTGGGTCGGTTTTTGATTCGTGGTAAACACAAGTTATATATATAGTATAGTATAGTATTACTCAAGAAATCCGCAGAGAAATACGGATAACCCGAGGTCGTAGTCCGTGTGAAGGTGTGAATGGAATTTTGAATTCCCGGTTTGTGAAACGTGTTGTGAAAGTGTGAAAAAATGATTTGATTTGGTTCTAAACTAATGATAATGAAGTATAGGCAATAGGAAGGCAAATAAGCGATTAAGGCAAACAAATAAGGCACACGTAACCTAAAATGCAAAGGAATCCTAAAAACGCAAAATTACCGAAAAATAACTCACCTATAAGTCAAACTGAAACAAAACAAACCTTAAAAAGTCAAACTTAGCTTCTAAAAGTTCTAAAAACTTAAAAAGGATTTAAGAAATATATATATATATATATATATATATATATATATATATATATATATATATATATATATATATATATATATATATATATATTTTACTTTTCTTTTAATTAAAATGATTTAAAAACTATTTTAAGCAAATTAAAATATTAAAATTTTTAAAGAAAAATCCGAAGTTTTAAGAAAGAGATTCTAGTTAATGTTTTCAGATTTTTTTTTTTTTTTTTTTTTTTTTTGGATTAATAAAAATAATAAAGATTTAAGAAAAAGGTATAATGAAACTAGTAGCAAGAAACTAATCTAAAGATAACAACAACTAAATTATACTAAGCAAGCAAATAAACACATAGCAAATAATTCAATAAAGATAAACATAATTAATACGCTAAAATTGATAACTACTAAAGATTCACAAACTAAAGAAAGTAGAACCCGGATGAATAAACGAGAGGAATAAACCACCCGATCTAATAAGCACAAATTATCAATAAAGTTTACAACTTTATTAATCTTTTCCACTAATTAGTAAGTAAAGTTTAAAACTTTATTCACTAACAAGCTCAAAAACTACTAAAGTCTCAAACTTTATGTATAAAATATGCTTAAAGACCCTTAAGCTCCGGCCTTAGCGGTAGATTGTGATAAGAAATCAAAGAAAAAGAAACTTTAACAAGGATTAGTGAATAATAAGCAATAATAGTCACTAGTACTAAATGTAAATGAGCTAAAAGTGATCTAAAAAGTAAAAAGATTAAAACTTTATAACTAAAAACTACTAGATCTAAGTCCACCCGAAGCTAAGTTGCCCACTACGAAGAATAGACGCGAATCGGGTATGTTTAAGGACTAGATCTAAATGAACAAGCTATTAAATAGCTTATTGTTCAAGAAAAACTCAAAAAGTTGCAAACTTTTTTATTAAAAACTTGATAAAACTACTAGATCTAATTAATAAGCTATTTAAAAAACTAAAAAAAAATAAAAAAAAAAGTGCTCTCAAACTTAAAGGATGTCAAGGCTTATTTGGAAAATAAGCCGAGCTTAATAAGCTCATGCATCACTTTTGTTGTTTGAATCGAGCTAGAGGGTATAGAAGAGAAAAGATAAGAAGAATAAGCTAAAACTAAATAAAGGTAGAAACTTTTAACAAAATAAATAATTTTTTTTTTTAATTTATTATTTTTTTTAAAATAGTTAAAGAAAATAAAAGAAATAAAATAAAAGCTTTATGAATAAGCTTATTGAAAAAGCTACTCAAAAAAGCCAAACCCAAATAAGCTATAATAAGCTACAAAGCTTATATAACTTTATTAGGTTAGAAAGGAAAAAGAGAATAAAGAAAGAGATGAGAAGAAGAAAATAGAGAATAAACTAAGTTGGAAATAAAGTAAACTTCATATTCATTAATAAGCCAAAAAGGTTCGTACAATAAGCTCTTTGTAATAAGCACAAAATAAGCTAAAAGAAATACACTAAAAGGAAAGTTAAAAAAAACTGCTACTTAAAACAACTAGAGAGAACAAGTGTGTGAAAAATTAATTGTGAAGAGAGGAATGTAAGAGCCAATTCTCGGATCATGAGCACTCCTTAAATAGCCAATCATTAGGGTTTTGAGCCTTCTAGGTTCTTCCGTAGGTATCATCTCATCCGAACACGTGGCCTTAATATTGCAAATGATATCAAGTCTTGTCGACCAAGAAAAAATCAGTATTATCCTCTTACAAAAGTTCCCGACCAAAAAGACAAGTGGCAGCTCGGCATTGGCTGAAGGAGAAATTAATGGAGCGAGAGGTGGACTACAGAGCTTCACGCGCTTCTCAAATTAATTTAGGACAGTTACTTCACGTGGCACTTTTTAAATTGAATTCATATTGTAAGAATAAAACATTGAACCAGGTCTTCATTCTTTCAATGGGCACGTGGCTTGAAGGTCCTTCGAGGATAGCAACATTAAAATTCTTCACTTGCTAACATTTCTCCATTTCATATTCATTGTACTAAGCCTTCGTTTGTTGATTATGCATTGGTTAATAACGCACCACATGGACTTAAATGATAAATCAAATTAACTCAAATTAACTCAGAACTTGGTCATCCATTTAATAATCAAAAGCTAACCCATGTGCATGTGCCATATCATTTCATATCTTCTTTATTTTGTTGGCATGCCATTTCATTCGTAGTTCTCATTAAGAAGAAGAAAACTCATCATTGACTTATTTATTTTTTTTCTTTCTTTTTGCCTTGGACATATATCTTGTAGCCTTAATGCAATGGGCTTCCATTTTTGATAACTATAGGCTTCAATCTTTGGGCTTCCACTAAAGTTTGATAAATCATTAAATAAGCTCCAATAAATCTTCTAATCATTTTCAAATTAATCACCATTTGGTCCACTTTTGCTCCAATAATTATTGTCGATGCTCCAAATAAAATTATCGTTGATCCCGTAGTCACGTGCTCTTTCCATTCTCGTGCTCGTTTTGTCGGTTTTAGCTTTGTTTTTGTCCATTTTCACATATCCGTACCTGCACATACACAAATACAAAAACACACATTCTCTTGGCATATTTGGTTAGTATTTGGTATTTTTGGTCTGAATTAAGGCCTAAAAAAGATGTGTGATTAATCACTCATCAAAATCCCACAGACTAAGGTATTGTCGTGCCCTCACGCAATGTCATCACCTCACGCTTAAGAGATAAATAATTTCAAAACCTCTCTTTACTGATGTTGTAAAGTAGCAATGATGTTCAAAAGAGATAGTAAAATCATTTATTCTCAAAAACGCTCCGTTTTCCGATTTTCAATAATAACAACTACTACTACTCTTTTTGTATTTTTTCATTTTTATATAAGTGACGGTTTGCCTTGACTTTCATTATCAATTCTTATCTGTTGATAACTTTCAGGGTCAACGAGTAGAAACACTTCTCACAGAGAAGAGACCGTAAGGATAAAAATCGTCATCCTTGATTTTTCACAAGCTCCCAAACTAAGCGTAAAATCGAGATCATTGTTTATTAGAAGTTAGATGCTAACACTGCCCACAAAAGTTACTTGTGTATTACCTCTTGTCCCCAGGTCCTAAGTTTTGTATCTAAAGATTTTAATTTGTGAGAAATGAATAGCTTCATATTTTCTCGTTTCGATATTTGTTAGTCCGATAGTGATACCTAAGTTAAAACGATAAGTAGTTATTCATTTTCTCTTAAGAACCACTGCAATAGAAATTCGGTCCACATC
Organism: Artemisia argyi; assembly: GCA_030686995.1. Classification (NCBI taxonomy): domain Eukaryota; kingdom Viridiplantae; phylum Streptophyta; class Magnoliopsida; order Asterales; family Asteraceae; genus Artemisia; species Artemisia argyi. The sequence goes on from CM060696.1 coordinate 25,898,041, forward strand.
AAGGAATTTGGGGTACATACAATATCAAAGATATAAGTTGCGGAGTACAATCACGTGCACCTCATGTGACTGATTACTAATCACTTATCACATGCACCTCACGCGCCAACAACTTATTGGTACATACATAGCTCTTATTCAACAATACTTCAACTTTCATTTTTTTTTTCTTTTTTTCACTTTTTTCTTTCTTTCTTGATTTTTTCTCTCATAACATCAATGGAAGCTTAACGGGTAGCTCCAAAACCACATAGATAATCAACTTTTGACTTTTGATTTTTCTCATTTTTTGCTCTTATTTTTAATGTTCCTTGATATGTACCCAACTTCTAAAGCAAAAATTCTCTTAAGAAAACAAAGAACTAAATATTATTCAAACCGAAATACCACTAATTAACCTAGAACATCTATTATATATGGGTGACGTTTCTGATGGGAACAAGGAGGCCACAAGTACCTCTCGTGGGTTTTTAAATCCCAGTAATGCGATCCGTGTATAGCACGAAACTTCTAAATAAACTCTATCATTCCTCGATCTCCGCAAATTTAAAATCCCAAATAATGAGATCCGCGGATGCTTAGCCATAATCTTATGATTATATTGGTTAAGGGAGACGAGCTAGGGCTCAACACGCCCGGTCAAGTCGGAACATTTATTTCTACTCTCGCTGGTAGGAAAGTCAAAACAAGGTGTCAAAACTTATTATTCATATCATATATCTTTTTTTTTTTTTTTTTTTTTTTTCATTTCATTTTTTTTTTTCACTTTTTTTTTTTTTTTTTTTTTTTTTTTTTTTTTTTTTTTTTAGATTATAAAGCGGTGACAAAAATTTAAAATTTTTGGTGGAAAACGGAGTTGCGTAAGTTAACAGCTCAGACGATGGTACAGGTCAAATCGAATCGAAGATTCACCCCCCCAGACTAAAGTGAAACATTGTCCTCAATGTTTTAAGGGTACGGGAAGTCCTACGTAAAATCTAAGGCCGTTTATTAAGTATGCCAAGAGATAAACGTTAATCGATAAGATTTTGGATATGGTAAATTTCCGAAAAAGCAGCGAAGGATGAGACTCGAGTGGAGAGAACGACAAACCACGAGCACGAGAGACCTCAAACTTTGGGGAAATTCCTGAACATTCACAAACAACCACGAAAACACGAGTTTGGAAAGGGTCGCCCCCCTCACGTCACGTTATTAAAGAAAATAGAAAATAAAGAAGATGAAATGGATAAGCATGGGGTGCCTCCCACGAAGCGCTTGTTTTTGTTCACCGAGTCACATGAGCTTGACTCAATCCCCGAATTTAATCGTCCTTGGGGAAAGTCTGGAGATCCGGGACAACCATGGGTGGTATGTCCCCTCCGAAGTAATGTTTAACACGATGACCATTCACCTTAAAATTGGGACCATTAGGTTGAGAAAGTTCAACGGTTCCATAAGGAAATACTTGGGTAATGGTGAATGGTCCAGACCAACGGGTTTTTAACTTGCCCGAGAAAATCTTTAACCGAGAATTGAAAAGAAGGACTCGGTCACCAATATTAAAGACGCGATCTTTAATTTTAGCATCGTGAATCCTCTTTGTTTTCTCTTTGTAGATCAAAAAATTCTCATAGGCCTGATCACGAAGCTCGACTAATTCATTCAATTGAACTTTTCGGTGATCACCCGCGGTTTGAAGGTCAAAATTAGCATGTTTCAAGGCCCAGTAGGCCTTGTGCTCAAGTTCAAAGGGCAAATGGCAGGCCTTCCCTTAAACCAGCTTGTAAGGAGTGCACCCAATGGGTGTTTTGTAAGCTGTACGGAAGGCCCAAAGTGCATCATCTAACTTATCGACCCATGAAGCACGATGTTCACCTACGGTCCTTTCTAAAATACGTTTCAAGCCACGATTGGAGACCTCAACTTGACCACTCGTCTGTGGATGATATGCCGTAGAAAGACGATGTGTGACACCATATTTGAGCATAACTTTAGCGAATTGGTCGTTACAGAAATGGGTCCCACGATCGCTTATAATAGCACGAGGTGCACCAAATCGGGCGAAGAGACTTTTGAGAAATTTCACAACAACTCGGGCGTCATTGGTGGGGAGCGCCTTCGCTTCCACCCATTTAGACAAATAATCGACGGCCACGAGTATATATTTGTTTCCACGAGAAGACGGGAATGGACCCATGAAGTCGATACCCCAGACTTCAAAAATTTCACAGACTTGGATGGCATTTTGAGGCATCTCGTCCTTCTGAGAAATTTTTCCTTGACGCTGACAAGAATCACATGATTTAACCAACTCATGAGCATCCTGGTAAATCATCGGCCAATAGAAGCCGGAATCAAAAACTTTCTTAGCGGTGAAGTTGGCACCATGATGTCCCCCCGTGGGTCCGTTGTGGCATGCCATAAGAATGTCAGCGGCTTCTTTGCCGTGAACGCACCGCCGGATCACTTGATCCGCACATATCTTAAACAAGTAGGGATCGTCCCAGAAATAATGCTTAACATCTTTGAAGAATTTCTTCTTTTGTTGGAACGACATCCCTTTACGGATAAAATTCCCCGCATAGTAATTCGCAAAGTCGGCGAACCATGGGGTACTAGAATCACCATGTGATAAACTACCCAGTGTTTCGAGAGGAAATGATTCGTTAATTTCCTTTTTCTCGAAAGCACTTTGATGGGGATTTTCTAAACGTGAAAGATGATCGGCAGCAAGGTTCTCAGCTCCCTTTTTATCTCGAATTTCAATTTTGAATTCTTGAAGGAGGAGAACCCACCGCATCAAGCGTGGCTTGGCATCATTCTTTGCCATTAGGTATTTAAGAGCCGAATGATCCGTATACACTATGCTTTTCTTCAAGAGCAAATAAGATCAAAATTTTTCAAAAGCGTAAATGACGGCTAACATTTCTTTTTCAGTAGTCGTATAATGATATTGAGCGTCGGTCATAGTTTTATTAGCATAGTGTATCGGCTGAAAATGTTTTAGCTTACGTTGCCCCAGGACTGCACCAATAGCATAATCGCTCGCATCGCACATTAGCTCAAAGGGCAAGTCCCAATCGGGGGCAATTAAGACGGGAGCCTCCGTTAACTTCTTTTTAAGAACATTAAATGCTTCGATGCATTCATTTGAGAAGATAAATGGAGCATCTTTTTCAAGTAAGTGGGTCAGAGGCCGGGCTATCTTAGAAAAATCTTGAATGAAACGTCGGTAAAAGCCGGCATGACCCAGAAAACTTCTAATTCCTTTAACGGTGGTGGGATGAGGTAATTTAGCAATCACATCGACTTTTGCTCTATCGACCTCAATCCCAGATTTTGATATCTTATGGCCGAGGACAATGCCCTCTTTGACCATGAAATGACACTTCTCCCAATTTAGAACCAAGTTGGTGTCTTCACATCGTTTTAGCATACTTTCTAAATGGGAGAGGCAAGAAGTGAAAGAATCTCCATAAACCGAGAAATCATCCATGAAAACTTCCATGGTTTTCTCGATCATGTCCGAGAAAATAGTCATCATGCACCTTTGGAACGTGCCTGGAGCATTGCATAAGCCAAAAGGCATACGACGATAGGCAAACGTACCATAAGGGCAAGTAAAGGTAGTCTTCTCCTGGTCCGGAGGGTCAATCGGTATTTGAAAATAACCGGAGAATCCATCAAGAAAACAATAGAACTCATTTCCCGCTAGGCGTTCTAGCATTTGATCCGTGAATGGAAGTGGGAAATGGTCCTTACGAGTCGCATCATTTAATTTTTGATAATCAATACAAACTCTCCATCCGGTAACAAGACGTGTCGGAATCAATTCATTATCTTCATTAGTTACGACGGTCATTCCACCTTTCTTTGGTACGCAGTGGACCGGGCTAACCCAAGAGCTATCCGAGATTGGATAAATCATTCCGGCATCGAGGAGTTTGATAACTTCCTTTTTGATAACCTCATGAATTTTCGGGTTAACCCGTCGTTGTTGCTGAACGGACGGTTTGAAATTATCTTCAAGTAAGATCTTATGCGTGCAAAAACGAGGGTCGATACCCTTGATATCAGAAATTTGCCAAGCGATGGCATTCTTATGCTTCCTAAGCACATCTAAGAGACGTTTCTTCTCCTTATCTTTAAGTTCCTTTGAAATGATGACGGGAAGTTTGTCGGTTCCTTCCAAAAATGCGTATTCGAGATGAGGAGGTAAATCCTTGAGCTCGGGCTCCGGAGGATTCTCAGTAGACGGCTTAACTTCTTTAACGTCGGCCATTTTAAGGTCAAGCGGAGGGAGGGACGGGTTGGGATCTTCATTTAACAATTTCTCAATCAAAAGTACATCCCCCTCCGGGTCACAATCAGAATGATCAATTTCCGGTGAAATCGAATCATTAGCCAGAAAGGCCTCGATCTCTTCCAAAATGAAATCACTTCCCTCAAACGGAGTAAGGGAAGGGGAAGGATCGGAAATTATCGGTTCAGAAGAATGAGTGGGATTGCCACTCGAAGCATGTTCGATAAAACCAAGTAACTCTTGAGCGTACTCCTCCGTAACTTCGTCGATAACGTCGATTCGGTTAACGGAATATTTGTCAAACTCGGAGGAGTACCTCGCGGTTTGATCCAAGTTAAAAGTTACGGCTTCAGTACCAACGCGTAGGGTAATTTCTTCATCAAAAACATCAATTAAAGCACGGCCGGTCCTTAGGAAACCTCTTCCGAGAATGAGAGGTACCCGTGGATCGGCATCGAAATCAACAATGACAAAATCGGCAGGGAAATGGAATTTCCCAACATTGACGAAAACATCCTCAGCTATACCGATAGGTCGAGACGTAGATCGGTCGGCAAGCTCGAGGGTCATGCAAGTTGGAGTCAAATTGGGCAAAGACAACTTTTTCCAAATGGATAACGGCATTAGGTTAATGCTAGCACCAAGATCGGCCAAGGCGAAGCATTGAACCATCCCAGGAAAATTACACGGAATGAGAAATCGACCGGGGTCTTCAAGCTTTTCGGGAAGCTTTTTGAGGATAACCGCCGAGCAATTCTCATTCATCTGGGTTCGAGATTTTTCAAACAATTTCTCTTTGTTATTCAAAAGACCTTTTAGCATGGAAGCAAATTTAGGCATCAAAAGTATAGCATCCGCAAGAGTTATGTCAAAATGTAGCTCTTGAAAAACTTGGTAAAACTTTTCCATCTGAATTTTATCTCTCTCACGGTGCGTTTGTTCGTTTAAGCGTGACGGATAAGGAAAATTTACTTTAACGGGACTTTCAGTTTCATTAACAACTTTATCTTTTCCTTTAGACGTTGGGACCACCGGAGGTTGGATGTTCTCGGTCCTTCCATTATTACTAGGAATTTCCGTATCCGTTGTCGCCTCGGTTTCACGGACGACTACCTTGGGAGACGAAGAAGAAGAAGGGGTAGTCGGAGCCGTTGGTCCATCGATTACAATACCACTCCTAGTCGTGATCGCCTTAGCATCGCCCCTCGGGTTAGCGATCATGTTGCTTGGAAGAGTACCCGAGCCCGAGGGTCGATCATTTAAAGACTTCTTGCTTGGAAGAGTACCCGAGCCCGAGGGTCGATCATTTAAAGACTTCTTCAATTCGGCCATTTGATTGATTAACATTTTATTCATTTCCTCTTGACTTTTCATAAACTGCTTAAGTAATTCATCCGAAGAAGACTGATTCACAACTGGATTTTGAAAATTTTGAGCACGATTGTTGTTATTGAAACCTTGATTCTGAAAATTTTGATTTCCATGAAAATTCCCTTGATTTGGGCCTTGATTATAATTTCCCCGATTTTGATTTTGAAAACCATAATTTTGATTCTGAAAACCATTGTTCATCCGATTTTGATTAGCATTGTGATTAAATTGATGATTTCGGTTTTGCACATTTTGATTAACTTGATTGACATGATTAACCGGATTGACTTGATTCGGTTGATTGAAACCGGGTGGTCCAACATAATGGTTCGAACGGTAGCTAAGAAGATTTCGGTCACCCGGTGGTTGGTATCCGTTACCGCCCATATTGTAGGTTCCCGAAGTAGCATACACATTCTCGTGAGTGTAGCCACCGGTAGCTGGGCACTCAAAATACGAATGAGGACCACCACAAGTCTCACAAACATTGTTGACCATATTAACTTGATGGTTTTTGACTTGATTTTGATTCTGAGATGTTTGGTGCATTCGTAAAACAGCAGTCGACAAATCATCGAGTTTCTTAGTAATTACGGCTATTTCTGAATTAGACGTAGAAGAATTGTGAGCAACGGGTGTTCTTGACTCATTCCTATCGGCAGAGGAATCCCAGTAATTGTAATGAGCAGTCATGTTCTCAATAAGTTCGTAGCAATCTTCAGGACGTCGTTTCATAAAAGTTCCACCCGCAGCTGCATTGATCGTGTCCCGATGTCGCAAAGTCAAACCATTGTAAAACGTATCGATAATCGTAACAAGAAGCATGTTATGGTTTGGACACCGATCAATAGCAAGCTTATAGCGTTCCCAAGCTTCGAATAAAGATTCGTCGGGAAGCTGACGGAAATTGCTAATATCGTTTCGAAGTTTCGTCACCATCGATGGTGGAAAATATTTCGCCAAGAACTTCGATACCATTTCTTCGAAGGTATGAATCGAGTTCTTGGGAAGACGATCAAACCAAGCGGTAGCATGATGCGTCAAAGAATAGGGGAAGAGAGAAAGACGAAGGGCGTCATCGGAGACCCCATGTTGTTTCATACTTTGGGTGACGGTTATAAATTTGTCGAGATGCTTGTTTGCATCGTCACCCGGTAATCCGTGAAATTGGCATGAATTTTGGACTTGTTGAATCATATGGTGCTTAAGTCCAAAATCCGTAGCCTCAATATTGAGAGGGGCAATCGGACCGCCTCTACCGTGCATTGTCGGTTGACACAGCTCCTCCATCGTTCGGAGATCGGGAGCTGGTGCATTTTGAACAACACCCACCGGAGGGTGTTGATTGTTGTGGTTGTTTTGTTCCATTTCCGTAATGTTAGGGAAACGAACTTTGTGTGTGTGACGTATCAAACTCTCGGGGTTCGATAAAGGAGAAATAAGACGTTTAGAAGATGAACGGGTGTTCATACACCACAAAAACTCAAATTTTGAAAAATAAAAGGAAAATCAAATTTGAAAAGGAAAATCTTTTTGTATTTTTGTTTTTATAAAGCAAAATTTAAAAACTTAAACTTTTGTTTTTTTCTTTTTCAAACGTTACGTTAATCGTAAACCGTTTCCCTTAATCTACTCGCGACGGAACGGGAGAGAAGAATGGATCTCTCTTCAGCTTGCAATTTAATGTCAAAGCTATCCGTATTTTCCGCTTATTCGGTTGTAGAATTAAAGTAATCCGATTAGCAACTAATTTCACGCGTAGTTATATTGGGAGACTTATTTGGTTTACAACGCCCTTCCTTTCGGTCGAGTCGAGGCTGTAACTTTATTATTTTTTTGGTATTTTTGTGAAAACACTTTAGGAAAAGTGTTTTTGATTTTTCGATATTTATATAATATGTACAAAATAGAGGAAGGCTTATAAAAACACAATTTTTCAAAAACGAATATTCAAAAATTCACTTCAACCTTCCCCGGCAACGGCGCCAAAATTGATTCGTGGTAAACACAAGTTATATATATAGTATAGTATAGTATTACTCAAGAAATCCGCAGAGAAATACGGATAACCCGAGGTCGTAGTCCGTGTGAAGGTGTGAATGGAATTTTGAATTCCCGGTTTGTGAAACGTGTTGTGAAAGTGGGAAAAAATGATTTGATTTGGTTCTAAACTAATGATAATGAAGTATAGGCAATAGGAAGGCAAATAAGCGATTAAGGCAAACAAATAAGGCACACGTAACCTAAAATGCAAAGGAATCCTAAAAACGCAAAATTACCGAAAAATAACTCACCTATAAGTCAAACTGAAACAAAACAAACCTTAAAAAGTCAAACTTAGCTTCTAAAAGTTCTAAAAACTTAAAAAGGATTTAAGAAATATGTATATATATATATATATATATATATATATATATATATATATATATATTTACTTTTCTTTTAATTAAAATGATTTAAAAACTATTTTAAGCAAATTAAAATATTAAAATTTTTAAAGAAAAATCCGAAGTTTTAAGAAAGGGATTCTAGTTAATGTTTTTAGATTTTTTTTTTTTTTTTGGATTAATAAAAATAATAAAGATTTAAGAAAAAGGTATAATGAAACTAGTAGCAAGAAACTAATCTAAAGATAACAACAACTAAATTATACTAAGCAAGCAAATAAACACATAGCAAATAATTCAATAAAGATAAACATAATTAATACGCTAAAATTGATAACTACTAAAGATTCACAAACTAAAGAAAGTAGAACCCGGATGAATAAACGAGAGGAATAAACCACCCGATCTAATAAGCACAAATTATCAATAAAGTTTACAACTTTATTAATCTTTTCCACTAATTAGTAAGTAAAGTTTAAAACTTTATTCACTAACAAGCTCAAAAACTACTAAAGTCTCAAACTTTATGTATAAAATATGCTTAAAGACCCTTAAGCTCCGGCCTTAGCGGTAGATTGTGATAAGAAATCAAAGAAAAAGAAACTTTAACAAGGATTAGTGAATAATAAGCAATAATAGTCACTAGTACTAAATGTAAATGAGCTAAAAGTGATCTAAAAAGTAAAAAGATTAAAACTTTATAACTAAAAACTACTAGATCTAAGTCCACCCGAAGCTAAGTTGCCCACTACGAAGAATAGACGCGAATCGGGTATATTTAAGGACTAGATCTAAATGAACAAGCTATTAAATAGCTTATTGTTCAAGAAAAACTCAAAAAGTTGCAAACTTTTTTATTAAAAACTTGATAGAACTACTAGATCTAATTAATAAGCTATTTAAAAAACTAAAAAAAATAAAAAGAGTGCTCTCAAACTTAAAGGATGTCAAGGCTTATTTGGAAAATAAGCCGAGCTTAATAAGCTCATGCATCACTTTTGTTGTTTGAATCGAGCTAGAGGGTATAGAAGAGAAAAGATAAGAAGAATAAGCTAAAACTAAATAAAGGTAGAAACTTTTAACAAAATAAATAATTTTTATTTTTAATTTATTATTATTTTTTTAAGATAGTTAAAGAAAATAAAAGAAATAAAATAAAAGCTTTATGAATAAGCTTATTGAAAAAGCTACTCAAAAAAGCCAAACCCAAATAAGCTATAATAAGCTACAAAGCTTATATAACTTTATTAGGTTAGAAAGGAAAAAGAGAATAAAGAAAGAGATGAGAAGAAGAAAATAGAGAATAAACTAAGTTGGAAATAAAGTAAACTTCATATTCATTAATAAGCCAAAAAGGTTCGTACAATAAGCTCTTTGTAATAAGCACAAAATAAGCTAAAAGAAATACACTAAAAGGAAAGTTAAAAAAAACTGCTACTTAAAACAACTAGAGAGAACAAGTGTGTGAAAAATTAATTGTGAAGAGAGGAATGTAAGAGCCAATTCTCGGATCATGAGCACTCCTTAAATAGCCAATCATTAGGGTTTTGAGCCTTCTAGGTTCTTCCGTAGGTATCATCTCATCCGAACACGTGGCCTTAATATTGCAAATGATATCAAGTCTTGTCGACCAAGAAAAAATCAGTATTATCCTCTTACAAAAGTTCCCGACCAAAAAGACAAGTGGCAGCTCGGCATTGGCTGAAGGAGAAATTAATGGAGCGAGAGGTGGACTACAGAGCTTCACGCGCTTCTCAAATTAATTTAGGACAGTTACTTCACGTGGCACTTAAATTGAATTCATATTGTAAGAATAAAACATTGAACCAGGTCTTCATTCTTTCAATGGGCACGTGGCTTGAAGGTCCTTCGAGGATAGCAACATTAAAATTCTTCACTTGCTAACATTTCTCCATTTCATATTCATTGTACTAAGCCTTCGTTTGTTGATTATGCATTGGTTAATAACGCACCACATGGACTTAAATGATAAATCAAATTAACTCAAATTAACTCAGAACTTGGTCATCCATTTAATAATCAAAAGCTAACCCATGTGCATGTGCCATATCATTTCATATCTTCTTTATTTTGTTGGCATGCCATTTCATTCGTAGTTCTCATTAAGAAGAAGAAAACTCATCATTGACTTATTTATTTTTTTTCTTTCTTTTTGCCTTGGACATATATCTTGTAGCCTTAATGCAATGGGCTTCCATTTTTGATAACTATAGGCTTCAATCTTTGGGCTTCCACTAAAGTTTGATAAATCATTAAATAAGCTCCAATAAATCTTCTAATCATCTTCAAATTAATCACCATTTGGTCCACTTTTGCTCCAATAATTATTGTCGATGCTCCAAATAAAATTATCGTTGATCCCGTAGTCACGTGCTCTTTCCATTCTCGTGCTCGTTTTGTCGGTTTTAGCTTTGTTTTTGTCCATTTTTCACATATCCGTACCTGCACATACACAAATACAAAAACACACATTCTCTTGGCATATTTGGTTAGTATTTTGTATTTTTGGTCTGAATAAAGGCCTAAAAAAGATGTGTGATTAATCACTCATCAGTTTTTGACTAAAACCGAAACCGAACCGAAATGTTCGGTTTTTATAGAACCCAAAACCGAAACCGTTCGGTTTTTGGCGGTTCGGTTTTTGGCGGTTCGGTTTTTTCGGTTTATTATCGGTTTCGGTTCGGTTTTTTGGTTTTTTTTGGTTTCTAACCGTTTATATTTGGGCATGACAAATTTATACCAACAAACTTGTATTATATAGAAAAATGGTTATTCTTATTTATTATTATTTTTTGGTCAATCTAAGCATAATAATGTTTATTGCATAATCTATATTACACACATATATATGAGATACACACATGCGATTAAACATACATATAATATGATCATCACCTTATATTTATTGACATATTCTCAAGTAAACACACGACACGACAAACAAGCATATAAACATAAACGTTAAGATAAATATATTATAAATATACCCGAAAAATGAATATGAATTTATAAATTTTATTTATTTAGTTATTTATTTATATTATATTAATTATATATTATTATATAATAAAATCGGTTCGGTTCGGTTTTTATGGTTCGGTTTTTGGACGAAAACCGAAACCGAACCGTATTTTTCGGTTTTTGAAAAATTAAAAACCGAACCATCGGTTCTTAGTTTCGGTCGGTTTTTTCGGTTCGGTTTTATCGATTTTCGGTTCGGTTTCGGTTTCGGTTTTTTCGGTTTTGTTTGCTCACCCCTAGATATTACTCAAAGTTTCTAATACAAGCTCAAGTGTTTGGGATCAACAACTAGTTTATCTATTACACAGATAATACAAGACTTGTTGACTCAATAATGATCATCACTTTGGCGTTTCTAACAGGGGTTTAATAAGAGTCGGGAACTAAATAACCAAAACTTGAAAAACTCCAAGATGTGACCCGGTGCGCTGGGAGGCACCAACGCCTCCCCAGCGCGCCAGTCTCGTCTAGCATTTTTGGGTTTTTGTTATAAAAACCCAACTCTTGTCATTTGTTACTTACCTCTTGCCAATACTTTCTTTCTCTCTATTTTCTTTTCTCTCAACCCTCTAAGTCTACTATCTTATTGAGTTCTAAGCTTCTTAATGAAAGAACACTTATCATTTGCAAGAGAAGATTCACAAGAACCTAATCCACTATTGTGAATTGTGTCGAAGGTCTTCTTATATCCTTTCTACTAGAATCGAGACTCTAGGTTAAGTTAGGGCTTGATTGAACAAACAACTATCTATCATTCAATTTGATTGTAAGGGAAGTCTTGTACCTTGGTGGTCAAGCTTAGTTCTGGGAAGAACTAGTTGGGGTTTGATACTTCCCGTGGGGAATTCTTAGTAGTCTTAGTAGTTAAGTCGAATAATGAGATTGTTAGGTGGTTTCCGAGGGCGGAATACTGTGAGAGTAGCTTTTCTTAGTGAGCTCCACTCTTTGTGCATATCAGTGGAGTGAAGTTGTAACGGTTTGTAATCCACCGAAAGGATTATACTTAGTAATAGTATCGGAGTCGTGGATTCACAACTGGATGTAAGGATGGTCTAAACCACATATCCTGAATACTTGTTTTATATTTTGGTTGTGATTGTGGTTAATTGTGGTTGATTGTTGTTATTCTTGTCTAACCACTTTGTGATCTTTGAGACTAGAAGTTTGTAAACTTCAAGTTAGTCAAAAAGACTGTATTCACCACCATCTACGGTTCTACAAAGGCATGCTAAAATGCCACCACCTACTGCAAATTTTGCATGCTTGTATGTGAGTGGCATTTTTGCATGCCTGTATGTGATATTGATATATGAAAAAGACTGTATCTTCCAACACACAGTACAATATCCACCATCCATAACGTTATACGTTCAAGGTTAATAAATTAAATAAAATAAACTCAAAATTCATTCTTGTTCATATATCAATATCACATACAACTGATATGACTTAAAGAATGAATTGTTAGAAGCAAAATCAAAAACCCAAATCTATAATCAATTTAGTTTCATCTAGAAGACTAGAACACGAATCCATAAACCTTTTACGAACCCATATCTAAAATCCATCCATAACAAGAACCCATATTTCGAAAACCCAAATGTACAATCCTTCAAGAAAACTAAATATCAAAAACTAAATTCATGTTCAAGAACGTGTTAGTGGTTGTCGATGGTGACAGTGACATATCCGGCGGATGTTATGTGGTAATGGTTGTTGTTCTGGTGGTGTACAGATGAAGAAAACGATACGCGACGGTTGGTGGTGGCCGACCGGGATTTAAGAGAGGGAAAGTTGAAGGTGTTAGTAAGTGATAGGGAGTTTGAGGGATTAATAAAATGTGTGATGTGTGTGTGATGGTAAAGATCTGGGTTTTATCCTACATGAGTTATTAATTTTTTTTTATATAAAATATATGCAATGATGAAAATACCCCTTTGTCTATGTCGGGTAAATTGCAAATTTAGTCACTCACCAACTGCGAAAGTGCAAAAAAACCCGAGTCATAAAGGCATGCAAAAATGCCACTCACGTTACGGATAAGTGCAAAAAAGCCACCGAGAGCTAACTGTCATTATTTTCCTCGTTAAGTGCTACGTCACTGAGGGTATTATCGTCATTTCACTGTTTCAATAAGCGACTTTATTTCAATGGCTAAATTTGTAAATGAAAACTTAACTTCCTAAACACTATTCATCATCTTCTCTATTGAATTTTCTATTAAATTTATATATTTTTTAAAACAATTATCAAAAAATCACCACCCTCTACCACCACCACCACCACCATCAAATCCCCTTTTCTTTAAAAAAAATTAACGCACCCTGTTTTTATTAATCTTGGCGGGAACCCATTATTGGGAATTAAGGACTACAAATATGTGGGATAAAAAAATCTCAAAACAAAAATTGAATATAACGAAGAAATGCTTAATAAAGGTACCACAACAAATTTTAGTTATATTATGGTATACTAGTATACGACAGTGATGCACCATCATTGTATATTAGAAATATGGTAAAATAAAAGATCATTTTCATATTTACATAAAGGGTGTGCAATACCATTGTTGCATAAATATAGGAAGATTACACTGATGCATCTTAATTATGATATCTATCGGCTCCTTTGCATAGTAATTTCTATTATTTTATTGCTCTATCTGGGTTTTAGTGATAACATTGTCGTTATTTCATTAATTGACCAGCATTGTGGGCTCCTCTATCATGAATACTGCTGAATTTGTGTATAATTACATTAATGGTATTGTATAATGAGTGAGTTAACACATTTTTACCACCAGCAATCCATTATATCGTATGCTTTTAATTATGAGTGTTTTCGAGAAAAGAATAATCCCGGGGCAGGGGCAAAGATGCATCAGTAACATTCGTGTAGTAACATTGGTGAAATTAATATTCTAGGATCATAATACATTGCAGAACTGCTTATCGAGGATGTGAATTTGTTAATACTTTAAGTGACCTTTTTGTTGGAAGTGACGTACAAAACTGTTATAATATATTTCTGTAATAGATTGTTGCACACCAGAAAAACCATTGTCACAGAACAGAAACTAGAGGCGCTCCTCGTCTGGAAGAAAAACTAGAACTATGTGTCTGGGCCATTTAACCTTTAACCCAAATTGTGATGTGCATATGTTGCATATGTTCCTACTATAATTGTAAACCATAGACATAGTTCAAGAGCATCTCTTATCGAACCATGTGCATCTTAATGTATTAGCTCACTGACATGAGAATGGTGCAAAAGTTTAGCAACACAAAAACACTCGTAATATTGGCACCAATAAGTATTAACTCGAGATAGCAGTTATATACACAAACTAAACCAACAAACACGAAAGAACTAAAAAGTTTACACTTAAACTTCCAAACAAAGTGGCATGGTGTCATGTTTCTAACAAACTTTAATTCATACTGGAACGTAACAAAACGGAAATATTATATTCAAATAATGTTCCATTAAGATCAAACATGACATACTAGATGCAATAACAAGTCAACAACGACACGATATATATTTGAGAAGATATAGTGCGATCAGTTGAAAATTACAATAATTAGTCATCCACGTTTTTGTAGTATCATCTTCTCAGTTTTGTTAACTATTGACAAAAAAAAAAAAAAAAAAAAAAAAAAAAAAAAAAAAAAAGATTTGATGGTGGTGGTAGTATTTTGTAGAGGGTGGAGGGTGGTGGTCGTGGTAGAGGGTGTTAGCGCTTGTTGTGTGGTGGTAAAGGGTGGTAGAGGACGGTGATGTTTTTGATAATTATTTAAAAAAAATGTAAATTTAATAAAAAAAATTCAATGGGGAAGATGATGAATAGTGTTTAGGAAGTTAAGTTTTCATTTGCAAATTTAGCCATTGAAATAAAGTCGTGTATTGAAACAATTAAATGATGATAATACCCTCAATGACGTGGGACTTAACGAGGAAAATAATGACAGTTAGCTCTCGATGGCTTTTTTGCACTCATCCGTAACGTGAGTGGCATTTTTGCATGCCTTTATGACTCTATTTTTTTTTTTTTTTTTTTTTTTTTTTTTTCACTTTCGCAGTAGGTGAGTGACTAAATTTACAATTTACCCGTCTATATATTAGTTGGTTAAGTTAACAATCAAATAAACGGCATTAGTGATCAAAGGACCAAACCCGTTACGGGTCAAAACCATAAGGAGAGGATCCGCTAAACAAATTTAGAGACTAAATCCGTTAAACCTGGCAAATCACAAGGATGATTTAAGTAATTAACTCATATTTTTATTATTTTCTAAACATAAAAGGATTATCTAGATTAAATTTGTACATATTTGCACTAACGTGTTAAGTATGTCGATTTGATGTTTACCCCAGGAGCAGGTATGTTGATGTTTTTCCCCCTAATATTTCCCGACCTTCGCATGGTGTTAAATTATTAGGTGGGCCCGCCAGTGTGGACTTCGAGTTTAGTAGTAAGCATGTTATGAAAAGGGTTGCTAAAACTATTGAACTTATGGATGATGTTGCTAAGCTTAATGATTCTCAATGTGAGTCGTTGCTACTGCGTGCATGTGCTGGTATTTCCAAGTTGTATTTTTCTTTGCGCACATGTCCTCCTCGGGTCTTTGAGGGTGCTCAGGTTTCTTTTGATGCAGCACTTTGTTCTTCTTTAGAACGTATTGTCACTGCTTCTGGACCCGGTTTTGGTGATTGGCAATGGAGACTTGCTACCCTACCTTTTGCTTTTGGGGGGCTTGGTGTGTATTCTGCAGGTAATGTCTTGAACTATGCCTTCCTTGCTTCTAGACTTCAATCTGCCAGATTACAAACTAAGCTTCTCCGTAGTTCTGGTATTGTGACTACTGGTCCCTCATTTGATGATGCTTTGCATACTTTTAATGTGAATATGGACATTGACCTTTTGAGTAATCCTAGTGAGATTGCTGCCCCCAAACTTATGAAGAAATTGGCAGATATACATTTCACACGTGTTGCCCAAACGGTTGAATTCACCTTCCATTTATCCCCTAGATAGATGGCGTTATGGAGCTCACTAAAAGAGGATTATACGTCATATTGGCTTAGGGTGGAACCGATATCTGGTTTGGGACAAACTATGAATGTCAGGACTTACCGATGTGTGTTGTGTTATCGGTTGGGTGTTCCTCTTTTTATTGTCCAGATGTCGTGTTCAGATTGTTCTAAAGTTTTTTCTGCAGGTATAGTTGGTATTAAACATCGGCATAATGTTGTGCGTGATGTTCTTATTGATATATGTTCTCGGGCTGGAATTTCAGCTCGTAAGGAGGTTGATATTGGGCTTTATGGAGAAAGGGACAAAACCTTACTTTACTCTTGGGAAGGTGGGCTTGATGTTTGTGTTGATCTTACAGGATCGTCACCTTTGACGCGTTCGAGTATGGTTGATTTTATGCCCGGTCGGGCGGTTATTGAAGCCGCACAACGTAAACGTGTCAAATATGAGGCTAAATGCGCTGATATCGGATATGGTTTCCTCCCCTTTTCATTCTCTTTTTTTGAAGAACTTGAAAAAGATGCAGTGACCTTATTAAAGCGTATTCGACGATTCTCTAATACTAAAGATATTGGCGGTCGTGCTGCTCCACATATTTTTAGTAGGATTAGTTTTGCTATAGCTAGAGGTGTGGGGGCCCAGTTAGTCTCTCGGCTCCCCACTAATTTATTGTAAAATCCTTTTTGTTTTTAGTAATAGTAATAGTAATAGTAGTAATAATAATAATAATAATAATAATAATAAAATAATAATAATAATAATAATAATAATAATAATAAATGTTTACCAAATCTATGCCAACTACAAAAGATATACACACTTTAAGCTTAATAAATTGCACATCTAAAGCAAACAATTTTATTTCAGCTTTAACCTATTGAGACCAATTATGACACTAGTGTGTTAAGATAAACGGTTGCCTTCAAGTCCGGGGTTTTCCACTATTTTCCTTTTAACACTATTCAAAAAATAGAAATCGACATTGGACAATGGCCATTTGCTCCCATCTATAAAAGATTAAATAAAATATATGCAGTTCACTAGAAAGTTGTGTCTACAGATTACAGAATCCCTTACATTTACAAACTGCTTTATTCTTTTTTAAAACCAACTAAACTTCTGATGAATCACCATAGCAAACTGCTTCTCTGCCATAAAGCAAGGTGGATTTAGGAGGCATGTCTCCTAGACATTTTATGCAGTGTATTAATAAAACGTACTTGTGATGATAATACGTACCTTGACTATGTCTTAATGATAGTTGAGCATACCCTTGTTAAATGCTTTTTGGAGTAATAATTTACCGGGTCATTGACCTTTTACCCCCAAAAAAAAAAAATGCTGGATCAGCCATTACCATTGGATGTTCAACATTGTGTAACCCACCCGATGAAGTTTTCATAGGAGGCCTGGGCTGGTAGTGCCAGTCTCATACATCACAATCAGCAAACTCTGGTGTTCCTCATCTCAACTTTGTACATTTTGTACCTTAATAAAACACTATGCTACCCTCTACCAGATCGTGAATTTGGTTTTCTTCGCTTGCTAAGAAGCTTAAGCATATTGTCAGTGAGATCAAGTGGAGAAGTATCATCTTCTTCTTTCTTTGAACTGGACGTGTGAGTTAACCAAGCTAAAGCCTCAACAGCAGCATCCCTCTCTGCAAGCTGTTTGTTTCTCTTTGGTTTTCCTACAAATTGCATTCCTTTGAATTCTACTAATGCCCTAAATTCATTTGTTTTTAGATGCTTTGTTTTGTATTTTGGAGGAGTGTGGCCTGCCCTCATCAGCAGAGTTTGCAGCAAGCTTTTTGGGTTGGCTCCATCCCTCGTGAAACTATCGTTGTCGGGTAACTCTTTTGGCTTTTTGTTTTCACGACCAAATACAAACCTGCCTTCACATTGATCTCCGGACACAACCTCTTGTACAGCAAGCATGAGATATTTGCCTTCTTTGTGGATGTCAAGGCTGGGATCTTTAAGCTGCATGATGATAAATCCATGGAAAAACAAATACATTCTTGTTAGATGTCGCAATTTCGATCCATTTACTTATGAATTGCTGAATTTGGGTCAATGTTACATCTCTAATTGGTCAAATAGAATATCCTAGATGTTTGAACTAAATAGGAAATAGCTCAATCTGGTTGGGGGTCATCCAAAGTGCATTCAAATACATAACAAGCCTCCTAATTGCTTGCAAAAGGTTAGATTATTCAGATAGATAATTATACTTTTGTGATACTAGCATCTAAAACTATTTATAAAATTTAAATATAAAAGGATAAAAAAACTGTTTGCATGTTAGCCCACCCGTCTGACCCACCCATCTTTTTACCTCTAATCTGTTCTAACGAAAGTAAGGTTGAGATCTGACCTTCTTTTGCAAAAGCTTATCAAGTTCCTGCTTTAGGTTAATATAAGTCTCCGCCAAAGTAGGATCCATGAAGAAATCAATATACCCTTGAAGCATTTTCAGGTGTCCAGGCTATGAAAGGAAAGGACATATTAGAACGTGCAACAACAAGACGCAGCTAATGATATATGGCATAGCTGAAATTACCAAAGCGCCATTGACTAGACCACCACCAAAGAGGATTAAAGTTGAATCAGAAACACCAGTAGTATCACGTAAAAATACACTATTGACCTTTACTTTTTCCCCAAAGACTAGCCACGGATATGGGATCGTCTGGTATTGCGCATTGACAGAATTCTGAAAAGTGTTAAATTAACAGTGTTAGATGGACCAAATCTATAATATTTGGTATAAATGAGCAGAAGCATACCGGGCCTCACGATATGAAAACAGAAAAACAAAACAAAACTGACAATAAGAAGAATGTGTGCTCATATACAAAACTATGACTTTTGATATCAATGAGCTGAAGCAGTGAAGCCTATAATTAGTCTCTATAAACCAACTCTGATAGCAAGCAGAAATATGTACAAATGTACTAGGGAACCATGACAAATATGATGGCTTTCTTTTTGTTGTTAGCTTGACAGCATTAATACCTAAACTGTATAAAGACCTCAAGCCAGAAATACCAAAGAACAACACAGTATCAGTATCTAGACCGATTACTTTTTACTTACAAAAAAGTCAATTGAGAGGAAAGAACAATGGATACATACTAAATGATTAAGATTGTGATTGCTGATTAACAAGCAGGGAACCCCTAGATATTTAAGGGACTCTAATTCAAGTAGGAGTATATCAAATTATCAATCATTGACCAAGTTCAAAGAATTTGAAGGTATATCATCTGACCAATTTCTGAAAGATGAAATAAAATAAACAAGAATAGACAACGGACGGTGATGGAATAGTAAGAACCAATTTCGAGAATAGAGATTCCTTATTGCTCACGACAGTTGAAAGTTGGAACTACAGATCTGGGTACTAAATACCACATGTTAGCACAAAACAGCACAAGATATTTAGACTAATCCATCTAAAATTGTCACAAGAGTATCCTTCATTAACTGTTTTATTAGCATACAAATATAACATATTTATTTATTTCAAGAAACTAGATGCACATGTACTCTTTGGCATGACTGGCAATCTAACCAGTAAATCGAGTTACCTTTTTCCTGCTAGGGCCTAGTCAGGAATACACAAAAATGTATTGCCGAAACAATCATACTAGTGAGCTCGTATATACATTTAAAGAGATAGTTTATGGACAAAAATATCAACACTCCCTTTAAGACTTACTCCATATAGAAAGACTTGGCCATCATCCATAGTTTTGAAGGACATTGATGTCTCCCTGTGCTGCAGATATACGAAAAGATTGATCATTGATGTCTGCAAACATACGAAATAGAGGTGACAATTCCCACTCATTTACTAATGAGTAAGTCGATTTGGGTTACATTTTACCGCAAATGTATCAATTGGGTCAAGGAAAATTTTCGAAAATGAAAACAAGTGGAATGGGCTATAAGTCACCAAAAACTTATTCTTAATGTATACAAACCCCCTAAATCACATTAGTCAAGGATTCAAATGAACGCTGTTGTAATTTTATTTTTATGTAATCAAAATTAACATACCAACTGGTTACAGAAAAATGGACAAAAACTGCTTGCATATAAACCCAGCCAGACCCGGCTCGTTTTGACTGTCACTAAAATATTGCGCTCGTCCCGACCCCTTTCTGACCCGTACATTGTCACCTCTAATATGGATCCATCAACCAATTATATTGTAAATTTAATAAGCATACCACTACAGATGCAACGCCAGGAAATAGTCCTGCACATATTATGGCTCTAACCAATGGTTGATTATGACTTAATCTGTTGTTAAGCCCTGCTTCAGCCTCTAACAATTGAGCATCTTGCAAGATGTAGTGAAATTGATTCCGAAGAGAATGTATAGCTTGAAGTGTTTGAGCAGATAGATAATGCCTCCAGCAATACTCATAGGCAGTTTGTTCACTTAGAGCTGTTTTCCATCCCTCATATGCACGGATAAGAGCGATATGATCACTGTAAAATTTTGCGGAAAACATAGATTTTGCTGTAGTAGCTTGCTGCAACAGACGTACAAAATTACATCACGAATTAAAGATAATCATAAAGGTGGAAATTTTGACCCCTTGACCAATATATGGGTCAATTTAGGTTATCTTCTCTCTCTAAATGGTCAAACAGGTAATTAATACTAAATATCCAAAATTAGCTAAATAGGGAAACGGGAAAGTGTGTTTTAAAATTCATATTACCTCATAAGAAATTTTATACAAAAACCAGAATAATTAAAGTGTCGTAATCATATTAGAGACACTGATTTTTTACAAAACCTTGGATTAAAAAGCATTTGTGAGAACCAAACCCAATTCATACAAAAATGAACCTGTTTAGATCCATTTACACAACCTGCCAGATAAATAATTGTGTTACTCACGTCCTTTCTATCTTGAGGCAAAACAAAAGGATCTCTGACACTAAGTCCAGCAACAATTGTAACAATAGGATCGAAACAGCGAAAGAAAGCACCCATTATCAGCATTTTCCCCAGCTTGGGATCTACTGGAAGCATCGACAGATATTCCCCTATATTTAAGATAAAGTAAACACCTAGGCCAGATAGCAATTGTTAAGTGGTATATCATAATGACAAAATAGAAACTAACCGAGATGTGTAAGATTTTCATTCTCATCTAACGCTCCGATCTTCGTCAAAAAATCCACCGCATTTTGGACCTGAAATTAAATAAAGAATTACAATGCCGTAATGAGTTGACATATAGATCTAAACCTGATCTATGAGGTAATTGGTGATGGAGATTAAAAATAGTTAGTACTTACAGCCAATGGCTCTGGCGGCTGTAGCGCAGCTGAGAGGAATTCCCCAATTCTACCAACCTGCAAACTTTTAATTTGCAAGCACAGAGAATTAAGGGGAGTTCTTAGCAGCTCAGGTAACTGATATTCAGAGAAAGCTTCATAAACACATCGGGGATAGAGGTGGTAGCATTCTCCTGATTGCACACGCCCGGCCCTACCTTTTCTCTTAAACACATAACAGGAAAGCGAGCATGTATAAGTACTGCAACAGAGTTCATGCAAACTTGTGCTCCGCAAAAGTACGATATTTTAAAGCAGTGTTATTACATAAATAGATAATCAAGTTAGGTCTTATATTCCGCACCATGTGTTATGGTTCGTTTAAGCAGGACTCATTTGTTATGGGTTGTTCAAGCATGAGAACTCAGCTGCTCTTTATTGATAATTCAGGACCATTTGTGTCAATTTTCAATAGTTATTAAAATTAGTATAACTCAGCAATTGGTATATTTGATCATTTGTGAAATTGAGAATGAATTAACATCACTAGAGCTGTTCTCTGTGATTGTTTGAATCTGGTGAGCTGTTCTCATTGGATTAGTGCAACAGCTTATTGTATTCACTAGTGTTTACTGCATCAATAAGTTCTTCAATAGTTCATCAGATTCGAGGTCACAGGTACCTTAATTTCACCTCGTGCCTTCTGAAAAATTAGTTCACACGGTTTAAAGTTATTGATGCATCATCAGCCACGTCGTCATTTTGACCCGGTAATGGAGACTACCTTAAATTTGAAATTTCTGAAAGTTTGAAGGTTTATATTAAAAGGTTTGAAGGTTTAATTGTTTCTTTCCCGGAAAAAAAAGATGGTTATTCATTATACAAATCAGATAAAAGTTGATTTACCTTGTCATGCGATAGCAACCTATAAAGTGGGTAACATCATTTATTTCTTCTTTCATATGTTTTAGCAATAAAGTCAATTGCTCATGCGGTATATTCTCCTGAGGATTACTAATATTTGGTCTACCCCAAAAACTGTCTGATGGAAGTTTGGTGTTCTTATGGCCATTTTCCATATTCCATTCACCGCAAATTAAAAGATCGAAGTACAAATTCCAGCAATCCACTAGATCAAAACTGTAAGATCATTAGATAAAGGTAACTTACTTGCCGCGCAGATGCTTGAGATATCCATGAGGGTAGCAGACAAGGGGTGTTATTCAGGGCATCATAAGTGGTCTCTTTAGCTTTTCCACAGTCAACCACAAAAACCACATCGTTGATTGTGATACTTGCTTCTGCCATGTTTGTGGCGAGTACTATTTTACGCACATTTGGGGGCGGATGCTCAAATATTTTGTTCTGCATAATCGTAAGAGATGTAAAAGCTCAAAGTAGCAAGTAAAACAAGGATGCTGACTTATTTTTCCATATGTCTAATAAATATAACGTTTTTTCCGAAACAGCTGTCGAGATGCGAAATATTTAAGAAAGTAAAAGAACCAGAGTAGTACCTGTTCAGATGTTGCCATGGAGCCATGGCATGTTAGCAGTTGAACCCTGTTGGGATCTCCAAGCAAAGGATTGGCTTTAAGTTGATTTTTCAAACAACTAATATCGTCCCACCCGGTCATAAACACTAGAACAGCACCAGGTCTTTCCTTACGGCAAATATGGCATAAAACTACCTCAATAAGATTAAATCCAATACTCTCTGGTGTCCAACATGACAGAGAATCACGAACCTTGGAACTATAATTTTCGAAACTTGATTGACTCAAGGCATCCTGTTGAATAAAGACAAATGATCATGGCATCATGCAATGTTATCAACTTGATAACTGATGATAGTTAACTTAGACCAATAGAACGAGCAGGAGAAAAAGAAAAATAAGAACTACCACATAGATATACCACCACAAACATTTTCAAATTAAATTCCAAAGTTGTTTTGAAGGTTAGAATTTATATTCCAAAGTTGTTTTGAATGTTAGAATTTATATTAGGATTGAGGTTAAATTACACAAGTAGAGCATACCTCAACAAGAACAGTTATATTGTTTTTCCTTTTGCGAGAAACTAGTTGCTTTTGTGTTTTCCACAATTTATCTTGGCCATAATCATCAATTGCATTGGTAGGAGTCAACTTATATCCCGTGATCTCCAGTACATCTTCTAAAAAATGTTCCCTAACAGGGTGAGTGAATCCCTATTTTCAGGAAGCACCAAATAAAATCAGATAGGAAAAGGTTCTACAACAAGATGAATGTTTGCATCATAATAAAATGTTCCTAAAGAAACTAGATACATTGGAGTTCACTAGGCATGCAACAACATGCTCAGGGTGAACTTTTTAGAATTTGGCGACTAAGCCTGGAGAAAGGGCACCCTTGTGTACTAGCCCAACATTTCAATTTAGCACCAAGGCCATCATAATACAACTTTTGTAGGGAAAAAAAAGGACACTAGATTGCAGAATCCCCCCTTTCTTTTGCCCCGCCATGCCACTAGATCCATTCTAGAGCACGTTGGTAATTGCAACCCGTTGACTTGAAAATATGTGGATTGGTTCACTCTCTTCCCTAGTTTCTATTTGGAAAGAAAAGAAGAGAAGTTGAGAGAAAATTGAAAAATAATCATGTTTCTGAGATTTTTTTGGAAAGAAGAGAAGAGAAGAGGGAAGGAAATTATGCCAAATTCCCCCTCCTAATCATCTTCTCAAATTAAGATGATTTAGAGAGAAGTGGAATTTTAGGCTTAATTTAGTCTCCATCACTTCTCTTTTCTTTCTAACTTGGGAACACAAAACTGAAACTCAAATTTTTACTCTCTCCTCTTCTTTTCTCTCTTCTTTATCCTCTCTATTTCTCTTCTTTCCGTTTTACACTCGGGAACAAAGTAACGGGTCAAATGGATCAAACAGAAAACTTAAAACCAAACGGGTCAACTCCGTCGAATTTAGAACTTAGGTACCCAGTGGGACAAATTCAGAACTTAGTTACCGACCTGGTCAAACGGGTTGATAATAGTTCAAACAAATTTATATAACCTTCTAAACTGATTTATTCAAACAAATTTACGTGATATTATTTCTTGTAAGCATATTCAAAACATTAACAATATCTTCAATTCAAAAACCTTGAAAAAAAATTTTAGCGGGTAAACCAAACCCAATGCAGCCTATTTGACCTGTTATGGTGTTACCCAGATCGCTCACTAGCCCATATAGCCACCTCTACTGAACATAACAACATAAGACAAGATCTCACAGGTATGTGAATCATTGGTGCTCCTCCAAAGTAATTGGAAAATAGCTCAGCATTCAGTGTAGCACTCATGAGTATCAATCTAAGGTCCCTTCGACGTGAAAGGAGCTCCTTCAATACAATCAACAAAAAGTCTGTAAATAAGAACAAAAAATAAATAATGGTGAAAAAATAATCAATTGCAGAAGCTAAAATAGCGGAGAAAACAAAATAGAGACGGCACCTTCATTCATGCCACGTTCATGAATTTCATCAACAAACACATGGGTTACACCATGCAAGTTGTGGTCACTCAGCAGCCTCCGAAGCAAAATTCCACTTGTACAGAAAAGCAGATGGGTATTTTTTCCTTTCATCCCCTCTAACCGAACTTTGTAGCCAATCTGTTACAAATAATCGCTCATATAAACATAGGGTAGGGAGATATAGTATAGAAAGTCTTTCTGCAAGATACAAGAGGATAAGACCTAGTAAAGGTGGCAAATGCAATACACTTACCTATGAAAGGGTTGACTAGGGTTGTGTATAGCCCTAACAAGCCGAAAGTTGTTTGAAGTCTATTCTAGTACATACAACCTCCCAATAAACATGTTGAACTAGCTGATACTTCTATCACAAATCTTCTTATTCAAAGTTATTGATTTTTATTGTAATAATATTAGTTCTGTAATCATAATTAACACATCCATTACTTATAGAGTCATAGCTAAAAAATGATGAGCAAAAGGTATTGTGGGTCAACCTAATCTGACCTGTCCCATTTTGACCCATACTAAACATTGACCTGTTAAATACAACCCGTTTTGACCTGTTACCCGCCCGCTGCTTGTTGCCACCTCCAGTATCAAGCATAAATTCGTTTAGTGATGCTCAAGGCTTTTGCCATAAGAACTAAGTGGATTGAAAAATACTCACGGATTCACCAAGAGGCTCTCCTCTTTCAGCAGAAACTCTTTCTGCAACAGCCATGGCAGAAATTCTCCGAGGCTGTGTACAAATTATGTTACAGAATGCACCACGACCAGATTCTATCTCAGACTCCAGTATATATTGTGGAAGTTGAGTGGTCTTGCCACATCCAGTCTCTCCAGAAATGATAATCACCTGTCGTTACAAAGTAGTTCTATAAACAAGTATCATATACATACATGCATGGTCTCTTGCTAGTCCGAAAATAAAACCACACTTATTCAATAACTGATAAACAAAGTTAAAATTTGCTCAAAAAAAAAGATAAACAAACTTAATGTGTAGATTATACACTTTCAAGAAAGTAAGATCCTGAAGACAAACCTGATTCTGAGCAATTGCTTGGAGCAGTCTTTCCTTCTCTCTGAATGCAGGCAGAGACATACGTCCCTGCAGCATCTTCTTGCCTTCTGGTGATTCCTGCAGATACACCGGACAAATCCTTTAGAAATAAAGTCAACTTAGAAGACTATAAGTTACAGAACTCAGCAATAAAGAGGTGGTGACCACAAATGTTTGGTTTGATTATCAATCTATGGCTAATTTAAGCATTATTGGAGAAAAACCTGACCTGAAATGTAGGTCATTTTATTCTTCACAATTCCTTTTGTTTTCATTAAAATATCATTTGGGTCCTGTCACTAACTCTAACATTGAGAGTATGACATAACTTGAAAATATAAAAATAATAATTACAACATTATATGTAGTTAGAATGCACCTCCCAAGCTCGTTGCATATTTCTCATTTGCAAACTTCGTCTTTGAAGAACCTTTTCCATAAGAGACCCGTCTACCAAAGGATCTGCATTACCACTCCTCTTCACAGGCGGCTCAACCTCATGACTATCTTCACCTGTGGTGGAGGCAACATCTCCAGATTTCAATTGCATTCGGTCAATATGCTCCTGAAGCAGACCCTCTACTCTCCTCTGCAAGCTCAAAGGGATAACTACCTATACCAGGAACCCAAAGTACACATAACCAATATTACATACTTCCTTGATTAATCACGAACTTCCATTAAAGAAAAGTGGAAATGATCTAACCTCCCTTTGGGGACGCTTATCATCAAGATCAGGCCTGTAGTTTGGAAGAGGCACCTTGCTTGCAACCACCACTTTCCCATACATTTGACTGCGCACCCGACTGATTATTAGAACGAAAACATAGAAAACACCAAATACATACATAGACAAAGACAATGATGAAAGCGCTGGATTACCAGTAAAGGCCCATTGTTTTGGCAAGATTAGCTATTTGTTCAAAGTCTCGCTTGTCTCTTTTATCTCTGGATACAATCTCTTGGTCTGTTTGGTTTTGTAACAGCATACTAAGCTTCCATTTCCACTCGTCAATATTTGCGACTGATGATGATGCCTACAACAAGTTACGAAATTTCATCTTTAGTATATGCACTAGAATAGCAAACACGTTAGAGCACTAGGCCAATACCCCCCAACACACTATGCCTTTTTCCATAAAAGGACTTGATCTGACAACCTTCTGGTGGAGGCAAATAAAACAAGCGACACGTTATCTCCGGATCCAAACAGTTATAACTAATTCCTATAAGCAATTTTGATGGCTTGACGCTTAGAAAAGACACTTTTGTGCTTATCCTAAGAGGGTGTTTGGGATTTTGCTTATTCAAACTGCTTATGCTTATCTACTTATTTGGAGGTAAAATAAGTAGTTTGTTGCATCACTTTCATATTAAACCATTAAAATTTCTAACAAACTACTGTTTAATTCTTTTGGAATATTATTGCATTTGTTACAAAATAAGCAAATCCAAACGCTATTGTCTGCGGGGTCAATCTGCCGCGTGGACTAGTCCGCAGATTGTAACTAGTTATTTATAAGCAGAAGCAATTACAAGGACCTCCTCCTAGCTTATTGACACTTGTGATCGGGCTGACATATACTATTTGCATATTCATTTTGAGGAGTATATAAGCTCATTTCGATTAGGCTGAATTTATAAATAAAAATTGGAAAAGAGTAGTACCGGATTGTTATCGAAATCGCAGTCGTATTCGTCATCAGAGAACTGATCAACAATAATACTAGTACTACGTGTGGTCTCGTTATTGCTATAAATACGACGACTCACTCCAGAGAAACACCGCTTTACTAGTGTTCTTGTTGTTGGGGAGGAGAGCGTAGAAATAATACTTGTTCTTCTTCTGTTGTAATTTACAAGCCCTAAGAATAATAGTCTCGAGTAATTATGCATTTTATGTTATGATATGTTATGATATATAATAACATGGCATTGTTATTCACTCTCTGTGTGTGTGTTTTATTTATTTCCGGTGGTGGTGGTAGCGGGAGCAAGCATAAACCCAAATGAGGTTTTAGCTTGTTATTTTCCCTAAACAAAAAACACCACACTTTCAGTTTATATTTACTTAAATCGTCCCTGTGCTTGTCCTGTCCCCTACACTTTTTTTTTTTTTTTTTGGAATTTTCCACAAATACCCCAAAAGTACAAGGGTCTCCACCCTAAATAACCCACAAAATCTTGTTTTCTCCAAATACCCCAACGGGAGAAGGTCGCCTCCAAAATTTGGGCGTATGGTGTAATATAGTGACATGTGTCCCTATACATGGCCCCACCTTGTACCTTCATGGTACAACTATCAAAGTGTACTTCTTGGGCGACTAGGACCCACATTTTTTGGGCGACTCGACGATTTTGTCTTTTTGTAAAAAAGTTAATAATTATGTTAAGTACATTTTTGGTCCTTGTGGTTTGCTAGGTATTTCATTTTTGTCACATATTTTCAAAACACAAATAAAACACTACCCACCATAAACACACACAATGATAATAAATCAGACACACCTCACTCAAAATTCTTTATATTCTAACTAACTAACTTCATCTTTCCAGATCCACCATAAGTCAAATTTCAGGAAAAAAAAAAAAAAAAAAAAAAAAAAAAAATCCAATAACAAGAAAATCAAAACATCACAGATCAATATCCATAAGATCCACACGACACAAAACATCACAGATCCTATCATGCTTGTTTAGCAAACAACCACACCCCCGTACAAGTGACCTTGTCTTCATTTGTTGCTCGTTTCGAATCAAGAAGCAATATTTATGGCTACACGATCCTTTGGAGGGTCTCAGGTAGGGTCGACTTATGATGTTTTCATTTTTGTTGTTGTGTTTGTCTATGAACGAACCACATCTGGATGTCGGTGGTAGATGGGTGACGATTATTGCTTCTTGGAGTGTTTAGGTTTCTCAGATCTGGGTTAGCGGTGGTACGTAGATGGGTGGCGGTGGGTGTCGGTGGTGGTGGTAGCGGTGGTATGTAAGCAGAAATATACACATGTTGTACTAAATATGCTTAGAATTCAAGCACTCTTGCTAAAACTTTGTTACATATAAAATACATAAAGATTATTTAAATCAATTAACTATTCTGGGTATAATTAGCACCTGTTATCATATATTCCTACACAAAGATGGACACCTTTAACTAGCTAGCTAAAAACATTGGCCAAAGCTGCATCATTTTGCTGTAGGTAGCCCAACATTTTAAAGGTTCATATCCTTTTCTAAGAGATATATGTAATTGTGCCAAAAATGAAATACAAAGTAAACCATAAGGACTAAAAGTGTATTTAATACTTTTTGACAAAAATATAAAAAAGACAAGTCGCCCAAAAAATATGGTTCCAGTCGCCCAAAAAAGTACCTGTATAAACTAGTATTATGTAAGTACATGGTAGGGACATATATAGGGACACTTGTCACTATCTTAACACATCCGCCCAAATTTTAGAAGCGACCTTCTCCTCTTGGGGTATTTGGAAAAAACAATATTTTGTGGGTTATTTAGGGTGGAGAGCATGGTACGGATGGGGGATTTATAGAATTATCCCTTTTTTTTCTCATATTATCTGCCCCTAATTTTGACTTATAACGGGTTTGGTTAGTTTAACCATCAAGTGAATTTTTAGATGTCTCAAATGATATAATTACCCTCTTATGTTTAAAAGTAAAGGTCCCTCTGATTTGTAAGGTATCAAAAATTTTGTTTTTAATTTTGTTTTTATTATTTATTTAATTATTAATATTAGTATTAATTTTTTTTAATTCAAAAATATTCAAGAAATTCAAAATATTTTTATACGTTTTTTTCCGCTTTTATAAGTTTTTTTAAATTTTCTTATGTTTTTATAATTTTCTCTTTTATACATTTTCTTCCTTTTTTCATACGTTTTAATATGTTTGATACATTTTTGTCCGTTTTTATTCGTTCTCATACGTTTTTGTAACTATAAAAACGGATAAAAATGGGTTAATAACAAATAAAAACGTATGTAAATGTAGAAAATATATAAAATGTATTAAAACATATAAAAACACATAAAATATAAAAACGTATAAAACCATACGAAAACGTGTAAAAACGGATAGAAACGAAGATGTAAGAAAATGTTTAAAACCGGACGAGAATGGATAAAAAAACATAAGAAAACGTAAAATAATGGACAAAAGCATATAAAAACGGATGAAAACATATAAAAATGGACAAAAACGTATTGAAATAGACGAAAACGGATAAAAACGTAAGAAAATATATAAAAACCTACCTTACACGTATTAATAGTTAAATAAATAATAAAAAAATAGGGACTAAATTCGTAATACCCCATAAACCACATGGACCTTACTTTTAAACATAAGAGGGTATTTATGTCATTTCAGCCATCTAAACATCCACTTGACAGTCAACTAACATAAATAGTGGTCAAGGGACCAAACCCCTTACGGGTCAAAACCACAAAGAGGGGATCCTGGCAAAGAAAAATCAAGGGACGATTTCGTTACACCCGGCAAACCACACGGACGATTTAAGTAATTAAATCAAGTTGCACGTTTCGTCCTTAACTCTTTATAATTACATGAATCGTCATTGTTGCTGTCCATTTTATGTTGACCCGTCCTTTGACTGGACGGGGCGTCAGTTTGCACCGTTAACCACCCTCACGTGAGCGTCACATGAGGGGCAAAATGGTCCATTTTTGCTGCGAAACCACAGGGACGATTCTTGTTACAAGTTTGGCCATATGTTTGTTTCCCGCCCCATTCGTACCTGCTTCACCATTATAACCCTCACCAACATTGCATCTCCTTCACCATTAAAACCCCCACAACTACCGAGGCTCTTCACCAACACCAAACTAAATAAGGAAATGAATTCACCTACAAATCACCAATGGGAACAAACCCTTGATATAGATGACTCTTGTCACCATGATCATGAGTCTACTACTAAACTAGAGAGAGAAAGTGAGTGTGAACACTTAATCCTAGTGAGAGAAATGAGAGAGTGATAAAGTCTCGCAAAGAGATAAACATTGACACACACCTCATAACCTATGATGTAGGGGTATTTATACCCTTACATGTTAAGTTGTGAGACTCACAACTGGTTAGATTCCTCATGTAACTATACAAGTGTTGTGAGGGTTCTTGGTCTCACAACATTGCAACAATATTACTTTACACACCCTAACTATTACAAAAGACATCATACAAGACCCTACACTATGATTTACACTTTTTAGGTCCTAACAATCTCCCTCTAAAGGTAGACCATTCATGTCTTCTATTGATGAGAAAGTTTTCACGCCATCTTCGAGATCCTATTATTTGCTCCATGCGTTTCCATGATTCTCAAAGCGTTAGCCTTTCTTTAATCACCTTCACAACTCTGGTCATCAGACGATGGTTCTTTGCAGTCATCTCAGTCTGTCTGTTCTCGACCTTGTCTATTATTCTTTCAAGTCTCTCTAAGACCCACTTCAAGGTTCCAGTAGAGAACTTGGCAACTTCAACAGGCTCTAAATGGTTTTCTTTGCTTTGCTTCACTCACATATACATCTTCACTATCATCAGTGATCATTTTACTAACTTCACCTTTC
The DNA here is from genome assembly GCA_030686995.1 of Artemisia argyi. Classification (NCBI taxonomy): domain Eukaryota; kingdom Viridiplantae; phylum Streptophyta; class Magnoliopsida; order Asterales; family Asteraceae; genus Artemisia; species Artemisia argyi. The sequence goes on from CM060696.1 coordinate 25,929,659, forward strand.
ATAAATAATATTTTCCCTTAAACTTAGCCTTAGACTTGTTGCTAAATTATACCACATCATAGTCATCTAACTCCATCAACGGATTGTCAAATAAAGGTCTTTTACCTAGATGTGGTAACTGTAAGCATGGTCACTGGGCTTTTTCCTCTACCTAAGTTATAAGCTCTTCAACAGTCATATTCCAAACATCTTTCTTCCTACCTAGATTAAACCTTCTTTTAGAACTAACCTCCTCGCAAGACCCTTCAAGATCAAGATTATCATAATAGTACCCTGCTAAATTTTGAGGAATGTAAGACATAAACAACTCGACTACTCCAGACACTTCACACATATCATACATTGAGCATATATTTTGATCATTTTCAATAATTTTTAGCCCTTTAGATAATGGCAATTTGGGAATGCACATAAACAATTGTGTTGGGACAACATTAGTTAGATCTCATTATGTTTTAATAAAAACCTTCGAGACACATAAAATAACAAAATTAGCAAAATTTCTCCCGACCCAATAACTGCTCCTTGCGCGCGGACACGCCAGCAATGCGCCAGGCCACTATAATGGTCGGGACGAAATTTTAAAGTCAGTTTTCCCCTTACCCGAAAAATGTGGATCTTTCAATACATGTATGAATATGTTATGTGCTTCATTGAGAACACTCCAAATGAATTTTGGGATTAGAGAAATCCAAATTTACAAACTCCCGTTTTCGGCAAAACGCCAACTCAAATATTTTGATAAACGCCTCTAGCCAAGGCTTTTCTCAACCTAGGGAGCTTATATATTTCACGTGACATCGAGTGAAAGTATTCATATGGCTATAATCCGTGTTTACGTCTTCTCTAATTACGTAACGGGTTTACTCCCTTATTGGTCAAACTAAGTCAAAGGTCCCTTTGCGTAAATGCATCCTTTCCCGTTATGGGATATGTTTTACAAAGATGCACAGCACTTAGCTTGTTTGCATCAAGATGATTATTGATTACATCGAGTCATAGAAATTCACGTATTATGAGATTATGAATACTCGACATTGAGTTACTTGAGATTATAAGTAATCTTTGATTTTCTCAAACCCATAATCATAATTGTCATCTCTCTTCTTTCTTAATGACATTATAATTAAGCCATAATCAATCCTTTGATTATTATCTACACAAAACAAATCCTCCAACCATTTCAAAATCTTCCTAAATCTTATCCCCAACATTCTCTTAGTATTCCCTTACACCTTTAGTACTTCTATGTGCTTCATATCTCCTACATACCCACACCATATCTTCAAAACATTCTCTTTACAACATTCCATTTCAACCACTAGGATTTCACCAACACTTCATCCTCTTCATTCAACCATCCATTTCAAATACAAATAAACTCTTCACCACAAACCACCTCACTCCAACATTTAAAATTTGAATTTTGAATCCAATACACAGGCTCCCCATCACCTCACTCTTATACCCATCATATCCTTGTCAAATCCTTCCAACTCATACACAACCTTATCCCTTCCTCCCACTCTCACAACATTTTAAATTTGAATCCAAACATAGGCTCCCCACCTCATCACCATCACATCATTCTCTTACACATCCAAATCATCTCCAACAACTATATTTCAAATTTGAAATTCAAATTCTCCCTCTCACAACTCACTCTCTTTCTCACCAAGGAAATCATATTCCTTTGGCATATCCTTTTCTTAACCTAACCATGCTTTCGCTTCTAACCTTACCATGGTTCAACCTAACCCAACCTTACTCTCTCATTTCCCTCTCACACCATTTGAATTTCAAATTCAAATCTTCCCTCTCTAACATCAACACTTTCTTTCCAAGTAAAGGAATATCCCATGATATATTCTTTCTATCTTTTCTATGCCATGTGAGGAATACCCAAACTACCCCTATCCAATTATCCCTTCTACCCTTCTCTTTTTGATAATTGGCTTAACCTAAAACACTTCACAAAACCTTTTTACAAATTGGCTATTTGAGCTGGTAGACATTTGGAATGAATAATGTAAAGGTCTAAATGTGTGAAGTACAATTGGGGGTTTAGCAAGGTTTGGTATTACAAGACAAAGATACCAAAAGGAAAAATCCACCAGACTTGTTGGCGTGCTGCTGGCGCCTCGACGCGCCGGCCTCGATAAATTTTTCCCAACTTGGGATCCTGGCCTATAAATACCCACCCTCGCCTCTTGTATTCCTCAGCCCTTGCCGTTATTCTTTCTCTCTTATATTTTTTCTCTCGATCCTCTAATTCTATCTTGTGTTCTTAATCTTTCACATTAACATCAATTGAAAGAACGCATCTCTTTGCAAGGGAAGAATCACAAGAACCTAATCCACTCTTGTGATTGTGTCGAGGGTCTTCTTCTCTATACCCTTTCTATTAGAATCGAGTCACTAGGTTAGGTTAGGGCTTGATTCAAAGAAACAACATTACATCATTCGATTTGGTTGTAAGGGAAGTTTTGTGTCGAGGTGACCAAACCTAGATCATTGGGGATCTAGTTGAGGTTTGATACTTCCGGTGGGAAGTCTTAGTGGTTAAGTCGAATCACGAGTCCTTGAGGGTGGTTCCCGAGGGCGGAATACTGTTGGTGAGTAGCTCTTCTTAGTGAGCGCTGATCTTAGTGCATATCGGTGGAGTGAAGTTGTAACGGTTTATAGTCCACCGAAAGGATTATATTTAGTGAATAGTATACATGTCGTGGATTCGAAACTGGACGTACGGATGGTATAAATCCCCCATCCCGAACCAATATATATTATGGTGTCACTTACTTGCTTTATATACTTTGGATTGTGTTTGTGTTAAGTGGTTGTTGTATAAACCACTTGGTGCTCTTTGAGGCTATAAGTTTTTAAACACTCAAAAAGTCGAAGAGACCGTTCCCCCCCCCCCCCCCCCCCCCCGCCCCCTCTACAGTTCTACAAACTGATACATGTAACTATCTGTTCTATCTTTCAGAAAGTCACAAAAGGTTTGATAGTCTATTCTCTCATACTTTGGTAGCCTCAAGTGAAAAAGAAGTCCATTGATGTACTCCAATGGATGATCAACCAGGAAAACCCCATTAGTATGAACCTCAATCATCTGGAGGTGTCATCCTGGAACAAAATAACAACAAGTATCATATTTTCATAATTTTTGGAAACCTAAAAACCTCAATCGACATTGTGGTTTACTTGTTATACAAAAAAGGGGGGGAAACTCTTATATAATAATATGTAAATTACCTTTTGCACCGTCCTTGATTGGGTAATGTTTTAATGAAAAAAGAAAGAAAGTTGGAATTTAATATGAGTTCAGATGTTTTGTGTTGTTTGTGTAAGTGACAACTCGAGGTATGTTGTGTTCGTGTGTTGTCTGGCTTAAAAGGGAAATAGGTTGACTTATTTGGGAGAGTTGGCAAGTATAAGCTGATGTGTGAAGCCATGGTGTAATAAAAAAAATGGTTAAACCAACAACCAACTGGGAAGGTGAAAAGTTACACACATTAACAACAACAATATAAATAAATTTGCTTTTACATTGAATAATCGAAAAAATAGACGCTACACAAAATTACAAATGATATCAAATATAATCTATTTTGGTGCAATTTCCCATATATATATATATATATATATATATATATATATATATATATATATATATATATATATATATATATATATATATATATATATATATATATTAGATGTCACATAAATTTATCATGAAATAAATAAGTTATGTGTTAAATATTAAAAAAAAAAATTAATCATTAACTTAGATATTTAATTACAATGTATTTCTTATGTCAATTGTATATGACATTAGTTTTTTTGTCAAAGATTAAAAGTGTCATTTTGCTAATTTGAAGCTACAATAATTGCAAATTTTATAAACAACGTGTTTTAGTTTTGTAGGCAATTATTTTGTGAAGGTATGAAACTCTGAATAATGAATTTAACTTTCTTTTCATATGAGTATAGAATGTAGCTGTGAGTAGATCTTTAAATGTATTGTACGAAATCATGAATTTTACTATAAAAAAATTCAAAGTCCTTTTTGAAGCTGTGTAGTCACTAAAATGAAGTAAAGGATAATAAAACAACTAAAAGATCTCCAAAAATTAAAAGTAAAAACAAGCTGTAAAAGCATAGCTACAATAAAAATGACGCTAAATTGTATGGTGGAAAACCTATCACGAGTTGTATATTATCCTCATATAAATAAAAATCAATAAGAGATTAGTTTTTGAGAAAAGCAGTATATTCAAGTTGAATTTTGAAAAAAAAAATCAAATATTTTAATAACAATGACCTATTACTCTATTAGTATGGTTTTTCAAAGTATACGATTGAAGAAAGTAGAGAATAAAAAAATCATTTTACCTTCTTCCTCTTCTTCTGATCGATAATGAAGTTGGACCATTTAGATACCATTACTTAGGCTTTTCACAATAACTGACACACGATCGATCAATCTCTCAAACAATGTCGATAGTCCCTTTTGTGTTGGGCGATTAAGGTCGCTTGGAAGACCTCGATCGTTTTTTTTTTTTTTTTTTTTTTTTTTTTTTTTTTTTTTTTTTTGTAAAAAAAAGTATTTTTGTTGGGTATGTTTTTTGTAGTGTAAGTCGCCTAACTTAGGCAACCAATCCCTGGAGAGAGAAAGCTGACGTGACGGATAAAATGATGGTCATTCACTCCTCTTACTGTGTTTAGCCTTATCTTTTATATAATAAAGGAATTACATCATTTCGGAGTGATTTTATAAAATTAATCTTAGTGGAAACAAAATTGGACCAATAGGAAAACTCGATTTTGACAAATAGGCGAAATTGAGCAATATGATTGGCTCAATAAAAAGTCAAAATTGAATTGATTTTGGTTAAACTTTGATAAATTTGGTGAAAAATTTGATTGAAAAAAAAAAACACATAAAAATATAGATGTCAAATTTATGAAAATAAAAACTTAAAAAATATGAGATAATTATTAAAACATTAGTGGTTGAATTTTAAATATGTTATATAGAGTTAAGTGTAAAATTATAAATCTCTATATTTTTTGATAACTTTAGATAATAAACAAATAACCCCTTACACTTTATAACCCTTATACTTTATAATATGAACTTTGTTTACAATTACATGAGTACTAGTATTAGCTTGAGACTTCCAATTAGACTTACAATAATTTTATAAATATAAGAATTAGTTTTAATATACGTCAAATATTTTTAAGATAAATATTAGTTTTAAACTTTCATCTATTAAAATATTCTTTTTATTATGTACATTAAATAAGGACTCAAGTTATCTTATTTAAAAGTTTAATCTATGCGTATATGGATTTGAATATTAAATACGGCTAAATTATTATTTACGGTAATTTAAATAGCAAATATCAAATTTTAATAACGAATTACTATGATATGAAAATAAATATACGCGATTGTACTTATAACAACGACTCATGAAATTATTATTTAAAGTTTATATACGGATATCCTGAAAACATTTTTGAAAAACTTTACGGAGAATATTTTAACTTCATCAGCTCATTATGTGCTACTAAACTCACACATTTCGTAAAGGGTTTATATACACGGAGGTCACTAAAGTTTCAGAAAAATTTGCCCTAAAGAATAAAGTTTCATTTTGTGCTTTTAGGTTACTAATGTAAATGTTACCGGGTCTTTATGTTACCATTGTTTAATCAAAAAAATTGACCCCTCTCTTATTATAACAAGTGCAATACCCGTGCGTTGCACTGGTTCCATGTCATATTAACATAAGCTTCTGCATCAATTTCAAGGGTTACAAGAGTCCTTTGCTTAAAAATCCTTCAAATCAAGTTCTTAAGGGTGTGTTTGGGTTAACTGGTTCCTCTGTGATCCAGTGTGTTATTGCTGTTACCTTTTGTTGTTGCATGTTTCTTTAGTGTACATTAGGACATTTGAACTTTAAAATCCATTGCTTGTTTGTAGGAAAGTCAAAATTCACTTGTACCCCTTGTTTTCAGCCACTGTTTGAACTTTTGTAATCACAATCATCCATGTTAGCTCATTAGTAGTTAAACTAGCTTTAATTAGTCTCAATATCACCTAACAAAACATAATCAGTCAATTTATTAGGATCAAAGTTCGTATAAGTCAACTTAGCTCAAAAGTTCATAAAGTCAAAATAGCACTTTGGTCAGTTTTTATAAAAATGGGAGAATTTCTCTAGGATTCAATTTTCACTTTCAGCTCCTAAATTTTTGGATAATCAAACTTTAGCTACTTATCTTACTTGGACTATTTTTAATATAATTTTTAGATTTTTTGTAAGAGCTTATTCCAGGGCTTCTTTTAGCCCCTTTTCTGAAAACCTCCCCTGTGTCAGGGGTGTTGAATCAATTTCTTAGGCTTGCATCTTGTTCCTTATTGTATCCTATCTCTATATCTTTGTTGTTTTTGATAGCTTGCTGTATCACCTTGTTGTGCATATGTTCATTGCTCAGTTTCATGCTTATTTGCTCACTTAAATTGTCACATGAATTCATTACCACTTAAATACTTACACTGAGTCATCAGTGTAAGTACTCAAGTTCATAAGCTCACCCAGAGCTTATTTGTGGACCTTAGCTTGTGAGCTTTGGGTTTTTGGAAATCCCATACACCCAACTTGTTAGTTCCTGTCTCCATTTGGCTTCTAGCTTATTGGATAAGCTTGGAATTAGCCTTGAACTTGGTCTGCAACTTGTTTTGTTAACTGTGTGAATGTGGATTTGCTTATTTGTAATTTTGACTTATTCAGTTGGTATTGCTTGTTTTTTTAACTTCATTTGAGTTCATCCAAGTTGTTTATAGCTTCTTTTCTAGTTTGTGTCCACTGTGTGGCTTATTTCAAGCTTGCATTCTCAATTTAGCCCATTTTAAGCACTTCTAAGGAAATAAGCTCACCAAGGGCTTATTTTCGAGTTCCACCACAGTTGTTTTCACAAAAGTTGCTTGTTTTTAGTGTTAAATTAGTGTTGTAAAAGAAAAATAAAAAAAAAATCATCAATCACAAAAGTTGGCATGGGTACAACCGGTTGCCCTTCCACAAAATGACCATATTGTCGCAAGTTTATAAGTATGATGACCAAATTAATAAACCCGATTACATTAGTAACCTAAAAGCACAAAATGAAACTTTGTTTCTTTAGGGCAAATTTTGGTGAAACTTTGGTAACCTCCGTGTACCATAACCCTTTCGTAAAACATGATACCAATTGTTAAAAGTTAAACAACAACATCAACTGCTAGGATTATATTTTTCTTTTTATTTATAAAAAGTGTCGGTCATTAATGTGTAGTAATAGGTTGCTTTAGAATATCATTATGATGAAGTTTATGTTTAGTTTTCATGATTTTATAAAGTCTAATGGCTAGTTATGTAATAAGGTCAAAGATATGTGAAGCCCTAGACTACAACTATAAATACTCTTGTAAACCTCATTTGAGAGGTTGGTTCTCTTAGTAATAACATAGGTCATTATTTCACACACTAGAGTTCCCACTCACTCTCTCTCTCTACTTACTTTCTCTCTCTAGGATTAAGCATGATTCAATAGTGATTTAGGTTGTTCTACGGTCCTACAAGTGGTATCAATCGCCTAGGGATAATCTTAGGTTGTTTTAGATTGTTTTGTGGTGAAAAATCGTGTTTTTGGGTGAAAATCTCGAATTTTTAAGTTGGTCGTACGTATTTTACCGAGTTAGGACTGGATTTTGTCGAGTTAAGAAAAATTCTAGTTAGAAAAAAATTTTATCGAGTTAGGAGTTGTATACCGAGTTAGGGTACCGAGTTTGGGTTTTATAGAGTTAGGGTACCGAGTTTGAAAGGTGTTATAGAGTTAGGGTACCGAGTTTGGGTTTTATAGAGTTAGGGTACCGAGTTTGAAAGGTGTTATAGAGTTAGGGTACCGAGTTTGGGTTTTATAGAGTTAGGGTACCGAGTTTGAAAGGTGTTATAGAGTTAGGGTACCGAGTTTGGGTTTTATAGAGTTAGGGTACCGAGTTTGAAAGGCTTATCGAGTTAGTTCAATTTTTTGGCGAGTTAGCCTTGGTTCCTTATCGTTCATCGAGTAAGGATTTTTATTTGGTTAACACTAAACGAAACTCAGCCAAAATTAATCTAGATTATCGAGTTACAATAATCTTATCGAGTTAGAAAAGATTTACCGAGTTTGATGCTTACCGAGTTCGAAACCTATATCTTACCGACTTAGAAACCTAAATCCAAACCTTACCAAGTTTGGCGGGAAAATTTGAGTAAAATTTATTTTTTACAAGAGACTAAACGATCAATTTTTACGCGAGATTTAAATTTTGGTACAAAGTTGAAAATTTTGGCCCGAAATTCGAATTTTTATGCCAAAATTCAAATTTTTTCGGTAAAATTTGGCGTAAAAATTTTTAAAACTCAAATTTTTCTGGTAACCTTAGAATTGTATTTCATTGTGATTTTCAAATTTTGAGAAAGAAAATTTTCGTATTCAATTTTTGGAGGGAAAATTTGAAATCACTAAGATCAACCGAAAACGAATTTTCATCTTCACCAAAACATCTAATCTACAACAACAACCTTTGTTATCTTTCAAAAGATCCTCAGAACAACGTTTCACTTTGAATTGAATCAATGGCAACTCACCATGACAGTTTCACAAGTGCTTTGTCTAATGGTTTTGCCTCATTCTTCAAGGCATTAAACATCCAACAACACAACAACAATCAGCAAGGATATGCTTCGAGTATACAGATGGGGAACCAGATGCAATATGCAGGGCAGTATGTAGGAAATCAGATGGATCAGATTGTGAATCAGAATGTGCTTAATCAAAATGGGATTGATTGTTTCATGACTTCGACTCAGAAACCTACATTAGCAAGTCACAACAGTGATATTGGTAATAATTACAATGTCAATGCAATGACAAAGGTGGAAAAGATCCAGTACTTGTTGATGCTTGCCAATAAAGAAGAATCGGGTATACCGTTGACTACTGAGGAAAACAACTTCATAGCTACAACAAGAGTTAATGAGAATATCGCAGATCAGCAGACGACAACATCAAGCAGTGATTCTGATCTTCCTCCTACTTATGATTCAGATCCTTTCCATGAGGTACCAAATAATGGTAATGATGCTAATCCGTTTGCTCATGAGAAGCCACATTATGTGCCACCTGAACCTAATTATGATACATATGTGGGGGAACAAGTTAATAGCAATGTTAACTATGAAACTCCAGATACGGATCCTAATGGAGTTCAAGCTGCACAAAATGGTGCTAATGATGAGGAAACCCGTGCTTTCTTTGAATCATTATTGCATAATTGCAGCATTGAAATTGAAAAAGTGAAAAAGGTAAATCGCGAGGTTAAGGCCGCGAATGTTAAATTGACCGTTGAACTTGAGAGTTACAAGAAAAACGCTAATGCTTTTGAGTTTCATAACAAAAGTTTGTCTGAATTAGAAACTGGTTATCAAAATTCCGTTTCAAGGGAAAAACTTTTGCAAATCAAGTTTGATACACTTGATGTTAATTCTTTCAAGAAGATTAAAGCTTTAAACGCGGAAATTTCTGATTTGCAAAACCAACTCTCTAAACAAAAATCAGCTTATTCCAATCTTGAAAAAGAAAGGGATGAGTTGAAAAAGGAATTTGGAAAGAAAGAAGATAAACTTTTGGAAGAAATCGTAGAGTCAGAACACATGATTGCACATCTAGAGAAATTGGTGGTTAAGTCGGGTCAGTCAAGTCAAACAATGAAAATGATTTCAAATCAAACTAATCCGATTTACCATACAAAACATAAAATGGCTCTTGGTAACACAACTCCTTGTAATCTCAAGAAAGCTCAGCAAGAACAAAATGTTTTGTATAATGGTAATGTGATTTACACCAAACATGATCCTCTCGTCGTTCGGGATTCTGTGCAAACGATGGAACTTGTCAAAGAGAGCATAAATAAGATGAAACAAAAGGATTTGAAACCCATTGATTACAACAAATTGAACAAACTTTCGGGAATTACTTTTGTTCCACAAACAGAACCATCTGCGTTTTCCATAAAACGACCATTTGCGAAATTCTTTTCTAAAAAGAAAGTTGTTTCCAAATCTCTTTCAAAAATGGAACAAATGTCGTCTAACAACACTTTTAATACAAGTGAGGCTAGAAACATTCTTGATGACGTTAAAAAGAGAATTCAAGAACTTCAAAATATTGTTGAATCTAAAACTACCATCAATATTAACAACTGGCATTCCAGTTTTCATATCGAACAGAAAAAAGGTGTTTGAAAACGAAATTACTATCCCACTGAATAACATCAGTGCGAGGGTAATCCATTTTGAACAAGCTTTCTTAAAAGAAACGGCCGACTTTGTCAAGGACCACAACTCCCTGGTAAACGAAGCTAATGCTACTCGTGAAAACATGAATGTTTTGGAAAACCTAAATGATTCTCTCTTCGAAGCTGTTATGACTACTGATATAATGTCTATCATCATACAAACTTATTCGGTTCAAGACGATGAAAGACTGAGAGCTGAGACCTCCACAATTGTTTCCAAATATGAAAATGCTCTTATAAAGCTTGAAAAAGAAAATGTGTCATGTTTTAAACAACTTGATCGGAAAAAAGAAGAATGCAAGTATGACAAATTGTCATATGAGCGTGCCTTCAAGAACATGAAAGAGCAAAATGATCTTTTGAGGGCTCAGCTTGAAAGTCAAAAAGGAAAGGGTGAGAAAACTAAGTTTGCAAAACCATCGACTTCAGAAAAACCAAATGTTTTAAACACGGTTCAATAACCAAAAATGTCAATTTCACGGTTTGCTCCAAAAGTCGATGAGAAAAAGGATTTGACAAAACCAGTCACTCCAACACCCTTGCCCCAGCAAAGTAAAAATGAAAAGATTGTTGAAAAACAAAACTTGGTTGTTGAAAGAAACACAAATGTGAGTACACCTGGCTCTTCTAGGAATAATACACCGAATGTGACCATAAAAACTGTGTGGAAAACTAGAAGGGGGGTTGAATAGTTTTACGTCTTTTTAATTCGTTATAAAAATAGTTTTGGAGTTTACTTAGCTTTTTAAAACTTAGATTCGATAATATATGAAATCAAGTCGTGCACAATATGAACAACACTAAGTATGTACGATAAAGCAATAATAACGTAAGTAAAGAAATAGATAAGGGTTGGAAAGATCGAATCGAGAGACAAGAGATTTATAGTGGTTCAGCTACAAGGTCACCTTCCTTGCCCTACTCCACTCCCCGAGCACCTAACTCGAGAGTTTTCTTCACTATATCAACAAGCTCCCTTATGGCGGAGAAAACCTTACACACCAATTTACACACCACAATAACTTCACAACTTAATCACAACTTCTACACAACTAGTTCACACCTATTCACTACTTAATCACACCACTTCTTCACACCAATCTTCTACACACCAATCTTCTTCACACCTATTCTTCTACACACCAATCTTCTTCCTAACTTATCTTCTTCACAACTATTCTTCTAACCAATCACACTATGTATCAAACTACACTATCTTCTAACAAATATTCACAACTTATCACACAAAGAATAATGTAAATAATCTTTGATGATGCACCAACAACTTGGATGTGGAGATCACAACAAGTTGTAATACTTCTTGTCTTGAGGGATAGAAGTATTCTTCTCTTGCACTTGAGAGGATGAAGGTTGGATCACTTTGAAACAAAGAATTATACACTTATGATCAAAGGATAAGAGAATAGAGATTTGGATCTAGATCAGAAAGTTTAGGAGTGCAAAAGGTAAGGTAAAAATCCAGGGTTAAGGTGGTATTTATAGGCAGAAGATTCTGACAGAGGAGCGTGGCCGGTCCCCTTAAATCAAGGCTGGTCCCCTTAATTTTAAGGGGACCACCCCTTATAATTAAGGGGGCCGCCCAGCTGAAACGGCCAGAATCTTTGTCTTTTAGTGGGGAAAGTTTATTTGGTGAAAAACTAACTGATTTTGGTTAAAAATTTGAATTCATATATTTAGTATGAATAAAACATTTTTCTTTATTACCAAAAGTGTTTTTCAAAAATATATAATATGTTTATATAATTAAATAAACTTTGCATTAGTTAATTAAATACCCCTTTGATCATAAATTGCACTAAACACTTTGTTTATTCATACCTTAAGTGATTTGGATGTAAAGAGAAATATTAATAACTAAATATTTGTTTATGTCACAAGTTTTAGTTCTATGAGTTTATATTTTGTGATAATTAAAACATAGAGATATTGATAACATGTTAATATTGTTTTTAGGCATTATTTATGTCAACAATCTCCCCCTTTTTGATTATTACAAAACCTTAAACTCAATATATCTAAAACTTGTTTTTAGACAAGTATTATAGAGTTTACATTTCTCTTCTCCCCCTTTTTGTAAAATTAAAAAGGTTAAGCCGAGTAAGCTTCGCGAGGGAAGTTTAAACGGGTAGAAATCTCCCCCTTGATGTATGCTCCCCCTCATTTGAGAGCACCAAGGGAACGAGCTATGGAGATCTTTGCTACAAAAATATTTGAAGAGAGCAAGATACACATATATGCAAGGCAACAATTATGCAACTAAACATAGATTCATTCAAGCATTATAGAAATGATAAGCATTACAACATTCAATATGCTTGAAGCATATTGATAAAAATAACACAAAAGAAAAGATATAGTCCTATATTGCCTAGAAAGAGCACTTGGACTTGCTTGGAACTCATGGTTGATTGTTTTATTTGCTTGAAGGATAGCATAAGCATAAAGCTTAGTTGTTAGATGGAGAGGGATATGGAGTAAGGTATGGAGCGGAAGGGGTGGCCCTTACGATATTGTATCGTGTTAGGGGTGGAATGGGATGAGGTCGAGTGAGGAGATATTCAATCCAAGAAATATCTTCACTCAAGTAAAGGATTTGTTTTTGGAGAAAGATGCAACAAGGGCAATAGTGAGTGTGGTTTGTAACTTGATCCAAGTTGAGAGAGTGAGGAAGGCAATTGTTATAGGGTGATGATGAAGGTTGCCCTTTGTTGCGTTGTGCAAGATGCATGGCATTGAGATCACTAAGATCATGGATTTGTGATATTTCATCACGGAACTTTTGCTTTTCCGTGGTAATGTGGAGAAAGTCATTGTGTTTATATGGATGAATTGGGTTTGTGTAGTTGGAGTTGTAGTGGGATGGTTGATCAACCTTGTATGGATCATTACAAGGGATTTGAGGATGAGGTGAGTGATTTGGCATGAAGGAAGATGTTTGGCCAATGTTGTATGGTTTGTAAGTAGGATCAAATGAATGTCCTTGTGAGTGTGGTGGAAAGTTTGGAAAGTAAGTCGTTGGTTGGTGGTGTTGAATGACTTCCAACTTCACTTGTTATGATGGATTTGTTTCGAGGGCTTTTTCTTCGCCAAACGGGTTTTTCCGTCATTCTTGCAAGCCTTGAGGCTTTTGGTTTGGGTTTGTTTGGAGAAGCCATGAAGGGATGAGTAAAGAGTTTTGAGGATTGGGGTTATTTATAGTGTAAGATTTGTGTGTTTATGGATGGATAAAGTTTGATTGGGAGATTAGGACAAATTGTCTTGGTGAAGATTGGGAAATGTAGGTTGAAATGGGCTAAAAAGCAGAAAAGATTCTGTAAACCTGACCATCAGATGGCCGGTCCCCTTAATTAGGGGGCGGTCCCCTTAATGATTAAGGGGGCCGCCCATCTGGTGATTTCCAGGTTGCCAGAATTGGGTCTTTGGCAGAAAATTTGCAGAAAGGTTATGTGTTTGGATTAGAATTCAAGCAAGTTCAATTCTCTTAGGCAATATAGAGTCTAATCTAATCAAGATATAGAATGCATGCAAAAACACATAGGCAAAAGAGCAAATAATCAACACATAATAAGCAATAGGAGGTAAGTAAAGGCAAGCACACTTAAGCTTCCTAAGGCACCTATCTTAGATTAAAGGCAAAGGCAATTAGTGAGTGAAAAATTAGTGATGGATCAAGATGACACCATTATTAGTGAATTTGTCCTAGTGAGTGTCTATATGCAACAAATGTGGAGTTGTGATTGTTTTGACTCCTAGAAGCAAAAAGAAATAACGATCCTAAGAAACAATCCAAATGATCTCCTTGATTCAATTTTTGCTCGATCATGAATGTCAAAGACATATATTAGATTATATACCTTGACAATTTATGTGAGAGTTTATGCATGATTTTGAAATACAATGTTTTTAGAATTAGTCAACAATGCAAGGAAAATGATCTTCATGTGATTCCTAGATTGTGAGAATAATTTTTAGAGAAAATTGATTGAGTTTTACAAAAAAAATTTATGCAAAGAAAATAAATCTTCTCAATCTTTAGTTTTGTGCGAAATAGATTGCTAGACTCAGAAAAAGTGGAATGGAAGAAAAATAAATTTCATGCAAGTATAAATTTGAATTAATTCAATGTAATTTAGTCAACTTGTTCCATCATTCCTAATCCTAAACGCAAGTGGTTGAATAATTCACGCTTAAGGGGTTTTGTGAATATATCCGCAATGTTGTCTTCCGATCCAACCTTTTCTATAGATATATTTCCTTTTTGTACATTATCCCTAAGAAAATGGTGACGTATTTCTATGTGTTTAGTCCTAGAGTGTTGCACCGGATTTTTACTTAAATCTATCGCACCTTTGTTATCGCACATAATGGGGACATTTTCTAACCTAATGCCATAGTCTACGAGAGCTTATTTCATCCATAGTGCTTGTTGACATGCCTTTCCGGCGCTTACATATTCGGCTTCGGTGGTAGAAATAGCAAGAGCGGTTTGCTTCTTCGAAAACCAAGACGTTAGACAACATCCCATAAACGTGCAAATACCGCTAGTACTCTTTCTATCTACGTAGTCTCCCGCATGATCCGAATCCGCATAGACAATGGTTTCTATGCCGGATTCCTTAGGATACCATAATCCTAAGTGTATAGTGCCTTTAATGTATCGGAAGATACGCTTAACCGCTTCTAGGTGAGAGGTTTTGGGATCCTCTTGAAAACGGGCACAAAGGCAGACACTAAACATGATATCGGGTCTACTTGCCGTCAAGTATAGTAAACTACCTATCATTCCTCTATACTTGGTGTTATCTACGGACTCACCTTCATCGTCCTTTGTGAGCTTTACCTCCGTAGACATGGGAGTTTTCATGGGTTTTGAGTCTTCTAGGCCAAATTTCTTAAGCATTTCCTTAATGTACTTAGATTGGTTAAAGAATATTCCATCTTCTAATTGTTTTATTTGTAATCCTAGGAAGAAGTTAAGTTCACCCATCATACTCATCTCAAACTCATCATGCATGATTTTGGCAAATTCATCACACATGTCTTGACAAGTCGATCCAAATATAATGTCGTCAACATATATTTGGACAATGATGAGATTTGGGTCTTTCCTTTTAGAGAAAAGAGTGTTATCTACCATTCCCATGGAATAATCATGTTTAATAAAAAAAGCTTTTAATCGATCATACCAAGCTTTGGGAGCTTGTTTGAGTCCATACAAAGCTTTCTTTAACTTATAAACATAATCAGGTTTTACGAAGTCAATGAATCCTGGAGGTTGTGCCACATATACCTCCTCATTGATAAAACCGTTAAGGAATGCACTTTGCACATCCATTTGGAATAACTTAAAATCTAGGGCGCAAGCATAGGCAAGTAATATCCTAATCGATTCTAGTCTAGCTACGGGGGCATAAGTTTCGTCATAATCAATTCCTTCTTGTTGATTATAACCTTGGGCAACTAACCTAGCTTTATTCCTAGTAACTATTCCATTCTCGTCTAACTTATTCCTATATACCCATTTGGTTCCTATGATGGTCATATCCTTTGGATTTGGGACTAATTCCCAAACATCATTCGCCTTAAATTGATTTAATTCTTCTTGCATAGCTATAACCCAACTTTCATCCTTTAAAGCCTCGCTAATATTCTTAGGTTCTATTGCTGAGAGGAAACAAAAGAAATTGTTTTTATCTTGGGCTTGTGACCTAAGGGTTCTTTGGTTAAGATGTCCTATTATATTATCTAATGATGTGATCTAGATTTTTTAATATTAACAGTTTCGTTATTTTCTAAGTGAATGTCTTCATTATCATTTCCTATGGGTTTTGTTTTACTAACCTCAATAGCTTCATCTTCGACTAAATCATCATCTTCTAAAGGTAATGTTTTAGGAGGTGGTGGTGTTTCATCAAATGTTACATTTAGTGATTCCTCTACTTTCATGGAGTGTTTGTTAAGTATTATATATGCTTTGCTATTTTGTGAGTATCCTAAAAATATTCCTTCATATGATTTTGGATCAAACTTAGTGAGATAGTCCTTAGTGTTTAAAATATAGCATTTACTTCCAAATACCTTAAAGTAGCTTAAGTTTGGTTTTCTACCTCTTAATAACTCATAAGGAGTTTTTCCTAAAATTCTTCTAATTGATACCCTATTTAAAATATAAGTTGATGTATCTACGGCGTGACACCAAATTTTTTTTGGGATGGATTGTTCATTTAACATAGTTCTACTCATTTCTTGTAGTGACCTATTTTTTCTTTCTACTACGCCATTTGATTGAGGAGTACGAGGAGCGGAGAAATTGTGAGATATTCCATTTAACTCGCAATATTTTCCAAATTGTACTTCGTTATCAAATTCCCTACCATGGTTCGTCCTAATGGCAACTATTGAGCATCCTAATTTATTTTGAATCATTTTACTGAATATTTCGAATTTTTCAAAGGCTTGGGTTTTGTCACTTAAAAATCTAGTCCACGTGTATCGTGAGTAGTCATCTACTATTACTAAGGTATATTTGTTTCCTCCATAGCTCCGCACAGCGGATGGACCAAAAAGATCCATATGTAATAATTCTAGGCACCTAGTAGTGGATACTATATTCTTGGCTTTGTGACTAGCATGAGCTTGTTTTCCAATTTTACATGCATCACAAAAATGCTTGTCATATTTTAGATTAGGCAAATTTCTAACTAATTCCTTTGAGGCCAAAGATTGTATTTGTTGCATGTTAGCATGTCCTAATCTCCTATGCCATAGTGTAGAGTTTTCATCTAGGGTCGTTAGGCATATCCTATCCTCAGGTTTGTTTCCTAGTTTCATAACATATATGCCACCTTTTCTAATTCCTCTACCTATAATTTTTCCATTCTTAACTATTTCGCTATCATCTTCGGTAAATGTGACTCTACATTTATTATCACATATTTGTCCTACACTAAGCAAGTTATATGTTAATTTATCTACATGCTCTACATTTTCAATAGTAAGTGAGTCTTGAGAGATCGTACCTTTGCCAATGATTTTTCCACGTAAGTCACTACCGAAAATAACGTTACCTCCATTGTATGCCTTGTATGTAGAGAATAGGTTGCGATTCCCCGTCATGTGCCTCGAACATCCGCTATCTTTGATCCATTCGTCAGGTTCCAAGTCAATTCCTAAACATATTTCGTCGGTTTCTTTTGCCATAAAACACTTTTCGTCTCTTGGCTTTTCAACTTCTTCTTTGTCACTATCACTCCATGTTCCACTAACAAAAGCACCTTGACTTTCATAACCCGGTGGCTTTAGACATTCGCCAATGAGATGATTTGGACTTCCACATCTAAAGCACTTTCTTTTCCCGTAGTTGTCACTTCTATTCCTTTGGAATGCTTTTCTTTCGTCTCGTGATGATCTAGTGAATCTTCCTCGTCTCTTGAAGAACTTCTTGAATTCTCTTACGGCCATTGCATATTCTTCGTCAATTTCAAGGTTTGCTCCAAAAGTCGATGAGAAAAAGGATTTGACAAAACCAGTCACTCCAACACCCTTGCCCCAGCAAAGTAAAAATGAAAAGATTGTTGAAAAACAAAACTTGGTTGTTGAAAGAAACACAAATGTGAGTACACCTGGCTCTTCTAGGAATAATACACCGAATGTGACCATAAAAACTGTGTGGAAAACTAGAAGGGGGGTTGAATAGTTTTACGTCTTTTTAATTCGTTATAAAAATAGTTTTGGAGTTTACTTAGCTTTTTAAAACTTAGATTCGATAATATATGAAATCAAGTCGTGCACAATATGAACAACACTAAGTATGTACGATAAAGCAATAATAACGTAAGTAAAGAAATAGATAAGGGTTGGAAAGATCGAACCGAGAGACAAGAGATTTATAGTGGTTCAGCTACAAGGTCACCTTCCTTGCCCTACTCCACTCCCCGAGCACCTAACTCGAGAGTTTTCTTCACTATATCAACAAGCTCCCTTATGGCGGAGAAAACCTTACACACCAATTTACACACCACAATAACTTCACAACTTAATCACAACTTCTACACAACTAGTTCACACCTATTCACTACTTAATCACACCACTTCTTCACACCAATCTTCTACACACCAATCTTCTACACACCAATCTTCTTCACACCTATTCTTCTACACACCAATCTTCTTCCTAACTTATCTTCTTCACAACTATTCTTCTAACCAATCACACTATGTATCAAACTACACTATCTTCTAACAAATATTCACAACTTATCACACAAAGAATAATGTAAATAATCTTTGATGATGCACCAACAACTTGGATGTGGAGATCACAACAAGTTGTAATACTTCTTGTCTTGAGGGATAGAAATATTCTTCTCTTGCACTTGAGAGGATGAAGGTTGGATCACTTTGAAACAAAGAATTATACACTTATGATCAAAGGATAAGAGAATAGAGATTTGGATCTAGATCAGAAAGTTTAGGAGTGCAAAAGGTAAGGTAAAAATCCAGGGTTAAGGTGGTATTTATAGGCAGAAGATTCTGACAGAGGAGCGTGGCCGGTCCCCTTAAATCAAGGCCGGTCCCCTTAATTTTAAGGGGACCGCCCCTTATAATTAAGCGGCCCGCCCAGCTGAAACGGCCAGAATCTTTGTCTTTTAGTGGGGAAAGTTTATTTGGTGAAAAACTAACTGATTTTGGTTAAAAATTTAAATTCATATATTTAGTATGAATAAAACATTTTTCTTTATTACCAAAAGTGTTTTTCAAAAATATATAATATGTTTATATAATTAAATAAACTTTACATTAGTTAATTAAATACCCCTTTGATCATAAATTGCACTAAACACTTTGTTTATTCATACCTTAAGTGATTTGGATGTAAAGAGAAATATTAATAACTAAATACTTGTTTATGTCACAAGTTTTAGTTCTATGAGTTTATATTTTGTGATAATTAAAACATAGAGATATTGATAACATGTTAATAATGTTTTTAGGCATTATTTATGTCAACAAACTATTAAAGAGTCTGTTGGTTCTAATGACATGGTCCAAAATCACCATCTAGAGGAAGCTAGGAAAAAGACACAACTTCAAAAAGACAGAATTTTAGGTGTAAAACCTAGTGTGATGAATTCTACAAGATTCCAAAGCACTGCTAGTAGTAGTAAACCATTACCTAGGAACAATCAACAAAATACTAGGGATTGGCTTGCATCTAAGAGTAGTGGCACAAAAGAGAATGCTAGGAACGTAGAATGCAACTCAAAGAATTCCAACGTCTCATCGAACAACAAACAATTTCCAAAAGACTGTAGTGACAAAGTTACAGTTGCCGTGTTAAACAAGAATGTTGAATTTGTCTGTCCTACATGTCAAAAATGTGTTTTTTAGCTAATCACAATGCATGTATTGCACAATTTCTCAAGAAAGGAAAATCAAGTGTCAAAACACAATCCACTAAGACACCAAATAGAAACAAACACGTTGATAAGAAGCAAGAGGTTAAGAAACCTAGTAGGTGGATACCGAAAGGATGTAGTTTTTCCAAGACTGAGACTTCCGCTGCATCTGATAAGAAAACTACGTCTAGATCTTACCTTAGGTGGATTCCCACGGGAAAAGTTTTTAAAACAGTTGGTCTTAGATGGATTCCCACAGGGAAGATTTTTTGCACCAAGACAAATAATAGTGGTAATCATCAGGAAAATGAAGTAGAAACCATTACAACCGTTGATAGTCAACACCCGCAGAGTGATGATTCATGTACTTCTAACACTGTTATTTGTGAAACCTCTTCGTCATTGGTTGCAGGTGCTTCAACTATCTCAGAACCCAGTTCTTCAGAGGGTTCAAATTCTGTAAATTCTATAAAATCAATCTTTCAATCTTCTATTTTTGATTTTCCATTTCTATTTTAAAAAAAACAAAAACAAAATACAAAAATATAAAATTTCAAAAAATCCAAAAACAATAGAAATTTTCAAAAATCCAAAAATATTCTTCTCACGACATGTCTCCCGTATAAATCAATATTCTGTACGTTTCTAGAAATGTCATTCAACAATGATACGGACATATACAGATGCTTGAGCGGGAGTTCTTTAAATTGTTTTTCTAAAACATGTCGTTTCTCAAATGTTTCTTCATGATGGGTTGTAAGTACTTCAGCTTACAACCCGTGCTTCAAAGTGAAATCTTTTCAAAACTTAAGTCCGGGTATATCGATTTGAAAAGATTTCAAATAAGGACTTAATCAAATGGCTTCTGGACACATCAGTTCAGGACCCGCGCTTCAAAGAAAGGAAAGTGCTTAATCAAACAAAGATTTCAAATATTTTTTAAGCACTTATCCTAAAACGAGAACCAAACACTTATCTGGCTTAAGTTTTCTTTAGAAAAACTTTCAAAATCTTTAAGCTCAAGACCATGATTGTTGATCTAATGATAAATTAGATTTTCAAAATTCTCTTACATTCTGAGCACCACCTTTTCAAGATTTTTCAAAAAGATTTTCATAATCTATCAAAATCGGTGCTCATCATCAAAATGACTTGTGTACACCTTACAATGCACAACTCAAGTTTTCAAAGAAAGGAAAGTGTTATGCAAAATGATTTTCATCAACAAAGTGCACTTATCCTAAAAATGGACACTGTTGTACGCCTCAGTGCGACATTCCTATTCAAACAATGAGAAGTCTTTGTTTTTACAAAAAACCTTGATGCAAAATTCAACAAATCTGAAACTTCTTTCTCTTTCAGAATTTTGCTTCGAGAGAAGACTCCTTCCCTCTAAACTTTAAAAAGTTTAACATTCTCAAAATCATATGCGAGTTTTGAGGGGGAGTATTTCATAAAAACAAAAATGTTCCGATTTCATGCAAAATCGAATCTGTCTATCTCTCCAATAAGTTTGTTCTTAATCAGTTGATATCAAAAATATCACGATATTCTATTTTTGAGAGGGAGAAGACATGATTAAAATGTGATCAAAGATGTTCAAAGTTTGTGACTGATTCTCAGAAGAGCTCGACTCAGATATAACCAATGAATTGACGAAGCTTAAATGTCATTAATCGAAAAGACTTGTCCTGGACGGGTAATAATTTCAAGCTAGTCTAACTAGTGATGTAAGCGTGTCTCGAATAGGACTTGTCTGAGTAGAATGTATCGTATCGAGAGACTTTCTTTGGACTTGACCAGGACGGGTAATAACTTCAAGCTAGTCTAACTAGTGATGTAAGCGTGTCTCGAATCGGTCATGTTCACTGAAAGTGGATCAATTCAAAAAGTGCAAACTCCTCACGCATGTGCAAATTTCTTAAAAATTCATGAGCACATGTGGAGGGGGAGTCCTTCAAAAGAAACAAAAACTCTCAAAGTGTCAACAAAAATGTGTTTATATTCATAAACACTTTGAGAGATTTTCAATCAAAGGTTTCATGGCAATTATAGGATAGTCATGGAGTTATAAGGTGACTAAGGTTAGGGAAAACCGTCCTATGATCCGCCAGAGCCGGAGGGATCTACCCAAGGACAATTCCAATAGATTAGAATTAGAAGTCCTTAGGTATGATTTAAAAAAAGGAGAAAATGAGAAAGGAGAAAGAAGGGGTTGAAGAATTAAAAAGAAAAGTTATGAAAAAGGGTGAAAAGAAATAGCCCTCCATATGTTCAACCTTAGGGCAGACACCGGGTTCAATTCGTATGCTACTGGTTGTTGCTAAGGTGACACCGGTATTGAAAATAAAGACGTCATGGACCCAGTGACGCACTGCACTAAACCTTCTAGCCACTCAAGTTCTCTTAAAAGAGCTTGTTTCATTCTCACGGGGAACCAGTGTAATCTATCGACCTGTCTCTTAGAGATGGTTGATATTGAAGCAGGAGACCTCTCCCTAATCTCCGCATAGGAAACCTAAGTGTGCACTTATCGAGTCTAGAGCCATGAGATACATTAAAGAACTCTTAGGAACACTTAGTATTTCTACAACTGGTGTTCTACATCAATGGACATCAGCTGTAAATTATCGAGTCCTTCGCAGATCTTAGCAATCTGCCGAGAACGTTTATGAGAGAATTTACAAATGTATTTCTCAATGATTGAATGAAAATTCCTGCCAGGGTCAACATCAAACAGCCCTGACAGCAGGTCACTTCGGTAATTCTTTATGGGTTACGCTTAGTGTTCGCGGTGGTTTCAAATGGTCTACAGTCGTGGAGTAATCCCCAGCGACTCACCCAGTCATTGAGCTACTTAGTAGGTCTCGTAAGCTCCTTCAGGGGTATCTGACATGGGAACGGCCTTGGTAAGGGTTAGAAGGAGTCTTCACACTATGCTGTTGATGATCTCTAATTCCTTATCTGTAAGTACCGGTTGTTTATTGCTAACTGTTTACCTGCAGCTATACATCATCTCCATGGCGAAAGATTCCACATGCTCATACATGCATCACAAAGTCAAAGGAAAGTTCTCACAAAGATCAAAGTATAGCAACAGTCAAAGAAAGATTCTACGCCAAAAAGAAGAATCTACAAAGTAAAGTGACAAAGATCAAAGTGAAAGAACATGAATAACAAATGTATGTATGACAAAGACTTAAGACGTATGAGCATGTTGGAATGGCAGACAACCACCACAAACACAGAAGTGACGAAAGGCAGATGACATCATTGGATCACTTCAACAACAATGAAGCATGATGAACTGGAACTATGATTCATCTAATGATTCTTAAAGACGTCAAGAGCTATGAATGTTAAAGTTTAAAGACAAAGATGATGACGTCGCGCAACCTTCAATGACCAACACTTAGGGGGAGATTGTTAGGATTATATTTTTATTTTTATTTATAAAAAGTGTCAGTCATTAATTTGTAGTAATAGGTTGCTTTAGAATATCATTATGATGAAGTTTATGTTTAGTTTTCATGATTTTATAAAGTCTAAGGGCTAGTTATGTAATAAGGTCAAAGATATGTGAAGCCCTAGACTACAACTATAAATACTCTTGTAAATCTCATTTGAGATGTTGGTTCTCTTAGTAATAACATAGGTCATTATTTCACACACTAGAGTTCCCACTCACTCTCTCTCTCTACTTACTTTCTCTCTATAGGATTGAGCATGATTCAATAGTGATTTAGGTTATTCTATGGTCCTACATCAACCTCAACATCTATGTTAGCTAAATAAAAGTTTATATGCAGATATGTATATTTTAACTTATAACAACGACAGTGCTCATGCTACTAAACTCGCACATTTTGTACAACATGATATTAAATATTCGCGATTGTATTTATAACGATTCATGTAATTATTATTTAAAGTTTATATACGGATATCCGGAAAAACATTTTCAAAAACTTTACGGAGTATATTTTAACTTTACCGACACTCGTTAGGTGCAATTAAACTCGCACATTTTGTACAACATGATATTAATAGTTAAAGTTAAACAACAACAACCTCAACCTCAACCTCAACATCTATGTTAGTTAAATAAAGTTAAATCTTTTATTCAATAAAATTTTGTACAAAATATTAATAGATATTAATACATAATGACAAACTCGTGGATATTTATTAGTTGTACTTATATCACAATTTTCACGGGTAAATTCTTATATATATATATATATATATATATATATATATATATATATATATATATATATATATATATATATATATATAGGGTGGGGTTATTCTAAAAAGGGCCTTATAATAAAAAGTGTAGGAAGGATTGTGGGAGTGACATGTGTCACCCCCTTGCCACATCATATGACACGTGTCACCCCCCCCCCCCCCCCCCCCCCCCCGCCGAAAAAAATTTTTTTCCTGCCAAAAAAAAAAATTTTGGGGGCAAAAAAAAATTTTTTTTCCCGCCAAAATTTTTTAGTGCATCACAGTTATAAAGTTACTGCATCACGGTTATAAAGTTACTGCATCACGTTTACTGCATCACAATTATGATTTTACTGCATCACGGTTACTGCATTCATGGTTTTAATGTTACAGCATCATGGTTATAAAGTTACTGCATCATGGTTATAAAGAAACTGAATTATCATAAGTTTTATGCATCATATATGTATGTAACTGCATCACAATTAAAATACGATTCTTTTTTAAGTTTTGGTGCATCTTCATTATGAGTTACTGCATCATAGTTAATAGTTTAGTGCATCAGCTATGTTGCAGTAACTTATAACCTTAATGCACTAAAATTTAAAACTGTGATGCAGTAACTTTTATAATTGTGATGCACTAAATTTTTGGCGGGAAAAAAAAAATTTTTGGGGGGGTGTTGGTGACATGTGTCATATGATGTGGCATAGGGGTGACACATTTCGCCCTCACAATCCTTCCTACACTTTTTATTATAAGGCCCTTTTTATTTTAACCAATACCTATATATATATATATATATATATATATATATATATATATATATATATATATATATATATATATATATATATATATATATATATATATAAGTGGGTTTTCTATCTTGTGCCCTAAGGCACAAGATAAGGAAAACAAAAAGTACATAAAAAGTACTAAAAGGCCCACAAAAAATACATATTTTATAGATCCTTAAGTTATTTTTTGTAGGTCCGTAGTACTTTTTATGTACTTTTTGCATTCTTATCTTGTGCCCTAGGGCACAAGATAGAAAAACCCATATATATATATATATATATATATATATATATATATATATATATTAAACCAAAATTTTAAAATAAATTTGATTTATGTGTAAACCCCGTGCTTGCACGGGAGTTATAACTAGTGTCTTAAAAATAGATTATTCGAGAATCAAAAATTTATTTAAAAGGGAAAAAAAATCTTAAGTGAAAGGGGTCGAAAGTTTGAAACAGTTTATTTAGGAGTTTCACACGAATGTCTAACTTATTATTCTAGGTATTCAACATATACAACTTTTTATCAAAGATGAAAAAAAATGGGGATCCTTCAGAAAAAGCCTGTACAGGTAGGTACGGTTTTTACTGATAGGAGAAACATACAATGTTGGTGTGTTTGTATTTCGACTAACTTCAAAGGAATCCGATTTCTGAGTTATATAATTAATGGTAATCTATAAAGTTACAAACCTACAAAGATTACATACTAAAACAAAGGGACTACACAACTAACAACACAGGCAAGCAAGAGAACATTTTTTCTCTACCAACCTAAAGAATGTGAAAAACAAAATCACAAAATGAAAATACTGCAACGAGCCTCATTAGAAGTCATCTCCGAGGTGGGTTCATTTCTACTTCCTGACCTCTTAACTCCAGTGAATTTCCAAACTTCTCGGCTTCTCTTGCTATTTGTATATCGGAAGGTTTACAATGTTGTATAAACATTTTTATAACAAATCTAGGAACAACGGCTGCTATCTGGATGCCAAGCAAGCAAATCCAGAATGATCCTTTGCTCCCAAGATCAAAGATTGCCCTGAGAAGATTACATTTGACTGCATTAATTTCTACTTCAATGCAGTATATTTTTCTGATATCTCCCAACATTTGCATAAATATAAAAAGGATATACATTAAAGGGGCAGATATAGAAGTTAAACCACGTTTAGGGCATGCACACAGTATATGCCGCAAGAAGACAAACATAATACGACCAACAAAGATTCCCAAACAAAAAGGAAAGAAGATGGATGAAAAGCTATATCGTAGTTTCAAGCATTAATTACGGAGAAAGCATAGTTTTGTTTCCAGGGAAAGATACAGATTTAATTATTGAGGTCAATCCAATTATTTACAACTCCAAGATTGTTAAGACTGCCTAAAACTTTTGGTGCAACTTGACAGGTAAGATTTTATAAAAAGGATTTTACATAATACTAAAAGAAAAAAGATATGACCTGGAAAGTCAAATGGGCAGAAGGTTATACATACCAGTAACCAGGTAAGAAGGGAATCATGTCGATGATGATAACACAGATGCAGGTTGCAAAAATAGACCCCCAAACCGATGCATGACTGATCCAACTCCACCTAATTACATCCATGGATAAGTGTATATTAACAAGAAACACCACTGCAAGGGTCCAAAGATCTCCTAAGCTCGAACCATCAATATCACTTTTCCAGTAAGCAAAAAGAGGAACATAGAACACAACTATACTCTGCCATAATGTATCCGCTATTGTAAGCCAAAACAGCTTAGAGTTGTAGCTTTCATGCCTATGGCCAGCCCCGTATAGTTGAGGATATGCCAAAAGAGACCTTCTACTTAGGTTCTTATCGAGAACAGCTATTATAATTGTAGGTACTGAGGTATACAGAACAGAATATAACACACTGCTCCATTCGGTAATAGCTGTGGTCAATGTGAAGCCTGTAAAAAGCACATACCTGAACATATATGTAGGTAAACATCAGAAAATGAAAAATAGGGGTGGTAATTTTAACCTAATTTTATGACCAAGGGTCAATCCACGTTTCAATTTAATGATAACAGTGGTTAAATAGAAAAAATAAATTACAAAACGAGCAAGTCATAATGGATCAATAGTCGTCTACAGGGTATATCAAATAGTATAATCTCCTAAATTGTTTTATCTAAAAAAAGTACCTTTTACTTTATTATAATAATATTTTTGACCAATCCGCCCAACCCCCGTTTTACCACCTCAAATGAAATCTTTCTTTCAGTAGGGAAATGCGAAAACTCAAATTCTTATCTTTCACATAAAAAGAACATGAGATATATCACAGAACGTTGGAAATCGACATGTTATCCATCCACCATATGGAGTAGATTTATCTTATTTGCTTTGCCTGCAAGCTTTCAGAAAGTATTACTTATTAAAAGGTTTAAGAAATCTGACATCATAGTATCCACTAGCACCAACAATATTTTATTTGCTTTTTGTTGCTTTTCTAAATGGTGAAAAGGAAGGGAAGTAAAACCCCACAGTGAAACCTTAGATAAAGGGCTTGGAATCTTTATCTCAACATTTACCCACTTTTGCCAAGCGATGATGATTATTATTATTATTATTATTATTATTATTATTATTTTTTTTTTTTTTTTTTTTTTTTTTTTTTTTTTTTTTATTATAAAGCATCACTTACATTAAAACCAAACCAATAGGATTACAAGAAATTGGTGGGGAGCCTCGACACTATCTGGGCTCCCACGCCTTTAGCAATAGCAAAACTAATCCTACTGAAGATATGGTTTGCAGCACGCGCCCCAATGTCTTGAGTGATGGAAAACTTCTGGATCCGCTTAAGAAGGGCCACCGCATCTGTCTCAAGTTCCCCTAAGGAGGAAAATGAGAAGGGGGTAAACCCATATCCCATATCTGCACATTTAGCCCCGTATTTGACCCGTTTGCGTTTTGCGGCATCGGTCACGACGCGCCCCGGTACAAAGTCAATCATGCCGGTTTGAGTGAGGGGTGACGATCCCGTCAGATCAACACACACATCCTTCCCTTCATCCCAGGAATAGAGCAGAATATCTGCTGGCCTTAAGGCTTGCCCTCTTTCTCCGCCCAGCCCGATGTCGACCTCCCTGCGAGCCGAGATTCCAGATCGAAAACAGATATCAAGCAGAGCATCCCTCACTATGTTGTGTCGATGTTTAACACCAATAGTGCCAGTACACGAAACAGCGTGGTCCCCATAAATATCACCAGCGAAAACCTTAGAGCACGCTGAGCACGGTCCCTGAACAGAGAATAGGGGAACGCCTAGCCGATAACACAAAATGCACCTATAAGTTCTGGCGTTCAGAGTCTGTCCTAATCCGGATATTGGGACCACCCTGAGCCAGTCTGATGTATGATCTTCTTTTTGCGACCTCCAGAGTGCCATTTGTCGGGGGGAAAGACGGAATGTGGATTCAGCCATTTGGGTAACACGTTTGAAATATATATCTGCCAGTTTCTTCATGAGTTGGGGGGCAGCGATTTCATCTGGGTTACTCAAAAGGTCGGTCTCCATTGTCGCATTGAACGCGCACAAGGCTTCATCAAAGGGAAGGCCAGAGGTCACCACACCAGAGTGCATTAGAAGCTTAGTCTGTAGCTTGGCAGTTTGGAGTCTAGACGCAAGAAAGGCATAGGTCAGCGTGTCCCCCGCAGAGTACACACCCAGCCCCCCAAATGCAAATGGCAATGTAGCCAGCCTCCATTGCCAATCACTGAATCCAGGTCCAGAAGCAGTAACGATACGTTCCAAGGAGGAACGCAATGCCCCATCAAATGCAACGCGGGCACGTTCAAAGGCCCTGGGAGAGCATGTGCGCATAGAGAAATATAACTTTGAAATGCCGGCACACGCTCGTAGGAGCAATAATTCGCATTGAGGATCCTTAAGTTTAGCGACAGCCTCCATAAGCTCGATGGTTTTGGCAACCCGTTTCATGGCCAAATCACCGCTAAACTCCAAGTCCGCGCTAACGGGCCCACCAAGTAATTTAACACCATGCATAGGGCGAGCGATATTAGGTGGGAAAACACCCAAAAGCCTGCTACGGGGGTCTTCTAAAGGCCAAAAAATCTCAGTCTTATTCACATTAAGGTGCAAGCCACGCAGAGGCCCTTCCTCCATAATCAGCTCCAAAGCCTTCCCCACGTCCAATGTATCTCCGATGATAGTGCCATCATCTAGATACCAAGCTTGAAAAGACAGACTGAAGGAGTCTTTAACCTTACGCACCAAGGGATGTAGCACTAATGCAAAGAGAAGAGGTCCGAGTGGATCACCCTGTTGCACACCTTGGTGTGACCAAAGTGTGTGGCCCCCATAATACAGTCTTGCAGGCCTGGCGTAGCAAAACTCAACCCAGCGTGAAATAGCGGGGCAATGCAAGCGGACTTCCTGTAACATAACCTCTCGGTCCACCAGATTGAAGGCATTTTGGAAGTCCACCAACAGCATTGACAGGCCCTCCTCATCGCCTCGATCTTCAATGAACCTATTCACAGCGTGAAGAATGGCCTCTCCTCCACCAGGTACCCCGACACCAAACTGGAGATCATTTAAATAACCATCTAAGGAGTGTCCGACCATAGAAGCACCTACCTTGGAGACTAACCGCCTCCAGATCGTACCCACAGCAATGGGACGAATCCCGCCTCCAGGTTTAGTCAGCGGTGTGAGAGGGGCACTAGCAATATACTCTCCCAGCAACCTCGGGCATTTTCCGTCAAGAAAAAGATTTATCACATGAGTGATAGAAGTGATTAACTCATCAGAAATAGCCACAGCAGCGCCACTGAGGCAATCTAAAAGGTGTTGTGCACGTAAGCCATCACGTCCGCAAGAAGTGCCACGAGGAAAACTCCTGATCATATCAAGCACCACAGCAGGGGACGCGTTAAGGTTATGATGATCAAGGGGTGTATCTGGTAGAGAAGGGGCAGACTTGAAAGGGTGCTTAGCTTTTAGGTCCTCAAGGGTAGTGTCATTATAGGGAGCAACACCGGAAGAAGAGAGAACTCTGACGGCAGCGGAGAAATGACCATCACAAATTTTTCTCCTACATTGCTTGACATTGTGCTCTCCCAAGTCCAGGTTATCCTCATTCATATCAGACCATGCAGGAGGGGGTTCAGCTAGGACCTCCCTAACAAGTTGCAAGCTACCACCCGGCGTGCTCCAGGATCGAATAGCATTAGCGATATATTCTTCCTGGCGTTGGCGCTTGATGGCGGACCTGCATTCCATGTTACTCCTCGGAGCAAAGGCTTTAAGAAGGCAGAGAGGCAATACGAGCAGGTTAACCCAACAACAAACATCTTCAGGAGTGCAGATCACCTTATCAAGTGCTTCTTTCAAGACGCGAGAGAAACCCAACCGGCACCTAGGAGGGATGGATTTGACAGTGTGTATTCCTTTAGAAAGTAGTGTGTCAAGTAAATGTAGGTCAAAACAACAATGCTCCTCCAGGCCCAGGTCTTCAGCGCCAATAGGGTCCAAGGAGGGAAGTTGTGGTTTAACGAGATCAAATAATATGAACTTGACAACACCATCCCCACAGTCAGGGGGGGACACAACATCAGTACCATGCCGACACCTAGACCGGAGGGTATGCGTTTTAAAACAACCCCCGCACAACCAAAGGTTCATGCGTTTCAAGGTGATCTCAGTCGCCTCAAAAACAGCACAGCTAGTTGCCAAAGAAAGTTTGGTGGTGGCAAGCGCATCTCCCTTAAAATGACGATCCCGAAGATGATAAATCAATGAGGTTTTGGTGAGCCCATTCCCACATCCGTCTTGACAACCACTAAGGCCCGCAAACGGGCAATGAAACCGTAAAATTGCCATGGTAGGGGGCGGACCTCAAGTAAGAGAATTACTCAATCCACGCCAAAAAAACAACCAACGGTATCCAAACAAAACAATACAGGTCCACCAACGGCCGAATATATGAAATACTATCCCAAATTAGTGGAGAAGCCCACAAAATTTTAAGCCCAGCGCATAAAATTCAAAGCCCAAACACACCAACCAAAATAGCACCCAATATCCCCAAAAATATGTAAACCGCAAGCCACACTATCCAAGGTGGGACCCACCAAAACAGAACCTGTTGACCCCCACCAAATGAAGAGACAAACTCGCAAAGGCAAAAAGTAACCGCAACCCAATATGTAACCGCAACCTGCTAATGGCAAAAAGTAACCGCAACCCCCAGAATGGCTCCAAATCAAACAGCGAGGGAAAGGCAACCAAACCACAACCCAAAGATGGCAAAAGGTGCCTTCTTCTCCAACGGTCACTAACACAGGGGCACTCACTGAGATCTCTACAGGGCCTGTAAAGACAACCAAGACCTGTGGAGGACCCCCACGGCAGCAGCAACCACGAAGGAAGGTAACACAGCCGAGTCACAAGGTGAGGTCCCTAGCAAACGAGAAAAGTAAAAACGAGGAAACAAAGCTATTACTAAGAACAAAGGGAACCACAATCCAACCGAAGGTTGAAAACGAGGGTGCAGGAACGAGGCAAGACGACAAGCAGCAGGATCAAGGTGATCCTCCCCGTCGCCAAAATCGCCCACAGTGACCGAATTATTATTATTATTATTATTATTATTATTATTATTATTATTATTATTATTATTATTATTATTATTATTATTATTATTATTATTATTATTATTATTATTATTATTATTATTATTATTATTATTATTATTATTATTATTATTATTATTATTATTATTATTATTATTATTATTATTATTATTATTATTATTATTATTATTATTATTATTATTATTATTATTATTATTATTATTATTATTATTATTATTATTATTATTATTATTATTATTATTATTATTATTATTATTATTATTATTATTATTATTATTATTATTATTATTATTATTATTATTATTATTATTATTATTATTATTATTATTATTATTATTATTATTATTATTATTATTATTATTATTATTATTATTATTATTATTATTATTATTATTATTATTATTATTATTATTATTATTATTATTATTATTATTATTATTATTATTATTATTATTATTATTATTATTATTATTATTATTATTATTATTATTATTATTATTATTATTATTATTATTATTATTATTATTATTATTATTATTATTATTATTATTATTATTATTATTATTATTATTATTATTATTATTATTATTATTATTATTATTATTATTATTATTATTATTATTATTATTATTATTATTATTATTATTATTATTATTATCTTAAAGTGGATCTATATAGAAATATGTACATGTCCATGGAATTCTCTAGTGACCTCGGATTATTCTGAATGACCAATAGGAAGCATAGAGAAGTTTATTTTCTCTAACATACACCAGCTAGAATTAGCAAAAGGTTCTCAAACTTGCACCAAGTAATAAACTAACCTAAATTAGAGATTATTATTTTATTAGGAAGGTAACTATTTATCTTTCTAATTAACACTTACCAGAATAAGATAAGGACAAACACTGCGTTCCGATAAAAATTATAGAGTATCATGTAACCCATGCGCTGGTAATTCCAATGTCCATGGACCAACAAAAGAGGAACCAGAAACCTGAATTGCCCCATAGCAAAATCAGATGCCATCACAGCTTGACGACCCTCTTGGCCACTGATTCCAATTCCAACATCAGCCATTTGAATCATTGAAACGTCATTGGCACCTACCAATAATCACGAGGAGCAATTAACATAAGAACCAAATTAATATGAGTGCGTACTGTTCTAGAAAAAGAGATACAGTTTGACTGTTTAGGTCAGACAGATTTCTCGAAGTCTGAGTGGGTTCTCTTAGTTATACAAATTATGGTAACATAATCCTAAAATGTAGAGTTTATTAACATCATTACTATCTATATTTGAGTGTACGATGAATAGCTTATTAGCTTCTTTTTTAACTAATGGAGTTACAGTCTTTTTGGTCTCCGAGAGACATGTCATGTCCCTAGAACAATAAACAGTGCTTACCATCCCCAATGGCAAGGGTCATGTCGTCTGTCCTATTCTTAATCAATGCCACAATCCCAGCTTTTTGCAATGGAGCAACTCGACAACATAGCACCACAGCACAAAAACTGGCAAGCTTGAATAGCTGAAAAATGAAGAAAAATACTTTAAAAATTCCACATGTAAAGATAAAACTTATATGTGGCTATTTTGGCAAAATTAAGTATGGATCACCAATCTGGATTACATATAGTTTTAACAGGTCAAATAAAAATGCTAGCTGAAAAAAAAGGTTGCAAGTTGCTCACAGTATATTTTGGAAGCAATAAAACTTGCAACTTGTAAGGCCTTTTTATTTTTAAAGAGTTGGGTTAAATTATAATAACGAACTTTTGTAATTAGTTGCCAATATAAAAATTAAATCAATGAACAAGAAGTGTTTGTGGGCAACCTGACCCGAACTGGAGATACCCATTTTGACTTTTACCAAACCCACAACGACCATGAACTAAACTTAAACAAAGGAAACTTTGGGTTCAAAAGTATTCAGTAATTACCTGCTCTTCGAGCTCAGAGTCGAGGATATATACAAGGCTGTTTCCATCAATGATCAAGGCACTAGAACTTGAATTACCTCCAGAACCACCAGCATCATGATTAGACATTATAGGATTTCCAAATGTATTCAAGGCATCTTCCAAACTCTTGCTAGATGACATTTTAGAGTTGGTGTTAATTACTATCTGGCTCATGTTGCTTGTCAAGAGCTTAGAAGAGTAGCCAATTGAAATTGCGGTTTCTTGTTTATCACCAGTCAATACCCAAACTTTTATGTCAGCCTTTCTTAAAGACTCAATTGCTTCTGGAACACCTTTTTGCAATCTATCCTCAATTGCAGATGCACCGATTAAGTCGAGATTGGTCTCTAAATTAATGGCAACCTTACGAAGCAAGGCTACCCTACCCATCATAGCATTACTAGCCATCTCATACGCAGACTGCCATTGCTCAAATTCAGGAACACCCAATTCCCTCATTCCAACAACAAGGGTCCTCAAACCAATGGAAGAATATGATTGAAGATGGCCTTCAGTGGCTCTTACTACATCCAAGTTAAAGGATTTGTTAATAATGTTAAACATGGAAGAGTCGGCACCCTTAACAATAACTTTTACAGAGCCATCAGGGATTCCTAATATAACTGACATCCTCTTCCGATCACTGTCGAACTCATGCATTCCCAGAACATTAAACCTGTGTTGCCATGGTCGGTAAATCATCAAACCGGAGTCCGAGTTCAGAAACATAGATAGATAGAAGTATATACACAAGAGCTTACAAGCAGGAAGTAGTATATAAAAGAGAGGACCCAAGGCCTTTGGTCTAGTGGCAGGTGAGTGGCCTATCAACCAAGAGGTTGGGTGTTCAGGTCTCGTTGGAGACATTTGTGATATATTATGTGTGAGATAGGTGGTATAAGTATGTCATAAATGGACGTTAAAAAAAAGTATATAAAAGAGAGGTAAAGTACTCCTTAGGTCCCAAAAAACTAGACGTGGTTCAACCCAATAACATATAAATGGCTTGATTCGGGTTATGTTTTATCTTTAACGACTCAAGCGGATAAAAATAAAGAAAGAACTTATAGAAAGCAGGCAGAAGTCGCCGAGAGTGTATTCATAATGCGTAAACCTCATGAATAGTCTTTTGCCACTCATCTACCTCCTCAATTTTGCCGCTTCGCTTATTTGAGTATCAGGTAACTTCTTTTTTTTCTTTGGAAGTTTGGATATGGGTGTGGGGCAGATAGCAAATATTACAAGAATACCTTGAAAATATTTGTTAAGTTTGTGAGGGCAGTTGCCTACATTGCCCCCATTTGGTACAGCCTCGGCTACCCAACCAAGCTGTTCCAACAC
Source organism: Artemisia argyi (assembly GCA_030686995.1). Taxonomy (NCBI): domain Eukaryota; kingdom Viridiplantae; phylum Streptophyta; class Magnoliopsida; order Asterales; family Asteraceae; genus Artemisia; species Artemisia argyi. The sequence goes on from CM060696.1 coordinate 25,964,471, forward strand.
TTGAAAATAATCGTTTAAACCATTACATGAACCATCCATTTTTCTATATCCACAATCTACATGTTAATAATAAAGCAAGTAGTAACAATACCACTTTATCCATTCTTCAAATATTTAGTGCAACTTATAGCATCACATCTATCTTTATGTTGATTTTATAAGATCACATTTTTCAGGGACAACAACTAGTGTAAAGCAAACTCTTCTTTCTAGCCATCTGGCCTAGGAAATACCTCAAGCAAGCTTAGGATATAATCAACAAGACACAAAGCTTTAGGCTAATTTGAGCTTTTAATACATATACATTAAGTATGCTAGAACTGCAATATTATAGGTGAACCTTGGCATTCAAAATGAACAAGCTTTTCGGCATCAGATTTGGAGTGCTACGGAATACGAACTTGATAGTTATGAAATAGGACTTCAAACGGTTATCCGTCCTTCTAATATTTGGATCTCTGTTTTTAAAAGAGTAATCAAACTAATACGATACCTAATGTTTCTAACATAAAGGAGCTAGTGAGCTACTGGATACATTAATAATGAGTACACAATCATGAGTCATGACTAGTGACGATAAAACAAATAGAATAACATATATATTAAGAAAAAAATCTAAGCCAAATTGAAACAGTTAGTGACGTACTTTTTTCTTTCTCCTTGGATATCAATAACTATGTGGCCAGAGGTCCGTTCCATTAGCATAAAACCATAAGCTGCCGCAGCATAAACAAGTGCCTGTTCATCTGGAGATTCCCCTTGATAGTCTACCAACTTCTTAGCAGGATCAGATGTATCAACAACAATTGGCACAATTGTGTTACAAGCGGCCAATGCAAGGAAGAAATCATAGATCCGTTTGCCAGCTTCCGTAGCTTTTCCAGTTCGTGATAATTCAAGTAGCTCCTTGTCGACATTTACCTTCATTTTTGGCCACCAAACCTGCTCGTTCACTGAAACCAATAGATTAAGATTAAGATTAAGATTATTCCACCTTAAACCCTAAAATCAATTACATACGTAGACTGCGGAAAATAGAGAACTTTGTAGTACCTTGAATGGAATGCCCCTTTTGCTCTCCATCAAGGTTCGCTTTCTCCCCACTGTAATCCACACCAAAAATGCTAGCATATTTAAATTCCATCTTGTTTTCCGTCAGTGTACCAGTTTTGTCAGAGAATACATACTTTATTTGTCCTAAATCCTCATTTATGTTCAACGCCCGACACTGGAATCTAGAGTTTGATGTTTCATCATACATATTACCATCATTAATCATGAAGTAGGCCTGACCAACACGGACAAGCTCCATTGATATATACAAAGAAATAGGTATCATAATCTGGAACACAATAACCGACATGAGAAACGTAAAAAATATCTCCAGCGCCACACCAGCATAGTTGTAGTTCTGTACTTCTGCCTTGGAGTAGTCCTTTTTTCTATAAAACTGTAGGATTTCAAGATCATTTTCATTTCGTTTCAACCAAATAGCGGCACAAACAGAGACAGCCGTACACAACGCAACAAGGAAAACTGACAGCAAAATAATCTCACGATTCATACGCGTCTCCAAACGACTTCTTTTGGATGGGGCTCCTGAACTATTGAGCATAGCTTTAGTCTCACTTCCCGCATAAACCACGACCCCTACTGCCCAATTAGTGTTCTTAAGCACACAACCGCGAAGCACAATATTCGAAGGACCAAGTGATAAATGTTTCCCGTCAATCTCCATAGTAGCCAAAAAACCATAAATATTCCTATTAGGCTTCTCGCACTTAATCAACCCATTAATCCTATCCTTTTCAGGAACCCTGGAAAGGGTTTCTTGCTTCGCGTAACGTGTTTTCAAATTCGACTCCCCATCCAAATTTATAGTCTGGATATACGCAACCCCAGTGGAGTCACTCGTCGAAAGCAACACAATATCACAAGGAATAGTATCATCCGCACAAAATCTAACAATCTCACCCACTTGAATATCTTTCCATTTCTTCTGCTGAAACCTATCATTTATCAAAACATCCGCCATCCTATTATTCTCAATCCGATCAGACCTATGCCGTCTCCAATCCTCATACGCATCCTTAACCGCCGTAACTAACAAAACAATCGACAAAGGCAAAATAGACGCGCCACGACCAAAAACCGCAAGCTGCGGCAACTGATTCAATATAGCTATAATAAGGAAATAAATATATGCAACTCTATGAAACTGCTCAAACAAGTTCCTAGGCAAGAAGCTCAAAACCGAATACTTAGCAGTCCTAATCGAATTCCCCGAAAATTCAAACCTTTCATTGGTTTTCAACGCGTCATTAACAAAAACCAATCTAGCATCATCATCACTCATCTCCCTATGAGACACACTAAACCCATCAGAATCCGCCCCACCACCTCGCGATCCATTCGACACACGCTTTGATCCCAAATCAACATCCTCTAAACTCATATTAACCGACACCGATCGATATAAAATCTCAAAGGGTATCCGAAAGTGTCGACTTTATTTCAATTACCCAACCATATAAAAAGTTTGAAAATGCATCCAATGTGTTTGACGAAATTCTTGAGAGAAAAATGAAGTGAAAATAAATCAAGGGTTTTTGAGATACTTACGTTGGGGGTAGATCTAATGACATTATTATTGTTGTTGTACATGAAATTGGTGTGATATGATGATAGTGGGTGATGACGATGGATCTTGTGAATAAAGGTGAATTGAATTGTCTGATTGCCGGACTGAGAAGAAAAGAAAAGGTGTTTCTTGTGTTTGTGTTTGTGTTTGTGTTGGTGTTGGTGTTGGTGTTGGCTGAGTTGTTGAAGAAAAGAAAGTAATGGATGAATGAATGAATGATTAGTCATGCATTCATTCAAGTGTTCGAAACTCACCCTATAGAATGTTCTTTTTAGAGAAAATCACTTTTCCACTCACACTCCATAAACAATATCGGACCTTATTCCGGTTCGTCTCCTTTTTAGTGACCGCAGCGCCCAATATTATTACGCGGGATAAGATAGATGGCTGACGAAATGCACGTGTTCTAACCGAATGATGACTCACCGAATTTTCCTTTTTTTATTTAAGCTGTTAAAAACTTGACAAGCAATTCAAGGTTGGCTTTCTACGAAATACATACGTAGCAGTGAAATAATCATACGTGGCTGTGAAATGTTACCTATGGAAGAAGCAAAGATTGTGTAAGATTTATTTTGATGCGCGAATTCGTAAAGCTTGTTTTTTAAACATGATTGAACAAAAAAACTTTATTTTATTAATAAAGTTGACATATTCATAACTGATTTGAATAGTAATTTATTCTCTATTTGATGCAATGAAATGTGATGTAACTATTCACGCTTGAAAAATATTACATTCATTCTCACATAACAATTCAAATGACGTTATATAGTGATCATTGAGAAATTGCAATCCGAAATTGAAGAAGAGATAATAGTCAAAGGAAGAAGTTGTCCACGTTTGTTGAAAGAGTTAGGAGTCGCAACGCAAAGATTTAAGGTTTGATTACATGCTTGAAACTGCTATTAATGAATACGAAAATACATTTGTCAAAGAATGGGTGGTAGGATATGAAGGAAGGTAATAGTATAGTGTTTGTGATTGAAGAGATAAACGAGTGCATTCGAGAGAAACTTGATTTTATTGAGTTTTATAACGGCGTGTAAAGTTAACAGTCGATTTAGGAAATAAAGCATCGTGTTTGTGTTGTCATGTTTGCTTTACTAGTTTGATGTGTTGCTTTGTGTTAGTAGGTTATTTGTATGTTTAATTATATTATTTGTGATTGCTTTCGTTTGTTATAATGTTTTTCTTTAGAGAAAATCCCTTTTCCACTCGATCCATAAACAAGATCGGACCTTATTCCAGTTTGTCTCCTTTTAGTGACCGCAACGCCCAATATTATTACGTGGGTTAAGGTACATGGCTGACCAAATGCACGTGTTCTAACCAAATGATGACTCACTGGATTTTCCTATTTTTATTTAAGCCGCAAAAGATCTGACAAGCAATTCAAGGTTGGCCTTCTGCGAAATGCATACATGGTAACAAAATGATCGTACGTGGCAGTGAAATGTTATCTTTGGAAGGAGCAAAGATTGTGTGAGATTTATTTTGATACGTGAATTCGTAAAGTATGTTTTTTAGACTTGATTGAACAAAAACTGTATTTTATAAATAAAGTTGACATATTTGTAATTGATTTGAATTGTAATTTGTTCTCTATTTAATGCAAGGAAATGTGATATAACTATTCACGCTTGAAAAATATTAGGGTTTTTAGATAGATAGGTTACCCAACTTTCTAACTTTATTCGCCTAAGTTACCAAACTCTTTTTTTGTACAAACAGGGTATTGGAGTATACGGATTCGACATTCAGGTTACTCAACATTAGAACTATGTTCATTTAGGTTACCCCAAAAACTAGTAATCGGGAGACTGAGTTTTTACCTTGTCCACCTCAACTTTTTGTGGGCTCCATTGTCCAACTCAGATATCCACTTACCATTATTGGACAGATGTGTTACCCAACTTTGTGATTTTGTTCGTCTAAGTTGCTAAAGTTTTTTTTAATTATTATTATTATTATTATTATTATTATTATTATTATTATTATTATTATTATTATATAAAACATCACTTCTTTAGAAAATTACAGGGTTTTACAAGAAATTAGTGGGGAGCCGAGATATTATTATTATTATTATTATTATTATTATTATTATTATTATTATTATTATTATTATTATTATTATTATGGTTAATACTCAAAATAGTTACTAAAGTTTCTCAAAAATTTGACCTAAGTTACTATAGTTTTTATTTTTATTTTTTGTTCAAAGAGGTTGCCATTGTTTACAGGTTTGATTAATTTGATCACTCAACATTTATATGAGTCGCAATAAGATCATTTTGATGGTGGGTATTGGGAACATACTTTAGTATTTAGTCAAGTCTCGATCATTACATTTTGTAATAGGTTGCTTAAGTATTATTTATGTTTATGTTTAAGTTAATGGGCAAGTTGTAAAAGCCCAAAAGGCTTAGTAAGCCCACGTTGAGATGATGAAAGGGACTAGGGAATGTTGCCCTAGCTTCCCTCCTATAAATACAAGGCTTATGATGCCTTAAACTTTGTTGGTTATTTTGATATTCTAATGAAACTCTTGCTTTTATAATTCTCTCATATCTTGTAATCAACCAATCCTTATATCTATCTCATTCTTTACTTGTGTGATATCAATATGGGCACCTAACAAGTGGTATCATTCGCCTAATAGAGATTGAAGTGTTGTTTATTTGGTTAACGTGGGGTTTAGGTGTGTTTTTTTTTTTTTTATATTTTTGCTTTTTCTTTGTTTCTTTCACGTAATCTTGAAGCTTGGACAAGTTTCAAAGTTGATATAGTGATTAGAAGCTTAGATTTTACATAAAGTTTTGATCTTTTATAGCTTTTAGTACTTTTTCTCTTTGTTTCTTAAGTTTTATAGCTTCTTTGATATTAGAAAACTAGTCTTTGGTACCTAAAACTTTCATATTTAGTGTTTTCTAAGTGTTGGGGAAGTTATTTGATCAAAAGAAACTCATTTCTAAGCAATTTTCAACAAAAAGTAGTGATTTTTACTTGTTTCTGGTCACTCTACACATAAGTTAGTGAAACAGTACAATCTGAAAGCTGTCAACAGTACTATTTGGTCTCCCTACGCAAAAGGTTACTGTTTACGCGTTAGTTTTGATGAAAAACCCCATTTCTACGCGTAAGAGAGGATTCTACGCCTAAGTTCTACGCTGAAGTTCTTTTCTACGCCAAAGATCTACGCAGAAGTCATATCTTAAGCATAAGATTTTCTTACGCGTAAGTTACTGAAATCTACGCAAAAGTTTCTTCAAAGGTCTTCTCTTCCAGCAAAGGTGACTCAGTACTTCCCTAACTTGGACAAGTTAGTGGAATACTTCGACTAAGGATATCTTTCAAGCTTGGACAAGTTTGAAAGATTTGTTTGGTTTTTACCCTACGCATAACTTGCTTTACGCACAAGATTTAATCTTACGCGTAAAAAGGGAAATCTTACGCATAAACCTTGTGTTTACGCATAACATCACCTTTCTACGCATAACTTTAAGTCTACGCATAAGTTGTTGTTACGCGTAAGATTTCAACTTTGCCCAAGGTTTCTTAAACTTAACCAAAGGAACGTACATTTCAATCTTCTACAAGATCCATCTTTTCACACAAGTGTTTCATTATGTCTCAACCACCGTACTACAACTTTAACCATCCTCAGCAACATCAGAATTAGCAGTATCATCAACAACAGCAACAGTGTCAACAATCACCACAATATTATCAACAACCGGTTTACTCACAACAACATCTTCTCATGCAACAACATCAGATGGTTCCAATACAACAATCCTATCCAATGTCACAACAACAAGGCCAACTCCCATCAAAACAGACTCACTGGTTTGACAGGATGTGTGAAGTCATTTCAACTCAACAATCCAGACATGAAGCAGGATCTATTGACACTCCACCAATGCTTACACCGGGTAATTATGTTCAGTGGGCAAGTCGATTCTTAAGGTTTATAGAACTCAAGAAACCCAATGGTAAGTACATGAAACAAGTTATCCTTGAAGGACCATTTCAGTGGCCTGTTAACTACGTTGGAGGTGACCCATCTGCTGATCCTCCAGTAGCTCCAACTGCTGTACAAGTTCCTGAGTCTGCACTCACTACTGAACAACACCTTCATCGTGAAGCAGATGAGTATGCTATGGCTTACATACTTCAGGGAATACCAAATATCATATTCAGAAGTGTTGATGCTCAGACAACTGCAAAAGCTATGTGGGAACACGTCCATCTACTTATGGAAGGCACACAACTAAACAAAGAAGACATGAAATCTAAACTTTACTTGGAATACACTAATTTCATGATCGAACCAGGGGAATCACTTGAATCTTACTATCATCGTTTCACGAATGTCGTCAACGACTTAGAGAGACATGCAGTACACCTTCCAAGGATTGCTGTCAATACAAAATTTGTTAGTAGTCTGGGTTCCGAGTGGTAAAAGTATGTGACATTTGTGAGACAAGCTAAGAATCTTGATGATGATCCATATGGTTTGTTGTATGACTATCTCAAGCACCATGAATCTAAAGTTGAAAAAGATAGAGCTGCACAAGGAGGATATACACCACCACCTACTTCAAATCCACTGGCACTCGTTGCTCAATCTCATGCTGCACATCCTCCGCTGTCTAATCATGCTTATGTTCAGGAACAGAATTACTTCAGTCACCCGCAACCTGCAACCTCACACAAAATGGTCCCATATGAATCATCCTCGCAACAGGCTTCTCCTCGACTTGCTCCATATGACAACCATGATAGCATGTACTACTCAAATCAGATAGATGATGATGATGAAGATGTCAATACGTTGAATCAAGGACTTGCTCTTATCGCTCGTGCTTTCAGCAAATTCTCAAACAAGACTAACAATCGTTTTCGTTCTTCATCAAATACAAGGAATCAAGCTGTCATTCAAGATGGTCGAGTTGAGATTCAGAACCGTAATACTGGACGTTCAGGTTCAGGAGGGTATTCAGGAAATTCTGGGTATGGACAAAGGTTCAACAACAATGGGGGATTCAGAAACAATTCAAGTGCTCCTCAGAGAAGAAATGACAATGTGGCAAATGGCAATACAGAATCTGAGAATGCGATATGGTGCTACAACTGCAACGAAAAAGGTCATATTGCAACGGCATGTCCAAAACCAAGAACCCGAGGCAATTAGTTTCACAAGCAGGCATTACTAATGGCTCTCAAAGATGAAAAGGAAGGCACTTTCACTAAACCAGAGAATAGTTTCTTCGCTAATACTTACAACGATGATGATATGGAAGATCTTGAAGCCAATGCAGCTGTAATGCTTATCGCCAACATGCAGCAACTCCAGTTGAATGACTCAGGCCCAGTGCTTGACACCGATGGTTTGTCTCAGGTACATGACCTAACCACATGCTCAATACAAGAAAATGTATCACCTTCTGCTTTTGAATCAGAAAAGGCGCAAGTTGTTCCATCCGAATCATTTTTATCTTCTCAGGACGATGAACAATTAAACACAGTTGTTATAATTGATGATGACATTGTCGTTTCATTTGATGATCCTCATGAGCAAGATAAACATAATCATGTTGAACAACATGAACCTTCTTCTGATCCAGATCCTGACTATATTGTCATGGCCAAAAACCTTCAAAAACAAATCCTTCTTACTCACAAAAAGGACGAGCAAAATATAGTTTTGAAATAAACAAATGCAGTTTTGAAAAAGGACATTGAATGTTATAAAATACAACTTTCACATTTTCAAAATGCAGTTAAACGTGAAAAGTGCTTTGAAAAGTCATTTCAGGAAGTGTATGTCAAAGAACAAAATCTTCAAAAGCAAATGTATGATTTAATTGAGTCAAACGGTAAATTGGTTTCCAAACTGGAAAATGATAAAAATGATCTTCAAAAACAAGTTGCACAACTTCAAAAGGAACTTTCAAAATCACAAACAGAGTTGTCAAATTGTAAACAGGAATTTTATGGACATAAAGTGCAAAAACGTGAAAAAGAAAATTATTTAATTGAAGAAAATATCACTCTCGAACGTCAAATAAAAGCATTTCAAAATATCGTTTATAAACATGGAGAATCTGTAACGACAATTCAAAAGTTTACCTTAAAACCAAGACCCGACAAAGGTTTTGCCATTGGCGATTACAGATCCACTTTTCTTCACACTGCGTTCAAAACAATTCCTAAGCTTTACAGTATAGACCAATTGATGGATAATAATGTTGTGCGTGTTATTGTATATAATACTGAGGAAGAATATGAACTTGAAGAAAAGAGTCGATAAAAAATGAGTCAAGTTGAATATTGCAAACCATATGATTACTCAAAAGCTCCTCACATTTCAAAATCTTTTGTTCCATCAAGAGAAATACCTGAGAAATCATGGTATGTAATTGAGTCTTATGTTTCATCTTCCAATGGGGCTCCTGCCAAACCCATGGCACAAGTAAATGGTCCATTACCATCTTCTAGTACTGTGACACCTTTACCAACACGTTGTCGAGTCTTAGACTATTTTAAAATGTTCATGAAAGGCATCGAAAACTTGGAAAACGTAATTGAACATCATTCGGAAATTAAAATTGCTACTTTTCAATCAGCTTACGAGCGCGAAAAGCTAGACATTTTTCAAAAACAATTTCCGCCTTTAGTTCAAAATTTGCATCATTGTGCTACTAGTTGGGAACAGGAACTCAAAAATGAAGTTAAAGAAATGCAAAACATTTTCGCTCTAAATGAAAATGCAATCTTGGTTCAACAACGCAAAAATCGATTTTTGAAAACGGATTCTGATCGACTCTTGGAACAAATCCTCACAGCTGATATTTATTCTCTCATTATGAATGATCTTTACTATTCTAGTAATGCTGTGATGTTTGATAATTACTGCGCTGATATTGATTTGCTGAACAAGGAAACTGAGACATTGAAACATAAATATGAAACGTTGCGTCAAAACAGTGATGATGTGAGAAACAAACTTTCAAACGAAAATTGTCAACTCAAACAAAGGCTTGAATGGTGTCAAGCTTAAAGTCTTGAAACAGAATTGCAACTACAAAGTCAAAATGTTTCAAAAAGCTGTCAACTTTGCAAAGACAATGTTTTTCTCAAAAATAAATGTCTTCAATATGAAAAAGAAATTGCGGACTTAAAAATTGAGAATGTCGAATGGCAACAAAACCGCGATGACATTCGTTATTGCAATGGTAGGACAAAAATCACATCATCATTGATTTGAAAGAGAAAATTAAGCTACTTCAAAAAGGAAAATTTGTTGACACCACAGTAATAGCACCAGGAATGTTTCAAATAGACAAAACAGATAAGGGTAATCATGCTAAGAGTTCTAATGTTAGCTCTTCCACTTCTACAGGACTAGTTTCCCCTAAGAGCGTTAGCAGCACAAAGCCAAAAAGCGTTAAGAAGACTAAAAAGACTAGGCTCTGGCAACATAGAAGAGGATCACTAGAAGTGCAAGAAGTAGAAGCTCACCTTAGGAACTTGAATAAAACTCATGTTGCATCTGATTTAGATTCTAATTTGGCAAATTGTAATCAAAATCTTAATGTACCGAATGCTGAACCTTTAAATGTTTTGAATATTAATGCATCTTGTGTGTTTTGTCGTCAAAGTGTGTTATATGGTGATCATACTAAATGTGTAGCTAATAATCTCTTACATCGTCACAAGAAACGTAGATCAGGCATTCCCTCTAGGCCCACTACTGCCTCTAAGTCTACCTTAGGAAAAACGCCAACTACCGTTTCCAATGATGTTGTAGTCAACCCAAGAGCAGAAATCAACAAATCAAGGAACACGCCAAAAGCTAGTGCATTTACCAAAAACAAAAAAAAACTAGTTGGTACTGGCAACGTTGGTTACAATACACACCAAATTTTAAATGGATTCCTAAACTGTTGAATACTTGTGTTTCTAACCAACAGGAACCCATCATTTCCTCGGGTTCCACCCTTACTTCTGTTCCATCTTTGTCGTCTATTTGTGATGCAGGTGTTTCAGATCGTTCTCTGGATTGTTGATAGCGGTTGCACCTGACATATGACAGGCAATATCAAACTGTTAACAAACTTTGTCTCAAAGTTTATTGGAACTGTTAGATTCGGGAATGATCAATACGCTTTAATCATGGGTCACGGAGACTATGTGAATGGGAATATTGAAATTAGTAGAGTATATTATGTTGAAGGCTTGGGTCACAACCTCTTTTCAGTCGGTCAATTTTGTGATGGGGATCTAGAAGTAGCATTTCGTGAAAAAACTTGTTTTGTTCATGATCTACAAGGAAATGATTTGATGCCAGGCAACGTGGCACTAACCTTTACACAATTTCAATGTCTAACATGATCGCTTCATCTCCTATCTGTCTTCTATCCAAAGCTGAAACGACTAAATCATGGTTATGGCACAAACGCCTTTCTCACTTGAACTTCAAAACAATGACTGATCTCGCTCGTCAAAAATTAGTTGAAGGCTTTCCAAGATTCCGCTATGCCAAAGATCACCTATGTCCAGCCTGTGAACAAGGAAAGAGTACATGTGCTCATTTTCCCTCAAAACCTGAACACAGCACTAATCATGTTTTACAACTGCTTCATATGGATTTGTGTGGTCCGATGCGTGTTCAAATGATCAACGGTAAACGCTACATTTTAGTAATTGTTGATGATTACTCCCGTTGGACTTGGGTTTATTTTCTTCGAAGTAAAGATCAAGCTCCTCAAATGATCATCACCTTTCTCACCAAAATACAAGTTCAACTATGCAACACAGTCAGAATTGTTAGAACTGACAATGGCACAGAATTTAAGAATCAGACTCTAAGGTCGTATTTTGAGAAACTGGGAATTGAACATCAAACATCCATTCCACGAACACCCGAACAAAATGGAGTAGTCGAAAGACGCAACAGAACGTTAGTGGAAGCTGCACGAACGATGTTAATCAATGCTCAATTACCAGATTACTTATGGGCAGAAGCTATTTCAACCGCATGTTACACTCAAAACCGTTGTATGATCTCAAAACGCCATCACAAAACCCCTTATCAGATTGTTCACAAAAGGAAACCGAACATCAGTTACTTTCATGTATTTGGAGCTCTATGTTACCCAATCAATGATCGTGATGATCTAGGTAAACTTAAAGCAAAGGCTGACATTGGTATATTTGTTGGATACTGTGAAAATTCAAAAGGCTTTCGAATATGGAATCGTCGTACAAGAGAAATTCAAGAAACTATTCATGCTAATTTTGATGAACTCACTCATATGGCTTCTGAGCAAAACAGCTTAGGACCCGCATCCAACCGTTTAAACTTTCCGGAATCTCCGGCTGAACCGTTGTTACTCTCCCGTAAAGAAGTGGAAACCTTGTTTGCTCCATTGTTTGATGATACGATTGTTAACCATCCATCTGAGGCCACACCAAATTCCGCTGCACATCTTGATCAACATCAAGTACCTGATACACCTCAACAAACAACAACAACTGTTGGAAGAGACGGTCCTCCAATCATATCACCAACAACAACAGAAAAAACCGGGTCCAACTCACAACACTCAGCTAGAGACTCCATACCTTTATCAGTACCACAAACAGCAGAGCATGAACCAGAATAGTTCATCAACCCATTTGCACCGGCTCCACCTGTCCCCGACATTGCTGAGTCTTCTACAGGCAATTTGGGTCCCGCTTACTTGCGAGATACATATCAACTTCACCCTTCGACACACAAATGGACTAGAGATCACCCCTTAGTTCAAATTATTGGCCATCCAGATGCACCCATTATGACACGACAACGACTTCACACAGACGGTGAAACTTGCATATACGCACTCACAGTATGTGAAACCGTGCCAAAGAACGTCAAAGAAGCTATAACTTTCGAAAACTGGATTGAGTGTATGCAAGAGGAATTTGAATCATTTCAAAGATTGGAAGTCTGGGAACTGGTTGAAAAACCTGAAGGAATCATTGTCATTGGTCTAAAATGGATCTGGAAAAACAAACTGGATGCCGAAGGAACTGTCATACGCAACAAATCATACTTGGTAGCAAAAGGATACTCTCAAGAAGAAGGAATAGATTTTGGAGAATCATTTGCTCCTGTAGCTAGACTTGAAGCTGTACGGATCTTCTTAGCATATGCTACTCATCGGAATATGATTGTCTATCAAATGGACGTGAAAACGGCTTTTCTGAATGGTCAACTCCGTGAAGTGGTTTATGTCAGTCAACCTGAAGGATTCGTTGATCCAGAACGTCCTAATCATGTCTACAAACTAAAGAAGTTTCTCTACGGTCTTAAGCAAGCCCCCAGGGTGTGGTATGATAAGTTATCTAAATTCCTGTTGGCCAATAACTTTACTCTAGGATCGGTGGATCCAACACTGTTTATAAAAACATACGGGGCGGACTTATTAATCGTTCAAATTTATGTCGATGACATTATTTTTGCTTCAACCAACAAAATTTACTCAATGGATTTTGCAAAATTAATGACAGATAATTTCGAAATGTCCATGATGGGTGAACTTACGTTCTTTCTAGGACTCCAAGTTCATCAATCACCCCGTGAAATTTTTCTAAATCAGTCCAAATATGCTATTGAGATTTTAAAGAAACATGGAATGCAAAGCTGTGACACAATGAATACACCAATGGCCAATTCCACAAAACTAGATGCTGATATACATGGGACTCCTGTTAACCCCACCAAATACCGAAGTATAATTGGGTCCCTCATGTATCTCACATCTAGCAGACCTGATATTGTATTTGCTGTCTATATGTGTTCGCGATATCAGTCTAAACTAACTGAGAAACACCTCAATGAGTAAAAAAGAATCCTTCGATACATAAAGGGAACCATCCATTTGGGGATCTGGTATCCGAAGGATTCTAGTTTTGAACTAATTGCTTTTTCAGACGCTGACCATGCAGGATGCTTAGACACACGCAAAAGTACATCTGGTGGATTACAATTTCTCGAAGATAAACTTGTGTCTTGGCAATCTAAGAAGCAGGACTGCACATCACTGTCGTCAACAGAATCTGAATACGTAGCTATGTCTGCTTGTTGTGCTCAAGTCATTTGGATGAGATCACAACTTAAGGACTATGGCTACCTATTCAATAAGATTCCGATCTACTGTGACTCCAAAAGTGCCATTGCCATTTCCTGCAACACCGTTCATCATTGCAAATCCAAACACATTGATCTCCACTATCATTTCATAAAGGAGCATGTCGAAAAGGGTACAGTTGAATTATATTTTGTGGGAACTGAGTACCAGTTGGCAGACTTACTCATTAAAGCATTACCTCCAACAAGGTTTGCTGATTTAGTCCACCAAATTGGTATGCGATGTTTGACTCCAAAAGATCTGGAAAAGTTTTCAAAACATAAATGATCACTAAACATCAAAAACTATCTTTTGTAAATATTTTTTCCAAAAACAAAAATACAAAAATATAAAACCAACAAAAACACAAAAAGATTTTATTGTTTCTACTTTTATATAAAAAAAATGCAAGTACACACCACTCTTTTCAACACTAATTTTTTATATAAAATGTTTTAAATTATTACAAAAACAAGTGTTGAGGGGGAGGTAAAGTATTTTAAAATTTTCAAAATGTCTACTTCGTACTTGCATTTTACCAAAAATATTTTATTTTTATTGTTATCAAAAGTGATGCTTTAAAAAGTTTTTCGGGATACTCTCCTTGACTAAGTAAAATCAATATTTTCAAATTTAAAAGGACATCGATCTAAGGTCAAGGGGGAGTAAATTTATCCTAAGTTATTATTTTAAATGCTTGGTGGAGTTAAGTATTGTTAGAATGTGAGTTAGTTAGGCATTATGTTTGAAAGATATTTTAAGGTTTAGGGACTAATTGTGTCAAATTACGAAACATGTTATAACCTTAGTCAAAACTACTTTTGACCACACGCATTAACCACACCTGCAAAAATAATTACTCCTTCACCCAACTTATCAACGATCCTCATTCAACCTGATAATCCATCCATTGTTCTTCAAATCTGTAAGTACCAAAATGTTTTGATCATGTTTCTAAACAAGGGTTTTTAATTTCATCTTAATCCAACGGCTTATTTATTCATAATCGTTAGAATAGGCTTTAGGGTTTTGCGTAAAATTAGACCCAGTGATTTGATACGAAAATGATTAAATTTGTTTGTGGGAAATGTTCCTAAGGCAATATTAAACATATTTGAGTACCTTAATCTAACCCAGAATCATCAATTAATCAAAAAGGAAATTAGGGTTCATTCGTTGTAATTGGGTATTCAAGTTTGATGGTGATTAGATACAAATTGATGATTGGGATAGTGTTTATATGTGATTAGGAACACGATTTAGTGGTTGAATTGTTTCAGAAACATGTGTGGATCTTGAATTGATGAGTTAGGGTTCTTGCGCACTAGCAGTTGTGATTATACGTTTTGTGGTTAAAAGTTGTTATAACTTGGGCTAAATGTTCCTTAGAATAGATTAATCACTCGCCTAACTTCTTTTTTCACCCAGAATCATGTTTTCATGTGGTTGTGATTTGATGTTCTTGCATTTCTACGCATAAGTTTGCTTGTTGCATGTTTACGCAAAAGTCAGTATATTAAAATGTTTTGGGATGTTTTTGGATAAATTTTTGATTAGTGGTGTTGTTTATAACTTTCAGGAATCAAAGAAAAAATAATTTCGAAGGTGATTTTTTCATTAAGACGATCCTACGCAAAAGATGAACTCATCTTACGCGTAAGATTCGACTATTTTGAAAAACTTGTCTTGGATAAGACAATGTTTACGCAAAAGAATATTTCTTACGCATAAGTAACTATCTTACGCATAAGTCGAAACTTACGCATAAGGTTCAAACCTTTACATAAGCTCCAATCTTACGCATAAGATTTATTCCTACGCATAAGATCTAGCCTACGCAAAAGCTTGAACTTACGCGTAAAATATAAGTTAAGCGTAGTTTCTTTGATCTTACACCTAGAATGGTTCCTTACGCATAAGAAATGTTATGCGTAGGATTTCAAATCTTACGCGTAACATTGTCTGTTTTCTTGAAATTTGTCTAAGTGTTGTAAACTTTCAATTGTGTAATCTCTTGTATTTGTTAACACATATTGTAACTTGATTGTTATCAGTTTCTACTAAGTTTTAACATCAAATCTACAAGTTTACAATATATCAACACTTTGAACATAAAAACACCCACTCATCAATCCATTCATGCATAAACAAGTATATTAACTAATGTGCTAACAAATGATATTATTGCAATGTCTATGTTTGTGTATGATCATCCAGATGGCCCAACCAGCTAACATCCCACAAGCACATGAACCTGAACCTAAGCTCACATGGGAAGAAACCTTTCCCAAAGACTACTCCAGAATGATTGGAAAGAACAACTTACGGGTCAACTTCAACAAATTCACATGCAATGAATCATCTTGCATTGTCGCTGTAGATGCCTTAGTATATCACCCTTACAAAATTCTGCTCACCAAATCAACATCAGTAGCTTGTTTCTACATTCACCAATTCTGGCATACAATTCAACTGGACCTTGGCGAAGAATTTTTCACATGCATGCTACATAAGAGACAAGTCACGGTAGACAAAGATACCTTTCGTGGCGTTCTAGGTTTACCTGAACTTGGTCCAGATGAACAGTACGACCCAGTTCCTAATGAAGAAGAGTTGATTGAATGGTTAAGGGATATTGGATACGATGAGTCAGACAAAGTAGTGACTCGACACTCAAAGGTTAACACAAGGAATTTTCCACAACCCTGGAGAACCATGTACATCCTTATAGCCAAGTCCATGTCTGGCAGAGATACCGGTCACGAACACCCCAAACTCCAACATCTCAAACTTTTCTGGGCTATGGCACATGTCAAGAAGGTGGACTTTGCTAGCATTATCTGGGAAGATATAGTGTGGCACATTCAACATAAGACTACAAACATTCCATTTGTCCGCTACACCAAGCTACTCATTGAAAGCTTCCTTCGTGAGTATGACGACATTCCTCAAAGACTGGATGATGAAGACAAGAACACATTCAGAAATGAGTCTACTCTTAGGCAAATTAAAAGACTTGATACTAGTACACGTAAACAAGGAAAGATACTTCCCGAGTGCCTCCTGAATGATAAGGTAAAGAAATGCTCGAACTACAAGTACTATGTCCAAGCTCTCAAAGAAGAGAAAGTTGGGTTCTTGGACGAAATCCCTCTACCGTCGTTCATGCAGAAAAAGGGAAAGAAAGGTAGTAAGTCTGGCAGCTCCAAAAGATCTAGAAAGACTACCAAAAAGCCTCACAAGAGAACTCTCAAGATCAGATTACCGGTCAAGAAACCAATCCCTGAACCAGTTCCTGAACCCACACCACCATCTTCTCCAAAACCATCCGACTCAGAGACCGAATCTGATAGTGGTCCAGTTTACAACGAAGCTTATAACAAACCAGGTGATAATCTTGACGATCTGGACATGTCTCTAGAAGATTGGGACAAAAACATTGATGAATTTGTTGATCAAATTGAAAAAGAAACAATTCAAAGACCTTTAACTGAAGAGGATGCTAAGTTGGAAGAAGAACGGTTAAGGGGTGAAAAGTTGAAGGAACCTATGACTGCCGAACAGGAACAACAAGAAGAGGCTCACACTAACATTGGTTTATCTGTGGAAGAAGAAAATGAACGAGCACTCAAGTTAGGTCTCCTCCACAGCAGAATCGACTCCCTTCAAGCTGATCAACCTCTGCCACCTCTGTTTACTCAAATAACCGAGGCTGGAGGATCTAGTAGCATTCCTGAAGCAGGCAGGTCTAGCAGTATCCCTGAGTCCACTCCAGTTGATCAAACTCAGGAAACGGGAACCACTGCTGATATGATAGTCTACGAATCTCCCACTGTTACACCTGAAGACGTAGAGATGCAGAATGCTTCAGAAAGAGGAGACGATGATGTGGAAGACCATATGGACACAGATATTCCATATCTTATGTCTTTGGAAGAGATGGAGGCTAGAGAAAAGGCTCAAGAGGAAGAGCTCAAGAGAAAAGAAAAAGCTGAAGAGGCAAGGCTTGAGGCTATAGAACAGGCTAAACTGGAAGAAGCCATTAGAATGGAAGAAAGTAGGAAAGCTGAAGAGGCAGCTAAACTTGCCGATGAATTAAAGCTTCAAGAGGAAACAAAGAAAAGAAAAGAAGCAGAAGCTAGTATAGCAGAAGAATTAAGACAAAAGGCAAAAGCTGACCTATTGGCAGAAAAGCAGAAACTAAGGGCTGAAGAAGCTACAGTTGTAGAGAAGGAAGAATAGCCCAAGGATAAACCCAAATCACCAAAAGGAGATGATAAAGACACAACCACAAACATTGAATCTTCACAATCATCACCTCCTGCATCATAATCAACTCATGACGAATCAATCAAGAAACCATCCAGAATTGAAGCCACAGCTGCATCGAAGTTGATCAAGAGGGCAGTTAAGAGAGTTCGAGAAAAGAAGAAAAACAAGTTAGAAACACAAGTTGAATCACTGGCTAGCCAAGTTGCTGAGTTAACCAAGCAAATGACAACTGTTCAGGAAATGAATATAAAAGTTGACGCCTTCTTAGCCAAAGATGTACAAGAAGATATGGAAGCTACTTTGGCTGCTCAAGTAACTCAATACACGGGACAACACCTAGTGACAGAATTGAAAGAATTGATGAAGCCGATGAAGGATGAACTTACAAAGATTGTTGAACAAGCTGTCAAGAAAGTGATTAGAACTACATCTTTCACTCTCCGAGCTGACAAGACACCTCTTCCACAACAAGAGTTGACAGCAAATGAGTTAGAGGCTCAGCTCTTTAACATATTGGCAAGTAAAACCACCATGATACCTGAAGAAATTAAAGTGTGGGAAGCTTTACAAGCCAAGATGTCCAAAGAATCTTGCAGCACTGAAGCCGATAAACTGAAACGTCAGAGAGATGATGAAGACAAAGATCCTAACTCACAGGCTAAGAAAAAAAAGCAAGCCGAAGGACCCTCATCTCAACCCAAACAACCGGTCATACCTCCAACAACCACGACAACAACTCAACAACCAAAAGCATCAGGTTCAGGTCCTAAAGCCCATGATCACTTTGAGTACACCGGCGGAGATGATTTCCCTCAGCTAGACGAAATACTAGAACCTTCATCAACAAAGAAGAAAGAAAGGAAAAGAAAACATCATCAGCACAAACCGGAAACCTCTTCGAAAAGCACCGAACCTAAGAAACTGAAAAAGATTCTTAAGTGGCTGGACGAAGACAAAACTGCTGAGTATTCTTGGTTTGATGAAATGGTTAAAGCTCAACCACCTCTTGCAGAAAATCAATCACCACAAGATGACCACACAATGGAATATGCACAACTTCTGCAGAGGGACTATGGTTTAAAGAACATGAGCAAGAAAGAGCTGAGAAGGGTAAAGAATGCTGCATTCAACTTGTTAAAAGACCGCTCGGCCAACTCTGTTGAACTCGAGTATCACCTGGAAAACATAGCCCGAGCAATGTCTAACGACATCGACTGGCTAAATCCCGAGTCCAACATTGATTACTACTCAAAGAAGAAAGGGCCTTACTACACCGACTGGACCAAACCTCTACCATTGGTTGGAAAGCCTAAGCAGGAGAAAATCCCCTACAAATTCTTCTTCAACAATGACTTGGAATTCCTACAACACGGGAGCAAGATAGAAACGAAGTATGCCACATCACTTACCTTCTCAATCCCTGCAGCAAGATACCTCAACAACGCCATCGAAGAAGAAGCCTCCGACTTATTCATCGACAAAGTTGTTGACTATGACCGGAACGTACTCTATGGAATACACCATTGGCCAGAAAACTGAGCACAGTATTATCGAAGCAGCAGACTCAATCAGACTATGGGTAATGTGACGAGTGAGTTAAAGATTGTCTCCATTCAGTTTATTTCGACAGTCACTCACTTTGGGTACTCCTTTCTCAACAAAATCGTACTCAAAAGACTTGATGAACAAGAGTACGTGATTTCCGAGTCAGACTTTCCACGATTGCTCCTCAATGACATAGAAGATATGTATCTGCTCAAAGTCCAAGGAAATTTTTGCAACTTACCCAAGCAAATGCAGCTTGCCTTTATCACAGCTCTCCTAATTTTCATACGACAAATAGTCATCAGAGAGCGAGTAGAAGATCTTCAACTTGGAGTGGAAAGTTACCAGAAGAAGCTGAATCTCACAAAACCTAATCTTTACAACATCCCCAACCTTCAACACGAATCTCAATTCACCTTGATCAAGCATCCGGCATTTAGGTTCACATACCGCAGTGTCAACCGTCGAAACTGCTTCATGGCTTATGATGAGATCCACAAGTTTTGTGATGAATCCCTTAAGTTTGTTAGAGATGGAATCAAAGGCAGATTAGATGATGTTGCATTGTACAAAACCAAAAGGTGGAATACCGATGAGGCCAGACAAGTTCGCAGATTCATTACAAGGATTGAGAACCAGTTAAAGCGTAGGGATCAAATAAGGAGATTGGAAAGCTATGTGGGGGGCAGACCTGGATTTCCAGTGTTGACGTTTCAGAGACCGGAATGGTAGAAGTGTTGTAAGATCTTGATTTGATTTGTCAATACTATTATTCATTATGGCTTGTGCACGCATTACAGTGTACAACCCGAACTTGTAAAGAAAGGACCCTGAGGTACGCATCAGTGTGTCAATCCTAATATAAGGAGCGAAGGCTTCTTACTTTTGAGTAGAATTAATCAAATATTTTATGATTTTCATAATTCTGCTCAAAAGGACAAGTATTTCACCTCAATAAGACCTAATTACTTGTTGAGGGGGAGCACTTGTCAAAACAAAAATACTTTGTTCTAAAATCAATAGTTCTTGGTGAATCTCCCCATAAGACTCAAAAAGGCATATTTTAATCTAAAAGATTATCAAAAACATCATTTTATATGCTATTTTTGAGGGGGAGAAAATGGAAAAGTGATTAAAATATAAGTAGTCGAAAAGCTAAAAGTTGTATCTTGTGCGAGCTAGACTCAGAATTGACCCAGGAATTGACGAAACAATAAAAGTTAGTAATCTCGAAAAGACTTATCCTCGACGGGTAATAACATCAAGTTAGTTACTAGAGCTAGTTGTCACCTAAAAGCTGACAATGGATCTCTTTAACTAACCACGTAAGCGTGTCTCGAAAAGGATTTATCCTAGTAGAAATGTACCATCTCGAGAAACTTTCTGTGGACTTGACCAGGCCGGGTAATAACTTCAAGCTAGTCTAACTAGTGATGTAAGCATGTCTCGAATCGGTCTTGTTTACTGAAAGTGGATCAATTCAAAAATGCTTGCTCCTCCCGCATGTGCAAATTTATTAAATACTTATGAGCACATGTGAAGGGGGAGCCCTTTAAAAGTGTACACAAAACTCTCAAAGTGTTAACCAAAATATTTGATTATCACAAACACTTTGAGAGATTTTCTATCAAAGGTTTCTTGGCTACTGTCGGTTAATCAAGGAGTTATAAGGTGATTAAGATAGGAAAAACCGTCCTATGATCCGCCAGAGCCGGAGGGATCTACCCAAGGACATCACCAATAGTTAGAATTAGAAGTCCTTAGGTATGATATGAAAAAATGAGAAAAGAATGAAAGGGGAAAGAAGGAGTTGAAGAATTAAAAAGAAAAGTAAAGAAAATGGTGAAAAGAAATAGCCCTCCATATGTTCAACCTTAGGGCAGACACTGGGTTCAATTCGTATGCTACTGGTTGTTGCTAAGGCGACACCGGTATTGAAGATAAAGTCGTCATGGACCCAGTGACGCAATGCACTAAACCTTCTTAACCACTCAAGTTCTCTTAAAAGAGCTTGTTTCATTCTCACGGGGAACCAGTGTAATCTATCGACTCATCTCCTAGAGATGGTTGATATTGAAGCGGGAGACCCCTCCCTAGTCTCCGCATAGGAAACCTAAGTGTGCACTTATTGAGTCTAGAGCCATGAGATACATCAAAGATCTCTTAGGAACACTTAGTATTTCTACAACTGGTGTTCTACATCAATGGAAACCAGCTGTAAATTATCGAGTCCTTCGCAGATCTTAGCAATCTGCCGAGAACGTTTATGAGAGAATTACAAATGTATTTCTCAATGATTGAACGGAAATTCCTGCCAGGGTCAACATCAAACAGCCCTGACAGCAGGTCACTTCGGTAACCCCACAAGGGTTACGCTTAGTGTTCGCGGTGGTTCTTTAGCGGTCTACAGTCGTGGAGTGATCCCCAGCGACTCACCCAGTCATTGAGCTACTTAGTAGGTCTCGGAAGCTCCTTCGAGAGTATCTGATATGGGAACGACCTGGATTAGGATTAGAAGGAGTCTTCACAATATGCTGTTGACAAGCTCTAATTCCTTATTTGTAAGTACCGGTTGATTATTGCTAACTGTTTATCTGCAGGTACATCACCTCCATGATGGTAGATTCCAGCATGCTCATACATACATCTTGAAGCAAATGAAAGCTCCCCCAAAGATCCATGCATCACAAAGTTCAAAGAAAGATTCTACGCCAATAAGAAGAATCTGCAAAGTATAAAGACTAAAGATCTTAGAGTATGAAAAGGAACTTCGTGCACGTGAAAGACTAAATCCAAAGATGTATGAGCATGTTGGAATAGGCGGACAACCACCACAGACGCAGGAGTGATGAACGGCAGACTACTTCATAACACAATCACAATATCATCACCAAAGAACAAAGACTTAGAGCAAAGTACATTCATTAAACAACATTTTTTGAAGACGTCAAAAGTTTTACATGTCACAAGTCAAAGACAAAGATGAAGACGTCTTGCAACCGTGATGACCGACCCTTAGGGGGAGATTGTTGGGAACATACTTTAGTATTTAGTCAAGTCTCGGTCATTACATTTTGTAATAGGTTGCTTAAGTATTATTTATGTTTATGTTTAAGTTAATGGGCAAGTTGTAAAAGCCCAAAAGGCTTAGTAAGCCCACGTTGAGATGATGAAAGGGACTAGGGAATGTTGCCCTAGCTTCCCTCCTATAAATACAAGGCTTATGATGCTTTAAACTTTGTTGGTTATTTTGATATTCTAATGAAACTCTTGCTTTTATAATTCTCTCATATCTTGTAATCAACCAATCCTTATATCTATCTTATTCTTTACTTGTGTGATATCAATATGGGCACCTAACAGTAGGTTACCTATTGATAACCGGTTACCCATGCCTACTCAGCCATATTCCAGCTCACCCAAAATTGTCCACCTGTTTTTTCTACTAAATCTTAAACCTTTATAAACCTCCCTTACCTACCTTTTCTTTTTCAAAAAAAACCCTAATCAAGATTAGGTTAAAAAGAAATCCTCCCAAATCTCACTCAAACAATGAACATCCTATGTGGTTGTGGTGAACTAGCAAGATGTCGAACATCTTGGACTAAAAATAACCCCGCAAGAAGATTTCTTGGTTGTCCCAATTTCATGGATCCCATCACCAACTGCAACTTTTTCCAATGGGTGATGCCCCATTACCAAATCTTGGGTATCAAGCAAGCATGTATGAGCTCCATTTGAATACGAGGAATGCACAAGAGCAGATTCTTCAATTGAACAATCGAAACTCTCGAAATGTCTTCTACAATAGGGTGTTGATTGTGTTGCTTGTTGGGATGGTTCTTATTAAGTTTCTTTTGGTTTGATAAGCTAGTATAGTAGGTTAAAATGGTTGTTTTATTTTGGTTTCTTAAGGCAGTAGTGGTAGGTTATGGGATGAAGTATGTTGGTTTAAGTTTACCAAGTTTATGGCATGAGAAGTCTTTTGTAAACAATGGTAGCCTCTTTGAAAAAAAAAAGAAAAAAAAAACTATAGTAACTTAGGTTAAATTTTTTGAAAACTTTAGTAACTTTTTTGAGTAGTAACCCTTATTATTATTACTATTTATTATTATTGTTGTTGTTGTTGTTGTTGTTGTTGTTGTCGTCATCGTCGTCGTCGTCTGTAACACCCCCAAAATCGGGTCCAGCGGAAACATATGTCACTGGGGTGCTACTCGATTGATATCATAACACAAAGTATAAAGAATGGTTTTTACCTCAATCGATTAGAAGAAATTTCATTGTCAAAAGTACTTTGTTTACATCTTTCAAAAATAGTGCGGAAATATAGGCCCATAAGAGTATTTAAACGGTCCCAAATGATTATCAGAGCCATCTATGACCATGCCACGCCATTCACCAAGAGCCTCCAAGAGTAAGTTATCACCTCAGGAAACCTGAAATACATGCTAAAAAGTGTCAACACAAAGGTTGGTGAGTTCATAGAGTTTATAAGTAAAACAGTTGATTGAAAGAGTTTCGAATTTATTTGATAATTGCAACAAAATGAATCGTGGGCTACGTTGTTATACGCCCATAGTTTGCTTGATTTCCATAGTAGTTATATAAAACATCTGAACACAAGACAAGTAGTAATGAAACAATAGCATTGTAGTGTAGGATATTGCACTAAGCCTCATGACACGCAAACCTTAACATTGTACTGCAACCATAAGAGATATATAAAATCTTATGGGAAGCCTACACATAATAATATGATGCAGGTAATGGTGCCCTCGGATACTAGGAGGTTTCCAGATTCCTATGATATTCAAATATAGTGCATTCGGTTACCATTCCAGGCTAACTTCAAATGGGGCGTCAACTGCCAATAGATCTATTCACTATATTCGCGTTCACTCGCAAGTGATTAATGGTTCATGAGATGAGGGACTTTTGGCAACAGCGATAACTTAGGCAATATCAATCAGGATAGCATACAGAGAAATACTTGTGTTCAGGTTCGAAATATTTAATACGTTGCAATAAACAAATAGAGTGTTTCATAAATCGAGTAAAATATTTAAGATAAACGAGTAAAGAGTTTAAGATAAACGAGTAAAGGGTTTAGGATAAACGAGCATGTATCTCCCCCAAAGAGTTCGAAATAGATAAAAGAGGGGCTATGACTCACCTTGGCAATAGCAGTCTGAATAGAGTAAAGTCAAATAGTGATAATGAGCGGCACCGACACGCGACCTAGATTAGTATGGCAAGTTTAGTTTACAGTTTCAAGTTTGTGACTCGATGAATTTTAAGTAAGTTTAAAAGTTTAAAGAAAAATGTTTGTGTCGTTGTTGCTTGTGTGGCAGCATTTAAGTTTGAAAACAATTTCTAAGTGTGTGTAAGTATTGGCTCGTAGAAGTGTATACAATAATAAAAGTATCAAAGACGAATAACTCTACGGTTCGACGGTAATCAAAAGATGATGTACGGAAGGTAATTCACAAGTAGATGATAGACGACGTCAGATTATAAGAATATCGTTTAAAAGCTAAATAATAGTTAATAAAAGTGTGTAGAAATTATACTTTAAGTAAAGGGTTTTATTTAAAAGAGTTTATAGTAAAAATACAGTTTTAAGTTATAAAAGTATGATTTTTAGAAAATCGGCATGACCCGTGTATATGTTCTAATTATATGAGGTGACTAAGTGTCATAATTAATAATATATCGTTGTTTAAAAAAAAGTTTTGTTTAGTATGAACATATCATTATATGAGATATTGATTAATGATTCAAAAGTAACTTTTGAGTATAGTTTATAATAGGTTCATAAAGTATACTTAGTAAGTTTAAGGTATGCAAATGAATAGAATGTCAGGAATAAATGAGTCGAGAATAAGTAGACAAGTAAGTCGTTGAATGAGGCGCGAGATAGGTCGAGGAAAAACAAGTACCCGTGACTCGACAATGAACAATGACGTGGTACGGGAAAAATGCCGCAAGTAAGTCTCGTAGGAAAAATAGACGTTGTCGTGATATATACAAGTATTTAGTGTTTAGTTATATAAGTCTATACAAATGTTTGATTTCGAAAAATCCAAACTAATAAAATATAAACCCAAGTTCGAACTTTAACCAACACCATTTAATCTAGTAAGTTTGAGAATTGAAATTTGAGGGCAATTAAGCAAAACCAATGCACTGTTGGACGTCATCATTCGAACTAAATGAAAACAGTGGGTCGAATATGTGTTCTCACCCACCCAAAACAAGATTTACCCAGATTCAAATTTAGTACAAAATTAGTAAGCAAAAAGCTAAAATGAACTAAAGTTAAAATAATATCTTTTCACTTGAGCCAAATCTTGTGTTTTACTTTGAACTTTTATTCCTTTATTTTACTTAAGTCCAAAATAGTAAAATTTCCTCATAAAAAATTAATATGAGTCGACTAGTTACAAATAAGCATTAGTTTATTTTGTGAGTGTTAAGTAGTGTTTTTATGGGTTCAATTAATACCACACAAGCATCAACACCAATCTTGTATAAAAATGTATATATGTCGAGTTGTCAACCACAAAAATAAAGCCAAGAAAAAGTTGTAGTTTTTAAATCTCTAGCTTATTTGCACAAACAACACAATATGACAAGATAATCAAGATTTAAAATATGTTAATGTGGGAAAGTATGTAAGCTTGAGTTTTGAAGAATCCTTACAAAGGTGTTGTGGGTTGATCGACCAGAGGAGAAAACCAAGAACCAATGCTACCCAAAATTACCAAATGATAATTAATTACCCAAAACCTTCCAAGCTAGCTTCACGAACCAATGCAACTCAGTTTGTGTGAAATTTTGCAAATGAAAAGGTGTGTTTGGTCTTGTGGTTTCTCGGCAGATTTAAGGAGCTAAAGAGGAAGCTTTTGACTTGCCTTTTGGTGAGTATGATTAAAGTGTGTTTACTATAAAGAGCTACAATTTATATAATATGCAAGATAAGGTCATGTCAACTATCATAGTAACAAAACAAAAGTCACGAGCCTATGTTTTGTGTGTTGTGACTTTCGGCAGTATATGAGAAGCACAAGGAGGAAGTTTTGACTCTATTTTCCATTGTATGAACAGGTGTTTGTTTATTTTTGGTTAAGATACACGTTTTGATGTATAGGTCCTTAATATAATTTAAAAACTTGCATGTGACTTGGATGGTGATGTTTCAAACAAGCCCAGCAAGGCAAATGGGAAAGTTTTGACTATAGATTTCAAAGTTGGACTTGGTTGTATGGCTAAATTGAGTTAAAAGCACATGTATTTGATATGTCATTTCATGTTTGCAATCTAAAAAAAAATGCTTGTGTGTGGGGTGTGCTCGATGCACAATAAAACTAGGAAGAGTATTTGGCAAAAATATTTGGTTTTTAGTTATTTAGTGTAATTTGGGTACCGTTTGAACTTAAAAATATAGTCGGGGTGTCCTGGTTTAGAGTTTATGCGAGATGTATAATTCTAGAAACGTTTTTATAAAAATATAGTATAAAAACAAAATCATCGACTTCAAAAATTAATTATAAAATTTACGCCATTAATAATGTGGTGTCGGTTCGCATGCGATGTCGTTTGAAGTGAGATATGAGGTACGTCACATAATTAGTCCGCGAACATATTTCGTAGTTGTGTTATTTAAAAAAAAATGTAGCCCTTAAAAATGGTTTATTAAACGTTCAAATGGATTTAAATTGTGTTTAACGTTAATTAATGACTGTGTAAATTACGGGGTATTACATCGTCGTCGTTGTCGTCATCGTCGTCGTCGTCGTCGTCGTTGTTGTTGTTGTTGTTGTTGTTGTTGTTGTTGTTGTTAATACAAATATCGCCTAAAAACATTATTTATATTTTACGTTCTTTGCTAAGTTTTGTTAACGACAAAGTGTAAACTTTAGTTTTTAGTAAAACATACTTTTAGTTTAAAGACTTGCATAATTAGACATTTGCTACATTTACATTTCTTATAAAACACAACACTTTTTATATTTATTAAAATAGAAAAACATTTACTTATTGCTAAAAATAGTAAATGTTAACATCACATCATGCATTTATGGTAAGTGATACGTGGAAATCGCACCAGGCTTTACCTCTCGAGGGATCTCGAGAAGCTTACAACCCCCACCAGGCAGTGTACCTGATCGTTGTAGTATAGTATAGTGACAAGTACCGGGGGATTGATTGTTCAACTAAGGTATAGTGTCGCTAGGATTAGAAAGCCTAAAAACTAGGTCTAGAGGTGAGGGATGATTCTTTTTGTATTTTTTATATTTTTATGAAAGCAATTAAAATCTCGGGTTTTTGGAAGAGTGGGCGGAATTAGTTGCTAATAAACTAACCCAATAACTAAGATGCAATCAAATTAAAATAACAGAAATGAAAATAAAGCTAATTAAACTAGTGATATGAACAATGATAGGGAGAGTTGTGTTTACTTAGGTTTCATTACTCGCTAGATATCTTTTACAGGTTGATAGTTTGTTACAATTGCATGGATGACGGGTTATATTCCTTAATACCAGTCGTAGGGTCATGTACAATATTCCCTAACTCTATAGGATCCTACTTCACTCCTATGTCGAGCCGTTAGAAGCTCCTAACATGGGATCATTAGAATTCTCCTACGCATTAAATACAACCAAAAATCATAGTACACCTCTGATGAATGTCACCAATGAAAGTCTGCCAGTTTTCTTAAGCTAACATCGAATACAATCATCCGTAACAATTATAAATAAACAATCAACCCATAATTAACATCTAGGTTTCACTACATCTAAGCAAACACACAAGAGATCTAGCCAAGCATGTTAAATTCAAGACAAGTGTAAGATATATTCAAACAACACATAGACATATTGAATGAATTGAAAGATAACTTATCTCAATTGAACATGAAAGGTTTCAAAGGGTAAAAACCCTTGAAAAAGCTGTAAGATTCGTACTAGGGTTTTTCTCCAAAGTTACACCCTAATTGTTCCTCTCTAATGAATGAAAATTGCAAAACTATATATAAATTTTACAGGGTGACGGCATCAAGAAGGAAATTCTGACGCCGTCAACTCGCCGCCCATAATGAAATCAGATTGCCTAGATCCACTTTTGACGTCGCCATGCGTAATTTAGTTCTGGGCCGTCACCATATCATGAACCATGACGGCCTTGGGTGACGCCGTCACGTTTTCACTGGACCGTCAGCACTTCCACCTCTTATATTACTCTTGACACCGTCATTAAGGAGCATGTGACGCCGTCAGGTACTGTTCCCAGCAAGGAAAATTAAGACTTTGCCGTTTTCTTCACTTTTATGCTCCAAAAATGTCCAAAATGCTTCCTTTTCTAGAATTCACTCCAAAAGTACTTAAAATGACAAAAGGAATGATTTAGGGCAATATTTGAGCAAATAAATTCAAATCCGGGCTTAAATGACCCCCTAAAAACGGTTCATTTTTCGCCTCATCATATACCCTTACACTTGAGATTTGCTTGTCCTCAAGCAAATGTGCTTTTATTTTAATCAAAATACAAGTTAGGGGTCATTTAACACTAATATAAAAGTAATTACAACAAATAATCGTTCCACTAAAGACCAAAGACAAGCACGGAGGTCATACACTAGAACCTCACAAATAGTGTTTAGATACTCACATCTCTCGGGTGTAATAAAGTATATATCACAATATGAAAATGGAAAACATCTCTCACTACCTGTCATAGCAAAATAGATTACTATAGGCTTGGGAAAGGATCAAACCTCCACCACATGGCGTAAGCACCTAGGATAAACTATCAAAGAGGTTTTTTAAAGGGTTATAATGTTAGGTGTAGGGATATGGAATACACGGTTTTTGTTGGATATAGGCAATCTTGACTGGTGGCGTGTTAATCATCTTGGTTAATTACATGTACAATATGGCGTTGCTAAGCCAAGACTAGACTCGACTTAAGCTAATAAATCAAAAATAACAAAAACATAAAATAAACATAGAATGAAACGGGATGGTAGTCCGTATGTTTTTTTTCTCTTTTTTTTTTTTTTTTTTTTTTTTTTTTTTTTTTTTTTTTTTTTTTGCAGACACTCTTACCCTACCATCCAAAATAATACATCATAGGGAATGTACATTCCCCTTACACTTGAATTTTTACATACTTTACAATAAACTAATCTAATGACTCGAATTAAGATAATCAAAACACTTGGAGTACTTTTAAGATTAAAGCACATATGGGGGTAATAAATGATGTTCTTCCCCATTCCTCCATAACATTAGTACTTTACCCATGAGTCCCAATCATCCCAAAACAATATGTTCAAGGATATGACTCGACTTAGGAACCATGTAATCAATTAGATAATTAACTAAGGGTTTAAACAAATAACAATAATGCACTAAAGATGAGTGCATACACGGAAGGCTAAGGCGATTTGGGTGTACATTTAAGTGGGTTATAACAAATTCTTCCTTTAAGTAAGATGCTTAAAGTTAGAAATGAAAAGATAGGCTCGGAGGTGTGTGCTAGGGGTTTTGTGTACTAAAAATGAGTACAACGCTAAGGTGTGGGAAAAATTAGTTGACTTTACTAGCCAAGTAATATGACTTAAATGGTCAAGTAATTATGATACGGGTTTAACACAAGGGTGATCCTAATGCCTCTTATCATGTAGTAAATCCTACCACACGAATGTAGTCTGACTAGCGGTCTCGGGATGGATCACTAACGCAAGTTCTAGAATCTAAATGCTACCGGTACACTCATAAGCACTAATAGTAAATGCTTTTCCTATCAAATCTAAAGGCGAACCTCACATATTTGGGTGGAAAATTTTTCTGAATGGTACGGTTTTGTGCTAGTTACACAATCTCCTATCCATGAGACGCATGCTATGGCTAAAGTTTCACTCCTAAATGTTGTAAAAAAATTTAAATTTGGCGCTAAAATTACACTAATAAGTATTTCTCATAGTTTTATTACACACCTACCATCGAACAAACAAACTCAAGTGCAAGTGTATCCTATTAGGTATCATCATTTACCTTCCCCTTACACTTAGGATGAACATTGTCCCCAATGTTCAATTAAAGAATGTAAAAGTGAAACAGGTAAAAGAATGAAATCAAATACTCCCCTGATTCATTCGGTGTGGATAGTGTGGTTACAAGGTTAGACCTTCCTCCAAGAAAATGAACAATCAAAGCTTCCCTTCCAGAAAAATAAATCATCTTCTTGTCATACATAACCTGTTAAGCCTGAGAAAACAAACAAGGCAACCTCGCGTAAAATCGGCGGCAATCTATATATACTAACAAGTCCTAGAAAACAATGTAAGATATAATGCTTGTGGAATGAATGTTTGCAGATTTCCTAGAGTTTATCAAACTAAAGAATTAACAAAAACTTTAAGACTCCGTTAGAAAAACAAAACTAGCAAAATTTCCATAATTTTACACATGACGCCGTCAGGAGTTAACTCATGATGCCGTCAAAAGTGACATGCAGAAATCTTTACATTAAGTTTCCAGAAAATTTATGGAAAAACTTATGTCGTACTTCCTGGAAAATCCTGCAAAACATCATTATGACTCGATACAAGCATTTGACTCTAACAAATACTAATACACATGTCCATTTAATATTGTGGAGAATCATGATCAATTTCGTTCTTAAAACAAATTTGGGGTTTCCCCTTACACTTATCTTTTACGAAATACCTTTGTATGAAGTTAAGACGAAGTCAAACGACAAAATAAAGTATTTTCACAATTTTAGTTTGAAACATGATCTACCAAAAATAAAAATAAAGCATGCATATGGAAACAAATAACAATCAAACAAATAAAAATCACATAAAACATGGGTTGCCTCCCAAGAAGCGCTTTTCTTTATTTACGAGTCTTGTAGCTAGACTCAAGGTCATGGGCTATTACGTGACCTCATCTTCAAATGTTACATTCTCCTCACTAATCATCTCATTACTATTTTCTTAATAATGTTTTACACGTTGTATGTTGACAGTAAACTCCCTATTTTCATCATCTATTAACACAACAGCTCCAGTTTTAGAGGAACTTTTCACCATAAAGGGCCCATACCATCTAGACTTGAGTTTCCCAGGAAATAACCTTAACCAAGAATTATACAATAGGACTTTGTCCCTTTCTGAAAATTCCTTTGGTTTCTTAATTCGCTGGTCATGCCATCTTTTCGCCCTTTCCTTATATGTAATGGAAGATTCATACGCTTCTAACCTTAGCTCATCAAGCTCATGGAGTTGCAAGAACCTATTCGTTCCAGCGATTGTATAGTCCAAATTACATGCCTTAAGCACCCAATAAGCCTTATGTTCTAGTTCGACTGGAAGGTGACATGCTTTACCATAAACCATGCGGAACGGGGTCGTTCCAATAGGTGTCTTGTAGGCAGTTCGGAATGCCCATAAGGCCTCATCGAGTTTAAATGACCAGTATTTTCTATTTTGATTAACCGTTTTTTCTAGTATTCTTTTAATTGCCCTGTTGGTGTTTTCATATCTCTTCATTACCTTTTCCATTTGCGCATTGCAAAAGTGGGTCCCCCTATCATTAATGGGACACTCCATATCTAGCTTAGTGTCGGTAATCATGTAAGCAACGTGTAAGGTTTTCTCTGCCGGTGAAAGGAGCTTGTTGACTAGTGAAAGAAACTCTCGAGTTGGATACTCGGGGCGTGGACGTAGGGCAAGGAAAAAGAGTCCTTGTAGCCGAACCACGATAAATACTCGTGTTGTGGTTTGATCATTTCTTTCTTTATACTTGCATGTTATATATTGTCTTTGTGTTCATATCTTTGATTAAACGGAAAGTTTCAAAAGATAATTAAACGAAAAACCGGTAAAACTATTCAACCCCCTTCTAGTTTTCCACAATTGGCATCAAGAGCTACGTTACTCAAGCTTTTAAAATATATTGTGTTTTAAAACTTGAAACGATCCATGGATTTTGAAAATTACAAAGAAGGGCAATCTATGCAAAGACCACCACTTTTTGAAGCAAATGGTTTTATATATTGGAAAAACCGATTTGAAACTTACGTAAAATCTAAAGATATAGATTTATGGTATATAATCATTGATGGTGATAATATAGTTACGAATAGTAAAGATGAAGATCAAAAGAAATTAATTGCTAAAAATAATGAAGCTAAAATGATGCTTTAAAATGCTTTGCCTAAGAAAGAATACGTTTTGGCCGGAAAGGCATGTCAACAAGCTCTTTGGATGAAGCAAGCTCTTGTCGACTACGGAATTCAATTTAACGACATCACCATTCTTTGTGACAACAAAGGAGCCATTGATCTTAGCAAAATTCAGTTCAACATGCTCGTACCAAACATATTGAAATCCGTCATCATTTCCTTCGTGATAACGTTCAAAAAGGAAACATCTCAATTGAGAAAGTTTCTTCCGAAGACAACATAGCCGACATTCTCACAAAACCTCTTAAACGAGAACCTTTTAACTTTCTTAGGCTAGGCTTAGGACTCATGGAACCTACATTGTAGTTCTAGACATTAGACGAAAATCACAAAAATCAAAACAAATCAATAAGTCTTTTTCTCAGAAGAGTCGGCGGAACCCTCAGCCATAACGGGCGGAACCCTCTTTTTGGTTCCGCCGTATCCGCCGACCTGCAGAACTTTTTCTTAGTTTATATTAAACCAAACACCCATTATCTCATACCACCACTTCCAAAATACTACTATTCACTTCACCATTCATCCACACCTACGAATTTTTGGTCCTTCCTTCATTCACATTGCTCATCAATCATCGTTGTAAGTGTTCTAAACATGATTACACTTCTGATCTGTCTAGGAATTCTATTTTTGCACAAAAACAAAAACTCGGGGTTATGCTTTAACTTAAGAAACTCTTGCATAAAATTAGGTGCTTAACAAAACTAATCATGTTTCCCATAGTTAGGAATTGCATTATTACAAGTTATTAACATGTTTACTAAAACACCCCATGTCAAATTCTTGCAAAAATTTCTCACAAATAGGACAAACATTTTTTCGTCTCAGATTTTGAATACAAAATCAAAACGTTATGTTCAAAAACATCACTTGCATAATGTCTCTTGAATGCTAAAGGGAATACATAACCAATATGTATTTTCGGGTACATTCAAACAAAGCTACATTGAACTAGGAGCGCTTAGGTTATCTTTTGTTGTATAACAAAACTTGCATTCTAAAACGTTTTTGAGCATCAAAATGAGTCAAGATAACCGCACCTCCACATTGTTTTCATATAGGCACACACTAGAACATCCACATTACAATAGTCGTTTACTTAGACTAAAATGTGAAATTTGTTTTTCTAGGAATCATCATGCCTCCTCTAACCCATTACGACCACAAGGATACCATTAAGTACCTACCCAAACACCACAAAACCAAAGGTCTTACGGAAGCTCAAATAAACATTTTCAAAGCCTTAGAAAAATGATATTTCCATGAGGGTAGAACCATTGACCCATCCTTCCTAGAAGGTACAAACCTCCACACGGAACTTGCCACCATCAATTTTGAGTGTATCTTAGAGATAAATGAGCCTATTTGTCCTAGGTTTATTTTAGAGTTCTATGCATCCGTCACTCTCTCCATGGATGAGTATGGTCGCATGTCTATTAACTTCTTGGCTAGTGGTCATCAATACTCCTTCACTCTAGATGAATCTACTCAAATCCTAGGTGTCCCAAACCGTGGTACTTGCATCTACTCCGACAAGCATTCCCTCTCAACTCTTGACACAGTTGATTGGCCCTAAACATTCAACTTATATTGACCAAGGAATGGTCAACAAAGTCAAATAGCCTGGAGTCAATCTCCGGGTAACATAGGAAATCACCAGGTCGTTATACCCCGACGAGGTGTGAATTGTATCTGAACGTGCTTGTGATCGGGTGTTTATTCACAGAAAAGGGTGGTAATAAGAATTATTTGAAAATTATAAAAAGAAATAGCTTAGGAAAGCTATGTGATTGATTGCTTAAATTTAGATTAAGAAGAAGTGAACTTAAAACCTAAAAACCGTACGTTTGCTGAAAACAGAAACAAACGTATGTAAATAAAAGTGAGTGGGATTATCTAAAAAGGCTACTGGTATAAAAATGATATTTTTACAAACCTAATGATTAAAGAAATTTTTTGGAAAATTAAAATTAATTTTTACACTATTTTTATAATTATTATTAATTAATTACTAATTTCCTATTTAATTTTAATTAATTAAATTAACCTAAAATACAAATAATTGTGAAATTTACCTAGAAAAATAAGATTTAAACTTAGAAAAATCTAAAATACTATAAAACTAATTTTAGGACTGAAAATATATTTTTAAGACTTTTTAATAAATTATTACTAATTATTAACTATTTATTAATTACTTTTTAATTATTTAAATTAATCTAAATTCTAATTAATTATGAAATTACACTAGAAAATTGAAAATAAAATTTGGAAAAATTAAAAATAACTAAAAACTAATTTTAAAATTAAATTTATATTTTTCTGATTTTCTAATTAATTAATATTAATTATTTACTATTTAATAATTATTAAAAACTAACTTAAATTAAGAAAAATACCAAATGATGCAAGAAAAATCTGAGAAAATTACTAAAATTATTTTTAACTACTAGAAGCCTAGGAAAAATATAAAAATGAGATTAGATTATAAATAAGCTGAGGTAATAAGCCAATTGGCATAAATGGAAGCTATCACTTCCAACAAATTGAGCTTTTTGGGACTTTTCTGTTTCAAACCTGCTTATTGAATGTTTTTAAGTAACTTTTGTGAAGGTACTTGTCACACCCCCAATTTAACTGACTTGCAGCGGAATGGAATGCCTGGGGGTGTTTGTCATAGCATCACAGTTACGGTTACATTGAACGACCTAAAGTGTCGTTTGGAAAATACTTCATTTGATCATTGAAATAATCCAGAGTTTACAATATGAGGTCCCCAAAAGGTGTTGCATGTTTATGAAAAACAAGTACTACTAGATCAAACGTTTACATAAGTGCATGAAATAACGGTGAGACGCGTCGACCCCGCGACTCCATGAAGGTCCAAATGCATGTCACATGAGCTACCTTAATAACCTGAAATACATTGCTAAAACGTCAACACGAATGTTGGTGAATTCCATAGGTTTATAAAATGTAATGATGTATGGGCACCACAAGTATAAGTGCAAGATAAAAATCAAGTAAAATAGTACAATAGACCTTAAGCTCATGACCCAGAAGCTATGACTGATGAAATTATATGCCCCTCCCGAATGTTTTACCAGAACACTCCCAAAATGTCAAAATGAAATGCATCCGCTTACTGTTGGTAATAACTACCACAGATGGAGGCGTCACCCTCGATAGATCTATCCACTCACTCTCGCTTAATCGGCAAATTAACGGTCCATGATAATAAACAGGGGACTTTAACAGGTTGGTAAGGCAACTTAAGCAATGTACATATGTTTTGGTACTTGGGCTCATACTAAAATGGTTGATGCAATGTATTCCCCCGTGGGATTTGAAATCAAAATGTTGAATTGAAAATGGGGCTATGAAAACTCACCTGATATGATGGTACCATGAACATGTAATGAGCTGAAAAACAAGGCGCGCACACTAGCCGCAACCTAATATGAATGATGAACGATCTACTTTAGATCATGAAATGATGTTATGAATGTCCATGCACATGTTTCCTATACCACTCTACTCTTTGAAAAATACTTGTTGTTATAAAAAATATACATTTTCCAAGACTTAGGAAAATAAGGCAACTAGAAAAATAAAACTAGTTGAAATGTATTATATATATATATATATATATATATATATATATATATATATATATATATATATCGTATGTATCAATGTTAGTGTTGAAATCGTCGGTTTGAAATCCTTGATATAACGCCTTGTAGTGATAAAAATATACTTGTAATCACTAATACTTCATTAGTTATGAATTTGGGTACTTGGTATTATTTCTAGAAATCTAGAGTTACTACGTAGTTTTAGTGTTATTATTTTTCAAAAGCTATCAAAATAATATAAGTTTTGCCGATATTGAAACGTGAATATCTTTGTCGTTATAAGTCCGTTTTACTTGTTCTTTATATCCACGGTTACGTCTTAGTATGTAGTAATATATTTTGGAAAGCTTGGCTCCTCTGGGTTACGTCTAAAGTCTCGTTTTGTCCGACGAAAAACGTCCAACAGCATGTATTTTCAGAAAATATACTTTTCGTCAATAAACTTGCAAAAATCATAACTTCTTCGTTATAAACTCTTTTTAATCCGTTCTTTCGCCCACGGATTCGTTTTGAAAGTATTTTCTAAAAATTTTGCCAAAGTTTCCTTTATGTTTACTGATTTTCCTGGATTTACAAAAATAGGACAGAATGTATAAATACTTGTTACAAATCCATTTTTCATGTTCAAAACTAGTTTCTACTTCAACCAAATCTCTTGCAAACACCACAAAGCTATACTAATCCTACCATACACCTTCTTAGGGTGCCATGGGTTTCTAATCACTAGTAATCATGTTAATTTAACAAAGGAACATCTAAATCAAAATCTAGGGTTTGTATGTTCAAAAAGTTAACAAAAATAATGTGGTATAGCTAACTTGTACATGAAATTAAGCATGAAAACCATAAGATACAAGTGTTAATTAGATGAAATCATGAAAATAAAGTTGATAACTCACTTTGAAATAATGTGTGATTAGATGATGAGAAACCTTGTGTTACTTGTGTTTTTGTTGTAAGATTCTTGATTAGGATGACAAATGGAACAACTTTGTAGCTTTAACTCTTGAAAAATAATCAATTGATCTAAGATTTTGGGTGAAGTCGTGGGTTTTGGGGTGGAGAAGATGAGATTTTTGAGTTTATGATTCAAAGGAACTAGTATGATTATGTTATATGTGTTTTTGGTAGATATTTGTATAAGTATAATGTATAATAATACATATTAATGAATGAGGTTGGAAAATAATAAGCATGTGGCTAGGGGTGTGCTCATGGCCAGTTTTCAAAGGAGCAAGGGGTAGCCAAATCGGTTTTGATCACTTAGGAAATGTAGGGTAATATTAGTTGTAGTTTAGTGTAAGTATTAGTTATAATCGGGTACCGGGTTTGATAGAATTAAATGTTAACAAAGTTATTCGGGATAAAATAAAGTTGTAAAAATGTTAAAAATATGTTGGGTACAAGTACTGAGTGTTTGGATGATTATTGTTTAGTTTTCACGAAAACCGTCGTAATATTTATAAACTTACGTTATAAATAAAATAAATTTCTAAAATACTGGGTAAATGAATATAATAACTTTTATGATGATATAATGGATATAAAAATATGTCGGGACCATTGTGGGAATATTTAGATATATTCGTCATGTTTATAAACCGGGTGTTAACGTTTATTTATAAATAATTATAAGGAAAACGTTAAATGTATCAAATATATAAATTTGAAAATCCTAAGAGTGGTATAACATGAAAATGCTGTTATGATGATATGCAGACTGTCTCTAGTCCGTATGCAGTGTCCTTACTGATAATGAAATGAATTCGCACCTAAACCCATACGGTTACGCGAATTTTAATACCCGTAAACTAAATTTACGATGAAATAAGTAATGCAAGTGAATAGTGAAAACTTTTCCGGCAATAAATAGTGTTCAGTGAATAGTAAAATTCTCAAATGTTTCTCAGAATATCAAATTGACCTCGAAAATGATGAATAGTAAAACGATGAATAGTATTTTGATGAATAGTGTTTGATGAATAGTGTTTTTCCAAAGTTTGGGAAATTACCTGAAATAGTGAGTTGTGACAGTACTTTGTTTGGAGATAAAAAATAAGCAGTTTGGGTAGCTTATTGTAATGACAGACGAGCTTTTTAAGCTTAATAGGACTTGAATGCAATGCAAAAGCTACCAAATGATGTCACAACCACAAATAAGCTAAAAACAGATTAAATACCACTTAAGATAAGACAGATGAACCAATAAGCACAGGAAATAAGCACCAAATAAGCTATAAGCAATCCAAACACCAAACAGCGCACAACAGGTCTGAGGGGTCAACTTTAGGGCACTTGCAGCCCTATCAAATGGGGCCTGATTCACAAAATAAGCACAGAGCTAATATGCCTAGCTTATTGGCTTTCTAATAAGCCAAAAATCAGGTCATGGGTCCCACTGGTTAGGCCTGTGGGGTCCACTAAAGTTGGGTGAGTAGAACTGAATCCAGTGCACAGGGGAGGTGCTTCCCCTGCAGCTCACTTTGAGCTTGTGCACAAGCTTATGAAAAAATCATAAAAATAAGCCAAGCATGGGACTACACAGTTCAGCTGAAATATTATACACCCAAGAAAGTTCAAAGTCTAAATCCTAACATAAAAATCTATAAAATTCTTGCAAAAACTGACTTTTCTGCACAAATAGAAATTTGACTTTTTAATATTTTGAAAGATTTGACTATTATGAACTTTGAACTCTGATTTATGGATTATTTTAGGTTAGTTAAGATATATGAACACTAAATTAAGCTTGGTTATCTACTTATAAGTTGTTATGAAGCTTATGTTACTCTAAAGTTTACTTAGACAGAATTGAAGGTGTGATCCAAGGAATTTTGACTTTTTCAATACAAATAACCAAAGAGATGGTCAATTTGAACTAATATAAGTCTGAGAATGATGAACAAACTAAGCTTAACCTATTATCACAACCACTGCATAACACAACAGCTTAATCCAAACACTCCCAGTGGTGACTGTTTTTGTGATTTTGGAAGCAAACAAAGTTTATAAACTATGAAACCGATTCACACAACTTATTGTGAACTAACAAGCTCAAATGAGCACAAAAATAAAGTCTTGATTCGCACTTACTTCAAATGGTAAGAAAACACTAAAATGACAGTTAACTATGAATTTTCTAATAAATTAAGTTCCAATTAACCAAGTTCTAATTTTAAGCTACCTAGTGACTTATCGACTACTAATAAGCAGAAATTAGCATAAATAAGCAGATAAGAAGCACATGAACAGTAAAATCATTAAAATGTGGAAATTCTTACAAATGCTTTCCTGCCAAAATTTTATGAACCAAGACCCAAATTCCAAACCTAGAGGTTCCTTAAACCACTAACCCACAACCATCCTTGATTTACTGTGCTCCTTGCTTCTTCAACCTCTGAACATGACTTTTTTTTTTATTTTATTCTTATTTTTCTATTATTTTTTTTCTATTTTTATCAAACTTAGGTAAAAACAATTTCACAAACTTGAAAAACTTATTAAAACAGATACTTTGGATTTATATAAGTGTAAAAACAACTGATTATCCCTAATGAACCTTGAACAGATAATTGAAATTCTTAAATAAAAAACTTGAAATTTGGAATTGAGAAACAAACTTAAAATAACACTTGCATTGATTTAAAACAGATTACAAAGGATAATTAAGCATTAAAATAAACTAAAACTACAATATTACATGCCTTACAAGGCTTCTACACTTTACTACTTATACTACGAGACTGAGAAAAATACTCCTCTCCCCCACATGGCTTCCTGTTGCTCAGAAGTGCTCCTATTGGACTCTCCTTTGACCCTTGACCAAATCCCAACCATCCAATTAGGCTTTGAAGCACCTGAACCCTTAATTGTGATTTTGCCGCCAAAATCAAATGGGCAAAATTAGTGGGATAGTTGAGGGAATTAAATGCAAAGGAGGGAGGGTTTGGTTTGGTAGTTGGATACATTTATTGTGGATGGTTTGTTTGGTGAAAAGGTGGAGGGGGGGGGGGGGGAACATCGTTCCTGGTTTTGGGGGGAAAATGGGCGAGGAAGAGGGTGTTGACCGATTTGACTTGTTTAACCCTGCTTGTGATATTGAAAAGGGAGATGGGCCGTGGGGTGTTGGGCCTGGATTTGGTTTATTGGAATTGGTTTGGATTGGCTATTGGATTTGGTTTGGATTGGTTTTTAATATCAAAATGGTCTGGTTGGTATTATGTAAATAACAAGGACCATTTTTGCAATTTCACCAATCATGAGGGCTGAAGTTGTAATTTCTCCAAAGTACTCACAAGGACCAATGATGCCAATCTCCAATAATACAAGGACCATAAATTTCATTTTCCCACTTTTTAAAATTCCCAAGGACCCTTTTTGACAAATTTGAAACTTGAAGGACCGAACATGTAAATTTTGAAACTTTGACCCAAGTATCTTATTTTGTGATTTTAAACTTTCAAAAGACTTGGGTTGACTTTTCTTTCAAAATAAATGCATAGGGACTATTTTTGACAAGTTTTGAAACTTGGGAGACTGAAACTGGCAATACTACAAACTTTGATTATTTTTCATTTGTTTTTGCTCATTTTGCATTTAAAACACATAAAACACAATCCCTGGGATAATTTATGTATTTTGATGACTTTTTGATTGTTTTTGTATGTTTTGGCAGTTTAAATACGACAAAAATGATGAGTGTTTGAGCACTCATCAATCCCCCACACTAAACTATTGCTAGTCCCTAGCAATCTTTTTTAGAAAACTTGATGGATTTGAAGTCTCTTTACCAAAAGCCATCACTTTTGGAGTAGCCAAATGTTTCAGTTCAAGTAAGAACTATGGTCCACCTGATAACCATGTGATTTTGAGCAAACCACCAGCTTTCAAAGGTTTTGATTTGTCTTTACCAGAAGCCATTTGCTTCTGGACTAGCCAACTCTTGATGGACACAGTCGACATCTTGGTGAGCTGATTACCAATTAATTCCACTGCCTTTACCACAAGACATAATCTTACGGGCTAGCCAACTCTTTCACTTTTTATGATATGGCGAGTTGAGATACTATAGAATTTTGGGCAAATTGCAAGCCGTCAACGGATTTGAGTTATTTTTACCAAGAACCATTTGCTCCTGGATTAGCCAATCCTTTTGTTGGTTAGACATGGCGAACTGATAACCACAAAATTTTTGAAATAAAGTGAAAAAAATTTTGAAAATTTTGGCCAAAAACGGGGGTACTAGAAGATATATTGTCATAAAATTCGCTAAAATTTTCCCCCCACACTTAGAAATGAATATTGTCCTCAATATTCAAAGTCTCGGCTATTATGCCGACTCTTTGAACGGAAAAAACCAATATTCGAATCTAACTGTGGAAACACCATATTTCACTTTATTTCTATACATACTATTTTTTTTAAACTTATATATATACATATACATTTTAAACAGCAGGGGGGTGGCCATTCCCCCACACTTAGATGGTAGAAAGTAGAAATAAATCAGAGATACGGGTGAATACCTGTATTGTGCTATTGTTTTTGTTCATCGAGTCACTAGCTTGACTCGATCCCCGAATTCAATTGTCCTTGGGGAAAGTCTGGAGATCTGGGACAACCATTGATGGTATGTCCTCTCCAAAGCAATGTTTCAATCGATGTCCATTCACTTTGAAATTTGGACCGTCATTTTGGGATAATTCGACGGTGCCATAAGGATAAACCTTTGCGATAGTGAATGGACCAGTCCAACGGGTTTTTAGCTTTCCCGAGAAGATCTTGAGTCTAGAATTGAAAAGAAGGACTCGATCACCAACGTTAAAAACGCGGTTCTTGATTTTGGAATCATGAATCTTCTTTGTCTTTTCTTTATAGATCAAAGAGTTCTCGTAAGCTTGATCACGAAGTTCATTTAATTCATTCAGTTGAACTTTCCTATGATCACCCGTGGTTTTGAGGTCAAAATTTGCATGCTTGAGAGCCCAATAGGCTTTATGCTCAAGCTCGATCGGAAGATGGCACGCTTTCCTGTACACAAGTTTGTAAGGCATACACCCAATTGGTGTTTTGTAAGCCGTACGGAAAGCCCAAAGTGCATCATCTAATTTATCTGACCACGATGCACGATTTTCACCTACGGTTCTTTCTAAAATTCTTTTAATGCCCCGATTGGAAACTTCTACTTGTCCACTCGTTTGAGGGTGGTACGCAGTAGAAAGACGGTGAGTTACACCGTACTTTTGCATGACTTTGTCGAATTTGTCATTACAGAAATGCGTACCTAATAATAGCGCGTGGAGTTCCAAATCGGGCAAAAAGAGCTTTCAAAAATTTCACAACTACTCGGGCATCATTTGTGGGTAAAGCTTTTGCTTCAACCCATTTTGACAAATAGTCAACAGCCACGAGTATATACTTGTTACCATGAGAAGACGGAAATGGCCCCATAAAGTCTATGCCCCATACGTCAAAAATTTCACAATCTTGAATTGCATTTTGAGGCATTTCGTTCTTTTGTGAAATGTTCCCGTGTACGTTGACAAGCGTCACAGGACTTGACCAATTCTTGGGGATCCTTGTAGATTGTGGGCCAATAA
Organism: Artemisia argyi; assembly: GCA_030686995.1. Taxonomy (NCBI): domain Eukaryota; kingdom Viridiplantae; phylum Streptophyta; class Magnoliopsida; order Asterales; family Asteraceae; genus Artemisia; species Artemisia argyi. The sequence continues at coordinate 26,007,615 of CM060696.1, forward strand.
AAGCCGGAATCAAACACCTTTTTGGTGGTGTAGTTGGGATTGTGGTGGCCCTCCGTGGGACCAGCATGGCAAGCCTTTAAAATTTCCGTGGCTTCCTGACCATACACACACCGCCGGATGACTTGATCCGCGCAAATTTTGAAAAGATAGGGGTCGTCCCAGAAATAGTGTTTTACATCTTTGAAAAATTTATTTTTTTGTTGGGACGACATCCCTTTCACAAAAAAGTTACCCGCATGGTAATTTGCAAAGTCGGCAAACCATGGGGTAATCGAGTCTCCACGAAAAGAAAACGCATTGAGGGTTTCGAGAGGAAATGTTTCGTTTATTTCCTTTTTCTCAAAAGCATCTTGGTGAGGGTTTTCAAGACGGGAGAGATGATCAGCAGCTAGGTTCTCGGCTCCTTTTTCATCACGAATAATGATATGAAATTCTTGCAAGAGGAGAACCCAACGGAGTAGTCTCGGCTTTGCATCTTGTTTTGTAAAGAGATACTTCAAAGCCGAGTGATCCGTATACACTATGCTCTTGGTCAATTTCAAGTATGGCCGGAATTTTTCAAAAGCATACACCACAGCTAATAATTCTTTTTCAGTGGTGGTGTAATGGCTTTGAGCCTCGGTTATAGTTTTGCTGGCATAGTGTATAGGCTGAAAATGTTTTGTTTTTCGTTGCCCCAAGACTGCCCCTATTGCATAATCACTAGCATCATCCATGAGCTCGAAGGGCAAGTCCCAATCGGGGGCAACAAGAATCGGTGCCTCAGTAAGCTTTTTCTTTAATGTTTCAAAAGCTTCGATGCACTCAGGGGAGAAGATAAAAGGAGAATCCTTTTCGAGGAGATGGGTTATAGGCCGGGCGATTTTAGAAAAATCTTGAATAAACCTACGATAGAAACCGGCATGACCCAAAAAGCTCCTAACACCTTTTACGGTTGTGGGATGAGGCAATTTTGCAATGACGTCCACTTTGGCTCTGTCAACCTCAATCCCGTTCTTTGAGATTTTATGGCCGAGGACAATGCCCTCTTTGACCATAAAGTGACTCTTCTCTCAATTTCGACATAACTTTGTGTCTTCACAATGTTTGAGCATGTTGTCTAAATGGGAGAGACATGATTGGAACGAATCCCCAATGACCGAAAAATCATCCATAAAGACCTCCATGGTTTTCCCGATCATGTCGGAAAATATGGCCATCATACATCTTTGAAACGTGCCCAGAGCATTACATAAACCAAATGGCATACGTTTATATGCAAAAGTTCCATAGGGGCACGTGAAAGTGGTCTTTTCCTGATCTTGCGGATCAATGGGAATCTGAAAGTAACCCGAGAAACCATCGAGGAAGCATTAGTACTCATTCCCCGCTAATCTCTCGAGCATCTGATCCATAAAGGGTAGAGGAAAATGGTCTTTGCGGGTGGCTTCATTTAACTTGCGATAGTCAATGCAGACACGCCAACCCGTAACCAATCGACTTGGAATCAACTCATTTTCCTTGTTTGTGACAACAGTAATGCCACCCTTTTTTGGAACACAATGTATTGGGCTTACCCAAGGACTGTCCGAGATAGGGTAAATCAATCCGGCATCAAGAAGTTTTAAAACTTCTTGTTTGATGACCTCATAAATTTTGGGATTCACCCTTCTTTGTTGCTGGACTGCTGGTTTGAAGTCATCCTCCATTAAAATCTTGTGAGTACAAAATTCAGGGTCAATGCCCTTGATGTCGGAGAGTCTCCAAGCAATTGCTTGTTTATGTGACTTCAAAACCTTAATTAAAGCAACCTTTTCCTCAACGCTTAAATCTTTAGCAATTATGACGGGTAATTTATCATCACCCTCCAGAAATGCATATTCAAGATGAGGCGGAAAGTCCTTAAGTTCAACCTCAGGGAAGTCATCAGTTTTCTCAACATTTTTGACTTCCTCTTTATGAAGTGTTTGTGGTAGAACAGGAAGAGGAGAGGGATCATCGTTTAATAATTTATCAAGCAGGAGAATATCCCTCTCGGGGTCAATCTCTTGGTTATCGATTCCATCGGGAATTGAATCACTTTTGAGAAAGGCCTCAATTTCTTCTAAGATGAAGTCACTTCCCTCAAACGGAGTGAGGGAAGGAGAAGAATTGACTATGATGGGACAAGAAGATGGAGTGAGGTTTTCACTCGGAGAATCATCAAAGAAACCTAAAACCTCTTGAGCATACTCCTTAGCAGCAATATCGATGACATCTATTTGGTTCACCGATTCTGAGTCATAATTGGAGGAGTATCTCTAAGTTTGATTTAGGTTGAAGGTGATGGCTTCCGTTCCAACGCGCAATGTGATCTCATGCTCAAATAAATCGATAAGAGCACACCCAGTTCTAAGGAATCCCCTTCCAAGAATGAGGGGGACCCTTGAATCGACATCAAAGTCAACAATCACAAAATCTGCTAGAAAATGGAACTTTCCCACTTTAACGAATACGTCCTCGGCAATGCCAAGAGGACAAGAAATCGAACGATCGGCAAGCTCTAAAGTCATGCACGTGGGAGTGAGTTCGGGAAGAGAAAGTTTCTTCCACACAGAATATGGCATCAGGTTAATGCTAGCACCTAGATCGGCTAAGGCGAAGCATTCAACCATACCCGGGAAAGTACAAGGAATGAGAAATTTCCCGGGGTCTCCAAGCTTTTCAGGAAGCGTTTTCAAGAGAACTGCTGAGCAGTGCTCATTCAAAGGAGTTCTTGCTATCTTGAAGAGTTTTTCCTTATTACTTAACAGATTTTTGATTGTTGATGCAAACTTGGGCATCAAGAGAATAGCGTCCGCGAAGCTAATGTCAAAGTGCAAATCTTGGAAGATTTGGAAAAATTTATCCATTTGGTGACTAGCCTTTTTGCGGAGCTTTTGTTCATTGAGACATGATGGATAAGGAATAGAAGTTTTGGATTTAGGGTTGTCCACTGGAGTTTTTGGTGGTTCAAAGACAACTCCAGGCTTACATCTGGTTTCTGGAATAACCTGAGGTTGGACGTGTGCTGTACTTCGTGAGCTAGGAGGTTGCACTTTGTCCGTTGTCACCACAAGTTCACGTTCCACTACCTTTGGAGGGGAGGAAGAAGAGGTAGTAGGAATCGCGGGTTCATCATATGAAGCACCACTTCGTGTTGTGATCGCCTTAGCATCGCCCCTCGGGTTAGCGATCGTGTTGCTCGGTAAAGTAGTACCTGAGCCCGAGGGTCGATCATTTAAAGACTTCTTGATTTCAGAAATCTGGCTGACCAGCAACTTGTTCAACTCTTCTTGGGACTTCATGAATTGCTTTAACAACTCATCAGATGAAGGCCCGGTTGGAACAATGGCTTGATTCAGATTAGGAAAATTTTGAGCTCGATTGTTCGGATTGGGACCTTGGTTGAAATTTCCTTGGTTTTGATGTTGGAAATTCCCTTGATTCTGGTGGTTGTTTCCATGAAAATTCCCGAGATTGAAATTACCCTGACCTTGGTTCCGGTTAAAGTTTCCTTGATTTTGATGTTGGAAACCTTGATTTTGGAAACCTTGGTTTCGATTTTGAAAACCGTGACCCTGATTGAAGTTACCTTGATTTTAGAAACCTTGGTTCACTCTATTTTGATTTTGGCCACGGTTTTGGACATTTTGGTTTTGATTAAAACCGGGAGGTCCAGGATAATGGTGAGGACGATAGTTCGGGTCCATAGGAGGGCGGTATTGATTGCCTCCTTGATTTTGGGACCCGATAACAGCATGAGCTTCATATGGAGTACCATCAGTAGCTGTGCAATTGTAGTAGGCATGCGGCCCACCACAAGTCACACAGACTTCCACTTTTTTAACCTCAGTAGGTGGAGGATGTTGTGGAAATGAAACTTTCTTTGTTTGGGCGATAACCAAAGCTTGAATGGCTTCAGTGAGCTTGTCAAGTTTAGCATCCGTGCTAGATTGACCCACATAAGATGAAGCAGAAGGACCCGCATTGATTTGAGAAACAATCGGTTTGCTTCGTGTAGAGCGGACCTTGGACTTGTTTTCTATGATTTGCAAAGCTTCTTTTGTGGTTCTACTCAAGAAATTACCTCCAGCGGAGGCATTGAGAGAATCCTGATCAGCTTGGCTCACGCCATTGTAGAAAATATCGAGTTGCATCAACTCTGAGAAACCATGATGTGGACACTTGCGAAGTAATTCTTTGAAACGATCCCACGCTTCACCAAAAGATTCATCATATTTCTGAGTGAACTTGGTGATTTCGTTCTTAAGACTCGTGGTCTTGGAAGGTGGGAAGAATTTATTCACAAATTTTTTCACAAGATCTTACCATGTCTCAATAGATCGAGGAGGTTGTTTTTCAAGCCAAATCCGGGCTTGTCCCTCCAGTGAGAATGGGAAGAGAAGAAGTTTGATTGCTTCACAAGAGACATTCTTGTACTTGATGGTCGATGTGATTTTATTGAACCATCGAATGTGAGCATGAGGATCGTCCCTCTCAAAACCGTAGAATTGACTTGAGGTTACAAGATTGAGTAACCCGGTTTTGAGCTCAAAATTATCAGCCACGATGGCTAGAACAACAATGGCATCTCCGTAACCCTCGATGGGTGCTTGGAGAAGCTCACACATAGGGCGGTCTTCCGCCATGGTGACAGTGGGTGTAGCAATAGTACGGATCTCAGGTCCGACTGTTGGTGCAGAACGTCTACGAGGTCTTAGAGGTTTCCTGACAAGCTCACGTAATGGGCTAGTGGACCTTGAAGAACGAGTGCGCATGCGTTAGGGATAAAAACCAATCAAAACAAAATCGAGGCAAATCCACAGTGAACTTAAACCAATAATCACAAGCAAGTGGTTTCTTTAATAAAGGTACACCACTCACAGGGATACAAAGGCAAGTTTTAAATCTTTGGTTTGGGAACTTATTATGTCCACACCCCAGTTGGTAGGTGTTCTGTCTTAGTTTGCGACGGTTTATTTTATGTATATTTATTCACAAGAAAAGACGAATGTTTTTGGGTTTTTGTGTATGGGTGAAAAACTTTTGGACAATATTTTTGGTATCGTCTCGTTATCCAAAATCGTATTTCTTTAAGAATCACCTTAAAATAAAACCGATTCAGAAAATGTTACGATTTTTTTTAACACTTTAGGAAAAGTGTTAATGACTTTTTTGTGTTTTGATTTCAAAATTTACAAAAGTGATGGTATTTGTACAGTGATGATGGTGAAATAACACTAATCTCAAATGACGCTGCAGAAACGCGCACACCACCCCGGCAGCGGCGCCAAAATTTGATTGGCCCTAAACAGTCAATTTATATTGACCAAGGAATGGTCAACAAAGTCAAATAGTCTAGAGTCAATCTCCGGGTAATATAGGAAATCACCAGGTTTTTATACCCCGACGAGGTGTGAATTGTATCTGAACGTGCTTGTGATCGGGTGTTTATTCACAGAAAAGGGTGGTAATGAGAATTATTTGAAAATTATAAAAAGAAATAGCTTAGGAAAGCTATGTGATTGATTGCTTAAATTTAGATTAAGAAGAAGTGAACTTAAAACCTAAAAACCGTACGTTTGCTGAAAACGGAAACAAACGTACGTAAATAAAAGTGAGTGGGATTATCTGAAAAGGCTACTGGTATAAAAATGATATTTTTACAAACCTAATGATTAAAGAAATTTTTTGGAAAATTAAAATTAATTTTTACACTATTTTTATAATTATTATTAATTAATTACTAATTTCCTATTTAATTTTAATTAATTAAATTAACCTAAAATACAAATAATTGTGAAATTTACCTAGAAAAATAAGATTTAAACTTAGAAAAATCTAAAATACTATAAAACTAATTTTAGGACTGAAAATATATTTTTAAGACTTTTTAATAAATTATTACTAATTATTAACTATTTATTAATTACTTTTTAATTATTTAAATTAATCTAAATTCTAATTAATTATGAAATTACACTAGAAAATTGAAAATAAATTTGGAAAAATTAAAAATAACTAAAAACTAATTTTAAAATTAAATTTATATTTTTCTGATTTTCTAATTAATTGATATTAATTATTTACTATTTAATAATTATTAAAAACTAACTTAAATTAAGAAAAATACCAAATGATGCAAGAAAAATCTGAGAAAATTACTAAAATTATTTTTAACTACCAGAAGCCTAGGAAAAATATAAAAATGAGATTTGATTATAAATAAGCTGAGGTAATAAGCCAATTGGCTTAAATGGAAGCTATCACTTCCAACAAATTGAGCTTTTTGGGACTTTTCTGTTTCAAACCTGCTTATTGAATGTTTTTAAGTAACTTTTGTGAAGGTACTTTGTTTGGAGATAAAAAATAAGCAGTTTGGGTAGCTTATTGTAACGACAGATGAGCTTTTTAAGCTTAATAGGACTTGAATGCAATGCAAAAGCTACCAAATGATGTCACAACCACAAATAAGCTAAAAACAGATTAAATACCACTTAATATAAGACAGATGAACCAATAAGCACAGGAAATAAGCACCAAATAAGCTATCAGCAATCCAAACACCAAACAGTGCACAATAGGTCTAAGGGGTCAACTTTAGGGCACTTGCAGCCCTATCAAATGTGGTCTGATTCACAAAATAAGCACAGAGATAAGAAGCCTAGCTTATTGGCTTTCTAATAAGCAAAAAATCAGGTCATGGGGCCCACTGGTTAGGCCTGTGGGGTCCACTAAAGTTGGGTGAGTAGAACTGAATCCAGTGCACAGGGGAGGTGCTTCCCCTGCAGCTCACTTTGAGCTTATGCACAAGCTTATGAAAAAATCATAAAAATAAGCCAAGCATGGGACTACACAGTTTAGCTGAAATATTATACACCCAAGAAAGTTCAAAGTCTAAATCCTAACACAAAAATCTATAAAAGTCTTGCAAAAACTGACTTTTCTGCACAAATAAAAATTTGACTTTTTAAGATTTTGAAAGATTTGACTATTATGAACTTTGAACTCTGCTTTATGGATTATTTTAGGTTAGTTAAGATATATGAACACTAAATTAAGCTTTGTTATCTACTTATAAGTTGTTATGAAGCTTATGCTACTCTAAAGTTTACTCAGACAGAATTGAAGGTGTGATCCAAGGAATTTTGACTTTTTCAATACAAATAACCAAAGAGATGGTCAATTTGAACTAATATAAGTCTGAGAATGATGAACAAACTAAGCTTAACCTATTATCACAACCACTGCATAACACAACAGCTTAATCCAAACACTCCCAGTGGTGACTGTTTTTGTGATTTTGGAAGCAAACAAAGTTTATAAACTATGAAACCGATTCACACAACTTATTGTGAACTAACAAGCTCAAATGAGCACAAAAATAAAGTCTTGATTCGCACTTACTTCAAATGGTAAGAAAACACTAAAATGACAGTTAACTATGAATTTTCTAATAAATTAAGTTCCAATTAACCAAGTTCTAATTTTAAGCTACCTAGTGACTTATCGACTACTAATAAGCAGAAATTAGCATAAATAAGCAGATAAGAAGCACATGAACAGTAAAATCATTAAAATGTGGAAATTCTTACAAATGCTTTCCTGCCAAAATTTTATGAACCAAGACCCAAATTCCAAACCTAGAGGTTCCTTAAACCACTAACCCACAGCCATCCTTGATTTACTGTGCTCCTTGCTTCTTCAACCTCTGAACATGACTTTTTTTTATTTTATTCTTATTTTTCTATTATTTTTTGCTATTTTTATCAAACTTAGGTAAAAACAATTTCACAAACTTGAAAAACTTATTAAAACAGATACTTTGGATTTATATGAGTGTACAAACAACTGATTATCCCTAATGAACCTTGAACAGATAATTGAAATTCTTAAATAAAAAACTTGAAATTTGGAATTGAGAAACAAACTTAAAATAACACTTGCATTGATTTAAAACAGATTACAAAGGATAATTAAGCATTAAAATAAACTAAAACTACAATATTAAATGCCTTACAAGGCTTCTACACTTTACTACTTATACTACGAGACTGAGAAAAATACTCCTCTCCCCCACATGGCTTCCTGTTGCTCAGAAGTGCTCCCATTGGACTCTCCTTTGACCCTTGACCAAATCCCAACCATCCAATTAGGCTTTGAAGCACCTGAACCCTTAATTGTGATTTTGCCGCCAAAATCAAATGGGCAAAATTAGTGGGACAGTTAAGGGAATTAAATGCAAAGGAGGGAGGGAGGGTTTGGTTTGGTAGTTGGATACATTTATTGTGGATGGTTTGTTTGGTGAAAAGGTGGAGGGGGGGGGGGGGGGGAACATAGTTCCTGGTTTTGGGGGGAAAATGGGCGAGGAAGAGGGTGTTGACCGGTTTGACTTGTTTGACCCTGCTTGTGATATTAAAAAGGGAGATGGGCCGTGGGGTGTTGGGCCTGGATTTGGTTTATTGGAATTGGTTTGGATTGGGTATTGGATTTGGTTTGGATTGGTTTTTACTATCAAAAGGGTCCGGTTGGTATTATGTAAATAACAAGGACCATTTTTGCAATTTCACCAATCATGAGGGCTGAAGTTGTAATTTCTCCAAAGTACTCACAAGGACCAATGATGCCAATCTCCAATAATACAAGGACCATAAATTTCATTTTCCCACTTTTTAAAATTCCCAGGGACCCTTTTTGACAAATTTGAAACTTGAAGGACCGAACATGTAAATTTTGAAACTTTTGACCTAAGTATCTTATTTTGTGATTTTAAACTTTCAAAAGACTTGGGTTGACTTTTCTTTCAAAATAAATGCATAGGGACTATTTTTGACAAGTTTTGAAACTTGGGGGACTGAAACTGCGAATACTGCAAACTTTGATCATTTTTCATTTGTTTTTGCTCATTTTGCATTTAAAACACATAAAACACAATCCTTGGGATAATTTAAGTATTTTGATGACTTTTTGATTGTTTTTGTATGTTTTGGCATTTTAAATACGACAAAAATAATGAATGTTTGAGTACTCATCAACACTCATTGACCGAATCCATCCATATGATACCCCTCTTGTGTCCAAGGATGAACTTCGTGACCACCTCTTCATTAGGACCACCAACACTAGGAGAACCCAAACGGGAAATGAGGTTAACAAGGACCCATATGGAATGGAACTCAATGAACTCAAGCCCCAATTCAAGAAATGGGAAGAACTCCTTAGAGCCAATGTCATTAGCACCATAGGAAACCTGGATCATATCAATGTTTGCCTTTGCTACATGCTCTACTCCTTGTCCGTTAGGCAACCCTTCAACCTTGCCTACTACATGGCCAAGAGAATGGCCGACATTCCCGTGCAAGGCACAACGGCTATGCCGTATGGAATGCTCTTGACCCGTCGCTTTAGGTTCATCTCCCCCATTCCACCAACTCCTAGAGATCTTCGCCTAGACTACTCTCTCATTCCACATACTTTTGTCCCACTAAGTGATAAGAGAGTCTACATAGCCCAAAGAAAACATCCTCATCCTCCTACCTTCTCATCATCATTCTCAATGAGTGAAGATGAGACTTTGCCCAACTCTAGTGTACCCCCAATTCATGATGCAGCGGAATTCAACTTGGGTGTTACTCGACGGCACAACAGTCATAATAATAGAAAACGATCTCTAACCGAGTCGCTTTAAAAAGAGTTATCATTCAAATTTATTCAAATATATCAGAGTTTATATAGTTAGGTCCCAAAAAGGTTCCATGTTTCAAAATACATCAATATAAAGTCTTTTGATGTTTTATCGAATGACAAAGTAGTTTATAGCCTTCTTCCTTTAGTCCATGCCCTTCCGCTCCATTCTTGATTATCATGGACCTGAAATACATGCTTAAAAGATCAACACAAAGGTTGAGTGATATTCATAGAGTTTGTTTAACGGTTGAACACAATATGTTGGTAGTATGAGTTAATTAGACTCATACTTATAGTTGGAAAACAAAACAGTTATTATTATATCCTAAGCTCATGCAACCAATATGTTAACGGGTACCAATATCAATCGGCGGTTCTGTTGCCCCGGTAAGTACTTTGCCGTCATACTTAATGTTTCAAATATAGTGCATTTGTTTGAACTAATATGCTCAAAACAAATGGGATTCGTCAATCCCAATAGGCCTATTCACAATACTCGCGCTCACTAATACTAGTGATTAAATGGTTAATGATATGGGGCCTAGGATTGGCAAGGAAGGTACTTAGTAATAATAAAACAATCAGGCAGCATACAGTTTCAAAGCATTGTGTTCGGTTTTAAAATAGCATGTATTCCCCCCAAGGGTTTGTAAATCATTGAAGTAATGTAAATTGGGGCTATGAACTCACCTTAAGTAAGATAGCAAGTTGTGAATGTAATGGTTGGATCGTGAAGGTTTCTACTAGCAACCTATAATAGAATGTTGTGACTTAGGATTGGAGTAAAGAATATGAAGATGTGCCTATATATATCTTGCATTTAGTCCATGATGTGGTACGATGTATAGTGTAAGTCTTTGAAAAGAAATGATTCATGAAACATGCATAGTTTATATATCGTTTACTACCGTTCGAGCCGACATAATTCAGAAGTCATGTTAGTAAACGTTCGAGGAGCCAGGACACTTTAATTCGTAAATCCACAACTCATCTCGACGGCTTACATAATGAACTCCTCACATGAGGCTCCCTACTATTGTAGTAGTTTCTTATAACTTGTATGACAATTCCTTGTAATATCTCATGGTTCTTTTAGATGAAGTAGATCCAAATTGTATGTTCAAGTTATCGCCAACTCTTTAGCTCATGTTTTCGCCTAAGTAAGTTTATATGGTCATTTAGTCATGGCCTTGCCATGAACTTTGGTCATTGTTCCATGGTCTTGAGACTCAACCTTGGCTCTAGCCATGGTTGTGGTCTTGATTCTAGGTCATAAGACCTCTTTGGTCTTTTTAAACCATCACCATTATATAGTGACATATATATGTAAAATAGCTGTTAATAAACTGAGAAAAATCTCATTCGCTATTGGTTTTCTGGAGACGTGCTCCCGTGTTTTTGAAGAAAACGTGATTCTGGACAACTTTCGTGTTTTAACTTTTTCATGAAACGGACCAGAAAGGCCTCTTTTTGCGTGTTTTATGTTCTGTTACAGAAACTATTTTGGCAGTTTTGTCGCAAAGTTTTGGTAACTTCAAATGGTCATAACTTTTGACTCGTATACTCGTTTTAGGTGGTTCAAATTGCTATAGTTTCCTTGTTAGGTCCTCTACTACAATATGTAATGATCCAATATCATAATTTTACCATTTTGATCAGATTATACCAAGAAAGTCACTAGTTTACTTGTTTAAATAACTTAACTTAACAATCATTTGTAATAACTTGTTTTACCCATTTTTATACATCATGGACATGATTACAAGACATAATATAGCATGATTGATATGTAAATAACATGATTATGATATAAGAAGTATGTTAGGGTTTTGCTTACAACTTTTGGCTTTCAATTAAGAAAGGAAGTTAACATATAAGGTAAGGACTTTGATAGACTTTAGCTTCACCCTACTTCACTTCATGAAATCTTTATACTCTTGTATTCTTGAAAGAGAGATGATGAAAGTTGTGGTGACTTGAGTGGATTCAAACTCAAGAGAAATCACCAATGTTTATGAGGTTTGGAAGTGTTTTGATAAGCTAAAACCAAGCTAGGGTTTCTATGTAGATGAAGCACTCGAATCTTGCTTGTAACTAAGAGTATTTTAGCTAAGTGTGGAGTGGTTTGTGTGTGTGATTGTGGACGGCAAACAAGGGGAGGGGGGGGGGGGCTTTTATATGGCTTTGAGGAGGTTACAAAATGAGACTAGTCAACACTTTCATGGCAAGTTTTACACATGTACATCATCCAAGACAACTTAGCTTAGGATCAAGCCACACCAAGGGTGACTCCCCCCCGTAATGGCGGTTCACAAGGGCTAGGGGGTAAGGTGTGCTTTGCTTGATAATATCCTAAGTATTGGATGAGTTTTGACTCCGGGAAATGCTAACCGTAAATGATTAAGCCTCAAAACGTAAAACCGGGTATCGTAAAAATGTGGAACTTGAAAGTATTGTTAAACATATCATTATACTCCATAATAAAATATAAAATGAGTGGTAGGTTCCATTAGGGTGGTAAAACCCTGCTAAAACTGGAAACACAGGTCTAAAACGCGTAATACGTAAAATGTACGAATATTGTATAAAATTGAGAAAAGTAAAATGTTACTTTTCTAATACGATAGTAATGATTTAAAATGACTTATAATGTCTTGACTGGGCTCTGTCTAGTGTCGGTTGGTATTAAATGTCTTTTAGACATAAAACCATAAGCCTAAAAATCAAGGAATAATTTTTGGTCAAAGGAGGAGGGAAAAATATGTTGACTTTTTCCAAAAATGTGAAAACTCAAATTGTCTTAGAAACGCGGTGCAGGTATAGGCTAAGGTTACGGCTGAGTAAAAACACTTAAAAATGAAAATTCCTGTTTTTCACGGCCGAGGTTTATTTGGTCATGTTTTTCTCAGTCCTCAAATAAATCATGAGTGTGTCAAACATTTTTCTGATACGGGGAAAATTAACGCAGTCGAGTTTCGTTGTGCGTAGAATTTTTGAATGACGTTTTACCCTAAAACGTGTAATTCCTTAATAACTTTCACGAAAATAATCTGACGAGTGTCAAACTTTTAATTTGCCATGGAAATGATTTATCACACGAGAATATGAAATAAAAATCAAATTTCGGGAAAATGAATAGTAAAAATGAATAGTAAAAGTGAATAGTAAAATTTTCCGGGAATAATAATTAAACTGAAATTGCGAATTGTTACAGTCTCCACCCCATATGAGAGCTCCGTCCCGGAGATCAATTTGCGTTGGGAGTAGAAGCTTCGTTGGTAAAAAGATGTGGGTATTTCTTACGTAACTGGTCCTCTCATTCCCATGTGTATTCAGGACCACGTCGTGAGTTCCAACGAACTTTGACAATTGGAATACGGCTTTGCTTGAGTTGTTTGACCTCTCGGTCCATGATTTCTATGGGTTCCTCGATAAATTAAAGATCGTCATTGAGTTGAATTTCATCGAGTGGAATAACGAGTGATTCATCTGACAAGCATTTCTTTAGGTTAGATACATGGAAAGTGGGGTGTACACTACTGAGTTCTGATAGAAGCTCAAGTCTGTACGCCACAGGGCCAACCCTGGCTAGGATTTTGAATGGTCCGATGTATCTTGGGTTTAGTTTTCCTCGTTTACCGAATCGTATCAAGCCTTTCCAAGGCGATACCTTTAGCATAACCCTATCTCCGACTTGGAATTCTAGGGGTCTGCATCGTGTGTCGGCATAACTTTTCTGTCGATCTCTTGCGGCTTGTAGTCGACTTCTGATTTGTACAATCTTATCCGTTGTTTCTCGAATGAGTTCTGGACCAGTGAGTTGAACTTCTCCCACTTCAGCCCAACAAGCAGGTGAACGACACTTTCGACCGTAAAGTGCTTCAAATGGAGCTGCTTTAATACTTGCATGATAGCTGTTGTTGTAGGAAAATTCGACTAATAGTAGATGAGTATCCCATCCTTTTCCAAAGTCTATTATACAAGCTCGAAGCATGTCTTCAAGTGTTTGAATGGTTCGTTCACTCTGACCATCGGTCTGAGGATGGTACGCTGTACTCATGTCTAGATTTGTTCGTGACTGCCAGAAATTGGAAGTAAATCTACCATCTCGGTCAGATATGATGGATATCGGTGCACCATATCTTGAGACTATTTCTTTGACGTACAGTCGAGTAAGTTGTTCCATTTTGTAAGTCTCTTTGATTGGTATAGTGCGGATTTTGTAAGACGATCAACTATGACCCAGATGGAGTCATAACCGCTTGATGTCTTTGGGAGCTTGGTAATGAAGTCCATAGTAATTCTTTCCCATTTCCACATAGGAATCTCTGGTTGTTGTAATGGACCGGATGGTTTTTGATGTTTGGCTTTTACTTTGGAGCATGTAAGACATTTGCTAACGTATGTTGCAATATCGGCCTTCATGTTCGGCCACCAATAGAGTAGTTTAAGATCATGATACATCTTATCAGATCCTGGATGTATGGAGTATTTGGACTTGTGAGATTCATGCATGATCAAGTCTCGTAGGCCACCATAAAGTGGTAACCAACTTCGACCTTGGAAGCATAGAGTTCCGTCTGAACGTGTTTCGAATTTCTTCTGTATCATGCCATCCAACTTTTCCTTTTTCATGTCTTCTTGTTTCACCGCCTCAGCTTGAGCGTGAAGGATTTGAGCAGGAAAGTTTGAATTTATGGTTAAAACTAAGGCTCGGACTCGTAGTGGTTTAACCCGTTCCTTTCGGCTAAGGGCATCGGCTACTACGTTTGCCTTTCCTGGGTGTTAACGAATGTCGCAGTCATAATCACTTAGTAATTCCAACCAACGACGTTGTCTCATGTTTAGTTCTTTTTGGTTCAAAATGTGTTGTAGACTTTTATGATCGGTGAACACAATACATCTAGTACCGTACAGATAGTGTCTCCAGATTTTAGTGCAAAGACTACAGCTCCTAACTCTAAGTCATGAGTGGTGTAATTTTCTTCATGAACCTTGAGTTGTCTTGAAGCATAAGCCATGACTTTATCGCGTTGCATCAGTACAGCACCTAAACCTTGGTGCGATGCATCACAATAGACTACAAAATCTTCGATCCCATCTGGCAATGCTAGAATAGGAGCACTACAAAGTTTCTGTTTAAGGGTTTGGAAAGCTTTTTCTTCGTCTTCATCCCACACGTATGTCTTGTTTTTCTGAGTTAGCTTGGTCAAAGGTTTTGCTATTGAGGAAAATCCTTCAATAAACCTTCGGTAATACCCGGCTAGACCCAGAAATTGACGAATTTCTGTAGGTGTGGTAGGTGTTGGCCAATCTTTGATAGCTTCTATTTTAGCGGGATCGACATGTAACCCAGTCTTGTCAATCACATGCCCAAGGAATTGTACTGATTGAATCCGAAATTCGCATTTGGAAAACTTTGCATATAATTTCTCTTCCTTGAGTAGTTCTAAAATTGTTCTCAGGTGTTCTTTGTGTTCCTCTTCATTTTTGGAATATATGAGAATGTCATCTATGAATACGATCACGAATTTGTCCAAATATGGCTTACACACTCGATTCATGAGATCCATGAATACTGCCGGTGCATTAGTTAACCCAAATGGCATCACTTGGAATTCATGGTGACCATATCGTGTCCTAAAGGCTGTTTTTGGAATGTCTTCATCACGAACTTTAACCTGATGGTAACCCGATCGTAGGTCAATTTTTGAGTAATAGGTTGAACCTTGCAATTGATCGAATAAATCATCAATTCTTGGTAGTGGGTATCGGTTCTTTGTGGTTAGTTTGTTTAGTTCACGATAATCAATACACATTCGTAATGACCCATCTTTCTTTTTCACGAACAAAACTGGAGCTCCCCAAGGTGAGGAACTGGGTCGAATAAATCCCTTGTCCGAAAGTTCTTGTAATTGATTTGATAGCTCTTGCATCTCTGACGGTGCTAGCCGGTAGGGTGCGTGGGCAACTGGCGCCGCTCCTGGTATTAAATCAATTTTGAATTCAATTTGACGATTTGGTGGTAGTCCAGGTAAATCTTCCGGAAAGACTTCAGGAAACTCACGGGCGATAGGAACATCTTCGAGACGTTTTTCATCGGATTTCTTTTCGGTTACGTGGGCTAGGAAAGCATAACATCCTTTCTCAATGTACTTCATGGCTTTGATACATGAGATGATGTTTATTCGAGTTCCACTTTGATCACCACGGATGATCAAAGTTTCATTGTCACATGGAATGTGCACAACTCTTTCACCACAAATGATGTTAGCTTGATGTTTAGACAACCAATCCATGCCAATGACAACATCAAAACTTCCGAGTTCGATTGGCATAAGATTGATGTTAAAGGGGTGGTCTAAGAGATTAAGGGTACAGTTTGGGATTACGGTATTAGTATTTACTAAGTCACTGGTAGCTAGTTCAATACTATAACAAGTGGTTAAAGTGATTGATGTAATATCAAGTAAAGGCGCAATTCTAGTAGATATAAAGCTCATATCAGCACCAGAATCGAATAAGACTTTAACAGGAATGTTATTGAGTAAGAACGTACCGGTAACCACGTTCGGGTCTTGGTGTGGTTCTCCATTTCCCATGACATAGGCTCTACCGTGAGCACCTCCGCCTTGTGGTCCTTGGTTTTGAGGACAGTTGTTCTTGAAGTGTCCCTTTTCACCACACCTAAAACATGTAACTATTGGCTGAGTGTTAGCCCCAGTAGCTACAGCCTTGCCTCTGCAAGCCTTGGCAAGATGTCTGGGCCTTTGACACTTGTTACACTTGGCCGGGCAGGGACCTGCATGATGGTAGTTGCACTTGGTACACTGTGGTAGAGTACCAACGTATTTACCTCCGGCTGGTGCAGCAACATAAGCCGTCGCGGCTTCTTGTCTTTTGTTTTGTTGATTGTGATGGTTGTTGTTTCGGGTTTGGTTGTTGTTGTTGTTGTTACTTCCACGGTTACCATCCCATGGTCGCTTGTTGTTGTTGTTCCTATTGTTATTGTTGTTACGGTAGTTGGAGTTGTTGGTGTTATTGGTATTGTTGGTGTTGTTTTGCTTTCGGGTTTCTGTTGTACGCACCACTTGATCCATGAGGTTGCGAGACATCCGCATAGCTTCATCAAGTTCCTTGGGATTTGCTAAAGTTACATTCCCTTGTATACTTGATGGAAGTCCCCAGATATACCGTTCCAACAATTTCTCTTTTGTGGAAACCATTGTTGGACACAGTATCCTCAATTCTTGGAATCGACGGTTGTAAGTTATGATGTCATTTCCCCTAACAGAATGATCCCAGAATTCTATCTCTAACTTCTACATTTCACTGCGGGGGCAGTACTCTTTGATCATCATCTTCTTCAGATTATCCCAAGAAATCTTATAAGCATTTTCAATGCCCATTGGTTGAGCTATTGAATTCCACCATGATAATGCCTCATTCAATAGAGTACTCGTGGCATACTGAACTTTATCACTCTCAGTACATTTACTAACCAAAAATACCGACTCCGCTTTTTTAAACCAGCGGGTCAAACCTACAGCTCCTTCAGTACCCTTAAATTTTATGGGTTCGCATTTCAAATAGGAAATGAATGAGCAACCCTTAGGTGCTGAAGCAACATTTATCACTGGAGGGATAGTTGGGCTTGGTCCTCCAATGTTAAGGCTGGCAATTCGGGCAGCTTCTGCAGCTATAGCAACTTCTGCAGCAGTGGCGGCTTCAGCGGCTGCTGCAGCATTAGCAGCTGCTGTAGTATCAGTAGTTGTAGCATCATCAACGGCTGTTGCAGCACCAGCAGCTGTGGCAGCTTCGGCAGTTGCTGCAGCTACGGCTGCTCGTTCCGTTGTGAGTGCTGCGTTGACATTGTCTTTAACTAGTTTGCGAATAGCAGCTTGAGTCATTGCTGGTGGTGTCTTCTTCTTTGGCGCCATGATTCTATTGTTCAAAAGATACGTCGTAATTAGAGAGTTGTGAAATGAGCACAATTTTTGATAAGAATGATATGATAATAATGTTGAAACATAAAAGCATAACACATGATAGTATATAAAACAAGAGTTTTATTCATATAACGTTGATTGATTTGCAAAATCGAAACCTATTACGAGCTTCTTCAAAATTTACTAACTGATACTTTCAGTTTAGTAATTACAACGTTGTACAAAAGATAACTAGTACTATAACACTAGTCTAACATCGGTTGGAAGGTTGTTGTAGTCCGGACGGATTATTATTTCCGTATGTTGCTAACACATCCACAATTTTATTGGGGCAGTTTTCTTTGACATCCTTTTGGTATAGCCTTTGTTGTATGGCATACATTTGAGATTTCATTCCATACATCTCATTTATGAGTTGATACCGGTCAAAGTTAGCAACATCTAATCGGATTTCTGCTGTATTTAGGCGGTTAAGTAGTCTGTGAATTTGTGCCGCATCTTGTTCTTGAGCTCTCTCAACCAATGTAAGTCTATCCTTGATGTCATCCAAGCCGGTTAAGGGATTCAAGACTATGTCCCCAACATGAGTCAAGTCTTTCTTCACATAGCTCATGTCAAGTTTAAACCAATAGAGGTCTTCTCGTGCGTTCATGGCATCCATTTTGGCTGAATTAACCTTGGATATGTAGTCATTCATTTGACTTGCCATGCTTTGAACTTTGAGTTGAGTTAGGTTGAGGGCTTGTTTCAAAGAATATATTTCATATTGAGCAGAGTTCACGAACATAGGTGTAGATGTAGATGTTCCGCCGACTTCGTAAGTAGACTTTGGAACTTGAGCTGGAGTAGTACGATTAGATTCGGATGAGTTTGGTGAAATAGGAGGTGGTGATGTTAATGGTGATAGTTGTCGCACCACCATTTGTTCCTCTACTTCCTCAATGTCATCGATGCCTTCAATGTCAATATCCATTTTAGGATCTTCTTCATAATCATCGATGTTTATGTCCATTTCAGGATCTTCGTCCGAATCTTCTTCATTGTCATCGACTAGATCCTCGTAAGGTTCTTCCTCGTCGTCGTAGTCAAGTGCTTCAAAGTAAGGATCATTGGGTCCGGGAAGAATTGGTAAATAAACGGGCATAGCAGGAAGATGATCGGGAGATGGAGGTACGGACATGATGTCTTCAAAGAGTATTATGACGTCAAAATAAATCAAATGTTTATGGAAAATGCTCAAATTATGGCAATGTGTATATAACAATATACAAATATGTTCATGTAGCATAACATGTGTAATAAGTCCATAATCTTCTGGAGGATGGAAGGCACGAAGAGCGGAAGGCTATAAAACTGTTTTTGCTTGTAATTGTAGTTATAGTTTAGGTCTCACTTAGACCCGTTTCTCTATAACCATGGCTCTGGTACCAATCTATAACACCCCCAATTCATGATGCAGCGGAATTCAACTTGGGTGTTACTCGACGGCACAACAGTCATAATAATAGAAAACGATCTCTAACCGAGTCGCTTTAAAAAGAGTTATCATTCGAATTTATTCAAATATATCAGAGTTTACATAGTTAGGTCCCAAAAAGGTTCCATGTTTCAAAATACATCAATATAAAGTCTTTTGATGTTTTATCGAATGACAAAGTAGTTTATAGCCTTCTTCCTTTAGTCCGCGCCCTTCCGCTCCATTCTTGATTATCATGGACCTGAAATACATGCTTAAAAGATCAACACAAAGGTTGAGTGATATTCATAGAGTTTGTTTAACGGTTGAACACAATATGTTGGTAGTATGAGTTAATTAGACTCATACTTATAGTTGGAAAACAAAACAGTTATTATTATATACTAAGCTCATGCAACCAATACGTTAAGTTCGTTAACAGGTACCAATATCAATCGGCGGTTTTGTTGCCCCGGTAAGTACTTTGCCGTCATACTTAATGTTTCAAATATAGTGCATTTGTTTGAACTAATCTGTTCAAAACAAATGGGATTCGTCAATCCCAATAGGCCTATTCACAATACTCGCGCTCACTAATACTAGTGATTAAATGGTTCATGATATGGGGCCTAGGATTGGCAAGGAAGGTACTTAGTAATAATAAAACAATCAGGCAGCATACAGTTTCAAAGCATTGTGTTCGATTTTAAAATAGCATGTATTCCCCCCAAGGGTTTGTAAAACATTGAAGTAATGTAAAGTGAGGCTATGAACTCACCTTAAGTAAGATAGCAAGTAGTGAATGTAATGGTTGGATCGTGAAGGTTTCTACGAGCAACCTATAATAGAATGTTGCGACTTAGGATTGGAGTAAAGAATATGAAGATGTGCCTATATATATATCTTGCATTTAGTCCATGATGTGGTACGATGTATAGTGTAAGTCTTTGAAAAGAAATGATTCATGAAACATGTATAGTTTATATATCGTTTACTACCGTTCGGGCCGACATAATTCAGAAGTCATGTTAGTAAATGTTCGAGGAGCCAGGACACTTTAATTCGTAAATCCACAACTCATCTCGACGGCTTACATAATGAACTCCTCATATGAGGCTCCCTACTATTGTAGTAGTTGATAATATATATATATATATATATATATATATATATATATATATATATATATATATATATATATATATATATATATATATATATACATAATTTTTGATCCAAAAAGTTACATGTTCAATATTTGAATAAACTTAGGAAAATTTATCTTTACATGAAGATTGTTATTAGGGTAAGTTTCTTATAACTTGTATAACAATTCCTTGTAATATCTCATGGTTCTTTTAGATGAAGTAGATCCAAATTGTATGTTCAAGTTATCGCCAAGTCTTTAGCTCATGTTTTCGCCTAAGTAAGTTTATATGGTCGTTTAGTCATGGCCTTGCCATGACCTTTGGTCATTGTTCCATGGTCTTGAGACTCAACCTTGGCTCTAGCCATGGTTGTGGTCTTGATTCTAGGTCATAAGACCTCTTTGGTCTTTTTAAACCATCACCATTATATAGTGACATATATATGTAAAATAGCTGTTAATAAACTGAGAAAAATCTCATTCGTTATTGGTTTTCTGGAGACGTACACCTGAGTGTTTGAAGAAAACGTGATTCCGGACAACTTTCGTGACTTAACTTTTTCATGAAACGGACCAGAAAGGCCTCTTTTTGCGTGTTTTATGTTCTGTCACAGAAACTATTTTGGCAGTTTTGCCGCAAAGTTTTGGTAACTTCAAATGGTCATAACTTTTGACTCGTATACTCGTTTTAGGTGGTTCAAATTGCTATAGTTTCCTTGTTAGGTCCTCTACTACAATATGTAATGATCCAATATCATAATTTTACCATGTTGATCAGATTATACCAAGAAAGTCACTAGTTTACTTGTTTAAATAACTTAACTTAACAATCATTTGTAATAACTTGTTTTACCCATTTTTATACATCATGGACATGATTACAAGACATAATATAGCATGAATGATATGTAAATAACACGATTATGATATTTAACAAGAAGTATGTTAGGGTTTTGCTTACAACTTTTGGCTTTCAATTAAGAAAGGAAGTTAACATGTAAGGTAAGGACTTTGATAGACTTTAGGTTCACCCTACTTCACTTCATGCAATCTTTCTACTCTTGTATTCTTGAAAGGGAGATGATGAAAGTTGAGGTGACTTGAGTGGATTCAAACTCAAGAGAAATCACCAAAGTTTTTGAGGTTTGGAAGTGTTTTGATAACCTAAAACCAAGCTAGGGTTTTTATGTAGATGAAGCACTTGAATCTTGCTTGTAACTAAGAGTATTTTAGCTAAGTGTGGAGTGGTTTGTGTGTGTGATTGTGGACGGCAAACAAGGGGAGGGGGGGCTTTTATATGGCTTTGAGGAGGTTACAAAATGAGACTAGTCAACACTTTCATGGCAAGTTTTACACATGTACATCATCCAAGACAACTTAGCTTAGGATCAAGCCACACCAAGGGTGACTCCCCCCCTAATGGCGGTTCACAAGGGCTAGGGGGTAAGGTGTGCTTTGCTTGATAATATCCTAAGTATTGGATGAGTTTTGACTCCGGGAAATGCTAACCGTAAATGATTAAGCCTCAAAACGTAAAACCGGGTATCGTAAAAATGTGGAACTTGAAAGTATTGTTAAACATATCATTATACTCCATAATAAAATATAAAATGAGTGGTAGGTTCCATTGGGGTGGTAAAATCCTGCTAAAACTGGAAACACGGGTCTAAAACGCGTAATACGTAAAATGTACGAATATTGTGTAAAATTGAGAAAAGTAAAATGTTACTTTACTAATACGATAGTAATGATTTGAAATGACTTATAATGTCTAGACTGGGCTCTGTCTAGTGTCGGTTGGTATTAAATGTCTTTTAGACATAAAACCGTAAGCCTAAAAATCAAGAAATGATTTTTGGTCAAAGGAGGAGGGAAAAATATGTTGACTTTTTCCAAAAATGTGAAAACTCAAATCGTCTTAGAAACGCGGTGCAGGTATAGGCTAAGGTTACGGCTGAGTAAAAACGCTTAAAAATAAAAATTCCTGTTTTTCACCGCCGATGTTTATTTGGTCATGTTTTTCTCAGTCATGATTTATTCTCAAATAAATCATGAGTGTGTCAAAATTTTTTCTGATATGGAGAAAATTAACGCGGTCGAGTTTCGTTGTGCGTAGAATTTTTGAATGACGTTTTACCCTAAAACGTGTAATTCCTTAATAACTTTCACGAAAATGATCTGACGAGTGTCAAACTTTTAATTTGCCATGGAAATGATTTATCACACGAGAATATGAAATAAAAATCAAATTTTGGGAAAATAAATAGTAAAAATGAATCGTAAAAGTGAATAGTAAAAGTGAATAGTAAAATTTTCCGGGAATAATAATTAACCTGAAATTGCGAATTGTTACATCTAGGCTCTCACCTCTAGAATACCTTTCCCAACTTCCGGATATTCCAAATGAGTCGGCGGAGTTCAAGCCAACAAAGGGGATGTTCAAAAATCTCGGGAGATTCCTTGGAAAGCTCAAGAAGAAGATTGACCGTCAATGAGAGCGGGTGTGTAGGAGTGTTTGGCACAAGGTGCTATTTGAACAATTTGGTCGCTTAAACAATGTGTCTTATTAATTTGTGTGTAGGTAGGATATTTAGTACAATTTGGAGCATGTATGAACTAACTATGATGCAGGATGACAACATTTGGCATGTTGTCAAATTTTCAAGTTTATGAAAATTTCACTATGTATAGTGAAATTCGCTGGCCCCCGGTCAAAGTCCAATGGTATGCGTGTTTACATGTCCAATTTTCGCATTTCCTTACCAGATATGAATTATATTTTTGTTTTAAGGAGTTTTTGAAAAATTTGAAAATCGTCTCGCGGGTCAAAACGGTGGACTGCCTTGTTTTTCAGGCCTGGCGGAACTGGCAGCACCCTAAAATGGGTTCCGCCAGTGTATTTTTCTGAAATTCCAGAAATGGCCCGACGGATTAGACGGAACCCTCAGACGGGTTCCGCCTGTGTTATCTCAGGATTCCGCCAGTACACCTGCAAATTTTTTTTCCCTTGACATTTCAACTTCCACTCAACAACAAATCATCCTTTTTAGATAGAAACCCATTCCCTACTATTTGTTAAGCACATTAGGGTCTTTCTCATCCTCTAGAACTCATAGAAAACCATTTCCCACCAAATTTCAAACTTAGCCAAAACCACCTCAAGGAACCTTCACCCATAAAGGAAGGAACCCTTCCAAAGGTTCCTTGCAATCCGTGAAACATATACCTTCAACAAATTTGCCAATATCACTAAGCATTTAGTGCAAATCTTTGTCTTCTTCCTTCACAATTTTCATTGGATTGACTTCCAATGATTTGACAACCTTCATTAATCTTCAAAATCATTAGCAACCTCCATTTTTGTATGGTTAAACATCAAATCCAAACACTCCTTCCTATACTTCTTCACCTCTATAAATTTAACCATCTTGGAACACCCTCAAATCACACCATCACCATCACAATCTCTGATCCTAAACCTCTAATCAACCATTTTTACAAGGACAAAGTCAACAAACACCTCTCAACCATCTTGACCCGTTCGGAGAACCGCACGCATAAGTGTCAAACCACTTTGGTCAAACCACACAATCAACTTAAGTTCCTCATCCTCGGATGAATTCTCCTCACGCATCAAAAATGAACATTTTCTAAACCTTGGATCTCCATCTCCATCACCCAAAGGACCTAACGAGCTCACTACTCCACCTCTAACAAAATCACCCATTGACCCAACTCCATCAAGTGCACCAATCCAAACATCCAAAACTCCATCACCATCAACACTACCTAAACTTGAACCAATGGAGTTATTTGGGTCTCCTCCAACATCACCACATCCTTTTGTACAAGATCTCAATGATCTTCTACCAAGATCAACAAATCCACCACCTTTGACAAACCAAAACCCAAGGCCATTGCTTGACCAACATGATCCTTTTGACCACAACCAACCACCACAACAAGAGTACCACCACCCAAAACCATTATTGTTTCACCCTATCTTCAAAGACATCCACGGTCCTCTTTATGGAGAACCTAACTTTGAACACCATGATCACCCAACACCACAACATTCCCAATCCCAATTCTTTGAGTCTCTCTTTCCTTCCTATGAGAAAATTCAAAGCATGGTCGAAAATTACCTCCATCAAGCAATGGAATTTCAAACGACCTTGCTTGACTCCATACCAAACCCCTCCTCCACTCAAGAAACTAACTACAACACACCAGCACCACCATCATCAAATGAACCATTTTCACCCACTCATCACCATGTTTACTCACAATGTGAGCAAATGCTCAAAATAGGTGAAAGCATCAAGATGTTGCTTCACCAATTTCAAGATGAAACCCGCTTTGCTATACAACACATCATCGAGCATTTAGATGCTCTTTCCCACCCAAACAAATCCTAGACTAAGTTTGGAGGCCTTTTGCCCCATTTAGGAAATGTGTTGAAAGACTTCTACTTATAGAAGTAGGATTTCTTTTTCTTTTATTTCTTGGTTATTTTTTATCTTTTATTTTATTTTTAGAAGTAGGAGGATATTTTTCATTTCTTGTTTTTGACTTTTTTAAAGTCAAATTTTACTTGAAATGACATCTTCTACTACTTTCTTATTTGCATTGTTGGTTGATCATATATGAGTTGTGATTGTGGTTGCTTATATTCTCATATGTGTGGTGACTACAAGCTTGATTTTGTGTCATTATCACCAACTAACCATTTTTTTTATAGGTTCAAAATCCATGTTTCCCATCTTGGCACTCCTTTTAGGGGAAGTATCGACCAAGGGGGAGCAAGTGCATAGCTCCGCTTCGCTACTCTTCTTTTTGTTTCGACAAAAAGGGGGAGAAAGATATATTAACTTATAAACTTAAAATGATTTTCATCACTTAAGTAAAACAAGTTTAGTATAACATTTTTTTTAAGTCTTAACACTAAAATTTGTGAGTTACTTAAAAACAAAGTTTATGTTTTGTCATCAACGAAAAGGAGGAGATTGTTAATACAAATATTGCCTAAAAACGTTATTTATATTTTACGATCTTTGCTAAGTTTTGTTAAAGACAAAGTGTAAACTTTAGTTTTTAGTAAAACATACTTTTAGTAAAGACTTGCATAATTAGACATTTGCTACATTTACATTTCTTATAAAACACAACACTTTTTATAGAAAAACATTACATTTACTTATTGCTTAAAATAGTAAATGTTAACATCACATCATGCATTTATGGTAAGTTTGTGTGTTTGACTTCCCATAACCTCTTACACATTTTTGGAAGCATTCTACTTTGATTCAATGTGTATTTGACTAGAAATAAGTTGATGTGACATTGGTTGGTTTGGAAAGATTTATTGCAAAACCAACTGTCAGCCTGTCGGAACCCTGGAGGTACACGAGCGGAACCCATCAGAGGGTTCCGTCGTATCCGCCAGAGCTGCTGAAGGTCTTGCTATAAATACCAAGCCATTTGTTTGAATTTTGCTTTATCACTTCTCATTACATTTTACACACACACATTCATAGCATTCATCTAACCCTTTAACATTTCATTTTGTTTGAAGTTTCTTTTGTAGCAAAGAAGTTCACAAGTTCATATAAAGTTACAAGTATTCAACACAACGTTGCAAGACTTGTTAGCTTAGCATCGTGTAGACTTTGTGTAGTTTACACTTCATTTGATTTTGTGTTTTCAGTTGTGACCGGTTAGTATTTTAGGCTGATGAGGCGAAAAATGATCCGTTTTTAGGGGGTCATTTAAACCCGGAATTGAATTTATTTGATCAAATATTGCCCTAAATCGTTCCTTTTGTGATTTTAGGTACTTTTGGAGTGAATTCTGGAAAAGGAAGCATTTTGGACGTTTTTGGAGCATAAAAGTGAAGAAAACGACAAAGTCTTAATTTTCCTTACTGGGAACAGTACCTGACGGCGTCACAAGGTTCTACATGACAACGCCAAGAGTAAAACAAGAGGTAAAGTGGATAGAGTCCGTGACGATCAATCCCCTGATACTTGTCACTATACTATACTACAACGATCAGGTACACTGCCTGGTGGGGGTTGTAAGCTTCTCGAGATCCCTTGAGAGGTAAAGCCTGGTGCAATTCCCACACATCAAGTTTTTGGCACCGTTGCCGGGGAATAGTTATTGTCTAGGTTAGAATTTCTTTTTATTAGGTCTACTTGCTAGATTCCTTTCTAGTAAGATTTTATTTTTATTTTTAGGTTCTCTTTAGTCTATCTATTTCTTCGTGTCTTTGTTCGTAATCT
The DNA here is from genome assembly GCA_030686995.1 of Artemisia argyi. Classification (NCBI taxonomy): domain Eukaryota; kingdom Viridiplantae; phylum Streptophyta; class Magnoliopsida; order Asterales; family Asteraceae; genus Artemisia; species Artemisia argyi. The sequence goes on from CM060696.1 coordinate 26,034,138, forward strand.
TTACCATCCGACTTCATGGAAGGTGGTAACATCTTTGAACCCATCAACCCACCACAACAAAACCACCCACAAAACCCACCACTAGCAAACCAACTTCTTAGGCCCCGAACCCTGGAGAGTATTCCCGTCCTAGCCACCAAGGCTATCGAAACACTATTGAGCTCACACAAGGAGCCAATGTGTCCCCCTTGCGATCCGACACCATCCGGTTGGTGAAAAGCGGATGTGCATTCCATGGACTTCGTTCCGAAGATCCTAATCAACATATCAAGGACTTCCTTAAAATCGTAGATTCTATAGACCTTGATGTTACAACTAGAGAGTCGACCTGATTACACCTTTTCCAATTCTCTCTATGTGATCAAGCTAGTCAATGGCTTGAACGTTAACCCGCGGGATCCATCACCTCATGGGATGATCTCACCACTCGTTTCCTTGCTCAATTTTCCCACCGGGGAGAACTACCAAGCATAGAAATGATATCTTGATGTTCCAACAATGTCAAGGTGAAACTCTATATGAAGCATGGACACGTTTCAAGGACTTACTCCAAAAAGTCCCTCATCATGGCATAGATCTTTGGCTCCAAGTCCAAATCCTCTATGACCATATCGATCTCTCCACAAGGCGAACCATTGACCAATCGGCCGGTGGTAAGCTACATGATCTAAGTGTGGAAGAATCATGGGAACTCATAGAAGATCTTGCTCTCTATGACAATGAAAGTTGGAATGATCCCCGTGATTTGAACAAAACGGTCAAGGCAATATCTTTGCCTTCGAACAATTCTAGCACTCCCGACCCTAGGATCATGGAACTTGAGGACCAAGTCAAGTTTCTCATGAAATCATACGAAGCTCCTAAGCCTTCAAGCCAAGTGAACAAAATCACTTCTCCATGGGAATTATGTAGTGGTCCCCATGAAACTCGTGATTGTATGAAACTCCCCGGAACAGCTTTTACGGACTATGCATCCTCGCGTACCGACGAAGCGGGAGATAAGTGGTACACTTTCAAACCCGAGCCAAACCCTTATAGTGATTCCTACAATCCTTCTTGGAAAAATCACCCGAACCTTAGGTGGAAACAAAACCAAAACAATTCTTCCAATCCGCCTAATCGTTACCAACCAACTATGGTAGTACCAACAATCTTGAAGGATTGATGTCCAAGTTTATGGCATCTCAAGAAGCTCGCATAGCTAAGTTTGAAACCGAATTCAATCAACAACAAACGGAGATGACCAATAAGATTGACAACTTGTTGAAAGCCCTCAACAACCAAGCGCTAACTACACCTAGAAAGGACACTAGGGACGCGAATAGCGGAATCCAAATTAAGGACCCCTCGTCATCCAAACACGTCCACTTTGTCAATGTTGTCACTATTAAGCCAAAAGATGAAGATATAGAAGAAAGTGACAAGGATGAAGTTGGAGTAGAAACCGAGACTAGGGATGAAATTAATGAAGTTGAGGTTACTAAGGGAGAAAAGTTAGAGAAAGTAAAAAACGTAGAAGAATACTTTGATAAGTTGCCCACCAAGGAAGAACGGGAATATCACAAGGATTTATTCAATGATCCCGAGACACCATATATCCTTGGTTCACCCCTTATTAAAGTAGGTGATCCCTCTAACATCAACATACCATGCAACATTGGGCATACGCATGTATGGAAAGCTTATATCGATCCTAGGTCTCCTATAAACATCATGACTAGGACTTATTATAATTGGGTGATGAAGAAGCAACTTGGTTATAGGATGATGCCCAACAAGAATTTGATAAGTAATTTTGTTGGAAGAGTGAAAGGATTGCATGTAATTATAGGAAACTTCACCTATGTGACCGACTTTGTGATAGTGGAGGATACTCGTCCGGTGATAGATGATCACCTAAGTCAAGTAGTGTTCGGAAAACCGTTCGTTGAGGCCTCTAAGATGAGTTATCATCCGACTCTAGGGATAGTTAGATTCAAGGAAGAGAATGATGAGATTGCTCACCAAATGCCCTATAAGATTGAACAATACCACCTCTTATCAAACATAGAAAAGGAACACAAACAAGCAGTTTACTATAGGAATGATGAGGATAGACGTAGAGGAGTAGAATATGTTATGAATAGAATACTTGGTTTCTACAAAGAATGCTTGCAGCTAGGTCTGGAATACAAAACTAATATAGGAGATGACCTAGAGAATGAGACCAACGATGAGGTCACGCAGTTGCCCATGACCTTGAGTCTAGCTACAAGACTCGTAAATAAAGAAAAGCGCTTCTTGGGAGGCAACCCAAGCTTTGTGTGATTTTTAATTGTTTGAATGTTATTTGTTTCCGTATGCATGCTTTATTTTTGTTATTGGTAGAACATGTTTCAAAAATAAAATGGTGAAGATACTTTATTTTGTCGTTTCACTTCATCTTAACTTCATCCAAAGGTATTTCGAAAAAATATATGTGTAAGGGGAAACCCCAAATATGTTTTTAAGAAAAAAAAAATGATCATGATTCTCCACAATATTAAATGGACATGTATATTCGTATTTGTTAGAGTCAAATGCTTGTATCGTGTCATAATGATGTTTTGCAGGATTTTCCAGGAAGTAGGACATAAGTTTTTCCAGAAATTTTCCGGAAACTTAACGTAAAGATTTCTGCAGGTCACTTCTGACGGCGTCATGAGTTTACTCTTGACGGCGTCATGTGTAAAATTCTGGAAATTTTTCTAGTTTTGTTTTTCTAACGGAGTCTTAAAGTTTTTGTTAATTCTTTAGTTTTATAAACTCCAGGAAATCTGCAAACATTCATTCTACAAGCATTAAATCTTACATTGTTTTCTAGGATTTGTTAGTATATATAGATTGCCGCCGATTTTACGCGAGGTTGCCTTGTTTATTTTCTCAGGTTATGTATGACAAGAAGATGATTTATATTTCTGGAAGGGAAGCTTTGATTGTTCATTTTCTTGGAGGAAGATCTAACCTTGTTACCACACTATCCACACCGAACGAATCAGGGGAGTATTTGATTTCATTCTTTTACCTGTTTTACTTTTACATTCTTTAATTGAACATTGGGGACAATGTTCATCCTAAGTGTAAGGGGAGGGTAAATGATGATACCTTATAGGATACACTTGCACTTGAGTTTGTTTGTTTGATGGTAGGTGTGTAATAAAACTAAGAGAAATACTTGTTAGTGTAATTTTAGCGCCAAATTTAAAATTTTTTACAACATTTAGGAGTGAAACTTTAGCCTTAACAAGCGTCTCATGGATAGGAGTCGTATGACTAGCACAAAACCGTACCATTCAGAAAAATTTTCCACCCAAATATGTGAGGTTCGCCTTTAGATTTGATAGGAAAGCATTTACTATTAGTGCTTATGAGTGTACCGGTAGCATTTAGATTCTAGAACTTGCGTTAGTGATCCATCCCGAGACCGCTAGTGAGACTACATTCGTGTAGTAGGATTTACTACATGATAAGAGGCATTAGGATCACCCTTGTGTTAAACCCGTATCATAATTACTTGACCATTTAAGTCATATTACTTGGCTAGTAAAGTCAACTAATTTTTCCCACACCATTAGCGTTGTACTCATTTTCAGTACACGAAACCCCTAGTACACCCCTCCGATCCTATCTTTTCGTTTTGTGTGAAGTTTCTTTTGTAGCAAAGAAGTTCACAAGTTCATATAAAGTTACAAGTATTCAACACAACGTTGCAAGACTTGTTAGCATAGCATCATGTAGACTTTGTGTAGTTTACACTTCATTTGATTTTGTGTTTTCTGTTGTGATCGGTTAGTATTTTAGGCTGATGAGGCGAAAAATGATCCATTTTTAGGGGGTCATTTAAGCCCGGAATTGAATTTATTTGATCAAATATTGCCCTAAATCATTCCTTTTGTGATTTTAGGTACTTTTGGAGTGAATTCTGAAAAATGAAGCATTTTGGACGTTTTTGGAGCATAAAAGTGAAGAAAACGGCAAAGTCTTAATTTTCCTTGCAGGGAACAGTACCTGACGGTGTCACAAGGTTCTACATGACGGCTTCAAGAGTAAAACAAGAGGTGAAGTGGATAGAGTCCGTGACGATCCAGAGAGTTTTTACACTATGGGCATGACGGCGTCACCATAGGCCGTCGTGGTCCCATTGCATGTGACGGCCCAGAGAAATTTTGCACATGACGGCGTCAGATCTGGATCTAGGCAATCCGATAATACTATGGGCGGCGAGTTGACGGCGTCAGATATTTCTTCTTGACGCCGTCACGATGGAACATCTATATATAGTTTTGCAATTTTCATTCATTAAGAGAGGACAATTAGAGGGATAACTTGGAGAAACACTAGCACGATTTTTACTATACTTTCAAGGGTTTTTACCCTTTGAAACCTTTCATGTTCAATTAAGATAAGTATCCTTTCAATTCATTCAATATGGCTATGTGTTGTTTGAATATATCTTACGCTTGTCTTGATTTTAACATGTTAGGCTAGATCTCTTGTGTGTTTGCTTAGATGTAGTGAAACCTAGATGTTGATTATGGGTTGATTGCTTGTTTATAGTTGTTGCGGATGAATGATTTCGATGTTAGGCTTAAGAAAACTGGCAGACTTCCATAGGGTAACATGCTTGAACGTCTTAAGAAACATGAACCAATGCGTACTAGGTTTTTATGGTTGTATTTAATGCATGAGCGAATTCTAATGATCCCATGTTAGGAGCTTCTTGCAGGCTCGACATAGGAGTGAAGTAGGAGCTTATAGAGTTGGGGAAGTACGTACGCCACCCCACAAATGGTCTTAAGGAATATAACCCGTCATCCACGCAATTGTAACAAACTATCAACCTGTAAAAGATATCTAGGGAGTAATGAAACCTAAGTAAACACAATTTTCCCATTTATTGTTCACACCACATTAGTAATTAGTTTTATTTTCAATTTTGTTATTTTATTTTGATTCTTTAGTCATTGGGTTAGTTGACTAGCAACTAATTCCGCCCACTCTTCCTAAAACCCGAGATTTAATTGCTATTATAAAAATATAAAAATACAAAATGAATCATCCCTCACCTCTAGACCTAGTTTTTAGGCTTTCTAATCTTAGCGACACAATTCCTGAGTTGAACGATCAATCCCCCGGTACTTGTCACTATACTATACTACAACGATCAGGTACACTACCTGGTGGGGGTTGTAAGCTTCTCGAGATCCCTTAAGAGGTAAAGCCTGGTGCAATTCCCACGCATCATAGGCCTTAAAATACATAGTGTGACGGGAGTTGTTGTACCCTTGTAAAAGAACTAACGGGAGTGGTTGTACCCTCATAAAAGAACTCGACATCTAGCTTAGTGTCGGTAATCGTTTAAGCTACGTGTAAGGTTTTCTCCGCCGGTGAAAGGAGCTTGTTGACTAGTGAAAGAAACTCTCGAGTTGGATACTAGGGGCGTGGACGTAGGGCAAGGAAAAAGAGTCCTTGTAGCCGAACCACGATAAATACTCGTGTTGTGGTTTGATCGTTTCTTTCTTTATACTTGCATGTTATATATTGTCTTTGTGTTCATATCTTTGATTAAACGGAAAGTTTCAAAAGATAATTAAACGAAAAACCGGTAAAACTATTCAAACCCCCTTCTAGCTTTCCATATTATTATTAGTATTATTTTCAATTGGGTGACTAATATATACTTATTTACAAGAAAAATCTACAGGGATTGTGTTAACGAGACTTATAATTTCCATCACAAATCTTTAAAAAAACTTAAACCATACAAGAATATGATTATTCAAGATTTAAAGGGGATTGTGTTTTTGATTAGTTCTTCATGCTTAAGAAAGAAAAATGAACTCATAACATCACAAGATCTCGGAGTTGTTTAACTCATGGGAAATTATGAAAAAAAGAATACAAGATTTATGGTTTTAGTGGCTGAATTCATATTTTTATTTAACTGAATGAATACGGTTTATAGTTTACGAATGTTTAGGTTTTAATTTCGTACATTTACATTTTTAATTATCTATGTAACATTTTTCATTTATTATGTGGCATTGAGGTATCCGGTGAGTGAGGGTGTTTTCAGGTGACTGATAATGGTAGCCTAAATTAACAAAGTTGCGTAGTTTAGTAACCTAATTGAACAAGAAAAATTCTAGTAAGTTAGGTGAACAAATTCACAAAGTTCAGTAACTTATTTGTATAATAAAACTTTATAAAAAGAATATTTTAAAATTAATAATAATAAAAGTCAGCTACTAGTGTGGCAAGCAACCGAGTATCAAAGGTTAAAAATAGTTCGGTCCCTAATTTGTCCGGTAACGATAGTCCAATACCCTGTTTGCACAAAAACAAAGTTTGGTAACTTAGGCGAATAAAATTGAAAAAAGTTAGGTAGCATATCTATCTAAAAACCCAAAAATATTACATTCATTCTCACCTAACAATTCAAATGATGTTATATAGTAATCATTGAGTAATTACAATCCGAAATTGAAGAAGAGATAAGATTCAAAGGTAGAAGTTGTCCACGTTTGTTGAAAGAGTTAGGAGTCACAAGGCAAAGATTTTAAGGTATGATAACATGCTTGAACTGCTATTAAAGAATACGGAAAGTACAATTGTCAAAGAATGGCTGGTAGGATATGAAGGAAGGTAGTAATATAGTGTTTGTGATTGAAGAGATGAACGAAAGCATTCAAGAGAAACTTGAATTTATTGAGTTTTATAACATAGTGTAGAGTTAACAGTCGATTTAGGAAATAAAGCACCATATTTTTCTTGTCATTTTTGCTTTACTAATTTGATGTGTTGCTTTGTGTTAGTAGGTTATTTGTATGTTTAATTATATTATTTGTAATTACTTTTGTTTGTTATAATTTATTTTTATTTTAAAAACATATGCTTAAAGAAGAATAACATTCAAATCAAATAAGGTTTATATCTACCTATTATATAAGTGTGGAGCCTTTTTTTTTTTTTTTTACTCTAGCAGCCCCTAAAAATACACTTAAGCTCTTAATAGCATGACAAAAAAATACACGGCAACTCAAGAAACAAAAATTATATACAATAGCTAAAATGGCTTAGTGGGTGACCTGAAGAATGTTTGACTTGCTATTATTGTTCATGTTTTCCTCCTAATCATGTCAATCCATTCCACTAACCTTGTGATGTGCCTACTGTGTCAGCCGTTTATTTCTAGTTAGTAATCGATAACCATTTTTGACATTTTTAAGCTAATTTCATATTGTCAAGTTAGTTTTATACTTGTCGGGTCATTTTTGTCTTTAACGTCTATTTTATTAGGAACATTTGTCAACGAACATGCCTACGACCTACGATTATAGTTACACGCTGTTTAAATGTCACGATATGCTTATGTCATTTCAAAAATACTAAATTCATTCATTTTGTAAACTTGTGACATTTTATAAATTTCAAATTCTATGTTACCCGGTAAACTTTATATCGCGTAAACATTTTTGTTTTATACCTATATGTCTAAACTAAATAAAGACACTTTATACAACTAACTAAATTTAAAAAAAAAAAAAAACTCTTAACCCCCCCCCCCCCCCCCGGCGCCCTTGTGCCGTGTATGGGTAACCACACCACAAAACCAACAAACAATTTGGTTTTTCCCTTCCTTTTATGCATGCATTTTATCTCATTTCTTCACACACTCCACCATTTCAAAGTTTGTTTTTTTTCTCTCCTTGTTCTTCCTCTCTTACTGCCGTACAACACTACCACCACCATCATCATCCAAAATTTTTGAAGCTCTCTTATAGGTAAATAACAAGGTGCAAGAAGACTTGTGTCTTTCTTGCACCAAAATCCCTTAAAAATGGTTCTCATGAGCCTTTTGTTATGTTTTTATTTATTGATCATTTAAACACTTTTAGATCTCAGATATTAATGTTTAAATACTTATATTAGAGTCATAAAAATGTGGTAGAACTTGTATTAGTTGATTTGCACCCTTGATTAAAAAGATGGTACAATAAGATATCTTAAAATCTTGTTATTTTGATCTTTTGATACACTCTTAAGTTTATACAATAGAGTAAGATTTTTACTAAAGTTGCTACTATGATTTTTGATCAAAGAGAATGTTAAGATACATATAAATAAGTTTGGGTGTTGTTTAGTTCGTTTATGGTGATTTAGGTAAAGTTGTTGCATGCAAAAGTTGATGGAAAACGCTAAAAGTAGCTGATTGAAATTATATGTCAACTTGAATGGGTTATAACTTTGTCAAAAATTAATGTTTTTATATGGTTCTTGAGCCTAGAGTAAAGTACTCTAAATCATCTTTCCAACCATATAAAGTTATAAAAAGACCTTGTCATTTGGTCGATCGAAATGGGCAATTAAACTAGGTACCCAAAACTGTTTGAAATAGACGGTTTTGGAAGGTCAACTTCAATCATACACAAATCACTCATTTCAAAGGCTTTTTCATCCCTTCCAACTCTCAGATTTAGATTTATGTCTTAGCTTAAAAACCCCGTTGGTCTTGTGCGAAAAGACTAAATAATGAATCTTCCATTACTATTTCAAGTTGATGTGTCAAAACTACCACTTTTCCAGTTTTGAACACATGGAATCAATGGTCTATAACTAACTCATACTTGTCATTGGTAACTTGAAACTGAAATAGGAGATGGTTCTAAGTGTTAACTTGAGTCTCCCATTGGCCCAAAATGTAAAACTTTTATTTAGACCTTTTGCTAATTGAAATACTTTTGTATATCCATATTTGAACACTTTTGGAGTCAGGCCTAAATGGGCGTGGTAAAGTCCTTCAAACATTCCACAAAAAATTCTAGATCTCACCTATGACCTGGTGTATTGACATATTTGAAGGGCTTGGTCATTAGTCAAGTTGAACTTGGTGAATAGGGTCTCAAAGAGACATTTAAAAGGGACAGCTTTACTATTTTATGTTAGTATGTTTAACGTGTTAAATAATGACGAAACTAGTAATTTTGACTTTTTAATATTCATTATTGTAAGATATCAAATAATTATAACTTACATAATTCTTGTGTTTAGATAGAATTAAAGAAGGAAGAAAGAATAGTAGATGAGAGTTTAGAGAGAGGAAGAGAGTTGGGTGATTTCTAGAGAGAGAGAGAGTTGAGAGAAAATAGAAAATATTAGATTGAGAGAAAAGCATCAACCCTCTTCACATGTGGAGAGGGGTATATATAGTTTCCTACAAACGCCCACACCCGGGCTGTGGATCAGGCATACAGTGGGTAAATACCCGTCCTTCTTCCACGGTGTTACTTAATCTAAACTAACTAATACATATAATTAACTAACTACGAGCTAACTAAAATGCTATTGCATCAATTAGGTGACCGAGTCTTCTATAGGAATAATTATATTCCTAACAATCTCCCCCTAAGTGAGGTCACCTTGGAAATTAAGCTCTTTGATCTTCAAGCATTCTTTAGTCTTTGTAGCTCGTAGGGTCTGATTCTTCACTTTTCTGCACACTTTGTACTTCAAGCTAGCGAATTTGTGATTTGAATTCCTTAGTGATTTGTGATCGTTGAGCTTCTTTGAGATCATCAGCCACAGTAAATCTCCAAGCTCATCCATAGCAGTATCACCTTCATGCGATGTAGTGACTTTACGACCATCATGCTCACACCCTTCTGGATCAGGAGACTTGACTTTAGAGTTGTGGATTAGGAGACTTTTTCATCAGAGTTGCGGAAACGTTGTTGGTAGTCTCTCAACATTTGTTGTAGCAAGTCTCTCATCTTCATTGATAGTGTGGAGGATGTGTGAGCATGAGGTATGGATTGACCCGATTCAGCTGGAAACTGGAGCCATCAACGCCATCTTTATAAGTGTCCCTGAAATAAACAGTTAGCAATAAAGATAGAGAACGAACATGGCTTTGTCATTCATTCTGCGAGGACAGACTACCCTCCGGTTTTGTGAAAACCGACCTGTGAGCAGGTAGAGTCTCTTTTAAAGAAGACTCTCCTTGACAGGAATTTCCAGCTTGTAGTAATGAATTTTCCAAAGAATCCACTTTGGAGTCTTCATACTTAGCATGTTCTCATACCGGAACGTCTCAAAGCAGACAGCACGATAGAGTGAATCGGTGAATGAATATTCACGGATTGATGAGAAATAGATTTATAGAAATCACTCGTGTGTCCTATGATAAACATTTTTGAGACACAACGAGAGTTTTGTATTTAGAATCACATTTCCATCAAAAATACTTTTGTTTGAAAGGTTTTACACAATCAATGTGCTCGAAAAGTTAGTTTGTGAGTACATTGAAGGGTTTTAGCAAAAAGTATCCGTCAATCCATTTCTTGGAACAAGTTTGATTCAATGTTGAATCGCACCATTGTTGCTTTCCAGTTGTCACTTGATCATTGATCCAAGATGGATCTCACATGTCACCTACCAAGAGCTTGAGTGATGTTCGCTCTAGAAGGATTTCCATCTTCATTGTGAATATTTTCATATCACTCGGATGTTCGGGCAATACCACAAGGATAATGCGTAGGACTCTAAATATTTTATCTTACTTTCCACATTGTGTGAAACAATAAGCATATTGGAATGTGTCCTATCGAGATTTATGGATGATCTCATGGCTCTAGACTTAATAGTGCGTTTTGATCCGCTCCTGGAGACTGGGGAGGCGTCTCCTGTTTTAGGTATCAACATAGCTCGCAATGAGAGGTCGATACATTGCACAGGGTTCCCCGTGAGAATGAAACAAGCTCTTTTAAGAGAACTTGAGTGGTTGGGAAGTTTAGTGCAGTGCGTCACTGGGTCCATGACGTCTTGTCTTCAATACTAGTGTTACTTTAGTAACCACTGGTAGATTATGAATTGAACCCGGTTTCTGCCCTAAGGTTGAATATTTGGAGGGCTATTTCTTTTCACCCTTTCTCATTTCATTTCTTTTTCATTCTTTAACCCCTTCAGTGCTTACCGAGACTTCACCACTAGAACCTTGTTGGGTTTGTTCCAGTCCTAGCTCTATCTCAGTCCGCACTCTTCCCTTTCTCACTTTGCTCCTTTTTTCAATCATTCCTAAGGACTTCTAATCTATCTATGGATTGTCCCTGGGAAGATCCTTCCGGTTCTGGTGGATCATGGGAACTTATACCTAACCTTAACCGTCCTTATAACTCCGTGCATTAAAGTAAATGGTCGGTCTTAGGTATTACTTCCACAAACGCCTTTCGCTCCCCCTCAATATGTGCTTCGATATTCGAAAGTGTTTAGCACATATGTGGGAGCCTATTATTGAGTCGAAAAGATCACATTTGATTATCAGATTTCTTATTTAAATCACATTCTCTTCCCCGATCAAAAATTTCAAACCTTTCGAGATTTTTGATCTCAATTGATTTAAATAATTTAGAAAGCGTTTTGGGAGAGAAATGCGGTCAATTTTAATATTTTCTGATAAAAAGGAACTTTTTCATGCTCCCCCTCAATCTGTGAGGGAGGTTGATATGTGTCAGATTTGATGAGTTTACAAAAGATTTGAAGTTTTAGCGAAAACTCTTTGAAGATGTACTCATTCTGACACATAATCATCACAATTGTTTTGTTGCTTTTGTACAAAGTGGAGAGTTTTGATGATACATAAAATTTTTTGAAAATCATTCTCCCCCTCAATCAATGACAGATGTTTAAAACATAAATATGTTATGTCATTGATTGAGTGAAATTTTTTATCAAAGATTTAGATTCAATTTGATTTTCATTCAAAATCTCATAGTACCACCAAGTTTTGCACAAATACTCTCCGAAAGAATCATGGAAGGGAAAGTATTTGGTGATAAAAAGAAGACTTCTCTTCTTTATCAAGAAATAATGCACTGAAACGTACATTAGATCGAGGAAACATGGATATAAAGTAATCCATGCCCAGGTGAACTTCACCCGGTAAAAGGAACAACCGTCTTTTTGGCGACGTGTTTTCCCCATTTTGAAGGACGGGTTGCTATCTGAAGTAATAGCAAACCATAATTTTGAAGTCCGGGTTGTAGCCTGAAATGACTACAAGCCATATTTGTGAAGACCGGGTTGTAGCCTGAAATGACTACAAGCCATGATTTTAAGGATGTTTTGAGAAACGACATGTTTTAGAAAAAACTTTATTTGAAACCGAAAAAAAAAAAAAAAAAACTCTTGCTCAAGCATATGTATGATTCCGTGTCATTATTGAATGACATTTCTAGAAATGTACATAATATCGATTACACAAGAGACATGTCGTGAGAAGAATATTTTTGGATTTTTGTGAGTTTTCAGATTTTTATGGATTTTATAAGTTTTATATTTCTCTATTTTTCTTTTTGATTTTATAATCTATATACAAGGATACAAATTAGTTTAAGAGGATGTTGAGATGAGTACCGAAATGAGAGAATCGTTCAGCTCGTTGTAGAAGTCGGTAGTCAACATCCATTAAACTTTCACCACCAAAGCTTTCGAGGCTCACGAATTATCGTCTGAACTTGTGGTAGCCATGATATAATCTTAAACGGGATTTTACAACTCTTGTGACTTAAACCGAGAGATCGATTCTCTCCCGGGATTTTACTAAAGTCAACAAAAGAAACCGAAAGATGTAATATACGAGTTAGACTTAGAGAGAGATCTTCGATAAGTGACAATTAGCATTAAGTGTCAAGTCGCAACAAGTCAAGTTACAATAGATCCGATTGTAATAAGTCAAGTCGTAAAGATTAACTCACAACGTCAAATCACAATCAGATTAATCGAAACGACTTAAGTCACAACAATTCACCAAACACAAGTTGTTAACAAATCACTAGAATCTCACAACTGAGTCAATCGCTAGGCACCACCAAATTGTCAAATTATAGCCTCCTCAATGTGAAGCTTTGGTAGCTTCCCCCCTAACCGAAAATCACCTACATGAGACCATTTCCCCCAAGACGTTGAAGTGACGCAAAAAGTCTTATTGGATGAAGCTCAGAAACCCGAAGAAAACGATAACACCAAAGTAACAGGGTGAACCACGGATCATCTCTGCGGTTATCAATCCCGGAATGTATGATGAAGCCCGATCATATGACCCTGTTGTGCGTCCCCAATGTACATATTACTTTGTGGTTTGGAGCAGTTGTCTATTCGGGGGAATAAGATATCAACATCTTCATTTCACTAAGTGCATTCCAGTTATCTTACACATGCCAACTCAATCCATATTGTACGCATGTATCCAACACAAGAAGAAATGATGACACCAAAGTAACAGGTTGAAGCACTGATCATCTCTACGGATATCTCCTCCGGAATATATGATTAGGCCCGATCACGTGAACCTGTTGCGCGTCCTTGATGTACACAAATCTCTCCCCTTATGGTTGCGATCTCATCGGAATCATCATACCATTGTGTACATGAAGCATTAACCAGAAGCACTTTACCATAAACTATATCAGCTCATATGAAGATGTCGATAAGCAATATCATCTCACGCTCCAAATACTCTTCTCAATATTTCATCCTACTGAAAGCTGAGTAATACATACCACAAGTATCAGAAGACCACTTCCCCCACGTAGTTGGAATGATACACCAAACGCCACAAGATAATACACTGATATTCTCTGCGGTTATGACATTTGTCTTCCCGGGATAACTTCAATTAAGAAGAAGTATTAAGTTCATCACGTGTACTCTTAATGCATTCAGATGTATGTCTCCTTCCCCCTTGCTGGTTTTGATACCACAGAATCAGCAACATAAATTAGAAGAACATCATTTGCTCAGATATATCCTGTGAGAATCAACTGCTATAGAAACTCTCTATGACAATCATTACCAACCCTTGTGTAGGCTATTTGAAGTGACCACTGATGAAGTACACCCGATATACCAAAGTTGAAACTGAAGAAGAATTCCCCAAATCCGTAACTTAAGCTTGCACTGTTGTTGATTAAAGAACGATGTAGAAGAATAAGTAATACACCTCTTAAGACTATCCACATCCGCATATGCGTGTGACACTGAGCACTACAATGTAACTCCTTGAAGAGATAGCTATAGCCCGTGAGTACTACAATGCAACTCCTTCCATCGGGTATAACTAGATAATCCAAGTCCCAATCATAAACTTTAAGAGTTCACGCAAGTCATCAATCGATACATGAAGTTTTGATGATGAAATAGGTAGACGCCTTCGTAAAATACTCTTCAATCTCAATTACGGGATGCCAAATAAACTCCGTGATCACTTGATATTTCATGTCCAAATTGTTAGCCGTTTAGACATTTTAACCGACATTTTCCATAATGTTCTTCGGGTTGAATTACAAAGTGCACATTGGTAGGAACAACAATCCTTGATTTTAGAACGAAAAGACGGATCATTATTCATGTATGCAACTTCATAATCATGATCGTCATCATCAACACCTTTGAGGAATAACTAGAGATTGGATTACTTGAACAATTGATCAATCATCATTCGTAATACTTCTAGAAGGTGCATCTTGATCAATCATCATTCGTTGAAGCTTGTAAGTAATCATCTAACATAAATCCCAGTCATCCTTAGTAAGTAGAACATTAGGTGTTGGAGGAGAGTCGTATGACCATTCTTCAATCATCAATCACCATGTGGTATATTCACACTTCTCCCCCTCAAAAATTGCAAGCGATGTTTGCACTTTTTGATTGAGCAAGTGAATAAGAATACAATCAATCATGTATTTTATTCACACTTCTCCCCTTCAAAAATTGCATACGAGGTTGCCATTTTTGATTGAGCATGTGAATAAGAATACACTCAATCATGTAGTTTATTCACTCTTCTCCCCCTCAAAAATTGCATACGAAGTTTGCCATTTTTGAATGAGCTGGTGAATATAAATTCAAGCAAAGATGAGTAGATCCACTTGATGACTGAACGAACATGGAAGAAGCATGAACCGTATTGTTGAGAATGGTCAAAACTAAGAAGATTTCTCTTCTTCCAAAGATAAGGCGCACTGAATCGTACACCTTTCTTTTCTTTGATGAACGGGGCCTGAAGTGTTGTCAGCAGACACCATAATGTTGACTTTGAAGACCGAGGTTTGAACTTATTTGATCAAACGTCATAGTCGATGAAGAACGAGGCCTGAACTGATGTGAACAGACGTCATAGTCGTTGAAGAGCGAGGCCTGAACTGAAGTATTCAGACGTCATATATCATATGCATCAAAGTTGAGCTTCTTTAACCCCTGATTGATGAGATATCACTCTTTTCGGCAACCAAACTTTGAGTCTTTCCTTAATCGTATTGAGCGATGTACCTGCACTTAAGTAGAGACTACCTGCACTGACATTGGGAGTTTGTTTGCATTTATATGGGTTAGTGATATCAGCATATATACCATTTGGGGTTCTACTGTCAACCTTGGCTTTGCAATCAGTGAACATCTTTCTCATAGGTATCCATCTAAGACCAACAATCTTAAAAATTCTACCCGTCGGTATCCACCTAAGGCAAGTTCTGGGAGTGTTTGGTTTCTCATGTAAAGTGGGAGTCTTGTTTAGATAAAACCTTTGTCCTAAATCAATCTGCCTGCCAGGTTTCTGAGTAAAACTCTTTGATTCTACGGGCTTGTTGTAGTTTCTAGTCTTAGATGGTAGGACCTTATTACATGTATTCACATCCTTCAGGAATTTTGTAGCACACTTATCATGATTTGCCTTAACAACACATTTCAGACAAGTTGAACAAACAAGGTTTTTGGATTCTGAACAAGGTCTAGGTTTCTTAGAGTGATTTGCAACGGGAATCGCTTTAATCGATGTGCAACTACTCTTGGACACTAGACAATTCATATATGTTTGTTGAGTGCTCACAGATTTTGGTTTGCTGCAACTGGCCGAGTTCTGCAATAAGCTAGAAGGCATCCTATGAGGTCGT
Organism: Artemisia argyi; assembly: GCA_030686995.1. Classification (NCBI taxonomy): domain Eukaryota; kingdom Viridiplantae; phylum Streptophyta; class Magnoliopsida; order Asterales; family Asteraceae; genus Artemisia; species Artemisia argyi. The sequence continues at coordinate 26,050,100 of CM060696.1, forward strand.
GAACCTAAGATTCCATCCTTTTGAAGTAGAGCCCCTTTCCTAGCCTTTTCAAGATTATAGTTCTTGTACAAGTCATTTATATCATAAGAGATTTGAGTTTTAACGCTCGGTATTGACACAGTTTTCGAACTTATCCCAAAAGAGTCAGGTGTAGGTGAAGCTACTTGTTGACCTTTAACAGACCCAGAGGCATTTTTCTTAGGCAGATTATGTGAAGTGACTGGTTTTGTCGAAACCTGTTTCGCATCAACTTGGGAGGCAAACCGCGATTTTGAAACTTTTGGTCGTTCAGATCTAAACGCAGTCGGTTGCCTAACAACACTTTGTTTCCTAAGAGGTTGTGAAAGTGGTTTTCCCAAGATTGATGGTTTTGCAAACTTAGTGTTCACACTGTTTCTTGTTAGTTTTCTTAAATCATCTCTTAATGCCACAATTGCAAAACCCTTTTCCTGAAGTTGAGCTTTGAGTTCATCATTTTTGGCCATCAAAGATATTGTTTGTTCTACATTTTTAGTCCTGATTACTTTGATTGAGTCATTTAGATCCCTTTGATGCCTTTTCAAAGACTCATTTTCCTTAAGTAATTCAGCCACATAGATTGACAGTTCACTAATCCTGGACTTAGTTGCATCAATGTCCTTGCACGTTTCGACTAAACTACTCTTCACATTCATAGCAGAGATATGTTTCTTCAAGTTGTTGATCGTCAAGTTTTTGGCTTTAAGCTGTGCTTTTAAATCATTTATCATGAAGAATTCATTGAAATCAGGAAGTTCCGGACTTTTACATGGTTGGTTAGTTTGAAAACTTTCTTCCTTTTCTTGCATTGCGATTTCAAGTGAAATACAATGTTTTTCAAGTTGTAAGAATCTGTTTGAAAGTTCATTAAAAACTGCTTTATCAACCATATAATTTGATTTAAAAGACTTAGCCGAAAGCACAGAACTTGACTCATCATCACGTTCAGCATCCTGATAACTTTCTCCCCCTTTATGACTCACATTTGTTGAATTAGAGATGGTATTGCTATCAGTCTTCTCCAAAAAATGTGTGTCATAAGTGGGTTTAATTTGATCAGGGTGCTGGCGTTCATTAGAAAGCACATTATGTAGATCAGTTATGGGTACCTCAGCACATGACACATGTTCTTTTACCGGTCTAAAATTTGCATCCATATCATGTGTGATAAGAGTCACTGAATTGCTGGTTGTGCCAAGCTTATCAGTCTCTGATCCTTTGCATTCATTGACAACTGACCCAACATCCGATGCTTTACCCGAGTCACCAACACCATCACATGATTGTACCCTACATGCCTGCACCTTGTCATCATATGCAGGTATATGCTGTGCCTTTTCGTTAATGAATCTTTTCACTTTATCCATAAGCTAGACAAGTGTGTCTCTGAACGTGTCAACCTCAATTCCCGTGTGATCATCAAAGCACTTTTTCGTCATCTCACTATAATGGTCATACTCCAGAGTGAGTTTCGAATCAAAGAACACTTGGAGTTGTTTGTTGATCACACAAAGGGCAGCCATGGATCCAGTATTGGAAGATTCTTCTTGGTCCAGTTGTTGTCGTAATTGATCCAAATTAAGAATCATTATGTCTGTGAAAGTTTGAAAATCTTGACCGAAGAGAGTTGTAAATGCACGTTCAAACCACATTTTGAATCCATTACCCTCTAACAGTACAGAGAGATGTGAGTGAAGCAGTCAAAAGCATTCAATGTGGCATTCCCTTGCATAGTCAAGTAATTTACTTGGCTGATGAATCACATTCTCTTGAGAATCTGAGCACGAATGTATCATTGAAGCATTATCAGGTACATCAACCATGTCGTATAATTTGAGAATTTCGGGTATCACTAAATCTGAAGAATTTGACATGATGCGGACGTGCACGGGATTTTACACTTCTATGATTTAAACCGAAAAATAATTCTTTCGCGGGATTTTACAAAATCAAGAAGAAACCGTGAGACAGTGAGAAACTGTTGGATCGGTAAATGATTAGATAATTGTTTGATGAACTTGATGGTTGTATGATTGAAATCCGAATAAACCCCGTAGATATAAAATAAGCCCGAAAATAACACAACCCAAGATAATACACAATCTCAGATTTATGAAGCTCAATGTCCAATAACCCCAAAAATTCAATCCCACACTGACTCTCAGACTCGGATTATCGAAGCTCACTCAAAAACCGTGGACCACAATATATTCCGAAGATTTACACAGAATTTTAGTCCAACCAAAGATATACAACAACAATATTTGGACAAAATGAATTCCCAAACGAATTCAAATGAAAAATTCGTCCTTGAATTTGCAACAGCCCAAGGTGGTACAACTTAACCTGAAGCCCAAGTGTATTAAAATAAACTCAAGCCCAACTCATTGATAAGTCCAATACAGCTAGAGTACAACTGCAGCCCAACACTTAATACTACCCTAATTAAGTGCAATATAATACTCCACTTATCACACTTAACCTAATCCTTTATACCACAAGAAAATACGCAGTCATCAAAGTTCTTCAAACAAAAATTCCAGATAACCAAAAACATCACACCCAAAAATAGTAATCAAATCGTCCCTTAATTTTGTTTAATCCGAATACAACCAGTCAATGAACCCAAGCGTTCCTTGATCTTAGATAACATGAAGGCTTCTCGATCTTGAATCGGTCTCAGGTTGGTGTTTGTTTTAAATCTTGTTAAACCGAACGAGAGGGAGTGTAAAACCTATTGTGGTTTTGTTCTCTCTTTAATAAAATTCAAAAATTTCAAGACTTAAATCTGCTTTGATAAGATCAATGATGAATAATCTCTTTGGTTTTGTTTGAAGAACGATCTGTTGATTACACAAAGAGATAAGCAGAGATCTTTGATTGTTTTCTTTTTCTTGTTATTGTTTTCTTATTTGGACCGAACGAAAAAGGGATGAAACTATTGAGTTTTGTTTTTCTTTTAAGGTTCGAAAATTAAATATAAGCTTGTACTTCTCACGGATCGATGAAGATAACTCTCTTGTTGTTTTGTTCAATGAACGAATCGATGTTGCATACAAAGAGATATCCTGAGATCAGTTGTTGTTCTTTTTTAAGTCGACTTGAAACTGAAATGGTGTAGCAATGGGGATTAGGAAATTGATTAGGATTGATTGTTGTTAATGATGTTGATTAGGTGGTTAAGTTATAGATCTCCTCTTGTACCACTTCTTCTTGACAGTCTTTTCCGTTAACAAACAAGAGCTAAAAGCAATTATGAGCTAAACGCAAATTTAGAGATAACCGCTAACATTGGAAATAGACTAATTGCTACTGGAAAAAAAAAATAAACGCAAGTCTGAAAAAAATATTCTGTACTAATCGCAAAGTTTGGGTAAAAGCGAGACTGGGCTAACCGTAATTTTGAAAACGCAAGGACAAAAATTTTCAAAGTTAACTGCAACTTTATGAGCAAACCGCAAGCCACAAAAGATAAACTCTAATAAAAGGACACAGTCACTTTCACGTAATTTGTATTCTTTTCCACTTTTAGACAAAGTGCCAAAGTATACTAGAAGTACCAATTTGCATTCAAACGTGACAACAACAAAAGATTAAACGCAAGCAAGAATATTGGTACTCACTAGTAAGAAGAAGAGAAAAAAATAGCAGAAAAAAAAATTCATTCGAACCAGTTTTAGCACAAGTAAACCAAACAAATGAAGTAAGAGTGAAATCTTATGAACACCAAGTAGTGAAATCTTATGAACACCAAGTTAAACACGATAAAACACAAGAACCGACCCAAGCTAAACAAATACTCCCAAGAATGTAACCTTGGCTCTTGATACCAATTGTAAGATATCAAATAATTATAACTTATATGGTTCTTGTGTTTAGATAGAATTAAAGAAGGAAGAAAGAATAGTAGATGAGAGTTTAGAGAGAGGAAGAGAGTTGGGTGATTTCTAGAGAGAGAGAGAGTTGAGAGAAAATAGAAAATGTTAGATTGAGAGAAAAGCACCAACCCTCTCCACATGTGGAGAGGGGTATATATAGTTTCCTACAAGCGCCCTCACCCGGGCTGTGGATCAGGCATACAGTGGGTAAAGACCCGTCCTTCTTCCACGGTGTTACTTAATCTAAACTAACTAATACATATAATTAACTAACTACGAGCTAACTAAAATGCTATTACATCAATTAGGTGACCGAGTCTTCTATAGGAATAATTGTATTCCTAACAATTATTGAGTCCAAGCATATCGTTAAGAGTCAAATGATTGTCGGGTTCCTAGGTCGTTCTACTTGTCGAGCCGTTCTAGTACTCATATTCTTACTTTTTAAGGTGAGTTTCTCACATCCCATCTTTTACGGTTTTTACTTACTTTTGGGGGTGGAAAGCATGAGTAAGTATTTTTACTTAAATTCTTATGATCTTGTGAATTATTTGAAGTATATGATCTATTGAACCTTGTAACACCCCCATTTTTTACAGATCGCAACGGATTTAGATCTGGGGTATTACCTTATGGAATCACAGTTACAGTAATAGAAAACGACTCGAAAAGAGACGTTTTATAAAATGAGTTATCATTCATTAAATTATCATAGTTTTATTAAGAAGAGGTCCCGTGAATCTAAGTTGTGAAATGTTATGTTTTGAATGATAACGGGGTTGAAAGTCCTCCAAGTTCATTGCCGCCTTGTGCCATAGATCCATAACAGCTAAATACCTAGGATACATGCTTAAAAAGTCAACATTAGGTGTTGAGTGAGAATCATAGGTTTAGGTGTAGTGTGAATACAAGTTTCCCTAGGGTTTAGATGTTAAACCCTTCCAGGAAAAATGTAAGGTTTTTGATAATTGCAATGCATATACAATTATCATGTGGAAAGTGTTATTGCACCAAGCTCATGAAACCGCACGTTAACAGTCCAGATCATGAGACACTGCAGACCCTTACATGATGGGACGGAGATAAGGTTAACTTGCTAAAGTTAAACCTTGTGAGATTTCAAGTACAGTACTTATTGGTGGCCCGGCTGAGGCAAACCAATGGGAGTTGTCAAACTCCAATAGATCTATCAACTATACTCGCGTTCACTCGCAAGTGATTATGGTTCATGAATTTTAGTTATGTAATGGTGCAGAAAGTAACACTCGTGCAACAACCAAAGAAAAAGACTTGTATTCGGTTTAAAGAAAAGCAAGTAAGCATGTAACCCCCTCACAGGGTTTGTAAAGCATTTAGAAAGAGTGAGGCTATGAATTCACAGAATTTAAAAAGTGTGAGGCTACGAACTCACCTGGGCTTAGGGATGATGTGATTGATGTGAAAAGTGACTTGGAAACTAGATGGCCTTACTCATGTGTCCTGAGGGTTTTGTAGGTGTGTTTTGTGTGGTTAAGTTCCTTAGTTGTTTTATGTTTCTTAAGTAATTACTCCTAGGGTTTCTATGTTTATAACTTAACACCGTTCGGGCCATCGTAATCTAGAAGTATAACTCCTCATATGAAGCTCCCTACTATTGTATTATGCTGCCAACATAATACCGTTCGGGCCATCATAATTCAGAAGTATATAACTCCTCACACGAAGCTCCCTACTATTGAGTTAAGTATTTTAGATTTAATTATAACATAACACCATTCGGGCCATCATAATTCAGAGGTCATGTAGTATACGTTTGAGGAGCCAGGGCACTTTAACTCGTAAACCCAACAAACTCGTCAAAACGAATACCCAAATGAAACCCCTCACATGAAGCTCTCTACTATTGTGTCATGCTTTTGTTTTCAGGTAATATTTTACTTAATATCCTTCAAGTTTCACATATTTACACTTTCTACCCTAAACTTATATTCTTTAGGTTATTTAGTTTTCTAACTATCTAGATTTTACACAATTAGTCCCTATACTTATATATTTTATGAAAATGACAGAAATGACCCTTAGATTTATTAGTTTTCAGAATTTACCATTTATACCCTTGACTTTAAAATATTTTCAAATCTAGTCCTTATTAGTTTCTAACTTTTATAACTTTTATTCCAAGGTTATGTAACTTTTCAAAAAGGGTCCTTATACTTAACACTTCTAATAACTGTCAAAAATAGTCCCTAGACTTAATATTTCAGAAAGTTACCATATATACCCCTATGCATGGAAAACTTTACAAAACTAGTCCTAATTCCATGCAAACTATATTTTTATAAAACAAAAGAGTTTCCTAGCTTATGGTTTACTAATATTAGCTTATCTAAGTTGCCTAAACTAACTCATAGCTTAAGTTAAGGTATTATATCATGTTTTTAGCAACTAGTCTATAATCAGAGTTTTAAAATGAAAAGTTCTAAAAGAAAATGATCAAGGCTCAAGCAAAGGTTCTAAGGGATCCTAATACTAAGCTAGTACTGTAATAAGACTATTAGAAGCAAAAATGAAGCTTACTTGGCAAGGGGAGGGCTTAACGTGGGGAAAACTAGGGTTTTGGGGTTTTATGATGGCAAAACAACTCAACAAGGATGCAAGGCCTATCTAGCTCAACTCCTAGGACTTATAAGGCTTCTATACTACTGAATGTTTAAGGTGGAAAGGAGATAATGGCATGGTTTGAAGTGATGGGGGTAAGGGGTATTTATATCCCTCATTAGCCTTGGTGGCCAAGCAAGGGAGGACTAGGTGGAAAGACGGGGGGTGACTCTTAACAGCTACATGTGACTAATATAAGCTAATATGGTGACTCATGGAAGCTAGGGTGGAGGTGTTTGGTTATGGTGGTGCCGCGACACAAGTGGTGGCAAGGTGGTGATGCACCACCTTGTGTGCTAGCTTGGGAGGTGCTAAGGTGTTTGCTTAGGGTGACCAAGGTGCTAGGCTAGGTGCTTGAGGTGCTTATGTTTAGGTTTTAACTAGTTTAGGTTTAGTTTAGACATAATCTTGCTTAGTGAGAGATTTAGGGTTTAACTTAAGGTTTAGTGCCTAGATTAGGTTCCTATGGGTTCTTAGTGACTACTATTAAGTCTTAGGAGGCTTATGCTAAATGGTGGTAGCTTATGATGAAGTTTTGGGAAGGTTTAACCTAGTTTTGGGACTTGTAAGACCTAGTTAGGGTTTTGTGCTTAAGGGACTTGTATCTAAGATTTTAGAGGGTTGTACTAAGGTCTAGGGAGTCTAAGATATCCTAATGTTCCTAATGTAACTCCTACATAAGCCTTGAACACTTTCAAACTAGTTCAGATAAGCAATTAGGGTTTATAAACACATAGGGCTCAATTAGGGTTTGATTAGGGTTTATTTTGGTATTGTGGTAGGTTTAGTGTGTTGTGATGATAGATTACTTATTATGGTGTTGTTGTGATCTTAGATTAGAAGTTCTTGTGTTATGGTTGTAAGGATATTTGGCTTGAGAGGATACGTGAGTAGGTGTAGTGAGTCATCACATGCAAGATATAAGAAAGAAAAGCAAAAAATTTACTTGCGGGAATACCTACTACTGGTATTATGGAGGAAATGTTGTTGATGGGATTTTATGGGTGTTTACAAACCTTTTGAGTTACTTTGAACTCTTGAACTTGATTTTGGACTTATGTCTTATTTTGAACTCTTAATACTTGAACTTAGGATTTTGACGTGTATATTGTTGTATGGTGTGGTTGGCCTTACACTTCTTTTAGCTCACTATATCCCATGACGAGGATGAGACGTTAGTACTTATGAATAACGCTATTAGGATCAAGCCACTCCTCACTCCGCACGTCTTGGGGTGAATAGTACTAGACATATGCCTAGTGTTATTTAGCTCCCGCATGGTTGACTGGATAATAACATCTAGAGGAACGATATATATATATATATATATATATATATATATATATATATATATATATATATATATATATATATATATATATATATAGAGTTAGGATCAAATAAGAATATTACTTAAAATAAGAAGGAATAAGAAGAAATATAACTACAAATCCGAGATGCACCGACCTAAATTAGATGCATCCCTATAATCTTAGATGCATTATAATGCATCATAGTGTGTTTTCTAGCTTTTAATCAGATGCATATACGTATATTAGATGCATTTCATGATTCCTCTTATTTTTTGTTTCTCTGCATGTGCAAAAATCATGAAAATCAATTTGCACCATCTATACATCAAATTAACTTTTGAAACTCAAGATGTTGCATCTATATGAATAGAAATGCATCTAATGCAGTCGTTGCATCTCAAATGCGTGGTTTTGGTCACTTCTTACCACTTCTTATTTTAATTTACTTCTTACTAGATCCCTACCCTATATATATATATATATATATATATTGCTAGTATTGTTATATTAGCGGGATGTGTTTTGGAATAGTTCTTCAGGAACTGTCAGCTAAATACGTTTATGTCACACCCCCAAAATTGGGTCGCAACGGAAAGGTAACAGGGGCGTGACTTCATAGCACAAAGTTACAGTTATATCGAACGACCTACACGAGTCATTTTGAAATACGCGTTCGATAAAGTTTAAACGATGTCTTAAATCATTTCAAATGCAAAATTTACAGCAGTCATTAAACAAGTCTTTGAAAAATTATCGAACGATGATTTATTTGCACAAGTCTTCAATAGATGCGACTCGAATTCTCATGCTCCATGATATGCCAAGCAACTGTCACAAACCTGAGAAATACATGCTAAAGTGTCAACAATAATGTTGGTGAGTTCATAGATTTAAGTATTTAAAAGTAGTGTGGACCACAAGAATTCATACAACAATTGTATTCCAAATATAAAAAGAGTTACTGTTGCACCAAGCTCAAGACATCGAAGCCTTAAGTTTTCTGGTTTTATGCATCCATTTGACATACCAGTCAAGTGGGGAAACCACCTGGACTAATTTCTTGTAGATGTCCACCTAGGACACCCAAAGTTTCTGGTAGATATCCATCTAGGACACCCAAAATTCCTCAAATGATTATGCGTCCATTTGACATACCAGTCAAGTGGGGAAACCACCCGGACGGGGGAGTTCAATCCCAATAGATCTATTCACAACATTCGCGCTTACAACATAATTAACGTTCATAACTTAGGCAATCTGTAATACTTTAGTGCACTTGTGTCCGAAAGAAAGTAATTGAAATAGTTGCAAGTAATTGAAAGTAATTGAGCATGTATTCTCACCACAAAGTATTTAAAAACAAGTAAAATAGGGGCTATGAACTCACCTTGAGTAAGTAATGTAACGGAAATGAATAATGCATGTAACAACCGTGATTTTAACAGGTTAGTTAGACCTTTAGTTTTGAGTTATCTAACTTTGTTTGGTGTGGTTTAGGTATATGGGTATATGTGTGTTATTGTGTGTTATAGGGCAATTAGTATTTGAGTTAGCACTAAATCCCTTCGCGTTGTGGTTGTCATTGTGATTTTTGGTGATGTTGATTTTGGGAAAGTTCATTTTGATCACCCATGTGGTGTAGAAATGGCTTGTGTATATTTGGTGTTTTGAGGTTTTGCGTAACGAGTCTTCGTTCAAGTAATTGAGCGTTAGTAAGTTACGGGAATGTTGTTTTGTGAGAAATGTTTATGGAGTGTGTGAAAATCTATTTTTGGAAACTTTATTTTGAAAATGAATATTTTCCTATTTGTCGTAAAATTAAGGTTTATCGCGAAAGACGTTAGGTTTTGTTATGGGAATACATAAAATATGAAAAGTATGAGGTTTTGAGTGTAATAAATAAATTTAATAAAAAAAATAAAAATAATAAATATATATGTATAGGGGCGGCCGATTAAAAAGGAAACCAAATTTGATACCAAATATAACTCTAAGCCTTAAGGGTTATCCATATAATTATAAATACAAAATTAAAACTCCCTAACCCTTCTTTTTGGAGTGTACGGTCGAACAAGGGGAGAGCAACAAGAGAAAAATTTAGGGTTTTGTTTTTGAAGCTAAAACCAAGATCAAAGTATATTTTTAATACTAGTTTTCATGTAATTAATTAATTATTTTTATGATTCATGTAATATTTAATATGATGGAATCTAGGGTTTATATACTTCTATAAATTAATGAAGTAAAACATGTTAGGATCATTAGTTGTTAATAATATGGTTATTGGATAAGAGAATTGAGTGTAAAATGCGTTAGATTATATGTTAGGGTTTGGGCAGAAAATTATGGCTGTAAACATATGAGTGTAAATAACAGATGGTGAAGAGTTAAGTCACTAATTTTAGGTCTAAATTTAAGTTTAATGAAAGTGCTTTCCAAAAAGTCCAGCCACGATTGATTTCAAGGTCGGGAAGTTGGTCTTTTGATTTTTCTTTGTTAAGGTGTCAAAGCTGTCAAACCGGGACAGATTTTGGGTAAAAGTTTGAGGTGTTTTGTGGTTGTAAAAGTGGTATTTTTACTAGCCCTTCTGGAATAGTTAAGTATTAGGTTATAATAGACTACCACGAAAAGGATTCGCGATAAAAACTTGTGAAAGTATTTTATGTTAATCAAAACTTTTTGGTGTGCGTTCAGATCTGAATTTGAGTAGTTGACAAGTTTGATATTCTTTTGAGTGCTTGTGTGTGTTATTGGTCCATGGCCTTCTGGGATTAGCTTGTATGCTTATGAGAGACCATGGTAAATTTTTGGTGTGAGTTTTTGAGCTTTATTTGTCATGATTTCATGTGGGTTAATGTACCCAAAAATTCTGCATTTTCTGATTTTAAGAGTGCAAGGGATTTAGTGAGTATTAAGTTATGGTGGTGGTTAGTATGGTGTCTAGGAGATCCATGGTGGGTCATATGAGTCTTAGACATCCATCATATGTGTATTACATGGGTTGTAGCTTTTAGCTTGACCTTGTGTAATGTGGATTATTTTTGTGTGCTATAGATTGTGAATTGTTTTTGTGGAAGCTGCGGAGTTTAAGGTGAGTTCATAGTCCCATATTTTTATTTTGTTTTAAACATGGGATGGGAATGATGCTTGTCTTAAATTGTTTAAGTTACTGTGAGTATGTGTGTGTCAAAAGAGCTTGGACTTATAATGTTATCGTATGCATGCTATGTGTGATTATTTGCTTGTGTGGATATATATATGTGTTCCAATTAGGAGGATGCTTATCCTGTTGCTCGCGCATGCGACCTAATTGTGGTTTATTCGGGTCGGAGGACACAAGCCGTCCTGTTGTAATCATTGTGGGGTCGGAGGACGTGAGCCGTCCTGTTGTAATTATTGTGGGATCGGAGGACACGAGCCGTCCTGATGTTGCCTTATGTGTGTTTTTGCCTTTGTGTGTGATTATTGACTTGCAAATACATGTAGCCATATGATAACTGTAATTTATTTGTCCAACTATGTTTTATGATCACAGTAAACTGGTTGCCTTGTGAGTGTAAGTGTGTCTAAACCTATGAATCTCACCAACATAATGTTGACATTTTAAGCATCATTTTCAGGTGAGCATTCTAAGGCTAAAGTTGAGGGCAACAATTAGGCGATACTTAGTTGCATATGGAGACCTTACTTATGTTTTGGGATTTGACTTGATTTGGATTTGGTTTTGATACATTTGTGTTTATCGTTTGTTATTTTCGTATCTATTGAAGATACCTTTTGGATTATTGTTTTGGTTATTTATTTTGGGGTATTTTTACAACACTGTGTGTTGGTATATTGCTCTATTTAGGTGCATGTAGTTGTTCTCTATGTAGACACCAGGTGTTGTGATGATATCCATGAAGTTGCACCCGCACGTTTCCGTCGTGGCGGGGTGTGACAATGCAAGTTCAATGACAAGTGCTCCTAATGCGACCTAGATAATTAAGTCATTTTAGGAAAATGCAACATGTACTATATGTGTATGATTTTTAGGATGTTTAGCACCTTTATATACTTGTAGTGTGGTTTTAACAAGTTGCGTAAGTCGGTCGTTCAAGAAATATATTTCAAAACACATTTTATTTACTTAGAAACTTTAGGAATTTTCGAGTTATGTAAGTTATGTTTAACCCATCTTGGAAAACGTGTATCTAACTCGTTTTAAGTACGTTTTTCCTCGTTAAACTATCTAAACATAGATAAACATGGCTATTTTTGTTATTTCAAAGTTACGGTTCGAGAAAATAAGTTTCAATTGTTAATTTTGAGTAACTTTCTTGTACGATTTTTATAAATAATCAAATCAGCTCCAATGACAACCAAATTTGGTAGGGATCAAGTCAATACATGCATGTAAGTCCGTAAATTGGCAAGGTATATAAAAGTGTCTTGATATAATTCCTAGGTCGATTTAGGGGTTGATTTAATTGGGACAGATAGCTAAGTAAAATAAGTAACTAATTCTTAAGGTTTTGCAACATTACAAGTATAATCAAGACATGCATAAATAATTACTTGTATGTATGAAAATAAGTTCTTAGAACTTACAAAGTGTTGGGATGAATGGATGGACAAGAACATAAAATCAATCCAAGAATCACTAAAAAATCCTAGTTTTCAAAGTATAAGCCCTAGCTTTTTGTGTAAACCCTTAAGAAACTGATCTCAATCAAAGTATGTATATAATATATTATAGCAAGAAAAACCTGACCAATTAGCCAATTCTCTCTCTAACCAAGAGAGAATGTACCAAGAAGTCAAAGAAAGTCAAACCACAATATATCCGGAAGTATTTGATATTCCCATGTCGTTTTGTGTCCCAACGAAGCTTGAATAAAAAGTTGGGTTCGGTTCGTGATCGGGTGATTTGAAATTGAGATATTTTGAAATTTATAACTAAAATTAGTAAACATAAATTAAAAAGCAACTAATAAGTGTATAAAACAAGAAAGCAAAGCACAAATAAGCAAAAACTCACACTTAACGGGCCAAACAACCTAATTCTTAAAAATTAACCCTAGAAATGCAAATTTATTTTTTTAAAGTCCTAAGTGACTAAAAATAATTTTAGAAAAAAGAATTATTTTTTTTATTTTCAATTTATTTATTATGATTTAAAAGAAGTTTTAATCTAATTAAATTATCAAAAAAATACTAAACTCAATGAGAAAAATCTGAAATTTTGCTGAAAAGTACTTTACACTATGAAGAATCACTACTACAAAAACAGCCTTTTAGACCGGTTCTAAAGGCCTTTTATACCGGTGTTCGGACAGGTTTAAATGAGGGGAGGTCCAAAAGATAAAACGCATATAGACCGGTTGAAACACTGGTCTAAAAGAGAGTTTTATATACCGGTGCATAAAACACATATAGACCGGTTGAAGAACCGGTCTAAAAGATGATTTTATAGACCTGTTAGTATCATTGTAATTTGTCTTTATGTCAAATTACAATTTAAAAAAAATGGCAATCCCAAATAGCCCCTTCTCACATGCAATTTAAGTAAGCAATCCCAGATAAGCCCTTTTATTAGCATTTCTAATAAGTCATCCCAAACAGTCCATAAAACTATACATGAGTTGTTTAGAATTGCTTATTAAAGAATGCTTATCAATGAGGCTGTATGGGAATGCTTATTAAAAACTGCTTATGATAGGAAAGGTTTGGAATTCCTTATATCAGATTCCATATGCAAATGCAGATGCAAATAAAGATACATAAGGGTTAAAAAAAGACTAACTTTTAGAAACAAAAGAACAGCATATTGTTGTTTTAGGGAGATATCACTAACATATTCATATTAACAAATCGATACAGATTTTATACGAAGTTCATTCACGCTAACATTATCTATCAGCTAAGTTTTCTATACCATTCGAGTGCATAATCAAAAGAGATTTCAGCTTATAGTAACCATTCTACTCTTTACTTTACTCTTTCTTATGTCTTCCTTAATTTTAAGCTTCAAGTCCTGAAATGTAGCCAATAATCTTTATCAAAGAACCCACATCCATATTATCCTAAAAACACATCAATAGCACGAGTAAAGTTCACTACAGATGTCCCGTAAATGTCCCATAAACCCTGTCATTGCAATCAATTCAGGTGTCAAATAGAGCAACCTTTAGAAATAACACAAGATTCACAATGTAAAATTAACTTTAATCAGTACCTTATTCCTAAAAGTCGACAACATATCCAACCATAAACATAACCATTCCACAACAACAACATCAAATTTTGGTCTATCAACTTGATACAGAAGCATACATACTACTGAGATTACCTCCACCTCATGTCCACCCACCATTTCTCTAATAGCAAAAGGAAAGATAAACACATACGATATCTTAATCTTAAGGATGCATCTTAGAGTAAAAGTCCATAATAATACCAAAAAAGACGACAATCGATCTGATGATAAGCATACTGTTTGCTGCAAAATCGAAACTTATAAGGGATAGTACATCAAGCATCTAACTTTGGCTACTTGCTGCAAAATTGCTACTTAGGTTAGTAAGTTGTTAAGTTAGTTAATTTGATTATCTAAAAAAAAGCTTAAGCAACGAGGCACTATACTATAATGCAAACATCTTAACAATCTTAAACAAATACCATCTATTGCAAACTAGCCTAACTAGAGAGGCTATTGGCAAACCATTAAGTATCTCTAAGTTTACATATGGCAGGCGTATAAAATGCTCTGCACTAACACTTTGAGGTTATTGTAGTTTGGACAAATTTCCTGTCTAATAAATGACTTATAGACATTTCCATATGAGTGAACTTAATAAGATCAAATACCAAATCCAAAGAATTGTTATCAACATTTCATCCATTAGTCTGAGACAAAGTTACATCTTATTCATGGTGATCACTGCCAATACTCAGTTTATCACTTGGTGCAGACCCCATGGTCAACATCATGGGTGCACCCCATTGGTAAAATCGGACCCAGTCCATAATTAATCCCTCGATAATAAGCTCCGCCATAAACACCAGTTCCATAAAGATAACCACCATAACAAAAAAAATAGGAATATGATGGTTATGAGTGGTTTGTAATTCAACACCTTGTTGCAACCAAGAGAACTATGTATGTTCCACACCATAATGCTAAGTTTGGCTTAAACTGAAGGATGTTGCTGTTCAGAAAATTTATATGTGTAAATAGCTTTTAAGCAATATCTATGGCTCTAAACTTATGTGAATCTAAGCATATTATGGGCGCACAAATATCAAGCTTATTATAAATGAATATAAACACTTAAATACTACTCTACTATTTGATAGTAGAATCAATGAAGAAATAGAGCAACAATATAATAAATATCAGTAAAGATCAATTAACTTAACATAATAAATGTTTGATAGAACAAAAATCAACAACAACTCAACATAACCATCAAATATTTCCTCTAATTAAAATCAAACAAAAACATTCAATAAAGATCAATAACTCATCATAATAAATATCAGTGCTTGATAGAAGAAATATATATAAAAATAAAAACTCACAAAATCAGAATTGCAACATATATAAACTTAATTATGAAATCAAGATCCCTCACTTTTAGGGATTTGCTACGGCAGCATTAGTAGGTCACTGTGGTGGTTATGGTTTTGGGACGGATCTGACGGGGGTGGTCCCGTGAAGAGGCGCTGGTGGTGGTGTAGGTGACGACGGTTGGTGCTATGGTAGCTAATTAGGGTTTGGTGGTTATGTGGATGGAGAGAAAGAATCGTGAGTGTTAATTTTCTTTTAGGCGGTTAATTGAAAATTTTGAAGAAAATTGGAACTGAATCCCACCAAAAACTTTTTAGCCCGGTGTTTAATTGCAACAGGTCTTAAAGTGTTTTGACATCTAGACAAGTGGAAATCCATATCACCGGTCCAAAAGAGTTGTTTTTTAGACGTGTTGTTTTGATTGTAACCGGCCCAAATGTATTTTTTGTATTTAGACGTGGTGTTTTGATTGTAACCGGCTCAAATGCTTTTTAGACCTGTGCGTTTTGTAGAAGGTCTTTAAAGGAAGGTCTAAAAAACGCTTTTTGTAGTAGTGAATCTAGGAAAAATAAAGTGGTGGTCACAACTTATTTGAATAAGCTGTGAATAAGCAAAACAGGGTATTAAACTAAATCCTAAAAAGATGGGTTAAGTAAAAAACTTTGCATGGTATAACCTGAAAATGACCCAAGGGAGGATGGTGATTCTGTGTGTGAGAGTGGTTGAGAGGGTTGAGGTCAGGGGTTTGAGCCTCAGGTTCACCCTTGGCTTCCCCTTTCCGACTTTTTATTATTTTTTTGCAAAACTATTTAAACAAACTTTTTAATAAGCTAAAAATAAGAACTTTTTGTGAAAACTTATTTAGTCGTTTTAGTATAGGTTTGTGTCTCCGAAGAAATACCGGTGAGAGTATTTCCCCGGGTCGTTCTCCCAACGAAGATTGAACGGAATCGTGAAATTCGATTGCCAAATCGTGTCGTGAAAAATGAAAATAAGAAAGATTTGATGGTAATTTTATCTACGGAAAGTGAAACGATACTAAAAAGTACTAGAAACGATAACGTAAAGCTATAAAAAACCTAAATGAAATATAAAATTGAAAACGAGCGAATTATTTAAAAAACTCCGTACTAGCGCGAAATAAGAAGTGAAATCTAAGCTACACTAATCCTATGGGCATGAAAATTATTTTTCTACGTTCCTAAAGATAAAAGAAAAATTTAGGAGAAAGAAAAATATATTTTTTTTACTTTTTATTTATTTATTGTGAATTAAAAACTATTTAAAAGGAATAAATTGGTAAAAAAAATATAAACCGATTAAGAAAAATTATGAAAATTTTCTAAAAGGTCTATCTCCAATACAGGTACGTGGGAAAATTAAGAAAAGTAAATAAGCTGATGAAATAAGTAAAGAATTAAGCTAATCAGTTTGTAATATGCAAAAGAAATAAAAAGGAAAAGAGATTATAAAAGAATTGAAAGGAGATAACTTGACAACAAAAATCCCCAGGGTGCAATGGTTTGTGAATGCTGTGTTGAGGTGTAACTGGGCTAGAGGTCAGGGGTTCGAATCCCCTGCTACCTTTTTGCAAAATGATTTATTTTTGAATTTTTCTTTTTTAAAAACTAATTTACCCAATGAAAAAAAAGTACTTTTACAAAAACAACTATTATTAAAACTTATCAATAAGCTCAGAAAAAGTATAGATGAGAAGGAGTTGAAGTTAAAAGGCTTAGAAAGAAAAACATTTTAAATTGAAACAAAAATAGAAATTCAATGTTAAGCTAAGGGAAAATGACCTAACAAGCTACTGATTGTCAAGAGGTGATGCGTTAAAGTCCTAATGTTAATGAATTCTAAAGGGGAACTAATCAGCAAACTACATAAGCTGCTTTAATCCTACAGATTATCTAAAATAAATAGAAAAGTAATGATTATTAAAAATCTAACAACTGATGCAAATCAGACCAAACATCCTAATTCTTAGTTGAAATAAGCATTTAAAGATAAGCTCAAAAATCTCAATTAAACATACACAAGTCAAGGTAAACCAGCTCAAATCATGGAAAACCAATTTCAAAGACATTCAAACTAAAAAAGAGCTGCTGATGAAGGGTAAATATGAAAAGGTGTGCAGGGGGGTCAGAATAGGGCAAAGTTTGAGATAAGATAAATTTCTCAAATAAGCACTATTGTCCAAACTAAGCATAAATCCAACAAGCCTAAGCTATAAGCTATCCAAAGAATCAAAATTCACACAATAATCTAAACTAGGCATATAGTAATGAGCTAGTGAACATGGGCTGATTAGACAGGTACAGTGGTGCAGGGGAAACAGGAAATTACTCTAGCCATTTTAATGTACTGAAAAATTGATCAAACTATTTTTGTGAATTTTTCTGTTTTGTATACTAACTAACTACCAGGCAAAGGAGCTATTTCTATTTTTTATTTATTTTTCTAAGGCTAAATTAAGCTATAACTCCACTAAGAAAATAGCAATTTTGGAACATTTCCTTGGAATTTTGACTTTTTTCTTTTAAAAATGAAACACTCTAAAATTGACTATAACCAATTCAAACAGCTAAATTCTAATCCTATATGTATGTAAAATTTGTCTAAACATGAAAATCATAAACATAAATGCCAAAAAGCAATAGATGAAAAATCAGACATGAGCAGAAAGCAACGTATACAGAATAAAAGAAAATAAAAGATCATTTTGACTATTAGCTTATTACCTACTAAACTTATGTCCTAACCAGTCTAATCTAGCCTAATACCATCTGTTTATGCAGGGAATACAGCAGAATAACAACAAGATCACACACAAAACTATTGATCCAAACACCCTCTTAATTGTCCTCTAATACTACAACTTACTGATTTAGGCTGCAAATCACATTAACAGTTTACAAACTTAGTCTCAATTCTCTAATAGGATCCAAATCAATAATGAGCAACAACAATAATCCACAACAGAACTCTGTCACAGATTTATCAATTATGAAGCATAACAATATAGATTCAAACAAGTATGAATTCGAATGATCTAACAAGCTAAATCAACACTAAATCTACTGAATATAATCAAACAATAACAATAATACAGTAAAATGAAGCAATTATTATCTAACTAAACAAAATGAATAAGGACTGAGAATTGAAAATGAGATCTTACAATACAATTCTCAGCTTTCTGAGAACCTCCACAAGCTAGCCTATCTTTGAGATAGGCTTACTATCACCTTTGCAACAACTAACCAGTACTGATTACCCCATATTTCACATGAAACCACAACTTTGACTTTCGTTGACCATCACCATAAAAACAAGTTTAGGCAGAAAACTAATTAACCAAAACTCACTACAAGCTAACAACTAGCTTGAATGAGCTTGTGAAATCAATTATAGAAAGCTGGAAAAGATTTGAAAAGTAAATTGCATTGAAATTTAGACTTCAAAGAATTGACAAGTGAACTAAACTTTTATTAAAATTTGAAAGAGTACAAAGCTTTTAAAATAATCTAATTATAAATTGGCAGCATTTCCCTAAGCTAAAAACTACTCTACACTACTCCTAAGCTAACAGTCTCAAACGTGGATGAGGAGTGAGTATATATAGCTGAGCTCAAGGTCTTCAGAAGAATCCAGAAGCCTTATTTCGTCCGTTGATCAAAATCCCATCAAGCACTTTATCATTACAACCCTTGGATCAAAATAATGATGTGTCACAGCCAATGAGAGGCCTCCAACCGTCCATGTTGGCAATCCATACTCACACACGCTCTGCCACGTTGGAGATTCCAAGTACTAAGCAAATATGGAGAGGTACGGAAGGGAATTCAGGTGTGGGAGGTTGAAGATAAACAGGGAATAGTGGGGTGTTTAGGGGATTTTAATAATATTGTTTGACCGATGGGAATTGGGGGTGTTGACCGGGTATGGGTGAAACAGGTTGTGGGTTAAATAATGGACCGGGTCCAAAGTTTAATAAAGGGTGGGGATGGGCTGGTGAGGTGATGGGGTGATGCTGGTTTGTGGGCTTTGTTGGACTGGAAAATGATTTGGGTTTTAGTTTATATAAGTATGATACTAGGAGTAGGATTAAGTTTAGAATTAAGTTTAACTTGGAGGGACCAAATCTGACAATGTTCCAAAGTAATCTTCAAGGACTATTTGTGTCATTGTTTGGACTTCTAAGGATGATCTTTGACTTTTTGAAGCTTAAACTTTGACCAAATGCTTTCCCGGCTCCGGCTTTATAAACTATTTTCCATCTCTCATGCTTGTTTTGCCGTTTTCTTGTGTTTTTGTCCACTTCTTACATATCCATACCTGCACAATCAAAAACACAAAAACACGATATATTTGGCATATTTGATAAGTTTTTGGTCTTTTTGGTTCGTTTTCTAAGGTCAAAGGTATGTGTAAAATGACACATACCAAAAACAAATTTTTTCTAAAACTCTAAATAAGCAAGAAAAGCTGTTTTAGCTTAACAGTTTATTAAAAAGCTTTAAAACCAAAAAAAAAATAGTAACTGATATTAAAGCACAAGCTTGTAAAAGCTTGTGCTCAGATAAAATAAACTTTTCAAACTTTTTAAAACTTCTAATAAGCACTAATGTCAACAAATAAGCATGAAAGAAACTGTTCTAATCCAACAAATAATTAAAGAAGCTTAAATCTAAACAATCCTAATAAATCCTATTGCACAAGCTTCAATAAGCTTGTGCAAAAACTAACAAAGCTTCTAAAACCTAACATAATAAGCAGATCTAATTCTAAATTAAGCAATTTAAAACAAGTAATAAGCTCAGAACTTAAAATAAGCAATAAGCCTAAACTGGTACACAAACAGACTAAAGAAGGACTTTTAAGCTACTAATTAAGCTTCTAAACTAATAAGCCAAACCTAGATAACTAAAAAAACAACATAGATCACCCACTAGTGAGCTTGTAAAACAAATTTTAGACTTTTTGAAATAGATTAAGGCCTTAAACATAAGCTGATTAAACTGACAGATAAGGCTACTTATATTTTGGCTTTTCTCATTTTTTGTGTAAAACTGAACTACTCTTTTCTAAGCTAACATAAGCTACTAAAAGCTATTAAAATAGACTTAAAATAATGAGACAACATAGAGCACCTACCAATGAACACTCATAACAATTTACATACTATTTGGCTCAAAATTAAGCTGATAAAAAGGACACTCAGGCACTTATTTATGACTGCTAACAAAAAAAAAATTAAAAACAGTATGGATAGGCACTTTTAAGCTATTCAATAAGCCACTAAATCCATAAGCTAATCCTCAAAAACTAAAAGCAGATTAAGATAAGCAACCAAATAACACATAAAAACACTTTTTAAGAATTTTGACAAAGATTTAATGTAAAGGACTCCTTGTGTTATAAAAGGAGATCTTAGATTAGATGTTTGATATACAGAATTCCCATAGCACTCAAAGAGAGTGTTGGGAATTATTGTAAACAGACTTAAGTCTGTTATTAGTTAAGTCTGGTAGCTAGTTAGTACTGCCAATACTAAGTTAAGTCTGATAGTCTTAGTTAAGTCTGTTAGTGTTTTTGTCTTAGTTAAGTCTGTTTATGTTTAACAGAATAGATATGTTAGGAGATATAATAGGAAAGGATATGCACACGGTTTGATATCTTAGGAGAAGATATGCATGTATCCTTTCACACATTTTGTATAGTTAGGGTTAGGGTTTTTCTTATAGTATAAAAGGAACCCTACGACATTATGTATAATGTCAAGTTTTCAAGTTTAATAAAAAAATAATATAAAGTTAGTTCTCTGTGTTGTTCTTACTGCTTGTGTAATATTCAGCGTTAACCTCAAGTATACATTGTTTAGAGTTTCTCATATACTTGATTTGGATTTATCCAAGTTAAGTATTGTCTTACAAAGGCTGCTTAGATCCAGAACTTTGGACCTACAAGTGGTACCAGAGCCTATAGAGGGACTCTGAGTAAGAAGAAACACAGAACAACAAATCAATCACTCACAAATACTAAAAGATGTTTGTTCCTAGTAATGATGCATTCTCTAGCCAACACAGTGATTCTGAATAATCAAATCATGATGATGCTGCCTCAGATAGTGGTAAACCAAAACAACAACAACAACAACAACAACAACAGATCATACCTGCAATAACCACTATATCCAATATCAAACTCCCAATTCTTAAGAAGGAGGAGTATGATATATGGGCCATGGAGATGGAGCACTATCTTGAATACATTGACAATGATGTATGGAAAGTGATTCAGAATGGGAATTCAAAGAAGAGGATCTATGTTGGTAAGGATGGTACTGTTAGAGTACTTCCACCAGTCTCTGCTGTAGAGATCCATGCTGTGAAGAAGGAAAAAAAGGCAAGAACCATCCTTCTGATGGCCATTCCAAAGGAACATCTAAGGAGGTTCCATGGGATGGATGATACCAAGGATATTTGGGAAGCAATTCGAACTAGATTTTGAGGCAATGCTAACTCCAAGAAGATGTAGAAGGCTGTTCTTAAACAGAAGTTTGAAGCTTTCACTATGTCTAGTTCTGAAGGGCTAGAAAAGGTTATGACAGGTTCCAACATCTCCTCTCACAGTTGGAAGCTCATGGTTCAGGTGTACCTCCTGAAGATGCAAATCACAAATTTCTCAGGTCTTTGCCAAACAAATGGTCAACTGTGGCCATGACCATGAGAATGAAGGAAGATGTTGACACTCGGTCAATTGATGATCTGTACAACAACCTAAAAGTGTTTGAACATGACATCAAAGGGGCTTCAATGACATCAACAAGTGCTGCCAATGTTGCTTTTGTGGGACAAAGCAAGAGCAGTACTGGCAAAGTTAATTATGGTGGTTTTAGTTCTGGCAGTTATAGTACCTCTTCTAGCAATCAGAGAGAAAGAGAAGTCCCTGCAGGGTTTGCTGATGAAGTTATTTATTCACTCTTTGCAAAAAGGTCAAAAGACACAGATCTTATCAATGACGATCTTGAGCAGATCAATGATGATGATATTGAAGAGATGGGTATAAACTGGAAACTCATCACCTTTAGAAAAGAAAGAAAGAACAAGAATCACTTATGTGATCTTGGAAGAGAAGATCCTAAGCAACTCATCATCCGAGCTTGCTAGACTTCGAGGGGTTATGTTCTCGCCTTTTGAAGGAACCTAAGAAAAACACAAAGAGAAACTACATAGAAAGATCCTTATATCTGAGGTTAGAGAGTTTAGAGTGTAGAGAAAAGTAAACTCTAAAAGGGGTGAGAAACAAGTGAGAAATGGCTCACTATTTATAGGCAATTTTGACTAATGTTCACCCGGTTCCCTCCCTAGAGAGATCCGGCTAGTGTAAACCCAGGGATCTGGCACTTTGGGTAAACCAGTCCAGATTTTGGGTTACAAACTGGGTTATGGGTTATGGTCCATGGATAAATGATGCCATGCCTGATGTCACAGACATCTTGGGTCATGAGTTATGGACTTTGGGTTATGGGTTATGGACTTTTGGTCATGGGTCATGGGTTTCACCAATTATGGATGTAAAACCCAAAATATTTGAACCATTAATTTTGCACCATTTTGAATTTTATCCTAAGTACGAAGTCTAATTATTTGACATATTAAAACTATACCTTATAATTGAAGATATATAATATGAAATAAATACCTTATGTTATACTACCTCCGTCCCATTTTAATTGTCCGCGGGCCCGAATTTGACCGTAAATATTTTTGTTTGTATTATATAACACTTGATGAAATTTATATCATTGAAAAGTTCGTTTAACGAACTTTTCAATGATATAAATTTCATCAAGTGTTATATAATACAAACAAAAATATTTACGGTCAAATTCGGGCCCGCGGACAATTAAAATGGGACGGAGGGAGTAATACATATATAAATTAAATGATATAAGCTACAAGGTTTTTTAATCATTATTTTAACCTTAAATTTAAAATGT
The DNA here is from genome assembly GCA_030686995.1 of Artemisia argyi. Taxonomy (NCBI): domain Eukaryota; kingdom Viridiplantae; phylum Streptophyta; class Magnoliopsida; order Asterales; family Asteraceae; genus Artemisia; species Artemisia argyi. Next base: position 26,073,506 of record CM060696.1, read on the forward strand.
GACATTCCTATTTTATTCCTAAGGTTCTAATACGTTTTATTTTTTTCCTATTTTGAAGATACGAATTGGCACAACTATGACTTTACACGTTAGCTTTGGTTTGATAAGAACAAGAATTATTTTTGTGATACGCTCAATGGTCTCCTCATTAAACGCTAATTACCACTTACCTAAATTATATACGCGGTTTTCCATTCTTATGCATTATCCCACACGTTTTCTTTTAAGATTAGGACCCATCAAATCTTGCCCTATCCTAACGAGATACGCATCTCTATTCTTAAACCATAAGACATGTCATTCTTTCACACACTTCATTATGGATCATATAATACACATGGAGAGAATAACAAGGCAAATTAGATATCTACATGTTGGCAAAGGATTAAGTATATCACGTAGACAGTACATTTTATGTATCTTTTTTATCTCGCAAATCAAATCCCATGCACCCAATATCATACATTCTCCAAACCCAAAAACACTAAACGCACTGTTCCAAAAACGCTTCTTTCTCGGCAAAAGATAAAGGGGTCGAAGTCTAGAAGGCTGTAGTCGCAAGATTTGCTCGAGTGTGTTAGGGTGTTGGTGATCATGTCGGTTGTGTTCTAGCCGTAGCAGCCTTTCGGGTTCGGTGGTGACGAATTCAAGTGCACGCCTAGTTTTGTGGTTCGATCTTTCTTGTTGGCTGAGATCAAGGTGTGGGTCTTGGGTTCTCGTATCCTTGTTTCGTTCATTGATCGTCCGAGAGGTACTCCTACCAATCGTCCTTTGGTTTTACTAATTTCAATCTTTGAAATATATATACACAAAGGTATGAAACAATGAAGACTTAATAAAAAAAATGTTTCGTTAAATAGGAAGATACAATGGACATATATGTAGACATAGAATCTATTCTAAAAAGTGATATATGAAACACATGTTCTGAACTGGATCTTTTGTTAGTAAAACATGAATGAAATATACGTAAACATGATCGAATTATATATATCACATGAAACCAGAAAACCTAAGCTATGAATGTTAACGTGAGAGTATGTTAGCATAACTATAAACGAGTAAAACCACTAATTTTGATAAACGAGAATTGTTGGGAAACTGATCGACCTTGCCATTTCAAAATGGAAATGTTAGCCAAATTAATAATATTTTTGATCTTGTTAAAAAAAAATGAATGCAAGGACCTGTGTAAAAAGTTTATGTTTTAATTTACAAATGAAAGCACATGAGTATTCACGTGGATAAGAGCTTTAGATGGTGTATGATTTTATGAAGTTTTGTACGTGCATGAATAATAAAGTGAATAAGGGTGTGTAGATGTGATGTTTAATAAGATATTTTGGTCGTCGCGGTCTGAGATTAATGTTAAGGATACATTAGTAAATTATGAACGACGGGGTCTAAAATTATTCTTTTAATCATAAATTATAGCATAAACTTTAAAATAATTTTATTTGACATTCTTAATTTTTAATTTTGATAATTTACATTCTGACCCTAAACTTTATTAAATTGACGTGTTTAACCCTAAACTATTGTCATTTGTGACCCTAATCTATAAAAGTTGATAATACGGAAAAGCTGCTAAATACGGGAACTTACTAAATATGTCAAGTTACTATAAATTGAAAATTATTAAAAAGGAAAAGCCGACAAAAATGAGCAATCTGATTTAGAATAAGTATTAATAATAAGCTGATCATTAATTCGTGTAGATTCGGTGAAGAAGGAGTGACTTCCTATTCTTATGATATGGTTTCGTTAGCGGTTTAAGGTACAGATATTCTAACCTTTCAGTAAAGTTTCTTATGACTCATGATCCGTTCCATTGCCACTATTATTGTTTCTAATCTTTATACGCCTGATATCCTTGGTTCATTTGATAGCATGATTTCGTATGAAGACCCTTTTAAAAATATAACCTAATGACTTTTGAGAAAGACTATTTTTGAAATGATTTCTGTGATTACGATACGATGCCAATCTTATATGAAGGTTTTAATGACTTTTATGAAATGTGTTTTTTTAAAGGAATACTTTTACGATGAAAAGGTTTTAAATAATTTTCAAAAGTCCTTAATCTGTTTTATTCTCTAAGATTCCTCATGACTTTCTTTGATTTGAAGCTTTGTCATGAACCCCTTTTGCTATTATGAACCTTTGATTTGAACCTCATGATATGAATCTTTGATTTGGACCTTTTGACTTGAACCATTGCTATGATCCATATTTGAACAATTTGTTGCCCATTATTTGATTAATTTGTAGCCAGTCATGGGGAGTCCATGGCCTTGCCACTGATGCACCAGTGGTATTGATACTATCTGTGGAGGTGGGTTTTAGTCCACAGCGTTCCCTTAAGCTAGCTATTCAGGCCTATATTTATTATTGTATATGTTTACTTAGCCTAGAGCTTTGTGCATATATATTTGTTTTGCAGGGGGCATATGGATGCATCCTAGGTACTCAGTTTAGTATTATTTGGTGAATGTTTTGGTGTGTGTGCATTACACCCCTTTCACAATTTGGTACAATGGAGGTCATGACTCCTATGTACAATTAGTATTTATACTGTTGGGCATTCATATTTGTTCTAATTCTCTATGATTCTTATTATCTTGTCATCTCTAATGTGATTAACGAATGCTTGCTTATTTTCTTTTGCTTACACTTATGACTCATTTCATTTCGTTGATTTTTTTTTTGATATCCATTATCCGTATTTCCTTTGATCAAATTCCATGTTTTCATATTCTTGATTTCTATCTCAACAGGTTCGCTTGGACCTATGTCATATCCACATTCGTTTTCCTTTTGTTATTAGCTTTCGTTTGTTTATATCTGTTCACTGGGCTTTTTAAGCTCAGCCGCATTTCTTTTTCTGTGGCAGGTTTTAGAAGAAAGCTGGGTTGAGTGAAGAGTGCTAGGAGCTCTTAGTGGTCTACATTGTTGATACCCTTCCATGGATTAGAGTTTTGACTTAGAGTTTTCCTTTTGGTTCTTAGCTTGTTATAAGTTTTGGAAGTTGTAATGTTTAGAATTAGCCCTTTATCTTTTCATTAGAACTGCATTGTATCCCTTGTATTAGTAATGTATTTCCGTTTACTTGTGTTCTGATTTGACTCCAAAATGTTACACTTTAGCCCTTTTCGGGTTGGGGTGTTACAATTTTGGTATCAAAGACAGGTTTGATGGGCGGATTCAAAACCCGTAGAGCTTAGGCTATGACCTGTGAGTATTAGGCCCGCTAAGTTTTGCACCATAGGAGTTATGAAACAACCTTTGAGAACTTGTGTTAGGATTTCCACTCTGAAACTTAAGTTATGACCGGTGAGGATTGGGTAGACTATAGGGAATTTGTTTAGGTATCGTTGCTTCCGCATCACTCTGATTCTTGCCTTACTTCTAGTTGAGCCTTTTTAGATTTCCCCTTCTGGAGATTTTAAGCCTATTATTTTGCATAACATGAGTTTAGTGACCAAGTAAGTTTAGAATGCGTTAAGAATTTTGTGGTAATGTTTGACATTACATAAGATTTATCTTCTTTGATTTCAACCTCTGATTAATTTGTTAACCCTTTAGATGCCTCTATAGGCACGCTGAGAATTTCTATGATCATGACGAGTTTGACACGTTCTGTGAAATCTATTGCTTTTGATAAGCATATTTAAGTTTCCCTACACCATTAGATTTTGCTTTAACCAGTTGTATTCCTATGAGAAATCTTGTGGTGATCAACTGCAAGAATAGGAATTATTCCTCACTTCTATATGATAAGATTTGCTATGCTGATTAGTCTTTCCTTGGAAAGTTTAAATTCGACTGTCATTCTAATATTGACTGGTGGACTGAGCATCAAGATGCTAACTACTGTCATACTACATCTCTCCTTTGACATTTTGAACTACTCTGATTTATTTTTTCATGATTTTTGAATGTTAATTTTTTTTTATCCTTACTACCCTGGGAACTCGTATGTTACTTTCGCGGTTGTGGAGTTTTACTAGCATCTATTCTTGTTTCCAGTGGGATGAATCTCACTTTGAGAGTCATTTTGCAATCTAAATTCTTCCAATGAATCCCTGAATGAACCACCTAGATTTTCCACCGATTATGAAGTTGATTTGACTTAGTACTGTGAAAATGTTTAGTCACGACTCGAGGTAGAATATGATTTCAATAAAGGCATGTTTATATGATGCAAGTATTATGACGCCTGGCCAACGTGATAATAATTACATCATATAACTTGAACTTATGGGGATCATAGGATATCTTTGAGGAGTGCCTGAGAAACAATTAAGTTTGATGAGACAAAACCCTATCCATATAGGACGACGTTTTGCCTAATTTTTAAATTCCATACTGAACAGCACCAGCCGAATTGAGAGAATTGGAGGAGTGGCAACCAAAAAGCAAATGGTTTGTTGTCTTAGTGTATCTCCTTGGAGTGCTTCAGTTTTCTTTCTTTTTTTCGCGATGAAGAAAGATGGTAGCAGGAGATTATGTAGTGACTTCTGGAAGCTGAACCGTGTCACTATTTGAAACCATTATTCCCTACCTCGAATCGATGATGTATCTGATCAACTTTAGGACGCGAAGTTTTCCTTTAGATGGATTTATGGCTTGAAGTTATTCCAAAATTTTCATTTTGTATTCGTATCGGCCACTATGACTGTTAATGATGCTAATAGTATTAGCTAATGCTTAGACCATTTATTGAATTTGATGAATCATGTCTTTCATGAATACTTAGCCAAATTGGTCATAGTATGACATATTAGTACATTCAAAGACGAAGGAGAAACATGGGAATCATTTTTGTTTTATGTTGGAAACATGAGGATTATTTGTATATTCTGGAAACATGATATTGGTTGGAAGATGTTCATGACTTGTGTTACCATTGAGGAATTTTATGAGTAAAGAAGAGAAGCTTAGTTTGGATGAGAACAGAGTTTTGAAAAAGCTGAAATAGAAATTAGCTTCAACTCCCATCAGGTGGTACAAATTTTGGGAAGTTTCAAGAAGAGACTTGTTATGCCATTATGCAGTATGGGAAGGTTATTGCTTACGCATCAAGACAATTAGAACCGTTTGAGGAGAATTACTCAATGCATGACTCGGAATTGGTGGCAGTGTGGTTACTCTTAAGATTTGAAAGACATATCTTACAAGGTAAATTTGGTGGAAGATGCATTTAGGAAGAAATTTAAAGTTCGGTTTGTCTTGGAGATTGAGCTTAAGAAAATCAAAGACTTAGAAATCAGGGAAGTTGAGTCGTGGCGAGCATGAAGGTTGAATCCAATTACAAATTTTAGAAGCTCAGGAGTAAGATGGCGAACTATGATCTGTGTTAGAAGACTGGAGAGAAGCTGTTATGATTGAGGCACAGTTTTACTTTCTTTATCCCTCTTAGTTGTACTAAGATGTATAAGGGATCTAAGCAGAATTTTCAGAGAGAATGGCATGAAACTGGTTGTGATCACATTAGTGACGATGTACTTAGTATGTTACAAGTCAAGATTGAACTTCAGCATGCAAGGGAGTTCCGTTAACTTATGGACTTTCCGACTTAGAAGTAGTATTAGACTTTTCATGAACCTTGTAACGAAACCTCCTCGAACATTTGAGAAGAATGATATAATTTGAGTGGTGATGGATCGTTTGATTAAGTCAGCTCATTTTGCCTCTTCGAATGTGTATTTAGTTAGCAAGGGGGCATAAATCCTTCGACAGAAGATTATTCAATTACATGGCGCACCTGCAGTGATCGTGTCAGAGATTCGCGTTTTACTTCAAATTCCTGGGAAGGACTACTGAAGGCTTGAGGGACCAGACTCAAGTATAGTAATTCTATTCACCTACAGACTGATGGATAAGCAGAACACCTATTCGGACTTGGAAGAAGTGTTGAGCAGGAAGTTGACAGGTGTGTGGTCTGATTGTGTTTGCTCATTAAGATCGATGGCATACAAGTGACAAAGTTTGTCCTTTCAGATAGTGTATGAACGGAAATGTGGAATACCTTGGGTTGAATTAAGTCGAGAAGCTGCTTATTGAATGTTCGGATTCGATTACAATGACAAATGGATTAGTTATCATTGTGTAAGAGAAATTCTGACACTTTGGACCAGGAATTTGTGTGTCCGGTATGATGTTCCCTATAGAAGAGTTATGACATTTTGGCATATATGTAAGATTTGATTCATGATACGTTAATCCTTAGATTCATTCTTATCCGTGCGGTTATCCTATCTATCCTATTGTACATTCCGATACGATTCGATACTCCGATGTATGCTTAGTTAATCGTTAGAACGAATAGGTTACCAACCTCTTTAGGAAACTCTTGTTATGTCTGATAATTCGATATATGCTTCTCTGGTTGTTAGCAAGGTTCTTAGTTCGTTCAGAACCTGATTGGACTTGTGAAATTTCTACCATCTAGCATCACTTCCGTATTTATTCTATATTCATCTAATGTTCATATATCTCTTTGTGAGATTTCGACTATCATCTATTTCAGGTTCAATTCGTACTCATTGGATCAGATTTGTTATGATTTGTTTTCTATGAAGAAACCGAGGTTCTCTTATTTGTTTGGATTGGGTCATGAGAAACAAACACTTCCGTTCATTGAAATCCTTTGTAAGGACCTCTCCGAGCATGAGGTTAACTGTCGTCATTCTCTTCGTGATTTGATAAATATCCGTCTAACTTTTGGGACTTCAATTTTCGAGGACGAAAATCTTCTTTTTAGATGGGAAGAGTTGTAAAACCCAAAATATTTGAACCATTAATTTTGCACCATTTTGAATTTTATCCTAAGTACGAAGTCAAATTATTTGACATATTAAAACTATACCTTATAATTGAAGATATATAATATGAAATAAATACCTTATGTTATAATACATATCTATACTACTATATAATGTATTTGAGACTATTCTATAATTAGAAAGGCTTAAAAATTCAGACTTTTACTTACTAATTATGGAAACAACCACCCTATCAATCACCCCCAACAATTTATAACCACTTCAACAACCACCCCTAACAATTTATAACCACTTCAACAACCACCCCCAACAATTTATAACCACCTCAAACAATTTATAACCACCTCAACAACCACCCCAACAACCACTTTCCACCACCCCACCTCCCTCCTCTTAACCCCAATAATCCGCCCTCGCATCGCGCGGGCACCTTTCTAGTATAAATTAAATGATATAAGCTACAAGGTTTTTTAATCATTATTTTAACCTTAAATTTAAAATGTGACATTCCTATTTTATTCCTAAGGTTCTAATACGTTTTCTTTTTTTCCTATTTTGAAGATACGAATTGGCACAACTATGACTTTACACGTTAGCTTTGGTTTGATAAGAACAAGAATTATTTTTGTGATACGCTCAATGGTCTCCTCATTAAACGCTAATTACCACTTACCTAAATTATATACGCGGTTTTCCATTCTTATGCATTATCCCACACGTTTTCTTTTAAGATTAGGACCCATCAAATCTTGCCCTATCCTAACGAGATACGCATCTCTATTCTTAAACCATAAGACATGTCATTCTTTCACACACTTCATTATGGATCATATAATACACATGGAGAGAATAACAAGGCAAATTAGATATATACATGTTGGCAAAGGATTAAGTATATCACGTAGACAGTACATTTTATGTATCTTTTTCATCTCGCAAATCAAATCCCATGCACCCTATATCATACATTCTCCAAACCCAAAAACACTAAACGCACTGTTCCAAAAACGCTTCTTTCTCGACAAAAGATAAAGGGGTCGAAGTCTAGAAGGCTGTAGTCGCAAGATTTGTTCGAGTGTGTTAGGGTGTTGGTGATCATGTCGGTTGTGTTCTAGCCGTAGCAGCCTTTCGGGTTCGGTGGTGACGAATTCAAGTGCACGCCTAGTTTTGTGGTTCGAACTTTCTTGTTGGCTGAGATCAAGGTGTGGGTCTTGGGTTCTCGTATCCTTGTTTCGTTCATTGATCGTCCGAGAGGTACTCCTACCAATCGTCCTTTGGTTTTACTAATTTCAATCTTTGAAATATATATACACAAAGGTATGAAACAATGAAGACTTAATAAAAAAAAATGTTTCGTTAAATAGGAAGATACAATGGAGATATATGTAGACATAGAATCTATTCTAAAAAGTGATATATGAAACAAATGTTCTGAACCAGATCTTTTGTTAGTAAAACATGAATGAAATATACGTAAACATGATCGAATTATATATATCACATGAAACCAGAAAACCTAAGCTATGAATGTTAACGTGAGAGTATGTTAGCATAAATATAAACGAGTAAAACCACTAATTTTGATAAACGAGAATTGTTGGGAAACTGATCGACCTTGCCATTTCAAAATGGAAATGTTAGCCAAATTAATAATATTTTTGATCTTGTTAAAAAAAAATGAATGCAAGGACCTGTGTAAAAAGTTTATGTTTTAATTTACAAATGAAAGCACATGAGTATTCACGTGGATAAGAGCTTTAGATGGTGTATGATTTTATGAAGTTTTGTACGTGCATGAATAATAAAGTGAATAAGGGTGTGTAGATGTGATGTTTAATAAGATATTTTGGTCGTCGCGGTCTGAGATTAATGTTAAGGATACATTAGTAAATTATGAACGACGGGGTCTAAAATTATTCTTTTAAGCTAAAATTATAGCATAAACTTTAAAATAATTTTATTTGACATTCTTAATATTTAATTTTGATAATTTACATTCTGACCCTAAACTTTATTAAATTGACGTGTTTAACCCTAAACTATTGTCATTTGTGACCCTAATCTATAAAAGTTGATAATACGGAAAAGCTGCTAAATACGGGAACTTACTAAATATGTCAAGTTACTATAAATTGAAAATTATTAAAAAGGAAAAGCCGACAAAAATGAGCAATCTGATTTAGAATAAGTATTAATAATAAGCTGATCATTAATTCGTGTAGATTCGGTGAAGATGGAGCGACTTCCTATTCTTATGATATGGTTTCGTTAGCGGTTTAAGGTACAGATATTCTAACCTTTCAGTAAGGTTTCTTATGACTCATGATCCGTTCCATTGCCACTATTATTGTTTCTAATCTTTATACGCCTGATATCCTTGGTTCATTTGATAGTATGATTTTGTATGAAGACCCTTTTAAAAATATAACCTAATGACTTTTGAGAAAGACTATTTTTGAAATGATTTCTGTGATTACGATACGATGCCAATCTTATATGAAGGTTTTAATGACTTTTATGAAATGTGTTTTTTTAAAGGAATACTTTTACGATGAAAAGGTTTTAAATAATTTTCAAAAGTCGTTAATCTGTTTTATTCTCTAAGATTCCTCATGACTTTCTTTAACATCTTTCGATTATTTAACTTCAAATTTTGAAGCTTTGTCATGAACCCCTTTTGCTATTATGAACCTTTGATTTGAACCTCATGATATGAATCTTTGATTTGGACCTTTTGACTTGAACCATTGCTATGATCCCTTATATGATCCATATTTGAACAATTTGTTGCCCATTATTTGATTAATTTGTAGCCAGTCATGGGGAGTCCATGGCCTTGCCACTGATGCACCAGTGGTATTGACACTATCTGTGGAGGTGGGTTTTAGTCCACAGCGTTCCCTTAAGCTAGCTATTCAGGCCTATATTTATTATTGTATATGTTTACTTAGCCTAGAGCTTTGTGCATATATATTTGTTTTGCAGGGGGCGTATGGATGCATCCTAGGTACTCAGTTTAGTATTATTTGGTGAATGTTTTGGTGTGTGTGCATTACACCCCTTTCACAATTTGGTACAATGGAGGTCATGACTCCTATGTACAATTAGTATTTATACTGTTGGGCATTCATATTTGTTCTAATTCTCTATGATTCTTATTATCTTGTCATCTCTAATGTGATTAACGAATGCTTGCTTATTTTCTTTTGCTTACACTTATGACTCATTTCATTTCGTTGATTTTTTTTTTTATATCCATTATCCGTATTTCCTTTGATCAAATTCCATGTTTCCATATTCTTGATTTCTATCTCAACAGGTTCGCTTGGACCTATGTCATATCCACATTCGTTTTCCTTTTGTTATTAGCTTTCGTTTGTTTATATCTGTTCACTGGGCTTTTTAAGCTCAGCCGCATTTCTTTTCCTGCGGCAGGTTTTAGAAGAAAGCTGGGTTGAGTGAAGAGTGCTAGGAGCTCTTAGTGGTCTACATTGTTGATACCCTTCCATGGATTAGAGTTTTGACTTAGAGTTTTCCTTTTGGTTCTTAGCTTGTTATAAGTTTTGGAAGTTGTAATGTTTAGAATTAGCCCTTTATCTTTTCATTAGAACTGCATTGTATCCCTTGTATTAGTAATGTATTTTCGTTTACTTGTGTTCTGATTTGACTCCAAAATGTTACACTTTAGCCCTTTTCGGGTTGGGGTGTTACAATGGATGTCATGCAATGGGTCATGGTTATGGATCAAAGATCCATTGGTTATGGGTTATGAACTTGGTTTTGGGTCATGGATAGTCCAAGTGTTTTCTTAACATGTATTTTATAAAATGTAAGTAACAAAAGTTACTAAAATGTTTTTATAAAATAGTTTTGGCTTCATGTTAACTACATCTATACTACTTATAAAAGCTCTATAGTCAAAGTGAAATGTTGAGTGTTGAAAATGGTCATATGTGAGAGAAATTATAATATAATTAATACTCTTATTGAAACACATCATTACTTAAAAGTTTAATGATTTATTCACATTTTACAACCAATTAAAAGCATATCTACCAAATTAAATACAACCAATTAAAACACCACTTACTAAAAAATACAATAAAATTTTCATTGTGTACAATTTAAACAAGCTACAACATAATCTATATGAAATAATTAAACACACTAATTAATGTTATTTTCAAACACCATAAAATGAAAAGTACATGTTATTATACGCATTATCCAAATTAATAAAACACACAAAGCTTCATACAACCTAACAAGTTGATGGTACATATAGTTTTGAAAACTGGACAGGACCAACGGGTTCAACCGGGAACCGGTGTCACCACCAGTTCGGCTAACCAATAAAAGCCATCCGAAAATGAACCAGAGAGGACCCGTTGAAACTGATACAAACTAGTGAATCAGGCCTCATCGAGATCTATTTCTCCGGTTAATCGTCACAGGGTACCCGAAGGAAAAACTGAAAAGTAAAAAGTTGAAACTAAAAAAGGAAATGTTGAAAACATATATTTCAAACGGAAACTATTAATACAAATCACAAAACGGGTTGCCCTGAGATGCTTCAAACCCAGCGGGTTGACCCGGTTTAATTTGACCTTTTTTCGACTCAACCTACAAAGTTGACCCAGTTTAAATCAACCCATTTTTCGACCAGAACGGTTCAACTGGTTGAACCACCCGGGTCGAACCGGATTTCAAAACAGTATTTTTAATCCCCAAATCTTCAATCTTTTATTATTTTTCGTTTATAAACTATAAAATTTCTTTTTTATCAATAACTATCTGTCGCTATAAAATCCTGTTGCTATGCACGGGTATTCGTCTAGTAACTAAACATGTTTAGTATTTGTTTAGTGAAATGAGTTAGTAAACTATTGGCTCTAAGCATTATGTATTTAATTTATTTCGTTAAAATGATTTTACGTTTGTTATCGACAAAACATTAAAAGATCGTAAAATATAAATAAACATTTTGAAGGTTTATTTGTATTAACACTCATGTTGTGATTTGATCTTTTCATCTCTTACTTAATATCTTGCACTTTATTTATTGTCTTGCATTTACGTCCATTGCTTATCTATACTACATATAACGCACAAATGAATCTCTCTCCAAAATTTTCAGACTTACAAGAAATAAAGTATGGTTTACAACACTTTAATGCACCCAATTTTCAGAATTTCGACAAAACAAGCATATGGTACAACAAAAATAAGCGTGGTGTCATTTTCAGACCACTTTTCTATCAAACAACATTAGTGCTATTAATTAATACACCCATCACCAAATTAATACAAAATGTAAAGTACAATGTACAAATAACAAATCCGTCCCTTCCGGCCCTTCCACACAATTGAGTTCCAGCCCTTCCAGCCCGGTTACACACGTATCATCCCAAATAACAATTCCTTCCGAAATAGCAAATAGCAAATAACACCTACCCAAGATCTTATTCAAATACCTTGTAGCCGAAAAGATTTTGCACCAAAACACATCATAGATTTATTGAAGCTTATCCAGGAAAAAAAAAAAAAAAAAAAAGAACAAAATATAACAAATTTGTTATACCCGTCATTTTTGTTTGGTTTAAACGAAAACAAAAGAACAAAACAACCTAACCATAACCTACCTGTGACCATTTTTAAATGATCTTGAGGCTCATCCTTGTGTGGTTCGACTGAGAATGAACAAAGTGGGGTCTTTTTTGTGGTGGTTTGCTATTCGGTTTAAGCAAGAAGAAGATAACAAGAAAAGTCGATTGTTTGATTCTGTTTGATAAGGAAAGAAGAAAGGGTCGAGTTGTGTTTGCTTTGTGGCTGCATAAATGATTAAAGAAAAGTGGTAGGCGTTTGTTTATGATAAGTGGCATTAGGTTAGGTTTTAGCAAATGAGTGTTAGGGTAGTTTTGTTAGTGGGCCGTGTATAATAAAATTTTGGACTAGGCATCTGTTTAATCCAAAATTTTTGATATATGATGTTAAACTTTATATAAAAATATTACACGTTGGATTTATAAAATTGCATCATACATATAATAATGTTATTTTGGTTTTGTATATCGAGTGTTGAGTGTTAAATGTATTTGAATTATTATGTGATGGTTTTTTATTATAGTTACATTTATAAACTTGATATAAGATCATTTGAGGACTAAACATTATATACATACCAAGGGATCAATCCCCACCTTCCATTCATTTTGATCTAGCGGCTGAGATTAGATTTAACATTTACACTACAAGGGTATTTTTGTACTCTATAAATTATATTTTTTACTCCCATCTCAATTAATGCGTCATTTTTTCACACACACAAAGCGTGTGATTCTTTCTTCTCTCTCATCTAACCGATTCCTCTAACCAACCACCTCCTTCATCTCGTTCTTCAACAAACCCTAATTTTTGCTTCTCAATTCATTAATTTAGCTCATTCTTCATCCCGTACATCAGCTAACCTAATTTTTTATCGTTTATTTTTATTTAAGCTTATTTCTAAGCTTAATTATAGCTCTCTGTTTCTATAAGCTTAATTATAAGCTAACTTATTCATTTTTTTCATCTTATATGCAGGTTTTATGGATTCTTCTACTACTTCTGAAGAGATTTGTTGTTAATGATTCTTCTACTGCTTTTGAAGAGATTGTTGTTAGTGAAGATGTTTCAGCTAAGTATGCTGAGGAGATTGTTGCTTATGAACACAGTGATTTATCTGAAGCAATTAAGAGTAAGCTATGTTATTAAGCTATTATAAGCTCTGAATATGCCATTTATTTAGGTTTTGATTGAGTTAGTCAGTTTTTAAGCTCTTAGTAAGTAGATTTAAGCTCTGAATAAGGCATTTTGATATTATATCATATATGATATCATTTATGATATATCATATATGATATAATTAGAACATGTGTCTGTGATTTCATTTTTAGTAAATCACTGTTTTTATTTTTTGTTTAATTCTTTTTTTTCAGATTTGAATCCTTTGAAAACTCCTGAATCGTTTCCTACTCACTCTAATTTTGATACTCCTGGTGGAACTGTTTATTATATTCCTAAAGTTCTTGTGGATGTTTTATTGGTTAAGGGCAAAGTTTATAAGTCTATTGATGAGTGCATTGCTGCGTACATGAAATATGCTGCTAAAGCAGGGTTTGTTGTTAGGAAGTCATGCCAGAAAAGGTTGAGGAATGGTACTGTGAAACAAAAGTATTAGTGTGTAATAGGGAAGGTTGTCCCAAGGGAATTCATGTGGACACGTTAGACTTAGAGAATAGTGACAAGCAGGTTAGAAGTTCGAACCTACATATCACAGGCTGCAAAGCATGTGTTATATTTGATTTGATTCCTGGTACTTCTAAGTACAGGTTGAATGTGTTTGATATTATTCATAATCACGAGCTTGAACGTGAAGAGTATAAGCATTCGTCGAAGACTGAGAGGCAGTTAACTTATTATGAGCAATTGTTTATTGTTAAGGCTGCTGGTGTAAATATAGGCGCAACGAAATCTCATCACATCTTAACCGGTTTGAAGAGTTCTTATTTACTTGTTCATGGTATGACTGTTGATTTTAAGAACTTTTTTAGGGGTGTGAACTGCTACATAGGTGATAGTGATGCACAGATGCTTATCTCTAAGATGGAGAATAGGAAGAAGCATGTGCCGGATTTTTCGTTTGATTATTTGGTTGAAAATGCTGAGCTTGCGGCTATTTTTTGGGCTGATGAAGTTTCTAAGTACAACTATAGAGAGTTTTGTGATGTTGTTTCATTTGATGCTACTTACAGAACAAACAAGTAAGTATTTATATGTTCAATATGAGATTTTGATGGTATTACTTGCATTTTATTGTTTAATCTGTTATTTTAAGTATTTTTATTTTTTGTTTTTCAGGTACAAAATGGTGTTTGTTCCCTTTACAGCCATAGATAATCATCGGAGGTGTGTAACAGTCGCAGCAGGCTTGTTGAAGAACGAAACTACAGCTTCGTATATTTGGTTGCTGAAAGCGTTCATAAAGGCGTTTGGTAGGGCTCCAAATATTGTTGTTACTGATCAGGATGGGGCTATGAGAATGCCATTGAAGCTGAGTTTGCGGGTTCTAAACACAGACTTCGCATGTGGCATATTACTCAAAAGCTCCCTGGAAAGGTATTTTTCTGCCTTTTTGTTTATCATATGTGATACTTGATTCTCTGTGTATTTCTTATTGATTTATCACATATGATAATTTGTATCTTTTTTCAAATAATATGTTAAATCATATGTGATACTTGATTTTATTTGTATTTATTATTGTTTTATCATATATGATAACACATATCTTTTTTCAAATCATTTGGTAAATCAAATGTTATTTGTTTTGTTTTCAGATATGTTCAAAAATCTATGATGAGACTGACTTTAAAAAGAAGTTTAATCAAATTGTATGGAATATGTATATCGGTCCGGAGGAGTTTGAGGATAGATGGTCAAAGTTATTGGAGGAGTTTAGTTTGTAGAATCATAAGTGGTTAACAAAGATGTTTAATATATGTTCGTGTTGGATTCCTGCTTATTTTATTGATTCCCCCTTGTGTGGTTTGATGAGGACGACGTCTAGATCTGAGAGTGAGAACACCTGTTTCTCTCATTTTACGAATCAAGGTTCCACTCTTATGAATTTTATGAATTGTTTTGAGACGGCAATGGAAAAGCAGAGGCATATAGAAGAGAAGCTTGATCATAAGACTATTGATTCTGTTCCGAAGTTTAGAACCTATCTTAAGATTGAACGCCATGCTTCGAAGGTTTTTCCTCGTCCTCTGTTCGAGCTGGTTCAAGCAGAGATTTTTGCAGGCACATGGTATGGTCAAATAGAAACCAAAAGCTTGGTTGAAGGATCTGAGGTCTCTGTTATTAAAGAAACAAAATTTGTTGATGCACTAATGGAGAAAAAGAAAGCTAAGTTGAGAGAGAAAGCTAGGAACAGAGTTAAAGATAAAGGTAAGGATAATGATAAAGCTAAGGAAGAAGAGCCAGTTAACCTGTTTTATAGAGTTGATGAATTATATAAGGTATGTTAGCTTCTTAAAAAATATTGTTCATTTTTTTTTATCATATATGATTTTTTACTACCTTATTTATTTTGTTTTATCATATATGATTTTTTATTATCTTCTTTCTTTTTTACCCATGAAGGTTTTGCGTAACCAAGAAGATGGATCAGTTGTATGTTCCTGTCAGCTTTTCGTTCGAGTTGGTATATTATGCAGACATGTTTTCTGTGTCTTTAAGAATGCCAACATTGAAGTGATTCCAAGTCAATACATATTGAGGCGTTGGACAAAGAACCTTATACCTGCTGCTTTGAGGAACAAAAGGAACAGATATGGTGAGAAGAATGAGATTGTTGAGAATTATGCAAATGAGGCAAGTTCCATTGTTGATCACTGTATCCATATGTTGAGTAAAGATGAGGCAAGGTTGTTGATGTGTGCTTTATTACACATATCTTTTACCTCATTTTACCCGCAAAACCGACCAAAACCACCCAATAATGACCATATAATGTTACAAATATCCTTGGAGTGTGTTTTTGTGTATTTCAGGTACAAATGGATTGAAAACAAGGCAAATGTGAGCAAAATGGAGCATGGATGGGAAACCGGAGCAAAAAAGAGCAATATGGAGCATTACCGGATCGATTCGACATGTTTTTTGAAGAAAAATGAAAAAAAGGACAAAAAGTCAAAGCTAAGGTCAAGCCCGGGAGTGTGACATGGGGGGAGGCATGGAAAACCACATCAAAACCCTAATTACCCTTATACCCTCAACCGGACACCAAACTACACAAAATTCCCTATTTACCCTTCAAATCACGAAACTTAAATGTAAGATCATTTTCAAAACCGTTTTCTCAAAACCATTTCAAAAATCAAATTTCATTTTCCAAAATAAAATCCCAAAAACATTTTGACAAAACCTTTTATTATTTTTACTTCTTATATTATTATTATTATTATTATTATTATTAAAAAATAAAAAAAAAAAAAAAAAAAAAAAAAAAAAAAAACTACAAAATCTGTTTTCATTGCAAAATCATTTTTTCTTACAAGTTACTAATTATTTATTTAAACTATATCCTAATAACTAATATTAATACTTAAACCTAAAACTAATACTAACTAAATCTAATCCTAAGTCCAACACAACCGGATCAACCCTCTACTAATTACCATTAGCCCAAATCCACTTCACCTTAATCCCACTAACCCAACAACACCTAAACCCATTTACTCACTCACCCAGTAAAACTAAACCCAACCAAACCCGTTTTCACCTTTGACTTTCATCAGTCAAAATTACCTTCACCCCCAATTTGATTTCCCGCCATAGCAACAAGCCAACATACTAGTCCCTATCACCATGAGAATCCCCCCCCCCCCCACAAGACTCCAAAGGCTTCACATGTCCATGTTCCCAATGCCAAGCTGGCAATCCATCTCCCCTCTCAATTTCATCTACGGCTCAGAATGGTTGAAGTGGGCACCAAGGCTTATCCTATGGCCAAGGTTGAACAAAAGAAAGCACAAGGATGGGGGAAGCTGCTTTCTACTCAGAAAATAAGCACACATGGAACAAGACAAACAAGAGGACAGCCATGTAAAACCCTAGTTAATGGCCATATATACCCTCTCCCCTCAACTGCCACAACGGGTCCAATTCTTGATGCCTTAGAAGAATTTTGGCCACTTTAATGCTTTCTTAGTCTTTCAGTTGTAATTTACATTTGTAATCTCTTTATTTAATGAAAAGTTTCCAGTTCTTCTTTTAAAATTCTTGTTAAATTTACTTACTTTAAATTTCTGTTTTCAAGTTCTAATTACTTTTTTTGTTGAGCTCACACAAGCTTTTCATAGCTTAGTGTAAGTTTGGACAAGTTCTTTACTGATTTCAATCTTAAAAAAAAAAAAAAAAAAAAAAAAAAAAAAAAAAAAAAGGAAAAAAAAACTGTAGCAACTTATTTTCAAACTGCTCATCTCTTTTTGCTTATTCCAATTAGCTTTGTATCAGTCATTTATGTTTAGTTACCCTTATTTTAGCCTTAGCTTCCAAAAATTCTAGTCCAAAACCTGCTTTTTATTTGAAAAATCACACAACACCCCTGTAAAGGGGTGTTTGGCACAAGCTTTTCTTCGGTCCAAAAAACTGTTTTGACCCATTCTTGTTAGTTTTAACGGATAATAAATTAATATATCATGACCGGACTCGAACTCGAGACTTCGGGATTGCACACTTTACGTATGAGTTTCAATGAATTAATGATTATTGTTTTAGTGACGAATAATTATTAAATACACGAAATATAAACTTAACGCTAACTAACGACCGTTAGACGAAACATGAAGGACTAGAGTTGGAAAAGAGTGAAAGTTCGGTTCGGGTTGGGCTTTTGTAACCCATGGCCGGCCACCCCTATTCCCATAGGGTTTGGGATAGCTTTTGCTCCAAGCCTCTTGATTAGTATATAATGAGACCCCCTCTCATTCATTCTAATCATCCCTTGGTTCCATAGCAACCTAATCTTCTCTAATCTCTTTCTTTGTGTCTAATCAATCTTTGATTGATAGGACCAATAGTTTAATCTTTTCGTGTACTACGAATCTAGCATTTCCATTGAAACGCTTATAGTACGTGTGTGTGAGAACGAAGTGTTAGCATACTTTTGCTAATGGTGATCTTGCCTTGTGACTAGCCCTAGTCGATCCATATAAGCCCTCTCCTAGGGTTTATAAGTTCTTGTTCTTGCTTGAATCAAGAGGTACGTATCCATTTATATTTCGGTTAATTTATTATTTGTATTTGATCTATTCCGCTGCGTACTCTTTGATGTTTATTGTTTTATATTATTCATATATTCCAACAGTGGCATCAAGAGCCGTTAATACATTATAATGAATTACCGAAACACATAAAATTGAATCGTTTGATTATAACATGCTTGGTGTTCTTATGTTTTTATTTTTTTTTCATAAACCCTAGTTTTTATTTTTTTTATTTCGAATTTATTTAATTATTTATATATATGTCGAAAGTTTTTTTTTATTTAAAAAGAAATTAGGGTTTGTTGAATTATGTTATAAAAACTTGAAGAAACCCTAGGTTGCATGTAATTTATGTGTATGGATATTGAGATATGCCGTTTGGTTGCGTTCCTTGATTGACATGATTATTTGTATAATATGTGCAATATGGGCATCCATGACAAACTATGCATGTGTTGTTATGGATTATGATTTGTTTTGATTTCATGCTTATTTATGCGATTTATTATAATTGATAAATGGTTTAGTAAATATTATGTATAAAGATTACTAAAATTTGATTAATTATAAAATTAGGGAAGACCCTATTAATCGTATATTAAATCAATAGTGTGTTTTATATTGATTGTAATTTGCATGACCATTATTGTTGTTGTTTGTTTATTTTATTTTATTACTTTTGTTTTATATGTTTTTGCAACATGATAGTAACAAAGGGTAATTTCAAGAAATAAAATATTAAACGGACTTAATAATGGTGAAATCTTGTTTTGAGCTTACTTATAAATCTTGAACTTTTGGTTGATTGATCGCGACTGTATTAAGTGGTTTGACGGGCAAAGCTAATTATGACAATCTGTGTGGTGGGTATAACTGGAACCAGGTTATTAAGGATCTTCGGACCACCTTTGGTTCTGGGCTTGCTTGGGCGTCATATTTTAGTCTTTACGTTACATCCATGATAACTACGAAGCACTTAAGGCAAAGTTGTAAGTTTCTCAACACCTCAATCAAAAGTTTGGAGATTTAAGCTCATAAAGAAACTAATGAGTAAAAGTTTTTTACATGAAACATATGCTACAAGATGAATGCATGACATCTTTGTACATATATTTTGATTACACACATCAAATTTACTACCCTTAAAGTTAAGTTATATGCCATCCAATGAAACGGAAACACCTGAAATTGGATCTACGCCAGGGCGTAACCTGACTAGATTGCAATGGAAGGACAAATTACATGATTCCATCACTTGCAGATCAACTGGTGTGGTGTCATTATGTAAGTTTGTTGTTTCTTAAATTGGTTAACTTAATTGAGTTGATAGTGGGAACTGATCACTCAAGGAATAAGAAGATGGGGATAAAACATGTTTACATTGCAACTGCGGTTGGCAAATAATGTAAATCCCATCAATTCTAGGAATTGCAATTGAATATTGGCAATTGGGACACGACTCGTACCTTATTGAATAACGTCATCACTAGCAGATCAATTGATGTGATGAACTTATGTCAATTTGGATCCTAGTTTTTCAATATAAAATTAAAATGGTTATATGTTTATGAACCAAGGGTATTTAATTTTATTGAAATTTGATTATCGAAAGTACTAACTTTTGAATTTTTTCTGTAGAAATGGCTACACCTGAAAACACTAATATGAGCAACATGAGTTCTGCGTTCAAGCAAATGATTGATCGAGACAAGTTGACTGGTGAAAATTTCAATGACTGGTATCGATCTTTAAGAATCACCTTAAGGATGGCCAAAAGATATGATTATCTTGGTGAACCTCTACCTGAGAAACCTGCTGATGATGCAACACAAGCCGTAAAGGATGCATACAACATTGAATATGAGAAGCACAATGATGTGGCTTGCCTCATGTTGGCTGGGATGGATACTCAATTGCAAAAGCGGTTTGAGCCCTTTGGTCCCATGGACATGATCAATGAACTCAGACGAATGTTTGAGAAACCACCTGCTGCAGAATTATATGATCTAATAGAATCTCTGCACAATTGTAAGCAGGAAGCAGGAAAATCCGTGAGTGCCTATTTTTTGTCCATGAAATATTATATGGATCAATTGGAGCGACTTGGTTGCGGATATCAGGAAAGTGTGTGCATTGGTCTCATTTTGCGATCCCTTAATCAGGATCTGTATAGTGAGTTTGTACGCAACTATAATATGCATTGCAAGGGGAAGACAGTAAGTGAAGTTCATGCAATGCTTATAGATTATGAGAAAAGCCTGAATAAGAAGGCACCTACACCTGCTGTGGCGATACAGGGTGGTAGGATCACCAAGAAACCCAACAAACCGCATAATGCAAACTTCAAGGGTAAAGGCAATGGTACTGGTAAAGGCAAGCAGATTGCAAATCACCAACAGAAGCCTAAGAAGCAAAATCCTCCTTTTCAGAAGAAGAAGGAAAATTTCAATAAGGATTTGGCTAAATGTCACCACTGCAACACTCCTGGTCATTGGAAGAAAAACTGTCCATTGTTTCTAGAGGAGTTGCGCCTCAACAAAAGTAAAATGCCTGGTAACGTCGCAAGCACTTCAGGTATGTTTATGATTGAGTTATTTTCTTTTCCTCGTAAGAATAATTCCTGGATATATGATACAGGATGTGGTACTCACATCTATAATACGTCGCAGGGACTTAGAGGAGCAAGGAAGCTGGCCTATGGAGAAAGATACTTGTACGTAGGAAATGGAGTACGTGCAGCAGTTGAAGCCATAGGGACTTTCGATTTAGTTTTACCTTCGGGAATGACACTAGTATTGAATAATTGTCATTTTGCACCCTCTATTGTTAGGGGTGTCATTTCAGTTTCTTTGATGTTGGATAATGGTTTTGTTCACACATTTATTAATAATGGAATTTCTGTTTCTTTAAATAATGTTTTTTACTTTAATGCAATTCCAATAAATGGTGTGTTTGAAATTGATATGGAAGATTCCATGTCCAATAGAAATAATTCTGTGTATAGCATTAACAATAAGAGAATCAAGTCTAACTTGGATTCGTCTTATCTTTGGCACTGTCGTCTTGCTCATATAGGCAAGGATCGCATGCAGAAGCTGCAACATGATGGGCTTTTACAAAAGATCAATGATGAATCATTTGATAAATGTGAGTCCTGCATATCTGGGAATATGACAAGGAAACCTTTTTCACCATAAGTGGAAAGGGCAACAGATCTACTTGGATTAATACACACTGATGTGTGTGGTCCACTTAGACATGTGTCAAGACGTGGTGCTACCTACTTCATAACCTTCACGGATGATTATATTCGTTATGGTTATGTTTATTTACTTAAACATAAACATGAAGTCTTTAATACCTTCAAGGTTTTCAAAAGTGAAGTAGAATTACAACTCGGTAAGAAGATTAAGGCACTTCAATCCGATAGAGGCGGTGAATATTTAAGCCAAGAGTTTAAAGATTATCTAGCTGAGTGTGGTATAGTCCAGCATCTCACGGCTCCTTATACTCCACAGCAAAATGGTGTATCTAAAAGGAGAAATCGTACTTTGCTAGACATGGTACGATCAATGTTTAATCTTACATCTCTACCCTTATCCTTTTGCGATTATGCCCTTGAAACTGCTATTCGCATATTGAATATGGTTCCAACAAAGAAGGTTGATAAGACTCCATATGAATTATGGACAGGAAAAGCTCCTAGCTTTTCTTACTTAAAGGTCTGGGGTTGTGACGCGTTTGTTAAACGTGATTCACTAGATAAACTCCAACAGAGATCTGTTAAGTGTATCTTCGTAGGATACCCAAAGGAAACAATGGGTTACTACTTTTACTTTCCACCAGAGAATAAAGTCATTGTGGCTAGGTATGGAGATTTCTTTGAAAAGAATCTTATATCTCAAGAATTCAATGGGAGAGTTTATGATCTAGAAGATGAAGATACATCACCTTCTGAAAACACTAGCACACTTCCTGTGGAACCTGAAAGTTTAGGTCCTCCACCTGAAGTAGAAGTGGTACCCATTCGCAGATCTTCAAGAACTGTGAAAGCACCCGAATGTCTATGTCTTAACGTAGAGTGTGAGGAAACGATACTAGGGGATCTTAATGAACCTACTAGTTATAAGGCTGCCATTAATGGTCCTGAAAAGGAGAAATGGCAGAGTGCTATGAATGGGGAAATGCAGTCCATGAAAGACAATGAAGTCTGGGAAGAAGTAGACTTACCTCCAAATGCTAAGGTAGTTGGGAGTAAATGGCTCTACAAAATGAAAACAGACATGGATGGCATTGTACACATCTATAAGGCTCGTTTGGTAGCTAAAGGCTATACTCAAACATTTGGTGTTGACTACGAGGAGACCTTTTCTCCTGTAGCTGACATTAGAGCTATTAGGATTCTCTTAGCCATAGCTGCCTACTATGACTATGAGATATGGCAAATGGATGTCAAAACCGCCTTCTTGAATGGTCGCCTAGATGAAGACATCTATATGGCGCAGCCTGAGGGGTTTGTAAATCCAGAATTTCCAAACCGTGTATGCAAACTTAAAAGATCCATTTATGGATTAAAGCAAGCATCACGTCAATGGAATAAGAGATTTGACGGAGAAATCAAAAGTTTTGGATTTAGTCAAAATCTTGATGAGCCATGTGTATACCAGAAAGCTAGTGGGAGTAATGTTACTTTCCTTATCCTATATGTCGATGACA
The DNA here is from genome assembly GCA_030686995.1 of Artemisia argyi. Lineage (NCBI taxonomy): Eukaryota > Viridiplantae > Streptophyta > Magnoliopsida > Asterales > Asteraceae > Artemisia > Artemisia argyi. Next base: position 26,096,823 of record CM060696.1, read on the forward strand.
TATTAATATTAGGAAATCATATACCAAGTTTAAACGAAGTTAAAGCTTATCTTGGTAGATGTTTTTCTATGAAGGATTTAGGAGAAGCAACATTCATCCTTGGAATCAAGATCTACAGAGATAGATCAAAGCGGTTGATTGGATTAAGTCAAAGTACTTACATTGATAAAGTATTGAAGAGATTTAATATGCAAAATTCCAAGAAAGGATATTTGCCAATGCAAGTGGAACATGGCTTAAGTAGCAAACTATGTGCCTCAACACCTGAAGAGGTTGCAATCATGAAGAAGGTTCTGTATGCTTCAGCAGTAGGATCTATCATGTATGCAGTTAGATGCACAAGACCTGATGTGGCGTTTACACAAAATATGACCAGTCGTTATCAACAGAATCCAGGTGGAAAGCACTGGCACGCTATTAAAAGCATTCTTAAGTATTTAAGGAATACTAAAGATATGTTCCTAGTGTATGGGGGAAATCCAGAAGCAGAACTTGATGTTACAGGTTACTGTGATGCGTCCTTTGAAACTGATAAAGATGATACAAAGTCTCAGACAGGTTATGTCTTTGTTATTAATGGAGGAGCAGTTGACTGGAAGAGCAAGAAGCAGACAACAATTGCGATGTCTGTTACAGAAGCTGAGTATATTGCTGCATCGGAAGCTGCGATGGAAGCTGTTTGGATCAGGAAATTCATTTCGGGGCTTGGTATTATGCCGTCAATTGAATTACCTATTAATATGTATTGTGACAACTCTGCCGCAGTTACATTCGCCAATGAACCTGGAGTTATGAAGGGCGCCAGACATTTTCCAAGAAGATATCACTATGTTCGAGAACAAGTCGACATAGGTGAAATCAATCTACTCAAAATTCACACAGATAACAATCTAGCTGATCCATTTACGAAGGCTTTATCTAAGGAAAAGCTTACTCGACTTGCTGATGGCATTGGACTTCGTTTAGCTAGTAGTTTCATGTAAATCTGTGGTTAGTATTTGGATAAAGGATTGTAAGCAATAATTATTCGAATGAAATGAAGTATTGTGTTATGTTTATTTCTGTTCATAAATATTGTATCCTATATTTGCATGTTTAATCCATGAATAACTTAAGTTATTCTAAATAGTCCGTTGTCAATTAATGATATGGGAGTATCATTGAACTAAGACAAATCTGAGATTTGGTATAATATATTTAAAATTATATTAATGCGTAGACATGCCAAATTCAGATGATATTCAATAATTGAAAAATTGAATATAGGACAAAATCCCAAATGCATGATTGTACTTATGGATGTTGTCATTATAGTAAATCATGAATATTTATCCTCAGACTTGAGATACCAGGTAACTACTGTGGATGTAGCTCATTTTTGTGAGATAATCTAACGCTATCCGTAATTGGTAGTTATAAGGATTATTTTCAGAGGTGATGCGAAGTTCATAGGTTATGCTTGTAGTCAATACAGGATTTGGTTCCTTCAAATTTGTTTTGAAGTATAATACTGTTTGGCCGCTCGTAGGATTAACAAGATGTTTGCATGGCCATGCCCAAGGTCTATCTGGAATACGTTCAGAAGAATTGGTAATCTTTCTTAATCATAAATAACGAGAAACACTAGTTAATTATGGAATGACTTTAATCCATATCCATATTAACATAGTATTAGAATCAAAAGGATAAGTATGATGATGAATCATCAAAGGTGGTTTTTTCCAGGAAACCATACTCGAGATCGTTCTGGGGACATTGGTGTGTTATGCTAGACTAACCATTGTCATTGTTATATTAATCTATATCCGAGTGGGAGCTGTTAGTTTTAACGGATAATAAATTAATATATTATGACCGGACTCGAACTCGAGACTTCGGGATTGCACACTTTACGTATGAGTTTCAATGAATTAATGATTATTGTTTTAGTGACGAATAATTATTAAATACACGAAATATAAACTTAACGGTAACTAACGACCGTTAGACGAAACATGAAGGACTAGAGTTGGAAAAGAGTGAAAGTTCGGTTCGGGTTGGTCTTTTGTAACCCATGACCGGCCACCCCTATTCCCATAGGGTTTGGGATAGCTTTTGCTCCAAGCCTCTTGATTAGTATATAATGAGACCCCCTCTCATTCATTCTAATCATCCCTTGGTTCCATAGCAACCTAATCTTCTCTAATCTCTTTCTTTGTGTCTAATCGATCTTTGATTGATAGGACCAATAGTTTAATCTTTTTGTGTACTACGAATCTAGCATTTCCATTGAAACGCTTATAGTACGTTTGTGTGAGAACGAAGTGTTAGCATACTTTTGCTAACGGTGATCTTGCCTTGTGACTAGCCCTAGTCGATCCATATAAGCCCTCTCCTAGGGTTTATAAGTTCTTGTTCTTGCTTGAATCAAGAGGTACGTATCCATTTAAATTTCGGTTAATTTATTATTTGTATTTGATCTATTCCGCTGCGTACTCTTTGATGTTTATATGTTTATTATTTTATATTATTCATATATTCCAACAATTCTCTCTTTTCAACCAGCTTTAGTCTCTTTATAATAGTAATTTTTAACCAAAATTTTGCTTGACCAAACAGTTTTAAGGTGTTTAGCTTGTTTTTTCCAAAATTTTTATTTTTAACTGCCTTTTAGAAGTGATTAGGGTAGAATCTTGTTTAGACCAATCTAGTTGTTAGTTTTGCTTTTAATATGTTCCCAATAGGTAAATATAGTTAGACACTATATGGTATTAGGAACTCATTTGGCCCATTTTGAGTTTTACCCACTTTTGACCCATTTGGCCACTATTATAACATAGTCCCAATACCCCTTAGTGTAGTATTTTTAGTTTCCTTAATATTAGGTGTTAAGCTCTATAAATTGATTTGCAACTTCTTTGTCAGCTTGTTTATGTTAGAATATTTTTGTTTTATTTTTTTGAATTTTTTAAGAAAGCTCTTTGCAGGCCCCAACATAGCACCTTAGCCACTTTTTCCTTATAGCAATTTTGGGTTTAGAATAGTTGAATGCTTTTTAGGTTAGGTAACTGCTTATTTACTGCCCCATTAGTGCTTATTAGATATCCCCTCAAGTGGCCCTAGCTTATTTCCCTATCAGTTCATCTTTTAGAAGTTTTTAGCAAGCTTTTTAATTTCCAAAATCTCATTTTTTTCAAGTATGTAGTAAACTGTTGACATTTTGCTTTTCCAACTACTTGTTTATTGATTTTTATAAAAAGTTGTAGTTACAAAAATTGTTCATCTTTATGTTTTCAATAAGTTTGTTAAAAGAAAAACCAAAAAAAATGTTTACAAAAAATGTGGTCAAGGGGAATCGAACCCATGACCTGCTGCTGCTACCAGACGCATACAAATAACCCTCAACCATCTAGGCTACCCCATGTTTCTTGTTAGGAATCCCCTAGATAACTACTTAATATAGTTTTTCCATTTAGCTTCTAAATTTGCTTATTACTTGCTTATTTTAAATTGTTTTTTACCTCTAGTATTTTTCCTTGCTTATTTATTCAGTAATAGATTTTCCCAAAAATTTTCATAATTTTCTAAATAGTTTTATTATTTTTAAATCATTTATTTTATTATTTTAGTTTTTAATTCATTATAAAAAATATAAAAAGCAAAAAAATATTTTTCTTTTTCAAAAAATTTTCTTTTATCGTTACAATCTTAGAAAAATATTTTTACACCCATAAGATTAGCGTAGCTTAAAAATCACTTTTTATTTCGTACACCTACGTTTGTTTTAAATTATTTTTACGGTTTTCAATTTAGATTGCGTTTTAGGATTTCCCTAGCTCCCGTTTATCATTCCCGTAGCATTTTAAGTAGTTTTTAGGTGTTATTTTTTATTACTTGTTTACGTTTGTGTTTTGGTTACGTTTATTTTATTTCTCGTTCGTTATTCGTATTTTCCGTAGTTTTAATATTTCGAAACCAAAAATCGTCGATCAAGCACTTTAATTCCAAACCCTAATCGATATCCTCAATTCACGTCTCGTCGGGAAACGACCCGGGAAATCTCATGCCCGGTACTCTTCAAAATATAGTATTCGTAAGGTTTTACGCGTTAGCCTTTTAAAGAAAGGTTGATTTGTGATTCTCACGACTTATTACCCTCGAGGTAATCTAGCCCAATATTCTTGATCTTCTCTCCCCATTGGTTGGTTATACATCGATCAAAATCAGTTGTCTTCTTTTGTTGAAAATTTGAGGTTGCTAAAGATTGATGTCGAGGCTGATTGCCCAAATCCTCCTTCTAAGAACAAGGCTGATAATTTGGAGGAACTTGTTGGAGTCTCGAATCCAGCTGAAAAAGCCATTAACAATCCAGCTCTTGGTAATCCTAAAGGCCGTAAAAAGTTGCGCATAAAATGAGGGAAAGAGCAAGCACTTGATAAGAATTCGAATAACAGGAATGCATGTTCGTTATGTGGAGAGACAGATGGTCACAACAGGAGGACGTGCCCAAAAAAGTTTGCAGAAGAGGCAAAATTGGATCAAGTTGAAGTTACAAGGGAAGGAGATTTGGATCAATCAGAAGTTACAAGAGGAGAAGTCTTGGATCAACCATGAATTTCAACATAAATCATCCGCATATTTTTTTTAATTTCTTTGATTATGTTTTTGTTTATCGGATTGTGTTGAAGAAATTTGAGTAACAGACCTAGACATGATTGTTTGATTATTACTGAGTTTTTATATGAAACAGATTGTTGCTTATTGTTTTCAAGAGTTCTGGTTACTTTCATTTTGTTAGGAATGCGTTTATTCATGTGAAGACTAGGTCACCCCGAGTATAGTTTAGCATGTTGTAGCTCGTAGTATTTATCATATTAGTTAGAGTTTAGTTTAGTATTAGTTAGTATTTGTGGAGTCGGGTCGGGTCTTTACCCACTGTCTGCTCGATCCACAGCCCGTTTTATGGGGCGTTTAGTAGTTTGTATAAATACCCCTCTCCATTAGTGGAGAGGGTTGGACCTTCATTTGGAATACAACATCTTACTAGTTTTCTCTCAAGGTTCCCTTCACTTTCTCTCTCTAACATCTCACTAGAAACTACACCTTTAATCATTCAAAACACAAAACCTACCATGTTCTATCATTAGAGTATACTACAATTGGTATCAATAGCCATGGTTTCATCCTAGGGATTGTATACTCACGGATTTGTTGTGTGGTTTTGTGGTTTTAGTGTGGTTCGAATGTTTTTGTAGTTCTCCTCTTAGTTTGATCTCGTTACATGTTAATCTTGTGGTTTTTCATGTACTTTCTTGATTAGATGAGTCATTAGTTTCTAGGTTTGCATTTGGAGTAGTTGAATCTCTCATTTGTTTGGTAAAAAGTGTGATTTAGGGTGTTATTCATACCAGCGAGTTGATGCTCTCACGTAGAGAGTTGGCAGGTTCTTCCTAGCGAAGTGACATTAGCGCGTTGGCGTTTTGCCATTTTGGGATATACCGAAAAACCGCTACGATAGTGACAGCTTTGTCTCATTACTACGAGTTGTCAGGTTTTGGAACTTGCGAGTTGGTATTAGCGAGTTGAGCAGATAGCGAATTGTCAGACTAGCGACTTGACTACCAGCGAGTTGTTACACTAGCGAGTTGATTCCATCCAGCGAGTTGGTGATTAGCGATTTGTTATTAGCGAGTTGCTTCCATTCAGCGAGTTGTCTACTAGCGCGTTAGTTCCAGTGTTCAGCGAGTTGGTGTTGTCAGAGGGTTGATACGTTCTAGCGAGTTGTTCAATTCTAGCGAGTTAGTGCACTTGTAGCGTGTTGACCTGTCTTGTGGTGAATTGATATGTTTCAGAGACTTGGTGTGTCTAGCGAGTTGTGGTATTCTTAGTGAGTTGGTTTCGTTGCATTAGTGAAAATTGTGCGCTTAAGTTGTTACCACCATTTCTACATTAACTTGACGTTGTGAGGCTAATCTTACGACTTGACTTGTTATTTTAATAGTAACTTGACGTTGTGAGACTAAACTTACGATTTGACTTGTGTTCTGTGGAGCGGTTGTAATTCGACTTGTTGCAACAAAACACGAAATACACTTGTGTTTACAACTTGACATTTGGACTTACTCACTTTCAATAGCATGGCAAGTACTTCCTCTGATGACATTCAAGCTGCAGGGTCGGATACTCGTCCTCCAATGCTAGACAGGACCGACTATGAATCATGGGTACAAAGGATTCGTCTTTACTATTTAGGAAAGGAAAACGGGGTTAACATTTTGAAATCCATCGATGAAGGACCCTTTCAAATGGGAGTCACTAGAGACATTATTGCTGCTACTGACGACCAACCTGCTGTAGTTGGCCCCAACAGACCTCGCACCTACGATGAGTTATCTGAGGAAGAAAAGAAACGCTATGATGCCGACATCAGAGCATCGAACATTGTCATTCAAGGGCTTCCCAAAGATGTCTACAAACTTATCAGCTACAACACAGAAGCCAAGGCAATTTGGGATAATGTGAAAATGCTTCTTGCAGGGTCTGAGTTAACCAAAGAAGATCATGAGTCTCAGCTATATGATGAATTTGAGCACTTCAAAATGAATCCAGGTGAAAGCATCACAGACTATTATGTCAGATTTCACAAGCTGGTCAATGATATGAGAATCATCAAGATGACAATGCCCAACATTCAGCTTAACTCCAAATTCTTGAACAACATGGCACCTGAATGGGATAGGTTTGTTACAGCTGTTAAACTCAACAAAGGTCTTAGGGACACCAATCATGAACAACTCTATGCATATCTGCAACAACATGAGAAGCATGCTGCTTATGATCGATTAATGTAAGAAAAACTCAATCCTTCAACTACAAATGACTCTCTTGCTTTTGTCTCAAATGTTCAGCAGCTTAATCAATCATCAATTGATCCACCTCTACAACAACATCCTTTACCCAGGTCCACTAATCAAGCATCAACCCCTTCTCCATCTGCCCTAAACACCCATCTAGACTCTGGATATTCCCACACTGACATGATGATAGATAATCTTTCCAATCAAGTCTCATTGTTGGTTCAACAATTCAGGCAGCTCTTCCATCTACTAATAACCAACTTCGGACCTCATCCAACTCTCGTAATCAGGCAGTCATAGAGGATGGTAGAGTTATGGTGCAAAATGTGCAAGGAAGACAGAATTTGAATCAAAGAAATGCTGGTATTGGGAATGGGAACTATAGAGTCGGTAATGCTTTTCAAGGTCAAGCCAGGCAACCTAAATGCTACAACTGTGGAGGAATGGGTCACATAGCTAGGAATTGCACTCTACCAAAGCATCCTCAAAACTCAGAGTACTTCAAAGACAAGATGCTGCTTATGCAGGCACAAGAAAATGGGACGGTGTTGGATGAGGAAGCCTTACTCTTTCTGGCTGGTAATGATGGAAACACATTTGATGCTGATGTAGATGATCAACTGGTTCAAGACTTAGCACTCAATGACCCGAATATCTTCCAAGTTGAGGACTGTGATGCATTTGACTCTGATGTTGATGATAAACCCACTGCTTAAACCATCTTCATGGCTAATCTGTCTGCTGCTGTTTCCTCTCCACAACAGTATGGATCTTCCATCACATCTGCCATCTCTAAGGTACCAACTTCACTCAACCAAAATGAATCTGCCAATCCACAGAATGTATGAACTTGTACAACTCAAGGATATTGACAACACAGTTTCCATTGATATGGGAAATACCAATATTATCCCATATGAAAGGTATTTGCATGTCAATGGACTGCCAGTTGTACCAAGTGATGCACCTTTTATTGATATTCATGAACTTGAGCTGCATGAGCACACTGTATATAGCCCTGATGATTCTTTGCCCACTAGATTCATGATGCGTGGGAATTGCACCAGGCTTTACCTCTTGAGGGATCTCGAGAAGCTTACAACCCCCACCAGGTAGTGTACCTGATCGTTGTAGTATAGTATAGTGACAAGTACCGGGGGATTGATCGTTCAACTCAGGAATAGTGTCGTTAGGATTGAAATTAATCTAACTAGGTCTAAAGGTGAAGGATGATTCTTTTTGTGTTTTTATATTTTATGAAAAGCAAGTAAAATTCTCGGGTATTGGAAGGAGGGGCGGAATTAGTTGCTAATCAACTAACCCAAAAGCTACTGATTAAACTAATGTGCAAGAAAACTAAACTAAGGTTCTACAAGATAAGTGAAGCATGTCTACCTATGATATGTTACTCCTTGCTAGCTATCCAATTCTACCTATTGAATTGTCACACCTTGCTTTAATTGACGGGTTGTATTCCTTAATACCATTCATGGGGTGGCGTACTTAATTCCCCAATTCTATAAGCTCTTACTTCACTCCTATGTCGAGCCGGCTAAGAAGCTCCTAACATGGGATCACTAGAATTTGCTCATGCATTAAATACAATCATAAAAACCTATTACACATCGGTTCATGTTTCTTAAGAAGTTCAAGCAAGTTACACAATGGAGATCTGCCAGTTTTCTTAAGCCTAACATCGAATTCATTCAATTAAACAAGAGACAATAGGAAACAAGAATTATAAGCTAAACCAATTAGATCTATCGAAGTGTCACGCCCTAATTGATGAAGATAGACACAAACATCAACAAGGAATCAATAAGATCTAATCAATTATATACAAGTTTCACATAATCATAAGTAGACACAAGATGAATTAGCAAAACATAATCAAAGAAGGACAATCAACAATAATAATGAAAGACATAATTGAGATAGAATCATCAAACCAATACATGATGTTTATAGAGTAATTGAAACCCTCTAAGTTGCTGTAAAAACACCTACCTAAACCCAGGAATCGACCTTAGGGTTTAGGGCTTACAAAAAGTGAAGTTATGATGTTATATTTATAGGCCATTTTCTGCCCGGCCCGTTCGTGACGGTGTCACGACCAACATTTTTTCACCAAATTGTAGATCTCTTCGTCCTCTTAGCGTGGACTTTTGAATCACCTAAATCCGGGTTCGTATGCAAAAGTTATGACCAAAACAATATCAGCTACCCCGCGCGCAAGTTTTGACAAGTTTACACGTGACGGCCTTGGGTGATGCCGTCATGTGTGTTGCTGCTCCGGGCCGTCACCACTTTTACTCTTGACGGCCTTGCCTTGACACCGTCACGTTTTCTCTGGGCCGTCACCAAAATTGCTCTTGACGCCGTCATAAAATTCTTCTTGACGTCGTCAGGTACTGTTCCCAGCAAGGAAAATTAAGACTTTGCCGTTTTCTTCACTTTTATGCTCCAAAAACGTCCAAAATGCTTCCTTTTCCAGAATTCACTCCAAAAGTACCTAAAATCACAAAAGGAACGATTTAGGGCAATATTTGATCAAATAAATTCAATTCCGGGCTTAAATGACCCCCTAAAAACGGTTCATTTTTCGCCTTATCATATATCCCTACACTTGGGATTTGCTTGTCCTCAAGCAAATGAGCTTTTCCACCAATAAAAATACAAGTTAGGGGTCATCTAACACTAATATAAAAGTAATTACAACAAATGATCGTTCCACCTTAATCAAAACAAGCACGGAAATTATACACTAGCACCTCACATTAAGTATTTGGATACTCTCATCTCTCGGGTGTTGTAAATTTATATGTCATAATTGGAAATGGAGAAATATCACTCAATACCTATCATAGCAAATAGATTACTATAGGCTTGGGAAAGGATCAAACCTCCACCACTTGGCGTAAGCACCTAGGATAAACTATCAAAGAGGTCTTTTAAAGGGTTATAACGTTAGGTGTAGGGGATATGGAAAACACGGTTTTGTTGGATAAACGAATATTTTACTGGTGGCAAGTCAATTGTCTTAGTTAACTACATGTACAATGAGGCGTTGCTAAGCCAAGACTCGACTCAACTTAAACTAACTACGACTCTTTTTGGATTTTCAAGACACTATTTGACTTAAACGTAAATAAAAGAAACGGATGGTAGCCCGTATGTTTTTCTCTTTACTTTTTCTATTTTTTTCTCTCTTTTTTTTATATTTTTTTCGATTTTTTTTTTACATACACTTTTACTCTACCATCCAAAATAATACATCAAAGGGAGCTCGTTTCCTCCCTACACTTGAACTTTTACATACTTTACAATCAACTATTCTAATGACTCGAATCAAGATAATCAAAACACTTGGAGTACTTTTAAATATTAACGCACATATGGGGGTAATATATGATGTTCTTCCCCATTACTCCATAACACAAGTACTTTACCCATGAGTCCCAATTGTCCCAAAACAATATGTACAAGATATGACTCGACTTAGCAACCATGTAATCAATTAGACAACTAACAAAGGGTTTAAACAATTAACAATAATGCACTAAAGATGAGTGCATACAAGGAAGGCTAAGGCGATTTGGTTGCACATTTGGGGTGGATTGTAAACAAATTATTCCTTTAAGTAAAATGCTTAAAGTTAGAAACGAAAAGATAAGCTCGGAGGGGTGTACTAGGGGTATCGTGTACTAAAAATGAGTACAACGCAAAGGTGTGGGAGAATTACTTGACCTATGAAGTCAATGTAATTATATTACAGGTGTAGAACAAGGGTTATCCTAATGCCTCTTATCATGTAGTAAATCCTAACTACACGAATGTAGTCTCACTAGCGGTCTCGGGATGCATCGCTATCACAAGTTCTAGAATCTAAATACTACCGGTACACTCATAAGCACCAACAATGAATGCTTTTTCCTAAAGATCTAAGGGCGAACCTCACATATTTGGGGTGGAAATTTTTGAGTGGTATGGTTTTTATGCTAGTCATACAACTCCTATCCATGAGACGCTTATTAAGACTAAAGTTTCACTCCTACATGTTGCAAAACATTTTAAATTTGGTGCTAAAATTGCCCTAACAAATATTTCTCTCAGTTTTATTACACATTCACTATCAAACAAAACAAAAACCAAGTGGAGTAATAGTTTCTAATATACCCTCCCTACACTTAAACCGAACATTGTCCCCAATGTTCTAGATAAAAGTTGTAAAAGTAAAAATAAATAAGAATGAAAGAAACTAATACTCCCCTGATTCGTTCACCGTGGATAATGTGACAACATGGTTAAATCTTCCTCCAAGAAAATGAACGTTGAAAACTTCCCTCCAGAAATATAAATCATCTTCTTGTCCTGTAATCAACAAACACAAAAACCAAAGCATCAAACCGAACAAAAATCACAACTAGATGTAATTCCAGACTTAGAAACAGAAACAAGACAAAGCAACAAAAGGATAGGATACTTGTGGAATGAATTACAAATAGGAACTCATAAAACATATCCACAATTATTGACACACAAACAAGATAGAATATATGCTAATCATGAATTGTGAAGTTTTCATGTTCGAATTTAGTTCTTTTTAACAAGATATAAATTTTCCTACACTTATCTTTTTGTAAAATACCTTTATATGCAATTAAGACGAGGTTAAAAACAAAATAAAGCATTTTCACAAAGTATTCGAAACATGAAAATTAAACAACTATGATTAAGCATATATGACACAAACAAACAAATAAAATAAAAACATCAAAAAATTAAAAACATGGGTTGGGTTGCCTCCCAACAAGCGCTTGTTTTTTTTCGAGTCACGAGCCTGACTCTACCCTTATTTAACGGAAATAGGGAAGGTTTTCCCTACACTTAGGATTAAGTGCGGGTGGAAGTAGCGATACACACCCTTAGGGTGGAAATATGCCACGTGAGGTGAAGGGGGTGAGTGAATGGCTTCCTTCATCCTAAAACTACCCGGATAATATTGGTTGATGGGTGGGTCGGTTCCTCTTTTGTCTCCTAGATGTATATCAAAGGATGGAAAGTTGTGTAAAGGTTGAGGTTCCGGTTCATCAACATTAGGAAATTCCCTAGAACTAGGAGTAAGTTTATCACTACAAGTATTCAAACCTCTATCCTCTAGTGGTGCTTGGTCCAAGGGTTCTACCTCAATTGGGGTTCCTATAGTCTCTTCTACTTCTTCTGGGTAAGTCACGGGCGGTGTATGTGCCTCAAATGATGGTAGGACTTGTGGGGTACTTTGTGGGCTTGGATTGTCCACCTCATCCTCCATTATGTCTAGATTACCTATATGTTTGTTTTGTACTATGATATTAGGTGCCATCCAACTAGGTATCTTAACATGAGTATATTCATCCCCTAACAAACTTGTTTCATGATCCTTCAAATTTGTTGTCAATTGGTTTGTTATGTTGTTTGTTGGGTTGTCTACTCTATAATAATATTGGGCACAATCTTCTATGGCATCCCATGCTTCTTCAGCATTTAATTCCCTAAGGTCCCCGTTGGCAAAATCATCAATGTACCTTTGATAATACGGGTGGACACTATAGTAAAAGATTTGAGTTAGGTACCATAGATCGAAACCATGATGAGGGACCATTCGTAGTAAATTTTTAAAACGAGTCCATGCATCATAAATAGGTTCATCTCGATATTGTTTGAACATCAAGATGTCGTTAGGAGTGAATGGGTTTCGTGGTCGGTAGTATGGCGGATTCGAATTCTCCATAATGGTGAATGGAAGAGTCAATGGAAAGGTTTCTACGAACAAATACACAAAGAAAAGATAGACTACGAGAAAGCTAATAAAAAGAAAATAAAAATCTCACTAAAAAGGAATCTAATGAGTAGACCAAATCAAAATAAATTCCAACCTAAGCAATAACTATTCCCCGGGCTGCGGTGCCAAAAACTTGATGCGTGGGAATTGCACCAGGCTTTACCTCTCGAGGGATCTCAAGAAGCTTACAACCCCCACCAGGTAGTGTACCTGATCGTTGTAGTATAGTATAGTGACAAGTACCGGGGGATTGATCGTTCAACTCAGGAATAGTGTCGTTAGGATTGAAATTAATCTAACTAGGTCTAAAGGTGAAGGATGATTCTTTTTGTGTTTTTATATTTAATGAAAAGCAAGTAAAATTCTCGGGTATTGGAAGGAGGGGCGGAATTAGTTGCTAATCAACTAACCCAAAAGCTACTGATTAAACTAATGTGCAAGAAAACTAAACTAAGGTTCTACAAGATAAGTGAAGCATGTCTACCTATGATATGTTACTCCTTGCTAGCTATCCAATTCTACCTATTGAATTGTCACAATTTGCTTTAATTGACAGGTTGTATTCCTTAATACCATTCATGGGGTGGCGTACTTACTTCCCCAATTCTATAAGCTCCTACTTCACTCCTATGTCGAGCCGGCTAAGAAGCTCCTAACATTGGATCACTAGAATTCGCTCATGCATTAAATACAACCATAAAAACCTAGTACACATCGGTTCATGTTTCTTAAGACGTTCAAGCAAGTTACACAATGGAGATCTGCCAGTTTTCTTAAGCCTAACATCGAATTCATTCAATTAAACAAGAGACAATAGGAAACAAGAATTATAAGCTAAACCAATTAGATCTATCAAAGGGTCACGCCCTAATTGATGAAGATAGACACAAACATCAACAAGGAATCAATAAGATCTAATCAATTATATACAAGTTTCACATAATCATTAGTAGACACAAGATGAATTAGCAAAACATAATCAAAGAAGGACAATCAACAATAATAATGAAAGACATAATTGAGATAGAATCATCAAACCAATACATGATGTTTATAGAGTAATTGAAACCCTCTAAGTTGCTGGAAAAACACCTACCTAAACCCAAGAATCGACCTTAGGGTTTTGGGGCTTACAAAAAGTGAAGTTATGATGTTATATTTATAGGCCATTTTCTGCCCGGTCCGGTCGTGATGGCGTCAGACCAACCTTGACAGCGTCACGACCAACATTTTTTCACCAAATTGTAGATCTCTTCGTCCTCTTCGCGTGGACTTTTGAATCACCTAAATCCGAGTTCGTATGCAAAAGTTATGACCAAAACAATATCAGCTACCCCGCGTGCAAGTTTTGACAAGTTTACACGTGACGGCCTTGGGTGACGCCGTCATGTGTGTTGCTGCTCTGGGCCATCACCACTTTTACTCTTGACGGCCTTGCCTTGACACCGTCACGTTTTCTCTGGGCCGTCACCAAAATTGCTCTTGACGCCGTCATAAAATTCTTCTTGACGTCGTCACGTACTGTTCCCAGCAAGGAAAATTAAGACTTTGCCGTTTTCTTCACTTTTATGCTCCAAAAACATCCAAAATGCTTCCTTTTCCAGAATTCACTCCAAAAGTACCTAAAATCACAAAAGGAACGATTTAGGGCAATATTTGATCAAATAAATTCAATTCCGGGCTTAAATGACCCCCTAAAAACGGTTCATTTTTCGCCTTATCAATTCAACATCCTTAAGGATCAGGTGACTATATACAAACAGCGGGCTAAATTTGAGCTTAATGAACGTGAGCAGAAAATGGAATGGCAAATGCGTGCTTACATAACTAAAAATAATTCCAAACAAGAAACATTGAAAAGGGAGTTAATGTCTTTGAAAAAACAATTGGATCAAACTGTTAAACAAAAATAGGTAATTCAAAAGGGGTTAACCTCGCTCAAACATGATTACAAAGACAAAGAAACTAAACTTTAAATGATGTTTCTAATCTTAAGATGTTGAAAAATAAACTGGACGAAAAGTTGTACACGCAAGGCCAAACCATCCAATATGCTCAAATGATGCACAACCATAGGAAATTAAGAGATGAGTTTAGTGAAGGATACCTCTAAACCTAAGGTCAACTTCCTTAGAAATGGTATAGGTGCTCAACCCGCATTGTATAATGCAAACATTATGCTTGAACCTGACCATGCCCCTCCTGATATGAGATCCTATGACGAAATTGACGAAATGCAAGATAGGACTAGAGAAAAACTAGCTGAGCAATTAAAGGAACCCGTTTGTATTGCTAATAATATTGTCTTTCACTATGATTACACTGATGATAATCATTTAGCTATTTTTGTCCCTCAAAAGAAAATCCTTCCTGAAAAAGTGTTTTGGAATATTGATATTGAGAAAATGAAAGCTGAAAGACTTGTGGGTAACACACGAACAATTTTTAGGATAGATGATCCAACCATTTATCCTCTGCACACTTCCATGCACCTTGTACCATTTACTCTTCCCACACAGTGTAATACTCTTATTGGATTATATGTACTAGGACAAATGTTTAATGATTTTGAGAAGACATGTAAAAAGAGAATTACACCAACTGGGATTACTGAAGAGGAAAGGGGATTTGAACAAACAAAACGATGTTACCTAACTGAAGTTATGCCATTTTTCAATCTTCTTAAAGAACACTTTTAGGGCCTTAAAAAGACAATTAATGATGATGTAACGGATATGAAAAAGATCTTCAAAGATTTGGAAAATGAGGGTAAACAATTGGCAATTGATCTCAAATATAGTGAAATTGACAGGAAAAACATTCTTATTATGAATGAAAACTTGATTGCTAATTGCATTGCTCAAGATGTTTTCTACACTGTCACCGACTCTGCATTATCTACTCAAAAATTTCATGAAATGTCGGTTACGTTGAATGTATTTTAGAATCGTGTGATTGAGCTTGAGGGGGAGAATTTGAAATTACACAATAAAATTCAAAACGTTGACCATGATAACATGGTCAGGCATTTCTCAAAACTAGAAGTTGATAATCTTAATTTACAACTACAATATCAACATCTAGAAGAAAGCATAAAGATCTCAAATGACAAGACATCTTCGGATGCTCCTGAATTTGACACACGTTTTGAATTATCCAAAAAGGATGAAGTAATTCAAGCTCACTCAAACACGATTCAGAAATTGAGGGCCCAAATTGCACAACTAAAGTCTAACATGGGCAATGTAACCAATACCAGTCACCAAATGTCGCTAGATTCTCAAAACTTTCAGAAACAAGACATCATTAACGTATTACAACATGAAAATGAGTGGCTTCGTGCTAAAATGTCAAACGCTAAACAACGTTACAAAGAGTTATTTGAGTCAATTAAAATAACACGTGACCAAAACAATGATAGAGTCACTTCTTTGTTAAACGAAATTGAGAATCTAAAGACCATGGTGAAGAGTAAAATGCCCGTCGTTTCATGTGATCATGCAATTTCCAATGTACATGCTTGTAAGAAATATGCGTGCGATGCTTTGAATGTTTCTCTTCCCCTTAGGAACAATAAGTTAGTTCATAGCAACTATCTTAGATATATTAAGGATTGCCTAGTCATACTTAGAGAAACCATTGAAGATGATAGGATACCTAAACCACTGGATGATGTTATTGTTGGTGCATGCTTCCTTACTAATAGAGCCCAGGAATTATTAGAATTCGCTATAGGATCATGCCCCAAGAGTGATAACAAGTCAGATAGGTCGTTTGCATCGCACTCAAACATCAGCAACAAACATGTTACATTTGGTTATCCCCAAACCATGTCACAATCCACCACCATGATCACCAGTAAACAAGTAGCAATTAAGCATACTAATGTTCCCGTCATTGCTTCTACAGGAGTAAACGGTGTATCTAAAGCTAGCAAGTCACAGCCTAGGTGCAATACAAAGAATGATAGGACTTTGCCGGCTAAGAGTGCACTTATGAAGGAAGTAGAAGAATCCTCTAGGAACAATAAAGTTATGATTAATGAAAGGAATCGAGTTGAATCAAACATTTGTGTTAACAATGATGTAATTAATTCGAATTCTGGTGCTATTTGTAAAACTTGTAACGAATGTTTATTTTTTGGTAATCATGATGCTTGTGTTGTGCCCTTTTTAAAATCCACTATGCAATCTTCGGTCATGAATGTTTCAAGTGCAAAAAGGGTTAAACAAGTCTGGAATAAACAGGAAAAGTGTTCACTAATGTTGGTTATCAATGGAGACCTACTAGAAGGAAATTTACCCTAGGAGAAAAGTGCCCATTGACAAGGATCACTAACTCCAAAGTTGTGCCAATTAAGAAATGGAGACCTACTGGTAGAAGGTTCCCAGTAGAAGCACTTAGTACCACTCCTAGGTCTAGTGCATCAAAATGTGAAAATTCCAGTGATATATCCGTGACATATGATAATCCAATATTTGTGTGTGCTAACCAAACGGACCCCAACTATTTGTAGGGCTCCAGCTTTTTTAGTTATCCACCATTGTCTGGTTTCAAATGCAGGTCGTACAAATCGTCCTTTGGTATTTGGACTCAGGCTGCTCAAAACATATGACTGGAGATCGCTCGCGGCTCAAGAATTTCGTGGAAAAGTTCATTGGTACGGTCAGATTTGGGAACGACCATTTTGGATCTATAATCGGTTATGGTGATTACGTCTTTGGAGATAGTGTGATATCCAGAGTATACTACGTGGAGGGACTTGGATACAATCTATTTTCTGTTGGTCAATTCTGTGACTCTGACCTTGAAGTTGCCTTCAGAAAGCACACCTGTTTTGTTAGAGAATTAGATGGGCTAGATCTCCTCAAAGGGAGTCGGGGCACTAACCTTTATACCATCTCTATTGAAGACATGCTTCGGTCCTCTCCAATTTGCTTGCTTTCAAAAGCCTCTAAGAACAAATCATGGTTGTGGCATCGTCGTTTAAACCATTTGAACTTCGGTACCATCAATGAACTCGCACGTAAGGATCTTGTTCGAGGCTTGCCCAGACTTAAGTATGAAAAAGATCATCTATGTTCCGCATGTCAAATGGGCAAGAGCAAAGAGCACACCCATAAACCCAAAACTGTCAATTCCATTACGGAAGTCCTACATACTCTTCACATGGATCTCTGGGGACCAATGAGGACTCAAAGTATCAACAGAAAGAAATATGTGCTTGTTATTGTTGATGATCATTCTCGTTTTACGTGGGTAAAGATTTTACGATCAAAAGATGAAACTCCAGAAATCATTATCAAACTCATCAAGCAATTGCAAGTTCAGCTCAACAAAATAGTTAGGTTCATTCATACTGATAATGGAACGGAGTTCATGAACAAACAACTTACTCAATTTTATGAAGGTGTCGGCATTAGTCATCAAAAGAGCATTCCACGTACTCCTCAACAAAATGGAGTTGTTGAAAGGCGTAATCGCACCTAGGTTGAAGCTGCAAGGACTATGCTCATCTTCTCCAAAGCTCCCATGTTTCTTTGGGCTAAGGTAATTGCAATTGCATGTTACATACAGAACCAATCCTTGATACATCCTCTCCACTGCAAGAGTCCATATGAACTGGTTCATGGCAGAAAACCAGACCTTTCGTTTCTTCGAGAATTTGGTGCATTGTGCTATCCAACAAATGACAATGAAGACCTTGGAAAACTCAAGGCCAAGGCTGACATTGGTTTCTTCATTGGTTATGCTCCAGAACGAAAGGGGTACCGAATCTACAATAAACGTACCAGAGACATAATGGAAACAATCCACATTACTTTCAATGAGCTGACTGAGCAACCGGTTCCTGGACGATCAAGTTCTGGACCCGTACCTAACCTTTTGTCTCCTGGACCTACGATAAGGCGAAAAATGAACCACTTTTAGGGGGTCATTTAAGCCCGGAATTGAATTTATTTGATCAAATATTACCCTAAATCGTTCCTTTTGTGATTTTAGGTACTTTGGGAGTGAATTTTGGAAAAGGAAGTAATTCGGACGTTTTTGGAGCATAAAAGTGAAGAAAACGCCAAAGACTTAATTTTCTAAGCTGAAAACAATACCTGACGGCGTCAAGAGGAATATCATGATGGCGTCAAGATGTAAAAGTGGTGATGACCCAATGCAAACCTGACGGCGTCACAACAAGGGCGTCAAGAGTTAATTTGGTGATGGCATGCACAAGGTGTACACATGACGGCGTCAGACCCAGATCTAGGCAGTCCGAGGAACTATTTGGCGGCGAGATGATGGCGTCAGACATTTGTTCTTGACGCCTTCACCTTCTAAACTCTATATATAGTTTTCTATTTTTCATTCATTAGAGAGGAACTTGTGAGGAGAAAACTAGGGCCGAACTTTGTAAACCCTAGGTCATATTTTACAGTACTTTCAAGGGTTTTCACCCCTTGAATCCCTTCATGTTCTATTGAGATAAGTCTTCTCTTAATTCAATCAATATGTCTATGTGTTGGTTGATTATATCTTTTGCTTGTCTTGATTTTAACATGCTAGGCTAGATTTATCTTGTGTTTGCTTAGATCTAATGAAACCTAGATGTTAATTATGTGTTGATTACTTGTTTATGGTTGTATTGGATGAATGATTTCAATGTTAGGCTTAAGAAAACTGGCAGATCTCCATTGTGTAACATGCTTGAACGTCTTAGGAAACATGAACCGATGTGTACTAGGTTTTATTGGTTGTATTTAATGCATGAGTAAATTCTAATGATCCCATGTTAGGAGCTTCTTAGCCAGCTCGACATAGGAGTGAAGTAGGCGCTCATAGGATTGGGGAAGTAAGTACGCCACCCCATGATTGGTATTAAGGAATAGAATCCGTCATCCACGCAACTATAACAAGTAATTAACGTGTAAAAGATATCTAGGGAGTAGTGAAATCTAAGTAAACACAATTCTCCCACATATTGCTCACAACTTTAGTTTAATATAGTTTATTTTCATTTCCAGTATTTTATTTTGATTGCATATTTAGTATTGGGTTAGTTGACTAGCAACTAATTCCGCCCAAATCCTTTAAACCCGAGATTTTTACTTGCTTTCTAAAAAATATAAAAATACAAAAAGAATCATCCCTCATCTTTAGACCTAGTCTTTAGGTTTTCTAATCCTAGCGACACTATTCCTAGCTGAACGATCAATCCCCCGGTACTTGTCATTATACTATACTACATCGACCAGGTACACTGCCTGGTAGGGGTTGTAAGCTTCTCGAGATCCCTCGAGAGGTAAAGCCTGGTGCAATCCCTACGCTACCAAGTTTTTGGCGCCGCTGCCGGGGAATAGTTATTGTCTAGGTTAGAATCTCTTTTTTTAGGTCTACTTGCTAGATTCCTTTCTAGTAAGATTTTATTTTTATTTTTAGGTTCTCTTTAGTCTATCTTATTTCTTCGTGTTTTTGTTCGTAAGTCTTTACCACCCGACATCATGGACGATGTGAACATCTTTGAACCCATCATCCCACCACAACAAAACCCACCACTAGAACCTCTTAGGCCCCGAACCTTAGGAGAGTATTCCCGACCTAGCCACCAAGGCTATCGAAACACTATTGAGCTCACCGGAGCCAATGTAACCCCATTGCGATCCGACACCATCCAGTTGGTGCAAAGCGGATGTGCATTCCATGGACTTCGTTCGGAAGATCCAAATCAACATCTCAAGGACTTCCTTAAAATCGTAGATTCTATAGACCTTGATGTTACAACTAGAGAGTCAACCCGATTACGCCTATTCCAATTCTCTCTACATGATCAAGCTAGCCAATGGCTTGAGCGATTACCCGCGGGATCCATCACCTCATGGGATGATCTCACCACTCGTTTCCTTGCTCAATTTTTCCCACCGGGGAGAACTACTAAGCTTAGAAATGACATCTTGATGTTCCAACAACGTCAAAATGAAACTCTATATGAAGCATGGACTCGTTTCAAGGACTTACTCCAAAAAGTCCCTCATCATGGCATAGATCTTTGGCTCCAAGTCCAAATCTTCTATGACCATATCGATCTCTCCACAAGGCGAGCCATTGACCAATCGGCCGGTGGTAAGCTACGTGATCTAAGTGCGGAACAATCATGGGAACTCATAGAAGATCTTGCTCTCTATGACAACGAAAGTTGGAATGATCCCCATGATTTGAACAAAACGTTCAAGGCAATATATTTGCCTTCGAACAACTCTAGCACTCCCAACCGTAGGATCATGGAACTTGAAGGTCGAGTCAAGTCTCTCATGAAATCTTACGAAGCTCAAAAGCCTTCAAGCCAAGTGAGCAGAATCGCTTCGGCATGTAAATTGTGTAATGGCCCTCACGAAACTCATAACTGCATGGAGCTTCCAAAACGCGCTTATAATGAATTCACATCGTCACAAGTTGGTCGAGGACCTCGAAACTCTGACGAGGCCTATGAGGCATGGAAGGATAAACCTAATTTCAGAGGGTACCAAACGCGGAGCGTATCCTTCAATGACTCCTCCCCACTCAAATGGTCCAAGCATTTTCCATCACAGAGCACTCCTAGGCAAAGCTGTGAAGATGCCTTGCGAAAATTCATTCTATCTTAAGAATTGCAGCTCTCTACGCTCAAGGCTAAATTTAGACAACAGCAGGCTGATATGAATAACAAGATTTGTAATCTGTTAACTGCTATCAAAGAGCACGTTGTTAATAAACCAATTCACGTTGATGAGGTCAAATCTGTTACCATCATGAATCCGCCAACCTCTCCTGTGAAAATAAAAAGTCCCAGTAAGCTATTTAAACATCTATCACCAAAAGCGAAAGACCCTGCCAATCCACTAGGACCGATCCATTTCGTAAATACTATCACCACGATATCTGCTTCTACACCTAACCTAAACCAACAACAAACTGGAAATAGGGGTCATACAACTAAAAATGAAACCTCAAGGTTGGACCACGAATTGGCCAAAAGCCCTACCAACTCATTCAAGCAGTCCGCCACACAAGAATCTAGCAAATCGGATGAAGAGAAAGAGAGATCGGAAGTGCATACGAGAAATCCAGCCATTTTGGGTAAATCTATTATAGAGGAACCCGAGAGAAAAATGGAGGATGTTACGAGTGGGAGTAGTGATAGGACTGAGGAAAGCAACTCTAAAGTTTTCAAGATTTCCTACACCATTAAGAAAAAGCTCTTAACCGATAGTCATATAGATCCTAGCCTCTCCGTCAACATAATCCCCCTTTTCCTATACCACGAAGCCTTCCCAAAACGCATGGTGTACGAGTACCGTCCTTCCCTTGAGGGGAATCTATATGGATCAAGGGATGGAGGATTGGGGAAGATAACGAGGTGTGATCCGAATAATCTCAAAATTCCCTGCATGATCGGTCATAAGTACTTCGATAACGTCTATATTAACGTATTCCTACATAAGAATTTTATGTCCCTATTCCACTATAACAACATCTGTAGATGGGGAATGATTTATAAGGGTGAGAAAGTGGTTGGTAGGGATCATGAAATCCAGGTGTTCGTAGGAAATATGGCATTCACTATGGAATTTACGATCGTGGACAACATCGAAGACTATGTCGACCCGAGGTTATCACAAGTTGTTTTTGGAGCACCCTTTTGTGAAATCACTAATTTAATAGTTGATGACCGGAACGGAATCATGACCTTCGCAGATGGAATTAGGAGGGTTTCATACCAAACACCGTACAAGAGAAGAGATCTCAAGGAAATCGATTGTGACGGGCTTGATAGGCTAAGTTCCCAACTTATTTTGTGTGACGAAGATGTGCGGAGAGGATGTAAGAACACTTCCGATCTATCATGTGGGTTCTTTAAAGATGTTAGTAAACTTGGTTCTCAGTATTGAAAAGATGTCTTTGAGTTCGAAGACCCGAAATACTTGCACTATGAAAGCGATACTGGTATAGGAGATGACCTAGAGAGTGGAACCAACGATGAGGTCACATAGTAACCCATGACCTTGAGTCTAGCTACAAGACTCATAAATAAAGAAAAGCGCTTCTTGGGAGGCAACCCATGATTGTGTGTGATTTTTATTTTGTTTGTTTGTTATTTGCTTCCGTATGCATGCTTTATTTTTATTGTTGGTAGATCATGTTTCTAAACTAAACAGTGAAAATACTTTACTTTGTTGTTTGGCTTAGTCTTAACTTCATCCAAAAGTATTTTTGCAAAAGATAAGTGTAAGGGGAAACCCCAAATATGTTTTTAAGAAACAAAACCGATCATGATTCTCCACAATATTAAGTGAACATGTATATTCGTATTTGTTAGAGTCAAATGCTTGTATCGAGTCATAATGATGTTTTGCAGGATTTTCCAGGAAGTAGGACGAAGTTTTTCCAGAAATTTTCCGGAAACTTAACATAAGAATTTCTGCAGGTCACTTCTGACGGCGTCATGAGTTTACTCTTGACGGCGTCACGTGTAAAAATCTGGAAATTTTACCAGTTTTGTTTTTATAACGGAGTCTTAAAGTTTTTGATGAATTATTGGTTTTATAATCTCCAGGAAATCTGCAAACATCATTCCACAAGCATTATATCTTATTTTGTTTTCTGGGATTTAGTAGCATATATAAATTGCCGCCGATTTTATGCGAGGTTGCTTTGTGTGTTTTATCAAGTTTTACAGGTTATGTATGACAAGAAGATGATTTATTTTTCTGGAAGGGAAACTTTGATTGTTCATTTTCTTGGAGGAAGATCTAACCTGGCCACCTTATTATCTATACCGAGCGAATCAGGGGAGTATTTGATTTCATTCATTTTACTTATTTCACTTTTAAATTCTTTACTTGAACATTGGGGACAATGTTCATCCTAAGTGTAAGGGGAGGGTAAAATGATGATACCTTACAGATACACTTTCGCTTGAGTTTGTTTATTTGATAGTAGATGTGTAATAAAACTATGAGAAATACTTGTTAGTGCAATTTTAGCGCCAAATTTAAAATTTTTTACAACATTTAGGAGTGAAACTTTAGCCATAGCAAGCGTCTCATGGATAGGAGATTGTATGACTAGCACAAAACCGTATCATTCAGAAAAATTTTCCACCCAAATATGTGAGGTTCGCCTTTAGATTTGATAGGAAAAGCATTTACTATTAGTGCTTATGAGTGTACCGGTAGCATTTAGATTCTAGAACTTGCGTTAGTGATGCATCCCGAGACCGTTAGTGAGACTACATTCGTGTAGTAGGATTTACTACATGATAAAAGGCATTAGGATCACCCTTGTATTAAACCCGTATCATAATTACTTGACCATTTAAGTCATATTACTTGGCTAGTTAAGTCAACTAATTTTTCCCACACCCTTAGCGTTGTACTCATTTTTAGTACACGAAACAACTAGTACACCCCTCCGAGCCTATCTTTTCGTTTCTAACTTTAAGCATTTTACTTAAAGGAAGAATTTGTTACACCCCACTTAAATGTACACCCAAATCGCCTTAGCCTTCCGTGTGTACACTCATCTTTAGTGCATTATTGTTATTTGTTAAAGAGAAGTGGTGTTAATGTTATGGGTTGTATCAACATCATCATCAGATCCAGGCATGTTTGTAGATTTGTTTGGATTCTTAAGGTGTAAGATGTGTGTTTCTTAGTATGACAGAGACTCTCTCGAGGCTCTGATACCACTTGTTGAACTTATAGACCTTGATAGATCTTCTTGAGCACTCTAGAATCGTTAGTTATGTCACTGTAATCAATAACACACTAATAGACAATCTCTGTAACTTGTATTTCTAAAGCGGAAACAAAACACAAGCTTGATACTAAGAACTCTTGATCCTCTATGGATCTTTTTAATAATAATAAGAGTGTTTTCTAAAAAACTGTTCAATACATAATTGTGTGTTCCTTTTATACAAAAGGAACCCTAAACCGTTTCACAAGAAACATATATTCTAAAACTTCTAAAAGATATGCATTATCACTTCCTAAATAAGCTCATGCATATCCAAACTACATTACATAAAATATGGAAATACTATATCCGCAGAAACTAATAATGCTGAAACTAGTCTTCAGCAGATACACTGCTTCAGCAGAAACCAATTCTTCAGCAGGAACCTTCAGCAGAAACAGCAGCAGAATTCTTACTTCACAGAATTCCCAACAATCCTCCCCTAATCTTGAATTTGACCTGGTTAAGTTCAAGATTCTTGATAGATCTTTAAAATAACATACCAAGAGGATTCTAATAATATAGCACCAGCAAAGAATCATCTTCAGCAGAATCTCTATGATCAGCAAGTACTTGAAAGCTCCATTCTTTGCAGCAACAAATGACTTAAGGTACATCAAAACAAATTAGTTTCATACTATTCTCATCACTTCCAGGTGTGTTAACTCCTGTGAGAGGTGAATCATTGAAAATAATGGATTTGATGTCTCTTTACCAATAGCCATCACTACTGGAGTAGTCAAGTGTTCTAAGGTACACTGATAACCACATGATTTTTAGCAAATCATCAGCTATAAACGGATTTGAGATGTCTTTACCTGTAGCCGTTTGCTCAGTACTAGCCAATTATTTTGATGAAAATCATCTTGGTTAACTGATTACCAAATATGGTTTTCCACTGCCTTTGCCACAAGCCATATACATGTGGGCTAGCCAATTATTCAGAATCCATAAAGGAAAAATCCATGGTCAATTGACAACCATTTCAACTACTCAGCAATAAAGCATGGGTGAGTTGAAAACCCTATGGTTTTGAGCAAACCATTACAGCTATCAACAGATTTGATGTGTCTTTACCAAAGTTGTACCCTTTGGACTAGCCAACTTTATGATGGAATAGTCAACATCAGGTAAGTTGATAACCAATCCTGCATACAAATACTATACAACAAGATGTTTTTTTTTTTTTTTTTTTTTTTTTTACTAAAATAAAACAAATATACAACATGATATCCCTAATCAGATACTGCTCTGGAAGTCTTAATCCTTTGTTTGAAAACCTTCACCAAAGATTCAGCAAACAATCTTGTATTTCCAGCTGGATCAGGAGGAATCTCCAACTTCTGTTGTAACATTTTCTCCATCAGAGACACTTTCAGAGGATATCTTTTGGTAAGATCCATAATAAGCCTAAGACCAGTGGTAGTTTCCAACACATGAACATAAGGCAGAGGATAGAACTTCCAACTCTGAACTTTCCATCTCTGATTGTTCTTCCAGATATCATAGCTTGCACCAGTGGGAGTAGAAGAATCAAACAATACTTGAAGATCACCCAACAAATACAATGCAGACCCTTCAGGAGTATGAGTTGCATAGTACTGAATAACCAACTCATATAGAGTGACCAAATCCTGATGATTCACAAGATGAAGAATCTGTTGAAGAAATGTAAAGGATATGAAAGTTTTATCCAATCTGTAAATGGTATTAACTTGACCATCTTTACTTAACTCCCAATGAACCAAAACATCTCTAGTTCCTTCAGGCCAATCATCAGTGGATCCTTCCCTTATAAATGAAGCATCAGAAGCATTCACATTGATTAGACTTTGCTTTGAATGTGAAGATCTGACTTTGGCCATTCTCTTGCCTCTTCTTCCAGGAACATAAATAGCATCATGAACTTCTGCTTCAGCAGAATCACCTTCGACAGCATCAGTTTCCACTGATGGATTATCCAAGTGTTCATCAGTAGAATCTTGAGAAGATTCAAGTGCAGCAGAGGCATATTGTTCATCCATAGCCTTCCTTATTTCTTTGTTTCTAGCAGCTTGAATTTCAACTTCTCTTACCTTCAGTTCATGAAATTTTGCAAGCTCAGCTTTTTGTTCAGCTTCTTGTTCCTCAGTCAACCACCTAGCAGTCTCTTCACCCAATCTTTCCTGCTCCAATTGTCTCCTAGTTCTCTTTCTAGTTGGAGGATCTGATGTCATCACTTTTGCTTTACCTTTATCCACATAAGAGGAAGTAGCAGGATGTGGTACATCAGCAAAAGGATCAGGTAAAGATACCTTTTCAGCAACAATAGGAATATTAACAGATGAAACAGCATCAGCATTGAGGAGAGGAATATTCTTAGAAGCACCCATTCCAGCTTGTTCATTTCTAGTTTTGATTCTATTATAAATCACAACCAGTTTGTCATATGGAAGTTCCCACACTTGTTTCTTAGACCAACCAGTATTAAACATTGAACTGCTTTGACTTCTCACATATGTTCTCATATAATCCCTCTGCTGTGCTTGAGTCATAGGTTTATCTCTTTTAGCTTTGGCTTTTAACTCATCTGCTACCTTCTTCCTCATCTTTAGCACTTTCACAATTTCAGAAGCATAGTCATTCTCCTCTACCCTTTTACCAATAATATCTGCAGCTACATCAGGATTATCAAGCATTTGTTTTCCAATCTGCTGCCAATCTGACTCATCAAATTCTAGAACAGCTGCATCCAATTCCCTTTGTCTTTCAATGGGTAATGTAGAAACATATCTTTGAGTGACTGTATCCAATTCTGTATCAAACTTGGCTTGCAGGTCCTCAGCTATATTAGCACTCTTCTTATAATCTTCCCAGTCTTGAAATAGTTTTGCTTGTCCAGCTCTGTCTTCAACTGTAACAAGCTCATCCAAATCATCATTAGGAACATTATCTGCAGCAAGATCATCATGAGAAACATTCACATCTGCCATAGAATCATCATGTACTTCTTGAACCTCTTTATCAGGAGAAACTTGTGGATTCTCAAATGAAAGATGAACAGGGGAACTCAAATATTCTTTCCCTGCTACAAAGTATGCTTCTCCTGATGTATTTCCTTGATCAGCAGATTTGTCAGCAGCAACACCACTTAGTGATTGTTTCTCCTGAAGTAAATCTACAGCTTCAGTCATGAGCACATCATCATCACCACCAGACACTTCTGAAGTTATAGCAGCTTTCCTTGCCAAATACTGTCTTGTACTTCTTCTTCTACCATATAAGATTTTTGGTTTAGATTGAGGTACTTCAGCAACTTTAGGAGGAACAACATTAGACTGTCTAGCAACTTCAGCTAGAATCTCAAGTGAATCCAAATTTGCTTCCTTAGCAACTTCAGTAGAATCCAATCCATCCTTACTTTGCTTCTGCTGATTCAGCTGTGCCTCCAAAACCTGAACCTTGCTTTTCAAACCTTCAATTTCATTACCAAGAGTAGTCTTAGTGTCAGCAAGTTCCTTTTGGAGATCTTCAGTCATTTTCATGTACCTGTTAAGAGAATTATATACAAATGTGAGAGTAATAGGGTCCTCTGCTCTACCAGCTGATTGCTCAGTGGTAAGATGAGCTTCATTGAACCCTGAAGGAGAAACAGACTCATTTACAACATTAGGAAAGCCTTCATTAATTGGCTCTCTCATAGGACTAGGTGTATGCAGTCTAGTGATCTCAGGTTCATGAGGCTGAAAGTTATCTTCAAACTCATGAATTTGCTCAGTTGGAGCATCCTGAGCTGGTGAAATGGTAGGACTAGGTGTCATATGTACAGTGGTAGATGGTGGTAAGTCAGTAGAATCAGGTAATGGTTCAGCAGTTGTAGCTGGTTCTTCCTCCATTACCACTGAAGGATTACCATCAGCAGCAACACCAGAAGATGATGGATTACCATCATCAGCAGCATTAGGAGCAGGCATATTACCAGCATCATCACCCTCAACTATATTGCCATGTGGCAACATAGCTTCTAACATTGGGTGATGTTCCCCAGTATAATTAGTTTTCATGGAAGCAAACAACTTAGAACCAAGACTTTTAATAGGCACATGGGTTCTATCTTCTGTGGTTATGTCTAAAATCATTTGTAAAAACCTAGGGTACATTAAAAACTTATGTTGTTGTTTATCAATGTTTTCTAGCATATTATCAAAAATAAACTTAGAAAAATTATAAGTTTGACCCTTAGAAAGACAAACAATACCACAACCCAATTGCAGAGAGAATTGGTTCCATCCACCACACTTGTTGCTTATACATTGAAGCAGTAGATGCACCAAATACCTCCACTTAGGACAAAATTGATTCTTGTGCCACTTGGATGTATCAGTACTTTGATATCCAGCTTCCCTTCACCAATGATTCACACACCAAATTGGGACTATATGTCAGAGCATAATAAATCTTCGACCTTTGTAGAAACTCCACCATTAAATCGAATTCTTCATGTCCCTTTGCCTTTTTCAGAATAGCATACTTGTTATGGTCGCCCCTCAATTCAAGTTGTGCCATTTGAATGAACTTGTGGGAAACGGTTATGAAGTACACAAAGAATGATGGGTTTAAGTGGAGTGATAAGCGAATTATTTTGTTTAGGAATAGATATGCACAGTGGGTTAAATTTGGAAGTTCTCCAATCGTGATCAAAATTATCGGAACTAATTATTGACCAAGTCTGACAAGTAGTTCAAAAACTTCCAATTTTGAATTTACCCTTCAGCAGAAATGAAAGTCAAATCTGCTGAAGAATGGTCAACATCAGCAGAATCAACGAAAAGTAAAAATATCTTCGGTCAATATCTTGGTTTTACTGTGCCACCCAACTCGCATTAATTATCGTAACGCCTAAACTTGGCTTATTTAATCACCCCCAAATTACATCTCAGTCACCAATTTACCCCAAATCATCTTTCAAACCCTAATTTCCCAATTAAAATCCAATTTTCCACCAAAACCATGTCAACAAACCCAGAAACCACAGATCAAAATTCCTCTTCTCCATCATCAGAAGAAGATTTACCACCCTATCCATGGGAGCTTGATGGTTCTGACTTTGAAAGAGCACTGGAGAAACGATGGGATGCACAAGAAAGACAATGGAATGCTCATAGGAAGGGTGAAACAAGCAATGTACCCATTCCTGCTGAGAGAGAGCTTGTCTCTCCCTTCATCTATACCTCTGATGAAGACTCTTCAGAGGAAGAAAATGAAGATCCAACCTTTCTTCCTCCTTCCATACCAGAGAGATCCCAACCAAGATCAAGTAAGAGGGATCCATCTCTTCCAACATCACCAAATTTGGTGTTGGATCTTCCTGCTCCAGGACCTGGTCTTCCACATCAAGAACATATTGGACAGAGCAAGAAGACTGAGATCATACGTATAGGAAAGGAGAAGCTGAAGTAGATGATTAAGGAATGTTGCCATGGAACAAAGTTCTTGAGTATTTTCTTGACTTTGGTTCATGAGCATCTTCACAGTCTTCCTTCTCTTCTTTTTCCATTTTCATCTTCAGCTTCATCATTGTACTTGTCATAGCCTCAAGTATTTTGTAATAAGTGATAGAAGCTAGTAGTACTTAATTAGCCAAATGTTTAGGAATGATCATTGTAATTCAGTTGAAACTTTGAATGTAAGCTGTAACTTGTTTCTATGAATGAATGAAAAGATCTTCTTAATTTATCAACTTTGTAAGACCTTCAGCATAATCGACTTATCAGTAGAAACCATGTTTCAGCATTTTTGACCACATTCCTTTGACTTCTGCTCTTGGTGACTTTAACATGAAACTTACATTCTCAGAACATCTGCAAAACAGACATAAAACAAGCAAATACACCAAACAACTTGCAAAACTATTAATGGGTTAGTGTTAAAACTCAGAAATTATACAACATATACAAATTTACAAAGTTTACACTCATTATCCTCCCCTGAGGCATATGCCTCCCCTGAGGCTTATGCCTCCCCTTAAACTTTGCAGTTAAGGGTTAAGCATGCCAATATGGACCACTAAATATTGAAACCTTGGTCCATCAAATGCCTTGGTTAACAAATCTGCCACATTTTCATCTGTGTGAATTTTGACCACTTTAACCAAATGTTTTTCATAAGCATCCCTTATAAAGTGGTGCCTGATTTCAATATGTTTGGTTCTATTATGAAAAACTGGATTTTTAACAATACAAATGGTACTTTGATTGTCAATGAAAATGGTAGTATTCATAAAGTTATACCCATAATCCAGCAATTGATTCTGAATCCATAGAACCTGTCCACAACAATTGGCAGCAGCAACATACTCTGCTTCAGTAGTAGAGGTAGCAACAATGGTCTGTTTCTTGCATTGCCAAGAAATCAGTCTTCTTCCAAGGAATTGGCAACCTCCAGTTGTGGATCTCCTATCCAAATTTGCACCAGCATAGTCACTGTCACTATAAGCTGCTAGCTGAAATGGAGACTCTTTGGGATACCACATACCTAATTTGGGTTGGCCTTTTAGGTACTTAAAAATCTTTTTGACAGCATTCATATGAGATGTAAGTGGAGTGACTTGGTGCCTTGAACATGCACTCACATCAAATGTAATATCAGGTCTTGAGGCAGTCAAATACATCAAAGAACCAATCATGGACCTGTATAAGTGAACATTCACAGGGAGATCAGGATCAATATTGTTCTTTGGTTTGGGAGCCTCATAGGGAGTAGTAGTAGTCCTGACATTCTCCATTGCAAACTTTGACAACATATCTTTTACATATTTCTCCTGATGTATGAAAATACCATCAGGTTTCTGCTGAACCTGTAAACCCAGAAAGAAAGTGAGTTCTCCCATGGCACTCATTTGAAATTCTCCCTTCATCAGATCTTCAAACTCTCTACACCATGCTTCTTTGGTGGAACCAAAGATAATATCATCCACATACACCTGCACAAGAATAATATCCCTAGAATCTTTCTTGAGGAATAAAGTCTTGTCAATGGCACCTCTTCTGTAACCATTCTTCAGCAGAAATGTGGAAAGTCTAGCATACCAAGCTCTGGGAGCTTGATGAAGTCCATAAAGAGCTTTGACAACCTTGTACACATACTCAGGATGATCAGGGTCTTCAAATCCCTTGGGTTGAGTCACATAAACCTCCTCTTCAATCTCACCATATAAGAAAGCACCTTTAACATCCATCTGATAAACCATAAAGCCCATGTAAGAGGCATAGGCCAAAAATATCCTTATAGCTTCAACTCTGGCCACTGGTGCAAAGACTTCATCATAGTCAATGCCTTCCTCTTGTCTATACCCTTGAGCCACTAGTCTTGCTTTGTTCTTCACCACAATACCCCTTGCATCTCTTTTATTCTTTAGAATCCATTTTGTCCCAATGGCATATTTACCATCAGGAAGAGGAACCAAAATCCAAACCTGCTGATTTTTAAATTGCAGCATCTCTTCTTGCATTGCCTCAAGCCAACTTGAATCAGCCAGTGCTTGAGGAACACTAGTTGGTTCTATCTGAGAAAGAAAGCATGCAAACAGACAATGTTTGAAGTCTGTGTGATTGTTCCACTTTTGATTGTAGACATAAGAGATGAAAGCAACTTCACCATATTTTGTATTCTTTACAGTGCTTCTAGTTCTAACAGGGTCTTTAGGATCTCCAATAATCTTTTAGTTGATAGGGGATGAGCATTATGAATCATTTCAAGTGCATCTCCTCAATCTCCAATGGATCCACCTGTTCAAAATCCTCATAAGCAAGAAACTGCTGATGTTCATATTCAGCCACAAATGAATGAATAATATCCTCCAACACACTACTGGATTTTGATTTAGGAGCAGATTGAGTATGGGTTTGAGAAGATGCTCCTGATGAATAAGAGCTTGAAGCTTGTTACACAGGTTTTGTAGATGCCCCAACAAATGCAGAATGAGTGGATGGACGTATGGGACTTCTAACATCAGGCTCAAGAGATTTGAGCTTGTTGTAAAGGTCATCAAAAGACATTAAGTCCAATCCACCTTTTGTTTTGAGAGCAATACTGACTTGCAACCAAGATGGTGGCAAAGATCTCAAAAACTTAGCATTGCAGTCCTCGTTGTCAGGTCCTGCCTTCAACTGATTAAGTTGACTTAAGATCCGATGAAACCTGTCATATCCCTTATGAATTCCCTTTTCTTCAGATATCTGAAATTCTTGGAACTTTTGCTTCAGCATAGACTTCTGCAACCTTCTTGATTCATCATTCCCACCAAATCTTGCTTTTATAGCCATCCAAATGTCCTTGGCATCCTCCATAAAATGGAAGTCACCCATGTGGTCATCTGGAATAGCTTGGAGCAGAATTGTTCTTACTTTACTCTCCCTTTGCATAGCCAGAATCTCTTCAGCAGTTTTGGGACCTACAATAGTAACAACTCCATCGGCATCAGTAACATGCTTCTTCAGACTATTTCCCTTTTTGACAATCTCCCATAGATTCCAATCTATGTTAGTGATCCAGTTCTGCATCTTTATGGACCACAGATGATATTCATCAGCATTCTTCAAGTATGGAAACTTAGCATTACTGTTGGAGAGGTTGAGTTGTTGAAGAGAAGTGGTGTTAATGTTATGGGTTGTATCAACATCATCATCAGATCCAGGCATGTTTGTAGATTTGTTTGGATTCTTAAGGTGTAAGATGTGTGTTTCTTAGTATGACAGAGACTCTCTCGAGGCTCTGATACCACTTGTTGAACTTATAGACATTGATAGATCTTCTTGAGCACTCTAGAATCGTTAGTTATGTCACTGTAATCAATAACACACTAATAGACAATCTCTGTAACTTGTATTTCTAAAGCGGAAACAAAACACAAGCTTGATACTAAGAACTCTTGATCCTCTATGGATCTTTTTAATAATAATAAGAGTGTTTTCTAAAAAAATTGTTCAATACATAATCGTGTGTTCCTTTTATACAAAAGGAACCCTAAACCGTTTCACAAGAAACGTATATTCTAAAACTTCTAAAAGATATGCATTATCACTTCCTAAATAAGCTCATGCATATCCAAACTACATTACATAAAATACGGAAATACTATATCCGCAGAAACTAATAATGTTGAAACTAGTCTTCAGCAGATACACTGCTTCAGCAGAAACCAATTCTTCAACAGGAACCTTCAGCAGAAACAGCAGCAGAATTCTTACTTCACAGAATTCCCAACAAGAACATATATTATTACCCCCATATGTACGTTAATCTTAAAAGTACTCCAAGTGTTTTGATTTTATTAATTCGAGTCATTAGATTAGTTTATTGTAAAGTATGTAAAAATTCAAGTGTAAGGGGAATGTTCATTCCCTATGATGTATTATTTTGGATGGTAGGGTAAGAGTGTATGCAACAAAAAAAAAAAAAAAAAAAAACATACGGACTACCATCCCGTTTCATTCTATGTTTATTTTATGTTTTTGTTATTTTTCATTTATTAGCTTAAGTCGAGTCTAGTCTTGGCTTAGCAACGCCATATTGTACATGTAATTAACCAAGATTGTTAACTCGCCACCAGTAAAGACTGCCTATATCCAACAAAACCGTGTATTCCATATCCCTACACCTAACGTTACAACCCTTTAAAAGACCTCTTTGATAGTTTATCCTAGGTGCTTACGCCATGTGGTGGAGGTTTGATCCTTTCCCAAGCTTATGGTAATCTATTTTGCTATGACAGGTAGTGAGAGATATTTTCCGTTTCCATATTGTGATATTACTTTATTACACCCGAGAGATGTGAGTATCTAAACACTATTTGTGAGGTGCTAGTGTATGACCTCCGTGCTTGTCTTTGGTCTTTAGTGGAACGATTATTTGTTGTAATTACTTTTATATTAGTGTTAAATGACCCCTAACTTGTATTTTGATTAGAATAAAAGCGCATTTGCTTGAGGATAAGCAAATCTCAAGTGTAAGGGTATATGATGAGGCGAAAAATGAACCACTTTTAGGGGGTCATTTAAGCTCGGAATTGAATTTATTTGATCAAATATTACCCTAAATCGTTCCTTATGTGATTTTAGGTACTTTGGGAGTGAATTCTGGAAAAGGAAGCAATTCGGACGTTTTTGGAGCATAAAAGTGAAGAAAACGCCAAAGACTTAATTTTCCAAGCTGAAAACAGTACCTGACGGCGTCAAGAGGAATATCATGACGGCGTCAAGATGTAAAAGTGGTGACGACCCAGTGCAAACCTGACGGCGTCACAACAAGGGTGTCACGAGTTAATTTGGTGATGGCCTGTACAAGGTGTACACATGACGGCGTCAGACCCAGATCTAGGCAGTCCGAGGAACTATTTGTCGGCGAGATGACGGCGTCAGACATTTGTTCTTGACGCCGTCACCTTCTAAACTCTATATATAGTTTTCTATTTTTCATTCATTAGAGAGGAACTTGTGAGGAGAAAACTAGGGCCGAACTTTGTAAACCCTATGTCATATTTTACAGTACTTTCAAGGGTTTTCACCCCTTGAATCCCTTCATGTTCTATTGAGATAAGTCTTCTCTTAATTCAATCAATATGTCTATGTGTTGTTTGATTATATCTTTTGCTTGTCTTGATTTTAACATGCTAGGCTAGATTTATCTTGTGTTTGCTTAGATCTAATGAAACCTAGATGTTAATTATGTGTTAATTACTTGTTTATGGTTGTATTGGATGAATGATTTCAATGTTAGGCTTAAGAAAACTGGCAGATCTCCATTGTGTAACATGCTTGAACGTCTTAGGAAACATGAACCGATGTGTACTAGGTTTTATTGGTTGTATTTAATGCATGAGTAAATTCTAATGATCCCATGTTAGGAGCTTCTTAGCCGGCTCGACATAGGAGTGAAGTAGGTGCTCATAGGTTTGGGGAAGTAAGTACGCCACCCCATGAATCGTATTAAGGAATACAATCCGTCATCCACGCAACTATAACAAGTAATTAACATGTAAAAGATATCTAGGGAGTAGTGAAATCTAAGTAAACACAATTCTCCCACATATTGCTCACAACTTTAGTTTAATATAGTTTATTTTCATTTATAGTATTTTATTTTGATTGCATCTTTAGTATTGGGTTAGTTGACTAGCAACTAATTCCGCCCAAATCCTTCAAACCCGAGATTTTTACTTGCTTTCTAAAAAATATAAAAATACAAAAAGAATCATCCCTCATCTCTAGACCTAGTCTTTAGGTTTTCTAATCCTAGCGACACTATTCCTAGCTGAACGATCAATCCCCCGGTACTTGTCATTATACTATACTACATCGAACAGGTACACTGCCTGGTAGGGGTTGTAAGCTTCTCGAGATCCCTCGACAGGTAAAGCCTGGTGCAATCCCTACGCAACCAACCTATAAGCTCCAGGCTTGTACAGAATCCCACTTCCGCTACTCCTTTTGCACCTCCTACAAGTGAAGATTGGAAGAAACTGTTTGACCCAATGTTTGATGAATACTTTGAACCTCAAAACGTGGATGCTCCAGAAGCCACAATCGTTCCACAACCAGCTGGGATAGCAAATGTCCCAGATGTTAATGCTGGGCCATCTACTTCGCTGTCATGGGATCCTAAAGCCCCCACCATCAGTTGTTCAGTTACCACATCTAATGGTCAATCTTCAGTTGTACAACGAGTAGCAGCTGTGGATAATTTGTTTGAAGTAAATCCTTTCGCTCCACCTGATAATGAGTCGTTTGTTAACATCTTTGCTCCTGAATCGTCAAATGATGCTACATCCTCAGACGAATCTAACACGGCTACCTCAATTCCCTATCCTCAACCCCATGAACACCTTAGGAAATGGACAAATGATCACCCAATTGACAACATTATTGGAAACCCTTCTCGTCCGGTATCAACCCGTAAGCAACTTGCAACCGACGCATTGTGGTGCTTCTTCAATTCTGTCCTCTCTAAAGCTGAGCCTAAAGATTTCAAGGATGCCATGTCTAAACACTCATGGTTCGCTGCAATGGTGGACGAGATTCATGAGTTTGATCGACTTGAAGTGTGGGAATTAGTACCACCTCCCGAGTGTGCTATGATCATTGCTCTCAAATGGATATTCAAAGTAAAACTAGATGAGCATGGAGATGTATTGAAGAATAAGGCAAGGCTTGTGGCAAAAGGATATCGTCAAGAAGAAGGAATCGACTTTGAAGAATCCTTCGCGCCTGTTGCCAGAATTGAAGCCATAAGAATATTTCTCGCAAATGCTGCAAGTCAGAACATGGTAGTTTATCAAATGGACGTTAAGACTGAATTTTTAAATGGTGATCTTAAAGAGGTGGTATATGTTAGCCAACCTGAAGGATTCGTGGATCCAGAACGTCCTAACCATGTTTACCGTTTAAAGAAGGCTCTTTATGGGCTTAAGCAAGCCCCTAGATCGTGGTATGATACCTTGTCAAAATTTCTTCTTGCTAACCAGTTTTCCAAAGGTGCTGTTGATCCTACACTCTTTACCAGAAAAACGGGCAAAAACTTTCTTCATGTACAAATCTATGTTGATGATATCATATTTGCCTCCTCTGATCCCAAAGAGTGTGATCGTTTTTCCAAGAGATGAGTTCTGAGTTCCAGATGTCCATGATGGGTCAAATGTCTTTCTTTCTAGGCTTTCAAATATCTCAAAATCCCAATGGCATCTTCATCAATCAATCCAAGTATGCTAATGAAATTTTGAAGAAATTTGGATTCGATTCCTGTGACTCAGTTGATACTCCTATGATTGAAAGATCAAAACTAGATGAAGATGATGTTGGAATCCCAGTCAAACAAACCAAGTATCGAAGCATGATTGGTTCCTTAATGTATCTTACCGCTAGCAGACTGGATCTTCTGTTTGTAGTTTGCATGTGTGCTCGGTATCAATCCAAACCTACCAAAAAACACCTGGAAGCTGTCAAGAAAGTCTTTCGGTATCTTAAAGGAACAATTCACATGGGCCTATGGTACCCCAAGGACACTTCTATGGCGCTCATAGCATATTCTGATGCTGACCATGCGGGATGTCAAGATACTCGTCGAAGTACATCTGGGGATGCTCAATTTTTGGGCAATAAGCTAGTCAGTTGGTCTTCAAAGAAATAAATGAGTACATCAATCTCCTCCACAGAGGCTGAATACATTGCTATGTCCTCGTGCTGTACTCAGATCTTATGGATGAGATCTCAACTTTCAGACTATGGCTTCGTATGCAACAAGATTCCCATGTACTGTGACAACAAAAGTGCAATTGCACTCTGCTGCAACAATGTCCAGCACTCAAGGACTAAGCATATTGACATTCGACATCACTTCATCAGGGAGCAAGTTGAGAAAGGAATTATGGAACTTTACTTCGTGAGGACTGAGTTCCAGCTTGCTAATATCTTCACCAAAGCACTTTCTAGGGACCGATTTCAATTCATCCTCCCTCGCCTTGGTATGAAGAGTCTCACCCCTGAAGATTTCATAAGTCTTCAGGAAGATCTGGAGGAGTAAAGGGGTTGCTTCACATATCCTTTGTACATAGTATTCAAAACAAAAAGAAAATAGAAAAATATAAAACCTTAAAACCAAAAATATTCTTCTCACGACATGTCTCTTGTGTAATCAATATTATGTACGCTTCTAGAAATGTCATTCAATAATGACACGGAAACATACATATGCTTGAGCAAGAGTTCTTATTATTAATAATGTCTTCTAAAACATGTCGTTTCTAAAACTATTCTTTCAAAATGGTTTGCTATTACTTCAGATAGCAACCCGGTCTTAGTATTGGGGAAAGTTCGTCGCCAAAAAGACGACTGTTCCTAACAAAGGCACGAATTACTTTATATCTGTGCCTTTTTGATCTGATGAACGCTTAAGTGCATCATTTCTGGTAAAAGAAGAGAAGTCTTCTTTACATCTCAAATACTTTTCCTTCAATGATTCTTCGGGAAAGTATTTGCTCCAAAATTGGTGGTACCATGGTTTTTGAAGATCAAACAAACTCGAAATGTTGTTTAAAATTTGCCACTCAATCGATGCTAAAAGAATTAATACTTTGTGCAAAATGCTTAATTTTAAATGTGTCATCGATTGAGGGGGAGAACGATTTCAAAAACTATATATCATCAAAATAGGATCTTTGTGCATAACTCCAGTGGATTAAGTGTTGTTGTTATGTGTTAGTATATGAATTTTTCATGAGTTTCTCGCTAAACTCACAATTATTTATAAACATACTCCCTCAAGGTTTGAGGGGGAGCTAAAATGTCGTCTCAAAATCAGTCATTCTTAAATATGACACATTTTTCTCCCAAAACCTTTAAACTTATTTAAAACACTTGGGATCACAAATCTCAATTGGTTTGAAATTTTTGATCGGGGGAGAAGATGTGATTTAAATATGAAAAACTGATTAAAACGTGATGTTTTGAACCCAAAAATATGCTCTTCCCTATGTGCCAAACTCTTTTGTATATCAATGCACATATTGAGGGGGAGCAAATGATTTGTGAAAAAGGATCCTTGCATCTTAAGAGTTCGAGACTCAGACTTGACTCATGAATTGACGAAACACTATTGTATTGAATCGAAAGGACTAGTCCTGGACGGGTAATAACTTCAAGCTGGTTTAACCAGTGATGTAAGCGTGTCTCGAAAAGGACTAGTTTGAGTAGAATGTACCGTTTCGAGAAACCTTGGGTGAATCTGATCAGGCCGGGTAATAACTTCAAGCTAGTCTAACTAGTGATGTAAGTGTCTCGAATGCCCGTTCATATTCACTAAAGGTGGATCAATTCAAAAGTGCAACTCCTCCCGACATGTGCAAATTTATCAATCAAAACATATGAGCACATGTTAAGGGGGAGCATTTGAAAATGGTAAAACTCTCAACGTGTTAACAAAATGTGTTTCTTAATCATAAACACGTTGAGAGAATTTTCAATGATTTGGTTAAAATGGCAACATAGGATAGTCAAGAAGTTATAAGGTGGCTAAGGTTAGGAAAACCGTCCTATGATCCGCCAGAGCCGGAGGGATTTACCCATGGACAATACCCAATAGATAGTATTATAAAGTCCTTAGGTATGATTATGAAAAAAGGAGATAAATGATAAAGGGGAAAGAAGGGGTTGAAGAATTAAAAAGAAATGAAATGAGAAAGGGTGAAAAGAAATAGCCCTCCCATTATTCAACCTTAGGACAGAAACCGGGTTCAATTCATATGCTACTGGTGGTTACCAAGGTAACACCGGTATTGAAGAAAAGACGTCATGGACCCAGTGACGCACTGCACTAAACCTTCTAGCCACTCAAGTTCTCTTAAAAGGACTTGTTTCATTCTCACGAGGAACCGGTGTAATCTATCAACTTATCTCTTAGAGATGGTTGATATTGAAGCAGGAGACCTCTCCCTAGTCTCCGCATAGGAAAACCAAATCGTGCACTTATTGAGTCTAGAGCCACGAGATGCATCAAAAGATCTCATAGGAACACTTGATTCTTCTACACTGGTTGTTCAACATTAAGGACACCAGTTGTAATATATTGAGTCTTTCGCAGATCTTAGCAATCTGCCAAGAACACTTATGAGGGAATATACATATGTAATTCCCTATGATTGAGTGGAAATCCCTGCCAGGGTCAATATCAAGCAGCCCTGAAAGCAGGTCACTTAGGTAATTCCTTGTGGATTACGCTTAGTGGTCGCAATGGTTAATAACGGTCAACAGTCGTGGAGTGAACTCCAGCGACTCACCCAATCGTTGATCTACTTAGGTAGTTCGTGTAAATCCTTTCAGGGTTTGCCGATTGGGAACGATCATGGTAAGGGTTAGAAGGAGTCTCCACACTATGCTGCTGACGATCTCTAATTCCAAACCTATAAGTACCGGATGATTTGTTGCTAACTATCTACTTGCAGGAATTTCTGAAGGTTGTAGTAGATTGCTGAAAAGATGCTGATCCACCAACACATGCTCACACTTCAACATCACAATCCAAGAAATCATGATCACTGATTGGGCCTCACATGTGCTTCCACAACTCTGATGCATAAGATCATGATCCTGAAAAAGTGTGAGCATGCCAACGCAAAGATGGTCATATCACATGGAGACTTTACTGCTCAAAGATGACCCTCAGGCACTCACTTGGATGATAAAGTCGAAGATAGTTCCAAAGATCATCCATCACATTGAAGGTGTCATCTAGAGTCTTCCACTTAAAGCACAAAGATCTCTACAACGAAGAATCAAAAGGCTACGAGCTACAAAGATGTAGTCAAAGACTTGAATGGTATGATTCAATATTTATTTTCCGGGGTGACCTCCCTTAGGGGTAGATTCTTAGGAATACGTTTATTCATGTGAAGACTCGGTCACCCCGAATATAGTTTAGCATGTTGTAGCTCGTAGTATTTATCATATTAGTTAGAGTATAGTTTAGTATTAGTTAGTATTTGTGGAGTCGAGTCGGGTCTTTACCCACTGTCTGCTCGATCCATAGCCCATTTTATGGGGCGTTTAGTAGTTTGTATAAATACCCCTATCCACTAGTGGAGAGGGTTGGACCTTCATTTGGAATACAACATCTTACTAGTTTTCTCTCAAGGTTCCCTTCACTTTCTCTCTCTAACATCTCACTAGAAACTACACCTTTAATCATTCAAAACACTAAACCCACCATGTTCTATCATTAGAGTATATTACACATTTCAGTTATCACATATGATAATTCAGAAGCATTTTTTTAGGTGTATTATCATATATGATAATTCTCCGAAATCATATATGATTTTACACTTGTTTTATTACTTTTTGATTTATCATATATGATAACTTATAAACAAGAGTATATTATGATTGTGTTCAAGAGTTTTGGTTACTTTCATTTCAGTTATCACATATGATAATTCTGAAGCAAGTTTTTTAAGTGTATTATCATATATGATATTTCTCCGAAATCATATATGCTTTTACACTTGTTTTATTACTTTTTGATTTATCATATATGATACCTTAAGAACAAGAGTATATCATATGTTATATTTATCTAAAATCACATATGATTTTACTCTAGGCTTATTACTATTTTTACTTTATCATGTATGATAATGTATTACTTTCATGCCTTTTACCCTTTTTTTGTGTTATGCAATGTGTCATAAATCGTGGAGGCGATTATCCAATATCAATAGCAATAACAAGTGATTATCAATTGGTCTAATGAAATTTAAACAAGACTTATTATCCAAAATAACATCCAAAGATGTTTCGCCATTCATTTCTTAATAAAACAAGACTTATTATCCAAAATAACATCCAGAGATGTTTCGCCATTCATTTCTTAATAAAACATTGCATCATAGTACTTACAATGTTAAACCATCATCCTACTTAGAAATTCAAAGTGATATTGTAGCATACGAATTTAGACATTTCATAAGAGATTAAACAGAAATTAGTTTTTTAATTTGCGTCAGTTGCCCCAAAAAGTTGTTTTACGCCCTCCTATCCTTCGTTCGTCCTACTTCTTAATCTTCCATTTCTTTTCCATCATATTGCACTTGCAACATGTTCTTCAGCCTGTTCTTTCTTCTTCTTCTCCATCTCTGCTTTTATCATTTCCTCCTTCATTGCCTTGTCTGTGTATTTTCGTGCAAACTCAAATGTTTCCTCGCTCATTTTTTGTCGGTGAATGTTGAGTTCATGCATGAGCATCTTGGTTGCATATTTCATTCTCAGCTTTATTATTTGTATTTCCTGATCTCTTCCTTCTTTCGAAAATCCAAATTCCAGTTCTTTTGATTTTCTCCACCATAATGCTCCATATGCATCATCACAAAAATTTCACAGTCAATGACATTCTCTTTTGTTCCCCACTTCATTTTCATCATCGTTGTCTTTTTTTATTCTATATCAGCTGCCTTTTCATGGTTGTGGGATGCCAGATATCTTGACAACAGTTTTTTCTGCACAAAATAGAAATTTTATTTTATTAAAGACAATTCTTTATCTCATATGCAAAGCCGAAAGGCTTAGTGGCATCCTATGCCTACGTCCAAGCCGATGGCGTCTTCTGCGGCTTAGCCGCAGAAGACGCCTTCGGCTTTAGGTAAGCCGAAGGCTTACCTGCATAAGAGTCTAAAATATAACTTTTTAATATTTAGTTACTTTCTAGAACATCACATTATTTATCACATGTGATAGCTTATTCTGTTTAAATTTTTTATTATTTTATCATATATGATAATGTGGATGAGTGTTTAGCTAAAACCCCCAACTGTTACCCCCATTTTTGTCTAATTACTTACCAGAACATCACATTCCTTGCTGTATTTGGCATCATATGTCTTCGGTGAGTTGTCTATGATGACAGATGTGCCTTTCCTTATGTTGAAGACAACCAGGTAAAAGTGTTCATGTGCGATTATTGGAAAGAATGCCTGTATAAATATTAAGAAAAAAAATTAGAATCATTGTTATACAACAAAATAGAAATTTTGTTTTTTCATAATAATTGAAAGAAGTTGTTACCAATTCCACATGATGCATTGTCTTGTCATCTGAATTTTTTTTTAACAAGGTTGTCAAGTTTGCAACAAAATCATTGTACTGCTTCTCTTCTTCTTTTTTCTTTGCTTCCACTATTTGTTTCATCTTTTTGCATAAATCAAACATATCTTTAAGAACAAATTAATATTTTAGTAATTAAGTTTTAATTTTGTTGGTACTTACGAGTATTCCTGTGTGAAAATACTGATTGATCTTTGGTGCGGCAGGTTTGTTGATTGTTTCTTCATAGTTCAAGATGCAAGCAAAGCTGTCGATGATACTAACATCCACTTTCAATTGTGGTGCTAGTGTTTGCATGTTGTCTCTGATTGTTGCAGCTCCCCATGCCCATTCAGTTTCAAAAACGAATTCGCTACAAAAAAATATATATTGTTAGCACAATTTCACATTTTTTATTTTTATGTTATTTTTTAATAAGATAAAGCAGACTTACTATGGATCTCCTTGCATTGAGAATAAAGCTTCGGATACCATAAATTCATCCAGTGTTTGCGCTGCTTTTAAGGCAGTTTTCCGGTTGTTGTATGGTGAAACCAGATATCTTGAAGGCTTTTTTATTCTCTTTGCAGGTGGTTCTTGTTCCTTGTTTTCTTCTTCATCAACCACCCTTTTTGCCCTTCTTTCCATCTTTTTTGGTTCAGTTGTTGTTTCAGTTTCAACTGCAGCCCTTTTTTCAACCTGTGGTGTTTCTTCTACTGTCGTTGTGTCAGTTTGAGCTGCATGTTTGCTGGAAACTGGGCTTATTCCAAGACTGAAGCTTGGTGGTGAAATGGATTTGATTTTGCTTCTTGTCGTCATCATTTTCTCTGGTGGTGTGACCGATTTTCTTGCTGTGCTTTTTGTTTTTTTCCCTTTTGATTGACTCGCCTTATCTGCTTGTTCATAAATCTCATCTAGAGTCTTTTCATCAAGTGGCTCAAAAGAAAGAATTGGAGACCCTAACTTCTCAGCTGATCCTTCTTTTTGCTTTTCCAATTCATTTTCCTTTTCCTTTTCGACTTCAATTTCTTTCTCTTTTTCATTGTTGACCGAAGTTTCTTTTTCCTTCTCCAATTCTTTTTCCTTTTCCTTCTCAACTTCAATTTCTTTTTCTTTTTCCTTCTTAACTTGAGTTTCTTTTTTGTCTCCAATTCCTTTTCTGACTCATCTTCAGTTTCACTCTCATCTTCTTTTATCTTTTCTTCATCTTGCTGGACATTTGTTTCCATTTGTTCTTCTTTTTCGCTCTCACTCTCACTTCCTTCTTCTATATCTTTTTCCTTTTCAACTGGACTTATCTTATCACCTTCACTTTCTTCAGTTTCACTCTCACTTTCACTCCCAGTTTCTGTTTCCTCTTTACCATCTTTACCATCTTCATCTTCCTTACCACTACTGTCATCGTTATCTTTCCCATCATCGCTTCCATTATCAACTCCTTTATCATCATTGTTTCCATCATCGCTTCCATCATCACTATCGTCATCATCAGTGTGTCCATCATCACTAGTGTGTCTATCATCACTGTCATTTAAATCAAAGTCCAAAACATTGAACATTTTCTTGTACTTCTTGCAAAATTAAACTTCTGCATTCCCTCTTTCAACGTCTCAACCAACTCTTTTTTCTCGTTTGAAATGATTTAAAACTTCTCTTCTATTTTATCAACAAACTCCTGTAAAATAAGCAAGTTGGATTATTTTTTTAATCTATA
This sequence comes from Artemisia argyi, assembly GCA_030686995.1. NCBI lineage: Eukaryota > Viridiplantae > Streptophyta > Magnoliopsida > Asterales > Asteraceae > Artemisia > Artemisia argyi. Next base: position 26,141,562 of record CM060696.1, read on the forward strand.
TTCAAAATCATATGTGATATTTTCTATTTAAAAAAAACATTTGAATTATCATATATGATTTTCAAAATTATCATATATGATTTTTCATAATCATATATGATTTTTGAATTATCATACATGATTTTCTAAATTATCATATATGATTTTTAATGATCATATATGATATTTTAGCTTGCTAAAGGCTTAGCCACAGGCAAAGGCAATACCTGCGGCTAAGCCACAAGCATAGCCTGCTGTTAAAGTCATAGGCATAGTCTTCGGATTTAGCCGAAGTCTATGCCGCAATTTATCTAACAATCAGTTTATATAAGGAATTAAAAATAAGGTAAAAGTTACCTGTTTGGTTTCTGGTCTCTTCGGAGGCAATGGTTCATTGTAGACATCCATTCCCTTGTAAAAATTTAAACCTGTTTGCTCTTCCTCCGGATCAAACTCTTTGTGATGTTCAAGTTTTCCGAAGCAATTGTCTATCATTTCCATCCCAATCATCTTCCTCATTGCCTGCGTGTTCCAACTTCTCATTGCTGGGCGATGACGCATTACTTGAAATTTGGGGAAGTTGGTTGAGTCTAAGTATAGCAGCTTTTTCATACAAAATATAAATTTGTGTTAGATTATAATAAGTGTATGTTATTGAATCACATTTGATAAATTTAGAGAAACATGTAAAATAACTTACACATAAGAATGTTGCTGGCCCGTAATAGAAGTCGCCTTTAGTCATCTTATCCCAATTTTGCTTACTTATTTGTAAGCATTCCAATATGTAACTGCACCAGTCAATTTCTGAAATGACATCATTTTCTTTTACATGCTTCAACACAGTTCAAAACACCTTTGCACCATTATCAACTGTTCACATCGTGCTAGCAAACAGAGTCAGAAAGTTTATTGTAAAGATGAAATCAGCATCGAATGAGCTTGTTATCTCAGTTGATATTGCATCTGGTGTGATTTTCTTTGCATGAGTATACTTGCCTTCCCATTCTGCTATGAAAGGATCATCCTTCTCTCTTGGTTCTAGATCTTCCAATTTTGTTTTTCCCATAGGCACGCCTAGCATATCATGTATCTTTTGCCTTGTTACCTTTATGGATCCTTTTTCCAACCTTAATTCCATGCTTGGTGGATGGAATTTCTCAGCAACATGGTATAACAACGCTCTAGGGAGTTCGGTTATTGGAAAGTTGATGAATCTTTCAAAACCGATATCTTTCAAAGTTTTCTTTCTCATCTCTATTAAGCCAACCATTGCATCAGACATGGCTTTTGGTGATGACCTAGTTAAGCAGCTTAGGTATGCCACCTTTTTCGTTGGTTTTTTTCCTTTTTGATTTTTGATTTTTTCTTTTTTGACATTGACAATCTCCCGTTCCTCCTCATCTTCCTCCTCCTCTGTTTCTTCAACTTTTTCCAATTTTCTCTTTCTTGTTTGTTTTTTTTTTGTTCCTCTTCATTTTCACTTTCATAAAATATCACCAAATCTTCCTCATTCTCCTCTTCACTTTCCTGATTTACTTCTTCTTCCATCGTTTTCTTAGCATCTCCTCTTGTGTTTCTCTAAGAAGTTTTGGCAGGTTTGGTAGCTTCTTTTGTTGTTTTCTTTCCACCCCCTCTTGTAGTGCACTTTGTTTTCTTATATTTTCCCTTTACTTTTGGAGGTGTGACTGCTGGTTCTTCCTTGATTTTATATCTCTTATTTTTCTTGTTATCATCCGCTTCTTGTTCTATTTTCATCTGTTCGACTTCTATTACATCTGTTGCAAAAAAAATTTAAAATGTTATCATATGTGATTTAATGCATTATGTATTCAGTACACAACATTGTCTTGTACATTCTATTACTTCTGATATATAAAAGCAAAAATATGTACCTTTGACAGATTTTTTTCCTGTAGTTGATGTCTTTAAGAATGGCAATGAATTTATAACGTTATCCACATAGCCGAAGGCTATTGCTGCAGCAAAGACAAGTGTTTGATTTATTTATCATATATGATATAGAATACAGTCGATATTAACTGAACATATCTATAACTGAATATTTTTCTATATCATATATGATACTGATTTCAATGCAAACAAAATTACAAATCCCGTTTCTAACATTTATCATATATGATACCTTATAAACAAGAGTATATCATGATTGTTTTCAAGAGTTTTGGTTACTTTCATTTCAGTTATCACATATGATAATTCTAAAGCAAGTTTTTTAAGTGTATTATGATGATTGCCGTATCTAAGCCAAACAAATCTTTTGCGGCTAAGCCGCATCAGATGCCTTCGGCGAAGCCGAAGGCATCTTCTGCGGCTTGGCCGCAACCAATGCCTTTTGCCAAGCTACATCAGACGCCTTCGGCGAAGCCGAATGCATCTTCTGCGGCTAAGCCGCATCATACGCCTTCGGCGAAGCCGAAGGAAGCCGAAGGCGTCTGATGCGGCTTAGCCGCAATCGATGCTTTTTGCCAAGCCGAAGCCGAATGCCTTCGGCGAAGCCGAAGGCATCTTCTGCTGCTTAGCCGCAGCCGACGCCTTCGGCTGCCGAAGGCGTCGGCTGCGGCTAAGCCGAACGCATAAGTCGCCTTCAATAAATTCTTCTATTGTGTCTTTTTTATTTCAACTTCTACTGAATCTAATTATTAACTTTGAAAACCTAATTTCTAGTTTACTATTTCTTCACAAAATCACAATAACTTGCATAAACATTCAATAATCAGTGTAAATTTATAATATCTTCAATATAATCTCTATACACAGTACGCATGAATATTTCAATCATATATGATAGTAAGAGATAGTAAAATAGTTGTTTAAATCGTATGAGTATACCTGAAATCGGTTTTTTAGCAGATTTTGTTTCCTTCTTTTTAGCCGGAGATAGGTAGGGTTTCAGAAAAATATTATCGTCATCACTTTCCGCCATTTTCCGGTTAGATCTTGAGTTTCCGGTGAGTAATTAGGGCTTGGATATTGAACGGTTATTTTGTGTGTATTGTGTGTGTTTTTAGTGTGTGTTAGGTGAGAGCGTAAATGAAATGAAATAAGACGGATGGTGTAGTTATTTTGGTGATGGGATTTTACGAAAGTGCCCCTTCGTGTTTTTTTTTTAAGTTTCAAATGTTTTGATCTCAGCCATTGATCCAAGTTAAATCAAGGGTCCATATTTGTCCCTTGGTATGTGAGAGATGTATGGTTTTTAAAATAACTCAACTCTATAAACTTAACATTCGAACTCAAACTTATTTGTTTGAAAATTAAAATCTTACTTTAGAACATTTTGGGAACTTCAAGCTTTTATCTCTTTCTATATTTAATTTCGGATCAAAAGGTAAAAGAGTTAAAATACATGACATAAAATTCTTGACATCCATACATTTATTGTAAAAAATTGTAATAAACTAAAGTATGCAGATCACTGGAAATCAAAATACGTATAGCTATTGTTATAAAAAATATATAAATGAAAAACATTTGTTCGCCACAAAATTTAGTTATAGGATACCCGCTGCCGCATTACGCGGGTACCATGCTAGTATATCATGACCGGTTAATCTCACACATACTCAAATTTAAAGTTTTGAAACGTAAAATTTAAAAAGGTAAAACTATTCAACCCTACTTTCTGTGGAGTAGTAACAAGTGTAAATGGGTATAAGATAAAGGACTTGCAGAGGCAAAAGCTAAAAGCATCATCGTATCGTGTTGAAACATAACTACAACAAACAATAATAATAAAAATAAAACCCTAAAGTAAACTGATAGAGAAACATAATAAACATTATACGGCGGTTGAATGAGTATGTTTTCTTCTCACGGTTCGGTTATTATTTATTGTTTATGTTGTATTGTATGCTTAATAATAATAATAAAAGTTTGTGAAATGATAGATATGGCAAAGGAAGATGTTAACGGAGGTGAGGGTGAATCTTCTTCTGTTAATGGAGGAGCAACTGTTGAACAAGTGGCTGATCAAGTTGAAGATTTGACTTTAGCTCAAGATTCTTCTTCTGGTATCTATATATTTCTTATTTTGATGGGTTTAATTAGGGGCTGTTTGTTTAACCTTATTTTTTTGTTACGAGCTTATATAGTTTCACAAGCCTAATTTTTTGGTTTATTTTGGGGGTCTTTGTTTAACCTTATATGTGGCTTATCAGCTTATTTGTGTTTCGGCGTAAGCCCCAATTTTCTGGCTTATTTTGAGACTATAAACTTATATAAGCCCACAAGTCTCAAAATAAGCCGAAACCATATAAGCCCAAAAATAAGCTTAAATGAGTATATAAGTAGCTAACGGCTTATGACAAGTAAGCTTATCAGCTCTTGCTAGGTGTTTGGATTAGCTTGTGGTAATACAGTGTGGAAAGAAAGGAGCTTGCAATCCTAAATAAACCACAAAAAAAGAGCATATGTAAATAATCCCTAGCTAATGTTAAGACTAACATAAGCTTATTTTTGCTAAATAAGCCTAAACAGTAAGCCACGCAAGCACCCCCTTAGTGAACTCTACTAAATGGAAGTTTTGTGTTATAATTGGTTTAGTATATGTGTATCAACAATTTCACTTTGTATTAGTTGTTTCGTCAATCAACTTGTCAAACTATAATTTCTTTACATTAAAAAGTAGTTGTAGTAGTAGTAGGCTTCTCTTGAATAAAATAATCACACATGCTCATCACTTTAATATTTATCACGTTTTCATGGTAGTGGAAGTGCAAGTATTTCTTGGTGTGTTTAGGCATACTGTCTTATCAGAAAGAAAATGAGTCATCTGGTGGCTGTTGTATCATATTGAATGCAGCACCAGTGATGTCCTATAGGATATTTTGACTGTGATAGATAACCTTATAACTTTTATGGGTGTAGAGACCAAAAGGGACTTTGAACTTATATAGATCAAGTTCTGCGGAATTGATATATGAATGACACAAGCTTGCTAAGGCTTGTAAGTTGTAACATGTCATTAAACTGACAAATATGTAGGCTGACCCTCAGTAAGTTAATACCTTTTATATTTTCCATACAATAATTCATTTGAACTATTTTCAGACCAAGGCTTGTAACCCTGGCGGTTCTCCCGCATGGCCCTTCTGCTAAGGCTTGTAACACGACTGACATTCTAAAAAAATAAGTTAAACGAAAATATTGTTCTCTTTATTTTATTTGGTAATGTCATGAGCCTGTCTAATAAATGAACTTGCATATCATATAGAAACTGCTGTTCAGGAAGCTGCAAAAAAGAAGAAGAAGAACAAGAACAAAAGCAAGTAAGTTTCTGTATTGCTTGAAAATATTACCATGGTTTTTGAGATTCTTACTTATTGTAAATTGTCATCCCAGGAAGAAAAAAGAACCAAAGGAGCAAACCGACCCACCTAGTATTCCAGTTGCAGAACTTTTCCCCCAAGGAAACTTCCCAGAGGGTGAAATTCAGCAATATAAGGATGAGTACGTGATTTTTTTTTTTTATCTAAATTTTACATTTGTGTATGCTCTCTTCGAATTACATACCCTCCAGCTATTTTTCCTCACATTGCTGCTTACTCAGTAACTTATGGAGGACTACATCTGAGGAGAAAAGAGATTTAGAGCGCTTAGAAAAGCCCATGTATGACTCTGTCCGACAGGCAGCAGAAGTTCATCGTCAGGTTCTTTTTTGCTTCAATGGTTTATACCCAAAAAAATAAAATAAAAATAAGAATAAAAAAACTTAAGTTCTAGTAGAGGTGGAATTTTGATCTGTTTTCTTACAAATGGTTGATTCAGGTCAATGGGTCAAGCCGGTAATTATTAGTTTTCTGTTAAACGAAAATGGATCTAAAGGTCAAGTGTATTTCTAATGCATAAAACATTTAAGTCAAATTAGAAGGTTATTTGAATAGCATCATTTACTAGACACTGATTAATCATCATAAGAAAAGATTTTAAGTTTTTTGGACAGTAAGGGCTTGTTTGTTAATTTTTTTTATTAAGTCATGTTTAATTATGAGATAACTTAATGCAGACAACCTCAGTTTTATTACTTAATATTTTTAGTCATTTTTCTCTATTAAGTCACAAACAAACAGTTTTCATATGACTTAATTAATTCAGTTTTTTTCATATTAAGTCAATTAAGTCGAAATCAAACACTCCCTAAGTGTTCTGGGTCAACAGAACACAACCCAACCAGAACCAAACAGTTAGTTGTTCAACACGTCAAACCAACCTGCTTGACCAGCCGTCCCGCCCATTTTTGCTACCTTTATTTAGAAGGATTTGGATACTCATTAGTGCTCATAAACCTTGGTGCTTTTTTCACACCTTTCAGGTACGGAAATATATGAGGAGCATTATAAAACCTGGAATGCTGATGGTTGACCTGTGTGAAACCTTGGAGAATAATGTTCGTAAGTTAATATCAGAGAATGGTCTACAAGCTGGAATTGCATTCCCTACAGGATGCTCATTAAACTGGTAGTTATTGTGTATTTCCTAGAAAAACACCTTATCTGTATTTTAGATGGTTCTTTGTTGTTTCTATAGTTCATTCTACTCTCCATTGAAATTGTGGTTGTAAAAATATTTTACGATGCAGGGTGGCTGCCCATTGGACCCCCAACTCTGGAGATAAAACTGTGCTTCAGTATGATGACGTGATGAAATTGGATTTTGGAACTCATATTAATGGTTGGCACACTTAATTTTAGGCATCTTATATATTTGGTGCAGCTGTTAACTTATTTTTCTTTTTTCTGTTGCAACTCATTTCAGGACACATAGTGGATTGTGCATTCACAGTTGCATTCAATCCTATGTTTGATCCATTACTCGAGGCTTCTCGTGAAGCCACAAATACTGGTATCAAGGTAAGCAATATGGAGTGAGGAGTTATGGGTGGATTATGTGCATCATGCAAAGCACACATGCTATAAGTGAAAAAACATTCTTCTTTTAATACAAAAAATGAAATTTTATACACCCTCCTTTCCAAATTAACACAACAGTTTTTTTGTTTTGAATTTAATGATTTTTTTTGTGGGTATTACAATCCGTATCTAAATTGGTGTCTACTAGTAAGAAAGGTTAAAATAACTCGAAACTAACTGTTGCGTTGATGTCTGGTGCCAATATGCTATATGGACATTTTGGTAATTAAGTCTAAAACTTCCTTTCTGTCTTGTGTAGGAAGCAGGAATAGATGTACGCCTATGCGATGTAGGTGCTGCAATCCAAGAGGTTATGGAATCGTATGAGGTAGAAATCAACGGGAAGGTCTTTCAAGGTATAATATTCGCTATAGCATAGGTTGTAACCTGAGGCCTTATGATTTCTTTCTTTAATTGCCTTTTTTTGTCGCCAACAATACTTCAGGCATTTTAATTACATCTTAAGGAACACACCTAATGCCAAATAGTTGTATGAACATTTTTACAAGGATTAATTGTGTGAACTTGGTTAAATTGTTGGTGATCAAGTTTGACATGAGGGTAACACTATAACTTTGCAATATTCTAAAGTATTGTTGGACCAGTAGAGTACATTTAGGTTTTAACTTGCTGCTACAACATTTGCAGTGAAAAGTATCCGGAACTTGAATGGACACAGCATTGGACCTTACCAAATTCATGCCGGGAAGTCGGTTCCAATTGTGAAAGGAGGAGAACAGACTAAGATGGAAGAGGGAGAATTCTATGCAATTGAAACTTTTGGATCTACGGGTAATACTTGTATACCTTTTGCTTTTGAATGTGAAAGAAAGAGTAATGGTTGGCTTACAAATACATTTATTGTCTTTGGTATGCTTAGGTAAGGGTTTTGTTAGAGAAGATCTTGAATGCAGCCATTACATGAAAAACTTTGATATTGGGCATGTGCCATTGCGGTTGCCAAGAGCTAAACAGCTTCTCGCCACAATTGATAAGAATTTCTCTACACTAGCGTTCTGCAGACGTTATCTTGATCGAATAGGGGAGTCGAAATACCTAATGGCTCTAAAGAATTTGTGTGATGCTGGTGTTATTCAGGTCTGTTCAGTCACCTTTTATTTTATTTTATTTATTTATTTTTTAATTATTATTATTATTTTTTTAAATCTAACCTGATTACTTCTTAATGACTTAACCAATGAATTTTAGATATCATGTTCATAGATATTGTAATAGCCTGTTAAATTTATATAGTTAAAGTTTTTAATTAAACAAGAAAGAAAAAAAAAAAGTGTAAATACACTTTTTTTCTTTCACACCATCAGTTCATTAAATACTTCCATAAAAGAAGGAAAAAAGGATGACTTTGTGGTAACATTGGTGCTTTTATTACGCTCAATAGAGAATTGCTAAGATGGCACGCCATATGGCAAAGTGGTAGTCACTGGTTACTCTACATATATCTTGAATACCAACTTATAATTTATAAATTGGTATTGATCTACAATTGGATCTTTGATTTGTGGATATTGCAAACGGCTTGCAACACAACCAGTGATAATTTGACAAGTGTAAAAAAAGGTCAGAAAACCGCTGTGTCATTAGCTGACCATTTTAGGTAAAATGTTACCTAAGTTGCACAAAACTGAAAGTTCATTACTGTTTTAGACAATTTTGACAGTGCTAGAATCAATCCATTAGGAATTTGCCTGTAGTACTATTTTATGCAAAATAAAATCCAAGTTGTTCTCTATGACTTGTTGAAAAGAAACACAACGCGATTTTTATCGTTTTTGACTAGTTTACACAACTCGAATTTCATGTGGATGATACGTGACCATTACACGATCCACCACACGATTATAGTGATGGCAGTGGCAGTTTCAACGCATTTACTTAGGAACGGGCAGCCAAAAGTCACCCTAGTGCATTTTAATGCATAAATTCCTTCGAGTTAAATTATTTATTATCAAAAATATTGTTATTGAATCAATATAATACTGTTATCATATCTCACACACTAGTTGTCATAATAATATGAACAAAGTAAATGCTGGTCAACCGGATCCACTTTGACCCCTACCTAGTAGTGCCCATTTTGACTTGTATTAGTATTTGCGGAAGTATAGTCTTGTGTGATATTTGTTGCATGGGATCAACTATATTTGTAAAAGGCATAAGCAACTTGACCAAATAAACCTACACTAGGAAACTAAATCAAATTAGATTAGCATATTGCTAATATTTTATTGACTTATAGACACTGATCTTCAAGTTACGAAAGATGCTATTCACACCCAACTTGGTACATATTAAGTTTATCCTTAAGGTCGGAAACTAGAATCTCGACTTGTAATCATGGATAAGGAATCAGAATCCATAAAGCAAGAACTGGAATTCAGTATCCCCACAATCAGAGGGGTAGATAGTGAGTAGGCTTTTGGTCATTGTGGCTATGGACAGGAGAGAACGAGAGAATGCTGCTCACTGGACTGGAATTGGGAGTCTTGAGTCTATATTAACCAGACGGCGGACAAGTAAATCAAAAGGTTGTTGATGAGCGTCCCGTCCTTCAGAATCAGTGAGCAGGGTTAAGGGACTATGTTCATGGTGGCTGCACCCAAACTAAGCTCTAAAATAACCTTAGAAATCACAAAAGTTAGAAATGGTTTTATGTAACGAAGTTTATGTTGCATGTGATTAGTCATCATCAATTGTCTGTAGTATTTATAACCATTAGTAAGGTAATAGGATAAGGTCTACGTAAATATTAATGAGTTAACTAAAATAAGGTGCTCACAGTCTGACTCTTTAGGGGATATGGAGATTCGTCTGGTAGTAGCCCATCGTGGCTACCCGTATTTTGCAACTAGGTCCTGCTCCTGATTCACGATTCCGGTTCCCTGTTCTTGATTTGAATTTCAACTTGATTTCGAGTTATCGAGTCAGGATTCTTAGTGCAAGTGTCATGTTTTCGGTTTCTACTCTTATGGATAGACATTGCGTAACAAGTTGGAGTGATTAAAATTTTTGTTCTTACCTGCAGGTGGGTGTTAGATATGTCAATAAAATTGAATAGGTTGATTTTAGTTTGTTTCCGTTTCTAGCTTATGTTTAATTGTTTATTTTGTTTTCTTATTTCGGCCTTGTATTACATGAAGGTGATTACCTCACAATAGATACGCCCATTAATATGATTCTCCATATCTGTCTGCGTTACAAAACCAACAACGTTAACATCACATATGGGGACATTGTAGTTTGATTTTTACTCTTATCTTAAAATGTTATTAATGTAATCACTGATGTAAAAGTGTTGTTCTGTTGAATCTCTTCCATTCACTTGTGTCGAACTTGCTTCGAATCATATTTTTTTTCTCAAGTAGTCAAGTGCATACATACACAACTTTAATTAATTGGTATTTTTACAAATGGGTTGAAATTGGTACCTCTAGTTGATAGTGTAGGTTTAGACTTTTTTACTTGTGTGGACCTCATGGCAGGTCAAGAGGCATTTCTTTAACGTGTGTGTATATGTATATTTTAAGATACTAACAAGTTATCATTTTGCAGCCTTACCCACCCTTGTGTGACAACAAAGGTAGCTACGTATCTCAATTCGAGCACACCATCTTACTGCGTCCGACATGTAAAGAGGTTGTGTCAAGAGGCGATGATTATTAATTGTAATGGCAATGTAGCATACCGCATCAAAATCTGGAGAGTATCTTTGACATTTCTTCTAGAAATATGTACTTTTTGTTTCTGAACATGTGACGTTAAATACTATGAAGATGCAGCTTACAATACTGCGTCTTTTAGCCCTTTGAGACCTGTCTTGGATAGATCTTTCTATGGGTTGAGTTTTCATATTAAACTAGTAATATAATTGGTTGGCTTTGTTTATATATTTTTCTAAATTATGCAAATGGTACTTGCATGAGTACCATTCTACCAACTGATACTTGAAGCATCACACTTGGTTCAAATGCAAGTAAAAGCGGAGTAACCAATTCCTTCCGGTAGAGCTAAAATGCCCCTTGGGCTGTCGTGCCTTTGCTGGTAGAACTCCAAACCTGCCCACAGTAATATAATTTGGCTCTGCTACTTGTGCGTGTAACAAAAACAAGCTAATTATTAGCAGTGCAAATTGTAAACCTTTTTCTTTATTAGCAAATGAATCTAATCACGAATACCTCAAAATATATATTGGGATAAGCTCTGAACATGCTTGGATGAAAATAAATGAAACTTTGGTGCTTATTTGACACCAAGAATCGTATTGCATCAAATTGTAATGCGTATGACCAAAAAGAGGTCCTAAAATGAACCAGAATTAATGATCAAGAAAAAGTTAATGTTATGTATATCTATGGCCGAAACGCGCTATTGTACATAAAAGATGCATACACTAAAGATATTTAATTGTTAAGAAAAGTTACCATTATGTGTATGGAACCTGACTAAAATTTATTAGTAATAGATTAATTAACTTCAGCATAACATATAAATTTAGGCACTAATATTTTAATTCAGTTTAACTAAACTAAATAATTAGTTCTTTCATAATTCAAAAAAAAAAAAAAAAAAAAAAAAAAAAAAAAAAAAAAAAAAAAAATCCTCTATGATTGAAATTAATAACGAGTATCAAACCAATCAATCTTAAAATGTGATGAGCGTCTGAACCTATGCAACTTCATTTTAGATCAATACATCTCAGGTGATTTAAAATTTCATGATCTGACCATTATCTATTATATGTAGCAATGCTAAAAATGCTAAAACTAGACAATGTTTTACGTCGAAAATGTTGTTTTTGATGCATGAAAATGTATGTATATCATCACACGTACTGTATTTTGAATAACATGCATGCAGAAATGGATCGTGGGATAAAGCCGGTTTACGTGAGAGAGAAGAGTGGAACCTTAGGTGGTGCCAGTGATGGCCAATTGTCACCACCAACAGCTTCTTCTCGTGGTGTGGCATCTCCAATGATGCAGCCACGTCATGGGCGTTCTGGATCGATTGGGAAGAAGTCACAGAATACAAAGGCGGCCGCACAAAGGCTGGCTACAATGATGTCTCATCAACAAACAAATGATAGTGAAGATGATGACGATATCATCTTGTCTGATTATTATCCTCCAACCACAACCACTTCCGCCACCACCGGAAGGTCTCAAATTCGACCTCCATCACCTATGGTATGATATATTCGCATATTTTAGAAACATTTTTATCATGGTAAATCATACTTGTATATACTCACTAAAGTTAATTATGTTCAGTTAGTTTTTTGTTTCGCCAGAATTTGACAATTGTAGCTTTTGACTGGTAATTGCTTTGTTAGGCAAATTGTATATGAAACCAGCAAAGTCTTTCGACCAAGGTTATATATGAATATTTTAGTCGTTGAAGGGCGATTGAGCTAATAAAATGTTAACAAATGTGTGTATATGCTCTGCCAAATTCTCCTCAGTTATTTTTATCAGAAAACACGGTATATAAATTTGTATATATATGTTTCAAATTATACTTTTTGTTTCTGAACAATAAACTTTTAAGAAGCCATATTGTCTTAATAACCATGGTTTTTTTTAACGTAAAAGAGAAATTAGTGTGAGAATGGGAAAAAAAATTGCATTAGGAACTTCAAAAAAAGGTTATTTTGATGTCATTATGGGTCAAAATTACACGAAATGTATGACATGACGTCCAAATTGCTTGATTTGTCCTGATAGTTCTTGTTCAAATTCTGTAGCTTTATAAATATGACATGACAATCTTATTACTACTATTGTTTGTATTAGACAGTCCATACAGAACAGCATTCGGCTCCACGTGCAGCATCTGTTGCCAGATCATCTCAACCATTAATAAACCATGCTGAAAAAATTCAATCTCAATCTGCCCGTTCTCCATTTGACCGGACATCCAGTAGTCTTCAGTCCATTTCATCAAATGCTACTGTGGAACATGTTCAACCTGCATCTGCTAGAGCCAATCGGTCATCACAACTTGGTCACCCTGTGGAACAACCATCTTCAGCTAGGTCAGTGTCAGTTGGTCGCCCAAGTGTAGTAATGAAGCCCGTCACAATGGTACCCTCAAGTGTTTCTTTGTCATTAAGGAAGACCTCTTCTAGTGGTCAAGGAGATAGTCAGACTCGTAATCAAAAGAATAAAAGGTATTATGAAACCTTGGAGAAGGAGCATTTCAGTGTTTACAGTTTTTGCTTCATACGGAAAATGTCCCACAATGACTCCAATATTTTCCTATAAATTGTCTTCTATTGGTAAAATTTTCAGGTATCATTCAATAATTCTGTGTTTAATGGAGTACACCTGACTACCTGAGAGACCTATCATTATTAGTAGCGTAGTGATTATGACCCAATTACAAGGGGATGCGTTCATTTGGGTTTTGTTTTATTTCAAATGGGTCAAAATGCAACGTTTACTTAAAAATGAATGGTTCAAATCCTCTTCTTCCAACTAAAAGAATATAAATTAATTTATTTATCTCATCAAGAACAGGCAATGTACCTACTGTTTCCATACGCTTGAAGTTAGCATGACACTCTATCATCACATTTCTCATCTTTTAAAAATTATGCTTCGCACCAATTTTTGTCCTCTAGATACATTTTTTCTCTCATTAATAGTACATATTATATTTCATAATTACCAACTTATTACTTATATTCCTTTTACCTGTCATTATTATGCTGTATGAAGTTCTTATATTTGATCATGTATATGTAATTTGTTTCAATAGGTTGTCTCTGGATTTGAACGCTTTCACTTTTAGGGAATCCAGCAATCGACGTACCGCTTCCATTTCTGATCCTATTTCTGAATCAGCTTCTACTTCAGCTCTGCAAGATGAGGTATGCTCTACCTCCCCCATTGCCTCCCTTGGGCCTCCATTAACAAGTGCAAACGATAATTGCAGATTGACATGCTACAGGAAGAAAACGAGAGTTTGCTTCAAAAGGTGATGGCTCTAAACTTGATTATATATCACCGAAATTAGTATACAATTGGTTAGCTATGAATTATTTATGACCTCCTGTCTACTAGGGTTAATTCAGCTCTTTTGTGCATTAGATAGTTAAGCTATCTAAGGTTGGAATATTGCTTGGTATGTAAAGCAATTAGAACGTTGTATATTCGTCTATTAGCATAAGATTAACATTAGATAGTATTATGCCACAGGTCCTACTTGTGGAACCAACTTTTAGCTACCATTTTTCTCCAGCACATGCTTAGGATAGTGTAATACTTCATGAAAGTAAACTTTTCTGGTATTTTTAAGAGGCGGGGCATGATAAATGTATGCTCAAATAGTTCAAACTGAGAAAATGCTGAAAACAAATATGTTATGTATCTTAAGGTTTCAGATTACTGTTACCGTTGGGTTCAATGTCAAAATACTAAAAGACACTTCATTGTTTGGTGAACAAATTAGTATCTGATTTGTATGTTCTCTTATGGTTTCGTTTCAGCTTCGAATTGCGGAGGAAAGATGTGAAGAAGCTGAAGTGAGGGCTAGGCAGCTTGAGAAACAGGTACAGTCGCACTTCTAAAAGAAAAGCCTTAATGTTATCCCAGTTAGATATATGTAAAATAAATTATTTTTATATTTTTATTTTTCACTCTTTCAAGTCGTGCTAAAGATGTTTAGATATAATGACACAACATCAAATTGACATCTTGCATTTAGTAGATGAGCATACTAAAAATGGTCATGCGTACATTGAACAAATTAAACTCGGTGGCCTAACAACGATAGTCATTACACTGAGGATTTGGTACCCAAGTTTTACTTTTGATTCGTAATTCATGCCTTTTGGATGTTTTGTGCAGTATTTTCACTTTTTATTACTTTACGTTCTCGTTTATAATATGATCTGGACCTCAGGAAAGACATAATTACTTATGAATAGGTCGCTCATCTCGGGGAAGGTGTATCTTTAGAAGCCAAACTTTTAAACAGGCAAGAATTAATATTTCAGTACCTCTCCAACTGATTACTTACTCACTGCTGATTATCATGTGAATTCAGGAAGGAGGCCGCTCTGCAACAAAAGGAGGTTCGATATACAACATTTTATAGCATAAGTGTCAAAAACAATGTTATAAGTTCATATGCACAAAGTTAAATAATTTTTGTTATGAATGTGTTGCTAGCAACATAGGGACAAAAAAACTTATGGCTAAGGTGGCATGAAATCTAAAATTTGATTTAAAGGCTTAATGATGACATACAGAATGGTTTACATGAATTAAGAAATTATAGTAACTACTTTCGTACTTTAACACGGATATAAAATATCATTACAGTAAACAAAAGCTTAACGATAAGAAAGACAATCCTTAGTCCACACTATTTTCTAGAATATATTCGATATGAGACAGTGTAGAAAATATTAGTATGAATATGAGGGATAAGTATTTTGCAGGCTGCTTTGAGAGCTGCAGCAGCAGAAAATGCATCACACAATCATGCTATTAGAGGGGGAGTGATAGATGCCCTTCGGTTGGAAGCTGAGGTATTCAGAAATCTATCTTGTACGTTTTATTGTTATCTGTCAATGGTTACAGTATAGAAACTTTATCATTTGACATGAAGTTGATTCTTGACGGAGTCTAATCTATATAATATTACTTGATAAGACTGCTAGGGAAGAAGCAGCCTCTGTCATGGAGCAACTTCACGAGACTGAGTATGAAGTTCGGTTGCTTAAGACAATGACTCAAAGAATGGGACTCACACATGAAGAGATGGTATATCCTAAACATGGGTCAAATTTGATTTTGCTATCCATTGTACTACTTATAGTTTGTTTAAACAAACCATTGTTTTTCCTGAGTTCAAAAATAGAAAAAGGGAAGAAGTATGTCCAAGTGAGCGATTAGAGTTATCTTACTTGTAGTTCTGTTGTAAAATGGTTACTGGAAATTGCCTTGAAATATTTCTTTATGCGTATTTAGTTATTCGTTTTTTTGCATGTACAATGGTTAGTCTGCAACAAAAATAGAAGTGCACCAATTAGTTAACACATTCATTCATTAAATATTTAACCCATCTAGATATGTTATACTAATAATACACTTTTGTGTATGACCTAGGAAGAGCTCGTTCTTAAGAGATGTTGGCTTGCTCGGTATTGGAGTTTATGTGTTCAACATGGTAAACTTACTCATATTTTGGTAAACAATGCCATGTTTGACTAATGAATAATTCTTCAAACCCAAGAACATGGTTTACATCCTTCTTATTCCATTTTGTCAAGCTTTAGCAAGTTACTTGACTAATTGGGCAAGTGCAACCTGTGACAGGTATTCATGCAGAAATTGCTGGTTCAAGGTACGAGTACTGGTCATCATTTGCTCCTCTTCCTGTTGAAGTTGTAATTTCTGCTGGACAGAAAGCAAAAACCGAAAAGTCAATGGGTAATCTAGTAATTTTTTTAATTAACTCAAGAGGCACTTTATACTAGTTGCGTGAACATGTATACCTATTCTTACTTCACGATCCTTGTTGCTAAGTCAGAAAACATGCACAGCCTCACCCTTTACTATGAACAGTGAACAATGATAAAGAGCAGAGAGAGAAAATCCCGAAAGATGCAGGAGAGGTCAGTGTGGAAAATATGCTTTTAGTTGAAAGAGGTCTCCGGGAAATGACTCTTCTCAAGGTTCACCTCACATCCCTAAGTTTAAAAAAATATTAAAATCAGTCCCTAAATTGCTGCAAATGCATGTGTGGTATGGTAATAACTAATAAATAATTTCTGCCAGTTAGGCGTTTTTGCCAGTCTCATGTTCTATACTTATATGAAAACATATGTATGAGATGAGAATAAAAGATGTCATTTTCGATTAGGCTTAGCTTCAGAAAACGTCCATATATATATATATATATATATATATATATATATATATATATATATATATATATATATATATATATATATATATATATATATATATATATATATATATATTTTTTTTTTTTTTTTTTTTTTTTTTTTATGTTTGTGAGTTTATCTAGTGAGCCAGTTAATCTAGTTATCTGAAGTCAAGGAGAATTTCCTATATATATATATATATTTTTCATCCGCATGTTCTTTCATTTATTTTTCTACAACACAGATAGAGGATGCACTAGCAGTTGCAATGGCTCAGCAGCGAAGGCTGAATATGTGTGCTGGGAGCATGGGTTAGTTTCATATTGTTTGCTTGCATTTCAACATCCTTTTTTCATATGTAGTTAAATATATCTTCTTCTCAATACTCGTGACCACTTTTGATTAAACTATTTATTATCTCGCTTTATATGTCTTAAAACACACTTTGATTTAAATTTATAATTCTGTTACATATATAGTACGGAAAGTGAAAGTGAACTGCTTCTTTTAAGTGTGTACATGAATATATTAACATTTAGTTTTAATAATTGTTCATATTTAATTCTCTTCATGGGCATGACAGTAGAAGAAACAAAACTACCAATCAAGTGCCAGTATGCGTGGGAACCATATGGTAAGTTGATGTATTTAAGCACCGTTCTTTGTCTGCCTATCCAACTCTGATATCAGAAAACCTCTATGTATGTGTGTTATGACTTATGAGAATGACTATCGGTGCAGCTTATAGGTTTTCAAAAACTGAGATATTTTTCTTTATATTTAGCAAGTTGAGATTTTTGACACATATGCTCCAACATAAGCAAGTTGAGATTAACATGCTAGAGGCGTTAATATATGTCTACTTTAGATTTGCAATTCTATTTTTCGGTTTATTTTATAAAGCATTAACTCGTGTAGCACTTATTATGTTTCCTTTTGGTTGATGATATTAACACGCTTTACACGTACGGTCATCCTTTATTGGATTGAAATATCTTTTATATAAGGTTCTTTGGTGAAATAGGATAGTTTTTAAAGTAAAATTTGAAAGTCGCCTTTGGCCTATCAGTATCCAGGTGGACTTTACGGTGTTCCTCAACTAAGTAGTTGAGGGTTCAAATATCAATCAGTACATAAGGTGTAGTTTCGATGAGTGTGTGACTTTGATGTTTAGAAAAAAAGTTCACTTAATGATCTAACATGACCAACTTTGCTACTTCTTTTTGCATGCTCTCGAATTTTATCTATATATCAAATTGATTTTTTCCTTTCGTTTATGTTTATTCTGATGGAAATCTTGTAAATGTTTTTCCTCAGAGTTGAGTAAACAAGAGTCTGACGATGTGCTGTTCAAGCAGGTAAATTCAATTCATATAGTGTTTATTCTCATGAGATTCTTTCTGAAGCATTCTAGTTTTAAGTTTTCGTGTCATGGCCTCTTTGAACCATAATACATTTATTAATCAAACTCTCTAGATAGCAACTCATGCTAGTAGAAGTAGGTGTATCAACCAAATTACATATAAATTGGTTGATTCTGGTAATGTTTTATCTCTAACATGCCATCATATAACTAAAAAGAAATACCTTAACAGGAAATGGATCAAACAGGTCAAAATTGGCCAAAAATAGAATTTTTATGCATTAAACCTCCTTAAACATTTTACAAAAATTTATATTATTAAAGTATAAATATAAGTTTTGTAATCAAATTTGAAACACTAATAATGCATAAAATATATTACATTTTTGGACTAAAGGTGTTCGGGTCAAACCAACCCATACCAAAAGAAAATATCTATAGATTTAGATATAACACGATTTTGTGATCCAACAACATGAAATCCGGAAATGAAAGGCTTGGAAACGTTGCCATGTAAAATAAATTGTTAGAGAGGTGATTTGATATTTTGATGCACGACTTAACAGACACTATTGCAGGCTTGGCTCATTTGTTATTGGAGAAGGGTAAAAAATCATGGGTTAGAACCAGATATTGTCGATGAACGCTTGCAATTCTGGATCAACCAAGGTGACCATCCACCCACTTCGCATGATGCAGTTGATGGTACCATATCTCTTCCCCATTTTTTAAAGATCTATTTTAAAGGAGAACTTGTGTTACATTCTTCATTTTAACAACTAGGTTCGGCCATTCGGGTCAAAACGAGTAATTTTGGCATGGGGCAGGATGGGTTGACCCGGAATCCTTTCTTTCCTGTACTTTATACTTTTTCATAAATACTTAGTGTTTCAATATTAAGCTAGGGTTTTCAAAAAGATGATTTTGGAAGTTAGATGTATTAAAGCTACATTTTTGGTGACTTTTGATCCGTGCTGTTTTAGTTACGAGTATTTTAGCTCACATATGACCAGTTGTAAAAGTAGCAGCCACATCTACTGAGTTGCATTCAAAGTTTCCCTAGAAAGAGTTTTTGTTTGACCCTTGCATTCTTGTAAACCTTTTTTTGGCGACTCCACTTACTACTAGAGTTCATTGACTATACATGATGTTTCTGCCATCTTTTGTACGTATGTATCATGTAGCTAGACTTTTTTAGTGAGTCCATAATAGGAATTAACATATTTTGATTTCATTGGACCTCTGGGAGAAGTGATTGTCACATGACAAAATGGCAGATAAATATTCTTTTTATAGCATAACGACAAAACCATGTTTTTAGTATAATGACAAAACCATGTTTTTGTTGTAAATTGTAATACAATGTGAAGTGAATGCACACAATACACAAGCACCAGTTTCCATTGTATAGAACTGTTATCGGGTAACCCCACTTGTAACAATCTCCACTCTTGCTGCAGTTGAGCGTGGTCTCCTTGAACTTCGAAAATTGGGAATCGAAGCGCAGTTGTGGCAAGCATCTCGCAAGTTGGTTGACCCCGACTCTGAACATAAATGGCAAATGCACATTAATTTCTGACATTCAAAAAAAAAAAATCTCGTATAATGAGGTTTCGTGCAATTTTAGTGTTACTTGAGATGTAATTATATTTATTCAGGATGAATGTTACTTGAGGTTGGAACGCCATGAACTTAGGCAACCTAAAGTTTGAGACCATATAGCAAAAAAAAAAAAAAAAAAAAAAGCATTACTTGTAATCTTAATTGCTTTAAAAGTAGTTTGTTAAATGTGAGAATTGTCTAGTTAGACAATATCATATAGTACTCAAAAAGGCTGATCATTTCAGTGTTCATCCATCTTTTTGAAAGCAAGAAAATATAGAGGTAGCAGCTTTGAAGCATTTACCAACAGAGACACATTAGAGGCCAGTTGTGACCAAAACACAGATTAGACCAACACAGGGTAACAAAATATGTTAGTGCCTTTCTCGAAACCAAAAACTTACGGTTTAACATTTAGAGTAAAACCTCATCATTTTTCCGCACATTCGCCAAAATTTTCCAGAGATGGATATCTCCCTAATCTAAATGAGGCAATTTTCTGAGACAATCTGGCCACGTAAGACTTGGAATGTGTGTACATGAGAATACTTGAAACTAAATTGCAAATAAGGCCTTCACCGCCTCAAAATCAATCTCCTACATGATAACTCTACTGATTTAATGCCTTGTGAAAAGCCACCTGTAAAATCAGACAACCATAAGAGGCAACACAATTCAAGTGAACCAAACATTAGTTACGACCACAAGAACTGAGGAAACTGACAATGATAAACCAACATGGTGTACTAACACAACCAACATAACCACCCAAACATACCCCACTTAAACACAAATACCTCACATCACAGTTGGTCACCACCAAGACCATCTTCTCAATTTTATGGGGGTAAGACGCGTTTGGGGGGGGGGGGGGAGGACCTCCCTTGCCCCATTACACCCAGTCTAAGTACTTTTTGACTATAGACTGGATAGAACCACCCTGCAAGAATCATGGCGAGTCAATCTCGAAAACCCAGACTTAGAAAGTCAATTCAGGAGGATGGTTGGTGTTAACTCATCACATAAAGAAGTAAAGAGCAACTATCAAGTTTACCCATTTTTCAAAATGTTCTACCAAAATAAGTTCAAAATATTTCTTAGTTTATTTACTTGCCGTTTGGTTTAGCACTTCGCTTCAATATATAAATGGCATCATTTGCTCATAGATTATGAAAGAGAAAATTGCTAAGGGTAACATATATACCAAATCTGCCAATGTGGGTGTATTCACTATAATCTCGCTTTTCAAGGAGTAGTGGACCCAACATTGAAGGACCTCTTCTTAAAGCAAAATTATTCGGTTTTTGTAATAACTAGGATTTCCTAATCCTCTGTGTCACAAATTGAACTTATGTTGGCTTTTGATGAGTGAGAAGGTAGTGGACCCAACATTGGAAACTTTGGTATTTCCGGGCCAACGAAAAGGGTTTCCTAGTCCTTTTTTGTTACATATTGAACTTATGTTAGCTTTTGATCACTTGTCAATACAGAGTGCATCATTTCTGGGCCAATGAATGTAACAAGCATAAACATATAATAAAACTTACAGAAGTTGATGTTTTCAGCAGCTCCCGAATTGCCATAGTTGCATAGCAAGAGGCTGGAAGCGTGAAGCTTAATTTTAGGGCTAGCTGGTCCCCTGGAGCAGTGGACACAATTGAAGAATCCTTTTCCTGCAAGATTGCTTCTCCATTTGGTGTTGACACGTCGATCTGCGACTTACTAATGGTCGAGTTCTTCCCATAACCTTCATCCTTTGTGACAACGTCTAAATCCGTTGTTGTCAACGGGATACTGACATCAGTATACTTTATCAAGTCCCTGCAGCAAAGGCAACAACGTTTCAGGCGGTTGATGAAAACATGTAGGGTACAAAGAAAGACAATCTTTCAGTCTTCCATAATGATTAGAAAAAGTACAATATTCCAATATTAATCTACTTTTTTTTGCGTAAATGAACTGTGTGCATAGAAATCCAATTCGGAGTTTCGCACTATTTAGACCCATTTCTTTTTTCACTAAGTTTATACCTTTGGCCCATTACAAATATAAAAAAAATTAACCCAGATCAACCCATTCATAAGGTAAGTGGGTCAACATTTCCACTGTTAATCCACACTTTTAAGTGTCCCACTAGTCTGATTAGCATCCAATCATTAGATTAAGCATTTTGAAATTTGTAACTATAGAATAATGATATCGATAGTTCAAAGAAGTTACTTTATCATATATAAAAAGTACTATTTCTTCTTGTATACACGATCTAATAATTATATTACATGCATTCACTTGAAGCATGGATAGCCTGCCTAGTTCTACTTGATGCTTTTGGAACATTTCCATGAAGAACATTTTCACATATCTACAAACCAAGTGGAAGGAAGGAAGAACAAAAGAAAACCCAAATTACCATTCATAATCCTTCGGGTTCCCAAATACTCGCCGATAAGCTCCCGTCATGCTGGTTATTGAGAACTCCCTATAAGAAAATTAGCAACGCTTACTACAAACATATACAAATTATGATAATGCATATTTGCCACCATATTTATTTCTTAACTTTTTCATTACATACTATTGATATGCAAATTTTTATAAATATTATTAGCAAGCCAAAGGATAATCAATGAATATGGTTTTTTTATCAATACTACTAATTCATCATTTGTTTAATTCATATCAACAGTGAAACAGATAAATATATAGATATAATGCATTTTTGTAAAGTTATATCCAATCATTTTACGCCGGCAAGTCAAAAGATGCCATGTCATATAGGAAGATGGATGCAGCAAAAATATATGTTTGCAAAAAAAGATACAAGAATAAGCAGAGTAACTAACTCACTTGACATTATGAATACTCTCCATCAGGCTGACACCATCCTGTCACGGAATAAAAATTACTTTCATGAAAGTCAAAAGTTTTTTAATTCAAGTGGCATGTAAAACAAAGGGAACAAAAAGAATAATATTTTACTGAGAGAAGATAAGATAGAGAGTGCATATTGGTTCTACAGGCCAACTCATGAAACCCTGTTAGACATATCATAAAACATGTAGACATGGTTGCAAAAAGCGCTAGGGGCTAGTCGGGCAGTCGACCATTGCCTAGCTAGTAATCGGCTGAGGCAGGGGCCTAGGCAGATTGGACTTTTCTATATAAAAATTTTAAAATTGAATGTACATTGATAAATTTAAATATATATATTGATAAATTTAATCTTCTCTTCTTCTCATCTACAACAATTACGTCACAAAGTTTACTCTTTCACACTCTTATAAAACAAGATCCAACCAATTGAAAAAAACACTAAATTAAAGTTAAAAGACCGGCATTGACCACCAATGACCGTATTTTGGCCGATTTTGTAAAATCGGGGCGGCTGTTGGCCGTCTAGACCACTTTGTACAACACTGCATGTAGATGACATGTATTTGCAAAAAACTCAAATCCTGAAAGCTACCCTCAAAACCAACTCTCAAAATCAATAATTTGAATTTCCATGATTCAAAATAAACCATAGTTGGCAATCAAAGTTTTCTTAAATATGGTTCTTTTTTCTTCCCCCCCCCCCCCCCCCCCCCCCCCCCCCCCTCCAAAGTAGGATAAAAGTTAAAAATAACGTAAGCATGCAATCACAAATTTTATCCTGAATATTCTGTACATGTGTCTTTTTTAAATAAAAATATAACGTAAAAATATCTACCTATAAATACCAATACCAAACAATAAAGAAACATAACAAACTAAGCATGCCAAAACAAAACGGTACCTTGTCAGCCAGATCTTGATAGTATTGTTGGATGTCATTTCGTGGATAAATTACTCTTGAACTGCCACATAAACATGTCAACAGATAAAAACAAATTCAGAATCCCAATAGATAAATGAAAACGAAATGTCAAGTGTGTGGTTCCCTCTTACCCAGGCAAAGGAAGGACAATATCAGTAATTGTGTAATGCCCTGAAGCAATGTCTTCATTAGTGACTACCTATAAACAAGGAAATACATATATAATCATAAGCTGCAATCTTATTCCAAATGGATCTGGCGAACGAAGCCATTGTACAATTATTTGTTCAATAGCTCACGTATATGATGAAAATCAGCCATGTTACTGTAACAGGTCCGTAACATTCCAGATATTAATGTGAAATTTTGAAAGTTTCTTATAACACTAGACAGTTTCTAATGTTGATCACGTAAATTGGAAAAGGAAGTTTCTCAAAACCAGCTGGTCTTAACTAACAGTAACTAAATACTATCTGACCTTTACTGAGGTGAAATTTCCTTCGGATACATGTGCATCAGCCTCGTCTAGGTGGTTATTTTCAGATAAATCATTGCACTCAATTTCCTCAGGTTCAGAATCATGGATTTGCTTGACTTCATAAGCGGTTTCCTCATTGCTATAGACCAAATCCCCCAACACTACTTGGTCAGTCCCTGAAAAGAGCAACAAGGTTAGTAAAAACTTAAATTTACAAGAATGCATGTACACAGGGATGCATTGCTTAAACTATCGACAATGTTCCTAAAACTTGGTGGCTCATACCGTATTTTTGTACTCTCATGCTTGCAGCATGGTTCCAAAGATAACTTTGGTAACTGTGCACATACCTGATAAGAAACAAGAATTAATTTATTATTTATATTATAAAACAAATATGCTTAAGATTTTCCGCTGTTCTTAACATGAAATCAGCATAAGGCACCAGACCATGAGTCATACTACAAGTATACGTAGCAAAATCAGCTACTCTACTTTCTATCGTACGAGAAAGTAAAGAAGGCAGTAATGAATAAGCACCACGCGCTGATAAAACAGAGTTTGTAATATCAAGCATTAATAAAATGAAGTTCTTCAAATATAAGTATCTAACATTCTAACTACAACATAGGCAAAAAGACCATATTTCATATGCTATTTCATTTCCTATTTAAATTTTCATAACAACATTAATACTTACATCATTCTAAGGGTCCTGGGTACAGACTTCAGAGCTTGCAGGTAGTTCCCTGGACATTTTTTCAAGCACTGCAGCTGATTATAAGATAAAAACATAATTTAGTTACAAATGCCATACAACAAATTTTACTTATATAGACCATCAGAAAAACATCAGGAAGAAAAGAGAACTCCATTAATGGAAATAAATAAATAAACTCTAGAATACTCTCAATATTCTGTCTCTCTTCAAAGGCATCCACTTGAAAAGTAGGGTCTAATTTAGATCATATCCGTTTTCATTGCTACTTTTTCATGCAAAATAGGTGAGACACATCTTCTCGGTCTGTAGCCTAGACAGGTGAACTAACAGATTGTACTTCGCATGTATGTATCAGTTTTTCAAGGTAAGAACATGAACTTCATTGTTTTTGAGATATATATTGATAAATCTTGTACGGATGAAAATAACAAGAAATACATGACTGAGTATGTATACAACTTACTATGGCCTTTTCAGCTACCAGAAAACGAGGTAGTTGTCTCAAGGTCCCGTCAATGTCTTCACTTTCTTTGTAATATTCCCGTACCCTCCGTATGTCATCCCTTTGTGTCCAAAAGTTTATATTAAGGAAAAAAAATAATCATGAATATTTTTTATACGGGCAATACAATGGCACAGTGCAAGGACAGGTGTTAGAAACTATAAAGGATATCACCATCCCTAGGATCAAGAATCATGTTCACTGCTTCTTTCCATTCTCCTTTAAGTAGTTTGGCACCAATAAGGTGAGTAGGTACAGAACCACTGCCAAATCGCTGTAAAGAAATAAAAAGATTAAAATGAAAAACACGGAAATGTGGAGTGCAAGCATATATCTATCATACAGTGAAGATAAGACAATACTTATGACAGGATAATGTTCTTAGTATGTAGCAGATACCTGCATGCCAAAATAGTTTATAAATCCGCGTTTTCCTAAGGCCTCCGCTGCTGCTTTTACGGTATCCTCAGAATCTGCAACTAACCCCCTACAGAAACTCATACAAATAAGCAGAGTGAGATGAAAACTCATGTTCTGAAACCAAGTGCATGTCGTGTAAGGAGCACCGGCGATACAGGTGGCATATATATGGGTGGAACATAAATAACTTTTTTAAATGGGCCGAAACTGGTGAGTTCGGTTGACCCAAAACATTGTCCCAAAAAGTTAACTTTTTATATATAATTAGTGTGTCAAATGTGAGTACGAAAGGTGTACCTTTTTAAGAATAATCTAACTAATTCAATAAAATAATTTAGGGGGTTTTATGAATTAAAAATACATTTCGGGTGATTCTCTTGGTCGGCCCATTTAAAATTGTTCTTTCGAGCCGCTCAACTCATTTGACCTGTTAGAGATAAAAACATAACCCGAGTAAACCCATTTACAAATATGGATTAGAACTGCCACCTTTAACCAACAGAGATAACCACATGGAAAGTTGAACTTAACTAGCATAAATGTATCTTATGAATTCATGCCCAAACCTCAGTGTGATGGTAAACCGATTTCCATGGAGCTGACCAAGAAGAAGCCCTTCGTTGACGTAACTACATTCAATAATCCACATGTTACCGTACAGATTGATTCAATATTAGCAAGAACTTAAAAATTAGTGCACTTACCAAAAGTCACCAACTTTAATTCCAATCAATCTTTTATTTAGATTAGCCACTTTATTTGCACGCTGCTTAAATACAGTGACCTGTGATGTGAAGTATGCCAAAAATTTCAGATATCACAGAGAGGAAACGCAGTATCTTTCAATAGTTAGCTATTATAGAAATGATCCTAGTATGTCGGGAAGATGTTTATGTGGAGGGTTTTTCTCTATTATATTATTTAAATTCTTGCTTGATGAACCCAAAGACGTTCCATGTCTAGGACTAGAACGTTTTGTTTTCTACTTCTCTCCACTATATCTCCAATTTGTTACTCAAACATAGATGCCTATCCGACTTCCTCTTTCTCTTCTCTTCTTATGGCCTCTATTTCTTGTTCAGCATTTCTCATTACTTAAAGGTTAGGCTAGACCTAGTAGAGTTGGTCAACAAGTAATCTGATAAAGTGGTACAAGCAATAATTCGTTTTCTAGATTCTCACATTCTTAAATTTTTTCTAGATCCAAATTCGTAAAACAGGTTTACCAGAGCATACAGCTGATAAAAATAAAAAAAACAAATACAAAATAATATAATAATAATAGTATGTGCCATCTGGTAATAGCAAAAGAAAGTTAAAACAGTTAAATGCACAATTTAAACTCGATGTTCAAGATACAGAAAATTAAATCAAGTAAAGATGCAATACAGATATCCGACAAAGCCTAATGTGCACACTGATTACTGGCCTAGAAGCCGTCACTAACTAGTGGTTAGCTTGCAGTGTAAGCTTGGTTTAAAATTGCGCTCGCATCGCGCATCAGAGTGATGCATTTAAAAAAAACGCAAAGCGAAACCTGATGCGAGGTTGTTCCAGGATGCGGACTAATGTGAACGCATCACATTGCAACAGTGTATTGCTCGCATTTCGAATCCGGACTCCAACTTGGTTAGCCAGTGTTGCCTAGGTAATTTACCGGGATATGTCTTCCTTGTTGGGTGGGGGGCTCGGTACCAAAAAGGTACACAGACTTGAGATGGTTCCGCCAAATACCAATTTTTTTTTTTTTTTTTTTTTTGTATTGCTCGCATCGTGCGCAATGGACGCATCACTTCGCAACAGTTTTAATTTTGACTTTTATGGTTTAAGTTGACTTTTTGTTTCTGGTCAAACCATTAAGTTGACATATTTGGTGTTAAAACCAAGCTTGCAGATAGATTTAACTGTTTATGTATGCACATTACCATGGTAGTGCAAAAAAGAAGTGCTTAGCATAAGAATAGTTACCCTTTGAGTTGTTACAGCACGCTTATCTTTTGTACCAGAGAATCCAAATGACCTTGGCTGTAAAAGTAAATGTCATGAAAGGTGCAAATTTTCCATTATAAAAGAGGATCTTATGGACCCAAGGTAACGCCAAAATGTTCAAAAAAAAAAAAAAAAAAAATTATGTAACGATGACGATAGACAAATAGATTATAGTTACAATGAAAGATAGTTTAAGTGTTGCAACATATATGGGAAGGAAGGATTCTCGTAACAGTAATAACCTGAACACCAAGCATCTTTCCAATCAATCCTAATGCCTCTTGTGTATCCTTGTTTTCCTTGCAGAGATGAAATCTGGAGATGAGTATTGGAGAACGCTCAGTCGCTCACAAATATAAAGGAATGGTTGATGCTTACTTTATTCAAGCAAGAAACAAAAACTATAACAGTAAAGAGAAATCAGATTCAAATTAACTTTCTAGTTGTTAGAAGCTCCATTAGTGGTTAATTAATTAAAACATGTTTTAGTATTCCAATGTTATTATTATTGTAGGCTGCTAAAAAGAAATTAACTTTCTCAATCCAGGCACTGACCGTTTCAACTATCGTAACAAAAAAAGTTAATATGTTTCTCATATTTTGACAACTAGAATCAAAATCCAATGAATATCATGTATGTAAGCCGTACTATGAAGCCAACCAGTTATGCTATTATACATTCTGGTAAAAGGAACATACTCTTCATAGTGTGTTTTTTTTTTTTTTTTTTGGTAACCATGATTTCTGACCTTTTGGCAAATATACTCTTCATTGTTTTATTGATCAACAGTAACTCAAGAACTGAACAGGTAGAAAGGTAACAGATGTCACCGTTTTTCCGATTTGTACCAACACAAAAGAATTACACACTACAATGTGAAGACTAAAGTAAAAAATTACCCTTCACAAAAAGCTTGGCCTATAATACAATGTTTCCATCGTTTCTTAAGATCTAATAAGGATTGAGAAAATGCAGAGCCGCTAATCATTAGTAGGGCTTATTTGGTTTGAGTCAATTAGATATCAATCAAGAAGAATATAGTAAAATCCCATTACCTGAGAAACTTTCCAAGATGCTCTGGCCAATGATCTGAACCTCGACTGTCATAAGGGGTGGTATCACCTCTGCCTTTGCGTTTCTTAGAACCCCCTCGACCTCTATCGTTACTACTCCCTGAATTCAATCTCACACGAATGCATTTTGACAAGGCGTCGGGTCCATCTACCGTGTCGGTAACCAGGAATTTGAGTCTTTCTTTGAAAAAATTATGCACTGCCTGGAGCGTGACGACAACAATTAGAACATACATAACAGTAGTTGATAAATATTTAAATTTATCGTTACTACCGTGCGTTGGAGTTTATCAGAACTCGGAGAAAGAACAACGGAGGTAGGTCCATTTTCAATATCTAAGCCGATTTGATGTATAAATTCCTTGAGAGAGTCGGCATCAGAGTCACCGGCTAGAGCTCTAAAGGATTCGAGTTCCGTATCATGATTACCGTTCACTTGATGCGTCGTCTTCGTTTCAGGCTCCTCTGCTATCTAAGACATTAAAAATATATACATCATTAAAAGCTCAAAAAAAACAACATTTAGATAATGTAGTAATGTATGAGACAGTGGTAAATGAGTGACCTCAGTTGGGGCATCTAAGGAGGTCAAATGAACAACATTTTGATCCAAATCAACTTCGTTAACAACAAAATCAGAATACCTGTATCATCATAACCTTAAACTATCAGATATGCACTTAATCAAAGCTTATATGATCAACTCTATTATTATTCTAGTTAAATACATTTATTTTGTTAAGGGGGTGTTTGTTTAAGCTTATATGAGCTAACGAGCTTATTTGTTTTTCGGCTTATATTTCATAAGCCTCAATTTTCCAGCTTATTTGGAGACTTGTGGGCTTATATGAGTTTATTATATCATATTAATAAAGTTATATAAGCTCACAAATTTCCAAATAAGCCGGAAAATTGGAGCTTAAGCCGAAATAAAATAAGCTCATAAGCCCATATATAAGCTTAAACAAACACCCCCAAGGTATAAAAATACCTTTGTTTAAGAATGCCACGAAAACCAGGGAGAGGTGAGATGTAGCAAGAAATGCCCACGTCACACTCTTCCAATGAAGATGATGTCATGCCTGAATATGAATTTTCTGATTGATTATAAGAAGAAGAATAGCAGTAGGGTTTTATAAGTTTATTTTTATTTTTATAAAAACAAGCAGAGTAGGGTTTTAATAGAAGCTGTGTTTTTTCAAAGATAACCAAGGAGGAGGTCAAAGGGAATGGATTTGCTAACATTCCCATCTTTGTTCGATGGTGTTTGCCTAAGCTTACTAGTTCGGATGAGCCTTATTAGTTGTTATACTAGACGAATTAGTTGTTATAGAGGATCCGTGCATAGCAACACGTCCGTGCATAGCAACACGATTTCATAGTTGTAGATAATTTTAATGATAAAAAAATATTTATGGGTTATAAACGAAAAATAACAAAAGTTTAAGGATTTGGGATTAAACATAATGTTTTGAAAGTGGTTCAATCGAGTGAATCGTTTTGGTCGAAAAACAGGTCAATTTAAACCTGGTCAACCCGACAAGTTGTATTGAAAAACGGGTCAAAATAAACCGGGGCAACCCGCCAGATTTGAAGCATACCGGATCAATCTGGTTTCTTATGTGTATTAATAGTTTCTTTTGAAGTATATGTTTAATATTTTCTTTCTTAATTTCAACTTTTCACTTTTTGGTTTTTTACTTTATATATAATATCTAATATATATAAAACAAAAGTTGCCTAATGACGTCAGCAGCTTAAATAGCTCATCAAAAGGGTCAATGATTTTTTTTTTTTTTTTTTTTTTTTTTTTTTTTTTTTTTTAATAACAAACTGGGACTTACAAAATCATAAACTTTGTTTGTTTGTAAATGGATGGGTTTGACCAGACAGTGAAGTTAAGGTCATCATGTCAACCAATCGTGCTGATACTTTGGCCCTGCAGTTGTTCGTCCTGGTAGGCTTGACCGCAAGATTGATTTTCCTTTGCCTGATAGACCACTAAAAGGCTTGTGTTTCAGGTATTTTTTGGTGTCCATATCTTGGTTTTATAATGTTTTACAACTTGTGCATTGGTCCGTAGCAATCACTGGCGAGTGATGTTGTCCTCAGCAATGGTGCCAGTCATTCTTCACAAACTTCTATTTCATCGAGTTTGTCTTTCTTACAGTACTCTTTGTTCCATCACCCTTTTCAGAGCACTATAAAAGGGTGTTTGGATTAACGTTTTATAAGCTATTGTGATGATGAAAATTAGGATCAGATTATCAATTGTCATATAACGGGCGGTGGAAACTAGTGTTTGATAGCGCCTAAAGATAATCAGACGTTTGATGGTTGGCAAATTCTTATTTCTAAAAAAATTAATAAAACGATATTTCTGGGAAAAAGAAGTAGAGATGATTTGTGAAATTAAACTAAGAGTCCCCCAATTTAAGTTTATTATAAACATTGTTGGAGTCCTACAGGATTGAATACTTTCACGTGCAAGTGCTTGACAAGATTGTTGTAGTTGTGGCACCAAGGTGAGTTTTATACACTACTTCTCTTACGTTGTAAAATAGATACTAAAATAATGGGTCAAACGGGTTTAGGTAAAAGCAAGTAACAATACACAAAGAACAATCAGAATTTGAAGAAAATAATGAAAGAAACGTTATACCTTATTGCAAAAAGAGCAAAAACTACTCCCCTAAGTGTGAACTTTCCTATAATAATGTGGGTGTGAATATAGGTATGGCTACATTACTGCTCCTGTTATGGGTTTTCGGGTTTATTTGTATTAACTGATTATTATCCCACACAAGCGATCCATAAATGGTATGTGTGAAGATGGGTATCTTTCTAATGGTTCAAAATATTTAGAAGTCCTACTATGGTATCTTTGTTGTGTTTTTAGATGAATTTAGTACCAGATTTGATAGTACTAATCCAAGCCTAGAGTAGGAGGTAAAGGTGAAAATATGGACGGGTTGGGTAACGGGTGAAAATTAGTGAATTTCTGTAAGGGTGAGACATATAGGGCGTGGTTGGATTCTGATAAGGAAATATTTGTTACGCTTTTAGGGGGTCATTTAAGCCCTAAATCGTGTTTTTATGATCAAATACTACCTTAAATCATTTTAGGTCTTTTGTCATTTTAGCCCTAAATCACATTTTGGAGCATTTTGGTCGTTTTTATGCTCAAGTATGAAGAAAAGTCAGGAAATCACACCTGACGGCGTCAGGCTTTACATGCTGACGTCGTCACCTTATACTGGGATGATGGTGGATTTTACAAGTGACGCCCAGAAACCAAAGTCAGGTTAACACCTGACGGCGTCAGGTGTTCCAAGATGAAGGTCGCCCCTCTTTAGCTCTATAAGAGATGGCCCAGAACCCTTATAAAGGGACGACGTCAGAAGTGGATCTAGGTGATCCGAGAACCCTAAACACGGCGATCTGACGCCGTCAGAGTTGTATATCTATATATACTTTTCGATTTTTCATTCATTAGAGGTGTAACTTTTGGGAGATAAAAACCTAGACGAATTTTACTGTAACTTTAGGGTTTCCAAACCCTCTTTTCCTTCATGTTCAATTAAAGATAAGTTTCTTTTTAATCATTCAATATGTCTATGTGTTGTTTGATTAATTGTTTATCTTGTCTTTCTTTTAACATGTTAGCTTAATTCTCTTTGTGTTTACTTAGATCTAATGAAACCTAATTGTTAATTATTGGTTGTTGACTTGTTATTAGTTGATTTGGTTGATTGATTTTCGCGTTAGGCTTAAGAAACCTGGCCATACTCCTACATGGTAATAGGCATGAACGTCTTAAGAAACGTAATCAGATGTGTACTATGATGTTATTGGTTGTATTTAATGCATAAGTAACTGTTTACGAGGCCTGGATAGGAAGAGATAGAAGCTTATAGATTGGGGAAGGATGTACACAGCCCCATGACTGGTATTAAGGAATACAACCCTTCATCCAAAAAATTGTAACAAATCAATTAATCAGTAAGAGATAACTAGGAAGTAGTGAAATCTAAGTAAATACATTTTTCCCATTATAAGAAGTTCACCAATTTACTTTTTTCTGTTATTTTATTTTATTTTGCATTTGTAGTAATTTTGGGTTAGTTGACTAGCAACTAATTCCGACCACTCTTCTTAAAACCTGAGATTTTTACATGCTTTCATAAAAATATAAAAACACAAAAAGAATCATCCCTCACCTCTAGACCTAGTTTAAGTAGTTTTTAATCCTAATGACACTATTCCCCTATCCGCCGGTACTTGCAACTCACTATACTACATCGGTCAGGTACACTGCCTGGTGGGGATTGCAAGCTTCTCAAGATCCCTTGAGAAGTAAAACCTTTTGCAAGGTTGCAAAACCACGCTTCAGATTCACCTGAAACACATTTTTTGTAATCAAATGATTATAAAAACTATATTATTCTAATAATAATCTAATGATCTATAGAATTAGGGCCGTTTGGAATTGCTTATTAGGACTGAATTCCGTTTCTACTTTCACTCTGCAAGTTGAAAAAAATAATATGGACAAAAATGTTTCTAACCTGTATTAAAATTGCACTAAAAAAATGCCCCA
Source organism: Artemisia argyi (assembly GCA_030686995.1). Taxonomy (NCBI): domain Eukaryota; kingdom Viridiplantae; phylum Streptophyta; class Magnoliopsida; order Asterales; family Asteraceae; genus Artemisia; species Artemisia argyi. The sequence goes on from CM060696.1 coordinate 26,174,937, forward strand.
AATTTATTCTAAAGCTGATACCCAACCGGACTGTTTTGCCACCTGCAAATATTGATAGTAGAAATTAGAGTTTATAGCATGCTTATGGATGGTTTATACCTTGTGTTCCTTGATTTATGCCAATTACCGTTATTAGCTAACTTTCAACTATGCCAGACGAATGACTTATGGAGATAGTCACTCATCATTCAAACGTGGTTTCATTTTATGGGAGATAGAGCTGGAGTTGGAGGAACTTACTTTAGCTATTGTGACCGAGTTTATGACTTGTGAAAAAGGACAGGTAAATTCACTTTGATTCCTCATGACAACTAGTTTGAACTTTGATGTAATGTGCTGGTCACTTGATGGTCATAAAAAGCTCCTTATAGCTAGTTTTGGAATGGAGGATGCGCGATGTCTATAAGGTAAGCATAGTCATGGTTGACAGAATTTTGATCTGTTACTCAACCCCACAAGAAATATAACAAGGAACCTTCATTTTGGAAATTTAGGACGCCCAACTGACCCATTATAGATAAAAACAAAACCCAAATGGGTTTAATAGAAACCGTCGTGTATTAATTTTAGGCTATCAGTGCATTTTCAACTGTCATTGATCGACTAGGTACATCTTACCTTTGGGATTTCACTTCCGTTCGTTTTCTAGTTATCTATTTATTTGTTAATGAATGTCTATAATTAGTCAAGACACCTTAATAAGATTTGGTTCTTTGGTGAAGAACAGGATTGTTGGAGATAGCAATTGCACTAGTGTTGTCACAAAAGATGGGAACCATCTTGTAATGAATGTCATAGTCACTGAGTTGACTTTTCATCCATAGCACATTGGCACAACAACCTGCAACAGCTGAAGACATAGCCACTGATGGTTGTTTCTTAGTACTCCAACACACAAGTTTTCCACCAAGAAATTGATAGGATCCTAAGGTACTTTTTCTATCCATGTTGCAGCCTGCATAGTCTGAGTTAGTGTATCCTTTGAGATCAAACCCTGAACATTTTGGGTAGTACAAACCAAGGTTTGGAGTTCCCTTCAGGTATCTGATGATTCTCTTGACAGCAATGAGATGAGATTCTTTTGGGTCAGACTGATATCTAGCACACATGCATACTGCAAATTGTATACCAGGCCTTGAGCCAAGGAGGTACATCAGTGACCCTATCATTCCTCTTTATAGGGTTTAGTTCACTGGTTTACCAGTGAGGTCAGGGCCAAGGTTATTTGGAGGAACCATAGGACTGAGGAGCAGTCAGTGAGCTCATACTTCTTCAGTAGGTTCCTAGTGTATTTCTCTTGACAAATGGAGATGCCTTTGTCAGTTTGTTTGATTTGTAGTCCAAGAAAGTAAGTGAGTTCTCCCATCATGCTCATTTCAAACTTTGTAGTCATCAGGTTTTCAAACTGTTTACAAAGTTTATAGTTTGTTGAGCCAAAGATGATGTCATCAACATATACTTGGACAATGATCACATCTCCCTTAGTTCTATAGATAAATAGGGTGTTGTCTATCTTTCCCCTGACAAACTTGTTTTGGATCAGGAATGTTGAAAGAGTTTCATACCATGCCCTGGGGCTTGTTTTAGTCCATAAAGAGCTTTATCAAGCTTGCAAACATGGTTTGGGAATTCACTACTTTCAAAGTGATGCATGGGAATTGCACCAGGCTTTACCTCTCGAGGGATCTCGAGAAGCTTACAACCCCCACCAGGCAGTGTACCTGATCGTTGTAGTATAGTATAGTGACAAGTACCGGGGGATTGATCGTTCAACTTAGGAATAGTGTCGCTAGGATTAGAAAGCCTAAAGACTAGGTCTAGAGGTAAGGGATAATTCTTTTTGTATTCTTATGTTTTTATAAAAGAAAGTAAAATCTCGGTTTTTAGAGGAGTGGGCGGAATTAGTTGCTAGTCAACTAACCCAATAACTAAGATGCAATCAAAATAAAATAATAAAAATGAAAATAAACTAAATTAAGATAGTGGTGTAAGCAATATATGGGAGAATTGTGTTTACTTAGATTTCACTACTCCCTAGATATCTTTTACAGGTTAATTACTTGTTACAGTTGTGTGGATGACGGATTGTATTCCTTAATACCATTCATGGGGTGGCGTACTTACTTCCCCAATCCTATAAGCTCCTACTTCACTCCTATGTCGATCCGGCTAAGAAGCTCCTAACATGGGATCACTAGAATTCGCTCATGCATTAAATACAATCATAAAAACCTAGTACACATCGGTTCATGTTTCTTAAGACGTTCAAGCAAGTTACACAATGGAGATCTGCCAGTTTTCTTAAGCCTAACATTGAAATCATTCATCCATTACAACTATAAACAAGCAATCAACCTATAATCAACATATAGGTTTCATTACATCTAAGCAAACACATGAAAGATCTAGCCTAGCATGTTATAATCAAGACAAGCATAAGATATATTCAAACAACACATAGAAATATTGAATGAATTGAAAGAAGACTTATCTTAATTGAACATGAAAGGTTTCAAGGGGTGAAAACCCTTGAAAATACTGTTACAAACGACCTAGGGTTTATTAGGTTCGGCCCTAGTATTCTCCACACAAGTTCCTCTTTAATGAATGAAAAATAGAAAAATATATATAGATTTTGTGAGGTGACGGTGTCAAGAGTAAATTTCTGACGCCGTCATCTCGCCGCCAATAAAGTTCTCGGACTGCCTAGATCTGGGTCTGACGCCGTCATATGTAATCCATCTTCAGGCCGTCACCAAAATAACTCTTGACGCCCTACTTCTGACGCCTTCAGGTTTTCTCTGGGTCATCATGGATTTTGCTCCTAATGCCGTCATATTTTCCTTCTTGACGCCGTCAGGTACTGTTCCCAGCATGGAAAATTAAGTCTTTGCCGTTTTCTTCACTTTTATGCTCCAAAAACGTCCAAAATGCTTCCTTTTCCAGAATTCACTCCCAAAGTACCTAAAATCACAAAAGGAACGATTTAGGGCAATATTTGATCAAATAAATTCAATTTCGGGCTTAAGTGACCCCCTAAAAACGGTTCATTTTTCGCCTCATCATATACCCTTACACTTGAGATTTGCTTGTCCTCAAGCAAATGCGCTTTTATTCTAATCAAAATACAAGTTAGGGGTCATTTAACACTAATATAAAAGTAATTACAACAAACAATCGTTCCACTAAAGACCAAAGACAAGCACGGAGGTCATACACTAGCACCTCACAAATAGTGTTTAGATACTCACATCTCTCGGGTGTAATAAAGTAATATCACAATATGGAAATGGAAAACACTCTCACTACCTGTCATAGCAAAATAGATTACCATAGGCTTGGGAAAGGATCAAACCTGCACCACATGGCGTAAGCACCTAGGATAAACTATCAAAGAGGTCTTTTTAAAGGGTTGTAACGTTAGTATAGGGATATGGAATACACGGTTTTTTTTGGATATAGTCAATCTTTACTGGTGGCGAGTTAATAATCTTGGTTAATTACATGTACAATGTGGCGTTGCTAAGCCAAGACTAGACTCGACTTAAGCTAATAAATGAAAAATAACAAAAGTATAAAACAAACATAGAATGAAACGGGATGGTAGTCCGTATGTTTTTTCTCTTTTCTTTTTCTATATATATTTTTTTTCTTTTTCTTGATTTTTCAATTTTTTTTTTCTTTTTTTTTCTTTTTTTTTCTTTTTTTTTTTTTTTTTTTACATACACTCTTACCCTACCATCCAAAATAATACGTCATAGGGAATGAACATTCCCCTTACACTTGAATTTTTACATACTTTACAATAAACTAATCTAATGACTCGAATCAAGATAATCAAAACACTTGGAGTACTTTTAAGATTAACGTACATATAGGGGTAATAATATTATGTTTTTCCCCATTACTCCATAACATTAGTACTTTACCCATGAGTCCCAATCGTCCCAAAACAATATGTACAAGGATATGACTCGACTTAGCAACCATGTAATCAATTAGATAATTAACAAAGGGTTTAACAAATAACAATAATGCACTAAAGATGAGTGCATACACGGAAGGCTAAGGCGATTTGGGTGTACATTTAAGTGGGGTGTAACAAATTCTTCCTTTAAGTAAGATGCTTAAAGTTAGAAACGAAAAGATAGGCTCGGAGGGGTGTACTAGGGGTTTCGTGTACTAAAAATGAGTACAACGCTAAGGGTGTGAGAAAAATTAGTTGACTTAACTAGCCAAGTAATATGACTTAAATGATCAAGTAATTATGATGCGGGTTTAACACAAGGGTGATCCTAATGCCTCTTATCATGTAGTAAATCCTACTACATGAATGTAGTCTCACTAGCGGTCTCGGGATGCATCACTAACGCAAGTTCTAGAATCTAAATGCTACCGGTACACTCATAAGCACTAATAGTAAATGCTTTTCCTATCAAATCTAAAGGCGAACCTCACATATTTGGGTGGAAAATTTTTCTGAATGGTACGATTTTGTGCTAGTCATACAATCTCCTATCCATGAGACGCTTGCTATGGCTAAAGTTTCACTCCTAAATGTTGTAAAAAAAATTTAAATTTGGCGCTAAAATTACACTAACAAGTATTTCTCTTAGTTTTATTACACACCTACCATCAAACAAACAAACTCAAGTGCAATTGTATCCTATAAGGTATCATCATTTATCCTCCCCTTACACTTAGGATGAACATTGTCCCCAATGTTCAATTAAAGAATGTAAAAGTGAAATAGGTAAAAGAATGAAATCAAATACTCCCCTGATTCGTTCGGTGTGGATAGTGTGGTAACAAGGTTAGATCTTCCTCCAAGAAAATGAAAAATCAAAGCTTCCCTTCCAGAATATAAATCATCTTCTTGTCATATATAACCTATTAAACCTGAGAAAATAAACAAGGCAACCTCGCGTAAAATCGGCGGCAATCTATATATGCTAACAAATCCTAGAAAACAAAATAAGATATAATGCTTGTGGAATGATGTTTGCAGATTTCCTTGAGATTATAAAATTAAAGATTCAACAAAAACTTTAAGACTCCGTTAGAAAAACAAAACTGGTAAAATTTCCAGAATTTTACACGTGACGCCGTCAGGAATTTCTTCCTGACGCCGTCAGAAGTGACCTGCAGAAATTCTTGTGTTAAGTTTCCAGAATATTTCTGGAAAAACTTCGTCCTACTTCCTGGAAAATCCTGCAAAACATCATTATGACTCGATACAAGCATTTGACTCTAACAAATACGAATATACATGTTCACTTAATATTGTGAAGAATCATGATCGAGTTTGTTTCTTAAAAACATATTTGGGGTTTCCCCTTACACTTATCTTTTGCGAAATACCTTTGGATGAAGTTAAGACTAAGCCAAACAACAAAGTGAAGTATTTTCACCATTTTAGTTTTGAAACATGATCTACCAACAATAAAAATAAAGCATGCATACGGAAGCAAATAACAATCAAACAAAATAAAAATCACACAAAACATGGGTTGCCTCCCAAGAAGCGCTTTTCTTTATTTACGAGTCTTGTAGCTAGACTCAAGGTCATGGGTTACTACGTGACTTCATTGTTGATTTCACTCTCTAGGTCATCTCCTATACCAGTTTTGTATTCCGGACCTAGTTGCAAGCATTCTTTGTAGAAACCAAGCATCATATTCATCACATACTCTACTCCTCTACGTCTATTCTCATCATTCCTAAAGTTAGCCGCTTGTTTGTATTCCTTTTCTATGTTTGACAGGAGGCGGTACTGCTCAATCTTATTGGGCATTTGGTAGGCAATCTCATCATTCTCTTCCTTGAACCTAACTATCCCTAGTGTCGGATCATAACTCATCTTAGTGGCCTCAACGAATGGTTTTCCGAACACTACTTGACTTAGGCAAGCATCTATCACCGGACGAGTATCCTCTACTATCATAAAATCGATCTCATAGGTGAAATTTCCGACAATCACATGCAATCCCTTCACTCTTCCTACAAAATTACTTATCAAATTCTTATTGGGCATCATCCTATAACCAAGTTGTTTTTTCATTACCCAATTATAATAAGTCCTAGTCATGATGTTTATAGGAGATCTATGATCAATATAAGCTTTCCATATATGCATATGCCCAATGTTGCATGGTATGTTGATGTTAGATGTGACAACTGGCAAATTAGGGAGCCATTTTGAAAACCCGCATTACGTTAAAGTTCGTTTATAAATTTATACTTGAAATTTTATTCGTAACGAACTTGTAAAACCAATATTGTGGTTGATTATATTTAAAATTTTATGGAATCAATTTGGATTATCGATGTGATGAGAATTTATTTCGAGATTTTTATTGGCACTACGTTGACTCCGGCACTAGAATAACCTAACTAAAATTTTATGTCTCGAGTTTACGAATTCGACAATATATATTTATTTATGGAATGTCTCGTGAGATATTAAATGATTTGAAACGAGTTACGGGTTTGGCCTTGTGTCTTGATAATTAGCCGCCCCCTATTACTATTATTATTATTATTATAAAAAAAAAAGGAAGAGTAAATATAAAAAAAATGGTTCTTGTGGCACCTGCCAAACACAACACCCACACACCCTCACCCACATTTCATCTCTCACCTCTCTCCCTCATCTTCATCACCAAACCCTAGCCGCCATCTTCTTGGCCGGCTACCACCATGACACCACCGCCTACCACCAATCAAACCCACCTCAGAAATATTCCCCATCACTAGATCTATTACATCCACTTGTTCACGCGCTAGTTTTAATGATTTTTGAAGATTTTTCGAGACTCTTTTTGTTGAAATTGAAGGTAAGACGTGTCACAATTGTTGGTGACTCGTATTTTTATTAAAATCGTGACATGTGAGTCACGGGGTTCAAGTCTTTGGCAATTTTTTTTTTGATAAATAACGAAATAAACATGTGGGTTATATATAAAACGTAATTTGAAGCAAGTTTGGTATCCGGGTTTTATGATTTTTGGTGATGTCAAGATGAAACCGAGAGCTTAGGCTCTCGGCTTGTATATTTTGTGAGCTTATGTGGTTTTCTTGATGATTTTTGGCCTCGTGGTATTGTTAGCGAGGATATTTAGTGATTTATTTTAAGATCTTGATTTATTTTGGTTATGAAGCTGGATATATTGATGTCATTGTGGTTATTGGATTGGCGAGACCAGATGGTCCGTTTGGTTTGGTTAGTGCTCGGATGAGCTTAACTGAGACCCATGTGGTCTCGGGGTCATCTTTTTGGCATGACTCGTGTAACCAAGCCAAGACCCACTTGGGGCCTCTCGGCCTGGTTTTGGTTCGATATATGGACCCGAGACATATGTTGCTTGATGTTCTTGTTGCATTTCTTTTATTGTGGTTACTGTTATGATTATTGTTGTTGTTTTGAACTGTTGGCTGAATGGGAAGAAGAGCTGAGGCCCTTGAGGTCTTGGCAATGGACTTATTGTTTTGTGGAGTTGTTGTCGAGGGAATGAATTGGGGACCGATTGTGAGACGTTCACTTAGAATGACGGAGATAGGTTAGTCGGGTGCCGTAGTCGGACCCTATTGTTATAGCACGTGATTTGGGTATGGTTTGGACGGAGTTGGATTGATTGATTATGACTTGGTTATTTTTATGTTGGACTTGGACAATGAGCCGAGAGTAATGACTCGGACATGTGACCATTTCGTATGACTTGATAAATATTTATAATCAAACGCAAATAATAAAACTCGTAATAATATTATTGGTAATATAACCGTTTATATAAATATATAGACGTGAATAACGTATATATAAATATATAAATGCGTATATTAAAAATAACAAGATCACGAGTAATATTATAACAATAACGTGACTATAAATATTATACTATGAGAGTGGTGTAATATTATTGGGAGCGTTATTATGATTAAATATTATGAATAACGAGGAAATCTTGACGTTGAATAAATATTAAATAAAATAATCTCTTTTAAATAATTGAGGAAAACTATCGAGTTATGCGGAGTCGTGGTCACTTGAGTCCAAGTGGATTATTATTTGTGACGTTTGTGTTGTCACGGATATATGACAATTAATACACTCACTTTCGATAACTACGTAACTTATTTAATCGACGGGTTAAATAAGAGCTATTTAGTTGTTTAAATTGAGTATATTAATGGGCATCGTATCCTACGACGCCCATAGATTGTGGTATGTGTACGAGAATAATAAATTATTAAGTATCTCGTGAAGTTGCCAAATTGATGAATTTGGTAGCTTAACGGCATAATTAGAGAATTTATTAAACTTTGATATATAGCATATAGTACTTTATGTGCAATGTGTGACCTAGGATTCGGGTATAATCTTAGAATGGTATATTAAGTAAATAAATATGGGGGATTACCAAATCGACGGATTTGATGAACTTCGATGATTTATTTAAATAATATATTGGGCTAATATTAGACCTATAGATTGTTTTATTATCCTTTTTGTTGTGACATCTTGGTTTGAGTTGTGTCGACCCACCACCCGTATGGATACCAAACGCCAAACTCCAAACTAATATGAGACAATACGAGAAATGGATTTTCGGAAGTAAAATGGAATACGTTCGGGTTTGGGAATATTCGATTTTGAGAAAATGATTTCTGAACGAGTTGATATTGTTAGGTCGTGCCGAGTCCGTAATTGCCGTCTTTCGAGTTACTACGTCTTACTTCTACCGATTTCTTATTGCTGATTTCTGGACTTGAGGTGAGTCATAGCCCCACTTTTAATCTTGAACTATGTTTTCAATACTTGGGGTGAGAAACATGCAAATTATTTTATGTGGACTATTATCGCTTTTATATTCTTTCTAAAACTTGCTATGCGTATGGACTATGATGTATTGTCAACTTTAGTCACATAGTTTTTGTGTGTACTATTCAAGGTTGGCTTATTTGGATATTGGTGAATTATCAACTTTAGTCACATAGTTTTTGTGTGTACTATTCAAGGTTTGCTTATTTGGATATTGGTGAATTGTTAACTTTAGTCACATAGTTTTTGTGTGTACTATTCAAGGTTGGCTTATTTGGATATTGGTGAATTGTCAACTTTAGTCACATAGTTTCGTATGTACTATTCAAGGTTGGCTTATTTAGATACTATAGTGTGCACCTATAGGTTATTAATACTTCGGAGGTTATCCGAGTATTTATGATATTGCGGGGGTTACCCGAATATCTATGTTGGAGCGGAGGGTATCCGCAGGTTTTTAGTGAATCCTTAGTCTAGCTAGCAAGCGTTTTGCGTATATGTCCACTATATTGAATTATGAATTTAAACCTATGATCTCACCAGCGAAAGCTGACTTTTAGCACGTTTTCTCAGGTAATTAAGTGACGATTTGGATGCTTGGATTGGAAGGCTCGGCTATGGCACGTGGTTATGGATCTATTTTTCTAAAACTCTGATATTAAATTTTGGACCTACGTTTATTTCTTTTGGGCCTGACTCTGAATGAATGTTGGGATAAATGTAAACTTTAAAACCCCGTTTTGGTTGTGTTTTACTTATGTTTACTTTATCTCGTTCTTTTATGTCTTGCGTTGGATACCAATCCCCGTAGCACCCCGAAAGCTTGTTGAGTCTTCCGCTGTACCAAATTTTGGGGGTGTTACATTAGAGGAGTATTCCATTTTGATAAGGGGTGAGCCAAGGATATATGTTGTCTCGGGGTCATCGAATAAATCCTTATGATACTCCCATTCTTCCTTGGTGGGCAATTTATCAAAGTACTCTTCTATAGTCTCTACTTCCTCTAACTCTTCTCTCTTATTAAATTCAACTTCCCTAATTTCATCCCTAGTCTCGGTTTCTACTCCAACTTCATCCTCGTCACTTTCTTATATATCCTTATCAATTGGTTTAATGGTGACAACATTGACAAAGTGGACGTGTTTGGAAGATGAGGGGTCCTTAGTTTGTATTCCGCTATTGGCGTCCTTAATGCCCTTCCTAGGTGTAGTTAACGCTTGGTTGTTGAGGGCTTTCAACAAGTTGTCAATCTTATTGGTCATCTCCGTTTGTTGTTGGTTGAATTCGGTTTCAAACCTAGCTATGCGAGCCTCTTGAGATGCCATAAACTTGGACATCAATCCTTCAAGATTGTTGGTACTACCATAGTTGTTGGAAGGATTGTTGTTGAAAGTACGGTTGGAGGGTGGACCGTTTGGTTGGTAACGATTAAGCGGATTGGAAGAATTGGTTTGGTTTTGTTTCCACCTAAGGTTTGGGTGATTTTTCCAAGAAGGGTTGTAGGAATCACCATACGGGTTTGGCTCGGGTTTGAAAGTGTACCACTTATCTCCAACTTCGTCGGTACGCGAGGATGCGTAGTCCGCAAAAGCTGCTCCGGGGAGTTCCACACAATCACGAGTGTCATGGGGACCACTGCATAATTCGCATGAAGAAGTGATTTTGTTCACTTGACTTGAAGGCTTGGGATCTTCGTAAGATTTCATGAGAAACTATACTTGGTCCTCAAGTTCCATGATCCTACGGTCGGGAGTGCTAGAATTGTTCGAAGGCAAAGATATTGCCTTGACCGTTTTGTTCAAATCACGGGGATCATTCCAACTTTCGTTGTCATAGAGAGCAAGATCTTCTATGAGTTCCCATGATTGTTCCGCACTTAGATCACGTAGCTTGCCACCGGCCGATTGGTCAATGGTTCGCCTTGTGGAGAGATCGATATGGGCATAGAAAATTTGGACTTGGAGCCAAAGATCTATGCCATGATGAGGAACTTTTTGGAGTAAGTCCTTGAAAGGAGTCCATGCTTCATATAGAGTTTCACCTTGACGTTGTTGGAACATCAAGATATCATTTCTAAGCTTGGTAGTTCTCCCCGGTGGGAAAAATTGAGCAAGGAAACGAGTGGTGAGATCATCCCATGAGGTGATGGATCCCGCGGGTAAACGCTCAAGCCATTGACTAGCTTGATCACGTAGAGAGAATTGGCATAGGCGTAATCAGGTTGACTCTCTAGTTGTAGCATCAAGGTCTATAGAATCTACGATTTTAAGGAAGTCCTTGAGGTATTGATTTGGATCTTCGGAACGAAGTCCATGGAATGCACATCCGTTTTGCACCAACCGGATGGTGTCGCATCGCAAGGGAGACACATTGGCTCTTTGGGTGAGCTCAATGGTGTTTCGATAGCCTTGGTGGCTAGGTCGGGAATACTCTCCTAGGGTTCGGGGCCTAAGAGGTTGGTTAGCTAGTGGTGGGTTTTGTGGGTGGTCTTGTTGTGGTGGGTTGATAGGTTCAAAGATGTTACCACCTTCCATGATGTCGGATGGTAAAGATTACGAACAAAAACACGAAGAAATGAGATAGACTAAAGAGAACCTAAAAATAAAAATAAAACCTTACTAGAAAGGAATCTAGCAAGTAGACCTAATAAAAAGAAATTCTAACCTAGACAATAACTATTCCCCGGGCTGCGGCGCCAAAAACTTACTCGAGGGATCTCGAGAAGCTTACAACCCCCACCAGGCAGTGTACATGATCGTTGAAGTATAGTATAGTGACAAGTACCGGGGGATTGATCGTTCAACTTAGGAATAGTGTCGCTAGGATTAGAAAGCCTAAAGACTAGGTCTAGAGGTGAGGGATGATTCTTTTTGTATTTTTATGTTTTTATGAAAGCAAGTAAAATCTCGGTTTTTAGAGGAGTGGGCGGAATTAGTTGCTAGTCAACTAACCCAATAACTAAGATGCAATCAAAATAAAATAATAAAAATGAAAATAAACTAAATTAAGATAGTGGTGTGAGCAATATATGGGAGAATTGTGTTTACTTAGATTTCACTACTCCCTAGATATCTTATACAGGTTAATTACTTGTTACAGTTGCGTGGATGACGGATTGTATTCCTTAATACCATTCATGGGGTGGCGTACTTACTTCCCCAATCCTATAAGCTCCTACTTCACTCCTATGTCGAGCCGGCTAAGAAGCTCCTAACATGGGATCACTAGAATTCGCTCATGCATTAAATACAATCATAAAAACCTAGTACACATCGGTTCATGTTTCTTAAGACGTTCAAGCAAGTTACACAATGGAGATCTGCCAGTTTTCTTTAGCCTAACATTGAAATCATTCATCCATTACAACTATAAACAAGCAATCAACCTATAATCAACATCTAGGTTTCATTACATCTAAGCAAACACATGAAAGATCTAGCCTAGCATGTTATAATCAAGACAAGCATAAGATATATTCAAACAACACATAGACATAGTGAATGAATTGAAAGAAGACTTATCTTAATTGAACATGAAAGGTTTCAAGGGGTGAAAACCCTTGAGAATATTGTTACAAACGACCTAGGGTTTATTAGGTCCGGCCCTAGTATTCTCCACACAAGTTCCTCTTTAATAAATGAAAAATAGAAAAGTATATATAGATTTTGTGAGGTGACGGTGATGCGTGGGAATCGCAACAGGCTTTACCTCTCGAGGGATCTCGAGAAGCTTACAACCCCCACCAGGCAGTGTACCTGATCGTTGTAGTATAGTATAGTGACAAGTACCGGGGGATTGATCGTTCAGCTTAGGAATAGTGTCGCTAGGATTAGAAAGCCTAATTACTAGTTCTAAAGGTGAGGGATGATTATTTTTGTGTTTTTATATTTTTTAGAAAGCAAGTAAAATCTCGGGTTTTGGAAGAGTGGGCAGAATTAGTTGCTATTCAACTAACCCAAAACTAAGATGCAATCAAAATAAAATACAAAAAATGAAAATAAACTAATTATACTAAGGTTGTGAGCAGTAATTGGAGAAAATGTGTTTACTTAGATTTCACTACTCCCTAGATATCTTTTACACGTTAATTACTTGTTATAATTGTATGGATGACGGATTGTATTCCTTAATACCATTCATGGGGTGGCATACATAACTCCCCAATTCTATGAGCTCTTATCTCCTCCTACACCATGCCCAGCACAACTATAGGGATTGTAAACAGTGGCTCATGCATTAAATACAACCAATAAAGACCTAGTACGCCTCGGTTCATGTTTCTTAAGACGTTCAAGCATGTTACCATTTGGAGATCTGCCAGTTTTCTTAAGCCTAACATATAAATCATTCATCCAAGACAAGAATAAACAAATAATCAACACATAATCAATATCTAGGTTTCATTAGATCTAAGCAAACACAAAAGAGATCTAGCCTAGCATGATAGAATTAAGATAAGAACATGATATAGACAACCAACACATAGACATATTGATTGAATTAGAAGAACACTTATCTTCATGTACAAAGGTGTGACGCCGTCATCTCGCCGCCAAATACTTCCTCGGACGGCCTTGATCTACTTCTGACGCCCTGTGTGACGCCGTCATGAGCTACGGATTTTAATTCTTGGGGTTTGACGCCGTCATGAGTTTACTCTTGACGCCTTCATGTACTGTTCCCAGCATGGAAAATTGAGACTTTGCCGTTTTCTTCACTTTTATGCTCCAAAAATATCCAAAATGGCTTCTTTTCCAGAATTCACTCTCCAAGTACCTAAAATCACAAAAGGAACAATTTAGGGCAATATTTGATCAAATAAAGTCGGATTCGGGCTTAAATGACCCCCTAAAAACGGATCATTTTTCGCCTCATCAGACGGCGTGAAGAGTAAATTTCTGACGCCGTCATCTCGCCGCCAATAAAGTTCTCGGACTGCCTAGATCTGGGTCTGACGCCGTCATGTGTAATCCATCTTCAGGCCGTCACCAAAATAACTCTTGACGCCCTACTTCTGACGCCTTCAGGTTTTCTATGGGTCGTCATGGATTTTGCTCCTGACGCCATCATATTTTCCTTCTTGACGCTGTCAGGTACTGTTCCCAGCATGAAAAATTAAGTCTTTTCCGTTTTCTTCACTTTTATGCTCCAAAAATGTCCAAAATGCTTCCTTTTCCAGAATTCACTCCCAAAGTACCTAAAATCACAAAAGGAACGATTTAGGGCAATATTTGATCAAATTAATTCAATTCTGTGGGCTTAAATGACCCCCTAAAAACGGTTCATTTTTCGCCTCATCACAAAGCCAGGAGGTTGTTGCACATAAACATCTTCCTTAAGTTTATCATTCAGGAATGCACTTTTTATATCCATTTGGTAAACTTTAAAGTTCATGTATGTTGCATATGCTAGGAAGATCCTGATGGCTTCCATTCTAGCAACAAGTGCAAAGGTTTTCTCATAATCAATGCCTTCCTGTTGATTATATCATTTTGCAACAAGTCTTGCTTTGTTTTTTATGACAGTCCCACTTTCATCAGTTTTGTTTTTGAAGACCCATTTCATGCCAATGACATAAACACCCTAGGGGCATTCTACTAGGGTCATGACCTTGTTTTTGTCAAATTGTTCAAGCTCATCTCGCATGGCCTGAACCCAACTTTCACGTTTCAGGTCTTCTTCGTCACTCTTAGGCTCTATGTCAGAGAGAAAGTCAACATAGAGGCATACATTGGTTGAGGCCGATTTAAGTTTAGCAGCCATGCTTATGGTAAGCATGCCTTCAGTAGGCTCACCAATGATATTCACAAGTTCTATTGTTTTGGATTTTGTCCAACTATCCTGAGGTCTGGGATATGAGTTAGAACTTGTAGAAGCCTGATTTGGTGGTGGAGTAGGTTCAATCATTGAAGCTTGAGGTGCTTCAAGATTTTATTTTCAGTGGTGTCCACATGAACAATTTGATCAGTGAGTCCCTGAACATTTGTTTCAGTGTTGGTAATCTCATTTGAGACTTGTTGGGTTTCAATGAACTCACTGATGTTTGGGTGTGGTAGGTTGTGAGGGATGGCAAAATAGACAAGACAACCTCGCGTAAAATCGGCAGCATCCTATATAAATTACTAAATCCTAGAAAACAAAGTAAGATATAATGCTTGTGGAATGAAGTTTGCAGATCTCCTTGAGAGGACTGAGCCATTTAACATAGTTCTTGTAGCCTCAATGAGTGTCCTATTCTTCCTTTCAGCCACTCCATTTTGTTCAGAAGTGTAGGGAGAAGAGAAGTTCCGAGAAATCCCTTTCTCATCACAAAAACACTCAAAGTCATGGTTTTTAAACTCAGTACCATGGTTAGTTCTTATTTTTTAACTTTGACATCATTTTGATTCTCAATGCTCCTGACAAAGGACATGATGGTATCAGCTTCCTGACTCTTTTTAGTCCGGAAGTAAACCCAAGTGTATCTTGAGTATTCATCCACAATGACCAGGGTATACTTCTCATTATGAATTGACATTGGATTGACATGTCCAAAGAGGTCCATGTGAAGGAGGTGAAGACAGCTTTTGATGGAGAAGTTTTGTTTTGTTTTGAATGATGCCCTGTAGTGTTTTCCTTTTTCACAAGCTGAACATGGCTTGTCTTTTGTAAATACAAGGGATGAAAGGCCAAGAACTTAGTTCTGTTTGGCCAGGTTGTTGATGTTTTTGAGATTAAGATGAGAGAGTCTTTTATGCCAAAGCCAGTTGATTGTCTCACTTGCCTTAGTGAAGAGACAAGTCCCATTATGAGTGAGGGTTGACATATCTAGGACATAGACATCATCCCTCCTGGGAGCAATCAACACAATTTCTTTGTTGGCATTAAAGATGGTTCCTCTCTTATCATCAAACTGAACTATGTATTTTGCATCATATAGTTGACTCACACTAATGAGATTGTATTTAAGACCATTAAAATAAACAATTCTTGTAAAAACTATACCATTGCAGTTTACTGAACCATAACCTTCAGTGGGACATGATGAGTTATCACCAAATACAACTTTGGGTCTTAGTTCTTCAACCT
Source organism: Artemisia argyi (assembly GCA_030686995.1). Classification (NCBI taxonomy): domain Eukaryota; kingdom Viridiplantae; phylum Streptophyta; class Magnoliopsida; order Asterales; family Asteraceae; genus Artemisia; species Artemisia argyi. The sequence continues at coordinate 26,190,826 of CM060696.1, forward strand.
ATTTGTGCAAATATTTCTTCACACCAGTCATACTCCTTGAGCATCCACTGTCTAGATGCCAAACAGGATCCCTGGTATGTGTTTGCACAAATAGTAAATTTGGTTAGTTTTTCTTGTTAACCCACTTCTTAGTGGGCTTGGGTTTAATGGATTTCTTAAATTTGGTAACAGACTCTTGATGCATCATGGGAGGGATCTCCACATATATCACAACATGCATACATGAGACAGTCATCAGGGAGATGGTCATTGAATCCACAGTATGGACATGGTTTGAAAGGCTTAGCCTTCAGTTTGGATTGTTTTGATGCTGAGGCATACTTATGAGTTTGAGCTTTATAGTTTGCTTGATCCCTTTGAGAGGTAAGGTAAGCCATGTGATCAGATGTCCTGTGATCTTCCATCTTGCATACCATGCAGAATACGATCCTATAGCAATCATCAGTAGCATGATTTGTGTAATTTTATAGTTCACATCTTTTCAGAGGTTTGTGTGTTGGTTTTGGTTTTGTGGTGCTTAAGGAAGCCAGGGTTGGTTCTTTATCTTTTGATGAAGATTTTTCAGATGATTCCAACTTTTCACTCAGCTTCTTGACAAGTTCAGCTAACTGATTATATTTTGAATCAATACTCTCAGGTTTTACTTCAGTAGGAGCTGAAGGTGTTTGAGATTCACTGAGGACTGAGGCCTCAGTGTTAGGGAGGCCTCAGTGTTAGGGACAGATGTTGGTCTTTTTATGATGGTTCTTCCTAAACCAGATTTCTCTTTGGGAGAGTGTGGTTGGTAAACAGATGGGGTAAGGTCTGAACAAGGTATTGCTCCCTTAAGAGGTTTCAGTGGAGGTAGAGGTGATTGGGATTCTGATTCTGACTCAGTGATGGACTCAGTGTGACTGGGTTCATCAGTGACTCCTATCATAGTTTTGATTGCCTGAATTTCAGGTTTCAAAATTTTCCCAGTGTTAAAGTTAGGAAGGTTACTATCAGGATTGATTCTTTCAACCCAATCACCGGATTTTGGATTCATTTCCACATCAAAAGGTATGCCAGTATGTAGAAAAGCTTTTTCACTATGACACTCTCCTGAGGCTTCAGTGAGTTGGTTCTCTCCTAGTACAACTTTCTTGTTACTAGGTAGGAGACTCATAGTTTCATAAAGCCTAGAGTTTTTCTTAGTCCAGGTTTCAATGACAGCTTTTTCTTTCTTAAGTTCTTCCTGAAGAGCATGATTTTGTTTAACAAGTTTAGAGTTTTGAATTTGTGATGAGGCGAAAAATGAACCACTTTTAGGGGGTCATTTAAGCCCGGAATTCAAATTATTTGATCAAATATTGCCCTAAATCGTTCCTTTTGTGATTTTAGGTACTTTGGGAGTGAATTCTGGAAAAGGAAGCAATTCGGACGTTTTTGGAGCATAAAAGTGAAGAAAACGGCAAAGACTTAATTTTCCATGCTGAGAACAGTACCTCACGGCGTCAAGAGGAAGATCCTGACGGCGTCAAGAGTAAAATCCATGACGACCCAGTGCAAACCTGAAGGCGTCACAACAAGGGCGTCAAGAGTTAATTTGGTGATGGCTTGCATAAGGTGTAAACATGACGGCGTCAGACCCAGATCTAGGCAGTCCGAGAAACTATTTGGCGGCGAGATGACGGCGTCAGACATTTGTTCTTGACGCCGTCACCTATCAAACTCTATATATAGGTTTCTATTTTTCATTCATTAGAGGAGGAACTTGTGTGGAGAAAACTAGGGCCGAACTTTGTAAACCCTAGGTCATATTTTACAGTGTTTTCAAGGGTTTTCACCCCTTGAATCCTTTCATGTTCAATTGAGATAAGTCTTCTCTTAATTCATTCAATATGTCTATGTGTTGTTCGAATATATCTTATGCTTGTCTTGATTTCAACATGCTAGGCTAGATCTATCTTGTGTTTGCTTAGATCTAATGAAACCTAGATGTTAATTATGTGTTGATTACTTGTTTATGGTTGTAATGGATGAATGATTTCAATGTTAGGCTTAAGAAAACTGGCAGATCTCCATTGTGTAACATGCTTGAACGTCTTAGGAAACATGAACCAATGTGTACTAGGTTTTATTGGTTGTATTTAATGCATGAGTAAATTCTAATGATCCCATGTTAGGAGCTTTTTAGCCGGCTCGACATAGGAGTGAAGTAGGCGCTCATAGGATTGGGGAAGTAAGTACGCCACCCCATGAATGGTATTAAGGAATACAATCCGTCTCCACGCAACTATAACAAGTAATTAACGTGTAAAAGATATCTAGGGAGTAGTGAAATCTAAGTAAACACAATTCTCCCACATATTGCTCACAACTCTAGTTTAATTTAGTTTTATTTTCATTTTTAGTATTTTATTTTGAATACATCTTAGTTTTGGCTTAGTTGACTAGCAACTAATTCCGCCAAACTCCTTCAAACCCGAGATTTTTACTTGCTTTCATAAAAATATAAAAATACAAAAAGAATCATCCCTCATCTCTAGACCTAGTCTTTAGGTTTTCTAATCCTAGAGACACTATTCCTAGCTGAATGATCAATCCCCTGGTACTTGTCATTATACTATACTACATCGATCAGGTACACTGCCTGGTGGGGGTTGTAAGCTTCTCGAGATCCCTCGAGAGGTAAAGCTTGGTGCAATCCCCACATATCAAGTTTTTGGCGCCGCAGCCCGGGGAATAGTTATTGTCTAGGTTAGAATCTCTTTTTATTAGGTCTACTTGCTAGATTCCTTTCTAGTAAGATTTTTTTTTAGGTTCTCTTTAGTCTATCTTATTTCTTCGTGTTTTGTTCGTAACTCTTCACCACCCGACATAATGGATGATGGGAACATCTTTGAACCCGTCATCCCACCACAACAAAACCCACCACTAGCCAACCAACCTCTTAGGCCCCGAACCTTAGGAGAGTACTCCCAACCTAGCCACCAAGGCTACCCAAACACCATTGAGCTCACCCAAGGAGCCAATGTGACCCCCTTGCGATCCGACACCATCCGGTTGGTGCAAAGCGGATGTGCATTCCATGGACTTCGTTCCGAAGATCCAAACCAACATCTCAAGGACTTCCTTAAAATCGTAGATTCTATAGACCTTGATTTTACAACTAGAGAGTCAACCCGATCACGCCTATTCCAATTCTCTCTACGTGATCAAGCTAGTCAATGGCTTGAACGTTTACCCGCGGGATCCATCACCTCATGGGATGATCTCACCACTCGTTTCCTTGCTCAATTTTTCCCACCGGGGAGAACTACCAAGCTTAGAAATGACATCTTGATGTTCCAACAACGTCAAGGTGAAACTCTTTATGAAGCATGGACTCGATTCAAGGACTTACTCCCAAAAGTCCCTCATCATGGCATAGATCTTTGGCTCCAAATCCAAATCTTCTATGACCATATCGATCTCTCCACAAGGCGAGCCATTGACCAATCGGCCGGTGGTAAGCTACGTGATCTAAGTGCGGAACAATCATGGGAACTCATAGAAGATCTTGCTCTCTATGACAACGAAAGTTGGAATGATCCCCGTAATTTGAACATAACGGTGAAGGCAATATCTTTGCCTTCGAACAACTCTCGCCCTCCCGACCGTAGGATCATGGAACTTGGGGACCAAGTCAAGTTTCTCATGAAATCTTACGAAGCTCCTAAGCCTTCAAGCCAAGTGAACAAAATCACTTCTTCATGCGAATTATGTAGTGGTCCCCATGACACTCGTAATTGTGTGGAACTCCCCGGAATAGCTTTTGCGGACTACGCATCCTCGCGTACCGACGAAGCGGGAGATAAGTGGTACACTTTCAAACCCGAGCCAAACCCTTACGGTGATTCCTACAACCCCTCTTGGAAAAATCACCCAAACCTTAGGCGGAAACAAAATCAAGCCAATTCTTCCAATCCGCCTAATCGTTACCAACCAAACGGTCCACCCTCCAACCGTACTTTCAACAACAATCCTTCTAACAACTATGGTAGTACCAACAATCTTGAAGGATTGATGTCTAAGTTCATGGCATCTCAAGAAGCTCGCTTATCTAAGTTTGAAGCCGATTTGAAACAAAAGCAAAACGAGATGACCACCAAAATTGACACATTGTTGAAAGTTCTCAATGATCGAGAAATGGGAGCACTCCCAAGTGACACGGTCAAGAATCCGAAACTAAACATTAATTCCATATCATCAGTTTCGTCACCCACTTCTTGTCCGCAATACTACTCGGTTAAATCAACAAGCACGTGTTTCAAACAAAACCAAATTCTGCAAAAGGACCAATCAAATAAAACACCCGATATAAAACCGGTCAAAAGCAGAGTTGAAGCACCTCCTACGCAAGACCTTGACGATGAATTCAAGGAGCTTCACCTTGAACGCCCCGTCATTGATGTCTTAGCCCGTGCTCCCTACTATAGTGCCCTCCTAGAAAAGTATGAGAAGTTTAAACTAGGTAAAAATGGGACCGCGTTCGTTCAAAACAAGTTGCCTAAAAAGCTTGATGATTCGGGTATATTTGTTTTGCCTTGTAAGATAGGAAGATCCGAAGCTTTCGACACACTAGCCGATTTAGGGTCAAGCCTCAACTTGATTCCCTTATCCCTTTTCACCACTCTTAAGCTAGGAAAGTTAGAGGAGACGGAGGTATTGATAGGTCTAGCGGATGGGAGTATTGCCCACCCGGTTGGAATGATTAAGGATGTAGTTGTTCACGTAGGGAAGTTAACTATTTTAGCGGACTTTCACGTCCTAGACATGGTTAGTGACACTACATGCCCATTATTGGTAGGAAGAGGATTTTTAGCAACCGCTAGCGCCATGATAGATTGTAAGGAGTCTAAGATAGCGGTAGGTGAGGGCGACACTTGGTCGGTATACGATGTTAAGAAACATAGCTATGATTATGAGGATGAACCGACACCACATTGGGTAGAGATGAATAGGAGACCATCTAGATATGGACCTTGGATAGAAAGGAACTTTATAGGACCTCAACGGCCATTCTATCTAGAAAAATATTTCATCGAAAAGACACATTCGGTGGAACAACTCATAGCTAGAGATGAAGAGCTAGATCCTTTTGAGGACCCCTTAGTCTTTAGGAAGATGATTGAGTTCTTAAGCGTAATGCCTATTAATATAGAGGTGAATAAGTGGAAAAGAGAGGGAGATAAGTGTAAATGGAGGTGGGACAAGCCACCTAAGGAAGGTGACGGATCATGGTATATGAAGATGACTTTGTATGATCCCGATGGAGAAAAGTTTGAAAGGTCATACCGTACTAAGAAAACCGATAGGAAGTTAAAACCTAAGTTTGATCCCAAAGATGTCCTCAATGAGGAACTCACCCGTATCATGTAGTAACCCATGACCTTGAGTCTAGCTACAAGACTCGTAAATAAAGAAAAGCGCTTCTTGGGAGGCAACCCATTTTTGTGTGATTTTTATTTTGTTTGTTTGTTATTTGCTTCCGTATGCATGCTTTATTTTTATTGTTGGTAGATCATGTTTCAAAACTAAAATAGTGAAAATACTTTACTTTGTTGTTTAGCTAGTCTTAACTTCACCCAAAGATATTTTTGCAAAAGATAAGTGTAAGGGGAAACCCCAAATATGTTTTTAAAGAAACTAAACCGATCATGATTCTCCACAATATTAAGTGAACATGTATATTCGTACTTGTTAGAGTCAAATGCTTGTATCAAGTCATAATGATGTTTTGCAGGATTTTCCAGGAAGTAGGACGAAGTTTTTTCAAAAATTTTCCTGAAACTTAACATAAGAATTTCTGCAGGTCACTTCTGACGCGTCACGAGTTTACTCTTGACGGCGTCACGTGTAAAAATCTGGAAATTTTACCAGTTTTGTTTTTCTTACGGAGTCTTAAAGTTTTTGTTGAATTATTAGTTTTATAATCTCCAGGAAATCTGCAAACATCATTCCACAAGCATTATATCTTATTTCGTTTTCTAGGATTTATTAGCATATGTAGATTGCCGCCGATTTTATGCAAGGTTGCCTTGTCTGTTTTCTCAGGTTTAACAGGTTATGTATAACAAGAAGATGATTATTATTCTGGATGGGAAGCTTTGATTGTTCATTTTCTTGGAGGAAGATCTAACCTGGCCACCTTATTATCCATACCGAGCGAATCAGGGGAGTATTTGATTTCATTTGTTTTACTTATTTCACTTTTACATTCTTTACTTGAACATTGGGGACAATCTTCATCCTAAGTGTTAGGGGAGGGTAAAATGATGATACCTTACAAATATACTTTCACTTGAGTTTGTTTGTTCGCTAGTAGATGTGTAATAAAACTATGAGAAATACTTGTTAGTGTAATTTTAGCGCCAAATTTAAATTTTTTTACAACATTTAGGAGTGAAACATTAACCATAGCAAGCGTCTCATGGATAGGAGATTTATGACTAGCACAAAACTGTACCATTCAGAAAAAATTTTCCACCCAAATATGTGAGGTTCGCCTTTAGATTTGATAGGAAAAGCATTTACTATTAGTGCTTATGAGTGTACCAGTAGCATTTAGATTCTAGAACTTGCGTTAGTGATGCATCCCGAGACCGCTAGTGAGACTGCATTCGTGTAGTAGGATTTACTACATGATAAGAGGCTTTAGGATCACCCTTGTGTTAAACCCGTATCATAATTACTTGACCATTTAAGTCATATTACTTGGCTAGTAAAGTCAATTAATTTTTCCCACACCATTAGCGTTGTACTCATTTTTAGTACACGAAACCCCTAGTACACCCCTCCGAGCCTATCTTTTCAATTCTAACTTTAAGCATTTTACTTAAAGGAAGAATTTGTTACACCCCACTTAAATGTACACCCAAATCGCCTTAGCCTTCCGTGTATGCACTCATTTTTAGTGCATTATTGTTATTTGTTTAAGCCCTAAGTTAATTATCTAATTGATTACATGTTTGCTAAGTCGAGTCATATCTTTGTACATATTGTTTTGGGACGATTGGGACTCATGGGTAAAGTACTTATTTTATGGAGTAATGGGGAAGAACATCATATACTACCCCCGTATGTGCGTTAATATTAAAAGTACTCCAAGTGTTTTGATTATCTTAATTCGAGTCATTAGATTAGTTTATTATAAAGTATGTAAAAATTCAAGTGTAAGGGGAATATTCATTCCCTATGATGTAGGATGGTAGGGTAAGAGTGTATGCAAAAAAAATAAAAAAATAAAAAATAAAAAAATCGAAAAAAAATAAAAAAAAAAACAAGAAAAAGAAAAAAAAAAAGAAAAAAACATACGGACTACCATCCCTTTTCATTCTATGTTCAATTTATGTTTTTGTTATTTTTCATTTATTAGCTTAAGTCGAGTCTAGTCTTGGCTTAGCAACGCCATATTGTACATGTAATTAACCAAGATTGTTAACTAGCCACCAGTAAAGACTTCCTATATCCAACAAAACCGTGTATTCCATATCCCTACACCTAACGTTACAACCCTTTAAAAGACCTCTTTGATAGTTTATCGTAGGTGCTTACGCCATGTGGTGGAGGTTTGATCATTTCCTAAGCCTATGGTAATTTATTTTGCTATGACAGGTAGTGAGAGATGTTTTCCATTTCCATATTGTGATATATATTTTATTACACCCGAGAGATGTGAGTATCTAAACACTATTTGTGAGGTGCTAGTGTATGACCTCCGTGCTTGTCTTTGGTCTTTAGTGGAACGATTATTTGTTGTAATTACTTTTATATTAGTGTTAAATGACCCCTAACTTGTATTTTGACTAGAATAAAAGCGCATTTGCTTGAGGACAAGCAAATCTCAAGTGTAAGGGTATATGATGAGGCAAAAAATGAACCACTTTTAGGGGGTCATTTAAACCTGGAATTGAAATTATTTGATCAAATATTGCCCTAAATCGTTCCTTTTGTGATTTTAGGTACTTTGGCAGTGAATTCTGGAAAAGGAACCAATTCGGACGTTTTTGGAGCATAAAAGTGAAGAAAACGACAAAGACTTAATTTTCCATGCTGAGAACAGTACCTGACGGCGTCAAGAGGAAGATCCTGACTGCGTCAAGACTAAAATCCATGACGACCCAGTGCAAACCTGAAGGCGTCACAACAAGGGCGTCAAGAGTTAATTTGGTGACGGCCTGCATAAGGTGTATACATGACGGCGTCAGACCCAGATCTAGGCAGTTTGAGAAACTATTTGGCGGTGAGATGACGGCGTCAGACATTTGTTCTTGACGCCGTCACCTATCAAACTCTATATATAGTTTTCTATTTTTCATTCATTAGAGGAGGAACTTGTGTGGAGAAAACTAGGGCCGAACTTTGTAAACCCTAGGTCATATTTTACAGTGGGTTTTCACCCCTTGAATCCTTTCATGTTCAATTGAGATAAGTCTTCTTTTAATTCATTCAATATGTCTATGTGTTGTTTGAATATATCTTATGCTTGTCTTGATTTCAACATGCTAGGCTAGATCTATCTTGTGTTTGCTTAGATCTAATGAAACCTAGATGTTAATTATGTGTTGATTACTTGTATATGGTCGTAATGGATGAATGATTTCAATGTTAAGCATAAGAAAACTGGCAGATCTCCATTGTGTAACATGCTTGAACGTCTTAGGAAACATGAACCGATGTGTACTAGGTTTTATTGGTTGTATTTAATGCATGAGTAAATTCTAATGATCCCATGTTAGGAGCTTCTTAGCCGGCTCGACATAGGAGTGAAGTAGGCGCTCATAGGATTGGGGAAGTAAGTACGCCACCCCATGAATGGTATTAAGGAATACAATCCGTCATCCACGCAATTATAACAAGTAATTAACGTGAAAAAGATATCTAGGGAGTAGTGAAATCTAAGTAAACACAATTCTCCCACATATTGCTCACAACTCTAGTTTAATTTAGTTTTATTTTCATTTTTAGTATTTTATTTTGATTGCATCTTAGTTTTGGGTTAGTTGACTAGCAACTAATTCCGCCAAACTCCTTCAAACCCGAGATTTTTACTTGCTTTCATAAAAATATAAAAATACAAAAAGAATCATCCCTCATCTCTAGACCTAGTCTTTAGGTTTTCTAATCCTAGCGACACTATTCCTAGCTGAACGATCAATCCCCCGGTACTTGTCATTATACTATACTACATCGATCAGGTACACTGCCAGGTGGGGGTTGTAAGCTTCTCGAGATCCCTCGAGAGGTAAAGCTTGGTGCAATCCCCACGTATCAATTTGTAGTGTGACACTTTCAAGTTTGGCTTGTTTTAAGGCAAGAAGTTCATCTCTACACTTATTTAATTCAAAACTTAGTTTGTTATATTTTGAAAACAAGTTTAATCTTTGCTCCTCAATATACTTAAGATCAACATTAATATAATTCAAGTATGACTGCCAATCAGAATCATCATCCATAGAAAGTAAGATGTTTACCTTCCTCATGGTGATGCTAACCCACTCTCCATTTCTTGCATGATTTTTCCCAACAGCTAGCTTGTTGTCATCAGAAAGAGCCATCAGTGCACTGACACGAATTTCTTCATCATCAGACAATACTTCTTCATCATCCCAGTCGAATGTTTCAGCTACAAGGCCTTTGTTTCTAGCTTAAGAAGGCTTAGAGACCTGAGGAGGCTGAGAGTTTGAGGGAGTAGTCTCAAGAAGTGCAAGTTTGGCCTTGGCCTTTCTATACTTTGCTTCAAAATCCTTTTGTGAAAAATTTTCAGTCTTGTTTTGGAAAGATTGACTGAACTGAAGCATTTTGGGTTGAAATTTACTAGTTCTTGAAGAAGAACTGTTTCATGAAAATTTGTATGAGGGTTCTGAGGTGGTTTTAGAGAAACAATCTGTAGGACCTTAGATCTATCAACTTTAACACAAATATAAGCACTAGATGAAGTAAAGATGGTGACTTTGTATGTATATGTATGGCGTTAATAAGTATGAAAAAGAGTAATAAGATGAAGAGAACTTTTATTAAAAACACACACAATACACACACAAGCACACACCTCAAATGACTCATTTGAGGTGTTTATATAGTAAGAGATGTAACACCCTAATGGGCTTGGATGGGCTTGGTCATGGATTGAACTTTTACATTAAGTATGGACTAGTTGTAATACATAACTTATAACCTATTAGATTAGTCCAAACCATAAGCCCATTGACTATTCTATTGTAATCTACGACACATTACAAAGTTACATGTATGAGAATGACCATCACTTCTAAATACATATTTTTTAATGCTAACAATCTCCCCCTAAGGGGTGGTCATTCGAATGATGCTCCACGTGAGTGGATCTTCCGTGTTCTTTGTCTTTAACTTTGTGTGTCGTTGTAGAATAGTCTTTAGTCTTTGTTCTTTCATGCTTTGTGATCTTTGATAATTGATTTTTCATCGTTCTTTGTTCCTTAGTGATGTGGAGTTATCTGCCTTTCATCACTTCTGCATCTGTGGTGGTTGTTTGCCATTCCAACATGCTCATACATCTTTGGACTTTGATATTCATATGCACGTAGTTCCCTTTCTATCACTTTGATCTTTAGTCTTTATACTTTGTAGATTCTTCTTTTTGGCGTAGAATCTTTCTTTGAACTTTGTGTTGTATAGTTCTTTGAGGGAGCTTTCTTTAACTTCCAGATGTATGTATGAGCATGTGGAATCTGTCGCCATGGAGATGAAGTGTCCCTGCATATAAACAGTTAGCAATAAAACATCCGGTACTTACAGATAAGAATTAGAGATCGTCAACAGCATAGTGTGAAGACTCCTTCTAACCCTTACCAAGGCCGTTCCCATGTCAGATACTCTCGAGAGAGCTTACAAGACCTACTTAGTAGCTCAATGACTGGGTGAGTCGCTGGGGATCACTCCACGACTGTAGACCGTTTGAAACCACCACGAACACTAAGCGTAACCCATAAGGAATTACCGAAGTGACCTGCTGTCAGGGCTGCTTGATGTTGACCCTGGCAGGAATTTCCATTCAATCATTGAGAATCACAAATGTGAATCCTCTCATAAATGTTCTGGCAGATTGCTAAGATCTGCGTAGGACTCTTAAGTTTACATCTGGCGTCCTTAATGATGAACAACCAGTGTAGAAATATCATGTGTTCCTATGAGATCTTTTGATGAATCTCGAGGCTCTAGACTCGATAAGTGCACATTTGGTTTCCTATGCGGAGATTAGGGAGAGGTCTCCTGCTTCAATATCAACCATCTCTAAGAGACAGGTCGATAGATTATGCCGGTTCCCCGTGAGAATGAAACAAGCTCTTTTAAGAGAACTTGAGTGGTTAAGAAGGTTTAGTGCAGTGCGTCACTGGGTCCATGACGTCTTTGTCTTCAATACCAGTGTCACCTTAGTAACAACCAGTAGCATATGAGTTGAACCCGGTGTCTGCCCTAAGGTTGAACATATGGAGGGCTATTTCTTTTCACCCTTTTTCATAACTTTTCTTTTTAATTCTTCAACCCCTTCTTTCTCCTTTCTCATTTTCTCTTTTTTTCAATCATACCTAAGGACTTCTAATTCTAACTATTGGAATTGTCCTTGGGTAGATCCCTCCGGCTCTGGCGGATCATAGGACAGTTTTTCCTAACCTTAGTCACCTTATAACACCATGACTATCCTATTGTTGCCATAAAACCATTTATTTGAAAATCTCTCAAAGTGTTTATGATAAAAAACACATTGTTGACACTTCGAGAGTTTTGCATTTCTTTTGAAGGACTCCCCCTTCACATGTGCTCATGAATATTTAAGAAATTTGCACATGCGGGAGGAGTTTGCACTTTTTTGAATTGATCCACTTTCAGTGAACATGACCGATTCGAGACACGCTTACATCACTAGTTAGACTAGCTTGAAGTTATTACCCGTCCTGGTCAAGTCCAAAGAAAGTCTCTCGATGAGGTACATTCTACTCAGACAAGTCCTATTCGAGACACGCTTACATCACTAGCTAGACTAGCTTGAAATTATTACCCGTCCAGGACAAGTCTTTTCGATTACTGACATTTTAAGCTTCGTCAATTCATTGGTACATTCTGAGTCTAGCTCTTTTGAGATTCAGTCACAAGCTTTAAACATCTTTGATCACATTTTAATCATGTCTTCTCCCCCTCAAAAATAGCATATAGTGATATTTTTGATATCAACTGAGTAAAAAAGCTTTTTGGAGAGAAGGACAGATTCTGCATGAATTTTGGAACATTTTTCTTTTTGTACTCCCCCTTAATGATAGCACATTTTAAAATCAATTAAGGGTTTTGAGGGAGTTTTCTTGAGCACTAATTTTGAGAGATTTTGAGAAATCTTTTGAACAATCTTGAAAAAGTGCTCAAGAATTCTGTTTGAAAACGAGTTTATGCTTGAAATCTTTTTCGTTTGTTTAGACTCGAACTTGTTGAAAAAAAGAGTTCGTCATTGAACGTACGAGTCCTTGATTTGAAAATAATCAGAAGTCATTGTTGAAGTACGGGTTTCGTACTGATGTATACGAAAGCCATTGTGAAGAAAATTTTGAGAAACGACATGTTTTAGAAAAACATTATAAGGAACTCCCGCTCAAGCATCTGTACATGTCCGTATCATTGTTGAATGACATTTCTAGAGACGTACAGAATATTGATTTATACGAGAGACATGTCGTGAGAAGAATATTTTTGGATTTTTTGTTTTTATATTGTTTTTGTATTTTTTGAAAATTTTATATTTTTGTATTTTGTTTTTGATGGTTTTTCAAATTTTGTATTTTGTTTTTTCAAAAATATTTACAGCGAAGCGATTTTGAAAACATTTTTCAAGAAGATTCGAGAAGACGTTCTAGCTCCTCAGGAGTTAGGCTTCGCATTCCAATTCGTCGAACTAAATAGTCAAACCTTTCTTTTGGAAGGGCTTTAGTGAATAGATCGGCGAGTTGGTAGTCAGTCTTAACGAAAAATAATTCAACAGTACCCTCTTCCACGTGTTCTTTGTTGAAATGGTAGCGGACTTTGATATGCTTCGTCTTAGAGTGATGTACGGGATTGCACGAGATGGCTATGGCACTTTTTGAGTCACAATACATAGGTATTCGGTCAAAAGTAAAGCCATAATCTGTGAGCTGTGTCCGCATCCAGAGAACTTGGGCACAACACGCAGATAGAGACACATACTCGGCTTCGGCGGTTGATAGCGCAGTACAATCCTGTTTCTTTGACGACCAGCTTACTAGCTTTTCACCCAAAAATTGTGCTCCGCCTGATGTACTCTTTGCTGTAACTTGATCACCAGCATGGTCTGCATCTGAAAATGCTGTTAGATTAAACCCTGAATCCTTCGGATACCAAAGTCCCATGTTAATGGTGCTTCGTAGGTACCGAAAGATCCGTTTAACCTCTTTGAGGTGAAGTTCGGTAGGCATTGCCTGAAACCGTGCTAATAAACATACAGCAAATTGAATATCTGGTCGACTAGCAGTCAGGTACATGAGAGAACCGATCATGCTCCGATATTTTTTCGGATCGATGGGTTTTCCAAACAAATCAGCACCTATTTTTGGTGAAGTGACCATTGGTGTACCAACAGAATCACAATTTTCCATTCCATGTTTTTTCAAAATCTCTATCGTATATTTAGCTTGATTAATAAAAATACCACGAGGGGATTGATGGATTTGTAAACCAAGAAAGAATTTTAGTTCCCCCATCATGGACATTTCAAATTTGCTTTTCATGAGATTTTCAAAATGTTTTGAATGTTTAGGATTGGTTGATCCAAAAATAATGTCATCCACGTAAATTTGAACGATCAAAATGTCATCTTTGAACTTTTTGATAAACAAGGTGTCATCAATCGTTCCTTTGGTGAAATTGTTTTTAAGCAAGAAAGATGATAGTTCGTCATACCACGCTCTTGGAGCTTGTTTTAAACCATAAATTGCTTTCTTAAGCTTGTAGACGTAGTCTGGATGATCTTTGTCGATGAATCCCTCTGGCTGACTCACATACACTTCTTCTTTCAGAGTTCCATTCAAGAAAGCTGTCTTAATGTCCATCTGATAGACTGTGATGTTTTTGTGAGCTGCATAGGCTAAGAAAATCCGGACTGCTTCAAGTCTAGCTACAGGCGCGAATGATTCCTCGAAATCTATCCCTTCTTCTTGTGGATAACCTTTAGCCACGAGACGAGCTTTGTTGCGAATAACAGTCATTTCCTCATCCAGTCTGTTCTTCCACAACCACTTGAGATCAAGAACTCTTTTATCAAGTGGTCGTTCAACAAGTTCCCAACTATCATGTAAAAGGTATTGAAGAAATTCCTCCTGCATCGCTTCAATCCAAGGGTTTTCTGCCATTGCTTCCCGAATGTTCTTTGGTTCTTTGAGGCTGATTGAGCAAATGTAGATGCACAATTCGAGATCGGTGGCAAGTTGTCTCCTCGTCTGAACTGGCATTGAAGGATCACCAATAACATGTACTAACGGATGGTCTTTTGTCCATTGAAACGTAGAAGGGTACCTTTGGTTGAACGAGTGTGTGTTAGATGGTTCTTGTAACCTTGAAGAAGATTCAGCAGAGTCTGTTGCAAACGGGTTTTCAAATACTTCTTCTCCTTCTTCTAACGCAACATCGTTTGAATTATTTGTTGGTTCTTCTTGAAAACTTGTGTTTTGGTTTTGCTCATCAACGCTTGGTAGAACAGTTTCAAGTACTGGAGGTGCTTGAGTAGATGTAGATGATGTTGATGTAGTTGGTGCTTCAGCTTCGATTGTTGTGGATGCATCTTGTGGTGGTGGTGGTGGTTGATGGTTTTGAGCGGGTGCAGCGGAATGTTGTTGAGATGCATTAGTCGAAGTTCCACCATAATATTCATCAAACATTAACTCGAAGAAATTTTCCAGTTCTTGTTCTGAAGGTTTATCCGTGTTTGTTGACTAAGCTCCTTGAGGTACGAGTCCTGAACTGATGTGTCTAGAAGTCTGTTGGTTTGGTGCGGGTCCTAATCCGTTTTGATTAGAAGCCATCGGATTAAGCGCGGGTTCTAGAGCGTATCTCCCAGAAGCCATTTGTGAAATCTCGTCAAACTTCACATTCATCGTCTCCATTATCTTTTTCGTTCTTCTATTATAGACCCTGAATGCCCTCGAGTTTTCTGAATATCCAATGAAGATTCCAATATCACCCTTAGCTTTTAACTTCCCTAGATCTTCTCTGTCATTTGTCGGATAGCACAAAGCGCCAAACACGTGAAGGTAAGAGATGTCAGGTTTATGGTTGTTCACTAGCTCATATGGGGTTTTATTGAATCTCGGATGGACTAGGGATCAGTTTTGAGTAAAACAAGCAGTGGCTACAGCATCAGCCCATAAGAATAGTGGTGCACTAGAAAAAATCAGCATTGTGCGAGCAGCTTCCATAAGAGTTCGGTTTCTTCTTTCAACTACCCCATTCTGCTGTGGAGTTCTAACAACTGATGTTTGATGTGTAATTCCAACATCTTCGAGGTAAGTTCTTAACTCCTGATTTGTGAATTCTGTGCCATTATCTGTTCTTATAATCCTTACTGGAGCTTGAAGTAGAACTTGAATAAGCTTCAGAAAGATGATGATGATGCCTGGTGCTTCGTCTTTTGATCTCAAAAACTTTACCCAAGTATATCTTGAGTAATCATCAACAATAACAAGAATATACTTCTTCCCATTAATACTTTCAACTCTCATTGGGCCACATAAGTCCATGTGCAACATATGTAACCTTGCTTCCGAACTAGGTACGGTTTTGGGTTTATATGATGCTCTTTTACTTTTTCCTTGTTCGCATGATGGACAAAGGTGTTCCTTGGTGTATTTGAACTTAGGAAGTCCGGTGACGATGTTGTCTTTGGCTAACTTGTTGATGGTTTCGAAATTGAGATGGGATAATCTTCTATGCCACAGCCAGGACTTAGTTTCGGTTGCCCTTGTCATAAGACAAATTGGTGATGTAGAAGCCATTTGGTTGATGTCGATAGCATACAAGTTTGTACCACGATTACCAGTTAAGAGATCATCACCAACCAAATTTCTTATAAAAACCGTGTTTCTCCTGAATGCAACTTCTAAATCTGCATCACAAAACTGCCCAACTGAAAACAAATTGTGTCCCAACCCTTCGACGTAGTAAACTCGAGTGATCAAAAAATTCCCAAACTGAAGATCTCCAAAACCCAGGATAGCTGCTACATGATCATTTCCAAAGCGTACAGTTCCCATGAATTTCCATATGAAATTGATCAGCAGCTTTAAGTTCCCGGTCATGTGCTTGGAGCAACCCGAGTTGACGATCTAAAGACATATTTCGATAACCTGCCAAGAACAGAAGAGTTTGTATTTGGAAACCGTGTTGAATTGGGTTCCATGGGGTTAGGAGTAAAAGCAGAATCACACTCATGGACAGTTGCTACTTGTTTAGCTTGAGTTATTTCTAATTTGCCGTCCTTAAGAGTGAACTCTCTACCCGTTGGTATCCACATACACAGCTTAAGGTAGTTCCTAGGCATTTGACTACTAGTGGTAGACCTAAAACGTGCAACTAATCTTTCTATAGATCTAGATCTGGCACTAGTTCCCTTTGGAACATACTTCTGTTTAGGCGTAGCATTCACATTCTTAGAAACACATTCATCATGAACATCATTAATTAAACATTTCTTGCATATTAAACAAACAGAGTCATTACATGCATTAGAAACAGTACTTGTGACATTACATTCAGATGAAACATGTCTCTTATTACAAAGCGATAAATTCCTAGGGTGTTCTTCTACTTCTTCAGCTTTATTCTTGCAACTACTCTTAGAAACAGGCAAGACTCTATTGTTCCTTGTATTGCTCCTAGGCTTTAGTCTGCTGCTCCTAGAGGTGCTTTCTAATCCTGTAGAAGGTAAGGCACACGCGTTAGGATTTATATTGTTGTCCTTTTTAGGATCACTAGACTCTTTAGAATTATCCTTTTTGCACGCATTTGTCTTAGAAGTGGAGGCAGACGCATTAGTGGGACTAATCCTAAAAAGGCCAGGTGCTATCAATTTTGGTGTTTCGACAACTGCTTTTCCTTTATCAACAATTTTAACATTTTCACTTTTCTTTGGCAAGGGTGTTGGAGTGACTGGTTTTGTCAAATCCTTTTTCTCATCGACTTTTGGAGCAAACCTTGAAATTGACATCTTTGGTTTTTGAACCGTGTTTGAAACAGTTGGTTTCTCCGAAGTCAATGGTTTTGCAAACTTAGTTTCCTCACCCTTTCCTTTTTGACTTTCAAGCTGAGCCCTCAAAAGATCATTTTGCTCTTTCATGTTCTTTAAGGCACGCTCATATGACAATTTGTCATACTTGCATTCTTCCTTTTTTCGATCAAGTTGTTTAAAATATGACACATTTTCTTTTTCAAGCTTTATAAGAGCATTTTCATATTTTGAAACAATTTCGGAGGTCTCAGCTCTCAGTCTTTCATCGTCTTGAACAGAATATGTTTGTAAAATGATGGACATAATGTCAGTGGTCATAACAGCTTCGAAGAGAGAATCATTTAGGTTTTCCAAAACATTCATGTTATCACGAGTTTCGTTAGTTTCGTTTACCAGGGATTTGTGGTCCTTGACAAAGTCAGCCGTTTCTTTTAAGAAAGCACGTTCAAAATGGATTACCCTCGCACTGATGTTATTCAGTGGGATAGTAATTTCGTTTTCAAAAACTTTTTTCTGCTCAATATGAAAACTAGAATGCCAGTTGTTAATATCGATTGTAGTTTTAGAAGCAACAATATTTTGAAGTTCTTGAATTCTCTTTTTAACATCATCCAAAATTTCTCTAGCCTCACTTGTATTAAAAGTGTTGTTAGAAGAAATTTGTTCCATTTTTGAAAGAGATTTGGAAACAATTACTTTCTTAGAAAACATTTTTGAGAATGGTCGTTTTATGGAAAACACAGATGGTTCTTTTTGTGGAACAAAAGTAATTCCCGAAAGTTTGTTCAATTTGTTGTAATCAATGGGTTTCAAATCCTTTTGTTTCATTTTCGTAATGCTCTCTTCGACATGTTCAATCGTTTGCACAGAATCCCGAACGACGGGAGGATCATGTTTGGTGTAAATCATATTACCATTATACAAAACATTCTGTTCTTGCTGAGCTTTCTTGAGATTACAGGGGGTGTTGTTACCAAGACCCACTTTATATTTCGTATGGTAAACCGGATTAGTTTGATTTGAAATCATTTTCATTGTTTGACTTGACTGACCCGACTTAACCACCAATTCTTCTAAATGAGCAATCATGTGTTCTGACTCTACGATTTCGGCCAAAAGTTTGTCTTCTTTCTTTGCAAAGTCCTTTTTCAACTCATCCCTTTCTTTTTCAAGATTGGTATAAGCTGTTTTTTGTTTAGAAAGTTGGTTTTGTAAATCAGAAATTTCCGCATTTAAAGATTTTATCTTTTTGAAAGAATTAACATCAAGTGTATCAAACTTGAGTTGCAATTGTTTTTCCCTTGAAACGGAATTTTGATAACCAGTTTCTAATTCAGACAATCTTTTGTTATGAAATTCAAAAGCTTTAACGTTTTCTTTGTAACTCTCAAGCTCAGTGGTCAATTTAACATTCGCGGTCTTAACATCGCGATTGACCTTTTTCACATTCTCAATTTCAATACGACAATTATTCAATAATGATTCAAACAAAGCACGTGTTTCCTCATCATTCTCAGCATGCTGTGAAACGAAGCCTCCATTATGATTCACATCTGGAGTTGCTAAAGGAGTATTACTACTACTTGGCGTGTCCAGGTATGTATCATAAGTGGGTGCTAGCTTCTCAGAATGCTGTTCCTCATGAGGAGACATATCAAATATATCATTATTGTGACATGTGTTGAAATTTGGTACCTCAGATGGTGCATTGGTGTCATAAACAGGAAGTGTGTCAGAATCCGTGTCATACTTAGCTTCCTGAAGATTCGCCATGAATATGCAGTTCGCATCGATATCCTCTCTATCTTCCATGTCATCCATAAGAGCCATAAAATCATTTTCCTCTGCGTTCAACTGAAACCCTGCCTCATTCTTTTGTGCCAACAGTAATGCTTTCTGCAAGTACGCTGTGTCTTTCTTGTTCGGCTTAGTAGGACAGTTCCTTGCCATATGACCTACACCCTGACAGTTGAAACACTTAACCGGATTACCCTGATTCACATTTCCTAAATTCCCAACTACTGGTGCTGCAACATTTCTATTCTGATTACCCATTGCCTGATTACCAACATTCTGACCCCTCTGATTTCCAACAAACTGACCCAACTGATTCCCTGCATACTGACCATACTGATTTGCTGCATTCTGATTCCCTGCATTCAGCATATTCTGATTCCCCAGGTTAATTCCAGTAGCATATCCTTGCTGATTCCCATAAACTCCAACCATTTGGCCTCCGTTGCCCATATTGAAACTCGGCTGAGCAATCTGCTTGTTGCGAGTGTTCGATGAAATCCTTTGGTTGTTGTTTGTTGGTGTAGAATAACGTCCTTGGAATGCCTTTGTCAGAAAAGCAAACGCTTGGGTCAATGCTGCAGTAGCTTCATCATTTTCAGTGAATTCTGGTTCTTGGAATTGTTGGTATTGCTGTTGTGGAATAACATGTTGTGGTTGCTGTGGGTAGAATTGTTGTTGGTAGACCGGTGTTGGTTGTTGAATGTATGATGGTTGCATGTAGTTGTGAGTGGAAGATGAGGATGGTTGTTGTGTGTTCACTGGTAGCGGTGTTGGTGTAGTAGCAATTAATGCGAGAGGATCATGATTCTTTGCCAATCTTTCTTTCCTTACTTCATTAGCCTCAGCTTGGTTTTGCTTCAAAAAGTCATAGAGTTGATCATAGTTCACCTTATGTAAATCCTTTGTTTGATTAACAATTGTAACATAACGACCCCATTCTTCTGGAAGGTTATTGATGAATTTGATGTTTGTTGCAATTGTTCGAGGTGTCAACTTGTTTCTGATTAACTCATTCATCAAAGTGCAAAACCTTGTGTAGTAAGATTCAATCTGTTCACCTTTAGTTGATGTAAAGTTCTCCCATTCAGTAAGAAGTTTGTTCTCAACATCCTGTTGTCCAATCTCTGTTCCATGACATATCCTTCTAACACGTTCCCACATAGCATAAGCAGTTTCACAACTGTCGACCGCAGCAAAGATCTCTCGTGGTAATCCAAGTTGGATTAAATGCATTGCCATATCATCAGCGGCGATCTGCTTCTTGTCTTCCTCTGTGTAATCTGCTTCTGTTTGTTCACGCACAAATGGTTGAGTAGGAGGTGTTGCATTTGGATTACCTTCAATTTGAACTTGTCGTGGCTTGAATGGACCATTTGTAATGGAGTTGATCATTAGTTTACCATCAGGATTTGTTTTGATGTAACGAAGCATGCGACTTGTCCATGGGAGATATCCACCTTTTTCAAGCATTGGAGGTCGGTTTTCCGCACCGGCAGCATGAATGTCTTGCTGAGTTGCCATTGATGAAGTGTAGATTGATAAAGTTGATTCTTGGATCGTTCCAACGAAGTAGGAGTTGTGTTTAGTGTAAGTTGATGCAAGTTTTTATGGTGAAAAATTTGATCTGGAACCTTAAAACCTCAATAACTTCCGTTCGGAGTGGATTTGGGCCTCGAAGCTTGGCTTGAATGATCTTTAGATGATTCAACGTGTCCTTCTTCTCGGTCTCGCGGTCGTTTTGACAGCTGATTCGTCGAAAACGGAGTTACGGTTCAAAAGTTATGGCCGTTTGAAGTTTGGTTGTCAAAAAGTCAAAAACTTACGCGTAAACCCAGAAACTTATGCGTAAACAGTGATTCTTACGCTTAACTTCAAATCTTATGGTTAATTTCAAATCTTACGCGTAATAAAAGTTATGCGTAAACTTTCAGGTTATGCGTAAAAATCAAGGTTATGCGTAAACAAAGTGTTTATGCGTAAGCTTTGATTTTTACGCGTAAACTTTGAGTTTATGCGTAAGAAAAGTTACGCGTAAGGTTTTTTCAACCAATTTGATCTCTCAAACTTATCCAAGCTTGAAAGATATCCCGTGTCGAAGTATTCCACAAACTTATCCAAGTCAGGGAAGTACTGAGTCACCGTAGCACGAAGAGAAAACCTTTGATGAAACTTATGCGTAGATTCCAGCAACTTACGCGTAAGATTAACTCTTATGCGTAAGATATGAACTTCTGCGTAGAAAAGGCGACTTCTGCGTAGGATTTGATCTTACGCGTAGGAATTAGGCGTAGACTTCCAAGTTAAGCGTAGAAAGAGGGTTTTGACTAAAGTTACGCGTAGGAAAAGGGTTTTGACCTCAAACTTACGCGTAAACAGTACTTTTTATGCGTAGAAAGGACAGAAAGTACTGTAGACAGCTAAGAAATCGTACTATTCACCCAAGTTACGCGTAGGATGACCAGAAAGCTTCAAAAATTCGATTTTTTCAACCAAAAACTCTTTTTACACTTGTTTCTAATGATCAAATCTTTCCCAAAACACTTAGAGTCACTAAAACTTCAATAAAGTTCACAACTTTAACACTAAAACCACGTAAAAATCAAAACTTTTTGAAGAAAAAGTGCACAAATGAATGAAAAATGCAACTTTTTAAACAAAAACTTGATAAAAAACACTCCTAAATCATTGTTAGGCGATTGATACCACTTGTAGGACCTTAGATCTATCAACTTTAACACAAATATAAGCACTAGATGAAGTAAAGATGGTGACTTTGTATGTATATGTATGGCGTTAATAAGTATGAAAAAGAGTAATAAGATGAAGAGAACTTTTATTAAAAACACACACAATACACACACAAGCACACACCTCAAATGACTCATTTGAGGTGTTTATATAGTAAGAGATGTAACACCCTAATGGGCTTGGTCATGGATTGGACTTTTACATTAAGTATGGACTAGTTGTAATACATAACTTATAACCTATTAGATTAGTCCAAACCATAAGCCCATTGACTATTCTATTGTAATCTACGACACATTACAAAGTTACATATATGAGAATGACCATCACTTCTAAATACATATTTTTTAATGCTAACACAATCTTTAGCAAAATGACTCTTTTTTCCATATTTGAAACACTCAGTGTTATCATTTGCTTTAGAATTTGAAAAGTTTTTGTTTCTTTTGATAAAACATTTAGAGTTTGGAAGGAGTGCCCTCTCATGAAATTCAATTTGTAAGTTGTTAGTGCAAAAAGTGTGGATAGTATAGAATTGGGTTTAGTTAGGTGTGGGCCGTCCTTGGTGGGCCGTCTGCTGTGGGCTTATGCACTAATCCAAGTAGAGGATGAAGTATCCTGCACAAATGAAAGTAAATTGTTAGCCTTACCGTGGGGACGGACCCCACGATTAAGCTCCAGCGTGAGAGTAAGTACTCATGTTTGTCAGAGAAATGTCTGAATTGTGATGAGTGAGAAAGTCATTGCCTCGAGAATGTGAATTGAGGCTTCCTTTTTATAGGTAGTGGAAATATTAGGGTTTTCTAATATTTCGCGTATTGCTGTAGTGGCCGAAATGGGACCCTTGTCGGGCAAGGGTCTGGAGCTTAATCAATGTTTGTGGATGCGGATAGGTTTCTGGACCATGGTCCGATCCACGAGCGTGCTTCGGGAGTACCGCTTGTATGTGTCCTAGTTTGTCCGGACTGTGCCATGCTCGTGACATGGGCTTTCAGCCTTGTTTGGCTTATTAGGCCGGAGCCTGGTTTTGCTTTCAGGGCCGGAGCCCGTTTTGGCGTATTGGGCCAGAGCCCAATTCGTGTGAGATACTCCAGCCCAGTAGGCCTGCTATCCGTACTATACGTCATCAAGTACCCCCCAGTCTAGTGCGTTCGTTGTACGCATGCTATGGTAGCGTGCGGTGAATGTTTCTAGACTATATTGCTAGGTTATCCTCTCTTGGCGTAGGGCCTTTTGTTGTGCGGCTCTTAAATTATCCACGGACGGGTTTGTATGGGGGGATCGACCGTTTTAATTCCTTCGAGAGAGCGGATGTTTACTTTATTAGCTGTCATCGTTATCTTTTATTTTCGATCGCGGCCATTGATTTTAGGCATTTTTATGGCACGCGGAACTTATTTCGATCTCTTGGTAGAGTCACTTATAAATACCTAATGTAGCGTGTTGCCATTACTTCATTTCCTTTCTCTTTCTTCCGCGCTTTTGCGACATTTGTCTAGGCTTTATTTTTCGTTATCTTGTCACTTTCTACCTTGCGGTCGTTAGTTATGGCAATAACCAAAATCACGGAAATTGGATGCCATCTGACACAAGGGAAATTAGACGACTTATGCCGTGATTACCATATTCCACAATTCCTTAACCATATTTTGCCAGATCCCGGTCAGACTATCAACCAGTATCCTCCAGGGAAGATTGGTTTGTACAGTCGGTTCTTTGATTATGATGATTTCCGCTTGCCTTTTTCTGTGTTCTTTGTTGATGTTTTAAGACATTACCATATTAACATCTCTCAGCCTTCCCTTTTTTGTACCTGTAAGATTTCTCACTTCGAAGTTGTTTATCGTGCTCATAACTTTTCCCCGTCGGTTGGTCTGTTCCGTCGTCTTTATGTTACGTCTATAAAGAATGGGTGGGCGTCACTTGGCAAGCGTCCTAATACTGGCACCTGCTATGACAAGGTTTTGGATTATGTGAAAGGTTGGATGGACCACTTTTTCTGGGTTGACGCTTTTGCTAGCCCTGTTAGTTTCCCTTGGTGCTCAGTTGATGGTGTCAAGGCGGATCCTAGTCCAAACCCTCATGAGTATAGCACGGAAGAATATAGGACTGTTACTGAGGGGCCTGCCCTATTCCGTAGATATCCGGAAGCTTTCCTTTTCTGGGTTGGTTTAAGCCGTGCTTAACCGTTTGGGGAGGACGAGTGCCCAGTATTCCGTCTTCATGGAAAAGGTTTGTGTGCTATACTTTTGTTGTCGTCATCTCTCGCTTTCTTCTATCTTTTCTATTATTTTTTTGTTTTTTAGATATTAGTGCGCACGCCTTCATCACTCATGTTGATCCGAGTGAAGTAGATGTTGAGGTGAGGTAGTTAGCAAAGGGTGAGCCGAGGCTTCTTGATGTGACTTGTGATCGTGTTGTTCCACTCTCTCCACCTCCGCATGATCATGCGGAAGATGGGCCAAGGGCCCATGACGGTAGAGGTGATGGCGCAGGGCCAAGTATTGCCTGTGAAGGTGGTCATGGTGACCAAAATAATAGTCACGTTGGGTGTAACCCTTCACGGCGTCTTGTTGTCTCCAAGAAGCGGAAGCAGACGGTGAAGCCTAGTGCCGCAACTTTGCCACCCAATAGGCTAAAGGCCGATCATGGTCTTTTGAATCGTCCTACTACCTCTGGAAAGTCTAGGGTCGCTATTAAAAGAGTGATGTCTTATTACTTTCAAGGTTCACGTCATTTGTTTAGGTCATCACTCCCTGTGCCTTCGGGATCTTTTGTTTCAGAGCGAGAAGTTTGTGTCCATCTTGATGATTCGATTGACTCTCTCCTCCGTACCGTGCATCCTGCGGAGAGGTTCGTTGTTTCTTCTGACTCTTCGTCTTTTTCTGGTACTTTGGTATTGAGGTTGATGCTTTTTCCAGGTCTTCTGTTCCTTCGACGTCAGTTGCTACTAAGGCCGTTGAGTCTTCCGCGCCTCCTTCGTTGAAAAGGAAAAAGAAGAAGGTTGTTGCCTGGTCATCTCCTCTTCTGCCCACTTCCGTATCCGTTTGTGGTTCTAAATTAGATGTTGGTGATGAGGAAGATTTTTCCGAAGGTGAACCTTTCTTTGGTCGTATTCGTTCTGTTGCAGATGTTGACCGCAATATTTTCGGGGAGGTTTGTATTCCCGAATGGAATGTGCCTTGTGGTTCTCGGTTGGAGAACGATGCGGATTGTCGCGAGATGGTCGACGGTTTTGCTCCGCCTAGGCTTTTCTCTGAAATCCGTGAGATGGATGACAAGGATTTCTTTGATGAGTTTAATTATTTGACTGCACGTCAGACCTCTTTTTGTGCTGAGTCGCGGGCGCGTGCTAAAAGGAACATTGCTTTGAAGCGGAAATATATATCCCGTTATCGCCGTTTAGCCGAGCAATTTGAGGAGAAGGATGCAGAGATTAAGGCTTTAAGACGCAAGTGTCTGGTCTAAGTACGGAGGTTTCTTCTTTGAAGTCCGTTACCTATCCTTTTGAAGCTGACACTTCTTTGACAGAAGAGAATTTGAAGTTGAAAAGTGAGCTTGATCTGCTCAAGGCTGAATTGGCGGTGTCGTGTTCCCCTACTGTTGACCATATTGCAGAACATGTCGCGCCTCCTCAGCGATCAACGGACTTTCATTCCTCCTGGGAGGGTAATGGTCGTGATCCCGCTGGTTTGGTTGCTAAAGTTGAGGAGTTAAAGCGTCAGCTTAAGTGGTCTACAAATCGGGTACGTGTTTTGCCTTTTTTATTTTTTCTCTTCTTCCTCCTTTTGCTGTCTCTTTTTTATCCTTATCCCCATCTTTTTTACAGGCTCGTTGCTTCAGGATACCCTTGATAATTTGGATGTTCTTTTCAAGGGGTATCAGGATGCCCAGGTGAAGGGTCTTACCGACAAACTGGTTCTGTTGGATTCGCGTCTCGTGGAGGTGGTTGTTAATGTTTATGAGGTTTTTTACCACCACTTCCCTACCGCTATTGCTAGCCGTAGGTGGTTGCTTGGCGATGGTATGAAGTTATTTCTTGCTAAATGTTTGAGTTCTCCGGAGTATCACTCATCACTTCAGAAGTTGTTGAGTTGTGCCATTAGGAAAGGGATGCAAGAAGGTTTGGTGACTGGTTTTGAGCATGCCAGAGAGGGTAGAAAACTTGCGGACATAGATGCCAATGACCCTTCTGTTGGCGCTGATTTTAATTCTCATCTGAAAGCTTTCAGTAGTCTTGACTTCTCTTTGTTGCCGGAGTTGTCTGTGCATAAGGATTCTAACTTTGAAGATGTTATGCCTTTCTTTCAGTTGGATGCCAGAGTTGCGGAAGTCCTTGGTTTAGCCGATTTGCAGCCTAGTCTTGAGCAACTGCCCATTCCTAAGCTTAATTGCGGCTTAGTTGTGAGTGAAGCTCCTTTCTCTTTGTTCTTAAGTGCTTCTCGTCAAAATGCTAGGTAGATTCAAGAGAATGTCGCTATAGGCCAGTTTGCCTTAACGGATATGTTTGCTCTTATGTCCAGTCCTTTTTTCCCCACGGTCTTTATTTGATTCAGAAGCCATTCCTTCGTGTGAACTAGATTCTGTGAGTACTGGCGTACCATCAACGTCTTCCGCCCCACCCATTGTTTCCGAACCTTTTTCCACATATGACTTAGCTGTTTCGGATGTCAGGGAAGATGGGGGCTTTTTAACTATTGTTCTTGCTTTGCAATCTTGCGGGGAGGAGCTTGGTATTACTCCGGAGCATGATCATGCAGAGTGATTTGTGTCTCCCTTTATCTTTTTTTGCCGTGGTCGCATGTGACATTTGAGCAGCTTTTTGTATCTGAATGGTTGATTTTGATAAATATGATTTTTATGAACATATATGGCATTTTTGTTTTGCGCATATGTGTATGTTTTATGTAACATTCTAGCTTATGCCGTACATGTATAGCTTTTACGAACGTGGGTGTTAGTTGCGCAGAAGTTACGTCTAACTTTATGCGTCTTTGTTTGCACTTGATCGTTTGTGCTTTGCTAGTTTTAAAATACGTACAGATACGTAATTTATTTTTAGTCTTAATTGGATATTTGTGGGTTATCCTCCCGGTACTGGGTTTGCAATCCCTCTTACGTACCTGCGGTTTAGTTATGAGGTTCCACACCCTTTTAGTTATATGAAATAACGTTTTTCGGGACGTGCCCTTTGTGTGCGCATCTTACTCACATGTGTGTGCGTTTGTAAAGCAAATGTTAAAAAATTTCTAAGTGTAAACTAGTGAAGGTAGCTAGGCTTCAAATTGTATTTTATTAAAATTCTTGTGGAAATACAAATAATAAGTTATATCTTTACAAACGTCTAAGGACGGGATCCATCGGAGTGGCCCGTTATAATTTATGATTTAACACGGATGTTTCATATTTGCGGATACGGATACCCGTCTTTGTTTCTTTGCCTTTGGCTTGCACTTTTGCTTCCGCGTAGGCTTTTAGCTTCCGCATTCTTTCTTTGCTTTTAGACTTAGCTAGTAATGGAGTTTGCATTATGCTTCCATTTTTTCTTGAGTACATGCGCGGCCCAGAGGTTGATTCATGGCATCCCTCTCCGACTGATCTTGTGTTACTTCCCTTGGTACCTCTTTTTTAGGAAAGCATGCTATGTAGCTATAGATCGTCCGTCGTTGTAATTTGCAGTTTTACACCATGCTATTGGGCGCGGCCCGTTATGTTTATACATGGTGTCTTTATTCATTGTTTCGCTTGTGCGCTTGGCTACAACATAGGATCGAAAGTACCTTGACTCCCTCCTAGACCGCTGCGGGGTGCAGCCTTTTGATGCTTGGATGTCCATTTTCCTGATGGTACGTCCATTTTATGCATTTTTACCTCATCCCGGATAAGCGCACATACGTCCACCTTCCATCCCCTTTATCCTTTGTTCCTTATGATACCTCCTTGCCCCTTGAGCTTATCAGCCCTGCGCATCGTTGCTTGTGTTCTACCACCAATGGACGGATACGAGGCGGAGGCCTCGGCCCGTAGCTGGGTCATTGCTGATTACGCGATCCTAGTTATACATTTGGACGCATGCTCTCAGCATACCTGTCATATGTCTATGGCGCTCGACCCCTTTGTTCAATTTTTTGGCGATCGAGTTGGCAGGTGTGCATTCGATCGGGGGGAGTTAGGGCTTATCCTCCATGCGTCTGCGGTGAGGCAGGACCCGCAACACTTAAAAGATGTGATGGAGAATGAAGTTCAGTGGAGCTTGGATGAATGGGATGAGGAGAGTGTTGTAGATTGGTGTTATTAGTCGTCATTTAAGAACGACTAAGTTTTATTAGTAGCCATTTAAGAACATGACCGGAGTCAGAGGTCCTTCCCGGTTTTCGGTTTTTGGCTTTAAAAGCCCCGTTGGAATGGGTCATGAGCTGATAGAAGATTATCAGGATCACATGACGTTTTTTCAACGATTTGGTGGTTCCCTTTGTTTGCGATTGTGGGCATGACCCGTTCATCGTTGTTTTTATGGGGGCACCCTTGTAACCTTGCTTTAAATCTTTGGGTATTTTTGGTGTGGTGTTGTGTTTTTCCTTTTCTGAGGGCTATTTATAGCGAATGGTTGGAGGGTTTCAAAGTGTTTTTCTCGTGTGCATTTATGGCCCCCTGATCACGTGCCTAAGCCTGTGGCTAGGACGTCCTTTCGTCTTACCAGTTCTGACACGGAGTCAATGGTCGGAGCGTATCCAAACCTTGGGAAGGGACATGTATGCGTACCCTTGGTAATCTTTTAGCTTCTTTATCCGTGGGCCGCGTGGTTAATCAGGGGTTTCCTCATAGCCCTCCAAGTCATTTAGCCGCGCCGGAGGTTGTGTTCTTATTATTTTTAATGTTTTGTTTACGGACTTCGGCGTTTCCCTGTGCGGGTATTTCTCTAGCCTAGTGTCCGACATTTTTTCCGTAAACTTGATAACCTTCACGGTCTCTGATATGTTTGCAGTTATTATGTTTACTACCGAGGATGCCCTTGCAAGGTCTTCTATTGATTTATTCCTTTCTTTCTTGACACAGTAGACCTTGTTATTCCGATTCTTGGGCCTTTCTGTACCAATAATAAGTTCGGAGAACGCGCTTCTTAACTTGTGGAAATTGCATGTTGACTCTAGGGGGAGATGTCCGAACTATAGGCCGGCTGTGTTTCTGAGTTCGAGCTTGAACATGCGGCATTCGGTCTTTGAGTCCCAATTTTGTATCCGCACTACTATTCGGAGTACTCCCATGCGGTCCACGGGGTATTCGTCCTTATCCTAAGATCGCATATTGCTTGCCGTGTAGGTCTTATCGGTTGATTTCGTATTATAGACATTTTCCGTTAGTAGGTTAGTTATTTCCGTTGCGTGTGACTACCTTTGGCAATTTTTTTCTTTATTTTTCTTTTTCGCCTTAGAAACTCATGTATCACTTCCCGCTTCTACGTCCTCTCTGTAAGGCATCATTCCTTGGGGATGTCCGTAGTTAGCCTTGCTACAATGCATTTGTGTAAGCACAGAGCTTTTTTCTTTGGAGTCTTTTAACTTGGTCACTTTATACTGAGCTTGACGTTGGGTCGCTTTTATGTCTAGACGAGTTCGGGACTCGTTAGACTTTTTCCGCAGCGTTGTCGGCCGATGAGCTTCCTCACTCCGGTCAGTAGAAGACCCTCGGTCATGATCGTTATCAGGCCCCTGGAGGGTCGTGCCCAATGCTGATTTGCTTTGACCTTTTGATTCTTTGTCCCTCTCCTTTGTCTTCCGCGAGGCGGTTATCATAAGGGGAAGGGCGTCGCCGAGGTTTTTGCTCGTGGTGAGTATTTCCATGAATGCAGTTATGTACTGGGTTCCACGGATGGCGCCAACTTGTTAGTGCAAAAAGTGTGGATAGTATAGAATTAGGTTTAGTTAGGTGCGAACCATCCTAGGTGGGTCTTCCGTTGTGGGCTTATGCACTAATCCAAGTAGAGGATGAAGTATCCTACAAAAATGAAAGTAAACCGTTAGCCTTATCGTGGGGACGGACCCCACGATTAAGCTCCGACGTGAGAGTAAGTACTCATGTTTTTCAGAGAAATGTCTGAGTTGTGATGACTGAGAAAGTCATTACCTCGAGAATGTGAATTGAAGCTTCCTTTTATAGGTAGTGGAAATATTAGGGTTTCCTAATATTTCGCGTATTGCTGTAGTGGCCGAAGTGGGACCCTTTTCGAGTAAGGGTCCGGAGCTTAATCGATGTTTGTGGACGCGGATAGGTTTCCGGACCGGGTTCCGATCCGCGAGCGTACTCCGGGAGTGCCGCTTGTATGTGTCCTTGTTTGTCCGGACTGTGCCATGCTCGTGACATGGGCTTTCAGCCTTGTGTTGGCTTATTAGGCCGAAGCCTTGTTTTGCTTTCAGGGCCGGAGCCCATTTTGGCTTATTGGGCCGGAGCCCATTTATGCTTGTTGGGCCGGAGCCCAATTCGTGTGAGATAGTCCAGGCCAGTAGGCCTGCTATCCGTACTACATCATCATAAGTCATGAAGATACTCCTCACTGTCCTTTCATCAACCTCATCCTCAAAGTCTTCCTGAAAATCCTGCACAACACCATTAGAATAGAAAACAGTTGATATGGGTGCAATGGTTAGGGGCTTCTTGGTCTCTTGAGGCTTTTTTGAATCAGGGTATCTCCTTGAAATTAAGTTGTCTTCAAAGACAAACTTCCCATAGATTTCAGGAAGCTTAAGGTTTTGAATGTGATTAGCATTTCTGAGACTCTGAGAGAAGTTTAACTATTTCTCAGGAAGACTATTGACAAATCCAACATTTATCTCATGCTTAGACAGGGTGACACCATCATTGGTCAGTTCGTTAAGGAGGGGTTTGTATCTGGTGTACGTCTGAGAGAGTTTCAGAGTCCTTTGCCCTGAAGGTATTGTACTCAAGTTTCAGGTCCATGATCTTGTTCTCCTTGGTATCTAAGGGACCTTCAAAGCAATGAACCAGGTCGGTCCAAGTCTACTTGGCTGTTGGACAGTTAATGACTGATTCCATTACATCGTCAGGGAGACAGGATATAATGATGCTCTTTAGGCGTTGGTCCTGATTGACCACCCTTCTCTCATCAGGCGTCCACTGAGCTTCAGGCTTTGGTAGCCCTTCAGCAGTCTTAGGGACAAAAGGACCATCATTAATACAATTAATGTAATATGGTTCCATCCGTGTCAAATAACAAAGCATATGCTTTTTCCATTTGTTGAATTTTCCAGCCTCGAGTCTAGGGGCAGTAGCATTATAGCTTCCTCCCTTTTTGTCAACGAATTGGGGTACATTACTTTCAGCCATGATAGGATCTTGATTTTAAAAACTTTTGAGCACTCTTTTGATTTTTGAAAAGCTTTATAAATTAGAGGCTCTCATACCACTTGTTATTTCCTTATACTTAATTAGTATTAACTACAAAGTTAAACTAACCAAGTTCCATGGCTTAGTAATGAAAGATTGATTAATAATAAGTAAATAAAATGTAAAGAGAAAAGACAGAGTATTTTTCAACGTTTAATTCTTATTAGAAGTTAATTAAAGAATTATACCCAAGTGTTTGCGGAACAACACTTGGGATTGAATGACAAGTATGGTAAATCTCCTATTTAAACTTAAGCTAAGCTTAAGTAACAACTATTCACAGAACCACTGAGCAATCTCAAGGACAGAGTTGCTATTTGGAAGAGTAAAAGTTGTTTGTGAGTGTCTAAGCATTAATTGCACAAACTTGTCAACTTTTACTCTTCACTTATTATCCTATTTATACACAAGTAAAATTACAACCGTTGCGTTAAAGACAAAGATGACCTAAACCTAGTTTGGACAAAATACCTACGTATTTTGTCTCTGTACATAAATCTATTTTGGGTATAGGACAAGGTTGTTTTATGAGATGCAGTGATGACTCCATCTTGAACCTTAGCCATTCAGAGAAACTTTGACTTTGCTTGACAATGACTCCGTCTTGTATGTTCAAACGTTTCCCGCCTTGACCTGCCTTTTCTTCAGACTTCAGGTCTTCATACTTCAGTCTTCATAGTTGTTGAGGAGATGGGGTTTAGTGAGTTATTGTCATCGCTCACTGAACCCATCACCTTCTTTTTTGGCATAGGGCCACTCACTGAGATTTTGCCTCACTAAATAGAGAGGCTTTCTTCTTAGACTCGTCCTTAGCATCTTGAAGGTGACTCACTGAGTAACTGTTCACTTAATAACTTGAATATTGTTAACGGGTTTCTAACAATTAGGTTATTTTCTATTCAAATCCTTGTTTAAGAAAGCTTGGGTACTGAATGGACCCAACATAATTGCAGTTACACAACTAATAGAATTCCCATTTAAAACGTCATTCATCCAATCCTCTCCTTTTTGGTGTGAATTCATGAATGGTTCCTTATACATATGCTTATAGTAGTTGTTGGGAATTATATTAATAGTTACCACGGCTAAGTATGAAGATTACAACTGCTGAAGAATGCACTAGCAGTGGAAACTCATTACCACTGCTAGTACATATTATTACCACTACTTTTAGGATAACTGTTAGGAAACTTGTAAAGATAAATATAGAATAGATCTTGTGTATATCTTATTCTATTAGAGTTATACGTATCTTGTAGAAGAGGACTCCTTGTGCTATAAAAGGAGGTCCTAGGTTAAGGTTAGACATACGTTTTTCTTAGAGCTTCAAGGTTGTAACCCTAGTGATACAAAGATCACTCGTATTATTATTAATAATATTGGAGCTAACAGTTTGATACATGCATTATTCTCATCATATACAACTGTTTCATTCACAATCAAACTTCTAAGTATTACTAAGTAGATTCCGCATACTTAGTGATATAACTCAAAGTATCATTCTAACACAGATCAAGGTGTTAAGATCCATCAAGTGGTATCAGAGCCAGGCTTTGATACTCTGATTTAGAAGACCCCAAGTTCACTCAAGAAGATTCAATGGAGACAGAAACTAGTCAGTCCAACATTGCTGCTAAGCTTCCCAAGCTTAAGTTGAATGACTATGAGATGTGGAGGCTATTGATCGAACAATTCTTTATGGTGCAAGACTATGCACTCTGGGAGATCATTATGTTTGGAAATTCTTTCAAACCTGGTACTACCTCAGAGACAATTGATGGCAAGGAAGTACTAAAGGTCAACACTGGACCAGTCACAAATGATGAAAGACTTCAGATGAAGAATGATCTGAAGGCCAGAGGCTTGCTGTTGATGACACTTCCAAGAGATCAAATTCTAGCTTTCAGCAAGTACAAGACTGCACAAACTTTATTTGAGGAGATCTGCAATGTTTTTGGTGGTAATGATTCCACCAAGAAGACACAGAAGACCTTGTTGAAACAGACTTATGAAAACTTTGGTTCAAAAAGTAATGAATCTATTGACAGCATCTTCACAAGGCTTCAGAAGATTGTTACTCAACTCACAGTGTTTGGAATTGAGGTGGAAAGGGAAGACCTCAATCTAAAGTTCTTAAGAAGTTTACCCTCTGAGTTTGGTACAAATGTTGCAGTA
This sequence comes from Artemisia argyi, assembly GCA_030686995.1. NCBI lineage: Eukaryota > Viridiplantae > Streptophyta > Magnoliopsida > Asterales > Asteraceae > Artemisia > Artemisia argyi. The sequence continues at coordinate 26,224,214 of CM060696.1, forward strand.
TGGGAAGACAAGCCAGAATTGGAGACTATGAAGCTTAATGATTTGTACAATAACTTTAAGGTTGTTGAACAGAGGTTGAAGAAGGCTGGCAAACTAAGTTCAGGATCAGGGAATTTAGCACTCATATCATCATTTGTTGATGATAGTTCAGATGAAGAGAGTGATAGTGATGATGATGATGCTAACATTGTTGTTTCCACTGGCAGTGGAGGTGTTTCCACTGCTAGTTCAAAAAGACAGATTGCTGGTCTTAGTGATTCTACTTTTTATGCCTTTCTGTCAAGTCAGATGAATGGTTCAATTCCCACACATGAAGACTTGGATCAAATTGATGAGGATGACATGGAAGAGATGGACATTAAATGGAAGGTTGTATTACTAAGCTTAAAGGCAAAGAAGTTCTGGAGGAAGACTGGTAGGAAGATCACCATAAATGGCAATGAAACTGTAGGTTTTGATAAAAAGAAGGTGGAGTGCTACAACTGTCATAAGAAGGGGCACTTTGCCAGGGAATGCAGGAAACCAAAGAAACCTGATAACAGGTTAACTTGGTATAAGCAGGACAAGAAGAAAGAACCTACAACTGAAGAACCAAAGGTGCTATTGTCCATTGATGGAGTGAGCTATGATTGGAGCTTTATGGCTGAGGATGAAGAAGATGGTTCAGAGTCTGCAATGATTGCTACTGAGCTTGCACTTATGGCTTTTTCTGACTCTGAGGTACAAATTAATAATGCTTGTTCTAAAACTTGTAAAGCTTTAAAAGATTATCAGAAACTTAAAGAACAATATGATGAACAATTGCTAGAGTTAAATCAAACTAATTATAACTTAGCAAATCATAAAAGAGGCCTTGCTGTTTTAGAAACACAATTAGAATATTATAGAGCCAATGAATCTAAGTTCAATGATGATATTGCTGTTTTAAAAAGAGACTTAGATTATAAGGTTGCAGTGAATAAAGCTCTTAGGGAAGAGTTAGAGAAGGTTAAAAGGGCCAATGAGAATATACAGATAACTTGTAATACACTAGATCATCAATCCAAGTGTATTTACAAAATTTGGGAGGCCCAAGTTGTGAACAAAGCCAAATCAGGAGTAGGATATAAATCAGTTCCACCACCTCTAAGAGGTGTTCCATCACCTCCTGATATTGACTTAGCACACACAGGGTTAGAAGAATTCCAGGAACCAACCATGACCTATGGACCAAAATTTGTTAAAGAAGCTACTATTGAAAAGGTTCAGGTTGAGGTTGATACATTTGATAGTGCTAGTGACTCATCTCTTAAAGATGAAAGTTTAAATGTTGAGTCTAAGACTAGTGTTCCTGAGAGTGTTCATGTGGAAGTTAAAAAGAGTATTCCTGAAATTGTCAAAGAGAAGCCTAGGACACAAGCTAATTACACTAGGCCCACTACTAGATATGCAAAGATGTACAGAAGTAGGTCAACAACTCCTAGGGGGAATAAGAGGAGTTGGAATCATGTTAAATCTAGGAAATTGGGTAGTGACTTTGTGTTTAACAACAAACCTTGTTACATATGTGGTAGTTTTGAACATCTTCATTATAATTGTAACTATCACATGGGTAGAAGGGAAGTATTTGGGAATACCAGGGTGAATGGAAATAATGCTAATTACTTTACTCACCCAAATCCACTAAGCAAAATGATTCCCAGGTCTGTTTTGCTTAACTCTGGCATCGAAACTCTTTCCACTGCTAAACCAGCAGTTGCCACTGCCAGAAATATAAACAGAGTTTACCCTAAGTCCTCTGTTAAGAGTGCAAAACCTATTACAACTTTTGTTAAATCTGCACAAATAGGGAAAAAGACCTATTTTGAAAAGAAAGTTTACTATAACCACAAGTAGGTACCTAAAATTTCAAAACCAGCAGTTCCCACTGCTAAGCCAGCAGTTACCACGGCAAGGCCAAAAGTTTCCACTGGTGGTTCTGGAAACAACAAAAGGGTAAATGTGGGAAATGTTGTTAAGGCCTCAGCACGTTGGGAATGGAAACCAAAAGGATCTATCACCTCAAACAATCCCAATGGTGTATCAATGACCTTTGACAGATATAATTATATTGATACACGAGGCAGATCCAAGTCATTTGTGGCTTGGGTCCCCAAAAGGAACTAATTCCTTTATTTTATGTGCAAGAACATTCAAAGCCTAAAGATGATCAAGGATATTCAGACAGTGGATGTTCCAGGTACATGACTGGCAATAAGTCCTATCTTTCAGATTTCAAACCTTATGATTGACAATTTGTCAATTTTGGAGGTGGTATTGGAGGTAAAGTTTCTGGCAAAGGAACAATCAAGGCTGGAAACTTGGATTTTGAGAATGCGTATTATGTGAAAGAACTCAAGTACAACCTTTTCAGTGTGTCACAGATGTGTGACAAGAAGCATAGAGTTCTATTCACAGAAGATGAATGCTATATCTTATCTAAGGATTATAAGCTCCCTGATGAAAGTGATATTTTATTTAAAATCCCTAGAAAAGGAAATCTATATAGCGTAGACATGAAGAATATAGTGGCTAAAGATGATGTTACGTGTTTGCTTGTGAAAGCCACTTTGGATGAATCCATGCTTTGGCACAGAAGACTTGGTCATGTTAACTTTAAAACCATTAACAAGATTGTGAAAGATGGTCTAGTCAGAGGTTTACCAGAGAAGAGATTTGAAAATGACCAAACATGTGTTGCCTGTCTTAAAGGTAAGCAACACAGAGCTTCATGCAAGACCAAGGCATACAATTCTATTGATCATCCACTTTACATGCTGCATATGGACTTGTTTGGTCCTACATCAGTGAGCAGCATAAATTTGAAGAAGTATTGTCTTGTTGTGACTGATGACTTTAGTAGATTTACATGGGTTTTCTTTTTAAGAACCAAGGATGAAACCACTGGCATCCTTAAGACATTCATCACTGAAGTTGAAAAGAAGATCAAGATCATCAGGTGTGACAATGGGACAGAGTTCAAGAACAAAGTTATGGATGATTTCTTCAGAGACAAAGGTATTAAGAGATAATTTAGTGTTGCAAGAACTCCTCAACAAAATGGAGTTGCTGAAAGAAGGAACAGAACACTAATTGAGGCTGCTAGAACCATGATAGCTGATTCAAAGCTACCAGTGACTTTTTGGGCTGAAGCAGTTAACACTGCTTGTTACATTCAGAATAGGGTTTTAGTGGTTAAAATAAAGAACAAGACACCTTATGAGCTATTCAGAGGAAGACCTCCAACTTTGGAATTTATGAGGCCATTTGGATATCATGTCACAATTCTCAATATCATTGATCATCTGGGAAAATTTGAAGAAAAGTCTGATGAAGGCTTCTTTGTTGGATATTCTATGGTTAGCAAGGCTTTTAGAGTCTGTAACTTAAGAACAAAGAAGATTGAAGAGAATTTGCATGTTGAGGTTCTTGAAAATAAAACTAACATAGCAGGTTCAGGACCAGAATGGTTATTTGATCTTGAGACATTATCAAATACAATGAATTATGTACCTATTACTTCAAGTTCTGGAGACAAAAATCTTGAAGAATTAGAATAATTCATTGATGAAGATGAATCTTGCAAAGATGATGAAGATGATAAAGATAAAATTGTTATGCCACTTTGGGACTTTGTTGACAATAATGGAAACTCTCAACCTTCAAAGGATTCTGAAAAGGAAAGTGATGCAAATGCTGTGAATTTTGATGTTCTGAATAAAGAAATTCCTGCTAGCAGTGGTAACTCAATTCCCACTGCTACAACAGAAGTTTCCACTGATGGTCCAAATGTGGGAAGTTCATCTCAGGAATCACCCAGTGATGATGTTGAGATCTCAAACATGCCAACAACATATGATATTCCTAGCACATCACAGACTTCAATTCACAAAGTGCATCCACTTGAAAATGTTATTGGTGAATTACAATCAGGTGTCAAGACAAGAAGGCAGATAAAGAAAGATGATGTTCATGGGTTCATTAGTGATGTTTATGAGTCAAAGAAGCATAAGAACAAGAATGAATGTTTGTTTTTCTGTTTTCTATCACAAGTGGAGCCTAAAAATGTTTATAAGGCTTTAGAAGAATCTAGCTAGGTTGAAGCAATGCAAGAGGAGTTGTTGCAGTTTAAACTTCAAAAAGTTTGGGTTCTTTGTGATTTGCCTAATGGTATGAAGGGGATTGATACTAAGTGGGTTTTCAGAAACAAGAAAGATGAAAGAGGTATTGTTATCAGGAACAAAGCTAGATTGGTTTCTCATGGATACACTCAAGAGGAGGGTATTGACTATGAAGAAGTTTTTGCTCCTGTTGCAAGGATTGAGGCTATTAGATTGTTTCTAGCCTATGCATCCTTTATGGGCTTTACTGTCTATCAAATGGATGTTAAAAGTGCTTTCCTGTATGGAAATATTGATGAGGAGGTCTATGTCTCTCAACCTCCAGGCTTTGAAGATCCTCAACACCCCAATAAAGTGTATAAAGTTGTTAAGGCTCTTTATGGCTTACATCAAGCTCCAAGGAAGTGGTATGAAACCTTAGCTACTTATCTGTTGAACAATGGGTTTCATAGAGGAAAGATTGATCAAACTTTGTTCATCAAGAAAGACAAGGGTGATATTCTACTTGTTCAAGTATATGTTGATGATATCATCTTTGGATAGACAAGAGATGTGCAAAGAGTTTGAAAAGCTGATGAAAGATGAATTTCAAATGAGTTCTATGGAAGAACTTACATTCTTTTTGGGGTTGCAAGTACAACAGAGTAAAGTGTGCATCTTTATCAGTCAAGACAAATATGTGACTAAGATTATAAGGAAGTTCAAATTTACTGATGCAAAACCTTCAAATACCCTTGCTGATAAGACTACTCATCTATTGTTGAAGAATGCTAGTAGAGCAGATGTTGATGTGCACACTTACAGATCTATGATTGGTTCTCTGATGTATCTTACTTCATCAAGACCAGACATTATGTTTTGTTGTATGTGCTTGTGCAAGATTTCAAGTTACTCCAAAGACATCTCATATGACAGCAGTAGAGAATATTTTCAGGTATTTGAAGACATATCCTAATCTAGGATTGTGGTATCCAAGAGAATCCCCTATGGAATTGATCACTTACTCAGATAGTGTTTATGCTGGTGCAAGCTTGGATAGAAGGTCAACTACAGGTGGATGTCAATTTCTTGGATGTAGATTGGTGTCATGGCAGTGTAAGAAACAAACAATGGTGGCGACTTCAACCATTGAAGCAGAATATGTAGCTGCTGCTAGCTGTTGTGCTCAGATCTTATGGCTTCAGAATTTGTTGGATTATGGGTACAATTTCGTGAACACCATTATCTATATAGACAATAGTAGTACCATATGCATTATTAAAAATCATGTGCAACACACTAACACTAAACATATTGAAATTAGACATCATTTTATCAAAGATTGTTTTGAGAAAAAGCTTATTAATGTTGTCAAAACTCATACTGATGACAACTATGCTGATTTATTAACAAAGGGATTGATGTGGGTAGGTTTCAGTACTTGGTAACAGGTATTGGAATGCTAAATCCATAACTCTTTGATGTCTAATAATTTTCAGTGTTGCAGGATAGTTTTTAGGTACTAATATTGTTTGTATATGTTTGTATGATTTTCTACTAACTTGTATGCAGAGGAATTAAAGCACAGTGGAAACCATGATACAACAGTGGAAAGATTTGCTCTCTCAGTGACAAAAGGATAAGCATAAAAGTACTTTTATTAATTCATTCATGAGGAAACAAAGTACATCCATTCAGAGAGTCAAGTCACAAACAGAACATCACAAAACACAAGGATAAACAACCTATCACCTAAACCTTCAAACCAGCTACTCCATGGGTTTCTTCCCTTTTCCCTCATAATCATGCTTGCCCTTAGAAGCTTTCTTTCTCTTTTCATCAAAAGAAAGTTGCTTTCTTGGACAAGCAAGGCCCAACACTTGCTTGGGAGGCTTTGGCAATTGTGCAGGCTTCTCAACAGCAGGCCACTTCATGTTGACTATGGCTGACTCCAAAGCTGTAGTGAGGGCTTTTAGAAGTTCCTTGGACAAGGTGTAGGTTGGATCATCATCATCAGAGGAAGAACTTGAATAAAACTCTAGAGATGGAGCAGGAGCAGCTGAAATCTTTTTGTTAGGCTTTATGTTGGAGGATGTAGCTGTTGCAGCACTTGGAGGAAAATAATCACTCCATCCAGCTGAAGGTTCTTCTGAGTCAGAGCAATAACTGATTTCCTCATCAGAAGAATCATCTGATGAGATGTAGATCAATGGAAACCAGCTCATGATGTTTTGTAGGGTTTGTGATATTGGAGAGTAGTTTTGATGAAAACTAAAGTGTTTTTAAGCCCCCTTTTATAAGCAAAGTCAAGGTCGAAGGATAATTAATGAAGGTTATTTACTCTTATCTATTTTGGTAGGTTGGAGGAGTAAATTTGGATATTATCGGGTTGACTTTGGAGAGATATTTTTATGAATAGTAACTTGGTCAAAACGTTACTTTGGGTTAAATTATATTGGTTATGCTTGGTGTTTCTTACTTATGCAGAATACAAACCAATATTGTTTGGGTAATTGGAGTTATAAGGTGTGTATCTCAGACACACAACAAATGGTTATTGATTCACCATGTCTAATCAACATAAGAATCAACTAGTCCAGAGCAAACGGCTACTGGTAAAGACTTCTCAAATCCGTTTATGGTTGATAGTTTACCAAAAACTATATGGTCATCAACTCACCATATTCCATGTGATGAAGAGTTGGCTAGTCCATAGCAAACGGCTCATGGTAAAGACATATCAAATCCGTTTATGGCTGATAGTTTGCTAAAAACTATGATTAGAGCAGTTACTTTTACATGTTTTACTTACCACTGCTCTTTGATATTTTGTGAAAATTTACCACTGCTAGTTCACAAGTTACCACTGCAAGTGTAATTTTTACCACTGGTGAACTAGCCGTTACAAATGTTGTGCCAGTAATCTTATTTTTAACTAGCCGTTGTAAAATAACCGTGTTTCCTTATTAATAGGGTAACTTTTTGTGAATCATCCACTTACCAATTTTAATTTATTCTTTTTCCAAATATAAATTCTTTCTTAAGATAATTCACATTACGCATACTCCTCCAAACCCTATTAGTATAAATTATTCATCATACGGCTTGATTCTTATTATCGATTACTAACACTTTTATCTTTCTTTCACAAAATCATGGCGATTCTAAACTTTGTTGAAGAGCACAACCAAGTGGCCTATTTACAAAAGTCAAACGAAAAGAGTGGCCCTGTTTTCCATCAGATTGTGGATTTTCTCAATACAACCCATATAAGGTATGCTTTAACTGTTAATCCCACAATCTTTGTTTCTCATATCAAACAGTTTTGGAACACTGTGGAGTCCATAACTATTGAACAGGGAGACACACAAGAAACTGTGGAAGCTCTTAGAGCCACAGTGGATGGGGTAACCATTGATGTTACTGAGTCATCCTTGAGGAGAGTTCTCCAATTGGATGATCTCAATGGTATCATCACATTACCCAATTCAGATATTTTCAAAAATATTGATTCCATGGGGTATGCTACATCTGATCAAAAAGTTACTTTCAGAAAAGGATGTTTTTGTCCCCATTGGAGATTTTTAATACATACTCTTTTACATTGCCTAAGTCCCAAGAAAACATCTTATGAGCAATTTGCATCAACCATGGCTTATCCTTTGGTTTGCTTGGCTACGGATATGGTTTGCTTGGCTACTGATAGGACTTTCAATTTTTCAAAGTTTATTTTCAATAATATGAAAGGCAATGTAAAGAGTTCATATAAATTTTTGATATATCCAAGGTTTTTGCAAGCAGTGTTAAATGAATTTCAACTGCAAACCCACAAAAGAGTTTATGAAACCCCCTGTCTTAAGCCAAAAGTTTTCCAAAATATGTGTAAGGCTTCAGAACTTTGGAATGGGGAGGTTCACCCACTTTTTCCTGAATTGCTTTCAAAGATTTCACAGGTATAGGGTGAAGATGCAACTATCCCAGTTGTATCCCATCACACACCCACTATTGTAGTTCCACCTATTCAACATACCCCTGCAGTAACTAACACATATGAGAGGAGGCCAAAACAGCCAACTCCTCTCATCTCAACATTGCATGTTGCTGAACCTTTTGGTTTAGGAACAAGCAGTGGTGGTTCAAGGCTTCCTCCTAGTCCAACTAGAGAGGAGCCTGAATCAATGCCCTATGATTCACCTCTCCCAACAGGTCACACAGTTGGAAGTGTTGAGGGCAGTGTGCAACCAAATGAATTGATGGAATTATGTACCAAGTTAGTCAAACAGGTTACAGCTTTGGAGAAAGATCTGGCATTGACTAAGCAACAACATGCCACAGAGCTTAACCTATTGAAGGCAGAGATTAAAAGATTATAGGATGAAGTTGAGAGTCTCAAGAACCACAGATCTTCCACTCCACCTCATAATGATGATGACTCAGTCTACTTTAGTGAAGATTTAGAGAATTCTCCCAAACAGGGGAGGATTAGAACTGAAGCAGAGTTTACGGGGAGGAGATTAAATTTTGAACAGGATTTTGCTGACTTAGATGATGTTGTTAATGTTCAAGAAAAGGAAGATGCAGCTGTGGGTTCTAAATAAATTTTTGCTGAAGCAGTGGAAACTCATAAAGTCACAGTGGAAACAGATACAGATGTAATGGATGTTGCTGATGTAGAATTTCAAAGAAAAAGAGTAGAAAAAAGAAAAGTTCAAGTTGTTGATGAATCATCTGAGCAATCAAAGAAGATTTCAAAGAAAGAACAAGCTCGGATAGATTATGATGCAGAATTGGCAAAGGAATTGGCAGCAGCTGAAATTGAAAAGAAGTAAAAGCAAGAGGAGGATGAGATTGCAAGTTTCATGGAAGCTAAGAGGTTGGAAAAATTGGAAACAATGATGGAAGAACCACTTTCTGTTGTTCCACCAACAATATTACATGAGAAACCTCCAATGTTCACTTATGTGCCTACAGAAGAAGAAATTGAGTTCATGATTGCAAATGATCCAGTGATTAGAAAGAAGGCAATTGAACTCATTGCAAATACAACTCTAAATGAAAATCAAAGGTCTGCTCAATTGAAGGACTTCATTCAGATGAAGAATCAACAGGCTCTTGATGATATCATTGGCACAGTAAGAAATGGTCAAAAGAAACCTAGACAACCTACAAAGATACAAATTATTGCTGAGATAAAGACCTATTGTTGTCATGTTGGAAATATGAAGATGGCACAATTTAAAGGAATGACACATGATCAGATTGAAGGTATTTACTACAGGGTTAAAAGACAGGATAGTAATTTCATTCCTATAGATAAAGAACCTGTAGCAATAAAGTCAAAAAGGTCAGGAGTGAGTCTTGAATCCAAAGATGCTAAGAAATTGAAGACTCAGGAGTCATCTCAATCAAAAGAAGGTGTCAGCAAGTTGACTGAAGAACAAGTTACCAATATGGTGTATATTGAAACTGATGTGCTTAATATAGAACCTTTACAAACAAGATATCCAGTAGTTGGTTGGGAATTCTATTCTAATGCTTTTGGTGTAGCATGGAAGATTATCAGAACTGGAAATGTCACAAGTATTTGCAGAGATTTTGAAGATGTTGTTAGATCTTGTGATAGAGAAGATTTGGATACTTTGTGGAGGATTATTCAAGATCAGTCCAAGAAAGATGAACTTGTTAATGTCAAAGCTCAAGAGTTGTGGGTTCACTTTAGAAGATTATATGAACCTGACCCAAGTGACAGGTATTGGAGATTTGAAGCTCACAATATGAATACTCTGTGGAAATTCTATGATTCAAGTGTTGTACATCATGTTTCTACTTAAGATGGAGTTGATGTGTTTATGTTAGCTGAGAAAGAATATCCATTGCGAGTTAGAGTTCTCACTGTTATGATGTCAGTAAAGCTCAGATGTTGGGAAATAAGTGAAGTCATAGAAGATTTGTTACAGAGGATTTATGATCAAAGTGTGAGAGCTGATAAGGAGTTAAGAAAAAGAAGATAAGTGTTTGGAAGAATTCCCATTTCCTCATATCTACTGACTACTTGAAGAAACTTATTGATTTACATGTTAATCATAAGTTTAGGGGAGGATTGTTGGAAATTATATTAACAGTTACCACGGCTAAGTATGAAGATTACAACTGCTGAAGAATGCACTAGCAGTGGAAACTTATTACCACTGCTAGTACATATTATTACCACTGCTATTAGGATAACTGTTAGGAAACTTGTAAAGATAAATATAGAATAGATCTTGTATATATCTTATTCTATTAGAGTTATACGTATCTTGCAGAAGAGGACTCTTGTGCTATAAAAGGAGGTCCTAGGTTAAGGTTAGACATACGTTTTTCTTAGAGCTTCAAGGTTGTAACCCTAGTGATACAAAGATCACTCGTATTATTATTATTAATAATATTGGAGCTAACAGTTTGATACATACATTATTCTCATTCATATACAACTGTTTCATTCACAATCAAACTTCTAAGTATTACTAAGTAGATTCCGCATACTTAGTGATATAACTCAAAGTATCATTCTAACACAGATCAAGGTGTTAAGATCCATCAGTAGTACTCAGCAACTATATCAGTGTCATTAATCATGTCAAATAAAAAATCTATAAATTGTAGTTTTTCAATCTTCTTTTGTTTTTCAATATCCATAGCAATCATGTACAATTGAAGAACATAAAAATCAGATAATAACATATATAATTAACTTCTAAAAATATCACAACTAGAAGACATATAAAAAATCCATAAAATGATTGTAATAGCATATATCAAATTAAAAAACAAGAACACAATAATTATCCAAACAAAAACAATGAAATCACATAAAGAAACAAAAATGTTTTCATGATGAGTCGCCAACTACATAAAAACAAACTCTAGGTGCTCTTGTTTTGCTTATGTTGTAGCCAAGTCATCCTACAATCATCATCCGACATACTCATGAACATTTCTCTCTTTACCGGATCTTCAAACAAGTCCATTGCGAACAACCACAACGTACAACCTTTTACAATTTTGCTTCTAACAAGTGATTAATGACACTTGCAACTACATCAATACTAAACTTATTACTTTGATTATTGGTAGACGTTTCTGACTCCAAGTATTGTATGACACGTTGTTGAGTAGCCTTACTTTGAGCTAGATGTTCTTTATGCATTGCAGATCCCCCTGATTGTCTTCCTCTACGCTTCATATTAATAGTTTTAGGTTTGGTGTTTGCTTTGGTAGGCTTATGAATTTTTTTGGGGATGCCACTTTGGTTTGGTGGTGTTGTTGTGTCAGCTAGATTAATTTCATCTAAGAAACTTTTAAAGAAACCATGCCTTTCATTTTCTAATTTTTCCATCTCATAATTTTTGCACTTGTGTACCATCTTGACTGCCATCTAGATCATCATCACTTTCAACATCTTCAGCCTCAACATTCTTATGATGTACCTCCTTGAAAGCCTTTGCATCCATTGAGGTTGACACACAATCGTTACCACCAGCAACAACATCTCCATAAAGTTGATCATACGCATATTGTAACTCTAAAGATGTTTTTTTTTTTGAAGTTTTTTAAAATTCGGGTCCTCCTACACAATTTAATGGTGATCCATTAGACCCCATAATGATTATAGCAAGAATATGGTATTTTAGTTCTAAAAGGGCTATTATTAGTTTACCTTAATTTTCATGTTCCACCACTTATCTGAACAATCAAGTTTATTCGCATTGGCATCTCATCCTAGACCCGTTTCGCCATTCTTTAGAGAAGTGCAGAGATTATACTCTCTCTTCATTCCGTCGAACTTGTTCTTTAAAGCCTTTTCACTAACGAACGTGTGTTTAGAAAGTTTTGCAAATTTTGGTTGAAGCTCAAACCATTTAAACTGGACATGTCGACCATTGTCGTTCACATATTTGCTCAAAAATTCACACAAGGCTAATGTTTCCTCTTATGACCATTTGTCTTTTTTATCCTTTGTATCACTTGGAGCCATCTAGAAATTTATTCACATAATAGCAACATATTAAAGAAAACAATACACCCAAACTAAAACCTATAACTAATCAAACCTATGAGAATTAAACCTGTAACTAATCAAATGATATAGCACTCTCAGCTCATGCCAATGCTCGATGGTGGTATGAGATTAAACCGAAGCAGGAGACTCGTTAAAAACTCTCTAAGGTAATTTCACATCAAGTTTTTAGTGGAATGCATTGGTTAGGTGATATATGGACTACTTGAATGTTTCAATTTTTTGTTTATCAGTGTGGCCACAAGAGTAAACTTAGCCCTATCACTAATCATCAACTAGCCCTATTAAGAATTATATTATCAAATAGAACAATAATTCAACATATAACTACATTTATCCAAACTAATAGAAAACCTATACATTCACACAGTCTTCTTAACTGCAACAATAACAAAAAACTTCAATAAACTAAACACAAACTAAACCATAATTCCAGACACAAATAGAGAAAATCCAAAAAACTCCGAGCTAGTTTTGAGAAAAAACAACTTAAGGCGATTCGGTAACCTATCACTACAGTAACCAATTAACGTTTAAAAAACTATGATATGAACTCGAATATAATTAATTCTATTTTAATAAAATCATGAATATCATTGTAGGAACAACTGTATTAAAACTATAATGCTTCAGAATAAAAATTTTGCAAGTTACTACTACATATGCTTATCCATGCATATGTTGTTTAGTAGTTTGTAGCATCTCCTTATGATATTTAATTATTTATAAGTGGATCATATATAATGTCATGCTATCATCAATGCAATTATATCATTTTAAAGTATACGGAACAAACTAGTGTAGAGTATGGCGAACTCAAAGACGTACCTGGGTGATCAACTTCTTTAGAACATGAATGTTGGTTTTGTAGTTTGTTGAAGAGAGAAAATTAGTGGGGAAGATGGTTTGTACGGTATGTGATTTTTATATAAGGTTAAAGGGTATATTGGTAATCTTAATTTTTTAACAGCTCTAGAAATCTAGAACGCTTATTCTATGAGCTATTTATTTTGGAGCTATTTGTGTGAATTAAAAGCTTATAGCCTGCATATCCAAACATATCTATTAAATATGAATGAGATGTTTGTTAGAATTAAAAGCTAGTAGCTCCTCAAAAAGCTCTTGCCAAACAGACCCGTTGTATGCACCATGCAATTGCCATAACTGCAATTTGCCTTCAAGAGCAAGCAAATTTTTGCTCCGAGTGACGTAGTTGTTGCTCTGGAGTACTTAGCTTCTCAGGCTGAGATCTCTGAGACCCCTAAGGCCTCGGCCTTTGACTCTCGCCCATCACCCTCAAGAAAAGAGAATAACCATGTCGCTCGTGAAAGATTTATGAAAGTACCATCTTAAGATATTAGTGAGCAGAAGATTCATTAAAGCAAATAGAATCCCCATTATTTGTAGATGTCCAGAAGACTTATTGAAACTGCTAGGAGTTAAAAGAAGTGATGGGAGGATTGCTTTCTTTGGAGCATAAGGTACAACCTTTGTTTACATTACACGTCATTTATCAGGAAAACATTTTTATTGCATGTTTACGTAACTAAGTGGGGAGTTCGATTAAATACTGTGTGTCGGTGGGTGACAATCCATCCAATGTTCGAATTAATTGATACTACTTTAACAAAGTGAGAGAGTTTTATTGGTTATTTGTGAATAATCCCCCTTCATACATAGTATGATGGATTTGCAAACTATAGACGAGAGTCTTTCGCGAAAGAGAGTTTTATAGATTATTCAAGGTTGTTCGGGGTCTTTCGTCTTTTCAGGATATGGGAACTCTTTTGTTTTTTCATTTTCTCCGATTCAAGGTTCTTTCAGGTTCGGATAGAGGTGAAACAGGTTCAATTTCAGATGAACGAGTGTGCATCCAAAACCAAATAGTTCACAAAAGCTTGATTAAGTATAGAGAGCGAAATTTAAGTCAAGTGAGACAAATTTCGTTTTCTGAAAAGGTGAGTGTGGCGTACACAGAGTTGTGTGCAACGTACTTGTGGATTTGGGACAAGGGCGGCGTACTTGAGATTAAGTACGGTGGACTTAGTGTTAATGAGATGTTTGTTTTGAGAGAAAGCAATTTCTAACAATCAAAAGATGATTCTTTTTGGTTTTTGTGATTTGATTTTGAAAGATTGTGAAGTTTTAGGAAAAACGTAACGGATTGAAGTGAGTACGTGCAGTTTGCTGTTTTGAAAGGGAAATAGAGTTTTGTTTTTGCTAAATTCACTTGAAAATACTCAAGGAACAGATTTAAGTCCCCGACAACGGCGCCAAAAAACGTTCATGTGTTAGGAAAGCTTTAAATTTATTATATTAGTTTCACCATTTTTTAATAAACTAAACACACGGGTAAGTATAACCCACATATATAGTATAAGATTATAGGTAAGATCGGGTCTTATCCACAGGGACTTAGTTCGTTCAATTAATTAGGAAATGAGTAGTTTAAACAAAACAATAATTCAACAAATAGCAAAATAAGGAAATATGGAAAATTCAATGATATGACAATGGATTGATTGGATAGCTCAAATAATTCAATGACAATGCTTATGCTAGATCTCAGTTGGATAGTTGACGAGGTGTACAACTTATAACTTAGCTGTTTTCGTCAAAAGACCCATTTCATAAATCGTTAGGTTCAATTCAAGATTTATGTCTATCTAATTAAGTGACTTCTCACAAGATTAGTATTGTATCTTAAGTCTTGATTACTATCAATTCTCCTAAGCAGATTCCTCCAACCAAAGGCTAAAAACGCAGACATGTTTCTAGAATTGCTTATAAAAAATTGGTTCTTTCGACCTTATCCAACAAGTTATACTCAATCAGTTTTGATAAACAAACATAGCATGACTTAAGACAAAATAGTTCATAACTTAAACTTGAAATTGATAGAGATCAAACCATAACCATAAACATCGCTTTATTATATATACATATCCAAGCAATCACAAGAGGTTTAGCCTTTCATGGCTAATGAGTTCATGATAACAGTAATGATAGAAGAGTAAACAAGGGACATACAAATTGGAATGATCAAATGGATTACACTAGTGTCACAAGCAACCTAAAATTCTATCACCAAAGAGTATATTCAACCCTTGTTGATCCGATCTACCACTGCTTCTTGCTCTTGCACACGTTCTTTACTTCATACTTCTTAGGATTGACTTAGCGAATATTAGTTGGAGAGTGGAGAGGCTCAAATGCTATCAAATGGGCTCTTTATATAGCTTTCTGATAGGCGAAGTACGACGTACTTCAATTGTAAGTGCGACACACTCAGTTATTTTCTTGGCGCCAAAGTTTTATGAATGCAGAGGAAGTACGACACACATAAATTACAAAACCGGCACACTTGGGTAGAATCTTTGGACTTATTTTGTAGACTTTATATTTGTTGGCTTTATTTACTAAAATACATGCATTCTTGACGTTTCTTGCTCCAGAGCATCTTCGAGTGAACCTGCACACATTTCATGCTATTAAGTATCGAAAGTTCACAAGAAATGATCATATAACATGTAATATCATGCCCAAAAATATGTATAATTATGGCGTTATCAGAGTGCAAAAAAGTAAAATGAATGTTGAAATGCTTGTGACAGGAAATGAAAGCTATATATATATATATATATATATATATATATATATATATATATATATATATATATATATATATATATATATATATATATATATATATATATATATATATGATGATAAATTAGGAAAGGATGAGGTTGCTTACAAGGTGTTTGATGAAAGGCCTAAAAAATAATTTTGGGGTTGTGCACAACGTGTTTGATGAAATGCTAACTAGGAATAATGATCCGACGGGGGCAAGTTATATTGAATCATCAAGTAGTCGGTTTGGTGATTCACCTAAAAACTTTGTTAGTGTGTTAGACTATTAGCAGGGTTAGAACACGTTCAAACTACTAAGATGACATGGTACTTTGAAAGAAATAAATAAGACATGTTTGAGATGCAAGACTTGTGTCCATCTTTGGAAGTTAAGAAAGATAGCGGAGATTGACAAAAGGATCTTAGCTTACTAGGGGAGATTGAAAGTGTAGAAAGAATGGAGAAAACGAGTATTGAAATGCTAAATAAACACAAAAGAATGGGGAAATCAAGCGGTGTTATGATTTTAACTGGAAACTTCGAATGGAAACCAAGTTTGGAGTTTTGGTTAGTTTAGAAAGGAAGAAAAAACGAGCATGGTTTAATCGAACATGGTGTTGATGATATAGTTAGAAATGATTCGTTAATGATAGTGGTAAAGGTTCATCCTAAGTATGGAATTCAATCATTTGAGGGGCAATACTTCAGAAAAAAATATATATAGGTTCAAGAAGGTTACAAGGTGTAACTAATGTGCAGCATCATTCCGACTGGAAAATATGAAATTTGATAAGGTGACTGATATGATGTGGAAAGAACCTCAGTTCGAGACTATTAAAAAAGTAGATTTGATTGTAGCTAGTTATATACTTTTGAAAAAGCTTGGTATGAAAATTTTGAGAGTGTGTATTTGGATAAGTTAACAGAAATGAGTTGCTTGTTTGGTATTGCGCTTATTAATAACTATAAGGAACTACTTGTTAGGAAGACGAATCTCACTTGAATTCAAATGGAGAATAACGTCTTGATGGATAGTGAAATGGGAGTAACGTTTAAAACGCCTGCATATGATTAAGATCCTAGAAGGAATGTCGCCAAAGACGCGATACTATCTTAAATGACAAGAATAAAAATGATCTATGGTATGTTTACAATAACTCTGGGACAAAAGTGTGTCAAGTTGGTGCAAAATTGGATTGTGAGGGTCAAACATATGATGTGGACTATTATGTGAAGCTGGTCAATTTCTATTACAATATGGATACTAGAGGGGTTGTAAAAGGTGTCAAAACCGAAGCACATCAAGCTGTGTTTTATAAAAAGTTAAGATCAGTAGGTAATTGTTTTCAAGAGATTGTGAAGGTTTTGTTTGGACTAAATCAGTATTTATTGAGGTTAAAGAAAGATCAGGAAGCTAATGGTATTAACATTTCATTTCATATTGTTCAAATTAATAGTGTATCCCAAGGTATTGAAGGGAAATTAAATATGTATCTCTTGTTCAACTGTGATGAAAATTCATAGGAGATAGAAAACAAGAACTTCATATACTCATGTTCTATGAAATGTGTGAAGCAAGTCTATATGGAAGTTCAGTTGAAGGGAAAGTTTAAAGGTATTTCACAAATCGAGTATGTTGACTTTTATAAAAGTCAACAAGAGCTTATGTTGAAGATCAACAATGAAATGGTTCCTAATTATTTCCTTAAAGAATGTGTGATTAAGAATAGATTACAAATTGTAGAGAAGTGGTTAGTTAAGTATAAATGTAAGAAGGTATGCAGAAGAAAGACGGAGATATTGATGATTGGTACCAACTCTCTTGATCTTTGGGGGCAAGGATCTTTTGAGAGGGGAGTATTGTTATGTATCTATGTTAAGTTTACGGTCCTTTATGTTATTTATATTAGTATGGGGTCTCTTATGTAATTTTACATTATGTCAAGCCTACTTATAAGTGATTTCACTGATAATAAAGATATGAATGAATTAATAAAACTTCTTCTCCAATTTTCTCTATCATTGATTCATTGTTTCATATCACACACTAACCGATCCTCATCGAAAGCTATTCTAAATCCCTAGCTTTCCTTGTTGATTGGAGGATTGATTACCCATCAAGCTTAGCTTGGTCTTAATCAAATCTGAACTGTATCATCATGCTACACATGGTTTAAAATTCTGGATCCGCCACTGGATGTTACATGATGTGTTAAAAGTTTACACATTTATAAAACTAGCAGGGTACCCGCGCAACCCGTTGACTAATTTTGTGGCGAGCAAATATTTTTCATTTATACTGCGTGTTGCAGCGGGGTTGATTTTTAGCCGATATATTTTTTCATTGTAGCTTTTTTATTTCGTAATTTTTATGATATTTGTATAAATTTAAACCATAAGCCACTCGTAAAGCATCCATATTCAATCATCATATCACTTTCGTGGGGGTTGAACAATTAGATAATAGAAGCTCATAATTAGTATAGAAGTTTAAACGAAAAAGAAATGAGAATGTCGGAAATAATTCTTTTAATGTGTTCATATAAAAAGAAAATAACATAACATAAATTAACTCTTTAGCCAAATTATGATCTAATTATATACAACACAACCATTTGTTTTATTTTAAACCAATTTAACTATACCAACCCAACCAAATATTTTAGGCCCAAGTCAAATTCAGATAATTCTAAGCCCAGAACCTAAACTTTCAATATAAAAAACTAACCCTAAATTGCTTATCCTAATTTTACTCTATCACAACACCCGCAGACACAAAAATCAATCACGTTTTCTCTCTACTTGCAGCCACCAACTGTTATCATCCACTTCACAAATAAACACTGCACTTAACAAACAAATATTCATCCCTTTAATTCTTATAGCCACTCGAATCACCAACAAATAAACTTCATTAATTGTTTCCTTTCTTGGCTTCTTTCACAGCCAACGCACGAACCCACGAAGAACACAAATGTTTTCGACTTTAAGATCTGTTAAAGGTCTCGGGTAGGTGCGGTTTTGTATTTCGATTCTTATTTTCTTGTTAAACCGAAAGAAAGGAGGATGGAAACACTTTTGTTTGATTTTTTTTCGAATACTAAAAAGAAGTTTAACTGATTTTCATGAATTGTTTTTTTCAAGGTAAACATCTTGACGGATCTGAAAGATGTAAAAAAATAGAGGCCGAATATATGTGGAAGCAAAAGCAAAAGTAACATATTCATGTTTTAGGCTGCTGCTGGATCTCGAATAACGTGTTAATTATATTGTACTTTGTGGTTAAAAATTTTATTTTTTTGATGAAAGGGTATTTTTAATAGTGTATTAATTATATTAGGTGAGTATTCTTTTTTTAGTTTTATATGTGCTTTAATCCGTGTAAATAATGCTTATAAGGTATTGTAGTATTTTTCACTTAAAGGGTATTTTAATGACTATAATGACTATTATTTAATAGCATTAATGTTGTTTGATAGAAAAGTGGTATGAAAATGACTCCACGCTTATTTTTGTTGTACCATATGCTTGTTTTGTTATAATTCTCAAAATTGGGTGCATTAAAATGTTGTAAACCATGCTTTATTTCTTGTAAGTCTGAATATTTTGGAGAGAGATTCATTTGTGCATTATATGTAGTACTAGCAGGGTACCCGCGCGTTACAGCGGCGGATGTCCTAAAATTAAATTTTCCGCTGAATCATGTATTTTATTTTATTATATTCTTTTTGACAATAAATTTACGGATATCAAGAATTTCATTTAGCCCGTGCTCGTTCAGGCTCGAGCCTGTTTGGCCCGCACCCATTCGAGCTCAAGCCCATTTGGCCCGTTGCCAGTTCGGGTTTGAATATTTGTATAATGTGCTTTATTATTTGTATTAGTGATATTTAATGCAGGAATTGTGTTTAGTTTAGTTGTACAATATGCTTGATAATTTGTATTTCTTATTTAAGGGGTGTTTTAATAATTGTATTAATTGTATTTATTTACCAATTAATTAATTGACTAAACTAAATAGCATTATTTTTTTTATTTTTTTTGTTTTTAATATGTTCATTAAAGTGGTGTACATTATGCTTCTTGTCTTGTAAATCTAAAAATTATGTACATTAAAGTGGTGTACACTATGCTTCTTTTCTTGTAAGTCTTAAAAGATTACAACCATTGAAAGTTATACTTGTAACAACCAAGACTTTTTAAAGATACTTAAATTTCTAAGCTTTTAATTATATGTGTATACATCTTTCCTATTAAAGAAAATGTTTTTTTGTCTTAAACATTTTAAGACTTCTAAATATATATGTCCTAAATACATTATAAGATAGTTAATAGGGTAACCATATAAATACTCATTCATTAAATAGAGTTAATGCTACTTACTTAGATAGTGTCTACAATTCATAGGATTATTAAATTGTTAGATAGGTATATGATTTTAAACTCTATTGTATGTACAAGTATATGATGTGGCATTAGTATGCACTATGCAGGTGGCTATATGATGCATGAAATAAGTAATCTATGCATTAAATATAATATGGCCAAATTAATAGTATCCTACATGCTATGTTTTAATATTCAAGGTTGGTTTGATATCTTTTAACAGATAATGCAACATGTCCATAGTTATTTAAATAGTCATAAAAGTAAATATGATGCAATATTCATGTATAAGGCACTCAATATTCTTTAAATAAGTCAGCAACTTAGGCCCATAAGCTCCTACCCGTGATTCAGCGTATCATCAATTGGCACCATCCGTGGGACCAGAAAGAAACCCTACTACCGCCCCTAGCAACGAAAAAATCATAACCATGACCGGAGATAACTCAATTTAAACTCCAGCTCAAGAAGCTATGGGTGATCCAGACGAGCCCAGCGTCGAGCCAACCAAAACCACCCACGATGCAGGAGGGCCTAGTGACCCGACCTTTGTACCAGACACAAAAGACCCCGTGATGCAATTCGTGGTTCATAACTTTGACCGAATGAATGCCATGTACAAGGCGTTTACCCAAAAGCTCAAAGACGTTCCGCACCAACAAGTTTTTGCAAACGTTGATCCACCGATCAATGAACCATTGAACTCAGATTCAGATGAGTTACATCCAGTAAATGCAAAAGAAAACGCTTTCGTAGAAAGTGACAACAATGACCCCTCAAAAAGTCATGGCACCATTGGAGGAACGCCCTTAAAAGATACAGTTAAAGGAACCCCTGTGCTAAATAACGATTTCTACCAGGAGCCCTTTATATTCAAAGAGACGAAGAAAGATGTGTGCGATTTGGTAGCTTCACCATTTACCAAACGGATCCAAGATTACGACATGCCAGACGGCATCAAGGTTCCCACCAACTTAGGAACGTACGATGGCACAACAAACCCCGACGATCACCAGACGGTCTTCATGGGAACTATGGACATACACAAACTTCCAGAGTCCGCGTGGTGTAGGTTCTTCCAGATTACACTATTTGGGGCAGCCAGGTTCTGGTACGATAACCTCGCACTAGGAAGCATCGACGGATTCCACCAGCCGAGGAACAAGTTCAGAGCCAATTTTTTGCAGCAAAGAAGGTTTCAAAAAACACAGGCAGAAATCCTAGGCATACGGCAATGGCCCGAGGAGTCACTGAAGGATTACGTAGCCCGATTTAGCAAAGAGACCTTGCATATGGCAGATCGCTTTGATCCCATGATATCCGGTGCATTCGTTAGTAGCTTACGCCCTGGTCGCATGTTCAAAGACCTAATTGCAAAACCACCAACATCACTGGAAGATTTGTTTATTCAAACCCACAACTTTATACGAGCTGAAGACGCGAACAATGAAAACCGTCTCCAAGAACCGCGCTGAGAGACGAAGCAACACATGACGTACAAAGACCTCCCGCGAAGGCCAAGAGACAAGCACATTGCCAAACCTTCCACTCGACAAGGTAAAAGTCATAGGTTTCCCCGTGAAACTTTCACCACATTGATAAAATCACCAGTAGAAATACTAGCCACCGCTGAAGGGAAGGCAATGCTCCGGCCACCTCCGAAAATGTTCACCCTCACTGGTAGAAGAGATAGAACAAAATACGGTGAGTTTCACGAAAACCACGGTCATGATACCAATGATTGCATCGATCTGCAAAAGGAGATTGAAGTGTGTGTTAGGAAGGGACGCCTGGCTCACTTAGCCAAGGAAGCCAAGTTTCATAACAATAGCCAAAATAATCAACCATCCGAGTCAAAAGATAGCCATGGCCCCCAAATAAACAAGAGTAAGAAGACATATGCTGACTCTAGGACGAAGAATGAGATACACATGATCCGAAACGTAGACATAAACGCAAAAAATTCAAATGTCTCATTTCCTAACATTGCATTCTCCAAGGATGACCCGATCCCCAGACATAAACGCAAAAATGGAGGTTCCTAATGATTTGGAAGACTAATGTGGGTTGTCAAATCATGGAAGTCAATCCAATGAAAATGGTGAAGTAAGAAGACAAAGATTTTCACTAAATGCTTAGTGGTTTTGGAAAATTGGTTGAAGGTCTATGTCTCAGGGATTTCAAGGAACCTTTGGAAGGGTTCCTTCCTTTATGTGTGAAGGTTCCTTGAGGTGGTTAGGAAAATTTTGAAATTTGGCGGGAAATGGTTTTCTATGAGTTCTAAAGGAAGATAAATACCCTAATGTGCTTAAAATATAGTAGGGAATGTATTTCTATCTAAAAGGATGGTTTGTTGTTGAGTGGATGTTGAAATGTCGAAAGCAAAAAAAAAAATATATAAAAAAAAAAAAAATAAAAAATAAAAAAAAAAATTACAGGAAAACTGGCGGAACCCTCCGATTACATAGCTGGAACCCGTGTGAGGGTTCCGTCGGATCCGTTGGGCCATTTATGGGTTGCCCAGAAATTACACTGGCGGAACCCATTCTAGGGTGCCGCCAGATCCGCCAGGCCTGAAAAAGTAGACAGTCCGCGATTTTGACCCGCGAGACGATTTTCAAATTTTTTGAAAACTCCTAAAACCAAAAATATAATTCATATCTGGTTAGGAAATGCAAAAAATGGACATGTAAACACGCATACCATTGGACTTTGACCAGGGGCTAGCGAATTTCACTATACTTAGTGAAAATTTCATAAACATGAAAATTTGACAACATGCCAAACGTTGTCTACCTGCAGCATAGTTAGTTAATACATGTTCCAAATAGTATCACATATTGTACCAACACACAGTTACATGACAAACATTGTTTAAATGACCAAATTGTTCAAATAGCACCTTGTGCCAAACACTCCTACACACCCGCACTCATTGACGGTCAATCTTCTTCTTGAGCTTTCCAAGGAATCTCCAAAGATTCTTAAACATCCCCTTTTTTTGCTTGAACTCTGCCGACTCATTTGGAATCCGAAAGTTGGGAAAGGTATTCTAGAGGTGGGAGCCTAGAGTTGGGCAAAGTTTCATCTTCACTCATTGAGGATGATGATGAGGAGGTAGGAGGATGAGAACGTTTTCCTTGGGCTTTGTAAACTCTCTTATCACTTAGTGGGACAAAGGTGTGTGGAATGAGAGAGTAGTCAAGGCGAAGACCATTAGGAGTTGGTGGAATGGGAGAGATGAACCTAAATAGACGGGTCAAGAGCATTCCATATGGCATAGCCGTTGTGCCATGCACGGGAATGTCGGCCATTCTCTTGGCCATGTAGTAGGCAAGGTTGAAGGGTTGCCTAACGGACAAGGAGTAGAGCATGTAGCAAAGGCAAAGATTTATATGATCTCGGTTTCCTATGGTGCTAATGACATTGGCTCTAAGGACTTCCTCCCATTTTTTGAATTGGAGCTTGAGTTCATTAAGTTCCATTCCATATGGGTTCTTATCGACCTCATTTCCCAAACGGGTTCTCCTAGTGTTGGTTGTCCTAATGAAGAGGTGGTCACGAAGTTCATCTTTGGACACAAGAGGGGTGTCATAGGGATGGATGCGGTCAAAGAGTGTGTCAAGAGTTGAGAGGGAGTGCAAGTCGGAGTAGATGCAAGTACCACGGTTTGGGACACCTAAGATTTGAGCAAACTCCTCGAGAGTGAAGGAGTATTGATGACTACTAGCCCTAAAGTTAATAGACATGCAACCATACTCATCCGTGGAGAGGGTGACGGATGCATAGAATTCTAAAATGAACCTAGGACAAATAGGCTCGTCGATTTCTAAGAGACACTCAAAGTTGATTGTGGCAAATTCCGTGTAGAGGTTTGTGCCTTCTAGGAAGGACGGGTCAATGGTTCTACCCTCATGGACATAACATTTTTCTAAGGCTTTGAAAACGTCGATTTGAGTTGGAGTAAGACCTTTGGTTTTGTGGAGTTTGGGTAGGTACTTAATGGTGTCCTTATGGTCGTAGTGGGTTAGAGGAGGCATGATGATTCCTACAAAAACAAAATTTCACATTTTAGTCTAAGTAAACGACTATTGTAATGTGGGTGTTCTAGTGTGTGCCTATATGAAAACAATGTGGAGGTGTGGTTATCTTGACTCATTTTGATGCTTTAAGAACGTTTTATAATGCAAGTTTTGTTATAAAACAAAAGATAACCCAAGCGCTCCTAGTTCAATGTAGCTTCGTTTGAATGTACCCAAAAATACATATTGGTTATGTATTCCCTTTAGCATTCAAGAGACATTATGCAAGTGATGTTTTAAACATAACGTTTTGATTTAGTATTCACAATGTGAGACGAAAAAATATTTGTCCTATTTGTGAGAAATTTTTGGAAGAATTTGACATGGGGTGTTTTAGCAAACATGTTTATACTTAGTAAGAATGCAATTCCTAACTATGGGGAACATGATTAGTTTTGTTAAACACCTAATTTCATGCATGAGTTTCTCAAGTTAATGCATAACCCCAAGTTTTTGTTTTTGTGCAAAAAATAGAATTCCTAGACTCAGATCAGGATTGTAATCAAGTTTAGAATACTTACAATGATGATTGATTTGCAATGTGAGTGAAAGGAAGACCAAGAAATCGTAGGTATGCATGAATGGTAAAGTGAATAGTAGCAGTTTGGAAGTGGTGGTATGAGATAATGGGTGTTTGGTTTAATATAAACAAAGAAAATGGTTCTGCAGGTCGGCGGATACGGCGGAACCTAAAATTGGGTTCCGTCCGTTGTAGCTGAGGGTTCCGCCGACCCTGCTGAGAAAAAGAGTTATGGATTTGTTTAGATTTTTGTGATTTTTGTCTAATGTCTAGAACTACAACGTAGGTTCCATGAGTCCTAAGCCTAGCCTAAGAAGGTTAAAAGGTTCTCGTTTAAGGGGTTTTATAAGAATGTCGGCTATGTTGTCTTCGGAAGAAACTTTCTCAATTGAGATATTTCCTTTTTGAACGTTGTCACGAAGGAAATGATGACAGATTTCAATATGTTTGGTACGAGCATGTTGAACCGGGTTTTTGCTAAGATCAATAGCTCCTTTGTTGTCACAAAGAATGGTGATGTCGTTAAGTTGAATTCCGTAGTCGACAAGAGCTTGCTTCATCCAAAGAGCTTGTTGACACGCCTTTCCAGCCGAAACGTACTCGGCTTTCGTTGTTGAGATAGCAAGAGTCGTTTGCTTCTTAGAGAACCATGAGGTGAGACAATGTCCAACAAAAGTACAAATACCACCTGTGCTTTTTCTATCAACATAGTCACCGGCATGATCCGAGTCGGCATACACTATGGTGTTTATTCCCGTTCCTTTGGGATACCATAAACCTAAATGTGTAGTGCCCTTAATATACCTAAAAATCCTTTTAACATCTTCGAGATGAGTTATCTTAGGATCTTCTTGAAAACGAGCACATAGACGAACACTAAACATAATGTCGGGTCTACTAGCCGTTAGGTAAAGTAGACTTCCAATTATACCTCTATATTTAGTGCTATCTACGGATTCACTTTCCTCATCCTTGGTGAGTTTAGTTTCCGTGGACATGGGTGTTTTGATTGGTTTCGAATCTTCTAATCCAAATTTCTTAAGCATGTCCTTAATATATTTAGATTGGTTAAAGAAGATACCATCTTCTAGTTGTTTAATTTGGAGTCCTAGGAAAAAGTTGAGTTCTCCCATCATACTCATTTCAAACCGTCATGCATGATTTTTGAGAAATCCACACATAATTCTTGACAAGTTGATCCGAATATAATGTCATCAACATAGATTTGGACTATGATAATATGTGAATCTTTCTTCTTAGTGAAGAGAGTATTATCAACTAAGCCCATGGTATACTTATGGTCAATTAGGAAGGTTTTAAGTCGATCATACCATGCTTTTGGAGCTTGCTTAAGTCCGTAAAGTGCCTTTTTAAGTTTGTAAACATGATTTGGTTTTTCAAAATCGATAAAGCCCGGTGGTTGAGCAACATACACTTCTTCATTTATGACTCCGTTTAGAAATGCACTTTTGACGTCCATTTGAAAGAGTTTAAAATTGTGTGCACATGCATATGCAAGTGAGATTCTAATTGACTCGAGCCTAGCAACCGGAGCAAAAGTTTCATCGTAGTCAATGCCTTCTTGTTGATTATATCCTTGTGCAACTAGCCTAGCTTTATTTCTAGACACAATTCCATTTTCATCCATTTTATTACGAAAGACCCATTTTGTTCCAATTATTGTTTGACTATTTGGTTGAGGAACTAATGTCCATACATCATTCCTAACAAATTGGTTTAACTCTTCTTGCATTGCAATTACCCAAGACTCATCTTTAATGGCTTCATTAATGTTTTTCGGTTCAATGGTTGACACGAAACAAAAGTAGTTGCTTTCATTTTGAACTTTTGATCTTAGTGTTTTTTCGTTAATGTTGCCTATGACACCATCTAATGGATGACTTTTAGATTCTTTGACATTGACAAGTTCTTTGTTTAATAGTTCATGTTCTTTGTCATTACCTAAGATCTCTTGACTTTCTATTGCTTGGTTTTCAACTAAGTCATCATCTACCAAAGGTGATGTCTTAGACGGAGGTGGACTCTTGTCAAATGTTACGTTCAACGATTCCTCAACTCTTAAGGTTTCTTTGTTCAAAACAATGTAAGCTTTACTATTTTGTGAATATCTAAGAAATACACCTTCAAAAGACTTTGGGTCAAATTTGGTGAGATAATCCTTGGTGTTAAGAATGAAGCATTTACTCCCAAACACTCTATAGTATCCTAATGTAGGCTTTTTACCTTTATATAGTTCATAAGGAGTTTTATTCAAAAATGGTCTAATTAAGACTCGATTTAAAATGTACGTTGATGTGTCAACGGCATTACACCAAAACTTTTGTGGAATGTTTTGTTCATTAAGCATTGTTCTACTCATCTCTTGCAACGTCCGGTTTTTACGTTCTACTACACCATCAGATTGAGAGGTAAGTGGAGCCGAAAAGTTATGAGTAATACCATTAATATCACAAAAGTTTCCAAATTGAAATTCATTATCAAATTCACGACCGTGATCCGTTCTAATAGACACAATACTAGACCCTACTTGATTTTGAATTTTCTTACTTAGAATCTCAAATTTATCAATAGCTTCATTTTTACTTTTCAAAAATTTTGTCCAAGTATATCTTGAGTAATCATCGACTATGACTAAAGTGTAGAAGTTACCTCCATAACTTTGTATAGCGGATGGACCAAATAAATCCATATGCAAAAGTTCTAGACACCTAGATGTAGAAACCAAGTTTTTAGCCTTATGGCTACTATGGACTTGTTTACCGACTTTGCAAGCATCACAAAAGTGTTGGTCATATTTCAACTTAGGTAGGTTTCGAACTAAGTCTTTGGAGGAGAGGTTTTGAATTGGTCTCATGTTAGCGTGTCCTAAACGTCTATGCCATAAAGTTGAAGATTCATGAAGTAAGACAAAGTTTGTCTCTAGATGTTGGATCCATCTTCATGACGTATACGGTGTTCTTAAGAACACCTTTGGCTATGGTTATACCATCTTTAAATATTTTACTTCTGTTTTCACTAAAAAGGACATTATACTTATTATGGCAAAGTTGACTAATACTAAGGAGATTAAAACCTAAGTTATCAACATGAGCTACATCATCTATAAAAAGGGAGTCATGAGAGATTGTACCTTTTCCGATGATTTTGCTCTTAGCTTTGCTACCAAACGTAACATTACCTCCATCACATTTGTGATAAGTAGTGAAGAGGCTTTTGTTACCCGTCATGTGCCTTGAACAACCGCTATCTTTAATCCATTCATCCGGTTCCAAACAAACTTTGAGGCACACCTATTTTACGAAAAGCACTCAAACATTTGGTCCCCAATTTCTCATGGGTCCATTTTGGTTAAGCATACCATTAACTTTTTCCAAGTATGAAAGTAGAACATAAGGGTTCCATGACATGTAATTTGGAGTTTGGTAATGTCCAGGAGTATTTTGGTTCCAAACATGTTGGTAGTTTGGTCGTGTGTTGAAGTTGCTCTTTGGAAAGGGGCGTTTGGGAATTGGAGTCTTAGGTCTTGGTTGAGTAGTCTTAGCTCTAAATTCGTTTTTACTAAGTCCTACTCCAGTTTTAAAGGCAGGTTTTGTTCCATTTTTATATGTGACTTCAACAAATTTTGAATGATCCGATGTGGAGGATGTTACTGCTGCAGCAGACCTGGCGGAACCTTTGGGTTCAACGGGCGGAACCCTGAATTGGGTTCCGTCTGTTCCGCGGGCTGCTATAGCAGTTTTGTTAGTTTCTTGTGCATTCTTTTCTTGTTTCGTTTAACCCTTTGAAGTTTTCATGAAACCTGGTCCTGTTTTATCAGAGGGTGACTTTTGAAGTTTCATAATTTCATCCGCACAAGAAATGCTCTTATCGAACTTCTTAAACTTTGTGGTTTGTTTTATTAGATCATTTTGAGTAATTTTAAGTTTCTCAACTTCGAGTTTAAGCTCTTCACATGATTTGCATGATGTGTCAATACCTTTACTCTTTTCTAATCTCTTAGCTTTTTCTTTTAGCTCATAAACTTCATTTTCTAAAAACTCCTTTTTAGTATACAAAAACTTATTTTTGTTTATGATTTTTAAGCTCAATTCACAAAGTTTGTTATATTCTTTTTGTAAGGTGTCATCATCAATAGAAGAATAAGATGAGTCGGAGAGTACCTCATTTGAGTCGTGAGCCATGAGAGCAATATCATGATTCTTTGGCTCATCGTCATCTCCTTCATAGTCACTCCAAACACCACCCACAAAAGCTTGTTGAGGCTTGCTCTTGGGTGGTTTTGGACATTCTCCTATGAGATGACTTGTGTCTCCACACCTATAGCATTTCCTTTCAACCTTTCCTTTCCTATCATCACGATCTTTTCGGAAGGTTTTCTTGTCATCTTTAGGTTGCCTTACAAACTTCCCTCGTCTACGAAAGAACTTCTTGAAGTCTCTAACGGCCATAGCATATTCCTCATCATCACTATCCGAAGTAGATTCTTCATCATCACTTTATTGGACTCTAGCTTTCAAGGCAATGGACTTAACTTTTTCTTTCTTGCCTCTAACTAATTCCGAATCTTTTTCCATTACCATTTCATGAACTTTGAGGTTTCCAATTAGCTCGTCAAGTGACATGCTTGAAAGATCCTTGGATTCTTCAATTGCCGTTACTTTTGCTCTCCACTTCGGATGGAGTGCTCTAAGGAATTTCCTGACAAAATTCTTACTACAAAAAGATTCATCAAGTGCTTTAAGTGAAGTAATAATAGTGTTAAACCTAGCAAATGCATTATCAATAATCTCATCTTCGGGAATAACAAATTGTTCATATTGTTGAACAAGAAGATCAATTTTGCTATCCTTAACTTGTGAGTTTCCTTGATGAGTGACTATTAAAGATTGCCAAATATCTTTGGCGGTTTTACACATAAAGACTCTTTCATATTCTTTCTAAGGCAAAGCATTGTAAAGCATCATTTTAGCTTCATTATTTTTAGCAATCAATTTCTTTTGATCATCATCTTTACTATTAGTAGCTATATTATCACCATCAATGATTATATACCATAAATCTATATCTTTAGATTTCACGTAAGTTTCAAAACGCTTTTTCCAATATATAAAACCATTTGCTTCAAAAAGTGGTGGTCTTTGCATAGATTGCTCTTCTTTGTAATTTTCAAAATCCATGGATCGTTTCAAGTTTTAAAACACAATATATTTTAAAGGCTTGAGTAACGTAGCTCTTGATGCCAATTGTGGAAAACTAGAAGGGGGGTTGAATAGTTTACCGTTTAAAATCTTTTTAACTTGTTTAATTATCTTTTGAAACTTTCCGTTTAATCAAAGATATATACACAAACACAATATATAACATGCAAGTATAAAGAAAGAAATGATCAAACCACAACACGAGTATTTATCGTGGTTCGGCTACAAGGGCTCTTTTTCCTTGCCCTACGTCCACGCCCGGAGTATCCAACTCGAGAGTTTCTTTCACTAGTCAACAAGCTCCTTTCACCGGCGGAAAAAACCTTACACGTCGCTTATACACGTTTACCGACACTAAGCTAGATGTCGAGTTCTTTTACAAGGGTAAAACCACTCCCGTTAGTTCTTTTACAAGTGTACAACAACTCCCTGATGTTGTTCAAACATCAAAATGTCATTTCTAAGCGTTGCAGTCTTCCCTGGTGGGAAGAATTGAGTGAGGAAGCGATTGGCGAGATTATCCCATGTGGTGAAGGATCCCGCGGGTAAACGCTCAAGCCATTGGCTAGCTTGATCCCGTAGAGAGAATTGGAATAGGCGTAATCGGGTTGTCTC
The DNA here is from genome assembly GCA_030686995.1 of Artemisia argyi. Classification (NCBI taxonomy): domain Eukaryota; kingdom Viridiplantae; phylum Streptophyta; class Magnoliopsida; order Asterales; family Asteraceae; genus Artemisia; species Artemisia argyi. The sequence continues at coordinate 26,254,846 of CM060696.1, forward strand.
TCTAGTTGCAACATCTAGGTCTATGGAGTCTACGATTTTTAGGAAGTCCTTAAGATGTTGATTTGGATCTTCGGAACAAAGTCCATGGAATGCACATCCGCTTTGCACCAACCGGATGGTGTCGGATCGCAAGGGGGTCACATTGGCTCCGGTGAGCTCAATGGTGTTTCGGTAGCCTTGGTGGCTAGGTCGGGAATACTCTCCTAAGGTTCGGGGCCTAAGAGATTCTAGTGGTGGGTTTTGTTGTGGTGGGATGACGGGTTCAAAGATGTTCCCATCGTCCATGATGTCGGGTGGTGAAAAGTTATGAACAAAAACACAAAGAAATAAGATAGACTAAAGAAAACCTAAAAATAAAAATAAAATCTTACTAGAAAGGAATCTAGCAAGTAGACCTAATAAAAAGAGATTCTAACCTAGACAATAACTATTCCCAGGGATGCGGCGCCAAAAACTTGATAGCGTAGGGATTGCACCAGGCTTTACCTCTCAAGGGATCTCGAGAAGCTTACAACCCCCACCAGGCAGTGTACCTGATCGATGTAGTATAGTATAATGACAAGTACCGGGGGATTGATCGTTCAGCTAGGAATAGTGTTGCTAGGATTAGAAAACCTAATTACTAGTTCTAGAGATAAGAGATGATTCTTTTTGTATTTTTTATATTTTTATGAAAGCAAGTAAAAATCTCGGGTTTGAAGGATTTGGGCGGAATTAGTTGCTAGTCAACTAACCCAATACTAAAGATGCAATCAAAATAAAATACTAAAAATGAAAATAAAACTAAATTAAACTAAGGTTGTGAGCAACAAGTGGAGAAATGTGTTTACTTTGATTTCATTACTCCCTAGATATCTTTTACATGTTAATTACTTGTTATAGTTGCGTGGATGACGGATTGTATTCCTTAATACCATTCATAGGGTAGCGTACTTAACTCCCCAATCCTATGAGTGCCTACTTCACTCCTATGTCGAGCCGGCTAAGAAGCTCCTAACATGGGATCATTAGAATTTACTCATGCATTAAATACAACCAATAAAACCTAGTACACATTGGTTCATGTTTCCTAAGACATTCAAGCATGTTACCATTTGGAGATCTGCCAGTTTTCTTAAGCCTAACATTGAAATCATTCATCCAATACAACCATAAACAAGTAATCAACACATAATCAACATCTAGGTTTCATTAGATCTAAGCAAACACAAGATAAATCTAGCCTAGCATGGTGGAATCAAGACAAGCACAAGATATAGACAACCAACACATAGACATATTGATTGAATTAAAAGAATACTTATCTCAATAACACATGTAAGGGTTCAAGGGCTGAAAACCCTTGAAAAAGTTGTAAAATACGTATATGGTTCGGCCTTAGGGTTTCTCCAAACTTGTTCCTCCTAATGAATGAAAATTAGAAAACTATATATAGAAAATAGAGGCTGGCGGCGTCAAGAACAACCTTGTGACGCCGTCAACTCGCCGCCAAAATAATCCTTGGACTGCCTTGATCTACATCTGACGCCGTCATGTATCCTACTTTTCCAGGCCGTCACACATTTAACTCTTGACGCTCTTCTTTGTGACGCCTTCATTTCTGTACTGGGCCGTCATGATCTTTACTCTTGACGCCGTCAACTTCTTCCTCTTGACGCCGTCACACACTGTTCCCAGCTTGGAAAATTAAGTCTTTGGCGTTTTCTTCACTTTTATGCTCCAAAAATGTCCGAATTGCTTCCTTTTCCAGATTTCACTCTCAAAGTACCTAAAATCACAAAAGGAACGATTTAGGGCAATATTTGATCAAATAAATTCAATTCCGGGCTTAAATGACCCCCTAAAAGTGGTTCATTTTTCGACTCATCATATACCCTTACAATTGAGATTTGCTTGTCCTCAAGCAAATGCGCTTTTATTCTAATCAAAAAACAAGTTAGGGGTCATTTAACACTAATATAAAAGTAATTACAACAAATAATCGTTCCACTAAAGACCAAAGACAAGCACGGAGGTCATACGCTAGCACCTCACAAATAGTGTTTAGATACTCACATCTCTCGGGTGTAATAAAGTATAAATTACAATATGGAAACGGAAGATATCTCTCACTACCTGTCATAGCAAAATAGATTATCATAGGCTTGGGAAAGGATCAAACCTCCACCACATGGCGTAAGCACCTAGGATAAACTATCAAAGAGGTCTTTTAAAGGGTTGTAACGTTAGGTGTAGGGATATGAAATACACGGTTTTGTTGGATATAGGCAGTTTTTACTGGTGGCGAGTTAACAATCTTGGTTAATTACATGTACAATATTGCGTTGCTAAGCCAAGACTAGACTCGACTTAAGCTAATAAATGAAAAATAACAAAGACATCAAATGAACATAGAATAAAAAGGGATGGTAGTCCGTATGTTTTTTTCTTTTTTTTTTCTTTTTTTTTTTTTTTTTTTTTTTTTTTGCATACACTCTTACCCTACCATCCAAAATATTACATCATAGGGAATGAAAATTCCCCTTACACTTGAATTTTTACATACTTTACAATAAACTAATCTAATGACTCGAATTAAGAAAATCAAAACACTTAGAGTACTTTTAAGATTAACGTACATATGGGGGTAATAATATGATGTTCTTCCCCATTACTCCATAAAATAAGTACTTTACCCATGAGTCCCAATCGTCCCAAAACAATATGTACAAGGATAAGACTCGACTTAGCAACCATGTAATCAATTAGATAGTTAACTTAGGGTTTAACAAATAACAATAATGCACTAAAAATGAGTGCATACAAGGAAGGCTAAGGCGATTTGGTTGTACATTTAAGTGGGGTGTAACAAATTCTTCCTTTAAGTAAAATGCTTAAAGTTAGAAATGAAAAGATAGGCTCGCAGGGGTGTACTAGGGGTTTCGTGTACTAAAAATGAGTACAACGCTAAGGTGTGGGAAAAATTAGTTGACTTAACTAGCCAAGTAATATGACTTAAATGGTCAAGTAATTATGATACGGGTTTAACACAAGGGTGATCCTAATGCCTCTTATCATGTAGTAAATCCTACTACACGAATGTAGTCTCACTAGCAGTCTTGGGATGCATCACTAACGCAAGTTCTAGAATCTAAATGCTACCGGTACACTCATAAGCACTAATAGTAAATGCTTTTCCTATCAAATCTAAAGGCGAACCTCACATATTTGGGTGGAAAATTTTTCTGAATGATACGGTTATGTGCTAGTCATACAATCTCCTATCCATGAGACGCTTGCTATGGCTAAAGTTTCACTCCTAAATGTTGTAAAAAATTTTAAATTTGGCGCTAAAATTGCACTAACAAGTATTTCTCATAGTTTTATTACACATCTACTATTAAACAAACAAACTCAAGCGAAAGTGTATTTGTAAGGTATCATCATTTTACCCTCCCCTTACACTTAAGATGAACATTGTCCCCAATGTTCAAGTAAAGAATGTAAAAGTGAAATAAGTAAAACGAATGAAATCAAATACTCCCCTGATTCGCTCGGTATGGATAATAAGGTGGCCAGGTTAGATCTTCCTCCAAGAAAATGAACAATCAAAGCTTCCCTTCCAGAAAAATAAATCATCTTCTTGTCATACATAACCTGTAAATCCTGAGAAAACAAACAAAGCAATCTCGCATAAAATTGGCGGTAATCTACATAAGTTACTAACTCCTAGAAACCAAAATAAGATATAATGCTTGTGGAATGAAGTTTGCAGATTTCCTGGAGATTATAAAACTTAATAATTCAGCAAAAACTTTAAAACTCTGTTAGAAAAACAAAACTGGTAAAATTTCCAGATTTTTACACGTGACGCCGTCAAGAGTAAACTCATGACGCCGTCAGAAGTGACCTGCATAAATTCTTATGTTAAGTTTCCGGAAAATTTTTGGAAAAACTTGGTCCTACTTCTTGGAAAATCCTGCAAAACTTCATTATGACTCAATACAAGCATTTGACTCTAACAAATACGAATATACATGTTCATTTAATGTTGTGGAGAATCATGATCGGGTTGTTTCTTAAAAACATATTTGGGGTTTCCCCTTACACTTATCTTTTGCAAAAATACCTTTAGGTGATGTTAAGACTAGGCCAAACAACAAAGTAAAGTATTTCCACTATTTAGTTTAGAAACATGATCTACCAACAATAAAAATAAAGCATGCATACGGAAGCAAATAACAAACAAACAAACAAATACAAACACACAAAGCATGGGTTGCCTCCCAAGAAGTGCTTTTCTTTATTTACGAGTCTTGTAGCTAGACTCAAGGTCATGGGTTACTACGTGACCTCATCCCTTGAGATGACGTACGCCAGGTAGTTGTGATCATTACCATTATGGTGGTAATGCCTCAATCTGTCGATACTTGCAACCACCTCTCCACCTACTTTACTTCTCAGGTTAGCCATCCCATCTTGGCTCATGCTTTCAATTGCGAAAGGCCCATACCACCAAGAACTTGGTTTATCGGGTGGTATTGTTGTTTCCAAGTGTCTTAAGAGTACCAAGTTCCCTTCCTCGAATGGTACATGACTTTCTGCTGGTTGATTGTGTTCGAACTCGACATGAACTTTATTGCTTTTGCTTCTTTCATATTTAGCCTCCTTGTAGCTTTTGATTCTTGCCTCCCATGCAAGAATTTTATTCTGAACACGAATGGGTGTCGTGTCAATGTTGTTTTTGAGCTTTCTCCAACTCAAATTCTCATGCCCACTTCGCGGAGTCATGGAGAAACTAATCTTCCTTTTTCCAGATTTGAGCTCAATTTTCCTACCTTCATACTTAATGACAGCCCTGGCGGTGGCGAGGAATGGTTCCCCAAGGATTATTGGCATGCATCCATCTCCCTTATCATCGATGATCAAAAAATCAACGGGGTACATGAATCATGCGACATTAACTAACACATCTTCTGCGATTCCTAGGGGGTATACGTACGAGTGTCCAGCGAGGGATAACCTTACACGAGTGGGTGCTGGCATTTTTGACGTTAGTTGGATGTAAATAGTTAGGGGCATAAGATTTACTTCCGATCCTTGGTCGGCGAAAGCACTAAGATATTTCAAATCCCCGATGTTAGTTGGTATCTAAAAGTTCCCACACGCCATCTGCTTAGTAGCCACTTTTTGTACCAATAGCCTCTCGAATATTTGCCCCCCAGGTAACGTATCATACTCATCTTTTCCCCCTTCCTCTTTCTCAGAACCCTGTTTGGAAGGTTGGTTACGCCCGTCACCCTTTATCCAATTTGTTATGGTGTTTTCGTTTATATCATGTTTCAGGTAGTGACTCAAGGGTTGGGATTTTGGTGGCTTTTCTAAGGTCTGTTTAGTAGGGGCTTCTACCTTCTCGTTATCCTTGTGGACAATTGTGATGGAATTAACAAATTGGGTAGTGGGGGTGACGCTTTATTTCCTTAGTAGCATTCTTTCGGGGGTTCTCTGGTTGGCATACTCCTCCAATAGACTCATCATCTCATTCATTTTCTCTTGCATCTCCTCTTTTTGCTTATAAACTACTTCCTCGAATCTAGCAAGCCGATCTGAATGAGTTGCCATATATTCTCTCATTCTAGCTTCAAACTCCGGGCTAAGCTCCTCGAGAGGGGAATAAGGTGGGGCATAGTTTTGAAAAGTCTCAACATTTTCTCTAGAGGGTGACTCTGATAATGGTGTTGAAGTCGGTTTCGAGACAGAATTGACAGTAGCCCGTCTAGGACTCAAAGGTCTCCTTTGCCTTTCCTCAAAATAGTCAACTTTTACCTCGAGTTTGCATAGGAGTTCATCGGGGATTTCGGTGGTCCCTCCAGATGTTGAGACTGCATTGATGGCCGCTTTTATTGTATGATTAAACTCCCACATCTCTTGATTATCGGCGGCGAGCTCCTCAATAATTGCCCAGGACTCCTCGGCATTCTTATCACGCAGTTTGCCTCCCGCGGCCCTATCGATTGTACGTTTAGTGTGATAGTCAACATGGTCGTAGAAAATCTGAACTAATAACCAAAGGTTTATACCATGATGAGGGACCTTATGGAGGAGATCCTTAAAACGGGCCCATGCTTCGTAGAAGGTTTCACCCTGATGTTGTTCAAACATCAAAATGTCATTTCTAAGCATTGCAGTCTTCCCTGGTGGGAAGAATTGAGTGAGGAAGCGATTGGTGAGATTATCCCATGTGGTGAAGGATCCCGCGGGTAAACGCTCAAGCCATTGGCTAGCTTGATCCCGTAGAGAGAATTGGAATATGCATAATCGGGTTGTCTCTCTAGTTGCAACATATAGGTCTATGGAGTCTACGATTTTTAGGAAGTCCTTAAGATGTTGATTTGGATCTTCGGAACGAAGTCCATGGAATGCACATCCGCTTTGCACCAACCGGATGGTGTCGGATCGCAAGGGGGTCACATTGGCTCCGGTGAGCTCAATGGTGTTTTGGTAGCCTTGGTGGCTAGGTCGGGAATACTCTCCTAAGGTTCGGGGGCTAAGAGGTTCTAGTGGTGGGTTTTGTTGTGGTGGGATGATGGGTTCAAAGATGTTCCCATCGTCCATGATGTCGGGTGGTGAAAAGTTATGAACAAAAACACAAAGAAATAAGATAGACTGAAGAAAACCTAAAAATAAAAATAAAATCTTACTAGAAAGGAATCTAGCAAGTAGACCTAATAAAAAGAGATTCTAACCTAGACAATAACTATTCCCCGGGCTGCGGCGCCAAAAACTTGATAGCGTAGGGATTGCACCAGGCTTTACCTCTCAAGGGATCTCGAGAAGCTTACAACCCCCACCAGGCAGTGTACCTGATCGATGCAGTATAGTATAATGACAAGTACCGGGGGATTGATCGTTCAGCTAGGAATAGTGTCGCTAGGATTATAAACCTAATTACTAGTTCTAGAGATGAGAGATGATTCTTTTTGTATTTTTTATATTTTTATGAAAGCAAGTAAAAATCTCGGGTTTGAAGGATTTGGGCGGAATTAGTTGCTAGTCAACTAACCCAATACTAAAGATGCAATCAAAATAAAATACTAAAAATGAAAATAAAACTAAATTAAACTAAGGTTGTGAGCAATAAGTGGAGAAATGTGTTTACTTAGATTTCATTACTCCCTAGATATCTTTTACACGTTAATTACTTGTTATAGTTGCGTGGATGACGGATTGTATTCCTTAATACCATTCATGGGGTGGCGTACTTAACTCCCCAATCCTATGAGTGCCTACTTCACTCCTATGTCGAGCCGGCTAAGAAGCTCCTAACATGGGATCATTAGAATGTACTCATGCATTAAATACAACCAATAAAACCTAGTACACATCGGTTCATGTTTCCTAAGACGTTCAAGCATGTTACCATTTGGAGATCTGCTAGTTTTCTTAAGCCTAACATTGAAATCATTCATCCAATACAACCATAAACAAGTAATCAACACATAATCAACATTTAGGTTTCATTAGATCTAAGCAAACACAAGATAAATCTAGCCTAGCATGGTGGAATCAAGACAAGCACAAGATATAGACAACCAACACATAGACATATTGATTGAATTAAAAGAATACTTATCTCAATAACACATGTAAGGGTTCAAGGGCTGAAAACCCTTGAAAAAGTTGTAAAATACGTATATGGTTCGGCCTTAGGGTTTCTCCAAACTTGTTCCTCCTAATGAATGTATGTTGACAAACTTACCATAAATGTGATGTGACATTACTATTTTATGAAATAAAAGGTGTTGTTTTTTATGTGAAATGTAAAATGTAGCAAATGTCTAATTATGCAAGTCTTTAAACTAAGATTATGATTTACTTAGAAACTAAACTTTACATTTTGTCGTTAACAAAACTTAGCAAAGATCGTAAAATATAAATACCGTTTTTAGGCGATATTTGTATTAACAGATCGGCCAGAAAAAACGTGTAATGCTGGAGAGGTGGAACACATAGGAGTATACAATGCGTACCCAGATTGCAGCTAACCTCCCAAAAATGCTTAAATAAAAGCTACAACGATTCTTGTGTTCTAATAAAGATATATTCGTATGGACACCAACGGATATGACGAGAATCCCGTGAGAGCTTGTAGAGCATAAACTTAACATCCACCCTAGAACCTTTCTTGTATGGCAGAAAAAGCGAGTCATAGCAAAAGAACGAAGTGAAGCAATTACAGCAGAAGTATCCACGCTAGTCGAAGCATGAATCCTTAGGGTTGTCTTTTTTCCGAAATGGGTCACCAACCCTGTGATGGTAAAAAAGGCAGATGAAACATGGCGCATGTGTATAGACTTTACGAATATGAACAAAGCTTGCCCCAAGGACAGCTACCCGCTACCAGAAATAGATCAAAATATAGAATCCTTGGAAGGATACAAGCTCAAGTGCTTCCTAGATGCATACAAAGGCTACCATAAGATACACATGGCAGGGAAGACAAAGAGAATACGTCTTTTCACACGGAGCAAGGGACATTCTGCTACGAGAAGATGCCATTCGGGCAAAAAATACCGGAGCTACCTACCAAAGACTGATGGATAACATGTTCGCTAGTCAACTTGGTAGAAACGTTGAGATCTATGTTGATGATATGGTGATAAAGAGCAAGAGCGAAGGCGACCTAATATATGATATTACTGAAACATTCAACACGCTCTGGAAAGCGAACATGAAACTCAATCCAAAGAAGTGTACTTTCGGAGTAGAGACCGGATAGTTTTTGGGATACATGATAACAAAGGAGTGAATCCAAGCAAACCCTGAAAAGGTTCAAGCTATAATCAACATGGCCTCACCGAGAACTCTACGTGAAGTTCAAGCACTAAATGGTAAGTTCGCAGCACTTGGGCGCTTCCTGGCAAAGTCAGCGGAAAGATCATTACCATTCTTCAAAACATTGAAATGATGTCTCAACAAAAAAGACTTCCAGTGGAGCGATGAAGCAGAAGCGGCTTTTCAAGAATTGAAAAGCCACCTCCAATCCCTACCAGCCTTAACAATACCCAAACTAGGAGAGACATTAGTCCTTTACCTGGCCGCAGCTAACGAAGCAATAAGTGTGGTTCTCCTAACAGACTGGGGTGGCATTCAAAACTGATATACTTCGTCAGTAGGGCACTGCAAGGATTAGAGGTCAACAATCCTAACCTCGAGAAAGTAGCTCTCGCCCTAGTACACGCAGCCCGAAGGTTGCGCCGTTACTTTCAAGCACACACAATATGTGTCTTGACCGACCAACCAATTAGGCAGGTCCTTCTAAAACCAGAGAACTCGGGACGTTTGGCCAAATGGGCCATTGAACTCGGAGAGCACGAAATAATATACAAGCCTCACCCTACAGTGAAAGGACAAATTCTCGCAGATTTCTTGGCAGAGTCTCCCACAGTAGACAACCCTGCCATAGAAAATGTCACCAGCATACCAGGTAAAGGCAGCATGACAAGATGGACGTTGTTCACAGATGGTGCATCTAGCGTAGAAGGGTCTGGATCCGGGCTAATCTTAACCGACCCGTACGGTCAAGAAATAACGTCTGCCCTTCGTTTCACTTCAGAACCTCTAATAACAAAGCTGAATATGAAGCCCTAATGGCAGGGCTGGAACTCGCAATTCAGATGGAAGCTCAAAAATTGGACGTATACACCGACTCTTTGCTAATTGTGAACCAAGTAAAAGGGGTATATGAAGCACGAGAAGATTAGATGAAAAGGTACTTGTCCAAAGTCCAAGAACTACAGGAACGCTTTCAAAGCTTCACAATAACGCAGGTCCCTCACTCAAAGAACAAACGCGCTGATGAGGCAAAAAATGAACCACTTTTAAGGTGTCATTTAAGCCCGGAATTGAATTTATTTGATCAAATATTGCCCTAAATCGTTCCTTTTGTGATTTTAGGTACTTTGGGAGTGAATTCTGGAAAAGAAGGCATTTTGGACGTTTTTGGAGCATAAAAGTGAAGAAAACCGCAAAGTCTCAATTTTCCTTGCTGGAATAGTACCTGACTGCGTCACCAAGGCCGTCACGTATGTTGGTGACGGCCCAGAAACTTCATGAAGGCGTCACGTAGGCCGTTACGTGTAAATTGTCACAACTTGCGCGCGCGGTAGCTGACACCGTTTTGGCCATAACTTTTGCATACGACCTCGGATTTGAGCGATTCAAAAAAGAAAATGATCGGGACGAAAAGATCTACGATTTGGTAAAGAAAGATTGTTCATGACGCCATCAAGGTTTGGCTGACGCCGTCATGATCGGGCCGGGCAGAAAATAGCCTATAAATATAACATCATAACTTCACTTTTTGTAAGCCCTAAACTCTAAGGTCGATTCCTGGGTTTAGGTGGGTGTTTTTCCAGCAACTTAGAGGGTTTCAATCACTCCATAAACATCATGTATTGGTTTGATGATTCTATCTCAATTATGTCTTTCATTATTATTGTTGATTGTCCTTCTTTGATTATGTTTTGCTAATTCACCTTGTGTCTACTTATGATTGTGTGAAACTTGTGTATAATTGATTAGATCTCATTGATTTCTTGTTGATGTTTGTGTCTATCTCCATCAATGAGGGGCTTGTTGATGTGTGTGTCTATCTACATCAATTAAGGCGTGACAACTTCAATAGATCTAGTTGGTTTAGTTTATAATTCTTGTTTTGATTGAATGTCTCATCAATGTTAGGCTTAAGAAAACTGGCAGACTTCCATAGGGTAACATGCTTGAACGTCTTAAGAAACATGAACCGATGTGTACTAGGTTTTTATGGTTGTATTTAATGCATGAGCGAATTCTAGTGATCCCATGTTAGGAGCTTCTTAGCCGGCTCGACATAGGAGTGAAGTAGGAGCTTATAGGATTGGGGAAGTAAGTACGCCACCCCATGAATGGTATTAAGGAATACAACCCATCAATTAAAACAAGGTGTAACAATTCAATAGGTAGAATTGGATAGCTAGCAAGGAGTAACATATCATAGGTAGACATGCTTCACTTATCTTGTAGAACCTTAGTTTATTTTCTTGTTTATTAGTTTAATTAGTAGCTTTTGGGTTAGTTGATTAGCAACTAATTCCGCCCACTCTCCCAATACCCGAGATTTTTACTTGCTTTTCATAAAATATAAAAACATAAAAAGAATCATCCTTCACCTTTAGACCTAGTTAGATTAATTTCAATCCTAATGACACTATTCCTGAGTTGAACGATCAATCCCCCGGTACTTGTCACTATACTATACTACAACGATCAGGTACACTGCCTGGTGGGGGTTGTAAGCTTCTCGAGATCCCTCGAGAATTAAAGCCTGGTGCAAACCCCACGCATCAAGTTTTTGGCACCGCAGCCCGGGGAATAGTTATTGTTTAGGTTGAATTTGATTTTTATTAGGTCTACTCATTAGATTCCTATCAAGTGAGATTTTTTTCTTTTTATTTTGTATCTTTCTCGTAGTCTATCTTTTCTTTGTGATTTTGTTTGTAATTTGCTTCAAATGGACTTTACACTTAGACTTCTAAGATTACAAGATAAGGTTGAGCGGCTAACACACCAAAGAGTTCAAAATACCTCATTTAGAGACACCTATGAATCATATGAGCCTTCACCTATGATAGATTCTTATGAACAACCTCCATGTTTAAGATCTAGTTTTAGTGAGGCCAATAGGAAATGCGACCTAGTTTGCCAAGGAATTATGGAGAGAGCCATTGCAACAAATCATAAGTTGGATGAAGCACTAGGTTTGCTATTATCACCGCCTAAGAAAACAATTAAGGAGGATTTAGCCGAGCATGATCACATTGATCAAAAAGACCTAGGTTTTATGATCGATGATGATGAATCTCAAGAAACAGATGATGAATCTCTTGGGCAATTTGTATATAGCAGTCAGAATATTGAGGATGATCCTTATGATTCGGACATAGAAGTTGAGATGCCTAGAGAAGCACGTGAGATACTTGGGAAAATGTTAGGGTTAGATTATAATAAAACACATGTTGAGGATATAGGTGATCTTGAAACATGGAATGATGAGGTCAATAACATAAGCCCACAAAATTCTCAACCATCATTTGAGGAACACACACCCCGTGACTTACCCGGAAGAAGTAGAAGAAACTTTAGGAATTCCGATGGAGGTAGAACCCTTGGACCAGGCACCATCAGAGGATATAGGTTTGAATACTTGTAGTGATAACCTTACTCCTAGTTCTAGGGAATTTCCTAATGTTGATGAACCGGAACCTAAACCTTTATACAACTTTCCATCCTTAGATATACATCTAGGAGACAAAAGAGGAACCGACCCACCCATCAACCAATATTATCCGGGTAGTTTTAGGATGAAGGAAGCCATTCACTCACCCCCTTCACCTCACGTGGCATATTCACACCCTAAGGGTGTGTATCGCTACTTTCACCCACACTTAATCCTAAGTGTAGGGAAAACCTCCCCTATTTCCGTTAAATAAGGGTAGAGTCAGGCTCGTGACTCGAACAAAAACAAGCGCTTCTTGGGAGGCAACCCATGTTTTGTGTGTTTTTATTTGTTTGTTTGTTTGTTTGATTTTATTTGTTTCCGTATGCATGTTTTATTTTTATTGTTTGTGGCTCATGTTTCAAAGTAAATTGTGAAAATGCTTTATTTTGTTTTTAACTTCGTCTAAATTGCATATAAAGGTATTTTGCAAAAGATAAGTGTAAGGGAGATCCAAATTTGTTTATAAGAACGAAATTGAGCATGAACCACAACAATATTAAATGGCATGTGTATTAGTACTTGTTAGAGTCAAATGCTTGTATCGAGTCATAATGATGTTTTGCAGGATTTTCCAGGAAGTAGGACATAAGTTTTTTTCAGAAATTTTATGGAAACTTAACGTAAAGATTTTTGCAGGTCACTTCTGACGGCGTCAAGAGTTTACTCTTGACGGCGTCATGTGTAAAATTCTGGAAATTTTGCGAGTTTTGTTTTTATACCGGAGTCTTAAAGTTTTTGTTGATTCTTTAGTTTTATAAACTCCAGGAAATCTGCAAACATTCATTCCACAAGCATTATATCTTTAATTGTTTTGTTTTTATTCCTAAGTCTGGAATTACATCTAGTTGTGAGTTTTCTTTGTTCGGATTGATGCTTTGGGTTTTTGTGTTTGTTTTCTCAGGTTTAACAAGTTATGTATGACAAGAAGATGATTTATATTCTGGAAGGGAAGCTTTGATTGTTCATTTTCTTGGAGGAAGATCTAACCTGGCCACCTTATTATCCATACCGAGCGAATCAGGGGAGTATTTGATTTCATTCGTTTTACTTATTTCACTTTTACATTCTTTACTTAAACATTGGGGACAATGTTCATCCTAAGTGTAAGGGGAGGGTAAAATGATGATACCTTACAAATACACTTTCGCTTGAGTTTGTTTGTTTGATAGTAGATGTGTAATAAAACTATGAGAAATACTTGTTAGTGCAATTTTAGCGCCAAATTTAAAGTTTTTTACAACATTTAGGAGTGAAACTTTAGCCATAGCAAGCGTCTCATGGATAGGAGATTGTATGACTAGCACATAACCGTACTATTCAGAAAAATTTTCCACCCAAATATGTGAGGTTCGCTTTTAGATTTGATAGGAAAAGCATTTACTATTAGTGATTATGAGTGTACCGGTAGCATTTAGATTCTAGAACTTGTGTTAGTGATGCATCCCGAGACCGCTAGTGAGACTACATTCGTGTAGTAGGATTTACTACATGATAAGAGGCATTAGGATCACCCTTGTGTTAAACCCGTATCATAATTACTTGACCATTTAAGTCATATTATTTGGCTAGTTAAGTCAACTAATGTTTTCCCACACCCTTAACGTTGTACTCATTTTTAGTACACGAAACCCCTAGTACACCCCTCCGAGCCTATCTTTTCGTTTCTAACTTTAAGCATTTTACTTAAAGGAAGAATTTGTTACACCCCACTTAAATGTACACCCAAATCGCCTTAGCCTTCCGTGTATGCACTCATCTTTAGTGCATTATTGTTATTTGTTTAAACCCTAAGTTAATTATCTAATTACATGGTTGCTAAGTCGAGTCACGTCCTTGTACATATTGTTTGGGGACGATTGGGACTCATGGGTAAAGTACTTATTTTATGGAGTAATGGGGAAGAACATCTTATTATTACCCCCATATGTGCGTTAATCTTAAAAGTACTCCAAGTGTTTTGATTTTCTTAATTCGAGTCATTAGATTAGTTTATTGTAAAGTATGTAAAAATTCAAGTGTAAGGGGAATGTTCATTCCCTATGATGTAATATTTTGAATGGTAGGGTAAGAGTGTATGTAAAAAAAAAAAAAAAAAAAAAAAAAAAAAAAAAAAAAAAAAAAAAAATTGTTAACTCGCCACCAATAAAGACTGCCTATATCCAACAAAACCGTGTATTCCATATCCCTACACCTAACGTTACAACCCTTTAAAAGACCTCTTTGATAGTTTATCCTAGGTGCTTACGCCATGTGGTAGAGGTTTGATCCTTTCCCAAGCCTATGGTAATCTATTTTGCTATGACAGGTAGTGAGAGATATCTTCCGTTTCCATATTGTGATTTATACTTTATTACACCCGAGAGATGCGAGTATCTAAACACTATTTGTGAGGTGCTAGTATATGACCTCCATGCTTGTCTTTGGTCTTTGGTGGAGCGATTATTTGTTGTAATTACTTTTATATTAGTGTTAAATGACACCTAACTTGTATTTTGATTAGAATAAAAGCGCATTTGCTTGAGGACAAGCAAATCTCAAGTGTAAGGGTATATGATGAGGCGAAAAATGAACCACTTTTAAGGGGTCATTTAAGCCCGAAATTGAATTTATTTGATCAAATATTGCCCTAAATCGTTCCTTTTGTGATTTTAGGTACTTTGGGAGTGAATTCTGGAAAAGAAGGCATTTTGGACGTTTTTGGAGCATAAAAGTGAAGAAAACCACAAAGTCTCAATTTTCCTTGCTGGAACAGTACCTGACGGCGTCACCAAGGCCGTCACGTGTGTTGGTGACGGCCCAGAAACTTTATGAAGGCGTCACGTAGGCCGTCACGTGTAAATTGTCACAACTTGCGCGCGATGTAGCTGACACCGTTTTGGCCATAACTTTTGCATACGAACTCGGATTTGAGCGATTCAAAAAAGAAAATGATCGGGATGAAAAGATCTACGATTTGGTAAAGAAAGATTTTTCATGACGTCATCAAGGTTTGACTGACGCCGTCATGATCGGGCTGGGCAGAAAATAGCCTATAAATATAACATCATAACTTCACTTTTTGTAAGCCCTAAACCCTAAGGTCGATTCTTGGGTTTAGGTGGGTGTTTTTCCAGCAACTTAGAGGGTTTCAATCACTCCATAAACATCATGTATTGGTCTAATGATTCTATCTCAATTATGTCTTTCATTATTATTGTTGATTGTCCTTCTTTGATTATGTTTTGCTAATTCACCTTGTGTCTACTTATGATTGTGTGAAACTTGTGTATAATTGATTAGATCTCATTGATTTCTTGTTGATGTTTGTGTCTATCTCCATCAATGAGGGGCTTGTTGATGTGTGTGTCTATCTCCATCAATTAAGGCGTGACAACTTCAATAGATCTAGTTGGTTTAGTTTATAATTCTTGTTTCCTATTGATTCTTGTTTTGATTGAATGTCTCATCAATGTTAGGCTTAAGAAAACTGGTAGACTTCCATAGGGTAACATGCTTGAACGTCTTAAGAAACATGAACCGATGTGTACTAGGTTTTTATGGTTGTATTTAATGCATGAGCGAATTCTAGTGATCCCATGTTAGGAGCTTCTTAGCCGGCTCGACATAGGAGTGTAGTAGGAGCTTATAGGATTGGGGAAGTAAGTACGCCACCCCATGAATGGTATTAAGGAATACAACCCGTCAATTAAAACAAGGTGTAACAATTCAATAGGTAGAATTGGATAGCTAGCAAGGAGTAACATATCATAGGTAGACATGCTTCACTTATCTTGTAGAACCTTAGTTTATTTTCTTGTTTATTAGTTTGATTAGTAGCTTTTGGGTTAGTTGATTAGCAACTAATTCCGCCCACTCTCCCAATACCCGAGATTTTTACTTGCTTTTCATAAAATATAAAAACATAAAAAGAATCGTCCTTCACCTTTAGACCTAGTTAGATTAATTTCAATCCTAACGACACTATTCCTGAGTTGAACGATCAATCCCCCGGTACTTGTCACTATACTATACTACAACGATCAGGTACACTGCCTGGTGGGGGTTGTAAGCTTCTTGAGATCCCTCGAGAGGTAAATCCTGGTGCAAACCCCACGCATCATGCGCTGATGCTTTGAGCAAGCTAGCATCCTCTTCTTCCGTCCACTTAACAAAGAATGTCCTGGTCGAAATTGTCCCATGCAAAAGTGTGGACGCCAAGGTCGTTGGCTCCGTAGAAGAAACAGGTCCTACCTGGATGGATCCGATCATAAACTACTTAAAGTCCGGAACCTTGCCAAATGACCCCAATGAGGTAAGGAAGATACGGATAAAAGCGCCAATATACTCACTCAAAGAGGGTATTCTTTATAGGAAAGGATACCAAACCCCATGGTTAAGATGTGTTGGACCTTAACAAGCAAGCTATGTCTTATAAGAAGCCGACTTTGGGGCATGTGGTGCACATGCGGGAGCACGCAACATCGCTCAAAAGGCGACAAGACTTGGATACTATTGGCCTACGATGTATCAAGATGCTACCAAAGTTGTAGAAAAGTGTCACAAGTGCCAACAACATGCACTGACAATACGCCAGTCGCAATGTGAATTAACAAGCATCTCAAGTCCTTGGCCTTTCTACCAATGGGGAATCGACATAGTAGGACCCTTTCCAGAAGCCCCGGGACGAGTCAAATTCTTGATAGTCGCCATCGACTATTTCACCAGGTGGGTAGAAGCTGAACGAGTGGCAACAATAACTGGTCAAAAGATGCTCCAGTTCGTCTAGCGAAATATCGTTTGTCATTTCGGCATTCCCGATGTAACAATCAGCGATAACGGAAAACAGTTTGCCAGTAATCCTTTTCGGGAATGGTGCGAAGAATTTAAAATCAAGCAAAACTTCACATCAGTCACCCATCCACAGTCCAACGGGCAAATTGAGGTTACAAATTGAACTATACTCCAGGGTTTGAAGACAAGACTCGGCAAGGCTAAAGGATAATGGGTCGAAGAATTACCAAATGTTCTTTGGGCATATCGAACAACGGTCCGCACGGGAATCGGATGCACACCCTTTAGCCTGGTATATGACTCGGATGCTATTTTACCACCAGAAATAGGTTTGCCAACTTACTGAATCAACAACTTTGACCCCGCCACAAATGACATGAACATTCAACTCAACCTGGATCTACTCGAAGAAAGACAAGAACTTGCCTCACTACAAAATGCAAGGTACAAAACTCAGACGGAAAGATATTACAACAACAAAGTGGAACACGCTCACCTTAGAATCGGCGATTTCGTTCTGAGAAAAAATGAGGCAAGTAGACAAGAAGGCCAAAAGAAATTGGACCCAAATAGGGAAGGTCCATACCAAGTAATTTACGCAAAGCGCACACGAACATACACCTTGGCCGACATGAAAGGCCGTCCCATCCCACGTACGTGGTATATCAGCAACCTCCGAAAATTTCATCTCTAAGCAAAAAAAAAAAAAAAAAAAAAGACCCAACAAGCGTCTCCCTCTACATGTATAATAGCAAAACTAAAAAAAAAATTAAAAAAAAAAAGAAAAAAAAAAGTACCTCTCAACTAAAAGAGTACTCTTCTTGTAACTCAGATATATGAGTACAACGCATGTATACAATTATCAAGAATAAAAGAAATAATATTTCTTGGTTATATAAACCAATATGATGCATCAACATTCCGACATTAGAGGAATGAAATACATATCACGAAATGTACATACATACACTGGAATAAGTGATCAACTTCATCTAGACTAAAAGACGTAATATAATATATTCCCGCTACAGGCCCATAATTATTTGCCAATGCATTAATAAGCGGAATATTGATAACTCCAGGCCACAATGGAGTATAAATAAAAAGTCACAAGACATCATCCAAGTTGGTCCCCCAAAGGACTCTGTATCCATATGGAATCTTGTTACATTCTCTAGTTATATTAAAGCCTACATGTGATTAA
Source organism: Artemisia argyi (assembly GCA_030686995.1). Lineage (NCBI taxonomy): Eukaryota > Viridiplantae > Streptophyta > Magnoliopsida > Asterales > Asteraceae > Artemisia > Artemisia argyi. The sequence continues at coordinate 26,273,118 of CM060696.1, forward strand.
AAATTCACCCAACACATTTAAACAACTCAATATTGGTTACATTATAATACTGATGAGGCGAAAAATGAACCATTTATAGGGGGTCATTTTAGCCTGGATTCGAATTTATTTGATCAAATATTGCCCTAAATCGTTCCTTTTGTCATTTTAGGTACTTTTGGAGTGAATTTTGGAAAAGGAAGCATTTTGGACGTTTTTGGAGCATAAAAGTGAAAAAAACGCCAAAGTCTTAATTTTCCTTGCTGGGAACAGTACCTGACCGCGTCAAGAGTTTCCAAGTGACGGCGTCAAGAGCAATGCAAGAGGTGGAAGTGGATAAAGTCCGTGACGGACCAGAGAGTTTTGTACTAAGGACATGACGACGTCACCATAGGCCGTCATGGTCCAAATGTTAGTGACGCTCCAGAGCAACTTTACACATGACGGCGTCAAAAGTGGATCTAGGCAATCCGATTTTATTATGGGCGGCGAGTTGACGGCGTCAGAATTTCCTTCTTGACGCCGTCACCCTGTAAAATCTATATATAGTTTTGCAATTTTCATTCATTAGAGTGTAACTTATAGGGTGTAACTTTGGAGAAAAACCCTGGTCCGATTTTCACAGCTTTTTCAAGGGTTTTTACCCTTTGAAACCTCTTATGTTCAATTAAGATAAGTACTCTTTCAATTCAATCAATATGTCTATGTGTTGTTTGTATATATCTTACACTTGTCTTCAATTTAACAAGCTTCGCTAGATCTCTTATGTGTTTGCTTAGATGTAGTGAAACCTAGATGTTAATTATGGGTTGATTGTTTGTTTATAGTTGTTACGGATGATTGTATTCGATGTTAGGCTTAAGAAAACTGGTAGACTTCCATTGGTAACATGCTTGAACGTCTTAAGAAACATGATCAGAGGTGTACTATGATTTTTGGTTGTATTTAATGCATAGGAGAATTCTAATGATCCCATGTTAGGAGCTTCTAACGGCTCGACATAGGAGTGAAGTAGGATCCTATAGAGTTAGGGAATATTGTACACGGCCCTACGACTAGTATTAAGGAATACGACCCGTCATCCATGCAATTGTAACAAATTATCAACCTATAAAAGATATCTAGGGACTAATGAAACCTAAGTAAACACAACTTTCCCTATTATTGTTTACACCACATTAGTAATTGGATTCATTTTCATTTCTGTTATTTAATTTTAATTGCATCTTTAGTTATTGGGTTAGTTGGCTAGCAACTAATTCCGCCAACTCTTCCAAAAACCCAAGATTTTAATTGCTTTCATAAAATATAAAAATACAAAAAGAATTATCCTTCACCTCTAGACCTAGTTTTTAGGCTTTCTAATCCTAGCGACACTATTCCTGAGTTGAACGATCAATCCCCCGGTACTTGTCACTATACTATACTACAACGATCTGGTACATTGTCTGGTGGGGGTTGTAAGCTTCTCGAGATCCCTCGAGAGGTAAAGCCTGGTGCGATTACCACGTATCAAGTTTTTGGCGCCGCAGCCCGGGGAATAGTTATTGTCTAGGTTAGGATTTCTTTTTATTAGGTCTACTTGCTAGTTCCTTTCTAGCAAGATTTTATTTTATTTTTAGGTTTTCTTTAGTCTATCTTATTTCTTCGTGTCTTTATTCGTAACCTTTACCATCCGACATCATGGAAGGTGGTAACATATTTGAACCCATCAACCCACCACAACAAAACCACCTAGAAAACCCACCACTAGCAAACCAACCTCTTAGACCCCGAACCTTAGGAGAGTATTCCCGTCCTAGCCACAAAGGCTATCAAAACACTATTGAGCTCACTCAAGGAGCCAATGTGTCCCCCTTGCGATCCGACACCATCCGGTTGGTGTAAAGCGGATGTGCATTCCATGGACTTCGTTCCAAAGATCCTAATCAACATCTCAAGGACTTCTTTAAAGTCGTAGATTCTATAGACCTTGATGTTACAACTAGAGAGTCAACCCGATTACGCCTATTCCAATTCTCTCTACGTGATCAAGCTAGTCAATGGCTTGAACGTTTACCAGCGGGATCCATCACCTCATGGGATGATCTCACCACTCGTTTCCTTGCTCAATTTTTCCCACCGGGGAGAACTACCAAGCTTAGAAATGATATCTTGATGTTCCAACAACATTAAGGTGAAACTCTATATGAAGCATGGACTCGTTTCAAGGACTTACTCCAAAAAGTCCTTCATCATGGCATAGATCTTTGGCTCCAAGTCCAAATCTTCTATGACCATATCAATCTCTCCACAAGGCGAACCATTGACCAATCGGCCGGTGGCAAGCTACGTGATCTAAGTGCGGAAGAATCATAGGAACTCATAGAAGATCTTGCTCTCTATGACAACGAAAGTTGGAATGATCCCTGTGATTTGAACAAAACGGTCAAGGCAATATCTTTGCCTTCGAACAATTCTAGCACTCCCAACCGTAGGATCATGGAACTTGAGGACCAAGTCAAGTTTCTCATGAAATCTTACGAAGCTCCTAAGCCTTCAAGCCAAGTGAACAAAATCACTTCTTCATGCGAATTATGTAGTGGTCCCCATGACACTCGTGATTGCGTGGAACTCCCCGGACAAGCTTTTGCAGACTACGCATCCACGCGTACCGACAAAGCGGGAGACAAGTGGTACACTTTCAAACCCGAGCCAAACCCTTACGGTGATTCCTACAACCCTTCTTGGAAAAATCACCCGAACCTTAGGTGGAAACAAAACCAAAACAATTCTTCCAATCCACCTAATCGTTACCAACCAAGCGGTCCACCCTCTAACCGTACTTTCAACAACAATCCTTCCAACAACTATGGTAGTACCAACAATCTTGAAGGGTTGATGTCCAAGTTTATGGCTTCTCAAGAAGCACGCATATCCAAGTTTGAAGCCGATTTCAAACAAAAGCAAAGCGAGATGACCACCAAAATAGACACATTGTTGAAGTTCTCAATGACCGAGAAATGGGAGCACTCCCAAGCGACACGGTGAAGAACCTGAAGCTAAACGTTAATGCCATATCCTCGGTTTTGTCACCTACTTCTTGTCCACAATACCATTCGGTCAATGTAATGAGCACGTGTTTCAAGCAAACCCAAATTCTTCAAAAGGACCAATCGAATGAAACACCCAATATCAAATCGGTCAATAACAAAGTTGAAACACCTCCTACACAAGACCTTGACGATGAATTCAAGGAGCTCCACCTTGAACGCCCCTTCATTGATGTCTTAGCCCGTGCTCCCTACTATAGTTCCCTACTAGAAAAATATGAGAAATTTAAATTGGGTAAAAATGGGACCGCCTTCGTTCAAAACAAGCTTTCTAAGAAGCTTGATGATCCGAGTATATTTGTTTTGCCTTGTAAGATAGGAAAATCCGAAGCTTTCGACACACTAGCCGATTTAGGATCAAGCCTCAACTTGATTCCCTTATCCCTTTTCACCACTCTTAAGCTAGGAAAGTTAGAGGAGACGGAAGTACTAATTGGTCTAGCGGATGGGAGTATTGCCCATCCGATTGGAATGATCAAGGACATAGTGGTTTACGTAGGAAAGCTAACTATTTTAGCGGATTTTCACGTCCTAGATATGGTTAGTGATACTACATGCCCATTGTTAGTAGGAAGAGGATTTTTAGCAACCGCTAGTGCCATAATAGATTGTAAGGAGTCTAAGATAGTGGTAGGAGAGGGCGATACTTGGTCGGTTTATGATGTTAGGAAGCATAGCTACGATTGTGAGGACGAACCAACACCACATTGGGTAGAGATGTTAGGAGACCATCTAGATATGGGCCTTGGATAGAAAGAAACTTTATAGGACCTCAACGCCCATTCTATCTAGAAAAAGATTTCATCAATAAGACACATTCGGTGGAACAACTCATCGCTAGGGATGAGGAACTAGACCCTTTTGAGGATCCCCTAGTCTTTAGGAAAATGATTGAGTTCTTATGCGTAATGCCTATTAACATAGAGATGAACAAGTGGAAAATAGAAGGGGATAAGTGTAAGTGGAAGTGGGACAAGCCGCCTAAGGAAGGTGACGGATCATGGGATATGAAGATGATCTTATATGATTCGGATGGAGAAAAGTTTGAAAGGTCATACCGTACTAAGAAAACCGATAGGAAGTTGAAACCCAAGTTTGATCCTAAAGATGTCCTCAATGAGGAGCTCACCCATATAACGTAATTGCCCATGACCTTGAGTCTAGCTACAAGACTCGTAAATAAAGAAAAGCGCTTCTTAGGAGGCAACCCATGTTTTGTGTGATTTTTATTTGTTCGATTGTTATTGCATGCTTTATTTTTATTGTTGTAGATCATGCTTCAAAACTAAATTGTGAAAATGCTTTATTTTGTCGTTTAACTTCGTCTTAACTTCATTTAAAGGTGTTTTGCAAAAAAATAAGTGTAAGGGGAAACCCCAAATTTGTTTCTAAGAACGAAATTGATCATGATTCTCCACAATATTAAATGGACTTGTGTATTAGTATTTGTTAGAGTCAAATACTTGTATCGAGTCATAATGATGTTTTGCAGGATTTTCCAGTAAGTAGGACATAAGTTTTTCCAGAAATTTTTCAGAAACTTAACATAAAGATTTCTGCAGGTCACTTCTGACGGCGTCAGGAATTAATTCCTGACGGCTTCATGTGTAAAATTCTGGAAATTTTGCTAGTTTTGTTTTTCTAACTGAGTCTTAAAGTTTTTGTTAATTCTTTAGTTTTATAAACTCCAGAAAATCTGCAAACATTCATTCCACAAACATTATATCTTACATTGTTTTCTAGGACTTGTTAGTATATATAGATTGCCGCCGATTTTACGCGAGGTTGTCTTGTTTGTTTTCTCAGGTTTAACAGGTTATATATGACAAGAAGATGATTTATTTTTCTGGAAGGGAATCTTTGAATGTTCATTTTCTTGGAGCAAGATCTAACCTTGTTATCACACAATCCACACCGAACGAATCAGGGGAGTATTTGATTTTATTCTTTTACCTATTTCACTTTTACATTCTTTAATTGAATATTGGGGACAATGTTCATCCTAAGTGTAAGGGGAGGGTAAATGATGATACCTTATAGGATACACTTGCACTTGACTAGTAAAGTCAATTAATTTTTCCCACACCTTAGCGTTGTACTCATTTTTAGTACACGAAACCCCTAGTACACCCCTCCGAGCCTATCTTTTTCATTTCTAACTTTAAGCATCTTACTTAAAGATAGAATTTGTTAACAATCCACCCAAATGTACACCCAAATCGCCTTAGCCTTCCGTGTATGCACTCATCTTTAGTGCATTATTGTTATTTGTTTAAACCCTTAGTTAATTATCTAATTGATTACATGGTTGCTAAGTCGAGTCATATCTTGTACATATTGTTTTGGGACGATTGGGACTCATGGGTAAAGTACTTGTGTTATGGAGTAATGGGGAAGAACATCATATTATTACCCCCATATGTGCGTTAAAATTAAAAGTACTCCAAGTGTTTTGATTATCTTGATTCGAGTCATTAGATTAGTTTATTGTAAAGTATGTAAAAATTCAAGTGTAAGGGGAATGTACATTCCCTATGATGTATTATTTTGGATGGTAGGGTAAGAGTGTATGCAAAAAAAAAAATCGAAAAATTAAGAAAAAGAAAAAAAAAATAGAAAAAGAAAAGAGAAAAAAAAACATATGGACTACCATCCCGTTTCATTCTATATTTGTTTTAAGTTTTTGTTATTTTTTATTTATTAGCTTAAGTCGAGTCTAGTCTTGGCTTAGCAACGCCATATTATACATGTAATTAAACAAGATGATTAACTCGCCACCAGTAAATATTGCCTATATCCAACAAAACCGTGTATTCCATATCCCTACACCTAACATTATAACCCTTTAAAAGACTTCTTTGATAGTTTATCCTAGGTGCTTACGCCAAGTGGTGGAGGTTTGATCCTTTCTCAAGCCTATGGTAATCTATTTTGCTATGACAGGTAGTCAAAGATGTTTTCCATTTCCTTATTGTGATATATACTTTATTACACCCGAGAGATGTGAGTATCTAAACACTATTTGTGATGTGCTAGTGTATGACCTCCGTGCTTGTCTTTGGTCTTTAGTGGAACGATTATTTGTTGTAATTACTTTTATATTAGTGTTAAATGACCCCTAACTTGTATTTTGATTAGAATAAAAGCGCATTTGCTGGAGGACAAGCAAATCTCAAGTGTAAGGGTATTTGATGAGGCGAAAAATGAACCGTTTTTAGGTGGTCATTTTAGCTCGGATTCGAATTTATTTGATCAAATATTGCCCTAAATCGTTCCTTTTGTCATTTTAGGTACTTTTGGAGTGAATTTTGGAAAATGAATCATTTTGAACGTTTTTGGAGCATAAAAGTGAAGAAAACGGCAAAGTCTTAATTTTCCTTGCTGGGAACAGTACCTCACGGCGTCAAGAGTTTCTAAGTGACGGCGTCAAGAGCAATGCAAGAGGTGGAAGTGGATAAAGTCCGTGACGGTCCAGAGAGTTTTGTACTAAGGACATGACGGCGTCACCATAGGCCGTCATGGTCCAAATGTTAGTGACGGCTCAGAGCAACTTTACACATGACGGCGTCAAAAGTGGATCTAGGCAATCCGATTTCATTATGGGCGGCGAGTTGACGGCGTCAGAATTTCCTTATTGACGCCGTCACCCTGTAAAATCTATATATAGTTTTGCAATTTTCATTCATTAGAGTGTAACTTTTAGGGTGTAACTTTGGAGAAAAACCCTAGTCCGATTTTCACATCTTTTTCAAGGGTTTTTACCCTTTGAAACCTCTTATGTTCAATTGAGATAAGTACTCTTTCAATTCAATCAATATGTCTATGTGTTATTTGAATATATCTTACACTTGTCTTCAATTTAACATGCTTGGCTAGATCTCTTGTGTGTTTGCTTAGATGTAGTGAAACCTAGATGTTAATTATGGGTTGATTGTTTGTTTATAGTTGTTACGGATGATTGTATTCGATGTTAGGCTTAAGAAAACCGGCAGACTTCCATTGGTAACATGCTTGAACGTCTTAAGAAACATGATCAGAGGTGTACTATGATTTTTGGTTGTATTTAATGCGTAGGAGAATTCTAATGATCCCATGTTAGGAGCTTCTAACGGCTCGACATAGGAGTGAAGTAGGATCCTATAGAGTTAGGGAATATTGTACACGGCCCTACGACTAGTATTAAGGAATACGACCCGTCATCCTTGCAATTGTAACAAATTATCAACCTGTAAAAGATATCTAGGGAGTAACGAAACCTAAGTAAACACAATTTTCCCTATTATTGTTTACACCACATTAGTAATTAGATTCATTTTCATTTCTGTTATTTAATTTTAATTGCATCTTTAGTTATTGGGTTAGTTGGCTAGCAACTAATTCCGCCCACTCTTCTAAAAACCCGAGATTTTAATTGCTTTCATAAAATATAAAAATACAAAAAGAATCATCCTTCACCTATAGACCTAGTTTTTAGGCTTTCTAATCCTAGCGACACTATTCCTGAGTTGAACGATCAATCCCCCGGTACTTGTCACTATATTATACTACAACGATCAGGTACACTGCCTGGTGGGGGTTGTAAGCTTCTCGAGATCCCTCGAGAGGTAAAGCCTGGTGCAATTCCCACATATCAAATACATAAGCCAATAATTGATACAACTAGTACAACATGGGAAAAATGGTGATAGGTCCTACATTTATGCTTTGAAAGCTTTGTCAAATATGCTATCACATTTTTGTACGTAGCATTAAACTTGCATGTTACACATTGGCAACCTTAAATCTTATTTTTAATGCATAGTATGGCAGTATAGTAATGAACTATAAACATGCACGATGAAAGATTGTCAAACGAGGAGCGAACAACGCCAAGTTTTAATAGCAACATTCATTAAGGCTATCAACATACTTCCACATACAAGTACTACTTAGACATACAAGTAATACTTCAACATACAAATAGGCTGCGTAAAGCGCGTTTATTTAATAGTACTACGACAACCCCAAAACACAAAAACGACCACATGCGCTACCGGTCCTATAAACATCCCATCACCTGAACATCAATGGGCTAACTTGCGAAGACGAACAACCTCTTGATCCAACTGATAAAGGCGGTCCCTCAGGTCTTGTTTCTCACTAACAAGACGTTTTACTTCCTGCTTATACATAGTAATGTCAAGTTGATAAGACAAAGCCGTCCCCTTAAACTCGTTACACTGACGCTCACAAGCGATCTTGTCAGCAGACAACTTCTCGACCCGAGCATAAAGGTCCTTGTTATTTTCAATAAGCGCACGGTAATGCACCTCGATCCAGGGAAGACATGACAAAGCTGAAGAAGAGTCATGTACGCTAGTAGGTTTAGCATCTATCACCAGTTTCACAACCCCGTATCCTTGTTAGTAGAAGTCTCGCCACCACCGACCTCCTCGAGGAACGAACAGATGGGGACGAAAGGATTTACATTTGCGAGCATGAAGGGCGACCTCAGGGGCACCCTGATGACTATTACCGCCCACGGGGTCATCGAGAAAAATGTTAACGTCTAAATCGGACACATCGGGAAGAATATCCAAAGAACCTCCAACCAATGGCAGCCTTCTATTACCATCATAATGCAAGTATTTTGCTCCATCATGTAACACGAAGACTCTACACACATGCATGTACACAGTCAGTATTAAAATGCATAAACTCAATAACTAGAGAAGGCAAACAACTCCTTACCATTAACGAAACCAACCATCCCGCAACGTTCCTCGCTATATAGGCGATTGACCTTCGAAGACAAAACAAGTTTTTTCGAGCTACTAGATTTGCCCATTGATGGTGGAACAACAACGTCTCTGGCATCCTAAACAACACAAAGATAACATGTGGTATTTAGAAGGAATAAACAACCTGGTGTGCAGCATGTGGTACTTCACAAAACATAAAAAGTTATCTTCATCTACAAAATTCGTAGTAGAGGAGGATCACATATACATGGGTTGGAAACTCAATGCGTACATCAGGTAATATATGAGTAAGAAATCAATATTTATGCGTGGTGTGGAACACAGCAACATACGTTTGGTAAGGCAACCAATTCTCAAGTTGTTACACATTTTATTAATGTATTTCAATCTATATAGACTTGTTCATTAAAACAGGAGAAAAGCAAATGAAAATTAATAAGTGATCATGCTTTACTTGATCCATTTCCCTTTTTTCTGGAAAAAGACGTGCGTATGTCAAGAAGTACAAAAAGTACTATACTTACATATATAGCACAAACCATTGGATACAAGAAGAAAGCACTATGATTGCAACTAGTGTTCTATATGTGGTAATAAAGCATCCACGTACCCACAAAAGAAACCACAACACTACTTTTGGCCGAGTTGGAGAATAAAATGCATCTTTATATTTCTCTTGATATCCTAACAGCACTTTTACACAATTAGAAAATAGTAGGTAATAACAATAGAAGTTAGGGAATAAAAGGCATTTCTATATTTTCATACTAAGACTATGTTTGGCAAAAGTAGCTGTGAGCAGTAGCAGTGAGCTGTGAGAAGTAGCCACAGCTCACTGCTCACCGCTCACAGCTTCATAAAGAAGCATTGAAAAAACGAGCTTGCCTAAAAAATAGCAAAGCTCACAACTCTCATGCCAAACGAACACTAAAAATCAAAAAGCTCATTGCTCACCGCTCATTGCCCCAAAAAGCTTCAAAAAGCTTTGCGTCAATCATAGCCTAAGTTGGAAAGTAACAAGGCTTTATGGGCACTAAAAAGGCTTGGGTAATTTTTAGTATTTGTTTCATGTTGTACTTGGCCAAAAAAAAAATGTGTTATAAAAAGGATCTTGTAAAGTTACACAATAATCAAATTCATAAGCGTTAAGTGACCTTCACCCATATGAATTGGGGGGCTTAATGGGGTAACCATATAAATACTTATTCATTAAATAGAGTTAATGCTATTTACTTAAATAGTGTCTGTTATTCACATGATTATTAAATAGTTAAATATGTGTATGATTTTAAACTCTATTGTATATGTACAAGTATATGATGTGCCATTAGTATGCAGGTGTGCCTATGTGATGCATGAAATAAGAGCATCTACAATGCATCAAGTCTTTAAAGACTTGATGCATTTAATGCAATAAATGCATACCATAATTAATAACAAAGACTTTGAAGAATGACTTTGAGTTTACCAAGCTTTTGTAAAAAGCTTTTCAAAAAGCTTTGAATGCAATGCTAAAAACCCCTCTCAAAAAGCATTTTAGAATAGTAAAAAACTATTGTTGGTTTTTGCATTGTAGATGCTCTAAGTAATCTATGCATCAAATATAATATGACCAAATTAATAGTATCCTACATGCTATGTTTTAATATTCAAGGTTGGTTTGATATCTTTTAACAGATAATGCAACATGTCCATAGTTATTTAAATAGTCATAAAAGTAAATATGATTCAATATTCATGTATAAGGCAATCAATATTCTTTAAAATGAAGCACATGGATGACGATTGTAAGGGATTTAACGAATCGTCACAAAATATTATCAGATATGCTCACGTATGAAGTGACAAACACATGCTTTCCTTACGCCTATAAATAGGAAGTCGAAGAAGAGTAACGATCATCCACTTCTCCTTCCACTCTCTTATATATTCATTCTCTTGATATCTCTCCTTGTGTAGCTTAGCTAATAAAAGCAGTAGCATAAGGGAAATATCCAAAAACCATTATAAACCTCCACAATATGGTTACTCAGTTCCTTTTAGGAATTGTGGCGTAAAACCGCAAGAATAAATGCGAGTTACCAGCAGGGAATCGCCACCCGAATAACCATCATTTCCCCCAAGTAAAAAACGGTCCCCTCATAATATTTCACTAGACTACGTCTCCAATTCACACAACATTTTCTTCTTTCTAAATGATGTTAAGTATTCGGGTCATACTAATAGTGACCAAGTCAGCAACTTAGGCCCATAAGCTCCGACCCGTGATCCAGCGTATCATTAGTAGTATAGATAGATAATTAAAAGCATAATATATGGATTGTATGATATAATGTTATAATATTTGCAATGCAAGAAAAGCAAATATATAATCCAACAGAAAAGAGTTATTCGCAAAGCAAACGCACCCGCGCGGCTCAAAAGTCGTTGAGAAACAAACAAATAAACTTGGCTTGGAATGCATGACCAAAACGTGTCTGTCTGTCGGTCACCACCCTCCTTTTTCCCAAATTTCAACTTATAATTATTAGGGCTCAAAAAAAAAAAAAAAAAAAAATTTAGGGCGATCTAGGCCCACCAAACAAACATGACATAAATCAACCCAACCCAACCGTTACGGAATCATTATTACGCAATCATAATAATAATAATAATTTCACCTGAATCATTTCATTTCAAAATCCCTAATTCTCATTCGTGCTTGTTTTCATCGCCAGGTCTTTTTATTTAATGTCGTGGATCATATGTTTATTTATTTAATTCAGTACTAGTGTAATGTTGTTTATATATATTATTAGGTGAAAGGGATTATATATATATTCGTTGATTCCAAGATGAAGCCTGATATTCTGGAAGTTGAACCACAAGAACTTAAGTTCACATGTAAGCTACTTATTTGATTGATTAATGTCTTTTTGTTTGGTTATAAACTATTTATAACTTTTTGTTTTGTTGCTCTTTATCAGTTGAACTGAAGAAGCAGAGTTCGTGTTCTGTTGAGCTCACTAATAAAACCGACGATCATGTCGCTTTCAAGGTCAAAACTACTAATCCCAAGAAATATTGTGTCCGGCCCAATACTGGCGTTATTCTTCCCAATTCCAACTGTCAATTTTCAGGTATCACTAGACCCTTTGTTAGTTTCAGATCAACTTTTCATATTTCAGTAAATGCTACGTAATTCACATTGCCAAAAGATTTAGTCATTTGCAGCTACATACACAAATCATTAACGTCATAGTTATTTTACAAGCTTTTACTGCATTTTTTTATGTGGTGACTCTGATTAGCAGCATTCATCTCCAACTTATGTATACTTTAAGTAGGATGCATATCCTCTAAAGGTTATTAATAGGGCTAACGAAACTTAATTGACACCATTCCATTAGTATGTCCCCTTGTTATATCTGTCAGAATTCTCTATGCCCCTTTGGTCGAAAATGTGTCATATCTTCGAGAGTATATGAACAAGTTGGTTTTAATGGGGACAAGTTGTGCAATGTCATGATTCCATCTATTTGGCGGTGATGCAGTTACTATGCAAGCGCCAAAGGTAGCTCCTCCAGATTTGGTTTGCAGGGACAAGTTTCTTGTTCAAAGTACAGCTGTCCCAGAGGGAACAAAGGAGGAAGATGTTACATCTAACACGGTTGGTTGCTCTTTTTTCACGCTTGTTTTGATGATTAGTTCTTTTATCTGATTCGTTGATTTCGCAGTTTGCTAAGGAGGATGGTAAAATAGTCGATGAAAAGAGGCTGAAAGTGCTCCTTATCTCCCCACCTCAGTCACCTGAATCCTCACCAATTAATGAAACATCAAAGCTGTTGCAAGATAATGAAGTCAGAGAAATGAAAGATGACGTTGTTCAAAAGCATACTTCTCAAGTCAGAGAATCGAAAGATGACATAGTTCAAAAACATAGCTCTCAAGTCAGCGAACTCACATATGATGTAGTTCAAAATCATGGCTCTCATGCCAAGGTAAGAGCGTGTTGTATATTTGTGTGTACCAATTGTTGATACAGGACTTGTGTAGATGTGGCAATTTAAACCATTTACTTGAAAATGAATTGATTTGGGTTGCATTCTATCTCTAATGGGGCTAATGGATCAAACTCAGAAACTTACTTAAAAGGGTAATGGTTGAACGAGCCAAATGTGTTTACTGTTGCGTAATGTGGTTTTCTAGTGTTTTCAATATATTAGACAAATTTATTCAACCCATTTAATATGACCTGTTTTGAGCCTTTTGCCAACCTGCCGGCCGCTCATTTGGCTACATCCGGACTTACATGGATGAGGGCTAACATGTATATATTACATTTTATCGGTGCGTTTGGAGCTTCTTTTATCTGTGTAACATCTGTTTATAGGAAGTGGCTGATTGACAATCTGTTTTAAACATATGCCAGGTCGTTAATGAGGACATGGAGGTGTCCAAGGGAGATGGTAAATTCGTGGACACAACAAAGAAAGAAGAATATGTAAAAAGGAGAGAGGAAGCTGTAAAAAGGAATGAGGAACCTCTAAAACAGAGCAAGGAATATATAAGAAGAAATGAAGAGCCTATTCAAATTAATGATATAGAAGAGCAGAAATTAGCCAAAGATGTTGAAGAGATGAAGTCAAAGGTGAAAGAACTCGAGTCAAAGCTTACCGAGGTTAGTTATGTGTGTGCTTAATCATTCTGCTTGCATAATAAGCTATATGGTGGTGTTATTATTCTTCTGTTCCTCGATATTTTCTCAACCACTGTGAGGATCATTGACCTTTTATTTTGTGGATTTATATTTACGTTTATGTCATAGAATTCTTAAATAGTTATATGTCTTGTAATGAAACACGAAAAGCCCTGTGCAACCATATATTAAAAACTACTATGTTGTACCTACTGCAAGTGAGCTGCCCATTGCCTAGAAACTGAGGTCATATGCTGATTCCCTAAGTATTGGTACTAGGTTAGCTGTCTGCTTTTCAATAAGAGTATCAGTATGTGTTTTTAATAAAATGATACTGAGGTTGTTAATTGATTGTTTGTATTAGAAGTGTTTGCTGTTTCTTATGCTCTATGGCGAGATGGAGCACTGCTTGAATTTTTATAATAGCATCTTGGGTGGAATTTTTAGGTCCACTTATCTAAGCATATGATGGACCTTATTGAAGTATACTAGGATTTAACTTGTGAGCATAGGAAATGTGTATAAAGCATAACTGCATTTCCTGAAGAAATTTAGGACCAAGAATCATGTTAGGTTATAAGATAGAAGGATGTTCTGGAGGTTTAAAGGGCATGATAGTCTTAATGACATTTACGTGATTGAATCGTAGACCAGATTAGGTTTAGAGGATTTAATAGTATTCACATCCTCAATTGTGGTTTCTGGGCGTTTGACCCAAAAATACTTACTCTAGTATTTTATCGTTATGTAAAAGGTGAACTCAGTGCTGTTAATTCTTTGTGCACAACTTTTCTCCTTGGGTGGTTCACCTTGTAGCTAGTGTGTGATAAGTGCATATCACATGCAAAAGTTACATTATATTTATCTCATTACTGTGGCTTGTAGGAAATATAGGCACTTGTTATGAAAGAATTTGCATGAATGAGCAATTTCTGTTATCTGGTAATGAGTTTAGTCCTGCAGTTATTCCAAGAATCCCTATTTTACAAGCGCATAGTTCATTTTCAGAAATCATGATGCAACCAACTTTGAAACTCTCAAAGAAATTCAAATGGAACATGCTTTGGGTAAGAATGGGACGAAGTTTTATATTCACATACGCCTAGAAGTCTACAAGTGATGAATTTGAACAACACAAAAATGGTTGTAAGGTGAAAATGTAAGACAGAATGAGAAGAGGTGATGACAAGTGCTAAATGTTTTATACTTTTATACTATTTTTTTAGGATAGAAAATATATTGGTTTTCTCAAACCAAGTGATATGGGCTAGCTGGTATGTGCAAACCCTTGTATTATGGGTTTCATCAAGCCATATCACCAAACCAACTAATTGAATCATTCCTACACCCATACCACCATTCCCATATCCCTATAACGTTCACACCCTTAAATTTGATACATTCAACTTCCCATTCCCTTCTCTTATCTTTTTTTGTGTTTATGTGCATATACTTGGTTTTGCTTCCATTTGTTTTCGATAGTCATATTCTACCTTGCTGCATTACTGTACTTACTAAAACCCCCACTTATCTAAATACTGAACATAGTTGATAAGCTGCAATTTCCTGCAAGATG
This sequence comes from Artemisia argyi, assembly GCA_030686995.1. Taxonomy (NCBI): domain Eukaryota; kingdom Viridiplantae; phylum Streptophyta; class Magnoliopsida; order Asterales; family Asteraceae; genus Artemisia; species Artemisia argyi. The sequence goes on from CM060696.1 coordinate 26,288,184, forward strand.
TTACTTCGGTTATGCTATGTGTATATGTTTCATTGCTTCTTTTGTTTTAGATGTTTGGATTAACCATTTGTTTTGGACTTCTTTAGGCTAAAGCAACTATTCTACATCTAACAGAAGAGAAAAGGTCGGCTACTCAAGAGAAGCACGTCTTACAGGGAGAATTGGTATGTCTTCCTAATCCATTTATTTACTAACTACACTTACAGAAATCAACTTAGTTCAATTTCCCAAGATATCAGAAGTGTGATGCCTTTCACTACTTAAAAGTGCTTAATAAATTTAGCTGGTAAATGGATAGCCTATGCACAATGCTTCTAACTATGCTCTTGACACCAAACGAGTTTCTCATAGTGATTTGTATCCACTTTTACTCCTGGTTACTTGATTTCCTTTATAAATCAATTGCTTTCTGGATCAAGTGAAGTAGGTCTATCGGCTGTGCTAGGCTTGGTTGAGTTGCTTATTTATGACTGATCGTAACTGGCATATTGGAGGTGTTTACCAGCTAATACCTTAATATATTAAGAAACTAAAGATCTGATATGCTAAAATGTCGTTAACTAGACTGGATCCAAATGTCGTATAATTACTGGTAACTTGCTTGAACAGTTAAGGTTTCTTTTGACTAAAAATTATTGTGATAGTAATATAGTATTGGTCGAACGGATTGGGTGATGGGTCAAAACGGGATCATGTTGAACAAGTCATTTTTTATACAGGTAAAACGAGTTGGGTAGACCGGCATACGCTTTCTGTCTAAAAGATAAACTAATGAACGCTTTGATGATGACAAAAGCATTATTTGCATAAATAATAGACTAGGGGCAAGTTTCACCTTTTACCGAATTTGACTCGACTTATATTTGACATTAAAACACAACCAAAAATTGACAAACAAATAAATATGTGGGTCGAAATTGCCACCTCCTAAGCTTTACATTTAAGTGAACCACATCTTTCGATCATGTAGCAGGATGCATTTATGCATGGTACTTAAGACTGGATGCTTTTTGATGTATGCTTGTAGGATTTGCTGAGAAGTAAGAGACACAGGGCTCAAGTGGGATTTCCGTTGCTGTATGTTTTTATGGTGGCACTTGTGAGTCTTTATCTTGGATACCTGTTGCACCACTGACCAACACACCAAGGATGCCCCTCTTATGTTTATATATATGTGCAAGTTCTTAATAAAAGCCAATGCTAGGAAACACTGTCTTTTTTCTTTCTGTTTTTATCGATATAGCTGCTAAGAAGTGAGCCATGTACCAACCAGAAGTTTTAAATCCTTTGTGATGCCATAGAATTTTTATCTGGTCTAAACCCGAGGTTAAAAGAATTGTATGATAATAGTAGGAAATGGTGCTAGACGATTGAAGAAAATTAGAGATAGTGCGTGGAATGGTGTGCTCTTGTTTCTTAACCGTGTTAGACCAAAGTAGTGGGCGTTTGGTTGTGTGTTGACCATCTCTTTTTCCTCTTCATTTGTGATTCCTTCCTATTTCATGTGTTGTTAGCTCGCTATGAATATGGAACTTGTATGGAGACCTGGGCAAAATAATATTTTGGCGTACAGTTCAAAAGACATGGATTTGTATGGACCATGTGATGTGTTATCATTGATCCGTGGGTTCATTTCATGATCTTAGCAAAATTTATGCACAAATAAGGAAAAAAGAAGGTGAACCCAATAAAAATACAAAATCTGCTAAAACTTGAGCTAATTGGTAGTAGTAGACTCGATCGGCCAAAATGAAGAGAGAAAGATGCTGTTTCCATTGTACAGTAAAACCTCTGTAAATTAATACTCGATAAATTAATAACCTCGATAAAATTAATAATTTGTCCGGTCCCAACTTGAGACCAGTACAAATTTGGATCTCAATCGATAAAATAATAAGATGATAATTTTTTTGAAACTCCAGTGTATATATATTAGTCCCAACGAAACTATAAATTAATAATTACTAAAAATTTCATATATATATATATATATATATATATATATATATATATATATATATATATATATATATATATATATATATGTGTGTGTGTGTGTGTGTGTGTGTGTGTGTGTGTGTGTGTGTGTGTGTGAGAGAGAGAGAGAGATATACACTTCAAAATCCTAAAATTATTTAGTAAAAAATGAATAATTGTTACTTGTTATTTTTTTATTGAACATCATATCTATATTGAGTTTATCTCAAAGTCTCCTTATTGCACTAAAATGTTGGTGTGTTGTCTTCTCGTATCGCAACAAAAAATGTTAATTTTATTTTATAAAGTGTGAATATGAATTTTAATTGGAACTTGTTTTTATTTCATAGTGTTAATTTTATTTCATAAAAGTGTGAATTTGAATTTTATTTAATAAAGTGTGAATATGAATTCATAAAATTTTAATTGGAACTTATTTTTCAAATTTATTTTTCATCTCTAACAAGTATACATTGTAATTAGTATATTACACTTAAAAATAAAAAGGTCATATGTATAACCTCTTTAAATTAATAAATTATTAATTTATCGATATAATAATATCTCGCTAAATTAATAAAATATTTCGCTCCCAACACTATTGATTTATAGAGGTTTTACTGTGCATATATTCTTGTTGGATGATTGCATCACTAAACTGACGTGGGATGCATTCACTTCAAATCAAGTGCCGCATCTTTTTCTCTACTTGTCTTTCCTTTGTTATTATTTTCTTCTCTGATTATTCTCTTTTCTTTGTGTCAACGAAAACAAATGATTTAATGACAACACTAGTTATAATATCCGCGCACGCGCGAGTGTTTTAAAATTTTTGAATCATATATTTTTATTTATTAAAAAACAAATAATTTAATCTTTGTTTTGTTTGATTTATGATGTTAAATTATAGTTTTTTTATTATTAAAGATAATTATTTAAAAATTTTAAACCTATTATTGATTGCATTTTATCTATATTTTTTGTATTTATCTTCTACTTATGTTATGGATAAATATAAAATGTTACCTAATAAGAAAATAATCTTTTTTTTAAATAAAATTATTACTAAATAAGGTATGAATCAATTTTTTTGAAATGGAAAATTACCAATAGTGTTTTGTTTTATTATATAAAAGATGTAAATTTTCGGGGTTTGCCTAACTACATATATGTAAGTAGGGCTGAGCATAGGAGATCCAAAACCGACCGAGACTGAGAGGACCGATCGAACCGAAGGACCAGCGGTCCGGTCTTGGTCCGGTCTGGTTCGTTCTGGTCTTATGTAAAACAACTATTATGCCTTCTTAGACCGGACCGACCGAACGACCGGACCGGACCAACCCGAACCGGACCGAACACATTCGGTCTGGTGTTCCGGTCCTCGGTCTAAGGTTTTGGGCTAGTTCGGTCTCGGTCCAGTCTGGTTTTAGCCGGTCCGGTCCGGTTTTGGACCGTTGATCACCCTTTATAATGTAAGTATGTAACTATGTATTTTAGGAAAATTTGAGACAAGTGGTGTTATGTTGTCCCTCGACTCAATAGTATGTAAATGTTAGACATCTGATTCTTAGGACCAATTCAACCGATCGAACCGGTACGGCTGCTGGTTTAATGTCGTGTCAAGTCTTCAAAATCATTGCGAGTTATTTCCTTACAATTCTGTATGTTTTTGCCATAAGCATGCATTTTTTTTTTTTTTTTTGAAATGGCTGTTATAACCGTACGTAGGTAGGGGACTTTTTCCATTAATTTATTGTGCTATGTTATTTCAATTCAACTTTCTTTCATATGCTTTTGACTTGATATGACCAAAAAAGGGAACCTCATACCAAATTTACGGTCAGAAATATACACTCTAAAATAAGTTGGCTTAACTAGTACGCTCATTACTTTCTAATTTAAAAAATAATAAATAAATAATAATAATAATAGTTAAGATTTTACGTTATTACTATGCAAAAAGGACTCAAAAGCTAATGTTTAGTCAATATACACTTTGTTATAGTTTTTACTTTGTTTCTCTTGACTTGGTCTGTTTCAAAGTTATTGCCAAACATGGATTTTAGCTTCGCTGCATAAAATGTTCAAAATACCTAGATGAAGACATAATCATTAATCAATTTTATAGTTGTTTTCCACGTCTCTTAATTGTTATAAACTAGTCAAGGAGATTGGAGTGAACTTTGAACACCTTATTTAGCAGCACATACAAGTTTAGTCTTTTGTTATCAACATCACTTCTCGACTACTTGCGGGTCACAGAGTGACCACACCAATTTCCGGTGAAGGATATCATTCTACAATTTCAATTCCAGCTTGTTTATGTTGCCATGAGCTCCAATCTCCAAATTTTTGTTAACAGAAGAATAATGAAAGGCACTGTCCCTTACATTTTTTTAATACTATGGTGCTGTTAACAGTAGTAATGCTGAAAATGCACCCATAAAGTACTCTTTTAACACCTAGTTATCTAGTTGCGAAAAGCATATGTGCTTCCACAAAACCGAATGTATCGATACTCAGATCTTTAAAGACATCCGAATAAAAAAAGACTTACCATGTATCATGTTTAATATTAGACTAAAGTGCAAATAATTTCTTTAAATTTTGCGATTTTTGCGAGAAATGTTCTCATTTTAAAAAAATTGCTAGAAATGTCCTTAACGTTTCAGTTTTTGCGAATTATGCCCATGAACCATTACTATAGTTGCAAATTCCTCATTTTGACTAACCCTCGTTAGTTTTTCACCTTAGTGGCCGTGTGAAATGACTATTTTACGCTTTTTTTTCATCCCATTATTACTTTTTTGAATTTATTGCAATTAATGTCTCTCCACTATCCTCCATCACCACCACCCTCTGCCACCACACGACCAGTGTGACCGAAATCGAACAGGCCATATTTGGTTCGGTTTTCGGCTCTATATATTTATGGTTTTCGCTTTCGGTTAGGACCAGTTCTGTTCGAGATAAAACCGAGAAAAACACACACCTAAACCATATAAACCTAATCGAACCAAACAAACCGACATAAAATTGAACCGAACCGAGTCACTTCGGCTTGGTTTTCGGTTCATGTCTTCTACAAAATCAGTTTTCGGTTCAGTTCGGTTTTGACCCAATGCTACTAAACTAAATTACTTGCTTGTCTAGGATCTTGTAGCTGAACATTATTCAAGTGTTTGATTCCATTAAACGTGAAATGGTCGGGTGATCGAAAAGTTGTGTGATGAGTGAAACGAGATGTTCGTGGAAACATGTGATACTAAGTTATGTCAAAAATGAGCCGAGTTGGGTTTGATATGTTTGTGAGAAATCTATCATGGCAAGTAAGATCTTAATGTTAGATGGCACGGTGTTGTTAACCAACAACAAGCCATTAGGTTTTTTCTTCCCTGCGCCATCAATGGTGCCGAAATTCTGCACCATTGTAACAACCGTGGTTTTGGCAGGTCAGTTTGACTGATAGTCTTGACTCGGTTGACGTTTGTTTGGTGTGTATTAGGTGTTTGTAGTGATATATGAGTGATATAGGTGAGTTTTAGCACTAAATCCCTTTGCGTAAATGGTTTTATTGTGATTTGGAAAAGTTCATTTTGATCACCTTTGTGGTGTAGAAATGACTTGTGTAGTTTTGGTGTTTTTGTGTTTCTGCGTAACGAGTTTTCGTTCAAGTATTTGAGCGTTAGCAAGTTACGAGGAGTTTGTTTTTATGTGTTATACTTATAAAAGAGTGTGAAATTCTATTTTTGGAAACTTTGTTTTGAAAATGATATTTTTCCGGTTTATCGTAAAATTAAGGTTTATCGCGTAAGACGTTAGGTTTTGTTTTGGGAGTTTATAAAATATGAAAAGTATGAGGTTTTGAGTGTAATAAATAAATTTAATAAAAAAAATAAAAATATATATATATATTATATATGTGAAATTCGGATTTAAGGGATAAGGGGGAAAAAGAAAACCCAATTTGAGTCCAAATATGACTCTTAGGCCTAATAATTATCCATAATTAATATATATACCAAACCAAACACCCCTAAAATGTTTTTTCTGCAATTTTAGTCGATCCAAGGAGCAAGAGAAGGGAGAAAAAAATTAGGGTTTATAATTGTGAAGCAATAATCAAGAATCAAGGTAAAATTCTTAAAATACATGTTCAATTGTTTGATTAATTAATATAATTCATGTAATAATTATATGATGGATTAGGGTTTGGGTTAACTTCTGTAAATTAATGTTATTAAACATGTTGGGATCAATTAACGATAATAGTATGATGATTGGTTGAGAGAATTGAGCGTAAAACATGTTAGAAATTGAGTTAGGGTTTGGACAGATTTGTAAGGTTGTAAAGATGTGAGTGTATATAACAGATGGTGATGAGTTAAGTCACAAATTTTAAGTCTAAATTGAAGTATAATGAAAGAGCTTTCCAAAAAGTCCATCCACGATCAATTTTGAGGTCGGGAAGTCGGTCTTTTGATTTTTCTTTGTTAAGGTGTCAAAGCTGTCAAACCGGGACAGATTTTGGGTAAAAGTTTGAGGTTGACATGTGGTTGTAAAAGTGGTAATTTGACTTGGTCTTCTGGAATAGTTAAGTTTTAGGTTATACTAGACTACCACGAAGAGGATTCGCGATAAAAACTTGTGGAAGTAATTATTAAAAATCAAAACTTTTTGGTGTGCGTTCAGATCCGAATTTGAGTAGTTGTAAAGTTTGAATTTTTTGTGAGTACTTGTGTGTGTTATTGGTCCATGGCCTTCTGGGATTAGCTTCTATGCTTATGAGAGACCATGGTAAATTTTTGGTGTGAGTTGTTGAGCTTTATTTGTCGTGATTTCATGTGAGTGAATGTACTCAAAAATTCTGCGTTTTCTGAGTTTTAGAGTGCAAGGGATTTAGTGAGTGTTAGGTTATGGTGGTGGTTAGTATGGTGTCTAGGAGATCCATGGTGGGTCATATGAGTCTTAGACATCCATCATATGTGTATTACATGGGTTGTAGCTTTTAGCTTGACCTTGTGTAATGTGGATTATTTTTGTGTGTTATAGATTGTGAGTTGTTTTTGTGGAAGCTGCGGAGTTTAAGGTGAGTTCATAGTCCCATATTTTTACTTTGTTTTAAACTTGGGATGGGAATGATGCTTGTCTTAAATGTTTTGGTTTACTATGATTATGTGTGTGGTATTAAAGAGCTTGGACTTATAATGTTATCGTATGTATGCTATGTGTGATTATTTGCTTGCGTGGATGTTTTGGGATTCAATTAGGATAGCGACCTAATTGATGATATATTTTTGGGATTCAATTGGGAGGGTGCTTACCCTGTTGCTCGCGCATGCGACCTAATTGATGGCATATTGATGGGTACTACTTTGGATCGGTGGGCACGTTCCGCCCAATGGTTGCCTTATGAATGTTGTTGCCTTTATGTGTGGATATTAACTTGCAAATGCATGTAGCAATATGATAACTATAATTTATTTGTCCAGCTATATTTTGTAATCACAGTAAATTCGGTTGCCTTGTGTGTTGAGTCTTAAACCTATGAATCTCACCAACATTATGTTGACGTTTTAAGCGTCATTTTCAGGTGAGCTTTCTAAGGATAAGATAGGAGGATGTGGATAGACGAGACCTTAGTTGCATTGGAAGTGGTTTATCATCTATGTTTGGATTTACGTTTTGTTTTGGTTATTTTATTTTTGGGGTATTGTTACAACACTTTGTGTTTGTACATTGCTCTATTTGTGTGCATGTAGTTGTTCTCTATGAAGACACCAGGTGTTGTGATGATATCCATGAAGTTACACCCTCGCGTTTCCGCCGTGGCGGGGTGTGACAGATTGGTATCAGAGCCTTGGTTATAGAGAATTAGGTGGTTTAACCTAGACTATAGCCTAGGAGTCCCTCATATAGTTGCATTTAGGATCTATGTGTAAGTATAGTATTTTATATGACTATTTTCCTATATTTATGAGATGTTTTATTGAGTTTCGAACGTCTATTCTATTCTATATACGTAGTATTGTATATATCGACTTTATTATATCGTCTTCCGCGCGTAAGATGCTTCGTTGGACAACCGTTTTCGCTATCGGATGCGAGAGAGGTGGTAGGATGAAGCGGACTAACCGCAGAATCTGAGTTCTCGCTAGCATGTATCTATGTTCGGACAAGGAGATGACTTTTATGGGAAACGTTGGTGGAGAAGAAGTGGAGAGGTTTGGAACCACGGTGACTTCTGGAGATGGAGCCATTACCAAATACCCTTGGTAGTATCCTCATTTCACCTAGGAAGGAGATGTGGTTTAGTCTAAACCTCGTGGTTTGTATGCGCTTGTGAATTATGTAAAATTGGAAGAAAGGAATAGAGATGGTTTTGCATGTTGTCGACTACCTCAACATGTAGGAAACATAAATGGGTGGTTGAGTAAAGATGAAAGGGAGTTAGGATAGAATGGTGTGGATTCGGATCTAGAGTCCACAGCGAGTAGTAAGTTGAATTGATCTGAGTGGGGAGATAAGTGCGAGAGTGGAGTTGAGCCATTATGCGACGTCTTTTGTTTTGTATTATGTTTTAGAATTCATATATTGTCTTTTGCCGTCTGGAGCCATGTTGGAGCGTGATTACTCTTGGATATTGGATCGACCTTATCCAAGTGATTTTGATTATAGAGTTTACGTGATCGTTGGAATTGTTCCATGCGAGATGATTGTTTGCGACGTCTTTAGTTTTAGTTTGCATGTTTGTTTGAATGATGTGTTGTCATAGGAGGGAGTACACTTATGAAAGGGGGCATAGATAATTATGGTGACCAACATAATTATACATGCGTCACAACACAAGTGGACTTGCAAGTATGATAGCATGAATTGCATGGTGTATTAGGTGCTATGTGGTATATGTGCGTTATCATTGAGATGTGTGGTTTTGGAAGTAAGTATGCATGTGGAATAGGCTTATAACTATGGTCGCGAACATAATTATAAGGGTATCACGCATGTGGACTTGTGACCATTATCGCATTGATTGATGTTTGTTGTTATATGTTGTGGTAGATGGTATGTGATATCATGTTGGTGATGGCTGTATGGTTAGAGAAATATTCTCTTAACCGTTTGGGCAGTCGTTATATGTTGGGGTGTGTAGGTGATGAGATTCCATCCTACCTATCATATGTTGATACCTCAATTATCGGTGGGTACTTATGTTGTGGTATTTAAGTTGATTCGTTTGCTAGACATTCCGTTTGTATACCTAATTCTTGGGTTGGCATTCCTATTCGTACCATGATGGTACAGATGCCATAATCTTTCTATTTGACGTCGTGAAAGGTGTTGGGTAATCGAATTCGTTTTTGTTGGATACTGTTTCGTTTCTTTGGTTATTCCATACATTCATTCCTCGGATGAATGTTATGCTATTCTTCAAGTATTGTTGGTTCGTGACGAATTGGTGTGGATATTTAATCCCTCATTTACACACACCAATTGAATTTCGTGACATGTTGTGTGACCTGTTAGTATCGGTGTTTTTCTATGATTTTGGTTTGATCGTTGTACGAATGAGTCTTTGCGTTCTTCGCTTGGTTTGCAATGTATTTGCATGAGTGTTCGCTGGTATGAGTTCGTTTGAGGATTATTTTGATTACGGAATTCTTCAATGTCTTTCGCGTTCGATTAAGAGGTTGTGTTAGAGTCTTTATGGCATTTTACAAATTCGTTTTGGGTATTTGAAGGTTGTCTGATGGAAACTAATATTTTTATGGGAAATGAAGTGTAAAAAAAAAATGGTTATGTTGATGCCTTACATAAAATGGTTTATATATATTTTTAAAAAAATGTATAAGTTTAAGGTATGTCTTGTGAAAAACGGTGTTCATTTATTTTTGGGAAGGTCGAGTACGGGAATAAGAACTGTCTATGGCTCTCATTTACCAAACTTGTTATGTATTTGGTCCATCGAGTGTTTCTTTCGTTGTGGTGCGCTTGTGGATGTTTTATTGGTACGTGTATTTTATATTTTCTTTGTTGGGGTTTTCATGAATATTTTATCCGTGTCTACTTTTATTGGGGGAAAATTTCTCATTGTGTTTTTCTAGCTTTGATTTTGAGGTTCGTTACTTCGTTAGTTGGTACGTTGATATACGTTTTAGTTCGACCGGTTTCATGGTTCGCGTCGTTTACTTAGGATAGATTGTCGTTTTGACTATCAATTTGTTTGTTGAAGAAGAAGAGGATGTTGCCAAGTGTCCAAGTGAGAGGTTTAGCTTCAAGATATACGTTCTTCAGATTGCGTGGGCATCGCGGAGGTAGAAGCTCCATAAGAGAAACTATGTGATGCATGACTTAGATTTGGGGAGTAGAACTTGGAGATGATATTTATGGAGTAAAGAGTGTGGTCTACCCAGATCATAAGAATCTTTAGCATATATTTGACAAGAGGTTAATATATGTTGAAGAGAAGTTGGGTGTGGAATTTCTCAGTGACTACGATTGTCTGATTCACTATCGTCAAGGAAGAGAGGACATCGTGGTAAGAGCACTGAGCGGGAGTGGACTAAGTGAGCATACAAGTCAGGCGTTGGATGGTATGATGAGAGCATGGGTGTGTTTGATTTTGGAGAAAGTCGGGGTATACATTTATCCTTAGCTGAGTTCTCCTTTATCAACAATTATCATTCTAGTATTGAGTATGTGTCGTGTGAAAAGTTACATGGAGGGTAATGTAGGTCACCTGTTCTGTGGGCAAAGGTTGGAACAAGCTAACTAATTGGTCCTAAACTAGAACGAGAGACTATGAATAAGGTTTTCCGACTAAGGAAAGACTTAAGGCAGCAAGAGATCGCCAAAAAGAGTTATGCGAATAATTGTTGTAAGCCCTTAGAGTTTGGTGTTGGTGATATTGTGAGGTTAAAAATATCTCCTTGGAAGGGTGTTGTGCGTTTCGGTACGAAAGGCAAGCTAGCACCGAGATACGTAGGACCATTTGAGATTTACGGAAAGGATTGGATTTGAAACATATCGGTTGAATTTGTCTGAAGAGTGAAGTAAAGTGCATGATACGTTTCACGTATCTAATTGAAAGAAGTGTTTGGCGGATGCTAGTCTGCATGTGCCATTAGATGAGAGTAAGGTTGACAAGACTTTTCGTTTTGTCGAGAAACCTGTTGAGATTATGGAAATGAGATGTTAAGAGTTTGAAGTGTGGTGAGATAGCCTTGGTAAAGGTATGGTGGGATTCTAAGCGTGGTCCTGAGTTAACTTGGGAGCGTGAGGAATCACAGGTAATTAATGTTTATTTTATGAGTATTTGTTATTTGTGAGTGCGTCTTGCGGTTACCATTCGGGTTTTTATTTGGTTCGAGAGTATCGTACCTACCTGTGAGAAGTCGTTTGATCATTGGTGTTATTGATCGGGGAGTGTATCTATTTGCGTGTATCGTTGGAGTGACGGAATGTTTTTCTATCGTGTGAATTCGAGTATTTAGTCGGTTCACATTTTTGCGATTCTTTCTCTGTGAGTTTATGGGGTGGTATTTATTCCGCTTAAATATCCATAAATTTTCTTTTGATGTTGTGAGTGGTGACTATAGTAGTTGAAATCTCGGGACGCGATTTCCCTAAGTGGGGGATGATGTAACAACCGTGGTTTTGGCAGGTCAGTTTGACTGATAGTCTTGACTCGGTTGACGTTTGTTTGGTGTGTATTAGGTGTTTGTAGTGATATATGAGTGATATAGGTGAGTTTTAGCACTAAATCCCTTTGCGTAAATGGTTTTATTGTGATTTGGAAGGTTTGGAATTTGGAAAAGTTCATTTTGATCACCTTTGTGGTGTAGAAATGACTTGTGTAGTTTTGGTGTTTTTGTGTTTTTGCGTAACGAGTTTTCGTTCAAGTATTTGAGCGTTAGCAAGTTACGAGGAGTTTGTTTTTATGTGTTATGCTTATAAAAGAGTGTGAAATTCTATTTTTGGAAACTTTGTTTTGAAAATGATATTTTTCCGGTTTATCGTAAAATTAAGGTTTATCGCGTAAGACGTTAGGTTTTGTTTTGGGAGTTTATAAAATATGGAAAGTATGAGGTTTTGAGTGTAATAAATAAATTTAATAAAAAAAAATAAAAATATATATATTTTATATATGTAAAATTCGGATTTAAGGGATAGGGGGAAAAAGGAAACCCAATTTGAGTCCAAATATGACTCTTAGGCCCAAGAATTATCCATAATTAATATATATACCAAACCAAACACCCCTAAAACGTTTTTTCTGCAATTTTAGTCGATCCAAGGAGCAAGAGAAGGGAGAAAAAAATTAGGGTTTATAATTGTAAAGCAATAATCAAGAATCAATGTAAAATTCTTAAAATACATGTTCAATTGTTTGATTAATTAATATAATTCATGTAATAATTATATGATGGATTAGGGTTTGGGTTAACTTCTGTAAATTAATGTTATTAAACATGTTGGGATCAATTAACTATAATAGTATGATGATTGGTTGAGAGAATTGAACGTAAAACATGTTAGAAATTGAGTTAGGGTTTGGACAGATTTGTAAGGTTGTAAAGATGTGAGTGTATATAACAGATGGTGATGAGTTAAGTCACGAATTTTAAGTCTAAATTGAAGTATAATGAAAGAGCTTTCCAAAAAGTCCATCCACGATCAATTTTGAGGCCGGGAAGTTGGTCTTTTGATTTTTCTTTGTTAAGGTGTCAAAGCTGTCAAACCGGGACAGATTTTGGGTAAAAGTTTGAGGTTGACATGTGATTGTAAAAGTGGTATTTTGACTTGGTCTTCTGAAATAGTTAAGTTTTAGGTTATACTAGACTACCACGAAGAGGATTCGCGATAAAAACTTGTGAAAGTAATTATTAAAAATCAAAACTTTTTGGTGTGCGTTCAGATCCGAATTTGAGTAGTTGTAAAGTTTGAATTTTTTGTGAGTACTTGTGTGTGTTATTGGTCCATGGCCTTCTGGGATTAGCTTCTATGCTTATGAGAGACCATGGTAAATTTTTGGTGTGAGTTGTTGAGCTTTATTTGTCGTGATTTCATGTGAGTGAATGTACTCAAAAATTCTGCGTTTTCTGAGTTTTAGAATGCAAGGGATTTAGTGAGTGTTAGGTTATGGTGGTGGTTAGTATGGTGTCTAGGAGATCCATGGTGGGTCATATGAGTCTTAGACATCCATCATATGTGTATTACATGGGTTGTAGCTTTTAGCTTGACCTTGTGTAATGTGGATTATTTTTGTGTGTTATAGATTGTGAGTTGTTTTTGTGGAAGCTGCGGAGTTTAAGGTGAGTTCATAGTCCCATATTTTTACTTTGTTTTAAACTTGGGAAGGGAATGATGCTTGTCTTAAATGTTTTGGTTTACTGTGATTATGTGTGTGGTATTAAAGAGCTTGGACTTATAATGTTATCGTATGTATGCTATGTGTGATTATTTGCTTGCGTGGATGTTTTGGGATTCAATTAGGATAGCGACCTAATTGATGATATATTTTTGGGATTCAATTGGGAGGGTGCTTACCCTGTTGCTCGCGCATGCGACCTAATTGATGGCATATTGATGGGTACTACTTTGGATCGGTGGGCACGTTCCGCCCAATGGTTGCCTTATGAGTGTTGTTGCCTTTATGTGTGGATATTAACTTGCAAATGCATGTAGCAATATGATAACTATAATTTATTTGTCCAGATATATTTTGTAATCACAGTAAATTCGGTTGCCTTGTGTGTTGAGTCTTAAACCTATGAATCTCACCAACATTATGTTGACGTTTTAAGCATCATTTTCAGGTGAGCTTTCTAAGGATAAGATAGGAGGATGTGGATAGACGAGACCTTAGTTGCATTGGAAGTGGTTTATCATCTATGTTTGGATTTACGTTTTGTTTTGGTTATTTTATTTTTGGGGTATTGTTACAACACTTTGTGTTTGTACATTGCTCTATTTGTGTGCATGTAGTTGTTCTCTATGAAGACACCAGGTGTTGTGATGATATCCATGAAGTTACACCCTCGCGTTTCCGCCGTGGCGGGGTGTGACAACCATCAATGGTGCCATTCGCTCGCCGTTGGGTTCCTCGCTAGTGGATTGGCCGGTGTTGTTCGGTTTCATTTATTTTTTCTTTTTTCTTTTTTTTTTAATGAAAGGGATATTTTCTCTCTCTCTCTCTCTCTCTCTCTCTCTCTCATTATTATTATTTTTTGGTATTTTTGGTGATGTGAGTGAGTGAGTGTTTTAGTTGTTGTGGTGTTTTTTTATGAATGCTGAGGCCGCACATCAATAACGGTCAGTGGTGCACCTAGAACTATGCATAAAAATGTTGAGAACTGTCCTACATTTCTTAGACATATTTTAAAGAGCGTATCATCCATATAACAAGGTACAGAAACATGGGGGTTTATTTGTTAACGGGTTAAAATGTAAGATTATTGTATCCACATGTTCGACTTTTGGCCAATTAGTCGCGTAGGAGATTGGGGCAGCCATTCCGATAGCAGGAATTAAATTTGAAACCTCTCAAATTTTAGTGATGATAGTTATAAGAGCATCCACTATGGTAGTTTGTGAAAAAGTTTATAAAAAGTCGAAGAGGTCGAAAAATGTATGAACCATAGTGGATATATATTTCAATCATATGTGGCATGAATAGTTCTAGGAATTTGAAAAGGTTCAAAGTTTAAGTCTCATAGATATTGAGTGTGTTTTGTAACATGAGAAAGGTTTATAAATAGATTTATCCATAATGCAAATAGGTTTATGATATGAAAAGGTTAGTAAATTAAGAGAACATTGATTGTATAAAGTATAAATCTTTAAATAGATTCACCATTGTAGATGCCTTATGTATTTTCCACTATGCCACCATGAGTACTAGTATTAATTATTGTATTAAGTATGTTTAGAGATATTATTAATTAACTAATACTAGTAGTAGTCAATTAGTTTCCTTATTATTTAGTAGGATACTATAAAGAAATCAAATTATATATCATTGACTTTTTACTTAGGAGGATCCCATAATCTAAGTTAACTCGTATTTAATTAAGCAAGTTGAAACTGCTTGCATAACACTTTACTAGGTTGGAATCTGAGAGGCGTGGGCTCAAGCCTCGTGGATTAGTCAGCCAAAAGATCGTACACGATGAAAGCCAAAAAATAATCTATATAAACACAACCTTGACAAAAATTGTCCCTCTCTCTATATATATGGGAGTGGTGGGGGTATAGCTGTAATACTGTTGAAGCCTTATCTAAGCCACTTGTGCTGAGCAGCCAAACATCTGCATGCATGGAAGGTTCAGTATCCATTGATGGAGCAACTCAAGTCTCGGGTCCTTCACCTCGTCTCAACCGTGGTGGCTGGGTCACCTTTCCTTTCTTCATAGGTCTCGCTCTAGCTCTCTCTCACACACACATGTAACTACCTACATTGATACATAGATAGTTATGCAGATATGTTTGTTTTATAGTCATTAGATACCATGTTGTGAATATAAGGAAACATCCGCGTTTGTTGATTAAGTACTCATGCTTGCTCATAATAATATCTTGAAATAATTTAGCATGAACGTTTTGTAATTGTGAGTGTAGCGACTATGGCTGGTTTGACACTCGGAGCAAGTGGGTGGCTTAACAATGTTATAGTTTATCAAATACAACAATTTAACATCAAGAGTATTGATGCGGCTCAATTTGCAAATATTCTCACTGGGTGCACCAATGTTTCACCTATCATAGCTGCAATCTTTGCAGACTCATTTCTTGGATCTTTTGGTGTCATCAGCATCTCATGTTTATTGTCTTTGCTGGTATGTGTCAAGACTGGGCCTCCCGAATAGTTATCAAGGATTTAAAACTCTATGTTAACAACAAATGTCCTATTTATTTATTTTTGTACTTATCTTCAAAAATCTTGCAGGGTCTCATACTACTAGCCCTAACCGCTTTACTAGATCCACTAAGACCTCCATCGTGTGAAGCTGGAGCAAGGTTTTGTCAAAGTCCTTCAAAAACCCAACTCGCTGTTCTATACACCAGTCTTGCACTCGCAAGCTTTGGAAGCGCAGGTACACAGTTCACCTTGGCCGCCATGGGAGCAGGCCAATTCGCTAACCCGAATCATCAAAGGTGTTTCTTTAATTGGCACTTCTTTACATATTATGTTGCAACACTTGTAAGTTTGGTTGGAATCATTTATATCGAGGACAACCTGAGTTGGGCACTTGGCTTTGCTCTATGTGCTGTAGCTAACCTACTTGCTTTAGTTATTTTTGTGCTGGGAAGGCGATATTATTGCCTTCTCAAACCACAAGGAAGCCCGTATACTGCTCTTGCTCGCGTTATGGTGGCTGCTTTTCATAAAAGGAACGTTTTGCTATCATCCAACAGCCAAGATTATTGTCATGAGCCACAAGAGGGACACCAAAAGATGTTGGTAACAACTCCATCAAACAACTTCAAGTAAGTATCTTAACGTTTTTACATTTCAATTCGAAGCTGATACTTCTTTGACTTATTTGTGTATGTCTACTTAGAATAAACTTCCTGCTGAAATAAAATAAAGAATATGACACTTTGAGAGAATATATAACCTTTTTCTTTCACGAAATGTAATGGCTAATTTGCAATTTGTGTACGAATATAATTTCACAATCATTCGTTTTGTACGTATAAAACATAAGAAGTGACTTTACCTTTTTTCAGATAAACATAGTACTTGTTTGTGTTTCAAGTATATACGGTCATTAGATTTTCAGTATATAAGCTGTTAGATATAGTAATTATGTAAACTTGCTTTTCACTAAAGAGTAATTATATAACCTGTACACATTGAGACAATTAAGTTATAAGGTTCTTTAAATTATGTGCTTTGGTTGTGTTAGTGATACTCTAACTGGTTTTTCGTTACTCAAGTGCTTGAAATATTATTAAGTGATTATATATACTTTTGTATCGTACAGGTTTCTAAACCGTGCAGCTATACTAATGGAGGGAGATACCAACATGAACGGAATAATAGTAAAGCCATGGAATCTATGCACATTAAGACAAGTAGAAGATCTAAAAACAGTCATTAAACTATTCCCACTTTGGTCAACTGGTATACTATTGTGCACCCCAATTGCCATCCAGATTAGCTTAATAGTTCTCCAAGCTTTAGCCATGGACCGTCACATCGGACCCCATCTTCAAATCCCAGCAGGGAGTATGATAGTTTTTGTCATGATCACAACATCCATTGTTCTTGCCACCATTGATCGCTTCATCATTCCCTTATGGCAAAAGCTTACTAGAAGGCCCCTTACGCTTCTACAGCGAATAGGGTTTGGTCATTCTCTCACTATATTAAGTATGGCCATCTCAGCATTGGTTGAGTCAAAACGACTCAATATGGCTCACACCCACAAGCTTACTGGAAACACAGTTGTACCTATGTCCGCGCTGTGGTTGGTACCTCAACTAGTTGTAGTAGGTACTTCAGAAGGGTTCCATCTCCCAGGGCAAGTGTCACTGTACTATCAAGAATTTCCAGAGTCACTTAAGAGCACTGCTGCAGCAATGGTGGCAGTATTCATCGGTATTGCATTTTATTTGAGCACAGCAGTGCTTCATTTTCTTAGGAAAACAACCGGGTGGTTGCCTAATGGTATAAATGATGGGAGAATGGATAATGTGTACTGGGTGTCGATGGTGATTGGTATAGCAAACTTTGGGTATTATCTGGTTTGTGCGTGTTTCTACATGTACCAAAATGTTGAATAAGTAGAGCTAGCCCAGTGTCTCAAATAATGGCAACTCAATCTACTGCTGATCTTTTGTTTTTTAGTTGAGTGCAAAGTAGTTTACCTGCACTGAAACATGTCAAACTATTTGTAATCTAACATCCTCAAACCCAGCCATGTAGATATTCTTTGAAAGTATCTTGCATCTCGATAATCGGTGAGGGTAAAATGTTGCATTGCTTTAAATATAAGGTATCTTGCTATAGACTATAGTATGTGTCCAACAAACAATGGTCCTATTATACGGCGCAATAGATTTTCTAAGTTACTGTTGTACTATATAATTGTTGTGGTAAACAGTTCAACTTGTATAGATTTGATGAGAGTGAAACAAACTTGCAAATAGATGCAAAGCATCATTTTTATAAGGAGCGTTAAGGTCACGATATATGCATTGTGGTCGAGATGCGATCAAGGGCCCATATCATTTTGGCAGGTCTAGGCACCACTAGCACAATGTGTGCTTCAGTATATGAGAGGTTGGAAAGCAATTGTCGTGATACGTACCAATGCATCGTCAGCAGAATGGGAATATAGCATGACTTGCCCGTCCTTAATCTTACCCTTTGATGTTTTCGATCTGGTATATTTGATTCAGTAACATTTTATTGAATCAAATCATGCCCAACAATCATAATCATATATAAATGATATTTTGGTAATTTTGTTGCACCAGGTATAACCATTTCCGTATCCTATGATTAGAATGCTACACCCAAAACAAAGTCAAACATATTATAAAATTTCATTGTTATGATATTTTCACTAAAATGCTGCATAAATGGTGAAATTATTGCAACATTTTATTGTTACTCATGTTTTAAGCGCTTTTATAATTATTTAAAATGTCGAATATAATGTTTAGATATATCTGCATGCTTTTCAAGCCAAGCCAAGAAGAGTTCAAGTTCTCCATGTGCCGAGCCCATGCCTACTTAAACGCTCAAGTGGTCGAGCTCAGCTCGATTAATTAGCTCTAATCTTATATGGTTTAATAAACTAAGTCAGATTTAAATTACATTAGAATATTAGATATGAGAGTTGTATTAACCTTTGATCTAAACTACCCGAGAAAGAAAAATGAACAACGCCATCAAGATAATCATTTTGCATACCTTTTTACTCTCTTTCCAATACATATCTATTCCTCAACAAAAAGTTTATCGTATGCGTAAAGAAAGTATTTCACGAGTATTTCCGAGATCTGTTCTTCACCCCACGATTCAAAATGCTTGGATGCTCTGCCTTGTCCTTAGTAAATGCTTTTAGAACATCTTCTTTGAGCTCCACGAAGCGCGATCTTTTAATTAATTGCTCTTCTTCCGTGCCCTTTTCCAGATAAAATAAATCAGGCAAATCGTCCAGCATGAACTTGTCAAGGACTTCTGAACAATGAGGGAAGAAACGTCGACCCATCTCCACTGATAACACAAATAAAATCTCAATTACTTTACGTTATCAACTTCATAAGTGATCTTGCAATTCCCTACTCCAAGCATAACTTGGTTTCATAATGTAAGTAAGTTGGTTTGAGGGTTGGTTTTATGATGAAGTGACTTAAGGGTTACTTATATAGATTCTTAAAGGGATGTTTCAATGTGCATTTTGGAAACGATCGTGTTTGTGTAGTGACATAATTTAAATTGCATAACCAACAATGATATGCCAGATAGTATTTGGATATGACACTTTTGTTATTGAAATTTTATCATCTCTCATCAGTTCTTATTATGCAAGGAAACAATAGATTAATTGACAAAAAGAACAATTTTAGGAAAAAGGCGTTAAGCGGGAATAAATTTATTTCAGATTTGAATAAAGAATGGGTAAATAAGGAACTTATACCAATAATCCATTAATTTTGTTGCAAGTGAGTTACGTACCTGTTTTTGAGAGTGATTCTATTCGCGAAATGATCCTTTTATGTTTTGCTGATGGTGTCTCGTTCAAATCCATCTCCTTCAGGTTCCCGTTGGAACCAATGGCAAGGTCCATTGCAAGTTTCGCTTCAGTGGGAAACAACAATCGCGCAAACGCCACTATAATAACAAAACCAGACACAAAATAAATATAAAGGTCGATACACGGGTAAAACCACAATTTCCCACAAACACTATCTAAAAACCAATACCTCTGTTTTCCAAATGAAGTAATTTCATGTCCAAATCATCGGCCAGAACGGATGACAACATCGGTACATCTCCCCCCATCGAATTTCTCATGATTTCACGTTCCAAAAGTTCAATACATAATCGATCCTTATTTGCTTCTTGGCCACGTTCAGTTTTTGCATTATAATCCTTTGGTCTCGTTAACCTCTTGCATATCCCAACCGCATTCTGCCCATCTCTTGTTATATCTAAAACCGATGCCTGTTTGCTTAAAAGACAAACAATAATAGATGGTTCCTTACGCATTGCAGCAACATGAAGGACAGTGTACCCTCGACCATTTCTTCGGTTTACATCCCCCTTATTCAAACCTAGTAAGTCTTTCACAACTTTCGGATCACAATAAGAAACCGCATAATGTAACGCATTTGCTTCATCTAACGTTATGTTTGACTCGGTCAGTAGAAGTTTGACCAGCTCTACATCATCAGAGTCCAATGCTTTGTGTATTTGCCTAATTCGCTTTTCATGTAACTTATCCTCCTCGGATTTTTCTAAGAGCTGCTCTTCGACATCTAGAGATTTTCGACGAAGCAACTTTACATCTTGGGAAACTTGTTGAGGGAGTTCTTTCTCAAGTGAGACATCATCAAGGTCAGACCGGGCAACCCGATGGACACACTGAGTCAATAGGTGAGTTAATTCGCAGTGGAATGCCACCAGAAGTATTGGGATCACATCTTCAACAAGAGCCTTTTCGATAAAGTTAAGAAGGCGTCGCTGCATTTTTAACATCAAAAGTAATTTGAATCATTTTGATCACGGACAAATAACAATTAACCTACGATCACATTCACATCGCTATTGACCCATGACATTAACTTACAGATTTAAGAGAACATGGAAAACAATTGCATACTTTGGATACTTATCAACATGTCCAACAAGTCAGACCTACTGTTGTGCCAAGGAGGGGCTAGCACACAATTAACGGGCGTGTTTAATTCTCATCACCTCCAGAAATATATTAATCACTTTTAAATTTTTGGCCCCTGCCTATATTTTCTAGCTCCATCAACTAGGTTCTCAGTGATTTTTAAGGTAGATAAAAATTAGGGGTAGGAAAATGGGTAGGTTGCGGGTTGAATGACTAGTGGTTTGGGTCAAAACACGTTGTTTTAGCATAGTTGGGGATGATCCAACCTACCAACAAATTTTGTTTATCTTTACGTATAATCAATGTACTAGATATCACAAATACTATACTGATATATTAGTACTGTATTTCAATAAAATGATTAAAGCAAAGTATCTGAAAATGCCTATGACAACTTTTAACCTGTTTGATCGACTGGCCCATTTGACACATTTCCTTTTTAGCTAAGTTTCAAAACTCCAGCCGTTTAATACGGCTGAAGATAAAGTGCAACCCATATTGACCCATTTCTGGTTTCAAGTACTTTAGATCTTAAAAATCTACGCTAAAGAATAAGCAAATTCTTTGTCTAAACTACAACTAAACAATAACACAAACTACACGAAGAACGTGCATACCTGAAAAAGTGAAACCAACTCAGGAACCTGAAAAATAACTGCAGCATACATCAATTCAACAGCAAACATGATAGCTGGCCTACAGGCATCATGTGGACATCCACCATGAACACAAGTCGAAACTTCAACCGGCGAAGACTTCATTTTTCCGGTATACAAATAACTCAAAAACACAATAAAAGCATCATATCCAACATTCCCGTACGGCAATATCTCACTCATAATGTACTTAGCTTTCCCATCCCCATCAAAGCAATCCTTCTTTTCCTTAAACAAATCGCAAAAAAACTTACTCCTAGCTCCTAAAATACAGCGATGTACACGCACATCATTCCCTTGTACCACAATAACCGCGTCACTATAACTCAGATCAGAATCCAACTCAGTTTCAATCAAAAGGTTACCTAAATGGGTACTAAGCTTATTTAAGCTAATAATCTCTAGATTTGATCGAGGTTCAGGCATGATGGAATGAGAGGACATATTAGAACCATTATTAGTTACACAAGAAGGTGATGATGATGATGATGTAAAACTAATAGATGATGATGGTTCAGAATAATAATTAGCCATTTTTTTATAAAGTAACAAATTTCACCAAAAAAGTTGTCGCCCTGGTATTAGTCAGCTCGCAATGTCAAGTCGGAAACCAGGTAACCTTAAAAAAGAAAAAAAGTAACAAAGTTCAACAAGTCAATTATGATCTATAGTAAAATTATTAACTGAAAGAAACACAATAATACAGTACCTAGCAAGAACCAAACACCAAGATGGTTAAATCAGAATCTAGAACCGACCCATGTCATAAAATCAATTTCCAAAATGACCCAGATGAACAAAAAGTGTTATAAATTGAAAACGTGTGAAGGGATTGGTGTGACGCAAATGATGACGTCATTTGGGCTTCATGTGTTTTGTAATTTGTATACGTAGTCAATTTCGTCACACTTGCTTTTGTAATGTATTCACACATGAGGTGTACTCATTTTTATATTTATTTTTCATCTTTAGTCCTTTGTTAACTTGGAATCTTGCTTTGGGTGCCTCAATGTTATTCAAGCTAAACATTTTTTTTTTTTTTTTTTTTTTTTTTATGGTGCACCACATTCAGAGCGTTGTGATTTTTAATATTTGTTTGTCAAACGACAAGTAGTTTTTGTTTAATTTTTTTTTTTTTTGAAATGTTTATTTTTCAATGCTTCATAAAGTACTCCATCCGTCCCATTATAAGTGTCCACTTTGACTTTTTTGAGTCTTTCTTGTTCAACTTTGACCATTAATATTTTTATTTGTGTTATATAATATTTGATGAAAATTATACCAATAGAAAAGTCATTTAAAACCTAATCCATTCATATATTTTTCATCAAGTATTATATAACATCAATAAAAATATTTATGGTCAAAGTTGAATAAGAAAGACTAAAAAAAGTCAAAGTGGACACTTATAATGGGACGGAGGTAGTATCATTTTAGAGCCATCATTTAAGATTTTGTTTTAAACATTATGATTACACCTAGTTACGTTATCAAACGTTTTATAAGAAGAAAAAAAACACATACTGTTTATAATTATTACTCACTGATATTGCTCACTACTACTGCTACTTTTGCTAAACACACTCTTTTAGTCTACATCATTTCTTTCTATGTTTGCCTCACACACTTAGACGGGGTGTAAGAGCATTTGTTAATTGTTATGATGACACATACAACCCGCCAATCATAGGTTGAACTGAAACTAGCGCGCGCCAGTTGGGTGCCACGATACCATGAGTGAGTTTTGCGAGTGATGGTGCCATAAAAGGGGCGTGCGTGAGTTTGTGTTAAAGTTATTTATTTTTATTTATTTATTTTATTCAAGGAAATGCTAACGGCAGCCCTAAAGGTTGTCATTAACAACAAACTCCACTTTTTTTGTTACAAAATAATACTAACATTAAGTCATGAACAAAAACAATGAATGAAATGAATTACAAATGTGTTTGAGAAATAATATGAGCCAATAACTAATTCATGATGATTTTGTTTGAAAAATGCATTATTTTTGTAAAAAGTTTGTTGTTAATGACAACCCTAAGGGCTGTTGTTAGCAAAACCTATAAACCCTTTTATTTATAAATGGGTTGTATGTGTGAACTGTGTGTGTAAACTAGATGAAAAAGGTGATGTCCTTTCTTTATTTTTTTATTTTTATTATTATTATTTTTTAATCTTTTTAGGCTAGAAATGGCTATTTGTGTGTTTCTGTATTTTTCTTTAAGTTTCTTTTTCTTTTTTTTTTTTTAAAAAAGAAAATCTTTTGTAACTTTTTTTTTTTTAATTATAAAATGTTATTTGAATTTTAATTTAATAAATGAAGATCTTGTTGGTTTAAAAAAAATAGAAAAAGAAAAAATAGATAATGGTGCCACCAAAACCACTTTTTGCAACAAAACGTGCGATGAAACGTTTATACACGATCGTATTGTGTTGGTATACCAGTAAAATATCAAACTTTACATGCTACAATAAAATATTTGGAAAAAATAATAAGAAAATAAAAAATACGTCATCACTATTAAAATTAAAATAGCAGTGTCGTCATTTGTTACCTAACCTTGTTTGATAGTTTGTGACGAAAGCATATGCTATCAAAAGCTAGGAATAACTTTCCATCCACTTTTTTAATAAGCTATTTTCTTTTAAATGAATAACTTTTATATTTTCAATATTTTATCGATCAAAGTCATTAAAACACATAAAAACTGAAAGATAGTCAAACCTGAATTATATTCGACAATTGAGATAAGATCAACAAAGAATACTTTTTTAATAAAAAAAAGGGTAAACTGCAAAAAATGTCACTAAACTTTCGTGATTTTACGAAAAGTGTCATCTTACAAGATTTTTAGCAAAAAGTGTCCCTGAGCAGGTTTCTTTAGGCAAAAAGTGTCCCTGAGCAGATTTCTTTAGGCAAAAAGTGTCCTTGAAGATTGCAAAAACGGTTTTTTACCTAACGATCGTTAGAGAAGCCCCGTTAAGTGCGTGTGAAATGACTATTTTACCCTCGCATCAAGTTAGTGGCATATGAAATTACTATTTTACCCTCACTAAAAATTTGGTGGCATTTTGGGTGTGTCTAAAACACAGATTCAACAATTTCCTCTCACCACTTCATTTCCTCTCAGATTCAACAATCATCTTCACAACTATGTAAATTTTAACCTTGAAACATAAATGCAAATTATAATCAAAATCTTCGACCATTAGGGTTTGTTTTGGTTCGAGTAAATCACGACAGCCGCACCACCAACTCCGCCTCTCTATCTCTTTTCCGTTTCGTGGTATGTGACACGTCAAATCTATCCTTGTTACTTCTTTTTATGTAAATAAGTTATAAAAGATTTATTAACGTTTTTGTGGAATTAAAAATAATAATAAAAATGATTTGACAAGATTTGTGTGGTTAAAATCAATTAAGAGGGGTGTATGTTTGATTTGATTTGTACTCAGGTCGGGTTGGACCCAACTAGGGTTTCGGGTCGAGATCAAAGTTTGGTCTCGGGACAGATCCGGACTTGTTATCTATTTGTTTTGCTTTTTTTTGATTCTCAGTGTAATCTAGAAAACTCACATAAGGGTGTTGGTTTTGATTCGATTCACACACCCGAAGGTGTGTTTGTTTTGTTGTACGACTCACAACGAGGCACTCACCAAGGGTAATGTGTGCTCATTGGTTCAGTTTCACAAGACACCCGAGAGGGTGTTGTGGTGGGTTCGACTCAGAACATTTAAATAAGATTATGAAGTCTAAATAATCAGTTTTTAGTTTTGGGTAGTGTAATTATGATTCCGAATAGCATTATCAAACATCTAAACTGGTTCCGTTTTCAAAGATTATATATTGTCATACTTCAGATTTAAATGCTTCGACAATATATAAGAATGCCATTATTGGTCATTTTATTGTTTACGAGAATTTCAAAATATTTTATAACATTCCAACGACTGAGTACAACTTCAAGTAGTGTCATCACATCCAAACACTATATACTACAACATGTTCTATTAGATACGTTCTGGTATAGATAATTCATTTATTTAAGATTATTCCATATTTTGGAGACATGTACCCTCAACAATGGCATATATGTTTGGAATAGGCTCCATTTTGAAAGAATTGAATAATCACTATATCGTTCATGTAATCAATATCAAAATGCTTATCCAAACACTTCTTAATAGCATTATATTACTTGAGTCATTGCTTTTGCACATGTGATGTCGAGTGACTCTAACAAGCATTTTAAAATTGGCTTCACACAATTGCTAACCTATGAATCTTTGAATACTGTATTTGTAGGCACTTGATTTGATACGAGGGAAGAATTTTCAGATGCTTACTGACTCATGTTTAGAGGGTCAGTTCTCTAATGATGATGGAACTGAGTTGGTGAGAATTGCATCACACTATTTGCAGTATGAACATCAAAAGAGGCCCAATGCCAAGTCTGTAGTTGCTGCCCTTACTCCTCTTCAGAAACGAACAGATGTAAGTGCAATTGTTGCTTCTTAACTAATAGTTGCAATAAGGATGGGTCAGGCAGGGTTGAGTGACAGATCAAAATGAGTACTTTTTGCTTTTCGCTAAAACAGGCTGGGTCGAGTTGGCTAACAAAAAAGCTAATTATTTTAATTTTTTTTTCTATGAAATCAACAATGTTTCTCTCAGAAAAGATCTCTCATACATTATTTGAAAGTATTCTCTTGTTCTAATTTAGTATCAATAAACAGGTTTTATCCCTTGTCTTGATGGGAATAAGTAAAGAACCTGAACTAGCAACACAAATATCAAACCTATTACCACTTGGAGACGCTTTCTCTAGAACGGATTTAACTGCCATACACGAGATACTTGAGAAGATTGGATATAGTGGCGATGAAGGGGTTACAGATGAGGTGTTCTCTCAAATCCACATTAATAGGCTGTTTAAAGTATTTAATATACATTGTGTTGAGGCAACATGATCAAGATCTCTTTATGTTTTAATGATGACAAATAAACCATCAAAACACAGAAAATAACTAACGTTAGCTCAAAATCGCCGGAGCCAATGTCTGCTCCTGGCGTGCTGCCCGCGCGTCAACGCGCGGGTGACGCGCCAGGACACTGTATGGTTCCGGGCGAATTTTGAAAGTCGGCTTTCCCCTTACCCGATAAATGTGGATCTTTCAATACAGGTATGAATATGTTATGTG
This sequence comes from Artemisia argyi, assembly GCA_030686995.1. Lineage (NCBI taxonomy): Eukaryota > Viridiplantae > Streptophyta > Magnoliopsida > Asterales > Asteraceae > Artemisia > Artemisia argyi. Next base: position 26,314,879 of record CM060696.1, read on the forward strand.
CTTAATTGAGAACACTCGAAACGAGTTTTAAGACTTGAGAGATCCTACTTTTAAAGTACCCATTTACGGGAAAACGCCAACTCATGTTTTCTAACTATCGCCTCTAGCCAAGGCTTTTCTAAACTTATGGAGCTTGTATATTTCACGTGACATCGTGTTGAAGCATCCATATGCTCATATCCCGTGCTTACGTCCTATCTAATTACGTAACGGGTTTACCCCCTTATTGGTCAAACTAAGTCAAAGGTCACTTTGCGTAAACGCGTCCTTTCCCACTTGGGTCATGCTTTACATCAAGGCAAAAGCACTTAAATTGTTTAAACCAAGGTATTAGTTGAGAACGTCGAGTCGTGGAAAGTCACGAGATATGAACCTATGGATTCTCGGCGTTGTGTTACTTGAACTTATAAGTAACCTATGATTTTCTCAACTTATAATCTTAATTGTCTAAACCTTTTCTTCTTAATGACAATTAGATTATGTCTTAATCATCTTCTTAATCTCATCTTTACTAAAATCATATCCAAATCAAATATTCTTTTACACAATCTCTTACACTCTTACATATTCCCTTACACACTACATCTCAACCATCCATTCCCTTACAACACATCTTAACCTTCCAACTTCAACACATGGGATTTAATTTGTATCCCAAATGTGGCTCCTTTGATCTCAACCATTGAATTCAAACCAAACACATCTCAACCATCCATCTTATTTCTTCCCCCCATGATTTGGAATATACCATTAGCATATTCTCTCTTCCTCCCCATTCCATCACATGTGTTTGATCTTCACCATCCATTTCAAACCAAAACCATCTCAACCATTGATCTCTCCTTTCCCCCCAAGCAAAGCATATTCCTTTGGAATATCCCTTTTCAATCCAAACACAAGGCATCTTTGATCCTAGCCATCTATTTCAAATCATCACATCTCAACCATCTACATTCAACACATGCCAAATTATTTGAAAACCATAGGAGGCTCCCTTTGATCTCCACCATCCAATTCAAACCATCTCATCTCAACCCTCCATCTCATTCTTCCCCTCAAGCGTTGGAATATACCTTGGCATATTCTTTCTCTCTTTTCTATGCCATGTGAGGAGATACACTTCTACCCCTTCCAAATTACCCTATCTACATTTTATACCCTTGGTAATTTGGTTTCTCTTTAAACACTTCACAAATGATTTCCAAGTTGGCTATTTGAGTTGGTAAAACCTTAGAATGATTAATGTTAAGGATTAGTATGAAGTACAATTGGGAGTTTAGCAAGGATAGGTATTTATAAGATCCAAACACCCAACACTTGGGAAACATTTACATACGCCTGGTGCGCTGCCCGCGCGTTGACGCGCAGGTGACGCGTCGGCCTCGGTAAATTTTCCTAAGTTTGGGTTCTTGGCCTATAAATACCACCCTTGCCTCTTGTATTCCTCACCTCTTGCCATTATTCTTTCTCTCTAGATTCTTTCTCTCTAAACACTCTTAACTCTCTATCTCTATCTCTAATCTAGTGTTCTTGATTATCATACTAACATCTTTGAAAGAACACATATCTTTGCAAGGGAAGAATCACAAGAACCTAATCCACTCTTGTGATTGTATCGAGGGTCTTCTTATCTATACCCTTTCTACTAGAATCGAGTCTCTAGGTTAGGTTAGGGCTTGGTTCAAAGATACTTATATTCATTCAATTGTTTGTAAGGGAAGTCTTGTGTCTTGGTGACCAAGCCTAGATCATTGGGGATCTAGTTGGGGTTTGATACTTCCGGGTGGAAGTCTTGGTAGTGATCTTTGTGATCCTTAGGTGAAGTCGAATCGTGAGATTCTTTTGGGTGGTTTCCGAGGGCGGAATACCGTTGGGGAGTAACTCCTTCTTTGTGAGCATCAATATTGGTGAATATTGGTGGAGTGAATTGTAACGGTTTGTACTCCACCGAAAGGATTATACTAGTAAATAGTATCGGAGTCACGGATTTGCAACTGGACGTACGAATGGTATAAACCCCCCATCCCGAACCAGTATATATCGTGGTGTCTTCTACTTGCTTTATATACTTTGGTTGTGTTAGTGGTTGTTAGTTTATTATACAACAACTTGGTGTTCTCTTTGGCTTAAACCTTTTAAACATCTAAAAAGCTGAAGAAACCGTATTCACCCCCCTCTACGGTTCAACAATTGGTATCAGAGCAGAATACTCAAGTTTTTGAGTGTTAAAACCTTCCCGAGAAGTCGTTTTAAGTCAAAAACTTCTTTTCCAAAAATCTAAAATCCTAACAAAGATTTTTGGTAAAGTTGAGTATAGATCCATGGCTCAAGAGAACCATGTGCTCTTTGGGGTGAATACATTTGATTATGATGATCTATGCATGAAGAATCAAATGATTGGATTTGAAGACACTTGGAGCTATAGCAATGACGAAGATAACAAAGAAAGGAATGAATCATGCTTTATGGCTTTAGAGTCTCCAAAGGTACATCTAGATTCCTTTAGCTCAAACAAAAAATTAGATGCTAATGAATAAGAAAAAGATAATCTTGAATTAATAAGAATTAATAATGATTGGATTAAAAAAATAAAAGCTATACTTCAAGAGAAACGCATTTTACGACAAGAGAAGAACAAATTATCTAGGAGAGCAAATGAGCTCGAACTTGAAATTAAGAAGATCAAAGCCAAAGAGGTGGTTGAACCATGCTTAAGTTGTGAAAAACTTACACATGTGGTTGACTCTTTGAACAATGATGTGTCTAAACTTCAAGATGAAGCTATGAGTTTTTCAAAATTTAATAAAATTAGCATAAACATAGAAAATAATGTTTCATGTCAAGACAAGGAAGATCTTGAAAAATTTGAATGCTTAGAGAAACCAAAGATAGATACTAAAGTAAATGAAAATTTGCCTTGTCCTAATTCTATACCTAGAATACCTCAAACACATGTTTCTTGTCCATATGGTATTCAAGTACCAATCTTAAGTGTCAATGAGATGAAACAATTTTACAAACCCATCGCTCATAGTAGGTATGATACATTCAAAACACATAAGACTTATTCAAAAAACAAGTATCATAGTCAACACTCTCTTCAAAAGAAGAGGGGGTTTAATAGGAAAGAAAAATTTTACCCAAACAAAAGGCCTCTAAGACCAAATAATGTTAAGCCCTCTTCTCAAGACATTCCTTGGAAAATATTCTCCGAATCTGGACTTAAGATACTTTGTAACTTACTTCAAGATCCAAGAATGTATAACATGGAAGTGTTCTATGCTAACCTCAATGGACCCATAAGAAAATGGGGACCAAAAGTTTGAGTTTCATGTTTGCTCTATAGGTGTGCAAAGAAGACATGTGTATAACTAACAATGTTTGTGAACTACACATTGAGAAGACTTTTAAATCCTCCATTAGCGTTGTTGGAGATGTTTCTACACTTTGGCATAAAAGATTAGGACATGCTAGCATGAAGGTAATTCTTAAGTTAATTTCTAAAGCATTAGTTAGAAATTTACCTAAGCTAGATTATGCTTATCATTCTTGCAATGCATGTAAATTAGGAAATCAAGTCCATGCAAGTCAAAAGTCTAATAATGATAACATCTCAAGTAAAGGGGTCTTAGAATTAGTTCACTTAGGCTTGTTCGGTCCATCGACCACTCAAAGTTATGAAGGAAACTTCTATACTTTGGTTGTTGTTGATGACTTCTCAAGGTACACATGGATAAAATTTTTAAAATCTAAAAATGAAGTTTTAGAAAAGTTCATAAAATTAGGAAAAAGTCTACAAAATCTACATGATTGTCACATTACATCTATTCAAACGAGTCTCGGTGGGAATTTTTATAAAAATGTACAATTTGGAGATTTTTGCGATAAAAATAGTATCTTACACAATTTCCGATCTTCTGACTCACCTCAAACTAATGGGATTGTTGAAAGAAAGATTAGGCGCTTGCAAGAAATGTGTTGTATTATGCTTAACGAACAATCTATCTCACAAAAGTTTTGGTGTCACGCTATAGAAACCGCATCCTTCATTATGAATAGAACATCAATTACTAAAACAAGTAATAAAACACCTTATGAGATTTTTAGGAGGAAAAGGCCATCACTAGGATACTTTAAAATCTTTGGTTGTAAATGCATAATATCTAAAACACATAATAGAATATTTCTAGGATACTCACATACATCAAAGGCGTATAAAGTTTATAATAAGGAGACCTCTAAAATCATTGAGACACTTGATGTAAGTTTTGACGAAGAAACATGCTTGCCATTAGAAGATAAACTAGGATAGAACATTGATCAAAGTCAAAATCTTAATCACATTAATCTAGTTGAAATAATAGATCATAATGATGAAAATGATTTAGAGAATGATTTTATAGCACAAGCTCAAAACAATACATTTGCATTCATATCGACTATAGAGCCAAAATGTTTTGAGGAAGCTATTAGGAACGAAAATTGGTTCATGGCAATGCATATTGAGATAGATCAACTCACACGTAACGATGTTTGGGAATTAGTTCCATTACCTCATGCTTGCACCCCTTTAGAATTAAAATGGGCTTTCAGTAGCACCTTGCATAAAAATGGAACAATTTGTGAAAATCATGCTAAATTAGTAATAAATGATCAAGTTGAAAAACATGTTAATCAAAATTTTGCCCCGGTTGCACAAATAGAGTCTTTGCGCATTCTTCTTGCATATGCATGTAGTAGCATGATTAAACTTAAACAAATGGATGTCAAAAATGCTTTTAAGAAAGTAATCAATAGTGAAATATATGTTTCCCAACCACCGGGATTTATTAACTTTCAAAAACCTAATCATGTTTTTAAAATAAAGAAGGTCTTGCATGGACTTGATCTAGAAAATCATTTGTGGCATAATAGTGTAGTATCTTTTCTTGTTGAATGTAAATATGCAAGAGGCATGAAGAATAAGTCGTTATTCTTCAAGATAAAAGACAAGCATCAAATAGTCATTCAAATCTTTGAAGATAATATTGTCTTTGGATCTACATGCCAAGCAATGCATGACGAATTTATAAAGCGTATGCATGAGAAATTTAACATAAATGTCTTAGGAGATCTTAAGTCCATACTTAACTTACAAGTCATACAAAGTGACAATGGCACATTCATCTCAGAATCAAAATATTTAAGAGAATCTCTTAGAAAATTTGATCTTGAAAATGTTAAGTCCATCAAAACGTCAATGGAAACCGATCTAAAACTCACCTTGGACAAGGAAGGAATTTCGGTTGATAGTTCTAAATATCGATGTATGATAGGATGTCTACTACACCTAACCGCTAGTAGACCCGACATCATGTTTAGTGTATCGGTATGTGCACGATTTCAAGATAACCCCAAGGAATCTCACATGAATGCCGTTGTACGGATATTTAGATACCTAAAGAGCACACCTTATCTAGGTGTTTGGTATCCAAAGGCCTCGGGCATTGAAATTAGTATTTACACCGACTCCGATCACGCTGGCGACTACGTTGATAGAAAAGTACTAGTGGCGTATGCACCTTTGTAGGAGAATGTCTAACACAATGGTCTTGTCAAAAACAAACTGCTTTAGCAATATCCACTACCGAAGCCGAATATGTTGCAGCCGGAAGGGCTTGTCAGCAAGCTTTGTGGATGAAGCAAATGTTTAGTGACTACAACATCCCTTTACAAGATGTTCTTGTATTGTATGACAACAAGGGTGCCATTGATCTAAGTAAAAATCCCGTTCATCACTCTCGAACAAAACACATTGAAATCCGTCACCACATTCTACGTGACCACGTTCAAAAAGGAAATATCCTTTTGGAAAAGGTTGCTTCTGAAGACAACGTTTCCGATATCCTAACAAAACCCTTAAAACGAGAAACTTTTAATTACCTTAGATTAGGTCTCGGATTGATTGAACATCGAGAATAATGTGGTTTATTCCAATAAGTTGGACTGTGAATTTGAGTTGTACTCAATATTCCAAATGCATCTTGTCGTATTCGAACCAACAAAACAAAGAATTGTTCTGTGTAAACTTAGGATGGTTCATACTAAATAAACTACATAATTCATTTACCTCATCTTATCCCACTCATTTTCCTTATCCTAATTAGAATCTCACATGTCACTCTCATTGGACCACTTGAGATTTCATGGGCCCCTACTTCTAAAATAATAACTCACAACTAACCAACTAAACTCTCATTCTCTTCTCCCCTCCTCCTTGTTGCAGCCGACCACACACACACACACACGCACTCATCTTCATCCTACACTATTCTTTCCTTGAAGATCTTGGTAAGTCATGATCTCCATTGTTCCATTGTTATGTTTATATATATATATATACTTAGGGTATCATAGAAATTTTCCATTTGATCTTAAAATTGATTTGTCACAAATGGGAAAATTGCTAGTTACAAGGGAAACTATGGCAAAATTTTATAAGAATTTTTACAAACAAAATGGAATCATGATTTTTCGGGAGATTTAATCAAAGGGGTTTTTGTGTTTTTCGATCTATTCAAGCTCTATATGTAACTAATTAACTATTTCTTTTCAAAAATTTTCAAAATCTTGAATTTTCAAGGGAAACCCAATAATTTTTTACGAGGCTGGCGCGCTGCCAATGCGTCGACGTGCGGGCAACGCGCCAGACATGCTGTTGTTTTTTCTTCTTTTCTATCTTTGATTATATATATATATATATATATATATATATATATATATATATATATATATATATATATATATATATATATATATATATATATATATATATATATATATATATATATGTATGTAAACACAACATGTGTTATTTTGATAGGAACAATGAGTGAAAGACGTGACACCAAGCAATACATGAAAAAATTCTGTTGTGCTCGAGGTGTCGATAACTACAAACCCTTTGAAAAACGCAATTATCATGAGGGTCGTCATTGTGACCTTGACTTCATTCGATTGTGCAGTCTTCGACAACCTTTTACCAATGCGGGTTGCTTATCATTTGCTTTACTACCCCCCGACATCTATCCCCGACACATACAAGAATTCTATGCCTTTTATCGCTTCAACCCCACCGATCTCACCCTCAACTTTCAAATGTATGGGCATAATTATACATGGGCATTGGAGAAGCTCAAAACTGTTCTTGGCATCAACTCTACCGGCATAAAGCTCTACACGGATGTTACAGAGATAAGAGAGTTTAGAAAGTACTGTATTTATCACTCATTTGAAGAGAATAGAATCGATGCGGCTGTGGTACAAAATGCAATCTTCAAGCCTCAATATCATTGCAATGACGAGGCAGATTCTCATTGGGCTCAATCACACTTACGTGACACGCTCAATGCATGGGAACATGTTTTGACTTTCAATGTGTTTGTAAAGCTGGGGGCTAGAGGAAATGTCTCCATTGTTGTAGGTTACATGCTTTATTGTATTGAGACCGGAACACCATTCAACTTTGCCTATTTCATGGCCTAAAGAATAGACAGACTTCAAGGCAACACGAGATTGATTCCTTATGCTCGTCTCCTCACCACACTTTTTGAACACGTCAAAGCTGAACATCCTAACCATGCCCAAGATTGGCCTGATTGTGAGATGGTTGTTCCACTATTTGCCAACTTCAACGCAAATAGTCTTGATCGTGTTGATATCGACCTTGAGCTTCCGGCTAATGCCGCCTCCACATCTCAGCAAGCTTCTATGGATCCAATAGGACGAATGGAACTTATGGTCAATGAGATGTTTGATGAACGGGCATGGAATGCTTCGGAAGAACCTATTAGTGATGATGAGGTGATTGATGATGTGGCCGCCCTACCGACTCATGAACGACTAGCCTACGAGACCTATCAAGCCACTAAGCGTCAACATCGTGAGAGCCGGTCAAAGTTTGGTGTTTTAAAGAATTTCATCACCCGATGGGCCACTTACATGTCGTGCAAGGACCTTTGATTAACTTGTGTGATTTGAAGCTTATGATCTCCTAAGACTTTGCTTTTATAACTTTTAGACTTTATGTGTCTTTGGATTGTTGCCTCGTATGCTTGGCATACTATATTGTGCCAAAGACTATGTTTATTTTAACCTGTGTAATTCATAAATGCTAGAACTTATCTATGATTGTATGGTGTTACCTACATGTATTTGCTATGAGGACTAACCCATGTTGCAAGTTTCCAAATGGTAACCTAACCCATTTTGGAACTTTCACATGTGAGGATTTCTTGTTTGTTGCATGTTGTGATGTCTATCTGTAGCTAGGCCACCGCAAAGGTGAGGCTCTTGACCCATGGATCCCCGCCTTGAAACAAGGGGGGGCAACGATCTAGGGGGAGCTATGTTCAAGGGGGAGCACATCCGGGTGCACATACAAGCTAGCTCATTTATCCCACAGGCCCAAGTTCGAAACCTGGCTTGATTGGAAGTCCCGCCTTTTTTATTCGACAAAAGGGGGAGAAAGAAAGCAAGAGCGCGAAGACCATTCAAGAATTGTTAAAGGCTTCACCAAATTACAAGGAAAAGGTCAAGACGCAAGCTACACCAAAGGCGCGCTTTGTCTTCGCTAAGTTTTGTAATTTTATTTGTTTTCGGTTTTTATTTGTCATCATCAAAAAGGGGGAGATTGTTGAGGCAACATGATCAAGATCTCTTTATGTTTTAATGATGAAAAATAAACCATCGAAACACATAAAATAACAAACGTTAGCTCAAAATCGCCGGAGCCAATGTCTGCTGATCAGTGCTAAACAGTCAGATAATATTAACCAAGTTTAAATGGTCAACAAGTCAAAAACAGCTTAGACTAATGCTCCATGGAGTACAAGGTATCCGCGGGTCATTAATCCCAACGAGGTATGAAATCTGTAATAAAACAGAATTTGGGAACGGGTGATTATGAATAGAAATAGGTTAGAATGGTTTGTAATACTAATGATTGATTGAGAAATTATTTGGAAATAGTAATTTAGCATACAACAATCAGATACACAAAACACGTAACACAAAATATTAAAAACGTAAGTATGAAAAGTATAAAGACTAATTATGACAAGTTTATAACTACAAGGGTGTAAAATGAAAATTCTATAAACTTAAACTTAAAAGAAAATTTAAAATGAAAAGAAAATTATTTTTTAGATTATTTTATTATTTAATATTAATTATTTAAATAAAAACTATTTAACTATTTTAAATTAAACTAAAAATAATAAAAACTATAAATTAAACTAAAATACTTGCAAAACTATTTTATAAATTTTAAAATGAACTTGAAGAAAGTATAAAAAATTAAAATAAATATTTTTGTCTTTTTATGGTTTTTCTTTTAATTAATTACTAATTATTTTAACTAAACTATTTAAACTATTTTAAATTAATAATAATACTAAAATGACTTGGAAAATTATAGAAAAAATTATAAAACTAGTTAACCATCACGGGAATCCTAAAAAAATATAAAAAGTTTATTTTATATAAATTTACACTAGTTTACTAATTATTATTCTAATTAATAATTAATTACCAATTAAACTATTTAAATTATGAAAACTAGTAAATGAACAGTAAAAATTACAAGAAAATTTCTAAAATTATTTTATGACTTATAAAAGCTAGGAAAAATATAAAATCTAGATATTACCTTATAAAAATTAATTATGCTATTTATAACTTAATTATTGATTAATTATTAATAAAACTAATTTAAATCTAATAAATACCAAATGACAAAATAAAAATCTAAGAAATTTATTAAAATTACTTTAACATAAAATGTAATTAATAAAAAAATATAAAATTACAACTTACTTAATAAAAATCCAAAAATTAAAATTAAAATTATATTATATTAAATAGAAACTATCACTTATTTTTATATTGGTTTTTCTTGATTTTTCTTTTACAAATCTATATTATACCTAAAAATAGACAACTTTAATAAAAACAACTTTTTTATAGCTTATTAATAAGCACTGTGGGGGCTTATTACCTCCACAGTTGACTTTGGTTGACTGAATAAGCTAATAAGCTCAAATGAGCTTGTGTGGGGTCCACCTTGGTAAAACTTGGTTCCTCTAAGTTAATTGAACATGTATAAGCAAGAATAACCACAAGGGTTCCACTGGATAAGCCAATAAGCCACAATAAGCTTATGCTTATTAGTGGACTGAGACAGAAATTGGGACAAAGTTCAAGGCTTATTTCAGGTGGGGTCCATGGGTCTTAAGGTCAAACAAAAGGTCAATTTAGCATCTCTGGTAGGAGGGGGGTTGTAAGAACCAAAAATGGGTCAGTGGGACCCACTATGGTGGCCAGAATCACCCACCAAAGTGGTGGTGGTGGCCTGAGTAACTGGTGCACAGGGGAACTTGCAGCCCTGCAAGTAACTTTGGAGGTCTGTGGGACCCACCCTAAAAATCACAAAAATATAGAAAATGGTGGAATCAAGAGTTGAACTGGGGGGTTACTAATCTTAGAAATTTCAAGGTCAGAAACCTTATACAAAAATCTACAAAATTATTTGAAATTTGGGAAAATCTGAGATCAAGAACATTTTACTTTTTAATTCTTAAACCTAGGTTGACTTAAGTGAACTTCTAATGATCTATACTGACTAATTAAGCTATACTAACAATTTATACAATGATTTAAGTAGAACTTGAGTCTCAAATCCTAACAGTGACTAATTAGAATGGAATCAAAGATGATTTTGACTATACACTGAATAAGAACTGGTTATAAAGGTTTGTATGACCTAATATTACCTAGTGTAACATGTTGCAAACAGAAATAACAACAATAACATACAACTTAGTGATGCAATCCACTGATCCAAACACACCTTAAATAGACTTGAAAAAGAGATTTCACAGCATAAGATTATGATAGACCAATAAACTGATTTATAACAACTTAATATTATATAATAAGCTAAATTGAGCACTGAAACACAAGCCTTAACAACAAATGCCCTGGATTACAACTTGTGCAAATTTAACAGTGAAAATGAAATATAAAGTACACTTAAATATTATTGAACAAGCAATAGAATTTAAACACTATTATGACAAACAAACACTAAATAGACACAAAGAACACAAAGTTAAGCAAATTCAGGTACAAGAACAGTAATATGAGGGTTTGAACAAAAGGCTTACAAATTTCAATCCTGCCAAAAACCAAGAAACCAAGGACCATGAACAATCCTAATGACTTCCACAAGTCTCTAATACCCCATTCCAGTCTGAATTTCAGCTCTGCATCATCTTCTTCTTCATTTCTTTTGTTCTTTTTATATTTTTTTATTTAATAACTATTTTTTTTATATTTTTGAGTATTTTTTATTTGCTAAGGAGCACTACTTTTTAAACTTCTACTAGCTTATATATGTTATTTCAGATGATTATATGAGCTCACAAGTACAAAACAACAAGATTAACCAACCTTTAAGCTAATTGAGAATTTTAAGAATTTGAACTTTCATAAACTGTGAATGAACATGAGACTGATAATTAAAGCTTAAAAAAGTTTATTACAATACGAAAAGACTGAGTACAATGTTTAAAACTTTGAAATTACACTTAAGCATTAAGACTAAGACTAATCGACATATATGAAAATTAATTAAAACTACACACTTCATCCTTCTGCCTCTCTTCTCTTTTATGGACTCCAAACTTGTTCCAGGTGTCTCTCCCAGCATTTCCCACCACTTTTGACCATTGGATGTGTCTAATTCATCTCAACCATTCAAAACCACTTTTGGCGCCAAAAGTGGTTTAGGTAGCCTGGGGTAATTTCAGTGCAATTAATGCACTTTAGAAGGATGTGGGAGGTTTAGGGAGCAATTTGGATAGTAGGGGTGTGTTGGATGTAATAGTTGCAGGGTGTAGGTGGTGGCAGAGGTGTAGGGGAGCTATGTGGCCTTTGGTGAGGTAAACCCAAGGGTGGGTTTTGCTTCTGGTGATGACAGGGAGGGTAGTGAGGTGGTGATGGTGTAAGGTGGAGGTGGAGGATGGAGGAGAGTAGCAAGGAAGCAGGTGGTGGTGAGAGGTCAGGGGTGATGGGAGGTCAACGCGGGTCAAAGACCAGCGTTTTATTTAATAAGGGAATGGGCTTTAAGGGGTATTGGGCCTAGGGTTGTTTGGACCAGGCTTTTGGTTTAATTTGGATTTGGAATTGGATTTTTGGTTTATTTTTGATCCGTTTGGTTTGTATAAAATTTAGCCCAAGGACTAAACTTGTAAAATCTGATTTCCAGGGACCAAACTTGTCACTTTTCCAAAATATATCACAAAGGACATTTCTTGCCATTTAAAATATTATAAAGACCTTTTTATTATTTTTCCAAATTTAAAAGTAACCGGGGACCAATTTTGCCATTTTCCAAATTGCAGGGACTTGTTTTGTAATTTCATTGAATTTATCATTTAGGGGTCAAATTTATCAAGTTGTGAATTACCAAGGACCCTTTGATGATAAAATTCCATTTTTGAACACTGAGGGGTATTTTCTGTCAATATTGAAACTGCAGGGACCTGTTTTGCCAATTTTGATATTTTGAACTTCCAAGGGTAAAAATTGTTATTTCATGATTCCTGGGGGACTTTTGTTGACTTTTCTTTAAAATAAATCATCCAGGGACCATTTCTGACATTTCTTGAAAGTTCGGGGACTGATTTTGACAATTTGGTAAACTTTAGCCGTTTTTCCCTGTTTTCAGTTCTTTAATGTTTGAAACATATAAAAACACCTTCTAAGGATATTTGTAATATTTTGTGGTGTTTTTAAGTGTTTTTACATGTTTTTGTTGTTCAGATTTGACAGAAATGATGAGTTTTTATGAACTCATCAATCCCCTACACTTAACTATTGCTAGTCCCTAGCAATCTTGCATCCACTAAAAACCCATTTTTGAAAATTTAATGGATTTTGAAATCTCTTTACCAGACAGCCCTTACTTCTGGAGTAGCCAGGTGTGAAAACTGTGGTACACCTGATGACCGTGTGATTTTTAGCAAACCACCAGCTGTCAACGGATTTGATTAGTCTTTACCAAAAGCCGTTTGCTTCTGGACTAGCCAACTCTTGATGGAATAGTCAACATCTTGGTGAGCTGATTACCAATTATGGTTTTTCACTGCCTTTACCACAAGCCATAATCTTGCGGGCTAGCCAACTCATTTGCTTTATGGGATATGGGGAGTTGAGGAACCATACAATTTTTGGCAAATTGCAAGCCATAAACGGGTTTGAGTTATCATTACCAAGAGCCGTTTGCTCCTGGATTAGCCAGTCCTTATGTGGATTAGACATGGTGGACTAATAACCATTTGTTGTGTTAATGCCAAGTACTTCATTAAGTGAAAATTTTGAATTTTTTTTTTAAATTTTTGGCAAAAACGGGGGTACTAGATGTATAATGTGATTAAATTCGCTAGAATTTCCCCCCCTATACTTAGAAATGAATATTGTCCTCAATATTCAAAGTCCCGGCTATTATGCCGACTCTTTGAACGTAAAAAGGCAATATCACAAGCTAAATGCAGGAACAACATTTATTTTATTTTTGATTTTTTTCATTTTTATTTTATGTACTTTATTTATAGTAGGGCAACTCCCCTACACTTGGGTGGTAGAACAGAGAAAGAAGTCAGAAACATGGGTGAGAACCCATGTTATGCTAATGTTTTTGTTTTCCGAGTCACTAGCTTGACTCGACCCCGTATTAATTAGTCCGTGGGGAAAGTTTGGAGATCTGGGACAACCACTTGTGGTATTTCCCCTCCAAAGTAGTGTTTCAAACGATGGCCATTTACTTTAAAATTGGGACCGTCAGGTTGCAATAACTCAACAGTTCCGTATGGGTATACTTTTGTTACAGTAAATGGTCCAGACCAACGGGTTTTTCGCTTGCCCGAGAAAATTTTCAATCTTGAATTGAAAAGAAGAACTCTGTCACCAACGTTGAAAACGCGGTTCTTTATTTTAGAGTCATGTATCTTCTTAGTCTTTTCTTTATAGATTAAAGAATTCTCGTAAGCTTGATCACGTAGTTCATTTAGCTCGTTTAGCTGAACCTTGCGGTGATCACCCGCTGTCTGAATGTTAAAGTTTGCATGTTTCAAAGCCCAATAGGCTTTGTGCTCTAATTCGATCGGAAGATGACATGTCTTTTCGTACACCAACTTGTATGGAGTACACCCAATGGGTGTTTTATAAGCCGTACGAAAAGCCCAGAGTGCGTCGTCCAATTTGTCCGACCAAGAGGCACGGTTTTCACCAACCGTCCTCTCCAGAATTCTCTTAATGCCACGATTTGAGACCTCCACCTGCCCACTAGTTTGGGGGTGATATGCAGTGGAAAGACGATGAGTTACACCATATTTCAGCATCACTCTTGCAAATTGATCATTGCAAAAGTGTGTACCACGATCACTGATAATGGCACGAGGAGTCCCGAATCGAGCAAAAAGAGACTTCAGAAATTTTACAACAACTCGGGCGTCATTAGTGGGTAAAGCTTTCGCTTCAACCCATTTAGACAGATAGTCTACAGCCACGAGTATATACTTGTTCCCTCGTGAAGACGGGAACGGGCCCATGAAGTCAATGCCCCAGATATCAAATATTTCACAGACTTGGATGATGTTTTGAGGCATTTCATCCTTCTTAGAAACATTCTCGTGGTTCTGACAAGCATCACAAGTTTTGACAAGATCTTAGGCATCTTTATAGATGGTGGGCCAATAGAAACCAGAATCAAACACCTTTTTGGCGGTGTAGTTTGAGCTGTGATGTCCCCCAGTGGGTCCATCATGACAGGCTTTGAGGATTTCCATGGCTTCATTACCATGGACACACCGTCGGATGACTTGATCCGCACATATCTTAAAGAGGTAGGGGTCGTCCCATAAATAGTGTTTGACGTCTTTGAAGAATTTTTTCTTCTGTTGGGACGACATCCCTTTCACTACAAAATTACCCGCATGGTAATTTGCAAAATCTGCAAACCATGGGGTAGAGGTATCATCCCGACTAGAGATTAAATTTAGTGTCTCCAGAGGAAAGGTTTCATTAATTTCCTTTCTCTTGAGATCATCCTGATGAGGATTCTCTAGACGGGATAAGTGATCAGCCGCAAGGTTTTCTGCTCCTTTCTTATCACGTATGATAATGTCAAATTCTTGAAGGAGAAGAACCCAACGGAGCAACCTTGGTTTAGCATCCTGTTTAGCAAACAGGTATTTCAAGGCTGAGTGGTCCGTATACACTACGCATTTTGTTAAGATCAAGTAAGACCTAAATTTCTCAAAGGCGTATACCACAGCTAATAGTTCTTTTTCTGTGGTGGTATAACGTGTTTGAGCTTCAATCATAGTCTTACTAGCGTAGTGTATAGGCTGAAAGTGTTTACTTAAACGTTGCCCCAAGACTGCACCAATTGCAAAGTCACTTGCATCGCACATTAATTCGAATGGCAAGTCCCAGTCGGGGACAACAAGAATGGGTGCTTCAGTAAGCTTTTGTTTCAAAATTTGAAACGCTTCTAAGCACTCAGGTGAGAAGATGAAAGGAGTATCCTTCTCTAAGAGATGGGTCATAGGCCTGGAGATTTTTGAAAAATCTTGTATAAATCTACGGTAAAATCCAGCATGACCCAGGAAACTTCTAACACCTTTGACGGTAGTGGGAGGAGGTAGTTTAGCAAGTACATCAACTTTTGCTCTATCTACCTCTATCCCATTCTTTGAAATCTTATGGCCGAGGACAATGCCCTCTTTGACCATAAAATGGCTTTTCTCCCAATTTAGACACAAGTTTGTGTCTTCACAACGTTTAAGCATGATTTCCAAATTGGCGAGACAAGCTTGGAAAGAATCCTCGATGACTGAGAAGTCATCCATAAATACCTCCATAGTTTTCCCGATTGTATCAGAAAATATAGCCATCATGCACCTTTGGAACGTGCCAGGAGCGTTGCATAAGCCAAATGGCATACGACGATAGGCAAATGTTCCATATGGGCATGTGAAGGTAGTTTTTTCTTGATCCTGTGGATCAATGGGGATCTGAAAATATCCCGAGAAACCGTCCAGGAAACAATAGTACTCATTTCCTGCCAACCTCTCAAGCATCTGGTCCATAAAAGGTAGAGGAAAGTGGTCTTTTCGGGTGGCATCGTTTAGTTTTCTATAGTCGATGCACACACGCTACCCAGTAACCAAACGAGTTGGAATCAACTCGTTTTCCTCATTGGTGACAACAGTTATGCCACCCTTCTTTGGGACACAGTGGATAGGACTAACCCTAGGACTATCAGAGATCGGGTATATCAATCCAGCATCAAGAAGTTTGAGAACTTCTTGTTTAATAACATCATGTATTTTAGGATTAACTCGTCTCTGGTGTTGAACTGCAGGCTTAAAGTCATCTTCCATAAGAATTTTGTGAGTACAAAATTCAGGGTTAATACCCTTTATATCAGATAATTTCCAAGCAATTGCTTGCTTGTGTAACTTTAAGACCTTTATGAGAGCAGCTCTCTCCTCATCTCTTAAATCTTTTGCTATAATGACGGGTAACTTGTCGTTACCTTCCAAAAAAGCGTATTCGAGATGAGGAGGTAAGTCTTTGAGCTCAACTTCAGGAAATTCATCAGTTTTCTCAACATATTTGATTTCCTCATTATGAAGTGTTAGTGGTAGAATAGGAGGGTGGGAGGGATCTTTGTTTAATAATTGCTCAAGTAGCATGATATCCCCCTCCGGGTCAATCTCTTGATGATCAATTCCAGATGGAATTGAATCACTTCTAAGAAAGGCCTCTATTTCCTCAAGGATGAAGTCACTTCCCTCAAACGGAGTGAGGGAAGGATTAGAATTATGAATTATAGGAGTAGAAGATGGAGTGGGATTGCCACTCGGGTAATCATTAGAATAACCAAGAACTTCTTGAGCGTACTCCTCATAAGCAACATCAATGACATCTATTCGGTTAACCGATTCAGAGTCATAATTTGAGGAGTACCTCGAAGTTTGATCGAGGTTAAATGTGATAGCTTCCGTACCCACACGTAATGTGATCTCATGTTCAAAAACATCTATGAGAGCACGACCCGTTTTAAGGAATCTCCGTCCAACAATTAGAGGAACCCTTTGATCTGCATCAAAGTCAACAACGACAAAGTCGGCTGGAAAATGAAACTTCCCTACTTTCACAAATACGTCCTCGGCAATGCCAAGAGGACGTGATATTGATCGGTCTGCAAGCTCTAAAGTCATGCAAGTAGGTGTAAGTCCTGGAAGAGATAGTTTCTTCCATACTGAATGTGGCATTAGGTTGATGCTAGCACCAAGATCGGCCAAGGCATAGCAATCAACCATTCCTGGAAATACACAAGGTATTAGAAATTTTCCAGGATCTCCGAGCTTTTCAGGAAGCTTTTTTAATAGAACTGCAGAGCAATTCTCATTTAACGGAGTTTTAGCCAATTCAAACAGCTTTTCCTTATTACTCAACAAATGTTTAAGCGTTGATGCAAACTTGGGCATCAAAATGATAGCATCCGCGAAGCTTATGTCAAAATGTAATTCTTGAAATATTTGATAGAATTTGTTCATTTGATGACTAGCTTTCTCGCGAAGCTTTTGATCACTTAATCGTGATGGATATGGAATTGAAGATCTAGGGGTGGTTTTTGGATTTTCTACGGGAACTGGTGGAGTTTCAGGTACTACTTTGTTTTTAGTAGCTGGAACCTGAATAACTGGAGGAGGGACGTCGTCGGTACTTCCTTTATCAATAGGAGGTATCGTGTCCGTTGTAACCTCAGCTTCTTTTTCCAATACCTCAGGAGAAGAGAAAGAGGTAGATGGAATTTTGGGTCCTTTATATGAAGCTCCACTCCTGGTTGTGATCGCTTTTGCATCGCCCCTCGGATTCGCGATCGTGGTGCTAGGTAATTTACCTGAGCCCGAGGGTCTTTCATTTAAAGATTTCTTAATGTCAGAAATCTGGCTGATCAACAACCGGTTTGTTTCTTCCTGGGTTTTCATGAATTGTTTTAACAATTCATCAGAGGGAGTAGGGTTTGGAACAACAGCTTGTGTTTGGATAGGAGGGGTTTGCCCTCGGTTGTTCTGGTTAAACCCTTGGTTTTGAAATTGCCCCTGATTTGGGTTTCCATGAAAGTAGCCAGGGTTAAAGTTACCCTGTCCCTGATTTCTATTCCCCTGATTTTGAAAATTTTGGGAATAACCTTGATTAAAGTTACCTTGGTTAGAAAAACCTTGGTTTCTTCTATTCTGATTTTGAGGACGGTTTTGTATATTCTGGTTAAAACCAGGTGGTACAGGGTAAGTGTTCGGACGCCATGGTGGTTCAGCAGGAGGACGATATTGATTAGCTCCTGGATTGGAACTACCGGCTATCGCGTTTGTTTCAAACGTGTTACTATCGGTGGCAGTACAGTTATAGTATGCATGAGGACCACCGCAAGTAACACAGACATCCACTTTCTTCACTTCAGCATGTGAAGGATTCTGTGGGAAGGAGACTTTCTTTTGGTTAGAGTGAACCAAAGCTTGTATAGCATCCGTGAGTTTATCAATCTTAGCATCGGTGCTAGATTGATTCACGGTAGATGAAGAAGGATCGACCTGTTTGTTTCGTGTGGTATGAACCTTGGATTTGTTTTCTATTATAGCTAAAGCTTCTTTGACAGTACGACTCAAAAAATTACCTCCAGCTGAGGCATTAAGGGAGTCTTGATCTGCTTGGCTCACTCTGTTATAAAACGTGTCGAGTTGCATTAACTCAGAGAATCCGTGGTGAGGACATTTGCGAAGCAACTCTTTGAATCTATCCCATGCTTCACTGAATGTTTCACCAGGTCTTTGTGAAAACTTGGTGATTTCATTTCTAAGATAGGCAGTTTTGGATGGTGGATAGAATTCATTCACAAATTTCTTAACTAAATCTTCCCATGTATCTATGGAACGAGGGGGTTGTTTTTCTAGCCAGACTCTGGCTGCCCCCTCAAGAGAAAATGAAAAAAGAAGTAGTTTAATAGCCTCTGGCGGGACATTCTTATATTTGATGGTAGATGTAATCTTGTTAAACCATCGTATATGCGAATGAGGATCGTCCCTTTCGAAACCATAGAACTGATTAGAAGTTACCAGATTAAGTAATCCGGTTTTTAATTCGAAATTGTCAGATACTATGGCGGGTACAATAATGGCATCTCCATAACCCTCGATGGGTGCCTGGAGAAGCTCGGACATTGGGCGGTCTTCTGCCATAATGACTGAAGATTCAGGTTCAGTCTGAATTGCAGGCTCAATTTTCGGGGCATAATGTTTTTGGGTACGTCTTCGAGGAATTGTGACAAGCTCGCGGTGAGGACTTGTAGACCTAGAAGAACGAGTGCACATGCACTGGAATAAAGAAAAAGAAAATCTTTTTGGTTTTTTATATAAATATGAACAGAGATGGTAAATTTACAATGAGTGTTTATTCAGAACCACGTATGCTTCCAAATTCGTTGTACGCAGCACACCTCCCCGGCAGCGGCGCCAAAATTTTGATCAGTGCTAAACAGTCAGATAATATTAACCAAGTTTAAATGGTCAACAAGTCAAAAACAGCTTAGACTAATGCTCCGTGGAGTACAAGATATCCGCGGGTCGTTAATCCCAACGAGGTATGAAATCTGTAATAAAACAGAATTTGGGAACGGGTGATTATGAATAGAAATAGGTTAGAATGGTTTGTATTACTAATGATTGATTGAGAAATAATTTGGAAACAGTAATTTAGCATACAACAATCAGATACACAAAACACGTAACACAAAATATTAAAAACGTAAGTATGAAAAGTATAAAGACTAATTATGACAAGTTTATAACTACAAGGGTGTAAAATGAAAATTCTATAAACTTAAACTTAAAAGAAAATTTAAAATGAAAAGAAAATTATTTTTTAGATTATTTTATTATTTAATATTAATTATTTAAATAAAAACTATTTAACTATTTAATTAAAACTATTTTAAATTAAACTAAAAATAATAAAAAACTATAAATTAAACTAAAAAACTTGCAAAACTATTTTATAAATTTTAAAATGAACTTGAAGAAAGTATAAAAAATTAAAATAAATATTTTTGTCTTTTTATGGTTTTTCTTTTAATTAATTACTAATTATTTTAACTAAACTATTTAAACTATTTTAAATTAATAATAATACTAAAATGACTTGGAAAATTATAGAAAAAATTATAAAACTAATTAACCATCACGGGAATCCTAAAAAATTATAAAAAGTTTATTTTATATATTTTTACACTAGTTTACTAATTATTATTCTAATTATTAATTAATTACCAATTAAACTATTTAAATTATGAAAACTAGTAAATGAACAGTAAAAATTACAAGAAAATTTCTAAAATTATTTTATGACTTATAAAAGCTAGGAAAAATAAAAAATCTAGATATTACCTTATAAAAATTAATTATGCTATTTATAACTTAATTATTGATTAATTATTAATAAAACTAATTTAAATCTAATAAATACCAAATGATAAAATAAAAATCTAAGAAATTTATTAAAATTACTTTAACATAAAAGGTAATTAATAAAAAAAATATAAAATTACAACTTACTTAATAAAAATCTAAAAATGAAAATTAAAATTAAATTATATTAAATTGAAACTATCACTTATTTTTATATTGGTTTTTCTTGATTTTTCTTTTACAAATCTATATTATACCTAAAAATAGACAACTTTAATAAAAAAAAAAACTTTTTTATAGCTTATTAATAAGCACTGTGGGGGCTTATTACCTCCACAGTTGACTTTGGTTGACTGAATAAGCTAATAAGCTCAAATGAGCTTGTGTGGGGTCCACCTTGGTAAAACTTGGTTCCTCTAAGTTAATTGAACATGTATAAGCAAGAATAAGCACAAGGGTTCCACTGGATAAGCCAATAAGCCACAATAAGCTTATGCTTATTAGTGGACTGAGACAGAAATTGGGACAAAGTTCAAGGCTTATTTCAGGTGGGGTCCATGGGTCTTAAGGTCAAACAAAAGGTCAATTTAGCATCTCTGGTAGGAGGGGGTTGTAAGAACCAAAAATGGGTCAGTGGGACCCACTATGGTGGCCAGAATCACCCACCAAAGTGGTGGTGGTAGCCTGAGTAACTGGTGCACAGGGGAACTTGCAGCCCTGCAAGTAACTTTGGAGGTCTGTGGGACCCACCCTAAAAATCACAAAAATATAGAAAATGGTGGAATCAAGAGTTGAACTGGGGGGTTACTAATCTTAGAAATTTCAAGGTCAGAAACCTTATACAAAAATCTACAAAATTATTTGAAATTTGGGAAAATCTGAGATCAAGAACATTTTACTTTTTAATTCTTAAACCTAGGTTGACTTAAGTGAACTTCTAATGATCTATACTGACTAATTAAGTTGTTTTAAGTTAAAAGGAAGTTAATTTAAGCTATACTAACAATTTATACAATGATTTGAGTAGAACTTGAGTCTCAAATCCTAACAGTGACTAATTAGAATGGAATCAAAGATGATTTTGACTATACACTGAATAAGAACTGGTTATAAAGGTTTGTATGACCTAATATTACCTAGTGTAACATGTTGCAAACAGAAATAACAACAATAACATACAACTTAGTGATGCAATCCACTGATCCAAACACACCTTAAATAGACTTGAAAAAGAGATTTCACAGCATAAGATTATGATAGACCAATAAACTGATTTATAACAACTTAATATTATATAATAAGCTAAATTGAGCACTGAAACACAAGCCTTAACAACAAATGCCCTGGATTACAACTTGTGCAATTAATGCACTTTAGAAGGATGTGGGAGGTTTAGGGAGCAATTTGGATAGTAGGGGTGTGTTGGATGTGATAGTTGCAGGGTGTAGGTGGTGGCAGAGGTGTAGGGGAGCTATGTGGCCTTTGGTGAGGTAAACCCAAGGGTGGGTTTTGCTTCTGGTGATGACAGGGAGGGTAGTGAGGTGGTGATGGTGTAAGGTGGAGGTGGAGGATGGAGGAGAGTAGCAAGGAAGCAGGTGGTGGTGAGAGGTCAGGGGTGATGGGAGGTCAACGCGGGTCAAAGACCAGCGTTTTATTTAATAAGGGAATGGGCTTTAAGGGGTATTGGGCCTAGGGTTGTTTGGACCAGGCTTTTGGTTTAATTTGGATTTGGAATTGGATTTTTGGTTTATTTTTGATCCGTTTGGTTTGTATAAAATTTAGCCCAAGGACTAAACTTGTAAAATCTGATTTCCAGGGACCAAACTTGTCACTTTTCCAAAATATATCACAAAGGACATTTCTTGCCATTTAAAATATTATAAAGACCTTTTTATTATTTTTCCAAATTTAAAAGTAACCGGGGACCAATTTTGCCATTTTCCAAATTGCAGGGACTTGTTTTGTAATTTCATTGAATTTATCATTTAGGGGTCAAATTTATCAAGTTGTGAATTACCAAGGACCCTTTGATGATAAAATTCCATTTTTGAACACTGAGGGGTATTTTCTGTCAATATTGAAACTGCAGGGACCTGTTTTGCCAATTTTGATA
Organism: Artemisia argyi; assembly: GCA_030686995.1. NCBI lineage: Eukaryota > Viridiplantae > Streptophyta > Magnoliopsida > Asterales > Asteraceae > Artemisia > Artemisia argyi. The sequence continues at coordinate 26,337,568 of CM060696.1, forward strand.
TTTTGAACTTCCAAGGGTAAAAATTGTTATTTCATGATTCCTGGGGGACTTTTGTTGACTTTTCTTTAAAATAAATCATCCAGGGACCATTTCTGACATTTCTTGAAAGTTCGGGGACTGATTTTGACAATTTGGTAAACTTTAGCCGTTTTTCCCTGTTTTCAGTTCTTTAATGTTTGAAACATATAAAAACACCTTCTAAGGATATTTGTAATATTTTGTGGTGTTTTTAAGTGTTTTTACATGTTTTTGTTGTTCAGATTTGACAGAAATGATGAGTTTTTATGAACTCATCAATCCCCTACACTTAACTATTGCTAGTCCCTAGCAATCTTGCATCCACTAAAAACCCATTTTTGAAAATTTAATGGATTTTGAAATCTCTTTACCAGACAGCCCTTACTTCTGGAGTAGCCAGGTGTGAAAACTGTGGTACACCTGATGACCGTGTGATTTTTAGCAAACCACCAGCTGTCAACGGATTTGATTAGTCTTTACCAAAAGCCGTTTGCTTCTGGACTAGCCAACTCTTGATGGAATAGTCAACATCTTGGTGAGCTGATTACCAATTATGGTTTTTCACTGCCTTTACCACAAGCCATAATCTTGCGGGCTAGCCAACTCATTTGCTTTATGGGATATGGGGAGTTGAGGAACCATACAATTTTTGGCAAATTGCAAGCCATAAACGGGTTTGAGTTATCATTACCAAGAGCCGTTTGCTCCTGGATTAGCCAGTCCTTATGTGGATTAGACATGGTGGACTAATAACCATTTGTTGTGTTAATGCCAAGTACTTCATTAAGTGAAAATTTTGAATTTTTTTTTTAAATTTTTGGCAAAAACGGGGGTACTAGATGTATAATGTGATTAAATTCGCTAGAATTTCCCCCCCTATACTTAGAAATGAATATTGTCCTCAATATTCAAAGTCCCGGCTATTATGCCGACTCTTTGAACGTAAAAAGGCAATATCACAAGCTAAATGCAGGAACAACATTTATTTTATTTTTGATTTTTTTCATTTTTATTTTATGTACTTTATTTATAGTAGGGCAACTCCCCTACACTTGGGTGGTAGAACAGAGAAAGAAGTCAGAAACATGGGTGAGAACCCATGTTATGCTAATGTTTTTGTTTTCCGAGTCACTAGCTTGACTCGACCCCGTATTAATTAGTCCGTGGGGAAAGTTTGGAGATCTGGGACAACCACTTGTGGTATTTCCCCTCCAAAGTAGTGTTTCAAACGATGGCCATTTACTTTAAAATTGGGACCGTCAGGTTGCAATAACTCAACAGTTCCGTATAGGTATACTTTTGCTACAGTAAATGGTCCAGACCAACGGGTTTTTCGCTTGCCCGAGAAAATTTTCAATCTTGAATTGAAAAGAAGAACTCTGTCACCAACGTTGAAAACGCGGTTCTTTATTTTAGAGTCATGTATCTTCTTAGTCTTTTCTTTATAGATTAAAGAATTCTCGTAAGCTTAATCACGTAGTTCATTTAGCTCGTTTTGCTGAACCTTGCGGTGATCACCCGCTGTCTGAATGTTAAAGTTTGCATGTTTCAAAGCCCAATAGGCTTTGTGCTCTAATTCGATCGGAAGATGACATGTCTTTTCGTACACCAACTTGTATGGAGTACACCCAATGGGTGTTTTATAAGCCGTACGAAAAGCCCAGAGTGCGTCGTCCAATTTGTCCGACCAAGAGGCACGGTTTTCACCAACCGTCCTCTCCAGAATTCTCTTAATGCCACGATTTGAGACCTCCACCTGCCCACTAGTTTGGGGGTGATATGCAGTGGAAAGACGATGAGTTACACCATATTTCAGCATCACTCTTGCAAATTGATCATTGCAAAAGTGTGTACCACGATCACTGATAATGGCACGAGGAGTCCCGAATCGAGCAAAAAGAGACTTCAGAAATTTTACAACAACTCGGGCGTCATTAGTGGGTAAAGCTTTCGCTTCAACCCATTTAGACAGATAGTCTACAGCCACGAGTATATACTTGTTCCCTCGTGAAGACGGGAACGGGCCCATGAAGTCAATGCCCCAGATATCAAATATTTCACAGACTTGGATGATGTTTTGAGGCATTTCATCCTTCTTAGAAACATTCTCGTGGTTCTGACAAGCATCACAAGTTTTGACAAGATCTTGGGCATCTTTATAGATGGTGGGCCAATAGAAACCAGAATCAAACACCTTTTTGGCGGTGTAGTTTGAGCTGTGATGTCCCCCAGTGGGTCCATCATGACAGGCTTTGAGGATTTCCATGGCTTCATTACCATGGACACACCGTCGGATGACTTGATCCGCACATATCTTAAAGAGGTAGGGGTCGTCCCATAAATAGTGTTTGACGTCTTTGAAGAATTTTTTCTTCTGTTGGGACGACATCCCTTTCACTACAAAATTACCCGCATGGTAATTTGCAAAATCTGCAAACCATGGGGTAGAGGTATCATCCCGACTAGAGATTAAATTTAGTGTCTCCAGAGGAAAGGTTTCATTAATTTCCTTTCTCTTGAGATCATCCTGATGAGGATTCTCTAGACGGGATAAGTGATCAGCCGCAAGGTTTTCTGCTCCTTTCTTATCACGTATGATAATGTCAAATTCTTGAAGGAGAAGAACCCAACGGAGCAACCTTGGTTTAGCATCCTGTTTAGCAAACAGGTATTTCAAGGCTGAGTGGTCCGTATACACTACGCATTTTGTTAAGATCAAGTAAGACCTAAATTTCTCAAAGGCGTATACCACAGCTAATAGTTCTTTTTCTGTGGTGGTATAACGTGTTTGAGCTTCAATCATAGTCTTACTAGCGTAGTGTATAGGCTGAAAGTGTTTACTTAAACGTTGCCCCAAGACTGCACCAATTGCAAAGTCACTTGCATCGCACATTAATTCGAATGGCAAGTCCCAGTCGGGGGCAACAAGAATGGGTGCTTCAGTAAGCTTTTGTTTCAAAATTTGAAACGCTTCTAAGCACTCAGGTGAGAAGATGAAAGGAGTATCCTTCTCTAAGAGATGGGTCATAGGCCTGGAGATTTTTGAAAAATCTTGTATAAATCTACGGTAAAATCCAGCATGACCCAGGAAACTTCTAACACCTTTGACGGTAGTGGGAGGAGGTAGTTTAGCAAGTACATCAACTTTTGCTCTATCTACCTCTATCCCATTCTTTGAAATCTTATGGCCGAGGACAATGCCCTCTTTGACCATAAAATGGCTTTTCTCCCAATTTAGACACAAGTTTGTGTCTTCACAACGTTTAAGCATGATTTCCAAATTGGCGAGACAAGCTTGGAAAGAATCCTCGATGACTGAGAAGTCATCCATAAATACCTCCATAGTTTTCCCGATTGTATCAGAAAATATAGCCATCATGCACCTTTGGAACGTGCCAGGAGCGTTGCATAAGCCAAATGGCATACGACGATAGGCAAATGTTCCATATGGGCATGTGAAGGTAGTTTTTTCTTGATCCTGTGGATCAATGGGGATCTGAAAATATCCCGAGAAACCGTCCAGGAAACAATAGTACTCATTTCCTGCCAACCTCTCAAGCATCTGGTCCATAAAAGGTAGAGGAAAGTGGTCTTTTCGGGTGGCATCGTTTAGTTTTCTATAGTCGATGCACACACGCTACCCAGTAACCAAACGAGTTGGAATCAACTCGTTTTCCTCATTGGTGACAACAGTTATGCCACCCTTCTTTGGGACACAGTGGATAGGACTAACCCTAGGACTATCAGAGATCGGGTATATCAATCCAGCATCAAGAAGTTTGAGAACTTCTTGTTTAATAACATCATGTATTTTAGGATTAACTCGTCTCTGGTGTTGAACTGCAGGCTTAAAGTCATCTTCCATAAGAATTTTGTGAGTACAAAATTCAGGGTTAATACCCTTTATATCAGATAATTTCCAAGCAATTGCTTGCTTGTGTAACTTTAAGACCTTTATGAGAGCAGCTCTCTCCTCATCTCTTAAATCTTTTGCTATAATGACGGGTAACTTGTCGTTACCTTCCAAAAAAGCGTATTCGAGATGAGGAGGTAAGTCTTTGAGCTCAACTTCAGGAAATTCATCAGTTTTCTCAACATATTTGATTTCCTCATTATGAAGTGTTAGTGGTAGAATAGGAGGGTGGGAGGGATCTTTGTTTAATAATTGCTCAAGTAGCATGATATCCCCCTCCGGGTCAATCTCTTGATGATCAATTCCAGATGGAATTGAATCACTTCTAAGAAAGGCCTCTATTTCCTCAAGGATGAAGTCACTTCCCTCAAACGGAGTGAGGGAAGGATTAGAATTATGAATTATAGGAGTAGAAGATGGAGTGGGATTGCCACTCGGGTAATCATCAGAATAACCAAGAACTTCTTGAGCGTACTCCTCATAAGCAACATCAATGACATCTATTCGGTTAACCGATTCAGAGTCATAATTTGAGGAGTACCTCGAAGTTTGATCGAGGTTAAATGTGATAGCTTCCGTACCCACACGTAATGTGATCTCATGTTCAAAAACATCTATGAGAGCACGACCCGTTTTAAGGAATCTCCGTCCAACAATTAGAGGAACCCTTTGATCTGCATCAAAGTCAACAACGACAAAGTCGGCTGGAAAATGAAACTTCCCTACTTTCACAAATACGTCCTCGGCAATGCCAAGAGGACGTGATATTGATCGGTCTGCAAGCTCTAAAGTCATGCAAGTAGGTGTAAGTCCTGGAAGAGATAGTTTCTTCCATACTGAATGTGGCATTAGGTTGATGCTAGCACCAAGATCGGCCAAGGCATAGCAATCAACCATTCCTGGAAATACACAAGGTATTAGAAATTTTCCAGGATCTCCGAGCTTTTTCAGGAAGCTTTTTTAATAGAACTGCAGAGCAATTCTCATTTAACGGAGTTTTAGCCAATTCAAACAGCTTTTCCTTATTACTCAACAAATGTTTAAGCGTTGATGCAAACTTGGGCATCAAAATGATAGCATCCGCGAAGCTTATGTCAAAATGTAATTCTTGAAATATTTGATAGAATTTGTTCATTTGATGACTAGCTTTCTCGCGAAGCTTTTGATCACTTAATCGTGATGGATATGGAATTGAAGATCTAGGGGTGGTTTTTGGATTTTCTACGGGAACTGGTGGAGTTTCAGGTACTACTTTGTTTTTAGTAGCTGGAACCTGAATAACTGGAGGAGGGACGTCGTCGGTACTTCCTTTATCAATAGGAGGTATCGTGTCCGTTGTAACCTCAGCTTCTTTTTCCAATACCTCAGGAGAAGAGAAAGAGGTAGATGGAATTTTGGGTCCTTTATATGAAGCTCCACTCCTGGTTGTGATCGCTTTTGCATCGCCCCTCGGATTCGCGATCGTGGTGCTAGGTAATTTACCTGAGCCCGAGGGTCTTTCATTTAAAGATTTCTTAATGTCAGAAATCTGGCTGATCAACAACCGGTTTGTTTCTTCCTGGGTTTTCATGAATTGTTTTAACAATTCATCAGAGGGAGTAGGGTTTGGAACAACAGCTTGTGTTTGGATAGGAGGGGTTTGCCCTCGGTTGTTCTGGTTAAACCCTTGGTTTTGAAATTGCCCCTGATTTGGGTTTCCATGAAAGTAGCCAGGGTTAAAGTTACCCTGTCCCTGATTTCTATTCCCCTGATTTTGAAAATTTTGGGAATAACCTTGATTAAAGTTACCTTGGTTAGAAAAACCTTGGTTTCTTCTATTCTGATTTTGAGGACGGTTTTGTATATTCTGGTTAAAACCAGGTGGTACAGGGTAAGTGTTCGGACGCCATGGTGGTTCAGCAGGAGGACGATATTGATTAGCTCCTGGATTGGAACTACCGGCTATCGCGTTTGTTTCAAACGTGTTACTATCGGTGGCAGTACAGTTATAGTATGCATGAGGACCACCGCAAGTAACACAGACATCCACTTTCTTCACTTCAGCATGTGAAGGATTCTGTGGGAAGGAGACTTTCTTTTGGTTAGAGTGAACCAAAGCTTGTATAGCATCCGTGAGTTTATCAATCTTAGCATCGGTGCTAGATTGATTCACGGTAGATGAAGAAGGATCGACCTGTTTGTTTCGTGTGGTATGAACCTTGGATTTGTTTTCTATTATAGCTAAAGCTTCTTTGACAGTACGACTCAAAAAATTACCTCCAGCTGAGGCATTAAGGGAGTCTTGATCTGCTTGGCTCACTCCGTTATAAAACGTGTCGAGTTGCATTAACTCAGAGAATCCGTGGTGAGGACATTTGCGAAGCAACTCTTTGAATCTATCCCATGCTTCACTGAATGTTTCACCAGGTCTTTGTGAAAACTTGGTGATTTCATTTCTAAGATAGGCAGTTTTGGATGGTGGATAGAATTCATTCACAAATTTCTTAACTAAATCTTCCCATGTATCTATGGAACGAGGGGGTTGTTTTTCTAGCCAGACTCTGGCTGCCCCCTCAAGAGAAAATGAAAAAAGAAGTAGTTTAATAGCCTCTGGCGGGACATTCTTATATTTGATGGTAGATGTAATCTTGTTAAACCATCGTATATGCGAATGAGGATCGTCCCTTTCGAAACCATAGAACTGATTAGAAGTTACCAGATTAAGTAATCCGGTTTTTAATTCGAAATTGTCAGATACTATGGCGGGTACAATAATGGCATCTCCATAACCCTCGATGGGTGCCTGGAGAAGCTCGGACATTGGGCGGTCTTCTGCCATAATGACTGAAGATTCAGGTTCAGTCTGAATTGCAGGCTCAATTTTCGGGGCATAATGTTTTTGGGTACGTCTTCGAGGAATTGTGACAAGCTCGCGGTGAGGACTTGTAGACCTAGAAGAACGAGTGCGCATGCACTGGAATAAAGAAAAAGAAAATCTTTTTGGTTTTTTATATAAATATGAACAGAGATGGTAAATTTACAATGAGTGTTTATTCAGAACCACGTATGCTTCCAAATTCGTTGTACGCAGCACACCTCCCCGGCAGCGGCGCCAAAATTTTGATCAGTGCTAAACAGTCAGATAATATTAACCAAGTTTAAATGGTCAACAAGTCAAAAACAGCTTAGACTAATGCTCCGTGGAGTACAAGATATCCGCGGGTCGTTAATCCCAACGAGGTATGAAATCTGTAATAAAACAGAATTTGGGAACGGGTGATTATGAATAGAAATAGGTTAGAATGGTTTGTATTACTAATGATTGATTGAGAAATTATTTGGAAACAGTAATTTAGCATACAACAATCAGATACACAAAACACGTAACACAAAATATTAAAAACGTAAGTATGAAAAGTATAAAGACTAATTATGACAAGTTTATAACTACAAGGGTGTAAAATGAAAATTCTATAAACTTAAACTTAAAAGAAAATTTAAAATGAAAAGAAAATTATTTTTTAGATTATTTTATTATTTAATATTAATTATTTAAATAAAAACTATTTAACTATTTAATTAAAACTATTTTAAATTAAACTAAAAATAATAAAAAACTATAAATTAAACTAAAAAACTTGCAAAACTATTTTATAAATTTTAAAATGAACTTGAAGAAAGTATAAAAAATTAAAATAAATATTTTTGTCTTTTTATGGTTTTTCTTTTAATTAATTACTAATTATTTTAACTAAACTATTTAAACTATTTTAAATTAATAATAATACTAAAATGACTTGGAAAATTATAGAAAAAATTATAAAACTAATTAACCATCACGGGAATCCTAAAAAATTATAAAAAGTTTATTTTATATATTTTTACACTAGTTTACTAATTATTATTCTAATTATTAATTAATTACCAATTAAACTATTTAAATTATGAAAACTAGTAAATGAACAGTAAAAATTACAAGAAAATTTCTAAAATTATTTTATGACTTATAAAAGCTAGGAAAAATAAAAAATCTAGATATTACCTTATAAAAATTAATTATGCTATTTATAACTTAATTATTGATTAATTATTAATAAAACTAATTTAAATCTAATAAATACCAAATGACAAAATAAAAATCTAAGAAATTTATTAAAATTACTTTAACATAAAATGTAATTAATAAAAAAAATATAAAATTACAACTTACTTAATAAAAATCTAAAAATGAAAATTAAAATTAAATTATATTAAATTGAAACTATCACTTATTTTTATATTGGTTTTTCTTGATTTTTCTTTTACAAATCTATATTATACCTAAAAATAGACAACTTTAATAAAAAAAAAACTTTTTTATAGCTTATTAATAAGCACTGTGGGGGCTTATTACCTCCACAGTTGACTTTGGTTGACTGAATAAGCTAATAAGCTCAAATGAGCTTGTGTGGGGTCCACCTTGGTAAAACTTGGTTCCTCTAAGTTAATTGAACATGTATAAGCAAGAATAAGCACAAGGGTTCCACTGGATAAGCCAATAAGCCACAATAAGCTTATGCTTATTAGTGGACTGAGACAGAAATTGGGACAAAGTTCAAGGCTTATTTCAGGTGGGGTCCATGGGTCTTAAGGTCAAACAAAAGGTCAATTTAGCATCTCTGGTAGGAGGGGGTTGTAAGAACCAAAAATGGGTCAGTGGGACCCACTATGGTGGCCAGAATCACCCACCAAAGTGGTGGTGGTAGCCTGAGTAACTGGTGCACAGGGGAACTTGCAGCCCTGCAAGTAACTTTGGAGGTCTGTGGGACCCACCCTAAAAATCACAAAAATATAGAAAATGGTGGAATCAAGAGTTGAACTGGGGGGTTACTAATCTTAGAAATTTCAAGGTCAGAAACCTTATACAAAAATCTACAAAATTATTTGAAATTTGGGAAAATCTGAGATCAAGAACATTTTACTTTTTAATTCTTAAACCTAGGTTGACTTAAGTGAACTTCTAATGATCTATACTGACTAATTAAGTTGTTTTAAGTTAAAAGGAAGTTAATTTAAGCTATACTAACAATTTATACAATGATTTGAGTAGAACTTGAGTCTCAAATCCTAACAGTGACTAATTAGAATGGAATCAAAGATGATTTTGACTATACACTGAATAAGAACTGGTTATAAAGGTTTGTATGACCTAATATTACCTAGTGTAACATGTTGCAAACAGAAATAACAACAATAACATACAACTTAGTGATGCAATCCACTGATCCAAACACACCTTAAATAGACTTGAAAAAGAGATTTCACAGCATAAGATTATGATAGACCAATAAACTGATTTATAACAACTTAATATTATATAATAAGCTAAATTGAGCACTGAAACACAAGCCTTAACAACAAATGCCCTGGATTACAACTTGTGCAATTAATGCACTTTAGAAGGATGTGGGAGGTTTAGGGAGCAATTTGGATAGTAGGGGTGTGTTGGATGTGATAGTTGCAGGGTGTAGGTGGTGGCAGAGGTGTAGGGGAGCTATGTGGCCTTTGGTGAGGTAAACCCAAGGGTGGGTTTTGCTTCTGGTGATGACAGGGAGGGTAGTGAGGTGGTGATGGTGTAAGGTGGAGGTGGAGGATGGAGGAGAGTAGCAAGGAAGCAGGTGGTGGTGAGAGGTCAGGGGTGATGGGAGGTCAACGCGGGTCAAAGACCAGCGTTTTATTTAATAAGGGAATGGGCTTTAAGGGGTATTGGGCCTAGGGTTGTTTGGACCAGGCTTTTGGTTTAATTTGGATTTGGAATTGGATTTTTGGTTTATTTTTGATCCGTTTGGTTTGTATAAAATTTAGCCTAAGGACTAAACTTGTAAAATCTGATTTCCAGGGACCAAACTTGTCAATTTTCCAAAATATATCACAAAGGACCTTTCTTGCCATTTAAAATATTATAAAGACCTTTTTATTATTTTTCCAAATTTAAAAGTAATCGGGGACCAATTTTGCCATTTTCCAAATTGCAGGGACTTGTTTTGTAATTTCATTGAATTTATCATTTAGGGGTCAAATTTATCAAGTTGTGAATTACCAAGGACCCTTTGATGATAAAATTCCATTTTTGAACACTGAGGGGTATTTTCTGTCAATATTGAAACCGCAGGGACCTGTTTTGCCAATTTTGATATTTTGAACTTCCAAGGGTAAAAATTGTTATTTCATGATTCCTGGGGGACTTTTTTTGACTTTTCTTTAAAATAAATCATCCAGGGACCATTTCTGACATTTCTTGAAAGTTCGGGGACTGATTTTAACAATTTGGTAAACTTTAGCCGTTTTTCCCTGTTTTCAGTTCTTTAATGTTTGAAACATATAAAAACACCTTCTAAGGATATTTGTAATATTTTGTGGTGTTTCTAAGTGTTTTTACATGTTTTTGTTGTTCAGATTTGACAGAAATGATGAGTTTTTATGAACTCATCATCTGCTCCTGGCGCGCTGCCCGCGCGTCAATGCGCGGGTGACGCGCCAGGACACTGTATGGATCCAGGCGAATTTTGAAAGTCGGCTTTCGCCTTACCCGACAAATGTGGATCTTTCAATACAGGTATGAATATGTTATGTGCTTAATTGAGAACACTCGAAACGAGTTTTGAGACTTGAGAGATCCTACTTTTAAAGTACCCATTTACGTGAAAATGCCAACTCATGTTTTCTAACTATCGCCTCTAGCCAAGGCTTTTCTAAACTTAGGGAGCTTGTATATTTCACGTGACATCGTGTTGAAGCATCCATATGCTGATATCCCGTGCTTACGTCCTATCTAATTACGTAACGGGTTTACTCCCTTATTGGTCAAACTAAGTCAAAGGTCACTTTGCGTAAACGCATCCTTTCCTACTTGGGTTATGCTTTACATCAAGGCAAAGCACTTAACTTGTTTGAACCAAGGTATTATTTGAGAACGTCGAGTCGTGGAAAGTCACGAGATATGAACCTATGGATTCTCGACGTTGTGTTACTTGAACTTATAAGTAACCTATGATTTTTTCAACTTATAATCTTAATTGTCTAAACCTTTTCTTCTTAATGACAATTAGATTATGTCTTAATCATCTTCTTAATCTCATCTTCACTAAAATCATATCCAATCATATCCAAATCAAATATTCTCTTACACAATCTCTTACACTCTTACAAATTCCCTTACACATTTTATCTCAACCATCCATTCCCTTACAACACATCTTAACCTTCTAATTTCAACACATGGGATTTAATTTGAATCCCAAATGTGGCTCCTTTGATCTCAACCATTGAATTCAAACCAAACACATCTCAACCATCCATCTTATTTCTTCCCCTATGATTTGGAATATACCATTAGCATATTCTCTCTTCCTCCCTATTCCATCACATGTGTTTGATCTTCACCATCCATTTCAAACCAAAACCATCTCAACCATTGATCTCTCCTTTCCCACCAAGCAAAGCATATTCCTTTGGAATATCTCTTTTCAATCCAAACACAAGGCATCTTTGATCCTAGCCATCTATTTCAAATCATCACATCTCAACCATCCACATTCAACACATGCCAAATTATTTGAAAACCATAGGAGGCTCCCTTTGATCTCCACCATCCAATTCAAACCATCTCATCTCAACCCTCCATCTCATTCTTCCCCCCAAGCATTGGAATATACCTTGGCATATTCTTTCTCTCTTTTCTATGCCATGTGAGGAGATACACTTCTACCCCTTCCAAATTTTTTCTATGCCATGTGAGGAGATACACTTCACAAATGATTTCCAAATTGGCTATTTGAGTTGGTAAAACCTTAGAATGATTAATGTTAAGGTTTAGTGTCAAGTACAATTGGGGGTTTAGCAAGGATAGGTATTTATAACATCCAAACACCAACACTTGGGAAACATTTACAGACGCCTGGCGCGCAGCCCGCGCGTTGACGCCCGGGTGACGCGCCGACCTCGGTAAATTTTCCCAAGTTTAGGTTCTTGGCCTATAAATACCACCCTTGCCTCTTGTATTCCTCACCTCTTGCCATTATTCTTTCTCTCTAAACACTCTCAAATCTCTATCTCTATCTCTAATTTTGTGTTCTTGATTATCATACTAACATCTTTGAAAGAACATATATCTTTGCAAGGGAAGAATCACAAGAACCTAATCCACTCTTGTAATTGTGTCGAGGGTCTTCTTATCTATACCCTTTCTACTAGAATCGAGTCTCTAGATTAGGTTAGGGCTTAGTTCAAAGATACTTATATTCATTCAATTGTTTGTAAGGGAAGTATTGTGTTTTGGTGACCAAGCCTAGATCATTGGGGATCTAGTTGGGGTTTGATACTTCCGGGTGGAAGTTTTGGTAGTGATCTTTGTGATCCTTAGGTGAAGTCGAATCGTGAGATTCTTTTGGGTGGTTTCCGAGGGCGGAATACCGTTGGGGAGTAACTCCTTCTTTGTGAGCATCAATATTGGTGAATATTGGTGGAGTGAATTGTAACAGTTTGTAGTCCACCGAAAGGATTATACTAGTGAATAGTATCGGAGTCGCGGATTCGCAATTGGACGTATGGATGGTATAAACCCCACCATCCCGAACCAGTGTATATCGTGGTGTCTTCTACTTGCTTTATATACTTTGGTTGTATTAGTGGTTTTTAGTTTATTATACAACCACTTGGTGTTCTCTTTGGCTTAAACCTTTTAAACATCTAAAAAGCCGAAGAAACCATATTCACCCCCCTCTACGGTTCAACGCACTACCCATACGAGTCACACATTAATTTGCGGCTTGTTATCTCTTTGCAGCTTTCATTTCAAATGTGGAGTAGTCAGCTACAAGATACTTTGAATGTTAAGAAGCGAGGGGACAATGCTTTTCGAGCAAAGGATTTCACCACTGCTATCGAATGCTACACAAACGTAAGTGATATAATATCAACTATTGAAAGAAGTTTTTCTAGCTTTCTTGGTGGTGTTACTTTACCTACAAATGGGTCAGTTTCGGTTATGCTTTATGTCTAACAGCACAAAAGGGTGGATTTTATGATTGAAAGCCTCTTTGCACTAAGAAAAGCCAATTTCAAGGTCACCCAGCTATACACGCAGAGCTGAATCTTGTTGGACCGGAAGATCAGACAACTCACGAAATATCTTTTTGTGATCCGATTGATCCAGAGTTTGATAAAGATATTTTCAAGGTGAATCCTAAGTTCATTGAAGAGGAAGAGAATTATGAGAATATAAAGATAACCATTCTTGGTGATGAATCGGACAATGGTGTTGACTCTGTTGATGAATCTTCGTTAGAAGAAGATGAGGAGGAGCAGATGTCGATAAGAGATGACACAGGGACAAATAGTGTTAATCTTCGGGAAACGATTTATTTTCTTGTATCCGTAGGCGTTTATCTTGTAATAATTCTCGTTATTAGTATTGAACTGCTGTTTTTGAGTAGCATTTGTAGCAGTATTCTTGTTTCAAGTACAATAGCAAACAATCAGACCATTTGAATGTATTGATTTTTTTTTTAGCCTGTTGAGTGCAGTTTTTTGATAATTGGCGGTTGAATTTATTTGTCAGTAGATGGATTTTTTTATGTGTTGTATTTGTTGGTGATTACTTAATAAAATTGTCATGAACTCATGAACCAATGGTACTCTTTAGTTTGAAACCTGGTGATCTCATGAAACAAGGTGATGGAAACTTTAAAAGAAAATGAATAGTAAACTTGCAGAAAATGTCCCCAAAATATCGAGGGTAAAATGGTCATTTCATAAGCCACTAATAAACTTGCAAAAAATGTACCTACAGTAGTGAGGGTAAAATAGTCATTTCACACGCACGTAACGGGGCTTCTCTAACGATCGTTAGGCAAAAGACCATTTTTGCAAACAAACTTCATCCTCAAGGACACTTTTTGCCTAAGGAAACCTACTCAGAGACACTTTTTGCTAAAAATCTTGTACGAGGACACTTTTTGCAAAATCGCGAAAGTTTAGGAACATTTTTTGCAGTTTACCCAAAAATAAATGAGTGAATCTTATCAATCCATCTTTTCATAAAACAGAAAAACTCATTTTACATCTTTTTTTTATTTTTAAACAACAAATTTTACAAATGGTAAATCTTCAAGTTACGAAAAATACATCATTGCGACAAGAATTAATTAGCTTTCTATAGATATGCACTGCTATTTACTTTCGAATATATATATTTTTTTTCAAAATTTCCGTCCAAAAAAATCACACGTGATTTATAAAGTCATTTGTGATTTGTAAAACCCCTTGTGATTTGTTATTTTTCTGATTTGTAAAATATTCTCTCAAAAAATCACTTGTGATTTTGTTATTTTTCACAAGTCACTTATGATTTTTAAAGTAATAAATCAATGCGATTTTTTTTTGAGGAAATTAAAAAAAAAAAATATCAAAAGTATATAGAAGTGCATATCTAAAGATAAATTAATTCTCGTCGCAATGATATAATTAATTTCCCCTAACTATTAACGATTTACTAGATATTTTAGCTTATAAATAAGGATGAAAGTGGTCATTTATTTATTTATTTAATGAAAAAGTAGAAGGTTAAGACTGTATGATTTGTTCTTTATATAAAAATTGTTCTGAATGATCATTTGTCTATATGCACAAGTGTTTTTGTAAATGAGAGAATTTAAGATATGAAAGTTTGAAATCACAATTCATTTAAACAGTGAAGATATATATTTTTTACTTTAATTTTGAAAACTTAACACTACAAAAATCCATATTCACAAAAAAAAAAAAAAAAAAAAAAAAAAAAAAAAAAAAAAAAATCCACTAAAAATTCAACTTTTGATGTAGAGTGATATTAAGGTAAAAGACATGAAAAAATTAACGTCTTCAGAAAAGTTTGCATAAATTTAAGAAGAAAGAAGAGAAAAAATGTGTAAGAATTGGTGATAAAAAAAAGTATATATTTTTTCTTCTTGGCGAAAACAGACTGTGAAGTCAATGTCAAGTCAACATTAATCTCAAATCTGGAGATGTGGGGCCAAGATCCATATGCATATCACACTAAAAAGCTTCATACATATAGGAATAACATTTTAAAAACCGGTTTTCTAATTGACCCAGTCGAGCTTTCGGTTCACAGTTCAACCAGATTTTTTGTTCAAAACTGGCATCCAGTCACCCGACCATTTTAAGGTTCAACCGGTCGGGTCAAACAAAGTTTTAAAACATTGCATATCATGTTATTAATAACCATAGAGAATACAAACACCTGGGATATATATATATATATATATATATATATATATATATATATATATATATATATATATATATATATATATATATATATATATATATATATCTCCCAGATGTTTGTATTCTATATGGTTATTAATAACATGATTAGACATATGTTCATATTAAATGAGTTATTCATATATCAAATATGTATAATCTGAAAACTTCAGGATCATAACTACTGTTTGTATTTATAGCAAATGATGGTTTACAATAACTGAAAATCTTGAAGGGTGAAAAGTGTAAATATTTTTAACAAAATTGGTCCATGCTACAGTGAAGATAGCTGCTGTAGCAGCAGTGATGTCATTCCGGTATAATTATATAGAAGCTAGAAAGCTCTTTAGGTATGCTCATTATGTCTCTGTGTTAGGTCTAAGAGTGTAAGGTGTATTTGCACTTTCCTCAATAACATTCTTATAACACACCACAAAAAAAATATCACTTGCTAGAAAAAGAAAAAATGCATAACGGAATGTGAAGTAAATGACCTTGGCACCTATAAAACAAAGAGGCAGTGCATTATAAGTATTATAGAGGCGTCATAGGTGCTATTTTTTCACCTATAACATGTCATGGCCTCTCAGTAAAGGTGCACAAACCCCAGGCAAGGCCGGGCTTAGACTGGGCCAAGAAAAGCCTCGGATTTTATAGTTAAAAAAACCTAGGCTTCAAAAAGCCCGGGCCTAACCAAAATGTTATGCCTATTTTGGCCCAAATGGTCTGGATCGGGACGGGCTTAGCCCGACCCAGGCCTAGGCCAGGGCTTTTTATAATACATATTTTGTAATAATAATATATAGTTATTATATGTTGAAAAATTTGATCAATATTCGTAAATTCATAAAATGAAATAAAAAATAAAGTTACAGATTATAAAGAAGCACATTAAATGCACAATAAAAGCTTTCTAACGCTTGGGCTTCCGGGCTTATTGACGAACTTTTTTCGGGCTTTTTGGCGGGGCTTAGTCCGAGCCAGACCAGGCCTGGTCCGCTTTGATGAAAATATAAAGATCATTTGACCTGTCAGGCGATAGCAGGCTTAGCCCATGTGCATCTGTACCACTGAGGATCAAACTCCATAAAAAGCTGACTCAATCATTGGGCGCCAAAAACATTTATGTTTTGGAAACTGCTATTGGTTTTGAGTAATAAATAAATAGCAACAACAAGAAGAGAATTAAGAATGGCGAGAACAAAACAAATTGCTAAACGAAGTTTTCCCAAACGCAGCAAAAGCATTGGTATTTTTTTTTTTTTTTTTTTTTTTTTTTGTTAAACCCTAATTACTTTTGTTTCATTAAAATTTGCAGCAGCTACAGCACCAAATCCAACCACCACTGTAATAACCCATCTCTTTCTTTTTTATAATATCAATTTTTGGTTGCATTTCTTAACTGCTTTATTATTTATAATGCTGTGTAGTCACCAAGAAAAAGTCCCAGAAAGAAACCATCAAGTGAGTTTTTTTTTTTTTTTTTTTTTTTTTTACTATGTAAGTGTTGAAGTTTGAGTTTTTTATTTTAAATGGTGTAAAGGTGGAGGAGAGGGCGAAAGCAAGGGACCGCAGCAGCGTCGTAAGTCTGGGACTCAGGCTCTTCGGGAGATTCGGCGTTTGCAGAAGACTGTTAATCTTCTTATTCCGGCTGCTCCATTTATCCGAACCGTAAGCTGTCGTCTATGAGTATATATGAATACTAGTCCAAATTCACAAATTAGTGATACAAGGGGATGATTGTGAATTTGTGTTAGCTTAGATGTTGGCCTTATGAGCTTAAGTGAAGTTGGAAAGCTAATAAGTTAATTTTTTTTAATGGCAAATAAAGCTATAAGCTCAAGTTGGTAAGGTAACAAAACGAGCTTACTGGCTTTACTTTTTTACATAAGCTCAATACTCATTAGCCCAACATATAACGCAAAGATCATCTGATTAATTATTCAATGTTGTTTAGGTATCAAGTGAAAGGTTTTCATAGAATTTTGTTTTGTGATTTTTGCTCATAATGTGTGTTTATATGCATCAAATAGTTACAAATGGTGCGTTCTGATTTGGGAAGTTATGTGAATTAGTTTGTTATTTCTGTTTAGACTTTAGACTAATGTCACGTCACGTGAGAGAAGAAATTAGTGGGCAAATAAGGAAATTATGGTTAATTTGTTTTCAATGAAATTTGTTTGATTTTCGTTAGAAAAAAGTGCAAAATGACTTAAAATTCCCTTGAAAAGACGTATGTGAAGCACATGGGTCAGTGAATGGTTACATACTCCATACTGAGACATATGTGAGTTTGTGTTAATTTGTGCATTAAAGATGTACACAGACTGAACGGAAGTGTTAAATCGTTTAGTGGTAAAAGTTATCTGAATAAGTTAGTCCATTGCAATCGGTCATTCCATTGTGTATGTGTTAATATGCTTCCGTTTCTGTTTTCATACCATGCTTTGTTTCCCCTCCTACAATTGCTGATCATAGCTGAAGGATTGCACAATAAGATGTTTTTTTTAATGGAACTTTTTGCAGGTAAAAGAGATGAGCAATTACCATGCCCCAGAAGTCACTCGCTGGCAAGCTGAAGCTTTACAAGCACTTCAGGAGGTACATATTTTGTTGTGCATCACTGTTTTGTATGCTGTAGATTACTAATGCTGTTGATTTTGGAAAGAATTGTCATGTTGTAGTCAATGATCAATCTGTGGTACCATGTAGACATACTTTCCGCCCTCACACTATTAAGCAAAACAATTTTCACACTTTACCATTCGATTTATTTTAGTGCCATCAAGTATTAGACATTGTAAATTTTGATCCCATGTTAAGGTAATTATATTATTGAGTTCATGAGCATAACTTTGTTTTGCAGGCAGCAGAAGATTTCATAGTTCAGATGTTTGAAGATTCAATGCTATGTGCAATACATGCAAATCGTGTTACGCTTAGTAAGTCTTCATTAAACTAAATTTTTATATAAATTCCACGTAGAGGTAGCAAAATGGATGGACCAGATATGTAGGTTAAACAGGTAGATCAATGGAGTGATTTTTAACGTGGGTCGAAACACGAACTGATTTATCTTGCTCAAAATGGGTCAGTCGATATAGCCAATACGAATCTGTTCAGTTTTTAATGTTCCATAAATAATTGATAAATTAAATATGATGAACAAAGTATGCTATTACAGTTTTAATCTAGAATTTGTGATTAAAATGGATGTTGGTTGTAGTAAGTATTGACTACACTTTGGGTTACTTTTGACCCATGAGAAAACATTTAACCTGTTTCATTTTCAGCCAAGATTTTAAATTCAATATTTGACCCATCCAAGAAAATAATATTACCCAAACTGACCCATTATTAATTATATGGATAAAAATTATTTCATCTAGCTGCACTTGACCATACCTAATGTTCACTAGTCATTTTGTATTTATTTTTAGTGAAAAAGGATTGGGAGTTAGCACGACGACTTGGAAAGAAGGGGCAGACCTGGTAATTATGTCATATCACTCTTTTTGATGCTGTTGTGCTGTTAGTTGATGATGATGATCTTGATGACTATTAGTTGATCACTACTTGATGAAAGACTAGAAGGGTACCCGCGTAATGCGGCGGCGGGTATTCGGTGACTATATTTGTGGCGAGCAAATATTTTTCATTTTAAATTTTTCCTTATTTAGCGTTGTCCTGAATACTTTAAAACGTAGTAGATATATGTTTTTTTAAAAGTAGAACATTTAAATTATTATTATAGTGTAATGTGTGTTTAGAGGCTGAGATTAAACTTTGTTAGTTTGTGGGTTAGTTTTTAGGCTTTATGTATATGAAATATGCATTAAAAGGTAATTATAGTATAGACGTTTCTTTTTTTAAATCATATTGCAGAGTTTTTTTTTTTTTTTTTTTTTTTTTTTTTTTTTTTTTTTTTTTTAATTGGGTTGTTATATCACATTGATTAAATGAGTTATTGCAAGTTAATGAGGTTTATAAATATTAGTTGCTCCTACAATTAATGAGATTAAAATTCATAATGTAATGTAACTCCTATTCATAAGTATGTGTTAGTTTGAAATCCTTCCAATTAAAGAATTGTTTTTTGTCTTAATTTTTTAAGACTTCCTTTTTAGGAACTGCCTAAATGCATTATAATGTAGTTAAGATATAGAGAAAGATACTGTAACTGTTTTCAATAGCCTTTTTTTTTTTTTTTTTTTTTTTTTTTTTTTTTTTTTTTTAAATCTCTTAATATGTTACTTAGTTACTTTTATTATTAGTAATTGACCATTCACATTGTCTCTACTTGATAGGAATATGTAAGCGACTTATTTGATGCTGTAAGCGTTTAGTAGTATCAATATGTAAGTGACTTATTTCATGTGTAAGCATTTACTTGTAGATTAAATCAAGTAGAAATATTTTGTATATATATTTTTTAAATCTAGCATGGCGTGTCGGTGATGTGCTCGCAACAGCATCACACATTGGTCTTTGGGACCTATGAGCCCCTAGGAACTACCTGTTCATAGTAGCCGTCAAGCTATTCTGTTGCAATTGGTTGTGACTAATTAGAACAAATGTCAGGTCCCATAGCGATTCAAAATATCTTAATGTTAGAAATGTTTGAAAATATCTATTTAGAAATTGCTAATTTTGGAACTTTGATGGTTTATGTGTAGGGGTTTGCTACAAGATTTATTTCAACGTTCTAATATGATTATATGTATAAGCAGTTACTTTTTACTTTTTAAAAACATTTCATACCTTTATTGTTTTCGGTGTGTCACATTTTAATTGATTTTCTCTGTGGTGTTTTGGATCTATTTTCATGCCTTCTTGGCATTTCTCCATCTTAACAATTCTCTAACAAAAGTCACCTGTCATTTCCTTCTATCCTGCCTTTTTGTTTTAGAAATTTGAAAAAACTACATATTGAATGTTGAATTAAGTTTAAAATACCAAATAGATGCCATACTTGTTTGATAATATATCTTCATACAATAGAACTCTACCATATGAACACAGTTCAGACAACTTTACCATTGATGCAGTGGAAGTACAGTCACATTGTAACTTTGTAAGATCCAAACAAAATGTTTGTTCCCGGAAACATAGTGAGGTATGCATCTAGTTGCTTTACATGAAATCTACAAGTAAAAATGCCATTCTTTCCCGCAAGAGATAAGAATGGAGAAAATAAGTTTTTGTACAATCTTATATGCTATAACCAACTCTGCAATACCGAGGTTATTGTGGCAATGGCGGATTGGTCGCTGATGGTGGTTGAATGAACAAGCCTCTCTGTTAAAGACCCACATGCCTCTTTGATGGACTTCCTGCTATGATGGAAGTCAGTCTCTTTGCGGTCCATGTCACTTTCGATATGTTCCGAAGATGAACTACCATTGCATTTTTCTCGTCATTTGAGATCTCGAACAATAAACCTGCCACAAGTGAAAGTGGACTTACTGAAGTGGTTTGGGTTTTCAATTTAGAATTAATTTTATGATCATTTGTCTATATACACAAGTGTTTTTGTAAATGAGAGAATTTAAGATATGAAAGTTTGAAATCACAATTCATTTAAACAGTGAAGATATATATTTTTTACTTTAATTTTGAAAACTTAACACTACAAAAATCCATATTCACAAAAAAAAAAAAAAAAAAAAAAAAAAAAAAAAAAAAAAATTCACTAAAAATTCAACTTTTGATGTAGAGTGATATTAAGGTAAAAGACATGAAAAAATTAACGTCTTTCAGAAAAGTTTGCATAAATTTAAGAAGAAAGAAGAGAAAAAATGTGTAAGAATTGGTGATAAAAAAAAGTATATATTTTTTCTTCTTGGTGAAAACAGACTGTGAAGTCATACAGCGTGAAGTTAATGTCAAGTCAACATTAATCTCAAATGTGGAGATGTGGGGCCAAGATCCATATGCATATCACACTAAAAAGCTTCATACATATAGGAATTACATTTTAAAAACCGGTTTTCTAATTGACCCAATCGAGCTTTCAGTTCACAGTTCAACCAGATTTTTTGCTCAAAACTGGCATCCAGTCACCCGACCGTTTTAAGGTTCAACCGGTCGGGTCAAACAAAGTTTTAAAACATTGCATATCATGTTATTAATAACCATAGAGAATACAAACATATGAGATATATATATATATATATATATATATATATATATATATATATATATATATATATATATATATATATATATATATCCAAGATGTTTGTATTCTCTATGGTTATTAATAACATGATTAGACATATGTTCATATTATCAAATGAGTTATTCATATATCAAATATGTATAATCTGAAAACTTCAGGATCATAACTACTGTTTGTATTTATAGCAAATGATGGTTTGCAATAACTGAAAATCTTGAAGGGTGAAAAGTGTAAATATTTTTAAAAAAATTGGTCCATGCTACAGTGAAGATAGCTGCTGTAGCAGCAGTGATGTCATTCCGATATAATTATATAGAAGCTAGAAAGCTCTCTAGGTATGCTCATTATGTCTGTGTGTTAGGTCTAAGAGTGTAAGGTGTAGTTGCCCTTTCCTCAATAACATTCTTATAACACACACAAAAAAAAAATATCACTTGCTAGAAAAAGAAAAAATGCATAACGGAATGTGAAGTAAATGACCTTGGCACCTATAAAACAAAGAGGCAGTGCATTATAAGTATTATAGAGGCGTCATAGGTGCCATTTTTTCACCTATAACATGTCATGGCTTCTCAGTAAAGGTGCACAAACCCCTGGCAAGGCCGGGCTTAGACTGGGCCAAGAAAAGCCTCGGATTTTATAGTTAAAAAAACCTAGGCTTCAAAAAGCCCGGGCCTAACCAAAATGTTATGCCTATTTTGGCCCAAATGGTCTGGATCGGGACGGGCTTAGCCCGACCCAGGCCTAGGCCAGAGCTTTTTATAATACATATTTTGTAATAATAATATATAGTTATTATATGTTGAAAAATTTGATCAATATTCGTAAATTCATAAAATGAAATAAAAAATAAAGTTACAGATTATAAAGAAGCACATTAAATGCACAATAAAAGCTTTCTAACGCTTGGGCTTCCGGGCTTATTGACGAACTTTTTTCGGGCTTTTTGGCGGGGCTTAGTCCGAGCCAGACCAGGCCTGGTCCGCTTTGATGAAAAATATAAAGATCATTTGACCTGTCAGGCGATAGCAGGCTTAGCCCATGTGCATCTGTACCACTGAGGATCAAACTCCATAAAAAGCTGACTCAATCATTGGGCGCCAAAAACATTTATGTTTTGGAAACTGCTATTGGTTTTGAGTAATAAATAAATAGCAACAACAAGAAGAGAATTAAGAATGGCGAGAACAAAACAAATTGCTAAACGAAGTTTTCCCAAACGCAGCAAAAACATTGGTATCTTTTTTTTTTTTTTTTTTTTTTTTGTTAAACCCTAATTACTTTTGTTTCATTAAAATTTGCAGCAGCTACAGCACCAAATCCAACCACCACTGTAATAACCCATCTCTTTTTTTTTTTTTTTTTTTTTTTTTTTTTTATATCAATTTTTGGTTGCATTTCTTAACTGCTTTATTATTTATAATGCCGTGTAGTCACCAAGAAAAAGTCCCAGAAAGAAACCATCAAGTGAGTTTTTTTTTTTTTTTTTTTGATGTTTACTATGTAAGTGTTGAAGTTTGAGTTTTTTATTTTAAATGGTGTAAAGGTGGAGGAGAGGGCGAAAGCAAGGGACCGCAGCAGCGTCGTAAGTCTGGGACTCAGGCTCTTCGGGAGATTCGGCGTTTGCAGAAGACTGTTAATCTTCTTATTCCGGCTGCTCCATTTATCCGAACCGTAAGCTGTCGTCTATGAGTATATATGAATACTAGTCCAAATTCACAAATTAGTGATACAAGGGGATGATTGTGAATTTGTGTTAGCTTAGATGTTGGCCTTATGAGCTTAAGTGGAAGTTGGAAAGCTAATAAGTTAATTTTTTTTAATGGCAAGTAAAGCTATAAGCTCAAGTTGGTAAGGTAACAAAACGAGCTTACTGGCTTTACATTTTTTACATAAGCTCAATACTCATTAGCCCAACATATAACGCAAACATCATCTGATCAATTATTCAATGTTGTTTAGGTATCAAGTGAAAGGTTTTCATATAATTTTGTTTTGTGATTTTTGCTCATAATGTGTGTTTATATGCATCAAATAGTTACAAATGGTGCGTTCTGATTTGGGAAGTTATGTGAATTTGTTTGTTATTTCTGTTTAGACTTTAGACTAATGTCACGTCACGTGAGAGAAGAAATTAGTGGGCAAATAAGGAAATTATGGTTAATTTGTTTTCAATGAAATTTGTTTGATTTTCGTTAGAAAAAAAATGCACAATGACTTAAAATTCCCTTGAAAAGAGGCATGTGAAGCACATGGGTCAGTGAATGGTTACATACTCCATATTGAGACATGTGAGTTTGTGTTAATTTGTGCATTAAAGATGTACACAGACTGAACGGAAGTGTTAAATCGTTTAGTGGTAAAAGTTGTCTGAATAAGTTAGTCCATTGCAATCGGGCATTCCATTGTGTATGTATATGCTTCTGTTTCTGTTTTCGTACCATGCTTTTTTCCCCCTCCTACAATTGCTGATCATAGCTGAAGGATTGCACAATAAGATTTTTTTTTTTTTTTTTTTTTTTTTTTTTTTTTTTTTTTTTTTAATGGAACTTTTTGCAGGTAAAAGAGATGAGCAATTACCATGCCCCAGAAGTCACTCGCTGGCAAGCTGAAGCTTTACAAGCACTTCAGGAGGTACATATTTTGTTGTGCATCACTGTTTTGTATGCTGTAGATTACTAACGCTGTTGATTTTGGAAAGAATTGTCATGTTGTAGTCAATGATCAATCTATGGTACCATGTAGACATACTTTCCGCCCTCACACTATTAAGCAAAACAATTTTCACACTTTACCATTCGATTTATTTTAGTGCCATCAAGTATTAGACATTGTAAATTTTGATCCCATGTTAAGGTAATTATATTATTGAGTTCATGAGCATAACTTTGTTTTGCAGGCAGCAGAAGATTTCATAGTTCAGATGTTTGAAGATTCAATGCTATGTGCAATACATGCAAATCGTGTTACGCTTAGTAAGTCTTCATTAAACTAAATTTTTTATATAAATTCCACGTAGAGGTAGCAAAATGGATGGACCAGATATGTAGGTTAAACAGGTAGATCAATGGAGTGATTTTTAACGTGGGTCGAAACACGAACTGATTTATCTTGCTCAAAAGGGTCAGTTGATATAGCCAATACATATCTGTTCAGTTTTTAATGTTCCATAAATAATTTGATAAATTAAATATGATGAACAACGTATATGCTATTACAGTTTTAATCTAGAATTGATGATTAAAGTGGATGTTGGTTGTATTAAGTATTGACTACACTTTGGGTTACTTTTGACCCATGAGAAACATTTGACATGTTTCATTTTCAGCCAAGATTTTAAACTCAATATATGACCCATTCAAGAAAATAATATTACCCAAGCTGACCCATTATTAATTATATGGATCAAAATTAGTACATCTAGTTGCATTTAACCATACCTAATGTTCACTAGTCATTTTGTATTTATTTTCAGTGAAAAAGGATTGGGAGTTGGCACGACGACTTGGAAAGAAGGGGCAGACCTGGTAATTATGTCGTATCACTCTTTTTGATGCTGTTGTGCTGTTAGTTGATGATGATGATCTTGATGACTATTAGTTGATCACTACTTGATGAAAGATATAGAGAAAGATACTGTAACTGTTTTCGATAGCCTTTTTTTAATCTCTTAATATGTTACTTAGTTACTTTTATTATTAGTATATAGTAATTGACCATTAACATTGTCGCTACTTGCTAGGAATATCTAAACGACTTATTTGATCTTGTAAGCATTTAGTATTATCAATACGTGACTTATTTCATGTGTAAGCATTTACTTGTAGATTAAGTCAACTAGAAACATTTTGTATTTTTCTTTATATCTATCACCGTGCGTCGGTGATGTGCTCGCAACAGCATCTCGCATTGGTCTTTGGGACCTTGAGCGCAATAGATTGCAACACGCAATTTAAACCCAAGATCACGCATTCAAAATGATGAGCCCCTTGGAACTGCTTGTTCATAGTAGCCGTCAAGCTATTCTGTCACAATTGGTTGCGACTAATGAGAATAAATGTTAGGTCCCATAGCGAGTCAAAATATCTTATTGTTAGAAATATGTATGAAAATATCTATTTAGAAATTGCTAATTTAGGAACTTTGATTGTTTATGTGTAAGGGTTTGCTACAAGATTTATTTCAATGTTCTAATATGAACACAGTTCAGACAACTTTACCATTGATGCAGTGGAAGTACAGTCACATTGTATTTGCCATCTTCCAGCAATCTTTTTATTCATACGAATAATATAAAATTTATTGTTTTTCAACTGCATCTTAAAATGAAATGTTTATTTTTTTAATTACTAATATAAAGCATCGATCACGTTAAAGAGATCAAACAAAAGATTTGTTCCCGGAAACATAGTGAGGTATGCATCTAGTTGCTTTACATGAAATCTACAAGTATAAATGAGCCATTCTTTCCCACAAGAGAGAAGAATGGTGAAAATAAGTTTTTGTACAATCTTATATGCTATAACCAACTCTGCAATACTGAGGTTATTGTGGCAATGGCGGATTGGTGGCTGTTGGTGGTTGAATGCACAAGCCTCTCTGTTAAAGACCCACATGCCTCTTTGATGGACTTCCTGCTATGATGGAAGTCAGTCTCTTTGCAGTCCATGTCACTTTCGATATGTTCCGAAGATTAACTACCATCGCATTTTTCTCGTCATTTGAGATCTCGAACAGTAAACCTGCCACACGTGAAAGTGGACTTATTAAAGTGTTTGGGTTTTCAATTCAGAATTAATTTTATGATATTTACGATGCAACATATAGTTGTTTGTTTGTTGGAATATATATAGTATGCTATAGTTAGTTTCACGAATCAGTTTCTGGGACCACGGAGTCTTTTGTAAGACCAAGAACATACGTACCTGAACTCTTAGAAAGAGCGAGTAATGAAAACGAAGCAAGGACTCTCTCTTCAATCGTGCTGTCATGATTCAAAGATTGTATCAGTTTCCCTACAAGACTTGACAATGCAGTACTCCGAAGAATGTCTCCATCCCCAACTGTATGCACGAATTTGCTCATCCACGAAACTGTCACAAGGCTTGCTCGTGCCAAACACGGGATCCCATTTGATATACATTTACCAAGTGCCCCTATCAATTTTTCGCTCCCACTCATCCATAAAGCCATTGCAGCTTTCCTTTGCCAGTGCTCTATCTCATCATCATCATTCTAAATCAGGCAATAATGAGGTGTGTAAATGTTTGTTAGTATTTACGAAATTAACAAATACAATAAACAAAAATGTTTTGTGTAAATAGCTAGAGTGATGTGAAATGGAAAAATGAGTATTTGAAATTGGATTAAACTATGGGTATAATAAAAAAAATTTAACAGTTCAATTTTTGGATATCAGTTTGTTATTACCATGTGTTTGGATCTTTCAACGACATAATATCTGCCATGGGAGCCACCCTCCAAGCTCTCATCGTAACCAGCTTCTTTCAAGATCCATTTTTCTGCTTCTGGTGTACCTGTGTAAGCATACCTGCCTCCTAATATCAACAACGCTTTTGCTGCTTGTTCTTCAACATCTTCATTACAACTCTGAGGATCCAATGCTTCGATTATAGCCTCTATCGCCTCTTCTCGATATACACTACTCTTTAGAGGATCTCCCTGCAATAAACCTCTATTAAACGACAATTTGTCTCAATGAACAGACATAGTAATTAGTTATCAAGACATTTAGAAAACCTTACCGAAAGATCAAGTTGAAGAATTGTAGCAGCAACCAAAGGACGTTTTTCTCGCGTAGCTCTTTGTAAAGAAACCAACATGACTTCCATTGTATTCATGCAATCCCATCCCTTTAATAATTTGTCAAAAAGTTTGGTTCTTTGCTCGAATCTGTTTGAATCCAGAAATTAGAATCAAAGTCGAAAAAACATTTCGGATAGATTTAGTGAATGTCATCATTAGATCTTACAATTTTGACCCGATTTACTTGTAAATGAGTTGATTCAGGTTATGTTTTATCTGTAAAAAATAAAAATATAGCTGAAATGGGTCAGACTGGTTGGATGGGTCACAGGTGGTCCACGGTGTACGTTAATGCGTAATCTTCCTAAATCATTTAATGTATGAAGCTTAGAGTCTTACTGAAAATAGTCTGCATTTCAAAACAAATTTGAAATAGTATAGCTTTTGATCGTAATTGACACACCAAATGTTACTATTTAAAAAAAATGTAGTTCTTTAAATAAGGTTGAAGCTTGGGATGAAAAGTGTTTCACACCAATTTAACCTGTTTTGTTCCATACAGAAGAATGACCCATTTTGACCCGGGACCGTATTCATACAATCCAGTCACTTGTTCACCTCTAGTGATTTTCGTTATGAAATCTTACCTATGGAGGCAGATTAACTCGAAAAGCAAAGAGAGTGCACTCTCATTGCAGTCAAGCTCTTTCTTGTAGACCAGAAGTTCAAGAATGAGCTCAGGGTTCAGATTATCAGCTAAGTAATGGCGACACCTTCCATCTGCCTGAACACAACAATAAATGACTGAAACTGCCTTGGTTTTCTCTAAAATATCCCCACTCGCCATTCTTCTCAACAACAAACTCAATCCACCAAGTGAAATCACTTGTCTCGCATTCTCCAAATTGCGGTCTTGGTCAAACCCATTGAGAAGTTGGTCAAGGAAGTAATATGCTGCAACTTGTGGACTGCAACAGACACTGAATAGTGTTTGTGTTTGATCTCCAAATTCAAGCACACGAAGAACTAAAGGGATCCATTCCGTGGATATCATCTGTTTAGCCTCTGGCTTCACTAAGTGGAGTAAAGATGCAGCTTTCAAGAACAGGCTACTGTTTTTCATGAGATTCATGAAACCAATGAGTTGTTGATCTAAGTTTATTATGATTTTTCTGTTAGACTCGTTTCTTGTAACGAATTCAGTTAATAATGAGATGACTAGTTCTAAGATTTCTTCATTGTTAGAAGCAAACAATACTTCTAGCAGACCTTCTATGACCGATGGCTTTGATAATGTTTTCTCGATCAAGGGATCATCTAGCCAGGCTTTAGTCATGATCCGAATCGCTATTTCACATTCTGTTAAAATTTTGGAACTGCTGATAGTGGAAATGGCTCGGGTTAGGTCTGATGATGATGTACTTACATGTGAACTTGTCACATGGGTTTCCGTTTGTAAGATTTGACACGGAAGATCAATGAGTCTACTCTGTCAGTATTCAAGAAAATTGGTTAGTCGAACAAAATTTGTTCATAGTGTAAGTAGAAAGTGAGAAAGATTGATGAACATACTTCAACATTGCAGTGTAGGTTGGTGTTATAATCATCAAAACACACATCTTCTTCAAGTTCCTTTTGTTCCATAGGTCCATAATCGAACTCCGTTGATGGTTGTTTCTCAACAGAATTACCAAAAATAGTTCGATGTCTTCATGGTTGAGGAATATGCCACGAAAGAACACAAATCATTATATTAACATCAACATCTAAACAATTGAGCGACTGACAATAAGATCCTGATTACATATTATCATTGCAGAACACACCTCCAATCACCCCAAATCATAATAATACAAAACACACATTCAAACACTCATCCAAGAATTATAGGGTCTAAGGACTTACAAAAAGTTATTAAAAGAGGAGCTCTTCCGTCGTCGTACAGATGAAGCCGAAACTGAATTGATCGAAGGCAATGGCACAGAAGGAATATTAGTTGGAGGTTCGCCACCAGTTTTAAGCCACTCCTTGTAGTAAAGAGCAAACTTAATTGTACCCATATTCATATGATCTTCATAAACTTTACTTAAACGTTTCATATCTTCGTGTTGCTCCTTGGCCAAAAGGTTTTCAGTTTGTTTATTGTACCAAATTTTAAGATGCAAAAGATGTGGAAGAAAGAAATGGTCCCAAAGATCCGGTAGCAAATGCAACCGAGCTAAATGAGGTGCATCTACAAATACTTGTAGAACATGTCTTGCACATATTCTATCATTCTTTTCAAGCTTGTAAACTATGGACAAATAAAACTGTGCACAAGCTGAAAGATATGAATTCGGTATCCCACACGTAGTCCCATTTCTTGATTCCTTAGAATTTAAAGACGCGACAATCGTTAAAAACCCTATAGAATTTCTTAATGACTTCATTTTCAGTTCCTTAACCGTCCCGGGGTTATCAATCAGCTTCTCTATACTCTCAATGCCCAACTCCATATTAGCAAACACGCCATTATCCGACAACCCATCATGACTTGTTCTAACTAAACAGGAACAACACTTTTCTCTTAGTAAATCACGAAAAGTTTGATCTTTTATGTATTTTCCAGCATAGCCACTAAGAATGGAGATGACTGCTTTAGTAGCAACTTCATCAATGGCGGGTTCATTTGATCGTCTAGAAAGTCTGCCTTTAGATGAAACTACAGAACCTGCAGTGTTCTTGTGCTTAGGGATGATTTCGACGCTTTTACGGTTATGACATATATAAATTGGCAAAGAAATGGAGTCATGATCAGAAGAAGAAGAAGTTTTAAATTTTTTGAATCCTTCTTTTGCTAGAAGGTCACTTAAAGAAGAAGCCATAATAAATAAATGTGTTTTGATAATTTTTAGAAAAATGAATGAGCAGGCAGGCAAGGTTGGATGAATATGATATTGAAGAAAGATGACAACGACAAGGTGTAAGGAGTGGTGGTGATTTAACCAATAATAATCCACATTTTAACAGTTTGTGTTTGTTTTGGTAGTTAGTTACATTTGCAGCATCATATCATTGATCAACTAGTGGTCCCATAAAGACTAGTTTCACGGTCGACAGGTAAATCACCTAATGATTAACGGACATGAAAACTAGATTTCAACTTGCCTTTTACTATTATTACTCACGCTGCATGTCTTTTACAATTAAGCTATCGTCGCAGAGACTTGCAATATCTTTTTTTTACAATAAGTTTCGTGTTTTTCGGTTAGACCAAACAAAATATATTAATTGAGGTGATGTATGGTTTTTGTTCTGTCCTTGAACAGTGCCTTTTACCAAAAAAAGAAAACTGTGTATCAAATCAATTATTATATACCGTTTCCATCACACAACGGACTAGTTCTAAATATGCATTTGATATTTTGGAAGACGCTTTAAGCATTTTTTTTTTACATAGATATTGTCAATTTATCTGTTTAGGGTTTTGCTAACGCATAACAAAGTGTAAATAAAAAGAATGTTTTGATTCATTTAAGTGGACATTTGTTAGCAAAACCCATTTAAAAGCTCTTGAAAAGTATTTGTGATTTATGAATAAAGTAGGAGTATATATTTGATGTGTATGATTTTATTTTAGGATTATCAGATAATTGATGATAAGTGACGCAACACTTTGAAAGGGAAAAGACATGTCCAAAAGCAAGAAAGACATTCCAAACTAAAAAAAAAAAAAAAAAAAAGGTAAATTGCAAAAATGGTTCTTAACGTTCCACGAAATTACAAAAACGGGACCGAGACAAAAAGTAGCGCAAAAAAGACACAAACGTTTCACATTTTCGCAAAATCGCCACTGAGAGGCCTTTTCTGTTAACTTCCGTTAGTTTTCCTCTTTAAGTGCAGTGAAATGACTAATATACCCTCGTCTTCTTCACCATTTAAATTTCTTTTTAATTTATATTTAACTTTAAAAAGAAATCAAAAACATCAAACACAAAACCCATAATTTATAGTGGTCCGATGATAAGCCTATGAAGTTACAGATTAAACTATTACATCCACCTAATTTGCCATATGTACTCGTCTACTCAATGCTCCACCATCACTCTATCAGTATCCCCAAGCAAGAATATTAAACACAAATACACAATGATTAACGAGCAAGATCCCATTTCTCATAAATTATAATGTAATCTCAAATTATCCATAACAGGCGTATTATCCATTAACATTACAACATCACAACAATTATGTTAAATTTGCGTTTGATATGAAAAAATTATCAGTACCCTAAAACACTTCGGTTCTTAGATACAATCCTAACAGGGTACCGGAAACCTTTATTTGAATTTAACACACCTTAACCTCATTATGACAATGACGACAATCAAATATCTCATTGCAACAAGGAGCCCTGATTCGGCACCGTCGACGGTAGTGAGGACATCTGTCGAGGAACCAGAAAACATAGGTTACTAACCCGCCACACAAATTGAACTTCATAGATAAACAAGAAACATGTATTAACCGCCGTACCCATACTGGAGTGACCCATTGTCAGGAACTTCTGAGTTCACAATTTCTGCATCAATGTGCTCACTATCCTCATGCATATGCTGATCACATGACTTTGGTTCTTCCATACAGGTGATTGTTTGTGTTGTAGATTCTGCATTGCTTTCTTGAAGGCGCACACTTGGAAGATCAACCGGATGCTCCATTTAGACTCTAAGATCAAAAAATACAACTAGTATGTCTGAAAGCACCTGCAATTAGGGACACGTTAGGCAAAAAAATCCTAGTTTTACAGAAAGCACATCCACTCGCCAAAGTGGCTTTCTCTCACACTTCAGCACATCAGTTGAAATCAGCAACATATTATCAAACAGCTGCAACCAAAGTTAGGTTTAACATAACTAAAGTTCAGCAATGAGAAATTCCACTCTTCCACGAAATGAAGATATCCATGGCGTGGTTTCCTGATTCTTGAAGTCCACATCCTTTAATCAAGATAACCTCAAAAACGGGCATGACCTAAGGTAACAGCAAATATTTTTACCTCCTGCTCTGATAGCTTAAAGTATATATTGAAGGTTGTGTTGGCTTAAATATAACTCGATAAACATGATACCAACTCCAAAGCCGTGCCCAAAACCGACTCCACATCCAATGCCCGCTTCGATGTTCTTGGCTCCAACCATACAGTAGTTTATTTAATTTATATAGCAGGGCCCTCTAACATAAATAAATTAACAAATGATACAACATTAAAAATAAAAACATAATTAGAATAAACCTGGTGGGTTTGGGTTTGGGTTGGAAGACATATTTTTTAATAAAGAAGAAATGAAAAGGAAAAAGAAAGAATAACGAACCGAGATTTAAAGGCCTGCCAACACCGATACCAAGACCACAACCGACGCCAAAGCCAGTAAATACTTGACCCACTTTTAAAGTAAATGGATTCTGTAGAGTTATTCCCCCTTTCACTTTTGAAGAGGAGGATACGATTATCACACCACTTTCGCTCCTGCTGCTTTGCATGATTGATAGCTACTAATAACTTTAATTAATTACTAATATTTGGCCGGAATGAATGAATATTCAGATGGGCAGTCATGGAGATAAACCAAACAAACAGGGTTTATGGTCAAATGGGTGTTGTTTCAATTAACTGTAATAATTTATCATTTTATCTTGAGAAAATTAATACTAGTAGCTCAAAAATAAAAAAGGGGTAAATTGCAAAAATGGTTTTGATTTGAATGTGTGGTTTTTGTTCTTGATTTTATATTGTTGGATCTGGGTTTTGACTTTCTTTTCTTGGTTTTGTGTTTGATGTTCTTGATTTCTTTTTAAAGTTAAATATAAATTAAAAAGAAATTTAAATGAGGAAGAAGACGAGGGTATATTAGTCATTTCACTGCACTTAAAGAGGAAAACTAACGGAAGTTAACGGAAAAGGCCTCTCAGTGGCGATTTTGCGAAAATGTGGAACGTTGGTGTCTTTTTTGCACTACTTTTTGTCTCGGTCCCGTTTTTGCAATTTCATGGAACGTTAAGGACCATTTTTGCAATTTACCCAAAAAAAAGGACATGTGATCGCTTAGTTGCCTTCGCAACCACTTTTATCTTTTATATTATTCCCTTTCATATCATACTCTCATATTAAATGTCCAGTTTAACTTTTTTATTTTTTTCTTTTTTAATTTTGATTTGAAATATTTTTATTTATGTTATATAATACTTGATGCAAAATATATGAATATATTGAGTTTTAAATGTATTTTCATTGATATAATTTTCATAAAATTTTATATAACACAAACAAAAATATATAAGATCAAAGTTAAAAAAGAAAAATTTCAAAAGTCAAAACTAAACATTTAATATGAGACGAATAAACATAATTATCAGCTCTTGATTTATCCACCAACAACAGTTTATAAGTATTTTTTATTTTATTTTATTCAAACATATATTTTAGAGTTTTTGTTTACTAAATCTTACTCCCTTCATCCTATATTAAATGTACATGTTTGACTTTTTAAGTATTTCTTTATCAACTTTGATCTTAGATATTTTTGCATGTGTTATATAGTATTTGATAAAAATTATACGCAATGAAAATACATTTAAAACTTAATTCATTCATATATTTTGTATCCAGTACTACGTATTATATTACACAAACAAAAATATTTAAAGTTAAAGTTGAGAAAGAAAAAAACTTTAAAAAGTCAAACAGGACATTTAATATGGGACGGAGTGAGTACAATTTAGGTGGTGTTTATTTTTTCAGAAATACCTCTTAATCTGACTCATTCAGACGCGGTCAGACATTTGGGTCATTAAGTGCGTTTGTTTTTTTCATTTCATTAAGTTAATTGTTTTGAAAAGTTCAATCTAAACCCCCTCATGTTTTTTTGTCAATGTTTTTTTGTCAATTAACCTGAGATTGAAAGTTTTGTTTAAATACTTATAACTTTTAATTGACTATATTGTAAAATTTGTTTTTTTTTTTATGTTTAATAAAGTTTATTTCTCGTGTGTGAATGCAATTGTTTATAGTAAAGTGTAAAACTGATAGTTTAACACATTCAGACATTTTACAAAAATAAACAAATTTATTTGATTCAGATTCAGATTTCTCAACCACTTACTCAGATTAAGAAGGAATCAGATTTAGACTTTTCAACCACATATTCAGATTCAAATGTGCGAACCAGATTCAGATTCAGAGATTCTTAATATACAAACAACACCTTAGTGTAAGAGAAGAGATCCGGCGAGAAGAAAAACTAAAATGAGAAGGATTTGACACACATGTTAAATAAGAGGGAGAATCTTAAAAGGATATGCATCTATTTTTGTATATGCATCTGAAATGTATAATTACCCTTCTCATTTTAATTTTTCTTTTTATCTGATCGTAACTGTTATCATAAGAAAAACTCTATACTTTGTGGAGTTAGGAGTATGAGGCTTAGTTGGTAAACTATTTCGTGCTTTTTATAGTTCCTCAAGTTTAATATATATCATGATTTTGATAAGGCTTTAGTGAAAATAAGCCTACTTACAATATAGATAGTAAAGACCCATATTGATAGCTCTATGGGAAATTTGCATACCTATCCACTTGACACTATTTATCCCGTTTCTCATAAGTGATATATTGTTATGTATTTTTTTTAAATTTTTATTTATTTATTTATTTATTTTTTTAATATTAAGAATGCCACTTTTAAAAGGATTTATGTAAGTAAAAGTTAAAAAAAAAAAAAAAAAAAAAAAAAAAAAAAAAAAAAAAAAAAACAGAAAAAAAAACAAACTTGTTTCACAAATTGTAAAACCCTAAAATCTGTAAACGTATTTCGTTGAAAAAAAAACTTTAACCTAACATGATAATACGCTATTATGCATTTTAAACTTTGGTTGTACATATAAAATATAAAATAAACTTCTAAAAACTACACATAAATGAATTAAATTCCTAAACTAAATCCCTATAATTCATAAATCACATAAATCGGTCCACACTTATTTCTTTTGGGCTATACCATCCGAAAAATTGGTACCAATATTTGTCACACGTCTAAGGGTGTGTTTGTTTTTAAAAATTTAAGTCTGACTGCCTCTGAGTCTTATCAGTAAGACGCGATCAGACCTTTTTGTTGTTTGTTTTTTCATATTGAGTCAGACGTGGTCACACGTTATTTGTCTAACTGAGTAAGAGGCTGTGTAAAGGTCTGACTATCACCTTCATCTTCTCAACCGCCGGCCACCTCCAGCCTCGGCCGGCCACCACCACTTCTTCTCCACCTCTACTCTGCCTTCTTCTCCACCCATAGCCGCCTTCTTCTCCACCTCTACGCCGCCATCTTCACCACATTAAGGTATGTTTTTTTTCCCTCTTTACCTGCTTTACTTGTTGGGTTTTGATAATTTTGATATGGGTTTCTTTGTTTTGATACATCTGATATGGGTTTTTTCTTTTTAAATTCTGATATGGGTTGCTTTAAGGTGCTTTTTTCATGTTGCAAACTTATAATAGTGCTTTAAGGTGTTTGAACCTTTTGATATTATATAGTTATGTTGTCTTCTTTAGTTAAGCATGAGTTGAGATCCAGTTGAGTTTGACCATATTAGGTGAATGTTTTTCACTTTGGTCTTTCCAGCTAATAATGTTAAAAAAAGACCAGATCCTTTAAAAAGATCAATCAGTTATGTATTTATGTGCACATCACTTTACTTTCCCACATGGTTGATTTTTTGTGTTGTTTGTTATTGTACAAGTGCTAAATAGATGAATATAAGTGGTGTACAAATAAGCACCATTTTTTCATATAACTGAGTAGACTGTAGACCCTTATGGCATTGTATATAACTGATCTTTACGGCATTGTAGTAAACTTTGACAGAGTGAAAAAAAGAAAGAAAGAAAAGCAATAAGAAGAATATAGGACCACCACTTTGTGATAGTTAAAACAAGTCATAACCAGACACTTGATGGTCCAAATTCCACAAATGTGACACACAACTTGTAATTCACGACATAATAGTCGACATAGCGCGCATTACCATCTAGACTTTACCGTATTAACAAGAAAGAATATAGGAACGACTTATTCCAAAAGTAAACACAAGTCATGAATCATGACCAAATACTTTATGTACAATTCTTACTGCATAGGATATACATCATTATCATTCCTCGGCTTGTTCTAGGATACCAAACGAGTGATGCAATATGGTTCATGCAATAATTGATCGGTATAGTTGGCGGGTTCAGTTTGGTTGTTTTCAAGAATACAAATTTTGGCATTTCAAGCTTTTATGTGGGGCAAGCAAGAAATCTTGGTATAACATTTTCTTCATGGGTGGTTTTAGCCTGACAAATTTACCGAGTTTCAGGATATTTTGATCACAAAATGTAAGACTTCTATAGCAATCTTTTTACCATTATTGAAATACCACAAAAGCTCCAAACTTTTGCAGTTTGTAGTTTCAGATGTGTTGTAATAGTGGTCTCATTGTTGGGTTATCATAGTCGTCCCATTGTTTCTAATTTCTGTCAATGTATGATCATATGCGTAAAGTAAATTTTACGTTTCATATGGGTTTTGTTTATATAATGATCAGTAGAGTTTTTTAGGTAAGCATGCTTCTTACTTTGTTTACAGTTTTGTTTTTTGAGAAGACGTCAGTTGACTGCTTGGTGCTTCTTACTTTGGTTTACTTGTTATATTGAATTCAAAGTATGATGGTTCTGATGAAAGTTTGTGAATTTAAGCTCTACTAATCTTTGAATGGTTTAGCATTTGAAGGACGTATTGATAAGTTCATTCTGATTAGTTTCAATTGCTACGTCTAGTTGATCATCATTTCGATGGTTATGATAACTTGGACACTTGGTTAGTCTACATTAGTGTATTGGTTGCTAATCTCAACCACTCTACTTATAAATGGGTCGATTTGGGATATTATTATCTGTAGTGGGTCAAACGGGTAAAGTCAAACAACCTAGTCAGAAACGACTAAATTCAGACAGCTTATAGTCTATATTTGTCTTCAGTAATAGGTTATTCAAGTTTATAAATTTTTATACTTTTCAATTTTTCTAAATTAACAAATGAATTCTAGTGGGAGAAGTAAAAGTGACTTGGACAACACAAAATTGAAGGCCATCGAGCCATTAAACTTTTCGTTAATAAAAGTAGCCGATCAATCCACTACATTGTGTCATTCTTTAATGTTTTATCTCATACTTTCTTTTTATTTTCATACTGAAATATACATGTGTTGGATTTGCTTGTTGAAATAGTTTGTTTTTTTTAAAGGTTTGTTAGCTTGTAGTTGCTCTATGGCTTGTTTGTTTTTTAATCCTAAATTTAAGCTGTAGCAAGTTTTCTCAATAAGTTGAATTAGTATTTACTATTATGTGATTTCAACATGATCTTTACCTACATTGTCGCCGGATGGGAAGGTACGGCACACGATGCGAGAATAGTAAATGAAGCTTTAGTAAATCCGGTATTTGAGTTTCCGATTCCCCCTGCAGGTATTAAGTTTGGAATTGTAATATATATGAAAACTTAGATATAAAAAATATCCATTTTTTTTTTTTTTAGATAAATATTATCTATGTGATGCTGCCTATAAGCACACGCGTGGGTTTATGGATCCATATCGCAATGTCAGGTATTGGTTAGGAGACTTTCGTCGGAAACGTGCAATGAGCAGTAAAGAAAAATTCAATCACGCTCATGCAAAACTTCGAAACGTAATTGAGAGGGCATTTGGAGTCTTAAAAGCGCGTTTTCCAATCTTGAAGAGTATGCCCAAATTTCCAATTTGGTAACACAAAGAGATATTAATATTTCATGTTTTGCTATTCATAATTTTATTCGAAAAGAGGGTTTAGACGATGATTAGTTCTCTCAATACGATCAAGGTGACGTACATGATAATGAAAATGTACATGATGATAATAACGGTGATGTTGAAGTTGTTCAACCAATTGGGAATAACGCGGATCAACAATATATGATTAACTTACGAGATCAAATCGCGGCACAAATTATGCAAAGCTAGTTTTTAAATTATTTGGTATTGGTTAAGTAACTTAATTGTTTCATTAGGTTAAGCTTATGTTTTATTTTAAGACGATTTTTATAATAGTTTTTATTATGTTAAATTTTGGATATGTAGTAAGATAATTTATATAATGATTTATAATTGTGTTAAATTTATGATTAAAATATTTTGTTTCAAGTTTACACTATCTACTTATTAATTATATCGCAATAGTTTAATATATACTTAAAAAAGGGAAAATTAAAATCATTCAGACAATTATAAAAAAAACAAACAACAATTTTTCAATCAGATTCAGACATTATAGCAGATTCAGATGTGAAACATCTTAATGAAACAAACACACCCTAACTTAAATTACACATTCAATGTATATAACAAACATGAATCGGTCTTCCATAATTTCTGCCAAACCCTACGCCACTTTCATAATAGGTAAATGGAAACGCTCCTTCCTCTATTCTCTCACTAAGTATACGGTCCTATTTTGGGTATGTTTGGCGAAAGTAACTGTTGCTGGAACTGGTGCTGTTGCTGTAGATGGTGTTAGAGATTATAAAAAGAGATTATTTTTATAAGCTACATGAAGTAACCTTTGGTTTTAAGAGATTATGGATGATTATTTTTGTTGGCATGAATATTACGATATTTAATCTAAACATCC
Organism: Artemisia argyi; assembly: GCA_030686995.1. NCBI lineage: Eukaryota > Viridiplantae > Streptophyta > Magnoliopsida > Asterales > Asteraceae > Artemisia > Artemisia argyi. The sequence goes on from CM060696.1 coordinate 26,376,472, forward strand.
TCTTCATGTTTTGATGATGACAAAGATGTAAGTTATAACATATAACGTAAAATGCTTAAGTTACTTGTGATCACAATTCATCTATGCATTCATACGTCAACAAGCCTCGATATCTCAACGTCTCAAGTATGCTTCAACAATCACTTAAGGTATGTACAAACAAATGTCTAATACATTTTATGATCAAAGGGAGTTCTATTTAAACACTACAAATTATATAAAATGATATAAATATTTTATATATTTTGAAAAACACTTTTGGTATATAAAGGAAAATGTTTAATTCATAATAAATATATGAATTCAAATTTTTAGCCAAAAACAGTTAAAATTTCACTAGATAAACCTTCCCCAGAAATAACAAGAAAAACTGCCGTTTTCGTCTGGGCGGCCCCCTTAATTTTAAAGGGGCTGGCACACAATTAAAGGGGCTGGCCACACTCCCATGTCAGATTCTGTCAAAAACTTTTCCCTATAAATACCACCTCAAACCTGGTATTTTTAACACCTTTTGCACAAAAATTTTTAGTCCCAAACCTTTCCAAACACACTTCTAAATCCTTTGATCATAAGTTTATTAGTCTTTGTTTCAAGTGATTCAATCCCTCATCACTCAAAGTGCAAGAGAAGTATCCTCCCTATCATAAAGCCAAAGATGTATTAGAGTCTAGTTAGTGTTTATGTGAAGTTGTGAGTTATGTTTATGCAATAAGTAGATCAAGATGATCTTACTTAGTAGTGAGTCAATGAGTGAGTAAGAAGTAGTGGGAAGAAGTAGTAGTGTGGAGAAGCCATATAGTTGTGAAGAAGTAGGTGTGTGAATAAGTAGTGGAGTATAGAAGAAGTTGTGAAGTAGTCGTGAAGTCGTGTAGAAGTTGTGTGGTGATCGAAGACGTGTTGTGAGATTGGTTCTAGCTACTATTAGAACTCGACATTTAGCTTAGTGTCGTTAAATGGTGTAAACAAAAGTTGTGTAAGGTTTTCTCCGCCAAAAGGGAGCTTGTTGAGTAGTGAAGAAAACTCTCGAGTAGGTGACTCGGGGAGTGGAGCAGGGCAAGGAAGGTGTCCTTGTAGCCGAACCACTATAAATCATCATGTCCGGTTTGCATCCTCTTTCTCTAATCTTTTCACATTTATTCTTGCATTTATCGCTGTATATCTATGCTTGCAAATATGTGTTGATTGTTGCTTATATTGTCATGATAATTGATTGTGGTGTAGTTACAAGTTAATATTGTGATAGGATATATAATTGTATGATATGGTCTAATGAACTTATATATATTATTAACACTTCTCATGTTGAGTTTAACTTAATCGATAATTTGATACAAAACGTTTTAAGATTTTAAAAGGAAAACGTATTCACATAAAGATCGACCAAAGTTTCATTCATAAAACTAAGTTTTGAAAACTAATCCAAAAGCTCACATATATAATTGATCATATTGATTATATGTTGTTTTCATACTAAACTCTAATTGAAGGTTTTTCAAACAAACAATTGAATAAATTTGAATTAACATTTTGAAACCAAGTTTTTATAAAATCAAAAAGAGGGGAAAACTATTCAACCCCCTTTCTAGTTTTTCACAATTGGTACCAGAGCCACGTCGCTCAAATTTTCAAAACAAATGGTTTTAAAAATTGAGTACGATCCATGTATCAAATTATCCATTAAGGAGGATTAAATATGAAAAGTGTTTTGTTGATTAACTTGTATTAGTTTTGATGTTATGTACACTAATTATACTTGCTCGAGATAAGATTATGCGTTAAATAAGTATTATATGTTCGGTATCAAATTTAGAAAGTTTCACAACTTTTAGCAAAGTCAGAAAACAATTTTTTACAAAAAATGAAATTTTGAGTACCAGATGAGCGGCCCCCTTAAATACTGGGCGGTCCCCTTAATTATTTAAGGGGTCCGCCTGTCTGTTTGCAGCTTTTTCAGAAACTTTGAAAAATCATATAAAAATAACCGTAACTCCGAAGAAGTCGTGCCACCCGGCGTTTTAAAGGTAATTGAGTCTACTTTTATTTAAAAATGCTTACAAGTAACTATTACAAACTTAAATAAGTCAGAGAGTCAAAATACTACACGGAGGTCAAAAATTTTAGTCTTGTTTTAACGTAAAACTTATATTTTACCTTTTTCTTCGAGTCGGGCATTTCTAGTCGGTATATCTTTGAAAAATTAAGTATTTATGCTTTCAAAATATTGATTTTAATTAAATTTTAAAATGGGTAGGAAACTATTTTATTTTCAAATAAAATCGAGCTAAGTAAACATTGGTATAAATAATACACAAAATGACGACAAGTATTTTATGTGCTATGTGAACTTATTTGTGATTCTATTTTGTTAATTGAATATATTAGATGATTGTTGCTATTTGAATTTTAGTTAATTGTATATCTAAGGATATGTGCCTTATTATAGCTAGTTTCCGGTTTATACTTAACTAGATCTTATGCTAGATTTCTTGCGTTAGGATTGAAATATTATGCTTGCATTGCATATAGGTGTAGATGGCTTAATGCTACTCAAACATCTTGTAAATGAGTTAAGTCTAGTTACTTAAATATTTCAAATAATTTAATTTATTCTTAACAACACACTTAAATATTTTCAACAAATTACCTTGTTTCACCTTAAGTTGTTTAATAAGAGAAATTGAATCATTGTAAAACATTAGTAGTTATATAAAAGAAAAAGTATTTTCAAAATCTAAGTGTGTTCATTATAAGTAACAATGAAGAGTCTTTCACATAAACAAAACATATAACAATCATGAAGTAATAAGTCAAGTTTCAGTCATTCACTAACCTCACTCATAAATAATCTTAAGATTAATGGAACACACTATCAAAATGTCTATTTATTTTAAATGAGTGTTTGTGAGGGTCAAGAAAGATCTTGATATTATATCAATTCATTATTCAAATTATGGCTGATATATTCATCAAATCTAATTGACATGTTTTTGAGTGTGGACAAGAAATTGGATTGTTATTTGTTTAGTTTCAAGATTACATCAAATTTTAACAAAAGATATAGTTTTGAATCTACATACTCAATCATACTAGATTGATATGAAAATATTTACATCCTTTGTAGATGAAAAGAATATGCATTGGATCATAACTCACACTTGTGTTGATAATGCCATATTGAATCTACTTGTCCAATAGTTGTGTTCCAAATATTAGAATAATATGTTTAACACATGCATAAAATATACAATGAAGTAGGATTGACGACTTGGATGTTTCGTCAGAAATATTCAAGCAATTTACATTGCAATGCAATGGATAAATGTGTCCTATCCGAAAAACCAAACATGAGCAAACTAACAACATATGTAAATTTTGCTCACACTACTTAAAATCATTACTTCAAGATAAAATACATATTTAAGAATAATACACACTATATATTCTATGTATTTCATTTTTTTTGTAGCATGAATGGTTGTGTTACAAGATAATGCACTACACTTTCCTCTTTGAAATAATATAAGTTATTAGAATTGAAAAAAAAACTTGTCACAATCCATAAACAAGTAATTTTTTTTTTAAATACTTGTTAAAGTATGATATATAACATTGGCAAAAATCATAGAAAATAGTATTTGTTTAAAAATATATTAATGTCTAGTTTTGATATCATTTGAGAATCACAAACTCATTTAAAATAAATAATCTTAATGAGATTCATTTTAAAAGAGATGCTAAGGTGCACTCTTAAGTCTAGCACATTTATTAAATCAAGTAATATGCAATCAAAACTAAACAACCGGTAAATCATGAACAAAAGATTAAAACTTTTTGTTTACTCTTATCTAAACATTTAACACGTCTCTATTGGGATCGTGAATAAAATATATCATCTAGATTTACCTTCATAAAAACATGACGTTTAAGTCACATTAAGCCAAGCATTAGTGAACAAAGCAAACTTCATATTTGGTACTCTTCGATAGGTAAATTTAGGAATTTAATTTCTTCTAAAAAGATAATGACTACTAGAGAACCTATTGTCTAGAAACTCAATTTAACCTAACGGTTGAATTGCTTCTATGTGAGAAGTTGGGTGTGTGTAACCCGTAAAAATGGTCGTGGTTAGCATTAATTGAGCACCACTAGTAATAGTCTCATACTCATTCTCCAACTTGATTAAATTGCTATTCCTAAATATACCTAACGCTAAGCTTACTTTTATGAACTTTGCTTCTCATTAGATGCTTTCATTCCTAGATTTATGGAATATCGCATATATGTTGTTTCTAGATGTTTAGTTGCTCCTATGTGATTTTATTTCATGCTTTTACATGCTTGACTCTATATGTCTCATTCATCTAGATATATATCTCTTGCCTTTAGATCCTACACCCTATTTCATGAGAACCTTAGTGTCACAATCCGATAGGTCATATTAGTCTTAAAACTGTCTTAAGTGTCCTAGAGTCTCCATGCATACTTACTTCCTTATTCATCATCTTGTTTCATTTCAAACAATCCACTCCTTTGTCAAGAGATAGTTAGATTGTAATCTAATACCTCTCTAAGTTGATGTGACAACTTAAATATTTCATCCGAAATGTTTAAGTATTTTTAATTAGCAAAATGCAAATTTAAATGTCACTCATTGTTCATAACTATTTCTTGAGTCATGACTCTATTATTATATAGATGTCAAACACCTTCCGTCCACCTTTAGGAAAACCTCCTTGTATGCTATCCTTCATCCTTTGTGTCATTGTCATGATTATCGTTTTTGTGTTAGTTTGTCTTTATTTGTGTCACACTCTATGTCCGGATGAGCATGAATTTAATGGGAAGAGAAATCACACTCACTCACATATATCCTTCTACCTCACACCCAAAACCGAGTCATCCTTTGTACTACCAATCTCGAGTCATCCACCATTTCCATGCCCTCAAAGAAACCAAGAATCAATATCATACCTCCTAAACCACTCCTCATTGATTTAACACAAGATAACACCAACACTCCATCACAACCACCTTAATGTTCATCTACTAGTACTCCCAATGCACCATCCAAAACACCATCAACTCAAGGAACCTCTACCTCCTCCATACCATCATCATCATCAATCAATGACTATATCAACACCCACTTGTCACCTCCACCAAGAACTACCATCTCCAACAAAAACTTGTCATCATACCACCAAAACAACTCTTCATTGACTTTACTAATGAAGACGACACCACCCCAAATCATAATAATTCAAAAACACACATTCAAACACCCATCCAAGAATTATAGTAGGGTCTAAGGACTTACAAAAAGTTATTAAAAGAAGAGCTCTTCCGTCGTCGTACAGATGAAGCCGAAACTGAATTGATTGACGGCAATGGCACTGAGGGAATATTAGCAGGAGGTTCGCCACCAGTTTTAAGCCACTCCTTGTAGTAAAAAGCAAACTTAATTGTACCCATATTCATATGATCTTCATAAACTTTACTTAAATGTTTCATATCTTCGTGTTGATCCTTGGCCAAAAGATTTTCAGTTTGTTTATTGTACCAAATTTTAAGATGCAAAAGATGTGGAAAAAAAGAAATGGTCCCAAAGATCCGGTAGCAAATGCAATCGAGCTAAATAAGGTGCATCTACAAATACTTGTAGAACATGTCTTGCACATATTCTATCATTCTTTTCAAGCTTGTAAACTATGGACAAATAAAACTGTGCACAAGCTGAAAGATATGAATTCGGTATCCCACACGTAGTCCCATTTCTTGATTCCTTAGAATTTAAAGACGCGACAATCGTTAAAAACCCTATAGAATTTCTTAATGACTTCATTTTCAGTTCCTTAACCGTCCCGGGGTTATCAATCAGCTTCTCTATACTCTCAATGCCCAACTCCATATTAGCAAAAACGCCATTATCCGACAACCCATCATGACTTGTTCTAGCTAAAACGAAAAGTTTGATCTTTTATGTATTTTCCTGCATAGCCACTAAGAATGGAGATGACTGCTTTAGTAGCAACTTCATCAATGGCGGGTTCATTTGATCGTCTAGAAAGTCTGCCTTTAGATGAAACTACAGAACCAGTGTTCTTGTGCTTAGGGATGATTTCGACGCTTTTACGGTTATGACATATATAAATTGGCAAAGAAATGGAGTCATGATCAGAAGAAGAAGAAGGTTTAAATTTTTTGAATCCTTCTTTTGCTAGAAGGTCACTTAAAGAAGAAGCCATAATAAATAAATGTGTTTTGATAATTCTTGAAAAATGAATGAGCAGGCAGGTAAGGTTGGATGAATATGATATTGAAGAAAGAGGACAACGACAAGGTGTAAGGGAGTGGTGGTGATTTAACCAATAATAATCCACATTTTAACAGTTTGTGTTTGTTTTGGTAGTTAGTTACATTTGCAGCATCATATCATTGATCAACTAGTGGTCCCATACAGACCAGTTTCACGGTCGACAGGTAAATCACCTAATGATTAATGGACACGAAGAAAATTACTACTGGGCTATTATTACTCACGCTGCATGTCTTTTAGAGCACTTGCATCAATAACGCCACAACGGCGTTAAAGAGCATTTAACGTGCGTTACTTCTGCGTTAACCGATGGGCTTGGTTGCGTTATTTCTGCGTTAACGCCTAACGTTAAGGGTTTAACCCGGCGTTAAGGCTAGTTTAGGTAAAAAAAAAATCATTTTAGCCCCCAAAACGGCTATTTTTGTAACGTTAGTTTAAAAAAAAAAAAAATCAATTCAACCCCCTCCACTTTAATAAACAAACGGCTAGTTTTCAAGTTTTTTCTTAAAAAAAAAAAAAAAAAAAAAAAAAAAAAAAATCAGAATCATATACCCACTCCTATAAATACCCACTAAACACATATATACATTTTTTCACACATCCACTACTAATTCTCAACTCTTTATACTTACTATATAAGAAAAAAAAAACATTCTTCATTCACAATAGACCCAAATGAAAATGCCGAATCATCTCGGACTTGGTCAGACCTAGATGACGAAGAAGATATAGAGTTTATGATTGCTGCGTACGAGTATTAGCAACGCTTAGAACAAGAAGAAGCTAATCCTCAGACTCAGGTGCCTTGTACCCACATATATCGTGAACGCGAGCTTGCTGAACAACGTTTGCTAAACGACTATTTTGTAAATGGTTGCAAGTATACGCCCCGTAATTTTCGTAGAAGGTTTTGCATGCGCCAAAAACTATTTTTAAAAATAGTCAAAGGTATTGAATCTTATGAATCCGATTTATTCCAAACCACTTTCAATATTTTAAGTCAGGGATTGATTGTACTGGTCGAGGGAGTATTAGTGCTATTATGAAGTGTACAGCTGCCATACGCCAATTGGCAACGGCAACGCACCCGATGCATTTGACGAGTATTTGCAAATGGGTTCGAGTACTATGCGTTTATGTCTTGATAATTTTAACATGTGTGTTATAGATTTGTTTATGCCTGAGTTTTTAAGAAAACCAACATGGGCGGACGTTCAAAGTATTTACCTAAAGCATGAACGGGAACATGGTTTTCCGGGAATGTTTGGTAGCATTGATTGTATGCATTGGGCGTGGAAAATTGTCCGGTTGCTTGGCAGGGGCAATTTGGTAGAGGTGATAAAAGATACCCAACGTTAATGCTTGAAGCTGTTGCTTCACAAGATTTGTGGATTTGGCATGCATTGTTTTGGTATGGCAGGGGCAAATAATGATATTAATGTTTTGGATAACTCTAATTTGTTCGACGACTTGCTAAAAGACGAATCCCCAAGGGCACCCTATATTGTAAATGGAAGAAGATATGAACAGGGGTATTACTTGGCTGACGGAATTTACTCACAGTAGGCAAGTTTCGTCAAATCTTTCTCGGCAACAACTGACGAGAAACATAGTTATTTCAAAAGGAAGCAAGAAAGTGCAAGAAAGGATATCGAACGTGCTTTTGGTGTGCTCCAAGGACGGTGGGGTATACTACAACAACCGGCATGTGCTTATGAAATTGTCAAGATACGACGAATCATATATACATGCATTATTTTGCATAACATGATATTGAAAGATCAAAAGTTTGTGCTCCGTGACTATAACAGATTGTTTGTGGATCTGGTATCTAATTTGGGGCAGCAAACATGGGTCGACAGATGTGATACCCAGCAACGCAAGATGAGGGAATTGCGCGACTCAGGAATGCATTCTCAACTCCAACGCGACCTTATGGAGCATGTTTGGCAGAAACGTCTTCAACACCAATAATAACATGAAGAAGAATATTTCGAAGACGAATACGATGAATAATTATTTGTAATTCGTTTGGTTTAATTTCATATATATATATATATATATATATATATATATATATATATATATATATATATATATATATATATATATATATATATTTATTTTTTTATTTCGTTGTTATCGTTATTGCATGTTTTTTTATATTTCGTATTGTAATATTTAAGTTTTAATGTTATGTGATTTATTAAATGAATTGTTAGTTTTAGTTTAAGGGTTGATTTTGAAAATATTTGAGTTAAAGTTGAGTTAAAGCTGAGTTATTATTGTGTGTGTTTTTTTATGAGTTAAGGTTAAAGTATTAAAGCTGTTGTGACGCTGACGTGGCACTAAGTTAAAATTTAACGTGAGTGATGGATGTAAGTGCTCTTACAATTAAGCTATCGTCGCAGAGACTTGCAATATCTTTTTTTTTACAAAAAGTTTCGTGTTTTTCGGTTAGACCAAACAAAATATATTAATTGAGGTGATGTATGGTTTTTGTTCTGTCCTTGAACAGTGCCTTTTACCAAAAAAAGAAAACTGTGTATCAAATCAATTATTATATATATTAATTTGTGGTGCGATACGTCGCCGTATTCGCTTCCGTTTTCCCGCCAAAAATGAGGCCCAAGTTGTTAGCCTGTGTGCATGGCCCATTCCCTTCCATTAACCCTTAGTCTGGTCCAGTTCAGGATAAAGAAGAAACTAGAACACCTCATCTTATCTATCGGGTTCCATAACAATTTCAACACACAAAATCATACCTGATTAAAAAAGAAGATGCAGTGAAGATCAAACCTAGAAAGAGGACATACAACATAGTGGCGCAATCGATTCAGATAATAAAGAACAGGAACGAAGTTTCTTCTACAGATCTACATAGCGAAAAACACGCATACCCACAAGGTATATGCTGATATGTAAGTTTTTTTTACTCTTCCTGCTTTATTATGCTTTCGTTTTGGTTAATTCATGATTTATTTGAGGTCTTTCTTTCTTTTCTTTTTTTTTTTTTTTCCTTTTTTTTTCAAATTAAGGTTTCGTTAGTGGGGGTTTTGTTGATTTGGGGGTTTCGTTGATTTGGAGATATGTCAATTGTTTAATATGTGGTTGTTAGTGTGGAATGGGTGACTAAACAAAGAAATAAGGGCGACTATAGAAACTGTTGCCAATAATGAATCAAATGATTTTATGAATGAAGGTATGCGCGAGATTATAAGGACAAAGTCAAAGCAACGGCTTGATGTACAATTATGTCGATAAGGATCAGAAACATGGCAATCAAACATTACAAACACAACGTGAACACTTAGATTACCAAGGAATGTCAATGAGGAAACGGTATGCAATATGAATGTTCAAATATCTGTTATTAGTATATTCTTCATCTTATATAGAGAGAAAGAATGTAAGTTGGAATTGTTGGTTAGGCTGCAAAAGAGGAACTTAATTTGTTAATTTTATTCTGGTAGGATGACAATGAAGGAAGTAAAGGCCAAATTGGTTTGCCAATAGCAACCAGTAGACAAGAAAAGAGCAGCTTCAAGGTTTGTGTATTTACTATTTTATTATATTGTGTTGGTTCATGAACACCTTGCCTTTTAGATTATATGTATTCTACTGTTTGTACCATTTCCTTTTAGAATTCAATGAAATTAGAATGAGTCAAAACAAGGGAATTTTGAGGTTCACGAAAGAAAAAACAAGGGAAGTCCGTGTTGATTGACGTACCATCAGTTTCTTGGTGAACGAAATTAGAATGTGATCACAAAATATTTTATTTAAATCTAATATAATGATCCCGAGCTCTTAAATTAAGCAATTTAGGAGGTTTTGAAGGGCTTGACTATACTATATTTGACTTTTAAAACTTTTCTGTAATGATTCAGTGTATACCCAAATCGACCCATTTCGAAATAAATTTGTTTCTTTATCTTACAGGTTTTTCTACCAAAGTGCACTTCGTTGGTTCCCTACTTACGGGTAATATTCATATCACTCATTCTGATTTATATATTTCTGCCACAAAAAAAGCTGAATCATCTTTCTTATAATGATTTTTATCAGGATAAGAACATTAGATGCAGTTGTGATAACTCATTCTCATGCTGATGCAATTGGAGGTAATGTTTTGCAAATTGCTACTGTAATCAAGCAAGTGAATTTACACATATGTCCCTGAAGCTGTGTTATACTTTTTAGGTTTGGATGACCTTCGTGACTGGACAAACAATGTCCAGCCGCAAATTCCTATTTATGTAGTCGATCGTGACTTTGAGGTACAAAATGTTGATAGGTTCTCAAGTAATGAGCATATAGCCCTGCTCCATTTTTTACCTATAACCCAGGGTCAAGAGATATCGCCCCCGTTTCTGCTTCTGCTCCTTTCTAGAACTCGCTCTCCCGATCTGATAACACAGATCCAGAACATCAAAACCACCTTATACCCACACACAACATTCTCAAAGCATCAGTGAAAATCTATTATGGATTTAATGGTTCTTAATTTCGTAATCTTTTTTGCCCTAATTTTAAACGGGCCGCCTGATGTGGTATTGATTTTGAGGTGCACGGTGATTTTAGGTACGGGTGATATGAAGCAACAAAAGTTGCCTTACAAAATCGTTGGGTGTTGCGGCTGCAGAAGGTTCAGTATAAGGAATAAGGAATAATCTACCATCAAAACCAGATGATTCGATTAAACAATTCCTGGGATGTAAGGACTTTATTTGTTTATTTATTTATTTTTAAATTTTTTTTATTTGTATACTCTTAGGATTTGAATCATATTGGTTGCAGCAAGGGGAGGGTTAATTTTTATTATTTGGAATTTATTTTGTTTTCTTTATGTTTTAAGGTTGTTGCATAAATGATGCAGAATCAGAAGAAGGAGGGCCAGTGGTGTCAAAAATTCAGCTAGCCATGTAGGTATGTTTGTTTACCAATTTTGAAATAATACTCATATTGAGTTTACACGACATGATAATCTTAAGGTTAATTGGAACGGGCAATGACATACGCACCCTTTTTTTATGCATAAAAAAGTTATATGTTTATCGCCTTCCAAATGAAATTTGATAACCTTAGAAGAAGATTGTTTTCATGCAATAAGCTGTTTTGAGTGTTTGTACGAAGTCAAATAGCTTGGGTGTTTTTGATAAGGTGATTTTTACTAGCTTTTTTGCTTTATTTTCCAACTGCTTATAGGCTACTGTCATCCTGTCATGTCTGTATGATGACGTTGGTTGAATGCTTAGTAGCAGGTATGTTGTTATTGTAAATTTTGTTTTTTTTTTTATTTTAGTCTTATGTGTAGCCGTTTTTATAAAACCTCATTTGATTAAAAATTCAAATAATACCAACAAATATAGGCACGATTGGTTTTTCCCTCACTAAGGAAAGGGCGTAAATATAGCGTACGAGTATACTAGATTCCAGTAGTGGTGCTATTAGAAAGCAAGTCAGTTGGTCGTTCGGATTGTTTAGTTTTTTTTTTTTTTTTTTTTTTTTTTTTTTTTTTTTTTTTTTTTTTTGTTATGCTAGCATATAAGAAGCTAAAAGATAAGCATTTAAACCAACATTGAATGGATTACGTGGACACTTTAGACTGATTATTTGCTAATTAAATGGCCAAAAAAGGTAACGACTAAGGATGAGGAAGGCCAAATTGCCCCCAAAGCCGACTTTCTTCGACTGTTGTGAAGGTAAAAAAGAACATGATTAGCTATTGGTTTCTTTAAGCTTATTTTTTTGTCAAATTGGTACTGAATATTTTCAAACATGTATGGTAAGGCGTATGACTAAAAATAGTGTAGCGACGAAAGGGTTGTTTTTAATGGAACACACTTATGGTGAAAGAACTAGGACGACGAAAGGCCCATGATGCTGTAAGCTCCTTATTTAAGTTCTATTAATAATATTTTTCTTTAATGGTCACTTAAGTTATTCCTTATTACATAATCAGTTGCATTTGCTGTAAATTGTATTAAGTTGACCATAAATATAAAGTTTTAAACCAAACGTTATCAGTATTGCTAAAAGTTGACTCACTTCAATTAATTGGTTCATTGATTTGATATATCTAGGACTCCTACGTTCTCAGGTTCTACAACCGGTTGGATAAGGAAACGAAAGGAGAAGGTACCGATGTTTTTTTGTATTTACTTTAGACAAAATGTTTACTGCTCAGTCATCCTACGCTTTGGGTCAACTTTTTGTGTGCAATTTCATGTGACTATTATTTCGGTGCAAGCTTGCTACTGCTGCAGCCGTAGAAATCCGAAAATGGATGGAAGCATTTGACCAGCCAAAACAGCAGGTATAGAGAATTTTCAGGCAACCTTTATTACATTCTCAGAGTTTTAACCACATGTACCTCATACCGGACACGATTCTTTTTCCTTCATATATATCTTACATATCTTTCCTTGAACTACTATAATCAGGCTGCGTTTGAACTCTGACAAAATTCTACGGGATATAGACGGAGCTTGGAGAAAGAGTATGTTCCTGCTCAGTTCTTACATGCTCTTTAATGCTTCTAATATGGTAGAACACAACTTATAATTGACAAAACCGCTGTCTATTTTTTCCTTTCTATTAAAAGAAGGCAGTTTTTGCATATTAGCACATGTTATATAATTAAACCATTTTCGTTTTCGTTGCAGCCACTCATTCCGTTAACATGAATTGAGCTATTTTGTAGAATGCATCAATAGATTTTGCTGCGCATGAACTTTCGCGTTAACAGTATCTTATCTATGCGTTTTACAGAGTGCGAGGTGCAAACAAGTGACGGCTGAACAATAATAAATACACATGGGGAAACGTGACCGTCATGGCATCAAAAGTTGGAAACCGCTAAAAGATAATAGGTATAGATAAAAAAAACTGGTCCCTTTCCATAGCTTATTTTACTAACGTCAGCGAAAAACTTCACCCAAATATGACTTTGCAGCGGAAGCAGCGTTACATTTACGGTCTTGCACGAAATGTCGGCGGAGTTTGAATTGAGCGCACGCATACAGCCGGAACAAACTGTCATCATTTCTGTGAGCTCATGCTGGGCCAAATGGTTTGCAGGTACGTTCTAAACGAACTCATAAAACGCCCAATACAGACGCCGCGCTAACTTATTCCACCAACACTGTTCCAACAGGGGGGCTGCAATTGTCAGAAACTCAGCAACACCGGCTACTATCCAGACCTACGTGCCCGAGGCCGAACACATAAGCCAACTATAACTACTCCCTATACTTTTTTGATGATTGTTCGATCATATACTTTGGTAATTTGTCTGTATCAGTAAGTAGTGTCAACAATAACTGTATTTATATGATTTTCATGTCCTCAATACTTACGTTAGTTAACTTGATATGATATCTAATAAATATGTATATCAGTATATCTTGGCAGGTTTATCCAGGGAAACAATTACACTGTTCTTGAGGCTGCTGCACGTGAGCCTCTTCAGTGGTTAACAGGAGAGACACAATCATCACAAAACACATAGAGCCATATCTGAATCATGCTAAAAAAGACCGAAAAGAAAAATCAGGTTCCCATCTTAACTTGATGTGGATTATCGTTATTGATTAGGATTTGTGTTCGGCTAAAATGTAGTATGAAGTCTGGACGCATTTTTTAGCCGTTGGTATTGTAATAGTAGTATTGTAGACATCACTGCATATATCGAGCCGTTGATGGTGTTGGTTATTCTGTGGCAGGTTCATATATGCATCTATGGGAAGTAACTTTGTTGGTCCATGATTACAATTTACCAGAAGACCTAACTGGACAACTCGATAGCATTCGAGAATTCATTGAAGACAAATTGGATATTTGTAAATGGGTCGGAATTGTTATAATTGTTATGCAGGTTAGATGCCTTTCAGATTTGATATTAAAGATGTAATTTGCATACTTGCTATAGCAACTTCTCTTTGTGCCTATATGATGCTTGAATCTTACCCATAGCCGTTAATCAATCGTGTTATATTCTGTATTTGGTTAAAAAAGGTTGGCAAAAAAGTGATAATCTTATCAAATATTTACCGCGATATTTAGAACAGGCAAAATACTCATATATATTTTTACGAGATAACCTCTGCTAAAAAACAGGCCCGCCCGCAACGCGGCGGGTCGTCGCCTTCCTAGTTATTATATATATACCGTTTCCATCACACAACGGACTTGTTCTAAATATGCATTTTATATTTTGGAAGACACTTTAAGCATTTTTTTTACATACATATTGTCGATTTATTTGTTTAGCGTTTTGCTAACGTATAATAAAGTGTAAATAAAAAGAATGTTTTGATTCATTTAAGTGGTCATTTGTTAGCAAAACCCATTTGTTTAAAAGGCTCTTGAAAAGTATTCGTGATTTATGAATAAAGTAGGAGTATATATCTATACTCCTTTATAAAACATTTAAGACATTTTAAATAAGGAAGTTTTAAAATTCTTAAGACAAAAAACATTTTTTATTAAACAAAGCCATAAAAACTTAAATGTAATTTACTTTGTCAAAACTTATAACCCGTCATATTAATGAAATAAATGTGATTTTTAATGAGAAAAAAAAATGTCATCATATTAATACTTATAACCGCTAAAAGTTAGTTATTATCAATAATGATTATTAAAAACGTGTAATCGCATCTAACATATAAATCTACAACCATTTCATATCTCTCTCACACATCTATTTGAAGATCAAATAGTTTGAATTGTTATGAGTTATAGTTGTTTTAATTAAAAATTATCATTCTTTCGTAAAGTTATTGTTAGAAATAATGTATAAATGAACAACATTTACTCGCACAAAATTTAATCACAGGATACCCGCCGCCGCATTGCGCGGGTACCTTTCTAGTTTGATATGTATGATTTTATTTTAGGATTTATATAGATAATTGATGATAAGTGACACAACACTTTGAAAGGGAAAAGACATGTCCACAATCAAGAAAGACATTCCAAACTCACAAAAACAACGGACATGTGATCGCTTAGCTGCCTCTTTTATTATTGCTTTTATATTATTCCCTTTCATATTATACTCGTTCAGTTTAACTTTTTTATTTTTTTTCTTTTTTAATTTTGATTTGAAATATTTTTATTTATTTTATACAATACTTGATGCAAAATATATAAATATCTTGAGTTTTAAATATATTTTCATTAATATAATTTTCATAAAATTTTATATAACACAAAAAAAAATATTTAAAATCAAAGTTGAAAAAGAAAAATTTCAAAAGTCAAAATTAAACATTTAATATGAAACAAATAAACATAATTATAACCAACAACAGTTTATAAGTATTTTTTATTTTATTTTATTCAAATAAATATTTTAGAGTTTTTGTTTACTAAATCTTACTCCCTCCGTCCTATATTAAATTTACAGGTTTGACTTTTCAAGTATTTCTTTATCAACTTTAATTTTAAATATTTTTGCTTGTGTTATATAGTATTTGATAAAAATTATACGCAATAAAAATACATTTAAAACTTAATTCATTCATATATTTTATATCAAGTACTACGTATTATATTACACAAACAAAAATATTTAAGGTTAAAGTTTAGAAAGAAAAACTTTAAAAAGTCAAACAGGACATTTAATATGGGACGGAGTGAGTACAATTTAGGTGGTGTTTATTTTTTCAAAAATACCTCTTAACAACTTCTTAATCTGACTCATTTAGACGCGGTCAGACATTTGGGTCATTAAGTGCGTTTGTTTTTTTTTTCATGTCATTAAGAGGCAATCACTGTTAAGAGCGTTTATTTTTTTTCTAACCGTTAAGAGGCATTAAGAGATATAATTATATAAATCTTTTATTGAACTAGATGAAAAGGGGTGTCTTAACACCTTTTAATGTGTTTTACTTTTTTTTTCTTGTTTTTTATTTATTTTTTATTTTTTTATTTTATTTTTTTTTATCAACTTTGTATTTCGTATTAACGATACGTTTACATATTTTATGTTAGATTAAGAATGTAAAGGATGATAATAATTATCTTACAATTCCTATTTTGTTCAAATTATACAGTTCGGGTTAGCGAACTTATATATCTCAACTCTAACCCAACCTATTCAATTAATTGTTTTGAAAAGTTCAATCTAAACCCCGTCACGTTTTTCTTGTCAATTAACCTGAGATTGAAAGTTTTGTTTAAAATACTTTTAAGTTTTAATTGACTATATTGTAAAATTTGTTTTTTTATGTTTAATGTTAGGTCACCATTTTACAACATAAACACTAAGATATCTAGAGAGAGAAAGTAGGTAGTGAGAGAGAGTGGAAGGAACACCTAATATGATAATAAGAGACTAATGATATTACTAATGAACCAACCCCTTCAAATGAGGTTATACAATACTATTTATAGGTAAGGATTAGGGCTTCACCATACTTAGACAATATTACATACTTAGCCCTTAGACTTTATCCAAACCTATAAACTAAGCATAAAACTTTATAAAACATATAAAATAACTAACGTATTAACTAAATAATGCAACCTATAACAAAATTCAATGACCGACACTTGAAATAATAAAGTCTATTCCCAACAATCTCCCCCTAAGTGTTGGTCATCAAAGGTTGCTTGACGTCGTCATTTTCTATACTTTGACTTTGTAGTTGACGTCCTCAAAAATAGTTAGCAAAATCTTTCATCGTTCTTTGTACTTCGTTCTTTGTTGATGTGATGGTGATCATGTTATGAAGTTGTCTGCCGATCGTCACTTCTGTGTCTGTGGTGGTTGTCCGCCATTCCAACATGCTCATACATCTTTGGACTTTGACTTTTGAAAGCACGAAGTTCCTTTGCATACACTTAGATCTTTAGTCTTTATACTTTGCAGATTCTTCTTTTGGCGTAGAATCTTTCTTTGAACTTTGTGGTGCTAAGATCTTTGGGGGAGCTTTCATTTGTTAATACGTTAGTTAGCAATAATCTTTGGGGGAGCTTTCATTTGTTTCAAGATGTATGTATAAGCATGCTGGAATCTACCATCATGGAGGAGATGTACCTGCAGATAAACAGTTAGCAATAATCAACCGGTACTTACAGATAAGGAATTAGAGCTTGTCAACAGCATATTGTGAAGACTCCTTCTAATCCTTATCCAGGCCGTTCCCATATCAGATACTCCTGAAGGAGCTTACGAGACCTACTAAGTAGCTCAATGACTGGGTGAGTCGCTGGGGATCACTCCACGACTGTAGACCACTAAAGAACCACCGCGAATCACTAAGCGTAACCCTTGTGGGGTTACCGAAGTGACCTGCTGTCAGGGCTGTTTGATGTTGACCCTGGCAGGAATTTCCGTTCAATCATTGAGAAATACATATGTAATTCTCTCATAAACGTTCTCGGCAGATTGCTAAGATCTGCGAAGGACTCGATAATTTACAGCTGGTTCCCATTGATGTAGAACACCAGTTGTAGAAATACTAAGTGTTCCTAAGAGATCTTTGATGTATCTCATGGCTCTAGACTCGATAAGTGCTCACTTAGGTTTCCTATACGGAGACTAGGGAGGGGTCTCCTGCTTCAATATCAACTATCTCTAAGAGATAAGTCGATAGATTACACTGGTTCCCCGTGAGAATGAAACAAGCTCTTTTAAGAGAACTTGAGTGGTTAAGAAGGTTTAGTGCATTGCGTCACTGGGTCCATGACAACTTTATCTTCAATACCGGTGTTGCCTTAGCAACAACCAGTAGCATATGAATTGAACCCGGTGTCTGCCCTAAGGTTGAACATATGGAGGGCTATTTCTTTTCACTATTTTCTTTACTTTACTTTTTAATTCTTCAACTCCTTCTTTCCCTTTTCATTCTTTTCTCATTTTTTCGTATCATACCTAAGGACTTCTAAATCTAACTATTGGAGATGTCCTTGGGTAGATCCCTCCGGCTCTGGCGGATCATAGGGCGGTTTTTCCTATCTTAATCATCTTATAACTCCATGATTATCCGACAATAGCCAAGAAACCTTTGAAAAATCTCTCAAAGTGTTTGTGATTATTAAACATTTTTGTTTAACCCTTTGAGAGTTTTGTGTATACTTATGAAGGGCTCCCCCTTCACATGTGCTCATAAGTATTTAATAAATTTGCACATGCGGGAGGAGCAAACACTTTTAGAATTGATCCACTTTTAGTGAACAAGACCGATTCGACACACGCTTACATCACTAGTTAGACTAGCTTGAAGTTATTACCCGGCCTGGTTAAGTCCACAGAAAGTTTCTCGAAACAGTACATTTCTACTAAGACAAATCCTTTTCGAGACACGCTTACGTGGCTAGTTAAAGAGTTCCATTGTCAGCTTTTAGGTGACAACTAGCTCTAGTAACTAACTTGATGTTATTACCCGTCGAGGAAAAGTCTTTTCAAATTTACTAACTTTTATGTTTCGTCAATTCCTGGGTGAATCTGAGTCTAGCTCGCATGAGATTTGACTTATAAGTAACATTTAACTTTCATATTTTAATCACTTTCACTTTTCTCCCCCTCAAAAATAGCATATGAGATGTTGTTTTTGATAAACTTTTGATTAAACTATGCTTTTTGAGTCTTATGTGGAGATTTCAACAAGAACTTTTGTATTGCAAACGATGAATTTTTTTCAAGTGCTCCCCCTCAACAAGTGAATACTCATTGAGGTGAAATACTTGTCTTTTGAGCAGAATTATGAAAATCAGAAAATGGTTGATTAATTCTACTCAAAAGTAAGAAGCCTTCGCTCCTTATATAAGGATTGAGGCACTGATGCGTACCTCAGGGTCCTTTAATTACAAGCACGGGTTGTACACTGTTATGTGTGCACAAACCATTGTTATAGATGATGATAAAATTATGATGAAACAAAGTTAATGTTATACCAAGATGATCATGCTCGAGGAGTATCCGGACGGCGGTAAGTGAGAATGTCAGGAATCGGTTCCCTCGCTCCAATCAAGCTCTCCAATCTGCGTATCTGATCCCTGAACCTTAATTTCTGATCAATCTTAGCCATGAACTTGAGTGCTTCCTTCACATCTCTTCTACTCCATCCCACATTAATCCCACTGTTGTGTTGTTTGAGCTTTTCATTCAGCTGAATTCTGACATACTTAAGAGTCTGATCCCCAAACTTATGAACCTCTTCATATCTCATAATTCTGAATGTATCCCGTAACGGATAAATAACTCCAAAGGGTTTGTTGTTGAAGGTTAACGGTCGAGGGTTCTTGATGGCATGAGTAAGTTTTTGTGGAGCGGTAAAGTTGAGGGCTCTCTGATAACTTTCGACTCCTAATTGTGCATCTTCTACTCTTGCTTTGATGATTGTTTGACGCATAAAAAGCAAGATGGAGTTGATCATGTCATACTGAAGGCTGCCGGGCAGGTGCTGAAGTTTGCCTTGAACCTTGAGTAAGTATATGTCAGCTTCAACCGATGATAGTCAGCTTCACCGAATTTATAAAGTTGATTATCGTTTCGTTTGACCACAATTTCATCAAGAAAATTGTACCCGAATCTTTTCTCTGTACGTGGAACGGCTGTGATGGTAAGAATGCGACGATTAGAGAAGGCTCTGTGTGTCACACCCCCAAAATCGGGTCCAGCGGAAGCATACATGTAGCTGGGGTGTAACTCAATCGGTATCACAACATAAGTACAAAAATGGTTTTCACTTCAATTATATAGAATAAAATAGTTAAGTCATAAATGTTAAATTTACATTTTAAAAGTAGTGCGGAAGTAGGCCCTTAAAAATGGTTTAAAACGGTCCCCAAATGAATAATCAGAGTCTTCTATGACCATGCCATGCCCTACCAAAACCTCCAGTAGCGTGCCATAAGTTAAAACCTAAAAATACATGCTAAAGTGTCAACACGAGGTTGGTGAGTTCATAGAGTTTGTTTAACAAATAATGCCTATAGAGAAATGATCGCCCAGCAAAGGCATTGTAAATCCACTCAGTTGCAAGTCCCGCCATAAGAGACTTGTAACCTGTGTGTTTACAACCCACTGCCCAATATGTTAAAGTCTATGTGAACAAAAGTAATAATGGTATCCAAATTCCCAGATAAATATAGCAAAATGGTTATATAAATAATTCAGTCAATGAGGTTATATAAACAATGCTGACAATGTCGCCAGATAAATAATCCTGACAATGTCGCCAGATAACTAACACTGACAATGTCACCAGAGAACTAATACTGACAATGTCGCCAGAGAACTAATATAATAATGTTTAAGAGACAAGTCACATGAAATACAGGTAATCAAACATACCAATGAATGCAGGTGATTAAATATACCAAAGAAATACCGGTAGTCAAGCATACTAATGAAGTACAGGTGATCAAATATATATTTGGATAAAGCTGAAAATATTTGAGTAATCAACCAGGTAAAACAAGTAATGCGTTTGAGTAAAACGAGCATGTATTTTCCCCCAAAGAGTTTACAAAACAATTAAAATAGTAGGGGCTATGACTCACCTGGAGCGATAGCTACGATGACAAAGTGGATACACTGAAATGAGGCACGATCTCTAGCCGCAACCTAATATGAGTAATAACGATCTACTTTAGATCATGACGTAATGAAATGAATGCACGTGCACATGATGCCTATACCACTCGTAACTTGGAAATACTAGTTATTGTCAAAGTAAAATAGTTTCCATACTTAGGAAAATAAGTCCAAATATAGAAGTATATAACTTGTCGTAGTATATCGTATAAAAATGTTAGCGTTATATTCCTCGTATTGATAACCTTATAATAGTGTCTAGTAGTCGCGTAATAAACCTTGAGTCGTACGTATTTCGTTAATTAAAAATAAACTCCTTGAATAAGAAATCTAGAAAATATATTATTTAGTACGTAGTTATATTATTTTCTAGTAGTGACTATATATATATATATATATATATATAGTTTTGACGATTTTAAAACATGTATAACTTTGTCGTTTTAAGCTCATTTTCCTCGTTCTTTATATCCACGGAATCGTGGGACAACATACTAACATGTTTTTGACAATTTATGACGGCTAGATCAAGTTTTATGCTCAAATTTGCCCGTGAGTACTGTTCATCAGCAAGCATTTCCGGAAAATATAGTTTTCGTCATTAAATTCGTTTTTAGCGTATCTCCTTCGTTATTAACTCGTTTTTATCCCCGTTTTCGGCTATAGTTTCGTATCGGAGAGTATTTTCTAAATCTTGTGTCAAAAATTAACCTTGAGTTCCTGAGTTTCCCACGTTTTCAAAATAGTAACAGTAGGTATATGTATATTTTCCAAAATCATTTTCCTAGTTTCAAACTTCATCCAAACCACTTTCAATCACCACAAAACTAGTCTAATCCTACCATACACCTTCTTAGGGTGTCATGGGTTCCTAAATATCATCCATCACAACAATCTACCAAGGATTCACCTATATAATATATCTAAGGCTTGTAAGTTATAAAAAGTATATATAGAGTGGTATAAATCAACATATGCATATATATCTTGAATAAACTTGAATGATCAATGAAACAACTTGAATAATTTATAAAAATAGGTCTTGATAACTTACTTGAAGATTTAGGAAGTTTAGATGATGAAAAACCTACTAATCCTTGAGTTTCTATTTCAAAACTCAAACAAGGATAACTAAGTGAACTATATTATGTCTTGATCTTTGAAAATTAATAGTTCTTGCTTCTTCTTCTTGCTTAGGCCGAGCATACCAAGGAGGAAAAGAGAGAAAATGTTTAATAGCACATAGAGAATTATGATGAGAATGAGGTGAAAATGGATTAATATCTAGTTAGGAGACATTTGTTAGGTTAGCATTTATGGGGGTTGGTGTGGTTAAGCACATGAGATGGCTTAGGGGGGGGGGGGGGGGCGGTTCACAAAGGAGGGAAAAGGGGAGTTATGTTGGGTAATTATTTAGGGAGTTAGTGGTAAGATTGTGTAGTATTTGGTTAGTTTTAGGTGTAATCGGGTACCGGGTTTGCTAGAAATAAATTTTATTGAGGTTATTCGGGACATAATAAAGTCGTAAAAATTGCAAAAATATGTCGGGTGCAAGTACGGAGAGTTTGGGTGATTATTGTTTAGTTTCTATGAAAACCGTCGTAATTAAATTAGACGTACGATATTAATTAATTAAATTTCCAAAATACCGGGTAATTGAATTTCATAATACTTATGACGTTGTAATAAGTATAAAAATATATCGAGATTAATGTAGGGAGTGTCGGATATGTTATTCTCATCTATAGGTCGCGTATTAGTGTTTATTTAAAATAAACATACGTAATTCGTTAATTATACCAAAAGTATTAATTTAAATTTCCTACGAGTGGAATAGTATACAAGTGTCATAATGATGATATGCAGACTATTTCTAGTCCGTATGAGATGTCCCAATGATAATGCATGAATTCGCTCCTGAACCAATACGGTTATGCGAATCTAAATACTCGTAAACTAAATTTACGATGAAATGAGTAATGCACGTGAATAGTGAAATTTCTTCCGGAAATGAATAGTGTTAAGTGAATAGTAAAATTTTTGAACACTTCTCAGAATATCAAATGGACCTCAAAAACGATGAATAGTGATCGATGAATAGTAAATGGTGAATAGTAACTTGCGAATAGTAAATTGTCGAGGGTCGGAAAATGACCGGAAATTACGAGTTGTGACAGTCTTCCCTTCTAACAGGAACTTCGTCCCGAAGTTCAGTTTGTGTAAGTCTCTAGAATGGTATTGGTGAAAAGATGGTGATATTTATCGTGTAAGCCACTGGGAGCTCAAGTCTGACGGCCACTAGGCCTATTCTGTAACCTACGTGAAATATGTTTGTATAACCCTATTGTCCAGTGTATATCGGGTTTAACTTCTTGAATCTTTCTGAATGGTATCATACCTTTTTCTAGGCAGAACTTCCAACATAATCCTGCCATTAACTTGAAATTCTAAGGGTTTACAACTTATTGAACTTGTAACTGATTCTTGACTCGTAAGAAATTTCTGGTTATTTCATGAATGCCTACTAGACTAGTGAGTTAGGATTTTCCAATTTCGATTCGTCAATGGATGTTGGCACTTCGACCATAGAGTGCTTCAAATGGTGTAGTCTCTAAGCTCGTGTGGTAACTATGGTTGCAACTGTATTTGATTTATGGCAAATGGTTAATCCAACCATTCTTAGTGTCAATCACACCCGATTTGGGCATATCTCCCTAGGTTTAAATCGTTCTCTAATCCTGACCATTGGTCTGCTGTTGATAAGTGGTGTAGTTCCAAAGACTCTTAATGAAATCGCTAGGAGCTTGCGGTGATAAAAGATAGAATATTCATTAGGTCAGAATTCGTTAATAGTACATGAAACTTATACGATAGAACGTAGAATTAAACACAAAAGAAATACAACACAAGAGAGTTTAGGCTTTGGTTTATTTTTAAGACAGAAGTTCTCGGTTCTTGAACATTGTTGTCGTCCTCAGCGTTGTTGATGTGCGGACCATTTCCTTCTCTGATGACCTAGGCTCTCCCACGAGCCCTTCCACCTTGGTTCCCTTTCTCTTGGTTTCCTTGTTTTGGGCATTCATTCCTGTAATGGCCTATTTCTCCACAGCCAAAACATGTCACTAAGGGTTTCTGATCTCCGGTAATGATTGGAAATTTGCATTCCCAAGTCGCATGACCAACTTTCTTACAGTTGCCACATGGATTAAGACAAGGTCCATGGTTATGATGATTCTGACACTTGTTGCATTTAGGTAGAGTACCCTGGTAACCTTTCTTTTCACTTGGCTTCACAACGTAGGCCCTAATCACTTCATGTTGTTTGTTTAGCTACCATACTTGATCGTCTCCTTGGTTGTCATCCCTTTTCCTCTTGTTTTCGTTGTTGTTGTTGACAGTAGTTTCTTGCTTCATCACTTGAGCCATAAGCTTTTGAGACATTCTGATAGCTTCCTCCAGCGTGTCTGATTTAGAAGCAATTACGTTCCCACTGATGTTGCACGGTAGTCCACCGATGAAATTTTCTAGCAGCTTTTCGTTATCTGGAACCATAGTTGGACATAGCACAGCCAACTCCTGAAACCTTCGGATATATGCCTCGATATCATTACCTGCTGTCACTAGCTTATAAAACTCTATTTCCAACTTCTGCACCTCAGTACGAGGGCGAAACTTATCAGTCATCAATTTCTTGAATTGTTCCCAGGTGAGCTTGTAGGCATTTTCCATACCCATCGGTTGAGCATAAGAATTCCACCATGACATAGCTTCATCCAAAAGCATACCAGTAGCGAATTTTACCTTGCTGACATCAGGACAGTTGCACATGAGGAACACATTCTCAGTCTTTTCGAACCAGCGAATCAAAGCAACCGCTCCTTCAGTGCCCTTAAACTTGATGGGATCACTAATCTTAAAATTTTTCCAAGTACATTCACGCCTATTATCGGATTGTCCATTTGTCCCTGTCTGTGAAGCGGTTTCAGCAGTCCTTGCAGCTACCTCAGCTCTCTCGATCTCTAGAGCTTCGGCGATACTATCCTTAACCAATTTCCGAATAGCAGCAGGTGTCATAGTTGGAGTAGCTTTAGCTTTTCCTGGCGGCATAGCTCTTCAAAACGAGAAAAGAAGGGTGAGACATAATTAAGACGTTTCCTAGTAGTAGATGTTCGAGAGCGGATTATCATAGAATGAAAGGTTGATGTTGCGATATGACGAGTTGACGTGGTTCGAGTGGTTTTGTGATATCCTGAGATTTCTGTTGAGTTTTAAATGGTCATAATGTACCTAGGGATCCTCCTTATATATGGTATGGAAAGTCTTTCCTAGGGAGGTCATTGATAATATCCACTTATCAATATTGGGAGTAATGAGTGATGAGTGACATTGGAATCTATAGAGTGTAAGCTAATTCCTTATATATATAGGGAAGAGGAATGATAATAATGGTGAGAAGGGAAAAGACTGTGACAGCTGCGACATAATGAGATTGTGATGAAAGTAAGTACGCACACATGAATGAAACATTTGGAAATTGGGTAGAGAATTTAATCCAGACAAAATTTTATTATAACCATTCTTAATGTTGCAAAATTCATTTCTGAGTCAGACATAGGTGGTCAGCCTATATCTCACTATCCCGGGTTGAATATAGATGACCAGTCTATATCCCACCGAGGTTCCATGAATTTTGAAATACTAAGCTCAGTTATACTAAGACTATGTCCTTCACAAATACCAAGGCGTTCTGAAAGACAAAAGCAAGTGACCAAACTCGAGGTCGAATGATGAAACTATGCATGGAAAACATAATGCGGTGACATATACGATACGTGAACATGCTCATATGAAAGACAATGATAGTAATCAACTTTAATAAGTGAATATAATATACCAGATAATGAGATACAAATCTCATCACATATGTCGGCAACAAACTACAAGTGAGGCATCATCTTGGCAGGCAGGCACGTGACGGTCATATGGTTAAGTTTTTGTAAAAGTAGCTATAGTCTAGGTTTTAAAAAAAACACTTAGTTCGCTATAGCCAAAGCTCTGGTACCAATCTGTCACACCCCCAAAATCGGGTCCAGCGGAAGCATACATGTAGCTGGGGTGTAACTCAATCGGTATCACCACATAAGTACAAAAATGGTTTTCACTTCAATTATATAGAATAAAATAGTTAAGTCATAAATGTTGAATTTACATTTTAAAAGTAGTGCGGAAGTAGGCCCTTAAAAATGGTTTAAAACGGTCCCCAAATGAATAATCAGAGTCTTCTATGACCATGCCATGCCCTACCAAAACCTCCAGTAGCGTGCCATAAGTTAAAACCTGAAAATACATGCTAAAGTGTCAACACGAGGTTGGTGAGTTCATAGAGTTTGTTTAACAAATAATGCCTATAGAGAAATGATCGCCCAGCAAAGGCATTGTAAATCCACTCAGTTGCAAGTCCCGCCATAAGAGACTTGTAACCTGTGTGTTTACAACCCACTGCCCAATATGTTAAAGTCTATGTGAACAAAAGTAATAATGGTATCCAAATTCCCAGATAAATATAGCAAAATGGCTATATAAATAATTCAGTCAATGAGGTTATATAAACAATGCTGACAATGTCGCCAGATAAATAATCCTGACAATGTCGCCAGATAACTAACACTGACAATGTCGCCAGAGAACTAATACTGACAATGTCGCCAGAGAACTAATATAATAATGTTTAAGAGACAAGTCACATGAAATACAGGTAATCAAACATACCAATGAATGCAGGTGATTAAATATACCAAAGAAATACCGGTAGTCAAGCATACTAATGAAGTACAGGTGATCAAATATATATTTGGATAAAGCTGGAAATATTTGAGTAATCAACCAGGTAAAACAAGTAATGCGTTTGAGTAAAACGAGCATGTATTTTCCCCCAAAGAGTTTACAAAACAATTAAAATAGTAGGGGCTATGACTCACCTGGAGCGATAGCTACGATGACAAAGTGGATACACTGAAATGAGGCACGATCTCTAGCCGCAACCTAATATGAGTAATAACGATCTACTTTAGATCATGACGTAATGAAATGAATGCACGTGCACATGATGCCTATACCACTCGTAACTTGGAAATACTAGTTATTGTCAAAGTAAAATAGTTTCCATACTTAGGAAAATAAGTCCAAATATAGAAGTATATAACTTGTCGTAGTATATCGTATAAAAATGTTAGCGTTATATTCCTCGTATTGATAACCTTATAATAGTGTCTAGTAGTCGCGTAATAAACCTTGAGTCGTACGTATTTCGTTAATTAAAAATAAACTCCTTGAATAAGAAATCTAGAAAATATATTATTTAGTACGTAGTTATATTATTTTCTAGTAGTGACTATATATATATATATATAGTTTTGACGATTTTAAAACATGTATAACTTTGTCGTTTTAAGCTCATTTTCCTCGTTCTTTATATCCACGGAATCGTGGGACAACATACTAACATGTTTTTGACAATTTATGACGGCTAGATCAAGTTTTATGCTCAAATTTGCCCGTGAGTACTGTTCATCAGCAAGCATTTCCGGAAAATATAGTTTTCGTCATTAAATTCGTTTTTAGCGTATCTCCTTCGTTATTAACTCATTTTTATCCCCGTTTTCGGCTATAGTTTCGTATCGGAGAGTATTTTCTAAATCTTGTGTCAAAAATTAACCTTGAGTTCCTGAGTTTCCTACGTTTTCAAAATAGTAACAGTAGGTATATGTATATTTTCCAAAATCATTTTCCTAGTTTCAAACTTCATCCAAACCACTTTCAATCACCACAAAACTAGTCTAATCCTACCATACACCTTCTTAGGGTGTCATGGGTTCCTAAATATCATCCATCACAACAATCTACCAAGGATTCACCTATATAATATATCTAAGGCTTGTAAGTTATAAAAAGTATATATAGAGTGGTATAAATCAACATATGCATATATATCTTGAATAAACTTGAATGATCAATGAAAAAACTTGAATAATTTATAAAAATAGGTCTTGATAACTTACTTGAAGATTTAGGAAGTTTAGATGATGAAAAACCTACTAATCCTTGAGTTTCTATTTCAAAACTCAAACAAGGATAACTAAGTGAACTATATTATGTCTTGATCTTTGAAAATTAATGGTTCTTGCTTCTTCTTCTTGCTTAGGCCGAGCATACCAAGGAGGAAAAGAGAGAAAATGTTTACTAGCACATAGAGAATTATGATGAGAATGAGGTGAAAATGGATTAATATCTAGTTAGGAGACGTTTGTTAGGTTAGCATTTATGGGGGTTGGTGTGGTTAAGCACATGAGATGGCTTAGGAGGGGGGGGGGGGGGGGGGCGGTTCACAAAGGAGGGAAAAGGGGAGTTATGTTGGGTAATTATTTAGGGAGTTAGTGGTAAGATTGTGTAGTATTTGGTTAGTTTTAGGTGTAATCGGGTACCGGGTTTGCTAAAAATAAATTTTATTGAGGTTATTCGGGACTTAATAAAGAAGTAAAAATTGCAAAAATATGTCGGGTGCAAGTACGGAGAGTTTGGGTGATTATTGTTTAGTTTCTATGAAAACCGTCGTAATTAAATTAGACGTACGATATTAATTAATTAAATTTCCAAAATACCGGGTAATTGAATTTCATAATACTTATGACATTGTAATAAGTATAAAAATATATTGAGATTAATGTAGGGAGTGTCGGATATGTTATTCTCATCTATAGGTCGCGTATTAGTGTTTATTTAAAATAAACATACGTAATTCGTTAATTATACCAAAAGTATTAATTTAAATTTCCTACGAGTGGAATAGTATACAAGTGTCATAATGATGATATGCAGACTATTTCTAGTCCGTATGAGATGTCCCAATGATAATGCATGAATTCGCTCCTGAACCAATATGGTTACGCGAATCTAAATACTCGTAAACTAAATTTACGATGAAATGAGTAATGCACGTGAATAGTGAAATTTCTTCAGGAAATGAATAGTGTTAAGTGAATAGTAAAATTTTTGAACACTTCTCAGAATATCAAATGGACCTCAAAAACGATGAATAGTGATCGATGAATAGTAAATGGTGAATAGTAACTTGCGAATAGTAAATTGTCGAGGGTCGGAAAATGACCGGAAATTACGAGTTGTGACACTGTGTTTGGATCGGAATGACAGCTTGTATTTATAAAACCATTTGCGCATCTCTCGCCAGTGAGAGTTGCACAAAGCTGCTTCAATGTTGTAGCTGCTAACTGAATCGGAGTATAATCCTCTCATTTGATCATCAAGTTCTTCCAGAGGATATGACGCAGCTTTGAACTTTGTGAGAGATGTAGCATAACGGTGATCAGGATTCGTGCTCCCATGAATAAGATAGAGAAGGTCTTTGTTGAAGAAGTATTGCTTAGGGAGCTTAGGATCACTTGGAGGACCAACAAGGGGTAACGGTTGAGAAAAATCTTGATATTTGAAGTCATCAACGAGGGGTTCCGTGCCATGATAGAATTTGTCCCAAGATGGTCTCTTTTCCCAAGTAATGTTTTCAGACAGAGCTCTTGCAACCTCATCCACGTTATATTCGAACTCAAGTTCAGTAGTTGTGCAAGTTTTGAACTCTGTGAACCCTGCTTTGCGAATCTTAACCAAGTCAGAAAGCTGAAGTCTTTGAGTCTGCATCACCTTTTTAATTCTTTTTGTGAAGCTTATAATAGATCCTTCAGTCATTTCTTCAGCTTCAGTGTCATCTGGGTGAGCATCAACCATTTCATCAAACCAGTTAAAAGAAGGAGCATCGGGGTTAATCCATTCAGGAGCTGGAATTAATTGAGCTTCCTTGGGTGGTTCCGTAATGGTTTCGGTGATAAGTGGAGGGATGTCATCCATATCTACATCAGCATCTTCGGTTGATTGTGAGGGGTGTGGATCCTCGGTTGATTGTGGAGGGTTTGGATCAGCAGAAACGTTAACGGTTGCGGTTTTAGTTGGAGATCTGGAGGTGGAACCGGACACTTTCTTCCTCTTTTCTGGTTGTGGCTGATCATCTGGGTCGGAATCATCATGTCGACGCTTAGTAGCAATAGTCTTTTTGCAGGATTCGCTTTTCTTTTCAGCTTTCTTGATAGACTTGATAAGTGACTTGCGTAGATCATTTTCATCTGGATCAATCACAATTGCTTCCAATAATTTGCCTTTGAGATCACTTACGGAAGGTTTTGAAGGTAGAGTCTGAACAGTGATTGGTGTAGTTTGAAACCTTTGAGAAACAATCTCTGCAAGATTCCTTTTGACATAGTGTCTCACAGCAGAAGGAAGTGCCTCCTGAACATACTTCTTAACTTCCCTTGGTAACCTCTGTTTCACCTGGTGTTCAACTACTTCATCAACTTTATAAGTTTTGAACGCTTCAACATCACTCTTTTTGTAGAAAACTAGAAGGGGGGGTTGAATAGTTTTGCGTCTTTTTCGTTTCAATAAGATTTTGCTTTCAAGTAATTAATGGTAGTTTGTAAAAACCCTTTGAAGCTAAAGTATAGATACAAGTTAATTCACATATGTCACATAAATACTTCTTATTTAAAGTGTTGAATAGAAATTATAATTTCATATATCTCACTTAAATATAAGTTTGTATTTATATATGTATATGTGTTTTAATGATTGTATATACTTTAATTTACTAATGTATAATTTATATTTTGAATGGAACCTAGTTTGATCTTTATGTGAAACCAATATATATGCACAACACACAAGCAATTGTAACTATGAATGATATGCAAGTAAGTAATTAATCAAAGAGTTAGAGATGGAAAGATCAAACCGAGAGACAAAGAATTTATAGTGGTTCGGCTACAAGGACACCTTCCTTGCCCTACTCCACTCCCCGAGTCACCTACTCGAGAGTTTTCTTCACTAGATCAAAAACCTCCTTTATGGCGGAGAAAACCTTACACACCAATTAGCACACCACAACGATATCACACCACAATCACAACTTCAACACAACTTCTTCACACCAATCTTCTTCACACCTAACTTCTACACACCAATCTTCTTCACACCTAACTTCTACACACCAATCTTCTTTACTTCAAGTATCTTCACAACTTTCTACTTTGCTCCTAGCTTTTTCACAACTTAATACTTCCTAACTCTTTTTCTTCACGCCACTTGTTTCTTCACACCTTCGCTATTAAGTCCTATCCACTACTCCAAGATATATACTACTTCACAACTTCTAGGCTTCAAGGTCTTTTCAACTTCAAAGCTTCAACTTCTTTGTCTTCACAACTATCTCCACTCCAATATGCTATAACAACTTATATCTTCTAACACAAATCCTATCCACATCTACTTCTTCACTACTAATACTACTTCACACCTTCAATAGATCTAGATCCAATATCTAAATCTATCTAACCAATGTATACACAATGTTCACAAAGAAATAAATGATATACAAGATGAACTAAACAAACAACTTAGATAGCAAGATGATACTAAGTTGTAATACTCCTAGTAGAAGTATTCTTCTCTTTGTACTTGAGTGTTGAGGCTTGAATCACTTTGAAACAAAAATCAAAGTATATAAGATCAAAGGATATTTAGAAGATGTAGAGGGATGTTTAGATCAGAAAGTTTTTGTGCAAAAAGGTGGGGAAAAAATCCAGGTTTAAGGTGGTATTTATAGGCAAAAGAATCTGACAGAGGAGCGTGGCCGGTCCCCTTAAATCATGGCCGGCCCCCTTAAAATTAAGGGGACCGCCCTTTATAATTAAGGGGGCCGCCCAGCTGAAACGGCCAGATTCTTTGTCTTTTAGTGGGGAAAGTTTATTTGGTGAAAAACTAACTGATTTTGGTTAAAAATTTGAATTCATATATTTAGTATGAATAAAACATTTTTCTTTATTACCAAAAGTGTTTTTCAAAAATATATAATATGTTTATATAATTAAGTAAACTTTGTAATACTTAATTAAACTTTCCTTTGATCTTATAATGCTTTAATCACTATGTTTATTCATACCTTAAGTGATTAGATGGTGAAAGTGATTATTAACTACTAAATACTTGTTTACGTCATTATCTTTGATTTAATGTGTTTTCGTTTTGTGATCATCAAAACATAGAGATATCGAAAGATATGAATAACATTTTTAGTCGTTTATTTATATCAACAATCTCCCCCTTTTTGATGATTACAAAACCTAAACTCATTAAATCTAAAAATTAATTTTTAGACAAGTATTTAGTGAGTTTACATTCACTTCTCCCCCTTTTTGTAGAATCAAAAAGGTTTAAGCCAATAAGATAAAAACTCCCCCTTGATGTATGCTCCCCCTCGTTTGAGAGCACCAAGGGTTCGAGAAATGGGGTTCTTGCAAGAAAAATATTAGAAGCACAAGCATGGCACAAGCAAACACATATAGCATAGTACTAACTAATAAAGAGCATGGCAAAAGAGAATTAGAAACATATATTAAATTGTTCATTAAAGGAAAATGATTATGTCAACCCATAATCATTGTTACATAGGCTACAAAGATGAAATTCTAAGCTAAGTAGAATGTCCTAATGTGCCAACAAGAAGTGTCACCAAACTTTCTTGAATCCCAAAATGGTTGAGGAGATTTATTTGAAAATGAGAAACATAAGCATGTAAAATGCTTGATGGTTTAGTGGAGGTAAATATTTGGTTGCATGGATGTTGTTGGGTTTCGAGATGTGGAGCTTGTAGGTGGTGAAATTGAAGATGGGTTTGTTGATTGAGGGTTTTGATGTTGTTCAAGTGATGGTGTTAGTTGAGATCTAGTAAGAAGATACTCAATCCAAGTAAAGTGCTCATTCAATGCAATGGTTTGTTGTTGGAGAAAGATGCAACAAGGGCAATTGTTGACATGCTTCTCAAGTTGGTTTTTGTTATGTGGTGATGATGGTGAGCTTGATTGTGGTGGATCCAAATTGCGTTGAGCAAGATGTAATGCTAAAAGAGCACTAAGATCATGTGCCTCTTTTAGCTCCTCAACGAACTTCAAGTGTTCGGAGGAAGGTGATGGTGGTGGAGCTTGATAGTTGTCTTGGGTGAAAGTTTGAACATGCAACATGCGAGTGGCATGTGAAGTTGTAGGATGTGGTGGTGGTACTCTTGGTGGTGGAGACATGGTTGAGCTTGGATGGTCATGAAAACATGAAATGTGTGGGAGAGGTTCTTCATGAGTGGGTGATGTTTTTGTTGAATGAGCAACATGTGAAGTATTGATTGAGAGATTGGGATTGTTGTTTTGGGATTGAGCAAGCTCATCATAAGAAGAGGCATGAATGAGGGAATGAGTGGGTGATAGGTTGTGAGATGAATCATTGTTGTGGTTTTGAGGTTTAGTAGTTGGTTGACTTAGAACAACATCACTTGAGTTATGACAAGAATCAAGTTTCCTCCTCCAAACGGGTTTGACGGAGATCCTTGCGGTTCTTGAAATCTTAGGTTTTTGGTTGTTGGGAGATGACATGTTTGGGTGTGATGGCATTAATGATGGCAAGAGGGTATTTATAGTGTATGAGAAATGTGGTTTAGGAAGGTAAATTTTGAGGGATAGCATGGGACAAAATATGTTTGTGAATTTTGGGAAGTATAGGCTGAAATGGGTCAAAAAGTGATAAAGAAAACAGTACCCCCGACCATCAGATGGCCGGTCCCCTTAATTAGGGGCCGGTCCCCTTAATCATTAAGGGGGCCGCCTTATATAATTAAGGGGGCCGCCCATCTGGTGTTTCCCAGAATACCAGAAATGGATTTTTGGTAGAAAATTTTCAAAAAGGTTGTGTTTTCTGATTTGGATTCAAGTAAGTTTGACTCTTTGAGGCAATATAGGGCATACTATACATGAATGTAGAGATTGATATAGAAATAAGCAATAAATTTCTAATAATCATGCAATTTATTTA
The DNA here is from genome assembly GCA_030686995.1 of Artemisia argyi. Classification (NCBI taxonomy): domain Eukaryota; kingdom Viridiplantae; phylum Streptophyta; class Magnoliopsida; order Asterales; family Asteraceae; genus Artemisia; species Artemisia argyi. The sequence continues at coordinate 26,410,317 of CM060696.1, forward strand.
TTTAACATTTAAGATATGCAATTAAGGAGGCACTAAAGTAACTAGGCTAAATAAGCAACTTATATGAAAATAATAACACTTAGCCTAGAGCAAACATATAAATAATTGTTGACAAGTAACACATAGGTGGATATGATTATATGGACTTCAAGACTTGTTACAAACAAGATCCATATGGGCAAGTCATGATTCTCATGAAATGATTTGATTAAATTGTGAATGTCATTTCCAATAGAGGTGTATGACAAATGTGAGAAGGTTAAATATGTTTTAAGCAAAACGTTTTTAGTTTTATTCAACAATGTTTTGAGGTAACTTCAAGTGTGCATTACAATAACGAAGAAGAATTTTAATCTTGTTTTTGATTAAAGTAATGGTTACGAGAGAAATCTTAGTTAAGTAAAGAAATATATCATTAAAAAAGAGAGGAGTTTTAAATATGATGTTTTGATCATAATAATCAAGAAGTTGCAAGTGAAGGATTTGAAATGGAAGCTTGTCATTTTCATGAGAATCAATTAAGCCCATTGTCACATATAGTCATCTTTAATGACACCTAAAGATGTTAAAGTAAAATGATAGATACTTATGATCTAGATGCAATGGGACAGGAAAGAGCAAGGTAAATAGTTCATGGATACAAGATAGACATATGTACATATATATATATATATATATATATATATATATATATATATATATATATATATATATATATATATATATATATATATATATATATATATATATATGTATACAAGGAACATCATAATATCAAGTTGCAAATAAATATCAATTATAATGCATCTATTAATACAACTAGTAAGATCATATAGCTTAAATGATCTACTATAGATCATAGAAGATTTAAGAAAAATGATAATAGACTAAACACAAGAAGGTTAATAATGCTAATATCATGCATGCATATATTAGTGTTAGTAATCTAAGAGCATAGCAACTTATCAGTTAAATCGTATTCACACACTAATTAAAACATTCTAAAGCATAATGTAACAATGACAAGTATTTGAAAAGAAAACTTATCTTAGGCCCAGCTTTTCAAAAAGGATGGGCATGACGGTGAAAGAAGAAACTTAGGAGGCTTCATCATGAAAAAGTAACCGATACACCATGATACCAATACTCCAAGAGTGAAAAACAAAATACCGATACATGAATAGATCCGCAACAACATCATAGGCGAGACATATGTAGAAAGTGAAACAATATGATAGAGACCAATATCCGTCAAAGGTAATAGAGCGAGATGAGTAGATTAACATGTAATAGGCTCTTCATTCGTAAATTACCTAAACAAGATAAACAGCTTGGTACCCAGATTCTCATGGGTCCTAGTTGGTTAGATAACAACATCCATTGCATTTGAATGCACATGATGTAGATGTCGTCGATAAGTACAAGAATTCATGAATAGTTTGTTTTAATAAACAAACAATGACTTTCTTGACTAGAATAAAGAGTGATGAATGTTAATAGTATTAGTTCTAGATTTACTCACTAGATTTAACAAATTTTATTTGTTTTAATGCATTTGTTGAAGGATCATTTACGATAAATCCTATCCCGGTTTTATCATAAAATGGCTTTTGAATGTCGAGAAGATATTTTAAAGATTTAGAGCTATTTTCCAATTTTGCCAATGTTTTTGCTTTTTCATTTTCCATTTTAATTTCATGTTTGTAGTCTCGACATTTTTTACATACAAGATCGATTTCAATATTACTTTTAAGTCTAGACATTTTGTCTTCTAAAATGATTTCTTTTTCAAAGTTGTTTTCAGCGGATGTTGAAAATTCGTTCTTAAAAATAATTTTTGAGTCAATGTTGCAAAAATATTTGAAGTTGTTTTCCATTTTTAAAAATTCTAATATAAATTGATCATAACAAAAATGTTCAGTTTTGAATTGTACCTTCTTTGTAGTTGTACATTCCTCACATGCTATACGGTGATCAATTTTATTTTCCATGTCGCTCCATGTTTTGTTTGTAGTTTCACTTGGATCTAGGAACATGTAGTTCTTGCCATCAATACTTGTGTTCTCATTTGTTTGAATATTCTCATGAGCCGTATTATCATCGTCTTCTTTGCACTTGTTGCACCATGATTTATTCACGCTCTTTCTTTGAATTTGACTCATGTATTCTTCGTTGTATATACCTTCAATGATCACATTTGAACTAGTAGTACATGTATTTACATCAACTAAATATTTATTTACTAAATTTTCTAGATTAACTATTTCTTGTGCAATATCAAGTTTAGTATCTTTGGTTTTACATATCTCTTGGTGAATCTTTAAAAGATGTTTCCAAATATCATTTGCCGTTTTACAATGAAATAATTTTTCAAATTTAACTTTTGGTAGAGTTTTGAAAATAAGTAATTTGGCTTTAGTGTTTTTATCAATATTAGTTTGAAGATTATTATATTGATTTTCAAATTCTATTTTGGTTGGTTTAAGATCACCAATTGAAATGATATGCCAAAGATCAAGATCTATTGATTTCACATAGTTTTCAAATTTGTTTTTCCATTCAAGAAAATGATCATTTTCAAATAAAGGTGGTTGTTGTGCAAATTTACCTTCTACATATTTTTCAAATTCCATTGATCGTTGCAAGTTTTAAAATACAATCTATTTTAAAAAATCTTGCTAGACGTGGCTCTGGTACCAATTGTAGAAAACTAGAAGGGGGGGGGGGGTTGAATAGTTTTGCGTCTTTTTCGTTTCAATAAGATTTTGCTTTCAAGTAATTAATGGTAGTTTGTAAAAACCCTTTGAAGCTAAAGTATAGATACAAGTTAATTCACATATGTCACATAAATACTTCTTATTTAAAGTGTTGAATAGAAATTATAATTTCATATATCTCACTTAAATATAAGTTTGTATTTATATATGTATATGTGTTTTAATGATTGTATATACTTTAATTTACTAATGTATAATTTATATTTTGAATGGAACCTAGTTTGATCTTTATGTGAAACCAATATATATGCACAACACACAAGCAATTGTAACTATGAATGATATGCAAGTAAGTAATTAATCAAAGAGTTAGAGATGGAAAGATCAAACCGAGAGACAAAGAATTTATAGTGGTTCGGCTACAAGGATACCTTCCTTGCCCTACTCCACTCCCCGAGTCACCTACTCGAGAGTTTTCTTCACTAGATCAAAAACCTCCTTTATGGCGGAGAAAACCTTACACACCAATTAGCACACCACAACGATATCACACCACAATCACAACTTCAACACAACTTCTTCACACCAATCTTCTTCACACCTAACTTCTACACACCAATCTTCTTCACACCTAACTTCTACACACCAATCTTCTTTACTTCAAGTATCTTCACAACTTTCTACTTTGCTCCTAGCTTTTTCACAACTTAATACTTCTTAACTCTTTTTCTTCACGCCACTTGTTTCTTCACACCTTCACTACTAAGTCCTATCCACTACTCCAAGATATATACTACTTCACAACTTCTAGGCTTCAAGGTCTTTTCAACTTCAAAGCTTCAACTTCTTTGTCTTCACAACTATCTCCACTCCAATATGCTATAACAACTTATATCTTCTAACACAAATCCTATCCACATCTACTTCTTCACTACTAATACTACTTCACACCTTCAATAGATCTAGATCCAATATCTAAATCTATCTAACCAATGTATACACAATGTTCACAAAGAAATAAATGATATACAAGATGAACTAAACAAACAACTTAGATAGCAAGATGATACTAAGTTGTAATACTCCTAGTAGAAGTATTCTTCTCTTTGCACTTGAGTGTTGAGGCTTGAATCACTTTGAAACAAAAATCAAAGTATATAAGATCAAAGGATATTTAGAAGATGTAGAGGGATGTTTAGATCAGAAAGTTTTTGTGCAAAAAGGTGGGGAAAAAATCCAGGTTTAAGGTGGTATTTATAGGCAAAAGAATCTGACAGAGGAGCGTGGCCGGTCCCCTTAAATCATGGCCGGCCCCCTTAAAATTAAGGGGACCGCCCTTTATAATTAAGGGGGCCGCCCAGCTGAAACGGCCATATTCTTTGTCTTTTAGTGGGGAAAGTTTATTTGGTGAAAAACTAACTGATTTTGGTTAAAAATTTGAATTCATATATTTGGTATGAATTAAAACATTTTTCTTTATTACCAAAAGTGTTTTTCAAAAATATATAATATATTTATATAATTAAGTAAACTTTGTAATACTTAATTAAACTTTCCTTTGATCTTATAATGCTTTAATCACTATGTTTATTCATACCTTAAGTGATTAGATGGTGAAAGTGATTATTAACTACTAAATACTTGTTTACGTCATTATCTTTGATTTAATGTGTTTTCGTTTTGTGATCATCAAAACATAGAGATATCGAAAGATATGAATAACATTTTTAGTCGTTTATTTATATCAACACTTTTGTTCGTTAACTTGTTTCTGGAGCGCGTTGTATTGATCATGTAATGATCTCAACAAGCTTGAGTGAACAACAGTTGTATTAGGGTTTCACGGAGGATGACTTTGTGTAAGTGATAAAGGTTGTTGTGGTTGAACTGTTGATGATCCTTCATCAATTCCAACAATTTCAATAGAGGTATCTTGACTAGTTTCAAGTGTTTCATCTTTTCCCTCACCATCTGATTCCTCATCATCCGATTCCTCATCACATTCATCATTCACATCTTCATCATCATTAACTTCTTCATTTTCTGACTTATCTTCCTCATCGCTACTCTCTTCATTCTCGGATGCATCATCATCTTTGCCTTTTGAAGCTTCATCTTCAATTTCAGTTTTAGCCGGTTTATCGAGAGATTCTTTTGGATCAGAACTTGATGACTCAGTTTCATCTTCAGAGTTATCATCACCTGGTTCAGAGGATGACACTGTTTGTGATTGTGTTTCTTCTGATGTTTGATCATCTCTTTCTGATTCTGGAGTTGGGCTTACCAGCTCCTGAGTACCAGAACCTTCACCTTTCTTTGTAACTTTTGCGATTCTTTCCTCTTCCGATTCTTTGCTTTTTCTTAAGGTTAGTTGCAGTTGTTCATCTTCTTCGGATTCTGACATTGGTGAGGTGACTGATTCTTCTTGAGTTTCTAAAGCTTTTCCCTTATTTGCCTTCTTACTTAAAGTCTTTGTGAGCTTTTCAGTTTCCGTTCCCTACTGAGCATCTCCTTCATCATTCGTTGGTTCATCTCGAATAGTTGTCACTTTCTTCTTAGGTTCTATTGTGACCTTTTTGGTTCTGGATTTGGGAATGGTTTTGATTGTAGAAGCAACTTTTGAAGTTTTCCCTTTCTTCATCTCAGTCAAACCAACTTTGTCAATTCTTTGAGCTTCATCATATAAAATATATGCCTCAGTGTTACGAACATCATCAGGTATAAGATTATCAGGAATTCTCATTCCTTGTTTTTGAGTGTTTGTCTTCTGAATCCTGGTTTTAGAATATGTATAATCCACAGAAGGGGGGTGTTTCTTATCTTCCAATCTACGATCAATATCTGGGTATTTCTCCATGAAATGAGCAATGAGACACTTTGTGAATCTGTAGAATGGAATTTTTGTGGTAGACGATTTGTGAAACTGTCTTGCGTGATTAACCATGTCCATCCAAATAAGTTGACCATAGTCAATTTTAGCTTGTTTGACAACCCCCCAGAAAATCTGCATCAATTCTTGAGTAGGATGTTCATGCTCAGTTTCTTTGCCCGTTAAACTGTTGGAGAGAATTGAGTAAAGTGTGAGCCATGGTTGTGGAATGTATTTCCCGTCCACGTGGGATATACTTCTGAGTTGGATTATTGATTCATCATACTGCAGTTCTCGAAGAAGTCTGATAACATCTGATAATGATGGCAAAGGAGAGTATTTCTTGACATTAGGCAAACTGAGAACAGTGCAGAGAGTTTGTACATCAAACACAACAAGTTTGTGATCAAGATGAACACCCAATGACTTTTCATCTTTGCTAATTTCAATAGTCTCCCAAAACTGTGTTAAGTAGACTTCAGGTACTGTAGTGGTGATGGTGAGGAGGTTGTAAATGAAGTGTTTTTTAAGTATTTCTAGGATGATAGCACAAGTAGGATGACATGTGATTGACTCAAGATCTATCCTATGGTTTGTCTTAGCGATTGCTCTTTCATCTCCTTGAATCAATTCATGTCTAGGTGTTGATTTCGTTGCCATATTTAGACCTGAAATGATTCATAAACCAACAAATTCCATGTGGTGATTAGCACGTTAGTGTTAGAGAACCATGATATAAAATCCGACATCTAAGACAAAACCATCATCACATATACAACACTTGATATATCAAACCAAGAGCCACATAAAATTAACCACAACACTTAGATAATCATGGATTTAAAAAAAAATTTTGGCAGCATTTCTTTTCATAAAAAAGGAAAAACTAGAACCCATACGTGATGGTTCCATTTTGAAACTCCTGACTCGGAGTGAAAAATCCATGAAACAATATCAATCCTCAAAAATAAGTTCATATTTTTTGAAAAATAATTGTAACTCGATAAGCATGTAAATAGATCCAAACTCGATAAGTATTCAAATCTAACTCGATAAGTAATCATTTTCAAACTTGATAACCACAAAATTTCAAATTCGATAACCATCAAAATTTTCAAACTCGATAACCATCAAGTTCCAAACTCGATAATAATATGAGATTCAAACTCGATAACTACATAATTTTCAAACTCGATAACCATCAAGTTTCAAACTCGGTAACCATATGAGATCCAAACTCGATAACTGCAGAGATAGAAAACTCGATATCCTCAAAAAATTCAAACTCGATAAAACTAAACATAGGCTAACTCGATAACATGCATAATTGAAACTCGATAAGCACAAGAGTAAACTCCAAACTCGATAATCCAAAGAAAAGTATCAAACTCGATAAGCATTCTATCGTAAAACTCGATAATCCATCTCAAGATCTAACTCGATACACATAAGCCCTACAACTCAATAATATATTATACAACTCGCAAGAATTAACCACATATAGATTGACTACATATGTAAGACCCCAAGCAGATGACATATCGACTTTAAGCAACTATCTCATGAACATATTAGACCCACAAACAATATTATAACCAAATAAGCACAAACCCAGTGGATGCCTAAAAAATATACGAGCTTATGAAACTCAAATCACCTAATTAACGCTAGTACGAAGCAATAGAGATCAAGGCAAAGGTGGAAAAGCACATATTAGGACCGACCGCAATTGGCCATAAGCATCAATTATCCTAAAACAGTCCATCTTAAAAATACCCAAATACAATATTATGAACCCTAAATCTTGATAAAAAAATTAAACCAAATATTGATCAAGGAAAATTATAGCGAGTGTTAGGAACAAAAAATTATGAACATGAACACTCACAATCACTGAAAATCTTAATTCTTGAAAGTCTTGATTATGAGAAAAATTATGAGGCGCGTTTGGTTTTTTGAAAGAGGGAAAAAATGAAGCAGATCTTAGGAAACCAAATAATATACTTGAGACTTAGATGTATTGACACATTTGGTCCCTCTACTTGTTTTACCAATCAAATAATAAACCAACAATTCACATTATAGTCCCTCAAGTTAAAAGAGCATTACGACTTATGAGACCGAAAAAAAATGTTACGAGAATTATGGATGTTGCACCTTCTTGAACCAACCACAAGAAGTAATTCGGAAAATTTTAACAAGCAATGGTTCAAGAGGAGTCGAGAATGAGATTTTATTGTGATGAGAAAAAATTTAAAATAAAGAAGTGGAGAAAAAAGATTTCTGTCTCCCCCTCAAGATATGCATTTAATAATGTTTTTAGAAAAGCGTTGTGAACGACATATCTTGAACAAGGAAACCTTTTTTTTAATGAATATTTACAAAGATATTTTTGATGTTTGACGATCATTAATGTTTTAAAAACTTTTCCAGATCTTCTGGAGTCAAACATCGCATACCAATTTGGTGAACTAGACTAGCAAACCTTGATGGTGTTAAGGATTTGGTAAGTAAGTCCGCCAATTGGTACTCAGTTCCAACAAAATATAATTCAACGGTACCCTTTTCAACATGCTCTTTGATGAAATGATATCGGAGATCAATGTGTTTGGATTTGCAGTGATGTTGTGTTGCAGGAAATAGCAATGGCACTTTTGGAATCACAGTAGATCGGAATCTTGTTGAACAGGTAGCCATAATCCTTAAGTTGTGATCTCATCCAGATGACTTGAGCACAACAAGCAGACATAGCTACATATTCAGATTCTGTTGACGACAGTGATGTGCAGTCCTGCTTCTTTGATTGCCATGACACAAGTTTATCTCCGAGAAACTGTAATCCACCAGATGTACTTTTGCGTGTGTCTAAACATCCTGCATGATCAGTATCTGAAAAAGCAATTAGTTCAAAACCAGAATCCTTCGGATACCAGATTCCCAAGTTAATGGTTCCCTTTATGTATCGAAGGATTCTTTTAACCTCACTGAGGTGTTTTTCAGTTGGTTTGGACTGATAGCGAGAGCACATATAGACAGCATGTAACACCCCCAAAAGTCGTTAATAACAGCGGAAGACTTAACATGTCAGCGGAAGACTTTCGGGGTATTACTTCAAGGATCTTTGTCACAATCATAATAGACAACACAAAGTGAAGTATTAAAGTTTAATTTATTTCAAAATACCAAATATCTGAAATACAAGACATTATTAAGATAAGAACGTGTTTTATTCTGAAGGAAAATAAGTAGTTTATTATGGTTCTTGTCATGCTTTTGCCCACTCCGTGCCATCCAGATCCGTCTTGTTTAGTTACCTGAGATAAACATGCTAAAGTCAACATAAAGTTGAGTGATATTCATAGATTTGAGTTTAAGAGTTTGAATCACAAGTTAAGAGTGTATTGTAATCACATACAATCAATATGTAAAAAAAAATCAATGTTCCTGTTATTGCCTTAAGCTCATGATACTCAACGATTAACAGCCAATCATAAGTATGTATTATGATGGTAAGTAATAGGCCCCCAAAGATAGGTATTTGTCAATAACCTATTTATAAGAACAATAAAGTGCGCCTGGTGTTTTCTCCAACAACCAAACGAGGATTGTCAATCACTAATAGTACTATCCACAATTATTTACGTTCACCCTTCAGGTGATTAAGGTTCATGATCGAGGGACTTCTGACAATAGTAACTTAAGCAAATAACATTGGCCTGACGGTATTTCAATACCCGGTATAAAAGACTTGTGATCGAGTTTTAAGCATGTATCTCCCCACGGGAAAATAGTTAAAGAGTGGGCTATGAAATCACCTTAGTAGTAGTAGTAGTTTCGTAACTCAAAGATGTTTGCAACGGCTTCACACACAACCTATAATATAATGCAAGTTTCAGTTGATAGTCTAAATCTGGTTTTATCGCGAATGTTTGTCATGTTTTCAATATATATCGAAGTATAAAATGATAGGTCATGATAAGAGTTAATAATCATATTGTATAGTTAACTTTTATTTATTACGACGAGGATTATATATATAACGTATATATAATTAAAAATTTCAAAGTTTTATATCAATTATCATAATATTTATATAAAACTTTATAAATATAATAAGAAATATTTATTTCAGTAAAGTCCTTCAAGTTTCACAAGTTTTACAATTTTGACCCTAACGGTATAACATTTTCACCGTTAGTCCAATATATACATATTTTACATTTTTTTGGTCCAATATATAACAATATTTACCTTTTATGACTCCAAGTTTCAGTATTTACAGTTTATACCCTTTAGAAAAATAGTTTTTATACTTTTCACCCAAGTTTACAATTTTGGCAATTCTAGTCCCTACTTCTCGTACATTTGCAAAAATGGTCCAAGTTTTACCAATTTCAAAACTTAACATTTTTATTAGTTCATTAAGCTCAAAACATTTAGAAAAGTTTAGTTTGATAGCTTATTAGCTTATTCTAAGCTTATTTCGTTTCTTGGGCTTAACGATCCAAAATAAGGGTCCGTTAACAATTTGAGATCCATTGGGCTTACGAGACCTTTGGGCCTGACCTTGGACTCATTTTAGGATACCAAAAACACTGGAGTTGGGCTCCCAGGCCCAGTGTATCACATAAGCTTAGTGGGCTTTACATAAGCCCACGTTGGCTTATATAAGTTTTGTAAAACCTGGTTTTTGTCGAGACAAAAGGGGTCGAGCAAAGTAGTTAAACGAGCTCATATGGTTGAATAAAAAGTGTTTTCTAATTGTTTACCAAGGTGACAATGGGGTCGAGCAATAAAACATATAGGTTATGTGTCGAATTTGAATTTAACGAGACCAAAGTGTTTGTGAAAACTCACTTATCAAAACTGTTTTCAAGACTTAGAAATATTCTAAGTCTTTTCCATTTATACGAAAGGGTCAAGTGACATATAGACGTGTGATTTTCTTTATGTAAATGTTGTTATTATGATCGAAACTTATTACATCTTGTTAGACAACATGTCAAACGTTATATAGGTTGAATAATATTCATGTGTTACGTTTTAATATTTCAAAACAAAAGGTCAAAGTAAAGGTGCAATTCAATACTAACGAAAACAAAGAAAATGTTCTAAGTGTTTTGAAATGACACGAATGGGTCAAGTGACCTCCTAAACGTGTCGAATATATTAGTTTAAACGTTAGCTTTAGGTTCAAAAATTTATATCACTCGTTTGTCATTATGTTAGATAATTAGAATGTCGAATAATATGGTCATGTCACGTTTTTATATAACGAATTAATTTAGTAAAGTAAACGTGCAAAATTTAATAGTAACGAGATAAAAATAGAAAAGAAGTTCGTGAGTTCTCACCTCACCTCAAAAGGGTGGGGTAAATGGTACGTATGGTTCGATCTTATGGTTCAACGTGTTGTGGTTCACTTCTCGTCCTTCCAAGGTTCAAGTAGACTCCAAGCTTGCTTCCTAGGTTCGTCTTGAAACGTGGTACACTTGAGAATCCTTTCGTCCCTCTCTAGCTCCTTTTCGTTAGTATTTTTGGTGGTAGTGGTACGTATGAGGGTATGTAGTGATGTTGTTTGCATGTAAGGTTTATATAGGCTGAACTTTGGAGGGTAGAAACGAGTTGATATCACAAGCGTTAGAGCATGCATGTGAGAGCGAATAGTGTTGCCACAATTGATGTCCAATCGGTTTTGTACAAGGTTGTATCATGTATGATTTTGTTTCTGTTCATTCCTGACCATGTCATGATGTTTAGAGTTCGTTTGGATGTGATTGGGAAGTATAGGAGGTGCTAGGAGATATCTTGCCACGTTTTGGCTTATCACTTCAAAGTGAGTTTGTAGTTTTACTTTGGGCTTATTCAAGGTAGTAAATGAACGAGAGAGTGAGTATTTGGTATCAATTCTGTTTCTATGGCACTAGGGAAGACGAAGTAAACAAAAATATAGGTAAGTTGTGTGTAGAAATCGTGAGATGCTAGGGTGCGTTTGGGAGTGTCGCGACTGGCAGAAACTAAACTAAATATCAAAAAGGGTGCGTTTGGGCTTTGAGCCTGTTGGGCTTTGGTTTGATCTCGGTCCCGCAAGAAAAGGAAAAACAAAAATATAACATGGTCCGTTTGGTTTGTTAGTTGGGTTTAAGGCCCAATGAGTTAACGGGGCCCACCTGGTGTGTTTTGAGAGTCGGGTTACGATCAAATAATATTAGTGAGTGATCTCAGGAATTTTCGTAGGCTCCGGGAATATATAAATATTGTACTTTAATTATACGAAACGTATATTATATAAAAGTATAAATGTTTTTAATATAAGTATTCGCGATAATTTAGACTATATAGGTTTGTGTGCAAGCAATGTTTCTAAGCAAAAGATAATTCAAAGTTTTACCGTTGTGATTTATATATCAAGTCTAATAGAAAAAAAAATTTTCATACGTAAAAGTGGGTATTTAAATAACGTAATAACTTGTAAGTATTTACTAACCGTTGGGAAAATTACGAGAGGCTACAGTACATACATCTTACAGTGAATTCCGTCCCGGAATTCGAGTTTAGGAGGGTTGACAAAGGTGTCTAAGAGAAGAGGTGTGGGTACTTGGTGCGAAACTGGTCCTCGCGTTCCCAAGTATACTCTGGTCCTCGTTTAGAGTTCCAACGAACTTTTATGATAGGGATACGGTTTTGTTTCAGTTGTTTGACTTCTCTATCCATGATTTCTACTGGTTCCTCGGTAAAAACGAGTTTGTCATCAAGTTGTAATTCTTTCAATGGAATGACCAAAGATTCATCGGATAAACACTTCTTGAGATTTGATACATGAAAAGTGTTGTGAATTCTACTAAGTTCCTCGGGTAGTTCAAGTTTATATGCCATGGGTCCAATTCTTTCTAGGATTTTGAATGGACCGATGTATCTTGGGTTTAACTTTCCCCTCTTTCCGAATCGTATCATTCCTTTCCATGGTGATACTTTTAACATCACTTTATCTCCAATCTGAAAATCCATGGGTTTTCTTTTCAGGTCGGCGTAACTTTTCTGTCGGTCTCTAGCGGTTTGTAAACGTTGTTTGATTTTGATGATTTTCTCGGTTGTCTCATGAACTAGATCCGGTCCTGTGAGTTGTATTTCTCCAACTTCTGCCCAGCAAACGGGTGATCTACACTTTCTACCGTAAAGTGCTTCGAATGGTGCTGCCTTGATACTGGTATGATAACTGTTGTTGTATGAGAATTCTGCCAACGGTAAGTGTTTGTCCCAACCTTTTCCGAAGTCTATAACACAAGCGCGTAGCATATCTTCTAAGGTTTGTATAGTTCTCTCACTTTGACCATCGGTTTGTGGGTGATAGGCTGTACTCATATCCAGCTTTGTTCCTAAAGCTTTTTGCAATGATTTCCAAAAATGAGACGTGAAACGACTGTCACGATCTGATATAATAGAAATCGGCACTCCATGTCGTGACACAATTTCTTTCAGATATATCTGAGCAAGTGTGTTCATTTCATCAGTTTCTTTGATTGGTAGGAAATGAGCTGACTTGGTGAGACGATCAACGATAACCCATATCGTATCGTAGCCAGTAGAGGTTTTGGGAAGTTTGGTGATGAAGTCCATTGTAATACGTTCCCATTTCCACATGGGGAGTTCAGGTTGGGTGAGTAATCCGGAGGGTTTCTGGTATTCTGCTTTTACTCTTGAACATGTTAGACATTTACTGACGTACTCAGCGATGTCGGCTTTCATATTCGGCCACCAATATAGTTTCTTAAGATCCTGGTACATCTTGTCGGAACCTGGGTGAATGGAGTATTTTGATTTGTGAGACTCATGCATGATGAGGTCACGAATACCTCCGAAGAGAGGAATCCAGCTTCTTTCCTTGAAACAAAGCATTCCATTTGATCTTTTCACAAATCCGTTTTCGTTTTCTGGCATACCAAAAATCTTTTCAATTGGTCGATTTTCTTTCTTGAGAGCTTCGCTCTGGGCGATAACGATTTGTGTTGGGAGGGGTGAACAAATAGTCATGCCTAACGATCTAACCCTGAGAGGTTTTAGTTTTTCTTTCCGGCTTAATGCATCTGCCACTACATTAGCCTTTCCTGGGTGATACCGGATTTCACAATCGTAATCGCTAAGTAGTTCTAACCATCGGCGTTGTCTCATGTTTAACTCCTTTTGATCTAGGATGTGTTGGAGACTTTTGTGATCTGTAAACACGATACACTATAACTTGAGAGCGAATACTATTGCTCCTAGTTCTAGATCATGGGTTGTGTAATTTTCCTCATGTTTCTTCAGTTGACGTGAGGCATAAGCTATTACCTTATCTCGTTGTATCAAAACTGCACCTAAACCATGGTACGAAGCGTCACAATATAGCACGAAATCTTGGCTTCCTTCTGGCAATGCTAGTATTGGAGCTTCACAAAGCTTTTGTTTTAATAGTTGGAAGGCTGATTCTGCTTCTTGTCCCCAGACGTACTTTTCGTTCTTTTGGGTCAATTTGGTCAATGGTTTTGAGATTTTAGAGAAACCTTCAATAAATCTCCGGTAGTAACCTGCAAGACCTAAAAATTGACGTACTTCTGTGGGAGTTGTAGGTGATGACCATTCTTTAACTGCCTCTATTTTTGCAGGATCCACGTGTATTCCTTGACTATTGATTACGTGTCCCAAAAATTGCACCGTGGGAATCCAAAAGTCACATTTTGAGAATTTCGCGTACAACTTTTCTTTCCTAAGTAACTCTAGGATTGTTCTCAAATGATTGGCATGTTCCTCTTTGTTACGAGAGTAGATCAGAATGTCGTCAATGAATACTATCACGAATTTGTCCAAATATGGCTTGCATACTCGGTTCATTAGGTCCATAAACACAGCGGGTGCGTTCGTTAGACCAAATGGCATTACCTGAAATTCATAGTGTCCATAACGGGTTCTGAAGGCTGTCTTGGGAATATCTTCTTCCCGAACTCTCAATTGATGGTATCCTGACCTTAGATCAATCTTCGAGTATACACTCGATCCTTGTAATTGATCAAACAAATCGTCTATTCTAGGTAAAGGATATCGGTTCTTTATAGTGAGTTTGTTTAACTCTCGGTAATCTATGAACATTCGGAATGATCCGTCTTTCTTTTTAACAAATAGAACTGGGGCTCCCCAAGGTGATGAACTTGGTCTAATGAAACCTTTATCGGATAATTCCTTTAGTTGTTCCGATAGTTCCTCCATTTCGGAAGGTGCCAACCTGTAAGGTGTTTTTGCTACTGGTGCCGCTCCAGGCACTAGTTCAATTTGGAACTCTACTTGACGAGTCGGTGGAAGACCGGGTAGATCTTCAGGAAATACTTCGGGGAATTCCTTAACGATAGGTACATCTTTAAGTTGTTTCTTGGTTAGCTTACTTTCCGTCACCTGAACCATGAATACATGACATCCTTCGTTCATGTATTTTATCATTCTGAGGCATGAGATGATTCCGTATCGGTTTTTATTCTTGTCGCCATGGATAACGAGGGTTTCATTCTTAAAAGGAATGTGTATGGCTTTCTCGTCACAATGAATCTTAGCATGATGTTTGGATAACCAATCCATTCCGATGATAGCATCAAAACTACCGAGTTGGACAGGCATCAGGTCAATAGGAAAGGATTCTCCTACGAGGGTTAAGGTACAATCTTTTAAAACAGAGTTGGTGCTAATTAAGTTCCCATTGGCCATTTCTATCTCGTATGTGGTGTTTAGCTTAGAAGGGTTAGAGTTAATGAAAGGGGCAAACGTATCTGATACGAAGCTCTTATCTGCTCCAGAATCAAATAATACTCTAGCATTATGATGATTTAATAAGAACGTACCCGTGACAACGTCGGGGTTTTGTGGTTCATTTTCATTTCCCATCACGTATGCTCTTGCTCGCGCAGTGTTCTGACCATTTCCTTTTGGACAGTGGTTCTTGAAGTGTCCAGTTTCTCCGCATGAGTAACATGTTGGTGCTATTGGTTGTAGGTTGCTGCCGGTGGCAGGGGTCCTACAATCTTTTGTGGCATGACCTATCCTTTGGCATTTATGTCATTTTACTGTACAAGCACCATTGTGATGAAGCTTGCATCGGTTGCACTGTGGCTTAATACCTTGGTATCCATTACCATTGGTTGCCGTAAATATCTTAGGAGGTTCTTGTCGTTGGTTCTGTTGTTGGCGATGTGGGTTCTTGTTCTGGTGTTGTTGTTGGTTGATCCTGTTGTAGTAGTTGTTGTTGTTGTGGTGATGGTTGTTGTTGCGATGGCCGTTGTGGTAGTGATTGTGGTTTTGGTGGTGGGTGGTTCTCCTGTCATCGAGCTTTCTTTTGAGTTCGTTGCACTTGATTTCGCGGTCTAGGAGTTTTTGTGCTAACTCCATTGCGACTTCTAGTGATGGTGGGTTGGATGCTGTGACGTTTCCTTCAATATTCCGGGGAAGACCTTCAATATACTTCTCCAGAGTTTTCTCTAAATCTGGTACGATAGAAGGACATAATGCCATTAGCTCATGGAATCTCCTGTTGTAAGCCCTAAGATCGATCCCTTTGACTGCAAGGACATGGAATTCGTCTTCCAGTTTTCTTATTTCGGATCGAGGACAGTACTTCTTTAGGATCTTGGCTTTGAATTCCGTCCAGGAGAGTCGGTATGCTGCTTCTGTACCTAAAGTTTGAGTTGTAGCGGTCCACCATGACAAAGCGTCATCCATTAAGGTTCCTGTGGCAAATGTGACCCTGTTGTTTTCTGAGCATCCACTCCTTTGGAATACCGTTTCGCATCTCTCGAACCAATGGGCGAGTTTAGTTATCCCTTCAGTACCCATGAAGTAAGTCGGCTGACAAGCCATAAAATCTTTATAGGTACATTGGCGAGGTGCAGGAGCAACATTTCTTGCCGGTTGTGCGTTAGCATTTGCTTGTTCGGCTAAGGCTGCATTGATTCCATTGGTGATTGCTTGTTGGATTTCTTCCGGGGTCATGGTTGCTGCTGAGGTAGTGGTCGTGGTTCTCTTAGGTGCCATATTCCTAAAAATGAGAGTATATTTTCAGAATTTTCATAATAACCATCTTGTGTTAGACTATTTAGTAACATCAATAGGTTCAAAGTTATAATAGTGTCACATATATCACGATGCAATATACGATATCATAACACTTATGAAAATAAAGCAAACATAACATCATTGATTAGGTTGTCGTTTTGAGTTTACATCACTTATTTATTCTTGTTGACATATCTCTAGGACATTCAAATACAAGTTATTACTGTGATGTGGGTGAGGCTACGTCGACAATCTATGGCATTCTAGGGTTTTCCTTGGTTATCATCAAGACGACGTTCTAGTTCCTGAATTTTGGCGGCCATGGTTTCTATGATTTGGTCTCGGTCTCTCTCCCTAGCTTGTGTTTCTTGTTGTGCACGTCGCAGAGACATGACTTGGTCTCTTGTGGTGTCGAGGGCTTGATCGATGTCACACATGATGTCCTTGTTTACGGTGTTAGCAGAGCAAAGTAATCCGATGAATTCCATAGCTTCACCGAATTGGGTACTTAGTTGTTCAATCATGGTTCCCATCTCTAGGTGTCCCATCACAAGTTGTTCTATCTCAGCTGACATAACTTCTATCAGTTCATTAGGGATGTTGTTCACCAAGGTGGCTATGGCGTCTAACCTGTCTTCATGTCTTACTAACCTAGCTGCCAAGAGTGGTATGGTATGGTGAATGGGTTCTCCAGTGACTGGAAGGATCTTAGATGCAGCAAATGATGATCTTTCGCCAAGTTCTCTGTTGGTGGGTGTACCTTCTTGAGATCTCCAATACTTAAGGATTGGTAGTAGAAATGACCATTTGCGAGCATTGACCCGCTTACGAGCCTTATGGTTGGTTCTTGCATAATAGTAAGGATCTGAGGAGGTAGGATGAATCTGGTAATTCCTTGGTTGATAAGGCAGAGGAGCACTGGAAGTTTTCACAGGTGGTGGACTGTTGATTGTCACTGGTACAGTAGTAGTCTGCTGATAAAATATACTAGGTAGTATCACTGGTTCTGCAGTTGGAGCAATTTCCTTTTTCCATTTAGTATCATTCCAGATGTCTTTTTCTTCAGCATATGAAAGAGCTTTTCCAGCTGTGGCTGGTTCATAAGGCTGGAATGGAGATGTTTGCTTACTGCGTCTGATTGGACCAGATGATGCTTGAGGTGAAGTAGAGGATTGCTGACTTTCCTTATTCTTATCTGTTGTAGGTGACACAGTCATTGGAGCAAGAGTTGGTACAATAGGTGTAGAGCTCTCAGTTTCCGAATCCGATAACAAAACAATGAAGTTGGGTTTGGAAGACATGGTACTGTAATAATCCCGATTAGTAAACATAGTTATTAGCATAATCATAACATGTAAGCATATCTCAAGTTATATAAGTAAGAAATAATGAGAAGTAATTTTTCTACCAGATGTTGGAATGTAGGCACGGAGGGCATGAAGTGGTATTTTGTAAAAATGGTCCAGTTAAAGTGTAGTTATAGTCCAATGTTTAAAAACATCTGGTTCTCTATAACCGTGGCTCTGAATACCAATCTGTAACACCCCCAAAAGTCGTTAATAACAGCGGAAGACTTAACATGTCAGCAGAAGACTTTCGGGGTATTACTTCAAGGATCTTTGTCACAATCATAATAGACAACACAAAGTGAAGTATTAAAGTTTAATTTATTTCAAAATACCAAATATCTGAAATACAAGACATTATTAAGATAAGAACGTGTTTTATTCTGAAGGAAAATAAGTAGTTTATTATGGTTCTTGTCATGCTTTTGCCCACTCCGTGCCATCCAGATCCGTCTTGTTTAGTTACCTGAGATAAACATGCTAAAGTCAACATAAAGTTGAGTGATATTCATAGATTTGAGTTTAAGAGTTTGAATCACAAGTTAAGAGTGTATTGTAATCACATACAATCAATATGTAAAAAAAAATCAATGTTCCTGTTATTGCCTTAAGCTCATGATACTCAACGATTAACAGCCAATCATAAGTATGTATTATGATGGTAAGTAATAGGCCCCCAAAGATAGGTATTTGTCAATAACCTATTTATAAGAACAATAAAGTGCGCCTGGTGTTTTCTCCAACAACCAAACGAGGATTGTCAATCACTAATAGTACTATCCACAATTATTTACGTTCACCCTTCAGGTGATTAAGGTTCATGATCGAGGGACTTCTGACAATAGTAACTTAAGCAAATAACATTGGCCTGACGGTATTTCAATACCCGGTATAAAAGACTTGTGATCGAGTTTTAAGCATGTATCTCCCCACGGGAAAATAGTTAAAGAGTGGGCTATGAAATCACCTTAGTAGTAGTAGTAGTTTCGTAACTCAAAGATGTTTGCAACGGCTTCACACACAACCTATAATATAATGCAAGTTTCAGTTGATAGTCTAAATCTGGTTTTATCGCGAATGTTTGTCATGTTTTCAATATATATCGAAGTATAAAATGATAGGTCATGATAAGAGTTAATAATCATATTGTATAGTTAACTTTTATTTATTACGACGAGGATTATATATATAACGTATATATAATTAAAAATTTCAAAGTTTTATATCAATTATCATAATATTTATATAAAACTTTATAAATATAATAAGAAATATTTATTTCAGTAAAGTCCTTCAAGTTTCACAAGTTTTACAATTTTGACCCTAACGGTATAACATTTTCACCGTTAGTCCAATATATACATATTTTACATTTTTTTGGTCCAATATATAACAATATTTACCTTTTATGACTCCAAGTTTCAGTATTTACAGTTTATACCCTTTAGAAAAATAGTTTTTATACTTTTCACCCAAGTTTACAATTTTGGCAATTCTAGTCCCTACTTCTCGTACATTTGCAAAAATGGTCCAAGTTTTACCAATTTCAAAACTTAACATTTTTATTAGTTCATTAAGCTCAAAACATTTAGAAAAGTTTAGTTTGATAGCTTATTAGCTTATTCTAAGCTTATTTCGTTTCTTGGGCTTAACGATCCAAAATAAGGGTCCGTTAACAATTTGAGATCCATTGGGCTTACGAGACCTTTGGGCCTGACCTTGGACTCATTTTAGGATACCAAAAACACTGGAGTTGGGCTCCCAGGCCCAGTGTATCACATAAGCTTAGTGGGCTTTACATAAGCCCACGTTGGCTTATATAAGTTTTGTAAAACCTGGTTTTTGTCGAGACAAAAGGGGTCGAGCAAAGTAGTTAAACGAGCTCATATGGTTGAATAAAAAGTGTTTTCTAATTGTTTACCAAGGTGACAATGGGGTCGAGCAATAAAACATATAGGTTATGTGTCGAATTTGAATTTAACGAGACCAAAGTGTTTGTGAAAACTCACTTATCAAAACTGTTTTCAAGACTTAGAAATATTCTAAGTCTTTTCCATTTATACGAAAGGGTCAAGTGACATATAGACGTGTGATTTTCTTTATGTAAATGTTGTTATTATGATCGAAACTTATTACATCTTGTTAGACAACATGTCAAACGTTATATAGGTTGAATAATATTCATGTGTTACGTTTTAATATTTCAAAACAAAAGGTCAAAGTAAAGGTGCAATTCAATACTAACGAAAACAAAGAAAATGTTCTAAGTGTTTTGAAATGACACGAATGGGTCAAGTGACCTCCTAAACGTGTCGAATATATTAGTTTAAACGTTAGCTTTAGGTTCAAAAATTTATATCACTCGTTTGTCATTATGTTAGATAATTAGAATGTCGAATAATATGGTCATGTCACGTTTTTATATAACGAATTAATTTAGTAAAGTAAACGTGCAAAATTTAATAGTAACGAGATAAAAATAGAAAAGAAGTTCGTGAGTTCTCACCTCACCTCAAAAGGGTGGGGTAAATGGTACGTATGGTTCGATCTTATGGTTCAACGTGTTGTGGTTCACTTCTCGTCCTTCCAAGGTTCAAGTAGACTCCAAGCTTGCTTCCTAGGTTCGTCTTGAAACGTGGTACACTTGAGAATCCTTTCGTCCCTCTCTAGCTCCTTTTCGTTAGTATTTTTGGTGGTAGTGGTACGTATGAGGGTATGTAGTGATGTTGTTTGCATGTAAGGTTTATATAGGCTGAACTTTGGAGGGTAGAAACGAGTTGATATCACAAGCGTTAGAGCATGCATGTGAGAGCGAATAGTGTTGCCACAATTGATGTCCAATCGGTTTTGTACAAGGTTGTATCATGTATGATTTTGTTTCTGTTCATTCCTGACCATGTCATGATGTTTAGAGTTCGTTTGGATGTGATTGGGAAGTATAGGAGGTGCTAGGAGATATCTTGCCACGTTTTGGCTTATCACTTCAAAGTGAGTTTGTAGTTTTACTTTGGGCTTATTCAAGGTAGTAAATGAACGAGAGAGTGAGTATTTAGTATCAATTCTGTTTCTATGGCACTAGGGAAGACGAAGTAAACAAAAATATAGGTAAGTTGTGTGTAGAAATCGTGAGATGCTAGGGTGCGTTTGGGAGTGTCGCGACTGGCAGAAACTAAACTAAATATCAAAAAGGGTGCGTTTGGGCTTTGAGCCTGTTGGGCTTTGGTTTGATCTCGGTCCAGCAAGGAAAGGAAAAACAAAAATATAACATGGTCCGTTTGGTTTGTTAGTTGGGTTTAAGGCCCAATGAGTTAACGGGGCCCACCTGGTGTGTTTTGAGAGTCGGGTTACGATCAAATAATATTAGTGAGTGATCTCGGGAATTTTCGTAGGCTCCGGGAATATATAAATATTGTACTTTAATTATACGAAACGTATATTATATAAAAGTATAAATGTTTTTAATATAAGTATTCGCGATAATTTAGACTATATAGGTTTGTGTGCAAGCAATGTTTCTAAGCAAAAGATAATTCAAAGTTTTACCGTTGTGATTTATATATCAAGTCTAATAGAAAAAAAATTTTCATACGTAAAAGTGGGTATTTAAATAACATAATAACTTGTAAGTATTTACTAACCGTTGGGAAAATTACGAGAGGCTACACAGCAAATACTATATCAGGTCTACTAGCTGTGAGATACATGAGTGACCCAATAATACTACGGTATTTGGTAGGGTCATCAGGTGTCCCATGTAAGTCAGCATCTAGTTTTGTGGTATAGCCCATTGGTGTATTGTAGGTATCACAACTCATCATTCCATGTTTCTTTAAAATTTCAAGAGCATATTTGGACTGATTTATAAAAATTCCACGAGGTGATTGATGAACTTGTAGTCCTAGAAAGAACGAAAGTTCACCCATCATGGACATTTCAAAATTAGCTTTCATTAATTTTGCAAAATCATTAGAGTAACTTCTTTTTGTTGAAGCAAAAATAATGTCATCGACATAGATTTGAACAACAAGTAAGTCCTCCCCGTATGTTTTTGTAAATAGTGTTGGGTCCACTGAACCTTTAGAAAATTTATTGGCCAGCAAGAAAGTAGACAGTTTGTCATACCACGCCCTTGGGGCTTGCTTAAGTCCGTAGAGTGCCTTTTTCAGTCGGTAAACGTGATTGGGACGCTCAGGATCAACGAAGCCGTCTGGTTGGCTAACATAGACTTCTTCACGGAGTTCTCCATTAAGAAATGCTGTTTTCACATCCATTTGGTAAACAACCATGTTCCTGTGTGCAACATAGGCCAGAAAGATCCGAACAGCTTCATGTCTAGCCACTGGAGCAAAGGATTCTGCAAAATCAAGTCCTTCTAGTTGGGAGTATCCTTTCACTACCAGGCGTGATTTGTTACGTATGACTGTGCCTTCTGCATCTAGCTTATTTTTCCAAATCCATTTTAACCCGATGACAAAGACTCCGTCAGGTCTTTCAACTAATTCCAAGACTTCTAATCGTATGAACTGCTGAAATTCCTCTTGCATAGATTCAATCCAGTTGTCATAAGTCATTGCTTCTTTAATATTCTTAGGTTCTTCATGACAAACTGTGAGTGCATAAATACAAGTTTCTCCATCAGTGTGAATTCGTTGTCTTGTCATAACAGGTGCATCTGGATGGCCAATAATATGAACTAGTGGATGATCTCGAGTCCATTTGTGTGTTGAAGGGTGTAGTTGATAAGTATCTCGCATGTTAGCAGGATCCAGATTGCGTGTGGACGACTCAGATACTTCAGGAAATGTTGGAGCCGGTGCAAACGGGTTAAAGAACCCATTAGGATCATGCTCTGCGGGTTGTGGAACTGATTGTGGTGTAGGAGCTCCAGCTGATTGTCGTGAGTTGGAAGCAGTTTGTTCTGCTGTAAATGGTGATGCAATTGGAGGACCGTCTTTCTCAACAGTTGTTGTAGTCTGTTGAGGTGAGTCAGGTACATGAATATTTTCAGGTTGAGCAGCGGAATTGGGTGAGACCTCAGTAGAACGGTATTCAATTGTATTATCAAACAGTGGAGCAAACAAGGTTTCCAATTCTTTGCGGTTGAGGGGCAATGGTTCAGCTGAAGAGTCCGGAGAGTTAAGACGGTTAAATTCGGGTCCTAAGCTATGTTGCTCAGAAGCCATTTGTGTGAGTTCATCAAAATTAGCGTGAATGGTTTCTTGAATTTCTCTTGTTCGACGATTCTATATCCGAAAACCTTTAGAATTTTCACAGTATCCAACGAACACTCCGATGTCAGCCTTTGCTTTAAGTTTACCTAAATCATCACGATCATTTTTCGGATAACAAAGTGCTCCAAATACATGAAAGTAATCGATGTTTGGTTTTCTTTTGTGAACAATTTGATAAGGTGTTTTGCGATGGTGTTTTGTGATCATGCAACGATTTTGGGTATAACATGCGGTTGAGACAGCTTCCGCCCATAAGTAATCTGGTAATTGAGCATTAATCAACATGGTTCTAGCAGCTTCCACTAACGTCCTGTTGCGTCTTTCAACAACTCCATTCTGTTCTGGGCTTCTAGGAATAGATGTTTGATGTTTAATTCCCCACTTTCTCAAAATATGACCGAAGTGTCTGATTCTTAAATTCAGTTCCATTGTCAGTTCTGACTATTCTTACCGTGTTGCGTAACTGAACTTGAATTTTAGTGAGAAAGGTGATGATCATTGAAGGAGCTTGATCTTTACTTCGTAGAAAATAAACTCAAGTCCATCTGGAGTAATCATCCACAATTACAAGTATGTAGCGTTTACCGTTGATACTTTGAACACGCATCAGTCCACACAAATCCATATGAAGCAATTGTAAAACATGATTCGTACTGTGCTCAGATTTAGAAGGAAAATGAGCCCGAGTACTTTTTCCTTGTTCACAGGCTGAACATAAGTGATCTTTGGTAAGACGGAATCTTGGAAATCCATCAACAAGTTTGTGACGAGCAAGTTCAGTCATAGTTTTGAAATTCAAGTGCGAAAGACGTTTGTGCCATAACCAGGATTTAGTCGATTCCACTTTGGAGAGAAGACATATAGGAGATGTAGCAATCATATCTGACATTGATATTGTATAAAGATTAGAGCCACGTGAGCCAGACATTAGATCGTTTCCTTGTAAGTCACGAACGAAACAAGTTTTCTCACGAGATGCAACTTCTAGATCCCCATCACAAAATTGACCAACATAGAAAAGGTTGTATCCAAGGCCTTCCACATAATAAACACGACTGATTTCAATGTTCCCACTGACATAGTCACCATATCCCATGATTAAAGCGTAATGATCATTCCCGAATCTGATAGTACCAATGAACTTTGAAACAAAGTTGTTTAACAGTTTGAGATTGCCTATCATATGTCAGGTGCATCCGCAATCAACAATCCAGAGAACAATCTGTACCACCTGCATCACAAGAAGACGACATGGATGGAACAGAAGTAAGGGTGGAACCCAAAGAAAGTGCGGGTTCCTTTTGGTTAGAAACACATGTATTCAACAATTTAGGAATCCATTTAAAGTCTGGTTTATGTTGTAACCAACGTTGCCAATTCCAACTAGTTCTTGCTTTCTTTTTGGTGAATTCACTAGTAATGGGCTTGTTCCTAGATTTGTTCTCTTCGCTTATGGGGGTAACTTCAACTTCATTAGAAACCGTAGAAGGCGGCTTTCCTAATATAGACTTAGAGGCAGTAGTGGGCCTAGAAGGAATGCGTGTCCTACGTTTCTTATGAAGATTAAGACGAGAATTAGCTATACATTTTGCATGAACACTAGATGATACGCTTTTACGACAGAACACACAAGATGCATTAATATTCAAAACATTCAAAGGTTCATCATTTGTTACATTTAGATTTTGATTACAATTTGCCAGATTAGAATCTAAATCTGATGCAACATGGGTTTTATTCAAATTCCTAAGTTGATCTTCTACTTCTTGAGCTTCTAGTGGTCCTCTTTTACGTTGCCAGAGCCTATTCGTCTTGTTACTTTTTTGCTTGGGTCTGCTAACGCTATTAGTGGAGACTAGTCCTGTGGAAGTGGAGTTATCAACGTTAGTGTTTTGAACAAAATTTCCTTTAGCAGTTTTGTCTAATTGATACAATCCCGGTGCTATCACCGTGGTGTTAACAATCTTTCCTTTTTGAAGTAGCTTAACTTTCTCTTTCAAATCAATGATGATGTGATTTTTATCCTGAATTTCAGACTCAAGTTTCACGTTGCAATAATTAATGTCATCGCGGTTTTGTTGCCATTCGACGTTTTTGATTTTTAAATCCGCAATTTCTTTCTCGTATTTGCGACACAGACTTTTTAAAGACTCATTGTTTTTGCAAAGCTGACAAGAGTTTGAATTATTTTTCCTTTGAAGTTTCTATTCCGTTTCAATACTTTGAGCTTGACACCATTCAAGCCTTTATTTGAGCAGACAAATTTCTTTTGAAAATTGTTTTGTCACATCATCATTCTTTATTCTCAGCATGTCAATATCATGTTTAAGTGTCTCTATTTCCACATTCAACAAGTTATTATCAACACAAAGATCATTGATTGGCTCCAAACGGTCAACCTAAATTGACCAGGTGATGGTCAACAAGGTCAAACAGCCTAGAGTCAATGCTCCGCGGAATATAGTGTTTCCCCGGGTCGTTATGTCCCGACGAGGTGTGGATGGTATTAAAACGGGTTTGTGATCGGGTGAATTTGGACAGGAAAGGGTATTTGAGTGATTAGAATGATTACGCGAAGGAAATACGAATGAAAACGATGTAAACAAACTATATTAACAATGACGTGAAACCTAATTAACCTAAAACGTAAACTGAAAACTTAAAATCAGAAATTGCTTATACGTAAGCAGAAAAATAAGCCAAACGGCTTAAATAGAAGCTATCACTTTATTTAAGTTTTTGGTTTTTCTAATTTTACAAACTACTTTTACAAACGTAACCTAAATTTAAAAACGTAAAAGTTATTTAAATAAAACGCGAGTTAAACTTAAAATAAACGCGAGTGCGCGAAATAAAAAGTGAAATTTGAGCTACGCAAACCCTACGGACATGAAAATTATATTTTTACAATCCTAATGATAAAAGAAAATTTTTAGAAAAAGAAAAATAATTTTTACACTAATTAATTAATTACTATTAATTTATTACTAATTAATTACTAATTAATAATATTTAAATTACACTAATTATTAAATTAAGCTAGAAAAATGAAAATTTAATTCTAAAAATTCTAAAATAATATAAAAGTAATTTTAAAACTAAAAATATATTTTTCCTACTTTTTCTCTAATTATTATTAATTAATTAAGATTTAAATACTAATTAAACTAATTAAATTAAAGAAAAATGCCAAATGAACAGTAAAAATCCTAAAACTTTTTATAAAAATATTTTATGACATTTAAAACCTAGGAAAAATATAAAAACATAAGGTTACTTAATAAAAACTATTTATACTATTTAATTATCTAATATTAATTAATTAGTAATAAACTAATATTAATTATTAAAAATAGCAAATGAAAAGAGAAAAATCTAGAAAAATTTCTAAAAATACTTTAATATACTGGAAATTTAATAAAAATATAAAAACATATAAGTACTTAACAAGAATTTAAAAAGAAAAATTAAAAAGCTAAATTATGTTAAATAGAAGCTATCACTAAAAAGTAAATTTGGTTTTTTCTGAAATTTTCTTTTATAAACCTATTATCCTACTGAAAGTGAACAAATTTTGTGAAAACAAAAACTTGGAAACTTAAAAAATAAGCAGATGGTGAGCTTAATTCCTTAGCAGCTTGGGGTTTTGAACTTATGAAGAAGCACAAGCTGCTAATAAGCTATGTTACTGATCTAAAACACAAAATAAGCTGGACAATGATGGCATGGACAAAGAACAAGCTCAAACATCTAGAATAGCTCACTGAATGAGCTTAATATGGGAATGAGCAGATCCAATACCAAACTGAAACAAGAATAAGCTTCAGGCAGTGCAGGCTTGAATAAGCTAGGGGCAAAAGCTCCCAGACCCAATATAAGCCTGGAATCAACAAGCCAGCTGTATGGGCTTCTCAAAGAACCCACAAGCTCACAATGGGACCCACAAATGAGCTCTTAAGAAGCCAGAGAAGTGGGGTGATCACTGCTGATTCACTCAGCATACAAGGTTAAATGAACTAAGTTTAAACACCTTGAAGCCTTATGAAATAAGCTGAAATGGGACAATAAGCTCAGAACCTAAGAGTTGGCAGCTGAGCTTCTCAGAAAACTAGAAAACTTGAGGTGGGGTCCACTTAAAAGCTCACAAAAAGACAAAGAGAATGGGCTTATATACAGCAGCAGAAATGTTAAAATGAGAAAATTTGATTATGGCATAAGCTACAGATTAATCCACAAGCTCTAATCAAATGAACACGGCTCACAAACAAGCTTAGGCAGTCAACCATAAGCAAACTTAAACTAAAACAAGCTAGAAACAGGAATCAAACAAGCATTAGTTGGGACCTGGTTGTTCTAGCAGCATAAGGGTCAAAATGGGCAAGATTCAAGCTTCAATCAAGCTATTCAAATAAGCTTATAAGCCCAATATGAGCTTAGCTCTAGTTAGCTAGTACAACAAGCTCCCCATAACACCAATTTACAAACTATAAGCTTATAAGACCAGCTCAGAATGAGCTTGTGGATTTGATTGGTCCACCTGACCCAAATGGTGCAGGGTAACATAAGGTGAAACAGGTCACTTTGAGCAATGAAAAAGCAACCAAGAAAATTTTCTAAAATTAAAATGAAGATACAAGCTTGTTCACAAGTTGGCAAGGAAGCTAAAAACTAAATACCAGGTCCTAAATCCTAAACATGAGTAAATGAAAAATCAAGCTTTGAGGGTGTTTGGGACAAATCTGCTGATGAACCAGTGGGTATAAAATGGGTAGAACTTGAATTGTTGACTAAAGGTGTGCAATACTAGATACTAGGGAACCTATCTATCCTGTATTAAACCTAAATGAAGCGTAAACAACAACTAGAGAGGGGCTTAACCTAAATCTAATCCTAGCTGCTAAGCTAAAACAAGATTACAAGAGGTAGGGTTTGGATCTGTTTGGAGATTGCAGCAGGCGTTCAAAATGGCCATAAACAAGTTTTTTTTCTTTAATTATGAATCCCAAGCAACCAATTAAAACATAAGACCAAGTTTTGACAGATTTCCAATACCAATAAGCTCTAAAACTGATCCTAGTGAAACTAGATTCAACCTGATAACAGGAAATATGCCGTTGTAAAAAGATTATCTAGGTGACTAATGTGCCAAAGATACTTATGCAAGAACCTTAATAATGCAATATTAAACTGAAATGATGCTAGTTTTAACAGCTAACATGATCTAAAACAAGATTACCCTATATGGTTCTACGCTAACTGTCATGAACCTTTAAATATTAAACAACCAATGCTAATTCTACTTAACTACTTGTACATGATGCAAAGCACCTCTAAACTACTTCCATCATCAAATTAAAACCCAAAGAAATTCAGATTATGGCCTGAAGCTATATTTGACTGTTAAAAGTCAACTGTGCCAAACATGTGCACCATCAGGGTCTGAATTTGGTTTATCTTAGGCTACTAGAAGAGACTTAAGCTTAACAAGACTTAAACTAGGATAAAATGGGCTACTAACAATAGAGATAAGCAATTTAAACAAGCAGATAATAATAAGCAAGGTAATAACTAATAAGCTGTGTAAAAAAATTAGATTATAAAAACAGAACTTTCATTAAATTTAAGGGTAAGAGTTTACAAACTGAAATTTTTTAAAATCTAACACTACTTGGAAATTAAACTAAACTACTTCTACTACTACTTCCTAATGCCCCAACAATGGCTTACAATGAAAACTACTTATACTAAAAAATAAAATTAAAAAACTTGAACCAGGCCTTCTTTCTTTCTCTCTCACTTCTGTCTCTGCTTTTTGGTGTTGTCTTTGTACCCTGGAAACATCTCCTGGCTATTGATTTGATTCTTCACTCAGCAGCCCTATGATTGTTGGAGTTTTATGAAGGAGTGGGGGACAAAAGAGTGTAAATTAGGGTTTACTTAGGTTTAGTGGAGTAGTGGATTTGGGTGGCTTGTAGGATGGGGGGAGGGGACAATAATGTTGGGGCAGAGGGTGTGGGGGCTTGGTTGTGTTTGGCGGGGAAGATAGTGGTGGTGGATGGTTGACTTGGGGGTTTGACCCCGTATCTGGTTTTTTATTAAAAAGAGTGGGATGGGCTGGGGTATACATGGGCTTTGGTTGAGGTGGGCTTGGGTGTAGTTTTGTGTTTGGATTAGTTTAGTTTAGGTTTTAAATTACAAAGGGTCCGTTTGGTTTTATAAGTAAGATAAGCCCAAGGACCATATTGTAATAAGCTGAAAAATGAGGGGGTGAAACTGCCAACCATCCACAACTATCACAAGGATCAATTTTGCCAAATTATAATTTCCACAAGGACCTTTGATGTAATTTTCTTAAACCAGGGATCAAAATTGCCAATTTCCTAAACTTGAGGGGCTAAAATGCAAACA
The DNA here is from genome assembly GCA_030686995.1 of Artemisia argyi. Lineage (NCBI taxonomy): Eukaryota > Viridiplantae > Streptophyta > Magnoliopsida > Asterales > Asteraceae > Artemisia > Artemisia argyi. The sequence continues at coordinate 26,439,958 of CM060696.1, forward strand.
CTCCATTTTTCACAACCAAGGATCATTTTTGACAAGCTTCAATAGTACAAGGGCCACAAAATCTATTTTTCGCTTTTTAAAATTCCCAGGGACTGATTTCATCAATTTCCCAAACTGCAGGGACCAAAAGTGTACATTTTCCAAAGTTTTTGCCTAAGGACAATTTTTGATAAATTTTGATTTCTAAATGCCTTAGGTTGACTTTTCTTTCAAAACAAATGCGTAGGGACTAGTTTTGTAAATTTTTGAAAGCCGGGGGACTAAAACTGCCAATTGTGTAAACTTTGTTCGTTTTTCATTGTTTTTGCTCGTTTTGCATTAGAAACGTATAAAATACAATCCCTGGGATATTTTTAGTATTTTGATGCATTTATGAGCGTTTTCGGATGTTTTGGTAGTTTAAATACGATAAAAATGATGAGTGTTTGAGCACTCATCAATCCCCCACACTAAACTATTGCTAGTCCCTAGCAATATTTTTGGAAAACTTGATGGATTTTAAACTCTTTACCAAAAGCCATCACTTCTGGAGTAGCCAGGCGTAAGAACTGTGACACACCTGATAACCGTGTGATTTTGAGCAAACCACCAGCTTTCAACGGATTTGATTTGTCTTTACCAGGAGCCGTTTGCTCCTGGACTAGCCAGCTCTTGATGGAATAGTCAACATCTTGGTGAGCTGATTACCAATTATGGATTTTCCACGGCCTTTACCACAAGCCATAATCTTGCGGGCTAGCCAACTCATTTGTTTTTGGGGAGTTGAGGAACCATACAATTTTGGGCAAATTGCAAGCCATAAACGGATTTGAGATGTCTTTACCAAGAGCCGTTTGCTCCTGGACTAGCCAATCCCTTTTGTCGGTTAGACAAGGCGGACTGATAACCACAAAAATTTTGAACTTTAGTGAAAAATTTTTGAAAATTTTTGCCAAAAACGGGGGTATAAGATAGTAAAATGTGACAAAATTCGCTAGAATAGCGAAATACCCCCCCCCCCCCACACTAAGCATGAATATTGTCCTCAATATTCAAAGTCCCGGCTATTATGCCGACATTTTGAACGTAAAAGGGCAATATTACAAGCTAAGCGTGGAAAACACCATTTTGTTTTTCACCTTTGTAATCATAGCATAAGGGACTCCCCCACACTTAGGGTAAAAACCCTATAAGCATGCTACTGTTTTTGTTTACCGAGTCGCTAGCTTGACTCGACCCCGAATTCATTTGTCCTTGTGGAAGCATGATGTGGAAGAAACAATCTCAATCGGACTTTCATTTAAGATGTTTGGACAAACATTTGAAGCACGTGAAAGTTCCACACCGATGAGACAAGTATCCGGCTCAAGATAATGATACATGAAAATGCCGGGATCAAAGATAATGTCTTCATTCCCGAAGGAGTGAAGAAGAGAAGAAGTCACCTTATAGGTGAAGAAAAGGAAGAAAACCATGATAAAAAGCATGATTTGATCTTCTTCCTCGAGAGCAGGCTCCATAGCCTGAGTTTGGATTTCAAAGGGTAAGCTCGTAAACAACCCGGGAGGGTGGGCGGGAATTTGCAAATTCTCATGATTGAGTGCATCTCCCCCCGGGCTATCAAACTCCGGTGGAGTCATAATATGATGAGTAAGTTCACCGGAGAACTCCTCATGATGAGAATTATTCACAAGATGTGAATTTGTGAACTCATGTTCCGGAATAGACTCATCACAATCCTCGTTCTGAATATCAAAGAGTGGATTATCAGAAATCAAAGTGAATTCAGATTCAAATTCAAATAGAGGATTGGTGAGAGTGGTATTGAATGTTTCGGGAACAAAGTGATCAATATTCTCTATTGGACTGCTGGGATAAGAAGTGAGTGACGGATCATGAGATAGAAGACTTTCAATTTCTCCCAGATCGGCTTGGAAATCGAGAAGACCATCATCACTTTCCAATGAAAGTGGATTGATGTGAGCAAGTTCATCAGCGAACTCCTCAAGAAGATGATCAGCATCAGTTTGTGGAACTGATGCCTCAACATACTCGATGTCTTCATAAGATGTGCAATCATCGCTAAAATCTGAGAAAGTCTCAAAATGATCTTTAGGACACTCAATGGGTGAAGGAATATCACACATGTGCTCAAGAGTTCCCTGTGACTCTCTCGGGATTGGAACAAGGTTCTCAACACTAGACTTTATGAATTCGTCCGATTCCCTTTCAGGAACAGTGTCAAGATGCTCGTCCCCCATGATCAAAGAGTGAGTGGGAACCTCGGGTGTGATAGCAGTTGTTTGGGATGGAATCTCAACTGCTGGGGTATCAACTGATGAACTTGAAGTTTTATAAAATTCAAGGATGTCAAGTGTATCCTCATCATCATTGTCATCAGGAATAAAACGGAACAAAGGGCTAGATTTGGCTGCTTTTTCTCTTGCAATGGATTCCCTCACAGATTTTTCATATGCATCTTGGGAATTTATTCTAGCAGCCTGCTCTTCAGCAAGCAATTCTTCCATGGATTTTTGATGAGTATGTCTTTGGGCAAAGTCTTGAACTAAACCCTTAAGCTCATCAACGATTTTCATCATATTTTGCATTTCTGGAAGAAGTGCTTGATTCATGTCGTACTGTGGAGGTTGGTCATAAAAAGGTGTGTCAAAATTGTCACAAGGATATGGATTCCCTGATTGACAATCTGAGCTGAAGTGTGGACCTCCACAGTAATCACAACAGTAAAACTGTTGAGGTTGTGAGTCGTATGTGCTAGAGTCATAATTGTAATCAGGAAACTGCTCATAGACAAGCGTGTTTCCCGATTGACAATCAGAACTGTAGTGTGAACCACCACAGTACTCACAACAGTAAAACTGCTGAGTATCATGGTGTGGTAACTGATGGAATGAATCAGTCGTGTCATGGTAGGAATAGGGATCCTGGTTATAGACAGACCCGTTTCCCGACTCAACCATGCCACAACTGGGGCAATTACCACCATTATGAGGATTACCACACCATTGGCAAACCAGAAGGTGTGGGTGAGACATAGAAAGAATCAAATGTGTGTAGAGGGTGAGGAATTGAGAATCAAAGATGTGAGAGGGTAAAGGTGAATGTTTTTGGGTTTTTGGAAATACATTTTGTACAAATAGGAAAGAAAATGTTTTTGTGTTTTTTGTGTTCGTTGAAAACTAATTTTACAAAGTTTTCGGGAACGGTTTTGTTTTGAAAATAAGAAAATATGAACAAGGGATGGTAAATATACAATGAATGTATATCCAGATTCACTAATCTGTAAAACCGTTTAGAATACGCACACAGCCTCCCCGGCAGCGGCGCCAAAAATTGATTGGCTCCAAACGGTCAACCTAAATTGACCAGGTGATGGTCAACAAGGTCAAACAGCCTAGATGCAATGCTCCGCGGAATATAGTGTTTCCCCGGGTCGTTATGTCCCGACGAGGTGTGGATGGTATTAAAACGGGTTTGTGATCGGGTGAATTTGGACAGGAAAGGGTATTTGAGTGATTAGAATGATTACGCGAAGGAAATACGAATGAAAACGATGTAAACAAACTATATTAACAATGACGTGAAACCTAATTAACCTAAAACGTAAACTGAAAACTTAAAATCAGAAATTGCTTATACGTAAGCAGAAAAATAAGCCAAACGGCTTAAATAGAAGCTATCACTTTATTTAAGTTTTTGGTGTTTCTAATTTTACAAACTACTTTTACAAACGTAACCTAAATTTAAAAACGTAAAAGTTATTTAAATAAAACGCGAGTTAAACTTAAAATAAACGCGAGTGCGCGAAATAAAAAGTGAAATTTGAGCTACGCAAACCCTACGGACATGAAAATTATATTTTTACAATCCTAATGATAAAAGAAAATTTTTAGAAAAAGAAAAATAATTTTTACACTAATTAATTAATTACTATTAATTTATTACTAATTAATTACTAATTAATAATATTTAAATTACACTAATTATTAAATTAAGCTAGAAAAATGAAAATTTAATTCTAAAAATTCTAAAATAATATAAAAGTAATTTTAAAACTAAAAATATATTTTTCCTACTTTTTCTCTAATTATTATTAATTAATTAAGATTTAAATACTAATTAAACTAATTAAATTAAAGAAAAATGCCAAATGAACAGTAAAAATCCTAAAACTTTTTATAAAAATATTTTATGACATTTAAAACCTAGGAAAAATATAAAAACATAAGGTTACTTAATAAAAACTATTTATACTATTTAATTATCTAATATTAATTAATTAGTAATAAACTAATATTAATTATTAAAAATAGCAAATGAAAAGAGAAAAATCTAGAAAAATTTCTAAAAATACTTTAATATACTGGAAATTTAATAAAAATATAAAAACATATAAGTACTTAACAAGAATTTAAAAAGTAAAATTAAAAAGCTAAATTATGTTAAATAGAAGCTATCACTAAAAAGTAAATTTGGTTTTTTCTGAAATTTTCTTTTATAAACCTATTATCCTACTGAAAGTGAACAAATTTTGTGAAAACAAAAACTTGGAAACTTAAAAAATAAGCAGATGGTGAGCTTAATTCCTTAGCAGCTTGGGGTTTTGAACTTATGAAGAAGCACAAGCTGCTAATAAGCTATGTTACTGATCTAAAACACAAAATAAGCTGGACAATGATGGCATGGACAAAGAACAAGCTCAAACATCTAGAATAGCTCACTGAATGAGCTTAATATGGGAATGAGCAGATCCAATACCAAACTGAAACAAGAATAAGCTTCAGGCAGTGCAGGCTACTTGCGAGCTTGAATAAGCTAGGGGCAAAAGCTCCCAGACCCAATATAAGCCTGTAATCAACAAGCCAGCTGTATGGGCTTCTCAAAGAACCCACAAGCTCACAATGGGACCCACAAATGAGCTCTTAAGAAGCCAGAGAAGTGGGGTGATCACTGCTGATTCACTCAGCATACAAGGTTAAATGAACTAAGTTCAAACACCTTGAAGCCTTATGAAATAAGCTGAAATGGGACAATAAGCTCAGAACCTAAGAGTTGGCAGCTGAGCTTCTCAGAAAACTATAAAACTTGAGGTGGGGTCCACTTAAAAGCTCACAAAAAGACAAAGAGAATGGGCTTATATACAGCAGCAGAAATGTTAAAATGAGAAAATTTGATTATGGCATAAGCTATAGATTAATCCACAAGCTCTAATCAAATGAACACAGCTCACAAACAAGCTTAGGCAGTCAACCATAAGCAAACTTAAACTAAAACAAGCTAGAAACAGGAATCAAACAAGCATTAGTTGGGACCTGGTTGTTCTAGCAGCATAAGGGTCAAAATGGGCAAGATTCAAGCTTCAATCAAGCTATTCAAATAAGCTTATAAGCCCAATATGAGCTTAGCTCTAGTTAGCTAGTACAACAAGCTCCCCATAACACCAATTTACAAACTATAAGCTTATAAGACCAGCTCAGAATGAGCTTGTGGATTTGATTGGTCCACCTGACCCAAATGGTGCAGGGTAACATAAGGTGAAACAGGTCACTTTGAGCAATGAAAAAGCAACCAAGAAAATTTTCTAAAATTAAAATGAAGATACAAGCTTGTTCACAAGTTGGCAAGGAAGCTAAAAGCTAAATACCAGGTCCTAAATCCTAAACATGAGTAAATGAAAAATCAAGCTTTGAGGGTGTTTGGGACAAATCTGCTGATGAACCAGTGGGTATAAAATGGGTAGAACTTGAATTGTTGACTAAAGGTGTGCAATACTAGATACTAGGGAACCTATCTATCCTGTATTAAACCTAAATGAAGTGTAAACAACAACTAGAGAGGGGCTTAACCTAAATCTAATCCTAGCTGCTAAGCTAAAACAAGATTACAAGAGGTAGGGTTTGGATCTGTTTGGAGATTGCAGCAGGCGTTCAAAATGGCCATAAACAAGTTTTTTTTTTCTTTAATTATGAATCCCAAGCAACCAATTAAAACCTAAGACCAAGTTTTGACAGATTTCCATTACCAATAAGCTCTAAAACTGATCCTAGTGAAACTAGATTCAACCTGATAACAGGAAATATTCCGTTGTAAAAAGATTATCTAGGTGACTAATGTGCCAAAGATACTTATGCAAGAACCTTAATAATGCAATATTAAACTGAAATGATGCTAGTTTTAACAGCTAACATGATCTAAAACAAGATTACCCTATATGGTTCTACGCTAACTGTCATGAACCTTTAAATATTAAACAACCAATGCTAATTCTACTTAACTACTTGTACATGATGCAAAGCACCTCTAAACTACTTCCATCATCAAATTAAAACCCAAAGAAATTCAGATTATGGCCTGAAGCTATATTTGACTGTTAAAAGTCAACTGTGCCAAACATGTGCACCATCAGGGTCTGAATTTGGTTTATCTTAGGCTACTAGAAGAGACTTAAGCTTAACAAGACTTAAACTAGGATAAAATGGGCTACTAACAACAGAGATAAGCAATTTAAACAAGCAGATAATAATAAGCAAGGTAACAACTAATAAGCTGTGTAAAAAGTTTAGATTATAAAAACAGAACTTTCATTAAATTTGAGGGTAAGACTTTACAAACTGAAATTTTTTAAAATCTAACACTACTTGGAAATTAAACTAAACTACTTCTACTACTACTTCCTAATGCCCCAACAATGGCTTACAATGAAAACTACTTATACTAAAAAAATAAAATTAAAAAACTTGAACCAGGCCTTCTTTCTTTCTCTCTCACTTCTGTCTCTGCTTTTTGGTGTTGTCTTTGTACCCTGGAAACATCTCCTGGCTATTGATTTGATTCTTCACTCAGCAGCCCTATGATTGTTGGAGTTTTATGAAGGAGTGGGGGACAAAAGAGTGTAAATTAGGGTTTACTTAGGTTTAGTGGAGTAGTGGATTAGGGTGGCTTGTAGGATGGGGGGAGGGGACAATAATGTTGGGGTTTGCAGAGGGTGTGGGGGCTTGGTTGTGTTTGGCGGGGAAGATAGTGGTGGTGGATGGTTGACTTGGGGGTTTGACCCCGTATCTGGTTTTTTATTAAAAAGAGTGGGATGGGCTGGGGTATACATGGGCTTTGGTTGAGGTGGGCTTGGGTGTAGTTTTGTGTTTGGATTAGTTTAGTTTAGGTTTTAAATTACAAAGGGTCCGTTTGGTTTTATAAGTAAGATAAGCCCAAGGACCATATTGTAATAAGCTGAAAAATGAGGGGGTGAAACTGCCAACCATCCACAACTATCACAAGGATCAATTTTGCCAAATTATAATTTCCACAAGGACCTTTGATGTAATTTTCTTAAACCAGGGATCAAAATTGCCAATTTCCTAAACTTGAGGGGCTAAAATGCAAACACTCCATTTTTCACAACCAAGGATCATTTTTGACAAGCTTCAATAGTACAAGGGCCACAAAATCTATTTTTCGCTTTTTAAAATTCCCAGGGACTGATTTCGTCAATTTCCCAAACTGCAGGGACCAAAAGTGTACATTTTCCAAAGTTTTTGCCTAAGGACAATTTTTGATAAATTTTGATTTCTAAATGCCTTAGGTTGACTTTTCTTTCAAAACAAATGCGTAGGGACTAGTTTTGTAAATTTTTGAAAGTCGGGGGACTAAAACTGCCAATTGTGTAAACTTTGTTCGTTTTTCATTGTTTTTGCTCGTTTTGCATTAGAAACGTATAAAATACAATCCCTGGGATATTTTTAGTATTTTGATGCATTTCTGAGCGTTTTCGGATGTTTTGGTAGTTTAAATACGATAAAAATGATGAGTGTTTGAGCACTCATCAATCATCCACAAGCATAGAAGTACCAGATTTATAGAGATCATTCATGATAACAGAATAAATATCAGCATTGAGAATTTGTTCCAAGAGTCGATCAGCATCATTTTTTAAAATTCTATTTCTTTGCTTTTGAACCAAAATCTCATTTTCAGTAGAGTTGAAAATGTGTATCATATTTTTGACCTCGTTTTGAAGTTCCTGTTCCCAACGTGTAGCACAGAGACGGAGGTGTTTGACAATTGTCAACATTTGTTTTTGAAAAATATCTCTCTTTTCTCGCTCGTAAGCGGATTGAAAAGTTTAAATTTTTATTTCAGAATTAAGTGCAATTGTTTCCACCAAAATTTTGATGTCTTCCATAAAAGTTTTGTAATATTTTAAGACACGACAATTTTTTGGTAAAGGTGTAACTTCACCGGATGATGGTAAAGGACCATTTATTTGTGCTACAGATTGGACAGGGGCCGCATTAGAGGATGAAACATATGACTCAGTGATATACCATGATTTCTCAGGTAATTCTTTTCGAGGAACAAAAGATTTAGAAATATGGGGAGCTTGTGAATAATCATATGGTGTCCAATATTGAACATAACTCATTTTTGATCGACTCTCATCTTCAAGTTCTTCCTCTTCCTCAGTATAAAAAACAACAGCACGCACAATCGTATTATCAAGCATGTGGCCCATACTGTAAATCTTAGGATTTTCTTTGAATGCTGTGTGAAGAAACATTGATTTGAAATCGCCAAGTGCAAATCCTTTATCGGGTCTCGGTTTTAAAGTAAATTTCTGAATTGTTGTGACAGAGCCCCCGGTTTTGTAAACAATATTACGAAATTCTTTGAGTTGTTTTTCAAGATCAGCAATCTCACCGAGTAAGTTATCTATATACTTCCTTTTTCGTATTTTATGTTCACAAAAATCCTTTTTGCAACTGGACAATTCTGTTTCTATTTTTGAAAGTACGTTTTGAAGACGTTCAACTTGCATTTTCAGTTCACATTTTTCACTTTCGAGTTTAGAAATCAACTTTCCGTTTGACTCAATTAAATCTTGCATTTTGTGTTGAAGATCTTGCTCTTTGTTGTAAGATTCTTGAAAAGCTTTTTCAAAACTTTTTGCATGTTTAATCTTGTCTTCCTGATTTGAAAGTTGAATTTTATAATACTCAATATCTCTTGCAAGTGACGCATTTGTTTCTTTTAATGCTTTGTTTTTCTCGTTGCATTTTAAGATTTGCAATTGTTGAGCATTAAGTTGTTTGGATAACAATATGAGGTCAGGGTCTGGATCAAATGATGGTTCATGTTGTTCTATAAGATCATGTTTATCATTCTCAATTGGATCATCAAATGAAACAACTGTGTCATCAACAAATATGACAACTGTGCTTATTTGTTCATCTGTTTGAGAAGATGAAGATGAGTCAAATGGAACAACTTGCGCCATATCTGATTCAGAAGCAGAAGGTGAGGCTATATCATGTATTAGGCATGCATTGAGGTCATGTACCTGAGACAAGCCGTCAGTGTCATACACTGGACCTAAATCATTAAGCTGAAGTTCCTGCATGTTGGCCATAAGCATCACAGCTGCATTGGCTTCCAGATCTTCCATGTCATCGTCATTGTTCACATTTGCCATGAAGTTGTTATCCTGTTCAGGGAAATGTCCATCTTTTTCATCTTGAAGAGCCATGAGTAATGCCTGCTTGTGAAACTTACTACCCCGAGTTCTCGGTTTAGGACATGCTGTCGCTATATGACCTTGTTCATTAAAGTTATAACACCACACTGCATTCCCTGAGTTTGAGTTGCTAGTTGCAACTGGTTCAGACCTTTGCTGAGAAGAGCCTGAGTTGTTCCTGAACCCTCAATTGTTATTAAACCTCTGACCATTCCCAAAATTTCCTGAAGAACTTCCTGAACCAGATCGACCATAGTTACGATTCTGAATTTCCACCCTTCCATCATTGACAACAGCTTGATTCCTTGTGTTAGAAGATGAACGTTGATGGTTGTTTGTTTTTTTGGAGAATTTGCTAAAAGCACGAGCAATAAGAGCAAGTCCCTGATTCAACGTATTAAAGTCATCATCGTCATCTTCATTGGAGTTGGAGTAATACACTGCATCATTGTTGTTTAATGGAACAAGTTGAGTAGAAGTATTTTGTTGAGATGAATCATAAGGGACCATTTGGTTCGAGGTAGAAGATTGTGGATAACTGAAGTAGTTTTGCTCTTGGACATATGCATGATTTGACATTGGTGGTGGTGCATAGGGAGATTGAGCTACGAGTGCCAAAAAATTTGGTGTTGGTGATGGTGAGTATCCTCCTCGAAGAGCTCGATCTTTTTCCACTTTAGGTTCATGGTGTTTCAGGAAATCATACAACAAACCATATGGAGCATCATGAAGATTTTTGGTTTGTCGAACAAATGTCACATATTTATGCCAATCCGGACCAAGACTACCAACAAATTTTGAGTTTACTGCGATCCTTGGTACTGTGATTTTGTGACGTTCCAAATCATTGACCACATTCGTGAAACGATGATAGTAGGATTCAAGTGACTCTCCTGGTTCAATTGTGATGTCAGTGTATTCCATGTAGAGTTTGGATTCCATATCATCTTTGTTCAATTGAACCAGGAGAGTCACAATTGAACCAGGAGAGTCACTTGAATCCTACTATCATCGTTTCTTTAGTTCAAGAAATCGTAAGAATCGACTTGACCATTGAACATAGTTCCCAGGTGTTAGCATTGGAGGTGTTTCAAGTGATCCTGCCTCATGTCGGGATTGTTGAGTTGTAATAACTTCACACATTCTGTCAAACCAGTGAGGTTGTTTGGAGGAAAACTGAGTGTTTTGTTGAGACATTTGATATGGTTGTTGTTGAGGAATGATTTGATGTTGTTGCATCATGAGACATTGTGGTTGTGGATTAAACGGTTGTTGATGAAAGTGTGTTTGTGAAGGTTGTTGATATGATTGTTGCGGTTGTTGATACGATTGTTGTGGTTGTTGATACGATTGTTGATACTGCGGATACTGATGTTGCGAAAGATGAGAAAAAAAGTAATAGGGTGGTTGAGACATCTTTCATGATTATGGTAAACTTAGATCGTTAAAGATAAATAAAGGTTGTAATTAGATTTGAAAAAACTTGATATTAAACTCGGTATGTCATAAGAATTTCAAACTCGGAATGTTTGTAGAAAAGTAGTCAAACTCGGTATGTTTTGATGATGTTATCAAACTCGGTATGTTATGCTTGATATTTCAAACTCGGTAAGTTCTGAGAATAAGTCAAACTCGATAAGTAGTGATAACTGTCAAACTCGATAAGTAAGGATGAATATCAAATTCAAACTCGATATGTTGATGAAATTGGAGCAGAGTTTCCCCTAGTAGGTTGCCACAAAGAACCTTACTCGATAAACGATAAGGTAAAAGGCTAACTCGCCAAAGTTGAGTCCAAACTCGATAGAATTGATTATCCAAACTCGATAGAACAGATTATCCAAACTCGCTAAGTTACAAACCCTAACTCGCTAGGACTGAGTATCCAAACTCGCTAAGTTACAAATCCTAACTCGCTAAGTTTCAAAGTCCCTAACTCGGTAGAAATCACTAACACACAAGGACCAAACTCGGTATGACTTATTCCTAACGTGATAGAAATACCCAAACTCGCAAACTTGCGATGAACAGTAACCGTTTTGACACAAAATCACTTTTAAAAACTAGTTTTTCTACCAAATCAAACCTAAATCAACCTATATTATCCCTTGGAGAATGATACCACTTGTTAGGTCACCATTTTACAACATAAACACTAAGATATCTAGAGAGAGAAAGTAGGTAGAGAGAGAGAGTGGAAGGAACACCTAATATGATAATAAGAGACTAATGATATTACTAGTGAACCAACCCCTTCAAATGAGGTTATACAATACTATTTATAGGTAAGGATTAGGGCTTCACCATACTTAGACAATATTACATACTTAGCCCTTAGACTTTATCCAAACCTATAAACTAAGCATAAAACTTTATAAAACATATAAAATAACTAATGTATTAACTAAATAATGCAACCTATAACAAAATTCAATGACCGACACTTGAAATAATAAAGTCTATTCCCAACATTTAATAAAGTTTGTTTCTCGTGCGTGAATGCAATTGTTTACAGTAAAGTGTAAAACTGATAGTTTAACACATTCAGACATTTTACAAAAACAAACAGATTTATTTGATTCAGATTCAGATTCAGATTTCTCAACCACTTACTCAGATTAAGATGGAATTAGATTTAGACTTTTCAACCACATGTTCAGATTCAAATGTGCGAACCAGATTCAGATTCAGAGATTCTTAATATACAAACAACACCTTAGTGTTAGAGAAGAGATCCGGCGAGAAGAAGAACTAAAATGAGAAGGATTTGACACACATGTTAAATAAGAGGGAGAATTTTAAAAGGATATGCATCTACTTTTGTATATGCATCTGAAATGTGTGATTACCATTCTCATTTTAATTTTTCTTTTCATCTGATCGTTACTGTTATCATAAGAAAAACTCTATACTTTGTGGCGTTAGGAGTATGAGGCTTAGTTGATAAACTATTTCGTGATTTTTATTGTTCCTTAAGTTTAATATATGTCATGATTTTGATAAGGCTTTAGTGAAAATAAGCCTAATTACAAGTTTAAAAAAAAAACAATATAGATAGTAAAAGACCCATATTGATAGTTCTATGGGAAATTTGCATACCTATCCACTTGACACTATTTATCCCGTTTCTCATAAGTGATATATTGTTATGTATTTTTTTTCATTTTTTTTAATATTAAGAATGCCCCTTTTAAAATGATTTATGCAAGTAAAAAAAAAAACGTGTATTTCACAAATTGTAAAACCCTAAAATCTGTAAACGTATTTCGTTGAAAAAAAAACTTTAACCTAACATGATAATACATTATTTTGCATTTTAAACTTTGGTTATACATATAAAATATAAATAAAATAAACTTCTAAAAACTACACATAAATTAATTAAATTCCTAAACTAAATCCCAATAATTCATAAATCACATAAATCGGTCCACACTTATTTCTTTTGGGCTATACCATCCGAAAAATTGGTACCAATATTTGTCATACGTCTAACGTAAATTAAACATTCAATGTATATAACAAACATGAATCGGTCTTCCATAATTTCTGCCAAACCCTACGCCACTTTCATAATGGGAAGTGATACTTACACCACTTTTTTTATGCACACACCAAAATGTTACATTATTAATGCACATTTTACAACATGCTATATGCATAATTGTGGTGTGTGCATAAAAAAATGTGGTGTAAGTATCACTTCCCTTTCATAATAAATGGAAACGCTCCTTCCTCTATTCTCTCACAAGTATACGGTCCTATTTTACTTCTCCATACAACCTTAAACTTAGCCATAATCATCATGCTGCTACAGCTGACGTGACCTCAATATACTGTAAACTTTCCCCTTGTTGTTCCCGAGAACCTGTTTATTGGTGTAGTGAAGTCATTTGCCCGCGACTGTACCTCGTGTCCCTCTGAGCTACCCTGACCTCTATTTTCTTGCGTGAACCAAACTTTTTTGGGTAAAAGGTCAACAGACCCGGTAAATATATTACTCCAAAAAGCGTTAAAGTACAAAAGATATGGGTGAATCCCATATCTCAGCCCGTTAAATAGGCGAAAAGCATACATAACAAGATACTTCATATTTTTTAAACAAAGAAAACAAACCACTACTCAAATGATAACAATAGACTATGGCAAAATTTAATTACTTCCTAAGACCTTTGAGCTTGATGCCATACATGTCATTAGAAAATGGGTTAACCTTCTTAGCAGAAGAGGTAGACGGAGAAAAAGAAGTACTAGGCTTAGAAGCCCCAACCTGCTCCTTCTCTTTCAGATCACTCACAAGGGGTTCTTGTGATGCATTAGCTATCTTTAAAGACCCATCCTCTTTACCTTCCACTGTACTACCAGACGCCACATCCATATTCACTTCCTTATTAGGAATACCACAATCATTAATATTAACCATATTTAGGGCATCAAACTGATTTGATGTAGTAATCTTCGTTCCACTAATACTAGCCACATTAGTAGACTTCTTCTTAGTGGCACTAACTTTCTTGGGATCAGGAGGAGGCGCTTTGGGTTTATGCTGCATCTTCTTACCCACAATAGGCTTAGTAAAACCCCCTTTACTTGGACCAGATCGAACACTACTAGTACTCTTCTTCTTAGTATTGACCATTTCGAAACCATCATTTACACTTGGTGTAGGCTGAGTAGTAGGTGAAACAAATTTAGGACAATCAACCAGAGTATGACAAAAAATCTTACACTTATCACACTGTGGTGGTTTCCACTCATATTCAACTCGAATCTTCTCGATAGTCGAACCTGTCCCGTCAAGTAAAGGTATCTTAACAATGAGGCTATTCCTAAGCACCTCATCCGCCTTCACTTCAATCAAGCACCTAGAAAAACTACTACGGCCCCATGATTCCTTGCACATTTGGCTAATATAAGCATCTAACATTTTCGGCGTACCAATCAATGTAGCAAGAAGACTAAGACCGTCATCAAAAAACATAGCAAAAAGGAACATCATGAAATTTAACCCACACCGGAATGTTAGTCAAATCCTCTTTAAGTAAGTTGGTGTTCAAGGTCCATGGTTTAAGGATAATTGGTGCATTTTTAATCAACCAAGGACCGTTTTCAAGGACATCATCAACACCTTTTTTCGAACTATACTTAAAGAAAAATAACCCATTGACATTCATCATAACTTTCTGTATACCATACTTAGCCCACACATTGCGTACATAATAATCAATAACAGGAAAAGCAATGCGTTTACCAAGGAAATACCCATAGAGAGTATTCTCATACCTAGTATTCACCTCTTCAACCACTTTCATAGGGACAGGTTCCTCATGGGATCTTGGAGGTCCCTCTGAGAATAGAGCTTTATGCAGGTTGACATGGTCATTTGTTGCATGAATCTCTCTTGATGGCCTTCTAGTAAGGTTCCTTGACTAATGGTGTTCCTCGTTTTCGAGTGTTTGATGATCCTCCTCTGTGTGAGTGAGGTCTTCCACACGGGTGGAGCCGAGGTCTTGGCCTGTGTGTTTGAAGTTCCCAGGAAATACCCAGGAAAATCAATGAGTGAGGTCTTGGCCTGAGTGGTGATTGGTTATGTCTGAAGTTTGAGGGGGTTGTTCACCAGACATGTTTGGCTAAGGAGTTTGTGCAAGAAGGAAACAGGTTTTTTGGATTTTTGAGTAAGAAATGAGTAAAAATAGGTGAAATTTTGTAAAACATTTGTGACTGATGCATGGGATTGTGCCCTCGCAAAAGGTTTTACCTCTCAAGGGATCTCAAGAGGCTTTCAATCCACACTAGGCAGTGTGCCTGACCGATGTAGTATAGTGTAGTGGCAAGTATCGGGGTGATTTATCGTTCGCACGGGGAATAGTGTCGTTATGATCAAAACTTAATTAAACTAGGTCTAGAGGTGAGGGATGATTATTTTTGTATTTTATAGTTTTATGGAAAACAAGTAAAAATCTCGGGTATTGGAAGAGTGAGTGGAATTAGTTGCTAGTCTACTAACCCAAGTAACTACAAATGTAAAATAAAATAACACGAAAGTAAATGTTGAGAAAAACAATAATAAGAGAAACCTGTTTACTTAGATTTCACTACTCCCTAGCTATGTTTCATTAGTTGAATAGTTTGTTACAATTTCGTGGATGACGGGTTATATTCCTTAATACCATTTGTGGGGCCGTGTACAATCTTCTCCAACTCTACAAGTTTCTACCTCTTCCTATGTCGAGCCGACAACTAGCTCCTAACATGGCCTCTTTAGTAATCACTCATGCATTAAATACAACCATTAAAATCGTAGTACACATCCGATTCATGTTTCTTAAGACGTTCAAGCATGTTGCCAATTGGAAGTTTGACAGTTTTCTTAAGCCTAACATCGATATCATTCATCCAATACAATTAACAACAAAAAATCAACCAACAATCAATAGTTAGGTTTCATTACATCTAAGCAAACACAAACAAACCTAGCCTAGCATGTTAAAGTAAAGACAAGCATAAGATATAATCAAACAACACATAGACATATTGAATGATTATTGGAAGACTTATCTGTATTGAAACATGGATGAAACAAAGGTTTGAAACCCCTACAATATGATGAAAATTCGACCTAGGGTTTGTGGTAAAAGTTCCTCCAGAAGTTCTCTCCCTAATGAAAGAAAATTAGAAAACTATATATAGAGATTATAGGTCAGACGGCGTCACGTTATGATCCTGACGCCGTCAACTAGCCACCAATGCTTCCCACGGATTGCCTAGATCCAGATCTGACGCCGTCATGTGTAAATTTGCTCTTGGCCATTACGTGTAATTTTGCTCTTGACAGCCTTGGTGACGCCGTCACTCTTAAATCCCAAAAACGTTCTGGCGCGTCTCGTGTAACTTTTTATCCACCTCTTTGCAAAGACGTGACGCCGTCACCTCCAAAGCGTGACGCCGTCAGGTACTATTTCCAGCTTGATTTAGAGACTTTGCCGTTTTCTTCACTTTTCGCTCCAAAAACGTCCAAAATGCTTCCTTTTCCAGATTTCTTCTCCAAAGTACCTAAAATGACAAAAGAAACGATTTGAGGCAATATTTGATCAAATAATTACGACTTAGGGCTTAAATGACCCCCTAAAGCGTAACACTTTTCGCATCATCAAATACCCTTACACTTAAGATTTGCTTGTCCTCAAGCAAATGCGCTTTTATTCTAATCAAAATACAAGCTAGGGGTCATTTAACACTAATATAAAAGTAATTGCAACAAATAATCGTTCCACTTCAACCAAAACAAGCACGGAAATTATACACTAGCACCTCACAAATAGTGTTTAGATACTCACATCTCTCGGGTGTAATAAAAGTATATATATCACAATATGAAAATGGAAAATATTTCTCACTACCTGTTATAGCACATAGATTACCAAAGGTTTGGGAAATGATGAAACCTCCATCACTTGGCGTAAGCACCTAGGATAAACTATCAAAGAGGTCTTTTAAAAGGGTTATAACGTGAGGTGTAGGGATATGATAAACACGGTTTGTTGGGTAAAGGCAATCTTTACTGGTGGCGAGCTAATCATCTTGGTCAATTACATGTACAATGTGGCGTTGCTAAGCCAAGACTCGACTCGACTTAAACTAATCATAAACTAACAAAAACATAAAATAAACATAAAAGAAAACAGAATGGTAGTCCGTATGTTTTTTTTCTCTTTTTCTTTTTCTATTTTTATTTCTTTTTCTTGATTTTTTCGACTTTTGTTTTATTCATACACCCTTGCCCTACCATCCAAAATAATACATCGTATGGAATTTGCATTCCCCTTACACTTGAACTTTTACATACTTTATAATTAACTATTCTAATGACTCGAATTAAGATAATCAAAACACTTGGAGTACTTTTTAAATATTAGCGCACATATGGGGGTAATAATTGACGTCTTCCCCAATACTCCATAACAATAGTACTTTACCCATGAGTCCCAATCATCCCAAAACTATATGTACAAGATATAACTCGACTTAGCAACCATGTAATCAATTAGACAATTAACTAAGGGTTTAAACATGTAACAATAATGCACTAAAGATGAGTGCATACAAGGAAGGCTAAGGCGATTCGGGTGTACATTTGGAGTGAATTGTAAACAAATTCTTCCTTTAAGTAAAATGCTTAAAGTTAGAAACGAAAAAGATAGGCTCGGAGGGGTGTACTAGGGGTATCACGTACTAAAAATGAGTACATCGCAAAGGTGTGGGAAAAATTAATTGACTTTACTAGTCAAGTAGTTATGACTATATTGGTCAAGTAATTATGATACGGGTTTAACACAAGGGTGATCCTAATGCCTCTTATCATGTAGTAAATCCTACTACACGAATGTAGTCTCACTAGCGGTCTCAAGATGCATCACTATCACAAGTTCTAGAATCTAAGTACTACCGGTACACTCATAAGCATCTTTTCCTAACAAATCTTGGGACGAACCTCACATATTTGAGGTGAAAAATTTTGAGTAGTAGAGTTTTTCGTGCTAGTCAGACAACTCCTATCCATGAGACGTTCATTAAGGCTAAAGCTTCACTCCTATATGTTGTAAAAAAAATTAAATTTGGCACTAAAATTACCCTAACAAGTGTTTCTCTTAGTTTTATTACACACCTACTATTGAACAAACAAAATCAAGTGCAATTGCATTTTCTAAGGTATCATCATTTACCCTCCCTTACACTTAGGCAGAACATTGTCCCCAATGTTCAATAAAAAGAATTTAAAAGTAACGAAGGTAAAAGAATGAAACAAATACTCCGCTGATTCGCTTGGTGTGGATAATGTGATAACATGGTTAGATCCTCCTCCAAGAAAATGAACGTTGAAAGCTTCCCTCCAGAAATATAAATCATCTTCTAGTCCAATATAACCTGTTAAACTTGAGAAAACAATCATGGCAAACCTCGCGTAAATTCGGCGACAAACTCTATATATACTAAAATCCTAGAAAGCAAATTAAGATATTGTGGAAAACTAGAAGGGGGGGTTGAATAGTTTTACGTCAATTTAGCTTTTAAAAACTTAGTTGTATAAAAACTTCGATACAAGATTTATTGTAAAAATCTACTCAATCTAAATAATCAATTTCACTTGTTTATGTGTATGTATATGTTGTATCTTTTTAGGTTATTTATAAAAACTTTATTTTGTGAATGAACCTTTTATTTGAACTTTGTGTGAAATCAATTTTAGCACAATATCATAAGCTACACCTAGATGTAAATATATATGAGTATGTAAACAATAAAGATGTAAATGTAATAATGAAGAAGAGATGGAAAGATCAAACCAAGATACGGCAGATTTATAGTGGTTCGGCTACAAGGTCTCCTTCCTTGCCCTACTCCACTCCTCGAGTCTCCTACTCGAGAGTTTTCTTCACTATCACGACGAACTCCCTTTTGGCGGAGAAACCTTACACAACTTTCGCTTACACCAATTAACAACACTAAGCTAAATGTCAAGTCCTAATAGTAGCTAGAACCAATCTCACACCACTACACGCCTTCTTCACAACTTATACACACCACTACTACAACACTACTTCTCACACCTTCACAACTTCTTCTTCACAACACAACAATTTCTTCACTACTTCTATTCACGACTACTAACTCACCTAGATCTATCAATTACATACCTTTTACACCTTTACAAATAATTTACACAACACCTAACAGTATACACAACTCTTCAATACTTCTAAACAAGATGTTGAAGAATTATTCTTCCTTTGCACTTTGAATGAGGGTGGATTGTATCACTTGAAAACAAGAACTAATATGTTTATGATCAAAGGTTTTAGGAATATGATTTGAGAGAATTAGAACAAAAAGTTTTAGTGCAAAAGGTCAGGTAAAAACTCAGATTTGAACCAGTATTTATAGGCAAAGAAATCTGACATAGGAGTGTATGTCGGCCCCCTTAATTGTGTGCTGGCCCCCTTAAAATTAAAGGGGCTGCCCCTTATAATTAAGGGGGCCGCCCATATGAAATGGCCAGATTCTTTGTCTTTTTCTGGGGAAAGTTTATTTGGTGAAAATTTAACTGAATTTGGTTAAATATTTGAATTCATATATTTATTATGAAATAAACATTTTCTTTGATTACCAAAAGTGTTTTTCTAAAATATATAAAATGTTTATACCATTTTATATAATTTGTAATTAGTAAATAAACCTTCCTTTGATCATAAAGTGTATTAGGCACTTGTTTATTCATACCTTAAGTGAATTAGATGGATATAATGATATTTTGTCACTAAATACTTATTTACGTAATGATTTTATGTTTAATGAGTTTATATTTTGTGATCGTCAAAACATAGGGATATCGAAAAATATTAATAACGTTGTTACGCATTATTTATATCAACAGATATAATGCTTGTGGAATGAATGTTTGCAGATTTCCTGGAGTTTATAAAACTAAATTAATACGTGGGGATCGCGCCCTCGCAACAGGTTTTACCTCTCAAGGGATCTTGAGAAGCTTACAACCCCCACTAGGCAGTGTACCTGATCGTTGTAGTATAGTATAGTGACAAGTACCGGGGGATTGATCGTTCAACTCAGGAATCGTTTCGTTAGGATTGAAATTAATGTAACTAGGTCTAAAGGTGAAGGATTATTCTTTTTGTGTTTTTATATTTTTTATGAAAAGCAGGTAAAAATCTCGGGTATTGGAAGAGTGGGCGGAATTAATTGCTAATCAACTAACCCAAAAGCTACTAATTAAACTAATGTGCAAGAAAAATAAACTAAGGTTCTACAAGGTAAGTGAAGCATGTCTACCTATGATATGTTACTCCTTGCTAGCTATCCAATTCTACCTATTGAATTGTCACACCTTGTTTTAATTGACGGGTTGTATTCCTTAATACTAGTCGTAGGGCCGTGTACAATATTCCCTAACTCTATAAGATCCTACTTCACTCCTATGTCGAGCCATTAAAAGCTCCAAACATGGGATCATTAGAATTCACTTATGCATTAAATACAACCAAAAATCGTAGTACACCTCCGATCATGTTTCTTAAAACGTTCAAGCAAGTTACCAATGGAAGTCTGCCAGTTTTCATAAGCGTAACATCGATATCAATCAATTAAACAAGAGACAATAGGAATCAAGAATTATAAGCTAAATCAACTAGACCTATCGAAGTGTCACACCCTAATTGATGAAGATAGACACAAACATCAACAAGGAATCAATAAGATCTAATCAATTATATACAAGTTTCACACAATCATAAGTAGACACAAGGTGAATTAGCAAAACATAATCAAAGAAGGACAAACAATAATAATAATGAAAGACATAATTATGATAGAATCAACAAACCAATGTATGATGTTTATGGAGTGATTGAAACCCTCTAAGTTTCTGGAAAAACACCTACCTAAACTCAGGAATCGACCTTAGGGTTTAGGGCTTAAAAATAATGAAGTTATGATGTTATATTTATAGGCTCTTTTCTGCCCGGCACATCTTGACGGCTTCAGCCCAAAAAGAGTGATGGCATCACGACCCTTTTTTTCACCAAATCTAAGATTTTTTCGTCCCGATCGTTTCCTTTTTTGAATCGCTCAAATCCGAGTTCGTATGCAAAAGTTATGGCCAAAACAGTGTCAGCTACTCCACGCTTAAGTTGTGATTGTCTCGATCATCTTGTGACGGTTTCACTAAGGTTTCTTCTTGTGTAAGCCTTCTTCTTGACGTCGTCACTCTAAATCATTTGACGTCGTCAGGTTAAATCCTGACGCCGGCATGTATAAACATGTTCTGGGCCATCACATGTAACTTGCTCTTGACGGCCTTGGTGACGCCGTCATGTACAAATGCCTTGAAATCTTTCTGGCCGGTCACGTACAACGTGAATTATCCACCTCTTTATCAATGAGTGACGACGTCACCTTGTAGAGCTTGACGGTGTCAGGTACTGTTTCCAGCATGGATTCTTGATTTTCTCGTTTTCTTCATTCTTGAGCATAAAAACGTCCAAAAAGCTCCAAAATGCTTCATATTCCAGAAATCACGTCTCAAGTACCTAAAATGACAAAAGGAACAATTTAGGGCAATATTTGATCAGATAATCACGATTTAGGGCTTAAATGACCTCCTAAAAGCGGTACACTTTTTGTCTCATCAAATATCCCTACACTTGGGATTTGCTTGTCCTCAAGCAAATGAGCTTTTCCACCAATAAAAATACAAGTTAGGGGTCATTTAACACTAATATAAAAGTAATTACAACAAA
Source organism: Artemisia argyi (assembly GCA_030686995.1). Lineage (NCBI taxonomy): Eukaryota > Viridiplantae > Streptophyta > Magnoliopsida > Asterales > Asteraceae > Artemisia > Artemisia argyi. The sequence continues at coordinate 26,461,780 of CM060696.1, forward strand.
TGATCGTTCCACCTTAATCAAAACAAGCACCGAAATTATACACTAGCACCTCACATTAAGTATTTGGATACTCTCATCTCTCGGGTGTTGTAAATTTATATGTCATAATTGGAAATGGAGAAACATCACTCTCTACCTGTCATAGCAAATAGATTACAATAGGCTTAGGAAAGGATCAAACCTCCACCACTTGGCGTAATCACCTAGGAAAACTATCAAAGAGGTCTTTTAAAGGGTTATAACATTAGGTGTAGGGGATATGAAAAACACGGTTTTGTTGGATAAACGGATATTTTACTGGTGGCAAGTCAATTGTCTTAGTTAACTACATGTACAATGAGGCGTTGCTAAGCCAAGACTCGACTCAACTTGAACTAACTACATGTACAAAGAAACGGATGGTAGCCCGTATGTTTTTTTCTTTTATTATTATTATTATTATTATTATTATTATTTTTATTTTTATTTATTTATTTATTTATTTTTTTATTATAATCATCACTTTATTGAAAAACAAATAGGATTTTACAAGAAATTAGTGGGGAGCCGAGATACCAACTGAGCCCCCACACCTTTAGCTACAGCAAAACCAATCCTACTAAAAATATGTGGAGCAGCACGTGCTCCAATGTCTTGGGTCATAGAGAATCGTCTAATGCGCTTTAATAAGGTCACTGCATCCTTTTCAAGTTCTCCAAAAGAAGAGAATGAAAAGGGGAGGAACCCATATCCGATATCAGCGCATTTAGCAGCATACTTGACACGTTTACGTTGTGCGGCTTCAATAACTGCCCGACCGGGCATAAAATCAACCATACCCGAACGCGTCAAAGGTGACGATCCTGTAAGATCAACACAAACATCAAGGCCGCCATCCCAAGAGTAAAGTAACATATCGGCCGGACGTAAGGTTTTGTCCCTCTCTCCACAAAGCCCAATATCTACCTCCTTACGAACTGAAACTCCTGACCGAGAACATATATCAACAAGAACATCACGCACAACATTGTGCCGATGTTTAATACCAACTAAGCCTGCGCACGATACAGCATGATCTCCAAAAATATCTCTAGGAAAAACCTTAGAACAAGTTGAACATGGCATCTGGACAGTAAAAAGAGGAGCTCGTTTTGCATACACTTTTACTCTACCATCTAAAAATAATACATCAAAGGGAGCTCGTTTCCTCCCTACAGTTGAGCTTTTACATACTTTACAATCACTATTCTAATGACTCGAATCAAGATAATCAAAATACTTGGAGTACTTTTAAAATTAATGCACATATGGGGGTAATAATTGACGTCATCCCCATTACTCCATTACAATAGTACTTTACCTATGAGTCCCAATCGTCCCAAAACAATATGTACAAGATATGACTCGACTTAGCAACCATGTAATCAATTAGACAACTAACTAAGGGTTTAAACAAATAACAATAATGCACTAAAGATGAGTGCATACACGGAAGGCTAAGGCGATTTGGTTGCATATTTGGGTGGATTGTAAACAAATTCTTCCTTTAAGTAAGATGCTTAAAGTTAGAAACGAAAAAGATAGGCTCGGAGGGGTGTACTAGGGGTTTCGTGTACTAAAAATGAGTACAACACTAAGGTGTGGGAGAATTACTTGACTAATGAGATAAATGTAATTATATTACAGGTGTAAAACAAGGGTTATCCTAATGCCTCTTATCATGTAGTAAATCCTAACTACACGAATGTAGTCTCACTAGCGGTCTTGGGATGCATTGCTATCACAAGTTCTAGAATCTAAATACTACCGGTACACTCATAAGCACTAAGAATGAATGCTTTTTCCTAAAGATCTAAAGGCGAACCTCACATTTTTGGCGTGGAAATTTTTGAGTGGTATGGTTTTTGTGCTAGTAATACAATTCCTATCCATGAGACGCTTATTAAGACTAAAGTTTCACTCCTATATGTTGCAAAAAATTTTAAATTTGGTGAAAAAATTGCCCTAACAAATATTTCTCTCAGTTTTATTACACATTCACTATCAAACAAAACAAAAATCAACTGGAGTTATAGTTTCTAATATACCCTCCCTACACTTAAACCGAACATTGTCCCCAATGTTCTAAGTAAAAGATATAAAAGTAAAAATAAATAAGAATGAAAGAAACTAATACTCCCCTGATTCGCTCGGTGTGGATAATGTGATAACATGGTTAAATCTTCCTCGAAGAGAATGAACATGATAAGCTCCATTCCAGAAATGTAATCATCTTCTTGTCCAATATAACATGTAATCAACAAACACAAAAACCAAAGCATCAAACCGAACAAAAAAAAAACCACAACTAGATGTAATTCCAGACTTAGAAATAAACACAAAACAAAGCAATAAAAGGATAGAATACTTGTGGAATGAATTACAAATAGGAACTCATAAAACATATACACAAGTATTGACACACAAACAAACAAATAAATTAAAAACATCAAACAATTAAAAACATGGGTTGCCTTCCAAGAAGCGCTTGTTTTTATTCGAGTCACGAGCCTGAATCTACCCTTATTTAACGGAAATAGGGGAGGTTTTCCTTACACTTAGGATTAAGTGTAGGTGGAAGTAGCGATACACACCCTTAGGGTAGAAATATGTCACGTGAGGTGAAGGGGGTGAGTGAATGGCTTCCTTCATCCTAAAACTACCCGGATAATATTGGTTGATGGGTGGGTCGGTTCCTCTTTTGTCTCCTAGATGTAAATCTAAGGATGGAAAGTTGTGTAAAGGTTGAGGTTCTAGTTCATCAACACTAGGAAATTCCCTAGAACTAGGTGTAAGGTTATCATTACAAGTATTCAAACCTATATCCTCAAGTGGTACTTGATCTAAGGGCTCTACCTCTATTGGGATTCCTAAAGTCTCTTCTACTTCTTCCGGGTAAGTCACGGGCGGTATATGTACCTCAAATGATGGTAGGACTTGTGGGGTACTTTGTGGGCTTGGATTATCCACCTCATCCTCCATTGTATCAAGATTACCTATGTGTTTGTTTTGTACTATGATATTGGGTGCCATCTACTTAGGTATCTCAACATGAGCATATTCATCCCCCAACAAACTTGTTTCATGATCCTTCAAATTTGTTGTCAATTGATTTGTTATGTTGTTTGTCGGGTTGCCTACTCTATAATAATATTGGGCACAATCTTCTACGGCATCCCATGCTTCTTTAGCATTTAATTCCCTAAGGTCCCCGTTGGCAAAATCATCAATGTACCTTTGGTAATACGGGTGGACACTATAGTAAAAGATTTGAGTTAGGTACCATAGATCGAAACCATGATGAGGGACTATTTGTAGTAAATTTTTAAAACGAGTTCATGCATCATAAATAGGTTCATCTCGATATTGTTTGAACAACAAGATGTCATTAGGAGTGAATGGGTTTCGTGGTCAGTAGTATGGTGGATTCGCGTTCTCCATAATGGTGAACGAAAGAGTCAATGGAGAGGTTTTTACGAACAAATACACAAAGAAAAGATAGACTACGAGAAAGCTAATAAAATGAAAATAAAAATCTCACTAAAAAGGAATCTAATGAGTAGACCTAATCAAAGTAAATTTCAAACTAAATAATGACTATTCCCCGGGCTGCGACGCCAAAAACTTGATACGTGGGGATCGCGCCCTCGCAACAGGTTTTACCTCTCAAGGGATCTTGAGAAGCTTACAACCCCCACCAGGCAGTGTACCTGATCGTTGTAGTATAGTATAGTGACAAGTACCGGGGGATTGATCGTTCAACTCAGGAATAGTGTCATTAGGATTGAAATTAATCTAACTAGGTCTAAAGGTGAAGGATGATTCTTTTTGTGTTTTTATATTTTTTATGAAAAGCAGGTAAAAATCTCGGGTATTGGAAGAGTGGGCGGAATTAGTTGCTAATCAACTAACCCAAAAGCTACTGAAAGAAAAATAAACTAAGGTTCTACAAGGTAAGTGAAGCATGTCTACCTATGATATGTTACTCCTTGCTAGCTATCCAATTCTACCTATTGAATTGTCACACCTTGTTTTAATTGACGGGTTGTATTCCTTAATACTAGTCGTAGAGCCGTGTATAATATTCCCTAACTCTATAAGATCCTACTTCAATCCTATGTCGAGCCGTTAAAAGCTCCTAATATGGGATCATTAGAATTCACTTATGCATTAAATACAACCAAAAATCGTAGTACACCTCCGATCATGTTTCTTAAGACGTTCAAGCAAGTTACCAATGGAAGTCTGCCAGTTTTCTTAAGCCTTACATCGATATCAATCAATTAAACAAGAGACAATAGGAATCAAGAATTATAAGCTAAATCAACTAGACCTATCGAAGTGTCACACCGTAATTGACGAAGATAGACACAAACATCGACAAGGAATCAATAAGATCTAATCAATTATATACAAGTTTCACATAATCATAAGTAGACACAAGGTGAATTTGCAAAACATAATCAAAGAAGGATAAACAACAATAATAATGAAAGGCATAATTATGATAGAATCAACAAACCAATGTATGATGTTTATGGAGTGATTGAAACCCTCTAAGTTGCTGGAAACCTAAACCCAGGAATCGACCTTAGGGTTTAGGACTTAAAAATAATGAAGTTATGATGTTATATTTATAGGCTCTTTTCTGCCCGGCCCATCTTGATGGCGTCAGCCCGTAAGGAGTTACGGCGTCATGACCTTTTTTCACCAAATCGAAGATTTTTTCGTCCCGATCATTTCCTTTTTTGAATCGCTCAAATCCGAGTTCGTATGCAAAAGTTATGGCCAAAACAGTGTCAGCTACTCCGCGAGTAAGTTGTGATTGTCTCGATCATCTTGTGACGGTTTCATTAAGGTTTTTTCTTGTGTAAGCCTTCTTCTTGATGTCGTCACTCTAAATCATTTGACGTCGTCAGGTTAAATCCTGACGCCGTCATGTATAAACATGTTCTGGGCCGTCACATGCAACTTGCTCTTGACGGCCTTGGTGACGCCGTCATGTACAAATGCCTTGAAATCTTTCTGGCTCGTCACGTACAACTTGAATTATCCACCTCTTTATCAATGAGTGACGGCGTCACCTTGTAGAGCTTGACGCCGTCAGGTACTGTTTCCAGCATGGATTCTTGATTTTCTCATTTTCTTCATTCTTGAGCATAAAAACGTCCAAAAAGCTCCAAAATGCTTCATATTCCAGAAATCACGTCCCAAGTACCTAAAATGACAAAAGGAACTATTTAGGGCAATATTTGATCAAATAATCACGATTTAGGGCTTAAATGACCCCTAAAAGCGGTACACTTTTCGTCTCATCAAAAAGATTTAACAAAAACTCTAAGACTCCGGCAGATAAACAAAACTCGCAAAATTTCTAGAATTTTACACTTGACGCCGTCAGAAGTGACCTGCAGAAATTTCATGTTAAGTTTCCAGAAAATTTCTGGAAAAACTCACGCCTTAATTCCTGGAAATCCTGGAAAACATCATTATGACTCGATACAAGCATTTGACTCAAACAAATACTAATGTGCACATTCATTTAATATCGTTGTGATTCATGTTCAATCTCGTTCTTAGAAATAAATTTAGATTTTCCTTACACTTATCTTTTGCAAAATACATTTATATGTAGTCAAGACGAAGTTAAAAACAAAATAAAGCATTTTCTCAATTTATCTTGAATCATGAGCCACAAACAATAAAAATAAAACATGCATAAGGATACAAGTAAATCAACAAACAAACAATCAAACAAATAAAGCTTGGGTTGCCTCCCAAGAAGCGTTTTTCTTTATTTACGAGTCTTGTAGCTAGACTCAAAGTCACGGCCTACGTTTTCCTTTCCTACTTTTCAATCGATTCTCTTAACCTTTGAACTATTTCCATGTCAACTCTATACTTAGGCCCGAGGGTTAAGCAATTTTTATAGTAAAGGCTCCTCTTCTCCCAAAAAAAATTCATTCCCTTATTCTTATCTTCTTCGTTAATGTCCTCGATTGCACTAATGTTATCCATATCAAGTTGAGGCACATAACGAAATTCCTTCATTTTATTAGGCATCCTATATGTGATCCTATCGATTTCATTAGAAAATTGGACCGTTCCTTCTATCCGATCGTGTTTTAACTTGGACTCCTCAATAAATGGCTTACCTAATACAACATGGGATAAGCGGCACTCTATAACATTAGCCAAGTCTTCAACAACCATAAAGTCAACAATATAAGTAAAGTTCCCAACAAAGATATGTAAACCTTTAATTCTCCCGACAAAATTACAAACTCCACTAGGGTATTTGAGATCTCTCCTAGGTTCGAGTCCTATTTTTACTATATCATTATAAACACTTGAAGACATAATGTTGATCGGGGATTCGAAATCGATGTAGGCTTGATCAATATATCTATACCCAATCATGCATGGTATCTTCACATTCCTAGGGTTACCTCTCTTAATCTTAGGGTTAATCTTAGCAAAAGGGGGCTGAGGATTATCAACAAGATTGTTATAGTAAGAAATTTCCTCCTTAGTGGGATATAAATTGAAATAATCATCATCTAGATCCCCCTCTTCTTCTTCCTTAACATCTTTCACAATTGCCAAGTCATTGGGTTATAATTCCTTATCTAAGTCCAGGGCTATTGCTAAGTCATTAAGCGCATAATGAAGCTCATATCAACCAATCTATTGAGTTCTCTAAGTTCCCTAATCTCACTCTCAATATGTTCACGCAACAAAGCAACTTCGCTAGGTGAAAGGGGTGGATTCGCATTTTCCATAATGGTCAACGGAATAGTCAATGAGGATTGTACGAACAAACACACAAAGAAAAGATAGACTAAAGAAACCTATCAAAATATAAAAATCTTTCTAGAAAGAAATCTAGCAAGTAGATCTAATAAAAAGAAATTTCAAGCTAAGCAATAACTATTCCCCGGCAGCGGCGCCAAAAACTTGATGCATGAGATTGCGCCCTCGCAAAAGGTTTTACCTCTCAAGGGATCTCAAGAGGCTTGCAATCCCCACCAGGCAGTGTACCTGACCGATGTAGTATAGTGTAGTGGCAAGTACAGGGGGATTGATCGTTCTCTCGAGGAATAGTGTCGTTAGGATCAAAACTTAATTAAACTAGGTCTAGAGTTGAGGGATGATTATTTTTGTATTTTTATAGTTTTATGGAAAGCAAATAAAATTCCCGGGTATTGGAAGAGTGGGCGGAATTAGTTGCTAGTCAACTAACCCAAATAACTACAAATGCAATAAAAATAAAATAACACGAAAGTAAATGTTGAGAAAAAAAACAATAAGAGAAACGTGTTTACTTAGATTTCACTACTCCCTAGCTATCTTTCATTAGTTGAATAGTCTGTTACAATTGCGTGGATGATGGGTTATATTCCTTAATACCATTCGTGGGGCCGTGTACGATCTTCCCCAACTCTACAAGTTTCTACCTCTTCCTGTGTCGAGCCGACAACTAGCTCCTAACATGGCCTCCTTAGTAGTCACTCATGCATTAAATACAACCATTAAAATCATAGTACACATCCGATTCATGTTTCTTAAGACGTTCAAGCATGTTACCAATTGGAAGTCTGCTAGTTTTCTTAAACCTAACATCGATATCATTCATCAAATACAATTAATAACAAATAATCAACCAACAATCAATAGCTAGGTTTCATTACATCTAAGCAAACACAAACAAACCTAACCTAGCATGTTAAAGTAAATACAAGCATAAGATATAATCAAACAACACATAGACATATTGAATGATTATTGGAAGACTTATCTTTATTGAAACATGGATGAAAGAAGGGTTTGAAACCCCTACAATATGATGAAAATTCGTCCTAGGGTTTGTGGTAAAAGTTCCTCCAGAAGTTCTCACCCTAATGAATGAAAATTAGAAAACCATATATAGAGATTACAGGTCTGACGGTGCCACGTTATGATCCTGACGCCGTCAATTGGCCACCATTGCTTCCCACGGATTGCCTAGATCTAGATCTGACGCCGTCATGTGTAAATTTGCTCTTGGCCATCACGTGTAATTTTGCTCTTGACGGCCTTGGTGACGCCGTCACTCTTTAACTCCCAAAAACGTTCTAGCGCGTCTCGTGTAACTTTTTATCCACCTCCTTGCAAAGACGTGACGCTGTCACCTCCAAGCGTGGCTCCATCAGGTACTATTTGCAGCTTGATTTGGAGACTTTGCCGTTTTCTTCACTTTTCGCTCCAAAAAAGTCCAAAATGCTTCCTTTTCCAGATTCCTTCTCCAAAGTACCTAAAATGACAAAAGAAACAATTTGAGGCAATATTTGATCAAATAATCACGACTTAGGGCTTAAATGAACCCCTAAAAGCGTAACACTTTTCGCCTCATCAGTGACTATTTTGTGTCATGTCCCACGGATGGCGCCATGTTTACGTATGATAGGTAAATTGGTTTATAGATGAGATGTGAATAATTTTGTTGTTTGGTTTCCTGTGTTGAATGGGAAGTACCCAATGAGATTGATAGGATCAAGAAGCTTGGGTAACACTTAAACAAGAACTATGATGCACTGCTGTGAGACAATATTTGCCCAAGTGTGTATAAAAACTTATGTGATTGTGTGTATTGCTCCCTTTTTAGATAGTCTTTCTAGGGTTTAGAGATAAACCCTTTGAGGATGATCAATGGCTGCTAGAGGGTCAGGTGTTGATTATCCGAGAGCAAATAAGGAGGACAAGTCTCATGCGTCCCTTGGCTCGTACAGGAGAGTGCTCTGCTATCCTATTTTGCTGATTGTGTGTTCCCTACTGTGCTATGTCAGATTTGTACATCTTAACTGTTAGCGACAATTGTAACAGTTGTCTTTTGTGCAAACACTATGCTACCTGAGAATAGTTGTCAGGCCTAGGTTTGCCTTTGCTTATGCTGTTCTAGCTGACTTCGCGAATTGTTTGGCATTTGGGCTTGATCCGAGCGTGTGATTAATGGGCTTGGGCTACTAACCTTTTTTTTTTTTTTTTTTTTTTTTTTTTTTTTTTTTTTTTAAAGTGTAAAAGTGGAGTGAGTAGGATATTTTGGTGGTACAACCCGAGACTCACGTATACCTATAACATGTTATAGCTGAGGAGGGTGTTTCTGAGGTTTTATGTTTTAGAAATGTATAAGATAAAAAGTGACATGAAACGGGATAACCACAACCTGCACCTTGTCTATTACTCCCTCTGTCTCATATTAAGTGTCCACAATGGAATCTTGAGATTTCACAAATTAAGTGTCCATATTGTACCTTCAACCAATAAGATGAGACTTTAGTGGGTAAAAATAATATTTGATTGGTGGAGAGTGTAGTTAGCGAAATATCCTAAAACTTTGTGCATTTTAAAAATGGACACTTAATATGGGACGGAGGGAGTATATTTTGAAGAAAAATTAGCGAATTGTTTATTAACTAGAATAGGTAACGAATTAGTTGAAGGGAATTTATATATTTTAGATATTTGAAAATATATGGGTCCGTTTGGTTTATAAATAGGGTTGGATTATGATTTGGGTTTAGAATAGGTTTAGGAGAGAAAATTGTAATTATTTAAATGTATTTTATAATGAAATAATAAAAATAATCTGCACATATAAAAAGAGACAAATAAAAATGACCCACAAAATACACATACTTACTTGAAACCCATCTAAATACTCACCTATCAATCTTTGATTACTCGATCCGTTACACCTTTAAAAAAATAAAATAAAAAATAAAAAAAAGCGCATTTGGGTGCCGGTGTTCAACAAAGTGTTTTGGGTTAATGGTAGTCTGGTAAAATTGGGTTGTTTAGTAGACCTATGTGGGGCCCAAGGTTTGGGATGAAAGCTACATATATGTCATGTACAATCCATGAGCAAGTGCCCAGGATTACACGAATTGTTTAAGGGTCTGTTTGGTATGTAGATGAGTTTATGATTAGGATTTGAGATAGGAGAAAGAAAATAATATTTAAAATTTTATTATATATTAAAATGTAAATTAAAAATTATTTATAATAATAGTAAAGAGATAAAAAATAAAGTTAATTACTTAAATCGTCCATGTGGTTTACCGGATATAACGAAAATCGTCTCTATACTTTTTTTTTTCTGGATTCTCTCCTTGTGATTTTGACCCATAACGGGTTTGGTCCCTTGAACAATTTTTCAGTTAGTTTGACTGTTAAATGCTTGTTTGGTGGCAAAAATGACAAAAATACCCTCCTATTATTGTTATTATTATTATTATTATTATTATTATTATTATTATTATTATTATTATTATTATTATTATTATTATTATTATTATTATTATTTAATAATAATAAATTTTATTGCAACATAACAAGTTTACATAAAGTTGAATGGGAGTCTAGATACAAGCTGCACTCCCACCCCTTAATTTATTTTTAATAATAATAATAATAATAATAATAATAATAATAATAATAATAATAATAATAATAATAATATATTATTATTATTATTATTATTATTATTATTATTATTATTATTATTATTATAAACACAAGAACACAACATCATATCTTCCAAAAACCAATCATATCTTCTAAAACTAGAATCTCATATTCACAAAAACTTAAAAAATCCATTACAGACTCACAGAAACTCGAATCTGATATATTCCAAAACTAAAACCACCAACCATCTTCATCTTTTGCAAGTAAAATTCCAAAAAAACAGACTTACACACACACACACACACACACACACACACACACACACATATATATATATATATATATATATATATATATATATATATATATATATATAAAACAGAAAAATCAAAATACATATTTTTTAAAACCAACCTCATTGATGAAGAACCAAAAATGTACTTAACACATTACACATCCCATAAGATTTTACTCACCTAAAAAAAAAAAAAAAAATCTAAACCAAACACTAATATAAACACTTTCACCTTTTTCTTCATAAAAAACACACACACATTTCCTCAACCATCCACCTCACTGTCGTCACCACGAAACCGCCGCCACACACCTCATTGTCACCACCATGAAATCGTTGCCAACCACTGGATCTGGTTTTTTGTGGTTCGTGGTGATTGAATGTGAATTACACAAAACATAAAAACTTCAAACCAAACATCCATTCTTCAGAGTTTAGCAAAAAGAAATTTCCAAGACATAAATATGCAAATCTCAACAGACATCAAACCTAAAATATCAACTTCTTCTTTAACCATACCCATTTTTCCCATTACCACCATCAACTTCAATTTTCATACACACATTTTCTTTAACCTCATACAAACCTAAATCAAAAATTAAAACACAAACAAACACTCGAAGCTACCACTAAATCTGGTGGTGGCGGTGCACGACAGTTAGGCATTGGAGGTGGTACCATAGGTGGTTGCTGGAGGACGGGTTGGTCTGATCTTGGTGTGGGTGTGGATAGTGATGAAGGCGGTGGGTTGTGACGGGTTGGAGTCAGGCTGGTCGGATTGTGGTGGTTGTTGGAGGTGGTGACGACAGCAGTGGTTGGTGTTAGACGGCGGTGGGTGATGGTGATGGTGCCAGAAATTTGGAGATAAGAAATAATTTAGAAAGTGAGTAAGAGATAAGAGTGGATATATGTGATAAGAATGAGTGTTTGTTTGTTTATAAAGAAGAATGATTTTTTTGGATATGCGAAAAGACACAAGTACCATTCCATGTGACCTTAACAGTCAAACTAACTGAAAAATTAGTCAAGGGACCAAACCCGTTACAGGTCAAAACCATAGGGAGAGGATCCGGGAAAAAAAGTATAGGGAAGATTTTCATTATACCCGTTAAACCATAGGGACGATTTAAGTAATTAACTCTAAAAATAAGAAGATGAAGATGAAAAGTTTATGGTCCCACCATTTCATTAAAACCTACCCAACCTCCCATCACACACACACACACACACTTATATTTAGATTATGAATCTAAACCCAAATTTTAAAAAAGCAATTCAACTTTTTAATCTCAAACCCAATAAAAACCCTCCAACGAAATGGACCCTAAATTTTGCATGTACTTTTCTATAGTAAGTGTGTCTTTCTCAATATCATCACACATTTACTAGCAACGACGGGTAACCTGAAATAAAAATTACCAGCGAATCATGTATTTTAGTTTCTTATGTTCTTTTTGACAATAAATTTACGGATATCAAGAATTTCGTTTAGCTCGTGTCCGTTCGGGCTCGAGCCCGTTGGCTCGTGTCCGTTTGGGCTCGATCCCATTTGGCTCGTGTTCATTCGGGATCGAGCCCATTTGGCCTGTTGCTCATTCGGGCTTGAATATTTATATAATTTGCTTTATTATTTGTATTAGTGACATTTAATGCAGTAATTGTGTTTAAGTTGGTTGTACAATATGCTTGCTAATTTGTATTTCTTATGTAAATGGTGTTTTAATAACTGCATTAATTGAATTTATTGATCAGTTAATTAATTGTATTTAATGTACATAATGATTTATTTATTGCATTTAATGTTAGTATTTCTATTTTAATTAGTTGTACTTTGAGCTTAAGAATTTATAAATGTTAGAAAATATATTTTAGTTACTTGTACTTTTAGCTTTATAACTTGGATTGCTTAATTTTAAGAGTTTTTATATTAAGTAGGTCTTCCTCTATCTTTTTCCTAATAAAACAAAACCCCTAGTGGTTATTTTTCATTTTGAAAAAATCAATTCATACCTTATTTGATAATAATTTAATTATCAGTTTATTTAAATTTAAAGATGTTTAATAATAATAATAATAATAATAATAATAATAATAATAATAATAATAATAATAATAATAATAATAATAAAAGAAAAAAAACTAGAAAATTTCTTGATTTGGCAATTTTTCTATTAAATTCGTTTTCATATACTCATGCATAGAAAAAGAAAAGAATACACATGTACTTACTAGCTATTTTATGAAACTTTTGGATTAAATTGTAAAACAAAAAATTAAAGAGACAGGTATCCATTCACTTGCTAAGTCATTCATTCTCATACCCAAAGCACTTTTCGCCTTTTCGAAAAAAAAGAAGAAGAAGAAACCCCTATACTACTTCAACATAGAAAAACCTTACAATCGACCTTAGTTTTTGTTATGTGTTGATTAACGGGTGTATACAATCGGTTCAAAGATCAAAATTGGTCCAACATCACATAGGGTTTATCATTACTTTGAGGAAATCAATCGCTACAAATAAATTGACATGGTTGATTCAATTGGTATAAACATTCAATTTTATATAAGTAATTCTCTAAAGTCGATTCTTCTTAATCGTTTTCTTCTTCTTTTTGTGAATTGTTATCAAATGTTTGTTGTCGCTTCATCAGTGTGTTTGTTAGCCTGTTAGGTTTTATCTTAGGTTCCTAAATTACATGATTTTTTTTTTATCATTGTTTACATATTTTGTCAATTGTATTTCAAGAATAAATGTTTTAGATGATCAATTAGATAGTGATTGTTGGTAAAGTTTGTATTCTTATGATTTTAATTAACCTATGTCTAATCATCTAATGTGGATTCCCTTTTGTTTTAGTCAATCAATTTGAAAACACGCATCCACACACCTCCATAGTTGAAGTAGAGATAAGTGCTTAAAAAAACATATGGTAAGACTAACACATATAAGTTACGTCTGTATAAGATAGTTAATACCCCATATCATTCTATGCTTAATCTCAACACATTTTTTTTTTGTAATTCTGGGGTCTGTGAACGCGTAACCACATCATTCTTAAATTTGATACCGGTCTTCAAGTATCAAGGTGGTTTGATTTTCAATGCCCGTGTGAACTGCATAAATTAAACTGTCATTTCACATTGACAAAATCAATCCTGCAGTTCTAAAAACTATTCCTATAGTCATCATTCATGAGCTTGAAGGTTTTTTATCCTTAACTTGTGTTTTTCAATTATGTGTAATTATGTGAGCATGTCCACGTATCGTTCATAGTAGAGTGGAAATACCCTAAAAGTTTATGTGGTGTATATAAAAAAAGTGTCTTTCTTGCCATGTAAGTGCACACCTTAATTGTAAATTCGATATATGCTTTTGCGGATGTGTGACTTTTTTTAGGGTAAATAGGTCATATAATCTTATAATTATCGAAATATATAACAGTTAAATTTCACACGTAACACGTTGCCCTATTTGTAGAATCCTATTTATTCACACCTTTCATTCATTGAACTTATTATACAAATTAAGATTTATTCAATGCATTTTTTGTATGAACATAGATAGAAGAAAGGAGAAAGACTCAACCAGTATTACTAATTTGCATTTGTTTCTCTGTAGTTAGTCTTCTTTGGTATAATTTATTGCTCTATATAAGCATAATCTAAGTTAATTTCTATGCCATTAAATCAATGTGTAATGGATTTCATGCTATATTAGGAGGATAATTGATTTCTCATTTGGATCTATGACTAAATGAAAGTTTTCGCATGGTTTATTTAATATATTAATATTCTCCCTCTTTTTATTTCAGGGACATAATAATCTGATCGAATGTTATGCAATGGAATCCATAATGAATGAAGAAGCCGACAATGATATTATTAGTCAATGTGAACCTGTTGAGGTCAAATGGCTCCTCAAACGCAGAAGTTCAATCCGATGTCAACTCTCTGATATGAACTCTACACCACAAATTTTTTCTGATGAGCGAAAAAAGGTTATTAATTTCTTTGATGACCTTTGATCGGGTCTAAACCGTCAGATATTAATGACCAAGGTCAACAAGTCAAAGACAGCCTCGTTCCAATACTCCGGTGATAGTATAGAGTTTCCCCGGGTCGTTAAAGTCCCAGCGAGATTGAAATAGTGTTATTTGAAATCGTTTATGAGTGAGTGGCACTGAGGACAGTAGCATAGATGATATGGAATTGATTTTGCTACTGTTATTTTGGTATTTGTATACAGATATAATATTCACAAAAATCAGATATACAGGTATATGCACAAATTCACAATTAAGATCACGTAACCGACTGGAAAAGTGGTATTTGGTGAATTAATAACTACAGGGGGTGCTTTTGAAACTTTTGAAACTTGAAATTTAAAAAGAAATTAGAAAATGAAAGTGAAATTGTAAAAGTGATTATTTTAATATTTAAATATTATTTAATTAATTAAACTAATTAAAATCTAATTTAAATTAACTTAAAAATGATAAATGTTACAAATTAACCTAAAAACTTGCAAAACTAATTTCTAAACTTAAATTAGAACTTGAAGAAAGTATAAAAAATAAAAATAAATATTTTTGTCTTTTTATGAGTTTTTTATTAATTAAAAACTATTTAACTTAATTAAACTAATTAAACTAATTTAAATTACTATTAATACTAAATTAACTTAGAAAATTATAAGAAAATTTATAAAATTACTTAACCATCACAGGAATCCTACGAAATTATAAAAACTTCTAGAAATTATGTTTAAGGCTAATTCACTAATTAACTACCTTTTAATTACTTTAAATCTAATTTAAATAATTAAAATAAGAAAAATGGAAAATGAACAGTAGAAACTAAAAATTTATTTTCTAAAAGTCTATTATACAATATTAGAGCTAGGAAAAATATAAAAACTAGGTTATGCTTTATAAAAACTAAATATGCTAATTAATACTTAATATTAATTAATGATTAAGAAAACTAATATTAAATCTAATTAATAATAAATGACAAAATAAAAATCTGAAAAATTTACTAAAATTACTTTACTATATAAGGTACTTAATAAAAATATAAAAAAGCTAAGTGCTTAAAATAAATCTAAAAATGAAAATTAAAAGATAAATTGAATTAAATAGAAACTATCACTTAATTTAAATTTGGATTTTCTTGGTTTTTCTTTTACAAACTTACTTAACTACTGAAAATAGAAAACTTTTGTAAAACACTTTTGAAATAGCTTATAAATAAGCAGTATGCACCCCCTAAACTTAAGCAGTTTGACTTTTGTTGACTGATCAAGCAAATAAGCACAAATGACTTTGGGTGTGGTCCACAATGATGAAACTTGATACAAATAAGTTAAACAAACTAAAATAAGCCAGAAACAACAATTAATGATCACAAATAAGCTATATGGAATCCAAATAAGCACTTTGCAAACTAAACTTAACACAGATTGGGGACAGACTTTGGTAACAAATCCAGGTGGGGTCCACTAGGATCTAGGTCAAACAAATGGTCAATCCTTGTTCCCTGGTAGGAGGGGGGTTGGGAAAAACCAAATTGAACCTCTGGGGCCCAATGGTTGGGCTGCAGCCACCACCAAAGAGGTGGTGGTGAAATGATTCTGCTGATGCAGGGGAAGGTTTCTTCCCTGCAACTGTGTTCCAAGGCTTGTGGAGCCCACACAAAAATTCACAAAATTGAAACAACAATGGGAATCAAAAGTTGAGGTGGTAGAGTTTAACTACAACAAATTTCAGATCCTCAATCAAAACACAAAATTCACAAAAATTACTTGAATATTTGGAAAAATCTGAGATGCAACTTTTGACTTTTAAGGAAAACTTGCAAGGTTGACTTGGGAGAGTTTTGATTGATCACAGATGACTTATTGATGTTTGTTAAGCCTAATGCTAACCAAACTTACTAAGCTAAACTAATTTGGAGCTGATTCACAAGATTTAAGCAACAAAATCACAACAGTTAAGCTGTTGTGATCTCAACTTAATGATTTTGACCTTTTTGTGAAACAAGACTTGATTTTATGATTGTATTGATCTAGTATTACCCTAAGTCACTTGTATAAACCAGAAATAACCACAATGGCAGATCACAATACTTAAGAATCCATTGATCCAAACACACCCTTATGCTTGACTGTTTTGATTTTTAGAAGCTAAAGGCTATAACAGCTTATGAGATTGTTCAAATTCAACTTCTTATGAAATCTTAAGCCTAATTGAGTGTTTAGAAACAGATGGTAACCATTAACTCACAAGAATACCACTTGAGCTAGTATGACTGTTACAACTATGATTTAAGTTAACTAGTAATTCTAATGAACAATTTAGCTATCTTAAACTATAAACTACTCAAACAACACTGAATAAGCATAAGAAACACAGATTAGCAATAAGCAAACAAGCAATCAGAAGCTATAAATAACTAAGATTTTAGAGGAAATTTTAAATGAGCAAAAGCTTACAAGACACCCCTAGCATGAACAAGGAGTTTTCCTAATGATGCCTATCTTTAGATAGGCTGTTCCAATCCCAAGCTTGCTCTTCCAATGTTCTTCAATACCTGAAAACAACTCAAAAACACACACAGTTGACCAATGTTGACTTTTTTTATTTTTGGTTTTTATGAACTAATACTGAGTTTTAGTGTCTCTACAAGCTTAAATAAGCTTAAGGGAACTTAAGTGAAGCTATCTCAGTCCATGGTTCTTGCTCCAAATCACAACTCAGCTTATTTATAAATGCATAAATTGAGAAAATTAAAATCACACAGAACAGAAATGAGACTTTGATTTTATTACTTGAAAAGATTCAGAGTACACTAGAATTACTACTACAATGCTTGGAATTGAAAGTTACACTGAAATGTGAAGCTTAATTTAAAAACGACACTAAATTTTAACTAAAAACACTACATAGTAGCTTCCTTGCATCCTTGAGTCTTTTATAGATGTCCATTAGGTCTTCCCCACTCCTCTGATCATTTCCCACTTTGAATCACAGCCATTGGATCACTGAAACTCTCTAAATTGATGCGACGTGTTTTTGGCGGGAAAACTTGGTGTGTGAATTTTGGACTGTTTCAGGCAAGGGGGTGGTGCATTAAATGTGAGGTGAAAGGGATAGTGGGTTTGGGCGGTGTCTTGTGATGGAGGGATGATGGGACCTGCAAGTGGGGTTGTGGGGGAGGGAAGGCTGGTGGGGATGGTGGTTTGACCACGTTTGACTGAGGTCAAACGTTTGACTGAGGTCAAACGTTTGACCCCGTATTACTAGTTTGGGTGTGGTGTGGGCTGTGGTATGTTTTGGGCCCAAGAGAAAGGAATGGGTGGGCTTGGTTAGGATATTGGATTGGGTTTTTATTATTTTGGGTGGGTAATAACTTATTAAGGTCCGGTTTGGTTTTTGGTTTAACAAGGACCATTTTTGCAATTTTGGTAAAGTTGGAGGGTGAGATTTTGCATTTTTTAACATTGTTTCCAAGGGTATATTATGCCAAAGTATGAATAGTGTATGGTCCAAATTTGATTTTTCCATATTAAATGCACCAGGGACTAAAACTGTCAAACTTTCAAACTTCAGGGAGCATTTGTGTAATTTTCACCAAACTTTCCACCAAGGACCAATCCTGCGATAAAAGGTTAGTGCAAGGACAAAACTTGTTTTTCTCAAAGTTTTTGATATCCCAGGGACCATTTTTGACAATTTTCAAAGTTCAGGGACTAAACTTGACATTTTGTGAAACTTTGCACCAAAGGACTAATTGTGTAACTTTTTGATTTAAAAGGACCTTTGGTGACTTTTTCAAGTTTTTAGAACAACTAGGGACTAGATTTATCAACTTTTGAAAGTTGAGGGACTGAAACTGCCAATTTTGCAAACTTTGTACGTTTTTCATCTGTTTTTGATATTTTTGCATTTGAAACATGTAAAACACTTTCCTGGGATATTTTCACTATTTTGGTTCAGTATTGAGTGTTTTTAGATTTTTTGGCAGCTCAGAAAAGGTAAAAATGATGAGTATTTACACACTCATCAATCCCCCACACTAAAACGTTGCTAGTCCCTAGCAATCTTTTGAGAAAAACCTGATGGATTTGAAAAACTCTTTACCAAAAGCCATCACTTCTGGAGTAGCCAGGTGTAAGAACTGTGGCACACCTGATAACCGTGTGATTTTGAGCAAACCACCAGCTGTCAACGGATTTGATTAGTCTTTACCAAAAGCCGTTTGCTTCTGGACTAGCCAGCATCTTGATGGACTAAGTCAACATCTTGGTGAGCTGATTACCAATTATGGATTTTCCACGGCCTTTACCACAAGCCATAATCTTGCGGGCTAGCCAACTCATTTGCTTTTGAGGATATGGGGAGTTGAGGAACCATACAATTTTGGGCAAATTGCAAGCCATCAACGGGTTTGAGATGTCTTTACCAAGAGCCGTTTGCTCCTGGACTAGCCAATCCATTTGTCATTTAGACTTTGGCGGACTGATTACCACAAAAATTTTGAAATAAAGTGAAAAATTTTTGAAAAATTTAGGCCTAAAAATAGGGGTACTTAGAAAGTTTTGTGATAAAATTCGTAAGAATTCCCCCCCCCCCCCCCCCCACACTAGATTTGAATATTGTCCTCAATATTCAAAGTCCCGGCTATTATGCCGAATCTCTGAACGGAAAAAGCTAATATTCGAATCTAACTGTGGAAATATGGATTTTATTTTTCACTTTATTTATCTGTACATATAAACATTTTTCATTTTTTCATTTTTTTTTAAGAAACTTATTTACATATTTACTTTTCAAAAGGTGGAGGACGGCCACTCCCCCACACTAGGGTGGTAGAAAGTAGAAAGAAGTCAGAAATACGGGTGAAAACCCATATATGTTGCTAATTTTTGTTCACCGAGTCACTAGCTTGACTCGATCCCCGAATTCATTGGTCCATGGGGAAAGTTTGGAGATCCGGGACAACCATGGGTGGTATGTCCTCTCCAAAATAATGTTTCAAACGATGACCATTCACTTTGAAGTTGGGACCTTCGGGTTGAGATAACTCAACAGTCCCGTATGGATATACTTTAGCAATAGTGAATGGTCCAGTCCATCGGGTTTTTAATTTCCCCGAGAAGATCTTTAACCTTGAGTTGAAAAGAAGGACTCTGTCACCGACGTTGAAAACGCGGTTCTTAATCTTAGAGTCGTGAATCTTCTTTGTCTTTTCTTTGTAGATCAAAGAGTTCTCGTAGGCTTGATCACGAAGTTCGTTTAATTCATTGAGTTGAACCTTACAGTGATCACCCGCTTTATGAAGGTCGTAGTTTGCATGTTTCAAGGCCCAGTAGGCTTTGTGCTTGAGCTCGATCGGTAAATGACACGCCTTCCCATATACAAGCTTGTATGGAGTGCACCCGATGGGTGTTTTGTAAGCTGTACGGAAGGCCCAGAGTGCACCATCTAGTTTATCCGACCAGGAAGCACGGTTTTCACCTACTGTCCTCTCAAGAATCCGTTTTATACCACGGTTGGGAACCTCCACCTGCCCACTTGTTTGTGGGTGATATGCGGTAGAAAGACGATGAGTAACACCGTACTTAAGCATGACTTTTGCAAATTGATCATTGCAAAAGTGAGTACCGCGATCACTAATGATGGCACGTGGAGTTCCAAAACGAGCAAAAAGGGATTTCAAAAATTTCACAACAACTCGGGCATCGTTAGTGGGTAAGGCCTTAGCCTCAACCCATTTTGACAAATAGTCAACAGCCACGAGAATATACTTGTTTCCACGAGAAGATGGGAATGGCCCCATAAAATCAATGCCCCAGACGTCAAAGATTTCACAAACTTGAATGGCATTTTGTGGCATCTCGTTCTTTTGTGAAATATTCCCATGACGCTGACAAGCATCACAAGCTTTGACTAACTCGTGGGCATCCTTATAGATCGTGGGCCAGTAGAAACCAGAATCAAACACCTTTTTGGCGGTGTAGTTAGGATTATGGTGGCCCCCGGTGGGTCCAGCATGGCAAGCCTTGAGAATATCAGCGGCTTCCTGTCCGTATACACATCGCCTGATGACTTGATCGGCACAGATTTTGAAGAGATAGGGGTCGTCCCAGAAGTAATGTCTGACGTCTTTGAAAATTTTGTTTTTCTGTTGGGACGTCATCCCCTTCACGATGAAGTTACCCGCATGGTAATTTGCAAAGTTGGCAAACCATGGGGTAGTAGAGTCACCACGAAAAGCAACCGCACCGAGTGTCTCGAGAGGGAATGTTTCATTTATTTCTTGTTTCTCGGACACATCTTGATGTGGGTTTTCTAATCGTGAGAAATGATCAGCAGCAAGGTTCTCGGCTCCTTTTTTATCACGGATAATGATATCGAATTCCTGGAGGAGGAGAACCCATCGGAGAAGCCTCGGCTTTGCATCTTGCTTTGCAAATAGGTACTTCAAAGCCGAGTGATCTGTATACACTACGCATTTGGTCAAGATTAAGTATGGCCGGAATTTCTCAAAGGCATACACCACAACTAGGAGTTCTTTTTCAGTGGTGGTGTAATGACTCTGAGCCTCGGTCATAGTTTTGCTTGCGTAGTGTATAGGCTGAAAGTATTTTGCTTTACGTTGCCCCAAGACCGCACCTATGGCAAAATAACTAGCATCGCACATAAGCTCAAAAGGTAGGTCCCAATCGGGGGCAACAAGAATCGGTGCCTCGGTAAGCTTTTTCTTTAATGTTTCAAAAGCTTCGATGCACTCAGGAGAGAAGATGAAAGGAGCATCCTTCTCGAGGAGATGGGTCATAGGCCGGGCAATCTTAGAGAAATCTTGGATAAACCTACGGTAAAAGCCGGCATGACCTAAAAAGCTCCTAACACCTTTAACGGTGGTGGGATGAGGTAATTTAGTAATGACATCGATTTTGGCTTTGTTAACCTCAATCCCGTTCTTTGAAATTTTATGGCCGAGGACAATGCCCTCTTTAACCATAAAGTGACTCTTCTCCCAGTTGAGACTTAAATTCGTTTCTTTGCAACATTTAAGCATCTGTTCCAAGTGGGAGAGACAGGTCTGGAATGAATCCCCGATGACTGAAAAGTCATCCATGAATACCTCCATGGTTTTTCCGATCATGCTGGAAAAGATAGACATCATGCACCTCTAGAATGTGCCTGGAGCATTACATAAGCCGAAAGGCATACGTTTGTAAGCAAAAGTTCCGTAGGGGCATGTGAAGGTAGTCTTCTCTTGATCCTGGGGATCAATGGGGATTTGGAAGTAACCCGAAAATCCGTCGAGGAAGCAGTAGTATTCATTCCCCGCAAGTCTTTCAAGCATCTGGTCCATAAAAGGGAGAGGAAAATGGTCTTTACGGGTGGCTTCATTCAACTTTTGATAGTCAATACATACTCGCCAACCCGTGACCAAACGAGTTGGAATCAACTCGTTATCCTCGTTGGTGACAACGGTAATGCCACCCTTTTTAGGAACGCAATGAATTGGGCTAACCCAAGGACTATCAGATATAGGGTAAATCAATCCCGCATCAAGAAGTTTTAGAACCTCTTGTTTGATAACTTCGTGGATTTTGGGATTTACCCTTCTCTGTTGTTGCACTACTGGCTTAAAGTCATCCTCCATTAAGATTTTATGAGTACAAAAGTTCGGGCTTATGCCCTTAATGTCGGAGAGTTTCCAAGCGATTGCTTGTTTATGTGACTTAAGAACCTTTAGGAGTGCACCTTTTCCTCATCTTTTAAATCTTTAGCAATAATGACGGGCAATTTATCATCACCCTCCAGAAATGCATATTCTGGATGAGGAGGCAAGTCCTTGAGCTCTACCTCGGGAAAGTCTTCAGTTATTTCAACATTTTTGACTTCCGCTTTATGAAGTATTTTTGGAGTCGGAGAGGGTGAAGGATCGTCATTTAACAATCTTTCAAGGAGAAGAATGTCCCCCTCCGGGTCAAGATAGTTTTCATCAACCCCATCTGGGATTGAACTATCCTGAGCAAGAAAAGCCTCGAGCTCTTCCAGAAGGAAGTCACCTCCCTCAAACGGAGTGAGGTAAGGGGAAGAGTCGGAAATGATAGGATCAGTAAAAGGAGTGGTACTGCCACTTGCTAAGAAACCAAGGACTTCTTGAGAAGACTCCTCAGACGCAACATCGATGATGTCAATTCGGTTAACCGTTTCAGCGTCATAGTTGGAGGAGTATCTTGAAGTCTGATCAAGATTGAATGTGATGGATTCACCATCAACACGTAGAGTGATTTCTTCTTCGAATACATCGATTAAAGCACGACCCGTTCTTAAGAATCCCCTCCCGAGAATGAGAGGGACTCGTGGGTCAGCATCGAAATCAACAATCACGAAATCTGCCGGAAAATGGAACTTTCCTACTATCATGAAGATATCTTCGGCAATGCCGAGAGGACGGGATATAGTACGGTCTGCAAGCTCAAGTGTCATGCAGGTTGGAGTGAGAGCTGGAAGTGAGAGTCTTTTCCAGACTGTGTAAGGCATCAGGTTAATGCTTGCGCCAAGATCGGCCAAGGCAAAGCATTCAACCATCCCCGGGAAGACACAAGGAATGAGAAATTTCCCGGGATCTCCAAGCTTTTCGGGAAGCTTTTTTAAGAGCACTGCTGAGCAATGTTCATTAAGAGGAGTTTTTGCCATCTCACAGAGTTTTTCTTTGTTGCTTATCAGATTTTTGATTGTCGAGTGATGAGGCGAAAAATGATCCGTTTTTAGGGGGTCATTTAAGCCCGAATTCGAATTTATTTGATCAAATATTGCCCTAAATCGTTCCTTTTGTGATTTTAGGTACTTTGGGAGTGAAATCTGGAAAAGGAAGCAATTCGGTCGTTTTTGGAGCATAAAAGTGAAGAAAACGCCAAAGTCTTAATTTTCCATGCTGGGAACAGTGCATGACGGCGTCAAGAGTAGTTCCCTGACGGCGTCAAGAGTAAAATTCCATGACGACCCAGAAGAGTTTTGACGGCGTCATGAAGGTAGGGCGTCAAGAGTAAAAGTCATGACGGCCTGGAAATGAATTGTACTTGACGGCATCAAATGTAGATCTAGGCAGTCCGAGGATTGTTTTGTCGGCGAGGTGACGGCGTCACCTATTTGGTCTTGACGCCGTCAGACCCCTTTTCCTATATATAGTTTTCTAATTTTTCACATTTAGAGAGAGAAGTTTTGGGAGAAACCCTAAGTACGATTTTGGTGTAACTTTACAGGTTTTTCAAGGGTTCCAACCCCTTGATACCTTGCATGATTAATCAAGATAAGTGTTCTTCTAATTCAATCAATATGTCTATGTGTTGGTTGTCTATATCATGTTCTTGTCTTAATTCCATCATGCTAGGCTAGATCTATCTTGTGTATGCTTAGATCTAATGAAACCTAGATATTGATTATGTGTTGATTACTTGTTTATTCTTGTCTTGGATGAATGATTTATATGTTAGGCTTAAGAAAACTGGCAGATCTCCACTTGGTAACATGCTTGAACGTCTTAAGAAACATGAACCAACGCGCACTAGGTCTTTATTGGTTGTATTTAATGCATGAGCCACTGTTTACAATCCCTATAGTTGTGCTGGGCATGGTATAGGAGGAGATAAGAGCTCATACAATTGGGGAGTTATGTGTGCCACCCCATGAATGGTATTAAGGAATACGATCCGTCATCCATGCAATTATAACAAGTAATTAACATGTAAAAGATATCTAGGGAGTAGTGAAATCTAAGTAAACACATTTTCTCCAATTACTGCTCACAACCTTAGTATAAATTAGTTTATTTTCATTTCTAGTATTTTATTTTGATTGCATCTTAGTATTGGGTTAGTTGATTAGCAACTAATTCCGCCCAAATCCTTCAAACCCGAGATTTTAATTTGCTTTCCATAAAATATAAAAACACAAAAATAATCATCCCTCACTTTTAGAACTAGTATTTAGGCTTTCTAATCCTAGCGACACTATTCCTAAGCTGAACGATCAATCCCCCGGTACTTGTCACTATACTATACTACAACGATTAGGTAAACTGCCTGGTGGGGGTTGTAAGCTTCTCAAGATCCCTTGAGAGGTAAAGCCTGTTGCGATTCCCACGCATCAAGTTTTTGGCGCCGCAGCCCGGGGAATAGTTATTGTCTAGGTTAGAATTTCTTTTTATTAGGTCTACTTGCTAGATTCCTTTCTAGTAAGATTTTATTTTTATTTTTAAGTCTTCTTTAGTCTATCTCATTTCTTTGTGCTTTTGTTCGTAACTCTTCACCACCCAACATCATGGAAGGTGGTAACATCTTTGAACCTGTCATCCCACCACAACAAAACCCACCATTAGAACCCCTTAGGCCCCGAACCTTAGGAGAGTATTCCCGACCTAGCCACCAAAGCTACCGAAACACCATTGAGCTCACCGGATCCAATGTGACCCCCTTGCGATCCGACACCATCCGGTTGGTGCAAAGCGGATGTGTATTCCATGGACTTCGTTCCGAAGATCCAAACCAACATCTTAAGGACTTTCTCAAAATCGTAGATTCCATAGACCTAGGTGTTGAAACTAGAGAGACCACCCGTTTACGCCTATTCCAATTCTCTCTATGGGATCAAGCTAGTCAATGGCTTGAGCGTTTACCCGCGGGATCCATCACCACATGGGATGATCTCACCACTCGTTTCCTTGCTCAATTTTTCCCACCGGGGAGAACTACTAAGCTTAGAAATGACATCTTGATGTTCCAACAACATCAAAATGAATCTCTTTATGAAGCATGGACTCGTTTCAAGGACTTACTCCAAAAAGTCCCTCATCATGGCATAGATCTTTGGCTCCAAGTCCAAATCTTTTATGACCATATCGACATCTCCACGAGGCGAGCCATTGACCAATCGGCCGGTGGTAAGCTACGTGATCTTAGTGCAGAACAATCATGGGAACTCATAGAAGATCTTGCTCTCTATGACAACGAAAGTTGGAATGATCCCCGTGATTTGAACAAAACGGTCAAGGCAATATCTTCGCCTTCGAACAATTCTAGCACTCCCGACCATAGGATCATGGAACTTGAGGACCAAGTCAAGTTTCTCATGAAATCTTACGAAGCTCCGAAGCCTTCAAGCCAAGTGAACAAAATCACTTCTTCATGCGAATTATGTAGTGGTCCCCATGACACTCGTGATTGTGTGGAACTCCCCGGAACAGCTTTTGCGGACTACGCATCCACGCGTACCGACGAAGCGGGAGATAAGTGGTACACTTTCAAGCCCGAGCCAAACACTTACGGTGATTCATACAACCCCTCATGGAAAAATCACCCAAACCTTAGGTGGAAACAAAATCAACCCAATTCTTCCAATCCGCCTAATCGTTACCAACCAAACGGTCCACCATCTAACCGTACTTTCAACAACAATCCTTCTAACAACTATGGTAGTACCAACAATCTTGAAGGATTGATGTCAAAGTTCATGGCATCTCAAGAAGCTCGCATAGCTAGGTTTGAAACCGAATTCAACCAACAACAAACGGAGATGACCAACAAAATTGACAACTTGTTGAAAGCCCTCAACAACCAAGGGCTAATCACACCTAGGAAGGACACTAGGGACACCAATAGTGGAATCCAAATTAAGAATCCCTCATCATCCAAACATGTCCACTTTGTCAATGTTGTCACCATTAAGCCAATAGATAGGGAGATAGAGAAGAGTGATAAGGATGAAGTTAGAGTAGAAGCCGAGATTAAGGATGAGAGTAGGGAAGTTGAGGATAACAAAGAAGAGGAATTGGAGGAGGTAGAGCCTATAGAAAAATACTTTGATAAGTTGCCCACCGAGGAAGAACGGGAGTACCATAAGGATTTATTCGATAGTTCCGAGAGACCATATATCTTCGGCACACCCCTTATCAAAATGGGAGACCCCTCTAACATTAACATCCCATGCAATATCGGGCACATGCATATATGGAAAGCTTACATCGACCCTAGATCCCCCGTTAACATCATGACTAGGACTTATTACAATTGGGTGATGAAGAAGCAACTTGATTTTAGGATGATGCCCGGTAAGAATCTGATAAGTAATTTTGCAGGAAGAGTGAAGGGATTACATGTGATTATAGGGAATCTTACCTATGAAATCGATTTTATGATAGTGGAGGACATTCGTCCGGTGATAGATGCTTGCTTAAGCCAAATAATATTCGGAAAACCATTTGTTGAGGCCACTAGGATGAGTTATGATCCGACTTTAGGGATAGTTAGATTTAAGGAAGAGAACGATGAGGTTGCCTATCAAATGCCCTACAAGATCGAGCAATACCGCCTTCTCTCAAATTTCGAAAAAGAACACAAGCAAGCAGCTTATTATAGGAATGAGGAGGATAGACGTAGAGGAGTAGAATATGTAAAGAATAGGATGCTTGGTTTCTATAAAGAATGCTTACAACTAGGTCCGGAATACAAAACTGGTTTAGAAGACGACCTTGAGAATGGAACCAAGGATGAAGTCACGTAGTAACCCATGACTTTGAGTCTAGCTACAAGACTCGTAAATAAAGAAAAGCGCTTCTTGGGAGGCAACCCATGTTTTGTGTGATTTTATTTGTTTGTTTGTTATTTGCTTTCATATGCATGCTTTATTTTTATTGTTGGTAGATCATGTTTCTAAACTAAATAGTGGAAATACTTTACTTTGTTGTTTTGGCCTAGTCTTAACTCCACTTAAAGGTATTTTTGCAAAAGATAAGTGTAAGGGGAAACCCCAAATATGTTTTTAAGAAACAAACCGATCATGATTCTCCACAATATTAAATGAACATGTATATTCGTACTTGTTAGAGTCAAATGCTTGTATTGAGTCATAATGAAGTTTTGCAGGATTTTCCAGGAAGTAGGACCAAGTTTTTCCAGAAATTTTCTGGAAACTTAACATAAGAATTTCTGCAGGTCAATTCTGACGGCGTCAGGAGTTTACTCTTGACGGCGTCAGGTGTAAAAATCTGGAAATTTTACCGGTTTTGTTTTTCTAACGGAGTCTTATGGTTTTTGTGAATTATTAAGTTTTATAATCTCCAGGAGATCTGCAAACTTCATTCCACAAGCATTATATCTTATCTTGTTTTCTAGGATTTAGTAACTTATATAGGATGCCGCCGATTTTACGCAAGGTTGTCTTGTCTATTTTGTCAGGTTTTACAGGTTATGTATGACAAGAAGATGATTTATATTCTGGAAGGGAAGCTTTGATTGTTCATTTTCTTGGAGGAAGATTTAACCTGGCCATCCTATTATCCATACCGAGCGAATCAGGGGAGTATTTGATTTCATTCTCTTTACTTTTTCACTTTTACATTCTTTACTTGAACATTGGGGACAATGTTCATCTTAAGTGTAAGGGGAGGGTAAAAAGATGATACCTTACATATGCACTTTCGCTTGAGTTTGTTTTGTTTAATGGTAGATGTGTAATAAAACTATGAGAAATACTTGTTAGTGCAATTTTAGCGCCAAATTTAAATTTTTTTACAACATTTAGGAGTGAAACTTTAGCCATAGCAAGCGTCTCATGGATAGGAGATTGTATAACTAGCACATAACCGTATATTCAGAAAAATTTTCCACCCAAATATGTGAGGTTCGCCTTTAGATTTGATAGGAAAAACATTCATTATTAGTGCTTATGAGTGTACCGGTAACATTTAGATTCTAGAACTTGCGTTAGTGATGCATCCCGAGACCGCTAGTGAGACTACATTCGTGTAGTAGGATTTACTACATGATAAGAGGCATTAGGATTTCCCTTGTGTTAAACCCGTATTATAATTACTTGACCATTTAAGTCATATTATTTGGCTAGTTATGTAAAACCCGAAAATCCGTCTTACTAAAATTTCCCATAAAATTTGAATTTTACATAAGTTGGTGAACTTAACCTAAGTTATGGAACTTCAATATTTGGATGGCTACACAAAATTAACGTATAATCTATACATGACAATAAAATCGACTCACTCTTGCCATGAAATAAAATGTCACACGTTTATAAGTATATATGCCGATTTGTTTATATAAGTGTACATAACATTAACTAAATTAAAAAGGCCCAAAATAAACATCTGGAATTTGAAAGTTGGATTCGGTCTTGGTCATCCAAAATACTCGGCGCTTCACCAAGTATATCTCCCCACTTCTATCTCATTGTAACCGTATATCTACCTAAACAACACAACACGCATGTAACCCTAATATTCTACAAAGTGGCGGCTTAATATTCTTCTTCATTTGATCACTGAGCAACGTGTACAAGGTCCTTAAAAGGTGGCTGCAAATTCTTTTGGGATCGAGCTTTGATGAAGGGTGTACGAAGGGTAGGAACAAAGTGGTAGTGATCGTGGGTTGGTTGACTCGAGAGGGTGTTGGTTTGTTTCGATTTCAGCGTTGGTTTTGGTCTTTGGTTCCTTCATTTCTTTGTCATCCGATCGCACTAGAGGGTAACGTATCACTTGTCCTATATTCCGTTCGTTTAATCTCTGGACAACAACTAATAAGAATCCTATATATTGGCATGCATGATGCATGTACACGAGAAGTATGTCACGTACATAAAATCATAACAATCACATGAAACCATGAATATATGAGTACCTACAATCTGTTTTGTGTCGACATATAGGGATCATGTATAACCTGTTTGTATTGTATCTCGCGAGCTATTTTAAGATCCTGTTTAACAGCCCTTAGTCGATATAATGTCATCATTTTACAAACCAAAGAAAACTTTTTTGGAATGGACATAAATGAGAACGTATAGCAGGTGTCGACCTCTATTCTGTTTTGCTCTTCAAATACGTCGATATACGTTTTGTTTTGGGTCATGGAACTCTTCGTAAAACATTTGATATATGTTCTTAAAATACTGATTTTATAAACTAAAGAATGAGAGTAGGCATGCATGCTGTTCGACATTTGATATATGTTCTTAAAATACTGATTTTATAAACTAAAGAATGAGAGTAGGCATGCATGCTGTTCGACTTAGTTTTCTATCTAAATTAGCTTTTCATTTGACACTAACAACATATGTGTTAACTTGAATTTAATATGAGCTAATAATAAAAAGAGATTTGCATGCAACATGTTTTGGTTTTGCTTTATTCGAATTAACAAAATAAAAGAAGAGTACTTGAATGAATAAGTATAACATATTTGATATGAATTAAGGGATTGATACATGTTTGGTTCGGTTCATTTTTAAGGAACAAAAGGGTGTATGTCGCGGCTTATTTGAACAAGAGAAATGGTTGTCTCGGAATATTTTTAACAAGAAGGTGTCATGGACTTGTTTGTTTTCGAAATAATAAAAACCTTGGGTCATCGTGGGTCAATTATAACCTTAAAGTATTAAATTCTATTTCGGGAGACTTACTAAATTTGAAAACTTACTAATTCGAGAAACCTGTTAAAAATGGAAAGTTACTAAAAATGGAAAGCCGACTAAAAATGAACGATCTAATTTAAAATTATTAATAATAACTCGATCATTAACTCGTGTAGATTCGCTGAAGAAGGAGTGATTCTCTATTTTTATGTTATGATACGGTTTCGTTGGCGGTTAAGGTACAAATATTTTATCCCTTTTCAGTAGGGACTTCTCATGACTTTCTTTCGATCCTTGACACTAATAAGATTCCCTTCAGTTATGCCATTGCTATGTTCCCCATCTGATATGATTGATATGATCCATTTGATATGATTCGTTGATATGATCTATTTGATATGAGCTTTGCTATGATACATCTGATTTGATTCTGATTTGCTATCCACTTTGATTATGATTATGTGATTGCGAGATTCTGTTATATTATGCTCTGGGAGCATTCTGTTCTGTCATGCTCTGGGAGCATTTTGTTATGGATAGCCTTGCTTTGTTTGTTCTGATATGTTCTGTTCTGATGCCCGAGTTTTTAGTCTACTCATGGAGGTACCATGGGCGTGTCATTAAGGCACCAATGGCATGACACTATCTGGGGCGGTGTGATTAGTCCCCGGCGTCCCCGTCTGTTTATGATATGATATGTGATCACTTGGCGACTTTGGATATATATTTTGTTTGTGGGGGCGTATGGATGCATCCTAGGTATGTTTGATATGATATGATATGATTGATTTTGTGACTGGCTGTACGTGCCTTGTACCCCTTTCACGTCTGGTACATTGGAGCTAGCTACTCTATGTACACCCTATGAATTGACGGATATGTGATTATGTGATTTGAGACCTATTCGAGTGGCTCTGGTAGGTCGGCTCGTGGCTTTCCTATATTTCTTTGTGTCTATTCGAGTGGCTCGGGTAGACGCACCTTTGTTGATACGTGCTCTATGATTCTGGTTACTATATGATTCATATTATGACTTGACTCTTCATACTCATTATTCATTTGACTTATGATATTTGTTCAGTTATCGTTGATCTCTTATGCACTTGACAGATGATATTCGTTTCAGCAGGAGCTTATGATTTCTTTTCTTATACTTATATACGTTCCAATTATTTGTTTTGTTATATATCTGTTCACTGGGCTTTTTAAGCTCAGCCGCATTTCTTTTCCTGCGGCAGATTTTAGGTTGGAAGCTGGGTTGAGTGAAGAGTGCATAGGAGCTCTTAGTGGACTACCTTAAGGATTAGAAGCCCATTTGCATCTTGATTAGACTTGGATTGGATTTAGTTTGGATTTGTATTACATACTGTATAGAGTTAGCATTTCATTTGTTTCCTTAGAATACCTTTGTAATTGTTATGTTTATAAGTCTTCCGCTTGCGTTGTATGTTCTGATTTGGCACCATAATGTGATATTTTGACCCATGTCGGGTTGGGGTGTTACAATTATGGTATCAGAGCTCAGGCTGCGACTTGTAGTACATAATTTATGGCCTGTGAAGTTTCGGACCCTTAGGTTTGCACTTTAAGAGCTTATGGAATAACCTTAGAAGGATTTGCTTTAGGTTTCTTCCCTTAAGAACTTTAGTATGACCGGTGAGGATTGGGTAGATTATACGATAAGACATTGATTAGTTATCTTGCTTCCGCATTACTCTGATTCTTGCCTTACTCTTAGTAAGCCCTTATAAGATCATCCATTCTGAAGATTTAGAAGATTTATCAGGATAAGCAACATAAGTTTAGAATGCTTGGAGACTTCGTAGTAATGCCTTATTGGTCTCATTTTCTGAGGATATTCACTTTCTTTCGAAATTCGATCTTTAATTCATTTAGATACCTTTCGTCTATTTAGAGAATTCGTGCATATATGAATTTGAAGTGTTCGATACATTATGTGGTTTCCTTGCTTCCGATAAGCATATTTGGGTTCCCTCTACACTATTGATTTTGCCCTATCTATTATATTCCTATGAGAAATCTTGTGATTATCCATCACGAGTATCCGAATTGTTCGATGCGTTTTGAAGATATTTGAAGAGGAGATCGTTCTGCTGATCTGTTTCTGATGGAAATGTACAATTGGATATTATTCTGGATGTAGATTTGTTGACTGAGCATCGAGATGCTAAAAACGGTCATATTAAATTTGTCATCTTTGGCGATTTGAGAAATTCAAAATTCTATAACTTGTTTCCCACCTGATAATCGATTTTGATCACCTTTGTTTTGAAAATTCGTATGCTAATCCCTCACGGTTGTGAAGATACTTCATTTGATGAAACTCGCCTCGAGAATTCTTTTCAGTTGTTTGAGATGTTCGCGATGGATTCCTTAATGAACTACCAAGATTATCATCTGAATCTGAAGTTGCTTTGATCTGTTTATGAGAATCTATTAGTCACGACTCAAGATATAATGTGATTGCAATAAAGGCATGTGTATATGATGCAAGTATTATGACGCCCGGCCAACGTGATAATAGTTACATCGTATAACTTGAACTTGTTGGGATCATATGATATTTTGAGCAGTGCCTGAGAACAGTAAGTTGGTTGATTTCGGAACTTTATCCGTATAAGAGCGACGTTTTGCTTGATTCTGAAACTCCGTTGTGAATGACTTCGGTGGAAGGGAAAGAATGGAAGAGCCAGCTTCTAGGAAGAAGTTTTATCTATGCAAGAGTATATCTTTGAGGTGCTTTAGTTTTTATTCAGGGAGAAGAACGATGATGACATGGAGTTATGGATTGATTTCTGGAAGCTAAATCATATCATGTTTTGTGTGAAGGAGCAAGATGTCCCTAGAATTTTCTTTCGCGTTCGTTATAATCTCTATGAGCGTTGTGATGCCAATTGTATTGACTACTACTCCGACAATCTCTATAAACTTGTTAAATCGTGTTTTCATGAATACTTGGACAAATTGTCATACTATGACATATTAGTATGTTCAGTGATGAAAGAGAAACACGAGAATCATCTTCGTATTTTTGTGTTGACATTTCTACGTCAGAAGAAGCATATGTGATATTTCTCGAAGAATAACTTTTGTTGGAGGAAGCTTGAGAGGATGATTTTGAGAATCTGGAAGGAAATTTTGTTCTACTCAGAGAGGAAGACAAGAAGAAGCTTAGGAGGAAGACGGCAGAAGATCATCTATGCTAGGAGACTCAAAGGGAGCGAAGCGCACAGTTCTAATTACTCTATCCATCTTAGTAGTACTATGATGAATAGAGACTTAAAGCAGGAGCTGAACGGGATGGTATGAAGACGGTGGTGACTACATCAGAGATTTCCACACACAAGAAGAGAGACAACACAAGTAGCGTTGCAGTGGAGCATCGACTATGATGGCTTGCTTAGAAAATTGGCGGAGATTTCCTAAGGCAGGAGATTATTCAAGCTACATGGCGCACCAGCAGTGATCGTGACCGAGAATTACATTTTGGTTCACACCTTTAGAAGAGGTGCAGAAGTGTTTGACGTCTTGACATTTGAAGAAGATTGGTTCGCAACGCGTTAGGTCTTGGGTTCGTTCTTATCCATACGATTATTCTATCTCTTCGGTTATGCCTTTGATACATTTTGATACTCTGATTTGTGATTTGGAACGTCAATGTGATTAGGTAACCCATCTCTTGATGAGATTCTGGATATGTTTGATGATTTGATTTGTACTCATTTCGACTTTGGCAAGTTCCCTTGTTCGTTCGGAGTTCAGTTAGAGTTGAGGAAGAGTTATCGTCTAGTACTATCGCTATGCTTGCTTCGTAGGTTATGCGTCTTGTGTATCTCCTTATAGAATTTTACCTATCATCTGTCATCTGTCATCTGCTACACAATTTTTTTCGTATTCGCTGGATCAGATTTGTTATCATTTGTGTTCTGTGGAGAGCCTGGGGCTATCCTTGTTGTCCGGATCGAGTCATGAGAAAAATTTCGGTTTGTGAAGATTTTGTTGGAAGAACCTCCTCGAGCGTGAGGATTAACTGTGACGTTCTTTTGTGTTTGGCTACGTCTCCGTCTAACTTTTGCGACTTCAATTTTTGAGGACAAAAATTTTCTTTTTAGAGGGGAAGAATTGTAAAACCCGAAAATCCGTCTTACTAAAATTTCCCATAAAATTTGAATTTTACATAAGTTGGTGAACTTAACCTAAGTTATGGAACTTCAATATTTGGATGGCTACACAAAATTAACGTATAATCTATACATGACAATAAAATCGACTCACTCTTGCCATGAAATAAAATGTCACACGTTTATAAGTATATATGCCGATTTGTTTATATAAGTGTACATAACATTAACTAAATTAAAAAGGCCCAAAATAAACATCTGGAATTTGAAAGTTGGATTCGGTCTTGGTCATCCAAAATACTCGGCACTTCACCAAGTATATCTCCCCACTTCTATCTCATTGTAACCGTATATCTACCTAAACAACACAACACGCATGTAACCCTAATATTCTACAAAGTGGCGGCTTAATATTCTTCTTCATTTGATCACTGAGCAACGTGTACAAGGTCCTTAAAAGGTGGCTGCAAATTCTTTTGGGATCGAGCTTTAATGAAGGGTGTACGAAGGGTAGGAACAAAGTGGTAGTGATCGTGGGTTGGTTGACTCGAGAGGGTGTTGGTTTGTTTCGATTTCAGCGTTGGTTTTGGTCTTTGGTTCCTTCATTTCTTTGTCATCCGATCGCACTAGAGGGTAACGTATCACTTGTCCTATATTCCGTTCGTTTAATCTCTGGACAACAACTAATAAGAATCCTATATATTGGCATGCATGTACACGAGAAGTATGTCACGTACATAAAATCATAACAATCACATGAAACCATGAATATATGAGTACCTACAATCTGTTTTGTGTCGACATATAGGGATCATGTATAACCTGTTTGTATTGTATCTCGCGAGCTATTTTAAGATCCTGTTTAACAGCCCTTAGTCGATATAATGTCATCATTTTGCAAACCAAAGAAAACTTTTTTGGAATGGACATAAATGAGAACGTATAGCAGGTGTCGACCTCTATTCTGTTTTGCTCTTCAAATACGTCGATATACGTTTTGTTTTGGGTCATGGAACTCTTCGTAAAACATTTGATATATGTTCTTAAAATACTGATTTTATAAACTAAAGAATGAGAGTAGGCATGCATGCTGTTCGACTTAGTTTTCTATCTAAATTAGCTTTTCATTTGACACTAACAACATATGTGTTAACTTGAATTTAATATGAGCTAATAATAAAAAGAGATTTGCATGCAACATGTTTTGGTTTTGCTTTATTCGAATTAACAAAATAAAAGAAGAGTACTTGAATGAATAAGTATAACATATTTGATATGAATTAAGGGATTGATACATGTTTGGTTCGGTTCATTTTTAAGGAACAAAAGGGTGTGTGTCGCGGCTTATTTGAACAAGAGAAATGGTTGTCTCGGAATATTTTTAACAAGAAGGTGTCATGGACTTGTTTGTTTTCGAAATAACAAAAACCTTGGGTCATCGTGGGTCAATTATAACCTTAAAGTATTAAATTCTATTTCGGGAGACTTACTAAATTTGAAAACTTACTAATTCGAGAAACCTGTTAAAAATGGAAAGTTACTAAAAATGGAAAGCCGACTAAAAATGAACGATCTAATTTAAAATTATTAATAATAACTCGATCATTAACTCGTGTAGATTCGCTGAAGAAGGAGTGATTCTCTATTTTTATGTTATGATACGGTTTCGTTGGCGGTTAAGGTACAGATATTCTATCCCTTTTCAGTAGGGACTTCTCATGACTTTCTTTCGATCCTTGACACTAATAAGATTCCCTTCAGTTATGCCATTGCTATGTTCCCCATCTGATATGATTGATATGATCCATTTGATATGATTCGTTGATATGATCTATTTGATATGAGCTTTGCTATGATACATCTGATTTGATTCTGATTTGCTATCCACTTTGATTATGATTATGTGATTGCGAGATTCTGTTATATTATGCTCTGGGAGCATTCTGTTCTGTCATGCTCTGGGAGCATTTTGTTATGGATAGCCTTGCTTTGTTTGTTCTGATATGTTCTGTTCTGATGCCCGAGTTTTTAGTCTACTCATGGAGGTACCATGTGTCACAACTCGTAATTCCCGGTCATTTTTCAAACCTCGACAATTTACTATT
Organism: Artemisia argyi; assembly: GCA_030686995.1. Classification (NCBI taxonomy): domain Eukaryota; kingdom Viridiplantae; phylum Streptophyta; class Magnoliopsida; order Asterales; family Asteraceae; genus Artemisia; species Artemisia argyi. Next base: position 26,498,228 of record CM060696.1, read on the forward strand.
CACAAGTTACTATTCATCATTTACTATTCATCGATCACTATTCATCGTTTTTGAGGTCAATTTGACATTTCGAGACATATTCAGAAATTTTACTATTCACTTGACACTATTCATTTCCGGAAGAATTACCACTATTCACGTGCATTATTCATGTCATCGTAAATTTAGTTTACGAGTGTTCAAATTCGCGTAACCGTATTGGTTCAGGAGCGAATTCATGCATTATTATCAGGGACATTTCATACGGACTAAAAATAGTCAGCATATCATTATTATGGCACTTGCATACTACCCACTCGTAGGATAATTAAATTTATACTTTTGGTACAATTAACGATTTACGTACGTTTATTTTTAAATAAACACTAATACGCGAACTATAAATGTGTCTAACATGTCCGACACTCCCGACTATTGTCCCAATATATTTTTATACTCATTTCTATAATATAAAAATTGTAATATTAATTTACCCGGTATTTTGGATATTTATTTATTACGTATCGTACGTTTAACTTAATAACGACGGTTTTCACCGAAATTAAACAATAATCACCCAAACTCTCCGTACTTGTACCCGACACATTTTTACAATTTTTACGACTTTATTACGTCCCGAATAACTTCGATAAAATTTATTTCTAACAAACCCAGTACCCGATTAAACCTTAAACCTAAACCTAACTTAACTACATAATACTAATACTAATTTGGTAATTAAACCCAAGGACAAAGCCCCCCTTTTTACTCCTTTAGGACCGGCCACCCCCCCCCCCCCCCTAAGGTCTTCATGCATTCAAACCTCACCAACACTCTTAATTGCCCACCAAACATTTGTCCCCAAGTATATAATAAACTTTTCATCCATTTTTATTACTAAAAATCATTTTTACTAAGCACAAGCAAACTTTTTCTCTCTTTTCTCTTGAGGTTGGTTCGAACTAGGGTATTCAAGGAGCAAGGAGCATAAATTTTACAAGAACTTGTCATAAACTAGTTTATATAATCATCCTTGTTAGAGTTTTGAAATAAAAACTCAAGGATTAGTAGGTTTTGCATCATCTAAACTCTCTAAACCATCAAGTAAGTAAACAAACTCATTTTTTATGATTTTTACAAGTTATTATTATGTTTATATAATTTTCTTACAAGATCTCATACATGCATTAACTTATACCACTCCATTTTTGTACATATATAACTTTCAAGCCCTAGAAATGGACATATAAGAAACCCTTGTTAGACCTAGTGGATTGATGATGTTTAAGGACCCATGACACCTTAAGAAGGTGTATGGTAGGTTTAGACTAGCTTTGTGGTGTTTGAAAGTGGTTTGATGGAGGATGGAACTAGTTTGGAGACTTGAAAATGGTTTTTGAAACTTTTGATATACCTACTGTCCCCATTTTAATTTCGTGGGAAAATCAGTAGATGGTGACTAATTTTTGACCAAAGATTTAGAAAATACATTCAAAAACGAAACTTTGGGCGAAAGAATGGATTAAAACGAGTTTATAACAAAGGAGATATGATTTTTGCAAATTTAACGACGAAAACTACTTTTCCAAAAACTGCTTGCTGTTTGGCAGAATACGACGGGTAATTAGAGGCATTAAACGTAACTTTAAGGAGCCGAGTTATCTAAAATATACTAGTATATACAAAGACGAATCCGTGGACATAAAGAACAAGGAAAACGAGCCTAAAACGACCAAGTTATGACCATTCTAACATCGTCAAACTATAGATATATTTTTGGTCACAAATAAAAATAATAACGTACGTACTACATAGTATATTTTCTAGCAACGTTACTAATGGCAATTTTCTTAACAAATGAATATGTACGACCCGAGGGAATATTTATACGACATGACGACGTCATTCTAAGGTTTTGATACGAGGATTATAACGCTAACTTTTTCGTACGAGTTAATATGACAAGTTATATACTCCTATATATGGACATATTTTTCCTAAGTATGGAAACTATTTTACTATGACGCTAAATAGTATTTCCAAATTACGAGTGGTATGAGTATCATGTGCATGTGCATTCATTTCATCACGGCGTGATCTAAATTAGATCACATTCATTCATTTAGGTTGCGGCTGGTGTTCGTGCCTTGTTGTCCCGATCATTCCATCACTTTGTACTAGCATTTCGAGGTGAGTCATAGCCCCACTTTTACTTGTTTAATTACTTTATTAACTCTTTGGGGGAGATACATGCTTAAATACTTGTTTTATACTTTTATACGATTTGAATTACTTTTTGAAGAAGAATACGCTGCTTTAATTATTTTTGTACAATGCCAAGTATTAAATTCCTTACATTGCTTAAGTTTCCTTATTACCACGTCTTGACAAGCCCCCTTTATTATCATGGACCGTTAATTTCTAGTACTAAGCGAGAGTGAGTGGATAGATCTATCGAGGGTGACGCCTCCATTCGTGTTTGGGTTGCTCCAAATGGGACGAATGCATTTCATGTCTTTATTATTAGAGTGTCTGGTAAACACTCATTTGGGGCCAAGTAACGTCTAGCTTCGGTTTCATGAGCTTAAGAGACAATGTAGTTTTATGACTGAAAAACTTATTTCTTTATACTTGGGCTATGGTACATAAGATTAAAGTTAAATACTGATGGTTTTTATAAATCTTATTCCGGATTTCTTATGTCTGATTTCTTATTACGGATTTCTAAATTCTGAGTTCTTATTCCGGATTTCTTATGTCTGATTTCTTATTTCGGATTTCTAAATTCTGAGTTCTTATTTCGGATTTCTTATTACTGGTTTATGATGTCTTTGTATCAGCTTTAATACTGACTTACGATGATTTTAATCGGAAATTCTTCTCTTCAAATATTTTACCATATCTATTTGTTCTCTAAATCTATGAACTCACCAACCTCGTGTTGACACTTTAGCATGTATTTTCAGGTTGTTAAAGTAGCTCATGTTGCATGCATTTGGACCTTCATGGAGTCTTGGAGACGACGCGTCTGACTATATTTTTCTACACCTATGAACGTTTGATCTTGTTGAACTTATCTTAACTAAAATGGCAATATCTTTTGGGACCTATGTTTTGTAAACTCTGAATGTTTTAGTGATCAAACGCTGTATTTTCTAAACGACACTTTAGGTCGTTCAATATAACTGTAACTATGGTGCTATGACAGTCACCCCCAGGTATTCCATTCCGCTGCCATTCAGGTAAATTGGGGGTGTGACAGATTGGTACCAGAGCTAAGGTTATAGCGAACTAGGATGTATCTTGGACCCTAGACTATAACCACATCATCATAGCATCTCATCATTTCATTATAGGTGTATATTCACTATACATGTTGTTTTACGCACACACTGTGCAAGTTATTCATACCCATACTCATATATATATATGATTATATTGACCTGGTTCACAAGTGACATGTCTTCAGATACCCACGCTGTTATTCTTTCATCGAATTCAGACATTGAAGATGCCTTGTCATCTTCCACTACCATTATACCACCAGTTACACGTATACCACCGTTAGCACTATTGATTTGTTATAGGAATAAGGTTTTCCTATCATTCAGCCTATACACAGAATGCCGTTTGGTGGAATATTCAGACTTAATTTTAATGGACTTATTAGGATGCTTATTACAAGGGAGATAGCATGTTTTCTTTCCTTCACTAGTAGGACGCTTACTACTTAGGTACTACCACCACCATTGGTTACTTATTACACTATTGGTCGTCCCATAGTGCGCACTTCAGCTTTACCTCTTAGATATCGCGAGATAGCGCGAAAGAGGGTAGTATCCCATTCACTATTATCACCATTATCTCCCAACTCATCACTAGGGTCGCATTGTCATCAATGTTATTCTCATCCTTTAGAATACCACCATTGTCAGTTTCCTTTTCCATTTTCACTTGCCATGAATTAGATAACGCCTTGTGGATAATACCAAGATTACGGACTCAACAGGAACATCTACAGGTTCCTCAAGAATGGCTTAGAATCTACACTATCTAGGACTTGATCGATGCACAACTACAGATACCACTTCAGGACTATCTCGACCTTATGATGCCATAAACCTGATTTCACCTAGAAGGATTACAGGAAGTCTTTAGACTAGACTTATATCTTTACTAGCTTTTGCTATTATCCTAGCCACGAGAGGTGTGGCATAGTTCGAGGAAACTTGTAGTATTTTGATTGATGAGCAAACGGAATCACCAAGTATTGACTCTACTATGAAGGAATGGTTGTGCTATCTATGATATGGATTCATATAGACCGAAACTTTCATGTATTATATTCATGAGTTATGAATATGATGATTTTTATTACCTATAGATTCTTATGGACTTTTATGATTTGATGGAAATAGATTTAAGCAAACCACTCCAAGCATGACGCAAGCTGCTGTTGGACAAATCATTGCCAAGAACATGGTTACTACCTTCACCAAGGAACTTACTCACGTGGAATTTATGGGTTGTAATCCCCCCTACTTTAGCGGAATTGGAGACACAAAGGAATTTCTCAAATGGTTTGAAGAAATAGAAACGATATTTCGATGTGGCGACTGTCGTAAGGAAGACAAGGTTAAGTTCGCCACATGCACTTTTCAGAATCTTGCCCAGGAATGGTGGACCACACATGTTAAGATAGTAGGAGTTGATGATGCTTACTCACGCTCTTGGGAGGAACTAAGAAAGATGATGGGTATAGCCTTTTGTGTAAGAAGCGAATTACGGGCAATAGAACAGGAAGCACTAAACCTTACCATGGTAGGAGATGATGTTGTCAAGTATACTGCTCATTTTTATGAATTAGCTCGACTAGACCCTGCAATTGGTGAACCAGAAATTAAGAGACTTGAAAGGTATGTCGGAGGACTCTCTCCTGAAATTCGTATGTTGGTCATCGCATGGGAACCCAATGCCATGTCTGAAGCTATCCAGATGGCAATCGAAGCAAAGGAACAAATAATTCGCGACAAGACATCAGGAAACCATAGTAACAACAAGAGAAAATGGGTCGGTAATCAGGATACTAATGCTACTCAACAACCATTTAAGATACAACAAGTGGTGGAGACCCGTGCTGCTGGGTCAAGCCAAAAGAAAAGGTATATTGGAAAATTACCCGAGTGCAACAAGTGTCAGTTTCTTCACAAAGGATCTTGCCCTTCTCAATGTAAGAACTACCAAAAGGGTGGACATGAAGCCAAGGACTGCAAGGCTCCCACCCTCGCAAAACATCAGGAACTCACGGTAATCTGCCGTGAATGTGGAGTAGTGGGACACTTCAGGAGTAAATGCCCGGTGTTGAGAGACCGGAACTGGAGGAGGCATTTCATGTTGTAAAACCATAGTTGAGCCCTCTAGGGTTGTACTTTCTTTTGGTACTTTCCATAAGTACGTTGATGTAACCTAGTTGTATTAAGCACTTTCCTATCTAATGTAATGACTATCTTTAGTTATCTCTGTGATAATCGTAACCTTCGTTTATTCCATTTTTATTGCAATTGTGCAATTTTCAATCGTTACGTAACATTATACCATTATCTTATTTAGGGAATAGGCCGATTTCGTATTTGATGGATTAGTAGATTATTACCATTCCATAGTAATTACCCATGTATCCAATAAACCATTCAACGAGTTTTATTTCAAACTAATTTACTACCTTATGGGAAAATTGTTTTACCAAATTTCTAAAATAAACCGTTTTGTTACCGTACTATAAACTGATTTTTCCAATATTACGCCAAATATTTACTATTACTACGCGAATCAATTTTTATAGTGCTTTGAAAGGAAATATCAGGATACCATTTTTAATAAGAATGCGTTGAACACCATCTAAAACTTTTGAGAAAAGTAATATTATTTTGACTAAATCAAGCATCGCATCATTAGTCCTCAACTATACATAGCCTGATCACCTATGTATAATTCAGGAAGGATTATGCCATGAAGGAAATAGTTACTTTTAAAGTATTGCTAATAACAATCTTCATCCAAAAGCGTTTTAGACAAGTAAACACTTTTATAAGTGTCTTTTTCTGACAAACTCTCCCTGGATACTTACCCCACCTGTCACCCACTTAGCCATTAAGTTGGATTGTTCCATTGACTTCTCTAGGAGAGACTTTCCATATCAATTACGAGTAGGATTCCTCGATACCAGAAAAGCAATGAAAGGATTACAGAACTACTACCCTAGACTAGAAGTATACACCAAGACAATTTATAGCTCAACAACAGTTCTAAGATGCCACGAGACCATCCGACTCACCATCTCTGACCGGATTGTCCAATTCTATTATTTAAAGGTACTAGCTAGACTGAGCTACAAGATCGAATACATCGAGAGAGTACGCTAAGCAAAACCATAGGAATAAACCAAGCCTCCTAACCGATACTGTAAAGTGATTTGATTAAACATGGCCTTATCAAAATGCAAACTTCCCTGCGGTGAGTTTTACGCCAAGAATGATTGATTCGAATTATGGATATCGATATAGATTCCCTCAAGGAATTGTGTTCTCAAGAAATTCTACATAACCTCATTACCATATCAAGAAAGGAATCAGACCCGAATATACATTTTGCCAACATGATGACAGTTTCACGATAATCTATCTCAAGACTTAAGCTGGTTGAATACCTAGGCTTGTAGTTTGCCTGACAACCACCAAAAGGCAAGGAAAGACGTATGTCTTATCATCCGTTAGACCAAAATACAAGGAATCAAAGAAATTATACCCATATTCTGTCCCCTTCAGATAACTCCGAGTTCGAAAGACAACACGTTGTGGAATTAGTCACAAGATTTATTGTACCCATTTCAATTATTCCGGATAAAGGTAATCGGATCATCTTAGACTTCTAACAATCATTTTAAGATTTCCTTCGGAAACCCATTTAGATATAAACACCGCCTACTATCCTCAGACCGATGGTCAGAACGAGAGAACGATTCAAACATAGGAAAGTTATACTCAGAGTATGAGTGATTGACTCTAGAAATGGTTGGACTAACCATTTACCATAAATCAGATTTGGTTGCAACGATAGTTATCGCGCAAGCATAGAGACTACATAAATTGATGCACTTTATGATCGAAGTACCAATTACCCATCTACAGACCAAAAATCGGAAAGTTAAATTCACCAGTCTAGGACTAAACTATGCAACAACAAAGGAAATTTCACAAGTCGAGAACCAGTTACAAGCAACGAGGGACTGGTAGAAGTTAGGTTGGTGCATGACGCACATCATGCGGATTGAGTATCCCTGAACAACAAACCATCTAGATTCAAGTGGGAGAACGAGCTAAGTTGAAAGCTTTGCCTTGGAGAGGCATGATACAATTTTGGTAACGCGAGAGATTGAAACTCAAGTATATTGGACCATTTAAGATTCATTTTAGAATCGACCAGCTGACATATAAGATTTGGGTTCTGACATAGTTCAGCAACGTATATTACCTATATTACATTATAAACCTGAAGAAGCACTGATCATCTATTGACGAACCAAACTCGGAAAAAGCAAAACTCACTATTCCAATAGGCATTCATGATATAACCAGAAACCTTCTACAAGTCAAGGATCAATTACAAATTCTACAAGTTGTAAACCATTAAAACTTCAAGTTGGTAGCCAGATCATGTTGAAAGTTCTGCCTAGGAAAGGCATGATATTATTCGGAAAAATTTGGAAAGTTAACCCTGATATACACTGGACCACGTAATATTTCAGACAAAAGTAGACCTAGTGGTCATCTGACTTGAGCCTTGTTAGAGGACAGCCGGATTACACAACTATGTTTCACCTATTCAAATCCCAGGAAATGACCTTCAGATTAGTCACTCATAATCCCAATTGGAAAGAATTCCAACCCAAAGACAAATGTAAACCTGGTAAGAGGATCAATGGAAATCATGGACTATTAGGTCGAACGATTGAAGCAAAGTCAAATTCCTATCGTGAAAGTTCGCTGGAATTCTTGAAAAGGACCCGAATTTACTTGGGAACGGGAAGACCAAATGCAGCTCAAGTATTCACGTCTTTTTACCAAATATACTTCAGAGACCAACCAAAACTGAACTTCGGGACGAAGTTCCTGTTAGTGGGGAAGACTGTCACAACTCGTAATTCCCGGTCATTTTCCAAACCTCGACAATTTACTATTCACAAGTTACTATTCATCATTTACTATTCATCGATCACTATTCATCGTTTTTTAGGTCAATTTGACATTCCGAGACATATTCAGAAATTTTACTATTCACTTGACACTATTCATTTCCGGAAGAATTACCACTATTCACGTGCATTATTCATGTCATCGTAAATTTAGTTTACGAGTGTTCAAATTCGCGTAACCGTATTGGTTCAGGAGCGAATTCATGCATTATTATCAGGGACATTTCATACGGACTAGAAATAGTCAGCATATCATTATTATGGCACTTGCATACTATCTCACTCGTAGGATAATTAAATTTATACTTTTGGTACAATTAACGATTTACGTACGTTTATTTTTAAATAAACACTAATACGCGAACTATAAATGTGTCTAACATGTCCGACACTCCCGACTATTGTCCCAATATATTTTTATACTCATTTCTATAATATAAAAATTGTAATATTAATTTACCCGGTATTTTGGAAATTTATTTATTACGTATCGTACGTTTAACTTAATAACGACGGTTTTCACCGAAATTAAACAATAATCACCCAAACTCTCCGTACTTGTACCCGACATATTTTTACAATTTTTACGACTTTATTACGTCCCGAATAACTTCGATAAAATTTATTTCTAACAAACCCGGTACCCGATTAAACCTTAAACCTAAACCTAACTTAACTACATAATACTAATACTAATTTGGTAATTAAACCCAAGGACAAAGCCCCCCTTTTTACTCCTTTAGGACCGGCCACCCCCCCCCCCCCCCCTAAGGTCTTCATGCATTCAAACCTCACCAACACTCTTAATTGCCCACCAAACATTTGTCCCCAAGTATATAATAAACTTTTCATCCATTTTTATTACTAAAAATCATTTTTACTAAGCACAAGCAAACTTTTTCTCTCTTTTCTCTTGAGGTTGGTTCGAACTAGGGTATTCAAGGAGCAAGGAGCATAAATTTTACAAGAACTTGTCATAAACTAGTTTATATAATCATCCTTGTTAGAGTTTTGAAATAAAAACTCAAGGATTAGTAGGTTTTGCATCATCTAAACTCTCTAAACCATCAAGTAAGTAAACAAACTCATTTTTTATGATTTTTACAAGTTATTATTATGTTTATATAATTTTCTTACAAGATCTCATACATGCATTAACTTATACCACTCCATTTTTGTACATATATAACTTTCAAGCCCTAGAAATGGACATATAAGAAACCCTTGTTAGACCTAGTGGATTGATGATGTTTAAGGACCCATGACACCTTAAGAAGGTGTATGGTAGGTTTAGACTAGCTTTGTGGTGTTTGAAAGTGGTTTGATGGAGGATGGAACTAGTTTGGAGACTTGAAAATGGTTTTTGAAACTTTTGATATACCTACTGTCCCCATTTTAATTTCGTGGGAAAATCAGTAGATGGTGACTAATTTTTGACCAAAGATTTAGAAAATACATTCAAAAACGAAACTTTGGGCGAAAGAATGGATTAAAACGAGTTTATAACGAAGGAGATATGATTTTTGCAAATTTAACGACGAAAACTACTTTTCCAAAAACTGCTTGCTGTTTGGCAGAATACGACGGGTAATTAGAGGCATTAAACGTAACTTTAAGGAGCCGAGTTATCTAAAATATACTAGTATATACAAAGACGAATCCGTGGACATAAAGAACAAGGAAAACGAGCCTAAAACGACCAAGTTATGACCATTCTAACATCGTCAAACTATAGATATATTTTTGGTCACAAATAAAAATAATAACGTACGTACTACATAGTATATTTTCTAGCAACGTTACTAATGGCAATTTTCTTAACAAATGAATACGTACGACCCGAGGGAATATTTATACGACATGACGACGTCATTCTAAGGTTTTGATACGAGGATTATAACGCTAACTTTTTCGTACGAGTTAATATGACAAGTTATATACTCCTATATATGGACATATTTTTCCTAAGTATGGAAACTATTTTACTATGACGCTAAATAGTATTTCCAAATTACGAGTGGTATGAGTATCATGTGCATGTGCATTCATTTCATCACGGCGTGATCTAAATTAGATCACATTCATTCATTTAGGTTGCGGCTGGTGTTCGTGCCTTGTTGTCCCGATCATTCCATCACTTTGTACTAGCATTTCGAGGTGAGTCATAGCCCCACTTTTACTTGTTTAATTACTTTATAAACTCTTTGGGGGAGATACATGCTTAAATACTTGTTTTATACTTTTATACGATTTGAATTACTTTTTGAAGAAGAATACGCTGCTTTAATTATTTTTGTACAATGCCAAGTATTAAATTCCTTACATTGCTTAAGTTTCCTTATTACCACGTCTTGACAAGTCCCCTTTATTATCATGGACCGTTAATTTCTAGTACTAAGCGAGAGTGAGTGGATAGATCTATCGAGGGTGACGCCTCCATTCGTGTTTGGGTTGCTCCAAATGGGACGAATGCATTTCATGTCTTTATTATTAGAGTGTCTGGTAAACACTCATTTGGGGCCAAGTAACGTCTAGCTTCGGTTTCATGAGCTTAAGAGACAATGTAGTTTTATGACTGAAAAACTTATTTCTTTATACTTGGGCTATGGTACATAAGATTAAAGTTAAATACTGATGGTTTTTATAAATCTTATTCCGGATTTCTTATGTCTGATTTCTTATTACGGATTTCTAAATTCTGAGTTCTTATTCCGGATTTCTTATGTCTGATTTCTTATTTCGGATTTCTAAATTCTGAGTTCTTATTTCGGATTTCTTATTACTGGTTTATGATGTCTTTGTATCAGCTTTAATACTGACTTACGATGATTTTAATGGGAAATTCTTCTCTTCAAATATTTTACCATATCTATTTGTTCTCTAAATCTATGAACTCACCAACCTCGTGTTGACACTTTAGCATGTATTTTCAGGTTGTTAAAGTAGCTCATGTTGCATGCATTTGGACCTTCATGGAGTCGTGGAGACGACGCGTCTGACTATATTTTTCTACACCTATGAACGTTTGATCTTGTTGAACTTATCTTAACTAAAATGGCAATATCTTTTGGGACCTATGTTTTGTAAACTCTGAATGTTTTAATGATCAAACGCTGTATTTTCTAAACGACACTTTAGGTCGTTCAATATAACTGTAACTATGGTGCTATGACAGTCACCCCCAGGTATTCCATTCCGCTGCCATTCAGGTAAATTGGGGGTGTGACACCATGGGCGTGTCATTGAGGCACCAATGGCATGACACTATCTGGGGCGGTGTGATTAGTCCCCGGCGTCCCCGTCTGTTTATGATATGATATGTGATCACTTGGCGACTTTGGATATATATTTTGTTTGTGGGGGGCGTATGGATGCATCCTAGGTATGTTTGATATGATATGATATGATTGATTTTGTGACTGGCTGTATGTGCCTTGTACCCCTTTCACGTCTGGTACATTGGAGCTACCTACTCTATGTACACCCTATGAATTGACGGATATGTGATTATGTGATTTGAGACCTATTCGAGTGGCTCTGGTAGGTCGGCTCGTGGCTTTCCTATATTTCTTTGTGTTTATTCGAGTGGCTCGGGTAGACGCACCTTTGTTGATACGTGCTCTATGATTCTGGTTACTATATGATTCATATTATCACTTGACTCTTCATACTCATTATTCAATTGACTTATGATATTTGTTCAGTTATCGTTGATCTCTTATGCACTTGACAGATGATATTCGTTTCAGCAGGAGCTTATGATTTCTTTTCTTATACTTATATACGTTCCGATTATTTATTTTGTTATATATCTGTTCACTGGGCTTTTTAAGCTCAGCCGCATTTCTTTTCCTGCGGCAGATTTTAGGTTGGAAGCTGGGTTGAGTGAAGAGTGCATAGGAGCTCTTAGTGGACTACCTTAAGGATTAGAAGTCCATTTGCATCTTGATTAGACTTGGATTGGATTTAGTTTGGATTTGTATTACATACTGTATAGAGTTAGCATTTCATTTGTTTCCTTAGAATACCTTTGTAATTGTTATGTTTATAAGTCTTCCGCTTGCGTTGTATGTTCTGATTTGGCACCATAATGTGATATTTTGACCCATGTCGGGTTGGGGTGTTACAAGTTAAGTCAACTAATTTTTCCCACACCCTTAGCGTTGTACTCATTTTCAGTACACGAAACCCCTAGTACACCCCTCCGAGCCTATCTTTTCGTTTCTAACTTTAAGCATTTTACTTAAAGGAAGAATTTGTTACACCCCACTTAAATGTACAACCAAACCGCCTTAGCCTTCCGTGTATGCGCTCATTTTTAGTGCATTATTGTTATTTGTTAAACCCTAAGTTAACTATCTAATTGATTACGTGGTTGCTAAGTCGAGTCATATCCTTGTACATATTGTTTTGGGACGATTGGGACTCATGGGTAAGTACTTATTTTATGGAGTAATGGGGAAGAACATCATTTATTATCCCCATATGTACGTTAATCTTAAAAGTGCTCCAAGTGTTTTGATTTTCTTAATTCGAGTCATTAGATTTGTTTAATGTAAAGTATGTGAAGATTCAAGTGTAAGGGGAATGTTCATTCCCTATGATGTATTATTTTGGATGGTAGGGTAAGAGTGTATGCAAAAAAAAAATAAAAAATAAAAAAAAAATAAAAAAAAAAATAAAAGAGAAAAAACATACGGACTACCATCCCGTTTTTATTCTATGTTCATTTTATGTTTTTGTTATTTTTCAATTATTAGCTTAAGTCGAGTCTAGTCTTGGCTTAGCAACGCCACATTGTACATGTAATTGACCAAGATTGTTAACTCGCCACCAGTAAAACTTCCTTTATCCAACAAAACCGTGTATTTCATATCCCTACACCTAACGTTACAACCCTTTAAAAGACCTCTTTGATACTTTATCCTAGGTGCTTACACCATGTGGTGGAGGTTTGATCCTTTCCCAAGCCTATGGTAATCTATTTTGCTATTACAGGTAGTGAGAGATATCTTCCGTTTCCATATTGTAATTTACACTTTATTACACCCGAGAGATGTGAGTATCTAAACACTATTTGTGAGGTGCTTGTGTATGACCTCCGTACTTGTCTATTGGTCTTTAGTGGAATGATTATTTGTTGTAATTACTTTTATATTAGTGTTAAATGACCCCTAACTTGTCTTTTGAGTAGAATAAAAGCGCATTTGCTTGAGGACAAGCAAATCTCAAGTGTAAGGGTATATGATGAGGCGAAAAATGATCCGTTTTTAGGGGGTCATTTAAGCCCGGATTCGAATTTATTTGATAAAATATTGCCCTAAATCGTTCCTTTTATGATTTTAGGTACTTTGGGAGTGAAATCTGGAAAATGAAGCAATTCGGACGTTTTTGGAGCATAAAAGTGAAGAAAACGCCAAAGTCTTAATTTTCCAGTCTGGGAACAGTGCATGACGGCGTCAAGAGTAAAATTCCATGACGACCCAGAAGAGTTTTGACGGCGTCATGAAGGTAGGGCGTCAAGAGTAAAAGTCATGACGGCCTGGAAATGAATTGTACTTGACGGCGTCAAATGTAGATCTAGGCAGTCCGAGGATTGTTTTGGCGGCGAGGTGATGGCGTCACCTATTTGGTCTTGACGCCGTCAGACCCCTTTTCCTATATATAGTTTTCTAATTTTTCACATTTAGAGAGAGAAGTTTTGGGAGAAACCCTAAGTACGATTTTGGTGTAACTTTACAGGTTTTTCAAGGGTTCCAACCCCTTGATACCTTGCATGATTAATCAAGATAAGTGTTCTTCTAATTCAATCAATATGTCTATGTGTTGGTTGTCTATATCATGTTCTTGTCTTAATTCCATCATGCTAGGCTAGATCTATCTTGTGTTTGCTTAGATCTAATGAAACCTAGATATTGATTATGTGTTGATTACTTGTTTATTCTTGTCTTGGATGAATGATTTATATGTTAGGCTTAAGAAAACTGGCAGATCTCCACTTGGTAACATGCTTGAACGTCTTAAGAAACATGAACCAACGCGCACTAGGTCTTATTTGGTTGTATTTAATGCATGAGCCACTGTTTACAATCCCTATAGTTGTGCTGGGCATGATGTAGGAGAAGATAAGAGCTCATAGAATTGGGGAGTTATGTGTGCCACCCCATGAATGGTATTAAAGAATACGATCTGTCATCCATGCAATTATAACAAGTAATTAACATGTAAAAGATATCTAGGGAGTAGTGAAATATAAGTAAACACATTTTCTCCAATTACTGCTCACAACCATAGTATAAATTAGTTTATTTTCATTTCTAGTATTTTATTTTGATTGCATCTTAGTATTGGGTTAGTTGATTAGCAACTAATTCCGCCCAAATCCTTCAAACCCGAGATTTTAATTTGCTTTCCATAAAATATAAAAACACAAAAATAATCATCCCTCACCTTTAGAACTAGTATTTAGGCTTTCTAATCCTAGCGACACTATTCCTAAGCTGAACGATCAATCCCCCAGTACTTGTCACTATACTATACTACAACGATCAGGTACACTGCCTGGTGGGGTTTGTAAGCTTCTCAAGATCCCTTGAGAGGTAAAGCCTGTTGCGATTCCCACGCATCATCGAGGCAAACTTAGGCATGAGAAGAAGAGCATCCGCAAAGCTAATATCATAGTGTAATTCTTGGAAAATTTGATAAAATTTTTCCATCTGATGGTTAGCTTTTTTGCTCATTCAAACGTGAAGGATATGGAATTGAAGGCTTAGGATCATTCTTTGGGATTTCATCAGAACTCACAGGGGGATCAAATACAACTTTTGACTTATGAGTCGGGACCGGGACAACTTGAGGGTGGACGTTGTTGATACCTCCGTTATTAGTAGGAAGTACCTTGTCCGTGGTGACCTGAGGTTCACGTTCCGCTACCTTAGTAGGAGGAGAAGAAGAGGTAGAAGGAATCGAGGGTCCATTGTATGATACCCCACTTCGGGTGGTGATCGCTTTGACATCGCCCCTTGGTTAGCGATCGTGTTGCTCGGTAGTGTACCCGGGCCCGAGGGTCGATCATTTAAAGACTTCTGAAGCTCAGAGATCTTGCTGATCAATTACTGATTCATTTCCTCTTGTGCTTTCATGAATTGTTTTAGCACTTCATCGGAGGAAGACGAGGGTGGAACAACGTTTTGAGGAGGATTTTGAACACGATTGTTTTGAAAATTCCCTTGATTTTGATTGTTGTTACCTTGAAAATTGTTTCTCTGATTGAAATTACCCTGATTGTAATTCCCTTGATTTTGGTTTCTTTGAAAATTTCCTTGAAAACCTTGGTTTTGATTGCCATTTTGAAAATTGTTTTGATTAAACTGGCCTTGATTTTGGTTCGGGTTTTGAAAATTTGAGTTTTGACCTTGGTTAAAATTCTTATTCGAGTTACGATTTTGATTTTGGTTAAAACCGGGAGGTCCGAGAAAATTGTTGGAACGATAGCTTAAGAGATTACGGTCCCTTTGCAGTTGGTAAGAATTACCCCCCGTGTTATAGGAACCGTGAGCAGCGTACACGTTCTCTTGAGGAAAGCCAGCAGTAGCTGGACACTCGGAATACAGATGAGGGCCCCCACAAGTTTCACAACTTTGGGCCACGGCTTTCACTTGTTGATTCTGAACCTGATTTTGCATCGTTTGGTTCATCCTCAACACAGTCGTAGAGATATCATCCATCTTTTTGGTAAGAGCAATTATTTCAGGAGATGATGATGAAGGAGTAACTGAATAACATGACGCATCCCTCTCCGCAGAGGAATCCCAAAAGTTACGGTGAGCAGTCATGTTCTCAATCAAGTCATAGCATTCTTCGGGACGCCTTTTCATAAAGGTCCCACCAGCAGCAGCATTGAGAATATCCCGGTGCCTCAATGTCAGACCATTATAGAAGGTATCTATGATGGTAACTTGCAACATATTGTGGTTAGGGCACCGATCAATAGCTAGCTTATAACGTTCCCAAGCCTCAAAAAGAGACTCATCGGGACGTTGCCGGAAGTTGCTGATATCATTTCGTAACTTGATAACCATGGAAGGTGGAAAATATTTTGCTAAAAACTTGGTTACCATTTCATCAAAGGTACGAATAGAATTCTTTGGGAGTCAGTCAAACCATGCAGTGGCATGATGAGTGAGAGAATATGGAAAGAGGTACAGCCGGAGGGCATCATCGGTGACACCATGCTGTTTCATGCTTTGGGTGACCGTGAGATATTTGTCAAGATGCTTGTTGGCATCGTCACCCGGTAATCCGTGAAATTGACATGAATTCTGGACTTGTTGGATCATGTGGTGCTTGAGGCCAAAGTCCGTAGCCTCAATAGTGAGTGGTGCAATAGGCCCACCCCGCCCTTGCATGGTAGGCTGGCACAGCTCCTCCATCGTTCGGAGATCGGGAGCTGGCACATCCCTGGGAGGGTCAGGGGGTGGTAATGGTGGTGGTGGCATATCAGCCATCTCGGTTTTTGGTTCTTGTGTATCAGTACGTAGCTCGAGTACGTCTTTCTGATGTTTACGTTTTGTTTGTGACCGAGTGTGCATGCACTAAAAACAATTTTACAAAACAAGATCGAGGCAAAACCACAGTAAACTTAAACCAATAATCACAAGTGAATGGCTTCTTTAAAAAAGGTACACCACTCACAGGGATACAAAGGCAAGTTTTAATCTTAAGTTTGGGAACTTATTATGTCCACACCCCCAGTTGGTAGGTGTTCAGCCTTGGTTTGCGGTGGTAAGATTTAATGTATTTATTAATGTGAAAAACTGCTTTAGGCTTATGGGTGTGTGTGCATAAAACTTGGGAAATATTTTTGGAACTGATTCGTTAACCGAAATCGTCCCTTTAAGATTACTCGCAGGCTGGCGGGAGGAAGTAAATAGGTTTCCTCTTCAGTTCGCAATTTAATGTCAGAACTTACCTTAAACCAACTGTTTCAGGTTGTAATCTTAAAGAAAACGAAGTAATTTAACTTCACAGTTTGTTTTGTTGTTTTTGATTTTTTTTTGGTGTTTTTAACACTTTAGGAAAAGTGTTAATGAATTTTTTTGATATGATTATATTTTTACAAAAACTTTTTACAAATTTGTGTGAATTTTGTACAGGGAGGGTTTTGAAAACCACTAAACTTAAAACGATTTTAAAACACGCAACAACCTCCCCGGTAGCGGCGCCAAAATTTGATCAGGTCTAAACCGTCAGATATTATTGACCAAGGTCAACAAGTCAAAGACAGCCTCGTTCCAATACTCCGGTGATAGTATAGAGTTTCCCCGGGTCGTTAAAGTCCCAGCGAGATTGAAATAGTGTTATTTGAAATCGTTTATGAGTGAGTGGCACTGAGGACAGTAGCCCAGATGATATGGAATTGATTTTGCTACTGTTATTTTGGTATTTGTACACAGATATAATATTCACAAAAATCAGATTTACAGTTATATGCACAAATTCATAATTAAGATCACGTAATAGACTAGAAAAGTGGGATTTGGTGAATTACAAACTACAGGGGGTGCTTTTGAAACTTTTGAAACTTGAAATTTAAAAAGAAATTAGAAAATGAAAATGAAATTGTAAAAGTGATTATTTTAATATTTAAATATTATTTAATTAATTAAACTAATTAAAATCTAATTTAAATCTAATTTAAATTAACTTAAAAATGACAAATGTTACAAATTAACCTAAAAACTTGCAAAAATAATTTCTAAACTTAAATTAGAACTTGAAGAAAGTATAAAAAATAAAAATAAATATTTTTGTCTTTTTATGAGTTTTTTATTAATTAAAAACTATTTAACTTAATTAAACTAATTAAACTAATTTAAATTACTATTAATACTAAATTAACTTAGAAAATTATAAGAAAATTTATAAAATTACTTAACCATCACAGGAATCCTAAAAAGTTATAAAAGCTTCTAAAAATTATGTTTAAGGCTAATCCACTAATTAACTACCTTTTAATTACTTTAAATCTAATTTAAATAATTAAAATAAGAAAAATGGAAAATGAATAGTAGAAACTAAAAAATTATTTTCTAAAAGTCTATTATACTATATTAGAGCTATGAAAAATATAAAAAGTAGGTTATGCTTTATAAAAACTAAATATGATAATTAATACTTAATATTAATTGATGATTAAGAAAACTAATATTAAATCTAATTAATACTAAATGACAAAATAAAAATCTGAAAAATTTACTAAAATTACTTTACTATATAAGGTAATTAATAAAAATATAAAAAAGCTAAGTGCTTAATAAAAATCTAAAAATGAAAATTAAAAGATTAATTGAATTAAATAGAAACTATCACTTAATTTAAATTTGGATTTTCTTGGTTTTTCTTTTACAAACTTACTTAACTACTGAAAATAGAAAACTTTTGTGAAAAACTTTTGAAATAGCTTATAAATAAGCAGTATGCACCCCCTAAACTTAAGCAGTTTGACTTTTGTTGACTGATCAAGCAAATAAGCACAAATGACTTTGGGTGGGGTCCACAATGATGAAACTTGATACAAATAAGTTAAACAAACTAAAATAAGCCAGAAACAACAATTAATGATCACAAATAAGCTGTATGGAATCCAAATAAGCACTTTGCAAACTAAACTTAACATAGATTGGGGACAGACTTTGGTAACAAATCCAGGTGGGGTCCACTAGGATCTAGGTCAAACAAATGGTCAATCCTTGTTCCCTGGTAGGAGGGGGGTTGGGAAAAACCAAATTGAACCTCTGGGGCCCACTGGGTTGGGCTGCAGCCACCACCAAAGTGGTGGTGGTGAAATGGTTCTGCTGATGCAGGGGAAGGTTTCTTCCCTGCAACTGTGTTCCAGGGCTTGTGGAGCCCACACAAAAAATTCACAAAATTGAAACAACAATGGGAATCAAAAGTTGAGGTGGTAAATTTTAACTACAAAAAATTTCAGATCCTCAATCAAAACACAAAAATTACTTGAATATTTGGAAAAATCTGAGATGCAACTTTAGACTTTTAAGGAAAACTTGCAAGGTTGACTTGGGTGAGTTTTGATTGATCACAGATGACTTATTGATGTTTGTTAAGCCTAATGCTAACCAAACTTACTAAGCTAAACTAATTTGGAGCTGATTCACAAGATTTGAGCAACAAAATCACAACAGTTAAGCTGTTGTGATCTCAACTTAATGATTTTGACCTTTTTGTGAAACAAGACTTGATTTTATGATTGTATTGATCTAGTATTAACCTAAGTCACTTGTATAAACCAGAAATAACCACAATGGCAGATCACAATACTTAAGAATCCATTTATCCAAACACACCCTTATGCTTGACTGTTTTGATTTTTAGAAGCTAAAGGCTATAACAGCTTATGAGATTGTTCAAATTCAACTTCTTATGAAATCTTAAGCCTAATTGAGTGTTTAGAAACAGATGGTAACCATTAACTCACAAGAATACCACTTGAGCTAGTATGACTGTTACAACTATGATTTAAGTTAACTAGTAATTCTAATGAACAATTTAGCTATCTTAAACTATAAACTACTCAAACAACACTGAATAAGCATAAGAAACACAGATTAGCAATAAGCAAACAAGCAATCAGAAGCTATAAATAACTAAGATTTTAGAGGAAATTTTAAATGAGCAAAAGCTTACAAGACACCCCTAGCATGAACAAGGAGTTTTCCTAATGATGCCTATCTTTAGATAGGCTGTTCCAATCCCAAGCTTGCTCTTCCAATGTTCTTCAATACCTGAAAACAACTCAAAAACACACATAGTTGACCAATGTTGACTTTTTTTATTTTTGGTTTTTATGAACTAATACTGAGTTTTAGTGTCTCTACAAGCTTAAATAAGCTTAAGGGAACTTAAGTGAAGCTATCTCAGTCCATGGTTCTTGCTCCAAATCACAACTCAGCTTATTTAGAAATGCATAAATCGAGAAAATTGAAATCACACAGAACAGAAATGAGACTTTGATTTTATTACTTGAAAAGATTCAGAATACACTAGAATTACTACTACAATGCTTGGAATTGAAAGTTACACTGAAATGTGAAGCTTAATTTAAAAACGACACTAAATTTTAACTAAAAACACTACACAGTAGCTTCCTTGCATCCTTGAGTCTTTTATAGATGTCCATTAGGTCTTCCCCACTCCTCTGATCATTTCCCACTTTGAATCACAGCCATTGGATCACTGCAACTCTCTAAATTGATGCCACGTGTTTTTGGCGGGAAAACTTGGTGTGTGAATTTTGGACTGTTTCAGGCAAGGGGTGGTGCATTAAATGTGAGGTGAAAGGGATAGTGGGTTTGGGCGGTGGCTTGTGATGGAGGGATGATGGGACCTGCAAGTGGGGTTGTGGGGGAGGGAAGGCTGGTGGGGATGGTGGTTTGACCACGTTTGACTGAGGTCAAACGTTTGACCCCGTATTACTAGTTTGGGTGTGGTGTGGGTTGCGGTATGTTTTAGGCCCAAGAGAAAGGAATGGGTGGGCTTGGTTAGGATATTGGATTGGGTTTTTATTATTTTGGGTGGGTAATAACTTATTAAGGTCCGGTTTGGTTTTTGGTTTAACAAGCACCAGGGACTAAAACTGTCAAACTTTCAAACTTCAGGGACCATTTGTGTAATTTTCACCAAACTTTCCACCAAGGACCAATCCTGCGATAAAAGGTTAGTGCAAGGACAAAACTTGTTTTTCTCAAAGTTTTTGATATCCCAGGGACCATTTTTGACAATTTTCAAAGTTCTGGGACTAAACTTGACATTTTGTGAAACTTTGCACCAAAGGACTAATTGTGTAACTTTTTTATTTAAAAGGACCTTTGGTAACTTTTTCAAGTTTTTAGAACAACTAGGGACTAGATTTAACAACTTTTGAAAGTTGAGGGACTGAAACTGCCAATTTTGCAAACTTTGTACGTTTTTCATCTGTTTTTGATATTTTTGCATTTGAAACATGTAAAACACTTTCCTGGGATATTTTCACTATTTTGGTTCAATATTGAGTGTTTTTAGATGTTTTGGCAGCTCAGAAAAGGTAAAAATGATGAGTATTTACACACTCATCAACCTTTAATCTTTAAGTATCTTAATATCTTTCATAGATGTTCGAATAGTAAATAAAACAAACAACTTTTTAAATTTTAACAATGCTAATTACAACTCTTTTTTTTTTCTTCTAAAAATAATGCTTGATTCTCATTTGTTAAATTAGGGTGCGTTTGGTTTGCAAAAAGGTTTGGATTTGGATTTGGATTTGCTATTGGATTGATAGAAATGGGAAAGAGATAAAATAAATAAAATGAAAAATATTATTTTATTTTTATAAAAAATAAACGTTTATATTTATTATTTTAATTAACATTACTTTATGAAAACAATAAAATAATATGAAATACAAAATAAGCTTTGAATTGTGTGGTTCTCGTGTGAAGAGAAACTAAAGTTCTGACAATTAATTAATGCCATGCATAACTTTTGACATAAAAACTTTGAAAGATACCATCTTGGTAGGGAATGAATATATGGGATTTGTATCATTCGAAAGATTGATAGTAGCACACCAAACAATCACTTTTTGAAATGATACCATTCCTTCAAATCAAAAAGCCTAAAACAAACAGGCCCTTACTTAAATTTCTATCGCATGACCCTAAAAAATTGGGACACGTGTATAACACCCCCATTTTAGTAATGGAGCGGAATACATCATGGGGTGTTACTTATCAGTCACATAGTACAAGTATAGTAAACAAATTCAAAACGAAGATAGTTTTAATATATTTACACATTCGAAAGTTATCAAAGTTAAACAAGGTCCCAAAAGGTTAACATAGTTTAGAAGTACATAAGATAATAAATGTTTTAGTCATTTATTAAGTGAAAATTTATTTAAAGCATGAGCCATCTTGATGATATTCATTTCTTGCGCCGCCCATCCAAGCTTAAGCCACTTACGGACCTGAGATAAACATACTAAAAAGTTAACATAAAGTTAAGTGAATTTATAGAGTTTAATAGTAATCAGCTGAATACAAGATAATTCAGTTTAAAATACGATGGGTTACCTTGTTATAAGCCCATAAATCAATTGACATGTAATGCATATACAAGTCAGGAAATTTGATTATAACATCGAGCTCATGACACCGAACCTTGACCTAGTTTAATTGCCCCATCATAAGGTATTCATTGCCATTTACCTCAATTCTCAATATTATATGTCCGTTTGATAATATCGGCTTCAATTGAGCGCTACTCACCCGGACATTTCCGCCTAGCCAAATATGCATATTGATAATATTAGCGTTTACTCACGTGATTAACGGTTCATGAAATAAGGGACTTTGATGGCAAAGGTACTCAATGTCTATAATCATGTAATCGGGTCAAGCATACCAAAAACTACTTGTATTCAGTTTGTAAAACTAGCATGTATCCCCCTCACGAGGTTTATAAAACATTTAAATGAGTAAAGGCGAGGCTATAAATTCACCGAGAGTAAAGTGAATGATCGAAAGTGATAGTGAAGAATAGTCCACGAAAGTCCTACGAGCAACCTAAATATATACATATACGCGTGTCTTAGTTTAAACTATTTATTGATGCAATTATGTCCGTACACTATATAAATTATAATAAAATTATGCTTGGTACATAATTTTCTAAATAATTATCAAGATTTCAATTTGGTCCAGTTATATAAAGTATTAACCTTTTTATACTTTTTAATGTCAAACCTGTTAGAATTTTTATAGCTTGTTCATCTTAGAAAATTCATTACTTTTAAAAAGTAAGTCAAAAAATTAAGTTCTTTATATCCCCGGAAAGGTATTCATCTGTGCTAACAAGTTTTGTGGGTCCCACTAAGTCTAAAATACTTAACAGTAGTAAAATTACCCATTCACCCTTACTATCCAGTTCTGGTTTTATCAATGTCAAAACAGTCCCAATAAAGTTGGGATATCTAGAGTTCTACAAGCCCGATTGATTCCCCGTTTGTGGCCACGTTTAATTTAAGATGTTGCCTACATATCATAAAACTGGGTCAAGTAGTGAAAATGAATATATAAATGAGATTTTTACATTTTGATCTGTTACTCAGAATCTAGCATGTTTTGCGAAAACATTTCTAGTTTAATCATCGTGTATCGTCACGGGATGCACCACCCGGGAAAATGACCAAAAGACATAGGGCTAAAACCACATATTTTTAGTTTGGGTCCAATGTTTACTGATTAGTGCAGTTAATTCTATTTTTACCCTTGATCAAAACTGTCTTTTGCATGTCTAGTCCATGAATGATTTTCTAGTGATCTAGCTTATGTACCAAGCCTAATCAAGCATGCTAACTCATATAATATACAAATACATCAAATAATATTACATTTACAATAGTGAAAGTAAAAATAAAATGAAAAGAGAGTGGAGAGTTTTCTTACAAAAGTTAAGAACAAGATGATACAACAATCAAGAACACTAAACCTAGTTTATCCCAATCAACTCTTGCGCCTTTTCTTTACCCCATATCAACCCAAATTTTAATCATCAAAACTCTTGTAAATACTTGAAAATTCACAGCCCTTAAACCCATGAAAACTCTTAGAAAAATCACCAACAAAACCCCTTGAAGATGAAGACTTTGAGGAAGAAAAGAACTAAGGAATATCTAGAACACAAGGAACATCATTCTTGCACCATATTTTTAGTAGAAATCAAAACACAAATGGTATGTTTGTTGTTGTTATCTCACATCAAAAAGAGAGGAGAGAGCAGAATTTTGGATTGGATTGCATGTAAAATGAAAGAGAAATGATATTTGGTAGCTTAAAGAGTTAGCTAAAGTGGTCTTAAGGCTATACACTTGTCCAACTAAGTGGACAAGTGTGGAGAGGGGAGGATAGGTGACACAAACAAGAGGGGGAAGGTGTAGTAGTGGGAAATTTGTGTATTAGTTTAATTATTATGTGTTATGTAGTGTATATTGCTCCCGGTAATTAAAACGTAGAGTTTTTAAGACGCGTAACATGATATTGGGTAGAAATAAAATGTAAAACCTGTAAAAATATTAAAACTTATTTTCATAATGTATTTTTGTAATATAGATGAGTGGTGAGTTCATAAAATGATTTAAATGTGGTTAAAACGTAAAAACGTGAATTTAAATCTCACAAGACGTAAAAAGTGCAAAGTTAACGTAGAAATGGAAAAGGTAAAAAGTGACTTTTAAAATAGGATTGTAAGGAAACAAAAATGCATAAAAAGTGTAGACTGGACATAGTCTAGTCGCGGTTGAATTAATTAAACGTGTCACGACGTACGCGGATAACTTTCAACGAAGTTAATTATTTAAAAATAGAATAGTTTAATAATAAAATATTAAAAACTAATGCATGAAATTTTAAGAAATATCACATCACGTACCCCTTGAGGATACTCGTAAGGAATGAAGTTTAGAATAACTAACGACGCGGTTCGATTCTCGTCGTCTAGAAATACGGTGCAGAGTAAGGTTGACTATACGCGATAAAGATAGAGTGAGGATTTGTTTAGCTGTTTTGCTCGATCGTATGAATACCGCTGAATTGTTATACTCACATAAAAATTTTGTGATTCTCGAAGATCAAGTAGAAAATAAATTAGACATAACCCATATATAACTATTCCTAGTATTTGAAGAATCTAAGTCAAACATAGGTACTCAGACTATGTTCCACTGTCCCTGGGTTAAATATAGATGACTGGATTATATTTAACCGAGGTTCGATAAAATTTTCAAATACTTAACTTAGTTATACTCGTGATATGCCCATTGTTGAACAAGTATGAAGTTTGCATAAGTATCTTATAAACAAAGAGTGATATAAGTTTGTACATACGTAAGAATTAATCATAAGTAAGTAGTATTAGTGTGTAACACAAGCGAATAAGGAAAATGCGCGCAGAAAATGAAGTTTTAAGCAGTTCTAAATCAGTCCACATCGGGCCAGAATCACGGACCTTTAACAATGACGATTTCGAAAAAGATCTTGATGAATGTAGATAAAGTTTCTGAACTTCAACTTTTGTAGATGATGAATTAGTTTATAAGAATTATAGCAAAATGACGGACAATAAAACAATAACACAATAGATAATGAGGTAATAATAAATCAATGTTTTAAGTAAATAAGAGAGGGGAAGAGAAATTTTTAAGAAGCAACTAAATGGTTTAGAAGATAGTAGTAAACTAGTTTTACAAGGTAATTGACCAAATGATTTGTAAAGGAGTGACAAAAAGTTAATTCTGAACTAGTTAAAGTAGTTTATAAAATAGTATTGAATAACGTTATTAGCTTAAGGTAGTAATGGGGTAATTCTTTGGGGAATAGTAAATTGTAATATAATGGAATATAGTTTATATGACAATAAAGGAGTTGTTTATAAAATGGTAGTGAATTTCCAAGGTAAATAAATAGAATGTGACGGGTTTTGATGAGGCGAAAAATGATCCATTTTTAAGGGGTCATTTAAGCTCGAAATTGAATTTATTTGATCAAATATTGCCCTAAATCGTTCCTTTTGTGAGTTTAGGTACTTTTGGAGTGAATTCTGGAAAAGGAAGCATTTTGGACGTTTTGGAGCATAAAAGTGAAGAAAACGGCAAAGTCTTAATTTTCCTTGCTTGGAACAGTACCTGACGACGTCACCAAGTTCTTAATAACGGCGTCAAGAGGAAAACAAGAGGTGAAGAGGATAGAGTCCATGACGATCCAGAATGATTTTACACTAGGGCATGACGGCGTCACCATAGGCCGTCATGGTCCATTTACACGTGACGGCCCAGAGGAAAATTGCTCTTGACGACATCAGATCTGGATCTAGGCAATCCGATATTATTATGGGCGGCGAGTTGACGGCGTCAGAATTTTCTTCTTGACGCCGTCACATTGGAAAATCTATATATAGTTTTGTAATTTTCATTCATTAGAGAGGACAATTTCAGGGATAACTTGGAGAAACCCTAGCACGATTTTATCAGTATTTTCAAGGGTTTTCACCCTTTGAAACCTTTCATGTTCAATTAAGATAAGTATCATTTCAATTCATTCAATATGTCTATGTGTTGTTTGAATATATCTTACGCTTCTCTTGATTTTAACATGCTAGGCTAGATCTCTTGTGTGTTTGCTTAGATGTAATGAAACCTAGATGTTGATAATGGGTTGATCGCTTGTTTATAGTTGTTACGGATGAATGATTTCGATGTTAGGCTTAAGAAAACTGGCAGACTTCAATAGTGTAACTTGCTTGAACGTCTTAAGAAACATGAACCAATGCGTACTAGGTTTTTATGGTTGTATTTAATGCATGAGTGAATTCTAATGATCCCATGTTAGGAGCTTCTTGCAGGCTCGACATAGGAGTGAAGTAGGAGCTTATAGAGTTGGAGAAGTACGTACGCCACCCCACGATTGGTATTAAGGAATATAACCTGTCATCCACGCAATTGTAACAAACTATCAACCTGTAAAAGATATTTAGGGAGTAATGAAATCTAAGTAAACACAATTTTCCCATTTATTGTTCACACCACTAGTATAATTAGTTTAATTTACATTTTTGGTATTTTATTTTGATTGCATCTTTAGTTATTGGGTTAGTTGACTAGCAACTAATTCCGCCCACTCTTTCAAAACCCGAGATTTTACTTGCTTTCATAAAATATATACAAAAAGAATCATCCCTCACCTATAGACTTAGTTTTTAGGCTTTCTAATCCTAGCGACACTATTCCTGAGTTGAACGATCAATCCCCCGGTACTTGTCACTATACTATACTACAACGATCAGGTACACTGCCTGGTGGGGGTTGTAAACTTCTCGAGATCCCTCTAGAGGTAAAGCCTGGTGCAATTCCCACGCATCAGGTTTTTGGCGCCGTTGCCGGGGAATAGTTATTGTCTAGGTTAGAATTTCTTTTTATTAGGTCTACTTGCTAGATTCCTTTCTAGTAAGATTTTATTTTTATTTTTAGGTTTTCTTTAGTCTATCTATTTCTTCGTGTCTTTGTTCGTAACTTTTACCATCCGACATCATGGAAGGTGGTAACATCTTTGAACCCATCAACCCACCACAAGACCACAGCAAGACCACCCACAAAACCCATCACTAGCAAACCAACCTCTTAGGCCCCGAACCCTAGGAGAGTATTCCCGATCTAGCCACCAAGGCTATCGAAACACTATTGAGCTCACCCAAAGAGCCAATGTGTCTCCCTTGCGATCCGACACCATCCGGTTGGTGCAAAGCGGATGTGCATTCCATGGACTTCGTTCCGAAGATCCTAATCAACATCTCAAGGACTTCCTTAAAATCGTAGATTCTATAGACCTTGATGTTACAACTAGAGAGTCGACCCGATTACGCCTATTCCAATTCTCTCTACGTGATCAAGCTAGTCAATGGCTTGAACGTTTACCCGCGGGATCCATCACCTCATGGGATGATCTCACCACTCGTTTCCTTGCTCAATTTTTCCCACCGGGGAGAACTACCAAGCTTAGAAATGATATCTTGATGTTCCAATAACGTCAAGGTGAAACTCTATATGAAGCATGGACTCGTTTCAAGGACTTACTCCAAAAAGTCCCTCATCATGGCATAGATCTTTGGCTCCAAGTCCAAATCTTCTATGACCATTTCGATCTCTCCAGAAGGCGAACCATTGACCAATCGGCCGGTGGTAAGCTACGTGATCTAAGTGCGGAAGAATCATGGGAACTCATAGAAGATCTTGCTCTCTATGACAACGAAAGTTGGAATGATCCCCGTGATTTGAACAAAACGGTCAAGGCAATATCTTTGCCTTCGAACAATTCTAGCACTCCCGACCGTAGGATCATGGAACTTGAGGACCAAGTCAAGTTTCTCATGAAATCTTACGAAGCTCCTAAGCCTTCAAGACAAGTGAACAAAATCACTCCTTCATGCGAATTATGTAGTGGTCCCCATGACACTCGTGATTGCGTGGAACTCCCCGGAACAGCTTTTGCGAACTACGCATCTTCGCGTACCGACGAAGCGGGAGATAAGTGGTACATTTTCAAACCCGAGCCAAACCCTTACGGTGATTCCTACAACCCTTCTTGAAAAAATCACCCGAACCTTAGGTGGAAAAAAACCAAAACAATTCTTTCAATCCGCCTAATCGTTACCAACCAAACGGTCCACCATCCAACCGTACTTTCAACAACAATCCTTCTAATAACTATGGTAGTACCAACAATCTTGAAGGATTGATGTCTGATGAGGCAAAAAATGAACCACTTTTAGGGGGTCATTTAAGCCCGAATCCAAATTTATTTGATCAAATATTGCCCTAAATCGTTCCTTTTGTGATTTTAGGTACTTTGGGAGAGAAATCTGGAAAAGGAAGCAATTCGGACGTTTTTAGAGCATAAAAGTGAAGAAAACGCCAAAGTCTTAATTTTTCTTGCTGGGAACAGTAGGTGACGGCGTCAAGAAGGAATTTCTGATGGCATCAAGAGTAATTTCCATGACGATCCAGTACAGAAATGACGGCGTCACAAAGTAGGGTGTCAAGAGTAAAATGCATGACGTCCTGGAAACACAAAACACATGACGGCGTCAAAAGTAGATCAAGGCAGTCCGAGGAGTATTTTGGCGGCGAGATGACGGCGTCACAAATTTGTTCTTGACACCGTCAGACCCTATTTCCTATATATAGTTTTCTAATTTTCACACATTAAAAAGAGAAGTTTTGGAGAAACCCTAAGTCCGAACTTGGTACGAATTTTACAGGTTTTTCAAGGGTTCTCAGCCCTTGATCCCTTTCATGTGTAATTGAGATAAGTATTCTTTCAATTCAATCAATATGTCTATGTGTTGGTTGTCTATATCTTGTTCTTGTCTTAATTCTATCATGCTAGGCTAGATCTATCTTGTGTTTGCTTGGATCTAATGAAACCTAGATGTTAATTATGTGTTGATTACTTGTTTATGGTTGTATTGGATGAATTATTTCGATGTTAGGCTTAAGAAAACTGGCAGATCTCCAAATGGTAACATGCTTGAACGTCTTAGGAAACATGAACTGACGTGCACTAGGTTTTATTGGTTGTATTTAATGCATGAGTAAATTCTAATGATCCCATGTTAGGAGCTTCTTAGCCGGCTCGACATAGGAGTGAAGTAGGCACTCATAGGATTGGGGAATTAAGTGCGCCACCCCATGAATGGTATTAAGGAATACAATCCGTCATCCACGCAACTATAACAAGTAATTAACGTGTAAAAGATATCTAGGGAGTAGTGAAATCTAAGTAAACACAACTTATCCACTTACTGCTCACAACCTTAGTATAATTTAGTTTATTTTCATTTTTAGTATTTTATTTTGATTGCATCTTTAGTATTGGGTTAGTTGAATAGCAACTAATTCTGCCCAAATCCTTCGAAACCCGAGATTTTTACTTGCTTTCTAAAAAATATAAAAATACAAAAATAATCATCCCTCACCTTTAGAACTAGTATTTAGGTTTTCTAATCCTAGCGACACTATTCCTAGCTGAACGATCAATCCCCCGGTACTTGTCACTATACTATACTACAACGATCAGGTACACTGCCTGGTGGGGGTTGTAAGCTTCTCAAGATCCCTTGAGAGGTAAAGCCTGGTGCGATTCCCATGTATCAATGTCCAAGTTTATGGAATCTCAAGAAGCTCGCATAGTTAAGTTTGAAACCGAATTCAATCAACAACAAACGGAGATGACCAATAAGATTGACAACTTGTTGAAAGCCCTCAACAACCAAGCATTGACTACACCTAGGAAGGACACTGGGGACGCCAATAGCGGAATCCAAATTAAGGACCCCTCGCCATCCAAACACGTCCACTTTGTCAATGTTGTCACCATTAAGCCAATAGATAAGGATATAGAAGAAAGTGACAAGGATGAAGTTGGAGTAGAAACCGAGACTAGGGATGAAATTAAGGAAGTTGAGGTTAATAAAGGAGAAAAGTTAGAGGAAGTAGAAAACGTAGAAGAGTACTTTGATAAGTTGCCCACCAAGTAAGAATGGGAATATCACAAGGATTTATTCAATGATCCCGAGACACCATATATCCTTGGTTCACCCCTTATTAAAGTAGGTGATCCCTCTAACATTAACATACCATGCAACATTGGGCATATGCATGTATGGAAAGCTTATATCGATCCTAGGTCTCCTATAAACATCATGACTAGGACTTATTAGAATTGGGTAATGAAGAAGCAACTTGGTTATAGGATGATGCCTAACAAGAACCTGCTAAGTAATTTTGTAGGTAGAGTGAAAGGATTGCATGTGATTGTCGAAAACTTCACTTATGAGACCGACTTTATGATAGTGGAGGATACTCGTCCGGTGATAGATGATTGCCTAAGTCAAGTAGTGTTTGGAAAACCGTTCGTTGAGGCCTCTAAGATGAGTTATGATCCGACTCTAGGGATAGTTAGATTCAAGGAAGAGAATGATGAGATTGCATACCAAATGCCCTATAAAATTGAACAATACCGCCTCCTATCAAACATAGAAAAGGAACATAAATAAGCGGTCTACTATAGGAATGATGAGGACAGACGTAGAGGAGTAGAGTATGTTATGAATAGAATACTTGGTTTCTACAAAGAATGCTTGCAACTAGGTCCGTAATACAAAGCTAATATAGGAGATGACCTAGAAAGTGAAACCAACGATGAGGTCACGTAATAGCCCATGACCTTGAGTCTAGCTACAAGACTCGTAAATAAAGAAAAGCGCTTCTTGGGAGGCAATCCATGCTTTATGTGATTTATATTTGTTTGATTGTTATTTGTTTTCGTATGCATGCTTTATTTTTATTGTTGGTAGATCATATTTCAAAACTAAAATGGTGAAAATACTTTATTTTGTCATTTGGCTTAGTCTTAACTTCATCCAAAGGTATTTCGCAAAAGATAAGTGTAAGGGGAAACCCCAAATATGTTTTTTAAGAAACAAAATTGATCATGATTCTCCACAATATTAAATGGACATGTATATTCGTATTTGTTAAGAGTCAAATGCTTGTATCGAGTCATAATTATGTTTTGCAGGATTTTCCAGGAAGTAGGACATAAGTTTTCCAGAAATTTTCTGGAAACTTAACGTAAGGATTTCTGCAGATCACTTCTGACGGCGTCAGGAATTAATTCCTGACGGCGTCATGTGTAAAATTCTGGAAATTTTGCTAGTTTTGTTTTTCTAACGGAGTCTTAAAGTTTTTGTTAATTCTTTAGTTTTATAAACTCCAGAAAATCTGCAAACATTCATTCCACAAGCATTATATCCCTTTAATTCCTAGAAAGCAATTTAAGATATATATGTTATTTTTCTAGGATTTGTTAGTATATATAAATTGCCGCCGATTTTACGCGAGGTTGCATTGTTTGTTTTCTCAGGTTTAACAGGTTACGTATGACAAGAAGATGATTTATATTCTGGAAGGGAAGCTTTGATTGTTCATTTTCTTGGAGGAAGATCTAACCTTGTTACCGCACTATCCACACCGAACGAATCAGGGGAGTATTTGATTTCATTCTTTTACCTATTTTACTTTTACATTCTTTAATTGAACATTGGGGATAATGTTCATCCTAAGTGTAAGGGGAGGGTAAATGATGATACCTTATAGGATACACTTTCACTTGAGTTTGTTTGTTTGATGGTAGGTGTGTAATAAAACTATGAGAAATACTTGTTAGTGTAATTTTAGCGCCAAATTTAAAATTTTTTACAACATTTAGGAGTGAAACTTTAGCCTTAGCAAGCGTCTCATGGATAGGAGTCGTATGACTAGCACAAAACCGTATCATTCAGAAAAATTTTCCACCCAAATATGTGAGGTTCGCCTTTAGATTTAATAGGAAAAGCATTTACTATTAGTGCTTATGAGTGTACCGGTAGCATTTAGATTCTAGAACTTGCAATAGTGATGCATCCCGAGACCGCTAGTGAGACTACATTCGTGTGGTAGGATTTACTACATGATAAGAGGCATTAGGATCACCCTTGTGTTAAACCCGTATCATAATTACTTGACCATTTAAGTCATATTACTTGGCTAGTTAAGTCAATTAATTTTTCCCACACCCTTAGCGTTGTACTCATTTTTAGTACACGAAACCCCTAGTACACCCCTCCGAGCCTATCTTTTTGTTTCTAACTTTAAGCGTCTTACTTAAAGGAAGAATTTGTTACACCCCACTTAAATGTACACCCAAATCGCCTTAGCCTTCCGTGTATGCACTCATCTTTAGTGCATTATTGTTACATGTTTAAACCCTTAGTTAATTATCTAATTGATTACATGGTTGCTAAGTCGAGTCATATCCTTGTACATATTGTTTTGGGACGATTGGGACTCATTGGTAAAGTACTTATGTTATGGAGTAATGGGGAAGAACATAATATTATTACCCCCATACGTGCATTAATCTTAAAAGTACTCCAAGTGTTTTGATTATCTTGATTCGAGTCATTAGATTAGTTTATTGTAAAATATGTAAAAAATTCAAGTGTAAGGGGAATGTTCATTCCCTATGAAAGAAAAAAAATATAGAAAAAAGAAAAGAAAAAAATTACATACGGACTACCATCCCGTTTCATTCTATGTTTATTTTATGTTTTTGTTATTTTTCATTTATTAGCTTAAGTCGAGTCTAGTTTTGGCTTAGCAACGCCATATTGTACATATAATTAACCAAGATTATTAACTCGTCACCAGTAAAGATTGCCTATATCCAACAAAACTGTGTATTCCATATCCCTACACCTAACGTTATAACCCTTTAAAAGACCTCTTTGATAGTTTATCCTAGGTGCTTACGCCATGTGGTGGAGGTTTGATCCTTTCCCAAGCCTATGGTAATCTATTTTGCTATGACAGGTAGTGAGAGATGTTTTCCATTTCCATATTGTGATATATACTTTATTGCACCCGAGAGATGTGAGTATCTAAACACTATTTGTGAGGTGCTAGTGTATGACCTCCGTGGTTGTCTTTGGTCTTTAGTGGAACGATTATTTGTTGTAATTACTTTTATATTAGTGTTAAATGACCCCTAACTTGTATTTTGATTAGAATAAAAGCGCATTTGCTTGAGGACAAGCAAATCTCAAGTGTAAGGGTATATGATGAGGCGAAAAATGATCCGTTTTTAGGGGGTCATTTAAGCGCGGAATTGAATTTATTTGATCAAATATTGCCCTAAATCGTTCCTTTTGTGATTTTAGGTACTTTTGGAGTGAATTCTGAAAAAGGAAGCATTTTGGACGTTTTTGGAGCATAAAAGTGACGAAAACGGCAAAGTCTTAATTTTCCTTGCTGGGAACAGTACCTGACGGCGTCACCAAGTTCTTAATGATGGTATCAAGAGGAAAACAAGAGGTGAAGAGGATAGAGTCCATGACGATCCAGAATGATTTTACACTAGGGCATGACGGCGTCACCATAGGCCGTCATGGTCCCTTTACATGTGACGGCCCAGAGGAAAATTGCTCTTGACGGCGTCAGATATGGATCTAGGCAATCCGATATTATTATGGGCGGCGAGTTGACGGCGTCAGAATTTTCTTCTTGACGCCGTCACATTGGAAAATCTATATATATCAGTATATAGACCTTTCATGTTCAATTAAGATAAGCATCCTTTCAATTCATTCAATATGTCTGTGTTGTTTGAATATATCTTACGCTTGTCTTGATTTTAACATGCTAGGCTAGATCTCTTGTGTGTTTGCTTAGATGTAGTGAAACCTAGATGTTGATTATGGGTTGATTGCTTATTTATAGTTGTTACGGATGAATGATTTCGATGTTAGGCTTAAGAAAACTGGCAGACTTCCATAGTGTAACTTGCTTGAACGTCTTAAGAAACATGAACCAGTGCGTACTAGGTTTTTATGGTTGTATTTAATGCATGAGCGAATTCTAATGATCCCATGTTAGGAGCTTCTTGCAGGCTCGACATAGGAGTGAAGTAGGAGCTTATAGAGTTGGGGAAGTACGTACGCCACCCCACGATTGGTATTAAGGAATATAACCCGTCATCCACGCAACTGTAACAAACTATCAACCTGTAAAAGATATCTAGGGAGTAATGAAATCTAAGTAAACACAATTTTTCCATTTATTGTTCACACCACTAGTTTAATTAGTTTAATTTACATTTTTGTTATTTTATTTTGATTGCATCTTTAGTTATTGGGTTAGTTGACTAGCAACTAATTCCGCCCACTCTTTCAAAACCCGAGATTTTACTTGCTTTTCATAAAATATAAAAATACAAAAAGAATCATCCCTCACCTCTAGACTTAGTTTTTAGGCTTTCTAATCCTAGCGACACTATTCCTGAGTTGAACGATCAATCCCCCGGTACTTGTCATTATACTATACTACAACGATCAGGTACACTGCCTGGTGGGGGTTGTAAGCTTCTCGAGATCCCTCGAGAGGTAAAGCCTGGTGCAATTCCCACGCATCATGTTTCATATAAAACATCGTTGTGTAAGATCATGAAAAGATTTTTAAAGATCATTGCATTACTCACGATTTTTGAGAAAATAAATGAGACCACTGTGTCACCCACAATGTATGAGAAAGTTTTAGGGGATCATCAAAATGAATAAATATGTATTTAGTTGTTTAGAAATCTGTTCAAACATATATAATTAGGAGAGGTAGGGTTTGACATGATGCTTTGGAGATAATGCATCATTATCATTCGATAAAACTTTTAAACTTTTATGTTTATCACTTAAACTTGTGGGACCTCTTTGTTAAACTCTGATGTTTTATATTAATCGAATGATAAATTATTTCAAAACATCTCATTTATAGTCGTTTTCTATATCTTGTACTGTGAACTAATCGGTAATACCCCAATGACACAATCTTCCGCTGCGATAATTTTGGGGGTGTCACAGCGTGTAGCGTTTCCATATTTATCTACTTTTACATATTGTGTATTCTATGGGATATTGAATAACGACACTTTAGTTCTTCACACTGGTCATGCCAATTTTTAGGAAGAAAAATATTAACAACGTTTGAAACTAGTTGGAAAATCGCGCGTTGCCGCGGGGTGTTTTCCAAATACGAAAAGTGTAATAACGGCCGGTAGCTACTTAACGTCAATTTAGTGACTAAGGACTGACTTTGCAATGGACGTATAACATGAAGGACCAATTATGTAAATTATGAGAGGACTAAATATGCAACAAACTTCTGAGATGAAGGACCAAGTTCGTACGGATTTTTAAAGAAAATTTTAAAGATAACGGTCGTTAGCTAACAGCCGTTAAATATCTAACGACCGTTAAATATAACGCTACAGTAACTAGCGGTCGTTAGTTACTGTAGCTGGGAATAAAAAATATTAAAGTTATTGTAGTTGTGCAAAATTTTTGTCTTGACATCCCAAGTAATAGTATATATAGATAATGTAGTATTTGATTTTGAATTTCCAACCATGGGCCTGTTTTTTATAATGTAGTTGTAGCATTGTGTTTGCAACATAGGATGTGTATAATGCACTAATAAAAGATAAGAGTTTGATAGAAAACATCTTTTTAGCTCTTGCTATGTCTTGTGAAAAAAATTTAAAATTTTAATCGATAATGATTCATAATTAAAACTTTAGGAAAAACCCCGCGCGCGCACAGGTATTATAACTAGTTATAAGATAATAAGATATTAGTTCTTTTTCTTTTCCAATTTTATAATAGCAACTTTTATTTCTAATTTTATATTTATTTAAATCAAAGTCCAAATTAAAAATTCTAAACGCTTCTAGCAAATCAAACAAATCAAATGGGCCTAAACAAATTTGGAGATGGATTCTCTCAACAATGGCTTACACATGTCCAATTAAGTCGTAAAAACAAACTTTAAAGAATCCATCTCTAACAAATTATCTTTTGATTTGAGTTATTGAAATGTCCAACTTCAAAGAGGCTATAGAGAAACAAATTGTTTAGTATGACATATGTTAATACAAATATCGCCTAAAAACGTTATTTATATTTTACTGTATTTGCTAAGTTTTGTTAACGACAAAGTGTAAACTTTAGTTTTTAGTAAAACATAATTTTAGTTTAAAGACTTGCATAATTAGACATTTGCTACATTTACATTTCATATAAAACACAACATTTTTATATTTCTTAAAATAGAAAAGTCACATCCCATTTATGGTAAGTTTGTGTCAAACACATCAATATGCATTTAAGGAAATATTGTGTGTTTGACTCACCATAAGTTTTCTTACACAAGTAAGTGTTTGACTAAAAATAAGTTGATGTGACTTTGATTGGTTTAGAATGATTTATTGCAAAACTTAATGTCAGTCCTGGCGGAACCTTGGAGGTACATGGGCGGAACCTATCTGAGGGTTCCGCCGTATCCGCCAAAGCTGCTGAAAGTTTTGCTATAAATACCAAGTCATTTGTTAGAATTTTTCTTTCTCACTTCTCATTACATTTACACATACCAAGCCTTGGTCTGCTATGTATTCATCTACCTCGTGAAATAGCACTAGATCACTTCTTCAGCTTTCAGTGATTCAAAAGTGAAACAAAAGCCAAGTTTTTCAAGGAAAAAATAATTAAAAAAAATAAAAAATCCATGGCGCTGCGCCATTGTGACGGCGCCAGCCTTCACGGCGCGAGCACCGGTACCGTGAGCCGTCGACTATTTTGGGCTGGTGGCCATGGCGCCACCCATGACACCACTGTACCATGTGCTCTTATTACATTTACACATACACATTCATATCATTCATCTAACCCTTTAACATTTCATTTTTGTGTGAAGATTCTTTTGTAGCAAAGAAGTTCACAAGTACATATAAAGTTACAAGTATTCAATACAACGTTGCAAGACTTGTTAGCTTAGCATCGTGTAGACTTTGTGTAGTTTACACTTCATTTGATTGTGTGTTTTCAGTTGTGATCGGTTAGTATTTTAGGCCTTAAAATACATAGTGTGACGGAAGTTGTTGTACCCTTGTAAAAGAACTAACGGGAGTGGTTGTACCCTTGTAAAAGAACTCGACATCTAGCTTAGTGTCGGTAAACATGTATAAGCGACGTGTAAGGTTTTCTTCGCCGGTGAAAGGAGCTTGTTAACTAGTGAAAGAAACTCTCGAGTTGGATACTCGGGGCGTGGACGTAGGGCAAGGAAAAGAGTCCTTGTAGCCGAACCACGATAAATACTCGTGTTGTGGTTTGATCGTTTCTTTCTTTATCTTGCATATTATATATTGTGTTTTGTTTAGATCTTTGATTACACGAAAGTTTCAAAAGATAAAGTAAATTAAAAACGGTAAACTATTCAACCCCCCTTCTAGTTTTTCACAATTGGCATCAAGAGCCAGGTTACTCAAGCTTTTAAAATAGATTGTGTTTTAAAACTTGAAACGTTCCATGGATTTTGAAAATTACAAAGAAGGGCAATCTATGCAAAGACCACCACTTTTTGAAGCAAATGGTTTTATATATTGGAAAAACCGTTTTGAAACTTACGTGAAATCTAAAGATATAGATTTATGGTATATAATCATTGATTGTGATAATGTAGCTACAAATAGTAAAGATGAAGATCAAAAGAAATTGATTGCTAAAAATAATGAAGCTAAAATGATGCTTTACAATGCTTTACCTAAGAAAGAATATGAGAGAATCTTTATGTGTAAAACCGCCAAAGAAATTTGGCAATCTTTAATAGTCACTCATCAAGGAAACTCACAAGTTAAGGATAACAAAATTGATCTTCCTATTCAACAATATGAACAATTTGCTATTCCCGAAGATGAGATTATTGATAGTGCATTTGCTAGGTTTAACACTATTATTACTTCACTTAAAGCACTTGATGAATCCTTTTGTAGCAAGAATTTTGTCAGGAAATTCCTTAGAGCACTCCATCCGAAGTGGAGAGCAAAAGTGACGGCAATTGAAGAATCCAAGGATCTTTCAAGTATGTCACTTGACGAGCTAATTGGAAACCTCAAAGTTCATGAAATGGTAATGGAAAAGGATTCGAAAATAGTTAAAGGCAAGAAAGAAAAAGTTTAGTCTATTGCCTTGAAAGCTAGAGTCCAATCAAGTGATGATGAAGAATCTAGTTCGGATAGTGATGATGAAGAATATGTCATGGCCATTAGAGACTTCAAGAAGTTCTTTCGTAGACGAGGAAAGTTTGTAAGGCAACCTAAAGATGACAAGAAAACTTTCCGAAAAGATAGTGATGATAAGAAAGGAAAGGTTGAAAGGAAATGCTTTAGGTGTGGAGACACAAGTCATCTCATAGGAGAATGTCCAAAACCACCCAAAAGCAAGTCTCAACAAGCTTTTGTTAGTGGTGCTTGGAGTGACTCTGAAGAAGATGACGATGAGCCAAAAAATGATGAAATTGCTCTCATGGCTCATGACTCAAATGAGGTACTCTCCGACTCATCTTATTCTTCTATTGATGATTACACCCTACAAAAAGAATATAACAAACTTTGTGAATTAAGCTTAAAAATCTTAAACAAAAATAAATTTTTGAAAACTAAAAAGGAGTTTTTAGAAAATGAAGTTTATGAGTTAAAAGAAAAAGCTAAGAGATTAGAAAAGAGTAAAGGTATTGACACATCGTACAAATCATGTGAAGAGCTTAAACTCGAAATTGAGAAACTTAGAATTACTCAAGATGATCTAATAAAACAAACCACAAAGTTTAAGAAGTTCGATAAAAGTATTTCTTGTGCGGATGAAATTATGAAACTTCAAAAGTCGCCATTTGATAAAACAGGACTAGGTTTCATGAAACTAGAAACTTCGAAGAGTCAAACGAAACAAGAAAAGAAAGCACAAGAAACTAACAAAACTGCTACAGCAGCCCGCGGAACAGACGGAACCCAAAATAGGGTTCCGCCCGTTCAACCCAAAGGTTCCGCCAGGTCTACAGCAGCAGTGACAACCTCCACGTCGGATCGTTCAAAATTTGTTAAAGTTACATACAAAAATGAAACAAAACCTGCTATTAAAACTGGAGTAGGACTTAGTAAAAATGAATTTAGAACTAGAACTACTCAACCGAGACCTAAGACTCCTATTCCCAAACACCCCTTTCCAAAGAGTAACTACAACACACGACCAAACTACCAACATGTTTGGAACCAAAACACTCCTGGACATTACCAAACTCTGTAACACCCCCAAAATACCGCAGCGGAAGACTGTGTCATAGGGGTGCTACTTCATAATACAAAGTACAAGGTATAGAAAACGAACTCTAAATGAGACGTTTTGAAAAGTTACCATTCGATTAATAAATTCAAAGTTACAAACTTGAGATTCCAAAGTATGATACATAAATGTATACAAAGTGTTTTGAATGGTAAATGATAAAAGCGTAAGTCTTTAGAATATGCAGCTTGACTCTAAGTTCCACGCACTAGCTATCGCCTTACTAACCTGAGATAAACATGCTAAAGTGTCAACACAATGGTTGGTGAGTTCATAGAGTTTGTCTTAAAACAGATGAAAAGCCTTAAAGAATGATCACACAGCAAAGGCATCGTGAATCCACTCAGTTGCAAGTCCCGCCATAAGAGACTTGTAACCTGTGTGTTCACAACCCACTGCTAAAAGATAGTATGAATAAGACATGTATAAGTTCATCAAAACAATTAAGCAATTAGTAGTGAGTCTCTACTTCATCTCCAAAGACCTCACTTGGGAGCCAATTCCCAAAGAC
Source organism: Artemisia argyi (assembly GCA_030686995.1). Classification (NCBI taxonomy): domain Eukaryota; kingdom Viridiplantae; phylum Streptophyta; class Magnoliopsida; order Asterales; family Asteraceae; genus Artemisia; species Artemisia argyi. The sequence goes on from CM060696.1 coordinate 26,538,337, forward strand.
AACTGGGAGCCACTTCCCAAAGAAAACTGGGAGCCACTTCCCAAAGATAAAAGTTTACTGGGAGCCACTTCCCAAAGATAAAAGATTACTGGGAGCCACTTCCCAAAGTATAAAACAGTCATGTATGTATGAAATCAAGTATAATGCAATCAAGTATAAGACAATCAAGTATAAAACAATCAAGTATAAATGTTTTGAATATTTGTACAAGTAAGTAAGTAGTTGAGCATGTATCCCCCCCAAAGTGTTAAAACAAGTATGAAAAGAGTAGGGGCTATGACTCACCTTAAGCTTATGTAATGAGAAATGAAAGTGGTAGTCGAATCGCGAAAGTCTATAAGAGCAGCCTATAATAGAACGTTGTGACTTAGGTTTGTAGTAACGTTTAAGAATACGAAGAATTGCCAATATATGTCTTGCATAATGTTCATGATGTAGTACTTAGTATATAGTGTAAGTCTTTGAATATAAGTGGTCTATGAAACATGTATAGTTTGTATATCTCTTACTACCGTTCGGGCCGACATAATTCAGAAGTCATGGAGTAAACGTTCGAGGAGCCAGGACACTTTAATTCGTAAATCCACAACTCGTCTCGACGGCTTACTTAATGAACTCCTCACATGAGGCTCCCTACTATTGTAGTATTTGATAACATATATATATAAGCTTTGATCTTTAAAAGTTATATGGTCTTTAGCCGTGGCTTTGCCGTGACCTTGGTCATTGTTACCATGGTCTTGAGACTCAACCTTGGCTTTAGCCATGGTTGTGGTCTTGGCTTTAGGTCATTAGACCTCTTGGTCTCATCTAATTATAACCATTATATAGTTACTTTGGTCTAAAAATGGGCTGTTAAGAATTTAAAGAAAATTATCACTCAGAAAGCGTTTTCAGGGCTCGAGCTTCTTTGTTGCTGAACGAAAACGTCGTTCCGGAAAACTTTCGTGTTTTAAATTTTTGATGAATCGGACTAGAAGTGGGACTTTCAAAATGGCAGAATGCAAAACAGTTTGGTATAGGCAGTTTCGGCGTTTTGGTGTCGCTAACTTCTTATGGCCGTATCTTTTGACTCGTGTACTCGTTTTGGGTGATTCAAATTGTTATGTTTTCCTTTTTAAGTCCTCTTTAATAGTAAGTAAGTGTCAAATATCATAGTTGTACTATTTTGGTCGTGGTTCTCCATAAAAATCACTAGTTTGCTTGTCATAAGTTAACATATGTATACCAATACTTGTTTTATCCATTTTTAAACATCATGAACACAATAACAAGAACATATATAGCATGAAAGGAACACAAAGAGCATGAAAATGATAATTAGCAAGAAAGTGTAATAGGATTTGCTTACAACTTGAGGCTTTCTAAAAGAAAGGTAAGTAACTAGTAAGGTACGGACTTTGATAGACTTAAGCTTCACTCTTTGCAATCTATGATAAACCGAGGTTATTTGAAGATTATAACGACGCCTTCTTGAAAGTCCAAAGCTATTTGAAGATTATAACTACGTCTTTTTGGAGACTTTAGAGTTATAACAACTTTTCTTAGAAAATTTCCAAGATTGAAGATCAAACACTAGTTTTCTTTCAAAAACTAGTTAACTTTCTTACAAAATATAAGAAAAGTGCCTTAGGTTTTAGGACTTGAAGGTTATAAGAAGGTGTGGTGCAAGTTTTCTATGTGTTTTAGCTTGGTATTTATAGGGTAGGAAAAATAGTTAACCATATATTGGGTTAAAATTTAACCATGGTTAGTTTAAGACACTTGTAATGATCTAAAGAATCAATGGTCGAGATTTAACCACACATGGTGACTCCCCCCACCCCTAAGTCGGTTTGGAATGGATAAGGGTGACTAGATGAGTAGTCATGGTCTTTGGATGATAATATCCTAAGTATGTAGCTAGTTTTGACTCCGTAAATTGCTAACCGTAAGTTTTTAGGCCACGAAACGTAAAACCGGGTATCCTAAAAATATGAAACTTATAAATATGCTAGAACTTATCAATATACTCCATAATAAAATATAAAATGAGTGGTAGGTTCTATCGGGTGCTAAAACCCTGCTAAAAACTGGAAACACGGGTCTAAAACGCGTAATTCGCGTAAAACGCTGAACTGAAAAACGTAAAATTCCAAAACTTTTGGAATTGTCCTAAAATGAGAGAAAATCATATTTCTATTGTTTATAATGTTTTATGGACATATCGGGATGCTAGAATGACGTTTAAACCTAAAAGTAAATCTCGGACACGGCTTTGTGATTTTTGCAGAAATGATCCGACGAGTGTGAAATTCTCGGATTATCATTAAAATAGTTTAACTTACGAGAATATGAAATAAAAATTTTTGATGTGAATAGTAAAAGTGAATAGTAAAAAGTGAATAGTAAAAGTGAATAGTAAAAACTGAATAGTGAAATTTTCGGGAATAAAAGTTAACCTGAAATTGCGAATTGTTACAAACTCCAAATTACATGTCATGGAACCCTCATGTTCTATTTTCATACTTGGATCAAGTTAATGGTATGTTTAACCAAAATGGACCCATGAGAAATTGGGACCAAATGTTTGAGTGTTTTTCATAAAATAGGTGTGCCTCAAAGTATGTTTGGAACTGGATGAATGGATTAAAGATAGCGGTTGTTCAAGGCACATGACGGGTAACAAAAGCCTCTTCCCAACTTATCACAAATGTGATGGAGGTAATGTTACTTTTGGTAGTAAAGCTAAGAGCAAAATCATCAGAAAAGGTACAATCTCTCATGGCTCTCTTTTTATATATGATGTAGCTCATGTTGATAACTTAGGTTTTAATCGCCTTAGTATTAGTCAACTTTTCCGTAATAAGTATAACGTCCTTTTTAGTGAAAATGGAAGTAAAATACTTAAAGATGGCATAACCATAGCCAAAGGTGTTCTTAAGAACAACGTGTATGTCATGAAGATGGATCAAACATCTAGAGACACACTTTGTCTTACTTCATTAGATGAATCTTCAACTTTATGGCATAGACGTTTAGGACACGCTAACATGAGACTAATTCAAAACCTCTCCTCCAAAGACTTAGTTCGAAACCTACCCAAGTTGAAATACGACCAACACTTTTGTGATGCTTGCAAAGTCGGTAAACAAGTTCATAATAACCATAAGGCTAAAAATATGGTTTCCACATTTAAGTGTCTAGAAATTTTGCATATGGATTTATTTGGTCTATCCGCTATACAAAGTTATTGAGGTAACTTCTACACTTTGGTCATAGTAGATGATTACTCAAGATATGCTTGGACAAAATTTTTGAAAAGTAAAAATGAAGCTTTTGATAAATTTGAGATTCTAAGTAAGAAAATTCAAAATCAAGTAGGGTCTAGTATTGTGTCTATTAGAACGGATCACGGTCGTGAATTTGATAATGAATTTCAATTTGGAAACTTTTGTGATAAAAATGGTATTACTCATAACTTTTCGGCTCCACGTACTTCTCAATCTAATGGTGTAGTAGAACGTAAAAACTGGACTTTGCAAGAGATGAGTAGAACAATGCTTAATGAACAAAACATTCCACAAAAGTTTTGGTGTAACGCCGTTGACACATCAACGTACATTTTAAATCGAGTCTTAATTAGACTATTTTTTAATAAAACTCCTTGTGAACTATATAAAGGTAAAAAACCTACATTATGATACTTTAGAGTGTTTGGGAGTAAATGCTTTATTCTTAACACCAAGGATTATCTCACCAAATTTGACCCAAAGTCTTATGAAGGTGTATTTCTTGGATATTCACAAAATAGTAAAGCTTACATTGTTTTAAACAAAGAAACCTTAAGAGTCCAGGAATCGTTGAACGTAACATTCGACGAGAGTCCACCTCCTTCTAAGACATCACCTTTGGTAGATGTTGACTTAGTTGAAAGTCAAGCTATTGAAAATCAAGTGATCTTAGAAAATGACAATGAAGATGAACCATTAAACAAAGAAATTGTTAATGTTAAACAATCCAAAAGTCATCCATTAGATAATGTCATAGGAAAAATAAATGAGAGAACACTAAGATCTAAAGCCCAAAATGAAAGTAACGACTTTTGTTTCGCGTCAACCATTGAACCAAAAAATATTAACGAAGCCATAAAAGATGAGTCTTGGGTAATAGCCATGCAAGAAGAGTTAAACCAATTTGTTAGGAATGATGTGTAGACATTAGTTCCTTAACCAAAGAGTCAAACAATAATTGGAACAAAATGGGTCTTTCGTAATAAAATGGATGAAAATGGAATTGTGTCTAGAAACAAAGCTAGGCTAGTAGCACAAGGATATAATCAACAAGAAGGCATTGACTACGATGAAACTTTTGCTTCGGTTGCTAGGCTTGAGTCAATTAGAATCTTACTTGCATATGCATGTGCATACAATTTTAAACTCTTTCAAATGGAAGTCAAAAGTGCATTCTTAAACGGGTTTATAAATGAAGAAGTGTATGTTGCTCAACCACCGGGATTCATCGATTTTGAAAAACCTAATCATGTTTACAAACTTAAAAAGGCTTAATACGGACTTAAGTAAGCTCCAAAAGCATGGTATGATCGACTTAAAACCTTCCTAGTTGACAATAGGTATACCATGGGCTTAGTCGATAACACTCTCTTCACTAAGAAGAAAGGTTCACATATTATCATAGTCCAAATCTATGTTGATGACATTATATTCAGATCAACTTGTCAAGAATTATGCGACGATTTCTCAAAAATCATGCATGACGAGTTTGAAATGAGTATGATGGGAGAACTCAACTTTTTCCTAGGACTCCAAATTAAACAACTAGAAGATGGTATCTTCTTTAACCAATCTAAATATATTAAGGACATGCTTAAGAAATTTGGATTAGAAGATTCTAAACCAATCAAAACGCCTATGTCTACGGAAACTAAAATTATCAAGGATGAGTAAATTGAATCCGTAGATAGCACTAAATATAGGGGTATGATTGGAAGTTTACTTTACCTAACGGCTAGTAGACCCGACATTATGTTTAGTGTTTGTCTATGTGCTCGTTTTCAAGATGATCCAAAAATAATTCATCTTGAAGCCGTTAAAAGGATCTTTAGATACATTAAGGGTACTACAAGCTTAGGATTATGGTATCCCAAAGGAACGGGAGTAGACACCATAGTGTATGCCGACTCGGATCATGCCGGTGACTATGTTGATAGAAAAAGTACAAGTGGTACTTGTACCTTTGTTGGACATTGTCTCACTTCATGGTTCTCTAAGAAACAAACGTCTCTCGCTATTTCAACAACGGAAGCCGAATACGTATCGGCCGGAAAGGCATGTCAACAAGCTCTTTGGATGAAGCAAACTCTTGTCGACTACGGAATTCAACTTAACGACATCACCATTGTTTGTGACAAAGGAGCCATTGATCTTAGCAAAAATCCAGTTCAACATGCTCGTACCAAACATATTGAAATCCGTCATCATTTCCTTCGTGACAACGTTCAAAAAGGAAACATCTCAATTGAGAAAGTTTCTTCCGAAGACAACATAGCCGACATCTTCACAAAACCTCTTAAACGAGAACCATTTAACCTTCTTAGGCTAGGCTTAGGACTTATGGAACTTATCTTGTAGTTCTAGACATTAGACAAAAATAAAAAAAATCAAAACAAACCAATAAGTCTTTTTCTCAGCAGAGTCGGCAGAACCCTCAGCCATAATAGGCGGAACCCTCTTTTCGGTTCCGCCATTTCCGCCGACCTGCTGAAACTTCACAATTGTTTATATTAAACCAAACACCCTTTATTTCACACGGAACTTGCCACCATCAACTTTGAGTGTCTCTTAGAGATAGATGAGCCTATTTGTCCTAGGTTTATTTTAGAGTTCTATGCATCCATCAACCTCTCATCGGATGAGTATGGTCGTATGTCCATTAACTTCTCGGCTAGTGGTCATCCATACTCCTTCACTCTCGATGAATTTGCTCAAATCCTAGGTGTTCCAAACCGTGGCACTTGCATCTACACCTACAAACATAGCCTCTCAACTCTTGACACACTCATTGACCGCATCCATCCCTATGACACTCCTCTTGTATCCATCCCTATGACACTCCTCTTGTGTCAAAGGATGTTCTTCGTGACCACCTCTTCATTAGGACCACCGCCACTAGGAGAACCCGTACGGGAAATGAGGTTAGCAAGGACCCATATAGAATGGAACTCAATGAACTCAAGCCCCAATTCAAGAAATGGGAAGAACTCCTTAGAGCCAATGTCATTAGCACCATAGGAAACCGAGATCACATCAATATTTGCCTTTGCTACATGCTCTACTCCTTGTCCGTTAGACAACCCTTCAACCTAGCCTACTACATGGCCAAAAGGATGGCCGACATTCCCGTGCAAGGCACAACGGCTATGCCGTATGGAATGCTCTTGACCCGTCTCTTTAGGTTCATTTCCCCCATTCTGGAAACCCTAGAGGTAATAGTGGTGGAAAAGTATCGTAATTCCATAAGTAATTTTCGTATGTACAATAGCCATGGCGATGTCGCCACAAAATGAATCTGACCATAAGCAAAACGCATAAAATGAATATTGATTGCACTAAGTTCAAGGCACCGAAAAGGTTTTCTAGCTATATGTAGGAGGTTACGCTCCCAAGTAATGTAGGTAATCACATACCTAGGAAATGTAGGTAATCAAACATACCCAATAAATTGTAGGTAATCAAACATACCCAAGAAATTGTAGGTAATCAAACATACCCAAGTAATTGTAGGTAATCAAACATACCCAAGAAATTGTAGCTACCGGTCCTTAACTTAGGCAATCTTAGGAAATCGGTAAATAGTTTAAATTTATGCACTCATGTCCATGAGTAAATAGCAAGTATGTAGCAAGTGAATTGTTTTGTACTCGGATAATCAAACAAGTATTTAGATAAAGCTGAAAATATTAGAGTAATCAACCATGTAAAGTGAGTAATGCGTTTAAATAAAACGAACATGTATTCTCCCCCAAAGATTTTGCAAAACGATTAAAAGAGTAGGGGTTATGACTCACCTGATATGATGGTACCATGAACATGTAATGAGCTGAAAAACAAGGCGCGCACACTAGCCGCAACCTAATATGAATGATGTACGATCTACTTTAGATCATGAAATGATGTTATGAATGTCCATGCACATGTTCCTATGCCACTCTACTCTTTGAAAATTACTTGTTGTTATGAAAATAATACATTTTCCAAAACTTAGGAAAAATATGGCTATTAGAAAAATAAAACTAGTTGCAATATATATACTTATATATATATCGTATGTACCAATGTTTGTGTTGAAATCCTCGGTTTGAAATCCTTGAAATAACGCCTTGTAGTGATAAAAATATACTTGTAATAACTAATACTACATTAGTTATAAAATTGGGTACTTGGTATTATTTCTAAAAATCTAGAGTTACAACGTAGTTTTAGCGTTATATTTCCAAAAGCTGTCAAAATGAAATGAGTTTTGCCGATATTCAAACGTGAATATCTTTGTCGTTATAAGTCCGTTTTACTTATTCTTTATATCCACGGTTACGTCTTAGTATGTAGTAATATATTTTGGAAAGCTCGGCTCATCCGGGTTACGTCTAAAGCCTCTTTTTGTCTGACGAAAAACGTCCAACAGCATGTATTTTTCCGGAAAATAGTTTTCGTCAATAAACTTGCAAAAATCATAACTTCTTCGTTATAAACTCTTTTTAATCCGTTCTTTCGCCTACGGATTCGTTTTTGAAAGTATTTTCTAAAAATTTTGCCAAAGTTTCATTTGTGTTTACTGATTTTCCAGAATTTTACAAAATGGGACAGCATGTTTATAAACTTGTTAGAAATCCATTTCCAAGGTTCAAAACTAGTTTCTACTTCAACCAAATCTCTTGCAAACTTCACAAAACTATACTAATCCTACCATACACCTTCTTAGGGTGCCATGGGTTCCTAATGACTAGTAATCAAGTTAATTTAACAAAGGAACACCTAAATCACAATCTAGGGTTTGTATGTTCAAAAAGTATACAAAAATAAAGTGGTATAACTAGTTTGTGCATGAAATTAAGCATGAATACTATAAGATACATATGTTAATTAGATGAAAACATGAAAATAATTTTGAATACTCACTTTGAAATAATAGGTGGTGAGATGATTAGAAACCTTGGATTACTTGTGTTTTTGTGTTATGATTCTTGATTAGGACAACAAAATGAACAACTTTGATGCTTTGTACTTTGAAAAATGATGGATGGATCATGGATCTTGGGAAAAAGTCATGGGTTTCATGGTGATGAGGATGAGATGAGCCTTTTTGATTCTAAAAATATGTAGGAGTTTGTTTTTGTGGTTTTTGTAAATACTTGGATAAGTATATAGTATAAAAATGGTACATAAATGCACTAGGTTAATAAACTTGGTATATTTTGCCTAGGAGAGGACTTATGGGGCTGGTTTCATGTGGATGAGGGGGGGGGGGGGGGGTTGGGGTACTTGGGATTTATTTAGAAAACTAGTGAAGAATTTGGTGTAATTTAGTGTTTTTAGTTATAATCGGGTACCGGGTTTAATAGAAATAAATATTAACAAAGTTATTCGGGATGAAATAAAGTTGTAAATATGTTAAAAATATGTTGGGTACAATTATTGAGTGTTCGGGAGATTATTGTTTAGTTTTCACGAAAACCGTCGTAATATTCATAAGCTTACGTTATAAATAAAATAAATTTCCAAAATACTGGGTAAATGAATGTTATAACTTTTATGATGATAAAATGGATATAAAAATATGTCGAGACCATTGTGGGAATATTTAGATATTTTCGTCGTGTATAAACCGGGTGTTAACGTTTATTATAAATACTTATACGTAAAAACGTTAAATGTATCAAATATATAAATTTGAAAATCCTAAGAGTGGTATAACATGAATATGCTGTTATGATGATATGCAGACTGTCTCTAGTCCGTATGCAGTGTCCTTAACACTAATGAAATGAATTCACACCTAATCCAATCCGGTTACGCGAATTTGAATACCCGTAAACTAAATTTACGATGAAATGTGTAATGCACGTGAATGATGAAATCTTTTCCCGCAATGAATAGTGTTCAGTGAATAGTAAAATTTTTGAATGCTTCTCGGAATGTCAAACTGACACAAAAAATGATGAATAGTAAACTGATGAATAGTGTTTTGATGAATAGTGTTTTTCCAAAGTTCGGGAAATGACCTGAAATGGTGAGTTATGACAGTCTTCCCCTCTAAAAGGAACTTCGTCCCGAAGTTCAGTTTATGTTGGTTTCTGAAAACATATTGGTGAAAAGGTGATGATATTCGAGAATTCCAGCGAACTCTAACGATAGGAATTCGACTCTGCTTCTACTGTTCGACCTCTCGGTCCATGATTTCTACTTGTTCTCCTGCAAGGTTTATGTTTGACTTTGGGTTGGATTCCTTTCCAAATGGAATTATGAGTGACAATTCTGAAAAGCTGATAATACGTGGTTGTGTAATCCTGTTGCTGTTGTTCTCTAACAAGGCTCAAGTCTGACGGCCACTAGGCCTACTCTGTTTGAAATATTACATGGTCCAGTGTATATCTCGGGTTTAACTTTCCAAGTTTTCTGAATGATATCATGCCTTTCCTAGGCAGAACTTTCAACATAACTCTGCTTACCAACTTGAAGTTTTAATGGTTTACAACTTATTGAACTTGTAACTGATTCTTGACTTGTAGGAAATTTCCGGTTATTTCATGAATGCCTACTAGACTAGTATGTTGGGCTTTTCCAAATTTCGTTCCGTCAATGGATATTGGCACTTCGACCATAGAGTGCCTCAAATGGTGTAGTCTCTACGCTCGCACGATAATTATAGTTGCAACTGAATTTGATTTATGGTAATTGGTTAGTCCAACCATTTCTTGAGTCAATCACTCATGCTCTGAACATATCTCCCTATGTTTGAATTGTTCTCTAATTTCTGACCATTGGTCTGCAGATGATAGGTGGTGTGGTTCCAAAGAAATCTTAATGTAATCGCTAGGTGTTTGAGGTGAATTAAATTCCTCTATTAGAAATAATTGAAATGGATATCATGAATCTTGTAGAAAACTCACAAGGTTAAGTCCGTCAAAGGGGTGTTGTTGAAAATAATAGATTAGGATAAGGTTGTGATCCTCCGCAGGATGTCATGAATCGAGTCTTTCTCCACCTACGATGCTTAGTCTCCATTACTAAGATTTTCCCCAAGCTCTATGTCATCAAATCACAAAATCCTAAATGTATAAGTGATGTAATATAGTGATTAATTTTTCAAAGTTTGTTTTGAGATTGTGTGTTTTGTTCATAAACCTTCCCTGAATAAATGAATTTACAACTTTAAGCAAACGGCTTTCTAAGTAACATTTTTCTTGATGTTTAAAAATTTAATAGTTATGCAAGATAGAACTATTTTCAACCTGAAGTAAATAGTATGGTTTGCCAAGGATTGATGTTTAAAATTCCTTAACGTCCAATAGTTTTGTAGAGATTAACCAAAAGGAATTTGCTTGTCAAAATAAGTGCCTCAGAAAAGTATTTCTTACAAGGTATATGTTTTGCATAACTGTAGTTTGGAGAAAAAAAATCCATGTAAAAGTGAAAGTATGAAGAGGATAATATAGTCAGGTAGGTATGTCTGCACAAATGTATAAATGTCTAATATGTTTGAATAAAGTCTATTGGTGAGTCCATGTTCAATTGAATGTTCTACAGTCTTGGTTAGGAGATTGGATTTATCTCTATGGTGTTGTTTTGTGAGTACTCGTATCTAAACGAATCTTGTAATTCAGTCAAGCCAATACTTTCTAGATGATGGAATTTTGGCGATCAGGTCAATGATAGTGGTTCGAATGGTTTTGTGATATCCTGAGATTTCTGTTGAGTTTTGAATGATCTTAATGTACCGAGAGATTCTCCTTATAGATGGTATGGAAAGTCTTCCTAGGAAGGTCATTGATAATATCCACTTAACAATATTGGTGGTAGTGAGGGATGAGTGGCATAGGAAACTATATAGTGTCAGCTAATTCCTTATATAAATAGGGATGGGAAAGGGAAATAATAATGATGGTGAGAAGGGAAGAGACTGTGACAACTGCGACAAAATGATATTGTGATAAAAGAAAATACTGTGATGTAAGTGTATTGTGCATAAACGTGAATGTTCATGAAATGAAATGATCAATTGACGTGCTTCCAAGCGGCGGTTCACGAGGTGATGAAAAGTATGAATGTTCTGACAACGAGGGTATACACACACATGCATGAAACATTTGGAAAATGAGTAAAGGATTCAATCCAGACAAAATTTTATTATAACCATTCTCAGTGTTGCAAAATTCATTTCTGAGTCAGACATAGGTGGTCAGCCTATATCTCACTATCCCGGGTTGAATATAGATGACCAGTCTATATCCCACCGAGGTTCCATGAATTTTGAAATACTCAGCTCAGTCATACTAAGACTATGTCCTTCACAAATACCAAGACGTTCTGAAAGACTAAGGCAGGTGACCAAACTCGAGGTCAATGATGAAACTATGCAAGAAAAAACATAATGCGGTGACAAATATGATACCTGAGCATGCTTATATGAAATACAATTATAGAAATCAACTATAATAAATGAATATAATATATCAGATAATGAGACACAAATCTCATCACCTATGTCAGCAACTAACCACAAATGAGGCTTCAGCTTGGCAGGCAGGCACGTGACGGTCATAGGGTTAAGTTTTCTTGAAAGTAGCTATAGTCTAGGTTTTAAAAACACTTAGTTCACTATAGCCAAAGCTCTGGTACCAATCTGTCACACCCCCAAAATCGGGTCCAGCGAAAGCATACATGCAGCTGGGGTGTAACTCAATTGATATCACAACACAAGTACAAAAATAGTTTTCACTTCAATCATTTAGAATAAAAGTGTTTAACCAAAAGTGTTGAATTTACATTGTTAAAAGTAGTGCGGAAGTAGGCCCTAAAAATAATTCAGAACGGTCCCCAAATGAATAAATCAGAGTCTTCTATGACCATGCCATGCCCTGCCAAAACCTCTAGTAGCGTGCCATTGCTTAAAACTTGAAAATACATGCTAAAGTGTCAACACGAGGTTGGTGAGTTCATAGAGTCTTGTGAAAAAGAATGTAATGCATTGAAATAAAGATTTCCCAGCAAAGGCATGGTAAATCCACTCAGTTACAAGTCCCGCCATAAGAGACTTGTAACCTGTGTGTTTACAACCCACTGCCAAAAGTAATAAGTTTGTAATAAATCAGTCATAAGGTTGTTGCAAAGGCATTGTAATTCCGTAGTAATAGTGGTGGAAAAGTATCGTAATTCCATAAGTAATTTTCGTATGTACAATAGCCATGCGATGTCGCCACAAAATGAATCTGACCATAAGCAAAACGCATAAAATGAATATTGATTGCACTAAGTTCAAGGCACCGAAAAGGTTTTCTAGCTATATGTAGGAGGTTACGCTCCCAAGTAATGTAGGTAATCACATACCTAGGAAATGTAGGTAATCAAACATACCCAAGAAATTGTAGGTAATCAAACATACCCAAGAAATTGTAGGTAATCAAACATACCCAAGTAATTGTAGGTAATCAAACATACCCAAGAAATTGTAGCTACCGGTCCTTAACTTAGGCAATCTTAGGAAATCGGTAAATAGTTTAAATTTATGCACTCATGTCCATGAGTAAATAGCAAGTATGTAGCAAGTGAATTGTTTTGTACTCGGATAATCAAACAAGTATTTAGATAAAGCTGAAAATATTAGAGTAATCAACCATGTAAAGTGAGTAATGCGTTTAAATAAAACGAACATGTATTCTCCCCCAAAGATTTTGCAAAACGATTAAAAGAGTAGAGGTTATGACTCACCTGATATGATGGTACCATGAACATGTAATGAGCTGAAAAACAAGGCGCGCACACTAGCCGCAACCTAATATGAATGATGTACGATCTACTTTAGATCATGAAATGATGTTATGAATGTCCATGCACATGTTCCTATGCCACTCTACTCTTTGAAAATTACTTGTTGTTATGAAAATAATACATTTTCCAAAACTTAGGAAAAATATGGCTATTAGAAAAATAAAACTAGTTGCAATATATATACTTATATATATATCGTATGTACCAATGTTTGTGTTGAAATCCTCGGTTTGAAATCCTTAAAATAACGCCTTGTAGTGATAAAAATATACTTGTAATAACTAATACTACATTAGTTATAAAATTGGGTACTTGGTATTATTTCTAAAAATCTAGAGTTACAACGTAGTTTTAGCGTTATATTTCCAAAAGCTGTCAAAATGAAATGAGTTTTGCCGATATTCAAACGTGAATATCTTTGTCGTTATAAGTCCGTTTTACTTATTCTTTATATCCACGGTTACGTCTTAGTATGTAGTAATATATTTTGGAAAGCTCGGCTCATCCGGGTTACATCTAAAGCCTCTTTTTGTCTGACGAAAAACGTCCAACTGCATGTATTTTTCCGGAAAATAGTTTTCGTCAATAAACTTGCAAAAATCATAACTTCTTCGTTATAAACTCTTTTTAATCCGTTCTTTCGCCTACGGTTTCGTTTTTGAAAGTATTTTCTAAAAATTTTGCCAAAGTTTCATTTGTGTTTACTGATTTTCCAGAATTTTACAAAATGGGACAACATGTTTATAAACTTGTTAGAAATCCATTTCCAAGGTTCAAAACTAGTTTCTACTTCAACCAAATCTCTTGCAAACTTCACAAAACTATACTAATCCTACCATACACCTTCTTAGGGTGCCATGAGTTCCTAATGATTAGTAATCAAGTTAATTTAACAAAGGAACACCTAAATCACAATCTAGGGTTTGTATGTTCAAAAAGTATACAAAAATAAAGTGGTATAACTAGTTTGTGCATGAAATTAAGCATGAATACTATAAGATACATATGTTAATTAGATGAAAACATGAAAATAATTTTGAATACTTACTTTGAAATAATAGGTGGTGAGATGATTAGAAACCTTGGATTACTTGTGTTTTTGTGTTATGATTCTTGATTAGGACAAAAAAATGAACAACTTTGATGCTTTGTACTTTGAAAAATGATGGATGGATCATGGATCTTGGGAAAAAGTCGTGGGTTTCATGGTGATGAGGATGAGATGAGCCTTTTTGATTCTAAAAATATGTAGGAGTTTGTTTTTGTGGTTTTTGTAAATACTTGGATAAGTATATAGTATAAAAATGGTACATAAATGCACTAGGTTAATAAACTTGGTATATTTTGCCTAGGAGAGGACTTATGGGGCTGGTTTCATGTGGATGAGGGGGGGGGGGGGGGGGTTGGGGTACTTGGGATTTATTTAGAAAACTAGTGAAGAATTTGGTGTAATTTAGTGTTTTTAGTTATAATCGGGTACCGGGTTTAATAGAAATAAATGTTAACAAAGTTATTCGGGATGAAATAAAGTTGTAAATATGTTAAAAATATGTTGGGTACAATTATTGAGTGTTCGGGAGATTATTGTTTAGTTTTCACGAAAACCGTCGTAATATTCATAAGCTTACGTTATAAATAAAATAAATTTCCAAAATACTGGGTAAATGAATGTTATAACTTTTATGATGATAAAATGGATATAAAAATATGTCGAGACCATTGTGGGAATATTTAGATATTTTCGTCGTGTATAAACCGGGTGTTAACGTTTATTATAAATACTTATACGTAAAAACGTTAAATGTATCAAATATATAAATTTGAAAATCCTAAGAGTGGTATAACATGAATATGCTGTTATGATGATATGCAGACTGTCTCTAGTCCGTATGCAGTGTCCTTAACACTAATGAAATGAATTCGCACCTAATCCAATCCGGTTACGCGAATTTGAATACCCGTAAACTAAATTTACGATGAAATGTGTAATGCACGTGAATGATGAAATCTTTTCCCGCAATGAATAGTGTTCAGTGAATAGTAAAATTTTTGAATGCTTCTCGGAATGTCAAACTGACACAAAAAATGATGAATAGTAAACTGATGAATAGTGTTTTGATGAATAGTGTTTTTCCAAAGTTCGGGAAATGACCTGAAATGATGAGTTATGACAATAACCTCCTCAAGGAACCTTCACCCATAAGGGAAGGAACCCTTCCAAAGGTTCCATGCAATCCGTGAAACATATACCTTCAACCAATTTGACAAAACCACTAAGCATTTAGTGCAAATCTTTGTCTTCTTCCTCCACTATTTTCATTGGATTGACTTCCAATGATTTGACAACGTTCATTAATCTTCCAAATCATTAGCAACCTCCATTTTTGTATGGTTAAACATCAAATCCAAACACTCCTTCCCATACTTCTTCACCTCTATAAATTTAACCATCTTAGAACACCTTCAAATCACACCATCACCATCACAATCTCCGATCCTAAACCTCTAATAAACCATTTTAACAATGACAAAGTCAACAATCACCTCTAAACCATCTCGACCCATTCGGAGAACCGCCCGCATAAGTGTGAAACCAATTTGTTCACACCACACAATCAACCTAAGTTCTTCATCTTCGGATGAATTCTCCTCACCCATAAAAAATGAACATTTTTTAAACCTTGCATCGCCAACTCCATCACCCAAAGGACCAAATGAGCTCACCACTCCACCACCAACAAAATCACCCATTGACCCAGCTCCATCAAGTGCTCCAACCCAACCATCCAAAACTCCATCACCACCACTACCACCTAAACTAGAACCAATGGAGTTATTTGGGTCTCCACCAACATCACCACACCCTTTCATAGAAGATCTTAATGATCTTCCACCAAGATCAACCAATCCACAACCTTTGCACCCGTTTGCTCACATTGAGCAAACAACAGAACCAAGGCCATTATTTGAGCCTAATGAACCTTTTGACCACAACCAACCACCACAACAAGAGTACCACCACCCAAAACCATTGTTGTTTCACCCTATCTACAAAGACATCCACGGTCCTCTATATGGAGAACCTAACTTTGAACACCATGATCACCCAACACCACCATATTCCCAATCCCAATCCTTTGAGTCTTTATTTCCTTCTTATGAGGAAATTCAAAGAATGGTCGAAAATCACCTCCATCAAGCAATGAAGCTACAAACCACCTTACTTGACTCCATACCAAACCCATCCTTCACTCAAGAAACCAACACCAACCCACTACCACCACCATCATCAAACGACCCGCTTCCACCCACTCATCACCATGTTTGCTCACAATGTGAGCAAATGGTCAAAATAGGTGAAAGCATCAAGATGTTGCTTCACCAATTTCAAGATGAAACCCGCTTTGCTATACAACACATCATCGAGCGTTTAGATGCTCTTTCCCACCCAAACCAATCCTAGACCAAGTTTGGAGACTTTTTGCCCCATTTAGGAAATGTGTTGAATGACTTCTACTTATAGAAGAAGGATTTTATTTTTCTTTTATTTTTTGGTTATTTTTTATCTTTTATTTTTATTTTTAGAAGTTGGAGGATATTTTTCATTTCTTGACTTTGACTTTTATAAAGTCAAATTTTACTTGAAATAACATCTTTTACTACTATCTTATTTGCATTGTTTGTTGATCATATATGAGTTGTGATTGTGGTTGCTTAAATTCTCATATAGTGTGGTGACTACAAGCTTGATTATGTGTCATTATCACCAACTAACCATTTTTTTGTATGTTCAAAATCCATGTTTCCCAACTTGGCGCTCCTTTTAGGGGGAGTATCGACCAAGGGGGAGCACGTGCATAGTTCCGCTTCATTACTCTTCTTTTTGTTTCGACAGAAAGGGGGAGAAAGATATATATACTTATAAACTTAAAATGATTTTCATCACTTAAGTAAAACAAGTTTAATATAACATCTTTTTAAGTCTTAACTCTAAAATTTGTGAGTTACTTAAAAACAAAGTTTATGTTTTGTCATCAACAAAAAGGGGGAGATTGTTAATACAAATATCGCCTAAAAACGTTATTTATATTTTACGATCTTTGCTAAGTTTTGTTAACGACAAAGTGTAAACTTTAGTTTTTAATAAAACATAATTTTAGTTTAAAGACTTGCATAATTAGACATTTGCTACATTTACATTTCATATAAAACACAACATTTTTATATTTCTTAAAATAGAAATGTCACATCCCATTTATTGTAAGTTTGTGTAAAACACATCAATATGCATTTAAGGAAAGATTGTGTGTTTGACTCACCATAAGTTTTCTTATACAAGTAAGTGTTTGACTAGAAATAAGTTGATTTGACTTTCGTTGGTTTGGAATGATTTATTGCAAAACTTAATGTCAATCCTGGCGGAACCTTGGAGGTACAAGGGCGGAACCCATCTGAGGGTTCCGCCGTATCCGCCAAAGCTGCTGAAAGTTTTGCTATAAATACCAAGCCATTTGTTAGAATTTTTCTTTATCACTTCTCAGAGCATTGGGTACGGTTGAGCCGTGGAGCTCGTGCCGTGGGAACTTTTTGCTGCCACGTCAGCAAAAAGCTCCATGGCACCAGAAAACCCACGGCACCACATTTCAGGGGTATCCGTTGGCACCAGAATTTCTGGTGCCGTCGGCCTTTTTTTTTTTTTTTTTTTTTTTTTTTTTTTTTTTTACAAAAATTAAAATATACACAATATAAACTTAAATAAACTTCATTAATTAAAAAAAACACACATTACATTAAAAAAAACACACATTGCATAAAAAAACAAAACACCAAAAACATAAACAAATCCCAAATAATAGCCCATATATAATTTTTTTTATTTCTTCTTCCTCCCAAATAATGGCCCAAATAATAGCCCATGTATAATTTTTTTTTTTCTTCTTCCTCCACCTTTCTTCTTCCTCCCACCTGTAATTACCTGCTATATCAATGACATTACGAAAATAAGTAAATAACTTATGTCTGTATTGATAAATTATGCATATTTTGTCATTAATCCTTGGTCTGCTATGTATTCATCCACCTCGTGAAATAGCACTAGATCACTTCTTCAGCTTTCAGTGATTCAAAAGTGAAACAAAAGCCAAGTTTATCAAGGAAAAAAGAATTAAAAAAAATAAAAAATCCATGGCGCTGCGCCAGCCTCCACGGCGTGAGCACCGGTACCGTGAGCCGTCGACTATTTTGGGCTGGTGGCCATGGCGCCACCCATGACACCACTGTACCCTGTGCTCTTATTACATTTTCACATACACATTCATATCATTCATCTAACCCTTTAACATTTCATTTTTGTGTGAAGATTCTTTTGTAGCAAAGAAGTTCACAAGTACATATAAAGTTACAAGTATTCAACACAACGTTGCAAGACTTGTTAGCTTAGCATCGTGTAGACTTTGTGTAGTTTACACTTCATTTGATTGTGTGTTTTCAGTTATGATCGGTTAGTATTTTAGGCCTTAAAATACATAGTGTGACGGGAGTTGTTGTACCCTTGTAAAAGAACTAACGGGAGTGGTTGTACCCTTATAAAAGAACTCGACATCTAGCTTAGTGTCGGTAAACGTGTATAAGCGACGTGTAAGGTTTTCTCCGCCGGTGAAAGTAGCTTGTTGACTAGTGAAAGAAACTCTCGAGTTGGATACTCGGGGTGTGGACGTAAGGCAAGGAAAAGAGTCCTTGTAGCCGAACCACGATAAATACTCGTGTTGTGGTTATCTTGCATATTATATATTGTGTTTTGTTTAGATCTTTGATTACACGAAAGTTTCAAAAGATAATTAAATTAAAAACGGTAAACTATTCAACCCCTTCTAGTTTTCCACAATCATTACAACGCACCCTAAAACTTTTTGAACGAGAAAGATGGCACCCTCCGCGTTGCGGCGGGCTTTTTGGTTTTGATTTTGGTTTTGGTTTATGTTATTGTTTTGTGACAAAATTATGTATTTGTTTAGACATTATGTATTTGTTTAGACAAACGTCGTGGCGTCAAGCTTTTGTTTGTCTTTTTTTTAATTTATTGAACATGTCAAGCTTTTGTAATTGCCGCATATGTTTTTTTGAATATGGCCTTTTCTGTTTTTGTAATTTGTATCAATATCTTTTCATTCTTTTGAGGCAAACTGGTTCTATTTTGGGCCACATCAAAAAGACCATTTCACAGCCCAAAATATTTCATTTCACAAGGTGAAAATAGCCAACGAAATAACCGGGCCCAAAATATTTGTTTATAGTGGCAACTGGCACGCAGACAATAGCAATGGAGTGGCCCAAAAACTTGCAAGTCCAAAATGTGTGTCGTAGTTTCACGACGCAAAATTATATACTACGTATCCATTTTGAAAAGAAGATGAGAACCTTCTTGCTTGTTCTAGATAACACCAGATAACACTTTAAAAAATCCCATAATAATATAATAATAATTCACACAGAACCTGTAAACTCCTTAAACCATTCAACAATCATCGAACTAGATAGATATAATCATATTCTGATTTATTATAAAATTAAGATTAATGGACGTGAGGTCTGCTGTTGAAGCTGTTACTAATGATACTGATGATGCACCTGTTTATCAGGTTGAGAGCCTTTGCATGCGTTGTGGTGAGAATGTATGTGTATCTTTGTCATCCCTTTTTAAACATATTACTAGTATTTAATTATTAGCTTAATGAAATACAGTAATATTTTGTGACAGGGTATAACAAGATTTTTGTTGACTTTGATTCCACACTTTAGAAAGGTACGTAAACTGCTTGTACTTTTTCTTGTACATACATTTAAGTCATTACTTCTTTCTGAGTATAAGTATGTTAGATACTTCTATCTACGATGAGAACATAATTTATTTTCTTAACATCCATCTTTTTGCTAAAATGCCATGTTACTCCTACAAATTTCGCTATAGAATATCTTGAACGTTTTGCGGGTGTGCGACTGCTCGGCTTCAAAATTTTAGGGGCCCCAAAATTTGCCCGTTAACAATTATATACATGTGTACACATATTTTTCACAAAGAAAAAACAATTTTTAGATGAGAATTTTTTTTCAAAATAATTAATATGTTGAACGTTTAGACAACTAATTGCATTATATCTTATAAACGGTGACATGTTATATATAACATTCATTCTCGAAAGGCCTCATTATGTAATTTCGTCCAAGGCCCTCAAAATTTTCAAAAATTCAGTGACACGCCTGTGGGCACACAAGTATCTATTAGCGATTCATTTATAACCAAATCCTGCAAAGAATTAATACATGTTGGAGTTCCGAAACCGCCCTTAAAACTATTGAAAGACAATAATGCCTTCAAAACTGTTTTCTTTTCAAGAGAAAAAAAAAAAAAAAAAAAAAGGACCTTACATCACTGGATTAGTACTTGGCCGGATTGGTATAAATGAAGCTTTATGGATTAAAACTCTTGTCCTTTCCAGATACGAAAACAAAGGACCTTATGTCACAGGACATGTACTTGGCCATATGAGTTTAATTGCTTCAATATAGTGGTAGCCTTATGAGAGAGGTTGAATAATTGAGTGCGTTATCCATGTAATATTGTTAGAGTTCCAATGCTATGAAAGTCCATAAATGGACGGGTGAGACCCGAATTTGTAAACCTCTTTTTCTCTTTTCTTATAAATCTCCATGAACATGGTATTCCAATGGATGGTTTATGTGTTTGAATCCATGTCACCATGGAGTAGCTCCATGGAGCTCCATTGGAGAGCGATGCTCTAAGTAGATGTTTGGAATATTTCATTTCTGAGAAAATGTTTTCATCTTGCAGATCTTGTTGTCAGCTTTTGAGTGTCCTCATTGTGGCGAGAGGTGTGTGGAGATATTGAGCTATATTGGTTCAGGTTTTTTGTTCTTGTTCAATGGGTTTGCTGGTGCATGTTTATTTCATAGTCTTATTGTGAATTTTTAACATGTTTATATGAAGGAACAATGAGGTGCAATTTGCTGGTGAGATACAGCCCCGAGGCTCTCGCTATCATTTGGAATTTTCTGCAGGGGATCAAAAGGTTGTTGTCTAATGAATTAAGCTTGCAGAACAACATACCTTTGTTTTGTTATGTGATGATGTTACTATATGTTACTAGCTCAATTTCCTTGTGCCTATGTTGCTCATAATTTTTACAGTAGGAGTGACATATTTCGTGTACATTATTTTTTAGATTTCTTAGTATAAGGTCTCTAGAGCATTTTTTTTCTGTGAAATTGTGGCTCTAAAAGTCAGACCTCTATACTGAAAATGTTTACAGCAGACTGCTAGTACTTGTGATATGCTCCGTGTCTCATTTAGTTCAAATAGTTGTTCTGGATACTGGTTCTCTACTTCTCTGTATCATATAGCTTTTCCTACTTGACTTCTTCTATCAATTACACCTATATATATAATTGAGCTTCAGAAAGGAATGCAATCTGTTTTTTAATATCAGATTGGTGCTAGATATATTTTCTTGTTGCAAACATTATATATGAACAAGTTAGTCAATATTGTTGAAATAAAGGTGCATGTCTTTTGAATTTTTTATTTTGAAGATGAGTAGCTAACTTGAAAACATCTTGGTAAAACATATGCAAACAAATTTAAGTCAGATGTGCGACTTATTTTTGGGAATGCATGTAGTAAAAATTCATATTGTGTTTGTGATGTTAAGTTTGTGATAATCTTGTCTTTACCACCCATGAGTAAGCCTTTTTGGTCCTGGGTTTTTGAATGCCGCATATTCCTTGCAAGAATGAGCGTGCACATTTATAGCTAAATATACAGTAAAACCTGTGAAGTAGTTATTGCATCTAGTTTTGTTATAAATAACATAATATGTGTATTTGCAACTCAGTCTAGTATTAAAAACCTTTTGTGTATTGTATGCATTTTGATTGACTGGCTGTCGTTTTCTGTGCAGATGCTAAATAGACAAGTAGTGAAATCGGAAACTGCGACAATTAAGGTATGTAAGTTTATTCTCCTATGTGAGTACATCTTATCAAATTCCATCTATCTAGTTTCCATTGCTTAATGGCAAAATTTTACAAATTTGTGAAACTACAATTCTGAGATGAAACATGAAACAGTCATTTGAGTTTTGCTTAGAGATTAAGCACTATCAGCCAAGTTGATTAGCAACAAATATTAAAATTGAGTGGTTAGCTGATGTAAGCGAAGTCTTACAACTTTCTCATAATCTGTGTTCATTATTCGGCTTATCTCAACTTAGGAGTTTAGGAAGAAATTATTGCAGAAGATGATATCATATCGAGATTTTACTCCAGAATGGTTTAACATAGAAATACGTATCTGTTATCTCTTATGTATATTGATGTAAATTTTAGAGTTTTTTTATCCTACCAACATCATTAAGTGATAGGTCACTTGGCCGGCACTTCCTAGAACGCTCGGTGCAATTCTTGTTTTACGTCTTGGCGAAGTAAATTTACCAGATTCTCAATGAGCTTTCTAATTATCTTCCTCGTTTACACATTTATTGAGATTTTCACACTAAAGGATAAAAAAATGTTTCCCTCCCCATAAGTAAGTTAATAAGGCGTCAATTGTGACACGTCCTGAAATATACTTGGTAGCCAGCTAGTTTGGTTCATCTCAAGTATATTGAATCTGATCAACCTTTTTTCTCTGTGTATGTAGATACCTCAACTGGATTTTGAGATTCCTCCAGAGTCACAACGTGGATCTTTATCAACGGTAATTCATTTCCGCATGCCATAATATCCTCTATATCAGATTTTGTGTTTCCTTTTGAATGTAGCCTCTGATTTTCATATATCATGAGGTTATGCATATTTTGTACGTTTCTTGATCAATGAAAATACACATCACATAACTATGTAAAAAAGTTACTTTAGCAGTATAGGGACCACTAGTAGAACATACAAGTCCCCGTATGTATATAGGAAGATAGCTAGTGAAACATAAATCACGAATTTTTCTTAGGCTGAACCCGATATAAGTTTAACAACCTTTTTACTACTTGTGAGGTTTTCTGTTACACAAAACTCAGTTTTTCGGACAACGTTGTATCATGTATATGTTTCAGGTGGAGGGAATTCTGGTCCGAGCTGCAGATGAGTTGCAAGCACTTCAAGATGAAAGAAAGGTGGGGCAGTTGATTTCATATGGCAGTCATTTTCTTTCACATAATTTTCATCTTTGAATGTTCATATGACTTGTTGATTTCATATGATATTTTGGACCTTTCAGAAAATTGATCCCCAAACTGCTGAGGCTATAGACGAGTTCATACTAAAACTAAGAGCATGTGCCACAGGGAATTCATCATTTACTTTCATACTAGATGATCCTGCTGGCAATAGCTTCGTAGAGAACCCGTAAGTGTTTTCTTTCGTTGCAAATTACTGCATTCCTACTAATTTTATGAACTATACCATTATGTGCTTGTATGTCTATCAGTTTCACTAGTTGTGTTACATATTATGAATTTATTGACCCGCACGCTTTATAACAGGTATGCTCCATCCCCAGATCCATCACTAACTATTGATTTCTATGAGCGAACTCCCGAGCAAACAGCCTCGCTCGGATATCTTGTTGACCAATCTCAGATGAGAGAAGATGGAAATGATGAATCATCAAACAATCAAGCATCTGAACCCCATGGATCGGTTGGAGCAGTTGCTGGAAGGCGAGCTATTGCTCAAGGCAACAGTGCAGAATTTGCAGAAGCACTGTTCCGCTATACTGCACCAGAAGAGGTACTAGGCTTTTCTGTTTTCTCCATAGTATAGTTATGATGTTCATGTAATTTAAGTAAATAACATTAAATATATGTGTTCTATGCCTTTGGGCAGGTGATGACTTTTCCATCAACATGTGGCGCTTGTGCTGTTAGATGTGAGACAAGGATGTTTGTGACTAGTATCCTCTGTTCATTCCTTAGTCTTCAAGTGCTTAAGGGAAATTTCATGAAAAAGGAACCGACTATAATCAGAAAATTTAGGGCCTCAAAAAACCATGAAAGTTACTAACAGTTAACATCATGCCAGAAAAAATAAAAACTTGGTCAAAGTTACCATACGGATTAACTACGAGCAAAATTTTATGTTTTAGCAGTTTAATGATTTTTTTGGGGAAAAAGGAAGTTGGGGTACTCAAGAAATACATATATGGGATATAATCATATAAAGTATGAATTTTGGAATGAATTCTTCATTTTCCACCTTTTTTTATAAGCATGTATCTTTTGAGGTTTGTTTAGCTTGACTATTGACAGAGATTCCTTATTTCCAAGAAGTCATCGTGATGGCCTCTACTTGCGATGCTTGTGGCTATAGAAACTCCGAGGTTCGTGAGCTTTCCTTTTGATTTTGATCTATTTCCTCTCCTCTTGTTAGCTTTCTCAGTGCTCAGTCCTTTGCAGTTAAAGGCAGGCGGTGCTATCCCTGCCAAAGGAAAGAAAGTGACACTATCAGTGAGAAATGTTGAAGATTTAAGCCGTGATGTGATAAAGGTATCTTTATGCATATAATTGTGTTATTGATTTATGGAGCTTTTCTGCTGTTTGTTTGGCTTTGCTGAGATGTAAGAGTTGCCAATTTGTCAATGCATGTGCGAAACATTATTCCACATTAAATATAGGGGCAGATGTTGCAATCACTTCATTTTTATCTCGTGGTTTATGATTTTTCTTGCCCCTGATTAATAGTAAGTTGATACTGCTTTATCTGGACAGACGATTGCTGCTCCATGACTTCTTTTGACTTTCCAAAATATGATGACCATAATTTCTCCTTCAGTGATATTACTCGCCATTTTATAGTCTTTACTTCTCTCTTGTATTTTTTTGCAATCTTCGGTCTTCCTGACAATATGGTTGGTGTGTGTTAGTCCGATACAGCTAGTGTTAAAATCCCAGAGATCGATTTGGAGCTGGGAGGTGGCACGTTAGGGGGTCAGGTGACAACTGTGGAGGGTTTGGTCACCAAGATCAGTGAAAGTGAGTTCATTTCTAGTCATTTTCTTCACGAATTTCAGTTTTATTTTTATCATTTAGTTAACTGTAAGATTCAAGTGCTGCATGACCTTTTTTTTTTTTTTTTTTTTTTTTTTTTTTTTTTAATAACGTTTTATCTCCCGAGTTGATATACTCTATTAGTATATAGTATACTCTTGATTGGGAGTATGAGTGTGACTGTAAGAGAATATAGTATGAACCTGTTGTGTTTTTGCAAAAACAACATTTAAGGTCGTTTTCAGTTGATTAGTAACTTAGAGTGAAATAGGACCTCAAGATAAGGGTCAGCTTGGTACAGTAAAAATACAACCCCTTTTTCTATAAGCAGACAATGTAAAGCCACTTACTGAAAATTTGATTTGTCTCTTGGATGGACACATCTCATTTATTGAAAGTTATTTAAACTAAGTATGTTCGTATCGGCCAGTGATCCGTCAGCTCTTGGAACAACCAAAAACCGAATGACATATGGATAAAATGATTGGAGTGACCTGACAATCTCTATCCTTATGAAGTTCAGAACAGATTGGTGTGGGAGCTGTGTCATCGATTGGGCTCTAAAAGTGACTGTATCTATAAGATAAGTGACTGCTGAGATTGAAACCTGACGATCTGTTTTGTTTAAGATAACGACGTAACAAATTGGTGCTTGATTTTTCTGAAAATTTTGTACCAGTACCTGGACTATCTGGAAACCTGTAAAACGAACCTTGTGCCTTCTTTGTAATTATAAAGCAGTCCCTGAACCCTAATTTTTTTTTTTTTTTTTTTTTTTTTTTTTTTTTTTTTTTTAAACGAAATAACCCCAGGACAAGTTGGTTTGAGGACCCGTTGGTCAGAGGAAAGGGGGTCCTGATTCCGGGACGGAGCCGTATGACACAAGCAGTATAAGAAGATTTAAACCAGCCCTGATGTTTTAAACTTGGATGCTGATCTTACATATTGAACTTATCTCTTAACACGTACAATTATAGGAAACTTTTGTCCATCCATGTTTGTTTGGATTTCAAGATCTTTTGTGACTTTAAAGGCATTGTAACTTGACATCCATCTTTATTAAGTATGTTGTATACATTGCAGGTCTTGAGAGAGTACATGGGTTCACTTTTGGAGATAGCCTGGATGAGGATAAAAGAAGAAGATGGTTGGACTTTAGAGAAAGACTTGTCAAGGTATGAATCTTGTAGCTACTTTGTTTATTTGGGAAGGGGAAATTAACCTACCATATGGGTTTGCCCTTGAGGGTTCCCATGTATTCAAGATGCACGCAGCTAAACTATACGTTCTGATTATTTGCAGCTTCTGAGCATAG
The DNA here is from genome assembly GCA_030686995.1 of Artemisia argyi. Lineage (NCBI taxonomy): Eukaryota > Viridiplantae > Streptophyta > Magnoliopsida > Asterales > Asteraceae > Artemisia > Artemisia argyi. Next base: position 26,564,751 of record CM060696.1, read on the forward strand.
AAGAACCTTGGACCCTGATCTTAGATGATGCTCTGGCGAACTCTTTCATTGCACCAGTGACTGATGATATCAAAGATGACCGTCAGTTAATCTGTAAGCACTGTCCAGTCAATCATTTATGTTTCTGTTAAAATTAGGATATGTGTAAAGTGTGAACAAAAATGATTTCTACCTGTGTGAACATTATTATGATCAAAGTGGTTTTCGCGAGCTAACACTACTACAAAAAGCACTTTTTAGACCGGTTCATAGGGCTTTTACCGGTTAACTGGTATAGTAAATTCTAGAAATGAAAACTGAACTGAACATAGCTGGACGCTGGTGATGGACCAGATTTGTCTGGTTCTTCAGTTTTGCCACCGAGTTTTGCAAATCTATATTATTATTGAATAAAGGATTATTTACTGAAATCAGCTAACTCCACCTGAAGGATGTACTTATGCAACACAGCCTTTAACCGAGTTTCTTGTGGTAATATGCATGATATTTCAGTTGATGAATACGAGAGATCATGGGAGCAAAATGAAGAATTGGGTTTGAATGATATGGACACTTCTTCTGCCGATGCTGCATATGCTTCAACTGATGCTGCAGTAACAAACTAAATCATGTTCTATCTCAATCATCTACATGTTTCTTAGGGTAGTTGTATCATATTATATATGTGTCGATCAACTAGTTTTTGTCAACGTCTTATTGTAATATTTAGTCCCGACTTTTGTCTTAGCTTATTTGTGTCTTGTATGCCGACTGGTATTGTTGGATATTTCAAAGTATTTAGGGGGAAATAAGACTTCCTTTCTCAGTTTGACAAGGACCATCAACAAAGTAATTTGACAAGAACCATCAACAAAGTAGAGTAGAAAGGAAAGAGTTGGAAAATGGGATTTGTTATATTTCACGAGATTCTCAGCAACAAAATAATAGTTGTAATATATCTCAACAATACCAGCAAGAAAAGAGTTATGCGGATATGGTGTACTCTCACGAATTACATATACGAATTTTTGTATTTTGATAGCGTATCGATATTAGTGGCCCAAGCTTTACAGTCGAATCAAGCTCATTACGAAGTCCTATCAATAAACACTTGATAGCGGTCTGGCTTAAATCCCAGACCACGCAAGGTTAGGATCTTCTATCTGGTGGGGACGCACAACAAGCACCACTTTGTACAAGCCAAGGAGCGCAGGCCACTTGTCCTCGTATGCTTTCTAGATGACCAACATCTAGCTCTTTTGCAGCCGTTGATCATCTCTCAAGGGTTTATCTCTAAACGGTACTTGCCTCTCTATAAATAGAAGGCAAAACACACAACTTCAACATACACTTGGGTAAATACTGCAAAATATGTTTTTTTTTTTTTTTTTTTTTTTTTTTTTTTAATTGTTACCCGAGCTTCTTGATCTTCAATCAATTTTATTGGATCAACACGGGAAACTAAACAACAAAACCATTATTATCCCATATCTTTAAATAGATGTACATACCATACGTAAAAATAGCGCCATCAATGGGAATATGATATGAAATAGTTGCAAATTTCTCCAAAATTTCACATATTTTCACTCATTTCTCACATAAAAATTTAGAATTTTTTTCTTTTTTGCTCAAGTTTTATCCAAACATGTCTGGCGAACATCCCCTCAAATTTCGGACATATCTAACCACCACTCGGACCTATCCGAGTAGAAGACTTTGTTCACATAGAGAAGAGTCAACAAACACCCGAAAAAGAGACTCACCAATTGTTAAGAAACCACACAAAGAAACCTTTGAGGGATGCGCATGCAACAGTCAACCATGTTGACCTGCACACGTCACTTTCCCGAAGAACCTACATGGTCTCGTTAGAAACGTCATGCTCTCAGGCCTTGTGAATTGACGAGAAAAGAAAGATCTACAACTTTCTCATATGAACTTATTTTTGCGTGATTCAAAAAGCCACTTGACGAGAAAAGAAAGATCTACAACTTTAATTTTTTGAGCTAAGCTTGAAAACCAAAGAAAAAATGAGCAATTTTCAAAAAATCGCAATGTTTGACTTTACATGGTCAAACCTTGCGAATTGTTTTTAAAAATTCGCAAACCTTACGATTTTTTGGATATTTCTCTCTTTTCCTTCAGTTTTCACGCTTAGATCACAATATAAAAGTTGTAGACCTCTCTTTTCTGGCTTTTTGAATCACGCAAAAAGAAGTTCATATGAGAAAGTTATGACCAAAATACCACATGGACTAAATGAGAAAAAGTTGTTGTGGTATTTTGGGTATAACTTTCTCATACAAACTCTTTTTTAGGTGATTGAAAAAACAACTAAGCGAGAAAAGGGATATCTACAACTTTCATATTTTGAGCTAAGCGTGAAGAACAAAAGGAAGAGGAGCAATTTAAAAAATTTGTAAGGTTTGATTTTGTGAGTATTTCGGTTATTTTGATAAAATTTGAGTAGTCTATAAAATATGTTTGATAAAATTTGGTATTTTTTTTTTTGGGTTTCAAAAATGCATAATTGCATATATATATATATATATATATATATATATATATATATATATATATATATATATATATATATATATATATATATATATATATATATATATATATATATATATATATATATCCAAAGTATGCATAAAAACCATTGTACTATATGCATTAAAAACTTGTACAAAAAATATATATACAATTATTCACTTTGGGAGAGATATATATGCAATTCTGAGGCTAAGGAGGTGTTTCTTTTTTATCTCACACACAAATTTAATAGTATTTCTTTTTCGTGTAGGACCCATTTATTTTTATTAATTCCTCTGGAAAAAATATGAACTCCTTCCCCAACAAGAGGTTGCAAGACGTGGGCCTATAGCCACTTAATCTAGGAAAAGAAAAAAAAAAAAAAAAAAAAAGAAAGGCCATAAATAAAGCCGCCTCTATAAAGCAACCAACCAACCATATAGAAGAAAGGGATAATAGACAAAGATGTTACTAAAGTTTGCCAAAATGTTCACCTAAGTTACTAAAGTTTTTTCCGTTACAAATAGGTTACTTAAGTTTGGTAACCGGTTATATAAGTTACTCTGCATGTTTTAACCTTCTACTACAGGTTTTTTTTTTTTTTTTTTTTTTTTTTTTTTTTTTTTTTTTTTTTTTTAGGTTAAAATACAAAAATAGTCCTTGTGCTTTGCCAAGATTGCAAAAAGCGTCCCTATGGTTGGCTAATTACCATTGCAGCGTCCATCCTTTAAACTAACGACCGCTTATATATATAAAATTTTAGTCCGTTTTTACGTTTTCATCCGTTTTTACGCGTTTTCGTCCATTTTTGCACGTTTTCGTCAGTTTTTTTTTTACGTTTTCATCCGTTTTTTTACGATTTACTCTATTTTTTTACTTTTCATCCATTTTTTTACGTTATCATCCGTTTCCTTACGTTTTTGTCCTTACTTTTATGATTTTGTCATTTTTTTACGTTTTTGTCTGTCTTCTTATGTTTTCATCTGTTATTTTATGTTTTAATTAGTTTGGTTTATTGCGTTTTCGTTCGTTTTTTTACCTTTTTGAATGTTTATTACGCTTTCGTCCATCTTTTATGTTTTCGTTCGTTTTTTACTTCGTAAAAGAACGAAGGAAAACATAAAAAGCGTCAAAAACGTAAAAAAAAAGGAAAAAACGTTAAAAAAATAGACGGAAATGTAAGAAAACAAACGAAAACGTAAAAACATACGAAAACGTAAAAAAAAACAGATGTAAAGACGTACAACAACAGATAGATACGTAAAAAGACGGACGAAAGTATACAAAAACGTACGAAAATGTAAAGAATGGACGAAAACGTAAAAAACGGACGAAAACGTAAAAAAATAGACGAAAACGTAAAAAAACGGACGAAAATGTTAAAAAACAGACGAAAACGTTAGAAAACGAACAAAAACGTAAAAAACAAAACGTATACAAAAACGTATAAAAATGTATAAAAATAGACAAAAACGTAAAAACAATGTAAAGAAAGTACGACAAGAAAAACGTACATAAACGTATAAAAACGGATAGAAATGTATGAAAATGTACAAAGACGTACTAAGGAGAAAAACGTAAAAAAATAATAAAAATAAAAATTACCAAAAAAAAAAATAGTAACTTTTTTTAAGGTTCAGTAACCTATTTAATAAACCCGTAAACTATAGTAACTTCCTTGTAACATTTTAAACTATGATGCTGATGTGGACAAGGGAACCGACACGTCATCCGGTTGCCCACCCTCGTAGTAACAAGAATGTCACTTTTTTAAACGTTAAGTAACCCATATAATAAACTTGTTAACTTGAGTAACCTCCTTGTAACGAAAAAAACTTTAGTAACTTAGGTGAACATTTTGACAAACTTTAGACAAACTTTAGTAACATATTTGTCTAATAAGAAATCCAACCCCCCCTGTTGTTTTCATCCCGTCAATTCCAAATCAGTGAGAAAAGCGCGGGAAAACAGAAACCCTAGAAGAGAAAAATGAAGGGTGAAAAGACGATGGATCTGGATTGGTCATCTGCGGTTGTTGATGTTACCGACGAGATCCATCAAGTTCCATGCGTTATAAAGCTCAACGGACCAGCACCTGTCTCTGATTACTTTAAGCCCAAACTCACAGGTAAGGTATTATTAACTTTCTTTTTAAATAGATTTTCTCTTTAATTTAATTTTGTGAATATTTTACACAGGGGTTGAGGTGGATGGACTAAATGTCAAGGAAGCTTATTTTAGAGGAAGGAAGCTGCAAGGCGCTACCGTTCCGCTTCCTCACGGTTATTCCGGTATATCTTCCTTAATCTTGCTTTTTTAAAACATAATAAACTTATATAAGCCAAAAAGTTTCAAAATAAGCTGCAAAAAGAGCTTATGAAACATAAGCCCAAAACCAAATAAGCTAACAAACACCCCCTTAATCCATGTGTTGTCCACACAAATTGAAGAAATTTATGAACCATATACTAGATATTGCTTCTTTGATTAAATGCAGATAATCATGTACTAACAAACCTTGTTAATATTTGAAAACTACTCATAAAAATAGAATTACGTTTTTAATTCGAGAATTTGGTGAGTATTCATCATGTAAAAGATTCAAAACTAAAATTGCATTAGCTTCTTAGTTTAGAAAAATCAAAGTAACACTTGACAGTAGGAAATCATCACCGGCTGTTAAATGTCCATTTTAAGGCAGAACAAGATACAGTTTCTGGTGTTTGGGCGAGTGGAAGAATGCTAGCGTTTGGATAAGAGTGAATGTGATACATATGCGATATGCTTTTTTATACCGTTTTAAATTGTTAAACACAAGTGTTGAAATTCAATCTCCTCAGTTTTTTCTCCCCCAAATGGATAGGAATCAAAGTACAAAGAGAGAAATTCTCCTCCAAGTACCAAACATTGGAAATGGAATATTTTCATTCCTGTTTGGTTTATCTCTGTATCAAACATCCCCGTGGGAGTTTGAAGTATTATTTGAGACTTGTTGGGTACTCAGAAAAGTATAATGTTACTAATAAGAGGCAGTGTTGTAAAAAGCGGCCTAGGCGGCCAATTAATCGGCACCTAGGCGCTAGGCGGCCACCAACCGCCTCGATTCACAAAATCGGCCAAAAAAGCGATCAATGCCGGTCAACGGTGGTTAACAATGTTTTGTAACTTTAAATTGGCCGGATCTTGTTTTTAAATGGTATGAAAGGATGAACTTTGTGATGTAATTGTTGTAGATTAGAAGATGAGATACATGAGATGGGGGCTAAAAAAAAAAGAGAAAAATGATACTTGCTTAAAAAAAAACCCTATGGCCTTAATTTAACTAAGCTCTAATTTACATTTTAAACTCAACATCCAACAATCTTTTTTTAAGCCCACTTAATTATATATGATAAAATTTATCATTATATTTTTAAATTTATCAATATACATATAATTTTAAAATTTATATGGAGAAAAGTCCAATCTCGGGCCTAGCCCCCGCCTCGCCCGATTACTAGCTAGGCGGTTGTCGACCGCCCGACTAGCGCCTAGAGCTTTTTGCAACCATGATCAGAGCTTTGCTATCAACATATCAATAGGCTCACACTTTGGTACATATGGGCATATGGCTAGCTACCTTCAAGTTTCGCATTTTTAGACATCTAATGTTTTTTTTGCTAATGAAAACTTTGATTTGTTTATTTGATTAGTTGTATGTGGAAATAAAAATATGGCATAATGAGATAAATCTTAGTAATTTTTCACTCTTCAGAGTTTGCTTATTGTAATCAGTGGTGACTTATTTATTCTAAATGAAGTAAGTTGTATGAATCAATTTGAATCACTCCCCCTGAATTCGGCATTTGTGATATCAACAACAGAAGACTTTGTGATTTACATCTAAGTAAAAACTTGTACATGTCTTCGACCAAAAAAGTAAAAATGTTTAGACTAAATCTGAAAGATGACTTTGTGATTTACATATAGGGTTGTTAGTAGCTTACCAAAGTTAAGTGTTATGCACTGATTATTTTTATCTGTAATCTATTTACATATATAACAGACCAAATACTAGCTCCCTAAGCTTGTAAAATTTGTTGTAACCAAAGGTTTTTTTTTTTTTTTTTTTTTTTTCAATCAACACAGGCTTTGTCATAGGAAAGAAAACCTCGGCGAAGAGAAAAGCATGTGATACGGATGTAGAGACGACTGATTCTTGGCAGGCGAATGCAAAGTTCCAAAACATAACATTTTGGAATCATGATAATCGTCCATCTAAAGAAGATGCTTTCTTGCGCGCGTTTCATTGGTTTGATCTTGCAAAAGCAGTAAGTTTCCTGTTTGATACTTGATTATGAATTGTCTCCACGTGTAGCATGATTCTCACTATCAGTTGGTCCATAATTGTAAACCAAGTATGGTGGTCTATAGGAGAAGCTTATATAAGAACTATGTCAAACCCTTACAAGAACTCTTGTCTGCAGTTGCATAAACCAGTGACAGCTGAAGATATAGAATCTGCAGCTAACCCAGGAGCTACAACAACAGACTGACCAACAGGTTATCCTTTTACTGTCAGAAGTATATGTACTCCTCTTACTTGACGTTATTATTAAATTGAAACTTTTTGGCCAGTGATTGACTCAACCTGCTACCCACTGTCTTTAACACATAACCTCGTAAATGATGCACACACAAGATGTCTAACATCAAAAATATTACATTAACAAACATAGAGGATTCACTATTAAGTAAATAAATCAACTCCTATTCTACACAAGACTAGACATTGTGTTATAAATATTGTATTATGTGTTTGCCTGGCTCTTCAATCTGTAAGTGGAGATGGTCTAGTGTCTATAAAAGAACTTGGACGACAACCAAGTTTCTTTATAAGGTTCTTGTGCTGACATCGCTTGTACTTATCATAAACCTTATGACATGTCTTTTCTTTATCAACCACTACCTCTTGATAAAAAAAGTTTGTTATAAAACTAGTTAGAATGTTTTAAAACGCATCTTTAATAATTAATCAATATGTATCATTTTTATCACTCAGAAAACACATCCTCAATAATGGCTCATTTATTCCTTTTCATAAGTTTATCCTGTGCGTACACGGTTTAAAAAATTAAACGACTAAAATTATTAGTAACATGAATATAATTCTCATAATGAAGGCAAGACCCCATAGGGTTAGTGTGAGATAAAATAAATATATGAGATTGTACATGTAAAAACCACGCATGTAATTTCTCTTTAAAGTTGAAATTAGGATATCTATAAAAACGCTTTTTAAGGGTCATCACGCGCTATTAAACACACATAATGTTTAGAACATTGTATGAATGGTTCGCATTAATTTGAGCGAAGTTATGTTACGAGGTCGTAAGAGATTTTAATAAATGATGGGAGTTACTCTGAAATCGTTTAGTGTTCAAACTCAAGCTGATGTCATTGTGGCTACCATGCAAGAAACCTTCAAAGGTTTTCATTCATACGAGTGAAAGGTCGTCAAAAATTATAATAAAATGATGAAAAATACTGTGGAATGCTCAATTTAGTGTTCAAACTCAAGTTGATGTCATTGTGGCCGTGTATGGTTTGCATAACCACATTCATACTAATGATGAAGAAGATATTATGCTTACTACAATGGTTTGCATAACCACATTCATACTAATGATGAAGATATTATGCTTACTACAATCTAACAAGATCCTAATTACATGCCGCTAGATGAACATCATGATGTTGTGGCCATGAAACAAACGCTGAAAATCTCTCCAAAGGAACATCTAATAAGATGAAACGTATCCCGTATTGATATTGCTACATTAATATGGTATGCTCGATGTCGATGATTACTACAAGCATGTTAGATAAAAAGGATTTGGTTTATTATTAATATAATAAGTTTTCGGTTTGTATATTTGTCATTTGTTTCTAACTGTATATGTCTCTGCATGTCTTTTCATGGTGTATGTCAAACATACTCAGACGTATGTTTGTCATTTGTTTCCAACTATATATGTCTCTACATGTCTTTTCATGGTGTATGCCAAACATACTCAGACGATACCAGTTGATGTTATTTAGTTTTAGACAAGTACTTTGAAAAGCTGTGGCACATATTGATGTTAAAAGTTGAAGTTCCTATTTTACCACTCAATATTGGTTAAGACTAATCGTAATGCAACTTCTTTTGACAATAGCATATCCATGTGAACTTGTAAAGTATAAGGTTGTGCATACGCACTACCCACGTAAAACAAAAGCAACGTCATTAGATCAAATTTGGTTTAAGCAAAAGTTCATTCAACAAACGGTTAACAAGAATTATCATGAAGTTGCCATGCGGGTTTACTGAAAATGGGGGACTTTACTCGGTTTGAGCATGTGTGGCGCTGTGCTCAAATTCCGTGTATTAGTTGGTCAAAAAAGTCAAAAACCATGATTATAAAAAAAGATATAATATAAGTACAAAAATAGAATTTAAGATCTATTTAAGATTGGGAAACTTTAAAAAAGACTTCCAAAAAATTAGATAGAGTTAAAGTATTTTATATTTTTATTGACGTAAAAAATTGGTAGGAGATGAAAATTTTCTTTTATTAACGTGGTTCATTTACAGGTCTTCAACTCTCATATCATAGGTTAAAGCGCATTAGTCATGAATGGTTTTGAAGAGAATACTTAAGGTTGTTTAAAATGTTATTTTGGTTGATGTGTCTAACTTATAAAGTGTATACTTGTCCTTCAAAGAAGGTTAAAAGACGATTACGGTATTGCCTTATATATATCTACAGATATAAACAACTTGATTTACGAAAAATTTTGCATAAATTGTCCGTGGGCATTACCCTATTATATATTAGGCGTGCGAACGACGCCATTTAAGTGGAAAAAAACCGAAACTACGTCGTTTTGATGTTTTATCCATACCTTTTTAATGAACAATGAATACAGGATTTGTCCATTTGATTTTTAATTTTTTTTGTTGATCTTTATTGAACTCAACTGATGTTACATGTGCACGAGTTAAAAATGTGAGAGGACATGCGGCTTTTTCGACACACGAACTTTTAGTGAACAAATAATTACATGTTACCCAAAATAATAATAATAATAATAATAATAAATTAATAATAATTACTAGTACATGTTACATGTTCACTTTTGACAGACTTAGGCAGTTTTAACCGGGGACTGGTCGGGACCAATAATTCTTGTGGTTCATAGGTTAGCTAAGGCTCATTTGTAAATCGTTATTCAAAGGGTACAAATGCATCATACAATAAGATGCTTTCATATTCGTTATATCACTTTTCCTAGAGTAAGAACGGTCATGAATTTTTATACGCGTTATGCTTAAAGTTGTCCCTTTCTCGGATGCGACAAATGTAGGTGTAAAGAATGGCCTTCCATGACCATGACATTCATTCCCCAAGCATTATATTCCTCTTAAGTGATAATTGGAATACAATTCCTTTAAAGGATTATAACGAACACAACTTTTTGAAAAAGTGATTGTGACAAAGACCGACCTGCTACTCTACAAAAGGATCGGATGTTGTCAAAACAGTAAGTTAGCAACTAGCAGTATCAATATCTCAATATCAACATGGGGTCTGGATTATCACAAGAAGCAGATACGCAACAAAGTGAAGTATCACCCACGCAGACTCATGAAAACCATCATAATACTAAAACCGCAGTTTCAACTACAAGCACACGGTCAAACAACTTACCTCATCAGTTTGAAACCATTCTAAAGGATGCAGATACTGTCATCGATAAGTCGTCCATCGACAAGCTTTATGATGGTGTGTTCTTGAACAAAAAGAGAAAGGTAGGCCAAGTTCCCATAATATATCCCATCTCAAACTTGTATAGTTTGAATGTGTTTTCCGTTTTCTTTTTTAACATTTTTCTTGCATATGATAATGATAGCCATCTTTTATATACTATAAAAATTATTACCCCCAATCAACCCATTTACATAAAATATGTGTCACAATGGCCACCTCTACATGTAAATACTGTGCCCACATGTCATGGTTACATTTACGCGCACATGTGTCAGTGTGTGTGTTTTAAATCCTTACCTAAACAATCTTACATGCATTCTTGTTAATGTTGGGCGATGCAGAAGTATTGGGTTGACAAGGCATCCAATGGCAACTGCTTCTTGGTGTTTGCAAGGGACCTCTCAGTCACATGGGGAGAAGATAGTCGCTATTGGCATTGGCCTAACATTAAAGAAACAAGGTGATTATAATCATAAGCAATATACATAATACATCCCGAAATTTTTAGCATAATGAACGTTTTGTTTACTATAGTTTCTAAAAAGGACACTGATTAAATATGGGTGTTCATGCAGTGAAGTGGTTTTGGATGTTGCCGAAATGCTAAGTGTATGCTGGTTAGAAGTTAATGGGAAATTTGAATTATCCAAGTTAACACCGGGAATCAAGTACGAAGTTGTATTCGTGGTCATGCTGAAAGATCCTGCTTATGGGTGGGAAGTTCCAATCAACATCAGACTCGTACTACCAGATGGAACTAAACAAGAACACAAAGAAAACATGATGGAGAAGCCACGAGCTAAGTGGTTTGAGATTCCAGTGGGTGAGTTTATGGTGGAAGCAAATAAAGGAGGATTTGTCGAGTTCTCCTTGTATGAATATGAAGGCGGGGCTTGGAAGAAAGGTTTACTAGTTAAAGGTGCGGCCATTAGACCCAAAAAGTGAGACTTTAGAGTACCCAAACTACTATGAACATGTAAGCTTTCAAGTTAGAGATATGTATGAATAAAACTGCTTACCTATGTTTACGAATACACCACGGCTGTAATTTCTTCTATGTATTTTCCGGCATTTTAAATATTCAGGCGAAGCTCAAACCTCCAAGGTGGCAACAAGACAGAACAAATGATAATCAATTGTTTCCAAGATGATAAGATGTAATGTATACAAATTTTCACAAGGAAAACGTATATCGATGTATGCTTATTAATATGTAGAGTACTATACAATGGAGAACTATTTGTTTATCAGCGACAAAAAGAAAAATGAAAAAGAAAGAAACTTAAAATGATCAAATAAAACTTGAATAAGCTATGTCAATTATATCTCCGTGTTATAATCATCGGGCTTGTACCATAAAGAGAAATCGATTCCCTTGCCTTTTAATTCTTCCGTGGCAGGACCGATTTTCTCTAGAAGCTGCATTTCAGATGCAACAAGATTAGCAATCAGGTCAATACAATTAGTAGTCAATAGCTGTGTCAGCTGAAGTTTTAGTCAATCATTTAAAGCTACTAGGTCAAGCAGAAACAAATTACGTAATGGTACAGGTGAGACACAAATTACGTTTTTGGAATGAATCAAGTACTTCATACACGTAACTGAAGAACATACCTTAGCATGCAATACACCATTTGAAACCAAGAGCGATCTGTCAAATACAGTAAATTTTCCACCATCCATGCGAGAAACTGCCCCACCAGCTTCTTCAACTATCTGCTTGATTAAGTCCACAATAATGTTAAGTATCTGACACACGACAAGTACTCCATTTTTCTACTTTCTTTAAAATACTAAGCCACAATAATACTTAACTAATATATAACAGTAACTGGAATGCTACAGTTCGGGATTATAGTTCTTTTCTCTTTCTATCTTTGCCATTTGCAGCTCCTTTTACCCTTTTTATTTAACTAAAACAAAGTATTAAACATGTCTACCAAAAGAAATAACAATCATATGGGAACCGAAGAATCTCGAGTACTTAATGGATATAGTAATGCATAATCAGAATTAGCTGTATCTTGAGGATAATTAGCATTACCAAAACACCAGCAGCCATATCCCATGGTTTTAGACGGTATTCCCAATATGCTTCTACAATACCCAGAGCGACATGGCACATATCCACAGCAGCTGCACCTAGTCTGCGTACACCCTAGGAAAAGCACACAAATAGATAACAAAAACATAAGCCTTATTATGATATACCATGACATAGAAGATATGCAAATACAAATTTGGAGTTATGGTTGTTACCCGACTGATGTCAGTGTACTCTTTGAATAAGTTCATGTTGGTAGCCCATGGGTCGTCATGCTCATACCCAAACCCAGTCACCAGTAGAGATCGCTCAACCTATAAAGTGAAAGTGATGATAACTGCATGATATTTTGATTCAGATGAACAGCAACAAGAAGCTCCATTTTTTTTTTGGAAAACATGCATGTATAAGAAATGCGAATAATTAAAACTTAAAATCAAGATACGCTCACTAGTACGTGCAGATCCAAATCCATTAAAAAACAACTGGCTAAAGAAAATTTTAAATATACATAAAACGAAAAAAAAAGGAAAAGAGAGTTAACAGTCATTATTATATCAGAATTTTTTTTCACTAATGTCAAGGATGAAATGAAACCTCACATTGTCAGTTTGGCTCACATGAATCTTTTGTCCATTACAAAATGCACCTCCACCTAAAACACGCAAGACACTCATAAAAAACATTGCCGAATCATATAGAATGTACATGATATGCTCACTATATAGATATTTCCATACCAGCAACTGCAGAGAATATGCGTGTGTTCCAGCACATGGCGCCCCCAACAAACTCTACCTGCCAACAAAAATGCACATAGATGACCCCTTTCAGTTTCTCTTATCAACTAATAAAGAAATTAGTATAGTATGATGTTCAGCTACAAACACTCTTAATGCATTTGAACTGATAATCAAGCTCGTGTATTGTAGGAAAATCCAGTTACATATTTAAAAGATCTCCAGGAAGATTACGGAGGTGGAGTTGAATTGACTGAAAACTGATCCATGGAGTTGAAATTTCCCATCCAGATTTACATTACTCCTTGGGGAAAATGAGAAGCAAACAGAAATTCAAGATTTTCTTGAGGTCTATATGCAGCCTCTTACGCTCTGATTAATCAAATCATGACTCTGTCACCATGTAGATAGAAATAAGTACTCCCTCTTTATACTGTTCATGGGGTACTTAGACTAACTTGCTAATTAGTTTTCTATTAAATCTTTCAGAAAAGAAAAAGAGCCAATTTAGTGTATGTTCAAAATCAGTTCGATTAAACTGAAAACCATAGTTAGAAGCATATACCCTCATGTACTTGTACTTATAAAAGCCGGAGTTGGTGAAAGAAAATATAAACATTTCCATAAGTACCTCCCACTATATCAATTCATTGATAATTTGTAAAAAAAGTCAACATTATTATAAGAATGATGCAGTTGAAATTGCGTGCGTGTTATAGGCTATATTACCACAGCAGCAGCAGCTGGCTTTCCTTTGAAGAGCACTCCCACAGAGACTGCGAAGCTGGGATATCCATGCGCAAAATTTGTAGTTCCATCTAAATAGACATCAAAGGGAATATTGTGACTAATGATAAGGTTAACCACATTTATACATAATTTATATAAAGAACCCAAATTAGAGGATAGAACGAAAAACTAACCTAAATAATTCATTAGCTATACATACACACTAAACTACCCTAGATCCTCAATCCACAATAACAAAATGGATATAAAATACTCCTACCGTATTGATCACGAGATGAAATTCACGTACTCCCTCGTCGCAAAATTGGTGTCCACTATTGAAATGACACAAAGTTACGGGAAAGTCCAATTATTACACTCCACACCAGTAAAATGCCATCTTTACCTTTTTAGAAACTTTTTTAGTAGTTGTATTTTGTAGGTTTGACATTTATTTTGGGACAAACTAAAATATTGGGTGGACACTTACTTCGGGACGGAGGGAGTGATAATTATAGGCGGGCCGTATAGTGGTCCCTGTCACATAGGCAATATTAGATGACTGGCGTATTCTCCTGATTATGAGATAGCAACGCTATTCTTGTTATACTTGTATATTAGTGGTTTTACCACCAAAGCAACGTATTTCGTGTATAGGGTGGATTGCAATATCCATCTTCTCATAGAAAGAAAGTCTTAAATTCTGGAATACATGACGAATGACCAATCAATATGTGAAAAACTGGCCTATTGTTCTCATCTCAGTTTACATAAAAATAGCAATATGGTAGGAACATATGTTTTTGCTATCTTCCATAAAATATTACTCAATGGTGTAATGTCCTTTTGCAGGCTTATTATTAGATATTGATATCACTAGATCAAAAGAAACGCATAGGGATAAGTGGGATGAAGAAAAACAAAACTCTGTTATCCAACAAAACTCATTTTTCAAATTCAAAGAAATGAGTAGATACTTCCGATAAATATGATCTTTCGAGAAACTAAAAGTCAAGTGAACCACATACCCAAGGGGTCTATGCACCAAAGATAATCAGAAGACGAATCTCCAATGACACCTCCTTCCTCCCCTAGAATAAGATGATCCGGAAAATTCTTTCTCACAACACTGAGAATGGCAGCCTCACTCATTTTATCTGTGCTGCAACAAGTGAACAATATTTTTTATTTCAGGAATATTAGTGTGAAGTATAATAGTACATAGAAGAAACTATGAGAGCTTACAGAAGGAGTTCAATATCTGAAGTCTTTTTCCTAGCATTTAGTTACAATATTTAACGCATCCAACGGAAGCAGGGTAATAAAACCACTCTCAATCGGTTCAAAGTTCAAACTATGTAACATGCATCCGTATACAACGCTAAACAGATGTTAAATGCTAGAACTACTAACATTACATTAACACAACTCTGATTTCAGAACACAACACAGGAACATCAAGTACTGCTCCCGCCTAACAATTTACGTGATCATCAAAACTGAACATGTCACCTTGGTCATTTCAAGCACTAAAGAATATTCATCCACGTGACTAGGTCATTCCAAAACTAATACTAGTTAACTAGCCCCACCATCATATATACTTGATCAGCCAATAGTGTAAAGCACATAAGCATACTCTAACACAAACGGAGAGAATGATGAGATATGAACTTAAAGTGGACTTTCCTCACTCAACTACTATGATACCCATACCCTGAAACTCATAAACCTTTTTTGTTGCATATAAAAGCATTCAATCAAAGATCGCATGTGATCAACCAAAAATCATGATTCTGTCTCATGAATATACAATTATAATACTCCCTTGTGTGACTATCAAGCTAGTTTTGAACATTTAGGATGTGTTTGGTTGGAGAGTATGTGTTTGAGGGTATGGGTATCATAGTGTTTGAATATGTATGGTTTAGGGGTAGAAAGAATACGTTTGATACCCATAAAAGTAGGCATGCTCCATAGTGATTCCTTAATCCTTAGTGCAAACCAAACGCCACCTTAACTTTGTTATACTTTAATTCAAATGGCGGCTGAAATTCGGGACCATGGTCCTCTCCTTGATCTTTTTAATACAGTTACACCAACACACTAAAACTCTAGTAACAACACAGACTCGCACACAAAGCTAACACCACATCAGTGACTTACATTTGTAAATACGTGATCTGTCTCACAGTCTCTCATCGGTTATAAGGCAAGCAGAGTGTATCTTCACATACATAAACTACTAAGTTAATGAGCGACAGCGGATTTCCTTCTTATTCTAGTGTGTATACGTGTAAAGATTGGAGCGGAGTTATTCACAATTTTAACAGGAAGCCTACTAGGGAACAAGGTGTACAACTATCAATAGTCAGTCATATTCATAACACTTTCAGTGACGTATTGGACACGCACAAACAGTATGAAGTGTGAAGTGTCATGGTCTAAATAAGACTCATAAAGCTATTTGGGGTAACAACACTTGACAAGTGAGTGGTTTGTCGCAGTGACTCATTTGTCTCCTTCTCCCTGCAAGCCACATGAAAATTTATCTTCCTTCAATTTGGTTGGTCAAATACAAAGTTGTAACTAGAACTCAAAACATTACATTTTATTCCAATATGGAGTATTGATTAAATAAACATGTATAGACTCCTAAGAACCCACAAAAGTATTCACAAACAATTGCAACCTAAGCCCCAGCAAAAACATTGAATGCAAGTAAGTCATCAGACCACAAAACGAAAAGAAACGGCAAAAACTAGTAAAAAGCTAGAAGAAGAATAAAGTTAGCAGACATACTCGGTAACCAAATCAGTGAGTCCCTTGTAGCTGATATTTCGAGGCTTATTTACAGCTTCCATGACAACCTGAGAATCAGAATGTAATCAAGTTACAATGTCAATATAACATTAGAAAGAAAGGAAAAAAAAAAAAGAAAAAGAACCTGAGCACCAGTATTGGCAGCAAGTTGAACACCTTGAAGAAGTTGGTCAGATGGGAGTGGACCAATTGTTTGAGCACCAACCTTTGGGTATTGTTGTTGTTGTTGTGATAACACAGCTTTTAAGGTGGTTGTTGTTGTTTTGAGTGTAGTGTGACATGATGATGATGATAATCTTGTTTTTGAATAGTAATATAAATTGTTAAGAGGATGATGAAGAAATGAAAATGGGATTCTTGTTTTGATTGTCGATGATAATGATAATGATGACGATGCTGATGATGATGAGAGTAGAAATGTTGTCATTTTTAGTTTCAGGCGGTTGTCTGTGTTTCAGTCAGTGTTTGGTGTTTTTTTAAGGAGCACATATTTTGACTTCCCACATCTTCCTTTTCATTTTTCTTTTTCTTTTTCTTTTTCTTTTTCTTTTACTAAAACAAATACTATTAAGACAAAATTACACGGATGGTCCCTGTGGTTTACACGGATTGCAAGTTTAGTCCCTAACTCAAAATAAGTACACTAGACATCCCTATTTTTTGAAACTTGTCACACATTTAGTTCCTATCTTGGATGGCCGTTAGTTTATCCGTTAAGTTATTTGCACCGTTAGTCCTTCGTTAATATTTTTTGCACCGTTAGTCCTTATTTTCTAAAAAAGTCCCCATGATTTGCACCGTTAGTCCCTTCATTAATATTTTGCACCGTTATCAATCTTTTTACGTTTTTGTCCATTTTTTTAACGTTCTTGTCCATTTTTTTAACGTTTTCGTCAATTTCTTACGTTTTTGTCAATCTTTTTACGTTTACGTCCATTTTCTTACGTTCTCGTCCATTTTTTTAACGTTTTCGTTCATTTTTTTAACGTTTTTGTCAATCTTTTTACGTTTTCGTCCATTTTTTACGTTCTCGTCCGTTTTTTTTAACATTTTCGTCATTTTTTTACGTTTTTGTCCGCTTTATTACGTATTAGTCGGTTTTCTTATATTTTATCCGTTTTATTATGTTTTCGTCCGTTTTTTTTTACGTTTTTATATGTTTTCTTATATTTTCATCGGTTTTCGCCTTTTTTACGTTTTCGCTCATTTTTTTGTGATTATGTAAGTACACTAAAAGAAAATTTGTCATTTGAAAAAAATGTTTCTGTGTCAATTTTAAATCACGATTTTGACCCTTTTCTAGTCTGAATATCGAAAAAAAAATCTTAAAATATTCGAAAAATAATTTTTTTTTGGAATTTTTTAGAAAAAAATTAAAAAAAAAAAAAATCTTTTTTTTTTTAAATTTCGAATAAAAAAATTTTTCGAATAAATTTTTTTTTCTATATTTTATTTTCTAATTTTTTTTTGAAAAAAAAAAATCAAAAAATAATTATCGATAAAAAATCTTAAAATATTCGAAAAATATTTTTTTTGGAATTTTTTAGAAAAAATTTAAAAATAAATCGAAATTTAAAAAAAAATATCGAATAAAATATTTTTAGAAAATTAGAAAAAAATTAGAAATATTTTTATTTTTTGAATATTTTAAGATTTGAATTTTTCTAAAAAATATTTTTTCTAAAAAAAAATATTTTTTTTTTAGAAAAAATATTTTTTTAGAAAAATTCAAATCTTAAAATATTCGAAAAATAAAAATATTTCTATTTTTTTTAATTTTCTAATAAAAATTTATTCGATATTTTTTTTTAAATTTCGATTTATTTTTAATTTTTTTCTAAAAAATTCCAAAAAAATATTTTTAGAATATTTTAAGATTTTTTTTCGATAATTATTTTTTGAATTTTTTTTTCAAAATTTTTTTCAAAAAAAAATTAGAAAATAAAATTTAGAAAAAAAAATTTATTCGAAATTAAAAAAAAAGGATTTTTTTTTAAATTTTTTTCTAAAAAATTCCAAAAAAAAATTATTTTTCGAATATTTTAAGATTTTTTTTTCGATATTCAGACTAGAAAGGGGTCAAAATCGTGATTTAAAATTGACATAGAAACATTTTTTTCAAATGACAAATTTTCTTTTAGTGTACTTACATAATCACAAAAAAATGAGCGAAAACGTAAAAAAGGCGAAAACCGATAAAAATATAAGAAAACATATAAAAACGTAAAAAAAACGGACGAAAACATAATAAAACGGATAAAATATAAGAAAACAGACTAATACGTAATAAAGCGGACAAAAACGTAAAAAAATGACGAAAATGTTAAAAAAAACGGACGAGAACGTAAAAAATGGACGAAAACGTAAAAAGATTGACAAAAAGGTTAAAAAAAATGAACGAAAACGTTAAAAAAAATGGACGAGAACGTAAGAAAATGGAAGTAAACGTAAAAAGATTGACAAAAACGTAAGAAATTGGCGAAAACGTTAAAAAAAACGGACAAGAACGTTAAAAAAACGGACAAAAACGTAAAAAGATTGATAACGGTGCAAAATATTAATGGAGGGACTAACGGTGCAAATCATGGGGACTTTTTTAGAAAATGAGGACTAACGGTGCAAAAAATATTAACGAAGGACTAACGGTGCAAATAACTTAACGGATAAACTAACGGCCATCCAAGATAGGGACTAAATGTGTGACAAGTTTCAAAAAATAGGGATGTCTGGTGTACTTATTTTGAGTTAGGGACTAAACTTGCAATCCGTGTAAACCACAGGGACCATCCGTGTAATTTTGTCTACTATTAAATTAAATTCCGCGACTTTTATTTGACTCAAATTAAAAAGTAAAGAAAAATAAAAATGCTAAAAAGCCACTAACTCACTCCTTTACTTTTTCTTTCTTTCTTTTTTTTTTTTTTTTTTTAATTTAATTTATTTATTATTTTTTTTTTTGTTAAACTCGGTTAGAATGCATTTTGGTCATTTTAACCCTTTTTTTATTCCAGCCTAAAACTTCAAACGTAAATAACTTTTAATCGATAAACTTTTACGTAAAACTGATTTTACCATAATTTTTTAAATTTAATTTTCATTAATTTGGTATGCATATGATATATGAATTGTATTTTTTTTTTCAAATTTCTTAGTGGGTGTTGATTTCTTGAAATTTTTGGCATTTTTGGTATTTTCGGCTCTAATTTTGTCTAGTTTAAAAGTCAAATTTTGCAAAACTTAAAACACAAAAGTTGTAGCTTTTTGGCCATTTTTACTCAAAAATTTGAATCACTCAAATCCGATATTATATGAGTGAGATATCACACGTTAAATATGTACAATAACTGATGAACGTTATAATAACTGATGAACGTTATAAAAAATAATTGATGAACAATATCAAAAATAACTGATGAATGTTATTTTTTCAAGAACCGCTGAACATTATAAAAAATAACTGATGAACGCTATAAAAAATAATTGATGAATAATATAAAAAATAACTGATGAACGCTATATTTTCGAAAACTACTAAACTTTATAAAAAATAACTGATGAACGTAATAAAATATAACTGATGAACAATATCAAAATAACTGATGAACTTATAAACATTGTGTTTTTATTAGAAAATTGATGAACTGATGAACAATACGAACTTAAACTGATGAACAATATGAACTTAAACTGATGACCAAAACTAAGGCATGTTTGGCACGAATTTATCAGATATTATCATAGCAAGAGCTTAGTTTTTTTTAGAAAATAAGCTACAATTAAAAATAAGTCTCATTTGGCTGACATAGTTTGAAGGAGCATGTAAAAAAAATAAGCTACTAAATAAAATGCTAGTTGAAGGAGCATGTAAAAAAAAGCTCCAGCAACATGCTCAAACAACCCACTCCAGTGATCCGTTCCAGCTCCTACTAGTATCAAACATACCCTAATTAACTGTGTACATTATCAAAAATAAGCGAATCAACTATAAATATATCAAAGTAAGTTTCATCCTTTTTAGCATATTATTTAAACTTGAACAATTTTAAAACTCGATACTGGGTCATGCACTCATGATGCAACTTTCCCGCCGCCACCCCCCCCCCCCCCCCCCAAAAAAAAAAAAAAAAAAAAACTTTTTCAACCATTAAACTAATTAATTATTTGTCATTTTTTCCTATCAAATAGTGAAGTTTTTCATGATAAACAAAACCTCATAATCCAATGAACACTTTTAAGTCGACAAAAAAAAAAAAAAAAAAAAAAAAAAAAAAACTTTTTCGACCATTAAACCAACTAATTATTTGTCATTTTTTCCTATCAAATAGTGAAGTTTTTCATGATAAACAAAACCTCATAATCCAATGAACACTTTTAAGTCGACAACTAGTACACTAATTTCTTTGAGGCATTTCATCGAATACCTAATAAGCGATTTCATAAAAGCTTTGTTTGTTTAAGAAAAGAAACCATACAAAAATCATAAAAGATGATGAATTGATGTTTATTTTGGTTTGTTAATTATAATCGTAATTAGAGGTTTACAAGAACATACCTTTTCGTTTCTCCTGTTCGTTGAACTAGTAGAAAATAGGTATTTTGTGATGTTTTTGAATCAATTTTTTTGAATAGCGATATGTATATGATCATCAGTTTCTTGATTTAGTTTATGAGCTGAAAGACAATAAATTTAACTTATGAAGAATATTTGTCAAAGGTGTGATACAAAGAGAAAGAAAAATCAAATTAAATAGGTGAGCTACACGAACAATGTTGATAGTTAAAACTCAGGTAGAGTATAAAATGAAAATGACCAGCATGCCTCTGTTTAATTTTAGTGGTCTAAAATTGATGAGATCTATAATTAAAATCTAACGGTCGTAATTACTTTTTAGTCTTTTTAAATTTGTAAGACTTTCTAAATGATCTCTCACCTTATTTGACTAAAATTCGTTTAAAAAATCCACCTATCTAAATTATTAACATGGGTAAACTCCAGAAAATGTCCCTAAACTTTGGCAAAATTGCAAAAAATGTCCTCTTACAAATTTTTTTGCAAAAAGTGTTCCTGAGCAATTTTCAATTTGCAAATAATGCCCTTGAAGGGTTACTGTTCATGTAAAAATGGTTTTTTGTCTAATGCTCGTTAGGAAAACCCGTTAAGTGCCGTGTGAAATGACTATTTTACCCTCCTTTTCTTCAATAATTCCCCTTTCTTTCCCGCAAGTATAGAAAATGACGCATTCATCCTCCAAAGCTTGAGGGACAATATTCACGATAAAACTTTGATATAAAACTAATTCATTTGGGGCTGACAGAAACATAATCACGTCGTTCCTATCGTCTAACACATACAAACATAAACCCTAATTTTTTTAGCATGGATGGCGGGCAAAGTGGAAGCGACAACAGTGGAAGCTTTGTTGATAATGAAACTATGCCAAGGGTGTTTGGTGTTGGTAAGTTTATGTTGTTTATTTAGTTCCTTTATTTGTTAAATATTGGCTTAGTTTGATTTTGGTAATTATATTTAACTGTTAGTTATGCCAAAAAGTAGTCTTGGTGAATGGTTAACACGTATAGTCTGGTTTCATGTTTCATTCTGTATAAGTGATCATATCTAGTCTTGTTGGCTATCTTTATAGATTTCAATGATGGTGTGAAGACTTGTTGTGCTCGTATGGAAAAGTGGATTGCAAAACTTGAACATGTGTTATACAGGACAAGAATCATGAAAGGTTAATTTTTTGAACCTCTTATGATGTTATGTAAATACATTTATTTGAGTTAGTATTACAGTTTGGCTTTCTGGAATAATGTTTACATATATGAGATTCAAGGTTGAGCTTAAACTGATTGAATGTTTGGCGGATGATGAAGAAGTATGGTCTAAGCTGGGCAATTTCGTTGATTATGAATTAATGGAGCAGATGAAAGAAAGATATTGGCCATTCAAAACCATCACTGAGGAAAATGTAGATGAATTTCTTGATGAGCAGTTTTTGAGGACAAAGATTGAAATGAAAGGTAAAAGTATTCAACCTCTTAAAAGGGTGTTTGGAAAAGCAAATAAGTCTTATTTATTTCATTTTGGCTATCTTTATAGATGTCATGAGAAAGGCAAAAGTGGCTGAAAATCTACTTGATGAGTTGTTTATCAGCAGAAAGAATGGAACGCTACAAGGTAAATATACTCAAGCTCTTAAAGGGGTGTTTGGAATGTCTTTGTACCTTATAGATCTTATTGATTTGAATACTGTTCTTGGAAGTGAATATTATAGCTTGTATTATAGTTTGGGTTTGTTGTATATTCTATGCAGTTTTGGATGTTGGTACCAGTAAGCAGAGGAAGGTTAGGCCAGATAAGGGTACAAGTGAGCAGAGGAAGGTAAGGCCAACCAGCTGCGTCCTTGGCCTAAGAGCAAAGTTGAAAGAACCAGCTCCCAAAAGATGTTCTAAGTGTTGTTCATTGCATTCCAAGAAGAAAAACTAAATGCATTATAATGTTCCTCTTTTGTGTTATCATTTTTTAATGTAATGGGATATTTTAAAACAATTTAGTTAATCTATGTAAGACATGTTTATGTATTTTGTTTGGTTAAGCATTTTACATTTTGGATAACCTTTTGCTTCAGCATTTTGCATGTGCATTTGCATATGCGGGGGTGTTTGTATTTATTCATTTTAACTTTTTATAGTCAATAAGTACCAAATACCTCATATGTTCCTTTTAAAGTAGTTTAAGGGTATAAAAAGAAAAATTCTCA
Organism: Artemisia argyi; assembly: GCA_030686995.1. Taxonomy (NCBI): domain Eukaryota; kingdom Viridiplantae; phylum Streptophyta; class Magnoliopsida; order Asterales; family Asteraceae; genus Artemisia; species Artemisia argyi. The sequence continues at coordinate 26,588,164 of CM060696.1, forward strand.
CTCTTGTTTTGGATGGAAGCTTGTTGATGACTATGGGCAGGTTGCATAATTTTGTTTGGATTTACCCATTTTGACTTTTAAAAGTCAACATATACCAAAAAAATGTCCATTCACTGTTGATTATTTATTCATGTGTGTAATCTGCGTTCACAATGCACGGTTTTATTTCAATGGCTTATCCAGTTTTTTGGGTTGTTTGGATTTACCCATGTTGACTTTTAAAAGTCAATAAATACCAAAACCTGCCAATTCACTTAGCAATATCAGTGGCTTCATTAACTTCTCATACACGAAGCACAAACCTGCCCATTGACTAGTCAAAGGTCTCTCCCTTTATATTCACTACACCAGACTTACACCACAACTCTCATCTCATAAACATTGGTCCTCAAATTTAGTCACCATGGATGCCCAATCCTTAAACTAAAAAATATAGGGGTTTTCTCTTCATTATCATACCCGTCTCCCAGAACCACCACTCGCAGCAATGCTAGAACCACATTTCTCTTATTGTCAGTGTTGCCAAAATACATTTCATCTTCGTGAGGAACTACGTGTCTTTAAGGAAGAGGCCTGCTTCATGTGGACAAGCATTCAAAAGTACCTTGTGGAGCTCATGAAGGAACAAGCCAACAAAAAATGAAACCTTTCCTCCTAACTTTTGATATGGTTGCAATAGGTTGTTGCTAAATAATTTAGTATTTGGATGGCAGTTGTTTTAACATTGGTTGATCTTTTGTATCCTATTACTAATGTAACTTCGTTTGGTTAAATTTGTTATTTTCCATATTCTTTGCTTATGAGATTGTCATCATACTTGAAAGGTGTGCCATAATAGTAACTAGTTGGTAGGAGAATTTACTTAAAGAGTAAGACACACTCTTTCTAACCTAGTTTACATTTACTTTTGTGTAGTCAAATAGGGTCAGGCTACTTGAAATAAACCCGTTTTACTTTCTTTGTGTAATGTAAAGGAGTATTAACTGAGGACATTTACACACAAACCTACCTATATCACTGGCTTCATTTACTTCTCACAATTTCTCACAAACCTGCCAATCTTATATCATCAACCTTGTTCATCAATCTCATTGAAACTCTCAGCTCACCATGGATGCACAATCCAGAAAGTTAGCAACAAACAGTCACAACTATGCGGTTCGTTACCCATTGAAAGTAGGAGGCTCTCAAGCATGGTATTTCTCTGCAGACCCAGAAAAACCACTTCCACCAATGCCAAAACCACCCGCCTCTAAATGTCAATGTTGCAAAAATACATTCCAGGGTCGTGAGGAACTACGCGTGTTTAAGGAAGAGGCTCGCTCTATGTGGACATCGATGAACAATTTAATCGTGCTAGTCATGAAGGAAAGAGTCAAAAAAACCATGAAACATGTTCTAGTTATGTTATGGTTGTATTAATTTCAGTTCTAAGTATATTTATGTAATATGTTAAGTACCTCTATGTATGATATGGTAGTATTTATATTAGTTTATGTATTATGTTTGACGAACATCTATATTTATGTAATATGTTTGAGTAACTCCATCTACGATATGGTTTTATTAATATGTTTTAAGAACATAAATGTAATATGCTTTAATTCAGATTTGGATGTGATTTATCCTTTGAATGTTTTTATTTTTGGAAATATGAACACAATTATGCAAAACTGCATACGCTAACCTATAATGCTTATAAAATATAATATTGACTCTTCGGTTTCCCTATTTTTTGTATATATATACGTTCCATAAACATGTTGTTGCATACCCATCTTAGATCATCAACCTTCTTCATCAATCTAATTAAAATCTCATTGTCATCCGGAGACAAAAGAGCCAGAGATGAGGCAGAGGCACTAATTGAAAATGATGAAGCACCCAAACTCAAGTAAAATACAGTTTCGTTTATCTTATTTTTTTTTTTGTCTATGTTTCTATATCCATTTGATTTATTCATTCAACATTACAGGAAACAACATATGGAAGATGTTGCACCACAAGTTGAAATTGTGGATAAAACAGAAAAGAAAAGGAGGAAGCTGTCGATGAGGAAAAAAAAAGGATGAAAAAGAAAATGAGGATAAAAAAAAAGAAGGAGGAACGAGCAAGGCATGCTAAAGAGGTGGCAATGGAACATTGGAAAGAAGTGAAGGCAATTAATAAATTAGAAAAAAAATATAGTAAGGATAAAAAGGATGATGAATGTTCAGAAGATGAATGTTTAGAAACATTCACTTATGATAATTTGCATTTGTCATACCTTTTGTATTAGTTTCCTTATTGTAATTGCTATTTTTCAGTTTATTAAATAATATTTCCTTATGTTGGGATCATAGTTTTCACTATTTTATGAAGTCTCGGTCATTTGTAATAATGCTAGGTTGCTTAGTTACTATTTACTTTCATTTACAAATTGTATTAAGTTTACTAGACTTAAGCTAGGTGATCCATGGGCTTTAAGGCCCATACGATTTCATGAATGGGAGGAGAGGGAGTGTTGCCCTAGCTCCTTCCCTATAAATAGATGGCTTAGGTCTTTGTAATACTTGGTTGGTTATTTGAAACATTAAGGAAACTCTTGCAATTCATATTCTCTAATTTCTCATAATCATCCCATTCTCATTCTCACATCATTTCTATCTTTATTGTGCTTGTGTTTACTAAATGGTGACCTAACAAGTGGTATCATTCGCTAGAGGAAGGTGTAGTTATTGTTTTCATTGATTTCTATCTTACAAGTCGTTTTTTTAAATCGAATTTTTGTGAAAACTTTAAACTTTCTTGTTTGTTTCTTGGTTTTTCTCACATCTTTGCTTACAAACTTGTGTTTAAAATCAAAACAAACCAAAAAGTTCCAAATTTTTTACAAAACTATTCGATTTGGTCATTTGTACTTTTATCGAAATTTTTTTAGTCTTGAAAAATTTCTTAAAGTTTTCTACTTTCTTTAAGATCTACTCATTTTACACACAAAAGTACAAGTATCTTGAAAGAAAAACGAGTTTTAGGATTGCTTTCTTTGTAAAACAACAACTACCAAGTTATCGAAATTCTATATAGTTACCATTTCGAGATCTTCTCAAAGTGCACTACCTCGACTTCGTTTGTGTGGACTCGGTATTTTCTTTCTTGTATAAGAAAGTTAAGTACTTCGACTTTTGGGAAAGTTTTCGAAATTGTATAATTTCGAAAACTGTTTATCGCAATTTTGTGTTTTTTCGCAAAACATAAAATTTTCGAAATCACAAAGTTATCGCAAACTTATTAAGTATCGAAATCTTATTATTTCGAAAACCTAAAAGTTTCGCAAAACCTTGATTATTTCGAAATTTCAAGTTTTCGAAAACCTGCAAAGTTTCGCAAACCTGGTTTCTCGATAACCTGACAAGTTTCGCAATCCTATTATCGCAAACCTTGTTTCTCGATAACCTGACAGTTTTTCGCAATCATTGAAGTTGTGCTAAGTTTTTCGATACTTGGTTTAATCTACACTTTCTACAAGATCCATTTCTACACAAGTGTTCTAAGATGTCTCAACCACCTAATCACTACTTCCCTCACATTCAGCAACATCAGCAGTATCAACAACAACAAAATCAGCAGTATCAGCAACAACAATACCTTCCGCACCAAATGAATCAACAACCTTCTCAAAAACAAACATACAATCCACTACATCATTACCTAATGATGCAACAACATCAGATCATTCCTCAACAACAATCATATCAAGTGCCACAACAAAACACTCAGTTTTCCTCCAAACAACCTCACTGGTTTGACAGAATGTGTGAAGTTATTACAACTCAACAATCCCGACATGAGGCAGGATCACTTGAAACACCTCCAATGCTTACACCTGGGAACTTTGTTCAATGGTCAAGTCGATTCTTACGATTTGTTGAGCTAAAGAAACCTCATGGGAAATTCTTGAAGCAAGTGATACTTGAAGGACCATTTGAGTGGCCAACTAGATTTGAAGCTGGTGATCCACATGCTGATCCTCCACGTCCTCCTGGTGATAGACCCCTTCCAGAATCTGCACTCACTGAAGAACAGAAACTACATCGTGAAGCTGATCAGTATGCAATGGCTTATATACTTCAAGGTATACCTAATCCGATCTATCGAAGTGTCGATGCTCAGAAAACAGCCAAAGCTATGTGGGAACACGTTCATCTCCTTATGGAAGGTACTCAATTGAACAAAGATGACATGGAATCCAAGCTATACATGGAATACACTGACATCACAATTGAACCTGGAGAGTCACTTGAATCATACTATCATCGTTTCACAAATGTGGTAAATGATCTGGAACGTCACAAAATCACAGTACCAAGGATCGCTGTGAACTCCAAATTTGTTGGTAGTCTTGGCCCTGATTGGCACAAATATGTGAGATTTGTTCGTCAAACAAAGAATCTGCATGATGCTCCATATGGTTTGTTGTATGATTTTCTGAAACACCATGAACCTGAAGTGGAAAAAGATCGAGCTCTACGAGGAGGATACACACCAACTTCTACACCAAATTCTTTGGCTCTCGTAGCTCAGTCTCCCTACGCTCCACCACCAATGTCAAATCATGCATATGTTCAAGAGCAGAACTACTTCAGTTATCCACAATCTTCCACCTCGAACCAACTGGTCCCTTATGATTCATCTCTACAGAATGCTTCTACTCAACTTGTTCCGTTAAACAAAAATGATGCTGTGTACTACTCCAACTCCAATGAGGATGACGATGATGACTTTAATACGTTGAATCAGGGACTTGCTCTTATTGCTCGTGCTTTCAGCAAATTCTCCAACAAAACAAACAACCGTCAACGTACATCCTCTAATACAAAGAATCAAGTTGTTGTCCATAATGGAAGAGTGGAAATTGAGAATCGTAATTATGGTCGATTTGGGTCAGGAAGTTCTTCAGGAAATTATGGGACTGATCAGAGGTTTAGTAACAATACGGGGTTCAGGAACAACTCTGGATCTTCTCAACAAAGGTCTGACTCAGTTGCAACAAGGAACTCCAACTCAGGGAATGCAGTTTGGTGCTACAATTGTAATGAGCAAGGTCATATAGCTACAGCATGTCCCAAACCGAGAACTCGCGGTAGTAAGTTTCACAAGCAGGCATTACTCATGGCTCTTCAAGATGAAAAAGACGGACATTTCCCTGAACAAGATAACAACTTCATGGCAAATGTGAACAATGATGATGACATGGAAGATCTGGAAGTTAATGCAGCTGTGATGCTTATGGCCAACATGCAGGAACTTAAGCTCAATGATTCAGGTCCAGTGTATGACACTGACGGCTTGTCTCAGGTACATGACCTCAATGAATGCTTTATTAATGAAATAGTCTCACCTTCTGCTTATGAATTAGATATGGTGCAAGTTGTTCCATCTAAATCATCTTCATCATCTCAAAAAGATGAACAAATAAGCACAGTTGTCATATTCGATGATGACACAGTTGTTTCATTTGATGATCCTATTGAGAATGATGAACATGATAATTTAGAACAACATGAACCATCATTTGATCCAGACCCTGACCTAATATTGTTATCTAAACAACTGGATGCTCAACAATTGCAAATCATTAAATGCAACGAAACTAATAAAGCTTTAAAAGAACAAAATGCATCACTTTCAAGAGATATTGAGTGTTATAAAATTCAGCTTTCAAATCAAGAAGACAAGATTAAAAATGCAAAAAGTTTTGAAAAAGCTTTTCACGATTCTTACAACAAAGAACAAGATCTTCAACGCAAAATGCATGATTTAATTGAGTCAAACGGAAAGTTGATTTCGAAACTTGAAAGTGAAAAGTGTGAATTGAAAATGCAAGTTAAACATCTTCAAACAGAACTTTCAAAAACAGAAACAGAATTGTCAAGTTGTCAAAAAGATTTTTGTGAACACAAAATACGGAAAAGAAAATACATCGATGATTTACTCGGTGATATTGTTGATCTTGAGAAACAACTCAAAGAATTTCGTAACATTGTTTACAAACACGGGAACTCTGTCACAACAATTCAGAAATTTACTTTAAAACCGAGACCCGATAAACGATTTGCACTTGGTGATTACAATTCAATGTTTCTTCACACAGCATTCAAAGATATTCCAAAAATTTACAGTATGGATTGTTTGATGGATAATACGATTGTGCGTGCTGTTGTTTTTGATACTGAGGAAGAAGAAGAACTTGAAGACGAGAGTCGGTAAAAAATGAGTAATGTTCAATATTGGACACCATATGACTATTCAAAAGCTCCAATTAAGTTTGTTACTCAAAAAGATTTACCTGAGAAATCATGGTTTATCGAAGAATCATATGTTTCATCTCACAATGCGGCTTCTGTCCAAACTGTAGCACAAATTAATGGTCCGTTACCATCATCCGGTGAACTTACACCTTTACCAAAAACTTGTCGTGTCTTAAATTATTTCAAAACCTTTATGGAAGACATCGAAATTTTGGAGGAAACAATTGAACGTAATTCTGAAATTAAAATTGAAACTTTTCAATCCGCTTACGAGCGAGAAAAGAGAGATATTTTTCAAAAACAAATGAAGCCAATTGTTCAACACCTCCGTCTATGTGCTACACGTTGGGATCAGGAACTTCAAAAGGAGGTCAAAAATATGATAAACGTTTTCAACGCTACTGAAAATGAGATTTTGGTCCAAAAGCAAAAAACTAGAGTTTTCAAAAATGATGTTGATCGACTCTTGGAACAAGTTCTCTGCGCTGATATTTTGTCTGTTATCATGAATGATCTCTATAATTCTGGTACTTCTATGCTTAAGCATGATCATTGTGTTGATAATAACTTGTTGCATGTGGAAATTGAGACACTAAAACATGAGAATGACAATCTGAGGAAAAAGAATGATGATGTGACAAAACAATTTTCAAAACAAATGTTTCAACTCAAACAAAAGCTTGATTGGTGTCAAGCTCAGAGTCTTAATAAGGAATTGAAACTTCAAAGTCAAAATGTTTCTAACTCTTGTCAGCTTTGCAAAAACATTGAGTCTTTCAAAAGTTTGTGTCTCAAATATGAGAAAGAAATTGCGGACTTAAAAATTGAAAACGCCGAATGGCAACAAAACCGCGATGACATCAAATATTGCAATGGTTTACTCGAGTCTGAAATTCAGGATAAAAATCACATCATCATCGATTTAAAAGAGAAAGTTAGGCTACTTCAAAAAGGAAAGATGGTTGACACCACGGTGATAGCACCAGGAATGTATAAATTAGACAAAACGGAAAAAGGAAAGGTTGTTCTTAATACTAATGTTGATACCTCCACTTCTACAGGACTAGTCTCCACTACTAGCGTTAGTAGACCCAAGCGAAAAAGTAAAAAGAAGAATAGGATCTTGCAACGTAAGAAAGGACAACTAGCAGCCCAAGAAGTAGAAGATCAACTTAGGACCTTGAATAAGACTCATGTTGCATCAGATTTAGATTCTAGTCTAGCAAATTGTAATCAAAATCTAAATGTAACGAATGATGAACCTTTGAATGTTTTGAATATTAATGCATCTTGTGTGTTTTGTCGTAAAAGCGTATCATCTGGTGATCATACAAAATGTTTAGCTAATTCTCTTCTAAATCGTCATAAGAAACGTAGGACACGCATTCCTACTAGGCCCACTATTGCCTCTAAGTCTAACTTAGGAAAGCCGTCTTCTACGGTTTCTAATGAAGTTGAAGTTACCCCCATAGGTGCCGAGAACAAATCTAGGAATGAGCCAACTACTAGTGCATTTAACATTAAGAAAGCAAAAACTATTTGGAATTGGCAACGTTGGTTACAACACAAACCAGACTTTAAATGGATTCCTAAATTGTTGAATAAATGTGTTTCTAACCAACAGGAACCCGCACTGTCTTTGGGTTCCACCCTTACTTCTGTTCCATCTGTGTCTTCTTCTTGTGATGCAGGTGGTACAGATCATTCTCTGGATTGTTGATAGCGGATGCACCAGACATATGACAGGCAATCTCCAACTGTTGAAAAACTTTGTCTCAAAGTTCATTGGTACTGTCAGATTCGGGAATGATCATTACGCTTTAATCATGGGATATGGTGACTATGTAAGTGGGAACATCGAAATAAGCCGTGTTTATTATGTGGAAGGCCTTGGACACAACCTTTTCTCTGTTGGTCAATTCTGTGATGGGGATCTAGAAGTTGCATTTCGTGAAAAAACTTGCTTTGTTCGTGACTTACAAGGAAACGATCTTATGTCTGGCTCACGTGGCTCCAATCTTTATACAATATCAATGTCAGATATGATTGCAACATCTCCGATATGTCTTCTCTCCAAAGCAGAGTCAACTAAATCTTGGTTATGGCACAAACGTCTTTCGCACTTGAATTTCAAAACCATGACGGACCTTGCTCGTTATAAACTTGTTGATGGATTTCCAAGATTCCGTTTTACCAAAGATCACTTATGTTCAGCCTGTGAACAAGGAAAAAGTACTCGTGCTCATTTCCCTTCTAAACCTGAACACAGTACGAATCATGTTCTGCAACTGCTTCATATGGATTTGTGTGGACCGATGCGTGTTCAAAGTATCAACGGGAAACGCTACATTCTTGTAATCGTAGATGATTATTCCAGATGGACTTGGGTTTATTTTCTACGAAGTAAAGATCAGGCTCCTTCAATGATCATCACCTTTCTCACCAAAATTCAAGTTCAGTTACGCAACACGGTCCGAATAGTCAGAACTGACAATGGAACTGAATTCAAGAATCAGACACTTAGGTCTTATTATGAGAAAGTGGGAATTGAACATCAAACATCTATTCCTAGAAGCCCAGAACAGAATGGAGTTGTTGAAAGACGCAACAGGACGTTAGTGGAAGCTGCTAGAACTATGTTGATTAATGCTCAATTACCAGATTACTTGTGGGCAGAAGCTGTTTCAACCGCATGTTATACCCAAAACCGTTGCATGATCACAAAACGTCATCGCAAAACACCTTATCAAATTGTTCACAAAAGAAAACCGAACATCGATTACTTTCATGTATTTGGAGCACTTTGTTATCCGAAGAATGATCGTGATGATTTAGGTAAACTTAAAGCAAAGGCTGACATCGGAGTGTTCGTTGGATATTGTGAAAATTCAAAAGGTTTTCGGATATGGAATCGTCGTACAAGAGAAATTCAAGAAACAATTCACGCTAATTTTGATGAACTCACACAGATGGCTTCTGAGCAACACAGCTTAGGACCCGAATTTAACCGTCTTAACTCTCCGGAATCTTCAGCTGAACCTTTGCCACTTAACCGCAAAGAACTAGAAACCCTGTTTGCTCCACTATTTGATGACACAATTGAATACCGTCCTACTGAGATCTCACCTAATTCCGCTGCTCAACCTGATAACATTCCAGTACCAGACTCACCTCAACAAACTACTACAAGTGTTGAGAGAGACGGTCCTCCAATTGTATCACCATCTACAGCAGAACAAACTGGTTCTACTTCCCGCCATCCAGCTGAAGATCCAACACCACAATCAGTTCCACAATCCGTAGAGCATGATCCTGATGCGTTCTTTAATCCGTTTGCACCAGCTACTACAGTTCCTGATATAGCAGAGTCGTCAACACGCAACTTGGATCCTGCCAACATGCGAGATACGTATCAACTACACCCTTCAACACATAAATGGACTCGTGACCATCCACTAGTTCATATTATTGGCCATCCAGATGCACCTGTTATGACAAGACAACGACTTCACACAGATGGAGAAACTTGCATCTATGCACTCACAGTTTGTCATGAAGAACCTAAGAACATTAAAGATGCAATGACTTATGACAACTGGATTGAATCTATGCAAGAGGAATTTCAGCAATTCATAAGATTAGAAGTCTGGGAATTAGTTGAAAGACCTGACGGAGTCTTTGTCATCGGGTTAAAATGGATCTGGAAGAATAAGCTTGATGCAGAAGGGACAGTCATACGCAACAAATCACGTCTGGTAGCGAAAGGATACTCCCAACTTGAAGGTCTTGACTTTGCTGAATCCTTTGCTCCAGTGGCTCGACATGAAGCTGTTCGGATCTTTTTGGCTTATGCTGCACACAGGAATATGGTGGTTTACCAAATGGATGTGAAGACATCATTTCTTAATGGAGAACTCCGTGAAGAAGTTTATGTTAGCCAACCTGAAGGCTTCGTTGATCCTGAGCGTCCTAATCATGTTTACCGACTCAAAAAGGCACTCTACGGACTTAAGCAAGCCCCAAGGGCGTGGTATGACAAACTATCCACTTTCTTATTGGCCAATAAATTTTCTAAAGGATCAGTGGATCCAACACTGTTTACAAAAACCTACGGGGAGGACTTACTTGTTGTTCAAATATATGTCGATGACATCATTTTTGCCTCAACAAAAAGAAATTACTCTAATGATTTTGCAAAATTAATGAAAGATAATTTTGAAATGTCCATGATGGGTGAACTTTCGTTCTTTCTAGGACTACAAGTTCATCAATCACCCCGTGGGATTTTTATAAATCAGTCCAAATATGCTCTTGAAATTTTAAAGAAACATGGAATGATGTCTTGTGATACCTTTAATACACCAATGGGCTATACCACAAAACTAGATGCTGATTTACATGGGACTCCAGTTGACCCTACCAAATACCGAAGTATGATTGGGTCCCTCATGTATCTCACATCTAGTAGACCTGATATAGTATTTGCTGTCTACATGTGCTCTCGCTATCAGTCCAGACCAACTGAAAAACACCTCAATGAGGTCAAAAGAATCCTTCGATACATAAAGGGAACCATTAACTTGGGAATCTGGTATCCGAAGGATTCTGGTTTTGAACTAATTGCTTTTTCAGATGCTGACCATGCAGGATGCTTAGACACACGCAAAAGCACATCTGGTGGATTACAATTTCTCGGAGACAAACTTGTGTCATGGCAATCAAAGAAGCAGGACTGCACATCACTGTCGTCTACAGAATCTGAATACGTAGCCATGTCTGCTTGTTGTGCTCAAGTCATCTGGATGAGATCACAACTTAAGGATTATGGCTACCTATTCAACAGGATTCCTATCTACTGTGATTCAAAGAGTGCAATTGCCATCTCCTGCAATACTGTACATCATTGCAAATCCAAACACATCGATCTCCGATATCATTTCATCAAAGAGCATGTGGAAAAGGGTACCGTTGAACTTTATTTTGTTGGAACTGAGTACCAACTGGCGGACTTACTTACCAAATCTTTAGCACCATCAAGGTTTGCTAGTCTAGTTCACCAAATTGGTATGAGATGTTTGACTCCAGAGGATCTGGAAAAGTTTTCAAAATACAACTGATCGTCAAACATCATAACTATCTTTGTATAATATTTTTTTTCTTAACTATAAACCAATCAAAACACAAAAAGATTTTTCATATTTCTTTTATTTAAAAAAAAAAATGCAAGTATATCGCTTCACTTCAACACTTTGTTCTTATTTTACAAGTGTTGAGGGGGAGTCACGCTTAAATCTTTTACCAATCTTTTAATTGGTATACTTGCATGTTTCTCGTATTTTACGGTTCTTTGGAGTGTGTGGAAATTCTTTTACATTCCTTTGTCTCATCCCTTAGTAAGGACTTCATAAGTTAGGATTAACGGATGTATATCTCGATGTTACACAAGTTTGACATAACTTTAGGACTCTAGTAGAGATATCTAAATGTTAAGGGACTTAAATTGTCAAAAACTTAAAGTTTCAAAAGAATAAAACAAACAAACCGTATAACACAATCCCACTTATTCAAAATCTCTTAAACCCTTTCTAAAAACCTACGGCCCTCATTAATTCGAGCCATCCAAGACCTTGATCATCTAAGTTCCTTTGTACTCACTAGGGTATTACACACATAGGATCTTGGTTAATTGGAAAAACAACGGTTCGATTTCCTGTTTTCATGATGTCGAGAACTAGGGTTTAGGATTTCGAGAATTGCTCTAAACATGTTTAGGTGGATGATTCTTGATAGGGCTTTGTTAATTAGCTTGTTTCTAACTTATCCCCATTGTTTTTCATTCATTCCATCATGTATACTTTGATTCTCGAATTCGTAATCTTGGGTCGAATTGGGTTTATGAGGTTCTGTGCGTATTTGCTTGATTTTATTGGTGGGATTTGTTTCTAAGGTCTCATATTTGCATGTTTGATTTAGCTATGATGATTTACTCCATTGTAACTTGATTCTCGATAAACTAGTATACTTCGTTCTTAGATAATGTCGATCTAACTAAGTCTTATGTGTTGTATACTGTCATTTTGTGTCATTATGTGCTTATTACATGTACTTATGATATGCTTGACTCTATGTCACTCATTTGTCTCAAGGTTGTGTAATTATCGAGAACATGTTCTTGGCAGTTATCGAAAACTTTGTGATTTTGTCTAAGTAGTGTTTATCTATCTTGGTGACAGGCCTAAGTCATTGGAAAAGTTCTTTGCGAAGGAAACGTACGTGTGACTTCAATAAAATTCGATTTGATTCTTGTATAAGAATTTTTTCGAGAACCTTGAGTTTTATCGCAATCTTTAACAAACTTATCGAGAAACTTATGTTTCGATAAATATTATTCAAGCTCAGTCTTTTCGAAATATTATTTTCGAAATCATTCTGTGAACTATATTTTCGAAATCATCAGGTTCTCGAAAAGTTTTTTTTATCGAAAAAGATGTTTTCGAAAACTTCAATTTTTTCGCAAAGGAAAGATCTCGATAAAAGTCACTTATGAGGATTTTTTTCGATAAGACACTTTCTCGATAAAGTTTCTCTATAACATTTTTTTTCGAAATCTTTTCTTTACTCAAGTTTGCGATAAAAGGTCCATGATATATTTTCGAAATCTTGTTTTTTGGCCTTGTCATGTTATATCTATGTAACCTTGTTGTGATTCATTTTTGTTGTGTAATGTGAAATAAATGTGAATTGTGAATATCAATTGTGCTTATTTGCGAAACGTTGCATTATATAGTTGATTTCGTGATTCTAAATGTTCTATGATTCTTCAAATATGCATCATGTGACACTTCACTCATAACAAAATGACACATTTGTGCTTAACTGTCTCTAGTAGATATCTGTATCCAAACTCTAAACTGTGCTAACACATAACAAATTTGGATGTTTGGTTTATGGTGATACTTTTCAGGTTAACATGGCTGAACACAATGAGAACGTCGCTGAACAAACTCTTCCATTACTCACCATGGATGACATCACTCCCGAGAACTACAATGTCACAATTGGTAACAACAATCCTCGAGTTGATTTCAACAAATTGAAAATCACAGAGAAATCATGCATGATCGTGAAAGATATCCTACTTGCACATCCATGCAAACCACTGCTCACCTGTTCTACCTCAGTTCCGCTGTTCTACCTTCATCAATTCTGGCTTACTGCTCAGGCTAACTTGGATGATGAGTCTTTCACTGTCACATTGGATAGCCAAGAATACACTGTAGATCATGACGTTCTTCGAACCGCCCTTCTCATGCCACAAACTGACAACGAATTTGCTCCTGTACTACCTGACCTGGATCTACTTGATTTCTTCATTGAATTAGGATATGAGGTTGATGATGATGATGTACCGCTAGTCAAGATTTCCCAATTTAATGCCAAGTATATCCCTCAGCCTTGGAGAACATTCTGTCTGTTGGTGGTAAGATCTATATCTGGAAGGAAAAGTGGTCATGAACATCCAAGGCTCGAACACCTGCAAACATTTTGGGGAATGGTGACTCTGACACCGATTGATTTTGCAGTTCCTATCATGAATGATATAGTCCACAGTATTCAGACCGAACGTGTGAAGACTATGATACCATTCACAAGATTCACCAAGCTTCTAATAGAACATCTCTGCAAAAGCTCTCCAGAATTCATCAAGAGGATGGCTGATCCTAATGAGCCGAAGCACCTCTTTGAGGACGACTTCACCATCTCATTCATCAAATCGACCACTTCCTCAACCAAGATCAAAGGAATGAGGATTCCCGAATACCTTCTGGATGACAGTATTAAGAAAAGGGCAAACTTCAAGTTGTATGATCTGGCTTACAAAGGGGAACAGGAAGAAGCCACAATAAAGACTCGAAGCAAAGGAGGGGTAAAGTCTGGGAGCACTACAAGCACCACTGGATCACCTCATACTAGATCTAAGGCTGCTTCAATACCCAAGACTTCTACCACACCTAAATCTGCATCCAAACCCAAACCTGCTACCAAGCCAAAGAAGAAAGTAACTCCAGAGTACATACTTCGTGATGAACCTACACCTCCACCGTCTGACACCGAATCCGAGTTCTATACCGAATCTGAAGAAGAAGAACCAGACTATGAACTGAGATACAGAGCACCTGAAGAAGTATTTCCTGCAACAGAGATCGCAATACAACAAAGTCTTGAAACCTATGAAGAAGAGACAAGGAAGAGAAAAGGAGTCACTATCAATGAACCTCAGGATGATGAAGACGAACCAATCGTTGAACCATTGGTCGATAAACGCAAACTCAAAAGTATAGTTGTCGACACTAGAGCTGAAGAAAAGCGGCTTAGGAAAGAACAGAGGAAAGCAACTCTCGAAAGCCGACTCATGTCTCAAACTCCACCACCTATCGATCAGTCAGAACATGAAGGAGCTACTAGCAGCATGAATCCTCCCGTTGTGTCCGCAACATTAGAATCAGCCTCACAGCCAGATAACACAGTTAAAGACACTGACAAAACTGGAGATGTCAATATGACAGAGACTGCTAACGTAGAGGAGAATGTTGGCGGCCAAGAGCAATTTGTTATGGATCAGGAACACGAATACCTCATTACTCCAGAGTTTCTTGCACGAGAAGCAGAGGAAGCAGAAGAACGTCGCAGAAAAGAAAATGAAGAGAAGAACCAGTTCGACACCAACATATTTCTTAAGTCATCTTCTCAGCAGACTTCCTCAGCACAACCTCCACCTCCTCAAGACTCTCCACCAAAGGATCCGACTCCTCCCGCTTCCTCTTCAAACTCTCACAATGAGTCATCGTCCGAATCATCACCTGAGCACTCATCCCCCACACCTTCTGAAACCGCATCTAAACAGCATTCGATCAATGAACCAAAACAACCAGTTGATCTTCAGGAGCAAGTGAACAAACTCACCAACACGGTTACCAATCTTACCAAACAAGTTGAGGACTTCCAGGAGTCAAAGCAGCTGATCGACAAGTTCTTGAACTCTGATTACGAAGGATTTATCAGAACTGCAACACATGATTTTCTCACTGAAAATCTGGTTGATATGATCACTCCTACAGTAGCAAACCTTCTTGAACCAATCAATGATAACTTGGATCACAGAATCAGAAGTGTTACAAGGAAAATGTTGTCTACTACACCATTCACTCTTCACACCGCAAAACCTTCTATTGTGGCTCCAACCATCCCTGAATTGTCCTTCAATGACATGCTTGCCAAACTCTTTGACAACATTGCCTCCAAAACCACACAGACTGCAGAAGAAAAAGCACTGTATGATGCTATGGTGGCTTACATATCAAAGGAGTCATGCAAAGAGGCTGCTGGAACCCGAAAACGGACAAGAAAAGATGACGATCCTGACCCAAACTCCAAAGGCAAGAAACCTAAGTCTGGAACAGGTCCCTCATCCTCTCTACAACCACAAAAGGACTCCACTCCTCCTGGAAATCAACTACAACCCTCAACTACTGGTAAAGGTCACACTGAAGATGAAGAAATTTTCATGGAACACACTGATGACTTCCAGGATCAACTTGACACCGATTACCGTGCTCCACCTACTCATGATTCTCATGCTGGACCATCGTCACCGTCCAAAGCTAAAGACAAAGATGCTACATCTAAGTCTACGAAACCTAAGAAGAAAAAACGTCATACATGGCTCGACAATGACGATACTCCTCTTAATGACTGGTTGACAGACATGGTTCAGGCACAACCTCCTCTAGAAGATGAAGAACCCCTTCCGGGCAATACTCTACAGTTCACCCAAGTTATCATGAAGGATCTTCAGATCAACAAACTTACAAAGACGGAGCTAAGAAGAATCAATAAGGACGCACAAGATATTCTCAAGAAAAGATCTGGAAACAAAGTTGAATACGAATTTCATTTGCAGAATATAGCCAGTGCAATGTCTGCCGAATTTGACTGGCTAAATCCTGAAATGAATATCGATTTCAGTTCCAAGAACCATGAAAATCCTTACTTCACTGACTGGACAAAACCATTACCTTTGACAGGATTTCCAGATAAGCCCAAGTTACCCTACAGCTATTTTTTCAACAAAGATCTTCAAAATATCAAACTCACCCAAGTGAATACCAAGAAGAAATATGCTTCATCACTCACAATCTCCGTACCAGCCGCCAGATACGAAATTCCTGCCATCGAAGAAACAACTCGTGTTTTCAGCAACTCCATCGTAGCTTACGACAGAGATGCCCTACACGGTATTCAACACTGGCCAGAACGTCGTCGTCTCGGTTATACTAGCAGATTGGGAGAGAAATCTTTGGAAAATGTAAAGCATAAATCTAAGATCATCGCCATCTTGGAGATCCACGAGTCGCAACGTTTTAACTACAAATTCATGCATGAAATTGTTGTTAAACGACAAGATGAAAAGAAGTACAAGTTCTCTGAAGCAGACTTTCCTGACCTTAATCTGAATGATATCGAAGATATGTATCTCGAAAAGGTCAAAGGAAGAATGCGGGGTTTCGACAGAGATGTCCAGTACAACTTTATGGCATCACTACTTCTCTACATCCGACGACTAATAGTTCAAGAAAGGGTGGAAGATCTTCAACTGGGTGTGGAAAGTTATCAACAGAAGATAAATTTGACAAAGCCGCAATTCACGTTTGATGGAATTTATCAAACGTCACAGTTTTCTCTCAACCAAGATCCTTTTGGTTTCACCTACATCAACAGCAAACAGCTACAAAGTTTCATGAGATTCAATGAGGTGCACAAATTCTGTGATGTTACACTCAAATCTGTTCGTGATGGGCTGGTCAAAAGGTTGAATGATGATCGACGAAAGATAGCTAAGGGGGAACAACCGAGATGGAAATCCAACACGAGAAGACAAGTTCGTAATTTTGTCTTAAAGATTGAGGAAAGGTTATTTCGACGGGAACAGATCAGACGACTGGAATGCTACATCGGCGTCAGACCATCGTTTCCTGTCAGAAACTTCGAAAGACCTGAACCCAAGTTCACTGACTTTGATGCTCCACTTCCTGACGAAGAGTAACTTGGTACATTTGATTATTTCATTTGATTGAATGATTTTTCATAATGGCTTGTGCACGCATTACAGTGCACAACCCGAACTTGTAAAGTAAGGACCCTGAGGTACGCTTCAGTGCCTCAATCCTAATATAAGGAGCGAAGGCTTCTTACTTTTGAGTAGAATTAATCAAACATTTATGATTTTTTCATAATTCTGCTCAAAAGGACAAGTATTTCACCTCAATAAGACCTAATCACTTGTTGAGGGGGAGCACTTGTCAAAACAAAATACTTTGCTCTAAATCAAAAGTTCTTGGTGAATCTCCCCGTAAGACTCAAAAGGCATATTTTAATCTAAATGTTTGTCAAAAACACCATTTTATATGCTATTTTTGAGGGGGAGAAAATGAAAAAGTGATTAAAATACACGAAGTCAAAGCTTTAAGTTGTATCATGTGCGAGCTAGACTCAGTATTGACCCAGGAATTGACGAGACAATAAAAGTTAGTAATATCGAAAGGACTTATCCTCTACGGGTAATAACATCAAGTTAGTTATTAGAGCTAGTTGTCACCTAAAAGCTGACAATGCATCTCTTTAACTAACCACGTAAGCGTGTCTCGAAAAGGATATGTCTTAGTAGAAATGTACCGTCTCGAGAAACTTTCTGTGGACTTGACCAGGCCGGGTAATAATTTCAAGCTAGTTTATCTAGTGATGTAAGCGTGTCTCGAATCGGTCTAGTTCACGGAAAGCGAATCAATTCAAAAGTGCTTGCTCCTCCCGCATGTGTAAATTTATTAAACACCTATGAGCACATGTGCAGGGGAGCCCTTCAAAAGTGTACAACAAAACTCTCAAAGTGTTAACCAAAATATTTGATTATCACAAACACTTTGAGAGATTTTTCAATCAAAGGTTTCTTGGCTACTGTCGGAGTTATAAGGTGATTAAGATAGGAATATCAGTCCTATGATCCGCCAGAGCCGGAGGGATCTACCCAAGGACATCTCCCATAGTTAGAATTAGAAGTCCTTAGGTATGATACGAAAAAAAAGAGAAATGAGTGAAAGGGAAAGAAGGAGTTGAAGAATTAAAAAGAAAAGTAAAGAAAAGGGTGAAAAGAAATAGCCCTCCATATGTTCAACCTTAGGGCAGACACCGGGTTCAATACGTATGCTACTGGCTGTTGCTAAAGACAACACCGGTATTGAAGATTAAGTCGTCATGGACCCAGTGACGCAATGCACTAAACCTTCTTAACCACTCAAGTTCTCTTAAAAGGACTTGTTTCATTCTCACGGGGAACCCGCGTAACCTATCGACCTATCTCTTAGAGACGGTTGATATTGAAGCAGGAGACACCGCCCCAGTCTCCGCATAGGAAACCTAGGTGTGCACTTATAGAGTCTAGAGCCTCGAGATACATCAAAGATCTCTTAGGAACACTTAGTCTTTCTACAGCTGGTGTTCTACATCAATGGGCATCAGTTGTAAACTATTGAGTCCTTCGCAGATCTTAGCAATCTGCCGAGAACGTTTATGAGAGGATTACATAAGTATTTCTCAATGATTGAACGGAAATCCTGCCAGGGTCAACATCAAACAGCCCTGACAGCAGGTCACTTCGGTAACCCCACAAGGGTTACGCTTAGTGTGTGCGGTGGTTCCATAGCGGTCTACAGTCGTGGAGTGATCCCCAGCGACTCACCCAGTCATTGAGCTACTTAGTAGGTCTCGTAAGCTCCTTCGGGAGTATCTGATATGGGAACGGCCTGGATAAGGATTAGAAGGAGTCTTCACAATATGCTGTTGATGAGCTCTAATTCCTTATCCGTAAGTACCGGTTGTTTTATTGCTAACTGTTTACATGCAGGGTTACATCATCTCCATGGCGACGGATTCCACATGCTCATACATGCATCTTGCAGTCATCAAAAGCTCCCTCAAAGATCAAAGCAACACAAAGTCCATAGAAAGATTCTACGCCAGAAGGAAGAATCTACAAAGTATAAAGACCAAAGATCTTTAGTGAAAGAAAGGGACTACGTGCATGTATAAGTCAGAATTCAAAGATGTATGAGCATGTTGGAATGGCGGACAACCACCACAGACGCAGGAGTGACGAATGGCAGATTACTTCATAACACAATCACTACAACATCATCAAAGAACAAAGACAAAGAGCAAAGTACATTCATTATTCTTATCATTTCTGAAGACGTCTAAAGCTATGAAAGTCAAAGATTAAGACGAAGACGTCAAGCAACCATGATGACCGACCCTTAGGGGGAGATTGTTGGGATCATAGTTTTCACTATTTTATGACGTCAAGCAACCATTTGTAATAATGCTAGGTTGCTTAGTTACTATTTACTTTCATTTACAAATTGTATTAAGTTTACTAGACTTAAGCTAGGTGATCCATGGGCTTTAAGGCCCATACGATTTCATGAATGGGAGGAGAGGGAGTGTTGCCCTAGCTCCTTCCCTATAAATAGATGGCTTAGGTCTTTGTAATACTTGGTTGGTTATTTGAAACATTAAGGAAACTCTTGCAATTCATATTCTCTAATTTCTCATAATCATCCTATTCTCATTCTCACCTCATTTCTATCTTTATTGTGCTTGTGTTTACTAAATGGTGACCTAACACCTTATGAATAGAAGCAAAATTAGTTGATGATTTTTATCTTGATTGTCCCAATTTTGTTTCAATTTAGTTGATAATTTTGAGAATTCACTTTTTTATGCACCATAAATCTTCCCAAGTGTGTTACTGCTGCTTGTTATGAAGGTTAAGACTGCTAGTTATAGTTTCTACTCATGTGTTCTACTTAGTGGTGCTTGAATCAAGTTTAATACTGCTGCAGGTTTTCAGTTAATGTTGTTGCATTTTTTTAAAGGGGTAAATTGCAAATTTAGTCCTTAAAGTTGTTCAAATGTTGCTCGCATCAAGATTAATACCCATTAATTATACTTCAAGGACCATATTTGAAAATTTAAGTAAACTTCATTAAAGCAACAAGATTCCTAGAGTAGGCTTTTTAAGAGAACATTAACTGCCAAACCAACCCCATTAAGTTCATTTCAAAGTGATAATCAACAGTCACATCCCAGATTTAAAAAAAAAAACAAAAAAATGGCGCAATCAAACCTCGCAATGGCAAATAATGATAAGGGAAAGTCTGTGTTGATTAGGGGGGGGGGGGGAAGAATCATCAGAAAAGTCTTGGGGGAAAGTTTTATTAAATGATGAAGTGTTTGAAGAAATTTTGGATACATTTGGTGATGAAGTAATTGCCAATTATGGTTCGTATGCAAACATATGGAAGGAGATGATAGAAGTTATTCTTCAATGGATGTGGAACAACACTTTCAACGAACCACATATGAGTAGAAGTGGTAGCGGAAAAGAGGTAGTTGCAATTGCAGAGAAAAAAAGAGGGAGGGGAAGGCCCAGAAAAAAGGTAACTTTTTCAGTACCAATTGATAATCTGAGTACAATGTCACCAAACCTGTTGGGAGTGGGAGGAAGAGGGAGGGGAGTGATAATCAGAGTACAATGACACAAAAAAGGAAGAGGGGAAGGCATGTTGGGAGTGGGAGAAGAGGGAAGGTATGTTAATCTAATATACTTCATTTATGTGTCATTTTTAATTTGCTTATGTTGGATTTTTTTGATCTTTTTGATACACTGTTATATGCTGATATTGAGTGGCATGATTGAGTCCCCTGATTGGTTTAGGATAAACAAAATATTGAGTGACTATTGACGTTTGAATTTAAATGGTGGCAGGTTTAATTGCTTATGATGATGAAATTGTGTTCAGAATGCATAATTATGGATTCTTTGATTTTGCTCCATTGAGGTATGTTCAAGGGAATATTTCTACACTTTGTGCCTTTGTCCATGACAGACATACCTTTAGTATTGGTCTGGATCATATGTTATCATACATTAAAGGAGAAAAATGGGTTGTGTACTTTTGTTTGCCTGGAAAATCATTAGAAGAAGGTTTGAAGTTGATTCACACAGATAATGATGTACATACAATGATTGAACTAGGTTGCCGGACTGGTTTTGTAGATTTGTTTGTTGCTCATACAAAACAGATGTTATCTCAATACTATTTAAAAAATATTGATTCAAGGGGTGAAGGTGGGGAGGTTGTCGGATGGGTAGAAGAAGATGCTAGGTTGCGGTGCTCTAGTATTTCAACTCCTTTTAAGACTAGTACTTCAACTCCTTTTAAGTCTAGTACTTCAACTAGGGAGAGAAGTGTAAACCTGAAAAGAAAGGCTGTGGGTGATGCAGATCCAGAATTCGGGGAGAATAAAAAGGTGGTGAAGAGGTCTGTGGATAAGGGAAAAGGTCTCATGGTTGATGAGGATGAGGCTTTTAACAGGAATAAACCTGTTTTGCCAAGGACATGTAGTATTGTCATTAGAGAGGGTGGTTCTATAAAGAAAACATCAGGTGTTGGTTCAGTGAATGTGGGAGCTTTGGGTACAGGTTTTTTTAGACAAAGAAGTGATGTTAAAATCACTAACTGCGTACTGGGTCTAAGGGCACCAAGATCATTGGGAAACAAAGTGGTGTTATTTTGACTAGGTGAGTCTAATGAAATGTAGCAAATTTTTTGGATACATTGCATTGCATGTTATACTAACCTCATTACATTGCATATTTTGATTGTGCAGGTATACTTGATCACTTCTTGGTTCATCAAGTAGAAGAATTTGAAGTTTGAAAATTGGGTTCATCTTATGGGATTATGTAATGTGTAGAAACAAAACAGTTTTAATTTGGTTGTATATTACATATGTAATTTGACAAATGTATTTAAAGTCCACATGTCCAAGCTACTACTATGTTTTTGCATATTTCCATTTTCATGTTTGCATCCAATTTCTTAAGGGTTTCTTTTATATTTAAAGTCCACATATGTTGCAACTTTCTAATGCTTTTATGTTTTGGACAAAATTACTTTACTATGAAGGTTGTGCCATATTTTTGTACTTTGAAATACACCCGTTTGACTTTCATGCCAAACACCACCTTTATCTAGCATAGTCAAAACTCAGGACCATGTTCATATAGGCTGCTTTGAATATATAGTGTAAATAGTTTATTCTTAAGTTAACATAAAGATCATAAATTGAAACATAAACATAAAGATCCAAAAATGAAACACAAACATATCAGTAACATAAAGATCCAAACTTTCATTGATCATAGGAGTTCACAACCATTACAAATTTCCAAAAAGATATCTAAACACACACTTGTTTAGTAGTCAGAACCGCTACCTTCCGCATCACCCCTTTTCTTCCTATTCATCATTTCTTTTTCTTTCTTGTCCTTCTTATCCTTTAGATGCTTAAGCACATATTCAAGATGGGAATTCCTCTGTTCCAGCTCATCAAACTTTGGTAAACCAGTATCCACAGTCTCTTGCTTCTCCTCTTCCTCCATATCACCCAAAAGCATCTCACAGTAGCCATCTTGTTTCCTCAGCCAAGTTAGAATATGAGTTCTCAACTCCTTAGGTATCTTCCTATAAGACCCATACTTATCAATTGGTTCGGCGCCATATCCATCAAGAAGTAAAAATTTAGATAATGGTTTCTTAAAACTTTGTCAAATTCCTCTCCCTCGGAACCAATGTAGATAGCCTTCCCTTTACTGTTGTTTGCCATTGTCATTGGTTTTGTTCGTTAGGATTATGTGTGTTTTGGTTGAATGTGTGTGTGGTTATAGAGATGAACTGAATAGTCCCTATGCAATCGTTTTGGTTGTCGTGTTACTTTGGGAAGGAAAGGTGAAAAAGATGTTGAAAATTTATTAGTCGTTGAAAAAAAGTCCCGATGCAATCTTTAGTTGCCACGTGTGTTTTGGCTGCAAACTTAAGTTAAGACTTTGCAAATTTGGTCAATGAATACTATTATATCAAGTTCAAGTGTTCACGTAGTATGTTTAGGTAGTATTTTTTTTTTATCAGAATCAGTAGGATAAAAATGAGTTTCCTAGAATGATGAGGAGAAAAATGATCCGTTTTTAGGGGGTCATTTAAGCCGGAATTTGAATTTATTTGATCAAATATTGCCCTAAATCGTTCCTTTTGTGATTTTAGGTACTTTGGGAGTGAATTCTGAAAAAGGAAACATTTTGGACGTTTTTGGAGCATAAAAGTGAAGAAAACGGCAAAGTCTTAATTTTTCTTGCTGGGAAGGCGTCAAGAGCAATTTTATGACGACGTCAAGAGCATTTTTGGTGACGGCCCAGTAGAAACGTGACGGCGTCAAATCAAGGCCGTCAAGAGTAAAAGTGGTGACGGCCCAGAATAGCAATACACATGACGGCGTCAGATCTGGATCTAGGCAGTCCGAGAATATTTTTGGCGGCGGGTTGACGGCGTCAGAACTTTCTTCTTGACGCCGTCACCTTAGGAAATCTATATTTAGTCTTTGTAATTTTCATTCAAAAAAGAGGAGAATTTTAGGGTCGACTTGAATAAACCCTAGCTCATTTTTAACAGTATTTTCAAGGGTTTTCACCCCTTGAAACCCTTCATGTTCAATTAAGATAAGTATCCTTTCAATTCATTCAATATGTCTATGTGTTGTTTGAATATATCTTACGCTTGTCTTGATTTTAACATGCTAGGCTAGATCTTTTGTGTGTTTGCTTAGATGTAATGAAACCTAGATGTTGATTATAGGTTGATTGCTTGTTTATAGTTGTAATGGATGAATGATTTCGATGTTAGGCTTAAGAAAACTGGCAGACTTCCATTGTGTGACATGCTTGAACGTCTTAAGAAACATGAACCAATGCGTACTAAGGTTTTTATGGTTGTATTTAATGCATGAACGAATTCTAGTGATCCCATGTTAGGAGCTTCTTGCAGGCTCGACATAGGAGTGAAGTAGGAGCTTATAGAGTTGAGGAAGTACGTACGCCACCCTACGATTGGTATTAAGGAATATAACCCGTCATCCACGCAACTGTAACAAACAATTAACCTGTAAAAGATATCTAGGGAGTAGTGAAATCTAAGTAAACATAATTCTCCCATTTATTGTTCACCACACTAGTTTAATTAGTTTCATTTTTATTTCTGTTATTTTATTTTGATTGCATATTAGTTATTGGGTTAGTTGACTAGCAACTAATTCCGCCCACTCCTTTAAAACCCGAGATTTTATTTGCTTTTATAAAAATATAAAAATAAAAAAAGAATCATCCCTCACCTTTAGACCTAGTTTTTAGGCTTTCTAATCCTAGCGACATTATTTCTGAGTTGAACGATCAATCCCCCGGTACTTGTCACTATACTATACTACAACGATCAGGTACACTGCCTGGTGGGAGTTGTAAGCTTCTCGAGATCCCTCGAGAGGTAAAACCTGGTGCAATTCCCACACATCATAAAACTATATGTATCGTGTAAAAGCTATCTCTTATGGAGGAGGTGTGGTTATGAGAGGCGTGATGGTGGTGGTAGTTATGAAGGCGGTGGTGGTGGCTACGGAGGTGACGGTGGTGGTTATGGTGGTGGTCACACAATTAATTTTTGCATTTATGGGTTTTTGTTCTTGATGTTCTTGTTGTATTAAAATTAAATATAAATTCAAAAGTAATTCAAATGGGGAAGAAGACGAGGGTATATTAGTCATTTCACTGCACTTAACGAGGAAAACTAACGACAGTTAGTGAACAGTGCGTCTCGGTGTCTTTTTTGCAAAAAAATGGAATGTTAATGGCTTTTTTGCATGCATTTGTCTCTCGGTGTCATTTTTGCATTTTTGCAAAACGTTAGTGACTAAATTTGCAATTTACCCTTTAAAGTAAGGATTACTATCTTGTTCTACAAGAATAGTATTAGGATGTCTTTTATTATAAATAGATGATTAAGGTGGTAATTTGGATTATGCTGAATACTATTATGGTTTATTGATTTCGTGTTAATTGGGAAAGCTTATCCAACCTCTCGAACGTCGAGTATTCTATCTTTATTGTTCTTATATCTCCTAATCGAATCCGGTTTGTATCACTATAACTATTGATTAATAATAATTCCAAACACCACTAACACGCAGTGGCGGTGGACCCAGTGGTGGTCAAGGCTGGCGGCCATGCATAAGCTTGCTTCACCTACAACAGTAATGTTTTTGGAAAGATTGGTTGTCCAACCACCGCATCAAAAAAAAAAAAAAAAAAAAAAAAAAAAACATGAGAAAATGAGAAAATGTATTAAATAAAACAATGAAACTAATCATTGCTGCATTACTTATTGAGAGAATTCATATATATACAAAGGCTTTGGCTAACAACGGATAAACTGATATGACTGAAAATTACATACATTGGAATGCTTAAGCATCTACAAGTTAGTATCCAGGAATGCGTGAATTGCCAAACCAGCTGCCCAAACATCATCTTCTAATACATGTTCTTCTGGGGAATGACTAATTCCTCCACGACACCGAACAAATAGCATGCCAATCTATCCAACAAAAACACCAGTGAGCTGAGTTCGGATGTTTTTTCATTTGATCCAAAGAACTATTTCTATATGGGCATTTTGAACTGAAAGTTTATGATTCATACGTTTGGTAGCTAACACTCGGGTTGCAAATTAGGTAATAAGTGGGGCTATGAACCTGAAACTGTTGCAACCTAGAAACGTGGACTGTAAAAATGTATGTTATACGTATAAATTATAAAAAAAAAGGGTTTTCGCAGATATGTTCTTATCATTTAAATTTCAGAATGTGTGGAGATGTAACCTGGTTATTACATTTGGAAATTTCACCCTTTACTTATAATTGCATTGACAGGCTGTGTTTTATGATTAGAAGGTAAAATGGGTTATAGTTGGCTACAAATGAAATGGGTTAAATTGGTCACATAATCACCCAAAGTGTTATTATTTAGTGCCTAAAACTGACTATATCGCTTCAACTATATAACTAAATAATTTTTTTAAAAACAATATATATTCTGTACTAGTAATATTTAAAAGATGTACAGTATTGTTTTAATAAAATTATGCACAAAGTGTTTGGTATCAACCCAACTCGTTTCACCCAGTACAAAAAAGAGTGACCTGTCAACCTACCCATATTGCCACCTCTAATGGTGATTAAGATAAAAAGACGTATAAGAGATCCAACCTTTGTCAGATGAGACATGGCCATGGCATCATGTCCTGCACCACTCATTAGTACCGGCACATCACCAATATCCTCACCTGTCATCCGTTTTATAGCAGCGTAAGCTGCAGATTTTAGTTGTGAATTCAATCCAGCGTCACAACTTACAGCATTCGCATCATGCTGCATGAAATTAACAACAAAATGAGCAAGACAATTGGTTACCCATGTGAGGTAGGAAAAAAAACAGAAGCACGAGCAGAAATATGCACCTTCCGCTCCATTATACAAGAAACAGAACGACGATCACATATAGTATCCATCTGATTTGACAATTCATATATGATAGCCTCCCTTCCTATGTCATCTATGGTACGAATATCTATTGTAAATGTAACCTGCAATCACCATCATAAAAACAAGTTACTAATATGAATACTCCACTTAACACATACCAAGGGGATTTGTGTACTTGCCTGGCCTGGAATGACATTACTTGCACTGGGCCAAGTTGATATCTCACCAACGGTACAAACAAGAGATCCAGAAAGAGATTTAATGGAAAAGGCGTTGCATTGTCCATCAGGACCGTTACTTGATATATAATCCTGTGGGCGTTTACATAGGCTTTCTAAAGATACAATTAGTTCGGCTGCAGCAACCATAGGGTCTTGGCGCATAGACATAGGAACTGTTCCAGCATGTCCTTGTGATCCTCTCACTGTTAGCTGCAATATGGAGGCCGCACATATAAGTCATCACATAAAAAATGAATCGACATTACAGAATGGGAACTTTATACAAAAAACAGCCATTAGCTGATTGCTCATTAAGAGACGTTTAAAATCAGATTATTGAGTAGGTTTAATACTTTAGGCAAGGATATCAAGCATAATTGGTTGCACTATAAGTTATAAATTATAAACATACCTTTATCCGTGTCTGTCCAGCAATGCCTTTCACCACTGCAAGAGGAATACCCACTGATTCAAGTACAGGTCCTTGTTCAATGTGAACCTTCATATATGGTAAGAATAAATAACGTATTAGCTTTAAAAAGAAGACAGTCCGCGTACAACGAGAACAAAAGATCAATATTGATAGAACCATACATGAATTTGATACATCCACAATAGAGAAATCATGTAATACAGTAAGGGTCTCATATACAATTCTTACAGAATAACCATAGGCCAAGAGAAGACAATTTCGACCCATATTAATACATGTGGGTCAATTTTGGTATTTTTTAAATCTATATGATGGGTTCAGTTGAAAACATATCTGATTAGAAAGGGATCGTCAAATTGTTCGAGCAGGTCAAATATGTCGAAAATTGCCAAAGTGCATTATTTATGCGAACAACCTCTAAATATTTTCTTTCATATACTTGATTATTATTTTGGGTTTAGGTCACAAAATAGCAATGAACTTTTTCCAAAGTCTCGTCTTGGTACGTGAACTATAAAATATATCATTAAATGCAACGAACTTTCATAAATGGTTCAAATATGCACATTTTGATGTGTTGTCATGCAAGATAACTAACAGGTATCACTATTTTTAATGTGACAACACATCAAAATGAGCATATTTGAGCACTTTAAAAAAGTAAGTTGCATTTAATGATGTTTTTTATAGTTCGCGTATCAAGAAGGAACTTTGGAAAAAGTTCCTGCTATTTTGCCACTTAAAACCTATTATATTTGAAGCAAATATAAAGGGTTAATTATTTATACTGAGATATTGAAATTGACAACAGTATTTTCAGGTTAAACAAACCCGAACTAAAAAGTTGCCCATTGTTTACTAGGATTCAAATGACCCATTACCCGCCCAGCAAAACCTTCTCATCATGCCAATCTAATTAAGCCGATAAAATGAAGGTGATAAATGGTCAAATCCATCTAACTTGTAAATCCACTATGTAAGCTAGCTCAGATAATGTTTTCAAACCTGAGTATTCTAGCAGGCTTTACTGGTTATAAAGAGAGATTGACAATACCCTGCACAATTATAGAGCTTCTAAATCTAAAGTATGCCCGCCTCAAATGGAACATTACTAAAGAACTTAAGAGGATAATGTGAATTTTGATATGAATAATATTTGGATTTATACAAAATATCTTTTTACCTCTACATAACCCAAAACAGAATCGGCTTCATATTTCAGCTGACCGAGGTTTTCTTCTGTAGTGTCGATTAAGTTCTTCTTCAAAACATTTTGCACTGTCAAACCACTGAATAAGGTATGTCTGTAAGTATCATTGGCACTCACAGTTTGTCATTAAATGGATATATGACAGAGTGAATCTGTTTACCTTTTGTCCGGTATCTGTAATGTTGAAACAGGTAGTACACCTGCTATGGCTGCACTTCCTAGAAACGTCGATTGAAATCTAACGCCTTCTTCATCACAAAATGCAATGACCTGCAGTAAGTCCAGTTTAAGAATGGCAAGCAAAAACGACTTGATCGTTCTAACAGTTTATAATTCCAATGTGAAAGATGTGCTTACTTCAACTGGATGCTTTAGATGCCTTGATCTTCCTGTTAAATTCAGCACTTTCAAAGCCGATATAGCAGATATTATACCAAGTGCACCGTCAAACATACCAGCATCAACTACAGTATCCTGTTATACTACAAAAGATCAGAAAACAAATATTTAAAAAAATAGAAGGTGTTATTAACAAGTAAAAATATGAGTGCTCACGAGATGAGAACCAAGTAAAAGAGCCTTTTTGCTAGCATTTGGTGGTTGTATTCGACCATGCACATTCCCTAACCCATCCATCCACCTGGAAAACTAACGGCAGTCTCGATCAGTTGAGGTTTCTCAAAATATTTATGTCAAGACCGACAAAAAGTGCACATTCTCACGTACGTTGTCAAACCAGCGTCCTCCATCCATGTACGGATAAGATTCCCAGCCCTGATAGAAGCTGGACTTAAGAAAGTCCTCTCAAGATAGCCATCGGCATCACTTACCTGTTATCCGATGCAAAATGGTTTCATCAGCAAATACCAATTTAGCTAATAGTTAATGCACACCATTTCGTATGGCCTTATGCATGTATAAATTAACCTTATAATCTATGCTAGTATGCTGGTTTACGAGTTAAAATTAAAACGAGAAAATAAGGTTAGAAGCATGCATATACTGATATACCTTTCCGAGCTCGTAAAGTCTTGCTACTGCCTCATCTCTTAAGATTTCAGAAAACAAATCATTCTTTACACCTTCAATAAAAATACAAATGAGTTACTTTTTCTAAATTTTTTCGAACATTTAATAAAATTTGTTTTGAATCACATAAGTTTGTTAGTATTTTCTTACCACAGTAAGTGACAAAAATAAATATAGTATTAAACTAAAAGGTGTTTTGATTATAATATGTTTAAAGATAACAAAAAGACATGAGGATTCACGAGAATCACACATTAAAAAGACAAAGTAGGCTGCACACTGAACCCAATCATAAAATAATAATACTACAAATATAATAATAATAAATCTTTGTGGTACATGTAAACCATTTTCACCCTTGAAAATATGCTAAAATCTCTAACCTTTTCATTTTATAAAACCTCTTAATGTCATAATTGATGGTTTGAATGTAGAGAGAAAATGTGTGAAAAAAACTATATAATATTATTACATGTAAAAGAATTTGTAACATGAAAATGTAGGAGGTTGTATCAATTCTCTTTTCACCCCTATGCATGTCATATTGAGAATATTCAGCATGAACCAAAAGCTATAGCTTTAACAATCATCATGATTTTTATGTACATGGAACAGTTGGTGAGAAGGGGCCTACTATCATATCCTAATCACGAATTTAAGCGAAAAAGTCATAAGTGCACAAAATTTTCTTTTACAAGTATAATGGGAAATAAAAACGAATTAAAATCGGTAAAAAAATTAAGAAGATATTTATTTCTTTCGACCTATTAGTGGATTAAATAAACAAAACATGCATATATTTATGTGAAACAAAATTTTCATTTCAGAAAAAATAGGTTTTTAACGAAAATTTAAGCTATGTGCCAATCACCCATCGGGTTCCGGGGTTAGAAACCTACAAATTTCAATATACTTGACGCCACACGTGACGTGCATACAGGATTAGATTTTAACACTAACCCATGAGTCCGATTTTTCAAATCTGCCACTGATCGAATACAAGAGATTAAGAACCGACTTATAAGCTAAATCATCGAAAGTAAATAATTATTACCGTCGGATAATAGTGTAGAAGCAGTGGCGGCTATCGAAACCGAAAAGATAAAGATAATCGTGTAGTGAGACACCATCGTTATATAAGGCTATGGCTGCAAGCTCGCGAGCAAAGAAGCAAAGAAGCAACTCAGCAAGCAAGCAAGCAAGCAACGTAACCCAACACAACTCAAATGGCTGGCTGTAGTGCTTTCGCTCGTGGATTCTTCTTTGTTGTTATTATGATTCATCACACTACTACCTCCACCTTTTTATGGCCAACTTGTTATGTTTTCATTATGGTCCATCAACTTTTTACTACTTTCTGTTTTGACCCTCTAACTCTATCTATGTTTAATACTAGGGATAAATAGTTAAATAGCCCGGTTGCCTGGGTCTAGGCATATTTAGCCCGATTTTGAAATATTCTCATTTTAGCCCGGGTTGCCCTGGGCAACTAGCGTATAGCCAACCGCATGATGACAAGTGTCATTTTTTGGGGCAGCTTTTGTGTTTTTTTGGGCAACTTTTGTAATTTTTGGGCAACTGGAAGACACGTGTCATCATGCGGTTAGCTATACGCTTGTTACCTAGAGCAACCCGGGCTAAATTAAGAATATTTCAAACTTGGGCTAAAAATATCTAAACCTCAGAGCAGCAGGCCATTTTGATAATTATCTCTTAATACTTTATATAAACACTAACTTCATGGTGTGCGGGCTAGCTTCATATTAATGCTTGAAAATTACAAACAATATGTAAACAATCATAAAGAAAATCAAATGCGCTTTTACTAAATGAAAAAAGAAATAAAATAAAAATACTTACATGTTCATGTGATGTATGAAAAGAATGAATAAGATCACTTGCAAAGTTTTGCTATAACATACATACTTTCTTTGAGAAATTGAACAAACCAAACATTAGCACATATGTGCAATTGAACACTAAACATTGCAAACTGCCAAGTTAAAAATATCACCTTGATTAGCTTACAGCTTCATCTTCCAACACTTTTTTTAGTCGGTTTTGTTAATACAAATAATGTCAAAAACGTTATTTGTGTTATTCGGTCTCTACTCGTTTTCGGCTTCAACATCACTTAAGGTATGTATAAACATCTACCAACTTGTGTATGTGATCAAAGGACTTATTTTTCATCAAAACATCACATTTTCATATGACAAAACATGTTTACAAATGTATTTTTGTATAATTAAAATTAAGAAAATGAATTCTGTTGACATAAATAATGTCTAAAAACATTGTTAGCATATTAACAATATCTCTATATTTTGATAATTACAAAGCATAAACTCATTAATCTAAAACTTAAGACGTAAACAAGTTTTTAGTGCTTAATATTTATCTTTGCATCCATATCACTTAAGGTATGAATAAACAAAGTGTTTATTGCATTTCATGATCAAAGGAAATTTTTCTAATCACTAGAATTTTTATAAAATGTATTAAACATTCTATATCTTTTACAAAATTACTTTTGGAATTAAAAGAATATGTTTAATTCATTATAAATATATGATTTCAAATTTCCAACCAAAAATGGCAAATTTTATCCAGAAAAATTTTTCTCACTAGAAGACAAGAAAATCCAACGTCCTGAAGGGGCGACCCCTGTCACAACTCGTAAATTCTGGTCTTTTCCCGAACTTTCACATTTACTATTCA
This sequence comes from Artemisia argyi, assembly GCA_030686995.1. Classification (NCBI taxonomy): domain Eukaryota; kingdom Viridiplantae; phylum Streptophyta; class Magnoliopsida; order Asterales; family Asteraceae; genus Artemisia; species Artemisia argyi. The sequence continues at coordinate 26,620,609 of CM060696.1, forward strand.
TCGGTTACTATTCATCGATCACTATTTATCATTTTACTATTCATTATTTTTGAGGTCAGTTTGATATTCTGAGAAGCGTTTTAAAATTTTACTATTCATAAAACACTATTCACCTCCGGAGAAAATTTGTCATTTATACGTGAGTTGCGTCATTTCTGTACACGTACGATTATCAACCTAATAAACGTTATCTTATGAGCTATTATTTTGAATAATTATCCGACAATCCCAACTATGGTCCTAACACATTTTTATACTCATAATAATAATTTAAAATTTTTATTATTAATTTACCCGGTGTTTTGAAACCAATTGGTACATTTTACGTCGGAGCTTATTACTCCGTCGGTTTGCGTTATTTCAATAAGATAATTATTTTGACACTCGATTCTCATCAGGAATAATATTTTACAACTTTTACAACTTCGTCGTATTTTATTTCACCTCTTTAATAATTTATTTTTAGTTAACTCGGTACCCGGTATCACCTAAAACTAATAATATCTACCCAATCATACACCAAAAGTCAAGGTTTTTGCAAAACTCTTCCACCCTCCTAGCCTCCTTAAATAATGGATCTTGCCCCCCCTAAAATAAATATATAACATAAAACTACACATTTCCTTCTCATTTTACCAAATCAAACTAACAAAATTTTCTCTCTTTTCCTCTCCTTTCTTGGATCGACCACCACAAGAACCACCACCATCCACCATTGATTTTTCAAGATCAAGTTATTATCTTGTTCCTTTTGTTGTCCTTGTTTGAGTTTTGAAATAAAAACTCAAGGTTTCTTAGGTTTTACTCATCCAAGCTCTATAATCTTTCTAGGTAAGTTGTCAAACTCTTGTTCATAATTTCTTCATGTTATTTTTATGGTCATATGATTTCCATTCAAGATCTACATGCATATGTTAGTTATACCACTCATTTATATATATATAACTTTTGATCCCTAGAAATGGATTATAGTTAGATCCTTGTTAGATCCACTTGATTTATGATGTTTAGGAACCCATGACACCCTAAGAAGGTGTATGGAAGGATTAGACTAGATTTGTGGTGATTGAAAGTGGTTTGGTTGGATTAGAAACTAGTTTGAAACACTAGAAATGGATTTTAAACATATATATTTACCTACTGTCCCAAATCGACCAATCCAGAAAACTCAGGGGTTTCCGGGTAACATTGGGCTAGAGATTTAGAAAATACTTTTAAAAACGAAGCTTTTGGCGAAATAACGGACTAAAACGAGTTTATAACGAAGGAGATATGATTTTTGTAAATTTAACGACGAAAACTATTTTCTGAAAAACTGCATGCTGTTTGACAGTTTTCGACGGGCAAATAGAGGCGTTAAACGTAACCTAGGGGAGCCGAGCTATCGAAAATATATTAGTATATACTAAAACGAATCCGTGGATATAAAGAACGAGTAAAATGAGCTTAAAACGACCAAGTTATACATGTTTTAAAATCGTCAAAACTATATATATATAGTCACTACTAGAAAATAATATAACTACGTACTAAATAATATATTTTCTATATTTCTTATTCAAGGAGTTTATTTTTAATTAACGAAATACGTACGACTCAAGGTTTATTACGCGACTGCTAGACACTATTATAAGGTTTTCAAGACGAGGAATATAACACTAACATTTTTATACGATATACTACGACAAGTTATATACTTCTATAATTGGACTTATTTTCCTAAGTATGGAAACTATTTTACTTTGACAATAACTAGTATTTCCAAGTTACGAGTGGTATAGGTATCATGTGCATGCATATTCTCTACATCCTTTCATGATCTAAGTAGATCACTATCATTCATATTAGGTTGCGGTTCGAGATCGTGTCTCATTTCAGTGTATCCACTTTTGTCATCATTGCTATCGCTTCGAGGTGAGTCATAGCCCCTACTCTTTTTATACTTGTTTTAACTCTTTGGGGGAAGATACATGCTCAACTACTTGCTTACTTGTACAAATACTCAAAACATTTATACTTGATTGTGTTATACTTGATTGGCATTATACTTGATTGCGTTATACATACTTGTTACACTATACTTGCTTAATTTAAATACTAGATTCGTATTTACGTGCATACATAATACTGTATACTGTCGGAGAGGTATTGGTAGTACTCATGGGAAGATGCCCCCTACTCTTGTGTCTATACTTGACCTTGGATGTCGTAGTACTATTTGGGAAGAGGCCCCCGCCCTTGTGTCTATTCTTGACCTTGGGCGAATATAATCCAGTGCATTGTATAAAATATCTTTTAGCAGTGGGTCGTAAACACACAGGTTACAAGTCTCTTATGGCGGGACTTGTAACTGAGTGGATTTATGATGCCTTTGCTGTGAAATCTTCATTCATATGCATAACAATTCTTTTTAACAAACTCTATGAACTCACCAACCTCGTGTTGACACTTTAGCATGTATTTTCAGGTTTTAACCTATGGCACGCTACAGGAGGTTTTGGCAGGGCATGGCATGGTCATAGAAGACTCTGATTATTTATATGGGGACCGTTTTAAACTATTTTAAGGGCCTACTTCTGCACTACTTTTAACGATGTAAATTCAATATTTTTGGTTAAACGATTTTATTTTAAATAAGTAAAGTGAAAACCATTTTTGAACTTGTGTTGTAATACCAATTGAGTTATACCCCAGCTACACGTATGCTTCCGCTGGACCCGATTTTGGGGGTGTGACAACCCCCTTAATCATTAAGGGGACCGGCCATGCTCCAGAACAGTAAATTTTCTTGCTATAAATACTGGTTCATCCCACAAAATTTTCTTACCTTTTGCACTCCTAACCTTTCTGTTCTAGATCCACATTTCTATTCTCTTAATCCTTTGATCATAAATACATAATCCTTTATTTCAAAGTGATTCAAACATCATCCTCTCAAGTGCAAGAGAAGAATACTTCTATCCCCCAAGACAAGAAGTATTACAACTTGTTATGACCTCCACATCCAAGTTGTTGGTGCATCATCAAGATTATTTACATAATTCTTTGTGAAGATTGTTGTGAATATTTGATTGTAGATAGTTGTGCTAGGTATATTGATTGTGTGATTAGTTAGTTGTTTGGTGTGAAGAAGAAAAGTTAAGAATTAGATTGTAGTGAAGAAGCTAGGTGTGAAGTTGTTAGTTGTGAAGAAAATTGGTGTGAAGAAGATAGGCGTGGAGTAGTTAGTTGTGAAGTAGATTGGTGTGAAGAAGTTGTGATTTAGTTGTGGTGTGTAAATTGGTGTGTAAGGTTTTCTCCGCCATAAGGGAGCTTGTTGATATAGTGAAGAAAACTCTCGAGTTAGGTGCTCGGGGAGTGGAGTAGGGCAAGGAAGGTGTCCTTGTAGCCGAACCACTATAAATCTCTTGTCTCGCGGTTCGATCTTTCCATCTCTTATTTATTTCTTTACTTATCATTGCTATATCTTACTTCTTGATAGCTGTTTATATTGTGCAAGACTTGAGATCATATATTATCGAATCTAAATTTTAAAAACTAAGAAAACACTAAAACTATCTTTTATAACGAATTAAAAAGACGTAAAACTATTCAACCCCCCTTCTAGTTTTCCACAATTGGTATCAAGAGCCAGGTCGAGCAAGATTTTTAAAATATATTGTATTTTAAAACTTGTAACGATCTATGGAATCTGAAAAATATTTAGATGGGCAATCTATGCAAAGACCACCACTATTTGAAAGTGATGGATTTTTATATTGAAAAAATAGATTCGAAACGTATGTGAAATTCAAAAGATCTTGATCTTTGGCATATTATTACCTTTGGTGATTTTCCCCCTATTCAATATAATGTTGAAATTAAAATGGATGAAATTGTATCTTTTGAAAAACAAAATGATGATTTGAAAAAGAAACTAGCAAAAAATAATGAGGCTAAAATGGTCATTTATAATGCGTTACCACGCAAAGAATATGAAAGAATTTTTATGTGTAAAACCGCAAAAGAAATTTGGGATTCTTTACTAATTACTCACCAAGGTAATAGCAAAGTCAAAGATAATAAAATAGATCTTCTTGTACAACAATATGAACAATTTACGATTCCGGAAGAGGAATCAATTGATAATGCTTTTGCTAAATTTAACACTATTATCACAAGTTTAAAAGCACTTGATGAGACATTTTCTAGTAAAAATTGTGTTAGGAAATTTCTTAGGGCATTGCATCCGAAATGGCGAGCTAAGGTCACGACAATTGAAGAATCAAAGAACTTGATGACGTTATCACTAGATGAACTAATTGGCAACTTGAAGGTTCATGAAGAAATTATAAGAAGAGATTCGGAAACGGTCAAAGTCAAGAAAGAACAAACCAAATCCATTGCTCTAAAAGCCAAAAAGGAACCTAGTGATGATGATGATTCAAGTGACGAAAGTGAAGACGAAGAATATGCAATGGCCATAAGAGAATTCAAGAAATTCTTCAAGAGACGAGGAAGATTCACTAGATCATCACGAGACAAAAGAAAACCATTCCAAAGAAATAGAAGTGACAACTACGGGAAAAGAAAGTGCTTTAGATGTGGAAGTCCAAATCATCTCATTGGCGAATGTCTAAAGCCGCCGGGTTATGAAAATCAAGGCGCATTTGTTAGTGGAACATGGAGTGATAGTGACAAAGAAGAAGTTGAAAAGCCAAGAGACGAAAAGTGTTTTATGGCAAAAGAAACCGACGAAATATGTTTAGGAATTGACTTGGAGCCTGACGAATGGATCAAAGATAGCGGATGTTCGAGGCACATGACGGGGAACCGCAAGCTATTCTCTACATACAAGGCATACAATGGAGGTAACGTTATTTTCGGTAGTGACTTACGTGGAAAAATCATTGGCAAAGGTACGATTTCTCAAGACTCACTTACTATTGAAAATGTAGAGCATGTAGATAATTTAACATATAACTTGCTTAGTATAGGACAAATATGTGATAATAAATGTAAAGTCACTTTTACCGAAGAGGATAGCGAAATAGTTAAGAATGGAAAAATTATAGGTAGAGGAATTAGGAAAGGTGGCATATATGTTATGAAACTAGGAAACAAGCCTGAGGATAGGATATGCCTAACGACCCTAGATGAAAACTCTACATTGTGGCATAGGAGATTAGGACATGCTAACATGAAACAAATACAATCTTTGGCCTCTAAGGAATTAGTTAGAAATTTGCCTAATCTAAAATATGACAAGCATTTTTGTGATGCATGTAAAATGGGAAAACAAGCTCATGCTAGTCACAAAGCTAAGAATATAGTATCCACTTCTAGGTGCCTAGAATTATTACATATGGATCTTTTCGGTCCATCCGCTGTGCGGAGCTATGGAGGAAACAAATATACCTTAGTAATAGTAGATGACTACTCACGATACACGTGGACTAGGTTTTTAAGTGACAAAACTCAAGCCTTTGAAAAATTCGAAATATTTAGTAAAATGATTCAAAATAAATTAGGATGCACAATAGTTGCCATTAGGACGGACCATGGTAGGGAATTTGATAACGAAGTACAATTCGGAAAATATTGTGATTTAAATGGAATATCTTTCAATTTCTTCGCTCCTCGTACTCCTCAATCAAATGGCGTAGTAGAAAGAAAAAATAGGTGACTACAAGAAATGAGTAGAACAATGTTAAATGAACAATCCATCCCATAAAAATTTTGGTGTCACGCCATAGATACATCGACATATATTTTAAATAAGGTATCAATTAGAAGAATTCTAGGAAAAACTCCTTATGAGTTACTAAGAGGTAGAAAACCAAACTTAAGCTACTTTAGGGTATTTGGAAGTAAATGTTATATTCTAAACACTAAAGATTACCTCACTAAGTTTGATCCAAAATCATATGAAGGAATATTTTTAGGATACTCACAAAATAGTAAAGCATATATAATACTTAACAAACACTCCATGAAAGTAGAAGAATCACTAAATGTAACATTTGATGAAACACCACCACCTCCTAAAACATTACCTTTAGACGATGATGACCTAGTCAAAGATGAAGCTATTGAGGTTAGTAAAACAAAACCCATAGGAAATGATAATGAAGACATTCACTTAGGAAATAATGAAATTGTTGATGTTAAAGAATCTAGATCACATCCATTAAATAATATAATAGGACATCTTAACCAAAGAACCCTTAGGTCACAAACCCAAGATAAAAATAATTTATTTTGTTTCCTCTCAGCAATAGAACCTAAGAACATTAATGAGGCTTTAAAAGATGAAAGTTGGGTTATAGCTATGCAAGAAGAATTAAATCAATTTAAGGCAAATGATGTTTAGGAATTAGTCCCAAATCCAATGAATATGACCATCATAGGAACTAAATGGGTATATAGGAATAAATTAGATGAAAATGGAGTAGTTACTAGGAATAAAGCTAGGTTAGTTCCCCAAGGTTATAATCAACAAGAAGGAATTGATTATGACGAAACTTATGCCCCCGTAGCCAGATTAGAATCAATTAGGATACTACTTGCCTATGCATGCGCCCTAGATTTTAAGTTATTCCAAATGGACGTGAAAAGTGCATTCCTTAACGATTTTATCAATGAGGAGGTATATGTGGCACAACCTCCAGGATTCATTGACTTCGCAAAACCTGATTATGTTTGTAAGTTAAAGAAAGCTTTGTATGGACTCAAACAAGCTCCCAAAGCTTGGTATGATCGATTAAAAGCTTTCCTTATTAAACACGATTATTCCATGGGAATGGTAGATAACACTCTTTTCACTAAAAGGAAAGACCCAAATCTCATCATTGTTCGATCGACTTGTCAAGACATGTGTGATGAATTTGCCAAAATCATGCATGATGAGTTTGAGATGAGTATGATGGGTGAACTTAACTTCTTCCTAGGATTACAAATAAAACAATTAGAAGATGGAATATTCTTTAACCAATCTAAGTACATTAAGGAAATGCTTAAGAAATTTGGCCTAGAAGACTCAAAACCCATGAAAACTCCCATGTCTACGGAAGTAAAGCTCACAAAGGATGATGAAGGTGAGTCCGTAGATAACACCAAGTATAGAGGAATGATAGGTAGTTTACTATACTTGACGGCAAGTAGACCCGATATCATGTTTAGTGTCTGCCTTTGTGCCCGTTTTCAAGAGGATCCCAAAACCTCTCACCTAGAAGCGGTTAAGCGTATCTTCCGTTACATTAAAGGCACTATACACTTAGGATTATGGTATCCTAAGGAATCCGGCATAGAAACCATCGTCTATGCGGATTCGGATCATGCGGGAGACTACGTAGATAGAAAAAGCACTAGCGGTATTTGCACGTTTATGGGATGTTGTCTAACATCTTGGTTTTTGAAGAAGCAAACCGCTCTTGCTATTTCTACCACCGAAGCCGAATATGTAAGCGCTGGAAAGGCATTTAAACAAGCACTATGGATGAAACAAGCTCTCGTAGACTATGGCATTAGGTTAGAAATTGTTCCCATTATGTGCGATAACAAAGGTGCGATAGATTTAAGTAAAAATCCGGTGCAACACTCTAGGACTAAACATATAGAAATACGCCACCACTTTCTTAGGGATAATGTACAAAAAGGGAACATATCTATAGAAAAGGTTGCATCGGAAGATAACATAGCGGATATATTCACTAAACCCCTTAAGCGTGAATTATTCAATCACTTGCGTTTAGGATTAGGAATGATGGAACAAGTTGACTAAATTATATTGAACTAACACAAATTTATACTTGCATATAATTTATTTTTTGTCCACTTCTTCACTTCTGAGTCTAGGAATCCATTTTGCACAAAATTAATGATTGGGAAACGCACTTTCATTGCATATACTCTCTTGTAAAACCCAATCAAAATTTCTTGAAAACTATTCTCACATCTAGGAATTACATGAAAATCATTTTCCTTGCTTTGTTGACAAACGCTAAAAACTTTTTCCTAAATCATGCATAAATTCTCACATAAATTGTCAAAATATATAATCTAATATATATTATTGACATTCATGAATCGAGCAAAAATTGAATCAAGGAGATCTTTTGGATCGTTTCTTAGGATCGTTATCTCTCTTTGCATTTAGGAGTCGAAACAATCACAACTCCATATTTGTTGCATATAGACACACACTAGGACAAATTCACTAATAATGTTGTCATCTTGCTCCATCACTAGTTTTCCACTCACTAGTTACCTTTGCCTTTAATCTAAGATAGTTGCTCTAGGAAGATTAAGTGCCCTTGCATTTGTTTGCTTTCTCTTGCTTATTACTAATTGCTTGATTGATCTTCTACTTAAGTGTTGATTGCATGCTATACTATAGTTAGATTAGATGCTATATTGTCTCAAGGAGTTGAACTTGCTTGAATTCTAATCCAAACACACAACCTTTCTGCAAATTTTCTGCCAAAAACCCAATTCTGGAAATCACTAGATGGGCGGCCCCCTTAATTTTGTAAGGCGGCCCCCTTAATCATTAAGGGGACCGGCCATCTGATGGTTGGGTTTACAGAATCTTTTCTGCTTTTTAGCCCATTTCAACCTACATTTCCCATTTTTCACCAACACATTTTATCCTAATCTCTCAAACAAACTTTATCCATCCATAAACACACAAATCTTACACTATAAATATCCCCAATCTTCCACCCTCTCCATTCATCCCTTCATAACTTCTCCAAACAAACCAAAACCAAAAGCCTCAAGGCTTGCAAGAATGACGGAAAAACCCGTTTGGCGAAGAAAAAGCTCTCGTAACAAATCCATCAAAACCAATGAAATTGGAAATCACTCAACACCTCCAACCACTTACTTTCCAAACTTTACACCAAATTCACAAGGACATTCATTTGATCATCTTTACAAACCATACAACATTGGCCAAACATCTTCCCTCATGCCAAACCACTCATCTCATCCACCAACCATTTATAATGATCCATACAAGTTTGATCAACCATCCAATTACAATTCCAACTACACAAACCCAATTCATCCATATCAACACAATGACTCTCTCCGCATTGCCACGGAAAAGCAAAGGTTCCGTGATGAAATATCCTAAATCCATGATCTTAGTGATCTCAATGCCATGCATCTTGCACAACGCAACAAAGGGCAACTTCCATCATCACCCTACAACAATTGCCTACCCCACTCTCTCAACTTGGATCAAGTTACAAACCACACTCACTATTGCCCTTGTTGCATCTTTCTTCAAAAACAAATCCTATACTTGAGTGAAGATATTTCTTGGATTGAATATCTCCTCACTCGTCCTCATCCCATACCACCCTTAACATGATACAACATCGTAAGATCCACCTCTTCCACACCATACCCCACTCCATATCCCTCTCCATCTAACAACTAAGCTTTATGCTTATGTTCTCCTTCAAGCAAATAAAACAATCAACTATGGGTTGCAAGCAAGTCCAAGTGCTCTCTTAGGCAATATAGGACCATGTCTTTTCTTTTGTTTTATTGTAATCAATATGCCTTAAGCATATTGAATGTTGTAATGCTAATCATTTCTATGATGCTTGAATGAATCTATTTTTATTTGCATAATTATTGCTTTGCATATATATGTGTCTTGTTCTCCTCACATATTTTTGTAGCCAAGATTTCCATAGCTCATTTTCTTGGTGCCCTCAAATAAGGGGGAGCATACATCAAGGGGGAGCTCTCTACCCGTTTAACTTATTTTATGAAGTTTAAACGGCCAAACCTTTTTGATTTTACAAAAAGTGGGAGAAGAGAATGTTAAACTCTAATAATACTTGTCTAAAAATTATTTTTTAGACCTAATGAGTTTAAGGTTTTGTAATCATCAAAAAGGGGGAGATTGTTGACATAAATAATGTCTAAAAACATTGTTAGCATATTAACAATATCTCTAAGTTTTGATAATTACAAAGCATAAACTCATTAATCTAAAACTTATGACGTAAACAAGTTTTTAGTGCTTACTATTTATCTTTGCATCCATATCACTTAAGGTATGAATAAACAAAGTGTTTATTGCATTTCATGATCAAAGGAAATTTTTCTAATCACTAGAATTTTTATAAAATGTATTAAACATTCTATATCTTTTACAAAATTACTTTTGGAATTAAAAGAATATGTTTAATTCATTATAAATATATGATTTCAAATTTTCAACCAAAAATGGCAAATTTTATCCAGAAAAATTTTTCCCACTAGAAGACAAGAAAATCCAACGTTCTGAAGGGGCGGCCCCCGTAATTCCTTAGGCGGCCCCCTTAATCATTAAGGGGACCGGCCCCTAATTAAGGGGACTGGCCACGCTCCAGAACAGTAAATTTTCTTGCTATAAATACTGGTTCATCCCACAGAACTTTCTCACCTTTTGCACTTCTAAACTTTCTGTTCTAGATCCACATTTCTATTCTCTTAATCCTTTGATCGTAAATACATAATTCTTTGTTTCAAAGTGATTCAAACATCATCCTCTAAAGTGCAAGAGAAGAATACTTCTATCCCCCAAGACAAGAAGTATTACAACTTGTTGTGACCTCCACATCCAAGTTGTTGGTGCATCATCAAGATTATTTACATAATTCTTTGTGAATATTATTGTGAATATTTGATTGTAGATAGTTGTGCTAGGTATATTGATTGTGTGATTAGTTAGTTGTTTAGTGTGAAGAAGAAAAGTTAGGAATTAGATTGTAGTGAAGAAGCTAGGTGTGAAGTTGTTAGTTGTGAAGAAAATTGGTGTGAAGAAGATAGGCGTGGAGTAGTTAGTTGTGAAGTAGATTGGTGTGAAGAAGTTGTGTAGAAGTTGTGATTTAGTTGTGAAGAAGTTGTGGTGCGTAAATTGGTGTGTAAGGTTTTCTCCGCCATAAGGGAGCTTGTTGATATAGTGAAGAAAACTCTCGAGTTAGGTGCTCGGAGAGTGGAGTAGGGCAAGGAAGGTGTCCTTGTAGCCGAACCACTATAAATCTCTTGTCTCGCGATTCGATCTTTCCATCTCTTATTTATTTCTTTACTTATCATTGCTATATCTTACTTATTGATAGTTGTTTATATTGTGCAAGACTTGAGATCATATATTATTGAATCTAAATTTTAAAAACTAAGAAAACACTAAAACTATCTTTTATAACGAATTAAAAAGACGTAAAACTATTCAACCCCCCTTCTAGTTTTTCACAAATTTAAAATTCAAACTTGCAATAGCCATATTTCCTGCTCAAAACCAACAAAATTTCTTCACCAGATAAAATTTCACCACGCCAGGACAAAAAGAGGAGCATTTGTCGGGATGGTCCCTTAAATGGATTGGCGGTCCCTTAGTGATAAAGGACTGTCACATGTTTAAGGGACCGTAACTCCTTTCCTGATGCCTATAAATACAGAACTGTTCCATTTCAGAAAAGGAACCTGTTATACTCTAAAACTTTATGTATTCCCAAATCATTCCAAATAAACTTCTTTGATCACATTAACGGGTTCCAAGTTGTTTACAAGTGATCACATCCATCCATCCTCTAAAGTGCAAGAGAAGAACACTCGTAGTCATGAAGAAACGAAGTGTTGAAGAAAAATCATTAACCTCTCAAGCCGTTGTTACGGATCTCTTCTAAACCTCCATTCTCATCTCTTGATTCTTGTATGTAATTGGACTTGTGTGCAAGTTCCAAATTGTGTGTTGTGTTGTTTCGTGCCATCGTGTTGGTACGAGGTGTGTAGCCACGTGGGCTTTGGTGTAGATTGGTTCTAGCTAGGATTAGAACTCGACATTCAGCTTAGTGTCGTTAAACTTGGTGTAAGCTTGTGTAAGGTTTGTTCCACCATAAAGGAGCGTGTTGATATAGTGCTTGTGAAACTCTCGAGTGTGAGACTCGAGGAGTAAACTAGCGCGAAGGGAGAGCTTCGTAGCTGAACCACTATAAATCTCCGTGTCCCGGTTTGATCGTTTCTTTCCTTATCTTTAATTACTTACTTATTATTGTGCTCATTAGTTGTTGTATTGATATCACATAAAGATCGAATGAAACGGTTTTTATTAAACAAACTTGTAAAAGAAATTTTTCAAAAACATACTTAAAAACGATGAAACTATTCAAACCCCCCCTTCTAGTTTCTACAATTGGTATCAGAGCCACGTCTCTCAAGATTTTTAAAGTATATTATATTTTAAAACTTGAATCGATCAATGGATTTTGAAAAATATTAAAAAGGGCAATCTATGCAAAGACCACCACTTTTCGAAGCTGATAGCTTCATTTATTGGAAAACTCGATTTGAAACGTATGTGAAGTCAAAAGATCTTGATCTTTGGCATGTTATTACTATGAGTGACTTTCAACCTATTGAACAAAACCCGAAAACTAAACAAGATGAAATTGTTCCTTATGGTAAACAAAGTGAAAATCTTAAAAAGAAATTGGCTAAAAATGATGAAGCAAAAATGGTCATTTACAACTCTTTACCTAAAAAGGAATTTCAAATAATTTTTATATGTAATACGGCTAAAGATATTTGGAAAACCTTGTTAGTCACTCATCAAGGTAATAATCAAATCAAAGATAATAAGATCAATCTTTTGGTTCAACAATATGAACAATTCGTCATTCTTGAAGACGAATCTATAGATAGTGCTTTTGCTAGATTCAATACTATTATTACTAGTCTAAAAGCACTTGATGAAGGTGTTTCTGTCAAGAGTTGTGTTAGGAAATTTCTCAGGGCATTACACCCAAAGTGGAGAGCAAAGGTCATAGAAATTTAAGAATCTAAAGATTTAGCTTCACTATCAGTAGATGAGCTCATTGGAAATCTAAAAGTCCATGAGTTAATCATCAAAAATGATTCCGAGATAGTCAAGAGTAAGGTGGAAAGAAGATCACTTGCTTTAAAAGCCAAAATGGAAGCAAGTGATGATGAAGTCTCAAGCTCAGAAAGTGAAGATGAGGAGTACGCCATGGCGGTTAAAGACTTCAACAAATTCTTCAAGCGAAGAGGTAGATATGTAAGACAACCTCGGGATGAAAAGAAAGCTCCTCAAAAGAATCATTATGATAGATATAGCAAGGGTGATAAAAGATGTTTTGGATGTAGAGATCCACGACACTTGGTAGGAGACTATCCACACCAAACAAAAGACAAAAACCAAAAGGCATACGTGAGCGGCGCTTGGAGTGATAGCGACGGAGATGCCAAAAACAAAGCTTGTCTAATGGCCGGAACTTGAAAAGAGATATGCTTGGGAATTGACTTGGAGCCTGACGAATGGGTCAAGGATAGTAGATGCACTAATCACATGACGGGAAATCATAAGCTATTCTCATCATATCAACCATGCAGTGGAGGTAATATTACTTTTGGTAGTAAACTCAAGGGTAATATCATTGGCAAAGGTACGATCACTCATAACTCTCTTACTATTACTAATGTTGAACATGTAGATAGCCTAGGTTTTAATCCCTTAAGTATTAGTCAAATATGTGATAATAAGTGTAAGGTAATCTTTTCCGAAGACGGTAGTGAACTCATAAAGGATGGAAAATTAATTGCCAAAGGGATTAGGAAAGGTGATCTATATGTCATGAAGATAAGTAGTAAACCTTGCAACAATGTATGTTTAGCTACGATTAATGATAAGTCAACTTTATGGCATAAAAGATTAGGCCATGCAAATATGTGTCTATTACAATCCTTAGCTTTCAAGGATCTAGTTAGGAATCTTCCTAAGCTTAAGTTCGACCAACATTTCTGTGATGCTTGCAAAGTTGGAAAACAAGCTCACTCTAGTCATAAACCTAAAAACATGGTCTCAACCTCTAGATGTCTAGAACTTCTTCACATGGATCTCTTCGGTCCATCTGCCGTACGGAGCTACGGAGGAAACCTTTACACCTTAGTAATAGTAGATGATTACTCTAGGTACACATGGACTAAGTTTCTTAATAACAAAACCGAAGCTTTAGAGCAATTCAAAACCTATAGTAAGAAGATTCAAAACCAACTAGGATTCACCATAGTTTCCATTAGGACAGACCATGGTAGAGAATTTGAAATGAAGTTCAATTCGGAGCTTATTATGATACTAATGGTATTACTCACAACTTCTCGGCTCCACGAACTCCACAATCAAATGGGGTAGTTGAAAGGAAAAATAGAAATCTGCAAGAAATGTGTAGAACAATGCTGAACGAACAATCCATTCCTCAAAAGTTTTGGTGTAACGCCGTAGATGATGAGGCGAAAAATGAACCATTTTTAGGGGGTCAATTAAGCCCGAATTCAAATTTATTTGATCAAATATTGCCCTAAATCATTCCTTTTGTCATTTTAGGTACTTTTGGAGTGAAATCTGGAAAAGGAAGCATTTTGGACGTTTTTGGAGCATAAAAGTGAAGAAAATGGCAAAGTCTTAATTTTCCTTGCTGGGAACAGTACCTGACGGCGTCACAAGTTTCTTAATGACGACGTCAAGAGCAATACAAGAGGTGGAAGTGGATGATACACGTGACGATCCAGAGAGTTTTGTACTAAAGAGATGACGGCGTCACCATAGGCCGTCATGGTCCAAATGTTAGTGACGGCCCAGAACAACTTTACACATGACGACGTCAAAAGTGGATCTAGGCAATCCGATTTCATTATGGGCGGCGAGTTGACGGTGTCACAATTTTCTTCTTGACGCCATCACCCTGTAAAATCTATATATAGTTTTCCAATTTTCATTCATTAGAGTGTAACTTTTAGGGTGCAACCTTGGAGAAAAACCCTAGTCCGATTTTCACAGCTTTTTCAAGGGTTTTTACCATTTAAAACCTCTTATGTTCAATTGAGATAAGTACTCTTTCAATTCAATCAATATGTCTATGTGTTGCTTGAATATATCTTACACTTGTCTTCAATTTAACATACTTGGCTAGATCTCTTGTGTGTTTGCTTAGATGTAGTGAAACCTAGTTGTTAATTATGGGTTGATTGTTTGTTTATAGTTGTTACGGATGATTGTATTCAATGTTAGGCTTAAGAAAACTGGCAGACTTCCATTGGTAACATGCTTGAACGTCTTAAGAAACATGATAAGAGGTGCACTATGATTTCTGGTTGTATTTAATGCGTAGGAGAATTCTAATGATCCCATGTTAGGAGCTTCTAACGGCTCGACATAGGAGTGAAGTAGGATCCTATAGAGTTAGGGAATATTGTACACGGCCCTACGACTAGTATTAAGGAATACGACCCGTCATCCATACAATTGTAACAAGATATCAACCTGTAAAAGATATCTAGGTAGTAATGAAACCTAATTTAACACAACTTTCCCTATCATTGTTTACACCACATTAGTAATTAGATTTATTTTCATTTCTGTCATTTTATTTTGATTGCATCTTTAGTTATTAGGTTAGTTCACTAGCAACTAATTTCGCCCACTCTTCCAAAAACCCGAGATTTTATTTGCTTTTATAAAATAAAAACATGCAAAAAGAATCATCCCTCACCTCTAGACCTAGTTTTTAGGCTTTCTAATCCTAGCGACACTATTCCTGAGTTGAACGATCAATCCCCTAGTACTTGTCACTATACTATACTACAACGATCAGGTACACTACCTGGTGGGGGTTCTAAGCTTCTCGAGATCCCTCGAGAGGTAAAGTCTGGTGCGATTCCCACGTATCAAGTTTTTGGCGCCGCAGCCAGGGGAATAGTTATTGTCTAGGTTAGGATTTCTTTTTATTAGGTCTACTTGCTAGATTCCTTTCTAGTAAGATTTTATTTTTATTTCTAGGTTTTCTTTAGTCTATCTTATTTCTTTGTTTCCTTTGTTCATAAACTATCTCGATGGATAACAATAGCCTTGATCGTTTGAATCCTGTTATTCGTGTTTTTCGTCGTAGGATTTTTCAAAATGCCCGCCCCAATCCCTTTAGTGAAAAATGAGAACCCACCTAACCTCTCACCTAACCATCACTTTGACAATAATTCTGAAATGGAGGAGTCTGACCATGATGATGACCATAGGGCTAGTCCTTTACTATTCGGACTCCGATGAGGACCTAGATGATGGTGACGTAATTAATGAGGATAGGATGGAAGATGAAGTGGACCCTCTTATGTATGTCGACCCTAGAACAAGGATTGAGAATGATAGCTCATTTAATATGCAATTTACTTGTAAGATTGGATTTAGGAGCTTTGATGTCTACCTAAACTCATCTCTACCAATGAACATAATCTCGCGTAGTGAATACAATAAAATTATGGTAGATGAGTTAGAATACAAAGGTGATAATATTATTGCTAGGGCAATGGCATTGCATGTGTTTGTTGGAAGCTTTGTTTATCTTGTTGAGTTCATGGTTATGGAGAATCTAGGAGAATTTATCGATAGTAAGTTAACCCATGTTGTGTTTGGGAAACCCTTCAAAAGGTTAACCAACCTTGATGAAAAACTTATGGAAGGGTTAATTACATTCTCGGATGGGGGTGAAGATTTTGTCTACCAAATGCCCCGTGCACACCCTAGGTTCAAGGATTTTTCCAAATTCAATCCCTGCACTAATGTAAATAGGTAAACATAAGTAAAAACTATGAGTAGTCATCCCGTTAGTAAAGTCCACCAGGGTTAAACATTTCATTACTGTCACGGAGAGAGATGTGGTTGCAAAAAGGGGTGGATGAGGTCTCAGTTAAGTCGTAACCTCCGCATTGGTCAACGGTGGGTACAAAGAGGAATTGTTCCATAGAGGGTCTCAAAGCTGCGGTGTTTTTGAGGTGCAACCTCTTCACACCAGGTTTAAAACCAAAGGGACGTCTCTTGCAAAAATTTGGGAGCGTGGTTTGCAAGCATCCAATGAAAATGTTATGAATTTGTGAGTTCTTCTCCTCCTGAGGATGCTTACGAAAGTAGGGGTGATTGACGGCGAAGCGCTTGAAAAGGATTTCTCATTATCCTCTTGGTCACACACCAAAGGAGTTGGAACTTCAAAGATTTTTTCGATTTTTCTTGGTGCGGATTTTTCCTTAATCTTCTCTTTAATTCTTGATATGAATTTGTCTGCTAAATCCATAAAAGCATTACGAGTGCTTTCCATGCGTGCTTCTAAGTGCCGAATTTGTTTTTCCTGATTATTCATGAAGGTTACCATTATCCCTTCAAACTCCTCTTGTCGTGAACGTTCAGGAAGATTACGTTTGTTAATCGCACTCACACGTATATTAGGACTCCTTGCGGTTTCAGCAGCAGGTATTTCAGCTCTCATTAATTCCTTTACCTGCTTCTCGATATTCCCCAATAATTGTTCTTGGGTAGCGTTTACGTAATCAAGTTTCCCATTACTTGAAAACATCGGGTCCTCCCATCCTTCTTCTTCGTATTGTGCTAACCACTCAAGAACTTTCCAGCATTCATCAACGCTAAGTCTGTTCATCCTGCCATTGGCTGTGTAATCTATAGCCCTTCTCGTCTGATAATTAGCTTTATCGTAAAAGATTTAAATCTGGAACAATGGTTCAATGCCATGATGAGGAACTTTTCGGAGTAGGTCTTTGTATTGAGTCCATGCTTCATAAAAGGTTTTACCTTGACGTTGTTGGAACATCAAGATATCATTTTTGAGCTTGGTAGTTCTCCCCGGTGGGAAAAATTGAGCAAGGAAACAAATGGTGAGATCATCCCATAAGGTGATGGATCCCGTGGGTAAACGCTCAAGCCATTGACTAGCTTGATCACGTAGAGAGAATTGGAATAGGCGTAATCGGGTTGACTCTCTAGTTGTAGCATCAAGGTCTATAGAATCTATGATTTTAAGGAAGTCCTTGAGATGTTGATTTGGATCTTCGGAACGAAGTCCATGGAATGCGCATCCGCTTTGCACCAACCGGATGGTGTCGGATCATAAGGGAGACACATCTTGGGTGAGCTCAATGGTGTTTCGGTAGCCTTGGTGGCTAGGTCGGGAATACTCTCCTAGGGTTCGGGGCCTAAGAGGTTGGTTAGCTAGTGGTGGGTTTTGTGGGTGGTCTTGTTGTGGTGGGTTGATGGGTTCAAAGATGTTACCACCTTCCATGATGTCGGATGGTAAAGATTACGAACAAAAACACGAAGAAATAAGATAGACTAAAGAGAACCTAAAAATAAAAATAAAATCTTACTAGAAAGGAATCTAGCAAGTAGACCTAATAAAAAGAAATCCTAACCTAGACAATAACTATTCCCCGGGCTGCGGCACCAAAAACTTGATGCGTGGGAATTGCACCAGGCTTTACCTCTCGAGGGATCTCGAGAAGCTTACAACCCCCACCAGGCAGTGTACCTGATCGTTGTAGTATAGTGTAGTGACAAGTACTGGGGGATTGATCGTTCAACTCAGGAATAGTGTCGCTAGGATTAGAAAACCTAAAAACTAGGTCTAGAGGTGAGGGATGATTCTTTTTGTATTTTTTTATATTTTATGAAAACAAGTAAAAATCTCGGGTATTGGAAGAGTGGGCGGAATTAGTTGCTAGTCAACTAACCCAATTACTAAGATGCAATCAAAATAAAATAATAAAAATGAAAATAAACTAAATTAAGATAGTGGTGTGAGCAATATATGGGAGAATTGTGTTTACTTAGATTTCACTACTCCCTAGATATCTTTTACAGGTTAATTACTTGTTACAGTTGCGTGGATGACGGATTGTATTCCTTAATACCATTCATGGGGTGGCGTACTTACTTCCCCAATCCTATAAGCTCATACTTCACTCCTATGTCGAGCTGGCTAAGAAGCTCCTAACATGGGATCACCATTAAATACAATCATAAAAACCTAGTACACATCGGTTCATGTTTCTTAAGACGTTCAAGCAGGTTACACAATGGAGATCTGCCAGTTTTCTTAAGCCTAACATTGAAATCATTCACCCATTACAACTATAAACAAGCAATCAACCTATAATCAACATCTAGGTTTCATTACATCTAAGCAAACACATGAAAGATCTAGCCTAGCATGTTATAATCAAGACAAGCATAAGATATATTCAAACAACACATAGACATATTGAATGAATTGAAAGAAGACTTATCTTAATTGAACATGAAAGGTTTCAAGGGGTGAAAACCCTTGAAAATACTGTTACAAACGACATAGGATTTATTAGGTTCGGCCCTATTATTCTCCACACAAGTTCCTCTTTTAATGAATGAAAAGTAGAAAAGTATATATAGATTTTGTGAGGTGACGGCGTCAAGAGTAAATTTCTGACGCCGTCATCTCGCCGCCAATAACGTTCTCGGACTGCCTAGATCTGGTTCTGACGCCGTCATGTATAATTCTGCTTCAGGCCGTCACCAAAATAACTCTTGACGCCCTTCTTCTGACGCCGTCACATTTTCTCTGGGTCGTCATGCATTTTGCTCTTGACACCGTCATATTTTCCTTCTTGACGCCGTCAGGTACTGTTCCCAGCATGGAAAATTAAGTCTTTGCCGTTTTCTTCACTTTTATGCTCCAAAAACGTCCAAAA
Source organism: Artemisia argyi (assembly GCA_030686995.1). NCBI lineage: Eukaryota > Viridiplantae > Streptophyta > Magnoliopsida > Asterales > Asteraceae > Artemisia > Artemisia argyi. Next base: position 26,640,169 of record CM060696.1, read on the forward strand.
TGCTTCCTTTTCCAGAATTCACTCCCAAAGTACCTAAAATCACAAAAGGAACGATTTAGGGCAATATTTGATCAAATAAATTCAATTCCGGGCTTAAATGACCCCCTAAAAATGGTTCATTTTTCGCCTCATCATGTTCGGGTCTTATCGGGTTCGGGTTAGGTTATCGGGTCAATTCAGGTTGGCATAATTTTTGTACAAAGAAAAAATATCAAGCCATTTTAGTTGCGTATGGTTTGATGGAGAAACAAAATAAATAATAAAAAGGCAGAATGCATTACGTAGAGTACCACTAGTTCTAGTATCACTTGCAATTTGTTTAGTTCATTAAAAATCTTGAAGAATATAAAACATTTTTCTTAGATTTGTATGAAAAATCCAACAGTAGGCAAAGTGAAAGGTATCTATAAAAGTAAAAGGGACCCAAGGAAGCAAATACCACAAAAAACATGAGCACAAAATCACATGACCAATTACACAGCTTCAATATTAACTTAAAAACTATGACCAATTGACCATATGCAGGAACTTGCAGCAGACCACAAACTAGAACAAACAACAATATCACCACTTGCAGAAGACTTGCAATATACACAACACGATAGGAATACAATCACAATTCACATGCAGCAGGCTTAGAAACAAAACATTTTTCATTAAATTGCAGTAGGCTACTGAACATATGACAATTGACAAATAGTTTGTTCAATCCTGATTCATACCACACAGGTGCATACCGGTTAGACTAACAAAATGATGCATATTTGGCATTTAAACAAAGGTTTTGGCAGTAGCTGGCCAAGCCAAATATAAAAACTAAAGTAACCAATCCAGTTAATCTTCAAACATACATATATAACTTCTTTCTACAAAGCCAATTTAATCTTCAATCTTCAAACTTCAAACATCATTCTTCAATCCTGTTTGGAACTGGTACCTTCTTCCTCCATCAACGCTACATAGAGATAAAATAATTTGCAAGAGATAAAGTATCTATAGTTTAAAAGTTAAAAATAAATGAACGTACCATCTATAGTTTAAAAGTTAAAAATAAATGAACGTACCTTTCTCTATTTGTGCTATTGTGTCCAGGTCTCTATAGCTTTCCCGTATTCGGGCAACTCCCCTTTTTTAAGCTTCTGCTCTTTAAAATCTACCCGTACCTTTGATCCTTTTTACGAGTTTTTGGTTGTTTTCCCTTTTTCTTTTTACCACTGTCGACTTCCACTGGTATTTCTTCCAAAATTTCCATTGAACTCGAAGACATCTAGCAAGTACCAAATAGCAAAAAAATGATTAACATACGTAACAAAGCTTATGATGGATATATACATCATACATGAATACATAAAAAACTTTGGTTCTAACATCTAACAACAATCTAAAATATTTCAACTTATTAACCCCAATTGTTGTTACTACTTTTAAGACTTAACAACAATCAAATGATAATAAACATACAAAGTGAAAATGACTAATAAACAACAGAAATCAACAACTGATGAAACATGCAATGCAACTATGCAAGTACCCAAAAAACCAACATAAATATTTATTAACCTAAACAAATAAAGTTATAAATTATGTAATGGCTATCAAAATTAAAGAACATACCTTTAAGTGTGATGTTGTATTAAAGACGAGGTATTGAAAATGAGGATGAAAAGTTTGACCGGATGAAAAGTTTGATCAGTGGTTATTGGTAAGTGATAGGTTTTAGTAGAATACATAGGATCAATGGTAATTTTTTTTGTTTAATATTCATATTGGGCCAACACTAACGATATATCAAGTAGGGGTTTAAAATAAAGTGTTATTGGGCTTAAACTGAAAAAAAAATAACGAGGAATGCTTTGCATTTTACAAGGTTGTCGGGTTGAACCTGAACCCGATAGAGTATGAAAAATATAACCCTAACCCGACCCTATAAGGTTACCGGGTTGGTCGGGTTGACCCGATAGACCCGATAAGCCGAGTTGAACCCGAATGAACCCGTCCCTATAAGGCTTTATCGGGTTCGAGTCGGGTCGGGTTGACCCATATGACACCCCTAATTGTATCTAGGAACAAAGCAAGGTTAGTCGCACAAGGCTATAATCAACAAGATGGAATTGATTAAGACGAAACGTATGCACATGTAGCTAGACTAGAATCCATTAGAATATTACTTGCCTATGCTTGTGCATTAGACTTTAAGTTGTTCCAAATGGATGTGAAAAGTGCATTCCTAAATGGTCTCATCAATGAGGAGGTATATGTAGCACAACCTCCAGGATTCATTGACTTTGAGAACTCTGAGTATGTTTACAAACCTAAGAAAGCTTTATATGCTCTTAAGCAAGTTCCTAAAGCATGGTATGATAGGTTGAAAGCTTTTCTTCTTAAACATGAATACTCAATGGAAATGGTAGATAACACTCTTTTAACCAAGAAGAAAGAATCAAACATCATAATTGTTCAAATATATGTCGACGACATTAAATTCGGATCAACTTGTCGAGACATGTGTGATGAATTCTTAAAAATCATGCATGACGAGTTTGAAATGAGCATGAAGGGCGAACTTAACTTCTTCCTTGGACTTCAAATAAAACAATTAGATGATGGAATATTTCTTAATCAATCTAAGTATATTAAGGAAATACCTAAGAAATTTGGATTAGAAGATACTAAGCCTATGAAAACTCCAATGGCTACGGACACAAAGCTCACTGTTAATACAAATATCGCCTAAAAACGTTATTTATATTTTACGATCTTTCTTAGTTTTGTTAACGACAAAAGGTGAAGTTTATTTTTAGCAAATCATTAATATAGGTTAGAAGTCTTTTACTTAACATCACTCAAACTACATTTACATGTTTTCATAAAGTGATTTCAAATTGTAAAATGGTTAAATATACTTTAGTATAATTTCATACGTTAAAAATGTCATATAAGTATATTTAGTAAGTTTTCTAAAAAAAGTGTGTCTTATTAGGATATAAGTAATCAAACACTTTTTAGTAAATCATTCACTTGCTAAAAATCTCAAACAAACATTTTTAAGTCTCTACATAAACTCTTTTACAAGAATACTTTATTTTTTAAGTATATCTAAAATTAGAAATAATATATATACTTACATCATCATTTGCATCACACATGTCCCTTCAAGGAAACATATGTGTAAGAGACATGTTTTATTTTGTGTAGATTCACACTCAAAGATCTCAAAGTTGACTTGGTAAGATCTTGAGAATATTGAGTTAGATTGTGAAATATTTTGCGCAGGATTCTGTTAGACATGCTGGCGGAACCCTCAGGTATAACGAACGGAACCAAAGGATTGGTTCCGCCGTATCCGTGGGTTGGTCTGGAAGTTTGCCTATAAATAGCAACCCACTCTTTGTGTTTTTCTCATCACTTACTATCATAACATACTGCATATACTTTCATTTCTCTCTTCTAACTCAGTTCCATTTCATATTTGTGAGTCTTTCTTTGTAGCAAGAAGATCACGACTTCACAAGCTTCAACACAACGTTGCAAGACTTGTTAAGCATAGCATAGTGTACAGTTGTAAAGTGTATACATCGTTGTATTGTATCCACTTGTAGTGATCGGTTAGTATTTTAGTCCTCAAAAAACCTAGTGTGTCGAGAGTTGTTGTACCCTTGTCAAAGAACTATCGGGAGTGGTTGAACCCTTGTGAAAGAACTCGACATCTAGCTTAGTGTCGGAAATAATGTGTAAGCGACGTGTAAGGTTTTCTCCACTGGTTAAAGGAGCTTGTTGACTAGTGCAAGAAACTCTCAAGTTGGATACTCATGGCGTGGAGTAGGGCAAGGAAAAAAAGTCCTTGTAGCCGAACCACGATAAAAATCATTGTTATGGTTTGATCATTTCTTACTTTTATACTTGCATATTATTTGTTGTTTGGTAAGCTTTAGTTGTCGATTACACTTAAAAGTTTTCAAAGAAAATCAAATTAAAACCGGTAAACTATTCAACCCCCCTTCTTGTTTTCCACAATTGGCATCAAGAGCTACGTTACTCAAGATTTTAAAATATATTGTATGTTAAAACTTGGAACGATCCATGGATTTTAAAAACTTCAAAGAAGGGCAATCTATGCAAAGACCGCCACTATTTGAACCAAATGGTTTTATATATTGGAAAAATCATTTTGAAACTTACGTAAAATCATAGGATATAGATCTATAGTATATTATTATTGAAGGTGATCATAAGGCTACTTTTAGGGATATTGGAAGTGGTCGGGATGAGGATAGTTCACTCACTAAACATAGTGATGATCAAAAGAAACTAATTGCCAAAAATAATGAGGCAAAAATGATGCTTTATAATGCTTTACCAAAGAAAGAGTATAAAAGAGTTTTTATGTGCAAAACCGCTAAAGAAATTTGGCAATCTTTAATAATTACTCATCAAGGAAACTCACAAGTTAAGGATAACAAAATTGATCTTCTTGTCCAACAATATGAACAATTTTCTGTCACACCCCCAAAATACCTGAATGGCAGCGGAATGGAATACCTGGGGGTGACTGTCATAGCACCATAGTTACAGTTATATTGAACGACCTAAAGTGTCGTTTGGAAAAATACATCGTTTGATCATTAAAACATTCAGAGTTTACAAAACTTAGGTCCCAAAAGATATTGCCAATTTAGTTAAAATAAGTTCCACAAGATCAAACGTTTCATAAGTGCAGAAAATATAAGGTGAGACGCGTCGACTCCACGACTCCATGAAGGTCCAAATGCATGCACATGAGCTACCTTAGCTACCTGAGAAATACATTGCGAAAAATGGTCAACATAAAGTTGGTGAATAATCATAGATTTATAAGTTAAATCGTAAGTACAATAGCCACAAGTATAAAGTAAAGTACTAAAATGTTAAAAGTGCTACATTGTCTCTTAAGCTCATGGCACCGAAGCTCGACGTACTAAAATTGGCCCCAAAGGAGTGTTTATCAGGCACTCTAAATATTCAGACATGAAATGCATTCGTTTTCCTTATGGAGCAACCCAAACACGAATGGAGGAGTCACCCTCGATAGATCTATCCACTCACTCTCGCTTGGCAATATAATTAACGGTCCATGATAATAAGGGGACTTGAAGTGATAGTACTAACAACTTAAGCAATGTATGGAATTTAATACTTGGGCATGTACAAAAATAATTGTGCAATGTATTCTCCCCCGTGGGATTTAAAATCAAATAAGTACTAAAAACGGGGCTATGAGAACTCACCTGGAGTGATAGTACAAAGACGGTACAACTATGGTAAAGTAATCGGGACAATGAGGCGCGAACACTAGCCGCAACCTAAATGAATAATTGTGATCTAATTTAGATCATGCCGTGATGTAATGAATGCACATGCACATGATACCTATACCACTCGTGACTTGGAAATACTAGTTATTGTCAAGATAAAATACTTTCCATACTTAGGAAAAATAAGTCCAATTGGAGTTATAAAAACTTGTCGTAATATATATCGTATAAAAATGTTAGCGTTATATTCCTCGTATCGAAAACCTTAAAATAACGTCGTTAAGTCGTATAAATATTCTCTTGGGTCGTACGTATTCATTTGTTAAGAATATAGTCCTTAGTAACGTTTCTAGAAAATATACCATTTAGTGCGTAACTTATTATTTTTATTTGTGACCAAATATATATATATATATATATATATATATATATATATATATATATATATATATATATATATATATATATATATATATATATATATATAGTTTTGGTGATCTTAAAACGCGTATAACTTGGTCGTTTTAGGTTTATTTTCCTCGTTCTTTATATCCACGGATTCGTTTTTGTATGTAGTAACATATTTTTGATAACTCGGCTCCTCTAGGTTACGTTTAATACCTCTTTTTGCCCGTCGAAAACTGCCAAACAGCATACAGTTTTTATAAAAATAGTTTTCGTCGTTAAATTTGCAAAAATCATATCTCCTTCGTTATAAGCTCTTTTTAATCCGTTCTTTCGCCTAAAGTTTCGTTTTTGAATGTATTTTCTAAATCTTTGGTCAAAATTTACCCATCATTCACTGATTTTCCCACGAAATAAAAATAGGGACAGTAGGTCAATATGTAGTTTCAAAAACCATTTTTCAAGTCTCCAAACTAGTTCTAACTTCAATCAAACCACTTTCAATCACCACAAAACTAGTCTAATCCTACCATACACCTTCTTAGGGTGTCATGGGTTCCTAAACATCATAAACCAAGTGGATCTAACAAGGATCTAACCAAAAATCATTTCTAGGGCTTAAAAGTTTAATATATACAAAATGGAGTGGTATAAGTTAATACATGCATGAGATCTTGTAAGAAAAAAAATATAACCATAGTAATAACTTGTAAAAATTATGAAATGAGTTTTGTTAACTTACTTGGAGATTAGAGAGTTTTGGAGATGAAAACCTAATTAACCTAAAGGTTTTTATTTCAAAACCTTAAAATAGGTAACTAATGGAACTTGAAAAACACTAGATCTTGAAAAATACTTGGTTTCTTCTTGGTCTTGTGGTTTGGCCGGTTCAAGAGGAAGAGAGAAAAAGAGATGAAAACTTTTTCTTTTACTTGCTAGATCTTGTGAAATGAGAGAAAAATGCATAAGTATATGTTATATATATTTTATTTTAGATAAACTATGACATGTATTAATGAGTTAGTAGGATTTTCAAAGCTTGTAAGTTGATTGGAATGGGGGAGGGGGCGGCAAGTCAGGGGGGGGGGATGAATGTGTAAGACTTGGAAGACTTTGTGTATATTATTGTGTTTATTTGAAATTTTAAGGTGTACCGGGTTAACTAAAAATAAATTTTAACGGAGTTAACCGGGATAAAATAAAGTTGTAAGAATTATAAAAATAGGTTGGGTATAAATTTTGAGTGTTTGGTTAATCGTCGTTTAATTTCTACGAACACCGTCGAAATTTTAGTAAACTTAAGTTAATAATTAAAATAAATATCCAAAATGCCGGGTAAATTAATATTATAATTTTTATATTATAAAAATGAATATAAAAATATATTGGGATCATAGTCGGCGGTGTTGGACGTGTTAGTCACATTATTGATCGTTTGTTAACGTTTATATAGAAATAATTATACGTAAAAGTTAATTATACCAAAAGTACTAATTTAAATATCCTACGAGTGGAATAGTATGCAAGTGCCATAATGATGATAGGCAGACTATTTCTAGTCCGTATGAAATGTCCCAATGATAATACATGAATTCGCTCCTGAACCAATACGGTTACGCGAATTTGAATACTCGTAAACTAAATTTACGATGACATGAGTAATGCACGTGAATAGTGGTTTTCTCTCGGAAATGAATAGTGTCAAGTGAATAGTAAAATTTCTGAACGCTTCTCAGAATGTCAAATTGACCTCAAAAATGATGAATAGTGATCGATGAATAGGAAATGATGAATAGTAAATTGTCGAGTTTTGGAAAATGACCGGAAATTACGAGTTGTGACAGTCTTCCCCTCTAACAGGAACTTCGTCCCGAAGTTCAGTTTGTGTTGGTCTCTGGAGTGGTATTGGTTAAAAGATGATAATAATTGAGAATTTCAGCGAACCTTCACGATAGGGATTTCACTCTGCTTTAACCGTTCGACCTAACAGTCCATGATTTCTATTGGTTCTTACCAATTTTACATTTGTCTTTGCGTTGGATTCCTTTCCAAATGGGATTATGAGTGACAAATCTGAAAGTCATTTCCTGGGATTTGAATATGTGAAACATGTTGTGTAATTCGGCTGTTCTTTATCAAGGCTCAAGTCTGACGGCCACTAGGCCTACTCTGTCTGAACTATTAAGTGGTCCAGTGTATATCGGTTTTAACTTTCCAAATTTTTCTGAATAATATCATGCCTTTCCTAGGCAGAACTTTCAACATGATCTGGCTACCAACTTGAAGTTTTAATGGTTTACAACTTGTAGAATTTGTAATTGATTCTTGACTTGTAGGAAATTTCTGGTTATTTCATTAATGCCTACAGGAATAGTGAGTTTGGCTTTTTCCGAGTTTGGTTCGTCAATAGATGATCAGTGTTTCTTCAGGTTTATAATGTAATATGGGTAATATATGTTGCTGAACTCTGTCAGAACTCAAATCTTATATGTCAGCTGGTCGATTCTAACATGAATCTGAAATGGTCCAATATACTTAAAGGTTCAATCTCTCGTGTTACCAAAATCGTATCATGCCTCTCCAAAGCAAAGTTTTCAACTTAGTTCATTCTCTCACATGAATCTGGTTAGTTTGCTGTTCAAGGATACCCAATCCGTATGATGTGCGTCATGTACCAACCTAACCTCTATCAGTTTCTCGTTTCTTGTAACGGGTTCTTGACTTGTGAAATTTCCTTTGTTGTTCCATAATTTAGTTCTAGACCAGTGAATTTAACTTTCCGATTTCGGTCTGTAAATAGGTAATTGGTACTTCGACCATAAAGTGCCTCAAATGGTGTAGTCTCTATGCTCGTGCGATAACTATTGTTGCAAACGAATCTGATTTATGGTAAATGGTTAGTCCAACCATTTCTAGAGTCAATCACTCATACTCTGAGTATAAATTTCCTATGTTTGAATCGTTCTCTCGTTCTGACCATCGGTCTGAGGATAATAGGCGGTGTTTACGTCTAAATAGGGTTCTGAAGGTAATCTTAAAATGATTGCTAGAAGTCCAAGGTGATTCGATTACCTTTATCAGGAATAATTGAATTGGTACAATAAATCTTGTGACTAATTCCACAACGTTACGTCTTTCAAACACGGCGTTATACGAAGAAGATAGAATATGGGTAACAATGTTTGATTCTTTGTGTTTTGGTCTAATGGATTGCTAAGACATGTGTCATTCTTTGCCTACTATGCTTGGTCTCCATTACTGACATTTGTAATCGTTCTATGGTGTTCCTCCTAATTTCCTTCATCACATATTCTAATATTTCTTATTGTCAAGTCACAAAGCCCTAAATGCATAAGCGATGTAGCATGGTGATTGGTTTTCAAAATTTATCTCGCGATTTTTGAGTTTTTGGTCGAAATCTTTTTCTGAATAAACGAATTTAGAAAATGGAGCAAATGGTTTACTAAATAATGTCTTTCTTGATGATTCAAAATTCAATAGTTAGGAAAGGTGATGCGGTTTTCAAATAGGTTGTGAATAGGACTGTTTACCAAAGTTTGATGTTTATATATTTCCCATTGTACAATGGTTTAGCTAAATATTGATTAAAAAGGATCGTATTTATTCAAAATAGGTAATTCAAAAATTATTTTCTACAAGATATGTGATTTGTATAAACACAAATTTTAAATCAACTTTATTTAAAAGTGAAAACACTAACAAGGATAAAATGGTAGGCTAGGAAATGTTCGCATAATGCATAGATGTCTAATGTTCGGTTCTTGATATTGGATGATGCCTATTGATGGTTATCTGGCAAAACTACAAGCCTAGGTATTCAATCAACTTAAGTCTTGAGATGGTTATCGTTGAAATTGTCATCATGTTGGCAATATGAGGGTTTCAATTTATACTATGTCGATGAATTTCCGTATTGTCTTCACATGTAGCTGGGGAGATATTCTTGAGTCTGATGCCTCTCTTGATGTATAGGTGAGGTTATCTGTAATATCTAGAGAACACAACTCCTTAGGAAATCCTCTATCGATATCCTTAATTCGAATCAATAATCCTTGGTGAAAACTCATTACAGGGAAGTTTGCGTATGGATGAGACCATGTTAATTCAAAACACTCTACAGTATTGGTTAGAAGGCTTGGTTTATTTCTATAGTGTTGCTTAGCGTACCTTCACAATGTGTTCGATCCTGTAGCTCAGTCTAGCTAGTACCTTTGAATAAATAAATTGGACAACTAGGTCAGAGATGGGGTTCGGATGGTCTAGTGGTATCTTAGGATTGTTGTTGGATTATAAATTTTCTTAGTCTAGGTATTATAGTTCCGTAATCCTTTTATTGTTTTTCTTGTATCGAGGAATCCTCCTAGCACTTGATATGGGAAGTCTCTCCTAAAGAAGTCAATGGAAAGTCCAACTTAATGGCTAAGTGAGTGACAGGTGGGGTAAGTATCCAAGGGAAAGTTTGTCAGAAAGAGACATTTATAAAAGAGTTTATTTGTTTAAAACGCTTTTAAATGAAGATTATTATTAGCAATACTTTAAAAGTAACTATTTCCTTCATGGCATAATCCTTCCTGAATTATACATAGGTGATCAGGCTATGTATAGTTGAGGACTAATGATGCGATGCTTGATTTATTCAAAATAATATTACTTTTCTCAAAAGTTTTAGATGGTGTTCAACGTTTTGTTATTAAAAATGGTATCCTAATATTTCCTTTCAAAGTAACATAAAAATTGTCCCGCATAATAATAGTAAATATCTGGTGTAATGACAGAAAAATCAGTTTATAGTATGGTAACAAAATAGCTTATTACAGAGATTCAGCAAAACGATTTCCCCATAAGGTAGTAAAATAGTTTGAAACTAATTTCGTTGAATGGTTTATTGGATACACGGGTAAATCCTATGGAATGGTAATAATCTACAAACCTGTCAAAGACGAAATCGGCCTAATCCCTAACAAGACAAAGGTATAATGTTGTGAAACGATTAAAGATTGAACGATTGGGATAGAAAACGGAGTGAACGAAAGTTATGGTTATCATAGAGGTAACAAAAGATAGTCATTACATTAGATAGGAAAGTGCTTAATACTACTAGGTTACACCAACGTACTTATGGAAAGTACCAAAAGAAAAGTACAACCCTAGAGGGCTCAAACTAAGGTTTATATAATTAAAACATAAACTTCTTCTTCCAAATCTGGTTTCCCAACTCCGGGCATTCACTCCTGAAGTGTCCCACTACTCCACACTCACGGCAGATTACCGTGAGTTTCTGATGCTTTGCGAGGGTGGGAGCCTTGCAGTCCTTGGCTTCGTGTCCGACCTTTTGGCAGTTCTTACATTGAGAGGGGCAAGATCCTTTGTGATGAAACTGACACTTGTTGCACTTGGGTAATATACCAACATACCTGTTCTTTTGGCTTGACCCAGCAGCACGGGTCTCCACCACTTGTTGTATCTTAAATGGCTGTTGAGAAGCATTGGCATCCAAATTACCGAACCACTTTCTCTTGTTGCTACCATTGCCTCCTAAGATCTTGGTGTGAGCTATGCGTTCCTTTGCTTCGATCGCCATTCTGATAGCTTTAGGCATGGTATCGGGTTCCAATGAGATGACCAACATGCGAATTTCAGGAGAAAGTCCTCCGATGTACCTTTCAAGTTTCTTGCTTTCCGATTCATCCATTGCAGAGCCTAGTCGAGCTAAATCATAAAAAGAAGCAGTATACTTAATAACATCATCTCCTACCATGGTAAGGTTTAGTGTTTCCGGCTCAATTGCTTGTAATTCGCTTTTCACACAGAACCTCAAACTCATCATCCTTTTTAGTTTCTCCCAAGAGTGTGAGTAAGCAGCATCAACTCCTACTACCTGAACATGCTTAGTCCACCATTTCTGGGCATGCTCCCGAAAAGTGCAAGTGGCGAACTTAACTTTGTCTTCCTTACGGCAGTCGCCACATTGAAAGATTGTTTCTAATTCTTCGAACCATTTGAGAAATTCCTTTGTGTCTATATTTCCGCTAAAGGAGGAGGGATTACAACCCATAAATTCCACATGACTAAGTTCTTTGGTGAGGGCGGTAGTTACGTTCCTGGCAATGAATCGTCCAACAGCGGCTTGCGTCATGCTTGGAGTTGTTTGCTTAAATCTATTTCCATCAAATCATAAGAGTCCATGAGAATCTATTGGTAATAAGGATCATCCTATTCATAACACATGAATATAATACATGAAGGTTTCGGTCTATATGGACTAATATCATAGATAGCACAACCATTCCCCTATAGTAGAGTCAATACTTGGTGATTCCGTTTGTACAATAATCAAAATACTACAAGTTTCTTTGAACTATGCCACACCTCCCGTGGCTAGGATAATAGTAAAAGCTAGTAAAGATATAAGTCTAGTCTAAAAATTTCCTGTAGTCCTTCTGGGTGAAATCAGGTTTATGGCATCATAAGGTCGAGATAGTCCTGAAGTGGTGTCTGAAGTTGTGCATCGATCAAGTCCTAGATAGTGTAGATTCTAAGCCATTCTTGAGGAACCTGCAGATGTTCCTGTTGAGTCCGTAATTCTTGGTATTATCCACAAGATGTTATCTAATTACATGGCAAGTGAAAATGGAAAAGGAAACTGAAAATGGTGGTATTCTAAAGGATGAGAATAACATTGATGACGATGAAATCCCAGTGATGAGTTAGGAGATAATGGTGGTAATAGTGAATGAAATACCACCCTCTTTCGTGCTATCTCGCGACATCCAAGAGGTAAAGTTGAAGTACGCACTATGGGACGACCAATAGTGTAATAAGTAACCAACGGTGGTGGTAGTACCTAAGTAGTAAGCGTCCTACTAGTGAAGGAAAGAAAACATGCTATTTCCCTTGTAATAAGCATCCTAATAAGTCCATTAAAATTAAGTCTGAATACACTACCAAACGGCATTCTATGTATAGGCTGAATGAGAACCTTGCTCTTATGACAATTCAATAGTGCTAATGGTTGTGTAAGTAAAGCTGGTGGTATAATGGTAGTGGAAGATGACAAGGCATCTTCAATGTCGGAATCCGACGAAAGGATAACAGCGTGGGTATCTGAAGACATGTCACTTGTGAACCAGGTCAAAATAATCATATATATATATATATGAGTATGGGTATGAATAACTCGTACAGCGTGTGCGTAAAGCAACATGTATAATGAATATGCACCTATGATGAAATGATGAGATGCTATGATGTTGTGGTTATAGTCTAGGGTCCAAGATACATCCTAGTTCGCTATAACCTTAGCTCTGATGCCAATCTGTCACACCCCCAAAATACCAGAATGGCAGCGGAATGGAATACCTGGGGGTGACTGTCATAGCACCATAGTTACAGTTATATTGAACGACCTAAAGTGTCGTTTGGAAAAATACATCGTTTGATCATTAAAACATTCAGAGTTTACAAAACTTAGGTCCCAAAAGATATTGCCAATTTAGTTAAAATAAGTTCCACAAGATCAAACGTTTCATAAGTGCAGAAAATATAAGGTGAGACGCGTCGACTCCGCGACTCCATGAAGGTCCAAATGCATGCACATGAGCTACCTTAGCTACCTGAGAAATACATTGCGAAAAATGGTCAACATAAAGTTGGTGAATAATCATAGATTTATAAGTTAAACCGTAAGTACAATAGCCACAAGTATAAAGTAAAGTACTAAAATGTCAAAAGTGCTACATTGTCTCTTAAGCTCATGGCACCGAAGCTCGACGTACTAAAATTGGCCCCAAAGGAGTGTTTATCAGGCACTCTAAATATTCAGACATGAAATGCATTCGTTTTCCTTATGGAGCAACCCAAACACGAATGGAGGAGTCACCCTCGATAGATCTATCCACTCACTCTCGCTTGGCAATATAATTAACGGTCCATGATAATAAGGGGACTTGAAGTGATAGTACTAACAACTTAAGCAATGTATGAAATTTAATACTTGGGCATGTACAAAAATAATTGTGCAATGTATTCTCCCCCGTGGGATTTAAAATCAAATAAGTACTAAAAACGGGGCTATGAGAACTCACCTGGAGTGATAGTACAAAGACGGTACAACTATGGTAAAGTAATCGGGACAATGAGGCGCGAACACTAGCCGCAACCTAAATGAATAATTGTGATCTAATTTAGATCATGCCGTGATGTAATGAATGCACATGCACATGATACCTATACCACTCGTGACTTGGAAATACTAGTTATTGTCAAGATAAAATACTTTCCATACTTAGGAAAAATAAGTCCAATTGGAGTTATAAAAACTTGTCGTAATATATATCGTATAAAAATGTTAGCGTTATATTCCTCGTATTGAAAACCTTAAAATAACGTCGTTAAGTCGTATAAATATTCTCTTGGGTCGTACGTATTCATTTGTTAAGAATATAGTCCTTAGTAACGTTTCTAGAAAATATACCATTTAGTGCGTAACTTATTATTTTTATTTGTGACCAAATATATATATATATAGTTTTGGTGATCTTAAAACGCGTATAACTTGGTCGTTTTAGGTTTATTTTCCTCGTTCTTTATATCCACGGATTCGTTTTTGTATGTAGTAATATATTTTTGATAACTCGGCTCCTCTAGGTTACGTTTAATACCTCTTTTTGCCCGTCGAAAACTGCCAAACAGCATACAGTTTTTATAAAAATAGTTTTCGTCGTTAAATTTGCAAAAATCATATCTCCTTCGTTATAAGCTCTTTTTAATCCGTTCTTTCGCCTAAAGTTTCGTTTTTGAATGTATTTTCTAAATCTTTGGTCAAAATTTACCCATCATTCACTGATTTTCCCACGAAATAAAAATAGGGACAGTAGGTCAATATGTAGTTTCAAAAACCATTTTTCAAGTCTCCAAACCAGTTCTAACTTCAATCAAACCACTTTCAATCACCACAAAACTAGTCTAATCCTACCATACACCTTCTTAGGGTGTCATGGGTTCCTAAACATCATAAACCAAGTGGATCTAACAAGGATCTAACCAAAAATCATTTCTAGGGCTTAAAAGTTTAATATATACAAAATGGAGTGGTATAAGTTAATACATGCATGAGATCTTGTAAGAAAAAAAAATATAACCATAGTAATAACTTGTAAAAATTATGAAATGAGTTTTGTTAACTTACTTGGAGATTAGAGAGTTTTGGAGATGAAAACCTAATTAACCTAAAGGTTTTTATTTCAAAACCTTAAAATAGGTAACTAATGGAACTTGAAAAACACTAGATCTTGAAAAATACTTGGTTTCTTCTTGGTCTTGTGGTTTGGCCGGTTCAAGAGGAAGAGAGAAAAAGAGATGAAAACTTTTTCTTTTACTTGCTAGATCTTGTGAAATGAGAGAAAAATGCATAAGTATATGTTATATATATTTTATTTTAGACAAACTATGACATGTATTAATGAGTTAGTAGGATTTTCAAAGCTTGTAAGTTGATTGGAATGGGGGAGGGGGCGGCAAGTCAAGGGGGGGGGGGGGGGATGAATGTGTAAGACTTGGAAGACTTTGTGTATATTATTGTGTTTATTTGAAATTTTAAGGTGTACCGGGTTAACTAAAAATAAATTTTAACGGAGTTAACGGGGATAAAATAAAGTTGTAAGAATTATAAAAATAGGTTGGGTATAAATTTTGAGTGTTTGGTTAATCGTCGTTTAATTTCTACGAACACCGTCGAAATTTTAGTAAACTTAAGTTAATAATTAAAATAAATATCCAAAATGCCGGGTAAATTAATATTATAATTTTTATGTTATAAAAATGAATATAAAAATATATTGGGATCATAGTCGGCGGTGTTGGACGTGTTAGTCACATTATTGATCGTTTGTTAACGTTTATATAGAAATAATTATACGTAAAAGTTAATTATACCAAAAGTACTAATTTAAATATCCTACGAGTGGAATAGTATGCAAGTGCCATAATGATGATAGGCAGACTATTTCTAGTCCGTATGAAATGTCCCAATGATAATACATGAATTCGCTCCTGAACCAATACGGTTACGCGAATTTGAATACTCGTAAACTAAATTTACGATGACATGAGTAATGCACGTGAAAAGTGGTTTTCTCTCGGAAATGAATAGTGTCAAGTGAATAGTAAAATTTCTGAACGCTTCTCAGAATGTCAAATTGATCTCAAAAATGATGAATAGTGATCGATGAATAGTAAATGATGAATAGTAACTTGTGAATAGTAAATTGTCGAGTTTTGGAAAATGACCGGAAATTACGAGTTGTGACATTTTCTATTCCTGAAGATGAGACTATTGATAGTGCATTTGCTAGATTTAACACTATTATTACTTCACTTAAAGCACTTGATAAATCTTTTTGTAGCAAGAACTTTGTTAGGAAATTCCTTAGAGCACTCCATCCAAAGTGGAGAGCAAAAGTAACGGCTATTGAAGAATCTAAGGATCTTTCAAGCATGACACTTGACGAGCTAATTAGAAACCTCAAAGTTCATGAAATGGTAATGGAAAAAGATTCGGAGATAGTTAA
Source organism: Artemisia argyi (assembly GCA_030686995.1). Taxonomy (NCBI): domain Eukaryota; kingdom Viridiplantae; phylum Streptophyta; class Magnoliopsida; order Asterales; family Asteraceae; genus Artemisia; species Artemisia argyi. The sequence goes on from CM060696.1 coordinate 26,656,454, forward strand.
AGGCAAGAAAGAAAAGATCAAATCCATTGCCTTAAAATCTAGAGTAGAATCAAGTGACGATGAGGAATCAAGTTCGGATAGTGAAGATGAGGAATATGCCATGGTGGTTAGAGACTTCAAGAAGTTCTTTCGAAGACGAGGAAAGTTTGTAAGGCAACCTAAAGATGAAAAGAAATCTTCACGAAAAGATCATGATGTAAAGAAAGGCAAGAATGAAAGAAAGTGTTTTAGATGCGGAGATACAAGCCATTTAATAGGAGAATGTCCAAAACCACCCAAAAGTAAAACTCAAAGTGCTTTTGTAAGTGGTGCTTGGAGTGATAGTGAGAATGATGACAAAGAGTCGATAAATGACAAGGTAGCTCTTATGGCTCAAGACTCAATTGAGGTACATTCCGATTCATCTTATTCTTCTATTGATGATAACACTTTGCAACAACAATACAACAAACTTTGTAAGTTAAGCTTAAAAATCATAAACAAAAACAAATTTTTGAAGACTAAAAAGGAATTTTTAGAAAACGAAGTTTATGAATTAAAAGAAAAAGCTAAACGTTTAGAAAAGAGTAAAAATGTTGACACGACTTGCAAATTATGTCAAGAGTTCAAACTTGAGATTGAGAAACTTAAAATCACACAAGATAATCTTATTAAACAAAACTCAGAGTTTAAGAAGTTTGATAAAAGTATTTGTTGTGCGGATGAAATAATGAAACTCCAAAAATCACATTTTGATAGAACGGGGTTAGGATTCATGAGATCAGGGTCAATAAGTAGTTTAAAGAAACAAGGGGAAAAAGGATAAGAAAATGACAAAACTGCAACAGTGACCCACAGAAATGACGGAACCAAAAATTTGGTTCCGCCAGTTGAACCCATTGGTTCTGTGGAGACTGCTGCAGAACAGAACACTTCAGTAACTAACCGTAATGAATTTATTAAAGTTACAAAGAAGTCCAACACTAGCTCAACTGAAACTAAACTTAAACCAGCCATTAAAATAGGAGTAGGACTTGCTAAAAATGAATTTAGAACTAGAACTACTCAACCAAAACCTAAAACGCCTACCAAACGCCCTTTTCCAAAGAGCAACTACAACACACAACCTTACTTTCAACATAGCTGGGCTCAAAACATACCTAGACAACATCAAGTTTCAAACTACGTGTCTTGGAACCTGTTATAACCAAGAAACATGTTCCGGAGGTTGAGGTTGATCAAAATACATGATTATTCTAGAAAGAGAACGTAGAGAGAGAAAGGTGGAGAAAAGGTGTTTTATTGAAATGAATAAATGAAGTGAAGCTTACACACTTTCCCACACCCCTCATGGAGAGTCATGAGGGGTATTTATAGGCTCATCACACTACATGTTTTCCTAATGTACATAAGTAGTCCCTAAGGACACAACATGCTACATATAACATATCTAGTCCATTTCACTTGTGTGACGTTATCTTTATAAAAAAGCGAGGCTAACAATCTCCCTTCAAGATATCGTCACACGTGAATGGTTAAAATGAGACCTATAAATACATAAACAATGTAAATTACAACAATAGTAAACTATGTTGACGTTGTTGAAGCGCAGAGTCTCTATAATCTAGAAACTAAGGCAGACTTGAAGTTCTCTCTTCCGATGATCTCGGCGTACTGACGGCAAAGGTCTTTGTAGCTCTGAACTTCAACTCTAATGGTCTAGTTAGGTTATTACTCCCTCCTAACTAGTGAGCCTTTATTCTTTTTCCTGATCCCTCCTGAATTGACAACTCTTCTTTCATCTCACAGCGGATAAAGTAGATTCAAAAGTGTAGGAACATGGTTGTCGTTCGGGGAGCAACACAACAATATAACTCGCATAACATTGCATCTAAGTTGGTGATTGTTGGATCGATATACTCTGACCAAACTACTTTGTAGCTTGTAAGGTTTTAACAATCTTGAATAACTCAAAACAGTTAATATTGAAACACTATTATTACTTTGTAAAGTATGCAGAATCTACTAACACAAAGCTAAGAAGAACTTTGTTTATATTAAAATAACTCTTGAACCTGCTTCTCTAAATACAGATTCACTAACAATCCCTAACTTCACTAAAATCCTAATGTAACACTCTAAGACTCTTTAGAAAAACTTTGTACGTCTAATACCATCATAAGGCTCCTTTTATAGGCATAAGGAAAACGTTAAGTCAGTTTACGATATTTACTTGAACGACAAGTAATTATCCCTAACTAATTCTAGAATATTCATATAATATTACATAGTAATCCTTTAAACAATATTACACGTAAGTCCTTATTATTAGAAGTACTTTGTATAATCTTCAATCACAAGCAGTACTTTGACCTTGAACAGCATGTTGACTTTGAGCAGTACTTTGACATAGCAGTACTTTGATCTTTCCAGCAGTACTTAGATCTTCATATCCCAACAATCCTCCCCTAACTTGAACTCCACTTGCTTGATTTCAAGTTTCTTTGCTTTCTTTGACCTTCAATATCTTCATCATTCAGGAAGATTGTATCTTTATTTCTTTTCAATCTTATATGTCAAAGTGCTCTTGATCATCATCTTCTCAGCAACTCAGCAACATTTTGACAAAGTGTACATCAAATCTTTTAAAGTTTCATACTGTTGTCATCACTTCCAGATGTGTAAACTTCTGTGAGAGGTGAATCATTGAACTTTTAATGGATTTTGATGTCTCTTTACCAAAGCCATTAACTCTGGAGTAGCCAATGTTTAGGTTAGAACAACCATGGTACATTGATAACCATATGATTTTTAGCAAATCATCAACTATCAACGAATTTGAGTAGTCTTTACCAATAGCCGTTTGCTTTTGGACTAGTTAGTTCTTTGATTTCAACCATGTTGAACTAATTACCATAAATGGATTTTCCACAGCCTTTACCACAAGCCATTTTCTTGTGGGCTAGTCAACTCTTCACTTTTACAGATATGGTGAGTTGAATACCATACAATTTTTAGTAAATTGTCAACTAAAAACGGATTTGATTATCACATCAGAGCCGTACCCTCATGATGAGTCAAACTCTTTCTTGTCTGTTAAACATGGTGAGTTGATTACCATTTGCTGTGCAGTACAAGTACTAACACCATGTTTTATTCTTCAAATCCTTTTATTTATATCATCTTAAGCTTCAAAAACTTTTATTTTTATTTTACAAAGGACTTTTACTGGTTTTATGCAACAAGCAATACTTTGTTAAAGTACTGTTTGTCTTGCAGGACTTTGAGAAAAATACTTATTATTCAAAACAAATCATACCAGTACTTATGCAATATTATTCTTCTGAAGTAGTCCACCTTATGAATAGCTTAATCACCGTAAATGCTACTTCAGTTTCATCCTCAACCTCCATTCCATGTTCCAACATCCTGAGCATAAGTTCTCTTATCAAAGGATATCTTCTTTCAGCTAACATGTGAATCATGGTACCATCTTCCATCTCAAGTGAATGAACTCCTGATGACTCAAAAAATCTCCATCTTGTTATCTCCCAGTTTTCTTGATCATTCCACAGAGCATCATTACTTGTTTCTTCTGTTTCCCAGATGGTTATCAAGTCTCCAAGTAAGATTAATCCCACTCCTGTTGCTTCAATATTCTCATAGTATGTCTGCACTTGTAAATACAAGTTGTATAGATCTTCTCTGTCTATTATGTGCAGAACATCCCATAGCATATTAAACACAGTGAAGCTTTCATCTTCTCTATTGAACATGAGATAATTTCCTTCAGTTGATCCAACCACAGAGAATGAGATAATCTTTGACTTCTTTCATGAATCTTCTGCTTTCTTGTTCTTAAAATCAAGAACTCTGAAATAATTCTTCAGTTCATCAATTGTATCTGATGTTATCATTTTAAGCCTCTTTGACAATTGATCATCCTGAATAGCTTTCTTCCTTTTTAACTTTCTTTTCTCAGCTTGTTCTTTCATCACATCTTCTAACTTCTTTTCTCTTTCAGCATCCATAGGCACAAAATTTTCAAGCTCTCTCTTAATGGACTCTTGTACACTATCCCACAGTGCTTTTACTTCTGGATATCTCATCTTTTATAGATTCTTTTATCCTCTTCTTCTCAAGAAACTAATCATCCAGTTTCTTTCTTGAGCAATAGTCATAGGTTTTCTTGTTACAGCAACTGGCTTCCTTATCTCTTCTAAATACTCTGCATCATACACAGCTTGTTGCTGTCTAACAATATCTCCATTCTTTGCTATCTCTATTTCCCTTAGCTGTGCAAGAGTGAGCTTCTTCTTCTTTTTCTTCTTGATCTCCTTCATGATCCCTTTACCTTTGTCTTTTGGATCTAAAGCTTCAGGTTCAGAAGAAGACTCAGAGACTTGTTGTGCAGGCTCAGAAATATGTATACCTGTTGGTCTTTCTAAATTAAGCATTATCTGAGCTATAGTCTCATCATCACTTGCTGTATGCTCTTTGACTTCTTCTTGCTGAATAGGATTAGAAGGACCAGCTTCATCTTCAAAAGTTTTTATAGAAGGTCCAACTGTAGAAGTTCCAATTCCATCAATATCCATTGCAGCAGTACCTTGCACGCCAGTACTTTCAACAACAGTACTTTGAACCTCAATGCTTCATCTTCTGGATATCTCATCTTTTGTAGATTCTGATGGCTCCACTGATTCAGAAATCAGTTATTACTCTGATTCTGACTTTGATGATGCAGGATGGAGTGGTTACTTTCCTCCGGATGTAGCAAGCTCTACCCTCACTGATGCAGCAAGCTCTACCAACCTAAAACCTAAGAAAAAGGTGTCTGTCTCTGCTCCAGCTTCTTCTTTAGCAAATGAACTCCCACATGCCTTAACACAGGCTCTTGAGTCAGCCATAAAGAACATGAAGTGGCCTGCTCAAAGGAAACTTGCAAGACCAGAGAGACCTCCCAAGCAAATACTTGGCCTGGCTTGCCCAAGGAAGCAAGCTTCTTTTGATGACAAAAGAAAGACTGCTCAGAAGGGAAAGCAAAGCTATCAAGGAAAATGAGAAAGGCCAATGAAGTAGGGTGTAGGTTTGGTAGGTTTTGTGTAGGGTGTTTGGAGTAGTTCTCTCTTTGTCCTGGTTATGTCTGTATCTGTGTTATGGTTGTATCTCTGAACTGATGAATGTAGCCTCTTTTGAACCATAAATAAAAGATCTTTTTCTTTTGAATGATACATGTAGCCTCCCCTCAAATAATGACTAACTACTAATGCCTCCCCTTAAGAATAGCTTAATTATTAATCATACCAATACTCACTACTAAGAAGGTAAATCTTGAAACATCAAAGACTTTTGTGAGTAGATCGTCTACATTATCATCTGTATGGACTTTAACCACATTGATGAGCCTATGCTCATAGCAATCTCTGATAAAATGATGTCTAATCTGAATGTGCTTTGTTTTGGAGTGATAAACTGGATTCTTCACAATACAAATAGTACTCTCATTATCAATATTGATAGGAGTGTTTTTGAGGTTGAATCCATAATCCAAAAGTTGATTTTGTAACCAAAGTACTTGTGCACAACAACTTGCAGCAGCTACATATTCTGCTTTTATGGAAGATGTTGCTGCAATAGTTTGCTTTTTGCATTGCCATGAGACTAATCTACTTCCAAGATATTGACATCCTCCAGTTGTTGATCTTCTGTCATAGTTGTCACTAGCATAATCACTATCTCAAAAAGCTTGTAGATGAAAAGGGGACTCTCTAGTATACCACAATCCTAGCTTAGGTTGTTGCCTAAGGTACCTAAAGATTCTCTTAACAACATTCAAATGAGAAACCTTGGGTTGAACTTGATGTCTTGCACATAAACTAACAGCAAAAGTAATGTCAGGCCTAGATGCAGTTAAGTACATTAGACATCCAATCATAGACCTGTATAGTTTGACATCAACATCTTCTCCATCTTCATCTTTTCTGAAAGGTTTGTTAGCATCAACAGGTGTGGATGCTGGCTTGACAGTTGTGAAGTTGAATCTCTTAAGAATGTCTGCAACATACTTATCTTGACTTATAAAGATTCCACTGCTTGATTGTTGCACTTGAAGTCCCAAGAAGAATGTTAATTCTCCCATTGAACTCATCTGAAATTCTTTTTGCATAAGATCTTCAAATTCCTTCACCATAGACTGCTTAGTAGCACCAAAAATAATATCATCTACATAAACTTGGACAAGTATGATATCCTTTTTATCTCTTTTGATAAACAAAGTCTTGTCAATAGCACCCCTCTTGTAACCATGTTGCAATAGAAAAGTGTAGAGTCTTTCATACCATGCTCTAGAGCTTGATGAAGGCCATACAGAGCCTTAATAACCTTGTAGACTTTGTTTGGATGTGCATGATCTTTAAAACTAGGAGGTTGTTTAACATAAACTTCCTCTGTGATAGTGCCATAAAGAAAAGCACTTTTAACATCCATCTGATATACAGGGAAGCCTATATAAGATGCAAAAGCCAAAAATAGCCTTATGGCTTCAATCCTTGCCACAAGAGCAAAGACTTCATCATAGTCTACTCCTTCTTCTTATCTATATCCTTGAGCTACTAACCTTGCTTTATTCTTGATTACATTCCCTCTTTCATCTCTTTTAACTTTGAAGACCCATTTTGTTCCAATTAACCTTTTACCATCAGGTAAATCACATAATACCCATACATCTTGAAGTTTAAATTGTAAGAGTTCTTCTTGCATAGCTTCAACCCAACTCTCCTTGGCTAATGCTTGTTTAATTATCTTAGGTTCTTCTTGAGATAGAAAGCAAGCAAATAAACACAATTGCTGATCCTTGTGATTCACCCTGTTCTGCTTGTAAATAAAGCTAAGTAAAGAAGTATGTTGTTGAGACATATTCTTAGCTTTAGTTCTTGTGAGTACTCCTGAATCAGAAGGTTCAATTATTTTACTGACAGGATGATCTTTGTAAATTCTTAGAGTAGGAGTTGGTGATACTTCAAGATTATCTTCCAAATTTGTGAGGTCGGGATCTTCATTAGAATCTGAGAAGATGCCTTCATGTTCCAATTCATCATCAGTATCTTTTAAGGCAGGCATGGTTGGATCAGTTAAATCATCAGCATTTTTCCAATTTGAATTATCTAAGACTTGAGAAGTACTTTCAAATGGATCAGCAGTACTTTGGGGCAAAGTACTGTCAGTGCCTTTAGCCTTCTTCTTTTCTGCTTCATAAGCTCTCCTTTGATCATCTTCATAGGACTTAGCAATTGTTTCTTGGAGAAGCATCCTATTAAGTTCATCTTGGATAGCTTGGTCTTCATCAGATACTGTGGTCTTTGGTGGAACAGCACTTTGTGGATCAACAGTACCTTGAGGTGCGGCAGTACTTTTCTTCTCATCATTGGGTGCTTCATCAGAATCATCTTCAGATCTTATGTAAACTCCATGAACAATGTATTGTGACTCCTCTTCATTGTGAACAACTTTATTTTCTTCTCTTACAGGTACATAGTTCATGGATGAGGACATTAAATCAAGATCAAACATCCAATCAGGACCTTTACCTTTTTTATTCTCTTGTTCTTCTAGAAATTCAACATGAAGACATTCTTGAACCTTCTTGGTAGCCCTGTTGTACACTCTGAATTCTTTGCTACTGGTACAATAACCCAATAAGTATCCTTCATCTGATTTACCATCAAATTTTCCCAAATTATCAGCAATGTTCAAGATAGTCAGGGGACATCCAAAAGGTTTCATAAACTTAATGTTTGGCTTCTTTCCCATGAGTAACTCATAAGGTGTCTTCATCTAAGGTTTTGTCACTCATACTCTATTTAGTATATAGCAAGCAGCACTTACAGCTTCAGCCCAAAATGGAACAGGTAATTGGGAGTCTGCAAGCATTGTCCTTGCTGCTTTTATTAGAGTTCTATTCTTCCTTTCTGCAACTCCATTCTGCTGAGGAGTTCTGGCAATACTAATTTCTCTCTTAATCACCTTCTTGGCACAGATTTATCCATAAGCTGATTCTTGAATTCAGTTCCATTATCACATCTAATACCTCTAACCTTGAGTCTTAACTGATTTTCAAGTGCTATTATAAGATCATGAATAGCATCAAAAGTTTCATCTTTGAATCCCAAGAAAAAACCCCAGCTAAATCTGCTACAGTCATCTGCTATAACCAAACAGTACTTGTTCTTGTTTAAACTAACAACTGAAACAGGTCCAAACAGATCCATATGCAGCAACTCCAAAGGCTCCCTAATAGTTCTTTCTTCAACCTTTTTACATAAAGCCTTGTGTTATTTACCCTTCTTGCAAGCCAAACATGAATGATCAAGTTTGAATGTTTTAGAAGGTAAACCTCTAACTAAATTTCCTTTGACCAGCTTGTTGATGTTTTTGAAATTTACATGCCCTAGTCTTCTGTGCCACTGATGTGCTTCCTCCATTGTTGCCCTTGCAATCAAGCATGTTGCTCTTTTAGTAGAATTTATGTTCTTCAAGTCTATGCTATACACATCATTGGTTCTTGGTGCTCTCAGCATCACCAAGTTTTCATCTTCTAATCTAAACTCAGGGGAGAGAATAAGACATTCTGTGTCAAGAAACAACACAGGGTACTTCTTGTCACAAATCTGAGAGACTAACAAAAGGTTGAATTTAAGCTCCTTCACATATCTAATATTCTCAAAATCAATAGATCCTGCCTTAATGGTTCCTTTTCCAGTGATTCTCCCTCCATCAGGATCATTCCCAAATGCAACTCTTCCTCCAAAATAAGCCTTAAAATCTGACAAGAGCTCCTTTTCTCCTGTCATACTTCCAGAGCAACCACTATCCACAATAAGATTATCTTTAAGCGCCTCTGCTGGGTTGCCCTGCATTAAAAATGAAAAGGGTTAGTTTCTTTTAGGAACCCAAGCCATTACTGACTTTTGTTCCACTTGTGGAGTAACATACTCAAATTCTTTGAGTATGTAATCACCAATGTTTTTAAAAACACTTTCAAGAATTATAGTTTTTTATTCCAAAACCTATGTTGAATTGTTATTAACACCCCCTTTTTCACCCTTATTTTCTGAAAGTACTTTGTCACCCTCCGCAATACTTTCTTTCTTAACCCACCTAGTTGTTACTTTTGGTGTGGGGTTCTGTGTTCTAGCAGCTTTTCTTTGGTTGTAAGGCCTTCTAGGTTTGTAAGAATTAAATCTCCTAGGTCTTACACTTGAGTTTTTGCTAGCAGTACCTTGATTGGGAAACTTCCTATCAGTACTTTAAGAAAGTACTGCTTGACCAGTGCTTTGAGAAGTATTTCTTGAAGGTACTGTGAGTTTGGAGAATGATCTTCTATGATGAGGGTACCTATAGTCTTTTGAGAAATTACTATGGTTAACCCTATTTGAGTAATTCCAAGCTGGCTTATTCTCCCTTGGTTTATTCTCTTTGTGCTTATGATTTACAGATGTGGTCTTTGGATATTTGCTTAAGTATTCTAAATGGTAATCACAGTCCTTGATAAAATGATGAGGACTATAACATACAAAGCACAACTTTGGACCCATCATCCCAAATCTATTCCCAAAAGCTTTTCTATGATAAGCAGTATTTTGAAAAGAGTTTCTTGTAGGTACTGCTGAATGATCAGCAGTACTTTGAGAAGTTTTTGGAAGTACTACTTGTTTTGAAAAATCTTTTTCACTCTGAGCACCCTTATTATCATCCCTAGGTGTTTCAACAGATTCTCTTAAAGACTCAGGACTAGATTGACTTGAATTAGATTGACCTTTAAGCTTTTTCCTAAACTCTAGGTTGTCTATACCAAAACAAGAAACATCTGTCCTAGGTGGTTGAAAGCTACCTGTTGGTGGAGGAACTTCATTATATCCTTTTTTTTCTTAAACTCAGGAGGTGTTGAACAAGGTGATTCCTCATCACTAGATGTGTTTCCTTCTAAGCTTATGAATTCTTCATCACTAGTTTAGGTCTCCTGAGAAAGATTTAATTCTTGGTTCCTAGATGAAAGTACTTCTAAACTATTATCATAACCTAGGTCAGTTTTAATGTTTGTTGTTCTCTGTTTTTCAACAAAATTAACATGTGACAGACCTGATTCTTTCCAAGCAGCAAGTTTTTCTTGCAACTTATCTCTTTCTTTAGTGACCTTTTCTAATTCAGAAACTTATACATCCTAACTTCCATTCACTTAGCTTTAATTGATAATCCTGCTGCTCATATTTTTCAGCCCAAGCTACTTCATTATTCTCATGAGTAATTATCTTAGCTTCTATTGACTCTAAAGTTAATTGGTAACCAGCTATCTCAGACCTAGCTCTTCTATAGTTATCTCTTTCAGTTTCATATTCTTTAAGCGTCTTTTGATAAGAGTTACTACATTTGGAACATACCTCAGAGATAGTGGATGAACTTGGTGAAGTAGCCATCATAGCAAGCTGAACATGTTCTTCTTCATTCTTCATGCTCCAATAAAAGCTTCCTAGACCATCTCTTGACTCCAAAGCTTTATATCCTGGTTCCTCATCAAAAGCTGTGCTCCAATCAACCTCTTCCAATGCAACCATAGAATAGGTTACAGGTTCATAATCAAATTCAGTACTCCAATCAACTTCTGCCAAATTTTCTTGAGCAACCAAAGCTTGTGACTTTGGCTCAGCAATAGGGACCTCTTTTCTTTCAACTTTGGGTTTAGGTTGTTCAATCATCCTGTTTGCTTGATACTTTGCAAACTTGCATTCCCTTGCAAAGTGACCAGTTCTTTGACAATTAAAACATTCAATCTTGGACTTGTCAAATGCTATACCCTGCTTAGCCTTGAAATCAATACCTCTCCCTGTCTTGTTCATAAACTTCTTGATCCTTGCAGCTATCATGGCAACCTGCCATCTTATGTCAATTTCTTCCATAGCATCATCATCAATTTGCAGGAGATCTTCTGGATAAGTAACAGGTAGAGTAGCTTGTTGTGCAAAGAATGAGCACAGAACATCATCTGAATTGGGGTTATGTGAAGAAGTGGTAGTGATCAAAGTTGTACATGGATTCTGTGTTTCTGCAACAGTACTTTGGATAGGATGAGCAGTACTTTTAGTGGAAGTACTGCTTCTGTTTTCAGAAGATACAAAAGCAATGTTGTGAGAACTTGAACCTTTATTACCCTTCATCTCATGCTCATACACCTTTAGATTGTTGTAAAGACCATCAAAGTCCATAGTGTCCAAACTAGGTTGTCCTCTAATCATGGTAGCAACCACATGCCATGCAGATGGCAAACTCCTCAAGAACTTCAAGTTAGCATCTTCAACTGTTGCCTCAGCTCCATATAACTCTAGCATGCTGAGTAGATTTTGATATCTATCATAAGCAGAGTCAAGACTTTCTCTTTCACCAACAGTAAAGGTTTCAAACTGCTGCTTCAACAAGTTCCTGTGCATCTTCTTGGAAGCATCATTACCTCCAAATCTTGTTTTAATAGCAGCCCATAGTTGTTTTGCATCCTTGGCATCATGAAACTTCAATAAGTGACCATCAGGAATGGCAGAGAGCAGTATGTTGAGAGCCTTATCTTGATTTCTTTTGGTAGTAGCTGGCAAGGTTGGCTTAGGTGGTGTTGGTTGTCTTGGGATCTCTAATGGTTCTTCAATTATCATATTGCCATTGACAATCACATCCCATAGTGCATTGTCTGTGATGGCAATGTACTGCCTCATCTTCATGGCCCATAGATCATATTCTCCCTTTTTGACAATAGGAATTCTGACTGCAGTAATGGATGGAGCAGGTGCAACATCTGTCGACATCTTTAAGGGTTTGTAGTAAAATCGGTTTTAAAGGTTTTCTTCTTAATCAGAGTTTCCAACCTGGCTCTGATACCACTTGTTGGATCGATATACTCTGACCAAACTACTTTGTAGCTTGTAAGGTTTTAACAATCTTGAATAACTCAAAACTGTTAATATTGAAACACTGATATTACTTTGTAAAGTATGCGGAATCTACTAACACAAAGCTAAGAAGAACTTTGTTTATATTAAAACAACTCTTGAACCTGCTTCTCTAAATACAGATTCACTAACAATCCCTAACTTCACTAAAATCGTAAAGTAAAACTCTAAGTCTCTTTAGAAAAACTTCGTACGTCTAATACCATCATAAGGCTCCTTTTATAGGCATAAGGAAAACCTCAAGTCAGTTTACAATATTTACTTGAACGACAAGTAATTATCCCTAACTAATTCTAGAATATTTATATAATATTACATAGTAATCCTTTAAACAATATTACACGTAATTCCTTATCATTAGAAGTACTTTGGATAATCTTCAATCACAAGTAGTACTTTGACCTTGAACAGCATGTTGACTTTGAGCAGTACTTTGACATAGCAGTACTTTGATCTTTCCAGCAGTACTTAGATCTTCATATCCCAACAGTGATAAGCCCTTATGTACACACACTACTTCTCCATTCACGATGTTAAGCACAATTCTCTCGGTCAATCCAATAACTGAAGACGAAACACTACTTCTTTTGGCATGTTCTTCTCCCTCCTGATGGTTGCGAGGTATCAGAATCATCATAATGTATTGTATATGCCATATAATTACCTTGTACTTGATGCAATTTAGAAGCCATAACATCTTTTTGACGCACATTCTGTGAGTATATGTCGCTAAGATATGACTCTCTTTTTCTACAATCTCATCTCTTCTCTTCAACCTATAAGCGACCTCTTCAAAATCCAACCAGCTAGTAAATGACCAATGACTAGAGAAACAACCCAATATAACCAATCTGAAAAATGAAGTAAACATCCCTTAGATATGTGACTTAATCTTGTACAATGGTGTGACTAAGAACCTATACTGAGCACTATGATGAGGCAAAAAATGATCCGTTTTTAGGGGGTCATTTAAGCCCGGAATAGAATTTATTTGATCAAATATTGCCTTAATCGTTCCTTTTGTGATTTTAGGTACTTTTAGAGTGAATTCTGGAAAAGGAAGCATTTTGGACGTTTTTGGAGCATAAAAGTGAAGAAAACGGCAAAGTCTTAATTTTTCTTGCTAGGAATAGTACCTGACAACGTCACAAAATTCTACATGACGGCGTCAAGAGTAAAGCAAGAGGTGAAGTGGATAGAGTCCGTGACGATCCATAGAGTTTTTACACTAGGGGCATGACGGCGTCACCATAGGCCGTCATGTTCCCATTACACGTGACGGCCCAGAGAAAATTTACACTTAACGGAGTCAGATCTGGATCTAGGCAATCCGATATCACTATGGGCGGTGAGTTGACGGCGTCAGATATTTCTTCTTCTCATGATGTAAAATCTATATATAGTTTTGTAATTTTCATTCATTAAGAGAGAACAATAGGAGGGATAACTTGGAGAGACCCTAGCATGATTTTTACCGTACTTTCAAGGGTTTTTACCCTTTGAAACCTTTCATGTTCAATTAAGATAAGTATCCTTTCAATTCATTCAATATGTCTATGTGTTGTTTGAATATATCTTACGCTTGTCTTGATTTTAACATGCTAGGCTAGATCTCTTGTGTGTTTGATTAGATGTAGTGAAACCTAGTTGTTGATTATGGGCTGATTGCTTGTTTATAGTTGTTGCGGATGAATGATTTCGATGTTAGGCTTAAGAGAACTGGCAGACTTCCATAGGGTAACATGCTTGAACGTCTTAAGAAACATGAACCAATGCGTACTAGGTTTTTATGGTTGTATTTAATGCATGAGCGAATTCTAATTATCCCATGTTAGGAGCTTCTTGCAGGCTCGACATAGGAGTGAAGTAGGAGCTCATAGAGTTAGGGAAGTACGTACGCCACCCGTCGAATGGTATTAAGGAATATAACCCGTCATCCTCGCAATTGTAACAAACTATCAACCTGTAAAAGATATCTAGGGAGTAATGAAATCTAAGTAAACACAATTTTCCCATTTATTGTTTACACCACTAGTAATTAGTTTTATTTACATTTTTGTTATTTAATTTTGATTGCATCTTTAGTTATTGGGTTAGTTGACTAGCAACTAATTCCGCTCACTCTTCCAAAAACCCGAGATTTTAATTGCTTTTATAAAAATATAAAAATACAAAAAGAATCATCCCTCACCTCTAGACTTAATTTTTAGGCTTTCTAATCCTAGCGACACTATTCCTGAGTTGAACGATCAATCCCCCGGTACTTGTCACTATACTATACTACAACGACCAGGTAGACTGCCTGGTGGGGGTTGTAAGCTTCTCGAGATCCCTCGAGAGGTAAAGCCTGGTGCAATTCCCACACATCAAGTTTTTGGCGCCGCAGCCCGGGGAATAGTTATTGTCTAGGTTAGGATTTCTTTTTATTAGGTCTACTTGCTAGATTCCTTTCTAGTAAGATTTTATTTTTACTTTTTAGGTTTTCTTTAGTCTATCTTTTCTTTGTGCCTTTGTTAGTAAATTAAATTCATTGACTATTCCGTTGACCATTATGGAAAACGCGAATCCACCCCTTTCCCCTAGAGAAGTGGCTTTGTTACGTGAACAAATTGAGAGTGGGATTAGGGAACTTAGGGAGCTTAATAGGTTGATTAATGTTGAGCTCGACCATGCATTTAGTGACCTAGCGACCGCCTTGTATTCAAATAAGGACCTAGGAACTAAAGATTTTGAGGATGTTGTTGAGGAACTTGAAGAAGGGGAGATTGATCCAAAGCTAGATGACTATTTTAATCTATACCCCACTAAGGAGGAGATTGCGTACTATAATAATCTTATTGATAATCCTCGACCTCCTTTCACTATAATTGAACCTAAGATAAAGAGAGGCGATCCTAAGAATGCTAAGATACCATGTATGATTGGGTATAAACACATTCACAATGCTTACAATGATTTTAAATCCCCAATCACCATTATGTCCTCAAGTGTCTATAATGATATTGTGAAAACAAGACTTGGACCTAGAAGAGATCCCAAATACCCCGGTGGAGTTTGTAACTTTGTCGGGAGAATTAAAGGTTTACATGTCTTTGTTGGGAACTTTACTTATATCACTGACTTTATGGTTGTTGAAGACCTAGCTAGTGTTATTGATTGTCGCTTATCCCATGTTGTGTTTGGTAAACCATTTGTTGGAGAGTCCAAGTTAGAGTATGATGAGATAGAAGGGACAATCCGATTTGCTAGTGACACCAATAGGATCACTTATAGGATGCCTAATAGAATGAAAGAATTTCGTTTTGTGCCTCGATTTGACATGGATAACATTGGTGCTTTCGAGGACATCAATGAAGAGGATAAGAAAAAGGGCATGGACTATGTATGGGAGAAGAAGAGCCTTTTTTATAAGGATTGCTTGACTCTAGGACCAAAATACAGAGTTGATAAGGAGTTTGCCAATAGAATCATAGGAGAAATTAAGAAGAAGGTGGTTGGTCTCTATAAAGAGCATTTACAATCGGTGGATGAGACCCACGATGAGGTCACGTAATTGCCCATGACTTTGAGTCTAGCTACAAGACTCGTAAATAAAGAAAAGCGCTTCTTGGGAGGCAACCCATGTTTTGTGTGATTTTTATTTTGTTTGATTGTTATTTGTTTCCGTATGCATGCTTTATTTTTATTGTTGGAAGATCATGTTTCAAACTAAAATGGTGAAAATACTTTATTTTGTCGTTTGACTTTGTCTTAACTTCATCCAAAGGTATTTCGCAAAAGATAAGTGTAAGGGGAAACCCCAAATATGTTTTAAAGAAACAAAATTGATCATGATTTCCCACAATATTAAATGGACATGTATATTCGTATTTGTTTGAGTCAAATGCTTGTATCGAGTCATAATGATGTTTTGCAGGATTTTCTAGGAAGTAGGACATAAGTTTTTCTAGAAATTTTCCGGAAACTTAACATAAAGATTTCTACAGGTCACTTCTGACGGCGTCAGGAATTAATTCCTGACGGCGTCATGTGTAAAATTTTGGAAATTTTGCTAGTTTTGTTTTTCTAACGGAGTCTTAAAGTGTTTGTTAAATCTTTAGTTTTATAAACTCCAGGGAATCTGCAAACATTCATTCCACAAGCATTATATCTTACATTGCTTTCTAGGATTTGTTAGTATATATAGATTGCCGCCAATTTTACGTGAGGTTGCCTTGTTTGTTTTCTCAGGTTTAACAGTTATGTATGACAAGAAGATGATTTATATTCTGGAAGGGAAGCTTTGATTGTTCATTTTCTTAGAGGAAGATCTAACCTTGTTACCGCACTATCCACACCGAACGAATTAGGGGAGTATTTGCTTTCATTCTTTTACCTATTTCACTTTTACGTTCTTTAATTGAACATTGGGGACAATGTTCATCCTAAGTGTAAGGGGAGGGTAAATGATGATACCTTATAGGATACACTTGCACTTGAGTTTGTTTGTTCGATGGTAGGTGTGTAATAAAACTAAGAGAAATACTTGTTAGTGTAATTTTAGCACCAAATTTAAATTTTTTTACAACATTTAGGAGTGAAACTTTAGCCTTAGCAAGCGTCTCATGGATAGGAGTCGTATGACTAGCACAAAACCGTACCATTCAAAAAAAATTTCCACCTAAATATGTGAGGTTCGCCTTTAGATTTGATAGGAATAGCATTTACTATTAGTGTTTATGAGTGTACCGGTAGCATTTAGATTCTAGAACTTGCGTTAGTGATGCATCCCGAGACCGCTAGTGAGACTACATTCGTGTAGTAGGATTTACTACATGATAAGAGGCATTAGGATCACCCTTGTGTTAAACCCGTATCATAATTACTTGACCATTTAAGTCATATTACTTGGCTAGTAAAGTCAACAAATTTTTCCCACACCTTAGCGTTGTACTCATTTTTAGTACACGAAACCCCTAGTACACCCCTCCGAGCCTATCTTTTCGTTTCTAACTTTAAGCATCTTACTTAAAGGAAGAATTTGTTACAACTGACTTAAATGTACACCCTAATAACCTTAGCCTTCCGTGTATGCACTCATCTTTAGTGCATTATTGTTATATGTTTAAACCCTTAGTTAATTATCTAATTGATTACATGGTTGCTAAGTCGAGTCATATCTTTGTACATATTGTTTTGGGACGATTGGGACTCATGGGTAAAGTACTTGTGTTATGGAGTAATGGGGAAGAACATCATATTATTACCCCCATATGTTCGTTAATCTTAAAAGTACTCCAAGTGTTTTGATTATCTTAATTCGAGTCATTAGATTAGTTTATTGTAAAGTATGTAAAAATTCAAGTGTAAGGGGAATGTTCATTCCCTATGATGTATTATTTTGGATGGTAGGGTAAGAGTGTATGCAAAAAAAAAAAAAAAAAAAAAAAAAAAAAAAAAAAAAAAAAAAAAACGGACTACCATCTCGTTTCACTCTATGTTTATTTTATGTTTTTGTTATTTTTGATTTATTAGCTTAAATTGAGGCTAGTCTTGGCTTAGCAACGCCATATTGTACAAGTAATTAACCAAGATGATTAACTCGCCACGAGTAAAGATTGCCTTTATCCAACCAAACCATGTATTCCATATCCCTACACGTAACGTTATAACCCTTTAAAAGACCTCTTTGATAGTTTATCCTAGGTGCTTACGCCATGTGGTGGAGGTTTGATACTTTCCAAGCCTATGGTAATCTGTAGTGAGAGATGTTTTTCATTTCCATATTGTGATATATACTTTATTACACCCGAGAGATGTGAGTATCTAAATACTATTTGTGAGGTGCTAGTGTATGACCTCCGTGCTTGTCTTTGGTATTTAGTGGAACGATTATTTGTTGTAATTACTTTTATATTAGTGTTAAATGACCCTTAACTTGTATTTTGATTAGAATAAAAGTGCATTTTCTTGAGGACAAGCAAATCTCAAGTGTAAGGGTATATGATGAGGCGAAAAATGATCTATTTTTAGGGGGTCATTTAAGCCCGGAATTTAATTTATTTGATCAAATATTGCCCTAAATCGTTCCTTTTGTGATTTTAGGTACTTTTGTAGTGAATTCTGGAAAAGGAAGCATTTTGGACGTTTTTGAAGCATAAAAGTAAAGAAAACGGAAAAGTCTTAATTTTCCTTGCTGGGAACAGTACCTGATGACGTTACAAAATTCTACATGACGGCGTCAAGAGTAAAACAAGAGGTGAAGTGGATAGAGTCCGTGACCATCTAGAGAGTTTTTACACAAGGGGCATGACGGCGTCACCATAGGCCGTTATGGTCCCATTACAAGGGACGGCCCAGAGAAAATTTACACTTGACGGCGTCAGATTTGGATCTAGGCAATCCGATATCACTATGGGCAGCGAGTTGACGGCATCAGATATTTCTTCTTGACGCCGTCATGATGGAAAATCTACATATAGTTTTGTAATTTTCATTCATTAAGAGAGGACAATAGGAGGGATAACTTGGAGAAACCCTAGCACGATTTTTACTGTACTTTCAAGGGTTTTTACCCTTTGAAACCTTTCATGTTCAATTAAGATAAGTATCCTTTCAATTCATTCAATATGTCTATGTGTTGTTTGAATATATCTTACGCTTGTCTTGATTTTAACATGCTAGGCTAGATCTCTTGTGTGTTTGCTTAGATGTAGTGAAACCTAGATGTTGAGTATAGGTTGATTGCTTGTTTATAGTTGTTACGGATGAATGATTTCGATGTTAGGCTTAAGAAAACTGGCAGACTTCCATAGGGTAACATGGTTGAACGTCTTAAGAAACATGAACCAATGCGTACTAGGTTTTTATGGTTGTATTTAATGCATGAGCGAATTCTAATGATCCCATGTTAGGAGCTTCTTGCAGGCTCGACATAGGGGTGAAGTAGGAGCTTATAAAGTTGGGGAAGTACGTACGCCACCCCACGAATAGTATTAAGGAATATAACCCATCATCCATGCAATTGTAACAAACTATCAACTTGTAAAAGATATCTAGGGAGTAATGAAATCTAAGTAAACACAATTTTCCCATTTATTGTTCACACCACTAGTAATTAGTTTTATTTACATTTTTTTTATTTTATTTTGATTGCATCTTTAGTTATTGGGTTAGTTGACTAGCAACTAATTCCGCCCACTTTTCCAAAAACCCAAGATTTTAATTGCTTTTATAAAAATATAAAAATGCAAAAAGAATCGTCCCTCACCTCTAGACTTAATTTTTAGGCTTTCTAATCCTAGCGACACTATTCTTGAGTTGAACGATCAATCCCCAGGTACTTGTCACTATACTATACTAAAACGATCAGGTACACTGCCTGGTGGGGGTTATAAGCTTCTCGAGATCCCTCGAGAGGTAAAGCCTGGTGCAATTCCCACGCATCACACTACAACGTAACTCCTTTAAGCATAGGTTGATCCATATACTCAAACGTGCAAACAGTATATGAAATCTCCGCCTCTTGAACTATCCACAACTTTGTGCGACACTGAGTACTACAATGTAACTCCTTATAGCGGGTATAACTAGATAATCCAAGTCTTAATCACTAGTGTACGACCAAACAAGTATCTTCGAAAGTCATGCATCCATCCACCCCTAGACTTTGAGATAAAGAAGTACACATGCCCTTGAAATGAACTTTAAACCCAGAAAAGTGATAAAGAATTATCCCCATAATCACAAAATCCGATACTAGCCGTTGTTATTTGATTGTGATTCTTGATCAGGATCTTTTAAGCATGTTAGGTACCTATATTGATTACACATAAGCAAGAATGAGATAGATATAAGGATTTGGGTGATTATAAGAATGAGAGAATTATGAGTGCAAGAGTTTCCTTAATATTTCAAATAACCAACCAAGTTTACAAAGAGGCCTAAGCTTACTATTTATAGGGAAGGAGCTAGGGCAACACACCCTCTCCTTCCACTCATCATTTCGTGGGCTTTGGAGGCCCATGGGTTACATTACTTAAGCCTAGTAAACTTAATACAAATTGTAAATGAAAGTAAATAATAACTAAGAAACCTAATATTATTACAAATGACCGAGACTTGATAAAATAGTAAAACTTCGTTCCCAACAATCTCCCCCTAAGGGTCGGTCATCACGGTTGCTTGACGTCTTTATCATTTCTTCATCTTTGACTTTCACAGCTTTAGGTGTCTTTCAAAAATCATGAGATAAAATCATTCATCGTTCTTTGTTCTTTGTTCATTGTTGTTGTGATAGTGATCAAGTTATGAAGTTGTCTGCCTTTTGTCACTTCTGCGTCTGTGGTGGTAGTCCGCCATTCCAACATGCTCATACATCTTTGAATTCTGACTTATACTTGCACGTAGTTCCCTTTCTATCACTTTTGATCTTTTGTCTTTATACTTTGTAGATTCTTCTTTTTGGCGTAGAATCTTTCTTTGATCTTTGTGTTGCGTTGATCTTTGAGGGAGCTTTTGATGACTTAAAGATGCATGTATGAGCATGTGGAATCCGTCGCCATGGATATGATGTGTCCCTGCAGGTAAACAATTAGCAATAAAACATCCGGTACTTACAGATAAGGAACTAGAGATCGTCAACAGCATAGTGTGAAGACTCCTTCTAACCCTTATCAAGGCCGTTCCCATGTCAGATACTCCCAAAGGAGCTTACGAGACCTACTAAGTAGCTCAATGACTGGGTGAGTCGCTGGGGATCACTCCACGACTGTAGACCGCTAAGAAACCACCGCAAACACTAAGCGTAACCCACAAGGAGTTACCGAAGTGACCTACTGTCAGGGCTGGTTGATGTTGAACCTGGAAGGATTTCCATTCAATCATTGAGAAATACTTATGTAAATTCTCTCATAAACGTTCTCGGCAGATTGCTAAGATCTGTGAAGGACTCAATAATTTACAGCTGGTGTCCATTGATGTAGATCACCAGTTGCAGAAATACTAAGTGTTCCTAAGAGATCTTTGATGTATCTCATGGCTCTAGACTCGAAAAGTGCACACTTAGGTTTCCTATGCGGAGACTAGGGAGGGGTCTCCTACTTCAATATCAACCATCTCTAAGAGAAAAGTCGATAGATTACACCGTTTCCCCGTGAGAATGAAACAAGCTCTTTTAAGAGAACTTGTGTGGCTAGAAGGTTTAGTGCATTGCGTCACTGGGTCCATGACGACTTTATCTTCAATACCGGTGTTGCCTTAGCAACAACCAGTAGCATACGAATTGAACCCGGTGTCTGCCCTAAGGTTGAACATATGGAGGGCTATTTCTTTTCACCCATTTCTTTACTTTTCTTTTTAATTCTTCAACTCCTTCTTTCCCTTTCATTCTTTTCTCCTTTTTACGTATCATACCTAAGGACTTCTAATTCTAACTATTGGTGATGTCCTTGGGTAGATCCCTCCGGCTCTGGCGGATCATAGGACGGTTTTTCCTATCTTAATCACCTTATAACTCCATGATTATCCTACAATTGCCATTGAAACCTTTGAAAAATCTCTCAAAGTGTTTGTAATTATCAAACATTTTGTTTAACACTTTGAGAATTTTGTGTTTTCTTTGAAGGGCTCCCCCTTCACATGTGCTCATAAGTATTTAATAAATTTGCACATGCGGGAGGAACAAGCACTTTTTGAATTTATCCACTTTCAGTGAACAAGACTGTCACACCCCCAAAATACCTGAATGGCAGCGGAATGGAATACCTGGGGGTGACTGTCATAGCACCATAATTACAGTTATATTGAACGACCTAAAGTGTCGTTTGGAAAAATACATCGTTTGATCATTAAAACATTCAGAGTTTACAAAACTTAGGTCCCAAAAGATATTGCCAATTTAGTTAAAATAAGTTCCACAAGATCAAACGTTTCATAAGTGCAGAAAATATAAGGTGAGACGCGTCGACTCCGCGACTCCATGAAGGTCCAAATGTATGCACATGAGCTACCTTAGTTACCTGAGAAATACATTGCGAAAAACGGTCAACATAAAGTTGGTGAATAATCATAGGTTTATAGTTAAATCGTATATACAATAACCACAAGTATAAAGTAAAGTACTAAAATGTCAAAAGTACTACATTGTCTCTTAAGCTCATGGCACCGAAGCTCGACGTACTAAAATTGGCCCCAAAGGAGTGTTTATCAGGCACTCTAAATATTCAGACATGAAATGCATTCGTTTTCCTTATGGAGCAACCCAAACACGAATGGAGGAGTCACCCTCGATAGATCTATCCACTCACTCTCGCTTGGCAATATAATTAACGGTCCATGATAATGAGGGGACTTGAAGTGATAGTACTAACAACTTAAGCAATGTATGGAATTTAATACTTGGGCATGTATGAAAATAATTGTGCAATGTATTCTCCCCCGTGGGATTTAAAATCAAATAAGTACTAAAAACGGGGCTATGAGAACTCACCTGGAGTGATAGTACAAAGACTGTACAACGATGGTAAAGTAATCGGGACAATGAGGCGCGAACACTAGCCGCAACCTAAATGAATAATTGTGATCTAATTTAGATCATGCCGTGATGTAATGAATGCACATGCACATGATACCTATACCACTCGTGACTTGGAAATACTAGTTATTGTCGAGATAAAATACTTTCCATACTTAGGAAAAATAAGTCCAATTGGAGTTATAAAAACTTGTCGTAATATATATCGTATAAAAATGTTAGCGTTATATTCCTCGTATCGAAAACCTTAAAATAATGTCGTTAAGTCGTATAAATATTCTCTTGGGTCGTACGTATTCATTTGTTAAGAATATAGTCCTTAGTAACGTTTCTAGAAAATATACCATTTAGTGCGTAACTTATTATTTTTATTTGTGACCAAATATATATATATAGTTTTGGTGATCTTAAAACGCGTATAACTTGGTCGTTTTAGGTTCATTTTCCTCGTTCTTTATATCCACGGATTCGTTTTTGTATGTAGTAATATATTTTTGATAACTCGGCTCCTCTAGGTTACGTTTAATACCTCTTTTTGCCCGTCGAAAACTGCCAAACAGCATACAGTTTTTATAAAAATAGTTTTCGTCGTTAAATTTGCAAAAATCATATCTCCTTCGTTATAAGCTCTTTTTAATCCGTTCTTTCGCCTAAAGTTTCGTTTTTGAAAGTATTTTCTAAATCTTTGGTCAAAAATTAACCATCAACCACTGATTTTCCCACGAAATAAAAATAGGGACAGTAGGTATTCCTATTGTTTCAAAAATCATTTCTAGGGTTCTAATCTAGTTCCATCTTCAATCAAACCACTTTCAATCACCACAAAACTAGTATAATCCTACCATACACCTTATTAGGGTGTCATGGGTTCCTAAACATCATAACCAAGTAGATCTAACAAGGATCTAACCAAAAATCACTTTCTAGGGCTTGAAAGTTAAATATATACAAAATGGAGTGGTATAAGCCAATATATGCATGAGTTCTTGTAAGAAAAATATATAAACATAGTAATAACTTGTAAAAATTATGAAATGAGTTTTGTAAACTTACTTGGAAGATTAGAGAGTTTTAGAGATGCAAACCTAATTAACCTAAAGGTTTTTATTTCAAAACCTTAAAATAGGTAACTAATGGGACTTGAAAAAATGCTAGATCTTGAAAACTTTGTGGTTCTTGCTTATTGTTTGTTCTTGGTCGATCCAAAGAAGAGAGAAACTAGGAGAAAAGGTTGCTAGTTGAATCTTGCAAATGAGAAGTAATACCTAGTATATATTATGTATATTATTTATGGTAGACAAAGAGTACAAGCCTTAATTAAAGTTGGTGAATTTGTCAAATGGTGTAAGGGATTGGTATAGGGGGGGGGGGGGGGGGGCGGCATTTGATGGGAAGTGGAAGAAAACATGAAGATTTGTAAGATAGTTAGTAGATCTAGTATTATTGTGTGTATATTAATATTTTTAGGGGATACCGGGTACCGAGTTAACTAAAAATAAATTTTAACGGAGTTAACCGGGATAAAATAAAGTTATTAAAATTATAAAAATGGGTTGGGTAAAATTATTGGGTGTTTAGATAATTATTGTTTAGTTTTTACGAAAACCGTCGTAATTAAATTAGGCGTACGATATAATTTAAATAAATTTCCAAAATACCGGGTAAATTAATATTATAATTTTTATATTATTAAAATGAATATAAAAATATATTGGGATCATAGTCAGCGGTGTTGGACGTGTTAGTCACATTATTGATCGTTTGTTAACGTTTATATAGAAATAATTATACGTAAAAGTTAATTATACCAAAAGTACTAATTTAAATATCCTACGAGTGGAATAGTATGCAAGTGCCATAATGATGATAGGCAGACTATTTCTAGTCCGTATGAAATGTCCCAATGATAATGTATGAATTCGCTCCTGAACCAATACGGTTACGCGAATTTTGAATACCCGTAAACTAAGTTTACGATGAAATGAGTAATGCACATGAATAGTGGTTTTCTTCCGGAAATGAATAGTGTCAAGTGAATAGTAAAATTTCTGAACGCTTCTCAGAATGTCAAATTGACCTCGAAAACGATGAATAGTGATCGATGAATAGTAAATGATGAATAGTAACTTGTGAATAGTAAATTGTCGAGGTTTGGAAAATGACCGGAAATTACGAGTTGTGACAAAGACCGATTCGAGACATGCTTACATCACTAGTTAAACTAGCTTGAAGTTATTACCCGGCCTGGTCAAGTTCACAGAAAGTTTCTCGAAACGGTACATTTCTACTAAGACAAATCCTTTTCGAGACACGCTTACGTGGCTAGTTAAAGAGTTCCATTGTCAGCTTTTAGGTGACAACTAGCTCTAGTAACTAACTTGATGTCTTTAACCGTTGAGGATAAGTATTTTCGAGATTACTAACTTTCATGTTTCGTCAATTCTTGGGTGAATCTGAGTCTAGCTCGCATGAGATTGGACTTTTAAGCAACTTTGAACTTTCGTATTTTAATCACAATCACTTTTTCTCCCCCTAAAAAATAGCATATAAGATGATATTTTTGACAATATTTTGATTAAAATATGCCTTTTGAGTCTTATGGGGAGAATTCAACAAGAACTTTTGATTTCAAGAACGATGATTTTGTTTCAAGTGCTCCCCCTCAATAATTGAATTCTTATTGAGGTGAAATACCTGTCTTTTGAGCAGAGTTATGAAAATCAGAAAATGGTTGATTAACTCTACTCAAAAGTAAGAAGCCTTCGCTTCTTATATGAGGATTGAGGCACTAATGCGTACCTCAGGGTCCTTTCTTTACAAGAACGGGTTGTACACTGTTATGTGTGCACAAGCCATCGTTTGAATACAAAATTTGTTTTCTTTTAACAAAATACTCCCCCTCAAATAATGAAGTTTATTCGAGAGATAGTCTTCTTGAGCAGAATATTGAATCGTATTTAAGAAATACTTTTTGAAAATTCGTGAAATGATTCTGCTCAAGGTTTTAGAAAACATAATCAACTATTATACAACAAAGAATGCTTGAATATCAGATTAGACAACACCCTGCAGGACTGAAAGCCTTTGTTTACCAAAATTTGAAATCCATTTGTGGGTTGTGTCAATCCGATTTAAAAGATGTTGAATTCCAACGAGGATCGAAAAATCCATGTTACATTTTGAAATAACACTCATTGAATCAATGAAAATTTAAAACTTTTTACTTTGAAAGTTGTTTGAGACCCGGAGTCTCTCTTTTGAGTTTTAAAATTTGAAGAGGAAGATATCCATCTAAAGTTGAACTTCATGGGTTCTTTTTGAAGATTTGTTTTTGTGATGAAAGGAAAACTTCTGGTATTTGGGATGTTCAAATCAGAGACATTATTTTATAGTAGCCAAAGCATTCCAGATTTTGAAAATTTGAAAGGTTTTGAACGACTTTGCTTTGGTCTCCACACTTGCTTTACCGGAGTAAAATGAGAGTGTAGAGTTTGGAAAAAATTTGTTTCTCACCATTTTGAATCCTTTTACCAGGTTTAGCCTTTTGACACATTTA
The DNA here is from genome assembly GCA_030686995.1 of Artemisia argyi. Lineage (NCBI taxonomy): Eukaryota > Viridiplantae > Streptophyta > Magnoliopsida > Asterales > Asteraceae > Artemisia > Artemisia argyi. The sequence continues at coordinate 26,682,495 of CM060696.1, forward strand.
GCCATTTGTCCTCAAAATATGTTCCATAAGAAACATTTTGACAATTGTTGAAGTTTTGACTTTCAATGGGATGACATGTACTTGCACACAGAGACAATGCATCAGGCACAAACAAGTATACGAATGAATCAAGAAACTCATTCTAAATCTATGAAAAATGCTCAGAATTCCCAAATTTACACATAAGATCACAGATTAATTCATTCTTTCACTCAAAATTTCCCAATTATTATCATGGTTTAGGGTTATGATTTGAGATTTTGCACGCATGTTAGCATCAAGATGCAAGAATATTGTACAAACAAACTCCCTAGTAGTAGCAGCAAAGACATCGACATCTTAAACCTAAATCACATGATTTCAAACCTATGTTGTTTCTAATCGAGCAAACACACCAATCGAGCATTCTTTAGTGTTCGCTAAAGTTATATGAAATAATTGAATAGACTAAACACATAAAAAAGAAACGCCCCGATCGATAATTACATGAACCCTAGTTTCTGATTATGCCTTTTTGACCATTGAAAACATTTGAAACATTTAGGGAATGATTAGACAACAACAATGAAGAAATTAGAAACTCACAATCGAAAAGAAATCGAGGAAAAAAAATCGTTAGTCTGATTCGTTGAGGTTTTTAATTATGTGTGAGACTTTTGAGAATATTTGTGGAAGCATTTATTAGAGCCTGTTTTATTTTTTCATGCAATGTCCTTTTACCTAAGTTTAAGACTTTTGTGAACTTTACTCATTAAAGGTTAACTACTTTTCCATTTGAAGTCTAAACTAGATTAATTTGGAATCCTTGCCGAAAAAATTTCTTTTCTCCCCCTTGAATTAGCATTTATTTTGTGAAACATTTTTTGCACATTTTAGTTCAAGAGATCATAGAACTTTTTGAAAATGAGTTTTTAATCCATATGTTCAACCTTAGGGCAGACACCGGGTTCAATTCATATGCTACTGGTTGTTACTAAGATGACACCGGTATTGAAGATAAAGACGTCATGGACCCAGTGACGCACTGAACTAAACCTTCTAGCCACTCAAGTTCTCTTAAAAGAGCTTGTTTCAGTCTCACGGGGAACCGACGTAATCTATCGACCTGTCTCTTAGAGATGGTTGATATTGAAGCAGGAGACCTCTCCCTAATCTCCGCATAGGAAACCAAATGTGCACGTATCGAGTCTAGAGCCCCGAGATTCATCAAAAGATCTCATAGGAACACATGATATTTCTACACTGGTTGTTCATCATTAAGGACGCCAGATGTAAACTTAAGAGTCCTACGCAGATCTTAGCAATCTGCCAAGAACGTTTATGAGAGAATTTACTTATGTAGTTTCTCAATGATTGAACGGAAATTCCTGCCAGGGTCAACATCAAGCAGCCCTGACAGCAGGTCACTTCTGTAATTCTTTATGGGTTATGCTTAGTGTTCGCGGTGGTTTCAAACGGTCTATAGTCGTGGAGTGATCCCCAGCAACTCACCTGAATCATTGATGTACTTTAGTGGATCTAGTAAGCCCTTTCAGGGGTATCTGATTCAGGAACGGCCTTGGTAAGGGTTAGAAGGAGTCTTCACACTATGCTGTTGACGATCTCTAATTCCGAACCTGTAAGTACCGGATACTTTATTGCTAACTGTTTTATGCAGGTACTCATGAATGTTCCTTGGAGAAAGACCGTTACCATCACTCAAAGATCCACATGCTCATACCCTGCAAAGCTCTCTTCAAAGATCTAAGCAAAGCAAAGTTCAGAATGTTTCTAAGTCAAAGTCAAGGAATCTTCAAACTAAAGAAACAAAGATTAAAGATAAAGAGAAGAGAACTTCACAAAGATTCAAAGTCAAACAAGGTATGAGCATGTTGGAAAAGACGTAAAGACAACATAGTAAAGATGTTGATCAAAGGCAAGAATGATCACAAAGCATGATTGGAACAAAGGAACTAGCAAAACTATTACACAAGGACTCAAAGTTCAAGAGAACAAGCTTCAAATATCAAAGATCAAAGTCACAAAAGAGAGATCTCAATGATCACCCTTAGGGGGAGATTGTTAGAATTAGAAGTGTTGATCATTTATGAAATCAAAGTGAGATCTCAATGATCGTCCCTTAGGGGGAGATTGTTAGGATTAAAAGTGACGATCATTATTGAGTCAAATAGTTAGTTAAATATATCAATGTAATAGTTAGTAAATGCTAGTTTATTAAGTTTATGCGTATTATTCATGCTTGTATAAATTCTAAGGGCTAGTTATGTAATATGGTCAAAGATATGTGAAGCCCTAGACTACAAGTATAAATACACTTGTAAGGCCTCATTTTGAGGTTGGTTCTCTAGTGGTTCTCTTAGTGATTCATTTAGTGATATCAAGGTTATTATTCCACACACTAGAGTTCCCATCCACTCTCTCTCTCTACTTACTTTCTCTCTCTAGGTTTAGGCTTGATTCATATGTGAAATAGGTTGTTCTACGGTCCTACAAGTGGTATCAATCGCCTAGGGATAATTATAGGTTGTTTTAGGTTTGATTTGGTTGAAAAAACATGGTATAAAAGTGATTTTTGATTCGGTTACTGTTCATCATGTTGTTTTCGAGTTAGGTGCAAAATTTCGAGTTTGAAATTTTTTTCTTTCGAGTTAGGTGCTTAAACTATCGAGTTAGGTGTCTATTACTATTGAGTTAGGGGTTATTTTTATATTCTATCGAGTTAGGTGTCAAGTCTTATCGAGTTAGGTGTCAATCTTCTATCGAGTTAGGGGTATTTGATGTTCTATCGAGTTAGGTGTCATAAGACCTATCGAGTTACGTGTTTTTTTTTATCGAGTTTGGAGTTTGATATCTTGGCGAGTTAGCCTTTCCATTCCTAATCGTTTATCGAGTTAGGACAATTGTGACTCTAACTAAGGGGATACTCTGCCCAAATCAAGACTACCTATCGAGTTAGGAACCATATTTGAAGACTACCTATCGAGTTAGAAACCCAAAGCTTCTATCGAGTTACAAACCCAAAGCTTCTATCGAGTTAGAAACCCAAAATACCTATCGAGTTAGGAACCATATTTGAAGACTACCTATCGAGTTAGAAACCCAAAGCATGTATCGAGTTAGAAACCTTAATGGACTTATCGAGTTAGAAACCTACATGAACTTATCGAGTTAGAAACACAAAGTTATTTTTCACACGAGACTAAACGTTCAATTTTTACGCGAGATTTAAATTTTGGTATAAGGTTGAAAATTTTGGCCCGAAATTCAAATTTTTTGGCCAAAATTCAAAAAAATTCGGTAAAATTTGGCGGAAAAATTTTCAAAACTCAAATTTTTCTAGTAACATTAGAATTGTATTTCTTAGTGATTTTCAAATTTGGGCGAGAAAAATTTTCAAATTTTATTTTTGGCGGGAAATTACGTATTCAATAAGATCAACCGAGAACGTTTTTCAACTTCACCAAATCATCTAATCTTCAACAACAACCTTTGTTATCTTTCAAAAGATCCTCAGAACAACGTTTCACTTTGAATTGAATCAATGGCATCTCACCATAACAGTATCACGAGTACTTTGTCCAATGGTTTTGCATCAGTCTTCAATGCATTAAACATCCAACGACACAACAACAATCAACAAGGATATGCTTCGAGTATACAGATGGGGAACCAGATGCAATATGCAGGGCAGTATGTAGGAAATCAGATGGATCAGATTGTGAATCAGAATGTGCTTAATCAAAATGGGATTGATTGTTTCATGACTTCGATTCAGAAACCGCCATCAGCAAGTCACAACAGAAACAATGTCAATGCAATGACGAGGGTTGAAAAGATCCAGTACTTGTTGATGCTAGCCAATAAAGAAGAATCGGGAATACCGTTGACTGCTGATGAACATGAGTTTAGAGCTACAACAAGAGTTAATGACAATTCAGCAGATCTCAATGAAACCTACAACTTTATGGCAAATCAGCAGGCAACAACATCACGCAGTGATTCTGATCTTCCTCCTACTTATGATTCAGATCCTTTCCATGAGGTACCAAATAATGGTAATGATGCTAATCCATTTGCTCATGAGAAGCCACATTATGTGCCATCTGAACCTAATTATGATACATATGTGGGGGAACAAGTTAATAGCAATGTTAACTATGAAACTCCAAATATGGATCCTAATGGAGTTCAAGTTGCACAAAATGGTGCTAATGATGAGGAAACCCGTGCTTTCTTTGAATCATTATTGAATAATTGCAGCATTGAAATTGAAAAAGTGAAAAAGGTCAATCGCGATGTTAAAGCCGCGAATGTAAAATTGACCGCTGAGCTTGAGAGTTACAAGGAAAACGCTAAAGCTTTTGAGTTTCATCACAAAAGATTGTCTGAATTAGAAACTGGTTATCAAAATTCCGTTTCAAGGGAAAAACAATTGCAACTCAAGTTTGATACACTTGATGTTAATTCTTTCAAGAAGATAAAAGCTTTAAACGCGGAAATTTCTGATTTACAAAACCAACTTTCTAAACAAAAAACAGCTTATACCAATCTTGAAAAAGAAAGGGATGAGTTGAAAAAGGATTTTGCAAAGAAAGAAGACAAACTTTTGGCCGAAATCGTAGAGTCAGAACACATGATTGCTCATTTAGAAGAATTAGTGGTTAAGTCGGGTCAGTCAAGTCAAACAATGAAAATGATTTCAAATCAAACTAATCCGGTTTACCATACGAAACATAAAGTGGCTCTTGGTAACAACACCCCCAGTAATCTCAAGAAAGCTCAGCAAGAACAGAATGTTTTGTATAATGGTAATGTGATTTACACTAAACATGATCCTCCCGTCGTTCGGGATTCTGACGATAGAACATGTCGAAGAGAGCATTTCTAAAATGAAACAAAAGGATTTGAAACCCATTGATTACAACAAATTGAACAAACTTTCGGGAATTACTTTTGTTCCACAAAAAGAACCTTCTGTGTTTTCCATAAAACGTCCATTCGCGAAATTCTTTTCTAAGAAAGTAATTGTTTCCAAATCTCTTTCAAAAATGGAACAAATGTCTTCTAACAACACTTTTAATACAAGTGAGGCTAGAAACATTCTGGATGACGTTAAAAAGAGAATTCAAGAACTTCAAAATATTGTTGCTTCTAAAACTACAATCGATATTAACAACTGGCATTCCAGTTTTCATATTGAGCAGAAAAAAGTTTTTGAAAACGAAATTACTATCCCACTGAATAACATCAGTGCGAGAGTAATCCATTTTGAACGAGCTTTCTTAAAAGAAACGGCCGACTTTGTCAAGGACCACAAATCCCTGGTAAACGAAGCTAATGATACTCGTGAAAACATGAATGTTTTGGAAAACCTAAATGATTCTCTCTTCGAAGCTGTTATGACCACTGACATCATGTCCATCATTTTACAAACGTATTCTGTTCAAGACGATGAACGACTAAGAGCTGAGACCTCCGTAATTGTTTCAAAATATGAAAATGCTCTTATAAAGCTTGAAAAAGAAAATGTGTCATGTTTTAAACAACTTGATCGGAAAAATGAAGAATGCAAGTATGACAAATTGTCGTATGAGCGTGCCTTCAAGAACATGAAAGAGCAAAATGATCTTTTGAGGGCTCAGCTTGAACGTCCAAAAGGGAAGGGTGTGGATACTAAGTTTGCAAAACCATCAACTTCGGAGAAACCAAATGTTTGAAAAACGGTTGAAAAATCAAAAATGTCAATTTCACGGTTTTCTCCAAAAGTCGATGAGAAAAAGGATTTGTCAAAACCAGTCACTCCACCACCCTTGCCCAAGGAAAAGGTAATGGAAAAGTTTGTTGAAAAACAAAATTTGTTTGTTGAAAGAAACAAAAATGTGATTTCACCTGGCTCTTCTAATTATAGTACACCAAATAAGACAACAAAAACTGTTAATGAGTCTGTTGGTTCTAATGACATGGTACTCAATCATCATCTGGAAGAAGCTAGAAAAAAGGCACAACATCGAAAAAACGGAATTTTAGGTGCAAAACCTAGTGTGATGAATTCTACAAGATTCCAAAGCACCGCTAGTAGTAGTAAACCATTACCTAGGAACTTTCAACAAAATACTAGGGATTGGCTTGCATCTAAGAGTAGTGGCACAAATAAGAATGCTAGGAAAGTAGAATGCAACACAATGAATTCCAAATCAAGTGTCAAGACCCAATCCACTAAGACACCAAATTAAAACAAACCCGTTGATAAGAAGCAAGAGGTTAAGAAACCTAATAGGTGGATATCTAAAGAATGTAGTTTTTCCAAGACTGAGACTTCCGCTGCATCTGATAAGAAAACTACATCTAGATCTTACCTTAGGTGGATTCCTACGGGGAAAGTTTTTAAAACAGTTGGTCTTAGGTGGATTCCCACAGGGAAGATTTTTGATAGTTGCACCAAGACAAATAATAGTGATAATCTTCAGGATAAGGAAGTAGAAACCACAACAACCGTTGATAGTCAACACCCTCAGAGTGATGATTCATGTACTTCTAACACTGTTATTTGTGAAACCTCTTCGTCTTTGGTTGCAGGTGCTTCAACTATCTCAGAACCCAGTTCTTCAGAGGGTTCAAATTCTATTCATTCTATAAAATCATTCTTTCAATCTTCTATTTTTGATTTTCCATTTCTTTTATAAAAACAAAAACAAAATACAAAAATATAAAATTTCAAAAAATACAAAAACAATATAAAATCAAAAAATCAAAAAATATTCTTCTCACGACATGTCTCTCGTATAAATCAATATTCTGTACGTGTCTAGAAATGTCTTTCAACAATGACATGGACATTTACAGATGCTTGAACGGGAGTTCTTAAAAATGTTTTTCTAAAACATGTCGTTTCTCAAAAGTTTTCTTCACTTATATGGCTTGTAAGTACTTCAGCTTACAACCCGTGCTTCAAAGTGAAATCTTTTCAAAACTTAAGTCCGGGTATAACAACTCGAAAAGATTTCAAATAAGGACTTAATCGAATGGCTTCTGGACACATCAGTTCAGGACCCGCGCTTTAAAGAAAGGAAAGTGCTTAATCAAAACAAAGATTTCAAATATTTTTTGAGCACTTATCCTAAAACAAAAACCAAACACTTATCTGGCTTGAGTTTTCTTTAGAAAAACTTTCAAAATCTTTAAGCTCAAGACCATGATTGTTGATCTAATGATAAATTAGATTTTCAAAATTCTCTTACATTTTGAGCACCACCTTTTCAAGATTTTTCAAAAAGATTTTCAAAATCTATCAAAATCGGTGCTCATCATCAAAATGACTTGTGTACACCTTACAGTGCACAACTCAAGTCTTCAAAGAAAGGAAAGTGTTACGCAAAAATGATTTTCATCAACAAAGTGCACTTATCCTAAAAATGGACACTGTTGTACGCCTCAGTGCGACATTCCTTTTCAAACAAAGAGAAGTCTTTGTTTTTTCAAAAAACCTTGATGCAAAATTCAACAAATCTGAAACTTCTTTCTCTTTCAGAATTTTGCTTCAAGACGACTCCTTCCCTCTAAACTTTAAAAAGTTTAACATTTCTCAAAAACATATGCGAGTTTTGAGGGGGAGTATTTCTATAACAAAAATAGTTCCGTATTCATGCAACAACAAATCTGTCTATCTCTCCAAAAAGCTTTTTCTTAATCAATTGATATCAAAAATATCACGATATGCTATTTTTGAGGGGGAGAAGACATGATTAAAATGTGATCAAAGATGTTCAAAGTTTGTGACTGAATCTCAAAAGAGCTAGACTCAGAACATACCAATGAATTGACGAAGCTTAAAATGTCAGTAATCGAAAAGACTTGTCCTGGACGGGTAATAATTTCAAGCTAGTCTAACTAGTGATGTAAGCGTGTCTCGAATAGGACTTGTCTGAGTAGAATGTACCGCATCGAGAGACTTTCTTTGGACTTGACCAGGACGGGTAATAACTTCAAGCTAGTCTAACTAGTGATGTAAGCGTGTCTCGAATCGGTCATGTTCACTAAAAGTGGATCAATTCAAAAAGTGCAAACTCCTCACGCATGTGCAAATTTCTTAAAAAATTCATGAGCACATGTGAAGGGGGAGTCCTTCAAAAGAAACAAAAACTCTCAAAGTGTCAACAAAAATGTGTTTATATTCATAAACACTTTGAGAGATTTTCAATCAAAGGTTTCATGGCAATTATAGGATTCATGGAGTTATAAGGTGACTAAGGTTAGGAAAAACCGTCCTATGATCCGCCAGAGCCGGAGGGATCTACCCAAGGACAATTCCAATAGATTAGAATTAGAAGTCCTTAGGTATGATTGAAAAACGGAGAAAATGAGAAAGGAGAAAGAAGGGGTTGAAGAATTAAAAAGAAAAGTTATGAAAAAGGGTGAAAAGAAATAGCCCTCCATATGTTCAACCTTAGGGCAGACACCGGGTTCAATTCATATGCTACTGGTTGTTACTAAGATGACACCGGTATTGAAGATAAAGACGTCATGGACCCAGTGACGCACTGCACTAAACCTTCTAGCCACTCAAGTTCTCTTAAAAGAGCTTGTTTCATTCTCACGGGGAACCGACGTAATCTATCGACCTGTCTCTTAGAGATGGTTAATATTGAAGCAGGAGACCTCTCCCTAATCTCCGCATAGGAAACCAAATGTGCACGTATCGAGTCTAGAGCCCCGAGATTCATCAAAAGATCTCATAGGAACACATGATATTTCTACACTGGTTGTTCATCATTAAGGACGCCAGATGTAAACTTAAGAGTCCTACGCAGATCTTAGCAATCTGCCGAGAACGTTTATGAGAGAATTTACTTATGTAGTTTCTCAATGATTGAACGGAAATTCCTGCCAGGGTCAACATCAAGCAGCCCTGACAGCATGTCACTTCTGTAATTCTTTATGGGTTACGCTTAGTGTTCGCGGTGGTTTCAAACGGTCTACAGTCGTGGAGTGATCCCCAGTGACTCACCCAGTCATTGAGCTACTTAGTAGGTCTCGTAAGCTCTTTCGAGAGTATCTGACATGGGAACGGCCTTGGTAAGGGTTAGAAGGAGTCTTCAAACTATGCTGATGACGATCTCTAATTCCTTATCTGTAAGTACCGGTTGTTTATTGCTAACTGTTTACCTGCAGCTACACATCATCTCCATGGCGAAAGATTCCACATGCTCATACATGCATCACAAAGTCAAAGGAAAGTTCTCACAAAGATCAAAGGATAGCAACAGTCAAAGAAAGATTCTACACCAAAAAGAAGAATCTACAAAGTAAAGTGACAAAGATCAAAGTGAAAGAACGGAAACAACAAATGCATGTATCACAAAGACTTAAGATGTATGAGCATGTTGGAATGGCAGACAACCACCACAAACACAGAAGTGACGAAAGGCAGATGACATCATTGGATCATATCAACATCGATGAACAAAGAACAATGAACAAAGTACTATGATTCATCTAGTGATTCTTAAAGACGTCAAGAGCTACGAATGATAAAGTTTAAAGACAAAGATGATGACGTCGCGCAACCTCAATGACCAACACTTAGGGGGAGATTGTTAGAATCGTATTTTATTTATAAAAAGTGTCGGTCATTAACGTATTGTTATAGGTTGCTTTAGAATATCATTATGATGAAGTTTAGGCTTAGTTTTCCTGATTTTATAAAGTCTAAGGGCTAGTTATGTAATAAGGTCAAAGATTAGAGAAGCCCTAGACTTCAACTATAAATACTCTTGTAAACCTCATTTGAGAGGTTGGTTCTCTAGTGGTTCTCTTAGTGATTCATTTAGTAATATCAAGGTTATTATTCCACACACTAGAGTTCCCACTCTCTCTCTCTACTTACTTTCTCTCTCTAGATCTAGCCAAAATTCGATAGTGAAATAGGTTGTTCTACGGTCCTACACAAATGATGAAGAAACAACTTTTCTTGAAGATATATTATAAATTATGCAAACTTCATGATATTGTGAAAAATTTTCTCCCCCTCAAAACATGTTCCATTTAGACAATGTGAAGCAAAATTTGTTTTAATGGAGGAACATAGTTTTGAAGATTAGACGTTTGTACACAAAAGAAAGAAGATTCTTTTTGTAGGGAGTTTCTTTTTTTTTTTTTTTTTTTTTTTTTTTTTTTTTTTTTTTAATGTTTACAAAAAGAGTTAGATGTTTGACTCACTTAGTTTTTAAGAAAATTTTGCAAATCATCTGGAGTCAAACACCACATACCAATATGGTGAACTAAATCAACAAATCTTGATGGAGGTAATGCCTTTGTAAACAAGTCCGCCAACTGGTATTCAATACCCACAAACTCTAGTTCAATTGTACCCTTCTTGACATGCTCTTAGATGAAATGGTAGCGGAGAGCAATTTGTTGGGCTTTGGAATGATGAATGGTTTTGCATGAGATTGCAAAAGCACACTTTGAGTCGCCGTACATTGAGATCTAGTCGAATACATAGCCGTAGTCCGTGAGCTAAGTTCTCATCCAAATGACTTGAGCACAGAAAGCAGACATGGCTACATACTAAGCTTTTGTTGATGACAGTGATGTACAATCATGCTTCGTTGACTGTATCCCTTTGTAACTAAACAAGTGCGTCCAACTTGTTTTCCAAATCCATTTAATTCCAATGATGTGTCGAAGGGTGATGTTGGTAGAACGTATGCATATTAGACGGATCCAAATTGCGAGAAGACGACTCTATTATATCAAGAACGGTTGGAGTCGGTGCAAATGGATTGAAGAAAGCATTTCCGTCATAATCTGCAGGTTGTGGTACTGATTGTTGTTATGGATCTTCAGATGAGTGTCTGGAGTTGGAAGTGGTTTGTCTTGCTGTTGTTGGAGATTCACTTGGAGGACCGTCTTCCTCAACAGTGTTTGTTGAATATTCTCAGGGTGTGCAGCGGAAATTGGTGAGACCTCTTGAGGACGGTTTTCAATTGAATCATCACACTGTTTGAGCAAACAGGTTTCCAATTCCTTGCGAGAGAGTGACAATGGTTCAGTCGAGGAATCCGAAAAATTTAGACGGTTGGATGCGGATCCTAAGCTGTTGTGCTTAGAAGCCATTGCTGAAGTGCTTTTAAAATGGTTGGCTACGAGTCCTAAGCTGTTGTGCTCAAAAGCCATTGCTGAAGTGCTTTTAAACGGCTGGCTGCGAGTCCTAAGCTGTTGTGCTCAAAAGCCATTGCTGAACTATCTTTAAAACGGTTGATTGCGGGTCCTAAGCTGTTGTGCTCAGAAGCCATAGCTGAAGTGCTTTAAACGGTTGATTACGGGTCCTAAGCTGTTGTGCTCAGAAGCCATTGCTGAAGTACTTTCTGTTGGATCGTTTAGCTCGAGGTTGTTTAGACCTCATCTAGGGATTACGCAATAATAATGAACAAGAATGCACAGCGGAATATATAAACATCATTATTATTGAACAAGGTTTTTCTCAAACAATCTCCATAGCCCCAATATTATTTGATCAAGATAATACAGAGGCTAAACTAAACACTAACTCTAACCCTAACCCTAGACGTTTTCCCTACGTCTAGGTTTACACACACACCTTTAGTCGACTACATAATGGAAGACTTGTACGTACAATGAAACTAATGACCCTATGTCTCTTTATATACTAGAGACATCTAGGGTTTACAAGAGGAATCATAATACAATTAGGAAACTAAATATTCTTTCTAGAATCTTCCAAATCCTCCATCTTTTTGTAGTTTCCCTTCTTGTCACTTCAAGCCCTTCATGTTTCATTCTTCTTGTTTTGTATCATCAAATCAATAAATATAATTCCCAACAATCTTCCCCTATTTGATGATGACAAAACAAACACGTTCTTGTACGAACTTCCCTAGACGTAGTAGAGAAGTTGAGATAATTAAATCTCGCCAAGAATGAAACAATCTTGTCTTCCCCTTAAGCCATGCCATACCACTCCAACATCTCTTCCCCTTTTTGTTATCAACAAATAGGGAACGTATGCAAATAATGATCTTGACCACCACGAACCAATACCACACTCCTTTTCAAAGCCTTCCAATGTTTCAAATTGCCCACCATGAAGAACACCAAATGCTTACTAAAAATGAATCCAAAACAATAGAAACTCCAACTAGCAGTAGTAATAATGATCAATAGTAGTAAAAATCAAACACTTCCCCTCGAGTGGTGCATGAACATCAAGTGATTAAAACACATAATAAGATACTTCCTCTGAAACCAATGTGTTAATCATCTTCATGATTCTTCAAATATGTAAGCTCCTTGTAATGATCACTTGTGAAGAAAATCAAGTACAACGAATTTCATGAAGAAGTAGAACAACCCAAACTTGTGCCTTATATCTTGTACTAACCATGTGACTCCAAACTCATACCAACCAAAAAAAAAATATGAGTAGATGAAACCTATCCAATCTCATGATAAATCCTCAAATATATATGAGACACTGAGCACTACAACATAACTCCTTTAAGTGATAGCAAATGTGACATTAAGCACCTTCAGTTTGTAGATAATACACCAATTTGCTAGATTCATCAAGTCTTGTCACAACAATAAAGCACGAACAAGTTATCTCCAAAGTGTAACATCTACTTTGAGATATGATAAGAACAAGTATCCAAGAAACTCCACTTCAACTTCAAATAAGTGATAAACAATCTTCTTCGTAATCAATTAAGCAATAAAAACTAAATACTGAGCCTTTTTAAACCTTTAAGAACAAAAACCAAATCAATCTTCCTTGTGTGTGTGAAACCATCTCCAAAGCAATAAACGCAGCAGCAGAATTAATTAATCATACATACAGCAGCATAAACTTAGTAAGGAGCAGCAGTACAAAAATTCTTAACGTAGTAGCAGAAAAATCAACCTTGTGAGAGCAGCATAAAGTATCAAACAATTTTTACCAATAGCGTTTAATCCTTAAACAAACAAACTAGCCTCACACGCTGACCAATAATCTTCATTGACCATCCCATGTGCTAGATAATCTCTTTATTCCAATCTCAATATCATGAGTCACACATGCACTAGCAATTTTCTTATCCAACTTTAAAAGAATAATAACAACTGATCAAAGCAAATCCCAATAATGACAAAGTATTGCACCGACCCACTATCTTGAGAAATTAAATTCGACCAATTAATAAAGAGAGATACCGACCCATTGATTCGAACTCCCACCAATCATTGGCTACCAACCACGCACAATAAAAAATATACAAGATTTAATCCCATGTGCAAAACAATAATTCGAAAAGAATGATAGCAGTACGAGGTTTAAATGTCTTTATCTATTATATGTAGCAGATCTGCTCCACCGTCTCTCATTCCTTAATACATAATCGATCAAATCACCAATAACAACCTTCGTTTATTTATTATTCAGTACGAGATTTACCATGTGCAAATATTATAACTCCACTTGATCAGTTATAAATAGCGCCGATCCACAAACAAAATACCAACACCGACCCATGATATATGATTTCCCACGATTAATTAATTAGTATAAGGAATCCACCAAGCGACCTTCTAATCAGTATGAGATTTCTTTGTTGCCAATTATAAAATTCAATGTACCAATCAATTGACAACAAACATATGAGCACCGATCAAGACAAAAAGAATCATAAATACAGTACGAGGTTTATTTGATGAAGTACCATTCAGTTATCGATAAAAAAAATACGATTATATCATAAACCTAAAAAACACATCGTACCTTTTCCAAAATCATTTTCTTCGACAGTAAACCTTGTAGATCCCTAGATATCACGAGCTAACCTAGCTCTGATACCACATGTTGGATCGTTTAGCTCGAGGTTGTTTAGACCTCATCTAGGGATTACGCAATAATAATGAACAAGAATGCACAGCGGAATATATAAACATCATTATTATTGAACAAGGTTTTTCTCAAACAATCTCCATAGCCCCAATATTATTTGATCAAGATAATACAGAGGCTAAACTAAACACTAACTCTAACCCTAACCCTAGACGTTTTCCCTACGTCTAGGTTTACACACACACCTTTAGTCGACTACATAATGGAAGACTTGTACGTACAATGAAACTAATGACCCTATGTCTCTTTATATACTAGAGACATCTAGGGTTTACAAGAGGAATCATAATACAATTAGGAAACTAAATATTCTTTCTAGAATCTTCCAAATCCTCCATCTTTTTGTAGTTTCCCTTCTTGTCACTTCAAGCCCTTCATGTTTCATTCTTCTTGTTTTGTATCATCAAATCAATAAATATAATTCCCAACAATCTTCCCCTATTTGATGATGACAAAACAAACACGTTCTTGTACGAACTTCCCTAGACGTAGTAGAGAAGTTGAGATAATTAAATCTCGCCAAGAATGAAACAATCTTGTCTTCCCCTTAAGCCATGCCATACCACTCCAACATCTCTTCCCCTTTTTGTTATCAACAAATAGGGAACGTATGCAAATAATGATCTTGACCACCACGAACCAATACCACACTCCTTTTCAAAGCCTTCCAATGTTTCAAATTGCCCACCATGAAGAACACCAAATGCTTACTAAAAATGAATCCAAAACAATAGAAACTCCAACTAGCAGTAGTAATAATGATCAATAGTAGTAAAAATCAAACACTTCCCCTCGAGTGGTGCATGAACATCAAGTGATTAAAACACATAATAAGATACTTCCTCTGAAACCAATGTGTTAATCATCTTCATGATTCTTCAAATATGTAAGCTCCTTGTAATGATCACTTGTGAAGAAAATCAAGTACAACGAATTTCATGAAGAAGTAGAACAACCCAAACTTGTGCCTTATATCTTGTACTAACCATGTGACTCCAAACTCATACCAACCAAAAAAAAATATGAGTAGATGAAACCTATCCAATCTCATGATAAATCCTCAAATATATATGAGACACTGAGCACTACAACATAACTCCTTTAAGTGATAGCAAATGTGACATTAAGCACCTTCAGTTTGTAGATAATACACCAATTTGCTAGATTCATCAAGTCTTGTCACAACAATAAAGCACGAACAAGTTATCTCCAAAGTGTAACATCTACTTTGAGATATGATAAGAACACGTATCCAAGAAACTCCACTTCAACTTCAAATAAGTGATAAACAATCTTCTTCGTAATCAATTAAGCAATAAAAACTAAATACTGAGCCTTTTTAAACCTTTAAGAACAAAAACCAAATCAATCTTCCTTGTGTGTGTGAAACCATCTCCAAAGCAATAAACGTAGCAGCAGAATTAATTAATCATACATACAGCAGCATAAACTTAGTAAGGAGCAGCAGTACAAAAATTCTTAACGTAGTAGCAGAAAAATCAACCTTGTGAGAGCAGCATAAAGTATCAAACAATTTTTACCAATAGCGTTTAATCCTTAAACAAACAAACTAGCCTCACACGCTGACCAATAATCTTCATTGACCATCCCATGTGCTAGATAATCTCTTTATTCCAATCTCAATATCATGAGTCACACATGCACTAGCAATTTTCTTATCCAACTTTAAAAGAATAATAACAACTGATCAAAGCAAATCCCAATAATGACAAAGTATTGCACCGACCCACTATCTTGAGAAATTAAATTCGACCAATTAATAAAGAGAGATACCGACCCATTGATTCGAACTCCCACCAATCATTGGCTACCAACCACGCACAATAAAAAATATACAAGATTTAATCCCATGTGCAAAACAATAATTCGAAAAGAATGATAGCAGTACGAGGTTTAAATGTCTTTATCTATTATATGTAGCAGATCTGCTCCACCGTCTCTCATTCCTTAATACATAATCGATCAAATCACCAATAACAACCTTCGTTTATTTATTATTCAGTACGAGATTTACCATGTGCAAATATTATAACTCCACTTGATCAGTTATAAATAGCGCCGATCCACAAACAGAATACCAACACCGACCCATGATATATGATTTCCCACGATTAATTAATTAGTATAAGGAATCCACCAAGCGACCTTCTAATCAGTATGAGATTTCTTTGTTGCCAATTATAAAATTCAATGTACCAATCAATTGACAACAAACATATGAGCACCGATCAAGACAAAAAGAATCATAAATACAGTACGAGGTTTATTTGATGAAGTACCATTCAGTTATCGATAAAAAAAATACGATTATATCATAAACCTAAAAAACACATCGTACCTTTTCCAAAATCGTTTTCTTCGACAGTAAACCTTGTAGATCCCTAGATATCACGAGCTAACCTAGCTCTGATACCACATGTTGGATTGTTTAGCTCGAGGTTGTTTAGACCTCATCTAGGGATTACGCAATAATAATGAACAAGAATGCCCAGCGGAATATATAAACATCATTATTATTGAACAAGGTTTTTCTCAAACAATCTCCATAGCCCCAATATTATTTGATCAAGATAATACAGAGGCTAAACTAAACACTAACTCTAACCCTAACCCTAGACGTTTTC
The DNA here is from genome assembly GCA_030686995.1 of Artemisia argyi. NCBI lineage: Eukaryota > Viridiplantae > Streptophyta > Magnoliopsida > Asterales > Asteraceae > Artemisia > Artemisia argyi. The sequence continues at coordinate 26,699,040 of CM060696.1, forward strand.
CCTACGTCTAGGTTTACACACACACCTTTAGTCGACTACATAATGGAAGACTTGTACGTACAATGAAACTAATGACCCTATGTCTCTTTATATACTAGAGACATCTAGGGTTTACAAGAGGAATCATAATACAATTAGGAAACTAAATATTCTTTCTAGAATCTTCCAAATCCTCCATCTTTTTGTAGTTTCCCTTCTTGTCACTTCAAGCCCTTCATGTTTCATTCTTCTTGTTTTGTATCATCAAATCAATAAATATAATTCCCAACAATCTTCCCCTATTTGATGATGACAAAACAAACACGTTCTTGTACGAACTTCCCTAGACATAGTAGAGAAGTTGAGATAATTAAATCTCGCCAAGAATGAAACAATCTTGTCTTCCCCTTAAGCCATGCCATACCACTCCAACATCTCTTCCCCTTTTTGTTATCAACAAATAGGGAACGTATGCAAATAATGATCTTGACCACCACGAACCAATACCACACTCCTTTTCAAAGCCTTCCAATGTTTCAAATTGCCCACCATGAAGAACACCAAATGCTTACTAAAAATGAATCCAAAACAATAGAAACTCCAACTAGCAGTAGTAATAATGATCAATAGTAGTAAAAATCAAACACTTCCCCTCGAGTGGTGCATGAACATCAAGTGATTAAAACACATAATAAGATACTTCCTCTGAAACCAATGTGTTAATCATCTTCATGATTCTTCAAATATGTAAGCTCCTTGTAATGATCACTTGTGAAGAAAATCAAGTACAACGAATTTCATGAAGAAGTAGAACAACCCAAACTTGTGCCTTATATCTTGTACTAACCATGTGACTCCAAACTCATACCAACCAAAAAAAAATATGAGTAGATGAAACCTATCCAATCTCATGATAAATCCTCAAATATATATGAGACACTGAGCACTACAACATAACTCCTTTAAGTGATAGCAAATGTGACATTAAGCACCTTCAGTTTGTAGATAATACACCAATTTGCTAGATTCATCAAGTCTTGTCACAACAATAAAGCACGAACAAGTTATCTCCAAAGTGTAACATCTACTTTGAGATATGATAAGAACACGTATCCAAGAAACTCCACTTCAACTTCAAATAAGTGATAAACAATCTTCTTCGTAATCAATTAAGCAATAAAAACTAAATACTGAGCCTTTTTAAACCTTTAAGAACAAAAACCAAATCAATCTTCCTTGTGTGTGTGAAACCATCTCCAAAGCAATAAACGCAGCAGCAGAATTAATTAATCATACATACAGCAGCATAAACTTAGTAAGGAGCAGCAGTACAAAAATTCTTAACGTAGTAGCAGAAAAATCAACCTTGTGAGAGCAGCATAAAGTATCAAACAATTTTTACCAATAGCGTTTAATCCTTAAACAAACAAACTAGCCTCACACGCTGACCAATAATCTTCATTGACCATCCCATGTGCTAGATAATCTCTTTATTCCAATCTCAATATCATGAGTCACACATGCACTAGCAATTTTCTTATCCAACTTTAAAAGAATAATAACAACTGATCAAAGCAAATCCCAATAATGACAAAGTATTGCACCGACCCACTATCTTGAGAAATTAAATTCGACCAATTAATAAAGAGAGATACCGACCCATTGATTCGAACTCCCACCAATCATTGGCTACCAACCACGCACAATAAAAAATATACAAGATTTAATCCCATGTGCAAAACAATAATTCGAAAAGAATGATAGCAGTACGAGGTTTAAATGTCTTTATCTATTATATGTAGCAGATCTGCTCCACCGTCTCTCATTCCTTAATACATAATCGATCAAATCACCAATAACAACCTTCGTTTATTTATTATTCAGTACGAGATTTACCATGTGCAAATATTATAACTCCACTTGATCAGTTATAAATAGCGCCGATCCACAAACAGAATACCAACACCGACCCATGATATATGATTTCCCACGATTAATTAATTAGTATAAGGAATCCAACAAGCGACCTTCTAATCAGTATGAGATTTCTTTGTTGCCAATTATAAAATTCAATGTACCAATCAATTGACAACAAACATATGAGCACCGATCAAGACAAAAAGAATCATAAATACAGTACGAGGTTTATTTGATGAAGTACCATTCAGTTATCGATAAAAAAAATACGATTATATCATAAACCTAAAAAACACATCGTACCTTTTCCAAAATCGTTTTCTTCGACAGTAAACCTTGTAGATCCCTAGATATCACGAGCTAACCTAGCTCTGATACCACATGTTGGATCGTTTAGCTCGAGGTTGTTTAGACCTCATCTAGGGATTACGCAATAATAATGAACAAGAATGCACAGCGGAATATATAAACATCATTATTATTGAACAAGGTTTTTCTCAAACAATCTCCATAGCCCCAATATTATTTGATCAAGATAATACAGAGGCTAAACTAAACACTAACTCTAACCCTAACCCTAGACGTTTTCCCTACGTCTAGGTTTACACACACACCTTTAGTCGACTACATAATGGAAGACTTGTACGTACAATGAAACTAATGACCCTATGTCTCTTTATATACTAGAGACATCTAGGGTTTACAAGAGGAATCATAATACAATTAGGAAACTAAATATTCTTTCTAGAATCTTCCAAATCCTCCATCTTTTTGTAGTTTCCCTTCTTGTCACTTCAAGCCCTTCATGTTTCATTCTTCTTGTTTTGTATCATCAAATCAATAAATATAATTCCCAACAATCTTCCCCTATTTGATGATGACAAAACAAACACGTTCTTGTACGAACTTCCCTAGACGTAGTAGAGAAGTTGAGATAATTAAATCTCGCCAAGAATGAAACAATCTTGTCTTCCCCTTAAGCCATGCCATACCACTCCAACATCTCTTCCCCTTTTTGTTATCAACAAATAGGGAACGTATGCAAATAATGATCTTGACCACCACGAACCAATACCACACTCCTTTTCAAAGCCTTCCAATGTTTCAAATTGCCCACCATGAAGAACACCAAATGCTTACTAAAAATGAATCCAAAACAATAGAAACTCCAACTAGCAGTAGTAATAATGATCAATAGTAGTAAAAATCAAACACTTCCCCTCGAGTGGTGCATGAACATCAAGTGATTAAAACACATAATAAGATACTTCCTCTGAAACCAATGTGTTAATCATCTTCATGATTCTTCAAATATGTAAGCTCCTTGTAATGATCACTTGTGAAGAAAATCAAGTACAACGAATTTCATGAAGAAGTAGAACAACCCAAACTTGTGCCTTATATCTTGTACTAACCATGTGACTCCAAACTCATACCAACCAAAAAAAAATATGAGTAGATGAAACCTATCCAATCTCATGATAAATCCTCAAATATATATGAGACACTGAGCACTACAATATAACTCCTTTAAGTGATAGCAAATGTGACATTAAGCACCTTCAGTTTGTAGATAATACACCAATTTGCTAGATTCATCAAGTCTTGTCACAACAATAAAGCACGAACAAGTTATCTCCAAAGTGTAACATCTACTTTGAGATATGATAAGAACAAGTATCCAAGAAACTCCACTTCAACTTCAAATAAGTGATAAACAATCTTCTTCGTAATCAATTAAGCAATAAAAACTAAATACTGAGCCTTTTTAAACCTTTAAGAACAAAAACCAAATCAATCTTCCTTGTGTGTGTGAAACCATCTCCAAAGCAATAAACGCAGCAGCAGAATTAATTAATCATACATACAGCAGCATAAACTTAGTAAGGAGCAGCAGTACAAAAATTCTTAACGTAGTAGCAGAAAAATCAACCTTGTGAGAGCAGCATAAAGTATCAAACAATTTTTACCAATAGCGTTTATTCCTTAAACAAACAAACTAGCCTCACACGCTGACCAATAATCTTCATTGACCATCCCATGTGCTAGATAATCTCTTTATTCCAATCTCAATATCATGAGTCACACATGCACTAGCAATTTTCTTATCCAACTTTAAAAGAATAATAACAACTGATCAAAGCAAATCCCAATAATGACAAAGTATTGCACCGACCCACTATCTTGAGAAATTAAATTCGACCAATTAATAAAGAGAGATACCGACCCATTGATTCGAACTCCCACCAATCATTGGCTACCAACCACGCACAATAAAAAATATACAAGATTTAATCCCATGTGCAAAACAATAATTCGAAAAGAATGATAGCAGTACGAGGTTTAAATGTCTTTATCTATTATATGTAGCAGATCTGCTCCACCGTCTCTCATTCCTTAATACATAATCGATCAAATCACCAATAACAACCTTCGTTTATTTATTATTCAGTACGAGATTTACCATGTGCAAATATTATAACTCCACTTGATCAGTTATAAATAGCGCCGATCCACAAACAGAATACCAACACCGACCCATGATATATGATTTCCCACGATTAATTAATTAGTATAAGGAATCCACCAAGCGACCTTCTAATCAGTATGAGATTTCTTTGTTGCCAATTATAAAATTCAATGTACCAATCAATTGACAACAAACATATGAGCACCGATCAAGACAAAAAGAATCATAAATACAGTACGAGGTTTATTTGATGAAGTACCATTCAGTTATCGATAAAAAAAATACGATTATATCATAAACCTAAAAAACACATCGTACCTTTTCCAAAATCGTTTTCTTCGACAGTAAACCTTGTAGATCCCTAGATATCACGAGCTAACCTAGCTCTGATACCACATGTTGGATCGTTTAGCTCGAGGTTGTTTAGACCTCATCTAGGGATTACGCAATAATAATGAACAAGAATGCACAGCGGAATATATAAACATCATTATTATTGAACAAGGTTTTTCTCAAACAATCTCCATAGCCCCAATATTATTTGATCAAGATAATACAGAGGCTAAACTAAACACTAACTCTAACCCTAACCCTAGACGTTTTCCCTACGTCTAGGTTTACACACACACCTTCAGTCGACTACATAATGGAAGACTTGTACGTACAATGAAACTAATGACCCTATGTCTCTTTATATAATAGAGACATCTAGGGTTTACAAGAGGAATCATAATACAATTAGGAAACTAAATATTCTTTCTAGAATCTTCCAAATCCTCCATCTTTTTGTAGTTTCCCTTCTTGTCACTTCAAGCCCTTCATGTTTCATTCTTCTTGTTTTGTATCATCAAATCAATAAATATAATTCCCAACAATCTTCCCCTATTTGATGATGACAAAACAAACACGTTCTTGTACGAACTTCCCTAGACATAGTAGAGAAGTTGAGATAATTAAATCTCGCCAAGAATGAAACAATCTTGTCTTCCCCTTAAGCCATGCCATACCACTCCAACATCTCTTCCCCTTTTTGTTATCAACAAATAGGGAACGTATGCAAATAATGATCTTGACCACCACGAACCAATACCACACTCCTTTTCAAAGCCTTCCAATGTTTCAAATTGCCCACCATGAAGAACACCAAATGCTTACTAAAAATGAATCCAAAACAATAGAAACTCCAACTAGCAGTAGTAATAATGATCAATAGTAGTAAAAATCAAACACTTCCCCTCGAGTGGTGCATGAACATCAAGTGATTAAAACACATAATAAGATACTTCCTCTGAAACCAATGTGTTAATCATCTTCATGATTCTTCAAATATGTAAGCTCCTTGTAATGATCACTTGTGAAGAAAATCAAGTACAACGAATTTCATGAAGAAGTAGAACAACCCAAACTTGTGCCTTATATCTTGTACTAACCATGTGACTCCAAACTCATACCAACCAAAAAAAAATATGAGTAGATGAAACCTATCCAATCTCATGATAAATCCTCAAATATATATGAGACACTGAGCACTACAACATAACTCCTTTAAGTGATAGCAAATGTGACATTAAGCACCTTCAGTTTGTAGATAATACACCAATTTGCTAGATTCATCAAGTCTTGTCACAACAATAAAGCACGAACAAGTTATCTCCAAAGTGTAACATCTACTTTGAGATATGATAAGAACACGTATCCAAGAAACTCCACTTCAACTTCAAATAAGTGATAAACAATCTTCTTCGTAATCAATTAAGCAATAAAAACTAAATACTGAGCCTTTTTAAACCTTTAAGAACAAAAACCAAATCAATCTTCCTTGTGTGTGTGAAACCATCTCCAAAGCAATAAACGCAGCAGCAGAATTAATTAATCATACATACAGCAGCATAAACTTAGTAAGGAGCAGCAGTACAAAAATTCTTAACGTAGTAGCAGAAAAATCAACCTTGTGAGAGCAGCATAAAGTATCAAACAATTTTTACCAATAGCGTTTAATCCTTAAACAAACAAACTAGCCTCACACGCTGACCAATAATCTTCATTGACCATCCCATGTGCTAGATAATCTCTTTATTCCAATCTCAATATCATGAGTCACACATGCACTAGCAATTTTCTTATCCAACTTTAAAAGAATAATAACAACTGATCAAAGCAAATCCCAATAATGACAAAGTATTGCACCGACCCACTATCTTGAGAAATTAAATTCGACCAATTAATAAAGAGAGATACCGACCCATTGATTCGAACTCCCACCAATCATTGGCTACCAACCACGCACAATAAAAAATATACAAGATTTAATCCCATGTGCAAAACAATAATTCGAAAAGAATGATAGCAGTACGAGGTTTAAATGTCTTTATCTATTATATGTAGCAGATCTGCTCCACCGTCTCTCATTCCTTAATACATAATCGATCAAATCACCAATAACAACCTTCGTTTATTTATTATTCAGTACGAGATTTACCATGTGCAAATATTATAACTCCACTTGATCAGTTATAAATAGCGCCGATCCACAAACAGAATACCAACACCGACCCATGATATATGATTTCCCACGATTAATTAATTAGTATAAGGAATCCACCAAGCGACCTTCTAATCAGTATGAGATTTCTTTGTTGCCAATTATAAAATTCAATGTACCAATCAATTGACAACAAACATATGAGCACCGATCAAGACAAAAAGAATCATAAATACAGTACGAGGTTTATTTGATGAAGTACCATTCAGTTATCGATAAAAAAAATACGATTATATCATAAACCTAAAAAACACATCGTACCTTTTCCAAAATCGTTTTCTTCGACAGTAAACCTTGTAGATCCCTAGATATCACGAGCTAACCTAGCTCTGATACCACATGTTGGATTGTTTAGCTCGAGGTTGTTTAGACCTCATCTAGGGATTACGCAATAATAATGAACAAGAATGCCCAGCGGAATATATAAACATCATTATTATTGAACAAGGTTTTTCTCAAACAATCTCCATAGCCCCAATATTATTTGATCAAGATAATACAGAGGCTAAACTAAACACTAACTCTAACCCTAACCCTAGACGTTTTCCCTACGTCTAGGTTTACACACACACCTTTAGTCGACTACATAATGGAAGACTTGTACGTACAATGAAACTAATGACCCTATGTCTCTTTATATACTAGAGACATCTAGGGTTTACAAGAGGAATCATAATACAATTAGGAAACTAAATATTCTTTCTAGAATCTTCCAAATCCTCCATCTTTTTGTAGTTTCCCTTCTTGTCACTTCAAGCCCTTCATGTTTCATTCTTCTTGTTTTGTATCATCAAATCAATAAATATAATTCCCAACAATCTTCCCCTATTTGATGATGACAAAACAAACACGTTCTTGTACGAACTTCCCTAGACATAGTAGAGAAGTTGAGATAATTAAATCTCGCCAAGAATGAAACAATCTTGTCTTCCCCTTAAGCCATGCCATACCACTCCAACATCTCTTCCCCTTTTTGTTATCAACAAATAGGGAACGTATGCAAATAATGATCTTGACCACCACGAACCAATACCACACTCCTTTTCAAAGCCTTCCAATGTTTCAAATTGCCCACCATGAAGAACACCAAATGCTTACTAAAAATGAATCCAAAACAATAGAAACTCCAACTAGCAGTAGTAATAATGATCAATAGTAGTAAAAATCAAACACTTCCCCTCGAGTGGTGCATGAACATCAAGTGATTAAAACACATAATAAGATACTTCCTCTGAAACCAATGTGTTAATCATCTTCATGATTCTTCAAATATGTAAGCTCCTTGTAATGATCACTTGTGAAGAAAATCAAGTACAACGAATTTCATGAAGAAGTAGAACAACCCAAACTTGTGCCTTATATCTTGTACTAACCATGTGACTCCAAACTCATACCAACCAAAAAAAAATATGAGTAGATGAAACCTATCCAATCTCATGATAAATCCTCAAATATATATGAGACACTGAGCACTACAACATAACTCCTTTAAGTGATAGCAAATGTGACATTAAGCACCTTCAGTTTGTAGATAATACACCAATTTGCTAGATTCATCAAGTCTTGTCACAACAATAAAGCACGAACAAGTTATCTCCAAAGTGTAACATCTACTTTGAGATATGATAAGAACACGTATCCAAGAAACTCCACTTCAACTTCAAATAAGTGATAAACAATCTTCTTCGTAATCAATTAAGCAATAAAAACTAAATACTGAGCCTTTTTAAACCTTTAAGAACAAAAACCAAATCAATCTTCCTTGTGTGTGTGAAACCATCTCCAAAGCAATAAACGCAGCAGCAGAATTAATTAATCATACATACAGCAGCATAAACTTAGTAAGGAGCAGCAGTACAAAAATTCTTAACGTAGTAGCAGAAAAATCAACCTTGTGAGAGCAGCATAAAGTATCAAACAATTTTTACCAATAGCGTTTAATCCTTAAACAAACAAACTAGCCTCACACGCTGACCAATAATCTTCATTGACCATCCCATGTGCTAGATAATCTCTTTATTCCAATCTCAATATCATGAGTCACACATGCACTAGCAATTTTCTTATCCAACTTTAAAAGAATAATAACAACTGATCAAAGCAAATCCCAATAATGACAAAGTATTGCACCGACCCACTATCTTGAGAAATTAAATTCGACCAATTAATAAAGAGAGATACCGACCCATTGATTCGAACTCCCACCAATCATTGGCTACCAACCACGCACAATAAAAAATATACAAGATTTAATCCCATGTGCAAAACAATAATTCGAAAAGAATGATAGCAGTACGAGGTTTAAATGTCTTTATCTATTATATGTAGCAGATCTGCTCCACCGTCTCTCATTCCTTAATACATAATCGATCAAATCACCAATAACAACCTTCGTTTATTTATTATTCAGTACGAGATTTACCATGTGCAAATATTATAACTCCACTTGATCAGTTATAAATAGCGCCGATCCACAAACAGAATACCAACACCGACCCATGATATATGATTTCCCACGATTAATTAATTAGTATAAGGAATCCACCAAGCGACCTTCTAATCAGTATGAGATTTCTTTGTTGCCAATTATAAAATTCAATGTACCAATCAATTGACAACAAACATATGAGCACCGATCAAGACAAAAAGAATCATAAATACAGTACGAGGTTTATTTGATGAAGTACCATTCAGTTATCGATAAAAAAATACGATTATATCATAAACCTAAAAAACACATCGTACCTTTTCCAAAATCGTTTTCTTCGACAGTAAACCTTGTAGATCCCTAGATATCACGAGCTAACCTAGCTCTGATACCACATGTTGGATTGTTTAGCTCGAGGTTGTTTAGACCTCATCTAGGGATTACGCAATAATAATGAACAAGAATGCACAGCGGAATATATAAACATCATTATTATTGAACAAGGTTTTTCTCAAACAATCTCCATAGCCCCAATATTATTTGATCAAGATAATACAGAGGCTAAACTAAACACTAACTCTAACCCTAACCCTAGACGTTTTCCCTACGTCTAGGTTTACACACACACCTTTAGTCGACTACATAATGGAAGACTTGTACGTACAATGAAACTAATGACCCTATGTCTCTTTATATACTAGAGACATCTAGGGTTTACAAGAGGAATCATAATACAATTAGGAAACTAAATATTCTTTCTAGAATCTTCCAAATCCTCCATCTTTTTGTAGTTTCCCTTCTTGTCACTTCAAGCCCTTCATGTTTCATTCTTCTTGTTTTGTATCATCAAATCAATAAATATAATTCCCAACACTTTCTAAACGGTTGGATGTGGGTCCTAAGCTGTTGTGCTCAGAAGCCATTACATTAAGCGCGGGTCCGAAACTGATTTGTTTCGAAGCCATACCTGTTATATCTGAAAAGAAGAAAGAATAGACAAAACAGAGAACATGGATCCCCAAGTGTAATTGGGTTCTGGATGTTAGAAACATAAAGATGTAGTGTCAATTATCTTCTTGACACTCGGACACACTATATCAATGATTTTCTTTCTCGCCTAAGTGATAGATGTTGTGGATTTTATATTAGTTTTGGTGCAAATGTCTAAAATCTTTCCTATAGGAATCCACTTAAGACCAATTGATTTGAAAATTCTACCCGTGGGTACCCACCTAGTGTTAGATCTAGGAGATGTTTTCTTTTTAGATGCAGTTGAATGAAATGTGGGAACATCACTTTGTTGAGAAAACCTATGTCCTATATTGATCCACTTCTTAGGTTTCTGACTTATGACTTTTGGTTCAACGGGTTTATTTGTCTTAGTCGATTGAGCCTTTTCAAGTGAATTTCCCTTTTGAAGATATTTTAAAGCACAAGCAACATGATTATTTACGCAACTACTCTTAGAAGCTATCCAATTCTTATTAGTTTGTTGATTACTCTTAGGTTTTGGTGTGCTACTACAAGCAGTGTTCTATACTATAGTGGAAGGTATCACATGAGGTTTTGAACCTAGAATTCCATCCTTTTGAAGTAGCGCCTTTTTCCTAGCCTTTTCTAGATCATAGTTCTTGTACATGTCATATATGTCATAAGACTTTTTACTTTTAATGCTCGTTTTAGACACTGTGGTTGAACTAATCCTAGATGAGCCAGGTATAATCACGTGTTGAGATTTAGCAGACACAGATGCATTTTCCTTAGGCCAAGAATGTGGAGTGACTGGTTTTGTCAAATTGTTTTTCTCAACAACTTGGGAGGCAAACCGAGGTTTTGAAAATTTAGGTCGTTCAGATTTAAATGCAGTTGGTTGTCTAACAACTGATTGTTTTTTGTTTGTTTGAGAAGGCGGTTTCCCCAAGATTGATGGTTTTGCAAACTTAGTATCCACACTCTTGCCAGTCAGTCTTCTTAATTTGTTTTGCAATGCAGCATGTGCAAACACCTTTGCTTGAATTTGACCTTTTAAAAGCTCGTTTTCTTTAACTAATGTATCCACATGTTTACTTAGTTCATTCGAAACTTGACCATTGTTGCCCGAAGTTAAAGATTCGTTTTGCAATTTAAGTTCAAGCGAGACGTAATGTGCCTCTAGTTTTGAAAAATCTTTATGAAACTGGGCAATGGTCTTTTTGAGAAGAATGTTTTCAGACTCAAAAGTTTGGTATGATGTTTTTGTTATTGGATTATCAGGTAAGGACTCAGACTCAGAACGTTTGTCAAGACATTGTACAACATCCTGGTCAACCTCTCCTTCATTGCTGAAGTAAGGTTGCACAGATTGTTGTTTCTCATTTGTAGGCATAATATGATCAACAGTAGATTGTACCTCAACCATTTGCTCTTTGTCAAAATTAGGTTCTGTGTCATAGATGGGTATGACATCTTTCTCAACCATCTGTTCTTTGTCAAAGTTGGGCTCTGAGTCATAGAAGGGTTTGATCTCTGCACAGTCTGCATCTGTATCATTCCCCAATCTGCTGTTGCCATCCTGCTCTTCTGATTCTATCCCATCGCTTTCCATGACACCCAAATTAGCTTCCAATACTTTAACCTCATTGCCTGCATTAACGACATCTGCAGTATTCTCACCATTCCCAGCAAGCCTTTCAGCATTCCTTCCTTGTCTATCAACTCTTCGGGAATTATACAAATTCGTTATCGTTTTTATATGTTGTACGAACCCCCTATAATTAGCAAATACTATATTTGTATTATTCATGTGAGATTCCTGCATGTCTGCCATTAACATCACATCTGCTATATCGGCTTCCAAATCTGCTGTATTGGATTCCAAATTTGCATATTCATCATCAGATGGAATATCTCCCGTGAAACTTTGCGAAACATCATAGAGATTACCCCCTTCAACTTCCATTTGACTAAGTGTGGCATTGTATTCAACATAATCGTCAAAGAGTGAAGTTGAATCATAATCTTGAGCTTCCACATCTGTAAGATTTTCCGTATATGCCGAAAATGCCATGCTTGGTTCAATAAGATCTTCTTTGTCATCAATATCTTCCATTGTGTTGAAGCATTCATAAGTTGAAGTCATCACGCATTTGCCTTTCTCAGAAGATACTTGTCCAAGCTTCACAAGATTTTGCAGAAGTGATTGCATATGATTATATAGTGTTTCAGGAGGGTACTGTGGAATGAAAATAGGCTCAGGTGCATTTGGAGGATTGAAGAAGAGACAATTTGGAGTGTAAATTAAGGATCCATGGTCAACAGCTGGAGATGGTGGAGCAGGGAGAATGGTCTTCAGAGGATTCATGCTTAAACAGGATTCAAGAATTTGCTTCATTCTGATGTGATGAAGTTCTTCTGTACGATGCATAGCTTCAAGATATTTCCACATTTCATAAGCACTGGCATGAAAGTCCATATTCATGTAAATTGAATTGGGAAGGGCTATTGTTATGAACCATGAAGCTTGTTTGTCAGCACAGTATTGACCAAGTTCAGTAGCATTCAAATCTTCAGAAGTTTGTAGTCTTATTGTTAGCCTCGCTCTTTTATAAAGATAACGTCACATACGTGAATTGGACTAGATATGTATTTAGTTGTGCCCACAGGGATTACTATTGTACAAGTAGGGTAGACATATTGTAATGAGCCTATAAATACCCCTCATGACTCTCCATGAGGGGTGTGGGAAATTGTGTATCTTTCATTTAGTCATTAATATTAACCTTTTTCTTCACCCTCTCTCTACTCTATCTCTCTAAACTAAACATGGAGTTCATCTATTTTCATCAACCTCGACCTCCCGAATCACATAAAAATCATTACTTTTCGGTCCTACAATTGGCATCAGAGCTATGGTGTTTTGTTTTGATGATTTTTTTGTGGTTCGAATCTTGTGTTAAACTGTTTTTTATACCATTTTTTTGTTGTCAAGAAATTTTTTTCTTACACTTTGTGGTTAACAGATTTACACACCTTTTTATTGTATCCAATATGGTCAAAGTCCATGCTATATCACTGTTTTCAAAAACTGGTGTGTCGTCTTTATGTCCAATCAGTTTTTTAATATCAGTTTTATGATTTTTTTGTACCATTCCGTGGATAAGTGGTCATACGTGGTCTTCTGGTCAAATACATAGTCTTAATATCGGTTTGTATGCTGCTCTAACTTTTTTGGCCTGAATCTGAACGGAAAAGGACGTCGGAAAACTGTCTACGCGAAAAGTTATGCCAAAAACCCTAGGTCTACACGAAACTTCAGATTTTCTACGCATAACTTGGACAAGTTATGCGTAAGGTTCATCTTAGGCGTAAAACCCTAGTCCTACGCGTAATTCTTACGCAAAAGGCTAAGGTCTACGCAAAAGATACGTTTACGCGTAAAGCATGTCTTTGCAAAAGTTTTCTACGCGTAAGATTCCTACGCAAAAGTTTTCTACGCGTAAGATTTCTACACAAAAGATTTCTAGCAGGTCTACGCGTAACGTTATGCGTAAACGGGTCAAAAGAAAAGAAGGGAAAAGATGAAGCAGAAAGACATTTGACCACAAACCATTTACCATCTCATGACTTCAGTTACAATTATCAGTCTATAGCCATTAAACAAAGAAATGATTAAAAGAAAATGAACACCAGTATCACAACACTACCATTATCACCAGTATCTCCGCTCACATTTACAACATCCAACAACATCAACCAACAACCACGAATCACAAACTACTATCCCATCTCTTCAAACGGCTAGTCAAAGATAAACAAAAAGAAATACAGCTCTCAGACTCGGTTCAATTTTTTTTTAATCTCTCAAAGATTTTTTAGTTGAACCTTCTTCATCATTGACCCGTTGTGAAGCTTTCACTTCTTGTTATTATCCGAAAACATCAAAAAAAGAATTAAAACAACTTGTGTTTCAATCCATCATTCTTTCGGTTTAGAAAATCTAATACTAAAACGACACCTACCTGAGACCTCTTTGAGAGATCTTGAAGCCGAATAGTCCTTGTACTTGTGCTCGACTTGCAAGAAATCAAAAGAAATAAAGGGTGTTCGGTTGTGATTATTGTATTAATCGGATGTATTGATTGATGGAACTGAGATTGAGATTTTTTTTCATTAGTCGGTTTTATGAATATTGAGAAATGAAATGTTATTGTGTAGAAGATAAGTTTTGTTTTCTTTGATATAAGATTGATTGGATCTGTGTTTGAGGGGAAAGAAAAGGTTAGGTGAAAGTGTGGTAGGCGGAGTGTTTAAGGGGTGTGTGTGGGTTTGGTCAAAGCATGGTATTAGTATCACATACTCCGTATATCATTTGTGTGGTTAACTGGATCGGGTTTTTCTTTCATGTGGACTTGGCTAAGTATTATGTCGAATGGGCTATGAAGTTGTATTGGGCTGTCTATAAACAAACATGGAATCCAGATTTTTGGTTTAATGTTACGTATAGCCAAAATTTGTGATAAATATTTTGGCATGAGTGGTATTTTGGTATTAAAAAATTCACGGGGATACATTATTCACGGCTAGAATTGTTTCGTTTCACAAAATGACTACGGGGTTTTCGTACGGTATTATTGATTTGACTTAGCAGTGGCATTTCAACAAGTGTACTTATTTATCTCAAAGTCTAGGGGTGGTTAGATGCACGACTTTTGAAGATAACTTGTCTGTGCAAATTAAAAAATTCAGTCTTGACAATCTAGTTATTACTGATGTAAGGAGTTACGTTGTAGTGCTCACAGTATAGCTATCACTTAAAGGAGTTACGTTGTAGTACTCAGTGTCACACGAAGTAGTGGATTGTTCAAGCGGCGAATATTTCGTGCAACCTCATACTTAAAGGAGTTACGTTGTAGTGCTCAGTATAGGTATTAAGTCACATCTATCGTACAAGCATTAAGTCACAAGTTGGGATGATTACTTCTTTTTCAAGCTGGTCATATCGGGCTGTCTCCATATGTGGTCATTACTAATAGCCGGTGAATTCAAAGGAGGTTCGATTACAGGTTGATTTGAGAGAAAAGTATTGAGAGTATTTTTTCGACATATTCTCACAAATTATACTTTCATGGTCTATCTATACTGCAGCAGAAGTGTTAAGTACGGGTAATTATGGCATGTACACAAAATAGTATGATGATTTTGACAAATCGCAACCATCAGGAGGGAGAAGAACATGCCAAAAGAAGTAGTGTTTCATCTCTAGTACGTTGGTTGTTCGAGGGAATTGTGCTTACACTGGAACCGAAGAAGTACTAATGATGTGTACATCGGAGCGTATTACCAACCTTCTGTGCAATGTTATGTGAGTTATATTGTCATGATGCTCCCCGAACGACAACCATGTGCCTACACTTTTGAATCTACTTTATCCGCTGCGTGATGAAAAGAGAGTTGTCGGTTCAGGAGGGAGCAGGAAAAAGAATAAAGGCTCACTAGTTAGGATGGAGTAATAACCTAACTAGACCATTACAGTTGAAGTTCAGAGCTACAAAGACCTTTGTCGTCAGTGTCAAAGATCATAAGCCGAGATCGTCGGAAGAGAGAACTTCAAGTCTGCCTCAGTATCTAGACTACAGAGACTCTGCGCTTCAACAACATCAACATAGTTTACTATTGTTGTAATTTACATTGTTTATGTATTTATAGGTCTCATTGTAACCATTCACGTGTGACGATATCTTGGAGGGAGATTGTTAGCCTCGCTCTTTTATAAAGATAACGTCACATACGTGAATTGGACTAGATATGTAATTAGTTGTGCCCGCAGGGACTACTATTGTACAAGTAGGGTAGACATATTGTAGTGAGCCTATAAATACCCCTCATGACTCTCCATGAGGGGTGTGGAAAATTGTGTATCTTTCATTTAGTCATTAATATTAACCTTTTTCTTCACCCTCTCTCTACTTTATCTCTCTAAACTAAACATGGAGTTCATCTATTTTCATCAACCTCGACCTCCCGAATCACATAAAAATCATTACTTTTCGGTCCTACACTTATAATTCCTGTTGAGTCGGCAAGAAATATCATTTTGTATGGACCATCTTGAATGGATGTAAGCATAAGATCTGTAGCAGGACGATCTGTGAGCCATTGTAGAAATCTCCATTTCCAATCAGTATATGTTCCTGGTAGCAACATTGGAGGCCTTGATTCATTGCCAAATAGCAGAACTTGACGAATGAGGGAGCTGCCACTTTGTTGTTGATGATACTGTTGCTGATGAGAATATTGGTGAGAAAGGTAGTTGGCAGAAGGTACTTGAGACATTGAAAACGACATTTCTCTCCCCCTTGATTGTTGCGATGTAATCGAAATAATCAAACAAAAATGTAAAACCAAGGTTGAAATAGTGATTTCAGATTTTCCCTCCAAAATGATTTGAAAAATTTTCTGTTCCAAAATTTTGAAAATCACTGTAAAATGCTATTCTAAGGTCACACGAAAAATTTAGTTTAAAAAATTTTGCCGCCAAATTTTACCGAAAAAATTTGAATTTTGTCCTAAAAATTGATTGATTTTTTTTTTTTTTTTTTTTTTTTTTTTTTTTTTTTTTTTTTTTTAAGAAATAGAAAGAAGATAGTAAGAAGATGTTAGAAAGAAACTTGTGTGATAGATGGATCTTATAGAAGGTATAGATGTAATGCCAATTCTCAAAAAATGAGTGTTTTCGAAACTTTTGTGTTTTAGAAACTTTTCAGTGTTTTAGAAACTTTTCAGTGTTCTAGAAACTTTTCAGTGTTTTAGAAACTTTTCAGTGTTTTAGAAACTTTTCAGTGTTCTAGAAACTTTTCAGTGTTCCAGAAACTTTTCAGTGTTTTAGAAACTTTTCAGTGTTCTAGAAACTTAGCACCAAAACTTTCTAAATTATACAATTTAGAGAGTATACCACGAGTCGAAGTGTTTTCTCACTTATACAAGCAAGGGAAACACCGAGTAAGCAACGGGAGCAAGTGTGTTCTCGAAACTTTGTGATTTAGAAAGATTGCTAGAATTTTGATTTTGCAAAAAACTCATCCAAATGAAGTTTGTATTTCAAGATTCTTGTACTTCTAGTTATAAAAACACCAAAACTTGAAGAAAGTTGCAAACTTGATGATTTTTATGAAATTTTTTTGTGTTCTAGAAAGTTTGCCAAAATTTTGAATTTGCTAAAAGCTCACCCAAATGAAGTTTTTATTCCAAGATTCTTATCACACCCCACAATTTCAGGTCATTCTTTTTCAAACCTCAACATCTTAAAATTCACCAATTACTATTCATTGATCACTATTCATCATTTTACTATTCATCATTTTTGAGGTCAAATTGATATTCCGAGAAACATTCAAAAATTTCACTATTCATTTCCGAGAGAAAACCACTATTCATATGCATTACTCATTTCATCGTAAACTTAGTTTACGGGTATTCAAAATTCGTGTAACCGTATTGGTTCAGGAGCGAATTCATGCATTATCATTTGGGACATTTCATACGGACTAGAAATAGTCTGCATATCATCATTATGGCACTTGCATACTATTCCACTCGTAGGATATTTAAATTAGTACTTTTGGTATAATTAACTTTTACGTTTAATTATTTCTAAATAAACATTAACACGCGATCAATAATGTGACTAACACGTCCGACACTCCCGACTATGATCCCAATATATTTTATATTCATTTTAATGATATAAAAATTATAATATTAATTTACCCGGCGTTTTGGAAATTTATTTAATTATTATCGTAAGTTTACTAAAATTACGACGGTTTTCGTAGAAATTAAATAATAATTATCCAAACACTCAATATTTATACCCAACATATTTTTACAATTTTTATAACTTTATTATGTCCCGGTTAAGTCCGTCAAAATTTATTTTTAGTTAACTCGGTACCCGGTATCCCCTAAAACTATTTTTATACACGTAATAATACTAACTTCACCCACTATCTTACAAAATCTACTCATTTCTTTTCCTTTCACCATGTTGCCGCCCCTCCCCCTACATGATAATACTCTTACACTTTGAAATATTGCTACCAACTCTTATATTGTGTCATAGATTTATTTTATATGCAAATATATACACTACAGTAATTCATTTCATATCATTTGTACCAAATCTACAAGCAAAACCATTTTCTTTTCTCTCTTCCTCTTGTGTTCGGCAAAGTCAAGAAACAAGAACAAACCATTTGATTTTCAAGAACAAGAAATTTAGCAAGTATAGTTTGTATACCTTTTTGAGTTTTGAAAGATAAACTCAAGGTTTACTTAGGTTTTTCATCCTCAAATCTCATTCATCTTTCAAGTAAGTTTACAAAAATTGTTTTTATCATTTCTTCAAGTATTTATTATGATCATATGGTTTTCTATACTATATTACATGCATATGCTAGTTATACCACTTTATTTTACAAACCTTTAACTTTGAAACCCTAGAAAGTGATTATAGTTAGATCCTTGTTAGATCCACTTGGTTTGTGATGTTTAGGAACCCATGACACCCTAAGAAGGTGTATGGTAGGATTAGACTAGTTTTGTGGAGATTGAAAGTGGTTTGGTTGAGGTTAGAACTAGATTGGAGCCCTAGAAGTGATTTTTGAAACAAAACAAATACCTACTGTCACCATTTTTAAAACGTGGGAAACTCAGTAGCTTATGGGTAATTTTTGACCAAAGATTTAGAAAATACTTTCAAAAACGAATCCGTGGATATAAAGAACGAGGAAAATGAGCTTAAAACGACCAAGTTATACGCGTTTTAAAATCGTCAAAACTATATATATATTTAGTCACTACTAGAAAATAATATAACTACGTACTAAATGACATATTTTCTAGATTTCTTATTCAAGGAGTTTATTTTTAACTAACGAAATATGTACGACCCAAGGTTTATTTATGCGACTACTAGACTTTATTTTAAGGTTTTCAAGACGAGGAATATAACACTAACATATTATATACGATAAACTACGACAAGTTTCTATACTCCTAATTGGACTTATTTTTCCTAAGTATAGAAATTTCCTACTTTGACGATAACAAGTATTTTCAAGTTACGAGTGGTATAGGTAACGTATGCATGAGTATTCACTACATCATTTCATGATCTAAAGTAGATCGCATTCATTCATTTAGGTTGCGGCTATTATTCGTGCCTTGGTTGTTCCGATCATATCATCTCATCGTACTATCACTTAAGGTGAGTTTTCATAGCCCCGTTTTCAATTACATATTTGATTTTCAAATCCCACGGGGGAGAATACATTGCATACTTATTTTTCTGTACATGCCAAAGTATTAAATTCCGTACATTGCTTAAGTTGCCTTACTACCACATTATGTCCCCATTATTATCATGGACCGTTAATTATATTGCCAAGCGAGAGTGAGTGAATAGATCTATTGAGGGTGACTCCTCCATTCGTGTTTGGGTTGCTCCAAGAGGAAAACGGATGCATTTCATGTCTAATATAGTACGAGTGTCTGGTAAACACTCATTTGGGGCAAATTTTAGTACGTCTAGCTTCGGGGTCATGAGCTTAAGAGACAATGTAGCATTTTTGACATTTCGTCACCTTACTTTATACTTGTGGCTTATGTACATATAATTTAACTTACAAACCTATGATTATTCACCAACTTTATGTTGACCGTTTTCGCAATGTATTTTCAGGTAACTAAGACATATGCCTCATGACATGCATGGAGTCATTTCTTTGAGAATTAAGGATGACGCGTCTCATTTTGGATTTCATGCACTTATGAACTATCGTTTGATTGTACTAAACTTATTTACTTAAACTTTCCAACTCTTTTGGGACCTATGTTTTATAACTATGAATATTTTGAATGAATCAAACGATGTATTTTCAAAACGACACTTTAGGTCGTTCAATATAACTGTAACTATGGTGCTATGACAGTCACCCCCAGGTATTCCATTCCGCTGCCATACAGGTATTTTGGGGGTGTGACAATTCTTGTACTTCTAGTTAGAAAAACACCAAAACTTGAAGAAAGTTGCAAACTTGATGATTTTTATGAAAATTGTTTGTGTTCTAGAAAGTTTGCCAAAATTTTGAATTTGCTAAAAGCTCACCCAAATGAAGTTTTTATTCCAAGATTCTTGTACTTCTAGTTATAAAAACACCAAAACTTGAAGAAAATTGCAAACTTGATGATTTTTATGATTTTTTTTTTTTTTTTTTTTTTTTTTTTTTTTTTTTTTTTCTAGAAAACAAGTACAATAACCCAAATCGAATTTTTTAAGCTTGAAACTTTCAAAAAGATTGAAACTTTCTTGTTGGGAAAGGTTTTGAACACTAGTTTCTAATCAAAAAAGTGTTAAAACCCAAGAAAAAAAAGAAAAGTATGGATTTTTTCTTATAAAACGTGTAGGAGCTTAAAAAAATCGAAACACACAAGCTCAAAACACTTTTTTGAAAGAAAGTTTGACACTTATTTATTTGTTATGATTTGTTGCACAAGTTTGTAAGCAAAGATGTGATAAAAACCAAGAAACAAATAAGAAAGTACAAAATTTTCACAAAAAATCGAGTAGAAAAAGAGGTTTTGGATCGGATTCAACTTAAAAACAAGAACTACACCTTCTTCTGGCGAATGATACCACTTGTTAGGTACCCATATTGATTACACACAAGCAAGAATGAGATAGATATAAGGATTTGGGTGATTATAAGAATGAGAGAATTATGAGTGCAAGAGTTTCCTTAATATTTCAAATAACCAACCAAGTTTACAAAGAGGCCTAAGCTTACTATTTATAGGGAAGGAGCTAGGGCAACACACCCTCTCCTTCCACTCATCATTTCGTGGGCTTTGGAGGCCCATGGGTTACATTACTTAAGCCTAGTAAACTTAATACAAATTGTAAATGAAAGTAAATAATAACTAAGCAATCTAATATTATTACAAATGACCGAGACTTGATAAAATAGTAAAACTTCGTTCCCAACAAAGCAATACGTGGTGTATTTTTGGTGAAATCACTATGAAATTCAATTCTAAGGTTACCAGAAAAATTTGAGTTTTAGAAATTTTGACGCCAAATTTTACCGAAAAAATTTAAATTTTGGCCTAAAAATTTGAATTTTGGACCAAAATTTTCAATTTATACCAAATTTTTGCTTACTCGATAAGATGTATATTACTCAATAGCTTCATCCTTACTCGATAACCTAGAGCAATTTTGGCAGAGTTTCGTTTAGGTAAGCCCAAGTGATATCTTTACTCGATAAACGATAAGGTTAAGCCATCCATACTCGGCAAGATTGAAGCTTACTCGGTAAACTTTCCTAGAAGCCCTTACTCGATTCAATGAAGCCCTAACTCGATACAATGAAGCCCTAACTCGGTAACATCAAGTGTCAATCCCTTACTCGATATAATGAAGCCCTAAATCGGTAAGAAAAAAAACCCTTACTCGATAAGATAAGTGCTTACTCGATAAACACTAAACCTTACTCGATATCCCGAGAAAAACGCGAAGCTTACTCGATAATCTTCAAACCATACTCAATAAAATACTTCCTAACTCGATAAACTCGTACTTTTTCCGAGAAAAATCACCAAAAAACACATTTTTTCACCACAAAACACCACGATTCTCCCCTGGTTAGCTCTGATGCCACTTGTTAATGACAAGAAACACGTTCCAGAGGTCACGGTTGATCAAAATACATCATGGTTCTAGAGAGAGAAAGTAGCGAGAGAAAGGTGAAGAAAAGGTGTTTATTGAAATGAAGATAAGGTTACACAATTTCCCGCAACCCTCATGGAGAGTCATGAGGGGTATTTATAGGCTCATGAAGCTACATGTTTGCCTAATGTACATAAGTAGTCCCTAAGGACATAGCATGCTACATATCTAGTCCATTTCACTTGTGTGACGTTATCTTTATAAAAAAGCGAGGCTAACAGAACCCATATCCACCATTTCCTTACATGAATCAAGGTAATGGCATGTTTAACCAAAATGGACCCATGAGATATTGGGGACCAAATGTTTGAATGCTTGTTATAAAATAGGTTTACTTAAAAGTTTGTTTGGAACTGGATGAATGGATCAAAGATAGCGGTTGCTCAAGACACATGACGGGAAACAAAAGTCTTTTCTCAACATATCAAGTTTATGACGGAGGTAACGTAACTTTTTGTAGCTAGCTTAAAAGTAAAATCATCGGAAAAGGTACTATCTCTCATGACTCTCTATCTAATGATGATGTTGCTCACATTGACAACTTAGGATTTAATCTTTTTAGTATTAGCCAACTTTACCGTAAAAAGTATAAAGTCCTTTTTAGTGAAAACGAAAGTAAAATACTAAAAGATGGTATAACAATAGCTAAAGGAGTTCTTAAGAACAATGTATACATCATGAAAATTGATAAAACATCTAGAGATAAAACTTTATCTTACCTCATTAGATGAATCCTCAACTCTTTGGCATAGACGCTTAGGTCACGCTAATATGAGACTTATTCAATCCTTATCCTCTAAGGAACTAGTTAGAAACCTACCCAAGTTGAAATACGACCAACACTTTTGTGATGCTTGCAAAATTGGTAAACAAGTTCATAGTAGCCAAAAGGCTAAGAATGTGGTATCTACATCTAGGTGTCTAGAACTTTTGCATATGGATTTGTTCGGTCCATCCGCTATACAAAGTTATGGAGGTAACTTCTACATTTTGGTTATAGTAGATGATTATTCACGGTATACATGGACAAGATTTTTGAAAAGTAAAAATGAAGCTTTCGAACAATTTGAAATTCTTAGTAAGAAAATTCAAAATCAAGTAGGAAATTGCATTGTGTCTATTAGAACGGATCATGGTCGGGAATTTGATAACGAAATACAATTTGGTGAATTTTGTGAAAAAAATGGTATAACACATAATTTCTCGGCTCCTTGCACTCCTCAATCTAATGGTATAGTAGAACGTAAAAACCGGACACTTCAAGAGATGAGTAGAACAATGCTTAACGAACAAAATATTTCACAAAAGTTTTGGTGTAATGTCGTCGACACATCAACTTATATCTTAAACGGAGTCCTAATTAGACCATTTTTAGATAAAACTCCATATGAACTATATAGAGGTAAAAAACCAACAATAGGATACTTTAAAGTATTTGGGAGTAAATGCTTTATACTAAACACCAAGGATTATCTCACTAAATTTGACCCAAAGTCTTATGAAGGTATATTCCTTGGATATTCACAAAATAGCAAAGCTTATATTGTTCTAAATAAAGAAACATTAAGAGTCGAGGAATCGTTGAACGTAACATTCGACGAAAGTCCACCTCCCTCTAAGACATCACCTTTGGTAGATGATGACTTAGTTGAAAGTCAAGTTATTAATCAAAATGATTTAGAAAACAACAAGGAAGATGGACTATTAAATAGAGAAATAGTTAATATTAAAGAGTCTAAAAGTCATCCATTAGATAGTGTCATTGGTAAACTTAACGAAAGAACCTTAAGATCAAAAGCTCAAAATGAAAGTAACTATTTTTATTTTATATCAACCATTGAACCTACAAATATAAATGAAGCTATAAATGATGAATCTTGGGTAATAGCTATGCAAGAAGAATTGAACCAATTTATTAGAAATGATGTTTGGACACTAGTTCCTTAACCAAAGAATCAAACTATAATTGGAACAAAATGGGTCTTTCGAAATAAGATGGATGAAAACGGAGTTGTGTCTAGAAACAAAGCTAGGTTGTAGCACAAGGTAATAATCAACAAGAAGGCATTGACTATGATGAAACTTTTGCTCCGGTTGCTAGGCTCGAGTCAATTTGAATCTTACTTGCATATGCATGCGCACATGGCTTTAAACTTTTTCAAACGGACGTCAAAAGTACATTATTAAATGGTTTTATTAATGAAGAAGTTTATGTTGCTCAACCACCGGGCTTTACCAACTTTGAAAAAACTAATCACGTTTACAAACTTAAAAAGGCTTTATACAGACTTAAGCAAGCTCTAAAAGCATGGTATGATCAACTTAAAACATTCCTAGTACCATGGGCCTAGTTGACAACACTCTCTTCACTAAGAAGAAAGAATCACACATTATCATAGTTCAAATATATGTTTATGACATTATATTCGGATCAACTTGTCAAGAACTATCCGACGATTTCTCTAAAATCATGCCTGACTAGTTTGAGATGAGTATGATGGGAGAGCTCAACTTTTTCTGAGGACTTCAAATTAAACAATTAGAAGATGGGATATTCTTTAACCAATCTAAATACATAAAAGACATGCTTAAGAAATTTGGTCTAGAAGATTCAAAACGTATCAAAACGCCTATGTCCTCGAAAACCAAACTCACAAAGGATGAGGAATGTGAATCCGTAGATAACACTAAATATAGGGGTATGATTGGTAGTCTACTCTATATCACGGCTAGTAGACCCGACATTATGCTTAGCGTTTGTCTATGTGCTCATTTTCAAGAAGATCCCAAAACAATCCATCTTGAAGCCGTAAAAAGAATTTTTAGGTACATCAAAGGCACTGCTCGTCTAGGATTATTGTA
The DNA here is from genome assembly GCA_030686995.1 of Artemisia argyi. Taxonomy (NCBI): domain Eukaryota; kingdom Viridiplantae; phylum Streptophyta; class Magnoliopsida; order Asterales; family Asteraceae; genus Artemisia; species Artemisia argyi. The sequence continues at coordinate 26,724,001 of CM060696.1, forward strand.
TCCCAAAGGAATGGGTGTAGAAACCATAGTGTATGCTGACTCGGATCATGCAGGTGACTATGTTGATAGAAAAAGTACAAGTGGTATTTGTACTTTTGTTGGACATTGTCTCACCTCATGGTTATCCAAGAAGCAAATGGCCCTCGCAATCTCAACAACTGAAGCCGAATACGTATCGGCCGAAAAAGCATGTCAACAAGCTCTTTGGATGAAGCAAGTGCTCGTGGACTACGAAATTGTAATTAAAGACATATCTATCCTTTGCAACAATAAAGGAGCCATTGACCTGAGTAAAAATCCAGTCCAACATGCTCGTACCAAACATATAGAAATCCGTCATCATTTCTTTCGTGACAACGTTCAAAAAGAAAACATCTCTATTGAGAAAGTATCCTCTGAAGACAACATTGCTGATATACTTAAAAAAACCCTTAAATGTGAACCATTTAATCTTCTTAGACTAGGACTAGGACTTATGGAACCTACTTCATAGATTTAAACATTAGATAAAATCATAGAAATTCAAAACAAACAATCCTTGTTTATACTTCTGCAGAACTGGCAGAACCAAGACACACAAAGGGCGGATCCCTCTGTGTGGTTCCGTCCAGTCCGTCAGACACCTGCACAGGTTCTCTTTTTAAATATTAAACCATAAAGTCCCATACTCTACACCACTCATAGAAAACAGTTACTATTCACTTCCATACCCATTCTCACATGAAAATTAGGGTTCTAACTCAACCACTCTTCGTTCCTATCATCATTGTAAGTATTCTAAACACAATTACTCTCTTGATCTGTGTCTAGGAAATTCTATTTATGCACAAAAACTAAAAACTTGGGGTTATGCATCAACTTAGGAAATCATGAAGTGCATTTGTCATAAACAAAACTAATTATGTTTTCCATTAGTTAGGAATTGCATCTTGGAAGACATTACACATTATACCAAACACCCCATGTCAAAATTTTGAAAAACCTTCTCACATTTAGGAAAATATTTTTCATTGATAATACAAAATAAAAACGTTATGTTTAAAACATCACTTGCATTATGTCTCTTGAATGCTAAAGGGAATACATAACTAATATGTATTTTCGGGTACATTCAACCGTAGCTACATTGAACTAGGAGCATTTGGGTTATCTCAAAATTTACACAAAATTTGCATAAGTAAAGCCATTTTAAGCATTAAAATGAGTCAAGATAACCACAACTCCATATTGTTTTCATATAGGCACACACTAGAATTTTGTCACTTAAACCATTATTTACATAAACTAAAATGTGAAAATTATGTTTCTAGGTTCATCATGCCTCCCGCAACCTTCTATGATCACAAAGACACCACCAAATACCTACCCAAACACCATAAGACCAAAGGGCTAACCACGACACAAGTAGAAATCTTTAAGAACCTTGAGAAGCGTTATGTCCATGAGGGTAGAACCATTGACCCTACTTTCCTTGCCGGAACTAACATTAGGGAAGAACTCTCTCTTATCAACTTTGATTGTCTCTTAAATATAGAGGAGCCAATTTGTCCTCGTTTCATCCTAGAGTTCTATGCTGCCGTGACCCTTAGCACAGATGATGAAGGTCTCATGTCATTAAACTTTCAATCAACCAAAATGACTTTGAAATCACCATAGATCAATTTGCTCAAGTGCTCCGTGTTCCAAATAGGGGCACATGTCTTTATACTGACAAATGGCCACTTTCAACTCTTGACTCAATCCATTACCGTATTCATCCTTATGACACCCCTCTAGTGAGCAAAGAAGTTATGCGTGACCACCTTTTTGTTAGGACCTCTCATACTAGGAGAACCCGAACGGGAGAGGAAGTTGCAAAAGACCCTTTTGGAATGGAGCTTAATGAGTTGAGACCACAATTCTTGAAATGGGAGGAGATCATTAGGGCCAATGTCATTAGTACTTTAGGCAATAGGGATGATGAGGCGAAAAGTGTACCGCTTTTAAGGGGTCATTTAAACCCGAATTCGATATTATTTGATCAAATATTGCCCTAAATCATTCCATTTGTCATTTTAGGTACTTTTGAGAAAGAATCTGGAAAAGAAAGCATTTTGGACATTTTTGGAGCATAAAAGTGAAGAAAATGACAAAGTCTCAAATTTCCTTGCTGGAAAAGTACCTGACAGCGTCAAGCTTTTACATGTGACGGTGTCACAACCCCAGAATCGGGTCCAGCGGAAGCATACATGTAGCTGGGGTGTAACTCAATTGGTATTACAGCACAAGTACAAAATTGGTTTTCACTTCAATCATTTAGAATAAAATCGTTTAACTAAAAGAATTGAATTTACATTGTTTCAAATTAGTGCGGAAGTAAGCCCTTAAAATAGTTTTAAACGGTCCCCATAAGAATAACAGAGTCTTCTATGACCATGGCATGCCCTGCCAAAACCTCCTATAGTGTGCCATTGCTTAAAACCTGAAAATACATGTTAAAGTGTCAACACGAAGTTGGTGAGTTCATAGAGTTTGTTTAACAAATAATGCCTATAGAGAAAAGATCGCCCAGCAAAGGCATCGTAAATCCACTCAGTTGCAAGTCCCGCCATAAGAGACTTGTAACCTGTGTGTTTACAACCCACTGCCAAATGTGTTAAAGTCTACGTGAACAAAAGTAATACTGATATCCAAATTTCCAGATAAATATAGCAAAACGGCTATATAAATAATTCAGTCAATGAGGCCATATGATAAATCAGTTAAGCGGGAAAACCCGTAATAAGGTTGATGCAAAGGCATCTTAATTCAATCAAGTAAGGAAACAGCAATATTACGTTTGACATCACAGCCAAGTGGGGAATACCACAATACGTTTGACATCACAGCCAAGTGGGGAATACCACAATATTACAATGAACATATAGGTCAATCAAGTAGGGAAACAGCAATATTACGTTTGACATCACAGCCAAGTGGGGAATACCACAATATTACGTTTGACATCACAACCAAGTGGGGAATACCACAATACGTTTGACATCACAGCCAAGTGGGGAATACCACAATATTACAATGAGCATATAGGAACAATTTGGTAACCATGAGGTCATATAAACAAGGATGATCAATCCCATGAAATACAGGAAATCAAACATACCGATGAATGCAGGTGATCAAACATATATTTAGGTAACATAGGAAATATTTGAGAAATCAACCAGGTATAACAAGTAATGCGTTTAAGTAAAACGAGCATGTATTTTCCCCCAAAGAGTTTACAAAACAGTTAAAATAGTAGGGGCTATGACTCACCTGGTGCGATAGCTACGATGACAAGAATGGATACACTGAAATGAGGCACGATCTCTAACCGCAACCTAATATGAGTAATAACGATCTACCTTAGATCATGACGTGATGAAATGAATGCATGTGCATATGATGCCTATACCACTCGTAACTTGGAAATACTAGTTATTGTCAAAGTAAAATAGTTTCCATACTTAGGAAAATAAGTCCAAATATAGAAGTATATAACTTGTCGTAGTATATCGTATAAAAATGTTAGTGTTATATTCCTCGTCTTGAAAACCTTAAAATAGCGTCTAGTAGTCGCGTAATAAACCTTGAGTCGTACGTATTTCGTTAGTTAAAAATAAACTCCTTGAATAAGAAATCTAGAAAATATGTCATTTAGTACGTAGTTATATTATTTTTCTAGTAGTGACAAAATATATATATAGTTTTGACGATGTTAAAACGCGTATAACTTGGTCGTTTAAAGCTCATTTTCCTCGTTCTTTATATCCACGAAATCGTGGGACAACATACTAACATGTTTTTGACAATTTATGACGGCTAGATCAAATTTTATGCTCAAATTTGCCCGTGAGTACTGTTCATCAGCAAGCATTTCCGGAAAATATAGTTTTCGTCGTTAAACTCGTTTTTAGCGTATCTCCTTCGTTATTAACTCGTTTTTATCCCCGTTTTCGGCCATAGTTCCGTATCGGAAAGTATTTTCTGAATCTTAGGTCTAAAATTACCCAGAATTCCCTGATCTTTCCACGTTTTGCAAAAATGGACAGCAACTTTCTATAAGTGTCAAAACTTGGTTTTCCTAGTTACTAACTTGTTCAAAAACCAACCAAACCACTTTCAATCACCACAAATCTAGTCTAATCTTACCATACACCTTCTTAGGGTGTCATGGGTTCCTAAACATCATCCATCACAACAATCTACCAAGGATTCACCTATATAATATATCTAAGGCTTGTAAGTTATAAAAAGTATATATATAGAGTGGTATAAATCAACATATGCATATATATCTTGAATAAAAGTGTATGATCATTGAAAGATACTTGAGGAAATTATGAAAATGAGTTTGAAAACTTACTTGAAGGATTAGTGGATTAGTGGAGATGAAAAACTTGCAAAACCTTGTGTTTAAACTTCAAAACCCTAACAAGAAGTACTAAATAACCTTGATTATCACTTGATCTTGGAAAAATTGATGTTTCTTCTTGTGTTCTTGTTCTTGGCCGATCCACACAAGGGAGGAGGAAGAGAGTATTTTGCTTGAATTTGTTTTGTGTAAAATAAGAATGAAAATGGAAGATTGATGTATAGATGTATATATTCTTGGTCTTGGTCAAAAGTTTCTCATGTATTGGTCTTGGTATATTAATGATCACATGGATTTAGAGGGCTAGGGGGGGGGGGGGGGGCACACAAGAGCAAAAGGAGGAAAAAGTGTGGGCTAATAAAAGAACTTGTCTCCAAACACAAGTATTAGTTAGTTATTGATACGTATTAGGTGTTATCGGGTACCGAGTTATCTTGAAATAAATATTAACGAGGTGAAATAAAATACGACGAAGTTGTAAAAGTTGTAAAATATTATTCCTGGTGAGAATCGAGTGTTAGAATAATTATCGGGTTGAAATAACGCAAACCGACGGAGTTATAAGCTCCGACCGTAAAATGTAGCAATTGATTTGAAAACACCGGGTAAATTAATATTATAATTTTTATATTATTAAAATGAATATAAAAATATTTTGGGATCATAGTCGGGAGTGTCGGACGTGTTAGTCACATTATTGATTGCTTGTAACGTTTATTTAGAAATAATTATACGTAAAAGTAAATTATACCAAAAGTATTAATTTAATTACCCTACGAGTGGAATAGTATGCAAGTGCAATAATGATAATATGAAGACTAGTTCTAGTCCGTACGAAGTGTCCCAATGATAATGCATGAATTCGCTCCTGAACCAATATGGTTACGCGAATTTGAATACTCGTAAACTAAATTTACGATGAAATGAGTAATGCATGTGAATAGTGAAATTTCTGAACGCTTCTCAGAATGTCAAATTGACCTAAAAAATGATGAATAGTAAAATGATGAATAGTAATCGGTGAATAGTAACTGATGAATAGTAAATTGTCGAAGTTTGGAAAATGACCGGAAATTACGAATTGTGATAGTCTTCCCTTCTAACAGGAACTTCGTCCCGAAGTTCAGTTTGTGTTGGTCTCTAGAGTGGTATTGGTGAAAAGATGGTGATATTTATCGTGTACGCTACTGAGCTCTAATGGTAGTTCAAGTCTGTAGGCCACTAGGCCCATACTGTCTGAAATATTGAATGGTCCAATGTATCTCGGGTTTATCTTCCCAAATTTTTCTTAATGGTATCATGCCTTTCCTAGGCAGAACTTTCAACATAATTCTGCCATTAACTTGAAGTTCTAAGGGTTTACAACTTATTGAACTTGTAACTTGTCACAACTCGTAAATTCTGGTCTTTTCCCGAAACTTTCACATTTACTATTCATCGGTTACTATTCATCGATCACTATTCATCATTTTACTATTCATCATTTTTGAGGTCAGTTTGATATTCTCTGAAGCGTTTTAAAATTTTACTATTCATAAAACACTATTCACCTCCGGAGAAAATTTGTCATTTATACGTGGGTTGCGTCATTTTTGTAAACGTACGATTATCAACCTAATAAACGTTATCTTATGAGCTATTATTTTAAATAATTGATCCGACAATCCCAACTATGGTCCTAACACATTTTTATACTCATAATAATAATATAAAAATTATATTATTAATTTACCCGGTGTTTTGAAATCAATTACTATATTTTACGGTCGGAGCTTATTACTCCGTCGGGTTGCGTTATTTGAATTCAATAATTATTTTAACACCCGATTATCATCAGAAATAATATTTTACAGCTTTTACAACTTTGTCATATTTTATTTCATCGCGTCATGACTTATTTTTAGCAAACTCGATACCCGGTATCACCTAAAACTCAAAATATATAACCTAAATATTACAAAAGTCCTACAAATCTCTTACATAATCTACACCTCCCATTCCAATCTCTTACACTTTGAAAAGATTTCACTAACTCATTAATACTAGTCCTTTTTGTCTAAAAATAAAATATATATACAAGTAACTAGCAAATCTCATCTCATTTTCTCATTTCACCCAATAATTCAAGAAACTTTCTCTCTCTTTTCTCTCTTTGGTGTGAATCGATCTAAACAACAACAACATCAAGATCCATCAATTTTTGAAGATCAAGTGTTAATCAAGCTCCTTTAGTGATCCTTGTTAGGGTTTTGTGATAAAACTCTAGTTTTCTTTACATCATCATCTTCAAAACTCATCCAATCATCAAGTAAGCTTCAAGATCACTTGTTGATCTTTCCATACTTTCATTTTTCTAATTTCATGTTGTTTATTCAAGATCTATATGCATATGTTAGTTTATACCACTCTATTTATACTTTTTTATAACTTATGAACCCTAGATACTTAATATAAGTAGATCCATAAGTTTTATTAGCATCCTCATGAGATCCACCAAGGTTGGTGATGTTTAGGAACCCATGACACCCTAAGAAGGTGTATGGTAGGATTTGGGTTGATTTGAAGTTGTTTGGTTGGTTTTTAGACAAGTTAGTAACTAGGAAAACCAAGTTTTGACACTTATAGAAAGTTGCTGTCCATTTTTGCAAAACGTGGAAACATCAGGGATTTCTGGGTAAATTTGGACCAAATATTTAGAAAATACTTTCCAATACGGAACTATGGCCGAAAACGGGGATAAAAACGAGTTTATAACGAAGGAGATACGCTAAAAACGAGTTTAACGACGAAAACTATATTTTCCGGAAATGCTTGCTGATGAACAGTACTCACGGACAAATTTGAGCATAAAAACTTGATCTAGCCATCCCGACTTATCAAAAATATGTTAGTATGTTGTCCCACGATTCCGGGAATGTAAAGAACGTAGAAAACGAGCTTAAAACGACCAAGATATACACTTTTGAAACTAGGCGAACTATATATATATTTGACAAGCTCTAATAGCACATATTCTCTTAAGTTATGGAAACACTATAAATCAACGCCAACACTTATTTTCAAACTACGAGTGGTATAGGTTTCATGTGCATGTACATTCATCGCATCCCCTCATAATTTAAGTAGATCGTATCATTCGTTCATTATAGGTCGCGGTTAGAGATCGAACCTCATTTCTGTGTAACCACTTTTGTCTTCGTAGCTATTCGCACCAGGTGAGTCATAGCCCCTACTCTTTTAAATTGTTTTGTCAACTTTTGGGGGAGAATACATGCTCGTTTTTACTTGAACTATTACTTGACTCTTTAAACATGGTTTTGACTTGTCTTGACCTTTTGAACTTGACTTAAATTTTTGAACTTATGTACCGTACGTACTTTGACTTAAAGTCTCCCTTGTTTGGAGCAACACTATAAAGTCTCCCTTGTTCAGAGCATCCTAAATAATTCTCGCCTCATTGGTGGAGTGACTTAAAGTATCCCTTGTTCGGAGCAGCATTATAAAGTCTCCCCTGTCGACGGAGCAGCATCCTAATACGACGGTATTGGAAGGCCATTAATTTGGATACATCCTAATACTACGGTATTGGAAGGCCATTAATTTGGATGCATCCCAACCGTAAGTTGTTGGAAGACCCTAGAGGTGTGTTGTGCATCCTGACTGTATGTCGGAAGACCCTTGTGGTGACGTTTACACTTTTAACTACTATGATACACGTACATATGATTGACAATTTGACATATTATATTGACCACTTGTGCTTGACAACTAGACATAAACTATTTAGTAGTGGGTTGTACACACACAGGTTACAAGGCTCTTATGGCGGGACTTGTAACTGAGTGGATTTACGATGCCTTTGCTGGGAAACCTTCATACATATGCATTACATTATTTTTTCAACAAACTCTATGAACTCACCAACCTCGTGTTGACACTTTAGCATGTATTTTCAGGTTTTAACCTATGGCACGCTACAGGAGGTTTTGGCAGGGCATGGCATGGTCATAGAAGACTCTGATTATTTATATGGGGACCGTTTTAAACTATTTAAGGGCCTACTTCCGCACTACTTTTAACAATGTAAATTTAACATTTTTGATTAAACTATTTTATTCTAAATGATTCAAGTGAAAACCATTTTTGAACTTGTGTTGTAATACCAATTGAGTTACACCCCAGCTACACGTATGCTTCCGCTGGACCCGATCTTGGGGGTGTGACAGATTGGTATCAGAGCTTTGGCTATAGCGAACTAAGTGTTTTTAAAACCTAGACTATAGCTACTTTTACGAAAAACTTAACCCTATGACCGTCACGTGCCTGCCTGCCAAGCTGAAGCCTCACTTGTGGTTGTTGCTGACTTAGGTGATGAGATTTGTGTCTCATTATCTGGTATATTATGTTCATTTATTCTAGTTGATTTATATCATTGTCTTTCATATAAGCATGTTCACGTATCATATATGTCACCCTGTTATGTTTCTCCTTGCATAGTTTCATCTTTTGACCTCGAGTTTGGTCACCTGCCTTAGTCTTTCTGAACGTCTTGGTATTTGTGAAGGACATAGTCTTAGTATAACTGAGCTGAGTATTTCAAAATTCATGGAACCTCGATGGAATACAGACTAGTCACCTATATTCAACCCGGGATAGTGGGACATAGGCTGACTACCTATATCCGACTCAGAAATGAATTTTGCAACACTGAGAATGGTTATAATAAAATTCTGTCTGGATTGAATCCTCTACTCAATTTCCAAATGCTTCATTTATGTGTGTGTATACCCTCGTTGTCAGAACGCTTATACTTTTCCTCACCTCGTGAACCGCCGCCTAGAAGCACGTCAACTTGTCATTTCATCTCATAAATCTTCACCTTTATAACACTTTAGAGACCGACGTTAACTGAACTTCGGGACGAAGTTCCTTAAGGGGTAGAGACTGTCACAACTCGTAAATTCTGGTCTTTTCCCGAAACTTTCACATTTACTATTCATCGGTTACTATTCATCGATCACTATTCATCATTTTACTATTCATCATTTTTGAGGTCAGTTTGATATTCTGAGAAGCGTTTTAAAATTTTACTATTCATAAAACACTATTCACCTCCGGAGAAAATTTGTCATTTATACGTGGGTTGCGTCATTTTTGCAAAACGTGGAAACATCAGGGATTTCTGGGTAAATTTGGACCAAATATTTAGAAAATACTTTCCAATACGGAACTATGGCCGAAAACGGGGATAAAAACGAGTTTATAACGAAGGAGATACGCTAAAAACGAGTTTAACGACGAAAACTATATTTTCCGGAAATGCTTGCTGATGAACAGTACTCACGGACAAATTTGAGCATAAAAACTTGATCTAGCCATCCCGACTTATCAAAAATATGTTAGTATGTTGTCCCACGATTCCGGGAATGTAAAGAACGTAGAAAACGAGCTTAAAACGACCAAGATATACACTTTTGAAACTAGGTGAACTATATATATATTTGACAACCTCTAATAGCACATATTCTCTTAAGTTATGGAAACACTATAAATCAACGCCAACACTTATTTTCAAACTATGAGTGGTATAGGCTTCATGTGCATGTACATTCATCGCATCCCCTCATAATTTAAGTAGATCGTATCATTCGTTCATTATAGGTCGCGGTTAGAGATCGAACCTCATTTCTGTGTAACCACTTTTGTCTTCGTAGCTATTCGCACCAGGTGAGTCATAGCCCCTACTCTTTTAAATTGTTTTGTCAACTTTTGGGGGAGAATACATGCTCGTTTTTACTTGAACTATTACTTGACTCTTTAAACATGGTTTTGACTTGAACTTTATTATGAATTTATGACTTGTCTTGACCTTTTGAACTTGACTTAAATTTTTGAACTTATGTACCGTACGTACTTTGACTTAAAGTCTCCCTTGTTCAGAGCAACACTATAAAGTCTCCCTTGTTCGGAGCATCCTAAATAATTCTCGCCTTATTGGTGGAGTGACTTAAAGTATCCCCTGTTCGGAGCAGCATTATAAAGTCTCCCCTGTCGAAGGAGCAGCATCCTAATACGACGGTATTGGAAGGCCATTAATTTGGATACATCCTAATACTACGGTATTGGAAGGCCATTAATTTGGATGCATCCCAACCGTAAGTTGTTGGAAGACCCTAGAGGTGTGTTGTGCATCCTGACTGTATGTCGGAAGACCCTTGTGGTGACGTTTACACTTTTAACTACTATGATACACGTACATATGATTGACAATTTGACATATTATATTGACCACTTGTGCTTGACAACTAGACATAAACTATTTAGCAGTGGGTTGTAGACACACAGGTTACAAGGCTCTTATGGCGGGACTTGTAACTGAGTGGATTTACGATGCCTTTGCTGGGAAACCTTCATACATATGCATTACATTATTTTTTCAACAAACTCTATGAACTCACCAACCTCGTGTTGACACTTTAGCATGTATTTTCAGGTTTTAACCTATGGCACGCTACAGGAGGTTTTGGCAGGGCATGGCATGGTCATAGAAGACTCTGATTATTTATATGGGGACCGTTTTAAACTATTTAAGGGCCTACTTCCGCACTACTTTTAACAATGTAAATTTAACATTTTTGATTAAACTATTTTATTCTAAATGATTCAAGTGAAAACCATTTTTGAACTTGTGTTGTAATACCAATTGAGTTACACCCCAGCTACACGTATGCTTCCGCTGGACCCGATCTTGGGGGTGTGACATAACTGATTCTTGATTTGTAGGAAATTCCAGGTTATTTCATGAATGCTTACGGGACTAGTGAGTTGGGCTTTTCCAAATTTTATCTGTCAATGGATGTTGGCACTTCGACCATAGAGTGCGTCAAATGGTGTTGCCTCTAAGCTCGTGTGGTAACTATTGCTATAAAGGAATCTGATTTATGGCAAATGGTTAATCCAACCATTTCTAGAGTCAATCACTCATGCTTTGAGTATATTTTCCTATGTTTGAATCGTTCTCTGACCATTGGTCTGTAGATGATAGGTGGTGTAGTTTTAAAGGAATCTTAATGAAATCGCTAGGAGTTTGCGGTGATATAAGATAGAATATTCATTAGATCGGAATTTGTTAATTGTACATGAAACTTATACGATAGAACGTAAAATTAAACACAAAAGAAATACAACACTAGAGAGTTAAGGCTTTGGTTTTCTTGTTCTTTAGCTCCGGGCAGTCCTTTCTGAGATGCCCTAAGTTTCCATATTTGAAGCAACTTCCTGGAATCCTCTGATTTGTGGGTTTCCTACAGTCCTTAGTTAGATGACCCCGCTTCTTGCATATTCCACACAGTCCACTGCAATGATATAAGTGATGCAGATTACACATGTTGCAGTAAGGTAAATTTCCAGTATATCTTTTCTTTGTGCGTGGTCCTGCAGCATAAGCTCTAAACACTTTTTGTCCTTTGTTTGGCTGCCATACTTGATCGTTTCCTTGGTTGTCATCCCTTTTCCTTTTGTTTTCGTTGTTGTTGTTGACAGTAGTTTCTTGTTTTATTACTTGAGCCATAAGCTTTTGAGACATTCTGATAGCTTCCTCCAGCGTGTCTGATTTAGAAGCAATTACGTTCCCACTGATGTTGCAGGGTAGTCCACCGATGAAATTTTCTAGCAGCTTTTCGTTATCTGAAACCATAGTTGGACATAGCACAGCCAACTCCTGAAACCTTCGGATATATGCCTCGATATCATTACCTACTGTCACTAGCTTATAAAACTCTGTTTCCAACTTCTGCACCTCAGTACGAGGGCAAAACTTATCAGTCATCAATTTCTTGAATTGCTCCCAGGTGAGCTTGTAGGCATTTTCCATACCAATCGGTTGAGCATGAGAATTCCACCATGACATAGCTTCATCCAAAAGCATACCAGTAGCGAATTTTACCTTGCTGCCATCAGGACAGTTGCACATGAGGAACACATTCTCAGTCTTTTCGAACCAGCGAATCAAAGCAACCGCTCCTTCAGTGCCCTTAAACTTGATGGGATCACTAACCTTAAAATTCTTCCAAGTACATTCGCGCTTATTATCGGATTGTCCATCTATCCCTGTCTGTAAAGCGGCCTCAGCAGCCCTTGCAGCTACCTCAGCTCTCTCGATCTCTAGAGCTTCGGCGATACTATCCTTAACCAATTTCCGAATAGCAACAGGTGTCATAGTTGGAGTAGCTTTAACTTTCCTTGGCGGCATAGCTCTTCAAAACGAGAAAAGAAGGGTGAGACATAATTAAGACGTTTCCTAGTAGTAGATGTTCGAGAGTGGGTTATTATAGAATGAAAGGTTGATGTTGCGATATGACGCGTTGACGTGGCTCGAGTGGTTTTGTGATATCCTGGGATTTCTGTTCAGTTTTAAATGGTCATAATGTACCTAGGGATCCTCCTTATATATGGTATGGGAAGTCTTTCCTAGGGAGGTCATTGATAATATCCACTTATCAATATTAGGAGTAATGAGTGATGAGTGACATAGGAAACTATATAGTGTCAGCTAATTCCTATATATATATATAGGGGTGGGAAAGGAAATGATAGTGATGGTGAGAAGGGAAAAGACTGTGACAGCTGCGACATAATGAGATTGTGATGAAAGTAAGTACGCACACATGAATGAAACATTTGGAAATTGGGTAGAGAATTTAATCCAGACAAAATTTTATTATAACCTTTCTCAGTGTTGCAAAATTCATCTCTGAGTCAGACATAGGTGGTCAGCCTATATCTCACTAACCCGGGTCGAATATAGATGACCAGTCTATCTTCCACCGAGGTTCCATGAATTTTGAAATACTCAGCTTAGTTATACTAATACTATGTCCTTCACAAATACCAAGACGTTCAGAAAGACTAAGGCAGGTGACCAAACTCGAGGTCGAATGATGAAACTATGCAAGGAAAAACATAACGCGGTGACATATATGATACGTGAACATGCTTATATGAAAGACAATGATATAAATCAACTAGAATAAATGAACATAATATACCAGATAATGAGACACAAATCTCATCACCTAAGTCAGCAACAACCACAAGTGAGGCTTCAGCTTGGCAGGCAGGCACGTGACGGTCATAGGGTTAAGTTTTTCGTAAAAGTAGCTATAGTCTAGGTTTTAAAAACACTTAGTTCGCTATAGCCAAAGCTCTGATACCAATCTGTCACACCCCCAGAATCGGGTCCAGCGGAAGCATACATGTAGCTGGGGTGTAACTCAATTGGTATTACAGCACAAGTACAAAATTGGTTTTCACTTCAATCATTTACAATAAAATCGTTTAACTAAAAGTATTGAATTTACATTGTTTAAAATTAGTGCGGAAGTAAGCCCTTAAAATAGTTTTAAACGGTCCCCATAAGAATATCAGAGTCTTCTATGACCATGGCATGCCCTGCCAAAACCTCCTGTAGTGTGCCATTGCTTAAAACCTGAAAATACATGTTAAAGTGTCAACACGAAGTTGGTGAGTTCATAGAGTTTGTTTAACAAATAATGCCTATAGAGAAAAGATCGCCCAGCAAAGGCATCGTAAATCCACTCAGTTGCAAGTCCCGCCATAAGAGACTTGTAACCTGTGTGTTTACAACCCACTGCCAAATGTGTTAAAGTCTACGTGAACAAAAGTAATACTGATATCCAAATTTCCAGATAAATATAGCAAAACGGCTATATAAATAATTCAGTCAATGAGGCCATATGATAAATCAGTTAAGCGGGAAAACCCGTAATAAGGTTGATGCAAAGGCATCTTAATTCAATCAAGTAAGGAAACAGCAATATTACGTTTGACATCACAGCCAAGTGGGGAATACCACAATACGTTTGACATCACAGCCAAGTGGGGAATACCACAATATTACAATGAACATATAGGTCAATCAAGTAGGGAAACAGCAATATTACGTTTGACATCACAGCCAAGTGGGGAATACCACAATATTACGTTTGACATCACAGCCAAGCGGGAAATACCACAATACGTTTGACATCACAGCCAAGTGGGGAATACCACAATATTACAATGAGCATATAGGAACAATTTGGTAACCATGAGGTCATATAAACAAGGATGATCAATCCCATGAAATACAGGAAATCAAACATACCGATGAATGCAGGTGATCAAACATATATTTAGGTAACATAGGAAATATTTGAGAAATCAACCAGGTATAACAAGTAATGCGTTTAAGTAAAACGAGCATGTATTTTCCCCCAAAGAGTTTACAAAACAGTTAAAATAGTAGGGGCTATGACTCACCTGGTGCGATAGCTACGATGACAAGAATGGATACACTGAAATGAGGCACGATCTCTAACCGCAACCTAATATGAGTAATAACGATCTACCTTAGATCATGACGTGATGAAATGAATGCATGTGCATATGATGCCTATACCACTCGTAACTTGGAAATACTAGTTATTGTCAAAGTAAAATAGTTTCCATACTTAGGAAAATAAGTCCAAATATAGAAGTATATAACTTGTCGTAGTATATCGTATAAAAATGTTAGTGTTATATTCCTCGTCTTGAAAACCTTAAAATAGCGTCTAGTAGTCGCGTAATAAACCTTGAGTCGTACGTATTTCGTTAGTTAAAAATAAACTCCTTGAATAAGAAATCTAGAAAATATGTCATTTAGTACGTAGTTATATTATTTTTCTAGTAGTGACAAAATATATATATAGTTTTGACGATGTTAAAACGCGTATAACTTGGTCGTTTAAAGCTCATTTTCCTCGTTCTTTATATCCACGAAATCGTGGGACAACATACTAACATGTTTTTGACAATTTATGACGGCTAGATCAAATTTTATGCTCAAATTTGCCCGTGAGTACTGTTCATCAGCAAGCATTTCCGGAAAATATAGTTTTCGTCGTTAAACTCGTTTTTAGCGTATCTCCTTCGTTATTAACTCGTTTTTATCCCCGTTTTCGGCCATAGTTCCGTATCGGAAAGTATTTTCTGAATCTTAGGTCTAAAATTACCCAGAATTCCCTGATCTTTCCACGTTTTGCAAAAATGGACAGCAACTTTCTATAAGTGTCAAAACTTGGTTTTCCTAGTTACTAACTTGTTCAAAAACCAACCAAACCACTTTCAATCACCACAAATCTAGTCTAATCTTACCATACACCTTCTTAGGGTGTCATGGGTTCCTAAACATCATCCATCACAACAATCTACCAAGGATTCACCTATATAATATATCTAAGGCTTGTAAGTTATAAAAAGTATATATATAGAGTGGTATAAATCAACATATGCATATATATCTTGAATAAAAGTGTATGATCATTGAAAGATACTTGAGGAAATTATGAAAATGAGTTTGAAAACTTACTTGAAGGATTAGTGGATTAGTGGAGATGAAAAACTTGCAAAACCTTGTGTTTAAACTTCAAAACCCTAACAAGAAGTACTAAATAACCTTGATTATCACTTGATCTTGGAAAAATTGATGTTTCTTCTTGTGTTCTTGTTCTTGGCCGATCCACACAAGGGAGGAGGAAGAGAGTATTTTGCTTGAATTTGTTTTGTGTAAAATAAGAATGAAAATGGAAGATTGATGTATAGATGTATATATTCTTGGTCTTGGTCAAAAGTTTCTCATGTATTGGTCTTGGTATATTAATGATCACATGGATTTAGAGGACTAGGGGGGGGGGGGGGGGGGCACACTAGAGCAAAAGGAGGAAAAAGTGTGGGCTAATAAAAGAACTTGTCTCCAAACACAAGTATTAGTTAGTTATTGATACGTATTAGGTGTTATCGGGTACCGAGTTATCTTGAAATAAATATTAACGAGGTGAAATAAAATACGACGAAGTTGTAAAAGTTGTAAAATATTATTCCTGGTGAGAATCGAGTGTTAGAATAATTATCGGGTTGAAATAACGCAAACCGACGGAGTTATAAGCTCCGACCGTAAAATGTAGCAATTGATTTGAAAACACCGGGTAAATTAATATTATAATTTTTATATTATTAAAATGAATATAAAAATATTTTGGGATCATAGTCGGGAGTGTCGGACGTGTTAGTCACATTATTGATTGCTTGTAACGTTTATTTAGAAATAATTATACGTAAAAGTAAATTATACCAAAAGTATTAATTTAATTACCCTACGAGTGGAATAGTATGCAAGTGCAATAATGATAATATGAAGACTAGTTCTAGTCCGTACGAAGTGTCCCAATGATAATGCATGAATTCGCTCCTGAACCAATATGGTTACGCGAATTTGAATACTCGTAAACTAAATTTACGATGAAATGAGTAATGCACGTGAATAGTGAACTTTCTTCCGGAAATGAATAGTGTCAAGTGAATAGTAAAATTTCTGAACGCTTCTCAGAATGTCAAATTGACCTCAAAAATGATGAATAGTGAAATGATGAATAGTAATCGGTGAATAGTAACTGATGAATAGTAAATTGTCGAAGTTTGGAAAATGACCGGAAATTACGAATTGTGACAGACGGCGTCAAGAGTTACAAAAGAGATGGATGTGGAACATATAATGTGACGGCCTAGAGAGTTTTCAAGCATATTGGCCTGATGGCGTCACCAAGGCCGTCAGGGTCCAAATACTAGTGACGGCCTAGAGTGATTTCCTACATGACGACGTCACAAATGGATCTAGGCAATACGAATTTTATCATGGCGGTGAGTTGACGGCGTCACAAGCTAATACGTGACGCCGTCAAGGTGTAAAATCTATATATAGTTTTTCAATTTTCATTCATTAGTGTGCAATTTTGAGGGAATAAACCCTAGACGAATTTTTACAGCTTTTCAAGGGTTTCAACCCCTTGATTCTTCCATGTTCAATTGAAGATAAGTATTCATTCAAATCATTCAATATGTCTATGTGTTGTGTGATTATATCTTATGCTTGTCTTCTCTTTAACATGCTAGGCTAGATTTTTATTGTGTTTGCTTAGATGTAGTGAAACCTAGATGTTAATTATGGGTTGATTGTTTGTTTATAATTGTTATGGATGATTGTATTTGATGTTAGGCTTAAGAAAACTGGCAGACTTCCATTGGTAACTTGCTTAAACGTCTTAAGAAACATAATCGAAGGTGTACTACGATTTTTGGTTGTATTTAATGCGTAAAAGAATTCTAATGATCCCATGTTAGGAGCTTCTAACGGCTCGACATAGGAGTGAACTAGGATCTTATAGAGTTAGGGAATATTGTACACGACCCTACAATTAGTATTAAGGAATATGACTCGTCATCCATGCAATTGTAACAAGCTAATCAACCTGTAAAAGATATCTAGGGAGTAATGAAATCTAAGTAAACACAACTTTCCTTATTATTGTTTCCAACACATTAGTATAATAGTTTAATTTTCATTTCTTTTATTTTATTTTGATTGCATCTGTAGTTAATTGGGTTAGTTGGCTAGCAACTAATTTCGCCTACTCCTTCAAAACCCAAGATTTTACTTGCTTTCATAAAAATATAAAAAATACAAAAAGAATCATCCCTTACCTCTAGACCTAGTTTATTAGGCTTTCTAATCCTTGTGACACAATTCCTAAGTTGAACGATCAATCCCCCGGTACTTGTCACTATACTATACTACAACGATCAGGTACACTGCCTGGTGGGGGTTGTAAGCTTCTCAAGATCCCTTGAGAGGTAAAACCTGTTACGAGGGCGTAATTCCCACGTATCAAGTTTTTGGCGCCGCAGCCCGGGGAATAGTTATTTTCTAGGTTAGGATTTTTTTTTATTAGGTTTACTTGCTAGATTCCTTTCTAGTAAGGTTTAATTTTTATTTTTATGTCTTCTTTAGTCTTTCTCATTTCTTTGTTTCTTTGTTCGTAACCTTTACCATCCGACATCATGGAAGGTGGTAACATCTTTGAACCCATCAACCCACCACAACAAAACCAGCCACAAAACCCACCACTTGCAAACCAACCTCCTAGGCCCCAAACTTTAGGAGAGTATTCCCGTCCTAGCCACCAAGGCTATCAAAACACTATTGAGCTCACTCAAGGAGCCAGTGTGTCCCCCTTGCGATCCGACACCATCCGGTTGGTGCAAAGCGGATGTGCATTCCATGGACTTCGTTCCGAAGATCCTAATCAACATCTTAAGGATTTCCTTAAAATCGTAAATTCCATAGACCTTGATGTTGTAACTAGAGAGTCGACCCGATTACGCCTATTCCAATTCTCTCTATGTGATCAAGCTAGTCAATGGCTTGAACGTTTACCCGTGGGATCCATCATCTCATGGGATGATCTCACCACTCGTTTCCTTGCTCAGTTTTTCCCACTGGGGAGAACTACCAAGCTTAGAAATGATATTTTGATGTTCCAACAACGTCAAGGTGAAACTCTATATGAAGCATGGACTCGTTTCAAGGACTTACTCCAAATAGTCCCTCATCATGGCATAGATCTTTGGCTCCAAATCTAAATCTTCTATGACCATATCGATCTCTCCACAAGGCGGACCAATGACCAATCGGCCGGTGGCAAGCTATGTGATCTAAGTGCGAAAGAATCATGGGAACTCATAGAAGATCTTGCTCTCTACAACAACGAAAGTTGGAATGATCCCCGTGATTTGAACAAAACGGTCAAGGCAATATCTTTGCCTTCGAATAATTCTAGCACTCCCGAGCGTAGGATCATGGAACTTGAGGACCAAGTCAAGTTTCTCATGAAATCATACGAAGCTCCTAAGTCTTCAAGCCAAGTGAACAAGATCACAACTTCATGGGAATTATGTTGTGGTCCCCATGACACTTGTGATTGCGTGGAACTCCCCAGACAAGCTTTTGCGGATTACGCATCCTCGCGTACCCACGAAGTGGGAGACAAGTGGTACACTTTCAAACCCGAGCCAAACCCTTACGGTGATTCTTACAACCCTTCTTGGAAAAATCACCCGAACCTTAGGTGGAAACAAAACCAAAAAATGCCTCAAAACAATTCTTCCAATCCACCTAATCGTTACTAACCAAATGGTCCACCTTCTAACCGTACTTTCAACAACAATCCTTACAATAACTATGCTAGTACCAATAATCTTGAAGGATTGATGTCCAAATTTATGGCATCTCAAGAAGCTCGCATATCTAAGTTTAAAGCCGATTTCAAACAAAAAAAAGTGAGATGACCAATAAAATTGACACATTGTAGAAAGTTTTCAAAGACTAAGAAATGGGAGCACTCCCAAGCGACACGGTCAAGAACCCGAAACTAAACGTTAATGCCATATCATCGGTTTCGTCACCTACTTCATGTCCACAATACTATTCGGTCAAAGCAATGAGCACGTGTTTCAAGCAAACCCAAATTCTTCAAAAGGACCAATTGAATAAAACATCCGATATTAAACCGGTCAATAACATAGTTGAAACACCTCCTACACAAGACCTTGACGATGAATTCAAGGAGCTCCACCTTGAACGCCCCATCATTGATGTCTTAGCCCGTGCTCCCTACTATATTGCCCTCCTAGAAAAATACGAGAACCTTAAATTGGGTAAAAATGGGACCGCCTTCGTTCAAAACAAGTTGCCTAAGAAGCTTGATGATCCGGGTATATTTGTTTTGCCTTGTAAGATAGGAAAATCCAAAGCTTTCGACACACTAGCCGACTTAGGATCAAGCCTCAACTTGATTCCCTTGTCCCTTTTCACCACTCTTAAGCTAGGAAAGTTAGAGGAGACGGAAGTACTAATTGGTCTAGCAGATGGAAGTATTGCCCACTGATAAGGCAAAAAATGAACCGTTTTTAGGGGGTCATTTAAGCCCGAATTTGAATTTATTTGATTAAATATTGCCCTAAATCGTTCCTTTTGTCATTTTAGGTACTTTTGGAGTGAATTCTGGAAAAGGAAGCATTTTGGACGTTTTTGGAGCATAAAAGTGAAGAAAACGGCAAAGTCTTAATTTTCCTTGCTGGGAACAGTACCTGACAGCGTCAGGAGTCCTCATGTGACGGCGTCAAGAGTAAAACAAGAGTTGGAAGTGGTGACGGTCCAGAGAAAATGTGACGGCGTCACGTATGGCCATCAAGGTTCAAGATATGGTGACGGCCCAGAGCTAACATACACATGACGGCGTCAAATCTGGATCTAGGCAATCCGATCTCATTATGGGCGGCAATTTGACGGCTTCAGAAATTCCTTCTTGACGCCGTCACCCTGTAAAATCTATATATAGTTTTGCAATTTTCATTCAAAAAGGAGGGACAAGTAGTGTATAACTTTGGAGAAACCCTAGCACGAATTTTACTAATTTTTCAAGGGTTTTTACCCTTTGAAACCTTTCATGTCAATTTGAGATAAGTACTCTTTCAATTCAATAAAAATGTCTATGTGTTGCTTGAATATATCTTACGCTTGTCTTGAATTCAACATGCTAGGCTAGATCTCTTGTGTGTTTGCTTAGATGTAGTTAAACCTAGATTTAATTATGGGTTGATTGTTTGTTTATAGTTGTTATGGATGAATGATTTCGATGTTAGGCTTAAGAAAACTGGCAGACTTCCATATGGTAACATGCTTGAACATCTTAAGAAACATGAACCAATGTGTACTAGGTTATCATAGTTGTATTTAATGCGTGAGCGAATTATAATGATCCCATGTTAGGAGTTTTTAACGGCTCGACATAGGAGTGAAGTAGGAGCTTATAGAGTTGGGGAAGTACGTACGCCACCCACGAATGGTATTAAGGAATATAACCCGTCATCCATGCAATAGTAACAAACTATCAACCTGTAAAAGATATCTAGGGAGTAATGAAACCTAAGTAAACACAACTCTCCCCATTATTGTTTACACCACATTAATAATTAGATTTATTTTCATTTCTGTTATTTTATTTTGATTGCATCTTAGTTATTGGGTTAGTTGATTAGCAACTAATTCCGCCCACTCTTCCTAAAACCCGAGATTTTAATTGCTTTTATAAAATATGAAAAATACAAAAAGAATCATCCCTCACCTCTAGACCTAGTTTTTAGGTTTTCTAATCCTAGCGACACTATTCCTGAGTTGAACGATCAATCCCTCGGTACTTGTCACTATACTATACTACAACGATCAGGTACACTGCCTGGTGGGGGTTGTAAGCTTCTCGAGATCCCTCGAGAAGTAAAGCCTGGTGCGATTCCCAGGCATCAAGTTTTTGGCGCCGCAGCCCGGGGAATAGTTATTGTCTAGGTTAGGATTTCTTTCTATTTGGTCTACTTGCTAGATTCCTTTCTAGTAAGATTTTATTTTTATTTTTAGTTTCTCTTTAATCTATCGTATTTCTTTGTTTCCTTTGTTCGTAAACTATCTCGATGGATAAAAATAGCATTGATCGTTTGATTCCTGTTATTCGTGTTTTTCGTCGTAGGATTTTCCAAATGCCCACCCCAATCCCTTTAGTGGAAAATGAGAACCCACCTAACCTCTCGCCTAACCATCACTTTGACAATAATTCTGAAATGGAGGAGTCTGACCATGATGATGACCATAGGGCTAGTCCTTTTTACTATTCAGACTCCGATGAGGACCTTGTTGATGGTGACGTAATTAATGAGGGTAGGATGGAAGATGAAGTGGACCCTCTTAGGTATGTCGACCCTAGATCAAGGATTGAGAGTGATAGCTCATTTAATATGCAATTTCCTTGTAAGATTGGATTTAGGAGCTTTGATGCCTACCTTAACTCATCTCTACCAATGAACATAATCTTGCGTAGTGAATACAATAAAATCATGGTAGATGAGTTAGAATACAAAGGAGATAATATTATTACTAGGGCAATGTCATTGCATCTGTTTGTAGGAAGCCTTGTTTATCTTGTTGAGTTCATGGTTATGGAGAATCTAGGACAATTTATCGATAGTAAATTAACCCAAGTTGTGTTTGGGAAACCCTTCAAAAGATTAACCAACCTTGATGAAAAACTTATGGAAGGGTTAATTACATTCTCGGATGGGGATGAGGATTTTGTTTACCAAATGCCACGTGCACACCCTAGGTTCAAGGATTTTTCCATGGAGAAATGTAGTAGGTATCCACCCCCAAAAATGTTAAGTGAGAATGATAAAAGAAAAGGGCTTAAATACCCTCACGAAAAGAATAAAAGGTATTATTGTGGATGTTTAGAGTTAAGTGATGATTATAAGAAAGATGAGGTGACTATTAAATGTCTCACCCTTGGTTATGTGAGCATAAGCGAAACACGGTAGCCCATGACCTTGAGTCTAGCTACAAGACTCATAAATAAACAAAAGCACTTCTTGTGAGGCAACCCATATTTTGTGTGATTTTTATTTGTTTGATTGTTATTTGCTTCTGTATGCATGCTTTATTTTATTGTTGGTAGATCATGTTTCAAAATAAAATTGTGAAAATGCTTTATTTATTGTTTGACTTCGTCTTAACTTCATACAAAGGTATTTTGCAAAAGATAAGTGTAAGGGGAAACCCCAAATATGTTTTTAAGAAATGATTCTCCACAATATTAAATGGACATGTGTATTAGTATTTCTTAGAGTCAAATGCTTGTATCGAGTCATAATGATGTTTTGCATGATTTTCCAGGAAGTAGGACATAAGTTTTTCCAGAAATTTTCCGGAAACTTAACGTAAAGATTCCTGCAGATCACTTCTGACGGCATCATGAGTTAACTCCTGATGGCGTCATGTGTAAAATTCTGGAAATTTTGCTAGTTTAGTTTTTCTAACGGAGTCTTAAAGTTTTTGTTAATTCTTTAGTTTTATAAACTCCAGGAAATCTGCAAACATTCATTCCACAAGCATTATATCTTACCTTGTTTTCTAGGATTTGTTAGTATATATAGATTGCTGCCGATTTTATGCGAGGTTGCCTTGTTTGTTTTCTCAGGTTTAACAGGTTATGTATGACAAGAAGATGATTTATTTTTCTGGAAGGGAAGCTTTGATTGTTCATTTTCTTGGAGGAAGATCTAACTTTGTTACCACACTATCCACACCGAATGAATCAGGGGAGTATTTGATTTCATTCTTTTACCTATTTCACTTTTACATTCTTTAATTGAACATTGGGGATAATGTTCATCCTAAGTGTAAGGGGAGGGTAAATGATAATACCTTATAGGATACACTTGCACTTGAGTTTGTTTTGTTTGATAGTGAATGTGTAATAAAACTAAGAGAAATACTTGTTAGTGTAATTTTAGCACCAAATTTAAATTTTTTTACAACATTTAGGAGTGAAACTTTAGCCTTAGCAAGCGTCTCATGGATAGGAGTTTATGACTAGCACAAAACCGTACTATTCAGAAAAACTTTCCACCCAAATATCTGAGGTTCGCCTTTAGATTTGATAGGAAAAGCATTCATTACTGGTGCTTATGAGTGTACCGGTAGCATTTAGATTCTAGAACTTGCGTTAGTGATGCATCTCGAGACCGCTAGTGAGACTACATTCGTGTAGTAGGATTTAATACATGATAAGAGGGATTAGGATCACCCTTGTGTTTAAACCCGTATCATAATTACTTGACCATTTAAGTCATATTACTTGGCTAGTAAAGTCAATTAATTTTTCTCACACCTTACCGTAGTACTCATTTCTAGTACACGAAACTCCTAGTACACCCCTCCGAGCCTATCTTTTCGTTTCTAACTTTAAGCATCTTACTTAAAGGAAGAATTTGTTACAACCCACTTAAATGTACAACCAAATCGCCTTAGCCTTCCGTGTATGCACTCATCTTTAGTGCATTATTGTTATTTGTTAAACCCTTAGTTAATTATCTAATTGATTACATGGTTGCTAAGTCGAGTCATATCTTGTTCATATTGTTTTGGGACGATCGGGACTCATGGGTAAAGTACTAAGGTTATGGAGTAATGGGGAAGAACATCATTTATATTACCTCCATATGAGCGTTAATCTTAAAAAGTACTCCAAGTATTTTGATTATCTTAATTTGAGTCATTAGATTAGTTTATTGTAAGGTATGTAAAAATTCAAGTGTAAGGGGAATGTTCATTCCCTATGATGCATTATTTTGGATGGTAGGGTAAGAGTGTATGAAAAAAATAAAAATAAATAAATAAAAAAAAACATACGGACTACCATCCCGTTTCATTCTATGTTTGTTTTATGTTTTTGTTATTTTTGGTTTATTAGCTTAAGTCGAGTCTAGTCTTGGCTTAGCAATGCCATATTGTACATGTAATTAACCAAGATGATTAACTCGCCACCAGTAAAGATTGCCTATATCCAACAAAACCGTGTATTCCATATCCCTACACCTAACGTTATAACCCTTTAAAAGACCTCTTTGATAGTTTATCCTAGGTGCTTACACCATGTGGCGGAGGTTTGATCCTTTCCCAAGCCTATGGTAATCTATTTTGTTATGACAGGTAGTGAGAGATGTTTTCCATTTCCATATTGTGATCTTACTTTATTACACCCGAAGGATTGATGTCCAAATTTATGGCATCTCAAGAAGCTCGCATATCTAAGTTTGAAGCCGATTTCAAACAAAAACAAAGTGAGATGACCAATAAAATTGACACATTGTTGAAAGTTTTTGATGACTGAGAAATGGGAGCACTCCCAAGCGACACGGTCAAGAACCCGAAACTAAACGTTTATGCCATATCATCGGTTTCGTCACCTACTTCTTGTCCACAATACTATTCGGTCAAAGCAATGAGCACGTGTTTCAAGCAAACCCAAATTCTTTAAAAGGACCAATTGAATAAAACATCCGATATTAAACCGGTCAATAACATAGTTGAAACACCTCCAACACAAGACCTTGACGATGAATTCAAGGAGCTCCACCTTGAACGCCCCGTCATTGATGTCTTAGCCCGTGCTCCCTACTATATTGCCCTCCTAGAAAAATACGAGAAACTTAAATAGGGTAAAAATGGGACCGCCTTCGTTCAAAATAAGTTGCCTAAGAAGCTTGATGATCCTGGTATATTTGTTTTTCCTTGTAAGATAGGAAAATCCGAAGCTTTCGACACACTAGCCGACTTAGAATCATGCCTCAACTTGATTCCCTTATCCCTTTTCACCACTCAAGCTAGGAAAGTTAGAGGAGACGGAAGTACTAATTGGTCTAGCGGATGGAAGTATTGCCCACTGATAAGGCGAAAAATGAACCGTTTTTAGGGGGTCATTTAAGCCCGGATTTGAATTTATTTGATCAAATATTGCCCTAAATCGTTCCTTTTGTCATTTTAGGTACTTTTGGAGTGAATTCTGGAAAAGGAAGCATTTTCGACGTTTTTGGAGCATAAAAGTGAAGAAAACGGCAAAATCTTTATTTTCCTTGCTGGGAACAGTACCTGACGGCGTCAAGAGACGTCATGTGACGGCGTCAAGAGTAAAACAAGAGTTGGAAGTGGTGACGGTGCAGAGAAAACATGACGGCGTCACGTATGGCCGTCAAGGTTCAAGATATGGTGACGGCCCAGAGCTAAAATACACATGACGGCGTCAAATCTGGATCTAAGTAATCCGATCTCACTATGGGCGGCGAGTTGACGGCGTCAGAAATTCCTTCTTGACGCCGTCACCCTGTAAAATCTATATATAGTTTCGCAATTTTCATTCATAAAGGAGGGACAAGTAGGGTATAACTTTGGAGAAACCCTAGCACGAATTTTACTGCTTTTTCAAGGCTTTTTACCCTTTGAAACCTTTCATGTCAATTTGAGATAAGTACTCTTTCAATTCAATCAATATGTCTATGTGTTGCTTAAATATATATTACGCTTGTCTTGAATTCAACATGCTAGGCTAGATCTATTGTGTGTTTGCTTAGATGTAGTGAAACCTAGATGTTAATTATGGGTTGATTGTTTGTTTATAGTTGTTACAGATGAATGATTTCGATGTTAGGCTTAATAAAACTGGCAGAATTCCATATGGTAACATGCTTGAACGTCTTAAGAAACATGAACCGATACGTAC
This sequence comes from Artemisia argyi, assembly GCA_030686995.1. Lineage (NCBI taxonomy): Eukaryota > Viridiplantae > Streptophyta > Magnoliopsida > Asterales > Asteraceae > Artemisia > Artemisia argyi. The sequence continues at coordinate 26,750,431 of CM060696.1, forward strand.
TAGGTTATTATGGTTGTATTTAATGCGTGAGCGAATTCTAATGATCCCATGTTAGGAGTTTTTAACGGCTCGACGTAGGAGTGAAGTAGGAGCTTATAGAGTTGGAGAAGTACGTACGCCACCCCACGAATGGTATTAAGGAATATAACCCGTCATCCATGCAATTGTAACAAACTATCAACCTGTAAAAGATATCTAGGGAGTAATGAAACCTAAGTAAACACAACTCTCCCCATTATTGTTCACACCACATTAATAATTAGATTTATTTTCATTTCCGTTATTTTATTTTTATTGTATCTTAGTTATTGGGTTAGTTGATTAGCAACTAATTCCGCCCACTCTTTCTAAAACCTGAGATTTTAATTGCTTTTAAAAAATATAAAAAATACAAAAAGAATCATCCCTCACCTCTAGACCTAGTTTTTAGGTTTTCTAATCCTAGCGACACTATTCCTGAGTTGAACGATCAATCCCCCGATACTTGTCACTATACTATACTACAACGATCAGGTACACTGCCTGGTGGGGGTTGTAAGCTTCTCCAGATCCCTCGAGAGGTAAAGCCTGGTGCGATTCCCACGTATCACCCACCCGGTCGGAATGATCAAGGATGTAGTTGTTCACGTAGGAAAATTAACTATTTTAGCGGATTTTGACGTCCTAGATATGGTTAGTGATACTACATGCCCATTGTTAGGAGGAAGAGGATATTTAGCAACCGCTAGTGCCATGATAGATTGTAAGGAGTCTAAGATAGCGGTAGGAGATGGTGAGACTTGGTCGGTTTATGATGTTAAGAAACATAGCTACGATTGTGAGGACGAACCGACACCACATTTGGTGGAGATGAATAGGAGAGCATCTAGATATGGACCTTGGATAGAAAGGAACTTTATTGGACCTCAACGCCCATTCTATCTAGAAAAAGATTTCATCGATAAAACACATTCGGTGGAACAACTCATAGCTTGAGATGAGGAACTAGACCCTTTTGAGGATCCCCTAGTCTTTAGGAAAATGATTGAGTTCTTAAGCGTAATGCCTATCAACCTAGAGATGAACAAGTGGAAAAGAGAAGGGAATAAGTGTAAATGGAATTGGGACAAGCCACCTAAGGAAGGTGATGGATCATGGCATATGAAGATGATTTTATATGATCCGGATGGAGAAAAGTTTGAGAAGTCATATCGTACCAAGAAAACCGATAGGAAGTTGAAACCTAAGTTTGATCCCAAAGATGTCCTCAACGAGGAGATCACACATATAGGATAGCCCACGACCTTGAGTCTAGCTACAAGACACGTAAATAAAGAAAATCGCTTCTTGGGAGGCAAACCCATGTTTTGTGTGTTTTTATTTGTTTGATTTTTATTTGTTTGATGTTATTTGTTTCTGTATGCATGCTTTATTTTTATTGTTGGTAGATCATGTTTCAAACTAAAATTGTGAAAATGCTTTATTTTGTTGTTTAACTTCGTCTTAACTTCATATAAAGGTATTTTGCAAAAGCTAAGTGTAAGCGGAAACCCCAAATTTGTTTATTAGAACGAAAATGATCTTGATTCTCCACAATATTAAATGAACATGTATATTAGTATTTGTTAGAGTCAAATGCTTGTATCGAGTCATAATGATGTTTTGCAGGATTTTCCAGGAAGTAGGACATAAGTTTTTCCAGAAATTTTCCTGAAACTTTACATAAAGATTTCTGCATGTCACTTCTGATGGCGTCAGGATTTAACACCTGACGGCGTCACGTGTAAAATTCTGGAAATTTTGCGAGTTTTGTCTTTCTAACGGAGTCTTAAAAGTTTTTGTTGATTCTTTATTTTTATAAACTTCTAGAAATCTGCAAACATTCATTCCACAAGCATTATATCTTAAATCGCTTTCTAGGATTTGTTAGTGTATATAGATTGCCGCCGATTTTACGCGAGGTTGCCTTGATTGTTTTCTCAGGTTTAACAGGTTATATATGACAAGAAGATGATTTATATTTCTGGAAAGGAAGCTTTGAACGTTCATTTTCTTGGAGGAAGATCTAACCTTGTTAACACACTATCCACACCGAACGAATCAGGGGAGTATTTTTTTTTCATTCTTTTACCTATTTTACTTTTACATTCTTTAATTGAACATTGGGGACAATGTTCATCCTAAGTGTAAGGGGAGGGTACATGATGATACCTTATAGGATATCATTGCACTTGAGTTTGTTTGTTCGATGGTAGGTGTGTAATAAAACTAAGAGAAATACTTTTTAGTGTAATTTTAGCGCCAAATTTAAAATTTTTTACAACATTTAGGAGTGAAACTTTAGCCTTAACAAGCGTCTTATGGATAGGAGTTGTATGACTAGCACAAAACCGTACCATTCAGAAAAATTTTCTACCCAAATATGTGAGGTTCGCCTTTAGATTTGATAGGAAAAGCATTCATTATTAGTGCTTATGAGTGTACCGGTAGCATTTAGATTCTAGAACTTGCGTTAGTGATGCATCCCGAGACCACTAGTGAGACTACATTCGTGTAGTAGGATTTACTACATGATAAGAGGCATTAGGATCACCCTTGTGTTTAAACCCGTATCATAATTACTTGACCATTTAAGTCATATTACTTGACTAGTAAAGCAATTAATTTTTCCCACACCTTAGCGTTGTACTCATTTTTAGTACACAAAACCCCTAGTACACCCCTCCGAGCCTATCTTTTCGTTTCTAACTTTAAGCATTTTACTTAAAGGAGGAATTTGTTACAACCCACCCAAATGTGCAACCAAATCGCCTTAGCCTTCCTTGTATGCACTCATCCTTAGTGCATTATTGTTATGTGTTTAAACCCTTAGTTAATTATCTAATTGATTACATGGTTGCTAAGTCGAGTCATATCTTGTACATATTGTTTTGGGACGATTGGGACTGATGGGTAAAGTACTTGTCTTATGGAGTAATGGGGAAGAACATCATATATTACCCCCATATGTGCGTTAATATTTAAAAATACTCCAAGTGTTTTAATTATCTTGATTCGAGTCATTAGAGTAGTTTATTGTAAAGTATGTAAAAATTCAAGTGTAAGGGGAATGTACATTCCCTATGATGTATTATTTTGGATGGTAGGTAAGAGTGTATGCAAAAAATAATAATAATAATAATAAAAATAAAAAATAAAAAAAAAATCAAAAAATTTAAAAAAAGATAGAAAAAAAGAAAAGAGAGAAAAACATACGGGCTACCATCCCGTTTCATTATATGTTTATTTTATGTTTTTGTTATTTTTGATTTATTAGCTTAAGTCGAGTCGAGTCTTTGCTTAGCAACGCCATATTGTACGTGTAATTAACCAAGATGATTAACTCGCCACCAGTAAATATTGTCTTTATCCAACAAAACCGTGTATTCTATATCCCTACACCTAACGTTATAACCCTTTAAAAGACCTCTTTGATAGTTTATCCTAGGTGCTTACGCCAAGTGGTGGAGGTTTGATCCTTTCCCTAGCCTATGGTAATCTATTTGCTATGACAGGTAGTGAGAGATGTTTTCCATTTCCTTATTGTGATATATACTTTATTAGACCCGAGATATGTGAGTATCTAAACACTATTTGTAAGGTGCTAGTGTATGACCTTCGTGCTTGTTTTTGGTTTTTAGTGGAACGATTATTTGTTGTAATTACTTTTATATTAGTGTTAAATGACCCCTTGTATTTTGATTAGAATAAAAGCGCATTTGCTTGAGGACAAACAAATCTCAAGTGTAAGGATATTTGATGAGGCGAAAGGTGTACCGCTTTTAATGGGTCATTTAAGCCCGAATTTGATATTATTTGATCAAATATTGCCCTAAATCATTCCTTTTGTCATTTTAGGTACTTTTGAGGAAGAATCTGGAAAAGGAAGCATTTTGGACGTTTTTGGAGCATAAAAGTGAAGAAAACGGCAAAGTCTCAAATTTTCTTGCTGGAACAGTACCTGACGGCATCAAGCTTTTACACGTGACGACGTCAAGAGTTACAAAAGAGGTAGATGTGGAACTTATGCACAGAGAGTTTTCAAGCATATTGGCCTAACGGCGTCACCAAGGCCGTTAGGGTCCAAATACTAGTTACGGCCCAGAGTGATTTCCTATATGATGGTGTCACAAATGGATCTAGGCAATACGAATTTTGTCATGGCGGCGAGTTGACGGCGTCACAAGCTAATACGTGACGCCGTCAAGGTGTAAAATCTATATATAGTTTTTCAATTTTCATTCATTAGTGTGCAATTTTTAGGGAATAAACCCTAGACGAATTTTAAGTATTCATTCAAATTGAAGATAAGTATTCATTCAAATCATTCAATATGTCTATGTGTTGTATGATTATATCTTACGCTTGTCTTCTCTTTAACATGCTAGGCTAGATCTGTATTGTGTTTGCTTAGATGTAGTGAAACCTAGATGTTAATTATGAGTTGATTGTTTGTTTATAATTGTTATGGATGATTGTATTCGATGTTAGGCTTAAGAAAACTGGCAGACTTCGATTGGTAACTTGCTTGAACGTCTTAAGAAACATCATCGGAGGTGTACTACGATTTTTGGTTGTATTTAATGCGTAAGAGAATTCTAATAATCCCATGTTAGGAGCTTCTAACGGCTCGACATAGGAGTGAAGTAGGATCTTATAGAGTTAGGGAATATTGTACACGGCCCTACGACTAGTATTAAGAAATATGACCCGTCATCCATGCAATTGTAACAAGCTAATCAACCTGTAAAAGATATCTAGGGAGTAATGAAATCTAAGTAAACACAACTTTCCTCATTATTTTTTTTTTAGAAAGGCAACAATGACATAAAACCAACCCAAACAATTACAAAAAATGGCACCCCACCTAAGCTAAAAAGATAATTAACTGAGAAAGGGCCCAAGGAAGCAAAACTACAAAGCAAAAAACATCAAAAGTGCAAAAGAAACTCGAAAGCAAAACTGTAAAATCTACTAACCTATTAAAACAATCGATACAAAAGAGGACAACAAAGGCCCACAAGACAAAAAAGTCTCACAACCTCTCTTTGTGCCAATGGAAGACATCACTTTGGTATCACTTGCTGCCAATCCATAGACGTCTTTTCTAGCACCACTACTTGACCCATATAAATCCAAGCTGCTCAAATTTACCCCGTCACAATTCATCATCTGAAACACAACACGTTAAAGGGTCATTTAACCATTTTTGCCAACACAGCCTACATTTTTTTGACCTTCTCACCATCCACTCAAAGCTTTGAAGTTTAATGTCTTGCACTATTTTGTTTACACTTGATGCCTTAGCTCTAAAAACTACATTATTCCTTTCTTTCCAAATGTGATATCCGGTAACCCAAGTTACTGTCTGCCATAGTGGTCTCAAGTAATTTGGCATCGCAACACCACCATTATGAAGGAGGACTTCGTTAGTAGTGAATGCATTAACCAAACCAATTTTCCACCATCCAAAAATCTTCTCCCAAATATCAGATGCCATTTTGTAAAGCACCAAACAATGATCGATTGTTTCCAACCCATCATTACAAAAAGGACATAAAAGACTATCCAAATCAACGCCTCTTTTATCAAGTTCACTTCTAACCGGAAGTCTTCTTCTAAGAGCCCGCCAAATGAATATGTTAACTTTTTTTTGGTAATCTTTTGTTCCATAGAGTCTCTTGTTCAGCTTCCTCCTCATGTAAGAACTTGCTATCCACTATTCTTGATAAAGATTTGACCGTGAATCTCCCATCATCTTCAAGAAGCCACCTCCACGTATCCCTGCAATCATAAGATAAAGAAAAATCGCCCAATACTCTCATTAGTTCTTCCATCTCACCACTAGCTCTACCCCTAAGCTCTCTCACCCACTCCCACTTCCAACACCAAGTCCCCTCAATCCACTCTCCTTTCTCCGCGACCTTTGCGTCCTTTTTACTATCCAAATAATATAACCTAGAAAATATATCCCTCAACCTTAAAGTAGCCCTCCATGTATCATCCCAAAAAGATGTGTTCCACCCATCTCCTATTTTCTTAAAAAATGAATTTGTAAAACTAATTCCCAATTTATCTAAATCTACCCCAACCCTTAACACGTAGCCCCACACCCCACCACCACAAACATCCTTACCCCCATTCCTGTTACCTAACCCCCCATCTGCACCATACACACTTTTAACCACTTTAACCCATAAAGAGTCCTCTTCAATCCTAAATCTCCACCACCACTTACCCATCAAAGCCAAATTTTTCACTCTTAATGACCCAATGTTTAACCCCCCCCCCCCCCCCCCCCCCCGCCCCATATGAAGATAAAACAGAATCCCACTTAACCCAAGACATTTTTTTACTTTCCCCGACCCCACCCCAAAAGAAATCTCGTCGTATACACTCAAGATTTTTAATCACACACACGGGCACACGAAACATAGAGAAATAGTACAATGGCAAGCTACCAAGAACCGATTTTACTAAGGTTAATCTTCCACCAAATGACATCGTTTTAGCTCTCCATTCCGAAAGCCTTTGTGGAAAACTAGAAGGGGGGGTTGAATAGTTTTACGTCTTTTTAATTAGTTGTAAAAATAGTTTTAGTGTTTTAAAACTTAGATTCGATAATATGTGATTTCAAGTCTTGCACAATATAAACAAATATCAATACGAAATATATAACAATGATAAGTAACTAACTCGAGAGTTTTAAAACCGCGAGACAAGAGATTTATAGTGGTTCGGCTACAAGGACACCTTCCTTGCCCTACTCCACTCCTCGAGCACCTAACTCGAGAGTTTTCTTCACTATATCAACAAGCTCCCTTATGGCAGAGAAAACCTTACACACCAATTTACACACCAATATTCACACCAATCTACACACCAATTTACACACCAATCTACACACCAATAATCACACCACAACACCTTCACACCTAAGTCACAACTTCTACACACCTTCTTCAAATCAATCTACTTCACACCTAGCTTCTTCACACCAATAGATTTCCTAGCTTTTCTTCTTCACACCAAGCTATCAACTAATCACACAATCTATATCTAACTCAACTATCTACAAGCAAATATTCACAACAATCTTCACAAAGAGTATGTAAATAATCTTGATGATACACCAACAACTTGGATGTGGAGATCACAACAAGTTGTAATACTTCTTGTCTAGGAAGATAGAAGTATTCTTCTCTTGCACTTGAGAGGATGGAAATTGGATCACTTTGAAACAAAGAATATATATACACTTATGATCAAAGGATGAGAGAATAGAGAAATAGATCTAGATCAGAAAGTTTAGAAGTGCAAAAGGTGAGAAAAATCTGAGGGATGAATCAGTATTTAAAGGGGGGGAAAATACTGTTCTGGAGCGTGGCCGGTCCCCTTAATTGTAGGCCGGTCCCCTTAATGATTAAGGGGGCCGCCTAGTAACATTAAGGGGGCCGCCCTCCTGAACGTTGGTTTTTCTTGTCTTTTAGTGGGGAATATTTTTCTGGATAGAATTTGCCATTTTTGGTTGGAAATTTGAAATCATATATTTATTATGAATTAAACATATTCTTTTAATTCCAAAAGTGATTTTGTAAAAGATATAAGATGTTTAATACATTTTATAAAAATTCTAGTGATTAGAAAAATTTCCTTTGATCATGAAATGTAATAAACCCTTTGTTTATTCATACCTTAAGTGATATGGAAGCAAATACAAATATTAAGCACTAAAAACTTGTTTACGTCATAAGTTTTAGATTAATGAGTTTATGCTTTGTAATTATCAAAACATAGAGACATTGTTAATATGCTAACAATGTTTTAAGACATTATTTATGTCAACAATCTCCCCCTTTTTGATGATTACAAAACCTTAAACTCATTAGGTCTAAAAATTAATTTTTTGACAAGAATTTAGAGTTTAACATTCTCTTCTCCCCTTTTTTGTAAAATCAAAAAGGTTAAAGCTCCCCCTTGATGTATACTCCCCCTCATTTGAGAGCACCAAGGAGATGAGCTATGGAAATCTTGGCTACACAAAATATTAGAAGAGAGCAAGGCAAATATACATGCAAAGCAATAGATAAAAGAAAATAGATTCATTCAAGCATCATAGAAAGCATTACAACATTTAATATGCTTAAGGCATATTAATCATAATAAAACAAATGAAAAAGACATAGTCCTATATTGCCTAGAAAGAGCACTTGGACTTGCTTGCAACTCATGGTTGATTGTTTTATTTGCTTGAAGGATAACATAAGCATGAAGCTTAGTTGTTAGATGGAGAGGGATATGGGGTGGAGTATGGAGCGGAAGAGGTGGATCTCACGATGTTGTATCGTGTTAAGGGTGGTATTGGATGATTACGAGTGACAAGATATTCAATCCAAGAAATATCTTCACTCAAGTAGAGGATTTGTTTTTGAAGGAATATGCAACAAGGGCAAAAGTGAGTGTGGTTGGTAACTTGATCCAAATTGAGAGAGTGGGGAAGGCAATTTGCATAGGGTGATGATGGAGGTTGCCCTTTGTTGCGTTGTGCAAGATGCATAGCAAGGAGATCACTAAGATCATGGATTTGGTTTATTTCATCACGGAACTTTTGCTTTTCCGTGGCAATGTGAAGAGGATCATAGGTTTGGTATGGAAGGGTTGGATTTGTGTAGTTGGAATTGTAGTTTAATGGTTGGCCAATGTTGTATGGTTTGTAAAGAGGATCAAATGAATGACCTTGTGGGTTTGAGGTAAAGTTTGGGAAGTAAGAAGTTGGAGGTGTTGAATGACTTCCAATCTCATTGGTTATGATGGATTTGTTTCGAGGGCTTTTTCTTCGCCAAACGGGTTTTTTCGTCATCCTTGCTAGCCTTGAGGCTTTTGATCTTGGTTTGTTTGGAGAGTTCATGATGGGATGAATGGATAGTTTTGAGGATTGGGGATATTTATAGTGTAAGATTTGTGTGTTTAAGGATGGATAAGGTTTGTTGGAAGATTGGGACAAAGTATGTTGGTTAAAATTGGGAAATGTAGGTTGAAATGGGCTAAAAAGCAGAAAAGATTATGTAAACCCGACCATCAGATGGCCGGTCCCCTTAATTAGGGGGCGGTCCCCTTAATGATTAAGGGGGCCGCCTTACAAAATTAAGGGGGCCGCCCATCTGGTGATTTCCAGGTTGCCAGAATTGGGTTTTTGGCAGAAAATTTGCAGAAAGGTTATGTGTTTGAATTAGAATTAAAGCAAGTTCAACTCTCTTAGGCAATATAGAGTCTAATCTAATCAAGATATAGCATACATGCAAAAACATATAAGCAAAGGAGCAAGTAATCAACACATAATAAGCAATAGGAGGTAAACAAAGGCAAGCACACTTAAGCTTCCTAATGCACCTATCTTAGATTGAAGGCAAGGATAATTAGTGAGTGAAAAACTAGTGATGGATCAAGATGACACCATTATTGGTGAATTTGTCCTAGTGAGTGTCTATTATGCAACAAATGTGGAGTTGTGATTGTTTCGACTCCTAGAAGCAAAAAGAAATGGCGATCCTAAGAAACAATCCAAATAATCTCCTTGATTCAATTTTTGCTCGATCATGAATGTCAAAGACATATATTAGATTATATACCTTGACAATTTATGTGAGAGTTTATGCATGATTTTGAAATATAATGTTTTTAGAATTAGTCAACAATGCAAGGAAAATGGTCTTCATGGGGTTCCTAGATTGTGAGAATAATTTTTAGAGAAAATTGATTGAGTTTTACAAAAAAGTTTAAGCAAAGCAAATAAATTTTCCCAATCTTTAGTTTTGTGCGAAATAGATTCCTAGACTCAGAAGAGGTGAAATGGAAGAAAGATAAATTTCATGCAAGTATTAATTTGAAATAATTTAGTCAACTTGTTCCATCATTCCTAATCCTAAACGCAAGTGGTTGAATAATTTACGCTTAAGGGGTTTTGTGAATATATCCGCAATGTTATCTTTCGATGCAATCTTTTCTATAGATATATTCCCTTTTTGTACATTATCCCTAAGAAAATGATGACGTATTTCTATGTGTTTAGTCCTAGAGTGTTGTACCGGATTTTTACTTAAATCTATCGCACCTTTGTTATCGCACATAATAGGGACATTTTCTAACCTAATGCCATAGTCTACGAGAGCTTGTTTCATCCATAGTGCTTGTTGACATGCCTTTCCGGCGCTTACATATTTGGCTTCGGTGGTAGAAATAGCAAGAGCGGTTTGCTTCTTCGAAAACGAAGATGTTAAACAACATCCCATAAACGTGCAAATACCGCTAGTGCTCTTTCTATCTACATAGTCTCCCGCATGATCCGAATCCACATAGACAATGGTTTCTATGCCGGATTCCTTAGGATACCATAATCCTAAGTGTATAGTGCCTTTAATGTATCGGAAGATACGCTTAACCGCTTCTAGGTGAGAGGTTTTGGGATCCTCTTGAAAACGGGCACAAAGGCAGACACTAAACATGATATCGGGTCTACTTGCCGTCAAGTATAGTAAACTACCTATCATTCCTCTATACTTGAAGTTATCTACGGACTCACCTTCATCGTCCTTTGTGAGCTTTACCTCCATAGACATGGGTGTTTTTATGGGTTTTGAGTCTTCTAGGCCAAATTTCTTAAGCATTTCCTTAATGTACTTAGATTGGTTAAAGAATATTCCATCTTCTAATTGTTTTATTTGTAATCCTAGGAAGAAGTTAAGTTCACCCATCATACTCATCTCAAACTCATCATGCATGATTTTGGCAAATTCATCACACATGTCTTGACAAGTCGATCCAAATATAATGTCATCAACATATATTTGAACAATGATGAGATTAGGGTCTTTCCTTTTAGTGAAAAGAGTGTTATCTACCATTCCCATGGAATAATCATGTTTAATAAGAAAAGCTTTTAATCGATCATACCAAGCTTTGGGAGCTTGTTTGAGTCCATACAAAGCTTTCTTTAACTTATAAACATAATCAGGTTTTGCGAAGTCAACGAATCCTGGAGGTTGTGCCACATATACCTCCTCATTGATAAAACCGTTAAGGAATGCACTTTTCACATCCATTTGGAATAACTTAAAATCTAGGGCGCAAGCATAGGCGAGTAATATCCTAATTGATTCAAGTCTAGCTACGGGGGCATAAGTTTCATCATAATCAATTCCTTCTTGTTGATTATAACCTTGGGCAACTAACCTAGCTTTATTCCTAGTAACTATTCCATTCTCGTCTAACTTGTTCCTATATACCCATTTGGTTCCTATGATAGTCATATCCTTTGGATTTGGGACTAGTTCCCAAACATTATTTGCCTTAAATTGATTTAATTCTTCTTGCATAGCTATAATCCAACTTTCATCCTTTAAAGCCTCACTAATATTCTTAGGTTCTATTGCTGAGAGGAAACAAAAGAAGTTGTTTTTATCTTGGGCTTGTGACCTAAGGGTTCTTTGGTTAAGATGTCCTATTATATTATCTAATGGATGTGATCTAGATTCTTTAATATTAACGGTTTCGTTATTTTCTAAGTGAATGTCTTCATTATCATTTCCTATGGGTTTTGTTTTACTAACCTCAATAGCTTCATCTTCGACTAAATCATCATCTTCTAAAGGTAGCGTTTTAGGAGGTGGTGGTGGTGTTTCATCAAATGTTACATTTAGTGATTCCTCTACTTTCATGGAGTGTTTGTTAAGTATTATATATGCTTTACTATTTTGTGAGTATCCTAAAAATATTCCTTCATATGATTTTGGATCAAACTTAGTGAGGTAGTCCTTAGTGTTTAAGATATAGCATTTACTTCCAAATACCCTAAAGTAGCTTAAGTTTGGTTTTCTATTTCTTAATAACTCATAAGGAGTTTTTCCTAGAATTCTTCTAATTGATACCCTATTTAAAATATAAGTCGATGTATCTATGGCGTGACACCAAAATTTTTGTGGAATGGATTGTTCATTTAACATAGTTCTACTCATTTCTTGTAGTGACCTATTTTTTCTTTCTACTACCCCATTTGATTGAGGAGTACGAGGGGCGGAGAAATTGTGAGATATTCCATTTAACTCACAATATTTTCCGAATTTTACTTCGTTATCAAATTCCCTACCATGGTCCGTCCTAATGGCAACTATTGAGCATCCTAATTTATTTTGAATCATTTTACTAAATATTTCGAATTTTTCAAAGGCTTGGGTTTTGTCACTTAAAAACCTAGTCCACGTGTATCGTGAGTAGTCATCTACTATTACTAAGGTATATTTGTTTCCTCCATAGCTCCGCACAGCGGATGGACCAAAAAGATCCATATGTAATAATTCTAGGCACCTAGTAGTGGATACTATATTCTTAGCTTTGTGGCTAGCATGAGCTTGTTTTCCAACTTTACATGCATCACAAAAATGTTTGTCATATTTTAGATTAGGCAAGTTTCTAACTAATTCCTTAGAGGCCAAAGATTGTATTTGTTGCATGTTAGCATGTCCTAATCTCCTATGCCACAATGTGGAGTTTTCGTCTAGGGTCGTTAGGCATATCCTATCTTCAGGTTTGTTTCCTAGTTTCATAACATATACACCTCCTTTCCTAATACCTTTACCTATAATTTTTCCATTCTTAACTATTTCGCTATCTTCTTCGGAAAAGATAACTTTACATTTATTATCGCATATTTGGCCTACACTAAGTAAGTTATATGTTAAATTATTAACATGTTCAACATTTTCAATAGTAAGTGAGTCTTGAGAAATCGTACCTTTGCCAATAATTTTTCCACGCAAGTCACTACCAAAAATAATGTTACCTCCGTTGTATGCCTTATATGTAGAGAATAGCTTTCGGTTCCCTGTCATGTGCCTTGAGCATCCACTATCCTTGATCCATTCGTCAGGCTCCAAGTCAATTCCAAGGCATATTTCGTCGGTTGCTTTTGCCATGAAACACTTTTCTTCTCTTGGTTTTTCCACTTCTTCTTTGTCACTATCACTCCATGTTCTACTAACAAATGCACCTTGATTGTCATAACTCGGCGGCTTTAGACATTCACCAACGAGATGATTTGGACTTCCACATCTAAAGCATTTTCTTTTCACGTAATTGTCACTTCTATTTCTTTGGAATGATTTTCTATCGTCATGTGATGATCTAGTGAATCTTCCTCGTCTCTTGAAGAATTTCTTGAATTCTCTTACGGCCATTGCATATTCTTCATCTTCACTCTCGTCACTTGAGTCACTATCATCACAAAGTTCCTTTTTGGATTTTAGAGCAACGGATTTGACTTGTTCTTTCTTGACTTTAACCGTTTCCAAATCTTTTCTTATAATTTCTTCATGGACTTTCAAGTTGCCAATAAGCTCATCTAGTGACAATGTCATCAAATTCTTTGATTCTTCAATAGCCGTGACTTTAGCTCGCCATTTCGGATGCAATGCCCTAAGAAATTTCCTAACACAATTTTTACTAGAAAATGTCTCATCAAGTGCTTTTAAACTTGTGATAATGGTGTTAAATTTAGCAAAAGCATTATCAATTGATTCCTCTTCCGGAATCGTAAATTGTTCATATTGTTGTACAAGAAGATCTATTTTGTTATCTTTAACTTGACTATTACTTTGGTGAGTGATTAGTAAAGAATCCCAAATTTCTTTTGCGGTTTTACACATAAAAATTCTTTCATATTCTTTGCGTGGTAACGCATTATAAATAACCATTTTAGCCTCATTATTTTTTGCTAGTTTCTTTTTCAAATCATCATTTTGTTTTTCAAAAGCTACATTTTCATCCATTTTAGTTTCAACATTATATTGAATAGGGGGAAAATCACCAAAGGTAATAATATGCCAAAGATCAAGATCTTTTGATTTCACATACCTTTCGAATCTATTTTTCCAATATAAAAATCCATCACTTTCAAATAATGGTGGTCTTTGCATAGATTGCCCTTCTAAATATTTTAAAGATTTCATAGATCGTTACAAGTTTTAAAATACAATATATTTTAAAATTCTTGCTAGACGTGTCTCTGATACCAATTGTGGAAAACTAGAAGGGGGGGGTTGAATAGTTTTACATCTTTTTAATTAGTTGTAAAAATAGTTTTAGTGTTTTAAAACTTAGATTCGATAATATGTAATTTCAAGTCTTGCACAATATAAACAAATATCAATACGAAATATATAACAATGATAAGTAACAATAATAAGTAAGAGATGGAAAGATCGAACCGCGAGACAAGAGATTTATAGTGGTTCGGCTACAAGGACACCTTCCTTGCCCTACTCCACTCCCCGAGCACCTAACTCGAGAGTTTTCTTCACTATATCAACAAGCTCCCTTATGGCGGAGAAAACCTTGCACACCAATTTACACACCAATATTCACACCAATCTACACACCAATTTACACACGAATCTACACACCAATAATCACACCACAACACCTTCACACCTATGTCATAACTTCTACACACCTTCTTCAAATCAATCTACTTCACACCTAGCTTCTTCACACCAATAGATTTCCTAGCTTTTCTTCTTCACACCAAGCTATCAACTAATCACACAATCTATATCTAACTCAACTATCTACAAGCAAATATTCACAACAATCTTCACAAAGAGTATGTAAATAATCTTGATGATACACCAACAACTTGGATATGGAGATCACAACAAGTTGTAATACTTCTTGTCTAGGAAGATAGAAGTATTCTTCTCTTGCACTTGAGAGGATGGAAATTGGATCACTTTGAAACAAAGAATATATATACACTTATGATCAAAAGATGAGAGAATAGAGAAATAGATCTAGATCAGAAAGTTTAGAAGTGCAAAAGGTGAGAAAAATCTGAGGGATGAATCAGCATTTAAAGGGGGGGGGAAAATACTGTTCTGGAGCGTGGCCGGTCCCCTTAATTGTAGGCCGGTCCCCTTAATGATTAAGGGGGCCGCCTAGTAACATTAAGGGGGCCGCCCTCCTGAACGTTGGTTTTTCTTGTCTTTTAGTGGGGAATATTTTTCTGGATAGAATTTGCCATTTTTGGTTGGAAATTTGAAATCATATATTTATTATGAATTAAACATATTCTTTTAATTCCAAAAGTGATTTTGTAAAAGATATAAGATGTTTAACACATTTTATAAAAATTTTAGTGATTAGAAAAATTTCCTTTGATCATGAAATGTAATAAACCCTTTGTTTATTCATACCTTAAGTGATATGGATGGAAGCAAATACAAATATTAAGCACTAAAAACTTGTTTACATCATAAGTTTTAGATTAATGAGTTTATGCTTTGTAATTATCAAAACATAGAGACATTGTTAATATGCTAACAATGTTTTAAGACATTATTTATGTCAACAGCCTTTTTTTTAATTTTTCGACGACCAGTCTCCATGCACTCTCCCTTTTCATATTCATTCCGATAGGAAGTCCTAAGTAAGTGAAAGGAAATTCGCCTACACTACATCCCATCCACCACATTAGTATAATAGTTTAATTTTCATTTCTTTTATTTTATTTTGATTGCATCTATAGTTAATTGGGTTAGTTGGCTAGCAACTAATTCCGCCCACTCCTTCAAAACCCGAGATTTTACTTGCTTTCATAAAAATATAAAAAATACAAAAAGAATCATCCCTCACCTCTAGACCTAGTTTATTAGGCTTTCTAATCCTAGCAATACTATTCCTGAGTTGAACGATCAATCCCCCGGTACTTGTCACTATACTATACTACAACGATCAGGTACACTGCCTGGTGGGGGTTGTAAGCTTCTCAAGATCCCTTAAGAGGTAAAACCTGTTGCGAGGGCGCAATTCCCACGTATCAAGGGACCATATCAACACTTGTCTCTCTAACATGCTCTATAGTGTATCCATCCACCAAACTTTCAACTTAACTTACTACATTTCCAAAAGGAAAGCAAACATCTCGGTTCAAGGTACCACCGCTCTTCCATATGGGATGCTTCTCACCCGTCTCTTTAGGTTTTGTGAACCCATTCCTCCAAGTCCTAGAGGTCGTCGCCTAGATTATCCTATTATTCCACATACCTTTGTGCCATTAAGTGATGAGAGAGTTTATAAAGCCAAAGGTAAACTTCCTCACCCTCCTACCTCATCATCATCATCATCCATGAGTGAAGATGATAATATATCCAACTTTAGGTTCCCACCTCTTGAATACCTCTCACAACTTCCATCAATACTGAATGAGTCGGAGGAGTTCGAAGGAATGTGGAAATGCTTTGGGAGACACCTTGGGAAGATTTACAAGAAGGTTAACAAGAAATGAGAGAGTTAAGAGGGTGTTTGGCACAAGGGTGCATTTGAACAATTTGGTCGTTGAAACAATGTTATTTTATGTTTTTAAGATCTTGTAGGATGATACTATGTCTTTGGATTATGTGTGTACTCACAATACTTGCAGGGGATAACTTTCTAGTACTATGCTATTTTCCATTTTTCACTTTTAAAGTGAAAGCTAGGATCGCTCTCGTGATCTCTATCGGTAAGCATGTTTTTACCTGCATTTTTTGTATCTTCTACCTACAAATAATTGATTACTTAAGTTTTAAGAAAAATTTTGGAATTCAGAAAAAGCACGTAGCCGTACACAATGTTCTGTCTCAAATCTGAGGCTCTACGGAACCGGCAGAACCCTTCTTTTGGTTCCGCCCGTTCAAAATTTTGGTGCCGTCAAAATATTCCAACAGAAACGGCGGAACCAAAAATTTGGTTCCGCCCTTGTTGTCGTTTGGTTCCTCCAGCCTTGCAGCAAACTTTTAATCTTTGAATTTTTTGAATTTTTCTAGTAATCCTTAGGTTCCAAACTTGCTTCCTACATGATTGTTAGTATTTATCACTAATTCTAGAGCTCTCTTAGCACATTTTCAACAATAGGATCATCATTCCAGCCAAAATTTCAAATTTGGCTAAACTAACCCAAGGAACCTTTCTGTTACAAGGAATGAACCTTTCCTTTGGTTCCTCCATATCCGTGGAACATCCTAACAATCTGTATCTTCCATGATCACATAGCATTTACTACTTAACTTAATCTTTCACTCCATCCAACTCCATTGGATTGATTCCAATGATTTGACAAATTCTTGGAACTCTTCCAAATGATTAGGAACCTCTAAATGTGTATGGAACAACATCAAATCCAAACACTCCTTTCCATAACATGCTCTTCCTATAAATTGACCAACATTCATACTTCCAATTCACACCATCACCATCACTTCTCTTAACCTTATAATTCTAGCTTAGCAAAGTCTTGAAATGAATAAATCCAACACCTCATCTGAATCATCTTGGCCTATTAGGAAAAACTGCTAGGATTAGCGTAAAACCATGTTGCTTCAACAAAACCATTCAACTAAGCTCATCATCATCAAGTGATTCATCACTCAACATTTCCTCACCCATCAATGATACAAACTTCCTCAACCTTGCTACACCAACACCATCTCAAATCCTTGCCATGCTAACATAATCACCACTCCTCCACCAACTAAAACACCAAACAATCCAACACCGCCTTCGGCACCAACTCAACCATCAAAAACTCCGTCACCTCAGTCACCAAAATTGACACCTATGGAACTTTTCAAAACACCACCAACATCACCTCATCCGTTTTTGGAAACTTTAGAAGACCTACCACCTAGATCATCGAATCCACCACCATTGCCACTTTTTGACACCATTGCTCAAATGGAAACTCAACAACATCCAAGGTTTCAACCAAGTGAACCATTAGATGATAAACCTCATCAACCATCTTTGATATAGCATTTGGATTACAAACATAATAGACCTTATATTTTTCCACATGATCAAGTTCATCCACAACCACAACCATTGTTGTTCCACCCCATTTACAAAGACATCCATGGTCCTCTTTATGAAGAACCAAGCTTCCACCATCATGATCAAGAACAAGAGCCACCTCAAGAATTTTCCCAATACTTTGAGTCTCTATTTCCTTCTTATGAGGAAATAGAAGCATCTTTATGGACCAAATCTCCAAACACTCATGAAGAACTAAACACCCGTTTGGAAAGCCTTTATGCTTTCAAGCATATGATTGATTCTCATCTCAACCAAGCCATGGATTTCCAAACCGCAATGTACTCATCTATAGTAGGAAATCAAAACACCTCTCAACCATCCACCTTTGCTCCCGCTACAACCAATGCTCCATCAACCACCAATGATCCACCAACAATAATCCAAGTTCCACCACAACCACCTCCTCGCCATGATTGCTCCATGTGCGAAAGAACCGCTCATATTAGTGAGAGATGCAAAATCTTGGTACATGAGCTTCAAGATGAAATGCGGTTTATCCTCAACCATATTTTGGAGTGTCTAAACGCCATCTCTCATTCGCCTCAAGCTTAGAGCATCATTAGGAAATCCAAGTGATGGTAGAATCTCACCAAGGAATCTTTTCCTTTTATAGTTGTAGTTTTCATTATTTCTAGTTATTTTTCGTTTGTATGACTAGTAGACTTTTTTCAAGTCTTCAAGTTTGACTTTTTAAGTCAAACTAAAATTTTACTTGAAATATAAATAGTTCTACTTCTATGTTTGGTTGGTCATTCTCATTTGTGTTCATTGTTTATATACTTGGTGAATGTTGTTGTGAGATGATTACTTATTCACTTACAACATTATAAATGCTTGTTGGTACCTTTTACCATGAATCATTCTTGCATCTACAACAACTAGCTCTTTTTTTGTAGGATCAAAATACATGTATCCTCTCTTGGCACTCCATTTAGGGGGAGTATTGTCCAAGGGGGAGTATATGGCATGAAACATTTCCGCTTCACCACTCTTCTTTTTGTTTCGACAAAAAGGGGGAGATTATATATTTACCAATTCAACTTTGTTGCATCATTTACATATCATAAAAATCATACCTAAAAGTTGAAATAATCATGTTAAATATAAATTTTTAAAAGACTCAAAATCTATAATTATCCATTTGCGTAAAAATAAAATTTATGTTTTGTCGTCAACAAAAAGGGAGAAATTTTTAATACAAATATCACCTAAAAATGTTATTTATATTTTACGATCTTTCTTAGTTTTGTTAACGACAAAAGGTAAAGTTTATTTTTAGCAAATCATAAATATAGTTTAGAAGTCTTTTACTTAACATCACTAAAACTACATTTACATGTTTTCATAAAGTGATTTCAAATTGTAAAATGGTTAAGTATACTTTAGTATAATTTCATATGTTAAAAATGTCATATAAGTATATTTAGTAAGTTTTCTAAAAGAGTGTGTCTTATTAGGATATAAGTAATCAAACACTTTTTAGTAAATCATTCACTTGCTAAATATCTCAAACTAACATTTTAGTCTCTATATAAACTCTTTTACAAGAATACTTTCTTTTTTAAGTATATCTAAAATTAGAAATAATATATATACTTACATCATCACTTGCATCACACATGTCCCTTCAAGGAAATATATGTGTAAGAGACATGTTTTATTTTGTGTAGATTCATACTCAAAGATCTCAAAGTTGACTTTGTGAGATCTTGAGAATATTGAGTTAGATTGTGAAATATTTTGTGCGGGATTCTGTCAGACATGCTGGCGGAACCCTCAGGTATAACGGACGGAACCAAAGGATTGGTTCCGCCGTATCCGTGGGTTGGTCTGGAAGTTTGCCTATAAATAGCAACCCACTCTTTTTGTTTTTCTCATCACTTACTATCATAACATATTTCATATACTTTTATTTCTCTCTTCTAACTCAGTTCCATTTCATATTTGTGATTCTTTCTTTGTTGCAAGAAGATCACGACTTCACAAGCTTCAACACAACGTTGCAAGACTTGCTAAGTATAGCATAGTGTAAACTTGTAAAGTTTATACATCATTGTATTGTATCCACTTGTAGTGATCGGTTAGTATTTTAGTCCTCAAAATACTTAGTGTGTCGGGAGTTGTTGTACCTTTGTAAAAGAACTATCGGGAGTGGTTGAACCCTTGTGAAAGAACTCGACATCTAGCTTAGTGTCGGAAATAGTGTGTAAGCGACATGTAAGGTTTTCTCTGCCGGTTAAAGGAGCTTGTTGACTAGTGTAAGAAACTCTCGAGTTGGATACTCGAGGCGTGGTGTAGGGCAAGGAAAAAGAGTCCTTATAGCCGAACCATGATAAACATCCTTGTTATGGTTTGATCGTTTCTTACCTTTATACTTGCATATTATTTTTTTTTTGGTAAGCTTTAGTTGTCGATTACACTTAAAAGTTATCAAAAAAAATCAAATTAAAACCGGTAAACTATTCAACCCTCCTTCTAGTTTTCCTCACTCACCAAAGATGAAGAGGGTGAATCCGTAGATAGTACTAAGTATAGAGGTATTATAGGAAGTTTATTGTACATAACGGAAAGTAGGCCCGACATCATGTTTAGTTTTTGCCTCTGTGCTCGCTTCGAAAAAGATCCCAAAACCTCTCATCTTGAAGCGGTTAAGCGTATCTTCTGATACATTAAAGGCACTATGCACTTAGGATTATGGTATCCTAAGGGGACCGACATAGAAACTATAGTATATGCCGACTCTGATCATGCGAGAGATTATGTGGATCGAAAAAGTACTAGTGGTATTTGTAGCTTTATGGGTTGTTGCTTAACTTCTTGTTTCTCCAAGAAACAAACGGCACTAGCTATCTCCATGACCAAAGCCGAATATGTAAGCGCCGAAAAGGCATCTAACCAAGCACTATGGATGAAACAAGCTCTTGTAGACTATGGCATCACACTTGATGACATACCAATCATGTGTGACAATAAAGGAGCCATTGATTTAAGTAAGAACCTCGTGCAACACTCTCGTACCAAACCTCTTAAACGGGAACCCTTTTTCTATCTTCATCTAGGATTAGGAATGATGGAGCACATCTCTTCTTAGGTTTCGTAAGTCCTTCACTTCTTCTATTCTGAGTCTAGGATTCTCTTGCATACAAAAATTAAAATTGGGGAAGCATCTATTTCTTTTTCTTAACAACCATTATTGCATGATAAAAATCAAAATTCATCTTGCGCATGAAAACCCCAATTCATCCTTTTCAAAATCCTCTCATGATTAGGAAAATCATATTTTCTTGCATTGTTAATACAATTCAAAAACGTTTTTCTCATGCATGCATAATTAATGAGCTCAAGTCCTTTATCAGATCATGTAACTAATAAGTAATCTGACATGGAAAAATGAGCAAAATTGTACTTAGGAGACTTTGGATTATCTCTTAGGTATTTTATTTTTCTATAGTCGAGATAATCACATTTCCAGATATGTTTCATGTAGGCACACACTAGGAACATTTTTCTAAAAACTTTCATGCTTTCTGGTGGCGGTCCTTTATCAACCGACGGTCCCCAAAATGATAAAGAACCGTCCACTCATTTTTGGGACTGCCAATCGGTTTTCTGTCGTGACTTCCTTTTATGCTTTCCTAGTTCTGCACCATTGACCTGCCTACATCTAAGTCTTATTTCCCTTCTTTAGAGTAAACTACACCATTCGTCCTTGTGGTATGCGTTGACCGACAGATTTCGTCCTTTGACCAAAAAAATTGCACCATCCAACCTTAAGTGGAAAACGTTATGTGTGGTTCATCCCTCACACTAACTGGCATCAATAACGGTCGTTTGATGAGGTCCAACCGAGGGTATTTTAGTCTTTTCACATCCAAACACTTAATTAAATCCTCCAGCTACCCACGTCTATTCATTCACAATCCTCCACAAACCTAAACTCACATACCCACACTCCTTTATACTGTTCATCTTCTTCAAATCATCAAACCTTAATATTAATCTAGAAAAACTGATTACCAAGATAAGTTACATGAAATGGTGCTACAGTTGGCGTATATAATGCGAAGACTAGAGGTTGACTTCGATCCAAATGTAGCTTATGGTGAGTGTTATAGGTTTTTGCAATTTTTACTAATTCAATAAGGTTGCATTATAAACCTTAACCCTAATCTTGTTTTAGATTAAAGAATAATGATTTATTTGATCGTTAATTGATTAAACCCTAATAAACCCTAACCCTAACATTTTCTTTTCTTTTTTCTACTTCTTTTTTTCAGCTGGCATACGTACTGCGTTTTCAATAAGGTTGCATGATGGTGGTTCTTTCACTGTATCACCTGGTAGGAGGTACATAAATGATTATTCAAAGATTGTTGATGAGTTAGATTGAGATGAGTTTTCTGTGCATGAGATAGATGCTATTGTAGAAGACTTAGGCAATGATGGGCATAAAATAATGTTTTACCATTTTCTGAAACATGATGGTGATTTAGATAGTGGACTACAACCTTTAGACAGTGACCAAGATGTTCTTTTCTTGTCTAAATATGTTCAAGAAGGTCATAAATTGATTGATGTATATGTTGAGCATGAAAAAACCAATCCTGACCTTTGTTTTACCTCACCATTGAAAAACAAAAGGGTATTGATAGAAGAGTTAGATGAACCAAGACAGTCCAAAGCAGGTATAACACCAGTTGTTAAGAAATATGTGAATGCAGGGAATGTAGGTACACAATGTAGTGTCAATGTAGGTCCAAGTAATGGTGTCACTAAGAATGTAAAACCACAACCTTATGTTGTAAGGTTAGATGAAGGTCAAGGTAGTGGTGCTGCTAAGGATGTACCTACTTAAGGAGATAGTGCCTGTTGAGGCAACATGATCAAGATCTCTTTATATTTTAATAATGACAAATAAACCATCGAAACACATAAAATAACAAACGTTAGCACAAAATCGCCGGAGCCAATGTCTGCTCCTGGCGCGCTGCCCGCGCGTCAACGAGCGGGTGACGCGCCAGGAGTCTGGGCGAAGTTTGAAAGTCGGCTTTCCCCTTACCCGACAAATGTGGATCTTTCAATACAGGTATGAATATGTTATGTGCTTAATTGAGAACACTCGAAACGGGTTTTGAGACTTGAGAGATCTTACTTTTAAAGCACCCATTTACGAGAAAACGCCAACTCATGTTTTCTAGCTATCGCCTCTAGCCAAGGCTTTTCTAAACTTAGGGAGCCTATATATTTCACGTAACATCGTGTTGAAGCATCCATATGCTCATATCCCGTGCTTACGTCTTCTCTAATTACGTAACGGGTTTACTCCCTTATTGGTCAAACTAAGTCAAAGGTCACTTTGCGTAAACGCATCCTTTCCCACTTGGGTTATGCTTTACATCAAGGAAAAGCACTTAACTTGTTTGAACCAAGGTATTAGATGAGACCGTCGAGTCGTGGAAAGTCACGAGATATGGAACTCTGGATTCTCGACGTTGTGCTACTTGAACTTATAAGTAACCTATGATTTTCTCAACCTATAATCTTAATTATCTAAACCCTTTCTTATTAATGACAATTAGATTATACCTTAATCTTCTCTTAATACCATTTACACAAAAGACAAAACCAATCATATCCAAATAAATTATTCTCTTACACAATCTCTTACATATTCCCTTACACACTACATCTCAACCATCCAATCCCTTACAACACATCTCAACCCTTCATATTAAACACATGCCATTTGCTGGAAACCCTAATATGGCTCCTCTCATCCTAGCCATTGAATTCAAACTAAACTCATCTCAACCATCCATCCAATCTCATCTCTATATCACCACATGGGCTTGATCCTAACCATTGAATTCAAATCAAACACATCTCAACCATCCATCCAATCTCTCCTATCTATACCACCACATGGTTTTGATCTCCACCATCCAATTCAAATGAAACCATCTCAACCCTCCATTTCTCATTTTCCCCCAAGCAAAGCATATTCCCTTGGAATATCCTCCTCAACCCTAACCTAGGCATACTTGATCTTAACCATCCATTTCAAACAAGATCATCTCATCCATCCACATTTCACACATGCCATATTGTTTGAAAACCAAGGGAGGCTCCCTTTGATCCTAGCCATCCAATTCAAACCATTTCATCTCAACCCTCCATCTCATTCTTCCCCCCAAGCATTGGAATATTCCTTGGCATATTCTTTCTCTCTTTTCTATGCCATGTGAGGAGATACACTTCTACCCATTCCAAATTATGCTATCTACACTTTAAACCCTTGGTAATTTGGTTTCTCTTTAAACACTTCACAAATGATTTTCCAAATTGGCTATTTGAGTTGGTAAACCTTAGAATGATTAATGTTAAGGTTTAGTGTGAAGTACAATTGGGGGTTTAGCAAGGTAAGGCATTTATAATGCCAAACACCCAAAGCCTCGGAAATATTTTTCCTGGGTGTCTGGCGCGCCTCCCATGCGTCAACGCGTGGGTGACGCGCCGGCCTCGGTAAAATATTCCCAAGTTGGGTCTTTGCCTATAAATACCATGCCTTGCCTCTTCTATTCCTCACCCCTTGCCATTATTCTTTCTCTCTAAACACTCTCAAATCTCTCAATCTCTCTATCTCTAATCTTGTGTTCTTGATTTTCACACTAACATCTTTGGAAGAACACATATCTTTGCAAGGGAAGTATCACAAGAACCTAATCCACTCTTGTGATTGTGTCGAGGGTCTTCTTTCTTATACCCTTTCTATTACAATCGAGTCTCTAGGTTAGGTTAGGACTTGGCTGATAAACAAACATTTACACTTTCAGTTGTTTGTAAGGGAAGTCTTGTGTCTTGGTGACCAAGCCTAGATCATTGGGGATCTAGTTGGGGTTTGATACTTCTGGGTGGAAGTCTTGGTAGTGATCTTTGTGATCCTTAGGTAAAGTCGAATCGTGAGATTCTTATGGGTGGTTTCCGAGGGCGGAATACCATTGGTGAGTAACTCCTTCTTTGTGAGCATCGATATTGGTGAATATCGGTGGAGTGAATTGTAACGGTTTGTAGTCTACCGAAAGGATTATACTAGTGAATAGTATTGGAGTCTCGAATTCGCAACTGGATGTACAGAAGGTATAAACCCCCCTCCCGAACCAGTATATATCGTTGTGTTCTTTACTTGCTTTATATACTTTGGTTGTGATAGTGGTTGATTGGATTAATTTACAACCACTTGGTGTTCTCTTCGGCTTAAAGTTTTTAAACATCTAAAAAGCCTACGAAACCGTATTCACCCCTTCCCCCTCTACGGTTCTACAATTGGTATCAGAGCGGTATACTCAAGTTTGTGAGCATTGAAGCCTTCCCGAGAAGACGTTTTTAGTCAAAAACTTCTTTTCCAAAAATCTAAAATCCTAACTAAGATTTTTGGTAAAGTAGAGTATAGATCCATGGCTTAAGAGAACTATGTTGAGGGGTGTTCTATGCAAATACCACCTTTGCTAGAAACCGATGGGTTTTTCTTTTGGAAAACCTAATTCGAGACCTATGTTAGGTCCAAAGATCTTGATTTGTGGGAAATCATCCAAAATGGCAACTTTGAGTTTATGGTGGAAGACTCGGAAACAAAGTTGTTGGTGAAAAAGCCACATATGGATCTTAATGATGATGAAAGAAGAAAGCTTGGTAAGAATGATGAAGCCAAGATGTTGATCTATAATGCTCTACCTCGAAGGGAGTTCGAGAGGGTTCATGTTTGCAAGACCGCCAAGGAAATTTGGCACTCTCTCATCATCACTCATCAAGGCAACTCTCAAGTGAAAGATTGCAAGATCGATTTACTCATACAAAAATATGAGAAATTCTTGATCTCTGATGAAGAAACCATTGATAATAGGTACACAAGGTTCAATGCTATAATCACTAGTCTCATGGCTCTTGATCCTAGCTTCTATAACAAGAACCATGTGAGAAAGTTTCTTCGAGCACTTCCGGTGAAGTGGAGGCCAAAGGTGACGGCCATAGAAGAAGCCAAGAATTTGGCAGAACTACCTCTTGACGAGCTGATTGGAAATCTCAAAGTCTATGAGATGATTCTTGAGAACGACAAGGCGAGTACCAAAGATAAGAAGGAGAAGGTTAAGTCTTTGGCTCTTAAAGCTAAAGTTACTAGTACTCAACTAGTAATGATAGTGATGGTCAAGAGGATAGCAATGAAGAAGATGATAAGGATGACGAAGAATATAATCTTATGGCTAAGAACTTTCGGAGGTTCTTTAGGTAAGGTGGTAACTTTGGAAGAAGAAATCGGTTTGGAAACCGAGATAATGGTGGAAGGAACAACTTTGGGGGAAACCGAAGTGGTGATAACAAGAAGGTTGGTGAAAGTTCGAGACGCACCCAAGGATGCTACAATTGCAGAGAAAAGGGTCATTTCATCAATGAATGCCCTAAGCCTAGGGTGAACAAGGCATTCGTTGGAGGAGCATGGAGTGATAGTGAAGATGAAGATCAACCAACTAATGACGCTACGTGTCTTATGGCTCAAGAAAAATTTGAGGTATCTCTAAACCCTTCCTCTTCTAATAACTTAGATATTATTAATTTGCAAAAGGAGAATGAGGAACTAGTTAAGTTTAATGATAATTTTAGAAAAACCCTTGATAAAGCTCTCAAAGAAAAACATCTTCTTGAACTAGAAAATGTTAAATCTAAAGAAAGGGTTTGTGAACTCGAAAGTAAAGTGAAAACACTAGAACATTGCAAAGGGGTGATTGAACCTTGTAAAAATTGTGAAGTACTCACTTTTGAGGTTAACTCTTTGAATGAAAAAGTGTTTGAACTTCAAAAAGAATCACTAAGCTTTTCAAAATATAAAAAGAGCACAAATGATTTAGAAGAACTAATAAGTCGGCAAAAGGTGTCTCAAGATAAGGGAGGTCTTGGATTTTTTAAACAAGGTACAACCACTCCTATAAGCCTAACAAAACCAATAACATTTGTAAAGGCTAAAGAAAACGAGGTTCCAAAAATCCCTGAGGCTGACGCGTCAACGCGCCATCAACACGCCAGGCCTCTGAGGAAAATTGGATCTCCGATAAACAAAGTCATTAAACCAATTACTCCTCAAGCTCCTCTTGTAAGTACTCGAGGTAATCAAGCTCCTATTTCAAGAAGAGAAAATCCAAAACAATTTTGTAACTCAAACTCTTGCAATGGACTTGGATACTCACAACCTCGAGTAAATCATAGACCACTTTTGCCTACACCTAATATGAGATCTTCTACCTCATACAACCAAAGACCATCTTTTCAAAATAACCAAAGAAGAAATTTTTCTAACTATGGTCAAAGATCTTCTCAATACCAATACAACAATTACCAAAGAAGAGACAACTTCTATTCAAACCAAAACTCCTTTAGACCTCAAACATATCATAACTATAGACCAAGTTATCAAACTCAAAATGACTATCAAAACAATCCTTGGTCCGCCTTCTCTAAATTTGGTATTGAGAAATTATGTGTCTTGCTTCAAGACCCAAGAATGTTTAACTTGGGCACTTTAAATGCTAACCAAAATGGACCCAAGAAACAATGGGAACCAAAGGCATGAGTTGTACTTTTGTTGTAGGTTTGCCTCAAAAGTGATCTATAACCGGATGAGTGGGTACTGGATAGTGGTTGCACTAAACACATGACCGGGAATAGAAGATTGTTCACATCATACACGTCGTATAATGGTAATCAAGTCATTTTTGGAAGCAAACTTAACGACAAAATTGTCGGCAAAGGTAATGTCCTTCATGACTCCATAGAAATCTCCAATTTTGAGCATGTTAAGGGTCTAAGTTTTAATTTGATTAGTGTAAGTCAATTATGTGATGATGATTATGAGGTCAAATTTACTAAGGTAGATTGCATTATTAGTAAAAATGGTGTTGTGTTGGCAAAAGGTCATGGGAGAAATAACTTATATACATGCAAGTTGGGTGATAACTCTAAGCAACACATATGCCTTACGTCCATGGTGGACAACTCAACGCTTTGGCATAGGAGGTTAGGTCACGCCAATATGAGGTTAGTCTAAAACCTAGCTTCTAACGAGCTAGTATGGAATTTACCAAAGTTGAGCTTTGAAAGGCATTATTGTAATACATGTCTAGGGAGTCAAGGACAAACCAATAATAGGAATATAAAGGAAGTGACAACTAGTAAAGTTTTAGAATTAATTCATTTGGATTTGTATGGTCCATCTCTGATCCAAAGTTATGAAGGAAACTTCTATACTTTAATGATCATAGATGATTATTCAAATTACACTTGGATATTGTTCTTAGAATACAAGGATGGTGTCTTGAATAAATTCAACATTTTAAGAAATAAACTTGAAAACCTACTTGATTGTTCAATTGCATCAATTAAAACAAATTATAGTAGCGAATTTGATAAAATGCAATTTGGAACCTTTTGTGAACAACATGGAATATCTTATAACTTATTGGGCCCGTTCACTTCTCAATCGCATGAGATTGTTGAAAGAACACATCGTAAGTTAAGAAAGATGAGTCGTGTAATGCTTGACGAGCAATCCATTCTACAAAAGTTTTGGTGTCATGCCCTAGATACCGCTTGCTACATTTTTAATAGAGCCTACATAAAAAAGGTAATTAATAAAACACCTTATGAAATACTTAGGAATAGAAAACCATCCCTATAATATTTTAGAGTATTTGGTTGCAAAGTATTTATACTTAACACCAAAGAATATCTCACCAAATTCGACCCAAAGTCGTATGAAGGTGTGTTCCTAGGATACTCTCAAAATAGTAAAGCATACATAGTGCTTAACAAGGAAACAATGAGGATTGAGGAATCTCTCAATGTGACCTTGGATGAGAGCATGCCTAAGCCTAAATCATCTCCTTCGGTAGAAGATGATGTGATCAATGAACCTTTAGTTCAATATCAAGAAAGGTCGCCAACATTACAAGTTAATGTTTCAGATGAAGGCAATCCTAAGGAAGTGAGAGAAACGAGGGGTCATCCTATACTACAAGTCATTGGTGACTTAAATAAAAGGACACTTAGGTCACAAAATAAACAAGTCTAAGTTTTGGCATGACATTTTTCAAAATGTCTAAATTGCTTTGGGATAGGTTTTGATGCTAAAACATGCATCTTAGGAGAACAATCTTTAGGTGCTATTAGAGCTTATGTGATTATGGCTTGTGTGGAGGCATGGATGGAAGATCAAACAAATGTCTTCCAAGAGGAAAGATATGCATCAATTCATTATTCAAACTATGATTGATAAATATCCAAGATTCTACATGTTTATACTATGTGCTTGAACAAGAAAACTTGACACAAAATTATCTTGATTCATCTTGAAAATTTTTGATATGACAATTCTTCACAACTCACACTTTTGTTCAAGATGTTGTATCCAATTCTTCTTGTTTACCTTATGTGATAAACTACATGTTTCATGCTTAAATTAAATTGAATAATGCTATCTTGTAATAATTAAATGCTTGTAGTTTCATGCATGGGAAATGATAGTAACTAACATGTGTATCTAGTCCATTTTGTCTAACTAGATCACTCATCTCTTGTTGAATATCTCTTCCCAATGCCATGTGAGCTAAGCATACTAGTACATGATTTAGATAGGTTGAACATCTTATCAAGCATCTATCATTAATAACATGACCAACTTTTATGTGTTTAGTATCCTAACTACCAACTTATCTCATCTATAAAAGGTGTAATCTTGCTTGCAACCATGTCAACAAAACTTGCTTAAAATAAATATCACTTAAAATACATTCAAAATGGATATGGAGGAAGAATTTGTTGGGTCATCATACCACTTTATCGATGGTAGGAGAATGATGACAAGGGAAGAAGAGGAAAACATTGATTGGGACAACATTAATGGTGCGGATATCCTAATCGTGAAAGATTTCGTCAAACTTTGTTTTGTCGAAGACGATATTTGGGCCAAGATTGAAGGAAATCTTGGTGAACCCCTTGAGAATAATCACACTCGTAGGTGTGCGTGTTGCACTACCAATGATGTGATTGAGAGGAACATTCTTGCTTTATGTGAGGAAATTAGAGAACTACACAAATCTATCAACAATGACATGTTGGTAATGACTGCCCTTCTTAAAGATATCTCAAGGGTGTTTCTTCAAGAAAAGGATGAAGAGTGAAGTAGTAAAAACTTGCTCTAGTAGTAACAATCTTGGCCTTCTCACAAGCTTGTATGAATAAAATATGATAGGATATAATGATGTTCTTCTTGTATGTCCTTCATTATATGTGTTTGATATTATACTTGTATAAGGTGTTGTAGTCCGTGTCTCTAGCTTGTATTAGGAATTGTCTTTGTTGCATGCTTTATGCTTTTCTATGTGATATAAAATGTATTATGGCTTATATGAGAAAATCATGTTTGAATCATCTCTATTTTTATATAGTGCTCAACATTTGGATTATGGAGTCATCTTGGACACAAATATACTTATTGTTATAATGTGGACTAACCCATGTTACAAGTCTCCAAATGGTAACCTAATCCATCTTGGACTTTCACATGTGAGGATCTCTTGTTGGTTGCATGTTGTGATTTCTATGTGTAGCTAGGCCACCGCAAAGGTGAGGTTCTTGACCCATGGATCCCCGAATTGAAACAAGGGGGAGCAACGATCTAGGGGGAGCTATGTTCAAGGGGGAGCACATTCGGTCGCGCCTTTTTGATTTGACAAAAGGGGAAGAAAGAAAGCAAGAGCGTGAAGACCATTCAAGAAATGTTAAAGGCTTCACCAAATTACAAGGCAAAGGACAAGACGCAAGCTACACCAAAGGCGCGCTTTGTCTTCGCTAAGTTTGTTAATTTTATTTGCTTTCGGTTTTTGTTTGTCATCGTCAAAAAGGGGGAGATTGTTGAGGCAACATGATCAAGATCTCTTTATGTTTTAATGATGACAAATAAACCATCGAAACACATAAAATAACAAACGTTAGCTCAGAATCACCGGAGCCAATGTCTGCTCCTGGCGCGCTGCCCCCGTGTCAACGCGTGGGTGACGTGCCAGGAGTCTGGGTGAATTTTGAAAGTCGGCTTTCCCCTTACCCGACAAATGTGGATCGTTCAATACATGTATGAATATCTTATGTGCTTAATTGAGAACACTCGAAACGAGTTTTGAGAATTGAGAGATCTTACTTTTAAAGCACCCATTTACGGGAAAACGCCAACTCATGTTTTCTAGCTATCGCCTCCAGCCAAGGCTTTTCTAAACTTAGGGAGCCTATATATTTCACGTAACATCATGTTGAAGCATCCATATGCTCATATCCCGTGCTTACGTCTTCTCTAATTATGTAACGGGTTTACTCCCTTATTGGTCAAACTAAGTCAAAGGTCACTTTGCGTAAACGCATCCTTTCCTACTTGGGTTATGCTTTACATCAAGGCAAAGCACTTAACTTGTTTGAACCAAGGTAGTAGTTGAGAACATCGAGTCGTGGAAAGTCACGAGATATGGAACTATGGATTCTCGACTTTGTGTTACTTGAACTTATAAGTAACCTATGATTTTCTCAACCTATAATCTTAATTGTCTAACCCCTTTCTTCTTAATGACAATTAGATTATACCTTAATCTTCTCTTAATACCATTTATACAAAAGACAAAACCAATCATTTCCAATCATATCCAAATCAAATATTCTCTTACACAATCTCTTACATATTCCCTTACACACTACATCTCAACCATCCAATCCCTTACAACACATCTCAACCCTTCATATTAAACCCATGCCATTTGCTGGAAACCCTAATATGGCTCCTCTCATCCTAGCCATTGAATTCAAACTTAACTCATCTAAACCATCCATCCAATCTCATCTCTATATCACCACATGGGCTTGATCCTAACCATTGAATTCAAATCAAACACATCTCAACCATCCATCCAATCTCTCCTATCTATACCACCACATGGTTTTGATCTCCACTATCCAATTCAAATGAAACCATCTCAACCCTCCATTTCTCCTTTTCTCCCAAGCAAAGCATATTCCCTTGGAATATCCTCCTCAACCCTAACCTAGGCATACTTGATCTTAACCATCCATTTCAAACAAGATCATCTCATCCATCCACATTTCACACATGCCATATTGTTTGAAAACCAAGGGAGGCTCCCTTTGATCCTAGTCATCCAATTCAAACCATTTCATCTCAACCCTCCATCTCCTTCTTCCCCCCCCCCCCCCCAAGCATTGGAATATTCCTTGGCATATTCTTTCTCTCTTTTCTATGCCATGTGAGGAGATACACTTCTACCCCTTCAAAATTACCCTATCTACACTTTAAACCCTTGGTAATTTGGTTTCTCTTTAAACACTTCACAAATGATTTTCCAAATTGGCTATTTGAGTTGGTAAACCTTAGAATGATTAATGTTAAGGTTTAGTGTGAAGTACAATTGGGGGTTTAGCAAGGTAAGGCATTTATAATGTCAAACACCCAAAGCCTCCGGAATATTTTTCCTGGGTGTCTAGCGCGCCTCCCAAGCGTCAACGCGTGGGTGACGCGCCGGCCTCGGTAAAATATTCCCAAGTTGGGTCTTTGCCTATAAATACCATGCCTTGCCTCTTGTATTCCTCACCCCTTGCCATTATTCTTTCTCTCTAGATTCTTTCTCTCTAAACACTCTCAAATCTCTCAATCTCTCAATCTCTAATCTTGTGTTCTTGATTTTCACACTAACATCTTTGGAAGAACACATATCTTTGCAAGGGAAGAATCACAAGAACCTAATCCACTCTTGTGATTGTGTCGAGGGTCTTCTTTCTTATACCCTTTTTATTTCAATCAAGTCTCTAGGTTAGGTTAGGACTTGGTTGATAAACAAACATTTATTCTTTCACTTGTTTGTAAGGGAAGTCTTTTGTCTTGGTGACCAAGCCTAGATCATTGGGGATCTGGTTGGGGTTTGATACTTCTGGGTGGAAGTCTTGGTAATGATCTTTGTGATCCTTAGGTAAAGTCGAATCGTGAGATTCTTTTGGGTGGTTTCCGAGGGCAGAATACCGTTGGTGAGTAACTCCTTCTTTGTGAGCATCGATATTGGTGAATATCGGTGGAGTGAATTGTAACGGTTTGTAGTCCACTGAAAAGATTATACTAGTAAATAGTATTGGAGTCGCGGATTCGCTACTGGACGTACGGATGGTATAAACCCCCCATCCCAAACCAGTATATATCGTTGTATTCTTTACTTTCTTTATATACTTTGGTTGTGATAGTGGTTGATTGGATTAATTTACAACCACTTGGTGTTCTCTTTGGCTTAAAGTTTTTAAACATCTAAAAAGCCTAAGAAACCGTATTCAACACCCCCCCCCCTCTACGGTTCTCTTTGGCTTCTTCATCCTTGCTCTTTCTTCCTACAACACTTGGATTTGTCCTCGATGGTTGTTCAATGATCTCAACAGTCCGGGTATGATTTTAACAGATCAAGGGTACATTAGGGGGTCCACCCAATCAAGAAAAGGAAAATATGATGCCTGTTAAAAGGTTTAAACAACAATTGTTAATAACATAATAAAAGATATCAAAACCAATTTCTACAAGAAATTTAGAAAAAACACATCCGCACCACATCAGGGCAACTATAAAACCTTCTTCTTGGGTTGATGTTAGTCCATGATGTTTTCACCACTGCAACTTTTCCACAATGACAATTAACCATTTTGATTCTTACCAAATGAACTATGATTTGGGTTTTCAATGGAAGAAAGAAAGAAATAAAGAAAGAAAGAAAGAAATAAAGAAAGAAAGAAAGAGAAAGAAAGAAAGAAAGAAATTAAAAAGGTTTGGTGAGGGATGGGATAATATTTATACTAGGGGGTAAGGACAAAAAAAAGAAGCGGGAAAAAGAAAGTGGGTTGGAGGGAAAAGTGGTGTGGTAAGGAAAAGTGGTGTGGATGGGAAAAGACTAAAATACCCTCGGTTGGACCTCATCAAATGACCGTTATTGATGCCAGTTAGTGTGAGGGAAGAACCAAACATAACGTTTCCCACTTAAGGTTCGACGGTGCAATTTTTTTGGTCAAAGGACGAAATCTGTCGGTCAACGCATACCACAAGGACGAATGGTGTAGTTTACTCCCTTCTTTATTTGCTTAAGCATAATTTGAATTTGTAAATACAAACATGCATGCTTTGCTATTCTTGCCTTCTTCTACCTCTTTTTAAACCCTCATTTCTCTCATCCATTGTCATGGCACTATCTTCATCCTTCTCCTTCTTTGCCTCGCAACCACTAAATGAGTCTCCATCCACTCACAAAGAGTATCAAAATCCAATTCCTCTAGATCATCCATTACCAATTTCATATCTACCTCAAATGACTAATGTCAACTCCCTAAACTCAATCAAGGCACAAGAATTCTCCAATCTTGTTGACTTGAATCTCCTAAATATCATCCTATCTCAAAAAATCCATCCTCCAAAAATTGCTCATCCCACTCTTGCCCAAGTGGAATCCCATGGGGGTTATTGTGCTTGCTGCATTTACAATCACAACCACTTTCAAAAGATGAAGAATGATCTTGACTACATTATATCCATTCTCCTGTCACCCGGGTTTCTACCATCTTCTTCCAAAACCTCTTCACCACCGTATCTTCGCAAGTCTTAGAAAAGCATGCATGCTCATTAATAAAACCGGACTTAGCTTGGGATATCCTAGAAGACTAGACTAGGATTATTAATGTAGAATCTTGTTGTAATAGTCATATGTATGACTTCGTTGTTGTCTCTTAATGAATGAACTAGCTTATGCATGCTTTATTAATATTTTGTCCTGGACTTCTTTCTGACGGCAGTCCTTTATCAAAATGGCGGTCCTCAAACACTTTGGGACCGTACGTCCATATCTTTAAGGGACCGTCGCCACTACGTAACTCTCTTTCGTTTTCTCTTCTTCTCTTGTATGCAGGTTATATATATTCGCTTGCATGTCTCTTCTAACTTGTTTTTGTAGCAAAATACCATAGATCGATTCCCGGTGTCCTCGTCTAGGGGGAGCTTCAAGCAAGGGGGAGTCATCATGATGTCGTCGACTTCTTTCTACTCTCGACGAAGCCTTTTTGATTCTACAAAATGGGGGAGAAGAAAACGAAACTCATTAAAAATTGATTAATGCCCAGTTTTATCTAAAATGAGTTTATATTTTGTAATTATCAAAAAGGAGGAGATTGTTAATACAAATAATGTCAAAAACTTTATTTGAGTTATTCGGTCTCTACTGGTTTTGATAATCACAAAATATAAATACACGTCACGTAAAACTATGACTAATAAGTTGTTTACCGAGAAAACTCATTTTCGGCTTCAACATCCGTTAGGAATTATTGAAGTCAGAAGATAGTTTCTGCTGACTGATACTGCTGACAGGATACTGCTGAAGCATACATAGTTTCTACTGATGATCTGGGTCCTGCTGACGATGGACATTCTGCTGATTTACTTAATCCGTAGAATGTATTTAGTTTATTTTAGGAAGAGATATGTAATATCTTTTATATTCTTAGATTACACGTTTTCTTGTATGAAAGGTTAGGGTTCCTTGTAGTATAAAAGGAACACCCGGTTGAATGTTTTGTACACGAATTAGTTTTCAATCTTAGTGATTAATAAAAGATCCATAGAGGATCAGGAGTTATTAGTATATTGTGTTTGTATTTAAATTCCGCATATATACAAGCATACAGAGATTTTCCATATAGTTTTGCTTTTGATTACATTGGAAGGCTATCGATCCATTGGCTCAAAGATCTATCAAGGAGTAGATCCTACAAGTGGTATCAGAGCCACAGGAGAGTCTCTGTTAACAAAGAACAACTTTTTCTTCAACACTCTTTCACTCTAATACAATGGGAGATACAAGATCAGATGTGTTAGGTCACCATTTCTGCAACATAATCACTTAATAATTCTAGAGAGAGAAAGAGAGTTTAGAGAGAGAGTGGAAGGAACACCTAATGACAATATGAGACTAATAACCTTACTAGTGAACCAACCAACCTCAAAATGAGGTTATACATGGCTATTTATAGGTAAGGATTAGGGCTTCTCTAAACTTAGACAATATGATATACTTAGCCCTTAGACTTTATCCAAACCTATAAACCAAGCATAAAACTTACAAAATACATAAAATAACTAATGTTATAACTAAGTAATGCAACCTATACCAAAACTCAATGACCGACACTTGAAATAATAAAGTCTATTCCCAACAATCTCCCCCTAAGGGTCGGTCATCAAAGGTTGCTTGACGTCGTCATCTTCTATACTTTGACTTTGTAGTCAACGTCCTCAAAAATAGTTAGAATAATCTTTCATCGTTCTTTGTACTTCGTTCCTTGTTGATGTGATAGTGATCATGTTATGAAGTTGTCTGCCGATCGTCCCTTCGGTGTCTGTGGTGGTTGTCCGCCATTCCAACATGCTCATACATCTTTGGACTTTGACTTATGAAAGCACGAAGTTCCTTTTCATACACTTAGATCTTTAGTCTTTATACTTTGCAGATTCTTCTTTTGGAGTAGAATCTTTCTTTGAACTTTGTGGTGCTAAGATCTTTGGGGGAGCGTTCATTTGCTTCAAGATGTATGTATAAGCATGCTGGAATCTACCATCATGGAGGAGATGTACCTGCAAGTAAACAGTTAGCAATAATCAACCGGTACTTACAGATAAGGAATTAGAGCTTGTCAACAGCATATTGTGAAGACTCCTTCTAATCCTTATCCAGGCCGTTCCCATATCAGATACTCCCGAAGGAGCTTACGAGACCTACTAGGTAGCTCAATGACTGGGTGAGTCGCTGGGGATCACTCCACGACTGTAGATCGCTAAAGAACCACCACGAACACTAAGCGTAACCCTTGTGGGGTTACCGAAGTGACCTGCTGTCAGGGCTGTTTGATGTTGACCCTGGCAGGAATTTCCGTTCAATCATTGAGAAATACATATGTAATTCTCTCATAAACGTTCTCGGCAGATTGCCAAGATCTGCGAAGGACTCGATAATTTACAGCTGGTGCCCATTGATGTAGAACACCAGTTGTAGAAATACTAAGTGTTCCTAAGAGATCTTTGATGTATCTCATGGCTCTAGACTCGATAAGTGCTCACTTAGGTTTCCTATACGGAGACTAGGGAGGGGTCTCTTGCTTCAATATCAACTATCTCTAAGAGATAAGTCGATAGATTACGCTGGTTCCCCGTGAGAATGAAACAAGATCTTTTAAGAGAACTTGAGTGGTTAAGAAGGTTTAGTGCATTGCGTCACTGGGTCCATGACGACTTAATCTTAAATACCGGTGTTGTCTTTGCAACAACCAGTAGCATATGAATTGAACCCGGTGTCTGCCCTAAGGTTGAACATATGGAGGGCTATTTCTTTTCACCCTTTTCTTTTACTTTTCTTTTTAATTCTTCAACCCCTTCTTTCTCCTTTCATTCTTTACTCCTTTTTTCGTATCATACCTAAGGACTTCTAGTTCTAACTATTGGTGATGTCCTTGGGTAGATCCCTCCGGCTTAGGCGGATCATAGGACGGTTATTTCCTAACCTTAGTCACGTTATAACTCCATGACTATCCTATAATTGCCATTGAAACCTTTGAAAATCTCTCAAAGTGTTTGT
This sequence comes from Artemisia argyi, assembly GCA_030686995.1. NCBI lineage: Eukaryota > Viridiplantae > Streptophyta > Magnoliopsida > Asterales > Asteraceae > Artemisia > Artemisia argyi. Next base: position 26,788,095 of record CM060696.1, read on the forward strand.
GCTAATCAAACATTTTGTTTAACACTTTGAGAGTTTTATGTTTTACTTATGAAGGGCTCCCCCTTCACATGTGCTCATATGTATTTAATAAATTTGCACATGCGGGAGGAGCGAGCACTGTTTGAATTGATCCACTTTCAGTGAACGAGACCGATTCGAGACACGCTTACATCACTAGTTAAACTAGCTTGAAGTTATTACCTGGCCTGGTCAAGTCCACAGAAAGTTTCTCGAAACGGTACATTTCTACTAAGACAAATCCTTTTCGAGACACGCTTACGTGGCTAGTTAAAGAGTTCCATTGTCAGCTTTTAGGTGACAACTAGCTCTAGTAACTAACTTGATGTTATTACCCGTCGAGGAAAAGTCTTTTCGAATTTACTAGCTTTTATGTTTCGTCAATTCCTGGGTGAATCTGAGTCTAGCTCGCATGAGATTTGACTTTTCAGCAACTTTTAACTTGCATATTTTAATCACTTTCCTTTTCTCCCCCTCAAAAATAGCATATAAGATGTTGTTTTTGATAAACATTTGATTAAAATATGCTTTTTGAGTCTTATGGGGAGATATCAACAAGAACATTTGTATTTCCAAAACGATGAGTTTTTCAAGTGCTCCCCCTCAACAAGTGAATACTCATTGAGGTGAAATACTTGTCTTTTGAGCAGAATTATGAAAATCAGAAAATGTTTGATTAATTCTACTCAAAAGTAAGAAGCCTTCGCTCCTTATATGAGGATTGAGGCACTGAAGCGTACCTCAGGGTCCTTTCAATACAAGCACGGGTTGTACATTGTTATGTGTGCACAAACCATAGTAATAGAGCAAGAAAAAATTATGATGAAACAAAGTTAATGTTATACCAAACTAATCATATTCGAGGAGTGTCTGGACGGCGGTAAGTGAGTATATTCGGAATAGGTTCCCTTGCTCCAATTAAGCTCTCCAAAGTGCGTATCTGCTCCCTGAACCTCAGCTTTTGATCAATCCTAGCCAAGAACTTAAGTGCTTCTTTCTTATCTCTTTTATTCCATCCCACTCTAATCCCACTATCATATTCTTTGAGCCTTTCATTCAGCTGAATTCTGACAAATCTGAGAGTCTGATCCCCGAACTTATGAACCTCTTCGTATTTCATGAAACGGTAACTATCGTTGTGCGGGTAAACAACTCCAAAAGGTTTGTTGTTGAAGATGAAAGGTCTTAAATGCGGAATGTTAGGAGGATATAACTGTGGAGCAGTAAAGTTGAGTGACTTTTGGTAACTTTCGACCCCGAGTTGTGCATCTTCGACTCTTGCTTTGAGAATGGTTTGGCGCATGAAGAGCAAAATGAAGTTTATGACATCATACTGAAGGCTACCGGACAAGTTTTGAAGTTTGCCTTGAACCTTGAGCAAGTATATGTCAGCAATGTCATTGAGGTTCAAGCGATGATAGTCAGCTTCACTAAATGTATAAACTTGGTCATCACTTCAGCGGACCTCAATTTTATCAAGAAAGTTATATCCATATCTCTTCTCAGTATTAGGGACTGCTGTGATGGCGAGAATGCGATGATTCGAGAAGACTTTGTGATTGGATCGGAAAGTCAGCTTGTATTTGTAGAACCATTTACGCATCTCTGGCCACGGAAGAGTACATAAGGCAGCTTCATGATTATATTTGGAGATAGAAGTGGAATGCAAGCCTCTCATTTGATCTTCGAGGGTTTCCAGAGGATATGAGGCAGCCCTGAATTTGGTGAGAGATGTTGCATAACGGTGATTCGGATTCGTGTTCCCATGAATAAGATAGAGGAGGTCTTTGTTGAAGAAGTATTGCTTAGGGAGCTTAGGATCACTTGGAGGACCAACAAGGGGTAATGGTTGAGAGAAATCTTGATAATGGAATTCATCAACGAGGGGTTCCGTGCCATGATAGAGTTTATCCCAAGAAGGTCTCTTTTCCCAAGTAATGTTTTCAGACAGAGCTCTTGCAACCTCCTCCACGTTGTATTCAAACTCAAGTTCAGATGTAGTGCATGTCTTGAACTCGGTGAACCCTGCTTTGCGAATCTTAACTAAGTCAGACAGCTGAAGTCTTTGAGACTGCATCACCTTTTTAATTCTTTTTGTGAAGCCTATAATTGATCCTTCAGTCATTTCTTCAACTTCAGTGTCATCAGGGTAAGCATCAACCATTTCATCAAACCAGTTAAAGAAAGGAGCATCAGGGTTAATCCATTCAGGAGCAGGAATTAACTAAGCATCCTTGGGTGGTTCCGTGATGGTTTTGGTGATCAGTGGAGGGATTTCATCCACATTGACATCAGCATCTACAGTTGTTTGTGAGGGGTGAGGATCTGCAGTAGATTGTGGAGGGTTTGGATCAGCAGAAACATTAGCGGTTGTGGTTTTGGTAGGAGCACTGGAGGTGGAACCGGACACTTTCTTCCTCTTGTCAGGTTGTGGCTGATCGTCAGGGTGGGAATCATCATGTCGACGCTTAGTGGCAGTAGTCTTTTTGCAGGATTCGTTTTTCTTTTCAGCTTTCTTGATAGACTTGATAAGTGCCTTGCGTAGATCATTTTCTTCCGGATCATTCACAATAGCTTCCAATAATTTACCTTTGAGATCACTTATGGAAGGTTTTTAAGGAACAGTCTGAACAGTGATTGGTGTAGTTTGAAACCTGTTAGAAACGAGCTCTGCGAGATTCCTGTTGACATAATGTCTCACAGCAGAAGGAAGTTCCTTCTGAACATACTTCTGAACTTCCCCAGGTAACCTCTGTTTCACCTGCTCCTCAACTGCTTCATCAACTTTATAAGTTTTGAACGCTTCAATTTCAAGCTTTAGTTCATTAACTTGTAACTGGAGAGCGTTGTATTGATCATGTAATGATTTCAACAGGCTTGAGTGAACAACAGTTGTATTAGGGATTTGCAGAGGATGACTTTGAGGTTGTGATAAAGGTTGTTGTTGTGGTTGAACTGTTGGTTGTCCTTCATCAACTCCTACAATGTCAATAGGGGTATCTTGACTAGTTTCAAGTAGCTCATCCTTTTTCTCACCATCCGACTCCTCATCATCTTCATCATTCACATCTTCTTCATCATTAACTTCTTCTTCATCATTAACTTCATCACTTTCAGATTTATCTTCCTCATCGCTACTCTCTTCATTCTCGGATTCCTCATCGTCTTTGTCTTTTGAGGCTTTAACTTCAACTACAGTTTCAACCGGTTTATCGAGTGATTCGTTTTGATCAGAACTTGATGACTCAGCTTCATCTTCAGAGTTATCATCACCTTGTTCAGAAGATGATTCGGTTTGTGAATGTGTTTCTTCTAATGTTTGATCATCTCTTTCTGATTCTGGAGTTGGGCTTACCGGCTCTTGAGTTCCAGAACCTTCACCCTTCATAGTAACTTTTGCAATTCTTTCCTCTTCTGATTCTTTGCTTTTTCTTATGGTGAGTTGCAGTTGTTCATCTTCTTCGGATTCAGACATTGGTGAGGTTACTGTTTCTTCTTGAGTTACTAAAGCTTTACCCTTATCTGCCTTCTTGCTTGAAGTCTTTGTGAGTTTTTCAGTTTCTGTTTCCTGTTGAGCATCTCCTTCATCATCTGTAGGTTCATCTCGAAGAGTAGTCACTTTCTTCTTAAGCTCTCTTGTGACCTTTTTGGTTCTTGATTTGGGAATGGTTTTGATTGTAGAGGCTGTTGAAGTTGTCTTTTTAGAAGTTCTCCTTCTCTTCGTCTGAGTCAAACCCACTTTACCAATTTTCTGAGCTTCATCATACAAAGTGTATGCCTCAGTGTCACGAACATCATCAGGTATAAGACTATCGGGAATTCTCATTCCTTGTACTTGAGTGTTTGTCTTCTGAATCCTGGTTTTAGAGTATTTATAATCCACAGAAGGGGTGTGTTTCTTGTCTTCCGATCTACGATCAATATCTGGGTATTTCTCCATGAAATGAGCAATGAGACACTTTGTGAATCTGTAGAATGGAATTCTTGAGGTAGATGATTTGAGAAACTGTCTTGCGTGATTAACCATGTCCACCCAAATTAGTTGAGCATAGTCTATTTGAGCTTGTTTGACAACCCCCCAGAAGATCTGCATCGTTTCTAGAGTAGGATGTTCATGTCCAGTTTCTCTGCCCGTTAAACTGTTGGCGAGAATTGAGTAAAGTGTGAGCCAGGGTTGTGGAATGTATTTCCTGTCAACATGGGATATGTTTCTGAGTTGGATTACTGATTCATCATACTGCAGTTCCCGAAGAAGTTTGATAACATCTGATAATGACGGCATATGAGAGAATTTCTTGAGATCCGGCAAACCGAGAACAGTACGAAGAGTTTGTACATTAAACATAACAAGTTTGTGATCAAGATGAACCCCCAGTGACTTTTCATCTTTGCTGATTTCAATACTCTCCCAAAACTGTGTTAAGTAGACTTTAGGTACTTCATTAGTGATGGTGAGGAGGTTGTAAATGAAGTGTCTCTTAAGTATTTCCAGAATGATTTCACAAGTATCATGACATGTGATTGAGTCAAGATCTATCCTATGGTTTGTCTTAGCGATTACTCTTTCATCTCCTTGAATCAATTCGTGTCTAGGTGTTGATTTCTTTGCCATATCGAGACCTGAAATGATTCATAAACCAACAAAAGCCACGTGGTGATTAGTTCGTTAGTGTTAGACAAAAGAATAATATCCGAAAACAATCGCCTAAGATAAAGTCAACATCACATATACAACTCATGATAAATCAACCCAAGAGACATACACAATCCTTATAAGAATCAATCACAACTCTTACATAAACATGAAACACGATCATTTTCCCATTAAAGAAAATCCATGACATGACAAATTTTTTAAAAAATTTCGGCAGCATTTCTTTTCATAAAAATGGAAAAACTAGAACCCATACGTGATGGTTCCATTTCGAAACTCCTGTCTCGGAGTGAAATAAGTAAGAAATTAATGACTCAACTCGATAAACAGTTTTGACTTAATCTTGAAACAGTTTTGGACATAACTCGATAAGCTTGGAACCCATAATTGTTCCAAACTCGAAAAAATTTTAGTTCCAAACTCGATAGGCAATTATGGTTCCAAACTCGATAACCCTTGTATGTTCCTAACTCAATAAACAATTTTGGTTCCAAACTCGAAAAAGTATTGTTTCAAACTCGAAAAATCAGTTATGGTTCCAAACTCGATAGGTTACATCAAACTCGATAGGTTACATCAAACTCGAAAAACATTGTTTCAAACTCGATAAGTCTTTTCAAACTTAAAAGGTTGTTGCTAACTCGAAAACCATCTGGTTCCAAACTCGATAGGCACATAAGTTTCAAACTCGAAAGTCACAATATGTTAAGCATCAAACTCGATAAACTATTAACATTAAAACTCGATAAGCAAGTGAGTTTCTCAAACTCGATAGACAGACGAGTCTCAAACTCGATATGCACAACTGTCATCAAACTCGATAACTTAACACAAACAATCTCAAACTCGATTAAGCATGAATCATTTCAAACTCAATAAGTCACATGTAATGCATCTAACTCGATAACTATTTAACTTAACTCGACAAGCAGAGTAAAATCCATACTCGATAATCCATTATTCAAACTCGATGTTTACCAAGGTTTTCAAATTAGCAATGTTCCGCAATGATTGTGAGTCCAAATTATAAGTCTAACACTCATCAACAACTCCTAATCCCAGTGATGGTCATAAACAAAAAAATTGGGCTTATGAAAGTTAAACACCACCTATAAATGCTAGGATGAGGCAACATAAGTCAAGGTATAGTGGATTAAGGTACATTGGGACATGCCGCAATTGACCATATCAATTAATTAGCCTAAATCACAACATACCAGAAACACCCAAATCGGATTACACACAAACCCTAAGAAGTCGATTATAACAATGCCAAACATTCAAGCCAATGTGATGAGGGAAAAAAAACTGGTGCATTAAGACTCACGATTACTGAGAGACGGAGTTCTTGAAAATCTTGATAATGATGATAAACAAAAATTTTAATAGGGGCGCGTTTGGTGTTTTGAATGAGGAAAATTATGAGTAGCAGTTAAGATAAACAAATGATATACATATGAGTTTAAGGTATTGACACTATTGGCCCCCCTACTTGTTTTATCAAAGAAAGTGTTATAAATAACACACATTAAGTCCCTTGAGTTTAAATGACTTTACTATTAGTGAAAAAAAATGTTACGAGAGTAATGGATGTGGCACCCTCTTGAACCAACCATAAGAAGTAATTTGGAAAATTTAACAAGCAATGGTTCAAGAGGAGTCGAGATTGATATAAAATAGTGATGAGGAAAATTGAGAAATAAGGAAAAATAAAGAAGTTAACAAAAATTCTGTCTCCCCCTCAAGATATGCATTTTATAATGATTTTTCAGAAAGAAAAAAAACGTTGTGAACTTGCATATCTTGAATAAGGAATTTTTTTTTTTTTTTTTTTTTTTTTTTTTTTTTGATAAAATATTTACAAAGATAGTTTGATGTTTGACGATCAATTGTGTTTTAAAAACTTTTCCAGATCATCTGGAGTCAAACATCGCATACCAATTTGGTGAACTAGACTCGCAAACCTTGATGGTGCTAAAGATTTGGTAAGTAAGTCCGCCAATTGGTACTCAGTCCCAAAAAAATAAAGTTCAACGGTACCCTTTTCAACGTGTTCTTTGGTGAAGTGATATCGGAGATCGATGTGTTTCGATTTGCAATGATGAACTGTGTTGCAGGAGATAGCAATGGCACTCTTGGAATCACAGTAGATTGGAATCTTGTTGAATAGGTAGCCATAATCCTTAAGTTGTGATCTCATCCATATGACTTGAGCACAACAAGCAGACATGGCTACATATTCAGATTCAGTTGACGACAGTGATGTGCAGTCCTGCTTCTTTGATTGCCATGACACAAGTTTATCTCCGAGAAATTGTAATCCACCAGATGTACTTTTGCGTGTGTCTAAGCATCCTGCATGGTCAGCATCTGAAAAAGCAATTAGTTCAAAACCAGAATCCTTCGGATACCAGATTCCCAAGTTAATGGTTCCCTTTATGTATCGAAGGATTCTTTTGACCTCACTGAGGTGTTTTTCAGTTGGTTTGGACTGATAGCGAGAGCACATATAGACAGCAAATACTATATCAGGTCTACTAGCCGTGAGATACATGAGGGACCCAATCATACTTCGGTATTTGGTAGGTTCAACAGGTGTCCCATGTAAGTCAGCGTCTAGTTTTGTGGTATAGCCCATCGGTGTATTATAAGTATCACAACTCATCATCCCATGTTTCTTTAAAATTTCAAGAGCATATTTGGACTGATTTATAAAAATTCCACGGGGTGATTGATGAACTTGTAGTCCTAGAAAGAACGAAAGTTCACCCATCATGGACATTTCAAAATTATCCTTCATTAGTTTTGCAAAATCATTAGAGTAACTTCTTTTTGTTGAAGCAAAAATAATGTCATCGACATATATTTGGACAACGAGTAAGTCCTCCCCGTAGGTTTTTGTAAAAAATGTTGGGTCCACCGATCCTTTAGTAAATTTATTGGTCAGCAAGAAAGTAGAAAGTTTGTCATACCACGCCCGTTGGGCTTGTTTGAGTCCGTAGAGTGCCTTTTTGAGTCGGTAAACGTGATTAGGACTCTCAGGATCAACGAAGCCTTCTGGTTGGCTGACATACACTTCTTCACGGAGGTCTCCATTGAGAAATGTTGTTTTAACATCCATTTGGAAAACAACCATGTTCCTGTGTGCAGCATAGGCCAAAAAGATCCGAACAGCTTCATGTCTAGCTACTGGAGCAAAGGATTCAGCAAAGTCAAGTCCTTCTAATTGGGAGTATCCTTTCGCTACCAGGCGTGATTTGTTACGTATGACAGTTCCTTCTGCATCTAGCTTATTTTTCCAAATCCATTTCAGCCCAATGACAAAGACTCCGTCAGGTCTTTCAACTAATTCCCAGACTTCCAATCGGATGAACTGCTGAAATTCCTCTTGCATAGATTCAATCCAGTTGTCATAGGTCATTGCTTCTTTAATGTTCTTTGGTTCCTCTTGACAAACTGTGAGTGCATAGATACAAGTTTCTCCATCAGTGTGAAGTCGTTGTCTTGTCATTCCAGGTGCATCTGGATGACCAATAATATGAACTAGTGGATGGTCTCGAGTCCATTTGTGTGTTGAAGGGTGTAGTTGATAAGTATCTCGCATGTTAGCAGGATCCAAATTACGTGTAGATGACTCAGCTATATCAGGAAATGGAGGAGCCGGTGCAAACGGGTTAAAGAACGCATCAGGATCATGCTCTGCGGGTTATGGAACTGATTGTGGTGTTGGATCTTCAGCTGAATGGCGGGAGTTAGAAACAGTTTGTTCTGCTGTAAATGGTGATGCAATTGGAGGACCGTTTCTCTCAACAGTTGTAGTAGTTTGTTGAGGTGAGTCTGGTACTGGAATGTTTTCAGGTTGAGCAGCGGAATTAGGTGAGACCTCAGTAGAATGGTATTCAATTGTATCATCAAATAGTGGAGCAAACAAGGTTTCCAATTCTTTGCGGTTGAGTGGCAATGGTTCAGCCGAAGATTCCGGAGAGTGAAGACGGTTGAATTCGGGTCCTAAGATGTGTTGCTCAGAAGCCATTTGTGTGAGTTCATCAAAATTAGCGTGAATAGTTTCTTGAATTTCTCTTGTTCGACGATTCCAGATTCGAAAACCTTTAGAATGTTCACAGTAACCAACGAACACTCCAATGTCAGCCTTTACTTTAAGTTTACCTAAATCATCACGATCAATTTTCGGATAACAAAGTGCTCCAAATACATGAAAGTAGTCGATATTTGGTTTCCTTTTGTGAACAATTTGATAAGGTGTTTTACGATGGCGTTTTGTGATCATGCAACGGTTTTGGGTATAACATGCAGTTGAAACAGCTTCCGCCCATAAGTAATCTGGTAATTGAGCATTAATCAACATAGTTCTAGCAGCTTCCACTAACGTCCTGTTGCGTCTTTCAACAACTCCATTCTGTTCTGGGCTTCTAGGAATAGATGTTTGATGTTCAATTCCCACTTTCTCAAAATATGACCGAAGTGTCTGATTCTTAAATTCAGTTCCATTGTCAGTTCTGACTATTCGGACCGTGTTGCGTAACTGAACTTGAATTTTAGTGAGAAAGGTGATGATCATTGAAGGAGCCTGATCTTTACTTCATAGAAAATAAACCCAAGTCCATCTGGAGTAATCATCCACAATTACAAGAATGTAGCGTTTACCGTTGATACTTTGAACACGCATCGGTCCACACAAATCCATATGAAGCAATTGTAGAACATGATTCGTACTGTACTCTGGTTTAGAAGGAAAATGAGCACGAGTACTTTTTCCTTGTTCACAGGCTGAACATAAGTGATCTTTGGTAAATCGGAATCTTGGAAATCCATCAACAAGTTTATAACGAGCAAGGTCAGTCATCGTTTTGAAATTCAAGTGCGAAAGACGTTTGTGCCATAACCAAGATTTAGTCGATTCTGCTTTGGAGAGAAGACATATCGGAGATGTAGCAATCATATCTGACATTGATATAGTATAGAGATTAGAACCACGTGAGCCAGACATCAGATCGTTTCCTTGTAAGTCACGAACGAAACAAGTTTTCTTTCGGAATACAACTTCTAGATCCCCATCACAGAATTGACCAACAGAGAAAAGGTTGTGTCCAAGGCCTTCCACATAATAAACACGACTGATTTCAATGTTCCCACTGACATAGTCACCATATCCCATGATTAAAGCGTAATGATCATTCCCGAATCTGACAGTACCAATGAACTTTGAGACAAAGTTTTGTAACAGTTTGAGATTGCCTGTCATATGTCGGGTGCATCCGCTATCAACAATCCAGAGAACAATCTGTACCACCTGCATCACAAGAAGAAGACACGGATGGAACAGAAGTAAGGGTGGAACCCATTGAAAGTGCGGGTTCCTGTTGGTTAGAAGCACATGTATTCAACAATTTAGGAATCCATTTAAAGTCTGGTTTTTGTTGTAACCAACGTTGCCAATTCCAACTAGTTCGTGCTTTCTTAATGGTGAATTCACTAGTGGTTGGCTGAGTCCTAGATTTGTTCTCGGCATCTATGGGGGTAACTTCTACTTCATTAGAAACCGTAGAGGGCGGCTTTCCTAAAATAGACTTAGAGGCAGTAGTGGGCCTAGAAGGAATGCGTATCCTACGTTTCTTATGACGATTAAGAAGAGAATTAGCTATACACTTAGTATGTTCACTAGATGATACGCTTTTACGACAAAACACACAAGATGCATTAATATTCAAAACATTCAAAGGTTCATCATTCGTTACATTTAGATTTTGATTAGAATTTGCCAGATTAGAATCTAAATCTGATGCAACATGAGTTTTATTCAAATTCCTAAGTTGATCTTCTACTCCTTGAGCTTCTAGTGATCCTCTCTTACGTTGCCAGAGCCTATTCGTCTTTTTACTTTTTCGCTTGGGTCTGCTAACGCTATTAGGGGAGACTAGTCCTGTAGAAGTGGAGTTAGCAACATTAGTATTTTGAACAACCTTTCCTTTATCAGTTTTGTCTAATTTATACATTCCTGGTGCTATCACCGTGGTGTCAACCATCTTTCCTTTTTCAAGTATCTTTATTTTCTCTTTCAAATCGATGATGATGTGATTCTTATCCTGAATATTTGACTCAAGTATACCATTGCAATATTTGATATCTTTGTGGTTTTGTAGAAATGCGTCATTTTCAATTTTTAAATCCGCAATTTCTTTCTCGTATTTGAGACACAAACTTTTGAAAGACTCATTGTTTTTGCAAAGTTGACAAGAGTTTGAAATATTTTGATTTTGAAGTTTCAATTCCTTTTTAAGACTTTGAGCTTGACACCATTCAAGCCTTTGTTTGAGTTGACAAATTTATTTTGAAAACTGTTTTGTCACATCATCATTCTTTATTCTCAGCTTGTCATTCTCATTTTTAAGTGTCTCTAATTCCACTTTCAACAAGTTATTATCCACACAAAGATCATCCACAAGCATAGAAGTACCAGATTTATAAAGATCATTCATGATAACAGACAGAATATCAGCACTGAGAACTTGTTCCAAGAGTCGATCAGCATCATTTTTGAAAACTCTAGTTCTTTGCTTTTGAACCAAAATCTCATTTTCAGTTGAGTTGAAAACGTTTATCATATTTTTGACCTCGTTTTGAAGTTCCTGATCCCAACGTGTAGCACAAAGACGGAGGTGTTTGACAATTGGCAACATTTGTTTTTGAAAAATATCTCTCTTTTCTCGCTCGTAAGCGGATTGGAAAGTTTCAATTTTTATTTCAGAATTACGTGCAATTGTTTCCTCCAAAATTTCGATGTCTTCCATGAAAGTTTTGAAATAATTTAAGACACGACAAGTTTTTGGTAATGGTGTAAGTTCACCGGATGATGGTAAAGGACCATTTATTTGTGCTACAGTTTGGACAGGGGCCACATTAGAGGATGAAACATATGACTCTTCGACAAACCATGATTTCTCAGGTAATTCCTTTTGAGTCACAAAAGATTTAGAAAGAGGTGGAGCTTTTGAATAGTCATATGGTGTCCAATATTGAACATAACTCATTTTTGATCGACTCTCGTCTTCAAGTTCTTCTTCTTCCTCAGTATCAAAAACAACAGCACGCACAATTGTATTATCAAACATGTGGTCCATACTGTAAATCTTAGGATTTTCTTTGAATGCTGTGTGAAGAAACATTGATTTGAAATCGCAAAGTGCAAATCCTTTATCGGGTCTCGGTTTTAAAGCAAATTTCTGAATTGTTGTGACAGAGTTCCCGTGTTTGTAAACAATGTGACGAAATTCTTTGAGTTGTTTTTCAAGATCAACAATTTCACCGAGTAAATCATCTGTATACTTCCTTTTTCGTTTTTTATGTTCACAAAACTCCTTTTTGCAATTTGACAATTCTGTTTCTGTTTTTGAAAGAACTGTTTTAAGACGTTCAACTTGCATTTTCAATTCACACTTTTCACTTTCGAGTTTCGAAATCAACTTTCCGTTTGACTCAATTAAATCTTGCATTTTGTGTTGAAGATCTTGTTCTCTATTGTAAGAATCTTGAAAAGCTTTTTCAAAACTTTTTGCATTTTTAATCTTGTCTACCTGATTTGAAAGTTGAATTTTATAACATTCAATATCTCTTGCAAGTGACGCATTTTTTTCTTTTAAAACTTTGTTTTTCTCGTTGCATTTTATGATTTGCAATTGTTGAGCATCCAATTGTTTAGATAACAATATGAGGTCAGGGTCTGGATCAAATGATGGTTCATGTTGTTCGAAATGATCATGTTTATCATTCTCAATAGGATCATCAAATGAAACAACTGTGTCATCATCAAATATGACAACTGTGCTTATTTGTTCATCTGTTTGAGAGGATGAAGATGATTTAGATGGAACAACTTGCGCCATATCTGATTCAGAAGCAGAGGGTGAGACTATATCATTTATAAAGCATGCATTGAGCTCATGTACCTGAGACAAGCCGTCAGTGTCATACACTGGACCTGAATCATTAAGCTTAAGTTCCTGCATGTTGTCCATAAGCATCACAGCTGCATTGGCTTCTAGATCTTCCATGTCATCGTCATTGTGCACATTTGCCATGAAGTTGTTGTCCTGTTCAGGGAAATGTCCATCCTTTTCATCTTGAAGAGCCATGAGTAATGCCTGCTTGTGAAACTTACTACCCTGAGTTCTCGGTTTAGGACATGCAGTCGCTATATGACCTTGTTCATTACAGTTATAACACCACACTGCATTCCCTGAGTTGGAGTTCCTAGAAGCAACTGGTTCAGACCTTTGTTGAGAAGAGCCTGAGTTGTTTCTGAACCCTCCATTGTTATTAAACCTCTGACCATTCCCAAAATTTCCTGAAGAACTTCCTGAACCAGGTCGACCAAAGTTACGATTCTGAATTTCCACCCTTCCATCATTGACAACAGCTTGATTCCTTGTGTTAGAAGATGAACGTTGATGTTTGTTTGTTTTGTTGGAGAATTTGCTAAAAGCACGAGCAATAAGAGCAAGTCCCTGATTCAATGTGTTAAAGTCATCATCGTCATCGTCATTGGAGTTCGAGTAATACATTGCATCATTGTTGTTTAATGGAACAAGTTGAGTGGAAGCATTCTGTGGGGATGAATCATAAGGGACCATTTGGTTCGAGGTAGAAGATTGTGGATAACTGAAGTAGTTCTGCTCTTGAACATATGCATGGTTTGACATTAGTGGTGGAGCAAAGGGAGATTGAGCTACGAGTGCCAAAGAATTTGGTGTTGGTGTGTATCCTCCTCGTAGAGCTCTATCTTTTTCCACTTCAGGTTCATGGTGTTTCAGAAAATCATACAACAAACCATATGGAGCATCATGAAGATTTTTCGTTTGATGAACAAATGTCACATATTTATGCCAATCCGGACCAAGACTACCAACGAATTTGGAGTTGACTGCAATCCTTGGTACTGTGATTTTGTGACGTTCCAGATCATTGACCACATTTGTGAAACGATGATAGTAGGATTCGAGTGACTCTCCTGGTTCAATTGTGATGTCAGTGTATTCCATGTAGAGTTTGGATTCCATATCATCTTTGTTCAATTGAGTGCCTTCCATAAGGAGATGAACATGTTCCCACATAGCTTTGGCTGTTTTCTGAGCATCGACACTTCGATAAATTTGATTTGGTATTCCTTGAAGTATATAAGCCATTGCATACTCATCAACTTCATGATGTAATTTCTGTTCTTCTGTGAGTTGAGATTCTGGAAGAGGTCGATCACCAGGAGGACGTGGAGGATCAGCAGTTGGATCACCAATTTCAAATCTTGTTGGCCACTCAAATGGTCCTTCAAGTATCACTTGTTTCAAGAATTTCCCATGAGGTTTCTTAAGTTCAAGAAATCGTAGGAATCGACTTGACCATTGAACATAATTTCCCGGTGTTAGCATTGGAGGTGTTTCAAGTGATCCTGCCTCATGTCGGGATTGTTGAGTTGTAATAACTTCACACATTCTGTCAAACCAGTGAGGTTGTTTAGACTGAGTGTTTTGTTGTGGCATTTGATATGGTTGTTGTTGAGGAATGATTTGATGTTGTTGCATTATGAGGTAATGATGTAGTGGATTAAACGGTTGTTGTTGAACGTGTGATTGTGAAGGTTGTTGATATGATTGTTGCGGTTGTTGAAACGGTTGTTGATACGATTGTTGATACTGCGGATGATGTTGCGAAGAATGAGGAAAATAATATTGGGTGGTTGAGACATCTTTCGTGATTATGGTAAACTAAGATCGTTAAAGATTAATAAAGGTTGTAATTAGATTTGAGAAACTTGATATCAAACTCGGTATGTCAATTTGTCTTCAAACTTGATAAGTGCACTTAGGGTTTCTAACTTGATAAGTTCGGTACGGTTCCTAACTCGATATGTGCTTTGGGTTACTAACTCGATACGTTAGGTATGTTCCTAACTCGATATGTGCTTTGGGTTTCAAACTCGATACGTTAGGTATGGTTCCTAACTCGATAGGTAGTCTTGATTTGGGTAGAGTATCCCCTTAGTAAGAGTCACAATTGTCCTAACTCGATAAACGATTAGGAATGGAAAGGCTAACTCGCCAAGATATCAAACTCCAAACTCGATGGAAAACTTACAACCCCTAACTCGATAGGTGTGACACCTAACTCGATAGTATTTTAGCACCTAACTCGATTGTTGAAACACCTAACTCGATAGAATAAAGCACCTAACTCCAAAGAATTAAGCACCTAACTCGATAGAACCAAAGTGAACCTCTAACTCGAAAATATGATACCTAACTCGATAGAATCAAAGTGAACCTCTAACTCGAAAATATGATACCTAACTCGATAGAACATACGATGAACAGTACCACTCTTTTGAGAAAATCACTTTAAAAACCAAGTTTTTATACCAAATCAAACCTAAATCAACCTATATTATCCCTTGGCGAATGATACCACTTGTTAGGTCACCATTTCTACAACATAATCACTTAATAATTCTAGAGAGAGAAAGAGAGTTTAGAGAGAGTGGAAGGAACACCTAATGACAATATGAGACTAATAACCTTACTAGTGAACCAACCAACCTCAAAATGAGGTTATACATGGCTATTTATAGGTAAGGATTAGGGCTTCTCTAAACTTAGACAATATGACATACTTAGCCCTTAGACTTTATCCAAACCTATAAACCAAGCATAAAACTTACAAAATACATAAAATAACTAATGTTATAACTAAGTAATGCAACCTATACCAAAACTCAATGACCGACACTTGAAATAATAAAGTCTATTCCCAACAAGATGCATCAGATGTCACACAACCAAACAACACTCTGACACAACAACTTTAGCAGCTGGCTCTTACCAGCAGCAGCAATGCCAAGTTCCCATATCTCAAGAAGGACGAATACGTGATATGGGCAATGAAGATGCAGAATTGGATAACTAACAGTGATTTTAATTTCTAGAATGTTATCCTGAAAGGCAATAGTCTGAAGAAGACTGGAAAGACCAAGATGGTAAGATCACCATCTATCCTCCTTCTACTGTTGAGGAAGTGCTTGCTGTGCAGAGAGAGAACAAGGAAAGAACCATCTTGCTTCAAGCCATCCCAGATGATCACATGAGTGATTTCCACTATCTGGATGATGCTAAAGATATTTGGTTGGCAATCAAAGCAAGGTTTTGGGGCAATGAAGAGTCGAAGAGAATGAGAAAGTCTATGCTTAGGCAGGAGTTTCAAGAATTCAAGATCTCAGAGGAAGAAGGTGTACACAAGGGTTATGACAGATTCCAAAATATTTTGAGTCAGTTGAACCAACTGAAAGCTAGGCCTGACAATGAGGAGTGCAATTCCAAGTTTCTAAGAGCTTTACCTCCTTCTTGGTCCCAAGTCAGCATTTCATTAAAAACCAAAGGTGGACTGGACTATCTCTCTTTTGATGATTTGTATAACAAGCTCAGAAGCCTTGAGCTTGGTATCAAGGGGCACTCGACTTATTCAACAACTCCTACAAACTCAGCCTTTGTCAGCACCACTTCAAACAAGATGACATATGCTCCAAGTTCAGGTTCTTCCTCCACAATATTTTATACCTCTCCTGGTCTAAAGAGTCATCCACAATCTAGTAATGTGGTAGAGGAGGTACTTCATTCATTTGTTGTTGAATATGACCAACAGCAGCAACTGGCCTATGAAGACTTTGATCAAGTTGACATGCTGGATATGGAAGAGATGGATTTGAAGTGGCAGATGGCCATGCTTACTCTTAAAGTTAGAAGGTTTGAGAAGAAAGCTGGCAGAAAGCTCAATCTCAGAGGAAGGGATCCAGCTAGGTTTGACAGGAGAAAGGTCAAGTGCTACTCATGTAGAGAGACAGGCTATTTTTCTAGAGAGTGTACTACAAAGAAGACTGAAGACAACACAAGGTATTCAGCCTACAAGCAGAAGGAGTTGGAAGCTGGCAATTCAAAGGCTTTGGTGACTACTGTGGATTCTTGCATTGATTGGAAGGAGTATGATACTGAAGATACTGAAAGCAGTGCTTCTCAGCAATTCTCTTGCCTGGCTAGTTGTAATGAAGAATTTGCCTTCATGGGCATCTCACCTCAGGTATCTAATTGTGTTTTTAGTCGTAATATAAAATATGATGCACTTAAAGAAGCCTATGATGAAATTGAACCAAAATATAAAGAGTGTTATATTCAGGATCAAGCCTATAAGGAAGTAGTTAGAACACTAGAGCAACAAAAGGTTTGGTTTCAACAGAATCAATTGGCTTATGATGAGAAAATTAGGGTGTTAAAAAGAGACCTAGAGATTACTACTAACGAGTTAAAGTTTTCAGAAAAAGAAAAAGCTAAAGTTGACTTAGAACTACAAGAATTGAAGGTTAAGTTTGATAATGAAGTTGCAGGTCGTATGAAGTGGCAAGAGGGATCTAAGGACCTTGAGAAATTAATTAATAGTTCCCAATCCACTAGGACTAAGAGAGCATTAGGATATGGACACCTTATAGGGCCAGATGATGTTTTTGACCTTAGTGAACCAAGTGTTTTAGACCTTGAACCACCTCTGCAATTTCAAACTCCTGTAAAGTATGTTAAAGAGGGAGAGATGCACACTGTCTCTCCCACCATCACAGGAACCTTTATGCCCACCTCACACCATTTGGACTTAGTTGAATCACAATTGAAAACTGGCACTAGGACTCCTGACTCCCCTGACTCTAGCAGTGTCTCTCGCAATAATTCTAATGAATTTGTATCTTGTTCTTTCAGTGACAAGACATCAGAGACCTCTACGTCTAACTATGGCAGTTATGATTCTAGTGTCAAGTCAGAGTCACCCAAGCCCACACCCAAGTCTTCTTGCAAGTCTGCTGACTTTTCTAGAGTTGTTGCTGATGAAGTTCCTTCAAAGACAGCTTCTCTTGAAGACTTATCTTTTACTTCTCAGAAAAACAATTCTTTCCAGTCTTTACAAAACAATGCAGCTTCTAGTATTGGTTTGAATGACTTGGTGTGTAATAAGACATCTTTTGTTTTGAATAAATCTTCAAGAAAGAAGAAATGTTTTGTGTATGGTATGATGCGTAGGGATTGCACCAGGCTTTACCTCTCGAGGGATCTCGAGAAGCTTACAACCCCCACCAGGCAGTGTACCTGATCGTTGTAGTATAGTATAGTGACAAGTACCGGGGGATTGATCGTTCAGCTAGGAATAGTGTCGCTAGGAATAGAAAACCTAAAGACTAGGTCTAGAGATGAGGGATGATTCTTTTTGTATTTTTTTAGGTTTTATGAAAAACAAGTAAAAATCTCGGTTTTGAAGGAGTTGGGCGGAATTAGTTGCTATTCAACTAACCCAATTACTAAGATGCAGTCAAAATAAAATACTAGAAAATGAAAATAAACTAAATTAAGATAGTGGTGTGAGCAATATATGGGAGAATTGTGTTTACTTAGATTTCACTACTCCCTAGATATCTTTTACAGGTTAATTACTTGTTACAGTTGCGTGGATGATGGATTGTATTCCTTAATACCATTCATGGGGTGGCGTACTTACTTCCCCAATCCTATAAGCTCCTACTTCACTCCTATGTCGAGCAGGCTAAGAAGCTCCTAACATGGGATCATTAGAATTCGCTCATGCATTAAATACAACCAATAAAACCTAGTACACATCGGTTCATGTTTCTTAAGACGTTCAAGCATGTTACACAATGGAGATCTGCCAGTTTTCTTAAGCGTAACATTGAAATCATTCATCCAATACAACTATAAACAAGCAACCAACCTATAATCAACATCTAGGTTTCATTACATCTAAGCAAACATATGATGGATCTAGCCTAGCATGTTAAAATCAAGACAAGCATAAGATATATTCAAACAACACATAGACATATTGAATGAATTGAAAGAGGACTTATCTCAATTGAACATGAAAGGTTTCAAGGGGTGAAAACCCTTGAAAATACTGTTACAAACGACCTAGGGTTTATTAGGTTCGACCCTAGTATTCTCCACACAAGTTCCTCTTTTAATGAATGAAAAATAGAAAAGTATATATAGATTTTGTGAGGTGACGGCATCAAGAGTAAATTTCTGACGCCGTCATCTCGCCGCCAAATAAATTATCGGACTGCCTAGATCTGGGTTTGACGCCGTTATGTGTATTCCATTTGCAAGCTGTCACCAAAATTGCTTTTGACGCCCTTCTCTTGATGCCTTCAGGTTTTCTTTGGGTCGTCATGGATTTTACTCCTGACGCCATCAAAATTTCCTTCTTGACGCCGTCAGGTACTGTTCTCAGCATGGAAAATTAAGTCTTTGCCATTTTCTTCACTTTTATGCTCCAAAAACGTCCAAAATGCTTCCTTTTCCAGAATGCACTCCCAAAGTACCTAAAATCACAAAAGGAACGATTTAGGGCAATATTTGATCAAATAAATTCAATTCCGGGCTTAATTGACCCCCTAAAAATGGTTCATTTTTCGGCTCATCATATACCCTTACACTTGAGATTTGCTTGTCCTCAAGCAAATGCACTTTTATTCTAGTCAAAATACAAGTTAGGGGTCATTTAACACTAATATAAAAGTAATTACAATAAATAATCGTTCCACTAAAGACCAAAGACAAGCACGGAGGTCATACACTAGCACCTCACAAATAGTGTTTAGATAATCACATCTCTCGGGTGTAATAAAGTAATATCACAATATGGAAATGGAAAACATCTCTCACTACCTGTCATAACAAAATAGATTACCATAGGCTTGGGAAAGGATCAAACCACCACCACATGGCGTAAGCACCTAGGATAAACTATCAAAGAGATCTTTTTTAAAGGGTTGTAACGTTAGGTGTAGGGATATGGAATACACGGTTTTGTTGGATATAGGCAGTCTTTACTGGTGGCGAGTTAATCATCTTGGTAAATTACATGTACAATATGGCGTTGCTAAGCCAAGACTAGACTCGACTTAAGCTAATAAATGAAAAATAACAAAAACATAAAATAAACATAGAATGAAACGGGATGGTAGTCCGTATGTTTTTTCTTTTTTCTTTTTTTATTTTTTTTTTCTTTTTCTTGATTTTTTTGATTTTTTTGATTTTTTTTTTTTTTTTTTTTTTGCATACACTTTTACCCTACCATCCAAAATAATACATCATAGGGAATGAAAATTCCTCTTACACTTGAATTTTTACATACTTTACAATAAACTAATCTAATGACTCGAATTAAGATAATCAAAACACTTGGAGTACTTTTAAGATTAATGCACATATGGGGGTAATAATATGATGTTCTTCCCCATTACTCCATAATATAAGTACTTTACCCATGAGTCCCAATCGTCCCAAAACAATATGAACAAGGATGTGACTCGACTTAGCAACCATGTAATCAATTAGATAATTAACTTAGGGTTTAACAAATAACAATAATGCTCTAAAGAAGAGTGCATACACGGAAGGCTAAGGTGATTTGGTTGTACATTTAAGTGGGGTGTAACAAATTCTTCCTTTAAGTAAGATGCTTAAAGTTAGAAACAAAAAGATAGGCTCGGAGGGGTGTACTAGGGGTTTCATGTACTAAAAATGAGTACAACGCTAAGGTTGTGGGAAAATTAGTTGACATAACTAGCCAAGTAATATGACTAAAATGGTCAAGTAATTACGATACGGGTTTAACATAAGGGTGATCCTAATGCCTCTTATCATGTAGTGAATCCTACTACACGAATGTAGTCTCACTAGCGGTCTCGGGATGCATCACTAACGCAAGTTCTAGAATCTAAATGCTACCGGCACACTCATAAGCACTAATAGTAAATGCTTTTCCTATCAAATCTAAAGGCGAACCTCACATATTTGGGTGGAAAATTTTTCTGAATGGTACGGTTTTGTGCTAGTCATACAATCTCCTATCCATGAGACGCTTGCTATGGCTAAAGTTTCACTCCTAAATGTTGTAAAAAATTTTAAATTTGGCGCTAAAATTACACTAACAAGTATTTCTCATAGTTTTATTACACATCTACTATCAAACAAACAAACTCAAGCGAAAGTGTATTTGTAAGGTATCATCATTTTACCCTCCCCTTACACTTAGGATGAACATTGTCCCCAATGTTCAAGTAAAGAATGTAAAAGTGAAATAAGTAAAACAAATGAAATCAAATACTCCCCTGATTCGCTCGGTGTGGATAATAAGGTGGCCAGGTTAGATCTTTCTCCAAGAAAATGAACAATCAAAGCTTCCCTTCTAGAATATAAATCATCTTCTTGTCATACATAACCTGTAAAACCTGAGAAAACAGACAAGGCAACCTCGCATAAAATCGGCGGCAATCTATATATGCTAACAAATCCTAGAAAACAAAATAAGATATAATGCTTGTGGAATGATGTTTGCAGATTTCCTGGAGATTATAAAATTAAAGATTCAACAAAAACTTTAAGACTCCGTTAGAAAAACAAAACTGGTAAAATTTCCAGAATTTTACACGTGACGCCGTCAGAAGTGACCTGCAGAAATTCATATGTTAAGTTTCCGGAAAATTTCTGGAAAAACTTGGTCCTACTTCCTGGAAAATCCTGCAAAACATCATTATGACTCGATACAAGCATTTGACTCTAACAAATACGAATATACATGTTCACTTAATATTGTGGAGATTCATGATCGGTTTGTTTCTTAAAAACATATTCAGGGTTTCCCCTTACACTTATCTTTTGCGAAATACCTTTGGATGAAGTTAAGACTAAGCCAAACAACAAAATAAAGTATTTTCACCATTTTAGTTTGAAACATGATCTACCAACAATAAAAATAAAGCATGCATACGGAAGCAAATAACAATCAAACAAAAATAAAAATCACACAAAACATGGGTTGCCTCCCAAGAAAAGCTTTTCTTTATTTACGAGTCTTGTAGCTAGACTCAAGGTCATGGGTTACTACGTGACTTCATCGTTGGTTCCACTTTCTAGGTCATCTCCTATACCAGTCTTGTATTCCGGACCTAGTTGCAAGCATTCTTTGTAGAAACCAATCATCATATTCATCACATACTCTACTCCTCTACGTCTATCCTCATCATTCCTATAATAAGCTGCTTGTTTGTGTTCCTTTTCTATGTTTGACAGGAGGCGGTACTGCTCAATCTTATAGGGCATTTGGTAGGCAATCTCATCATTCTCCTCCTTGAACCTAACTATCCCTAAAGTTGGATCATAACTCATCTTAGTGGCCTCAACAAATGGTTTTCCGAACACTACTTGGCTTAGGCAAGCATCTATCACCGGACGAGTATCCTCTACTATCATAAAATCGATCTCATAAGTGAAATTTCCGACAATCACATGCAATCCCTTCACTCTTCCTACAAAATTACTTATCAAATTCTTATTGGGCATCATCCTATAACCAAGTTGTTTCTTCATTACCCAATTATAATAAGTCCTAGTCATGATGTTTATAGGAGATCTAGGATCGATATAAGCTTTCCATATATGCATATGCCCGATGTTGCATGGTATGTTGATGTTAGAGGGGTCTCCCATTTTGATAACGGGTGTGCCAAGGATATATGGTGTCTCGGGGCCATTGAATAAATCCTTATGATATTCCCGTTCTTCCTTGGTGGGCAACTTATCAAAGTATTCTTCTACGGTCTCTACTTCCTCTAACTCTTCTCCCTTATTAACCTCAACTTCCCTAATTCCATCCCTAGTCTCGGTTTCAACTTCAACTTCATCTTTCTCACTTTCTTCTATATCCTTATCTTTTGGCTTAATGGTGACAACGTTGACAAAGTGGACATGTTTGGATGACGAGGGGTCCTTAGTTTGGATTCCGTTATTAGCTTCCCTAGTGTCCTTTCTAGGTGTAGTTAACGCTTGGGTGTTAAGGGCTTTCAACAAGTTGTCAATCTTATTGGTCATCTCCGTTTGTTGTTGGTTGAATTCGATTTCAAACCTAGCTATGCGAGCTTCTTGAGATGCCATAAACTTGGACATCAATCCTTCAAGATTTTTGGTACTACCATAGTTGTTAGAAGGATTGTTGTTGAAAGTACGGTTGGAGGGTGGACCGTTTGGTTGGTAACGATTAGGCGGATTGGAAGGATTGGTTTGGTTTTGTTTCCACCTAAGGTTTGGGTGATTTTTCCAAGAAGGGTTGTAGGAATCACCATACGGGTTTGGCTCGGGTTTGAAAGTGTACCACTTATCTCCCGCTTCGTCGGTACGCGAGGATGCGTAGTCCGCAAAAGCTGTTCCGGGGAGTTCCACACAATCACGAGTGTCATGGGGACCACTACATAATTCGCATGAAGAAGTGATTTTGTTTACTTTGCTTGAAGGCTTAGGAGCTTCGTAAGATTTCATGAGAAACTTGACTTGGTCCTCAAGTTCCATGATCCTACGGTCGGGAGTGCTAGAATTGTTCGAAGGCAAAGATATTGCCTTGACCGTTTTGTTCAAATCACGGGGATCATTCCAACTTTCGTTGTCATAGAGAGCAAGATCTTCTATAAGTTCCCATGATTGCTCCGCACTTAGATCACGTAGCTTACCACCGGCCAATTGGTCAATGGCTCGCCTTGTGGAGAGATCGATATGGTCATAGAAGATTTGGACTTGGAGCCAAAGATCTATGCCATGATGAGGGACTTTTTAGAGTAAGTCCTTGAATCGAGTCCATGCTTCATATAGAGTTTCACCTTGACGTTGTTGGAACATCAAGATATCATTTCTAAGCTTGGTAGTTCTCCCCGGTGGGAAAAATTGAGCAAGGAAATGAGTGGTGAGATCATCCCATGAGGTGATGGATCCCGCGGGTAAACGTTCAAGCCATTGACTAGCTTGATCACGTAGAGAGAATTGGAATAGGCGTAATTGGGTTGACTCTCTAGTTGTAGCATCAAGGTCTATAGAATCTACGATTTTAAGGAAGTCCTTGAGATGTTGATTAGGATCTTTGGAACGAAGTCCATGGAATGCACATCCGCTTTGCACCAACCGGATGGTGTCGGATCGCAAGGGAGACACATTGGCTCCTTAGGTGAGCTCAATGGTGTTTCGATAGCCTTGGTGACTAGGTAGGGAGTACTCTCCTAGGGTTCGGGGCCTAAGAGGTTGGTTAGCTAGTGGTGGGTTTTGTGGGTGGTCTTGTTGTGGTGGGATGATGGGTTCAAAGATGTTACCATCGTCCATGATGTCGGATGGCGAAGAGTTACGAACAAAAACACGAAGAAATAAGATAGACTAAAGAGAACCTAAAAAATAAAAATAAAATCTTACTAGAAAGGAATCTAGCAAGTAGACCTAATAAAAAGAAATTCTAACCTAGACAATAACTATTCCCCAGGCTGCGGCACCAAAAACTTGATGCGTAGGGATTGCACCAGACTTTACCTCTCGAGGGATCTCGAGAAGCTTACAACCCCCACCAGGCAGTGTACCTGATCGTTGTAGTATAGTATAGTGACAAGTACCGGGGGATTGATCGTTCAGCTAGGAATAGCGTCGCTAGGATTAGAAAACCTAAAGACTAGGTTTAGAGATGAGCGATGATTCTTTTTGTATTTTTTTTAGGTTTTATGAAAAACAGGTAAAAATCTCGGTTTTGAAGGAGTTGGGCGGAATTAGTTGCTATTCAACTAACCCAATTACTAAGATGCAGTCAAAATAAAATACTAGAAAATGAAAATAAACTAAATTAAGATAGTGGTGTGAGCAATATATGGGAGAATTGTGTTTACTTAGATTTCACTACTCCCTAGATATCTTTTACAGGTTAATTACTTGTTACAGTTGCGTGGATGACGGATTGTATTCCTTAATACCATTCATGGGGTGGCGTACTTACTTCCCCAATCCTATAAGCTCCTATTTCACTCCTATGTCGAGCCGGCTAAGAAGCTCCAAACATGGGATCATTAGAATTCGTTCATGCATTAAATACAACCAATAAAACCTAGTACACATCGGTTCATGTTTCTTAAGACGTTCAAGCATGTTACACAATGGAGATCTGCCAATTTTCTTAAGCCTAACATTGAAATCATTCATCCAATACAACTATAAACAAGCAATCAACCTATAATCAACATCTAGGTTTCATTACATCTAAGCAAACACATGATAGATCTAGCCTAACATGTTAAAATCAAGACAAGCATAAGATATATTCAAACAACACATAGACATATTGAATGAATTGAAAGAGGACTTATCTCAATTGAACATGAAAGGTTTCAAGGGGTGAAAACCCTTGAAAATACTGTTACAAACGACCTAGGGTTTATTAGGTTCGACCCTGGTATTCTCCACACAAGTTCCTCTTTTAATGAATGAAAAATAGAAAAGTATATATAGATTTTGTGATGTGACGGCGTCAAGAGTAAATTTATGACGCCGTCATCTCGCCGCCAAATAAATTCTCGAACTGCCTAGATCTGGGTTTGACGCCGTCATGTGTATTCCATTTGCAGGCCGTCACCAAAATTGCTCTTGATGCCCTTCTCTTGACGCCTTCAGGTTTTCTTTGGGTCGTCATGGATTTTACTCCTGACGCCATCAAAATTTCCTTCTTGACGCAGTCAGGTACTGTTCTGAGCATGGAAAATTAAGTCTTTGCCGTTTTCTTCACGTTTATGCTCCAAAAACGTCCAAAATGCTTCCTTTTCCAGAATTCACTCCCAAAGTACCTAAAATCACAAAAGGAACGATTTAGGGCAATATTTGATCAAATAAATTCAATTTCGGGCTTAAATGACCCCCTAAAAACGGTTCATTTTTCGCCTCATCATGGTAGTAAATTTCATCTTATTAAAGACTGTGACTTTCATGAGAAAATAATGGGTGTTTATACTGACCAAAAGAGACCTAGACCATATGTCCCAAAGGCAACACACTCCAGCAGACCAAAATCAGTTCCTACTGATATGCCATTTTCTACTGGTAGATCTGTTTCTACTTGTAGGCCTTTCCCATGCTGGCTGGAACAAACATGTTGGTAGACCATCTTTTAGACATGATAATAATTTCTTTCAGAATGGTTATTGGCCTGGTTTCTATGACCCAAGATATATGGGAGGGGCATACTGGGATTCTGCTGTTAAGCCCTCAACAGATTGTTCTTGGAGACATAACAAACCATTTGCACACAAGGGGTCCAAGAACAATGGTGGATCATATTCATCTATATGGCTTCATTCTAATGATCCACAAGGCGGGCTCAAGTCATTTATGACTTGATTCTCTCTTTGGTAACTCATGTTGTTGTAGGAACAACCTCTTAAAAGTAAAGATTTAGGTATTGTTGATAGTGGGTGCTCTAGAAGCATGTCTGGGAATCAAGAGAAGTTGCATGATTTTGTGCCTATTAATGGAGGCACAATGACATTTGGAGGAGGAGTTGGAAGGATCACTGGAAAAGGAACCATCAGAACTCCAAAGGTGGATTTTGAAAATGTTTACAATGTGAAGGAGCTACAAAACTTCAATTTTTTATCTGTTTCACAAATCTGTGACAAAAAGATTCTTGTTCTATTCACTGAGGAGGACTATCTTATTCTCTCAAAAGACTTCAAATTACCTGATGAGAGTCTTGTCTTGCTAAGGGTTCCTAGAAATCACAATCTCTACACATTCAACTTGAATGATGTAAAACCTGAAGGTGATCTAGCATGCTTGGTGGCCAAAGCATCCTTGGATGAGTCTATTAAATGGCACAGAAGGATGGCACATGTGAACTACAAAACCATCAACAGACTTGCTAAACATGGATTAGTCCATGGACTTCCTCCCAAAACCTTCACCAATCAAAACAATCGTGTTGCCTGCAATAAAGGGAAGCAACATAAGGCTTCATACAAAGCCATTACTGTTATGAGCACTATTTCAGAACCTCTTCAGTTGCTGCATATGAATCTATTTGGTCCAACTTCAATCAGAAGTATTGACCATAAGTACTTCTGCCTGGTGATCACTGATGACTACAGCAGGTTTTGTTGGGTATTCTTTTTTAGCACTAAAGATCAAACTTTTAAAGAATTTATAGCCTTGATTGAAAACCAATTGAACAAAAAGGTTAAAAGTATTAGGTGTGATAATGGAACAGAGTTCGAAAATGCTAACTTGATTGAACTCTGTGAATCTAAGGGAATAAAAAGGGATTATAGTAATGCTAGAACCCCACAACAAAATGGGGTTGCTGAAAGAAAGAATAGGACCCTGATAGAGGCAGCAAGGTCTATGTTAGCTGACTCTAAACTTCCCACTATGTTTTGAATTGAAGCAGTGAGCACTGCTTGTTATGTTTTAAATAGGGTTTCCATTTCTAGACCACACAATAAGACACCCTATGAACTTTTGACTGGGAAGATTCCTACCATTATCTACTTCAAGCCTTTTGGATGTCATGTGACCATTTTGAATACAAGTGATCATCTAGGAAAGTTTGAAGGGAAGGCTGATGAGGGTTATATAGTTGGATATTCATAGGACGAAAACGTATGAAAACAGTAAAACGGACGAAAACGTATGGAAATTGAAGGAATGTATGAAAACTGACGAAAAAAAAAAACGAGCAAAAACATATGAAAACTGACGAAAACGTATGAAAACAGTAAAAAATGCAAGAAAATGAAAAAAAAAATTAATAAAAAAAAAAAAAAAAAAAAAAAAAAAAAAAAAAAAACGTGAACTAAAAAAAAGTGAATTAAATAAAAAGGTGAATTAAAAGAAAAGTGAAAAAAATAAAATAAATACACTACATGAATTGGAAGAAGAAAAAAAAAAAAAAAAAAAGCTACGTGAATTGAAAGAACACGAAGAAAAAAAAAAGAATAATAAGAAAGACAAAAAGAAAAAGAAAAAATGAAAAAGAAAAAAAAAAAAAAAAAAACGTGAACTTATGTTTTCTCATTTAATCTTAGGTTAATCCACATAGTTAGATTAAACTAGATGGATGGTGAGGATTTATCTCTTAGTATGCACCAAAATTAGAGTATGCAAAATACATTGACTTGTAAGTATAAAGGAGAATATTTGTATGAAAAAAAGGAAACACTGGGGGGTAACTGGAAACATATCAATTCTCCGGGGGGTGGGTTCCATGCATTTGTATGTGGCTCTTGAATCTCGAGGGTTCTACAAAAGGGCCAAAATCAGGTGGGACCTACGCTAGATGCATATGGGGTCGTAACATCAAAAAGATTGGAATATTCACTCTTTTACTTTGATTTGATATTTGTATTCAAAAGAAAATTAGGTGCCTTGCACAATGCCAATTTTGCTTCTACCAAATTGAGGTCCGTTTGTTTATTTTTCTACAACAATAGGAGTCGTGTCAAATAAAGTCTTTTATTAAAACTTGTTTTAGACTAACATGCGACTGATTCCTCTATTTTTAGTAATTTTTACCCCACTTGTATGGTTGTGTTTGGTGCAAAGAGTTAAGGAGTATTTAGTATTTAGAGTGGTGATTGATTATTGTTGAGCATTGTGATTTTTAATTCTCGTTTGGCAAACGACAAGTAGTTTTATTTATTTTTTTGAAATTCTCCTTTCCTAACGTTTCATGAAGTAATATTTAGTAGCGTTGAGCATTTAGAAACTGTTTTACATATTGTAATCACAGCTACGACGATGTTACCAAACATAATTATAAAAAGAATACCTCTATTACTCACTGTACACAAATATATATGTGAATAGTAAAATAATTATTCATATAGTTTTAACTTTTAAGAGGCAAAGGAGTGGTAACACACGGCTTGATGTTATGCTGAGATGGCATCGGTGTTGATGGCGTTATCACACCGTTGTCACCGACGTTGGAAGGCGTCATAACGCATGCACTTATATTTGATTGAAAAGAATCGTATATGTCAAAGTACGAAAAATTTCAGGTGGTTTATAAGATATGAAAAATGTGTAGCTTTTAAATAACGTAATTCATATTTTGTTAAGCATGTCATATATAAATTAATTAATATATTTGCACGAACCAATGTATACTATTCTATGTTTACACGTTATATAATATTGTGGCGAATATTACACAACATTTATTGAGTAGTAAATATCTTTCACCGTCAATCATAACAACTTCATAATACTACTGACTACCGTTTTCGTATAGCCATTGCATCGGGAGGCACCGATACTCTACCATATTTATATGAGACGGTGTGCGATAAAGTTATTCAATTAATTTCTCGCCATGCGTAAGTTTATTATCACGAAATATATGTAATCGAATAATAATGTTCGTCAAAAGTTTTGATTATAGAGTACCCGTCGTTGTAACGTGTGGATACCCTATGTAAATCATGATTAACATACACATAAATTAGATATTTATATATAAAACAGATTACGGTCAGGGTGAGGTTCAAGAGTTTAGGCTGAATGTAATGGTAACCATCAAGATACTAACATTCAACTGTCACATCATCTTTTTCTTTGTTTGTCAACTTCATGATCAATTTAATATAAGAAAGAGACCGGACACAAAACCAAAAAATACTCCACCAAAATTATTTAACAAAACTCTTCACACACAAACATACAACACAACTCGATTGAATTTGCGACCAACTTAGCATATATTGGATTAGGAACACATCTCAAGTGGGGGTAGTGTAAAAGGAGGGACGCCCTTTTGTTGTTAACCATACATTCGACCAACACTCGATCGAACCATTACTACTGGTCTAATGTTATACCAATGCCAGCTTTGTTTTCAATACCCGGTCAAAATGGGAATTAAAGATCGAGAATTTATCTTATCTCAATCACAGTGTTGAAATTAAAGATTAAATATCATCAAATACGAATTTTCATGCCATCTATAATTAGTAGCATGATTTTTGTTTTTCTTATAGATAAGCACAAACATAATGTCTTATAATTTGGTGATGTAAGAATTCTTTTCCTTTAAAAGTGGGTGAGACCTTGAGAGCACTATCAACACACCTACGTGGACAACACGGTTTTAAAAGGTTACACTAATACGTAGTATCAAAATAGTTTAAAACAACTTACTAATACCTTTAAAAAAACAATTAAAACAACTTACTAATACCGGACATATACCCGTGCAAAACAACAGTGTATAACGACAAATAATTATACTTGCGAAATCGTTATTCTGGTTTTGAATTTTGATGTAAAATGTGTGTTTTTTGAAATACAAAGCGTGTGTTTTTTAAAACTATTATAATGTGTGTTTTTGAAAAGTAAATAAGTTTAAAATTAATCAAACTTAGAGAGATTGTTGGGGATGGAAATGCTTATTAAATCTTAGAGATATTGTTGGTAGGCATATGAGGTATAAGATTGGTGATGGCAAGAATGTTAATATCTAGCATGATAAATGGAATAGTGAAATCTCTTTGGCAAGCAGAATTAGCAAAAAGAAAATATTTTATGTTGGATTTAAAGACACTAACTGTGTGGCAGATATGATTGCTGAGCATGGATGGAAGTGGCCTCCTAACTGGTTAAGTAAATACAATTGGTTGAGTGCTATTACTGTTCCAACTCTCAATAATCAACCTGATGAGCCCATTTGGATTGATAACAATGGTAAGGAAAAATTATTTTCTACCAGTACAGTGTGGAATGATATAAGGGGTGATTCTGCAAAAGTTTGTTGGAAAGATCTAGTATGGCATTCAAATTGTATCCCGAAACACAGTTTTATTCTATGGTTGGCTGTCAAAGAAAAATTGTGTACTCAAGACAAATTGGCAAAATGGTATCCACTAAGAAATTATGTATGCAGTCTGTGTAACAAAGAAATTGATTCTCATGATCACCTATTCTTCAAATGTGAATTTGCTAAAGTGTTGTGGGAGAAAGTTTGTGGAATGGCTAAATTGTCAGTTAAGGATGATTCATGGGAAAATATTGTGATATTAGTAAGTAATGAAACTAATGGGAGGAGTGTATGGGGTACAATCAGGAAACTATGCATTGCTGCTACCATTTATTACATTTGGCAAGAAAGGAATTGTAGACTATTCAACAATTGCAAAAGGAATGTAATGGAGATTTTTGATATCATTTGTGAAGAATTGAAAGCCAAAATGGTATCCATTACAGTCAAACAATCAGCCAATGTAATTAATGCAGAACAGGTATGGAATATCAAATTTTTAAGGAAAGGTTCTCATCAATATAGGTGATGGAAGTGGATGTCAGTATGGATATTATGAAGTATCATGATGGTTTCAAGACAGAATAATTGGCTGTTACTATGATTAAGTCATGGATGCTGATTGATAATATATTAAGGGGTGTTTGGTAACTTGTTTAACAGAATCAAAAATTCTAATTTGATCTCTGTTTCTTATAATCAGGCCATTACATCTGTGAAGTACCTTGTATCTTGGAGTCTTAACTGTGAGACTGTACCTATACTAGCCACTTAGTTGTTTCAGTTTGGCCTTGGGAGGAAATTGAAATGCTAAGTTTTACTATATAGGAGGTCAAGCAGTATGGATGTACCATAAAGTAGGGCTTCCTTTTGTGAAGGGTAAATGGTCTTGGAGGATGATGCATGATGAATGGAATAGAGAGGTGTGAAAGATGAACCTTCTTGGTCCATTCAATTCATCATCACAGGAGGATAGGTTGGTCATCATGGAGGGAGTGTGTTCCCAAGTAATTGAAGCCTTTCTTTGAGAGGGGAATGTAGGTTGCTTGGCAGAGCCCCTCCATGGATGGGTTATGGGTGCCTAGCGATGCCACTCTCTATTCTATCTTGGCTACTGTGGTGGCAGGTTGAGTGGCATGATAGAATGGAGAATGTGGAAATTTAGCTAGATGGTGGGTGCTATAAAAGGTGAATTGAAGATTAGTAAGGATGCATATGCTGAATGTTCTGGTTTTTGATGAGATATGCTATGATCTGACCTGTTATGCTCTGTTATGCTCTGTTTCAGATGAATGGTATAGTATCAGAGTTTAGTTAGGTCAGACATATAGTCTAGATATGTCAGATATCGGATAGATAAGAATATCTTTGTTGTATGTTTCTGAGTATGTTTCTTTTTTTGGAATAAAAGATTTTTGGGAGATGTCCAAAAATCTGTTACTTATGATGTAAATCTTTTGGAGTTAATATAATTTCACCTTTTGCACAAAAAAAAATTAATCAAACTTAAAATATATTAAAAAATACTTAAAAATAAGTTAAGCAAACTAAATAAATATAAACTTTCAAATTAAAGATTTCAAAAATACGCCTTCTAGTCTTTATAAATAACAAGCTGGGGCACCCGCTCGTTTCTGCGGGATTGTTGTGTTTAATATAAACTCGAAATAAAATGATCGATTTTTTTAGTAAGGACTAAATTTGCAAAAGATCGCTAACGAGGGACTAACGGTGGAATTTACAGCTAAGTGAGGGACTGAAATCATAAATTAGTTAGTAACAGTGCTCGGTACTATTTGGCACTGTGTTGCATTGTAGCAGCACTGTACTACACTGTTTAACACTGTAGCTAGTGAATTTTCAATTTTAACCCCTTAACGTGGTGTCCTGTTGCACAGTTAGTCCCTACGCTTGTTAGATAACGGTCGTTAAGGACTAACTTCACAATTGATCACTAACCTCAGGGACTAAAATGGGGAAAACATAAAACTTGCGTGTGCACTGTTGCTACAGTAACCAAATTGATTTTTAGAATATATGAGCGGGGGCACCCGCGCGTTGCTGCGGGAATGTGGTGTTTAATTTAAACTCAGAATAAAACGATCGTAAAAAAATTTATTTTTGTTATTAAAGGCTAAATTTGCAAAAGATTGGTAACAGGGGACTAACGACGCAATTTATAGCTAACCTGAGAGACCACTTTCGAAAACTCCTTAAGATATAACCTTAAGAACAATACAGTTACTGTTACTAACCAAATGCCTTTTAGTATATATAATAATATAGATATAACCTCATAAACAGATAAACAATAGTAGCGACTTAATTTTCTAACATGTAAGGAAGAAATTACGAGTGCCGATCTTTGGGGAAAGCGACACTAGTGTCCATTGAGATTCCATGCCATTCTATTAAAAAATAAAATATACTTAAGTAAAGGACAAATGCACCCTCCTGAAAAGGATATTCAATTAATCCAACAATGTGAATAAACGAGCACTAATTTACCCGTGCGTTGCGGTGGGCCAATTCGATATGTTTGGTGCATATTAATAGGAAGCCCAATTCAATATGTTTCTTGTGAAATGGTGTTGCTACAGGCCGGTATCAATCAATAAGTAATCCCAAACAACCAAATGAGTAACAGTTTCAATTGGGTAAAATATTCAGTGAGCAACCCCAAACAATCTCATTATAAGTTAGCTTTAATAAGAAATATCAAACAACCTATATAAGCTTCAAACGTACAGTTTCAATTTAAAAGCTCAAAATTTTTAGTTATATTTTGCACCCCTAGCTGTCTTGTTTTCTTTTTAGTCAAATTTCCAGCTGAACGCCTGAACCCAATTGCCATTTGTAATTGTTATATGCATGACAGTTGGCCCAAGAAGAGCCCAATATCAAAACGACAATATTTTTGCGCCGTATTAAACTGCTATTATTAGGATATATGTAAATACTCCAAAACGGTATCTGGAATGGAAAATGATTGGTAAGACTAATAGTATGCCTAAATATAAGTGACATGATCCTGATGCTTTGTGAAAAAGTGGGTCACATGCATTAGGATGATGTCACACAGTCTTAGGCACATCTTTAAGCAATGATTTAGATCTCTTAATCACTACTCATCTGTAATATTGGAAATTCTCAAACATGATGTAATAAGGAACATTTCAATATAAAATCCATCAACAAACATCCATAATATGACAACCAAATCAACAAATCAAATGATTTAGCTCTCTCAATCACTACCCATTTGTAATATTGAAAATTCTTAAACATGATATAATAAGGAATACATTTCAATATAAAATCCATCAACAAACATCCGTAATATGCTACACACATTTTTGCCGTTGTCTCCACCACCAAGTCAACACAAAAATCACGCCACCACGCGACTATGTGTGGCGGTAGTGGTTTTTTATGACTCCATGTGTGGTAGTGCACCACCATCATGTGATGAAGGCCCATATTACACCCGTTGTTAGATATATCACATAAGAATATATATTTACGGTCTTTTTATGTTTCGAAACGTATACTAACATCAAAAACTTTATTATATAAGTTTAATAGCTAAAAGACCCATAAAATTGGCAAGTATTCAAAGGATAGTAACAAATAGATATAGATAATGTTTATATATTACGAAATAAACTAAAACAACGAAACACATAAGTATATCGGATTACCGGGTTGGAAAAACAAATTGTCAAATAACTTACAAAAGAACATAAAGTTAAATAAAAAAATATTTTTTTTATGACATTACTCATTTTGATTTGTTTTGAAGACACAGAGATATATAGATAAACTTGTAAATAGCGAGTAATCGTGCTGCCGCGCGTTGCGGCGGACTAATTTAAGTCTGATATTCGTTTTGTAAGGTCTCTTACGTAGTGATCATTCACACACTTAGATGATATAGAAGTTTAGAACAAGAGAGATAGACTTTTAGATAGAGAAAGGGAGAAAAATAATTAGACAGAAATGGTGGAGAGAATACAAAGCAGGGAGAATGGTTTTTCACACACTACATACTCACTCACACATTACAAATGAGCTAGGGAGTATGTATACAATAGCTAGTGTGGTGTTGGGCCTTTAATGGGCCTCATATTGGATCGTTGTCGGACTTTGGTTATGTACTAGTTACTAACTAGTCCGTTTACATGCATATTATCCAACTAAGTAAAGGTGCAAGCATATTAATAGCAGAGTAACCTATTACAACCTATACAAAACTCGTAAACATAATACACTTGCCACTAATAGGAAATGATTCTCTTTTTTAGGCTAACAATCTCCTCCCACCCCCACCCACACCCCCCCCCCCCAAGAGGCGATCATACATTAGACAACATTTGACGTTAAAAACAATACTTAGTAATCTTGATCTTAAATTGTCTCTTTTATCCTGTAGAGTCTTGTGTTGTAATAGTCTTGGTTAGCCATCTTGTTCCAATAATGCGTTTTGGTCTTTGACTTTATCTTGAGCTCTTGAATCTTTGTCTTGCCCTCGACAACTCTACACCTTTTGATTTGACGTTGACCAACATACTCACACTTGTCTTCACTCTTAGAAAGCGCCCAAGTCACTGATCATATGGAAGCTGAAACAATACTATACGATACGAATAAATCCCTCAACTTGTACACCATTTCTTCTTTCGTGATGGCATACAAAATTGCTTTCATAGATATTACGTGTCGTGCCGAGTATGAGTATGCGGTGAAGATGTAAAAGTTGTTGCTGAAATATGATGGAAATGAATTGTGAGTGGTTGCATCATACGCTGGTACCTATCACGGAAAAGTAGATAATTATCGTGTCAAGCAAATCGATCATTGGAGACTTTCTTAGAGAATGTTCCACTGATTGATGCTAAACCGTCAACCAAAGTCAACCACGGATGTGGTCAAGATGGTCAAACAGCTTAGAGTCAATGCTCCGCGGAATATAGTGTTTCCCCGGGTCATTATGTCCCGACGAGGTGTGATGGTTATAAAACAGTTTCGTGATCGGGTGAATTTGGACAGGAAAGGGTTTTGATGATATTTATAATCTTACGAAAAGTAATTTTACACTAGTAAACAACAATAAAGCATATAAAACAATAATGAAAAGCACAAATAACATAAAACTCAATCTAAACTTAAAACGGGCTTAAAACTAAATGATTAAAGTAAAGATAATAATAACACTAGTACCAAGTAAATAATATAAAGTTAATGATAAAAGATCACAACTAAAAATAACAAACTAAATTATGTTAAGCAAGCAACTTAGAAATATTAGATAAAAAGATATACTTGTTAAGCAAATTATCAAGATCCTTAAGTGTGGTTTATTATTTCAATTAAGTCCTTTATTGATGAATTAATATCTCTTACAAATAATTATTTTCTCACAACGTTGGTTTATTTTGAAAACAATTTTTCATAAAGAGATACCAATATCTAAATTAAACCCAATTATTTTCACGGCTTTTACCCGCTCAAACAACCAAAATTTTAATCTAGGTAACTTAAAATTACTAACCAATATATTTTTTAACTTTTATAAAACCACACTTAATTCACGGAATAATCTACTCCACAAGTATATATAAAAGGTCTACTCACTAAGCATATCTATTAAGCTAACAAACATAAGCATATTTCTAAACTAACATATATAAACTATTCGCACATAATAAAAACTATACTACAAGCAATAAATAAAGCAACACTAAAAAATACTAAACTAATCATGACAATAAACATAAACATTAATAAACAAAAAAAAAATAAAGGAGAAAAGATTAGAGGTCACCAAGATGAAGAATGCGGACAATACAAACTCTAAATAAATGGATGATACCCAATCTACAAGCTCAATACCCATAATCTCTTTTTGGTTGCTCCATAACCACAACTCAATCAACAACTTATCAACTAACAACAAATGTTAATTTGGTTTAATATTTGTAAAGCTTGGATAAAAAATATTTAGTAAAAGAAAATTGTTTAGTAAAAGATTAAAAGAAAATAAAAACAATAAAAACAACTTTGTTGATAAACAGCTTTAGTAGCAAAACGTTTGGTAAAATGAAAATGGGTCAAGGCTATTGGCTAAGTATAGCCATCACAAGTTCTAACATAAAAGAAAATACTCTATTAAAGTTACTTGAAAAATAAATCTAAAGGTACCAAAAATAAATGCTATAGTAATCATTAGACAATGAAGTAAATAAAGAGTGTTTAAGGAATTAATGGGGACTTAAATGCTTGAAGATAAATTAAAAAGCTACTGAGTTTGTGATGCAATTGGACCGAAACCCAGTAGGGTGCGTCGGCTTCTCATATAAAATAAAACCAAAAGAGAAAATAGTGTAAGATTAAGTGGGTAAACTATCATTAACTAAAACTTGACAATAAAAACTTGAAATTAATAAGAGATGTAAGGAAATAGACAAAGATTAATACCTTAAAATATTAAAGATTAATTCAAAGTTTGACTAATTAACATAAATTTTAAACTAATCTAATAATGCCTAAAAAATATTATATGCCCGAACATGAGATCTGGTTTCTTCTTATCTACTCTCCCACTTCTCCTTGTAAACCAGAGATATTTTATTTCCATTTTGGGTGGGCTTGGGCTGAATGGTGCTATCTTCTATCTTGCTTGGGCCTGGTATCTCATTTTCTTTGGGCTATCATTCTTTTCATTGACTTGGGCTTGAGCTTTCATGATGGGCTTCAAATTTATCTTTTACAATAGTCTTGTATTTCTATTAATAAATATTTGCTAGCACAATCTTCAAATTTATCTTTATTAATCTTCGCTTTAGCTTAGCATTTTCTCGAAATAATTCTTGTTTCGTGCCGTTGGACTTGTTTTTTCGTGCACCATCAAATACTATATCCCGGGGACCAATTTTGACACTTTTGAAACTTGAAGGACTAAATTTGCCAGTTTGTGATTATGTTCCAAGGACCAAATTTGATGACTTTTAAACTCCTAGGACCATTATTGACTTTTCAACCAAAAATATGTGCTCAGGGACCAATTCTGTTAATTTTTGAAAGTTCGGGGACTGAAACTGCCAATTATGCAAACTTTGTTCGTTTTTCATCTGTTTTTGCTCGTTTTGCATCTGAAACGTATAAAATACAATCCCTGGGATATTTTTAGTATTTTGATGCATTTCTGAGCGTTTTCGGATGTTTTGGCAGTTTAAATACGACAAAAATGATGAGTGTTTGAGCACTCATCAATCCCTCACACTAAACTATTGCTAGTCCCTAGCAATCTTTTTGGAAAACTTGATGGATTTTAAACTCTTTACCAAAACCCATCACTTATGGAGTAGCCGGGTGTAAGAACTGTGGCACACTTGATAACCGTGTGATTTTGAGCAAACCACCAGCTGTCAACGGATTTGATTAGTCTTTACCAAAAGCCGTTTGCTTCTGGACTAGCCAGCTCTTGATGGAATAGTCAACATCTTGGTGAGCTGATTACCAATTATGGATTTTCCACTGCCTTTACCACAAGCCATAATCTTGTGGGCTAGCCAACTCATTCGCTTTATGGGATATGGCGAGTTGAGGTACCATACAAT
The DNA here is from genome assembly GCA_030686995.1 of Artemisia argyi. Lineage (NCBI taxonomy): Eukaryota > Viridiplantae > Streptophyta > Magnoliopsida > Asterales > Asteraceae > Artemisia > Artemisia argyi. The sequence continues at coordinate 26,826,102 of CM060696.1, forward strand.
TTTGGCCAAATTGCAAGCCATAAACGGATTTGAGATGTCTTTACCAAGAGCCGTTTGCTCCTGGACTAGCCAATCCCTTTTGTCGGTTAGACAAGGCGGACTGATTACCGCAAAAATTTTGAAGCACCAGTGAAAAAAATTTTAAAATTTTTGGTCAAAAACGGGGGTATAAGATAGTAAAATGTAATAAAATTCGCTAGAATAGCGAAATACCCCCCCCCCCCCCCCACACTTAGCATGAATATTGTCCTCAATATTCAAAGTCCCGGCTATTATGCCGACTCTTTGAACGTAAAAGGGCAACATTACAAGCTAAGCGTGGAAAACACCATTTTGTATTTTCACTTCATAAGTAACCATAGCATGGGGGACTCCCCCATACTTAGGGTGAAAACCCTTTAAGTATACTACTGTTTTTGTTTACCGAGTCGCTAGCTTGACTCGACCCCGAATTCATTTGTCCTTGGGGAAGCATGATGTGGAAGAAGCAATCTCAATCGGACTTTCATTCAAAATGTTTGGACAAACATATGAAGCATGTGAAAGTTCCACACCGATGAGATAAGTATCCGGCTCAAGATAATGATACATGAAAATTCTGGGATCAAAGATGGTATCTTCATTCCCGAAGGAGTGAAGAACAAGAGAAGTCACCCTATAGGTGAAGAAAAGGAAGAAAACCATGATGAAAATCTTTATAAGATTTTCTTCCTCGAGATCAGGCTCCGTAGACTGAATTTGGATTTCAAAGGTTAAGCTCAAAAATATCCCGGGAGGGTGGGTGGGTATTTGCAAATTCTCATGATTGAGTGCATCTCCCCCCGGGATATCAAACTCCGGAGGAGTTATGATATGATGAGTGAGTTCACCGGAGAACTCCTCATGAAGAGAATTATTCACAAGATGTAAATCTGTGAACTCATGTTCCACAGTGGACTCATCACAATCCTCATTCTGAATATCAAAGAGTGGGTTATCAGAAATCAAAGTGAATTCAGATTCGAATTCAAATAGAGGATTGGTGAGAGTAGTATTGAATGTTTCGGGAACAAGGTGATCAATATTCTCTATTGGACTGTTAGGATCAGAACTGAGTGGTGGATCATGGTATAGGAGACTTTCAATTTCTCCCAGATCGGCTTCGAAGTCGAGGAGACCATCATCACTTTCCAATGAAAGTGGATTGATGTGAGTAAGTTCATCGGCGAACTCCTCAAGAAGAGGATCAGCATCAGACTGTGGGAGTGATGCCTCTATATACTCAATGTCTCCATGATATGTACAATCATCATTAAAATCTGAGAAAGTCTCAAAATGATCGTTTGAACACTCAAGAGGGGAAGGAATATCACACATATGCTCAAGAGTTCCCTGTGACTCTCCTGGGATTGGGACAAGGATCTCAACACTAGACTTTATTAATTCGTCCGATTCCTTATTAGGAACAGTGTCAAGATGCTCGTCCCCCATGATCAAAGAGTGAGTGGAAACCTCGGGTTTGATAGCAGTTGTTTGAGATGGACTCTCAACTGCTGGGATATCAACTGATGAACTTGATGAAGTTTTATAGAATTGAAGGATATCAAGTGTATCTTCATCATCACTGTCATCAGGGATAAAACGGAACTGAGAGCTAGACTTGGCTGCTTTTTCTTTTGCAATTGATTCCCTAACAGATTTTTCATAGGCATCTCGGGAATTTATTCTAGCAGCCTGCTCTTCAGCTAGCAATTCTTCCATGGATTTTTGATGAGTATGTCTTTGGGCAAAGTCTTTAACTAAACGCTTAAGCTCATCAACGATTTTCATCATATTTTGCATTTCTGAAATAAGTGCTTGATTCATTTGGTACTGTGGAGGTTGGTCATAATAAGGTGTGTCAAAATTGTCACAAGGATATGGATTCCCTGATTGACAATCTGAGCTGAAGTGTGGACCTCCACAGTAATCACAACAGTAAAACTGTTGAGGCTGTGAGTCGTATGTGCTAGAGTCATAATCGTTATCGGGAAACTGCTCATAGACAAGCGTGCTTCCCGATTGACAATCAGAACTGTAGTATGAACCACCATAGTACTCACAACAGTTAAACTGTTGAGTCTGGTTTGGTAAATCGTATGGATATTGGTCATTTTCAAAATTCTGAGTATTACCAGAAAACTGTTCATAGACAAACGTGTTTCCGGTTTGACACTCAAATCCTTGATGAGGACCTCCATAATATTCACACGAATATGTCAGTATCTCATGGTTTGGGGGCTGGTGGGATAAATCAGTTGTGTCATGGTAAGAATATGGATCCTGGTTATAGACAGACCCATTTCCTGACTCTACCATGCCACAGCCGGGGCAATTACCACCGTTATGAGGGCCACCACACCATTGGCATCCCAAATGGTGTGGATACGACATAGGAAAGAATCAAAGGCTTATAGAGGGTAAGAAATGGAGAATCAAAGATGTGAGAGGGTAAAGGTGAGTGTTTTTAGTATTTTTGAAATACATTTTTGTACAGATAAGAAAGAAAATGTTTTTGTGTTTTTTTGTGTTCGTTGAAAACTAATTTTAAAAAGTTTTCGGGAACCGTTTTTATGAAAATATACACAAGGATGGTAAATTTACAAAGAAGTGAATTCCAAAATCACTAATCTGAAAACCGTTTTAGAATAACGCGCACGACCTCCCCGGCAGCGGCGCCAAAATTTGATTGATGCTAAACCGTCAACCAAAGTCAACCACGGATGTAGTCAAGATGGTCAAACAGCTTAGAGTCAATGCTCCGCGGAATATAGTGTTTCCCCGGGTCGTTATGTCCCGACGAGGTGTGATGGTTATAAAACGGTTTCGTGATCGGGTGAATTTGGACAGGAAAGGGTTTTGATGATATTTATAATCTTACGAAAAGTAATTTTACACTAGTAAACAACAATAAAGCATATAAAACAATAATGAAAAGCACAAATAACATAAAACTCAATCTAAACTTAAAACGGGCTTAAAACTAAATGATTAAATTAAAGATAATAATAACACTAGTACCAAGTAAATAATATAAAGTTAACGATAAAAGATCACAACTAAAAATAACAAACTAAATTATGTTAAGCAAGCAACTTAGAAATATTAGATAAAAAGATATACTTGTTAAGCAAATTATCAAGATCCTTAAGTGTGGTTTATTATTTCAATTAAGTCCTTTATTGATGAATTAATATCTCTTACAAATAATTATTTTCTCACAACGTTGGTTTATTTTGAAAACAATTTTTCATAAAGAGATACCAATATCTAAATTAAACCCAATTATTTTCACGGCTTTTACCCGCTCAAACAACCAAAATTTTAATCTAGGTAACTTAAAATTACTAACCAATATATTTTCTAACTTTTATAAAACCACACTTAATTCACGGAATAATCTACTCCACAAGTATATATAAAAGGTCTACTCACTAAGCATATCTATTAAGCTAACAAACATAAGCATATTTCTAAACTAACATATATAAACTATTCGCACATAATAAAAACTATACTACAAGCAATAAATAAAGCAACACTAAAAAATACTAAACTAATCATGACAATAAACATAAACATTAAACAAAAAAAAAATAAAGGAGAAAAGATTAGAGGTCACCAAGATGAAGAATGCGGACAATACAAACTCTAAATAAATGGATGATACCCAATCTACAAGCTCAATACCCATAATCTCTTTTTGGTTGCTCCATAACCACAACTCAATCAACAATTTATCAACTAACAACAAATGTTAATTTGGTTTAATATTTGTAAAGCTTGGATAAAAAATGTTTAGTAAAAGAAAATTGTTTAGTAAAAGATTAAAAGAAAATAAAAACAATAAAAACAACTTTGTTGATAAACAGCTTTAGTAGCAAAACGTTTGGTAAAATGAAAATGGGTCAAGGCTATTGGCTAAGTATAGCCATCACAAGTTCTAACATAAAAGAAAATACTCTATTAAAGTTACTAGAAAAATAAATCTAAAGATACCAAAAATAAATGCTATAGTAATCATTAGACAATGAAGTAAATAAAGAGTGTTTAAGGAATTAATGGGGACTTAAATGCTTGAAGATAAATTAAAAAGCTACTAATTTTGTGATGCAATTGGACCGAAACCCAGTAGGGTGCGTCGGCTTCTCATATAAAATAAAACTAAAAGAGAAAATAGTGTAAGATTAAGTGGGTAAACTATCATTAACTAAAACTTGACAATAAAAACTTGAAATTAATAAGAGATGTAAGGAAATAGACAAAGATTAATACCTTAAAATATTAAAGATTAATTCAAAGTTTGACTAATTAACATAAATTTTAAACTAATCTAATAATGCCTAAAAATAATATATGCCCGAACATGAGATCTGGTTTCTTCTTATCTACTCTCCCACTTCTCCTTGTAAACCAGAGATATTTTATTTCCATTTTGGGTGGGCTTGGGCTGAATGGTGCTATCTTCTATCTTGCTTGGGCCTGGTATCTCATTTTCTTTGGACTATCATTCTTTTCATTGACTTGGGCTTGAGCTTTCATGATGGGCTTCAAATTTATCTTTTACAATAGTCTTGTATTTCTATTAATAAATATTTGCTAGCACAATCTTCAAATTTATCTTTATTAATCTTCGCTTTAGCTTAGCATTTTCTCGAAATAATTCTTGTTTCGTGCCGTTGGACTTGTTTTTTCGTGCACCATTAAATACTATATCCCGGGGACCAATTTTGACACTTTTGAAACTTGAAGGACTAAATTTGCCAGTTTGTGATTATGTTCCAAGGACCAAATTTGATGACTTTTAAACTCCTAGGACCATTATTGACTTTTCAACCAAAAATATGTGCTCAGGGACCAATTCTGTTAATTTTTGAAAGTTCGGGGACTGAAACTGCCAATTATGCAAACTTTGTTCGTCTTTCATCTGTTTTTGCTCATTTTGCATCTGAAACGTATAAAATACAATCCCTGGGATATTTTTAGTATTTTGATGCATTTCTGAGCGTTTTCGGATGTTTTGGCAGTTTAAATATGACAAAAATGATGAGTGTTTGAGCACTCATCATCCACTATGATTGTTTTACTGATGAATGTCTTGATTCCATTTACCTTGTTCGGGTAAAAATTAACCTCCTAATCCGGTTAAAGACTGATTTCAATACATTGAATAAATTCAAGTATAGACCTGCGTCATCACGACTCGATTCACAAAATGAATCTCCTTGGTAAAGTTTCCAACTCAAAGTGCTAGATAATCCAAAAAGATTACCCCTACCTCCCGTCACCAAGATTGGATGCCCTCAACTAAGCTAACAACAATCCAGGTGAGTCGCTGGAGTACACATAAGTACCACTCCACTACTATGGACCGTTTGAAGCAATCCATAAAGAATTAATGAAGTGGCCCACATTCAGTGCTGTTTATTGTTGACACTGGCATGATTTCCATTTAATCATCGTGAAATACTATAGAAGTATCACCATGAATGTTCTGGCAAGATTACAAAGATCAGCGTTGGATTCTGGTACAACTTGTGTTCTTATTTGTTTGAACAACAAGTGTTAAACGTTTAAATGTGTCCTATGGAGATTTTATTGTTTAATCACATTTGGCTCTAGACTCGATAAATGAGTTTTATCTTTTAGTCAGTGGAGGCTGGAACAGAGTGCCACCTTTTCAATATCAACGACTCTCAGAGTGAGATGTCAATAGACTACGTTTTTATCCCCGTGACAAATGAAACATGATCCTTTTGAGAGGCAGTCGAGTAGCTGGCAAGGGTTGTATAGTGCGTCACTAGGTCGATAACGTCTTGTCTTCATTATCATTATCATCTTTGTGATAAGTGATAGATTATGTATTGACCCGTTTCTATCGTAAACGTAGGGTTCTCATTTCTTTTAATCCTTACTTTACATGTCTATTTCATTCTTCAATCCCTTCAATATTAATTAAAGCATCATAACTATCATCCTGTTGGGTTTATTCCGATGATAACTCAGCATTTAGAAACATTGTTCCCTAACTCATTCATCAACTCCATTACCTACGGATTTCTAAGTTAACTGAAGTAATGTTGATATGGTGGCCGGTTGCAACATTATTTTTACAACCCTCCTTGGCAGAGTACTTAACCATTGTAGTGTATTATAGGCAAGACTCGGGGGATTGATCGTTCTCTAGTGGAATAGTGAGGCTGGTTCGAAGTGTATATTGATTTAAGTCTAAGGGTTGAGAGAAGATTATTTTTAGTATTTTTGTATTTTATTTGAAAGCAAGTAAAATCTGGGGTTTGAGAGAATTGGTTTTAAAATACTAAATTAAACTAAAAATGCAAGAAAATTAAACAACAAGAAAAGTGTAACAAACCGAAATTTTCCAAACTAATTTTAAATAATAAATGTCAATTTATTATTGCCTAACTATTTATCTAAGCATACATGAGCTTACAAAACTATTTTGGGAAGCAAACCTGCACACTGTAGCTTACAGTAACTCACCTCACTGACCATTTTATTAGAAGTATGTGATTTATTGCATTTCCCGACTATTACTAAATATTAACGAGAGGTTATCTCGCACCAAACACCAAACGCGTACCAACACAATCCTAGTAACGGCATGAATTCAATATTGATTATCCGGAATCAAAAATTCTGTTTCTATCATAAAAACATTCCTGTAATTACTATATTTTCGTGCTCACGACAACCCAGAAATCCCGAATTCATACCGGAGCTCAACGAAACACGGGGGCACACTTGAACCTACTAACCAAATACTACCTTATTTAAACTAACATATACTTCTTATTTAATAAATTAAAAAAAAATGAAAGGATAAAACGTACCAATCCTCTCTCTCTTACCCCCACTTCTCACTTATCCTCACCAAAAATACGCGTCTTCTTCCTCCCTCTCTACTGCCACGCTTCACCCCCCTGATTCATGACCAGATCTGAGCAATCAATGACCACAAAACAACAGGGTCGGTCCTAGCAACCCAGGTCTTACTCACTTTGTCTCAACTATGGAGGTCAACACAAAAGGGTGAAACTAAGGGGGGACGACTTCCAAAATCGACTTCATGGCCGACTGGTAACCAAGGAGGAGGAATCAACCAAGCCTCGTGTATTTTTTTTATATACCCAAATCAGAATCACAAGTGAGTCCACACCCACAAAAAACCACTCAAAGCAAAAGGTTTGTAATCGGTATTCTAGAAGGGATCGAGTTCTCAGGGCAAGGGGTGTGTGGAGTTGCTTGTTGAATCGGGTTGGAGTTGTTGCTTTCGTGTTTTCCTTGCTTCTTGTAATCGACCTCATATCGTAAGAACCCTAATCCAATTTTATTTCCTTTCGAATTTGAGATTTTGTTTTAAAGTTGCGACTTGATTATTTTTACAAAAGGTTATGCTGTTAATTTTCTTGTGTCGATTGATTGTACATGATCCTTTGTACAAAACTGATATTGTTGTTGATTGTTTTTGTGTGGCAATTAAGGAATCACAAACAAAAACTATAATGGCTCTGGTATTGGAAGTGCTTATTGTCGTTGGCTTATTTGGTTTTTTGCTAAATTTCATCATTTGTTGCTTTTGGTTAATTTGAGGCTTCATGAGTCGGAATAATACTGGGTGCCTTGTCATGGTTAAAATATTGAGTTATGTAAAACTGATTTCTTATTGTTTTACTGGTTTTGGTTCGAACCCCAATAAGAGCTAAACAAGGATACTACTGCTTCGGGTTTCAAGCGATATTTTACGTTGGGACAAAACCCACTGTGGGTTGAACCACAGTGGTGACTTTTGAAAAAGGTTTATCATCTTGAGTGGACTCGAAATTATTGTTCTAATTGTCTCGCTATGGCTTTGATTGTCCGTAACTGTGGTAGTTTGCTTTCGTCTAAATTGATTAGTAAAAACAAAAACGGTTAACTATGTTTAGAAACGTTTGAATCCTTTTGATTGCCAAATGGTTAACTCGTAGTAGTAGTAAAGCGCGCCCCATTTTTGGTTAAACTACTTTTGGGTGCCGGTCGTATTTTAGTCGAGTCGAGATGTTTAAACTGATGTATTCTAAAAATGTTTTCCGAAGTCAAAACAATCATGATAATACCCCTGTGCAGCGCCAAAGAGAAACAAGTCTTAACATTTCCTTCTAAGATTCGACTTGGGCCAAGAGCCGAACATATTTTTTTTAAACAGTTTCAGTAATGAACGAAGCCCAACATATACCAAACTTCTTGAATTATTTTATGTCAAAGCCCACACAATTAAGTACTTGCAAACTGAAAGTGGGCCACAGCCATCCACGCCTATAAAAGTAAAATTGAAATACATCTGTAAATTTTTACATTTATGACCTTTCTGTACTCGGCTACCCGCGACACACGTTCGAATACGTCCTACCCATGTCGATAACATTTTCACGTCACGTCTTATATCAAATCATGAAGCGTACATCATCATATAATGCACTCAAAATGAATTCTCAAACTATAAAAACTTTATAAGTATTTAACGTACTTATATCGCATATATTGAAAATTTGTAAATACTCAATATGGCTATGTATAAAAACCTATTAAACTTTTATAAAGTTTTAAAAACGGATTTTACCTAAACATATATTTTGTGACTTATAATTACCGCGAGAAATCAACATATATGCACGAATCATGCCCGTTTTCTCATCACTTAATATATATATATACATACAAATTATAAACTACTTTTCACATTTTCTCGATAACTAATTTCCGTATTTATCTTTCGTATACTCGTCTAACAAGTACTCTTCGTAATAAACACTTAACGTGATTAATTCCTCGCATTTCGGTTTTCTTTTATTTTCGAACCAAGGACATCTCGTCTTTGATATCTTATTCTTTGTGTGCTTATACACTTCCAAGAGCCAATACATGAAGGTATTTAGAAAACAATTTTCAAACTTAAATGCTACCCCACAAGCAACAACAACGCAAACACTCTAAAACTTCTAAATTTGTTTAACTTCATCGTGTCTCAAACTTGAAACTGTAAACTAAATCATGCCTTACTAATCTAGGTCGCGTGTTGGTGCCACACTCTATTTGACTCACTTGGTTTACTGCATACTCCATTGAGGTGAGTTCATGGCCCCTACTTTTACTTGTTTTATAACTGTTTTGGGGGAGAATACATGCTCGTTTTTAACTAAACTCAATTCTTGTTTATACTTAAACTTGTTACTTGCTCTTAATTGAAACATGACTATTTACTTATTGCATACTGGATTACCTTATTATGGACACAAGTGTTAGTTTATAGCCCCACTCTTCTTATACTTGTTTTACAACTATGGGGTAAGAAACATGCAAAACGTTTTCTGGACCACAATACTATTTTATTTGCTCAAAACTATTGCGCAGTTAGCCTAAGCCCTAAACCCACTGTTATGCCCACCTTCATGAGCCGTTAATTCCTGCTAGGAAGCGCGATTGATATAAATAGATCTATTGGGGGTGACTCCCCTCGTTCGGTTGGCCAGACGGGTCAATGCGAGCGTATATCAAGTCGGACTACGAGTGTATTGGGTTAAACACTCACTATGGGCCCCTGATTATTAATTATGTGCTACATTGTAGCGCACTGAACTGTCTAGCTTCGGTTGCTTGAACTTAGTGCTAGCGTAATAGACTATTTTACTATGTGACATTATATTCGTTGTAATGATCACACACTCTACTCATGGTCCACAATTCTGATTGTACTGTAAGGTAAACACTATTTTCATGACATTGTGAGCGACGCAATGGTCACAAAACTCTTTATTGAACTCACAATACTACTGTTTTATTATAAACCTGTGAACTCACCCACCTCGTGTTGACACTTTTTAGCATGTATTTTCAGGTTAAGGCGATAGCTAACTATTGAAGGCTTTGGCATGGCATGGCATGGTCATAGACAACTCTGACATATATTTGGGACCGCTTAAACTCTTATATGGGCCTATATTTCCGCACCATTTTAGAACGATGTAAATTTGAATATTTTTGATAATGAAAGTTATTCTAAATGATTGAGATAAAAACCGTTCTTTGTACTTGTGTTATGATACCGATTGAGTAGCACCCCAGTGACCCTAATGCTTCCGCTTTACAGATTTTGGGGGTGTTACAGATTGGTATCAGAGCCTTGGTTATAGAGAACTGGGTATTTTTAAAACCTAGACTATAACTACTTTTACAAAAACTTGACCCTATGACCGCCACATGCCTGCCTGCCAAGCCTGCTGCCTTACTTATTATAAAACGTTTTCTTTTAAAGTAAGGGACATATTACTAGTGTAACTGAGCTGAGAATTTCAAAATTCATTGAACCTCGCTGGAATATAGACTGATCACCTATATTCGACCAGGGACAGTGGGACATAGCCTGATCACCTATGTCCGACTCAGAGATGAATTTTGCGACACTGAGGGTAGTTATACTAGAATTATGTCCAGTTTGATTATTTTACTTGATTTCTGAAAGTTTTAAATTTTGTGTGTGTGTATATAATCATTGCATAACATGAACATTCACACACAACACACTGGCATCACAATACTTTTCTCTTAACTGAATACTCTTTTACCGTAATCTGGTTGTGTTACAGTCACCTCCACCTCAAACCCTACACTCAATCGATATTGTACCTTCCTTGTTAAGTACTAAGTACACTATTAAGACAACCAACTGATTGCTAGTAGCAATTAACACCCTCCTTCAGAGCCAAACTCTAAACTTGCCAAACTCCACATTTAGCAGAGATCCTATACCCAATAGAAATCTTAAAAACTTTATGTAGTAACCCAAACCACTATCTTGGGTACACCTAATCCTTCACACCTAGTCCTTCACTTATCCCCCGGAAATATCTGTTGCCTACCTTGCTGCCCTCTTATAAGATAATAAACTGCATCACTATTAGCATACAAATTGTTTTGGTTATTCTACAGACCATTTTACAGTCATCCTACAAAATGTCTTATTGCTATTTCATGAAATCAAGATTTTGACCCTGCTACTATTTTATAAACAATAAATTGTTTTCCTACTGTCCTATAAACTGATTTACGGATCATCTTTACAACTATTTTATCATGATGTAATAAACCGATTCATTACCTTACTGCCATTCTATAAAATAAAAAACAGTTTCGCTAGCATTTTGTAAACAATATTACAATTATCCTACAAGTCTTACTACATTTTACAAACTATTTTACTCCTCTATGAACTGCTTTGCTACTAAATCACAAAACTAAACTACAATTTTACAAATAATGAATTGTTTTCCTATTACCCTATAAACTATTGTACAACTCGTCCTATAAATCACCATGTGAATTATTTGCCTAATTGAAAAGCACGTTATGTTACTACCTCTTGGTACTGTTAAAGTAAATTGAATACTTATGGTTATGAAATTCGCTTGATATTAAACATTGAACCCCACTCAGGCTTGACAACTAGACTCTGTCATTAAGCACCTGAAATTGTTGGAACGAACATACCTGACTACACATTTTTCCTTGACATCTTTGCTTTTAAGGACTTTCTTTTTGAAATACATTTATAGAAACCACAACACTCGTAATGGTATTCTTCCCGAGATACCCATTTTGATGTGCCAAAATTTCTTTGGTCAAACTTTATTGAGACTTTTGTATATTAAAGAGTTGACTAAATGTTAACTTTTGAGACATGGTTTTACCCACACCACGTTTAAAGACTGTTTTAATGAAACTATGAGTCTTTTGAAGTTGCATCAGTTTACCTAACTGCAAATTTTCAGCAAAGAACCAAAACCTACCCCTATCATCAAAGTTCATAGAAACTCGCAAAAAGAACCTGAATTCACATGGAGAACGTGAAGATGAATTGTCGTGCGTGTATACTTATCTCTTTTGGCCATAATGGGTAACTTGAATTGAATCGCGAGGACGCGATTCCGTTTAAGGAGGTGTGACTGTAACAAACCGAAATTTTCCAAACTAATTTTAAATAATAAATGTCAATTTATTATTGCCTAACTATTTATCTAAGCATACATGAGCTTATAAAACTATTTTGGGAAGCAAACCTGCACACTGTAGCTTACAGTAACTCACCTCACTGACCATTTTATTAGAAGTATGTGATTTATTGCATTTCCCGACTATTACTAAATATTAACGGGAGGTTATCTCGCACCAAACACCACGCGCGTACCAACACAATCCTAGTAACGGCATGAATTCAATATTGATTATCCGGAATCAAAAATTCTGTTTCTATCATAAAAACATTCCTGTAATTACTATATTTTCGTGCTCACGACAACCCAGAAATCCCGAATTCACACCGGAGCTCAACGAAACACGGGGGCACACTTGAACCTACTAACCAAATACTACCTTATTTAAACTAACATATACTTCTTATTTAATAAATTAAAAAAATAAAAAATGAAAGGATAAAACGTACCAATCATCTCTCTCTTACCCCCACTTCTCTCTTATCCTCACCAAAAATACGCGTCTTCTTCCTCCCTCTCTACTGCTACGCTTCACCCCCTGATTCATGACCAGATCTGAGCAATCAATGACCACAAAACAACAGGGTCGGTCCTAGCAACCCAGGTCTTACTCACTTTGTCTCAACTATGGAGGTCAACACAAAAGGGTGAAACTAAGGGGGGGACGACTTCCAAAATCGACTTCATGGCCGACTGGTAACCAAGGAGGAGGAATCAACCAAGCCTCGTGTATTTTTTTTATATACCCAAATCAGAATCACAAGTGAGTCCACACCCACAAGAAACCACTCAAAGCAAAAGGTTTGTAATCGGTATTCTAGAAGGGATCGTGTTAGGAATACAAATATTCCTATAAAAGTCTCGGTCACCTAATGATTGTAATAGCATTAAGTTAGCTCGTAGTTAGTTTGTTTATTAGTTAATTAGTATTAGATTAAGTAACACCGTGGAAGAAGGAACGGGTCTTTACCCACTGTATGCCTGATCCACAGCCCGGGAGTGGGCGTAATATTGTAACTATAAATACCCCTCTCCACATGTGGAGAGGGTTGGACCTTCATTCTTTTCAATCTAATATTTTCCCTTTTCTCTTTCAAGGTTCCTCTCCTTCTCTTTTTCTTCCCTCCCTCTCATTTCTACGCCACTCACATCACCACTTGATCATGTTTCCAACATAGTTAGTATTCTACAATTGGTATCAAGAGCCAAGGTTTCATCTTAGGGCCTTGTAGAATCAATTTTGATGATGTTTTGAGTGGTTTTGTGAGTTTGGAGTCACTTTCTTGGAAAACATCTTGGTTATATCCCTCTAGTGGTGTTATACATGTTTGTGATGTTCTTTTATGTTCATTAGTGTTTGTGGAACATTGTAGTGTAGCGTGTGTTACAATATCATCAAGCTATTTGAAGTTTGGAGTTGATTATGGGCGGTTTTCTTGGCTGCGGTTAAGTCCACTGTTTTATTGCTTGGTTGCGGTTAAGTTCTGCGAGCTGCGATTAACTTTCTGCGTTTACTATTTCGGGAATACAAACAAAACGCAACGATAGTGACACTTTTGGACCATTATCACTGCGATTAGTTCTCTGCCTGCGTTTAGTTTTTTGCGGTTAAATATTTGCGGTTAACTGTTCTGCGGTTGGTTATTTTCTGTGGTTTGGTATTATCTGCGGTTAGTGTCCTGCGGTTAGTATCTTTGGCCTGCGGTTTGCTTAGGTTGCGGTTAGTTCATACTGCGACTGGATTTTGTTGCGGGTTGGTATTACTTGCGGTTAGTATCTCTGGCCTGCGGTTTGCTCAGGTTGCGGTTAGCTCATACTGCGGTTGGATTGTGTTGCGGTTTGGTGTTGTTTGAGGTTAGTGTTTTGCGGTTAGGTCAAGTTGTGGTTAATCTATCCTGCGACTAGTACCTTACATTGCGAGTATCTCCCACTCTTGGGTTGGTAATCTCTTAGTTGTGATGTCAACTTCTTCCGATGACATCCAAGCTGCGGGGTCTGACACCCGACCTCCGATGTTGGACAGAACTGACTATGAATCATGGGCTCAAAGGATACGACTGTACTGTCTAGGAAAAGATAATGGAGTTAACATCCTGAAATCCATCGATGAGGGACCCTTTCAAGTGGGTACTACTAGAGACACGATTTCAGAAGCAACTGATCAACTACCGGCCGTGTTTGGTCCTGATAGACCTCGCACTTACAATGAGTTGTCTGAAGAAGAAAAGAAACGCTATGATGCAGACATCAGAGCATCAAATATCATCATTCAAGGCCTTCCCAAAGATGTCTACAAACTGATCAACTTCAACACTGAAGCAAAGGCGGTCTGGGATAATGTCAAAATGCTTCTTGCAGGGTCTGAGTTAACTAAAGAAGATCGTGAGTCACAGCTATACGATGAATTTGAGCATTTCAAAATGAATCCAGGTGAAAGCATCACTGACTATTATGTCAGATTTCACAAGCTGGTCAATGACATGAGAGCCATCAAGATGACAATGCCCAACATACATCTCAATTCCAAATTCGTGAACAACATGGCACCGGAATGGGATAGGTTTGTCACGGCTGTTAAGCTCAACAAGGGTCTCAGGCATACCAATCATGAACAGCTGTATGCGTATCTCCAGCAACATGAGAAACATGCAGCTTATGATCGGCTAATGCGAGAAAAGCTCAATCCGTCTGCAACAAATGAATCTCTTGCTTTTGTCTCCAATGTGCAACAACCTAATCAAACCTCTAAAGATCAAGTTCAACCATCACAATCATCCTCCAGGTCTACCCCAACCATTAGTCAATCATCAACTCCCTCACCATCTGCGTTGAATACTCAACTTGATTCTGGGTATTCTCACACTGACATGATGATTGATAATCTCTCCAACCAAGTGTCTTTATTGGTCCAACAGTTCAGGGCTGCACTCCCATCTACTAACAACCAGCTCAGAATCTCATCTAATCCACGTAATCAGGCAGTCATTGAAGATGGTCGGGTAGTGGTGCAGAATGTGCAGGGAAGACAGAACTTCAACCAAAGAAATGCTGGTAGAGAGAATGGGCAGTACAGAGTTGGGAATGCTCTTCAAGCACAAGCTAAGCAACCGAAATGCTACAACTGCGGAGGGTTGGGCCATATTGCTAGGAATTGCACTCTCCCAAAACGTCCCCAAAACTCTGAGTACTTCAAAGACAAGATGCTGCTGATGCAGGCACAAGAAAATGGGACTGTGTTGGATGAAGAAGCTTTGCTCTTTCTGGCTGGAAATGATGGGAACACCTTTGATGCTGATGTGGATGATCAACCTGTTCAGGACATGGCTCTTAATGACCGAAATATCTTTCAAGTTGAAGAGTGTGATGCATTTGACTCAGACGTGGATGATGAACCAACTGCTCAAACAATCTTCATGGCTAATCTGTCTGCAGCAGCATCCTCCTCACAGCATCCTGATTTATCCATCACGTCTGCTATCTCTGAGGTACCAACATCTCCTAAACATGATCTGATTAATTCTACACCTGTACAGGGGGCATGTGACTCTGTACAACTCAAGAATATTGTCAACACAGACATCACTGATATGGGTAATACCAATAATATCTCATATGAGATGTATGTGAATGACAATGGAACCCCAGTTGTACCGAGTGACATGCCGTCTATTGATTCTAGTAAACATGAAATATATGAGCACTCTATATACAACCCTGATGATTCTCTGATCACTAGAATTAATACCCTTAAGGACCAAGTAAGCATTTATGAGCAACGTGCTAAGTTTGAGCTGAATGAACGTGAGCAGAAAATGGAATGGCAACTGCGTACTTACATATCTGAAAACAATTCCAAACAAGAATCATTAAAAAGGGAACTAGTTTCTTTAAAAAATCAATTGAATCAAACCGTCAAACAAAAACTTGAAGTTCAAAAAGGTTTGACTACAATCAAACAAGAATTTAAAGATAAAGAAACTAAACTTCTAAATGACTTCTCAAAATTAAAAATGTTAAAAAATAAATTGGAAGATAAGTTGTACACACAGGGCCAAACCATTCAATCTGCTCAAATGATGGAAAGCCACAGGAAGTTAAGTGATGAATTTAGTGAACATGATACCTCCAAACCCAAAGCAAGATTCCTTAGAATAGGTCTAGGTGCACAACCTGCATTATATGATGCAAAAACTATGCTTGAACCTAACCATGCACCTCCTGATACACGATCCTATGACCACATCAATGAGGCAGAGGATAGAACTAGGGCAAAACTTGCTGAACGTTTAAAGGATCCTAAATGCATTGCTAAGAATCTCGTGTTTCACTATGATTATGCAAATGAAAATCATACTGCAATTTTTGTTCCTCAAAAGAGAATTTTTCCTGAAAAAGTGTTTTGGAATATTGACATTGAGAAAATGCAAGCTGAAAAAGTTGTAGGCAACACACGCACTATGTTTAGAATTGCTCACCCAACTGCCTATCCCCTGAACACACCCAGGCACCTTGTACCTTTTACTCTTCCCACACAATGTAATACTCTAATTGGGTTGTATGTGCTAGGTCAATTGTTCAATGACTTTGAGAAAACCTGTAAAATAAGAATTACACCTACAGGGATTACAGAAGGGGAAAGGGGTTTTGAGCAAACAAAACAGTGTTACCTAACTGAAGTTATGCCATTTTTTAAACTTCTAAAAGAACATTTTGAGGGACTTAAAAACACCATTAATGATGATGTGACTCAAATGAAAAAGGTTTTTGATGAAGTGGAAAGTGAGGGTAACCAACTTGCTATTGATCTCAAACACAGTGAAATTGACAGGAAAAACATTCTCATCATGAATGAAAATCTGATTGCTAACTGCATTGCTAAAGATGTGTTTTATACTGTTACCGACTCTGCGCTATCTGCTCGACAATTTCATGAAATGTCGGTTACCTTGAATGTCTTCCAAAATCGTGTGATTGAGCTTGAGGGGGAGAATTACAAACTTACTGAAAAAATTCAAAACGATGATCATGATAACATGGTCAGGAATTTCTCAAAACTAGAAGTTGATAATCTGAACCTACAATTAAAATATCAACATCTAGAAGAAAGTATAAAAATATCAAATGCCAAGATATCTTCGGATGCTCCTGAATTTGATACATGTTTTGAATTAGCCAAAAAGGATGAAGTAATTCAAGCTCACTCAAACACGATTCGGAAGTTGAAGGTCCAAATTGCACAATTAAAATCGAACAGAAGCGATGTAATCAATACCAATTATCAGAAGTCTATGGATTCTCAAAATTTTCAAAAACAGGGCATTGTCAATGAGTTACAACATGAAAATGAGTGGCTTCGTGCTGAAATGTCCAACGCTAAACAACGTTATAAAGAATTGTTTGAGTCTATCAAAACAATACGTGACCAAAACAATGAGAAAGTCACTTCTTTGTTAAATGAAATTGAGAATCTAAAGACCATGGTGAAGGGTAAAATGCCCGTTGTTTCATGTGATCATGCAATTTCCAATGTACATGCTTGTAATAAATATGCGTGCGATGCTGTGAATGTTTCTCTTCCCCTTAGGAATAATAAGTTAGTTCATAACAACTATCTTAGAAATCTTAAGGATTGTCTGGCCATACTTAGAGAAACCATTGAAGATGAGAGAATTTCTAAACCACTTGATGATGTTATTATTGGTGCGTGCTTCCTCACTAATAGGGCCCAGGAATTATTAGAATATGCCATAGGATCATGCCCCAAGAATGATACCAAGTCGGATAGGACAACTGCATTGCACCCTCTCAGTGGCAACAAGCATGTCACAGTTGACTTTCCCCAAACCATGCCACAATCCTCCATCTTGATCACCGGTAAACAAGTAGCAACTAATCAGACTAATGTTCCCATCATTGCTTCTACAGGAGTAAAAGGTGTATCTAATGCTAGCAAGTCACAGCCTAAGGGCAATACAAAGAATGATAGGACTTTGCCGGCTAAGAGCTCATCTATGAAGGAAGTAGAAGAATCATCTAGGAACAATAAAGTGTTGCTTAGTGAAAGGAATCGAGTTGTTTCAAACATTTGTGTGAACAATGATGTAATTAATTTGAATTCTGATGCTATTTGTAAGACGAGTAACAAATGCTTATTTTATGGTAATCATGATGCATGTGCTGTGTCCTTTCTTAAATCCACTATGCAATCACCAGATATGAATGTTTCTAGTGATAAACGAGCAAAACAAGTATGGAATAAAACAGGAAAAGTTTTCACTAATGTTGGTTATCAATGGAGACCGACTGGAAGGAAATTCACTCTGAGGGAAAGGTGCCCAGTGACTAGGATCACTAACCCTAGAGATATGCCTATTAGGAAGTGGAGACCTACTGGTAGACTATTTCCAATAGAAGCAATAAATACCACCTCTAGGTCTAGTGCATCAAAATGTGAATACTCCAGTGAGATACCTGTTACTTATGATAATCCAATATTTGTGTGTTCTAACCAAACGGACCCCAATTGTGTGTGGGGCTCCAGCTTTTTCAGTTATCCACGATTGTCTGGTTTCAAATGCAGGTCGTACAAATCGTCCTTTGGTATTTGGACTCAGGCTGCTCAAAATATATGACTGGTGATCGCTCAAGGCTCAAGAATTTCGTGGAAAAGTTTATTGGTACCGTTAGGTTTGGGAATGACCATTTTGGTTCTATAATGGGTTATGGTGATTATGTCTTTGGAGACAGTGTTATATCCAGAGTCTACTACGTGGAAGGACTTGGGCACAATCTATTTTCTGTTGGCCAATTCTGTGACTCAGATCTCGAAGTCGCCTTCAGAAAGCACACCTGTTTTGTTAGAGAATTAGATGGTGTTGATCTTCTCAAGGGAAGTCGGGGCACTAATCTTTACACCATCTCCATCGAAGATATGCTACGGTCCTCTCCAATTTGTCTGCTCTCTAAAGCATCCAAGAACAAGTCATGGTTGTGGCATCGTCGTTTAAACCATTTGAACTTCGGTACCATCAATGAACTTACACGTAAAGATCTTGTTCGAGGCTTGCCCAGACTTAAGTATGAAAAGGACCATCTGTGTTCCGCCTGTCAAATGGGCAAGAGCAAAAAGCATACCCATAAACCCAAAACTGTCAATTCAATCATGGAAGTTCTTCATACTCTTCACATGGATCTTTGTGGACCAATGAGGATTCAAAGTATCAATGGAAAGAAATATGTGCTGGTGGTTGTTGATGACTACTCTCGATTCACATGGGTGAAATTTCTACGATCTAAAGATGAAACTCCAGAAACCATCATCAAGCTCATCAAGATGTTGCAAGTCCGCCTCAACAAAACAGTTAGAGTCATTCGTACTGATAATGGAACAGAATTTGTGAACAGACAACTTACTCTGTTTTATGAAGTTGTCGGGATTAGTCATCAAAAGAGCATTCCACGAACTCCTCAACAAAATGGAGTTGTTGAAAGACGCAATCGCACCTTAGTTGAAGCTGCTAGGACCATGCTCATCTTCTCCAAAGCTCCTCTATTTCTTTGGGCTGAAGCAATTGCCACCGCATGTTACACACAGAACCGATCCTTGATACATCCTCTCCACTGCAAGACTCCCTATGAACTGGTTCATGGCAGAAAACCCGATCTTTCGTTTCTTCGAGTTTTTGGTGCACTTTGTTATCCAACTAATGACAGTGAAGACCTTGGGAAACTCAAGGCCAAGGCCGACATTGGTTTCTTCGTTGGCTATGCTCCAGAGCGAAAGGGGTACCGAATCTACAACAAACGTACCAGAGATATAATGGAAACAATCCACGTTACTTTCGATGAGCTGACTGAGCAACCGGTTCCTGGACAATCAAGTTCTGGACCCGTACCTAACCTTTTGTCCCCTGGACCAATTAGTTCCAGGCTTGTACAGAATCCCATCCCTGCTGCTCCTTTTGTACCTCCTACAAGTGAAGATTGGAAGAAACTGTTTGACCCAATGTTTGATGAATACTTTGAACCTCAACAGATGAATGCTCCTGAAGCTGCAATGGTTCAACCACCAGATGGGGTGGTGAATGATCAAGATGACAATAACGGTCCATCCACTTCATTGTCATGGGATTCTAAAGCTCCCGCCATCAGTCAATCGGTTAGCACGTCTAATGTCCAACCTTCACTTGCACATCGAGTGGCAAATGTAGATAATACATCTGAAGTTAATCCTTTTGCTCCACCTGATAATGAGCCATTTGTTAACATCTTTGCCCTTGAACTATCAAATGATGTAACATCATCTGACGAATCTAACACGGCTACCTCAGTTCCACATTCTCAACCCCATGAATACCTTCGAAAATGGACCAATGATCATCCTATTGACAACATTATTGGGAACCCTTCACGTCCAGTATCAACCCGCAAGCAACTTGCAACCGACGCATTGTGGTGCTTCTTCAATTCTGTTCTTTCTAAAGCTGAACCAAAAAGCGTCAAGGATGCAATGTCTAAACCCTCATGGTTCACTGCAATGGTGGACGAAATTCATGAATTTGACCGACTGGATGTCTGGGAACTAGTACCACCTCCCGAGTGTGCTATGATCATTGCTCTCAAATGGATATTCAAGGTTAAACTTGATGAGCATGGAGATGTTTTGAAAAACAAAGCTAGGCTTGTGGCAAAAGGATATCGACAAGAAGAAGGTATTGACTTTGAAGAATCCTTCGCCCTAGTTGCTAGAATAGAAGCCATAAGGATCTTTCTCGCTAATGCTGCAAGTCAAAACATGGTGGTTTATCAAATGGATGTCAAAACCGCATTCTTAAATGGGGATCTGAAAGAGGTGGTGTACGTTTCTCAACCCGAAGGTTTTGAGGATCCAGAACGCCCTAATCACGTGTACCGATTAAAGAAGGCTCTATATGGGCTTAAACAAGCACCCAGGGCGTGGTACGACACCTTGTCTAAATTTCTTCTGGCCAACAAATTCTCCAAAGGCGTTGTTGATCCTACCCTCTTTACCAAAAAAACAGGCAAAAACCTCCTACATGTACAAATCTATGTCGATGACATCATCTTTGCCTCATCTGATCCCTCAGAATGTGATCGGTTCTCTCAAGAGATGAGCTCCGAATTCCAAATGTCTATGATGGGTCAAATGTCATTCTTTCTAGGACTGCAAATTTCTCAAAACCCCAATGGCATATTCATCAATCAATCCAAATACGCCAATGAAATTTTGAAGAAATTTGGATTCGACTCCAGTGATTCAGTTGATACTCCTATGATTGAACGATCAAAGCTTGACGAAGATGATGTGGGAATTCCGGTCGACCAAACCATGTATCGAAGCATGATTGGCTCTTTAATGTACCTTACTGCAAGCAGACCCGACCTTCTATTTTGTCACAACCCGCTATTTCCCAGGTCAATACTATTTTCTAAACTTGAATTTAAATTCTTGACACTTAATTCAAAACTATTTGCATGTACTCTTTTACTTGAGTTAACTTGAATTTTTGAATAAATTCTAGTTATACTAAGACTTAGACTACTTTTAGTCCACAACGCTCCGGTACCTTGCTCCTTCCCCATTTCACAATTTATTAATAGAAAATAAATTTTATTCTTTAAACCCTTACGGTTTTAAACTCAACGAATATTAAATTTTATTCAAGAATGTGGTACTCGGCATACCCGACTTTCTCAACAATTATTTTTAAGGTATTTTCATACTTCCAAAATTATTACAAAAGTCCCACAAATATTTTCCAATGGCCAAATTAAATTCTTTACACCTTACGTTTAAATACGTATAACTTTCGTTAACTACCTAACTAATACCCATTACCCAATACATATTTTTACTACCCAATACATTTAATAAATACACTTGACACATTTTTACACCCAAAAATCTCAAAATGCCGCCCCCCCTATATTGTACAAATCTTACACAATCAAATCTTACACAATTAAATCTATATCAAATCTCAAACTTGTGATATTTTAGACAAACAATTTATGAAAGCATGGCAAGGCCATACTTTCCCCCTCTCCTTCCCTTAAAAACTGGCCAAGCAACAAGGACCATGGCAAGATATTATTTTTCCATTTTTGACTCCTTGGAATATATATACAATACACCTATCTTAGTTCTCATCTTTGGTTACAAAAAAAAAAAATATACTCACCTTTTACACATACATATAAACCGATCCATCAAGGAGCAAGGAAGAGAAGGAAATTGTTGGTCACTTTCAAGGGTACTTAGGGCAAGATTAACAAGGGTTTAATACTAATCTTTGGGTTATTCAAGTGTTTTACTAGTCTCATCTCATATACTACTTTGTAAGTTTCATATTACTAATATCTCATGAGTTTCATAATTTTATGCTTGATAAGTAGCTACACATGATTATCACTTGGTACATGTTGAAACAAATCTTACATCCACTTTGATCTCTTGCCAAGAAAATATATTTTGTACAAGTTTTGATCACAAGAAAAGTTGTTAATAAAAATCTCTACAAGAAAATGAAATAAACTTTATATATATATATATATATATATATATATATATATATATATATATATATATATATATATATATATATATATATATATATATATATATATATATATATATATGTTAGTTTTGAATACTTGGATGATCTTGAACAAGGACTTTAAATATTATTAGGTTATGTTTAGATCACTATTTTTCTAGTTGATGGATGACCTAGGACAAGATTTGGAGTTGTTGGCAAAAGGTTGTAGCAAATAAAAACACTAGAAAAATAACTTGACATCATCCATGATAAATCTGTCCCTTTTCGACTCCCTGTGGAAAATCAGTATCTTGGTGGCCTTATTAGGCTAGAAATATAGAAAATAGATTTAATAACGAGAACGTGGCCGCTTGAACGGGTTGAAACGGCCTTATAACGAAAAAGATATGCTATTTTCAAGATTGACGACGAAAACTATATTTTCTGAAAAATGGTTTCTGTCCCGATTTTTGAGCTAGGAAAACTGAGGTTAAATGACATTTAGGCTAGCCGAGACCTTGAAAAACCTAAAGTATACTTGATTACCTTCGCGGGAATATATAGAACTTGAAAAACGGAGTTACGACGCAAAAGTTATAGTCTAAAGAAATTGCGACGAAACAAAACATTTTGACAGCTTTTTATTCTACTCTCAAAAGCTGATGGAAATATTAAAATGAGTTTTTGGACATTTTAGAGTGTAAATTGGCTATAATGACGTAAATAAAAATGGTAGAACATTGTGTATACTTATTAGGTGCGTTAGAGTTTTTCAAAATATATATTTACAAGACGACTAATATTTGGTCGTGAGATTTACAAGCTACGTTTTTCTAAAATGGTGGATGACTTAAATACGAGATCACTTTAATTACCTACATTTTGACTATAAAAATTCCAACAACATGTACAAGTGATAATATAGTGTATGACTTGCATGCTTGATCTTGTTTTGAACCTAAGACATATGTATTATCTAGGTTGCGCTTAGGGTACCCGGACCTTATTTCTTACTACTACTTTGTCTATCGGATATTGCTTTTGCTAAGGTGAGTCATAGCCCCACTTGTACACTTTTATTACTTGATTTCAAATACTTGGGGTGGAAATACATTGCTTTACTTTATTGCGGACATGAGTACAAAACTGTTACATTGCCTGAGTTACCGATTACTGCCGCTAAAGTCCCCTTTATCATGAACCGTTAATTACATGCGTGTAAGCGCGAATGCTGTGGATAGATCTATTTGGGTTGACACCCCGTCCGAGTTGGTCGCGCCAACCTGTTAAACGGACGCATATCATTCGGATTATTTCCGAGTGTCTGGCAAACACTTACTAGGGGCATTATTATGATTGATTTCATATGATTACGTCGAGCTTCGGGGTCATGAGCTTATGGCATTGTATTTTATTTTTTGGGTTAACATTGTATTTGTTATAATGGTTATCTCCACTAAAAATCTTGTGTTCCGCTAAATACTTGTTTACTTAAACCTATGAACTCACCAACAATTATGTTGACGTTTTAGCGTGTATTTTCAGGTAACTAAATGAAGTTTGCATAAGTATGTATGGAGTACGCTAGAGTCACGTTATGGATGCACATCATGATGAAGATGTCTTTACTTTACTTAGCGTTTGGTTTTGCGTTTTGAACGTGAACTCTGATATTTTGTAAAACTTTATGTTAAATCAAACGCTTGTTTTTAAAATGACTCACTTAGAGGTCATTCTTTATTTCCTTGTACTTTGATTGCCATGAAAGTTGCGCCCTCGGGTTCCATTCCGCTGCGAAATAAATCTGGGGGTGTGACATATTTGCAGTTTGCATTTGTGCCCGGTATCAATCCAAACCCACCAAGAAACATTTGGAAGCTGTCAAGAGAGTCTTTCGATACCTTAAAGGAACAATCCACTTGGGCCTTTGGTACCCTAAAGAAACTTCTATGGCTCTCACTGCATATTCGGATGCTGATCGTGCTGGATGTCAAGACACTCGTCGCAGTACATCTGGGGGTGCACAGTTTTTAGGAAATAAGCTAGTCAGTTGGTCTTCAAAGAAACAAATGAGTACATCTATCTCCTCCACTGAAGCTGAATACATTGCTATGTCATCATGATGTGCTCAGATCCTCTGGATGCGATCTCAACTTTCTGACTATGGCTTCATCTGCAATAAGATTCCTATGTACTGTGACAACAAAAGTGCAATTGCACTCTGCTGCAACAATGTCCAGCATTCAAGAACCAAACACATTGACATTCGACATCACTTCATCAGGGAGCAAGTTGAGAAAGGAATTGTAGAACTTTACTTTGTGAGGACTGAGTTCCAACTAGCCGATATCTTCACCAAAGCACTTTCTAGGGAACGGTTTCACTTCATCCTCCCACGCCTTGGTATGAAGAGTCTCACACCTGAGGATCTCAGTTGTCTTCAGGAAGATCAAGAGGAGTAAAGGGGTTGCTTCACATATCCTTGTATAGTATCAAATCAAAAAAAAAAAAATAGAAAAATTTAAAACCTATAAAAACCATAAAAATCTGAAAAATCACAAAAACTCAAAAATATTCTTCTCACGACATGTCTCTTGTGTAATCAATATTATGTACGTTTCTAGAAATGTCATTCAATAATGATACGGAATCATACATATGCTTGAGCAAGAGTTTTTCGGTTTCAAATAAAGTTTTTTCAAAAACATGTCGTATCTCAAAACGTTCTTAAAATATGGCTTGCTATTACTTTAGATAGCAACCCGTTTTTCAAAATTAAGGAAAACACGTCGCCAAAAAGACGGTTGTTCCTAACAAAGGGTGCCGTTCATCCTGTCACAACTCACCATTACAGGTCATATACCATTTCAGGTCATTTTCCCAAACTTCAACTTTTTACTATTCATAAATCACTATTCATCAAAACACTATTCATCATTTTACTATTCATCATTTTCGAGGTCAGTTTGATATTCTGAGAACCATTTGGGAAATTTACTATTCACTGAACACTATTCATTTCCGGAAAATATTTCATCATTCACGTGCATTACTCATTTCATCGTAAATTTAGTTTACGGGTATTCAAATTCGCGTAACCGGATTTGGTTTAGGTGCGAATTCATTTCATTAGTGTCCTTGACACTGCATACGGACTGGAGATAGCCTGCATATCATCATAACAGCATTTTCATGTTATACCACTCTTAGGATTTTCAAATTACTATATTCAGTACATTTAACGTTTTTACGTATAAGTATTTATAGTAAACGTTAACACCCGGTTTATACACGACGAATATATCTAAATATTCCCACAATGGTCCCGACATATTTTTATATCTATTTTAACATCATAAAAGTTATAACATTCAGTTACCCAGTATTTTGGAAATTTATTTTATTTATAACGTACGCGTATGAATATAACGACGGTTTTCGTGAAAACTAAACAATAATCACCCGATCACTCAGTAAATGTACCCAACATATTTTTAACATATTTTCAACATTATTATGACTTTATTTCATCCCGGTTAACTTTGTGAACAATTATTTCTATTAAAACCGGTACCCGATTTTAACTAAAAACACAAACTAGCACAAATTCATGCAAGGTTTTCTAATTAAATACCAAGCACCCTACCCCCCCCCCCCCCCCCTTCTACCCTTTGAAAACCGGCCCATGAGACACCCCTTTAACCTCAAGCATTAACTTACCTATTTTATACTAATAAACCTTAAAAACATAACTTTAACCAAAAACCTAAATCATTTCTTCACTTTTTTAGCTAAGATCAAATTTCATCTCATCTTTTCCTTTCTTCTCTTCAAACCCACGACCCAAGCTTGATACCAAGATCAAGTGATCATTTTTCAAAAGCTATAACACTAAACTTGTTCCTTTTACATGCCTAATCAAGAATCAAGCAACAAAAACACAAAAACACAAGAACATCAAGCATAATCATCCTATAATCATCTCATTTTGTCAAGTAAGTAATCAACTTTATTTTTTCATGGATCATCTTATTTTTACATGTATTTCATAAGTATCATGCTAAAAACCATGTACAACTAGCTATACCACCCTTTATTTTGTCTAAAAAGAAACATACAAACCCTAACTTTTTAGTTATGAATCCCCTTGCTCTAATAACTTGGTTAGGAGTCCATGGCACCCTAAGAAGGTGTATGGTAGGATTAGATTAGCCATGTGGTGATTACAAGAGGTTTGGTGATGGTAGAAATTAGTTTTAGACCTTGAAAACTTGATTTGGAACCTATTTTAGACATGCTGTCCCGTTTTGTAAAAATCTGGAAAATCAGTAAACACCAAGGAAACTTTGGCAAAATTTTTAGAAAATACTTTCAAAAACGAATCCGTAGGCGAAAGAACGGATTAAAAAGAGCTTATAACGAAGAAGTTATGATTTTTGCAAGATTGTTGACGAAAAGTATTTTCTGGAAATTTGTTTGCTGTTGGACGTTTTTCATGGTACAAAAAGAGACTTTAGACGTAACCCGGAGGAGCCGAGCTTTCCAAAATATATTACTACATACTAAGACGTAACCGTGGATATAAAGAACAAGTAAAACGGACAAGTAACGACAAAGATATTCACGTTTGAATATCGGCTAAAACCATTTTATATTTGACAGCTTTTTAATAAAAGTAACACAAAAACTACGAAGTACATTTTTAAGCTAGAAGTAATATTAAGTACCAAGCTTTATAACTAATGTAGTACTAGTTATTACAAGTATGTTTTCATCATTTCAAGGATTACAACCCGAGTATTTCAACGCTAACATGGAAACTTACGATATATATATATATATAAGTATATATATATTACAACTAGCTTATTATATTTTCTAATAGCAATATTTTTCCAAATTCTTGGATATATATTTTTGATAACACAAGTGTTTTTCCAAAGAATAGAGTGGTATAGGAACATGAGCATGGACATTCATAACATCATTTGGTGATCTAAATGAGATCGTTCATCATTCATATTAGGTTGCGGCAGTTAACCGTGCATTGTTGTTCACTTCATATTATCATCGCAGTATCATCAGTTGAGGTGAGTTTTCATGGCCCCGTTTTCAATTACTTATTTGATTTCAAATCCCACGGGGGAGAATACATTGCATCAATTACTTTCGTACATGCCCAAGTATTACAAATTCCTTACATTGCTTAAGTTGCCTTGCTACCACGACACGACAAGTCCCCTTTATTTCATGGACCGTTAATTACAGTACGAGCGAGAGTGAGTGAATAGATCTATTGAGGGTGACTCCTCCATTCGTGTTTGGGTTGCTCCAACGGAATTACGAATGCATTTCATTTCTAAATTACGAGTGTCTGGTAAACACTCACTTGGGGCAAGATTTAGTACGTCTAGCTTCGGGGCCATGAGCTTAAGAGACAATGTAGCATTTTTGACATTTATGTCGGTTTACTTTATACTTGTGGCTTATGTACATACGATTTAACTTACAAACCTATGATTATTCACCAACATTCGTGTTGACCGTTTTCGCAATGTATTTTCAGGTAACTAAGAGCATAAACTTCATGGCATGCATGGAGTCATTTTAGTGAGGACCTAGGATGACGCGTCTCACTTTGACACTTTCATGCACTTATGTATAATTATCGTTTGACATGTCTAAACTTATTTCTGTAAACCTTTCATGACTTTTGGGACCTATGTAATATACTCTGAATGTTTTAATAAGTCAAACGATGTGTTTTCAAAACGACACTTTAGGTCGTTCAATATTTCCTTGTTATGGTGCTATGACAGTTACACCCTCAGGCATTCCATTCCGCTGCAAGTCAGGTAAATTGGGGGTGTGACACATCCGAGCGTGAATTACTTTATATTCATGCACCCTCGATCTAATGTACGCTTCAGTGCATTATTTCTTGATAAAGAAGAGAAATCTTCTTTTTATCGCCAAATACTTTCCCTTCTATGATTTTTTCTGGAAAGTGTTTGTGCAAAACTTGGAGGTACCATGAAATTTTGAATGAAAATCGAATTGAACTCAAAAGTTTGATAAAATTTTCACTCAATCAATGACGTTAATAGTTTATGAAAATATTTATGCTTTAACATCCGTCATTGATTGAGGGGGAGAGTGATTTCTCAAAATTTTATATATCATCAAAACTCCCCACACTTCGTACATAAAACCTTGCAACAAAATGTTTTGTGATGTGTTATGTGTCAGAATGAGTAAATTTTCAAAGAGTTTTTCACTAAAACTTCGAATCTTGTACAAACTCTTCAAATCTGACACATAACAACCTCCCTCACAGTTTGAGGGGGAGCTAGAAAAAGTTCCTTTTATCAAAAAATATTAAAATTGACCGCATTTCTCTCCCAAAACGCTTTCTAAATTATTTAAATCAATTGAGATCAAAAATCTCAAAAGGTTTAAAATTTTTGATCAGGGGAGAGAATGTGATTTAAATATGAAATCTGATAATCAAAAGTGATCTTTTGTACTCAAGAATAGGCTCCCGCATATGTGCTAAACACTTTCGAATATCGATGCACATATTGAGGGGGAGCAAAAGGCGTTTGTGGAAGTTATACCAAAGACCGACCATTTATCTTTATGCATGGAGTTATAAGGTTAGGTATAAATTCCCATGATCCACCAGAACCGGTAGGATCTTCCCAGGGACAATCCATAGATAGATTAGAAGTCCTTAGGAATGATTGAAAAAAGGGGTAAAGTGAGAAAGGGAAGAGTGCGGACTGAGATAGAGCTAGGACTGGAACAAACCCAACAAGGTTCTAGTGGTGAAGTCTCGGTAAGCACTGAAGGGGTTGAAGAATGAAAAAGAAATGAAAAGAGAAAGGGTGAAAAGAAATAGCCCTCCATATATTCAACCTTAGGGCAGAAACCGGGTTCAATTCATAATCTACTGGCGGTTACTAAGGTAACACCGGTATTGAAGACAAGACATCATGGACCCAGTGACGCACTGCACCAAACTTCCCAACCACTCAAGTTCTCTTAAAAGAGCTTGTTTCAATCTCACGGGGAACCCTGTGCAATGTATCGACCGCTCATTGCGAGCTATGTTGATACCTAAAACAGGAGACGCCTCCCCAGTCTCCAGGAGCGGATCAAAACGCACTATTGAGTCTAGAGCCATGAGATCATCCATAAATCTCGTTAGGACACACTTCCAATATGCTTATTGTTTCACACAATGTGGAAAGTAAGATAAAATACTTAGTGTCCTACGCATTATCCTTGTGGTATTGCCAGAACATCCGAGTGATATGAAAATATTCACAATGAAGATGGAAATCCTTCTAGAGCGAACATCACTCAAGCTCTTGGTAGGTGACATGTGAGATCCATCTTGGATCAATGATCAAGTGACAACTGGAAAGCAACAATGGTGTGATTCAACATTGAATCAAACTTGTTCCAGGATATGGATTGACGGATACTTTTGCTAAAACCTTTCAATGTGCTCACAAACTAACTTTTCTAGCACATTGATTGTGTAATATCTTTCAAACAAAAGTATTTTTGATGGAAATGTGATTCAAAGTATAAAACTCTCGTCGTGTCTCAAAAATGTTTATCATAGGACACGCGAGTGATTTCTATAAATCAATTTCTCATCAATCCGTGAATATCAATTCACCGATTCACTCTATCGTGCTGTCTGCTTTGAGACGTTCCAGTATGAGAACATGCTTAGTATGAAGATTCCAAAGTGGATTCTTTGGAAAATTCATTACTACAAGCTGGAAATTCCTGTCAAGGAGAGTCTTCTTTAAAAGAGACTCTACCTGATCACAGGTCGGTTTTCACAAAACCGGAGGGTAGTCTGTCCTCGCAGAATGAATGACAAAGCCATATTCGTTCTCTATCTTTATTGCTAACTGTTTCATTTCAGGGACACATATAAAGATGGCGTTGATGGCTCCAGTTTCCGGCTGAATCGGGTCAATCCATACCTCATGCTCACACATCCTCCACACTATCAATGAAGATGAGAGGCTTGCTACAGCAAATGTTGAGAGACTACCAACAACGTTTCCGCAACTCTGATGAGAAAAGTCTCCTAATTTACAAATCTAATGCAACGTCTCCAGATACAGAAGGGTGTGAGCATGATGGTCCTTAGTCACTACATCACATGAAGGCAATACAACTATGGATGAGCTTGGAGATTTACTTTGGCTGATGATCTCAAAGAAGCTCAAAGATCAAACATCACAAAGGAACTCTAATCACAAGTTCGCTTGCTTGAAGTACGAAGTGTGCTGTAAAGAGAAGAATCAGATCCTACGAGCTACAAAGTCTAAAGAATGCTTAAAGACCAAAGATCTTAATTTCAAAGGTGACCTCGCTTAGGGGGAGATTGTTAGGAATACAAATATTCCTATAAAAGTCTCGGTCACCTAATGATTGTAATAGCATTAAGTTAGCTCGTAGTTAGTTTGTTTATTAGTTAATTAGTATTAGATTAAGTAACACCGTGGAAGAAGGAACGGGTCTTTACCCACTGTATGCCTGATCCACAGCCCGGGAGTGGGCATAATATTGTAACTATAAATACCCCTCTCCACATGTGGAGAGGGTTGGACCTTCATTCTTTTCAATCTAATATTTTCCCTTTTCTCTTTCAAGGTTCCTCTCCTTCTCTTTTTCTTCCCTCCCTCTCATTTCTACGCCACTCACATCACCACTTGATCATGTTTCCAACATAGTTAGTATTCTACAGATCGAGTTCTCAGGGCAAGGGGTGTGTGGAGTTGCTTGTTGAATCGGGTTGGAGTTGTTGCTTTCGTGTTTTCCTTGCTTCTTGTAATCGACCTCATATCATAAGAACCCTAATCCAATTTTATTTCCTTTCGAATTTGAGATTTTGTTTTAAAGTTGCGACTTGATTATTTTTACAAAAGGTTATGCTGTTAATTTTCTTGTGTCGATTGATTGTACATGATCCTTTGTACAAAACTGATATTGTTGCTGATTGTTTTGTGTGGCAATTAAGGAATCACAAACAAAAACTATAATGGCTCTGGTATTGGAAGTGCTTATTGTCGTTGGCTTATTTGGTTTTTTGCTAAATTTCATCATTTGTTGCTTTTGGTTAATTTGAGGCTTCATGAGTCGGAATAATATTGGGTGCCTTGTCATGGTTAAAATATTGAGTTATGTAAAACTGATTTCTTATTGTTTTACTGGTTTTGGTTCGAACCCCAACAAGAGCTAAACAAGGATACTATTGCTTCGGGTTTCAAGCGATATTTTACGTTGGGACAAAACCCACTGTGGGTTGAACCACAGTGGTGACTTTTGAAAAAGGTTTATCATCTTGAGTGGACTCGAAATTATTGTTCTAATTGTTTCGCTATGGCTTTGATTGTCCGTAATTGTGGTAGTTTGCTTTCGTCTAAATTGATTAGTAAAAAGAAAAACGGTTAACTATGTTTAGAAATGTTTGAATCCTTTTGATTGCCAAATGGTTAACTCGTAGTAGTAGTAAAGCGCGCCACGTTTTTGGTTAAACTACTTTTGGGTGCCGGTCGTATTTTAGTCGAGTCGAGATGTTTAAACTGATGTATTCTAAAAATGTTTGCCGAAGTCAAAACAATCATGATAATACCCCTGTGCAGCGCCAAAGAGAAACAAGTCTTAACATTTCCTTCAAAGATTCGACTTGGGCCAAGAGCCGAACATATTTTTTTTAAACAGTTTCAGTAATGAGCCAAGCCCAACATATACCAAACTTCTTGAATTATTTTATGTCAAAGCCCACACAATTAAGTACTTGCAAACTGAAAGTGGGCCACAGCCATCCACGCCTATAAAAGTAAAATTGAAATACATCTATAAATTTGTACATTTATGACCTTTCTGTACTCGGCTACCCGCGACACACGTTCGAATACGTCCTACCCATGTCGATAACATTTTCACGTCACGTCTTATATCAAATCATGAAGCGTACATCATCATATAATGCACTCAAAATGAATTCTCAAACTATAAAAACTTTATAAGTATTTAACGTACTTATATCGCATATATTGAAAATTTGTAAATACTCAATATGGCTATGTATAAAAACCTATTAAACTTTTATAAAGTTTTAAAAACGGATTTTACCTAAACATA
This sequence comes from Artemisia argyi, assembly GCA_030686995.1. Taxonomy (NCBI): domain Eukaryota; kingdom Viridiplantae; phylum Streptophyta; class Magnoliopsida; order Asterales; family Asteraceae; genus Artemisia; species Artemisia argyi. Next base: position 26,858,905 of record CM060696.1, read on the forward strand.
TATTTTGTGACTTATAATTACCGCGAGAAATCAACATATATGCACGAATCATGCCCGTTTTCTCATCACTTAATATATATATATACATACAAATTATAAACTATTTTTCACATTTTCTCGACAACGCTCGATAACTAATTTCCGTATTTATCTTTCGTATACTCTTCTAACAAGTACTCTTCGTAATAAACACTTAACGTGATTAATTCCTCGCATTTCGGTTTTCGTTTATTTTCGAACCAAGGACATCTCGTCTTCGATATCTTATTCTTTGTGTGCTTATACACTTCCAAGAGCCAATACATGAAGGTATTTAGAAAACAATTTTCGAACTTAAATGCTACCACACAAGCAACAACAACGCAAACACTCTAAAACTTTTAAATTTGTTTAACTTCATCGTGTCTCAAACTTGAAACTGTAAACTAAATCATGCCTTACTAATCTAGGTCGCGTGTTGGTGCCACACTCTATTTGACTCACTTGGTTTACTGCATACTCCATTGAGGTGAGTTCATGGCCCCTACTTTTACTTGTTTTATAACTGTTTTGGGGGAGAATACATGCTCGTTTTTAACTAAACTCAATTCTTGTTTATACTTAAACTTGTTACTTGCTCTTAATTGAAACATGACTATTTACTTATTGCATACTGGATTACCTTATTATGGACACAAGTGTTAGTTTATAGCCCCACTCTTCTTATACTTGTTTTACAACTATGGGGTGAGAAACATGCAAAACGTTTTCTGGACCACAATACTATTTTATTTGCTCAAAACTATTGCGCAGTTAGCCTAAGCCCTAAACCCACTGTTATGCCCACCTTCATGAGCCGTTAATTCCTGCTAGGAAGCGCGATTGATATAAATAGATCTATTGGGGGTGACTCCCCTCGTTCGGTTGGCCAGATGGGTCAATGCGAGCGTATATCAAGTCGGACTACGAGTGTATTGGGTTAAACACTCGCTATGGGCCCCTGATTATTAATTATGTGCTACATTGTAGCGCACTGAACTGTCTAGCTTCGGTTGCTTGAACTTAGTGCTAGCGTAATAGACTATTTTACTATGTGACATTATATTCGTTGTAATGATCACACACTCTACTCATGGTCCACAATTCTGATTGTACTGTAAGGTAAACACTATTTTCATGACATTGTGAGCGACGCAATGGTCACAAAACTCTTTATTGAACTCACAATACTACTGTTTTATTATAAACCTGTGAACTCACCCACCTCGTGTTGACACTTTTTAGCATGTATTTTCAGGTTAAGGCGATAGCTAACTATTGAAGGCTTTGGCATGGCATGGCATGGTCATAGACAACTCTGACATATATTTGGGACCGCTTAAACTCTTATATGGGCCTATATTTCCACGCCATTTTAGAACGATGTAAATTTGAATATTTTTGATAATGAAAGTTATTCTAAATGATTGAGATAAAAACCGTTCTTTGTACTTGTGTTATGATACCGATTGAGTAGCACCCCAGTGACCCTAATGCTTCCGCTTTACAGATTTTGGGGGTGTTACAGATTGGTATCAGAGCCTTGGTTATAGAGAACTGGGTATTTTTAAAACCTAGACTATAACTACTTTTACAAAAACTTGACCCTATGACTGCCACATGCCTGCCTGCCAAGCCTGCTGCCTTACTTATTATAAAACGTTTTCTTTTAAAGTAAGGGACATATTACTAGTGTAACTGAGCTGTGAATTTCAAAATTCATTGAACCTCGGTGGAATATAGACTGATCACCTATATTCGACCAGGGACAGTGGGACATAGCCTGATCACCTATGTCCGACTCAGAGGTGAATTTTGCGACACTGAGGGTAGTTATACTAGAATTATGTCCAGTTTGATTTTTTTACTTGATTTCTGAAAGTTTTAAATTTTGTGTGTGTGTATATAATCATTGCATAACATGAACATTCACACACAACACACTGGCATCACAATACTTTTCTCTTAACTGAATACTCTTTTACCATAATCTAGTTGTGTTACAGTCACCTCCACCTCAAACCCTACACTCAATCGATATTGTACCTTCCTTGTTAAGTACTAAGTACACTATTAAGACAACCAACTGATTGCTAGTAGCAATTAACACCCTCCTTCAGAGCCAAACTCTAAACTTGCCAAACTCCACATTTAGCAGAGATCCTATACCCAATAGAAATCTTAAAAACTTTATGTAGTAACCCAAACCACTATCTTGGGTACACCTAATCCTGCACACCTAGTCCTTCACTTATCCCCCGGAAATATCTGTTGCCTACCTTGCTACCCTCTTATAAGATAATAAACTGCATCACTATTAGCATACAAACTGTTTTGGTTATTCTACAGACCATTTTACAGTCATCCTACAAAATGTCTTATTGCTATTTCATGAAATCAAGATTTTGACCCTGCTACTATTTTATAAACAATAAATTGTTTTTCTACTGTCCTATAAACTGATTTACGGATCATCTTTACAACTATTTTATCATGATGTAATAAACCGATTCATTACCTTACTGCCATTCTATAAAACAACAAACAGTTTCACTAGCATTTTGTAAACAATATTACAATTATCCTACAAGTCTTACTACATTTTACAAACTATTTTACTCCTCTATGAACTGCTTTGCTACTAAATCACAAAACTAAACTACAATTTTACAAATAATGAATTGTTTTCCTATTACCCTATAAACTATTGTACAACTCGTCCTATAAATCACCATGTGAATTATTTGCCTAATTGAAAAGCACGTTATGTTACTACCTCTTGGTACTGTTAAAGTAAATTGAATACTTATGGTTATGAAATTCGCTTGATATTAAACATTGAACCCCACTCAGGCTTGACAACTAGACTCCGTCATTAAGCACCTGAAATTGTTGGAACGAACATACCTGACTACACATTTTTCCTTGACATCTTTGCTTTTAAGGACTTTCTTTTTGAAATACATTTATAGAAACCACAACACTCGTAATGGTATTCTTCCCGAGATACCCATTTTGATGTGCCAAAATTTCTTTGGTCAAACTTTATTGAGACTTTTGTATATTAAAGAGGTGACTAAATGTTAACTTTTGAGACATGGTTTTACCCACACCACGTTTAAAGACTGTTTTAATGAAACTATGAGACTTTTGAAGTTGCATCAGTTTACCTAACTGCAAATTTTCAGCAAAGAACCAAAACCTACCCCTATCATCAAAGTTCGTAGAAACTCGCAAAAAGAACCTGAATTCACATGGAAAACGTGAAGATGAATTGTCGTGCGTGTATACTTATCTCTTTTGGCCATAATGGGTAACTTGAATTGAATCGCGAGGACGCGATTCCGTTTAAGGAGGTGTGACTATAACAAACCGAAATTTTCCAAACTAATTTTAAATAATAAATGTCAATTTATTATTGCCTAACTATTTATCTAAGCATACATGAGCTTACAAAACTATTTTGGGAAGCAAACCTGCACACTGTAGCTTACAGTAACTCACCTCACTGACCATTTTATTAGAAGTATGTGATTTATTGCATTTCTCGACTATTACTAAATATTAACGAGAGGTTATCTCGCACCAAACACCACGCGCGTACCAACACAATCCTAGTAACGGCATGAATTCAATATTGATTATCCGGAATCAAAAATTCTGTTTCTATCATAAAAACATTCCTGTAATTACTATATTTTCGTGCTCACGACAACCCAGAAATCCCGAATTCACACCGGAGCTCAACGAAACACGGGGGCACACTTGAACCTACTAACCAAATACTACCTTATTTAAACTAACATATACTTCTTATTTAATAAATTAAAAAAAATGAAAGGATAAAACGTACCAATCCTCTCTCTCTTACCCCCACTTCTCACTTATCCTCACCAAAAATACGCGTCTTCTTCCTCCCTCTCTACTGCTACGCTTCACCCCCCTGATTCATGACCAGATCTGAGCAATCAATGACCCCAAAACAACAGGGTCGGTCCTAGCAACCCAGGTCTTACTCACTTTGTCTCAACTATGGAGGTCAACACAAAAGGGTGAAACTAAGGGGGGGACGACTTCCAAAATCGACTTCATGGCCGACTGGTAACCAAGGAGGAGGAATCAACCAAGCCTCGTGTATTTTTTTTATATACCCAAATCAGAATCACAAGTGAGTCCACACCCACAAGAAACCACTCAAAGCAAAAGGTTTGTAATCGGTATTCTAGAAGGGATCGAGTTCTCAGGGCAAGGGGTGTGTGGAGTTGCTTGTTGAATCGGGTTGGAGTTGTTGCTTTCGTGTTTTCCTTGCTTCTTGTAATTGACCTCATATCATAAGAACCCTAATCCAATTTTATTTCCTTTCGAATTTGAGATTTTGTTTTAAAGTTGCGACTTGATTATTTTTACAAAAGGTTATGCTGTTAATTTTCTTGTGTCGATTGATTGTACATGATCCTTTGTACAAAACTGATATTGTTGCTGATTGTTTTGTGTGGCAATTAAGGAATCACAAACAAAAACTATAATGGCTCTGGTATTGGAAGTGCTTATTGTCGTTGGCTTATTTGGTTTTTTGCTAAATTTCATCATTTGTTGCTTTTGGTTAATTTGAGGCTTCATGAGTCGGAATAATATTGGGTGCCTTGTCATGGTTAAAATATTGAGTTATGTAAAACTGATTTCTTATTGTTTTACTGGTTTTGGTTCGAACCCCAACAAGAGCTAAACAAGGATACTACTGCTTCGGGTTTCAAGCGATATTTTACGTTGGGACAAAACCCACTGTGGGTTGAACCACAGTGGTGACTTTTGAAAAAGGTTTATCATCTTGAGTGGACTCAAAATTATTGTTCTAATTGTTTCGCTATGGCTTTGATTGTCCGTAATTGTGGTAGTTTGCTTTCGTCTAAATTGATTAGTAAAAAGAAAAACGGCCAACTATGTTTAGAAATGTTTGAATCCTTTTGATTGCCAAATGGTTAACTCGTAGTAGTAGTAAAGCGCGCCCCGTTTTTGGTTAAACTACTTTTGGGTGCCGGTCGTATTTTAGTCGAGTCGAGATGTTTAAACTGATGTATTCTAAAAATGTTTGCCGAAGTCAAAACAATCATGATAATACCACTGTGCAGCGCCAAAGAGAAACAAGTCTTAACATTTCCTTCAAAGATTCGACTTGGGCCAAGAGCCGAACATATTTTTTTTAAACAGTTTCAGTAATGAGCCAAGCCCAACATATACAAAACTTCTTGAATTATTTTATGTCAAAGCCCACACAATTAAGTACTTGCAAACTGAAAGTGGGCCACAGCCATCCACGCCTATAAAAGTAAAATTGAAATACATCTATAAATTTGTACATTTATGACCTTTCTGTACTCGGCTACCCGCGACACACGTTCGAATACGTCCTACCCATGTCGATAACATTTTCACGTCACGTCTTATATCAAATCATGAAGCGTACATCATCATATAATGCACTCAAAATGAATTCTCAAACTATAAAAACTTTATAAGTATTTAACGTACTTATATCGCATATATTGAAAATTTGTAAATACTCAATATGGCTATGTATAAAAACCTATTAAACTTTTATAAAGTTTTAAAAATGGATTTTACCTAAACATATATTTTGTGACTTATAATTACCGCGAGAAATCAACATATATGCACGAATCATGCCCGTTTTCTCATCACTTAATATATATATATACATACAAATTATAAACTATTTTTCACATTTTCTCGACAACGCTCGATAACTAATTTCCGTATTTATCTTTCGTATACTCTTCTAACAAGTACTCTTCGTAATAAACACTTAACGTGATTAATTCCTCGCGTTTCGGTTTTCGTTTATTTTCGAACCAAGGACATCTCGTCTTCGATATCTTATTCTTTGTGTGCTTATACACTTCCAAGAGCCAATACATGAAGGTATTTAGAAAACAATTTTCAAACTTAAATGCTACCACACAAGCAACAACAACGCAAACACTCTAAAAACTTTTAAATTTGTTTAACTTCATCGTGTCTCAAACTTGAAACTGTAAACTAAATCATGCCTTACTAATCTAGGTCGCGTGTTGGTGCCACACTCTATTTGACTCACTTGGTTTACTGCATACTCCATTGAGGTGAGTTCATGGCCCCTACTTTTACTTGTTTTATAACTGTTTTGGGGGAGAATACATGCTCGTTTTTAACTAAACTCAATTCTTGTTTATACTTAAACTTGTTACTTGCTCTTAATTGAAACATGACTATTTACTTATTGCATACTGGATTACCTTATTATGGACACAAGTGTTAGTTTATAGCCCCACTCTTCTTATACTTGTTTTACAACTATGGGGTGAGAAACATGCAAAACGTTTCCTGGACCACAATACTATTTTATTTGCTCAAAACTATTGCGCAGTTAGCCTAAGCCCTGAACCCACTGTTATGCCCACCTTCATGAGCTGTTAATTCCTGCTAGGAAGCGCGATTGATATAAATAGATCTATTGGGGGTGACTCCCCTCGTTCGGTTGGCCAGACGGGTCAATGCGAGCGTATATCAAGTCGGACTACGAGTGTATTGGGTTAAACACTCGCTATGGGCCCCTGATTATTAATTATGTGCTACATTGTAGCGCACTGAACTGTCTAGCTTCGGTTGCTTGAACTTAGTGCTAGCGTAATAGACTATTTTACTATGTGACATTATATCTGTTGCCTACCTTGCTGCCCTCTTATAAGATAATAAACTGCATCACTATTAGCATACAAACTGTTTTGGTTTTTCTACAGACCATTTTACAGTCATCCTACAAAATGTCTTATTGCTATTTCATGAAATCAAGATTTTGACCCTGCTACTATTTTATAAACAATAAATTGTTTTCCTACTGTCCTATAAACTGATTTACGGATCATCTTTACAACTATTTTATCATGATGTAATAAACCGATTCATTACCTTACTGCCATTCTATAAAACAACAAACAGTTTCGCTAGCATTTTGTAAACAATATTACAATTATCCTACAAGTCTTACTACATTTTACAAACTATTTTACTCCTCTATGAACTGCTTTGCTACTAAATCACAAAACTAAACTACAATTTTACAAATAATGAATTGTTTTCCTATTACCCTATAAACTATTGTACAACTCGTCCTATAAATCACCATGTGAATTATTTGCCTAATTGAAAAGCACGTTATGTTACTACCTCTTGGTACTGTTAAAGTAAATTGAATACTTATGGTTATGAAATTCGCTTGATATTAAACATTGAACCCCACTCAGGCTTGACAACTAGACTCCGTCATTAAGCACCTGAAATTGTTGGAACGAACATACCTGACTACACATTTTTCCTTGACATCTTTGCTTTTAAGGACTTTCTTTTTGAAATACATTTATAGAAACCACAACACTCGTAATGGTATTCTTCCCGAGATACCCATTTTGATGTGCCAAAATGGGAGACGCCTGTCTGAATGTCAATATCCCCGCAATAACTAGATCACACAATAAATACGCTACTCAATTAATCCCTAAGACGTAAGTAATAACTGGACACGTTTTAGTGGACGTTCAAGCTACCCTATATAGGTTAGTAGCCAGTTTTCCAACTCCTAATGTACACACCATTTACAAGAGATGATAAACAAGCAATCAATAACTATATTTCATTCAATCCTAAGTAAATACTAATTAGTTTAGCCTTGCATAGTACTATAAAGACAAGCAAATAAGTAATCAAATGTTGAATCTTCACTAGGATCACCCGGAAATCTGTGCAGTGTTAATATCACGCAAGAACTAAAAGCCGGTCAAATGACTCTTGTTTCATTAGTTGATACATCGACAAGTTCGAAAATAGATACTCTAAGTGAGTCTGGTATATTACCGATTACCAAGGAGGAAGCAACACCAGCTCCAACATCGGAACCATCACCAACAACAGCAACATCAACAACAACAACAACAACAACAACAACACAACCTACAACAACAACAACTACTATCATTACAGTACAAATAACAACAACATCAACCGCTATAATAACTCACACACCAACACCAACAACATAACCGAAGACAACAGCACAACCACCTCTCACACCTATCATAGCATCTTTAACAAGAACAACATTAACTGTTCCACGTACAATTAATGCAGAATCTTTACACTTTGTTACTGAGGGTACTCTGCGGAAGGCTTTGGATTGTTTCTTAGGGGAGTAAATGAAAGACTTTTAGGGTGCGTTTAGTTGAAGGAAAACACCCATGTTTTCCACAAAATGTTTTGTGGAAAACAAGGAAAACAGAGATCGTGTTCAAATTAGTGTTTTCCAATAAAATTCTCTACAAAACACAAAATTCCTATTTCAAACTTTAATACACAAAACTACAAAACACTTTTTTTTTTGTTTTCCCCTATTTTCCATTAAAATACCCCAAATCCGTTTTCGTCAGTTGTTTTACGTTTTCGACTGATTTTTTACGTTTTCGTCCATTTTTTTACGTTTTCGTCAGATTTTTTACGTTTTCGACCGATTTTTTACGTTTTCGTCCGTTTTTTACGTCTTCCTCCGTTTTTTTACGTTTTCGTCCGTTTTTTACGTCTTCCTCCGTTTTTTTACGTTTTCGTCAGGTTTTTTACGTTTTCGTCCGATTTTTTTCGTTTTCGTCCGTTTTTTTACGTTTTTGTCAGATTTAATAAGTTTTCGTCCGATTTTTTACGTTTTCGTCCGTGTTTTTACATTTTCGTCAGCTTTTTTACGTTTACGTCTGATTTTTTACGTTTTCGCCCGATTTTTTACGTTTTCATCTGTTTTTTTCTGTTTTGGTCAGATTTTTTACGTTTTCGTAAGATTTTTTACCTTTTCGTCCGATTCTTTACGTTTTCGTCTGATTTTTTTAGTTTTTGTCCGTTTTTTTACATTTTCGTCAGATCTTTTACGTTTTCGTCCGTTATTTTACGTTTTCGTCAGATATTTTACGTTTTCGTCCGTTTTTTTACATTTTCGTCAGCTTTTTTACGTTTACGTCTGATTTTTTACGTTTTCGCCCGATTTTTTACGTTTTCGTCCGTTTTGTTCTGTTTTGGTCAGGTTTTTTACGTTTTTGTCAGATTTTTTACATTTTCGTCCGATTCTTTACGTTTTCGTCTGATTTTTTAAGTTTTCGTTCGTTTTTTTACGTTTTCGTCAGATATTTTACGTTTTCGTCCGTTTTTTTACATTTTCGTCAGCTTTTTTACGTTTACGTCTGATCTTTTACGTTTTCGACCGATTTTTTACGTTTTCGTCCGTTTTTTGCTGTTTTGGTCAGATTTTTTACGTTTTCGTTAGATTTTTTACATTTTCGTCCGATTCTTTACGTTTTCATCTGATTTTTTAAGTTTTCGTCCGTTTTTTTTACGTTTTCGTCAGATTTTTTACGTTTTCGTCCATTCTTTTACGTTTAAGTTAGATATTTTATGTTTTCGTCCGTTTTTTTTACGTTTTTGTCAGATTTTTTACTTTTTCGCCAGACTTTTTACGTTATCGTCCGGTTTTTTTACGTTTTCGTCTGATTTTTTACGTTTTCATCAGATTTTTTTACGTTTTCGTCAGATTTTTTTACGTTTTCGTCCATTTTTTTACGTTTTCGTCAGGTTTTTTTACGTTTTCGTCCGATTTTTTTCGTCCGTTTTTTTACGTTTTTGTCAGATTTAATAAGTTTTCGTCCGATTTTTTACGTTTTCGTCTGTGTTTTTACATTTTCGTCAGCTTTTTTACGTTTACGTCTGATTTTTTACGTTTTTGCCTATTTTTTTACGTTTTCATCCGTTTTTTCTGTTTTGGTCATATTTTTTATGTTTTCGTAAGATCTTTTACATTTTCGTCCGATTCTTTACGTTTTCGTCTCATTTATTAAGTTTTTGTCCCTTTTTTTACGTTTTCGTCAGATTTTTTACGTTTTCGTCCGTTATTTTACGTTTTCATCAGATATTTTACGTTTTCGTCCGTTTTTTTTACATTTTCGTCAGCTTTTTTACGTTTACGTCTGATTTTTTACGTTTTCGTCCGTTTTGTTCTGTTTTGGTCAGGTTTTTTACGCTTTCGTCAGATTTTTCACATTTTCGTCCGATTCTTTATGTTTTTGTCTGATTTTTTAAGTTTTCGTCCATTTTTTTACGTTTCCTTCCGATTTTTTACGTTTTCGTCCGTTTTTTTACATTTTCGTCAGCTTTTTTACGTTTACGTCTAATCTTTTACGTTTTCGACCGATTTTTTACGTTTTTGTCCGTTTTTTTCTGTTTTGTTCAGATTTTTTACGTTTTCGTCAGATTTTTTACATTTTCGTCCGATTCTTTACGTTTTCGTCTGATTTTTTAAGTTTTCGTCCATTTTTTTACGTTTTCGTCAGATTTTTTACGTTTTCGTCCATTCCTTTACGTTTAAGTCAGATATTTTATGTTTTCGTCCGTTTTTTTTACGTTTTTGTCAGATTTTTTACTTTTCACCACATTTTTTACGTTATCGTCCGGTTTTTTACGTTTTCGTCAGATTTTTTACGTTTTCGTCCGTTTTTTTACGTTTTCGTTTGATTTTTTTCTTTTTCGTCAAACTTTTTACGTTATCGTCCGTTTTTTTTACGTTTTCGTCAATTTTTTTTACCTTTTCATCAGATTTTTTTACATTTTCATATGCTTTTTTACGTTTTCGTCAGTTTTTTACGTTTTCATCTATTTTTTACGTTTTCGTTAGATTTTTTACGTTTTCGTTTGATTTTTTCGTTTTTGTCAGATTTTTTACGTTTTCGTCTATTTTTTTACATTTTACTTACGTTTATTTACATTTGCGTCTATTTTTTTACGTTTTCGTTAGACGAAACCTAAAAAAACATAAATCAAAGATGAAAACGTAAATGAAAGATGAGAACATAAAAATCAGACGAAGACGGATGTAAAGGTAAAAAAATTGGAAGAAAACGTAAAAAGTCAAAAGAAAATGTAAAAATCAGAAAAATCATAAAAAATGAAAAAATTAAAAAATAGACAAATGCATAAAAAATCTTAAAAAAACGTAAAAAAAACATATGGAAACATACAAATTAAAAAAAAGTAAAAAAAACGGACGAAAACGTAAGAAAATAGACAAAAACGTAAAAAATATGACGAAAACGTATAAAAACGGATGTAAACATAAAAAATCTGATGAAAACGTAAAAAATCTGGCAAAAACGTAAAAGAACGGGCGAAAACGTAAAAAAACGGACGAAAACGTAAAAAATCTGATGAAAATGTAAAAAATCTGACGAAAACGTAAAAATCTGACGAAAATGTAAAAAATCTGACATAAACGTAAAGAAACGGACGAAAACATTAAAAATCGGATGAAAACGTAAAAAAAACAGACGAAAACGTAAAGAGACTGAAGAAAAAGTAAAATAAACTGACGAAACTGTAAAAAAATATAACGAAAACGTAAAAAAAACAGGCAGAAAACGTAAAAAGACTGAAGAAAATGTAAAATATACTGACGAAACTGTAAAAAATCTAACGAAAACGTAAAAAAACAGACGAAAACATAAAAAACAAGCGAAAAGCCAAAAAATCGGACGAAAACGTAAAAAAGCTGACGAAAATGTAAAAAAAGGGATGAAAACGTAAAAATCAGACAAAAACGTAAAAAATTAGACGAAAACGTAAAAAAACAGACAAAAATGTAAAAAAATAATCAAAAACGGACAAAAACGTAAAATATCGGATGAAAACGTAAAAAAACAGACGAAAATGTTATTTGATATTATATTTTACTGTTTTAATTTATTTATTTTCTCGTATTAGATTTTTTTAGTTATTTTATAATTTAGTTGGTTAGTTTATAATATTTGTTTTTGTGTTTTGAAGATGTTTTTATAATATTACTAAGGTGAATAGTGAATTGAGATATAAAACAACAACACTTAAACATGTTTTCTAGTTTTGGAAAATGGAAAACACAAACACATGTTTCTCAAACTAAACGTGTTTTCTAAATTTTCCATTGTTTTGTGGAAATCAAACTCCCCTCCCTTTTCCTACAAAACAAGAAATAGGAAATGAAAGAAAATGTTTTCCAACTAAACGCCACCTTGGCATTTGAGCAGAGACAACATCAAGAGGCTGTTGGAACGTCTCAAAGATCGCAAGCAGTACCATTTGATGAGTTGAAGGCTATGATTCTTTCACAGTTACTAGCTGATCTAAAACTCAGAGAACAACAACTAAACCTTTCCCAATCACTATTAGAATCTTCATCAAAACCATGAACTGAAACATGCATCCGTCGAGAATTTCAAAGTCTTAAAGGGACAATGGAATACAAGACTTCTAACTTTATTAAAGTTATCACTAAGCCTAATGAAATGGGTTTTCACGTTGAAACAATCCTGCCGTACTCCATCTAATAAGCTTTGTCAGGATGATTCTGATCAGGAAGATACCGAGGGGGAGAAAAGGGTGTTCGAAGTGAATGAAGTAGCAAAGTTTAGTACAGCGACGTAGACATGGATCTTAGAAAAGCTTGAAGAAATGTTGGATCACGTTTTCTTCAAACAGTTGAAGATGTATGTTGGGCAATAGGCTATCTTGAGCAGGAGTTATGCAAGCTATTAAGGAAAGATTGGAACTTCGAGACTCATGGAAACGCATGTAGCAATACATTGGATTTCGAAGTTACATAGACAGAATGTCGTACATGGAAAGACCCCAATGATCTACCCTTAGGGGAAGATTGTTAGAACACAAAAAATGTAAATTATTAGTATATGGTCTTATATGTAACGATGTAATAGTTGTTGGTACGTTTTGTGTTATATACGTTGTCTAGATTAGGGCTGAGCAAACGACCCGAACGGACCGGACCGACCGAAGGACCGACCGGGACCGGACCGGACCGACCATATTCAGTCCGGTCTTCGGTCTTGGCTTTTTGGCTAATTCAGTCCTCTGGTCCAGTCCATACCATAAACCGATTATTTGGTCTTGTTGGACCTGACCGACCGAGATCGGACCGGACCGACCACATTCAGTCCGGTCTTTGGTCTTAGCTTTTTGGCTAATTTGGTCCTCGGTCTTGTTAGTCCGGTCCGGTCTCGGCATTATTTACATGTAAGGGTATAAATACCTGCTATCTCATGTGAAATGAGGTGTGTGATCATTATGCCAAGTTCCAAGATACTTTCTCTATAAATAGCCAAGTATTGAGTAAACTCTACATACTGTATATGCATTCACGAGTACAAAAACTACATATAAAAATTGTAAGATTTTTGTAAGATAGAATCAATCCGATGTGAATAGATTTTATCTGAATATCAAATGAAATTGCTACAGTTTAACCCCTTTGTAAGGTGCAAGATAAACCTCATGGTTGTTGACATTTTTATTTTAGTAAAAGAAAATAGAATGTCTACGCTCTAAAACAAAAATGACGCGAATGAAAAAGTATGTTACATTTGATAAGTCGGGTGGAGTTTACAAAGGCTATTGCTACAAAATTAATTAATATAAAACAAAACCATCTTTTAATCAGTCGGGTGGGCAAAAAGATATATATATATATATATATATATATATATATATATATATATATATATATATATATATATATATATATATATATATATATATATATATATATATATATATATATATTTTCCTTTTCTTTTATGATATGAAACACTTGCAAAGAATAGAAACGAGTCGATGTCATGCAAATATTTGAAAAGTCAGCTGCCGTTTATTTTAAGGTTGTTAACTCGCATCAATGTTCATGAGAACCACTTAGCGTTGACACTTTTTACATTTGAGGCCATGTCTTTGAATCCTCATATTCAACAAGGTGCTTTGCACGTATCTCATGTTTATTTTATATTTCATCTTTGCTTTATAAAATCCCATAACCATCTAGTCTAAGACAGACAACAACGACAACAGTTCCCAAACAAGAAAGAATTCAACACATAAGCTATGAATTCTTTCAAATCCTATGGTAAAGTTGACGAAGCTGATCAAATGCGGCTTGAGGCTAAGAGAAAAACACGAAGAAGGATCGCTGTTGTTGCAGTTTCGTCTCTCATCCTTGTTATTGTTGTAGTTGCTGCAGTTGTGGGAACTACACGAAGCAAAGACAACAACCATAATGATGCATCAGAAGCTCAATCAGCATTGGGTTCTATCAAAGCTGTATGTGATACTACATTGTACCCCGATACCTGTTATAGCTCCTTAGCTCCTCTCACCAATAAGACACGTCTCCAGCCTGAGGAGATACTGAAACTCTCGGTCGTAGTTGCGATAAATGAGCTAACAAAAGTATCAACACTTCCAGAGCTCAAGAATTGCAGTGAACTATTTGATCTTGCTCTTGATCATCTGAATGACACACTGTCAGCAACTGATGTCGATTTGAAATCCTTAGGATCTCTTTTTGATGATATTATGACATGGTTAAGTGCTGCAGGCACATTTCAGCAAACATGCATAGATAGTCTTGAAGAACTTGTTGCAGGCCACCTTCAAACATCAACCGAGTTAACAAGCAACAGCCTTGCAATCACAAAGGGCTTTTCAAATGTCGCAAATTCATTTAACCAAAGAAGAAGATTGATGAGTGACGAAATGCCCGTATGGTTGTCTGGAAAAGACCGGAAGCTGCTGCAGAACACAAAGTTACCCGCCGGAATCAAAGCTAATGTGGTTGTGGCTAAGGACGGAAGCGGTAAGTACAAGAAAATCTCTGATGCTCTTAAGGCAGTTCCTGAGAAGAGCAAGAAAAGATTCGTGATCTACGTCAAGAAGGGAGTTTACTATGAGAATGTTAGGATCGAAAAACCAATGTGGAATGTGATGATCATTGGTGATGGCAAGGATAAGACAATTGTATCAGGAAGTAAAAATGTGGTGGATGGCACCCCAACATTTCAGTCAGCAACTTTTGGTTAGTATACAATCTTTAAGCTCAACAATTAAAACATTAACATTTATGAACTTTTTTTTTTTTTTTTTTCTGACTCTGTTGTTGTTGATGCAGCTGTGTTCGGAAAAGGGTTTATAGCCCGTGATATGGGATTCCGCAACACTGCTGGTGCAGCCAAACATCAGGCTGTAGCACTAATGTCGACAGCAGACATGTCTGCTTTCTACCGTTGTGGCTTTAATGCTTTCCAAGACACTCTTTATGCCCATTCCAACCGTCAGTTCTATAGAGAATGTGACATCTATGGGACAGTAGATTTCATTTTTGGCAATTCGGCTGTTGTTATTCAAAAATGTAACATACTACCAAGGAGACCAATGACCGGCCAACAAGACACGATCACAGCACAAGGCAGGTTTGATCCTAATCAAAATACTGGCATTTCTATACAAAACTGCACAATTTCACCATTTGGGAACTTGAGTGACATTCACACGTTTCTGGGGCGTCCATGGAAGAACTATTCAACTACAGTTTTTATTAACAACAAGATGGGAGGCTTCATTGATCCAACTGGATGGTTGCCATGGGTGGGAACATCGGCTCCCAGCACAATATTCTATGCAGAATTCGGTAATTATGGTCCAGGTGCAGTGACGAAGAAAAGAGTCAACTGGAAAGGACTGAAATTCATCAATAGCAAGCAAGCGAGTAAGTTCACAGTCAAATCTTTTATCCAAGGGGATAAATGGGTTAAAGATACCACTGTTCCATACAATTCTGGACTCTGATCGCACTCCTCCGGCCTTCTTCTTCATGTCTGAATACTTTCTATTTCAACGTTTATTCACATTCATTTTGTAAGTGACTCTCTTGAATTGTTTTGAATGTGTATGAAACACATTGCACGATATACAAACTAAAGGTTATATTTTTGTCACTGATTTAATTATAATTTTATATCAAGTTGTGATGTTGGTGTCTCTATGGACAAATTCATAAATTTCAGAACAAGCTAATACGTTGAAAATACTCGATAAACAACGTATGATTATCAATGAGTCTAACACATCTTGCTCTACAAAAAGACACTAGACAGTTTTCTAAATTGGTCTAAAAAATTTCTTTGGTAAATAGCTTTTCATGATCAACTTCATTACTGAAAATTTCAGCTCCACATTGGACGCATGATAAAAAAAATCCTTGTTTCGACCATATTCTTGGTAAGATCTCCAATTCTCTAAAGATGATTAAAGGTTACATCCCCACCAACAAACATAACACAATTTCGATGTTGTTCTCGAATTATCAACTCCGTTGAATTACACACTATGAGCCAATAAACAAATTAAAGAAAACGAAGCGTCCATGGATGTCTAGGAGGACTGAAAAAAAAAAAAGAGTTCCCTCTAAATGTACCAATTTTTTTATTATGTACACAAAAATTAGAGTAAAATACACCTTTCATTTTACTTGTATAAAAAATACACGTTGAATCAGTTTAAAATAAATACGCCCAAAGTCCCAACTGTTCATTTTTGCATCGCGGAAGGTCCTTTTGACTAATAGTCGTCAGTCAATATCTGTTAACTCTCTCACGTGAGGGAATAATGGTCATTTCATATATTAATTTTGATTACATGTATTAAATAAGCTTGCCTAACTGCTAACAATCTTTTCTCTTTCCTTATAAGAGCAGTGGGTGTGGGCTTTGCCATGGCTCGCCGTGGGTGACATGGCAACTCGCCATGGCTTGCCATGACACCACCCCAACTCTTCGTGGCTAGCCATCAAACATTTACTCATCTGCACGGCAAAGCAAATATCCATCCTTTTTGTCCTTGTATGTCAGATTGATACTAAAGCACTTGTGAAAATAAAAAGGGGGGGGGGGGGAGGGGGGGGGGGAGGGTGTTGTAAAGGGAGGTATGTCATGGCACCCCGTGGGACCCAAATGAGTAGTTTTGTGATGTCATGACCTACTGCTCTAAACTTCGCAAATACTCCTCCTCACCACTCACCCCAAACTTTCCTCTCTCTAAAAAAACCCTATCACTTTCCTTCATTTGTGCGATGTTGTTGCGGGAGACATGCTGTCATTCGAAGATCATGGACTAGTATCAACCCTGGATGAAGGTTTTTTGCTTGTCCTCAACCGGTAAGGACATTTATAAATTTTTGATGTTTATGTTGTAAGCTTTGTGAACAGTAACAATGGCGATTTTGTTTATTTGGTAACTTGTCATTTTATATTTTTGTGTTGTACGCGGTTTTAAAGGCTGGTTTGATCCGGCCATAAAAGTTTTGATGTCTTTGTTTTTTGTTTAGTATACAGTAACAATGGCGTTTGTATTTATTTGCTTACTTTTCTTGTTTATATTCAAGGGTTTGAGTTTCTGTTTCGTTGGCTGGTTTGACCTAGCCATGCGTACAAGGTCGATCGTCATTATACTCGGTCTGCTAAGGTCAAAAAATGATATCTTCTTTGCTAGAGAGACATTCTTGCTCACATGCAAAATGTGTGGAAATGGAAAAACTACTATGTCTTGACTTGGATGTTTGTTATAACTTGGTTGGTGTTCTTTATCTAAATTGTTGGTGGTTGATCCATTGGGTTATATATATTGATTTTGTGTTTTGTTTTCTTGTAGTGGTAATGGTTAGTATGTAGGTAAGATGGTGTAGGAAAGCTTAATGTATTTTGTTTGACATAGAATGAAAATGGTATTTATCTACTTAATGCAAACACGACACTGTGATCATGCAAAGATAGCAAGTGACCCATTTATTCCGTATGGTTGTGAAGAGTGAAGACAAATTCATGGTGTGAACCTTTTTATGTTTGGTCCATGTATTAAAACTGTATTAACTGCATCCGTAAATAAACTAACATGAGATGATTTCATAGATAATGCAAATGGATATAATTCTAAATGCATAAAATTTGTTAGTCTACAAAGTACATAACCACACATTGTTTAAAGAGTACAAATTGTCCAAGAAATACATATTAGATTAAGAGGAATGATACAACTACAAAAATAAATCAACAAAACAATCCACAAAAGGATATGTCACTCCATGATTGGCTTATAAAGGTAAAGAGAGAGAAACTAAAAAAAAAAAAAAAAAAAAACACTAATCATAGTGCCACATCCTTTTGTGGATGGTTTTGTGGATATTTTTGTGGTTCTATCATTTCTCTTAGATTAAAAACATTGCTTTGAAATATTTCACACACATGACCTATAGTGAGGCCATTCTTACTGCTAAAATGTTCTTGTGAGTCCATGTTGATTTTGTAGTCACACTTCAACTAGAACTAGCATGCTTTTGAGTTTTAGATTGGGACTGAACCACATTTACATGAACTTCACTATGAGATTGAGAATGGGATGGAACTACAATTTCTTGAACTTCAAAATGAGATTGATAATGAGATGGAACCACAGTTGCCTGAACATGACTTTTAGATTGACCACCAGTTGCTTGAACATGACTATGAGATTGAGCACCAGTTTGACCTTGAGCTTGTTTAGTTGTTGCAACCTTCTTACTTTTAACATGTTTCTTCTTCTGTGTTGCAAGAGTTAATGTTTCTTCTTCTATGCTGCAAGAGTTTGCTGAGAATCTGAACCTGTTTGTCGAAAATGACTTCCACTACCTTGACTTCGAGTTACACCTTCTTGCCCAAGACATGTTTTCTTGTTATGTCCAACATTGCCACAAAAACCACAAACTACACTCTTACAAGACTTTGGCAACTTACTTTTTTTTTTGGGATAAAGGGGAGTAATCCTGCACCCTGGTAAAATATATTAACCAAAAAACATTGAAGTACAAAGGATGAGAGTGAATCCCTCATCTAAGTCCCTTAGGACACTTACATAACGACTATATAAGAATGACATGCCATTTTTATAACTTACATATCAAAATACATCTAACAATGACTAACAATAGAAAATACAATAAATCGTAACTCAATTAAACACTTGAGTCTTCTTAGTCATCATAGCGATCCAGAACTTGCACATGAAGAAACCCATAACCAGGTTTCCCCGCCTTCCAAGTAGTATTCCAATCCATGAATTAGAACCATTTCCTGCAATACCACACTTACCACTAAGTCCACAAACTAACACGAGCCAAAACTTGTGTATTCAAAGGACTTGTACCTATAATAGCGATCAATCTGTAGCTCCCATGATCACATGAATGATTAGAAAGATAACTCCAAACCCAAAAACGATCAATGGTTGCCACACTAACACTATGGTAAAATTCTGAGCAACATCATCAATCACAAGCATAATCGAAGAAGAATGAGACCAATGTGAAAAGAATCTGCCATAGACAAAACATAGGGTTTACAAACCCTAACTTACAACCACCATATGATCCGCACATCAATCCAACAGTAGCAGCAACGATCCACTAAAGAAACGATCCGCAAAAACCATACAATACAAATCGGATCATAACAGCAACACATCACGAATCAAGCACATGCAAAGAGCCCAACATGGGACGAAAATAAGGTTAAAACCCTAACTTCTAGCAAACCATAGCAGCATCGATCCAAAACAGAATAACAAACCCAAGATCCACCCATACGATCAGTAGGTTATTAGAATATCAAGATGGGAATGTAAAACAACGCACCATGGATCTGCAACACGTAAATAGAGTTTATACAAAACCCTAACTTCCTATGACTGAATCAACGTCAACATACCCTAAGAAAACCCAATCACCATTCGAAAAACATCTCTCTATACCCACAACCATTGTGAATCAATTCACAAACATACACGATAACAATTGTCGACTGGCAGGAATACTTGACTAAACGTACAAAGCCCTAAAAGGGTTTATCATCAATCAGCAAGAATAAATCGAAACCCTAAAAGAGGGTTTCATAAACATCAAAATTCATCCCCACATCGATCCCAATATATTCGACCAAAAAGAGAAAACCCAAAATGGTTTTATATTCAATAACCAAGGTCGACCACCAATAATCCCAGCGAATCACAACAAAAATACGAAACCCTAAAAATGGATTCGTTCTTGAACACAGCCCTAAACCTAAACAATCGATCCCCCAAAAAGGATAGAAAGCGTTTAGGGATAGCCATGATCGCCCAGTAACAACCGAATAACGATTAGAATGGATAAACCTTGATGACAGATCCTTAAACGATAATAAAACATAAAAAACCCTAACTAATAAATAACGATCATCAGATAGTTGTAGTTAGGGTTTCAGCCAATCAAAATAGGGACGAATTATGGATTATATGAGCAATACAAAACAGCACGCCACCTCTATATAAGCACAACCTAATAAATCGATTGCATACCATAAGTTAGAGAGATGATTTAAGAGGCTGATTTGGCCGGAGAAGAGATGTAGAGGTGGCGGCTATGGCTGCCATAATTCACCCCTAGAGAGAGAATTTTCAGTAGCTCCCCTAGTTCTTTTCTTTCTTTGCCTACCATTTAGTTTATTATGTTTAGGTTGAAGAATGCTTGTGGGCACAATTGACTATTCTCAATTTTCCTTTCCATTTATAGGTTGGATAGTGTGTATATAAGTTTCTTGGCATGGATAAGCCCATGATTCTACAGATCCCACTTTCTTTGTATTCAATGCCATATACCAATTGGTAGTGTTAGGTCTCTAACACAGATCATTTCACACACATGATGATCTTAAAATGAGTTTTAGAGAGAGAAAGAGGAAAAACTAGGTGAAATTAGATTAAGGGAAATGAGAAGCACACCACACAAATACACTATTAAGAATACAAACACAACTTAATGAAATTTAAAAAGATTGATTGAATAAAAACATCAATCGTAGCATTTTGGTACCTCCAAATTGGATTAGCTTTTTAATGGGTTGGTTGCATAATGAAGGTGGCATGTGAGACGGTAATGGTTTGCGACAGTAGGTGATGGTGGTGGTGTGTGTCGGCCATCGGGGTTAAGTGGGGGTAGTAATCGACAGTGAATGTTAGAGCGTCGGGGTTTGTGAAAGTGAAGAGGGGGGGGGGGGAGTTGTGTGTTTTGTGAAGGTAATGAAAATTGGGGAGGGAAATAACCCGCACAAACGTTTTAAGTATTTTCCTTTCAATTTGAAGAACCGCCTGTGTTAAAATTTTACAAAAAGCACTTAATAAAATCCGGTTTTGTAAAAGAAAACAAGGCTCTAATGTTTTTTTTGATAAAGCCTGATTTTTTAAAAGAGAACATGGCTCTATACGCCGAATAGAGCCTGGTTTTGAGAAAGAAAATGTGACTCTAATGTTTTTCAATATAGAGTCTGGTTTTGTAAAAGAAAACATAACTTTATACCCTTTTTTAAAACATGGTATCTTTTTAGAGTCCGTTATGAGAAAAGGGGGCTCTATTTCACAATCTCAAGTAGTGGGATGACAAGTTACTTTGCATTGGGTTTTGACTGTATACCGAATGAAGTTAACGCGGGAAATATATTTATTTCAATAGAGAAAATGCTTAAAATACAGTATATAGGTGGTTGGAGAGTGGTGAGAAACAATACTCATGTGAAAAAAGTGGTGCAATAGTTGCCCAAATCATAGCAAGTGCGCTAATTGTTGTAGCAAGACTCGCACCTTCCAAACAAAGTTACTATATATACCTTGTCTCCCGAAGGGTGTATAATTAGGACCTTTATGATCATTTTCCTATATTTTTCGACTTAAATTTGACCAGTCATGTAACACCGTGTGATGTGCTTGATTATCATAGAATGTGAGTCAGCTAAAGTTTGTTTCTTATTTTTTAATTATTATTTTATTTATCTGGCTCGAACCCATAATATTGTTCATGAGAACCACTCAGCCAGTTGAACTTTCCTTGGTTAATGCTATGTCTAGAGGAAAATTTCCCAAGGTGTCTTGCACGCACGTATATTACTTTTCTTTCGTCATCTTTTGTAATTATAAATACCCAAAAATGTTGGCCCAATAGCATACACCAACACAATCAAGAAAAAATCACTTATAGCTATGGCAGATGCTTGTAAGAAAACACGTAAAAGAATTGTTATTGTTGGCATATCGTCTCTTGTTCTTGTTCTTATCGTAGTTGGAGCGGTTGTGGGAACTTCAGGTAACAATGAAGGAAAACACAATAGTGGTAATTCACAATATGAACCACAATATTATGAATCGTCGTCGTTGGGTTCTATCAAAGCCGTTTGTGACACCACATTGTACCCCGGTTCTTGTTACGGCTCTCTATCTCCACTCGTCAACTCAACCCATATCAAGCCGGATGAGTTACTCAAATTTGCAGTTGAAGTTTCCTTAAATGAGCTGTCCAAAGCGTCTACCCATTTGGACCTCAAAAATTGCAGCGAACTATTGGATCTTGCCCTTGATCATCTTAACGACTCACTGTCAGCAACAAACGGCAGTTTGAAATCAATGGGATCTCAGCTTGATGACCTTATGACTTGGCTAAGTGCTGCAGCCACGTATCAACAAACATGCATTGACAGCATTCAAGCACATGTTTCTGGCCACCTTCAGAAATCTACTGAGCTAACAAGCAACAGCCTTGCGATTGCAAACGGGGTTTCAAAAATTGCAAATGCTTACAAGCACAGAAGAAGATTGATGAGTTTAGAAGCAAGATGTGATGAAACGCCAAAATGGTTGCCTGTGAAAGACAGGAAACTGCTTCAAAATACAAGCATGCCAACTGGAATCAAACCCGATCTGGTGGTGGCTCAAGATGGTTCTGGAAAGTACAAGAAGATTTCTGATGCTCTAAATGCGGTTCCTGATAAAAGCCATAAAAGGTTCGTGATATACGTCAAGAAGGGAATTTACTATGAGAATGTTAGAGTTGAAAAATCCAAATGGAACGTGATGATCATTGGCGAGGGAAAAGATTCAACAATCGTATCAGCAAGCTTAAACAATGTGGATGGCACTCCAACATTTCAATCAGCAACTTTTGGTCAGTATATTATAACTCTTTATAAGCAAAATTTATAACTACTAAACATATACTGATCTTCTGCGCTTATTTTCTTTCAATGTAGCTGTATTCGGTAAAGGATTTATTGCTCGTGACATGGGCTTTCGCAACACTGCCGGTGCAGTGAAGCATCAAGCTGTAGCACTTATGTCAACAGCAGACCTGTCAATATTCTACCGTTGTAGCTTTGATGCTTTCCAAGACACCCTTTATGCACATTCAAACCGTCAGTTTTATAGAGAATGCAACATTTATGGAACTGTAGACTTCATTTTTGGCAACTCTGCTGTCGTTTTTCAAAACTGCAATATACTACCTAGACAACCCATGCTTGGCCAAAAGAATACGATTACAGCACAAGGTAGGTTCGATCCTAATCAGAACACTGGCATTTCTATCCAAAACTGTGTCATTTGGCCATATGGAAACCTGAGTAACGTTCAAACGTTTCTTGGTCGTCCTTGGAAGAACTATTCAACGACAGCTTATATTAGCAGCATGATGGGAAGCTTCATTGACCCAAAGGGATGGTTGCCATGGGTGGAACCAACAGCTCCTGACACCATTTACTATTCAGAATTTGCTAATTATGGTCCAGGAGCGTCGACAAAGAACAGAGTCACCTGGAAAGGATT
The DNA here is from genome assembly GCA_030686995.1 of Artemisia argyi. NCBI lineage: Eukaryota > Viridiplantae > Streptophyta > Magnoliopsida > Asterales > Asteraceae > Artemisia > Artemisia argyi. Next base: position 26,882,530 of record CM060696.1, read on the forward strand.
GAAATTCATAACGAGTAAGCAAGCAAGCAAGTTCACCGTCAAATCCTTCATCAATGGGGACAAGTGGATTAATGGTACTGGTGTTAGTTATAAACTCGGTCTCTAATACCAGAGTCTTGAGCTCTTCTTCTATGAGGCATGTTTTTTGCTTTTCTTTTGCACTTCGTCTATAATTCACATTGATTTTAATTTGTAACTGATGGTTCCTTTTCATACATTGTTTTGTTTGTATGTATATGTATGTAACAATCTGATTGTAAAATCAATGACGAACAACATAAATTTTGTTAACTATCAATAATAATTTCGGGTTAAAAAAAAAAAAAAAAAAAAAAAAAAAAAAAAAAAAAAAAAAATCTTAAATTTTTTTAAGATCATGGGAGAAATGTGTAAGGCAAGCAGATTTTAAAAGCTAAGAATATTAAACATATGAACAACGTTAACATAAAATTAAAACCATGCCATCTTAATAAATGTTGAAGACAAACTATTGAACAAACTTAAAATCTATAATTTTTGAAAATCTTCATCCAAGTGAGATTATGCTCGCATCCGCATCAAATAAAACAAAATCCTCAAAAACAAAACACCCAAACACGAGCTAGAAAAGAAAACCGAAACAACCAACACATGCCAAATTAACAAAACCGAACCAAAACAAAAAACCTAGTACTCGAGTCTCGGATTTAAACCCCAAGATGATCATAGTAATCTAGTATGATAATATCTTGCCTTTAAATTAAACATCAAACACACTATATACACTAAGGGCAGCAACAAACAAACCGTTAAACTTTTATACCTCCACATTCAACCAAAACAAACTTTAATCTCAACAATAAACTACGACAGCAACAAACAAACCGTTAAACCGCAACAAACAATCACCAAACCATCCAAAAACACCTCAAAATTTCAATTTCAATACTAAAGACCCAATCTTTATACCTCCACGTTCAACTAGCACAAACATAGGCAAAGTCCCCGGTTAGCTAGATGAGCTTCTGCTCAGAGACTACATCAGTCAGACAGTCACCACAACTCATCAAACTATATATACACGTGGAAGAATTCCAAAGTCTTGTCTAACAACGCTTGCATCACAGAGATCACTTAGCTAGTCGTGCTGGGATTTTTATCCACGCTCTCCAACCAATCACCAAGGAAAATTCCTTTAGGTTTAAAAATCATATAAGCTCAAATCACGAAACAAAAACGAACTCCAGTGATTATCCTGTACAAGTAATTTCACTAAAGCAATAAATTAAAATACAGTAATTTTATTTTTCGTCAATTTCATCTAGTAATTCTAATGTAAAATGTTCTATTCTACGTGTTAACACCGGCCACGAGCATGATAAATGAACCAAGTTTACACTTAATGCTTTTTCCATTAAATTATACGAGTATTCAAGAAACTTGGAACTGAGCATACAGTTATGAACCAAACCGAACTGACAACTTAAACTCGTAAATGTAACATCTACAAATTAAGATAGAGATATAGAATGAAAAAAATAATCTAAACAACATTTAAGTAGTATCGAGAACTTTCAAAATCTTCAAAGATTATACCCATGGCTACCACCATCTCTTCGAGTTTCCATTAAAGAGGGTTCTTCATGGATCGATTCATAAACTGCTGAAGCATTCTCCAATCTAAAGCCAGGTTGGAAATTAGTCAAGCCACCTACTGACTGAATTTGCTCAACTTGTTGAGGTAACCTCACTTGATTATCAAAGTATGCATACCTTGATGCACTTTGGTTCACATCATTCCTTGCAAAGTCTATGTTGACAGGACCTTTTGGTAAACTCACAACTGAAGCTGAGGCAGAAGCCACGCGTTCTTTGCTATCGTAGCCAGTAAACCGTTGAACCAAGGCCCTAAAGTCATTTGGACTAGCATTAAGAACTGTAGTTGGTGTCCTCCTAGAAGCCCTTGATCTCCTACGTATCGGTTTTGGACTATCCTGGCCTGTAGTTCTTTGGCTAGAATCTCCATATACCGGTATGGTTGCAGCGACAGAGGGCGCACCACCCGGCTGATCCATAGCTATGTTGTTGGGATACTGTTGCATCCAATTATCATCAGAAAATGGACTCATGCCATCCATGAATATATAATTAAGGGTTTGATGGATTAGCTTTATTAGTTGAAAAGCTAGTCTTGATAGACTGCTTCCAAAGCTTGTTTACTAAGAAACCAACAAGTTTAATATGGTGGTTCGCATCTATATATATGATATGAATAGAGTACGTGACCCCGCAAAATAATATATAGTAATAGTATTCAAATCCTTACAGGAAACTAGTGGTAAATTGCGTACTTTATGATACTGGCATGCTGAATGTAAATCGTTTAACTAAAAAAAAAAAAAAAAAAAAAATAGTTCGGTAACATTTTTTAAACTCGTTATTTCGTTATTCTTTCAAGACCATATGGATTGGAAGATAGGGCGAGATAGAATAAGATTAATTAATAATTATCAACTAACATAATCGTGATTAACTAAACTAGTTACGACTATTTGTTAGAGGTACATACTTTTCTGGTCCCTACATATTCAAAACTAATATCGGGAAATCTTCAAGAGCTGTGTTTTGCAACTTTATGCAATCAAAAGTGAAAATCTAGTTTCTGTGAAACTTAAGAGCAGTCTCATTTTTCGGATTTTGTCAATAACAACTCTTATAGCTATTGTTAAGAAGCGTATTAAGTTACATATATTCCAACCCATGAATCATTATGATTTTCATGGATGGAATTAGGACCAAATATGATATCGATTGACCTGATGCATTTAAGACTTTAAGTTGCATTTGAAAAAAATTGATTTTTTTTCTTTTTTAAAAAAAAAAAATTAATATTATATCAAAAAAATTAATAGGAGTTTAAGTACCATGGGGAAACCCCCAAGTTCCACCCTGATGATTTGACAACACCCCTTAAAAAGTGTAGTCGTAAATAACATTGTACTCCTTCCGTCCCTAAATAAATGTCCACTATTGACTTTCAAAGTCTTTTTGTTCCAACTTTGACTTTAAATTATTTCATTCGTGTTATGTAATACTTGATGAAAATTATACCAATGAAAATATATTTAAGACCAAATTCGTTCATATATTTTGTATCAAGTATTACATAACACAAATAAAATAATTTACGATCAAAGTTAAAAAGAGAAGACTTAAAAAGTCAATAGTGGACACTTATTTAAGGACGGAGATAGTATTATTATTGGATATGACCGTTTAAACAAGGTCCTCGTTGGCAAACTAAACCTACCCATTTTTTTTAAAAGGGAAAAAAATCGATATCTTTTAGAAGGGAAGAGAAATCGATATCGATTTCTCTGAAGTTAGAATTAATTATTTCTTCGAATCGTCTCTATATGTTGTGAGCAACAAGTATACAATTCGTCATCTTCGTATACGTTGGTATGGAAATATAAAAGTTAGTCAATTCATTGGAAAATAATGACTTTTCGGGTCAAAGTAAATGTAATACATCAAAGTTGAACATAGAAGGGAAATGGATGTGATACTTCGAGGAAACAACCTTTCGTTTTGTGGGGAGTGACAATGATATCGTGGCTTTTGACATGTGTTTTGGTCCTATGTATGTTGACCAATGTTTAATTAATATCCCCACGCATCGTCAAATCAATAATAATATACTTTTACTTGTTTTACACGATAAAACTTCAGTTCCAATCTTGTGTTTACACTCAGTCTCAGAGTGTGAATTACAACATGTTTTTTTTTTTTTTTTTTTTTTTTTTTTTTTTTTTTTTTTAATAATAAAACAGTAGCATCAGTATATATATGGAGATGCAATATAATGCATTCATCACACATTGTGGTATTGCTCTTTTAAAAGCAACAATATATTAACACAACAACAAAGCATCACAAACGAAGGCTTCTAACTTCCATAATCGAGATGATTAAAAAAAGCGAGACCCAAGCAAATTACAACCCCACGAGGGCTTTACACATACAAATACAAGGAAATAACAAAAACACACTGTCCCAACCACAGTAGTATATAACCTGGATCATGCCACAATTTCTATCCAAAAAGACTAAAACATGATGTTGGTATTTAATGTGCATATAACTATTATTAACCCGAGTATTTGATAACTCTTAATTTGTACATGTTTTAGCTATTAAATTTTCACGATAATTATTTCTTTTTGTCTTGGTTTTATTGAATATCATACTTAATTACTCTAAATTTATGTTTTAGTAAATTATGTGGAGCAAAAGGAGAATTCTCACAGAAACACCGAAAATTGAGCTAAATTGCCAAAGTATGATGGAGAGCACTTTCAGCCAGATGCATATGGCGTATGACATCCCAATTAAGTCATACGGCATGTGCCTTCTCGTCAAAGAATATTGTCCAAGTTGCAGATTGATACGCAGTATGACATCCCAAGTCATACAGCGTGTGAGTTCTCGTCATGCATTTATTTTCCCAAGCTTTGAAGACCATACGATATATCTATTATCCATTGATACACCATATGGATTGATTTTAGAAGATTCGAATATGCCATATTAAGGAACATATGGCGGATCACTATCTAGGTACATATGCCGTATACATGGACGGGCCCAAGCCTTAGAAAGCCTATAAATAAACACCCATTCTACCCTTTTGAAGAGTTCTTGAGAGTCTCAAAGTTATGAAGTTCCACCAAGTTTAGAGAAGCCCTAATTCTATTAGGGAGACCACAAGATAAGAGAAGACACCAATAGTGAAGGTTTTAAACATCATAAACGCTAGATTATCAGCTTTTCACTATAATTCTGATTATCTTGTCTACTTTGAATAATCTTTGTTTATCATTTGCAATAAAAAGCTAAGCTTTTGTGATTGCTTGGTTATGGCCTAATTTATTTAATGATTAATTTTCTTTAGTTTAATCTACGTGTGTTTTAGATGATTTATGTACTGTTATAGACTTATGCCTTTGCATAGACAACGACTATCTGTTTAGATCTGTTGCCACTATTTAAATATTAAATATGATATGAAAATAGTTTCTGTAAGCTCATAGGCCCCGGTACGATTCATTAATTTACTTAGTGGTAAGCGTGATACACCGATAACCAAGGGTGCTCACTAGGTTAAAAGTGGTAGACAGTAGGGTGTAAGATTTAGTAGCGACATTTGCAACCCACACAAAATGTAGGTTATATAAATCAGTTGAATAAACTTAATGGTTGGAATAATGGTTTGGGTAGCAAGACCTGGTAGGCTTGCCCAGCTTTTAGAAAGAATGTAGGAGAAAAATCAATAACCAGGTGACTCCCTACATCTTTGATTTCACCAAAGCACAGTAGATGAACATTGCACTAGAACTACATCATTAATGAGTTAAGGGATTAGCAAGGCAAACATGCCTTTATCTCTTGATATTCTTTTCACCAGAACCGTACTATCTGTTATTCTATTTAATTTTAGTTTATTTTATTTTATTTTATGTTCATTAAATTGATTAATTAATACTAAAAACATAATCGGTAGATTTAAAACGTACGTGACAACCGCAAAAACTGCTAGACATTTAGGATCTCTCCACTCCCTGCAAACAACCTGGTCTTGCCGACTCACTATATTACACTGATGGAGTACACTACTCGTAAGTGTTGGTGATTCTCTAAAGAATTCGGTATACTATAAATTTAAAGCTAAATACAACACATCAAGTTTTTGGTGCCGCTGTCGGGGAGCAAGTGTGTATTTTAAGTGTCCAATAAGTAGTTTTTGTATATTTGTTTTTAGTTTTTATTCAATTTTTATCAATTTTATTTTATCAAAGTAGCGTTTGGAATTGTTGAATTTACTATTCACCAGGTCTATACAGCGTACACCTTTTTAAGGCATACGGCGTGTGAGCTCGTAAAGTGAATTATTTTCAAGCTAGGGGCACCCATACAGCGTATACACTTCCATTGTATACGACGTGTGAGCTCTAGTTTTGAAATTTTTTGCCACACCCCCAAAATGGGTCGCACCAGAATGTTAATCCAGGGGCATGACATTCATGGAACAAAGTTAGAGTTATATCGAACGACCTACATGAGTCGTTTTGAAATACACGTTCGATAAAGTTTAAACAAGATTTTAAATCATTTCAAATGCAAAATTTACAATAGTAATAAAATGAGTCTTTGGAAAATAATCTAACGATAATAAAATGTGTAGTCTTCGAAATATGTGACTCGGATGCTCATGCTCCACATAATGTCAATCAATAATGTTGTATCTGAGAATACATGCTTGATGTGTTTCGAAAGCTTTAAATTTATAAGACTAGTTTCACCAATTCTTTAATATACAAAACACATGGGTAAAAGTATAACCCCCGTTAATAGTAAAGGTTTTTAGGCAAGACCAGGTCGTCCCAAGAGAGGTAATGATTTCTTATGTTACCTATGGTTAACAAAATTAGATTTCAATGATTGTCACTTATCACTAAAACCGTTTTCGTTTGATTTAAGATTTTTGTATTATTTTTCCAAATTGATTTAAAGGTATGTCTATCCAAGGCTGAGCACATAAGAATAATAAGCATAAGTATCACAGAAGGTACAAGGACAAAGCATAGAAGTAAAGCATGATGGTTGATCATGTAAACTAGTATATCTACTCTATGTAAAAGAATCTCCTTTCGGCCTTTGAATCAGAGCCTGAATAATAATCATAAGTATCACAGAAGGTACAAGATATCTCAGGTCTTCAAAGAAGCAAAAGCCTGCAGAAGATCAACCTCAAGAACAACAAGAGAATCTCACTGAAGATCAAATAGGTGAAATGATAGCTATTGAATCAGAGCCTGAAGATTCTATGTAGAACCTCTTAAAATAAAACATCCTATCACTGATTGGGAAATTCATACTGATGAATTTGGATCAAGTTGGAAGATCATAAGAGTAGGTGGACAAACAGCTTCTTTTACTCAATTTGAAGAACTTATCAGATCATGTGATAGAGAAGACTTAGACACATTGTGGAAAATGGTTAATGAAAAGTCTAAATCAGGTGGTCTTGAAGATATCAAAGCAAAGGAGCTATGGGTTCACTTTCAAAGATTATATGAGCCTGATCCAAGTGACAGATATTGGAAGCTTGAAGCTCACAACATGAACACATTATGGAAGTTCTATGAATGTTGTGATGTTCATCATGTTTCCACTTAGAATGGAGTTGATGTATTCATGTTAGCAGAAAAGGAATATCCTCTCAGATCTAGAATTCTCACAGTAATGTTATCTGTGAAGTTAAGATGTTGGGAAAGAACACAAGTTGTTGAAGATCTGCTACAGAGAATATATAATCAATGCTTAAATGCTGACAGTGAATTAAGGAAGAAGTAGGGTGTTTGGAAGAATCTACACATCATCAAGGATGAGAGATAATTCATCAAACTTAGTGATTTGGAGAGAAATCATAAGTTTAGGGGAGGATTGTTGGGAATTATGCTCATCAGTATCAACAAGATTGAAGAAAAAGTTCCTACTACTGAAGATTACACTAACAGTACAAAGTTAGTTAGTACTGATTAGTATACATAGTATGTACTGCTTATGTTATAGCAGAATAGGAAAGAAGTATAATGCAAGAATAGAAAAGATATGGTGAATATCTTATTGTAATAGTTTGATATGTATATTGTTTTCTTGTAAAGGACTCCTTGTGTCTATAAAAGGAGATCCTAGATTAGGGTTTTGATATATATATCTCTTGGAAAACTCTAGCATACGAATTGTGATAGCTTCAAGGTTGTAAACCCTAGTGATATTGATGATCACTCGTATTATTGATAATAATATTGAAGCAGTTTGTTTATTCATTGTTCATTATACTTACACATTCTCATACACATCTTCTAAGGTGTTTACTAGTGAATTCCGCTTGCTAGTTTACATTACTCAAAGTATCTATCTAACACAAGGTGTGTGTTTAGATCCTTCACAATGCTGAATCTTATGGGATTATACATGTGTATATAGCACATGGGCCTCAGGAGTTAGATGTGTATTATACTAAGAATATGTTTGTATATGGTTTTGATGATGAGGTTCAGTCTAGGAAGAAGTTATTAAAAGATGTAGGTAATATGAGTGTACAAGAGTTAATTGCTTGGGCTGAGGAGGATGCAACTATAAATAAGGTAGTTGATGATGATTTAGGGAATGGTCTTAGTGGTAATGTGAGTCTTGACAATGGTAGTGGGACTCTAGATAAGGGTAGTGGGACTCTACATAAGGGTAAAGGGAGTCTTGACAATGGTAATGGGTGTGTTGTCAAGGGTAAAGGGACTATGGACAAAGGAAAATCCATCATCGTAGATGAAGGTAAGGTAGGTCAAACCAGAAAGGATGCGAGGAAAAGGAATGTTGGTATTGTAATCAATGATAAAGTGAACCCTTCAGTGAATGACTCTAATGATTCTGATAGTGACATAGATTTGGAAGAATTGTTTGAGGATGTTCAAGAATATGATTCTGATAGTGAATACTCTGACAAGTCTGTAGATTATCTATCAGATGGTAAGGATGAGCTAATTTCACTTAGGAAAAGAAAGATTGAGGCAAAACATAATCCTACCCCAACTAAGCCAAATAGAAACACACAAGAGCCTACTTGTCCTAGACCTAGCAGGATGTATGATGTAGCTGAGTGTGACATTGTTAGAGACCATCAAGAGTATACAGTGATGGAGCTACATAGGACACATGGTGGGCCACGACCAACCCAAAACATTTCTTAACAAGGCATGCATATGTATAATTTAGTCCAAAAGTTCAAATAAGGATAATTTGGCCCATCCAAGTTTTGATCAACTATTAAAAGTGAATGCATAAAAGGAACGAGTATTTAGTTATTTACCTTGCATATTTATGTTTTTTATTGTAAATTTATAAGACGTGTGGGTTTGCTATAGGTAACATTTATAAGATATGCCGGCTCGTGAGTTTAACATGAGTTATTGATAGAGTTTTATCTGAACTTTTGCTATATAAGAATGTGTACACTATTAGTCTTAAAAATGTTCAAATTTATGTAAGTTATACAATGTAACACTTCATTCGGCCCACCTGAGTTCAAAAGTCTGGCTCCGTCACTGAGAGTATATGGATAACTTGATGTATCAGTTGAGAAAAGGTGATGATGGTTTGATAGATCCATTTACTATCTTGGAAACTAATGATGACAAGTTTCCATTTCATGATAACCAGACACACTGGATGTTGAGAAAACCTCAGGTATAATTTATTCTTTGTAAATCTTATAGGAATATCAATTAGTACCACATTATATACTAAAAATCTAATTGTCATTTCAAAGGTTGGTGAAAAGTATGTTAATGCAGACCAATTCAAGGAATGCCTAACATTTTATGGTCTGGCAAATGGATATTCATTATGGTTCTATAGAAGCTCAACAGAACAGGTAATTGCCAGGTGTGGTTTGAGACCTGAAAGTCTAAAGGATGTTGAGAAAAGTAAGCAAAGGAAGTGGATCAAATATCCAAGTGTTAGTAGGAATGAGCATGGTCAATGCCCATTCAGATGTTATGGTAAAAAATGGTTACAGAAAATTCATTCCAGGTAATCTCTATGACTGAAAAGCATACCTATGTTAGGAGTTTTAAGTATGGAAGTTTAGTTAACTACAAGTGGATTGGTAAACAATTGGGAAACAAGATTAGGCAGAATCCAGATATCAAACTACATGAGATTGCAGGCTTAGTGTTGAAAAAATATAAATGCGCAATTAGCCCTTGTCAATGTAGAAATGCCAAACAGTTTGCTTTACATGAAGGCCAGGAAACCACTGAGGAACACTATGCTATGATTAGGTCATATGGTAAGGCAATATTGGATCAAATGAGGGTTCCACAGTTAAGCTAGGTGTGACTGTTAATCCAGATGATAAGACATACTTTGATATGTTCTGTTGTTGTTTCAGTGCTTTGAAAAAGGGATTTGTGTTGGGGTGTAGGCCTATAATTGCATTAGATGGTTGCTTTTTAAAGAAACCAAATGTAGGTGAAATATTAACTGCAATTGGAAGGGATGGCAACAATCACATATTTCATATTGCTTGGGCAATTGTCAATGTTGAGAATAAGGATAACTGGACATGGTTTTTAGAGTTTCTTAGAGAAGATATTGGGATGCCCAATGGGAATGGATTGACACTTATGTCAGATCAACACAAGGTACATTCACACATTCATTGTCATAATCATGTATATCTCATAATTGTCTTTGTTTGTAATTTCACTTTGATTGATTATTTGTATATCCAGGGTTTGATTGAGGCTGTCAAAGATATGATGCCATTGGCTGAGCACAGACAGTGTGCTAGGCACATCTATGAGGGTTTCAGAAAGCAATACAATGGTGTAGAATTCAGACTATTGTTTTGGGCTGCATCAAAGGCAAGTTATCCAAAAATTTTCAATAAGATTATACTTAGAATTAAGAAAGCCAATCTTGGTGCACATGAGTATTTAGTTAAAAAGGACCCTAAAAAACCTGGTCAAGAGCTTGCTTTAGGCTAGGTACTAACTGTGAGGCTGTTGAGAATGGTTTTAGTGAGTGCTTCAACTCAGTATTGTCAAGTGTCAGAATAAGCCTTTGATAACCATGTTGGAGTCCATGAGGGTTATTGTAATGGAAAGGTTAAATACTATGAGGAATATTATAGATAAATGGGATGGTGCCATTTGCCCAAATATTCAGAAAAGGCTTGAGTTAAACAAAGATAATCACAGGTATGTAAATATAAGTTTTTGTTTATTCATGCATAGTTAGGAAATGTTTATTACAATCACTTATATACTTAATGTTAAAATGTAGGTTTTGGCATGTTATTGCTGCTGGAGGGGACACATATGAGGTTAGGAATGATTGTGATGCATTCAGAGTTGATGAGAATGTGGGAACCTGCTTATGAAGAATATGGCAACTCTCAGGTGTGCCATGTTGTCATGCAATTGTTGTAATGTTTAAAATAAACATGAGGCCAGAAGATTATCTTCTAAATTGTTTTAAGGTACAAACCAACCATGAAATATACCACCAATACATGAATCCTGTGGGTGGTATGACCTTTTGGCCAAACTCTAGCCAATACTCTAAATTGTTACCTCCAAAACCCAAAAAAATGCCAGGCAGGCGTAGGAAACAAAGAATCAGGGCAACACATGAAAGGAAAAACCCTCATAAACTATCAAAGACTGGTGTGGAGATGACTTGTAGTAATTGCTTACAAAAAGCCACAACAGACTAACTTGTTCTAATGACACAGTATTGATACCACCAAAGCCACCTGCTAAAAAAGGGAAACCAAGGAAGAATAACAATGGAACAGCTGAAACAGTTGGTGTTAGAAGTAGTGGAAGCACAATTTATGTAAATGAAGTACCTACTAGAGCAGCAAGTGAGGGTGCTAGAATGGAGGTACCTTTGAGAGATTCTAGAAGTGAAGGTCCATCTACTTTGGGTGTCAAGAGATCATTGTTTCAAAGTGTGTCAAGTGCAGGAAGAATAGGAATGAGAAGTAGAAAGGGTATGGGTGCTAGAATGGAACTACCTTTGATAGATCCTAGAAGTGCAGGTCCATCTACTTCAAGAATAGTAGGAAAGGATTAGAAAGGGTGTGTGGTTAAAAATATTTGTAGCAAGGAAGGGGCAATCTGAGGCTGTTTCTGACCCCATTGAAGAAAGCCAAGATCGTGCCACACAACCAATACAACAAAATGAACCAGCTACTCAACCATCTCATGTGAACAATGTAATGCAACAAGCTAGGCAAATCAGACCAAGATGCAACTTTGTAAGACCAAGGCCACCAAGTGAAAGGATTTTACAGAAGAAGCTTGCCAAGATCATTCAAGGGGTTGGTTGATAAGGATTTATTTGATGCGGTTTTAGGGGGTCATTTAAGCCCTAAGTCGTGAATTTATGATCAAATATTGCCTCAAATCTTTTCTTTTCTCATTTCAGGTACTTGGGACATGATTTCTGAAATATGGAGCATTTTGGACATTTTTAGGCTCAAGAATGAAGAAAAAAACAAAGTCAAGAAAAGTTAGGATTTACGCCTGATGGCGTCAGGCTTGGATGCTGACGCTGTCACTTGAAGATTGAAACTGGTAGAATTTAACACGTGACGCCCCAGAAAGATTTTGAAGGTTTGCACTTGACGGCGTCAGGTGCAATTGAGGGAAGGCCGTCAGGCTTTGGGATTACACAAGACGGCCCAGTGACCTTACAAAGTGACGACGTCAGGATGTTGTTTGGGCGACATGAAACCCTAAAAAGCGGCGTTCTAACGGCGTCAGGATCTATAACCTGACGTCGTCAGCTTGTAAAATCTATATATAGTTTTGGAATTTTCATTCATTAGTGGTGGTGTAACTTTGTGCAACTTTGGAGGCAAACCCTAGGGACGAATTTTCTGAAATTTCAAGGGTTCCCAAACCCTCTTTTCTCTCATGTTTCATTGAAGATAAGCTAACTTTTAATCATTCAATAAGTATATGTGTTGTTTGATTATCTTTTATGCTTTTCTTCCTTTTACCATGCTAGCTTAAGTGATTTAGTGTTTGCTTAGATCTAATGAAACCTAGTTATTGATTGTTGGTGAGTTATTTATTGTTTGGTTGATTGATTCGCATTAGGCTTAAGAAAACTAGCTAACCTCCTTTGTGTAACAAGCTTGAACGTCTTAAGAAATGTAATCGGATGTGCACTACGGTTTTATTGGTTGCATTTAATGCATGAGTAGATGTTGATGATTCTATGATAGGGTACTAAACGTATGGCCATAAGAGGAGATAGATATTCATAGAGTTGGGGAAGGATGTGCACGCCCCCACGACTGGTATTAAGGAATACAACCCTTCAACTAAACAATTGTGACATTCAACAAATCAACAAGAGATAACTAGGGAGTAAGGAAATCTAAGTAAACACGTTTGTCTCATTATACGAAGTCCACCACACACTTTTATTTTCTTGTTATTTTATTTTATTGTTTTTAGTTTAATTTGTAGCTTTTGGTTAGTTGACTAGCAACTAATTCCGCCCTCTCTTCCAATACCCAAGATTTTTACCGCTTTCATAAAATATTAAATACCAAAAACTACACTACAACGATCAGGTACACTGCCTGGAGGATTGCAAAATCTCTCAAGATCCCTTGAGAGGTAAAACCTTTTGCGAGGTTGCAATCCACGCATCATTGGTTCATCACAAACCAATTCAATTGATGTGGATTAACTTTGTTACCACTTTATTATATTATGTACTAAGTATGAAACATTAGTTGAACTAGATGTCTTTTATGTATCTGTATGTTGTAATACAGATGTATGAAACAGTTGATGGTGTGCACATCTTTTGTCTATCTTTTGTGAATCTGTATGTGGTGCACATACCTAAGTCTAGTATGTAATCAACTTATGACTTTTAATTGTATTAATCTAGTTATTAGTTATGTAAAATTTGTGTTTGTGACATGTGTTTACTCCCTAAATTGGCAAACTTACTTCAACACATTATAAAAATGACTTCATAAAGTCAAATAAAATAGTACAAAAGGGTAACAAATTGTTTATTCAGGTTAACACATGTTTATTCATATAAAGTACTTCCTAACTCAACTAATATATTTTCGCTTTACCCTTCCCTTTTGAACAAACTTTGGGCATTTTTGGTTCCCATGATTTTATAGTCTTCACAAGTCTTAGCGTTGGGCAGGCCTAGCACCTGAACCGTCTCATCAAAAAGCTCTTTGCCGGTTTTTTTGGAGTTTGAACCTTCCTAACATCATCTTTTTTTATGCATGATCCAGAATATCCCTTTGGAAAGTAGTCTGTCCATGGATTTGGATGACCTTCAGAACTGCTTGATCCAAATATGTGAAATGAACTTGAGTCACTGCTGTCAATGTTAATGATTTCTGCAATAAAATAATATATATATATATATATATATATATATATATATATATATATATATATAAATTAAAAAATATAACGTCAATAAAAAAGGGGACAATGTTGCAATTAAGTGTGTGTTTGAAACAACCTTTGTTCTTGGAACTCATTGTTTCAGTAGCTAGAATGGGGTGGTGGGAGATTGCTTGGTATGTTTTATATATAGGAAAAGGTATGCTTGGTTAATACTTCAAAACTGCAAAAGTAGTCAATTGACAGTCATCACATTACTTTATCATTACTTGCATGCATGAAATTGTGCAGTTATCACATTACTTGTCATATGTGCAAACATGAGAAAAAAATAGTATTTGCAGTACAAAAGCCAAAAAGGCAGATGTGCAAAGACCAAGACCAAAACAGTGAACTAATGTGGAAAACAACAGTCAATTTGCAAAATTAAAGCCAAAACATCAGGTGTGCAAATGCTCTAATTTCACTTGTGCAAATTTTTGTGGACAAAAACAATCAATTACACTTTTGCAAATAAGCAGCCTTATCAACCAAATTGGACCATTAAACAACCACAGTTTCATGATATACATTAAACATGCTTATGAAGAAACCAATACAAAAGATTGATACAAAGAATCTAGAACCTTAAACTGATAATGCATTAACTGATAGTGCAAGTTTACAACAAAATACAACCACATACAAAAGACTAATAGACACAATTAATTACCTACAATTTGCTTAAGATACAACAAGGTAGCCAATTAAAACACAAAGGAACAACAAACACATACAAACTACAAACATTAGTCTATCATTGGCATTCAATTTTGACTTTATACAAGTCAAATCATTCTTCAAATGATAAAACATAACCATTTGCTTGTTTGAGTCATTCAGCCTAACCATCTGGTTGTTTGAATCAATCCCCATTTGCCTTTGACCATCATCCATACCTCTTGTTCTGTTGTACATGTTCCTCAATGCCTTGTTCTCCTCGTGCAAATCAAAAAACAAATGTTTGTAGTAATCACTAGGAAGTTCTTCATCAAGAAAACCGTACACTTCACATTTCCTCCTTTTATCACGTATTGGACATCCCTTGAAACGTCTTCCAGGATTATCGAGAGTCCATGCTACCTGAACTGGAATGGAATATGGACATTTGCAGTGTGTCAAATTCGAGACATCTTGGTTGTATCGACGGTGAGAAGTTGAAGAAGATGAAGATCGCATTTTTTATTAGATTTATGGTTAGGGTTAGGGTTATTATCTGTGAAAGGTGTGGTGGGGATGGGGTTAAAAAAGGGGAGGGATAACAGTCATATTTTAAGAAGAAAAAAACGAATTTAATAATACACGTGGAACCGGCAAGCTAACATGGACTGGGCAGCCAATGAGTGCACAAAATAGTCGGGTTTAGAAAGTTTTTTACTTAAAAAAAAATTAAAAAAAAAAGAAAAAAAAAAAGACATAGAATTACAAATGGTGTCAAGTTCAATACATTTTTGTGGTATTTTCCCTAGTAAATATTATTGACCTGGAAAACATGTGTTTGTCACATTTTTCTTATTAGGGCACGTATACGGAGTATACACATGAATGGTATACGACATAATAGAAACAATATGTATACGGCGTATAGTAGTTCTTTTTGAAAGAGCAACTTTTTATTTTTCGTTTTCTAGTTTCATTTAGTTTAGTTTGTTTACTTTTAGCTTGCTAGTACTATTGATTCTTCTTGAGTCAAATTTCAAATAAATGGAAAATAGGTGACATTAACGATATGACGATGGAAGAGTACATGGCAAAGACTCATGCCGATTATGGTGCGGGAGTTGTGCGACCTAGAACTTAGGATAACGTTGCGTTTGAAATTAAAGGCCACATTCTAAAAGGGCTATGGGAAATGCCCTTTAACGAAAAGGACGATGAGGATGCTAACGAGCACATTAAGCAGGTGTTGGAAATATCCGACATGCTTACTATCTTTCCAAAAACCCTAATTGGAGGAGGACGAAAATGGCTAAAGAGTGAGCTAACTGGCTCGATACATGGGAACTTCTGAAAAGCAAGTTCCTTGCTAAATATTGTCCACCTTCGAAAACTGCAAGGCAGATTGAAGAGATTTACAACTTCAAATAGGAAGTTGATGAAACTCTATATGGTGCATGAGAGAGACACAAGAGCTTACTTTTTAAATTGTTGATCTCTTTCATTTTCATTGCAGCTTTTGAGGGTGGACAATACTTACTTAGGGTATGTTTGGCGAAATGGGTTGGGACTGGGGTTGGAGTTGGGGCTGGGGCTAGGACTTATATTATAAGCCGAAATTAAATTTTGTACTTTTATAAACTTGTTTGTCAAATAGGCTGAGACTAGCGCTTATTATTGTCAAATTACTAAAAATGACATAATTAAATGAGTTTTTGCATATGTTAGATATTTTTGTGGGTAAATAAGTAATTTATTCTTCAAAAGCATCGGGCTAAAGTTTTTAGCCCCTTTTATGGGGCTAAAGTTTTTAGCCGACTTATTTTATAAGCCCTTCCATAAGCCCCATGACAAACAAGACTTATTTTATTAGTCGGCTTATTCTAAAAGCTCAAGCCCCGATAAGCCCCATTTAAGCCCTGCCAAACATAGCCTTAAAGACTTTGAATTCAAATCAGCCCAAGTATTAATATTTCCAGCAGATATAGTCTTAAACTTTTATGTTAATTGTATTGTTTACCAACTCTTTTCTTAGTAAAAGTGTTCAGAAAATCCTATAAAAATTGGAAACAACTATGAGTTTGAGTTCAAAAACTATTGAAAAAAGATTCAAAAAGAAATGTTTACGTTGTTTTACCGATAACGAAAATATGATGAGAACTAATTAATAATGAACTTGTATGTAGAAACATGACACAAATGAGCAGTAAAGTTTACGCATTTGTTTTTTCATAACCAAAATTCGTTTTTAAAATAAAATATTTCAGCAATTTTTAATATTTTTGTGTCCCCTTTGTTGTAATAAAAGTTTCAAATTTTTTGGAGAACCTTTTCTTTAGACAAAAATACATCGTTGGTCCCTAAACTTTTCACGAAACATCGCTATGCACCTTAACTTTTGAAAAACGTCTCCGTGCATCCCTCCTCAAGTTTTTTGAGACCGATTGCATCCTTTGACTCGTTTTCCGTCAGTCAACGACGTTTTCTGTCGTTACATTTTGTTTTTAGCACAAGGGCAATACCGTCATTATGTAATACCGTGAATAGCAGCTCCGTATTACTTCCACATGTCATATCCCTCTTCCCGCCCCATAAACACATAGACGGCCTCTTTTATTTGTCCCAAAACTTTCGTTACAATAATTATTACAATTGACAAACCCTCATTGCATGTTATTGTGAAATTTTTTGATAATTTCAAAACATGGATTTTACTCTATAGAAAGTAAGAAGAGATCCAGGTTATCGAGTTGATGATACCGTTCTTTGCAACTCGGTTAAGAAAAAATACGGTACGTTTTGTTGCTATAATCGTTGGAATTTGTAATTGGGGTATATTTCAATTTGTTATTAAGGTTTGATAATGTACTTTGGTCTATTGATATGTGTCAGGTGGTAGATCTAATATGTTTAGCATGAGGGTTCATCACAATGGTGTTTTTAAATACTGGCCTGGTAGAATATACGATGGAGGTATGGAAAGTTTAGTTGATTTGGTTGACGTTGATAGTGTGTCAGTTGAAGAGTTAGATGTTCTTATGTATGAATTGGGTTACGACATAGGTCAAAAAAATTACTATTACTTTGTTAAGCCTGGTAGTAATTTAGACGATGGTTTGTATAGCTTAAGTGAGGCTGCAAATTTAGAAATATTGAAAGATGTTTTTGAAGAACATAAGATGATAGAAGTTTATGTTGAAAACGATAAGACAAGTTTGGATGTTGATGATATGTCACCAAAGTCAATTAGAACTGTTATTTCTCAGGTGGATGCATCAAAGAAGAATGCAACCCTTGCTATTGTGCCATATTGCTCAAAAAAATTGTTCTTAGAAAGCATAGTTAAAAAGCCTGTGGTAGAGGGTTTAAGTGAAGTTAGACAACCACCTTTGGAAGTTTATACTTTGGTAGAATCTAGTGAGGTGCTAGAAATTGAACCCTTGCTGATCATAGATACACATGTTGATTATATGCAAACAGATAGTCTTGTTAGTGTTGAGCAGAGCCAAACAAATAGTCCGGTTAGTGTTAACCATAGCCACAAAGGGCGTCCTGTTTCTGTTGATTATAGAAAAAAAGATAGTCCGATTAGTGTTGACCATAGCCAAAAAGATAGCTCGGTTTCTGTTGACCATAGCCAAAAAGATAGTCCGGTTAGTGTTGACCATAGCCAAAAAGATAGTCCGGTTAGGGTTGACCATAGCCAAAAAAATAGTCCGGTTACTGTTGACCATAGCCAAAAAAAGGTAGTCCTGTAGAGGTATGTGAAACTGAACAACAGTTTGGTCATCTAGATGAGGAAATACATACACATGTCGATCGTATGCAAAAAGGTAAATCTATAAACTTATGTGAGACTAATGAAGAAGTAGCTGATGAAAACTTGAGTGAAATAGATAATTCTGAGTCTGATGTCGATAATATTGAGAACAATCAAGATGGAAACATTATTGTTGATGAAGAGAATATTTTTGATGAGACTGATGTTGAGTTTGATATGTTCAAATTGATTGAGGAGGTACCTATACCCAGTATAGGTAGTTCTAGCCAGATATGTTGACATAAATAATGTCTAAAAACATTGTTAGCATATTAACAATGTCTCTATGTTTTGATAATTACAAAGCATAAACTCATTAATCTAAAACATATGACGTAAACAAGTTTTTAGTGCTTAATATTTGTCTTTGCATCCATATCACTTAAGGTATGAATAAACAAAGTGTTTATTGCATTTCATGATCAACGGAAATTTTTCTAATCTCTAGAATTTTTATAAAATGTATTAAACATTCTATATCTTTTACAAAATTATTTTTGGAATTAAAAGAATATGTTTAATTCATTATAAATATATAATTTCAAATTTCTAACCAAAAATGGCAAATTTTATCTAGAAAAATATTCCTCACTAAAAGACAAGAAAATCCAACGTTCTGAAGGGGCGGCCCCCTTAATCATTAAGGGGACCGGCCATTAATTAAGGGGACCGGCCACGCTCCAGAACAGTAATTTTCTCCCCTATAAATACTGGTTCATCCCACAGAATTTTCTCACCTTTTGCACTCCTAAACTTTCTGTTCTAGATCCACATTTCTATTCTCTTAATCCTTTGATCATAAGTGTATAATTCTTTGTTTCAAAGTGATTCAAACTTCATCCTCTCAAGTGCAAGAGAAGAATACTTCTATCCCCCAAGACAAGAAGTATTACAACTTGTTGTGACCTCCACATACAAGTTGTTGGTGCATCATCAAGATTATTTACATTACTCTTTGTGAAGATTGTTGTGTATATGTGATTGTAGATAGTTGTGCTAGGTATATTGATTGTGTGATTAGTTAGTTGTTTGGTGTGAAGAAGAAAAGTTAGGAATTAGATTATAGTGAAGAAGCTAGGTGTGAAGTTGTTAGTTGTGAAGTAAATTGGTGTGAAGAAGATAGGCTTGAAGTAGATAGTTGTGAAGATAGATAGGTGTGAAGAAGTAGTGTTGTGATTAAGTAGTGACTAGGTGTGAAGAAGTTGTGTAGAAGGTGTGAATAAGTTGTGACGAAGTTGTGGTGTGTATATTGGTGTGTAAGATTTCTCTGCCATAAGGAGTTTGTTGACATAGTGAAGAAAACTCTCGAGTAGGTGACTCGAGGAGTGGAGTAGGGCAAGGAAGGTGTCCTTGTAGCCGAACCACTATAAATCCTTTGTCTCGCGGTTAGATCTTTCCATATCTTACTTATTATCTTGCTTATATCGTTATTACTTTTGTAGACGTAGACGTATATATATAGTTGCTCATATAGTGCTAGTATTGATTTTACTTAAAGATCAAACGAAAGTTTCATTCACAAAACAAAGTTTTTACAATTTAACTAAAAAGGTAACATACATATAATTGATCATTTCGATCAAGTATAGTTTTCATACAAAATATAACTAAGGATTATAAAATAAACGATTACGTACTTATCTCTTATATATAGTTATAATTGTTTATATTATGCATGTGTTGATTTCACATACTTAGCTTACATTATTATTATTGTTCATACTTAGATATACTTGTTCATATTGTTCAAGATTTGGGTTCACATAAGATTGAATCAAAGTTTTAAAAGCAAACAAGGTTTTAAAAATAAACTAAGTTTTCATAATAAAATTAAAAAGACGTAAAACTATTCAACACCCCCCCCCCTTCTAGTTTTCCACAAGATACTAGATGATTTTTTTAAGAAAAATGAGATACAAAAACTCTTGACTGATGCTGACTTTGCAAGTGGTTCTGAGAATGAGGTTGAGTATGTAATTCGGAAGAAAAAGATGAGGGCATACAAGAAACAAAAGTTAATTGAGGCACAACAAGAAGACGAAGACGTATTTTTTTTTCTGTGGTCAAACCTTTAAAACTGCAAAAGAAGATAAAGATAAGATCAGCCTGCATTCAATTCAAACTCGGAGGAAATTGCAACTCATTAAGAATGACAAACAAAGAATTAGGGCTAGGTGTATCGGAACAATACCAGCGTGTGGTACAAGTGGAGGTATTGGACTTGGAACAATACCCCAAGAGGAAAACTGGTGCGTTAACTAGAGGTCGTGGAAGGGATGTATATTTGCGATCAGAAAAGGTGGAACCTACACATTGCCCATGGTTGTTGTATGTAACAAAAGATACATATAAAGATTTATGAAGTGTTAGAACTTTCAAGGATGAACACAAATGTTTGCAATCAAGAGAGATCAAAGCTTGTAACTACAAGTTTCTCTCAAAGCAAATACTTGACCAAGTTCAAGTGAATCCAGATATTCCAATCAGGGCTGTTCAAGATCAACTCAGTAAACAGTTTGCAGTCCAAGTGTCTATGAAAAAGGCATTAAGGGCAAAAAACAAGGCAGAAATTGAGATCAGGGGTGATCGTAAGCAGCAATATACCATTTTGCGGGACTATGTTAAAGAGTTGCAGAAAACAAATCCTAATACAATAGTTAGGATAAGTGTGCAAACTGCGTTAGATCCATCAAGTCCAACGAGAGTTTTCAAGAGGATGTACGTTTGCTTAGGCGCTTTGAAAGAAGGATACAAAGCTTGTCAAAGAGAGCTGTTGGGTTTAGATGGTGCTTTTATGAGGGGTCCATTTCCTAGGCAGCTTCTTACAACTGTTGGTATTGATAGCAACAATGGAATATACCCTTTAGCCTATGCTGTTGTTGAAGCTGAGAACAAAGATTCATGGATTTGGTTTCTTGATTTTCTTGCAGATGATCTTGACTTGCAACCAAATTCACACTACACTTTTATCAGCGACAAACAAAAGGTGATGTTTATTTTTAATTGATTATATTCAGTTATATAATTCAAAAGTTATTGGTTTATTAGTAATGGATTGATGTTACTTTCTGCAGGGTATAATTCCAGCTTTTGCAACAGTATTTCCTAGTGCGGAACACAGATATTGTTTGAGGCACATCCATGAGAATATGAAATTGCAGTGGAATTCTGTAGAACACAAGTCACATTTGTGGAGATGTGCTGCAACAACAACCGTCGAACAATTTGAGGCAGCAATGCTTGCATTCAAGAGTTTTAGCGAGCCTGCACATGCTTGGTTAAGTAAGATACCACTAGCCTATTGGTCAAGGTCGCATTTTCATGTAGTAAACAATTCTGTTGTAGATCAACAATGTTCAACAT
Organism: Artemisia argyi; assembly: GCA_030686995.1. Lineage (NCBI taxonomy): Eukaryota > Viridiplantae > Streptophyta > Magnoliopsida > Asterales > Asteraceae > Artemisia > Artemisia argyi. Next base: position 26,904,418 of record CM060696.1, read on the forward strand.
TTTTTTATGGATTACTAAAACATGTACTATACATATGTAGGGAGAGCTCATTCTGACGTGTTACTTAATAACATGTGTGAAGTGTTTAATGGGAAACTTGTGGGAGGTAGGCACTAACCCATCATTACTGCTTTAGAATACGTTAGAGCATATTTTACGCAGAGAATAGTTAATGTTATGCATACAATTGACTAGTGTCCGGGACCGTTTACACCAAACGCAACGCGCATGTTAGACTTCAATAAGAAAGAGGCTTATAAATACTGTGTTTTAGGGATTGAAGGAGATAGGTTAGTGGATGGGGAGAAAATCGGTTGGTAAATGTTAAAGCCAGGTCTTGTAGTTGTAGAAGATGGGAGCTTACAGGTATGCCATGCAAACATGCTATTGTAGCCAACCGGTATATGAAGTTGAATGGAATCGAAGTAGGATCAGTAGAATCGTGGGTTCATCCATGTTACTTGGTTAAAACAGGGGCGGAAACATACAAACACCACATCCAGCCCATCAAGGGATATCCACATTGGAAAAAGTCAAATGTGCCTACAACCATTCTTCCACCTAAGCATCATAAACCATTGGGTAGGCCATGAAAGAAGAGAAGTAGGGCTTTTACAGAAAATGATGATAGTGATAAAGATCGTAAGTTGTCACAGTCTAGTAGGAGTGTGGTTTGTGGAATTTGTGGCAATACTGGACACAACAAGAAAACATGTCTTGGGCAAGGAGGTGTTACTGCAAGTCAAGCAGTACACAACAGTCTCAAAAACCAGGTTCATCCTAGCCAAAAGTTTCATCACAGAAGAAGAGAAAGGGTAAAGGTAACAACTACGAAGCAACTGAACAAGCAAGTGTCGACCAATCTGTTACTGGAAGTCAAGTAAATGCTGCTTGAGTATGTAATTCCTAAGACAATGGTTTTCATCTAATATGTAATTCCTAGACAATATTTTCTATGTTTTAATAATGTGTGTTTCTGAACTATGTTTTAAGAAATCATATCCATTTTGCATTATGTAAAAAATCATATCATGCTTGAGTTCTTACTTGGATGATGTTATTGTATTTTGATAGAGAGCAAATAAGTCAAAGCTTTGTATTAGTCATAGCCAATTACCAAAATTTGATGAAGTCAAAGCTTTCTACTAGTCAACCTACAATGACGCTTTCATATAACACTAAACAAACTATTGTACATGCATTCTACATTCTAGGAAGCTTTGCAAAACACAAAAAACATGCCTTTATAAAGACACTACATACACCATATGCAAACTAAAACAATGAGTATCCAGGATACAACACACAAGTTCCTCAAGCGGCAAACTTTCTCCTTCTCCAGACGGAGCTCAGCTACAGCTGCTTGGTGAGCAGCCTCTAGCTCGATTGCATTGTCTCGGGCGTTGACGACCTCCAATGTCTCAACCATGAGGCGTGCTTGGCATTCTTGTAATGCCGCCTCATTACGGTGAATGTGCCTCCTCAAGTAGAGGATCACCTCCTTTGCTCTTGGTGACATTGGTGGATCGTACCACCCATTGAAGGGACATGTGGATCCCTAAAATTACTAATCTAAAATCAAGAGTTTGACACTTATACTCGTTACTTGAACATAAACATGCAATCAAAAACAGGCATTAGACTAAAACATTGATAAAACTAAACGTGACATTTTAACTTAAAAAAACCCAACCATGAACGCACCTCCACCGGACAATCATAATAACGCCTTCCGGCGTTGACATTGTTCCAACAGGTCCTTAGGACTGCCCACCTGCCACATCCGCACCGCGCCATTCTTAAGATTTGATCGGAAATACTTTAGGATAAGATTTGATGAGAGAGAGGAGAATTTAGGGATGAATAGTGAATACATGTAGCTTTTATTAACATATAATTACTGTAGCATCTGCATACACCACGTGTGACTCAGCACACGGTATTACATAATGACGGTATTGCTCTTGTGCTAAAAACAAAATGTAACGGCAGAAAACGTCGTTGACCGACGAAAAACGAGTCAAAGGACGCAATCGGCCTCAAAAAACTTGAGGAGGGACGCACGGAGACGTTTTTCAAAAGTTAAGGTGTCAGGCGATGTTTCGTGAAAAGTTTAGGGACCAACGATGTATTTTTGTCTTTTCTTTATTAGCAATGCTAAAGACTCTTATAATATCCTTCTACACACATAATAATATTATATATTTTTTTCACGCATTCTCTTTTTGCATTCAAACTGTCAGTTCTGACACTTGTCAGGATCGTGTGAGTAAAAGGATAAGTAGAAGGTTTTGATAAGAGGATTTAACATTTCTCTTTCTTTTACGCTCAGTTCTCGAGTTTTAAGTGAAGGGAAATGGAAAAGAATAGGAAAGGGAAAAGGAAAGTAAGTGTTAGTTGTTATGTTCTTGAGATAGAGGAATGGAAAAAGAAAGTAATGAAAATCATGTTCTTGAGTGGGAGGAAAAGGAAAATAACTTGGTGAAATTACATATATGCCCTTTAGTTGTTAATGTAAAATGTTTTAAAAAGGGTATATTAGTCTTTACACAACATAAGTTTCCTTTTCCTTTCCCTTTCCTCCCAAAAGTGGGAGGAAGATTTACTTAACTAAACTTCCTCCCTATTTCCTTTCCACTTCCCTTTCCTCCCTTAAAAAAAAAACTCAAGAACACAAAAACCTATCAATTTCCTTTCCTTTCCTCTTCCTTTCCAACTCGAGAACTGAGCGTTAAGGTTTGTTTGTTGGTAACATGTGTCGTATTCTCACTATTTTCTTTGCTTTTAAGAAAGTTGAGGTTTTTCATAAGATCCAAACTATATAAACTCGGAATGAAATACGCTCGCTAAAATTATTAGGGTGCGTTTGTTTGCTGTCATGAATTACAATTGGTATGAGTTTGATAGTGGTGGTGGGCCTCTCACCTATGATAGATCAATTTCTTACTCTTTTGTGGTATATGAAGTATAGAATAAATCTATCATTAATTCTCATAATAATGGGTCTCTCATCTTAAACAAACATCATGTATCACTTTCATATTAATAGTTTATTTTCATGTACCAAACACACCCTAACAGTACTACTATTCACTTAGAATCCTTTATATGACCGAGTCTTATTTTATTTCTATGATTATAGAAAGCATACAAAGAATGCCATATGTCCGTCCGTCGTTCAGTGTCACGCTACCAACCATCTCTCCGTTTGACTTGACCAAACGTTACATCATACTACTAGTCAATATTTAAGAACGATGACTTTTTTTTTTTAAGTTATATGTCGATATATAACTAAAAGCTTGTCTACATTGTAATTTATGCATTATGTAAAAACAGTGACATACCAATCCGTTCATACCATATAAATTTGAATTAGTTAGAATTACATAATTCACTTGCAGGCTTATATCTATGTTGCTGTGTTGACTATAAGTCTAAATTTAATGTCGTGACATGTTTAGTTTTGAGATTTAAAAGTAACTGTTGTAACAAAACTTATTACAACTTGATTTTTTTTTTTTTTTTTTTCTTCTTTACAATTTGAGCATTTTTATTTTATTTTACAAGAAACCCATCCGAACTACCTTGAGTGACCTGGCACGTAAACAACTTGATTATGTTGTTTGTTAGCAATGAATATTTAACGGGTTATTCTATACAAACACCCCTAACCTCCTATACACACAACCCTTTGCATTAGCGGTGTTGTACGGTCCGCATCAACGGTATATTTTTTGTACTATTTTTTGTGTTTTTTGTACTATAAGGGTGTTGCTATAGCAACTCCCATATTTAACATGGAGGCGATCTACAAATTGCTAAAATTTATTGCCCATGGTATTGCATAAACTAGTTTTGATGATATAAAAACATTTTTCAGTTAATATATGTTCGTGCTTGTACATGTACGTGCTTGTCTGTGTGTGAGTCTTGTTAATACAAATAATCGCATAAAACGTTCTTTTTATTTAACGACTTTTTAACATTTTGTTAATGGCAAATATAAAAACATATTATGTAAAAGTTCTAGTAAACGTGTTTTAATTATATATAACTATCCTTTGACGTAAATCACTTAAGATATGTATATGAATCTAACACTTATATAATGATTAAAGAAATTTTTATCATACACAATGCATTAAAACTCTTGCATCATTTTATAAAACCTTGTATATTTTTATAAACTTTCATAAAAGTTTTATTTACTTTCATTTAAAGAAATTACTTTCATTTTAACAAAAATATTTTAATCCTACATTTGACCAATTATGTAGAATCTCCCCTTTAGAGATTAATTCGAAATGTGATCTTGCATGAAATTATGAAAATAAGGAGTAACCATTTTGTCAATAATCCAAAGAGTAAGGCATCAAAAGTATTTTTGCATGAAAATTACCATTAGCCGTATTAAGGTCTTGACTCTTGAGTGCTTAACAATTAAGGTAAGCATCTTACATCTTTAGCCCGTCATTTCTCAGGCATTATTAAAAAGGAAATATTTCAAACAAGACATGAATCACCACTCAAAATCAGATAGGGGTGAGCATCGGGTCAAAATCGACCAGAACAGACAAAAACCGACCCGACCCGAAAACACATAGGAAAAAAGTTGAGCTGAGAACTGAACTGAGAAATACATATTAAAACCTAACCGAATAGCTTGGTTCTATTCGATTCGGGTCTGTTTAGCTATTTTGAATCGAAAAAACCGACAAAAATATACAAAACCAAAACCGAACTGAATAAGGTTGCTTCAGTTTGGTCCGGTTTCGGTCAGTTTGTCAGTTCCGGTCGGTTTTCGAGTGAATTTGCTCAGCCCTAAAATAAGATATATCTTATTGAGTTTTGGCCCACATATCCCTGCACGGATCTGTGGATCCGTATAAGCCGTGAAAGGATTCGGTTTGTCTATTTAAGCCAGCCTCTTGCATTCATTTTTCTAGCATATCTTGCACTTTCATATATACACATTTTTTTTTCCGTTGTCTTGTTTTATATTCATCTAAGTGATCCATTTCTCTAGTAAGAGAAGAACACAATAAGAATATCAAATCCTTTGTGTTGTACTTTTTAGTTTTGTATTTGCAACCTTTTTATGTTATCATGTTTCACTACTATATGTTTGGTGCAGAGCTTTTTAGGTGATGAGCGGTGAGCAATGAGCTTTTTGATTTTTAATGTTCGTTTGGCAAAACAGCGGTAAGCTTTGCTATTTTTAGGAAAGCTCATTTTTCCAAAATGTGAGCTTGTTGACATGATGGAATAACTCTCGAGTCGAAAACTCAAAGAGTGGAATAGGGCAAGGAGGAACTTTGTTACCGAACCACTATAAATCTTGGTGTTTTTATAGCTTTTATTCATTTCTTGTATATTTATACTTCCTATTATTGCTTGGCATATTAGTAGTGTTGGTCACTTGTTTGATATCTTTTCCAACTTATGTGATTATTGGTTATTTGTTTTTTTTTTTTTAAAAAAAAAAAAAAAAAAAAAAAAAAAAAAAAAAAACCACCTCGGTTACCAGTTTCAACAAATGCTATTGCTCAAAAAATGAGTTTCAACAAATATGATTTATTTAGGATGTTTGGGATCGGTTAGAGATAAAAATGCAATCGTGGAGGAGGCTAAAAACGTGCTTTTAAAAAAAAAAAAAAAAAAAAAAAAAAAAAAAAAAAAAAAACGTTTTTTAAACACAAACTATTTTTTGTTAGTCACAACCCCAAACAAAAGTCTACTCATGAGAATAACATATTCGAACAGTGAGCTCTCCAGTGACACCCAATTACCAACTTTTTTTTCTTGTTGAATTGCTTAGATAAAAATTTTTAAAGATTAAACTACGTACAAATAAGTACAACAAGCTGCATTTACATTGAAGAGAGATTATACATGAATAAATCTAGATCAAACACACAAAAAAACTAAGGACTCAATTTGTCCTCTCTTTTCTTTCTTTCTTTTTTTGTTCCTTCACATTTGTAATTACCCAATCCCTCAACTTTTTTCTACTCTACAGTTATTTCCAATATTGTAGTAAGTCTCGGTTTTTTATATCTACGGAGCAGCAAAGAGGAGCATACTACACTTACAGACGAGAGAGCCATGCATGCACCAGCAACCCATGGTGGCAACTTAATCTTTAACCAGGGATAGAAAAGCCCAGCAGCAATAGGAATAGATATCACATTGTATGCCATGGCAAAAACATAGTTTAGTCTGATACGAGAGAAGGTCTTTCTTGACAGATCAATGGCTATGATCACATCTTCCAAGTTGTTTTTCATTAGAACGTAATCAGCTGCCTCTATGGCGATGTCTGCTCCTGCCCCGATTGCTATCCCGACATCAGCTGCTGCCAAGGCAGGTGAATCGTTGATGCCGTCCCCAACCATCGCAACTATGCTACCATCTTTTTGAAATGAACGAATAACATCAGCTTTTCCTGCTGGCATAACCTCTGCCCTTATGTCTTGAATGTCCAACTGCAAACAAGCAACATGGTTCAGTTTCTCAGGTTTAATACATGATGATAGATAGTCTAGAGGTGGCAATGCAACCCATTCTTTGCGAAAATGGGTTGATGTTGATAAAAGGTGAAAGCCTTCTAAAAGAAAAGTAGTAGTTGATACAAGGTAAAATGGAATATCTATAAATGGACAAAAAAGTGTTTGCAATTCAACCCAAACCAACGCAGCCAGTGTTGACCACACCAAAAAAGATGTGTTTCAGCTCAAGCCCATCTTGCCACTCACAATAGGAACCAAACATATGTATAGCAAAAAAATGTTGACCATGGCCCGAGGGCATGACTTAGCATTCATACCTCTTTCGCAACAGCTCTAGCTGTTCGCCAGTTATCTCCAGTAACCATGATAGGTACAACACCCATTTTCTTAAGGCCTTCCACAACAACAGCTGCTTCTCTCTTCAATGGATCCGCCACACCCACAACACCGAGCAATTCAGCATTATATGCCACCAGTATACCAGTCTTTGCGTTTTCTTCAAGATCTACCACAAAATTTTCAACATCTGTTGGAATCGCGATTCCATTCTCGGTCAACAAGCTTCTGTTACCAACCTGTTCAAATGAATTTTATATAATCAGGACTAATAATTTAACTAAAACAGAAATATGTAGTTTCGGTGTCAGTATCTCACCAAAATCTGTTTCCCATTAATGTAACACTGCACACCTCTTCCAGGAATTGCAGAGAAATCCAGCGCCTCAAAGAGCCATTCGGACAATGCTGACTCATTGTTATTATCTTGAGAATCTTTGGTTGCAGTTGTCTCAAAGAATTGAAAATGGCGAGCATATGCAAGTATTGCCTTTGCTAGTGGATGTTCACTACTTGCCTGAGACAAAGCAATTTATTTTACTTCAAGTTAGCATATATAACTCAATAGAGGTCGCAAATGTGACCCATTTACTTGCAAATGAGTTGATCCGGGTTATGTTTTTTATCTATAAACGGATCATTATACTAACTTATACTAACAAAATAAGAAGGATAAACAAAATCTAACAAAAAGGTCCAAAGTTGCCCAAAGTGTAGAATTAGTATAAATTTTGATTCTAGCACTGACGAGTGACGAGCCATAAAATATTACTCCCTGTCTCCCTATAATATAGTTTCGGACAGAAACTTTTTCAAAAAGAAAATAACCGTTTTGACCCACTACTCAGCCTGTTCGTCCCGCCCAGTTGACATAGTGACAAAAAAACTAATAATAAAAGTAGAACTAACCTCAGCAGAAGCTAGCAATCTGAGGAAATCTCCACGGTCCATTTCTGTGAATATTTTGACATCTGTCACTGTGGCTTTACCTTGAGTTAAAGTTCCCGTTTTATCAAATATCACATACTGAACCTTCTGAGCCCTTTCCAACGCATCCCCTCCTTTAATTAGAACACCATTATTGGCTCCAACGCCTGTTGCAACCATGACAGCGGTTGGGGTGGCCAAACCTAGCGCACATGGACATGCAATTACAACAACTGATATTGAAAACATGAGAGCGAAAACAAAATGGTTTCCGTTTTCAGGTAGCCAATCATCTGGGTACGCTCCAAGGGATCCGCTAATATACCTAGATTCAAATGACATAAAAACAGATAGAAATTTTAGCGCTATTTTGGTCTATCAACTATGTGATCATGTTTAATGGATGTGGCAATTTCGATCCATAGACTTATGAAATGGGTTGACCGGGGTCATTACGTTTATCTATATCTGGTCAAACGGGTAAAACAAATTTCAAAGCATTTCACAGTAAAGGATACGAGTAGAGCGGGTCTAAAGTTATGCAGTGTGTATTTTTTATCCACATAAATCATTAGATTCAATAAATTAGATGTAGTATTATATAACAAACTTTTGTAAGTATCAATTGTGTGAAATTGTCACATACTTTACCCTTACCAATAATAGCAACATACTGAAAATTATCAACTCTATTTGTGCGATTATCCCATTCATGAAATCATATTTGACACGCTAAAAATCAATTTAAAAACGGGGAGAAAAGTGTTTCAGATCAACTTGAACCGGTCCAACCCATGCCAAGAAATACCGGTCTTGCCCCATTACCTAACCCCACCGATCAGCCCATCTGCCACCATTAATATCCAGCAAACTAATTAGAAACTTACCACCCTAGTAATGTCATAAATGACAAAGCAACAACCATAGGGACAAAGATACTTGCAACCTGAAAACACAAATATGATATGGGTAAGTATATTTTTCATTTTTATATCTTTCTATTTTTAATACGAATCATGTTTAAAATATTAAAAGATTCTATTATTCAAAAACGAGAATAGAAATACTTGGCATAGAAAAAGAGAAAATATTGTCCCTTGAAAAAATGCAACACTTATTTCAATCACAGAAAAATGTAAAAAGAATGCAAAATTGCCTTAGTTTTATCAATTTCAAATTAACCCTTAGTTTTATCAATTTCAAATTAACCCATTTATCATTGGAATACATTGACGAAACTAGTTCTGGTAAAAAAATATTCGCAATTATATCTAAATAAAAAATATTCTGGTTACTAGTCAAACGTTCTCGCTAAACTAGGTATTAAGTCAAACTTTGCATTCATTTTGACTGGGAAAAAAATTACTTAATAATCACAGTAAAATGGTTGTTCCAGCACATGAAAACTGCATCAATTAGACCTATGTAAAGGACTAAAGGCGGTCATAAACTTGGTGCTACAGATGCTATGATCTGGATCCAAAAACTGAAAATGGTAATTTTTACACCTGACTCGATGATAACACTACAACAAATAAGCTCATGGCTACCTTTTTGAGAAATTTTGCACATAAAGAAACAAGACATATGAAACATAAGTCACATGTTCACTTACATAATCAGCAAATTTCTGGATAGGTGCTTTTGACATTTGTGCAGTCTCAACCAGAGAAATGATCTGGCTCAAAACCGTGTCAGAGCCAATTTTGGTTGCCCGTACATGGAGTACACCATTAAAATTTATCGTACCTCCAATCACCAACGAATCCACCTCCTTTAAAACAGGTGCAGATTCACCCGTAACCATACTTTCGTTCACATGACTTGAACCCCAGACAACATGACCATCAACAGGAACCTTTTTACCCGGAAGAACTTTTAATACATCACCAGGCTGAATCAACAATGCATCTATTTCCCTTTCTCCCACATTGTTTCCACCTATAAAATTTACCAAAAACATATATAATTTAACATAGTGAGTCACAACCAAAGGATGTCATTAAACACTTGATACTAATATCATTACTCAGTATATGTTTTGACTCCAACTCTAAATTAATCCTATGAAGTCACACCTGATCGCCAAAAGGCCTAAAATAGTGCCCTTTTCCCAGGCCATATAGAGGGGGACACTTTGCATGGATTCCATGGACTAGTAGTGCCAAAGAGTCAAATATACAGGTGGAAATTCCGCCTAATTTACATATGAACAGGTCATGTTTTATCTCTGTGGGTATAATATAATTTAAAAAATACCTAAAAGGAAAAAAGGCTAAAAGTCACCCAAATTTTTTTTCATTTTATTCAAAATTAAAGGATTGATTCAATCATACAAAATATTGACATGTTTTGTCCTGTTACCCAACCTGCTGGAAAAGACCATTCTCCACGTCCAGTCAGATACCCCATTCAAATAAAGTTAAGCAAGGGAGTTTCCTGGTGGGGTAAATTTTAAGACTAACGGTTTGACTTCAACAAATCTCGTGATCAAATTCAAAACTGTTATCACTTATCATCTCCTTATTTTTAAGACTTGGGGAATTGGGTTTGGGTAAGTTTTGGGTCATCTAAACTTTAATGTTGTTCAATAAGCTTTAATCGTATATATAAAAAAGAAGCATCATACCTTTATCTTTAACAATTAGCAAAGCTGTTGCCGGCACAAGTTCTACCAGCTTCTTTATGGCATTTGATGTTCTCCCTTTTGCAAGAGTTTCCAAGTACTTACCCAGCAGCACAAAAGTTATTAACATGGCACTAGTTTCAAAGTATGTTGGAGACCAAAACCCAGTGATTGCGCCATATAAAAGCGCATATACAGAGTACACATACGAGGCTGTAGTTCCCAATGCCACCAAGACATCCATGTTTGTTGAACCATTACGTAACGCTCTAAAAGCTGCAATATAAAATCTCTTTCCGATAACAAACTGAACAAGCGTGACCAATATCCAGTTCAACCAATCACCCATTTGGAAGGGTCCACATCTCCAGAGCAATAAGGAGTAAAGAAGAGGTATATGGGGACATATGAATCGCATGAGAAAGATAGGAAACTGCAATAAAGACAAACAGTCAGCATCTAAGTTAAGCAATGACAAAGGATGCTAAAGTTTTCATACATAAGTAACATATACAATCTACTTGATTATATCAATACAAGCCTTATAAGATCATATTGCCTTCTTCTTAGAACAAATTCCTCAAATGGATTGAAAAAGAATACAAAAAGATGTTAACTAAAAAGAAAAGCAAGCAAAGGCAATCTCATGGAATTTTGAATAAAGATACGGCATACTGGATAGGTTAGGTAACGGATTGAGATTGTTTCGGGTAGAAAAGTGTCATTTATGGGTCGGGATGAGTTGACCTGCTAACACCCTTTGTCCATTTCTCTAAGAGAATTACAGTCAATGAATATGACATGATCATATATTAAGTATCATTACAAAATCAAAAGTATGCCATAAGAATCCAAATCTTCCAATTAAGCGAGTTAGGACTTAGGAGGTTGTATGAATTTTAAGTACACATGAGCAACTTCCACCCTTTCACATGTTCGCCCCTTTTAACCAGTTTCCCCTGTAGGCTATAGCTATTTTCGTGTATTTAACCAGTTTAAGATAAAACACTACCTAAATTGGCCGAGTCATAAGTAAAGGGATCGAAACTGCAACCTATAAGTTTGAAGTTTCCAACTTGAATTAAAAAAGACCAATTTCAACAAAAAAGAAGACGAAATATAATGAGACGAGATTAAGTCACTTACACTGAGAATAAGACTGGAAGTAAAGAGCGCATACATCTTTGATGATTCTTCCTCATCTTGAGAAACCATTCTTGTAAAGGGGTTTTTTACATGCATCTGAAATCTCCCAGAGCTTCCTGTAACAATTTCATCAACTAAAGCTCTAGGACCAAGAATCTCGGTATCAAAGAGAACATCCAATTCTCTGGATACCCGATTGTAACCGAATTGTCTAACTCCTTTCAAATTGCAAAGTATCCCTTCTAACGCTTGTGCATCCAACTCATTTACAACCCCGACAACCCCTAATATAATTTTATCTTGCTCACTGCTCTGTACAAATGAGGCATCAAAACCAGCATCTTCAATTGCTGTCACGATTTCCTCTTTACTTATTATTAAAGGATCATACTCAACTTCCCCTAATGAAGTCGGAAGAGCAACAGTGGCTCTTTTGACACCATTAAGTTTCCTTAAGATACCTTCAACAGAATTAACACAGGCTGCACATGTCATGCCTCCAATCGTGAACTGTCCTACTAGAGTTCCTTGAGGGTTCATGCGAGCGGTACTCTTTTCTTCTAGAATCTCAGCCTCAAACCCTGCATCTTCTATTGCGTTCTTAACATCATCCTCCTGTACATATATAATAAAACACATATAAGTTACGGAAGTACATATAACTTGTGGAGAGAATTAATCCAAGTTATTCCTTGGAAAAGAAGCTTCCATCATTAACCACATACTAAGAAACCTGGATAGAAAAACTTAAAACCCCAAAATAAAAGAAGAAAATCAGAGAGACCAAAAAGATCAATACGCCCGTCCTTAACTTAAAGTGGAAACATCAATAACAAATGACGCATTGGTCTTCAATATCGCAAGCAACCTAGGTGAATTTGCTTTGATCCTAACCGGACCACATAGATGACAGCTACTTTTACTAAACATATGTCATTTCCCACCTTTTGGGGGTGTTTGTGATTGCTTTTTTTTTTTTTTTTTTTTTTTTTTTTTTTTTTTTTTTTAAATGTTGAAATGAAATCTATCCATAAAGGGTTTCAAGTTAAATATAAGCAGCCAAAGAATCAATAAGGGTAATTATAGGATATCTGAGGAGGTGTTTGTTTAAGCAAATTATATGTGGGATTACTAGCTTATATTTCATAAGCCCCAATTTCCCGACTTATCGGCTTTTATAAGCTTATTGTGATATCATAAGCTTACACTAGTTTCAAAATAAGCCAAAAAAATTGTCGCGTATAAAATATAAGCCAAAATAAAATAAGTCAAATAAGTCACAATTTTGATGAATTAAAAGAAAAAAACCTTGACTAGATTGGGATCAAAAGTGACGTGGGCTTTATGCTGCAACAAAGCAACAGAAGCAGAAACGACACCGTTTAAGCTCATAAGAGCACCTTCAACCGAACTGGAACAAGCTGAGCACGTCATCCCCGTTACTTTGACTGTTATACTCTTCATCCCCCCTCCTCCTAATTCAACGTCATCGTCCTTGTCGTAAGAATCAAGTAGCCTGACGTCTTCCAGGTTGTCATCGGAAACATCGATCGCAGTTGAATCAAGTGACGTCAGCTGCAGATTATGATGCTCTCCTTTTTTATTTTTATACATTTTTTTGTTATAACTCAACTGTTTTTGTTTTCTATGTAAGAATAATTTTTAGAGAGAGAAAGTGTGGGAAGAAGGTGGTGGTGAAGACAGATTGAATTTGGAAATCAAAACTATGGGAGGAGGAGTTGTTTCTTTGTACTAGTTTTATTATATAAGCAAAAATAAATATAAATAGAAAAATCACTGATTTGGTGTTGGTGGGTAAACAAATACACTCTACTTTCTCTCAACTTTTCATTTTGCTCCCTCTTTATTTGACTGCTTGCTAATATGTGCCTTCTTATGGAGTTTGATAAAGTAAAACCTACAAATACTTCACATACTGTCAGTTTTCACTCATTAGGTTAAAGAATTTTGAACATTGTCTACACCGCCTAAACTCTTTTAAGGGTAATTTGATCACTTTTCACATCTTTATCTTCTACATCTACAAACACCGGCCAAACACCATTATTTCTAACATGAAAACTCATTTTCAGACCAAAAACAAAACCACATCAAAAATGAAACTCATTATTTCCCACACAACATCAACCTCCATTTAATATCATTTACTGTAGCAACTTGTATTTTCAGGTCATTATTTACATTTTTACTCAAAACTATTAATTTGAAAGTTACTTGCATACCTTTACGCGTAATTGTAAACTTAAACCATGTAAAGTGAAAAATGACATTTTTTTGTAAACCGTCAATTTTCTAAGTCAATATTTGACTAAAAACTCAAAATATTCGCTTTAACATTTACGTGTTTACTTGACCCTAAAACTGGGAGATGAACTCACGTAACGTGAAAAGCGACTTTTAATGCGTACCGGAACTAGACCGAGCATGGTCAACATTAAATTAACACATTACGGCCCTAATAAAGTTATTTTAGGTGTCATGACATTTTGTTTTACAAGTCTCTCTTTAAACGCGCGTAATTTGCATTTTAGCTCACACGTGCACACTTTTTACATCAACCAACCAAGTAACCAAATAATACTCACACCACTACTCCATATTTATAAAAATTCAAATTTTCCATCCCCTCCATCATCACCAAAACCGACCATATGCCAAATATACCCAAAACCATGTGCAAATAAGCCAAAATCTATGTACTTGCACGTCATAAATCACCTAATGAGCCAAAGCTCAACCCATCCCCATTTCTTACACATATGACACCACCATAGGACCACCCACAACCCACCAAAAGTTTCCCATCTAGGCTACGCACCACCTTGTCATCTCTTGAGCCACCCTTGTTTCATTACCAAGTTTAATTCTATAAATACTACCCTAACTAGCTCAATTTTACTCACAATTCAAATCACCAACACACCTCCTTTTCTCTCAAGTAGTTTAGGCAGATCTTAGGTGTTCTTCAAGGGTGTGTTTGCTTGGGTAAAAATTTGGTTAGGATTTATACAAGAAAGGTTTGCAAAACTAGTGTTTCGAGTTGATAAATTAGGGTTTTCTTGAGGTTTTATTGTGTTCTTGAGCACTATACTTCACAAATATTTGTAAGCTTTCACAGACTCTTTTTAACACTTCATACTATGTTATTTGATTATTCATGTTCTTATATGTCACTCATGTATATTTGTGGTGTTGTAAAATTGAGCCAAAAGTTAAGTTTTGAACACAAGTTTCTGTCCCGTATTTTCAGTTGTATGTTTCGACATAAAAACCCATCTTACACATTTTTCGGACCTTTCCAATTTTTGTGAACTTATATACATATGTCTTAGGTTGTTCCATGAATTTTTTCATAATTTTTGGAGTCAATTTAGTATTTTTGATAAATCATACAAAATAGTTAGTCAATACCGACACAAATCTGAGTATTGTTTGTAATTTGAGAAAACGACCACCCTATGGCCTAGTTGAGTAAAAATGATGTGAATAGCTATTGTAAGGGACACTCAAACCTAACCATAGAGAGTTGAATCGAGTCATGACGATAAATATTGAAGGAATACGACCCCGATAATATAGGTTAAAGTTGCTGAATTCTAACAGCTTTGACATACTTATACGTTTTTAACTTTATAAAATAATTGGTGAAGAACCGAGCCGAGTGGCTTACACTTTTGGAAAGTAGACTTGAACAAGATGAACCTAGGCCTTTGAAACAAGTGTCTTCTTTAGAAAACGAGTGAGAAATAACCTGATTAAATGGAACTAGTCTGAAAAAGTGTAACAACATGTCACAAATTGTTTTATTAAAAACCGACACCCAAAACTTATTTTTACGAACCGGAACTTTGAAATAATGGAAGTAGACAAGTTCACCTTTGTTTAGAGAGTTTAACAAAGAAATTTGGGCTTAAAACGAATTATATACGCTCAAATGAAGTCGGGATAAACTTGCATATTCCCTAAAACGACTTATATTTCTAAGTCACGTTTAGGATTCTCGAGTGTTATTCTACATTATACTATTCCCGAATACTTTGATGTTTGAGCTGAGTTTCATAGCCCCGCTTTTACTTGTTTACACTTGTTTTCAAATACCTTGGGGTGAGAATACAATGCTAGATTTTACTTATGAACACAATTATTTCTATAAAACACATACATTGATCAGGTGTACTGTATAAACATATATGTACATACAAGATCGGGTGTAACGGTCACATTACCGGGTGTAACGGTCACATTACCGGGTGTAACAGACATACTAACAAGTGTAATGGTCATTATGAGTGTACCGATTAACCAAACATTATAAACCTTGTGGCAAATTTTCAAATACTTAAACCTATGAACTCACCCACTTTATGTTAACCATTTAGCATGTATTTCTCATGTTTGCAATAGTTGATTGACATACCATGGAGCACGTGCATTCAAGTCGCATCATTTAAAGACTTGTGCATTTAACCATCATTCGATAACTTTTTCAAAAGCATATTTCCCTATTATTGAAGATCTCACAGTTGTAACGATTCAAACCTTGTTTAAACTATATTGAACGTATACTCATGTAGGTCGTTCAATATAATTGTAACTTTTTATTATGAAGTCATGCCTCGGATGCCTTTCCGCTGCGACCCATTCTGGGGGTGTGACATTTTCTTTTAGTTCCTAATTTGTTTTCTTCTTGAGCTTGATGAGAAGTTGCCCCTTAATATTAATTTTTTGATGATGATGGTTGGGGAAGTGGTTGTTGGTCATGGACTCATGGCTTAATTTTGGGATGGTGGTGTTTTTGAATTAATATGGTGATGGTAATGGCTAAAAATGGTGAGTTATGGGTGGTGGTTGATTTAATGTATGTGGTGATGGTTGGAAGTAGTGGGCAGTAGTGGGGTTTGATTAGTGAAGGTGGTGATGGCTGAAATTGGTGGTGGTTATGGATAGAAGTGGTGGTGGTATTAGCAGACTAAAGTGTGGGTAGTAGTTGATTGGTGGGGTGGTGGTGTTGGCGACTAGAAGTGGTGGTGGTGTTGGCGGCAGGAATTGGTGGTGATAGTTGATGAAGAAGAGAAAGGGGATTTAAGTCTTTTCATATGAGAGAGAGGTGGATTTCATTAAGACAAATTGACCTCAAACAAAGTTAAGTAAGATGCGTATAAAAATAGTACATGAATAATAATGAGTCGGAGTTAATTGTAAATAGAGTATTCGTAAGTTTTACTCGTTGTCGATACGCTCGTGATGTTGAAGTGTGTTATATAACATCATGACACCCATCATCCCCGCAATGAGAGAGGTCAAATTTTCACGTGTACAATCAAAACATCACATCCTCATCCTCCCCGTAGTGCGTCTTCTTTTTTCTACGGAAGATTAGGAGTGGCCACCTTTTCATGGAGTGAATATTACATGCTATAAGCAATGGGATTGATAGTTATGGTTTACTATTCCTCAAATGGTATTTTGATTTTTAGGTTATATGTGGTTCCCCACTGTTCGGCTTCAACTACTCTATGTCTCTATATGTTATGCTTTTGTACTATTGTGATTCTTTTAGCTTTTTTACATTTTTTCATCTATTTGCTTTTGCATATTAATTTGTCTTATTTTTCTTATTATGCTTTTTTTTCAGTCATCAGTAAAGTTTTTTGTTCCTCACAATTTATTTGATATTTGGGTTCTCCATTGTTTGGCTCTAACTCTGTTATGTCTAGAATAAATAGTTTAAAATCATGTAATCTTGCTTTACTGTCAAAATCGTGGTGGAGGTTCTACGATGAACTGAATGTTTTTTGGGTTTCTATGATTAAATTGCCAATCAAAGCCATGAAAGTCACAACCGAGGATGGGTTCTCCACTTCCCTTGGCCAAGTCAACTCATCAACAAACACAACCCAAGACTATGGTTCGTTCTTTACTTCCATCGACCTAGATCAACCTATCTCTGCTTCCACACCCACGGCCCAAACACAAGCTCAATCCATGGCCCTGATTTAAACCGCGACCACCACCTCTCAACACGTCACTAGTAATCTATCAACCCTGAACTCACCCCCATGGTCACTCAAAATCTGGATAGAACACGTAAGACTACTCAACGTCTCAATCTTCATGTTTCTCATGTCTCTCTTGTTCCTAAATCCGTTTCTCTTGCTTTATTTGATTAGTATTGGCGGGATGATATCTTGGGTCTCGTTCCAAGACCTCATGGTGACAATATTGTGCGGTGTTTTTGATTATTTTAGCATAAATTTTATGCTGATGGTTCTTTGAGTCGAATAAAGCCCGATTGGTTGCCAATGGAAGTAGTCAGCAGCTTGGCATTGACTGTGATGAGACTTTCAGCCCGATTGTCAAGTCGGCCACTATTCGCACCATTCTTAATCTTGCATTGACTAGACATTGGCTTGTTCATCAGCTAGATGTTAAGAATGTTTTTCCTAATGGTGATTTGTCAGAGTCTGTGTATATGCATCAACCTTTAGGTTTTGTGAATCCTCGGTATCCTTATCATGTATGTCGCCTTCGGATGTCTTTATATGGGTTGAAACAGGCCCCTTGTGTCTGGTTTCATCGATTTGTTGCTTATGCTACATGAGTTGGATTTCTCCAGCTAGATGTGATTCTTCTTTATTTATTTACAGATCTGGCATTGACACCCATTTTTTTATTTATGTGGATGATATTTTTCTTACAACATCTTCTACAACTTTGCTTTAAAAGGTTATTTTGTCATGGATGTTTCTTTTTTAGGGATCTCTGTTACACGTGACATGGATGTTTCTTTCTTAGAAGAAATATGCTATGGAGTTGCTTGAGCGAGCACATATGCTCAATTGCAATCCTACTCGGACTCTTGTTGACATTGAGTCCAATCTTAGTCCCAAGGGGCCTCCCATTTCTGATCCTACACTATATCGTAGTCTTGCAAGTGGCCTACAATACCTTACCTTCACCGTCCCTGATTTGTCTTATGTCGTACAACAAATTTTTCTATATATGCATGATCCTTGGGAGCCTTACTTAGTTGCTTATAAGAGGATTCTTCATTATGTTCATGGCACCTTGGATTTTGGTTTACAATTATATGCATCCTCCGGATCTTCTCTTGTAGCTTACTCTAACGCTTATTGGGTTGATTGCCCTGCTACTCATTGATCTACACCGGGGTATTGTGTATTTTTGGGCAACAATCTTTTATGATGGTCTTCTAATAGACAATACACTCTCTCAAGTTCTAGTACAGAAGCTGAATGTCAGGGCGTTGCTAATGTTCTTGATGAGACAGCATGGCTATGCAATCTTCTTCGGGAACTACACATATCACTACTGACTACTACTCTTGTGTATTGTGATAATGAATGCAAAGGGGTTCTTTTTCTTTAAGTTTAACTCGAAGAAAGGTGTTGATGATGTTCTTGAAAACGGTCATTGGTTAATTAGAAATGTAACTATTATTCTTAAACCATGGACATTGAACACCAACTTGCTTAAAGAGGATTTGACCAACATCCCGGTGTGGGTTAAATTCCATGATGTCCCTCTGGCTATGTTTTTTGATGATGGTCTTAGTCTGCTTGCCACATTGATTGGTACACCCAAAAGGTTAGATGATTATACTAGCCAAATGTGCAAGGACTCATGGGGCCGTAGTAGTTTTGCTATATGCATGATTGAAGTGAAGTCGGATAAGGTTCTTCAGGATAGCTTCACTGTTGAGATACCTTTACTTGATGGTATGGGATCGACTATTGAGAAGATTCGGGTTGAATACGAGTGGAAACCACCGCGTTGTGATAAGTGTAAGATCTTTGGTCATACTCTTATTGATTGTCCTAAAGTTGTTGTGTCCTCTGCTCAGCCTACTATGCTTGTTAATGATGGTTTCAAGACTGTTAACAACAAAAAGAAAGGAAAACAAGGTGGTCCTACAATCCCGGGTCAAGGAGGGTTTACTAAACAAGTTGTGGGTAAGCAGTTTCAGTATCGACCCAAAAAGACTACTCCTGAACCTAAGAAAGTGGATGACAATAAGAAGAATGCTTCTGATGTGGCTAGTTAGAGTGGTACGAAGATTTCTACATTTAACTAGTTTGATGCTCTTAATATGGATGATACAGATGCTTTTGGTATTCCTATTAATGACACTAATAAGGATGTGGATTCTGGTCGTACAATGGAAGTTAATGAGGATGAGTCTACTAAGACAGGTACTGCATCACAAGAACCTCTTGTGAGTGATTTGAAAGAGAAGGAGTCGGTTGTGGCTCCTAATACTGGTGATTCTTGTACTCCGCCCGCCTCTTCTACTAAGAGAGTTCCTTTTCTAAGGTGGGAGAGATCGTGGTTTCTGATTCTGATAATGAGGTGGTTGCTAACCCATTTGATGAGTCTGCTAATCTATTCGGTGGTGGCCAAGAGTTTGAGGATGATTATGATGAATATTACTACGATGACTATGCAAACCAAGTTTATGATCTTCCAGGAAATTTGGATGCTTTTAATATCATGTATGACACTAAGCTTCAAGGCCTTAGGAAGTAATTTTATTTCGTTATGTCCTATGTTATCCTTTGAGTAATGGTTTGTTTTCTTGTTTAGAAAATAAGAAGTATCTTGTTATGTAAGCTTCTTGCCTATGTAACGGACTGAGATATGAGATTTCACTCATATTCATTGTACTTAAACGTTTTTTATTAATATAGTTCACCCATATCAACGTACATATGTTCTATCTCGTTATCAGTATGTAGATAAAGTGTTCCGCATTATTTGAAGAGTTCCACACCAATTTGAGTGTTCGGTCTCTTCTCGCTTAAACTGCGATGGAGTGTTCCGCATTATTTAATAGGCTATTAATCGTATATTATAGTCCAAGCCCATATTCTAAATCATTTCATGTAATTATAATTGTTTTTGATGAATGAATATCTCACAAGGAAATTACCAATTTTAATACTCCGCATTTGTTTTTCATATACGTATGTTTTACTGTTTTGTTTCTTTAACTCAATGCATCTTGATTATTCGGTTGGCTCCCAGATTGATACTCGTATTAAATTATTCGACGTAACAGCTTCTCGGCTTCTCGCAAGTAGGGGTGTCATATGGGTCGACCCGACCCGAACCCGATAAGGCCTTATAGGGTCGGGTTGATTCGGGTCCAATACACCTTATCGGGTTATCGGGTCAACCCGATAACCCGATAGCCTTATAGGGTCGGGTTGCGGGTCTTAATAATTTCGTTATCGGGTTATCGGGTTGACCCGATAACCCGATAAGCTATAATAACACATTAAAAGTTTTATAATTTTTGAACTAAACTCGATAACCCGATAACCCGAACCCGATAACCCGAACCCGATAAACCCGATAGACCCGAACCCGATAACCCGATTCCTTATCGGATCGGGTTGCGGGTTAATTTTTATTTTCTGAAAACCCGATAGACCCGACCCGATAGAGGCTTATCGGGTCGGGTTGACCCGAATGACACCCCTACTCGCAAGTATTATACTACTGGTAGTAACAAACAGAGAAGAGAAAGCATATAACTATATATCAATCTATTCTAAACCCATGGACTGGTTTTTAAAAGTGTTCATAACCAAAGGGCCATTTATGCATTTTATATTTTTATCCATAAAGATACATATGATGATTTCTTATTTTCTTTATTAAAAAGAAAATATTAGGTAGGGTGGATTTACCGGATATAGCCCTTGATATTGCTTAAATTCCAATTTTATCCTCTTTTGTACGATACTTGTGTTACCAGTTGTACTACACACACACGTTAAAATGGACTTTTCCTAATGTTTCTCGACGGCTGAATTTTTCAATACGCATTGAGGTAACTTGACCAAACTTTCTCTATTTTATGTTCTAAATATTATTTATAACTAGACGAGTACCCGTGCATAGCAACGGGATTTTATAGCGACAAATAGTTTATTGATAAAAAAAAGTTTATAGGTTATAAATGAAAAATAATAAAAGTTTGAAGATTTGAGAATTAAACATAATGTTTTAAAACCCGTTTCGACCAGGGTGGTTCAACCGGTTGAACCATTCCGGTCGAAAAATAGGTCGATTTAAACCGGGTCAACTTGCTAGGTTGGGTCGAAAACGGGTCAAATTAAACTGGGTCAACCCGCCGGGTTTGAAGCGTCCCGGGTCAACCCGGTTTGTGTTTTAATTGGTTGTATTAATTTGGTTGATATATTTTAATTGGTTGTACAATGTGAATAAATCATTGTACTTTTAAGTAATGGATAATGTTTTGAAACCCGGTTCGATCCGGGTGGTTCAACCGGTTGAACCGTTCCGGTCGAAAAATGGGTCGATTTAAACCAGGTCAACTTGCTAGGTTGGGTCGAAAACGGGTCAAATTAAACTGGGTCAACCCGCCGGGTTTGAAGCGTCCCGGGTCAACCCGGTTTGTGTTTTAATTGATTGTATTTAATTTGGTAGATATGTTTTTTAATTGGTTGTACAATGTGAATAAATCATTGTAATTTTTTAAGTAATGGATAATGTTTTGAAACCCGGTTCGACCCGGTTGGTTCAACCGGTTGAACCGTTCCGGTCGAAAAATGGGTCGAGTTAAACCGGGTCAACTTGCTATGTTGAGTCAAAAACAGGTCAAATTAAACTGGGTCAACCCGCCGGGTTTGAAGCGTCCCGGGTCAACTCGATTTGTGTTTGATTGGTTGTATTTAATTTGGTAGATATGCTTTAATTTGGTTGTACAATGTAATAAATAATTGTACTTCTAAGTATTAGGGTGTTTTAATAAGAGTATTAATTACATTTCACTTTCTCTCTCATTTGACCATTGTTGAAAACTCAACATTTCACTTTTGACCATTTTTCCATTATAGATAGTATAGATAAGGTTTTAGTGACAAAAAAACACTAGTTATAATACCTGTGCACGCACAGGGTTTTTAAAATTTCGTTTTGATTATGTATTATTATCGATTAAGAAATGAACCACTTAACATGTTTCAAATAGTTTTACTTAGTGGACTAAAAATAAAAAATCATATGTATATATGTTATAATCAACCTATTATTTTAGGAAAATGGTTTTGGATTAAAAATTATATTTTATTATTCAAGCAAAATTACATGATGATACTTGACTTGCATAAGATGTTAGTGTTATATGCTTTTAGTTTTGCAAACCTGTGCTATCAATTTACGATGTGTTTTGTAATTCTGGTATTTCTTTTACTTATATTTTCGCTAATATATGTAGCATATTTAGATAGCTTTGAAGATTGATTCATTTCCTTGATTATGAATAATCATCATACCATGTTTACTAATGTACCTTTTTGTTTGAAAATTTGTATTTTCATAAGTTTGTGTTATTTACTTCTCATGTTTGATCATAAAATTATCAAATTAACATAGATGCTTACACTATAGTTTCTTTATTACATAAAGAGAAAAAAAAAATGTAATTGGTAGAACTTAAATTTAATCTTACGATTATTTATAATGTATAAGAATAATTTTTCTCTAAACTCGAACTATATAAGGAAATTATTATTACTTGTATAAGTAAATTATAAATGCATAAAAAATGACAGAGTACATCCGCAAGTCTTTTAAGATTGTTTGAATCCTTAGCGACCTTTCACTTTAATGCAACTTTTTTCACAATTGGCCTAAATCATCAAGGTAAAACACATCCATATTTTAGACCGTTGGTTGACACCTATAGTGTTATCAATGACAGCGAACATCTGCTAAGTTTTATTAATTCATTCAAAGACAAATTACACTCCGAAAAGAATTCATACCATAAAATTCCCCATATAGGCACTAAAACACATCTTTGGTACATTAACCTTCCATGACAATCATGTATCGATACTTAATCCTTCTTTAAAAAGCGCACACAACAAATTGCATTACACTTTAGTGTGTGCGATAAGATCATAAAACTGCAAAAACCACTAACATGTTGCATTATAGTGAGAATAAAAACAAAGTTAGTCATAACATCAAATTAGAAATCTTCATATTAGAACTAAAGGGGTGTTTGGTTATGCTTATTAAAGGTGCTTATTGGCTTATTCAATTACCATAACACAATAAGTTTATGATAAAACTATAAGCTCTTTTGAGAAGCTTAGTAAAAAACCCCTGAACTCCCAACTAATTCTATCATAGCTTAGTGTGCTTATAGTAAAAACACAAATATTAAGTGTAGAAATTTTCAATAAAATATATATATATAAAAAAAAAAAAAAAAAAAAAAAAAAAATTACTAAAAGTTGTATGTATAACAAAAAAGTTAAACTATAAAAAATTTTACTAAAAATTATCAGCTAGATAAGACATAAGCCAAAGTGTTGTCAAGGTGTCTTTCGGATTCTATTCATAAGCAAAAAGGGGTTTACACATAAATCATAAGTATAGAATAATGGTTGTATCTCACATCTGTGATTACCAAGTCAATAACATTATCGCAGTATAGTAACGTAATAACCTAATTAAAAACTATATATTCTTGCTGAATAATTCTCATGTACATACTTTTAATTCATTTACAAAAACCAACTATTATTATTTAATTTTTTATATTTTTTTTTATTATTTTTTTTGAAACATCAAGTCAATGAATAAAGTTAGGTTATCACCTACGTAGTTTTTTTTTTTTTTTTTTTTTTTTTTTTTTTTTTTTTTTGATTTAGAAGGTGATTCTTGTCAAATAAAGATTGTGATGTGTGCATTTTTTTATAATTTAAAAAAAACACCATCTATATTAAAGAATAACTATCTAGCCGATGTATTTTTTTTTTTTTTTTTTTTTTTTTTTTTTTTTTTTTTTAATAATTTGCTTTGTATAACATATTTAACTGACAGAGATGTTGAGTTTGAGGTTAATGTTGTTGTTTAACTTTAACTATTAATATCATGTTGTACAAAATGTGCGAGTTTAGTGACACATAATGAGCGTTGATAAAGTTAAAATATGTTCCGTAAAGTTTTTAAAATATTTTTATGGATATCCATATATAAATTTTAAGTAACAATTTCATGAGTCGTTGTTATAAGTAGAATCACGTATATTTATTTTATATCATAGTAACTCATGTTTACCGTTTGATATTTATATTCCCGTTACTAATAATTTAACCGTATTCCAAACCGGGGTACGCATAAATTAAACTTTTAAATAGTAACATGAGTCCTTATTTAAAAAAAATATTCTAATGGATAAAAATTTAAAACTAACATTAGTTTAAAAAATATTTAACGTATATTAAAACTAATTCGCATATTTACCAAATTTATTTTAATAGATGAAAATAAAAAAACTAATACTATTACTCATGTAATTTTAAACAACGTTAACATTATAAAATATAGGGGGTATGAAGTGTAAGGGGTTATTTGTTTATTATCTAAAGTTATTAAAAACATGGAGACTTAAAATATTACACTTAACCACTAAGGTTTTATTAATTACCTCCTCTTTTTTAAGTTTTTATTTTCATAAATTTGACACCTATATTTTTATGTGTTTTTTTTATCAATCAAATTCTCCACCACATTTATTAAAGTTTGACCAAAATCAATTCAATTTTGACTTTTTATTAACCAATTATATTGCTAGATTTTGCTTATGTGTCAAAATTGAGCTCTCCTAATGGTCCATTTTTTTTTTTAATGAGAAGGGTTTTGCAAAAACACTCCGAAATGATGTAATTCTTGTATTATATAAAAGATATCGTCAAAGTCAAGCTTTTTGTCAAATAAAAGAAATTACAACATATACTTTTTCAGATATAATATCAACAAATACAAACATTTACAGTAGCTTATTAGATTAATAACAATATGTAGTCAATCAATTCAAAACACGCTTGGTGTAATTACTAATTATATTAACCCGTGATTTTAAAACTCATTTAAAGTGGTTAAATCACATTTCATTAAGCTAACAATGCAGATGAAGATAGATCAGAGGCCTAGTAGGGTGACTAGTGGGTGCTTTGCCACCTTTAAAGGCATGTTTATAAATAACTTTTGCAACTAGCCCTCATTAATCATACAGGCATGTTGAATTGTTGATTAAAGTTCACAAACTAAGAACTTAAACAATCAAATACAATACTTGAGCTAACAATGTAGATGAAAGATCAGAGGCCTAGTAGGGTGACTAGTGGGTGCTTTGCCACCTTTAAAGGCATGTTTATAAATAACTTTTGCAACTAGCCCTCCTTAATCATACATGCATGTTGAATTGTTGATTAAAGTTCACAAACTAAGAACTTAAACAATCAAATACAATACTTGAATTTACTTGTCAAACTATGCTCGTTGAATCATGTTTTGAGGGAAAAAAAAGTCATATAGGCATCATTGAGCATTTTTTACTATAACTTTTATATTAAATTCAATCTCCTTTAACTTAAAATTCTGGCTCCGCATTTAATATATGATACATTGTTTAATAAAAAAATGTATATGTTTTGTGTTTAGATATATTTAAAACTACGACTAATGCACGCACACACTTATTTGTTGTAATATTTGTATGAGGTTTATAATTTGACATTCGGTTAGGAATCCGATAATGATCTTAAAACATGCTACTGTATTATTTATGTATCATATCTAGTTAGATAAATTGTGACGATACCTACAAAATCTTTGCTTCGTTGTCATTGAGTTATGCTTAAGTTATGGGTGTTTTTTCTAAAGATTCGTGAACATCATTGAGTTATAAATCCATGTGAATGGTGTGAGGCATAAGTCAAAATGGCCGCCGTTAGCAGTTGACCAACTCACGCGCTAACTGCCGTTATCTTTAGGCTTAATTAAAACGCACCAAAAGCTTCTAGACTACCAGTTGAACCGGTCATCTTCATTCATTATTGGTCCTCGTTTTATGATAAATAAATAACTCAACGACATATATATATGTCAACAAGGTGAACTTATACTTTCATAAGTATGTTGACACAATTATATCATCTATACAAATTAGGTTACTATACTAATATTAATAAATTATTATTTGTTCTTAGCTTAAACAAATGTGAAGGAAAATGTCAAAATGACAACTTGATTACACAATGTTAACTACTTTATTAGTTATCGATGGCATAAGCGACATAGACAAAGGATGCGGAAGGACCAGTGAATCGGTTGTGTTCTTGAAGTTTTGTCTGCAAACAATAGAATGTAACCCCCCCCCCCCCCCCCCCCCCCCCCCCCCCCACACACACACACACACACACACACACAAACTGGTGATAATATTGTGAAAACAAAGTATTTTTTCAACTTTTCTTAAAAATATAAGGCTATTGTTGGCATGGTATGTTATATTTACTCTTTATGTTGTTTACGGATTTCAGTACAAAATGATGTCGAACTATAAGTCGATTCTTATTGAATAGTACTTATTCTGTTCTGAAAATGTGTCCAGAAACAAATTTTGCACACTTTATGATATGTGTAAGAAACATAAATTTAAGTTAATGAAATGTCATTTTACCCATGTGTCTAATTCATCAATTAAATGCAAATTTTAAGACATAAAAGAATATAAAAGAAAAATAAGTAAAATGGTAAATAGTTAATTATTTTACAAATATATAGTTTTTTGAGACAACCTAAAATAGTAAAATAAACACTTCAAATGAAACAAAATAAATATCATACAATAAAAATGTTCAATAACGTTATCATACTTCTGAATTTGGGCAACAATTGTACCCGTTTGGATGTTGGGTAACATATTTTATAGAAAAATAAAATAATATCGTCATTGAAAAAAAATGATCGTTATTGGATATATTCGTTTAATCATACTTCAACGCAATTAAAAATTGATATACCGTTCTTTTTCTGTAACTAGTTTAGATATTTGAACGCAGTATCTTTAATATAAGTCACATTAAAAGAGTTTTAACATAAGTATTAAGTTGTATCACTTGTGCTTTGCCACCGTTTGATTTATTTGTTTGACTTTCTTTTAAATAAAAACAAAAATAAAAAGTTTTAACACTAATCATATCATATCAATAAAAATATCACTCCACTAGAAAAATAGTAGTTTTTCTCTCATGATGGAGCGTCGTCGGAAGATCATACCGGAGAACATTCAGCGTCGTATTACAAAATTTTTTGTCACTAATCTTCTTGAGAAGTGTAGTGGGAATGATTTGGCACAATTTGTTCGTGAGTTTGGGCAGATTTTTGACTTATACATAGCAAGAAAGAGAGACATAAGAGGTAATCGGTTCGGATTCGTATCAATGCTTGATGTAAACGACAAAGAAGAAATACTTAAAAGTCTACGTAGTATTCGTATGGGTGAATACCACCTATGGTTCAGTGTGGCTCGGTTTGTCCTTGAAGATGGAGAGATAAAAAATAACTATGTGGATAAAGGAAGATCAGCTAATAATCAGGAACATAAACAACATGTGGAAGGAGATCCTAGGGAAGCCAAGAAATCAGTCTTTGAGGGAGGTGGAAGGTCGTTTAAAGAAACTCTTGTGGGTAAACAGATGGAGGGGATTACTGGTAAATCGGTAAGGATTGATAATATTGTCAATGCTTTCAATGGATTGCATGGGAGGGCCTTAGTTGCTCGCATGATGGATTTGGATGCGTTAAAGAATATCAAGCTTATTTTGAACGAGATTTGCCCATCATCAGGAAGAGTGCAATATTTGGGAGGTTTGGATGTGTTACTTTCATTTGAAGATGCGGACACTGCGTTAGCTGTCCGTGATGCTGCTAGATTGATTTTGGGAAGATTTTCGAGGATTAGTGTATGGGAAGGGCAATCATTTGGGTTCGAACGATTGGCATGGCTTAAAGTGCAAGGTATACCACTACATCTTCTGACTAACGAAGTTATCGATACGGTGGGAGGTGTTTTCGGTAAAGTCGTCCACAAAGCTAATAGGCCAGACTCTGATGGGGATTTGTCATATGAATACGTGGGAGTGTTGGTAGGCGATGGGAAGCGGGTCTCGGAGGAGGTTGTTTTACATTGGAAGGATCGGAAATTCCGTGTATGGGTGATGGAGGAGTTGGGTGAATGGGTACCGGAATTTATTGATGATACTACGCATCCCAGGAAGAATGATACAGAAGATTCGACCCCTGCTTCCGAGGAGACTCCGGAAAAGGTGGACGGAGATTCAGACGGGGATAGTCAGCCAGACGGTTACGGCCAAGCCGAAAATTCCAATGAAGCAGTCAATGCGGAAACGGACGTTATGGTAAATGAGGCAATTAATGTGGAAACAGATGTTATGGTTAATAAGGCAATTAATAAAAATCAATCATCTCCAATGATTGAGGTGGTTTTCCAAGATGATAGGACGGGACAAGAGGAATTTACTCCTGCTATAAATTTTCCGTTTGATGAATTAATATTGGACAATGAATGTGAGTCAGTGGCAAAAAATATTAACAAAAGGAAGAAGTTCAAAAAAGGGAATGGAATGGGCCGGCCTAGTAACACTTACTCTAGTAGCCAGGAAAGTCTAAAGATTGTTAAAAAGCCCAAAGTTTCAAATAAAGATCCTTTTGGACTTAATGATCTTTTGGGCCTTAATAATGACAGTGAAGGCCATCATCGGGACTCTGATTGTTCGGATGAGGATGTGGACAATATACATGAGATAAACAGGGAAGATGAAGCAATGGATCTTAATTGTGAACCACCTATGGAAGGCGCAAACAATATTTAATAGGAAGATATACAACAAGGTATTTGTCAAGAGGATGCGGCTCAAATGACAGATATCAGAACCGAGGATAACCAGCCCACTGAGTCGACTATTCAGATAGAAGAAATTGAAGCAACAAAGTCGATGGGGGGTAAATTGGGAACATGTCTGGACAGGTACGATGATATGATCCGTGTTTCAGTTATTCAAGAAGGAGTACAAATTGGTAAGATATGAATTGTATGTCGATTAACATTCGAGGGATTGGGGTTAACGGGAAGGCGGGGTGGATTAAAAATTTGAAAGATGAGTTTGGTGTGTCTTTCATTGGGATGCAAGAAACTATGTGTGGTGATTTACAGGCTAGGGTATTGTCTAATTATTGGGGAGGTTTGGGTTTTGATTTTGAAGTAGTTAATGCTAGTGGCCACTCAGGGGGAATTGTTAGTGTCTGGGATCCAAAGATTTTCAGGAAGGATAGGGTTGTTAAGGATGGGAATTTTTTGCATGTTTCGGGTTTGATGATAGATAGGGCGTGTCGATTAAACATTATCAATGTTTATGCCCCTCAACATAATGTTGATAAAAGAAACTTATGGATGAAACTTAGTCAGATTGTACAATCAGGTCAAGGGTGGTGGATTGTGATGGGGGATTTTAATGCAGTTAGATACCCAGAGGAAAGAAAAAACTCTATCTTTGATCCGGTGTGTGCGAGGGATTTTAATGAGTTTATTGATGATGCTTCTCTTCGGGAATACAACTTAAAAGGAATGAAGTATACGTTTTTGGCTAACAGAAGGGGCGATTGTAAGCTGAGTAGAATTGATAGGGTGTTAGTATGCTCGAATGTGTTTAATAAATGGTCTAATGCTTGTGTTAGGGCCTTACATAGAGAATTATCTGATCATTCCCCATTAATTCTCTCCTTGGTGGATATGAATTTTGGTCCCAAGCCCTTCCGATGGTTTGATTCGTGGTTAGATCGACCCGATTGTGAAGAATTGGTAAAGTCAGTATTGGTGGGGTGCAATTTTCAAGGACCGCCTGATGTAGTATTGGGTTTAAAATTAAAAGCTCTTCGGAATAGATTGAAGGGTTGGATAAAAAATTGTCGCATTAAGGAGGATGAAGATTTAGATACATTACGTACCGAAAAAGATGAATATGAAAGTATCATGGAGAACAGGGATTTAGAAGAAGCGGAATTGTGGATATGGTCCGAGTGTAGAAAGAATATCGAAGAGATTGAGTTACATAGATCCCGTGACATCAAACAAAAGTCACAGGTGAAATGGGCTTCTCATGGTGATGAAAACACGGCCTTTTTTCATAGTGTTGTTAATGGAAGAAGGCGAGGAATTCTATACCGGGTCTTGAAGTGGATGGGGAATGGGTTTCAAAACCTGCTATTGTTAAGAGAGAAGTCATGCGCTTCTTTAGAAACCATTTCAGAGAAGAATTTGTTGATCGTCCGGGTCTGGAATGCGTGGGTATTAACAAAATAAAGGAAGAAGATTGCGGCATGTTAATTAATATGTTTTCTAAAGAAGAGATCAAAGATGTGGTTTTCGAGTGTGGTTCAAACAAAGCGCCTGATTGGGTCTAAACTAGTCAACTTAAATTGACCAAGTAAATGGTCGACAAAGTCAAACTCTCTAGACCAATACTCCGATGATAGTATAGTGTTTCCCCGGGTCGTTAAAGTCCCAGCGAGATTGAAATGGTGCTTTGGGAATCGTTTATGAGTGAGTGGCACTGAGGACAGTAGCCCAGATGATGAGAAATTGATATTGCTACTGTTATTTTGGTATTTGTACACAGATATAATATTCACAAAAATCAGATACAAGATATATGCACGTATTCACAATTCAGATTTACGCAATCGGACTGAAAAAGTGGGATTTTGGTATTTAACAAACTACAGGGGGTGCTTTTGACACTTTTTGAAACTTTAAAAGTTAAAAAGAAATTGAAAATGAAAACGGAATTATCAAAATGATTAAAATATTATTTAAATATTATTTAATTAATAAAACTAATTAAAATCTAAATTAAAACCTAATTTAAATTAACTAAAAATGACAAATGATATAAATTAAACTGAAAATTAGCAAAAATATTTTCTAAACTTAAATTAGAAATTGAAGAAAGTATAAAAAATAAAAATAAATATTTTTGTCTTTTTATGGTTTTGTTATTAATTAAAAACTATTTAACTTAATTAAACTAATTAAACTGATTTAAATTACTATTAATACTAAACTAACTTAGAAAATTATAAGAAAATTTATAAAATTACTTAACCATCACTGGAATCCTACAAAATTATAAAAACTCTAAAAATTATGTTTTAAGATTAATCCACTAATTATTTACCTTTTAATTAACTTAAGTCTAATTTAAACAATTAAAATAAGAAAAATGGAAAATGAACAGTAGAAATTCAAAATATATTTTCTAAAAGTCTAATATATTATATAAGAGCTAGGAAAAATATAAAATCTAGGTTTTGCTCTATAAAAACTAAATATGCTATTTAAAGTTTAATTATTAACTAATTACAAATAAAACTAAAATTAAATCTAATAAATACTAAATGGCAAAATAAAAATCTGAAAAAATTACTAAAATTACTTTATTATATAAGGTAATTAATAAAAATATAAAATTGACAAGTACTTAATAAAAATCTAAAAATGCAAAATAAAATTTAAATTACATTAAATAGAAACTATCACTTAAATTTAAATTAACTTTTTTTGGATTTTTCTTTTACAAACTTACTTTATACCTAAAAACAACTACTTTTTGTGAAAACAACTTTTTTATAAATGAAAATTAAGCTGTGTACACCCCCTTTACTTAAGACAGTTGACTTTGTTTGACCAAGTAGGCAAATAAGCACTCAGGACTATAGGTGGGGTCCACAATGGTGAAAATGGGTAAAATTAAGTTAAACAAACTACAGTAAGCCAGAAATAACAAACAATGACCTCAAATAAGCTATTTGGAATGAGATAAGCACTTTGCAACTTAAGATTGAACACAGATTAGGGACAGAGTTGAGGGGCTAAACCAGGTGGGTCCCAGGGGTCCTAAAGTCAAACTAATGGTTAAAGGGGGAAACCAGGTAGGAGGGGGGTTGGGAGAACCCAAAACCTTGGTGTGGGGACCACTGTGGTGGCCACAAACCACCACAAAAGTGGTGGTGGTGACTGTGGTATCTGTTGTGCAGAGCAGTTGGTTGCCCTGCAGCTGACTTTGGGGAGCTGTGGGACCCAGACAAAAAATCACAAAATTATAGCAACTAATGGATTTTGAAGATGAGCTGGGGGGCTAACTATTCTAAAAAGCTCAAAGCTTAAAACCTACTACATAAATCAAAACAATTCAGGCCATTATGGGAAAAATTGAAAAAGTGCAAATTTGACTTTTTAAGAAATACACCTATGTTGACTAATATGAACTTTAGATTAATTCTACTGATTAGTTATGATGTTTTAAACTGAAATGAAACTAATTAAAGCTGCATTAGCTACTTGTGAATGGAGATGATGGGGTTAGGGATCCTAAAACATAACAGTTGATGGATAAATGGTTTCAAGACATCATTTTGACTTTCTGTGAAAAACATACAAGATTTAATGACTCTATTGACCTACATGAACCTAATGAGACATGTTTAAACCATAACATCATCCAAACAACAACAAGAGCACAGTTAACTAAGCTGATCCAAACACACCCTAAACTAACTGTTTTCACTAACTTTATGAGTTTTAAGCTTAAACCTACTAATTTAAGCCTTGAAACTAACTTCTTAACTTATACTAATATCAAATAAACACAAATGACTGAAATAAGCAAAAACATGAAGTATATGAGCTATGAATATCAAAATTATGGAAATTGCTTACAATAGCATTGCACTGAGAAAGGTAACATGGCACCAAACCACAACCTACACCTCCCTTGAGGTACTAAACCCATGGAAATCCAAAGTACACCATTATCCTTGCTTCTATCTTCTTCTTCCTTGATTTTCAATTTTCTTTTTATTTTTCTTTGATTTTCTTGGAATTAAGTAAAACTGAATTAACAAACT
The DNA here is from genome assembly GCA_030686995.1 of Artemisia argyi. Classification (NCBI taxonomy): domain Eukaryota; kingdom Viridiplantae; phylum Streptophyta; class Magnoliopsida; order Asterales; family Asteraceae; genus Artemisia; species Artemisia argyi. Next base: position 26,937,820 of record CM060696.1, read on the forward strand.
CTCAAACTTTTCAATGATGATGAGCAAACTTAATTGAGCTTAAATTACCATGAACAAACAGTTTCTAACAATTTTAAGTTTGAAATTAAATTTTCATGAAAAATAATAAAAACTGAATTTGCACTGATAACTTGAAATCAAACTGAAATTAACTTGATATTACATTTAAATGATGGATTACAGAGCTTTTTAACTAAGGTTTACATTTAGAAAATAAGATTACATTAATACGACTAAAACTAAAACTAAGCTACACTACTTGTCTTCTTTCCCCTGGATCTGCTTTCTTTATAGGACTTCCAATGTGTTAGTGGGACCCACAGGGTCAAATCCCAGCAACTTGATTGAATTATGGTTCACTATTTCTCTCTTTGCAATTTTGGCGGGAAAGGACCTTTATTTGCAATTTGGCTCTGTGGACTAGCCATAGGGGGGTGGAGGTAATAGGTGTTTGGGGAAGTGTGATTGAAGGGTAAGGGTGGTGGTAGCAGAGGCAAGTGGTGTGAAACAGGGGAGTAGAGAGTGGTATTGCAGGGAAATGGTATTGGAGGGGAAAGGGTGGGTTTGACCTTGGTTGACCTGGTGAGTATAAAATGGACGGGGTGTGTTGGTGGGCTGTGGGTGTGGAATGGGCCAAAGAGATGTATGGGTTGGATTGTTATTTGGTTTTGGGTTTTAACAAATAACAAGGGTCCGTTTGTTTATAAGTGTAACACAAGGACCTCAAATGTAATTTATGAAAATCCAAGGGACTGAAAATGTAAATGTTCTAAAGTTATCACAAGGATGAAAATTGAAAACTTCAATAACCCAGGGATCCAAAATGTGTTTTTCCAATATTAAATTTCCCGGGGACCATTTTTGTAAAATTCCAAACTACGAGGACCAAACATGTAAATTTCACAAACTTTCACCCAGGGACCCATTTTGATAACTTTTGATTTCCCAAGGTCAAAAATGATTTTTCTTTCAAAAATATCCCACCAGGGACCAAATCTGCCAAAATTTGAAAGTTCAGGGACCTTTTATGCCCATTTTGGATTTTGAGGGGTAAAAATTGCCAGTTTGTGTAAACTTCCATCCAGGGACTATTTGTGAACATGTTTGACTTCCCATGGACTAAAGTTGACTTTTTATTAATTTTAAACCTTCAGGGACTAGTTTTGCCAATTTATGAAACTTGAGGGACTGAAACTGCCAATTATGCAAACTTTGTGCGTTTTTCATCTGTTTTTTATTGTTTTGCATTTGAAACATATAAAATACATTCCTGGGATATTTTTACTATTTTGATTCAATATTGAGTGTTTTTAGATGTTTTGGCAGCTCAGAAAAGGTAAAAATGATGAGTATTTACACACTCATCAATCCCCCACACTAAAACATTGCTAGTCCCTAGCAATCTTTTGAGAAAAACTTGATGGATTTGAGAATCTCTTTACCAAAAGCCATCACTTCTGGAGTAGCCAGGTGTAAGAACTGTGGCACACCTGATAACCGTGTGATTTTGAGCAAACCACCAGCTATCAACGGATTTGATTAGTCTTTACCAAAAGCCGTTTGCTTCTGGACTAGCCAGCATCTTGATGGACTAAGTCAACATCTTGGTGAGCTGATTACCAATTATGGATTTTCCACGGCCTTTACCACAAGCCATAATCTTGCGGGCTAGCCAACTCATTTGCTTATGAGGATACGGGGGAGTTGAGGAACCATACAATTTTTGGCAAATTGCAAGCCATCAACGGATTTGAGATGTCTTTACCAAGAGCCGTTTGCTCCTGGACTAGCCAATCCCTTTGTCATTTAGACTTTGGCGGACTGATTACCACAAAAAATTTTGAACTTTAGTGAAAAATTTTTGAAAAATTTTGGTCAAAATGGGGGTATAAGATAGTAAAATGTGATAAAATTCGCTAGAATAGCGAATACCCCCCCACACTTAGCATGAATACTGTCCTCAATATTAAAGCCCCGGCTATTATGCCGACTCTTGGAACGTAAAAGGGCAATATTACAAGCTAAACGTGGAAACACAATTTTGTTTTTCACTTTTGTAATCATAGCATGGGGGACTCCCCCACACTTAGGGTGAAAACCCTATAAGCATGCTACTGTTTTTGTTTACCGAGTCGCTAGCTTGACTCGACCCCGAATTCATTAGTCCTTGGGGAAGCATGATGTGGAAGAAACAATCTCCATCGGACTTTCATTCAAGATGTTTGGATAAACATTTGAAGCACGTGAAAGTTCCACACCGATGAGATATAATCCCAGCTCAAGATAATGGTAAATGAAAATGCCGGGATCAAAGATGGTATCTTCATTCCCGAAGGAGTGAAGAACAGGAGAAGTTATCCTGTATGTGAAGAAAAGGAAGAAAACCATGATGAAAATCATGATAAGATCTTCTTCCTAGAAGGCAGGCTCATTAGCCTGATTTTGGATTTCAAAGGGTAAGCTCGAAAACATCCCGGGAGGGTGGGTGGGAATTTGCAAATTCTCATGATTGAGTGCATCTCCCCCTGGGATATCAAACTCCGGAGGAGTCATGACATGATGAGTGAGTTCACAGGAGAACTCCTCATGAAGAGAATTATTCACAAGATGTGAATATGTGAATTCATGTTCCGGAATAGACTCATCACAATCCTCGTTCTGAATATCAAAGAGTGGATTATCAGAAATCAAAGTGAATTCAGATTTGAATTCAAATAGAGGATTGGTGAGAGTAGTATTGAATGCTTCGGGAACAAAGTGATCAATATTCTCTATTGGATTTTCAGGATCAGAAGTGAGTGACAGATCATGATTTAAGAGATTTTCAATTTCGGCTTCGGAGTTAAGGAGAGCATCATCACTTCCTGTTGGAAGTGAATTGATTTTGGTGATCTCCTCAAGAAAATGATCAGCATCAATATGTGGAATTGATGCCTCAACATACTCGATGTCTCCATAAGATGCACAATCTTCGCTACAATCGGAGAAAATCTCCAACTGAGCTTTTGGACACTCAAGAGGGGAGGGCGAATCACACATATGATCAGAAGTTCCCTGTGACTCTCCTGGGATTGGGATAAGGTTCTCAGCACTAGACTTTATGAATTCGTCCGATTCCTTTTTAGGAACAGTGCTAAGATGCTCATCCCCCATGTTCAGAGAGTGAATGTGAACTTCGGGTGTGATAGCAGTTGTTTGAGATGAAATCTCAACTGCAGCGATATCAACTGATGAACTTGATGAATCTTTTTGAATAATAACAATGTTATCTTCATCATCACTGTTATCATAGTCATCAAATAGAGCAGTTTTGCGAATATTAGCACGTATTTTAGCTGCTCGTTGCTCAGCCAATAAATCTTCCATGCTTTTTCCAGATTCTCGTTCTTCAGCAAGTAATTCTGCCATAGTTTTCCCACGAGAATTTGGAACGAGTGGAAATTGTGGGGATGTGGATGTGTCAAAACCGGAAGGTTGACATTGAAAATCATCGTGAGGACCCCCACAATATGCACAAGAAGAACTTGGAGTATGGCGGAGTGAAATATTAGCTAACTCCTCCTTAAGTTCTTTAAATTTCTCAAGAACCTCTAAAAAGTCTTGCTGGATTTGAGGAGTTGCTTGGATAGTTTGATACTGTGGAGGTTGGTTTTGATACGAAGAGTCATAATTGTTACAAGGAAATGGATTCCTCGTTTGACAATCAGAGCTAAAGTGTGGACCTCCACAGTAATCACAATAGTGAAACTGATGTGGCTGTGGGTTGTATGTGCTTGAGTTATAATTGTTATCAGGAAACTGCTCATAGACAAGTGTGTTTCCTGATTGACAATCAGAACTGTAATGTGAACCACCACAATACTCACAAGAGTAAAACTGTTGAGTCTCATGGTGTGGTAACTGATGGAATGAATTAGTCGTATCATGGTAGGAATAGGGATTCTGGTTATAGACAGACCCGTTTCCTGACTCTACCATGCCACAACTGGGGCAATTGCCACCATTATAAGGATTACCACACCACTGGCAAATCAGAAAGTGTGGATGAGACATAGAAAGAATCAAAAGGTTTTAGAGGGTAAGAAATGGAGAATCAAAAAGGTGAGAGGGTAAAGGTGAATATTTTTGGTATTTTCGAGAAACATGTTTAGTGCACATGCACCAAAAACAATTTTTCAAAACAAAATCGAGGCAAAACCACAGTGAACTTAAACCAATTATCACAAGTGAATGGCTTCTTTGAAAAAGGTACACCACTCATAGGGATATAAAGGCAAGTTTTAATCTTAAGTTTGGGAACTTATTATGGGTTTGTATTTATTAATTTGAAAAACTGCTTTAGGCTTATGGGTGTGTGTGCAGAAAACTTGGGAAATATTTTTGGAACTGATTCGTTAACCGAAATCGTCCCTTTAAGATTACTCGCAGGCTGGCGGGAGGAAGTAAATAGGTTTCCTCTTCAGTTCGCAATTTAATGTCAGAACTTACCTTAAACCAACTGTTTCAGGTTGTAATCTTAAAGAACACGAAGTAATTTAACTTCACAGTTTGTTTTGTTGTTTTTAATTTTTTTTTGGTGTTTTCAACACTTCAGGAGAAGTGTTAATGAACGTTTTTGATATGATTATGTTTTTACAAAAACTTTTTACAAATTTGTGTGAAATTTGTACAGGGAGGGTTTTGGAAACCACTAAACTTAAAACGATTTTGTAAAACACGCAACAACCTCCCCGGCAGCGGCGCCAAATTTTGATTGGGTCTAAACTAGTCAACTTAAATTGACCAAGTAAATGGTCGACAAAGTCAAACTCTCTAGACCAATACTCCGGTGATAGTATAGTGTTTCCCCGGATCGTTAAAGTCCCAGCGAGATTGAAATGGTGCTTTGGGAATCGTTTATGAGTGAGTGGCACTGAGGACAGTAGCCCAGATGATGAGAAATTGATATTGCTACTGTTATTTTGGTATTTGTACACAGATATAATATTCACAAAAATCAGATACAAGATATATGCACGTATTCACAATTCAGATTTACGCAATCAGACTGAAAAAGTGGGATTTTGGTATTCAACAAACTACAGGGGGTGCTTTTGACACTTTTTGAAACTTTAAAAGTTAAAAAGAAATTTAAAATGAAAATGGAATTATCAAAATGATTAAAATATTATTTAAATATTATTTAATTAATAAAACTAATTAAAATCTAAATTAAAACCTAATTTAAATTAACTAAAAATGACAAATGATATAAATTATACTGAAAATTAGCAAAAATATTTTCTAAACTTAAATTAGAACTTGAAGAAAGTATAAAAAATAAAAATAAATATTTTTGTCTTTTTATGGTTTTGTTATTAATTAAAAACTATTTAACTTAATTAAACTAATTAAATTAATTTAAATTACTATTAATACTAAACTAACTTAGAAAATTATAAGAAAATTATAAAATTACTTAACCATCACTGGAATCCTAAAAAATTATAAAAACTCTAAAAATTATGTTTTAAGATTAATCCACTAATTATTTACCTTTTAATTAACTTAAGTCTAATTTAAACAATTAAAATAAGAAAAATGGAAAATGAACAGTAGAAATTCAAAATATATTTTCTAAAAGTCTAATATATTATATAAGAGCTAGGAAAAATATAAAATCTAGGTTTTCCTTTATAAAAACTAAATATGCTATTTAAAGTTTAATTATTAACTAATTACTAATAAAACTAAAATTAAATCTAATAAATACTAAATTGCAAAATAAAAATCTGAAAAAATTACTAAAATTACTTTATTATATAAGGTAATTAATAAAAATATAAAATTGACAAGTACTTAATAAAAATCTAAAAATGCAAAATAAAATTTAAATTACATTAAATAGAAACTATCACTTAAAATTAAATTAACTTTTTTTTTATTTTTCTTTTACAAACTTACTTTATACCTAAAAACAACTACTTTTTGTGAAAACAACTTTTTTATAAATGAAAATTAAGCTGTGTACACCCCCTTTACTTAAGACAGTTGACTTTGTTTGACCAAGTAGGCAAATAAGCACTCAGGACTATAGGTGGGGTCCACAATGGTGAAAATGGGTACAATTAAGTTAAACAAACTACAATAAGCCAGAAATAACAAACAATGACATCAAATAAGCTATTTGGAATGAGATAAGCACTTTGCAACTTAAGATTGAACACAGATTAGGGACAGAGTTGAGGGGCTAAACCAGGTGGGTCCCAGGGGTCCTAAAGTCAAACTAATGGTCAAAGGGGGAAACCAGGTAGGAGGGGGGTTGGGAGAACCCAAAACCTTGGTGTGGGGACCACTGTGGTGGCCACAAACCACCACAAAAGTGGTGGTGGTGACTGTGGTATCTGTTGTGCAGAGCAGTTGGTTGCCCTGCAGCTGACTTTGGGGAGCTGTGGGACCCAGACAAAAAATCACAAAATTATAGCAACTAATGGATTTTGAAGATGAGCTGGGGGGCTAACTATTCTAAAAAGCTCAAAGCTTAAAACCTACTACATAAATCAAAACAATTCAGGCCATTATGGGAAAAATTGAAAAAGTGCAAATTTGACTTTTTAAGAAATACACCTATGTTGACTAATATGAACTTTAGATTAATTCTACTGATTAGTTATGATGTTTTAAACTGAAATGAAACTAATTAAAGCTGCATTAGCTACTTGTGAATGGAGATGATGGGGTTAGGGATCCTAAAACATAACAGTTGATGGATAAATGGTTTCAAGACATCATTTTGACTTTCTGTGGAAAACATACAAGATTTAATGACTCTATTGACCTACATGAACCTAATGAGACATGTTTAAACCATAACATCATCCAAACAACAACAAGAGCACAGTTAACTAAGCTGATCCAAACACACCCTAAACTAACTGTTTTCACTAACTTTATGAGTTTTAAGCTTAAACCTACTAATTTAAGCCTTGAAACTAACTTCTTAACTTATACTAATATCAAATAAACACAAATGACTGAAATAAGCAAAAACATGAAGTATATGAGCTATGAATATCAAAATTATGGAAATTGCTTACAATAGCATTGCACTGAGAAAGGTAACAGGGCACCAAACCACAACCTACACCTCCCTTGAGGTACTAAACCCATGGAAATCCAAAGTACACCATTATCCTTGCTTCTATCTTCTTCTTCCTTGATTTTCAATTTTCTTTTTATTTTTCTTTGATTTTCTTGGAATTAAGTAAAACTGAATTAACAAACTCTCAAACTTTTCAATGATGATAAGCAAACTTAATTGAGCTTAAATTACCATGAACAAACAGTTTCTTACAATTTTAAGTTTGAAATTAAATTTTCATGAAAAATAATAAAAACTGAATTTGCACTGATAACTTGAAATCAAACTGAAATTAACTTGATATTACATTTAAATGATGGATTACAGAGCTTTTTAACTAAGGTTTACATTTAGAAAATAAGATTACATTAATACGACTAAAACTAAAACTAAGCTACACTACTTGTCTTCTTTCCCCTGGATCTGCTTTCTTTATAGGACTTCCAATGTGTTAGTGGGACCCACAGGGTCAAATCCCAGCAACTTGATTGAATTATGGTTCACTATTTCTCTCTTTGCAATTTTGGCGGGAAAGGGCCTTTATTTGCAATTTGGCTCTGTGGACTAGCCAAGGGGGGGGGGGGGGGTGGAGGTAATAGGTGTTTGGGGAAGTGTGATTGAAGGGTAAGGGTGGTGGTAGCAGAGGCAAGTGGTGTGAAACAGGGGTGTGGAGAGTGGTATTGCAGGGAAATGGTATTGGAGGGGAAAGGGACGGGGTGTGTTGGTGGGCTGTGGGTGTGGAATGGGCCAAAGAGATGTACGGGTTGGATTGTTATTTGGTTTTGGGTTTTAACAAATAACAAGGGTCCGTTTGTTTATAAGTGTAACACAAGGACCTCAAATGTAATTTATGAAAATCCAAGGGACTGAAAATGTAAATGTTCTAAAGTTATCACAAGGATGAAAATTGACAACTTCAATAACCCAGGGATCCAAAATGTGTTTTTCCAATATTAAATTTCCCGGGGACCATTTTTGTAAAATTCCAAACTACGAGGACCAAACATGTAAATTTCACAAACTTTCACCCAGGGACCCATTTTGATAACTTTTGATTTCCCAAGGTCAAAAATGATTTTTCTTTCAAAAATATCCCACCAGGGACCAAATCTGCCAAAATTTGAAAGTTCAGGGACCTTTTATGCCCATTTTGGATTTTGAGGGGTAAAAATTGCCAGTTTGTGTAAACTTCCATCCAGGGACTATTTGTGAACATGTTTGACTTCCCATGGACTAAAGTTGACTTTTTATTAATTTTAAACCTTCAGGGACTAGTTTTGCCAATTTATGAAACTTGAGGGACTGAAACTGCCAATTATGCAAACTTTGTGCGTTTTTCATCTGTTTTTTATTGTTTTGCATTTGAAACATATAAAACACATTCCTGGGATATTTTTACTATTTTGATTCAATATTGAGTGTTTTTAGATGTTTTGGCAGCTCAGAAAAGGTAAAAATGATGAGTATTTACACACTCATCAGCGCCAGGTCCAGATGGTTTTAACTTTAGATTTGTTAAACACTTCTGGAATATTTTGGAGGATGATTTCTTCAGAATCATGTCAGAATTCCATGATACAGGGATTATTAATTCAGGTTGTAGTTCGTCTTTTATTACATTGATTCCTAAGGTAAAAACTCCATTGGGCCTTAAAGATTACCGACCTATAACACTTATTGGTATGATTAGTAAGGTTATTTCCAAATTCTTGGTAATCGACTCAAGAAGGTATTGGGAGATGTCATTTCAGAGTCTCAATTGGCGTTTTTGAAAGATCGATTTATTCTTGATGGCCCTTTAATGGTGAATGAGTTATTGGAATGGATGAAAAAAAGAAAAAGAAACGCATTCTTTTTAAAAATAGATTTCGAGAAGGCGTATGACAATGTCAACTGGAATTTCTTGATTTCTATTATGTTGCAAATGGGTTTTCCTCCTACTTGGTGTAGGTGGATTAGAGGGATTCTCATATCAGCTCGTTCGGCGGTTTTGGTTAACGGTTCCCCAACATTTGAATTTACATGTGATAAGGGTCTACGACAAGGCGATCTCCTATCGCCTTTTTTATTCTTGATTGTGATGGAGGCTCTCTCGTGGGTGTTGAATAAATCTAAGGAGATTGGTGAGTTAAAGGGTATTAATTTCACGGACAATGAAGTTGATATCACGCATCTTTTCTACGCAGATGATGCTCTTATTTTGGGTGAATGGACTCGTGAGAACTTGGAGAAAACGGCACGTATTCTTCGAGATTTTTATATGTGTTCAGGTCTTCGTATAAACCTGCACAAGTCTAACTTGTTTGGGGTTGGCACGCAAGATTCGGAGGTGGATAATATGATGGAGGTCTTGGGCTGTAAAAGGGGTACAATCCCTTTTGATTATTTAGGGATTAAAGTGGGAGCAAATATGAACCGAATCTGCAATTGGGCATCGATTGTAGAAGTGGTAAAGTCTAGACTTGGCTCGTGGAAATCAAAGACTTTATCTATAGGAGGGAGACTCACGCTTATTAAGTCGGTGCTTGAAAATCTTCCAATTTACTACTTTTCCTTGTATAAAGCCCCTATGGCGGTGATTGAGCAAATTGAAGGTATTATGCGACGGTTTTTGTGGGTGGGATCTAGTGAAGAAAATAAGATTTGTTGGGTTGCGTGGGAGGATATTACAAGACCTAAAGAAGAAGGGGGCCTTGGCATCAATAAACTTCAACATACAAATGAAGCTCTCCTTTTTAAATGGGAGTGGAGATTTAAGAAAGAGGGTAACTGTTTGTGGAAAAAGGTAGTGATTGGATGTAATGGGTCGAGTCGAGCATGGTCCATGTTACCTTGCAGCTTATCGTCCAGTGGATGCTGGAAAAGTATTGTAAAACTTGGTGAGAGAAAGCTTTCGAACGGTAGACATCTTAATAGTTATTTTGTTGGCATTGTTGGGGAAGGATCGTCTATTAACTTTTGGGGTGATACTTGGCTTGCTAATGAACCGCTGCGGATTAAGTACCCAAACCTCTTCGCTCTAGAAAAGAATAAATGGGTGGCTGTGTCAAACCGAGTGATGGTTTCGAATGGTGAAAGAAATTTGGCTTGGGAATGGCGAAGGTCTCTGGCTACTAATGATGAGGTTATGGAATTATTTGACTTGCTAGAGGCTATTTATATTTATCAATGGAAAGAAGGGCGTGATCGATGGGAATGGAGGGGCGACAAAGACGGATTTTACACAGTAAGCGAAGCTAAGAGGTTGATCGCTAACAGGTTACCGACTGTTTCTGATGCCAAAATAAAATGGAAAGAATGGACTCCCTTGAAGTGTAAGATTATGATTTGGCGAGCAGTTCTAAATAGACTTCCTACCAGATTGGAGCTGCAGAAACGTGGGATTCATATAGATGATTTGCTTTGCCCGCTGTGTAATACGGTTGCAGAAACAACCACGCACCTATTCACAGGATGTTTTTTTACATCGGAGATTTGGGCTCGGGTTGGGAGTTGGTGTCGGTTGAAACCAATCTTTGCATTTGAAGTAAGAGACCTGGCAATGTTGGCGGATACTTATTCGAAGACCAAAGAAGAGAAACAAATCATTCGGGGCATCATTTATACTTCGATGTGGTGTATTTGGAATGAAAGGAACGCTAGAATCTTCACTGGTAAGAGCCGAAGAGCAATTGAAGTGGTGGCAACTATAAAGTCGTCTTCTTTCTTTTGGGTTCGTCATAGGTCTAGATTAAAAGTTTGTCATTGGAATGTTTGGTGTAAATACCCAATGAACCTGATGTAATCTCGCTTGTTCAGGGGTCCTCACTTTGAGGACCGCTTGTGCTGCTTTTGGTTTTGAATGAAATTTATCTTCCAAAAAAAAAAAAAAAAATCATATCATATCATACTATATTATAATGGATGAAGACCTACTATTAATAAAAATACTTAAAATTAAGCAATACAACTTCTAAAGCTATAAGTACAACAACCAATGCTACTTATAGAAATTCCCCTCATATTTAATTCTAACATAAAATTAATAATAACATTAAATACAATAAATAAATCATTATGTACATTAAATACAATTAATTAACTGGTCAATAAATATAATTAATGCACTTATTAAAACACCACTTACATAAAAAATATAAATTATCAAGCATATTGTACAACCAACTTAAACACAATTCTTGCATTAAATGTCACTAATACAAATAATAAAGCATATTATACAAATATTCAAACCCGAACGAGCAATGGGCCAAATGGGCTCGAGCCCGAACGGGCACGGGTCAAACGGGCTCGAGCCCGAACGGACACGAGCGAAACGAAATTTTTGATATCCGTAAATTTATTGTCAAAAAGAACATAATAAACTAAAATATGTTCACATATTGTAAAACCAAGCAAACTACTAAACAAAAAAAAAAAAATAAATAATAAATAAAATAATACAAACTAAGCAAAATTTTATCAAACTTTTGCTATAAAAAACTAATCAGTAAAGCTATTGCCAAAAAACGTACAAATAAAATATATTTTTAGCCGTAAAAATTAAATCACAGGGTGCCCGCAGCTGCATCGCGCGGGGACCCCGCTAGTTGTTATATAATTAGGTAATCAAGTGCTTATTTTTATCCAAACATTAACGGGTTTCAAAACCATAAACACTTAGGGCCCGTTTGGTATGCGGGTGTCACTGGGTATAGAATTAAAGATTGTTTGAATCCTTTGTTTGGTACATTTAATTCCCTTCTACACATGATTTGGATTCAAAATATTCATACCACCCTAAGTGGGTTGGTTTTGATGAAATCCACCAATCAAAAACTTTCTTTTATTTAATGAATTTTTGTCAACCACACATCTTCATTCATATTTTTTATTTTTTACCTTTTTTATTTCAAACAAATACATAAAACCTATTAAACATATATATTAATTAATTTTCTCTCTCCTTCTTTTTTTTCAAACATTTTCTAAATCTGAATTCAATTTCAATCCCACTTACAAACCAAACGCACCCTTAATAGACTCGCATGTTTTTGCTCGGTTCAACACTTATCTTTATCCGTTATTGAAAGTCATATGTACTTGCATATGACAGTAGAATGTCATAGAGTTATTGTCAATATAGTTTCAAATATTGTATAATTAACATGTAATTTGTCGTAGAGGAAAAGAAATACGTATTGTATAATTAACATGTAATGTGTCGTAGAGGAAAAGGAATGTGTGCACGGTATTGACATAAGTCGTATTAACAATATACTGTATAATCGAATGGTTAAAGTTCACTAAGGGACATGTTAACACAAAGTTCCACATATTCTTACTTAAACTTTAAAGAGTGATAATCACGTGAGTCGTTTTCTTTAAATACGTAAAGTCTTGTGTATTTATTTAAATATCACAATAAACTGCTTTCATTTTGCTATTTATTATTCCGTGCATATTAATTTAATCTAATAATAATTATAATATTTTAAATTACAACAAAACAAATATAAAGTTTACAGGTGTATTTGTTAAATAAAATCTAAGATTATATAATTTTGCAAGGTTTTAGGCTTAAATTTGAATTGTATTAACTAATCAGAATATAAAGTTATTTTAAATTAAACATTTATGGTTAACTAATTAAACTTTTAAAGGTTTTTTTTTTTTTTTTTTTTTTTTTTTTTTTTTTTTTTTGTCAATTTACCACCGAATGTTTTATAAATTTTTTCTTACAAGATCAAAGTTTATTATTATTATTATTAATTTTTATTTATTTATTTATTTTTTTAAACTTTTCTTTTTTCAACTTTGACACATGTACCTATCATGATGAAAAATTAAGAGATATTGACCAATTCAATTTTGACAGATTGTAGGGCACCGATTTTAAAATAGAGCTATACTTTTGATTAGAATAATTAGTCCAAATGATATTATTTCAATTTTTTCTTTAAATAAGTGATACGTGAAGCTATCTTTCATCCATCATATAATATGACTATATGTGTTATCTGATAGGGCGATCATTTATATTTGTATCAAGATATAAAAGTACAACGTTCTAGTGTTCTACCCATTAATATTACAGTATTAAAAGTCTTGGAAGTTATGGTTGCAATCAAACAAAGCAATTCAAACTTATAATGAGTTAAATACGGACGTGCTTCTGAGAAAAGGAAATTTATAGTGGAAGTTGCCATGACTTCTTATCGTAAGTTTCTTTTAAAAGACAACAAAAGCCAAACTCCATTCTATAAAAGGTCCATGACTCTGATTCCACTTAAATTGTTATACTTCTAGTAATTTTGATTATCTTGTTCTTGAGCGGTTTGAAAGTGTATATATTGATGGAAAACCGATGTAAACAAGCACAACAAGTCAATAATAATTATGGAATTGAAAAAGAAAAACAGCACCATATTCAACTTTTCGCATGACTCGACTAATCGCATTGTGTTCACAGTCGAATTAGAGAAGAAATTTAATTATCGAAAGAGGAACTAGTTGACAATACTGTTGGAAAAATGTTTTTGCAAAATTATATATATATATATATATATATATATATATATATATATATATATATATATATATATATATATATATATATATATATATATATATATATATATATTTGTATTAGCTAGTAGGTATGCATTCTCTTTGAAGAAAGCTTCGTAACGAGCTAAAATATGTTCAAAATGAAATAATATTAATAAGAAGACGTGTCTCAAAAAAAGACACTTGAAGCACAAATTGAAAAAATGAAGCGTATCTCACATGGCCCAAAAAATGAAGTGAAAGGTTGTTTACATAGAAATTTTGGTATTCGATATCAAATTCCTTTGGTTGGTTTTACTCCAACACCTACGTGTGTGCGCGCATGGTGAGCATAAAATGGGTTCCAAGCTTGTGAACTCATGCGACCTGCGGCCATGAATGCAATTTCGAAACTTCACCCACATACGAATCTTTTGCTGCCAAATTCGGGTTTCGTTTTCCAGAATTTCTGTAGTTCTCTTTTTGGAATAGATATAAACTTATTGATCAAGTTTACAAAAATCGGCTTTTTGTATTAAAAGATTTGTGAATCAGTTTTCAAAATAACAGATTTGCTTTTATTTTGGCAGTAACATTATCTTGGGAGACTAGATTAGTTTTCCTATAAATAAAGCCATTCGTCTCATTCGGTAATAATAATAATAAAAACAAATGCATCTCCATTACAAATGTTTTCCAGTAGGCTTCGTTCAGACACACACAAGTTTTTTCGTGATTTTTTAGGCAAGTTTATCACGTTCGTTAGTACATTTGTTTTAAGGGAATCATGTTAAACATGAGCCTCGTGTCTACTGCTTTCTTTTACTTATCGTTATATAGTATTTGTCGCCATATTTAATTTTCTGTTATGTATTTATTTATTGTAATCTGATTTAATTAATTTCACAAAAAGATGTAGATTGACGGGAACACTTTGATCCCGGATGTTTTTTTGGCACTAGCCATTATCTAACCCATAAGGAATAGCTTCGGCAACTTTCGTCGCCCAGAGGAGCACCACCTGGAGCGAGACGAGCTGAGACTCGACCCCCCGACTTTTATTCCACAAACTCTCTATAGTGTGCCCATATGTTTTGCGAAAACGGGTACCTATCTGAAGCAAATGCCATAGATAAGACTCGAACCCGAGTTTATTGACTCAAGCACGAAAAATCTATCCATTGAACTAATATTCTAGTGGTTAATAAAAGTGTTACAGTTTCCTTTACAAATACCATATGTGATCTAATATACCGGTTAAAACCGTGTTTAAAAGAAACTTTTTATTACGAGCCTAAAGTTTCATACGGGCTAAGCCTCTAAACCCTTTTTATTTATTTATTAGATGATCTAGTGGTAAAACACCTAATATTTTAACAAGAAGTTTAGTACAAAATCTCGTTAAGTTGAAAAAGCAAGAAAATGATTGAGGTGTTGTTTGAACATATGAAGCAAAGTGTGGGGACAACAATGAGTAGTTGGTGCAACGTCAAAAAAGCAAGAAAACTTCGGTTACGAGACCACATCACAACATTAACCAATCATATCTCGAGTGGACTCCACGTCATGTTTAAAACTTTTTTTTTTTTGGTGAAGTTGGTGGTCACACCCATCTATCTCATCAACCAACACAAACAAACATCTTTAACGATTAGACCCCTCACTAACAATCTCTCGCGTTTCGAGTGGCCATGCATATCGTTTTAATTGCTAAAATCGTTTATAACTCATAATATCGACCGACTTACATTTTTTTTAATGACGACATGTGAAATACGACGTTAAAACTCTTTCAAAATCCACTCATAAAAGTGTTCGTTTGCTTTAGAAAACGATTTGGCTCAAAATGCCTTGATCGAGACTGGACCAAAATGTTCGGTATGTCTGTCTGGTCCGATCCAACGATTCATAATGGCCGGTCGTGCTTAAGATCGGATCAAAAACCAAATATGAAGGAAATGATAGACCAACGACTGGACTAAAATATTACTGGTTTAGTCCGAGCAATCTAATTTCTCGATTCGATTCAGATTTAAAAACTTGTGAATTAAACTAGACAAAAGACTTGATGGACAACAACTATAAATAAAACTTGTTTGAAATTATTAGCTTTAAAATATGATATTTGACTTTTCATGTTTTTTCTAAATTATTGACACATGATCTTTGGTCTTGGATTGGCAAATTTTCAAGAGTTAGGTTCGCTTGGGTTGAATTTTGGTTTTATATGTATTCAAAAGACTATAAAGTATGTTCTCAACGATCGTGTGATCCCATAAATGTAGATGTTTCAAGTTGAATGACGACCATTGATCGATTTATCTTTATATGCATGATTAGTAAATCTTATCTGTCTCATGTTTTAGAGTCGTACAGGCAAACAACATTAAACTTTAATCGTGCGGGAAACAAAATTCTGACACATTTGTAGTTTGGATTGTATGATTTGCGTACCGATTTGTATCCCAATGAGCTTCAGCTCATTAAAAAGAAATCGTATTGCTAGTTCTTTGTAATTTTCTAGCTTCTTGCTAGTTCTTTTTTATAATATCTTTAGCTGTCCATAAAAAGAAAAAAAGAAATCGTATTGACAATCTGTTTATTATTCATCAATCTTACTGTCTCAACTCTCCATGTAATGACCAAGAAACACCTTCAGGAGGTCGGGGATGCTCGAAATAAAGAATAGACATGGTATTATTAGATTAAAAGAATGGGGAAGGTGTGTGTGTTTTCTAGAGAGAGAAAGAAGGAAACCACACACACCTAGAGAATACAAAGAGACATCCACCCTCCTAGTTGGGACTAGGAGGGGTATTTATACAAGAATACAAGGTAATCTATACACTAATGGCAAGACTAGTCCTTGTAGTTAAAGACTAATGCAATTCCCGAATATAACAAAACTTTAAGGCTAACAATCTCTCCCCAAAGTGAAGTTATATGGGAATTGCTTACAATGTTCCCTATAAGTAAAATTAAATACAAAGCATAAGCGCAGCAGCTCTGAGAGTGGTCTTCAAACTTCATTCTTTCATTCAGCTTCCTGAATCTTCTCAGCTGCCATCTTTTTACTTGCAGAAGAACAATGTGAGCAAATCTAATTAGGGATTAAATCTGGCTTTACACTCTCCCCTAATTAGTGCTCTCCCCCAAACTGACAACCATTCTGATGAATGCCCTGAAACTGAAGAAGTCTTTTGATAATTAACAGCAAACCGTCTTTAGTCTTCAAACACACAGCGGAAAATGTAGAACAGACTGTAGACTCGACCTTCTTCAAGATTGTCCATTCGGGGGAACTGAATATCAACATCTTCATCTCACCAAATGCATTCCAGTTATCTTGCATAAAGCAAATCAGCCCATAACGTACACATGAAATGATAACACCAAAGTAACAAGTTGAAACACCGATCATCTTGAATTTGATGCCCGAAATTGGTGAAGGTGGATAAGGTAGAAGTACGTAGAAAAAGTTGAGAGGATAAGGATATAGAATCAACCAATCTCCGACACAAACCATTTCATAAATCATTAAGCCCGATCTCGTGAACTTGTTGTGCGTCCTCGATGTACACATTTCTCTCCCCTGATGATTGCGATCTCATCGGAATCAGCATGACATTGTGTACTTGAAGTATTAACTAAAAGCACTTTATCATTAATCACATAAGCCCGTGAGAAGATGTCGATAATCCCAATCTACTAACAATACCATTTGAAACTGTCTTACTCTTTATCAACCTCTGAATCAACAACGGCTCTCTGTAGTAGCCCCATATGAAGATAACCTGATATGATGAACTTGAGAATGAAGTAAAATCCCCCAGACTTGTGACTTAAGCTTGTACTATCCTGTGACTAAGAACGGTGTACCTTATACCCCTAAAGAAGTGTAATAAGCACAATCCATCTTGACATATCCTCAACTACGTGAGACACTGAGCACTACAACGTAACTCCTTAAAGTGATAGCTACTCTGTGGGTATAGAGAGAAAGAATCACAGAAGTAACTAGATATCCAAGTCTTCGTCACCATTAATATATGCCCAAACAAGTCATCTTCGCGGTAGTGAAGAAAGAAAGAAGATGAAATAAGTACACGCGCCCGTAAAATGTTACTTCAAACCCGAATAAATAATAACGAATTATCCCCATATCACAAAATCCGATACAAGCTGTTGTTATTTGATTGTGATTCTTGATCAGGATCGTTTAAGCAAAACGTGGTGTGTTTTTGGTGTGTGATATATTGGTATTTAGATAATGAGACATTAAAATGAATCATGTTCTATAAGATGTTTACCAATAATATCATGTGTTTTAGGTGAGGATGAAAGTTAGGTTTTAGGGTATATAGACATTAGGTTAATCGATGAGGTAAGGGTTTTGTTTATATAATAATCCTTTGATGTGTCCTTGCTCAAAAACCCATCTCGATACTCGATATCCTAAGTCAATTTTGGCAGAGTTTCGTTTAGATTAGTCCAAAAGAAATCCTTACTCGATAAACGATAAGGTTGGAACAGCCTAACTCGGCAAAATTCAATACCAAACTCGGCAAAATTAGAAGAAAAAGAAACTTAACTCGGCAGGTTTTTCTAACTCGGCAAGTTTTTCTAACTCGGCAAGTTTTCTCTAACTCGGCAAGTTTTTCTAACTCGGCAGATCCTAACTCGGCAGATCCTAACTCAGCAGATCCTAACTCGGCAAGATCCTAACTCGGCAAACTCGGAAAAATTTGGCCGAGTATCGACTTAGGAGTAAGCCACGAAAAACCTAACTCGATAAACGATTAGGTGAAACAGCCTAACTCGGCAAAACACCTAACTCGGCAAAACATAACTCGGCAAATTACCTAACTCGGCAACTTACCTAACTCGGCAACTTACCTAACTCGGCAAACCTTTGATGAACAGTACCAGATCCGTTTTATTCACCCAAAAACACGATTTTTCACCACAAAACACCACGATTCGCCCCCGGTTAGCTCTGATGCCAATTGTAATGACCAAGAAACACCTTCAGGAGGTCGGGGATGCTCGAAATAAAAAATAAACATGGTATTATTAGATTAAAAGAATGGGGAAGGTGTGTGTGTTTTCTAGAGAGAGAAAGAAGGAAACCACACACA
This sequence comes from Artemisia argyi, assembly GCA_030686995.1. NCBI lineage: Eukaryota > Viridiplantae > Streptophyta > Magnoliopsida > Asterales > Asteraceae > Artemisia > Artemisia argyi. The sequence continues at coordinate 26,956,606 of CM060696.1, forward strand.
CCTAGAGAATACAAAGAGACATCCACCCTCCTAGTTGGGACTAGGAGGGGTATTTATACAAGAATACAAGGTAATCTATACACTAATGGCAAGACTAGTCCTTGTAGTTAAAGACTAATGCAATTCCCGAATATAACAAAACTTTAAGGCTAACACTCCACTATCATCACTCATAGTTAAAAACTTTTATGTCTAAAATTGAATGAATCGCTTTCCATGTAGGGGGGTTCAATCTTTCTCGGGGGATAGAACCAAAGCCTATACTAGGACGGTACCGACACAGAAGAGTTTCTGCAGACCGAGCTACAAGATCATAAATCTATAGCAAGGGCAACATCAACTCAGACGATTGTGCACACTATACTTTTATTTGTTTGGCGAGCTTTATGTGAAGGCTTAGCCAAGTTTGAAGCCTCTCGAATGACTCAGCTAGTTTACTAGACCTTCTATCCGACCCCCTATCAAGTAAGGAGAGCTAGGTTGTATGACTTCTTGCCGGTCTTCGAAGCTATTAACTAATCTTTAGGGCAAGTAGGACTAGTCTTTATGGCCCTATTGATTTAGGAGTTGTTGCAACACTGGTTGTTGACGGTTGTTAGCGAGGTACTATCAATTATCAACTATTAAATATAGGGCAAATTGTATAAAAAGGTACCCCTGTCTTATGTCTAATTTCAATTAAAGTTATTATTTTTTCCCTCAATTTAAGGTACCCGATTTTTTTATTATTTTATTATTTTTTATTTATTTTTTTTTGGTCATTTTAGGTTTTTTAATAACTTCCGTTAACAATTTTGTTAGTAAATTACATGTTTGGTCCCTGAGTTTGTATAGGCATTTCATGTTTGGTCCATTTTCGTTCATTTTTATACATTTTCGTTCGTTTTTACACGTCTTCGTCCGTTTTTTCACGTTTCCATCTGTTTTTGCACGTTTCCGTGCGTTTTTGCACGTTTCCGTCTGTTTTTGCACGTTTTCGTCTATTTATGCACGTTTCCGTCTGTTTTTGGACATTTATGTCTATTTTTGCACGTTTTCGTCGGTTTTTACACGTTTTCGTCCATTTTGGCACGTTTCCATCCGTTTTTACATGTTTACACGTTTACATCTGTTTTTGCACGTTTATGTCTATTTTTGCACGTTTTCGTCCGTTTTTGCATGTTTTCATCTGTCTTTTCACGTTTTCGTTTGCTTTTACACGTTTCAGTCTGTTTTTACACGTGCAAAAACAGAAGGAAACGTGTAAAAACAGACGGAAACATGCAAAAACGGACAGAAACGTGCAAAAATGGATGGAAACGTGTAAAAACGGACGGAAACATGCAAAAACGGACGAAAACATGTTAAAACTAGGGCTGAGCATCGGGTCCGAACCAACCCGAACCGAAAAAACCGAAAACCGAAATTCATGAAAAACCGGAACCGAAACCGAACCGACGGGCAGTCGGTTCGGTTCGGTTTTTGTCGGTTCGGTTCGGGTTTGTCGGTCCATGTGTATTTTCGCATGTTTTTGTCGGTTTTGGGCCGAACCGAACAGACCCGAAACCAAAATTCATGAAAAACCGAAACCGAACCGACGGGCCGTCGGTCCGGTTCGGTTTTTGTCGATTCGGTCGGTTTCGTCGGTCCGGTTCGGTTTTGAACCTGCAGTGCTCAGCCCTAGTAAAAACAAACGAAAACGTGCAAAAACGAACTGAAACGTGTAGAAACGAACGAAAACATGTAAAAAATGACGGAAACGTGTAAAAACTGTAACACCCCGAAATTTGATAAGCAGCGGAAGTCTAATCGGGTCATTACAGTTTAGTACACAGTCATACTCATAGAAAACAATTCAAAGGATAGTCAATATCATTCCATGAAAACTCAAATATTCAGAGTTACAAACATTTTTCCAAAATGTTAATTGTTTAGCAAAGGAAGTGATGAGTTTGTAAAGAATGATATAATTATTGAAACCAAAAGGGAGGTCCTGTGCCCTTTGCCAGCTCCGTGCCGCCATGCTTGCTAATTTCCTGAGATAAACATGCTTAAAAAGTCAACACAAAGGTTGAGTGAATCCATAGTAGTTTAAATAGTAATAGTGTGAACACAAGTCAAGCACTTGAAATAAACAAGCCAAGATAGACAGGTCTTGACTAATCGGGTGAAATATTGCTCCTAAGCCTCACGAAACGCAAGCCTTAACATCGATTTGACATATCATAAAGATAATAACAATCATCTACACCACAGCGGATGTAAATGACAAGGGGCCCTCGGTGACAGGAAATGTGCCAAATTTCCATAATACCTCGAATATAGCACACCTCCTGCCAAGTGATCACCTTGACAGAGGTGGGCTGCCATTCCAATAGATGTATCAACTATATTCGCTCTCACTCGCAAGTGATTAAGGTTCGTGATATGAGGGACTTGTAGCACTGGTGTCAACTTAGGCAATATTAGTTGATAATAGCATACAGAAAAATACTTGTGTTCGATTTATAGCATGTATCTCCCCACGGGGTTTAAAAACAATTAAAAAGTGGGACCATGAACTCACCTGAAAGGTGCGTAGTCACAACGGTGCTCAAAAGTGATGGTGTATTGCTATGACTAGCAATGAAATTCCTCCGACTTGCGACCTAAATAATACATGGTAATCGGTGTTTTAGATTCGTGTCGTAAATGACATGTGATAGGTCACGTGTACGGTGATATCCGTTCGGGTGTCTTATTATATTCCAAAATAACTTCACATAGTTATTTGTATTGTTGTTACGAACCGGTGTTCGATAAATATTAACTCGTTGTAAAATAATATAGTTTAAAAATATTTATGATTAAATATCTTTAGTGAAGTTATATATATATATATATATATATATATATATATATATATATATATATATATATATATATATATATATATATATATATATATATACTAAAGTTACAAAATACATATGTATTTATAAAAATCAAATTATATGAAATAATTAATTATAAAATACCTTGGTCATGTTTAACCTTTAACTTTACAAAATTTACACTTTTTACCCTTTGGTTAAAAGAAATTACAATTTGGTCCTTTTGTACTTTTTACACTTTATTCCTTTATCTTTGGCCAAATGACAATTTCTACCCTCGATTTCCAAAAGAATTCGGTATTACATAATCAGTTCGAAAGTTTGTGTTTTTGCCACTTTTAGCCCCTTAACGAGGGACTTTTGCAAAAATAGTCCTTGATTTAGTTTTTGAAAATCAAACTTTTATTTTTATAAAAGTTACCACTTTTTATCTTCCAAAATTTATAAAAATTAGTTTTTATAAATTTAATAGCATTTTGAAAATCTAAATTCTCAAGTCGAAAAACTTATATAGAAATTGTGTTGGGCTCGTTAGCCCGGTTAAGGCCCAATGTGGTTTTCTTGTTTAAAAATTTTCATACTCGACTAGGATTTGGTTTTAGCTTTGATTTCATAGTATACGATCAAGTACGACTTGCATGATACGTGGGTTTAGTTAAGGGTGAGTCGAGGGTGTAGGTGGTCAAGAAATGCATATGGGTTGTACGTATAAAAGTGAAATGGTGAGGCCATTCCTAGGGGTGTCGAGGCATGTGAAATAAGTCGTTTTAAGTGTAATGAAAGTTTTATACTCAACATAATGTGTGTGTCGTGTGATGAGCATACGTGATGTGCATGAAATTAACATACGAAATGAAAAGGGTGAATAACACTTACAACACCAAAAATTGGTGGTGACGAGATCGTGTGTACGAGTTGGGAGCAAGCAAAACGTCTAGACCCGAGAGCTCTTCCTTATCCCAAAACCTTATTCAACCTTGTAAGGAACCCAATACTTTCCTAACCCGAACTATGCTTGTGCGCCTAGGTCTTCTCGACAACAACCAAGAAAGAAAAAGAGTTTTGTGCTTTGAAGCTTTGGTGGTCTTGAGAGTGTGTGAGACTTATTGCATTTAATGTGGCTTTTATAGGATGGTGAGGGTGGTTCGAATGTCTCCAAGAGACACAACACCACCGAGTGGTCACTTCATACTCGACAAGGTTGTCTAGCTTCCAAAGGCATTGTCAAATCGTGTAGAGGTGGTGAGGAAGCAATGAGAGTTTGACTTTGATTTGTTTATGTTTAGCTAGGGTGAGTAGGGCATTATAAAATTAAGGTTTGAGCACATGTGGTAACTTGTTGGGGAACATTGAGACACTCGATCCATGGGGTAATACTCGGTTATGGTTATTAGGGGTGTATCGTGATTAACTGATGGTTAGACGGCTTCAAAAGTCGGCTTGGTGTCTTGGGTTTGATTGACCTCACATACATGGAACAAAGTCAAAGGGAAGTTGCATGCTTCAAGTAAACGTGTGTATATATACATAGCGCATGGCTGAGCATTGTTCGAATACCATGCAACACAAGAGAAAAGCAAACACAACTAGCCTTGTGGGCTGTGGTAAACTCTCGGCCCAAAATGAAACAAAAGAAAAGTAAATCGTGTGGGCTAGTGGGGGTGATTCGGCCCAAGTGAGTCAAAGAAAAGAAAGAAATCGTGTGGGCTTGTGGTCGGCCCAAAAATGACGGGGTGTCGGTGATTAGTAAAATGGTGAAATTGATTTCAGTGTCGGTGTCGGTTCGTGAAAACCAAAAATATATAAACGGTGTCGTCATATATATATATATATTAACTATTATAACTTATTATCACTATATATATATATATATATATATATATATATATATATTAATAATTTTTCGGTGTTCAAATGGGGTGTCGGGTCGCAAGTGGGAGTTACCGATGTTAACCTCATTGGGTGATATCCAAGAGTGACATTCGGGTGATATCGGGTGACAAATCATAATCGGGTGTTAATCAAACGGTGTTCAAAACAATTGGGTGTTTAAACAAACAGTGTCTTATATAAAAAAATTTCAAATTAGCCCGCAAAAATGGCTTAGTTAAGAATAGTGTCGATAATTAGCATTAATAAATGACCTGGGATTTTACGGTGTATTACAAAAACAGACAGAAACGTGCAAAAACGGACGAAACATGCAAAACGGACGAAAACGTGTAAAAACGGACAAATACGTGTAAAAATGGATGAAAACGTATAAAAACGGACAAAAATGGACCAAACATGAAATGCCTATACAAACTCAAGGACCAAACATTTAGTAACGAAATTGTTTACGGAAGTTAGAAAAAAAAAAACAAAAAACAAAAACCAAAAAAAAGAAACAAAAAAAAACCTAAATCGGCCAAAAAATAAGTCGGGTACCTTAAATTGAAAAAATAAAAAATAAAAAAAAAAATCTTTAATTGAAATTGGACCTAAGATGAGTACCTTTTTATGCAATTTGCCCTTAAATATACATGTTTCTAACGTTTTATCAAATAATACATGAAAACCTCATCGTTAGGATACCTCGATTAGGCCGCGTGTATCTGAGCATAAGACTTGCCCTCCCCCAAACCTAAACATGTTTCCTATGCTTTCTTTCTTTATTTGTCATTTTTATACCATATAATCACTATGCATGCACATGATAATGCTAAATAATACCAGTTTCTGAAATATATAATCACTATAGCCTAGCTATTTACAGGATCATGCCAAATGCATATATCTGTTTGTCCATAGCAAACATTAACCTCCATCTTGATTAATGCTAAATAATACCAGTTTCTGAAATATATAATCACTATAGCCTAGCTATTTACAGGATCATGCCAAATGCATATATCTGTTTGTCCATAGCAAACATTAACCTCCATCTTGATTAATTATCAACCCATTTAACTCGATATATAGACAAGCTTAATATGGGTTTACTATTAGGGCAACAAACTTCGCAGTACAAAGTGATTATTTTTAATAAGAAATATGGTTATAATCGAACCGGACGAAAACAGGCTGAAGCTTGTTCATGTTCGTTCGTTTAAATTTAACCAGAAAAATGAACAAACACGAACACTTAAATAGACGAATTTCTTGTTCATGTTTGTTCACTAAGAAAATGACGTTCATGTCTGTTTATGAAGGTAATATAAACGAACGGATTTAAATGTGTATAAAAACAAACATAAAATACTCAAAATATATAAAACATTTCCTTTTTACATTTTCGTTTGTCTAAATAAGCCTATCATTAGAGCTCGGTTTAAAACCTTTAAGGTAACCATAGTTTCCGACCTTTGGCCGACTAATCCACGTGATTGAAATCCAACGCCACACATATTCAAACCGGACAAAGCCTACCTTTTTAAGAGGTTGACGTGGCCACTTGAGGGTTGTTTGCACCCACCTCACATTTTAGTGGTATTAGTCGCAAGGCTTTTTGGTTTTCAGGTTCACCATTCCAAAAAAAAAAAAAAAAAAAAAAAAAAAAAAAAAAAAAAAAAAAACACACAGCATATCACCATTATCAAAGGCTGCAAAAATAATTTGGATGCTTACTTCATCCATCCTTTATTTATGATGATTAGTTCGATCATCAAGTAAATATACATGAAAGTAAGCATACAGTCATGTATTAGATATCTATACCTCATTTTTGCTATCTGTCGCAGCAGTATGCTCATTTTTAAACAATTTTAATGGCATTGACCTCTAAATAAATCTCAAGAAGCAGGCGCCAAACATGTGCAGAACCATCTACAAGCTAGTCGGCTTTCATCAGCACATATACTAACACAACACTGAAAAAAAACCAATATGCGGAAAGTTCATTTCATTTAAAAATATTACAAGCAATCTAAACTGATGCACAAGCAAAATAAACAAGGAACCAATAGGCCAAGAGTCCAAGACACATTTCAAGGAATTCCTAGAAACAACTAAGAATTACTAATTGCAGTACCATTTGTGTTATGTATTTATTACTTTACCAGTTTTAAGAATCAATTTAAGCTTTGTACTGTACACCTGTTAAAATCGTAAATTCTAATGGTGGACGGATCTTATCGTTATTAGTAAACGTATATGAGATATAAATATTCTTTTGGACGAGTCTGCAGCAGTTGAAACTTGTGGACTTCATCCATAAATGGGTATAACTACAAGGACTGAAATTTACGCTAATAGGAATCACACTCAAGGCTCTATATGTTTATTGGAACCCACATTTGACATGTTTTTATATGTTTCTAGCAACAATCAAACATCAACAATCTGCTAGTATACCTCAGTTCAGAGGGCCTTGAAATCTATAAATGAAATTTAGTGTCAACAGGTGCTCATGGGAAGGTAAACACAGTTTTGACAAGCACATGTGCACCAAGACCACGGGCGCTTTAGAACTTTTGATATTTACTTAAGTCTCATCTGAGATTCTACTGTTGGTGCACATGAATACCTTAAATGAGACTTGGTAGCTACTAAGGTCTAAGGGCTAACCAGTACTGCCTTTTCTCTATTCAAACAAAGAGGCTGAATTTAGGCTCCTTCCCTTCCACCACATAGCTATAATAGCAGGTACTATGAGCCCATTTTCCCATGCCTTTAGCTGGCTAGAGACACAGCCGCGTTATGTGAAAGTCTCATGTGCCTAAAGGTATAGTGACCTGTTCTGTTGGAACCGCGAGACAGGACCAACATTCATTCAAATATTGGACATTTCATCATACTTTCTTTAATTTTTAATCACGTTGTTCAAAAGAAATTCATGAATACTATAAAAGGTTTAGAAAGGGAGGATGCTTATACGTGGCTTCTACAAAGAAATGAAACCTCTGCTCTTAGAAATTTCAAGTTGAAGCATGTTATAGTATTATAATTTACAAGTATTTCTGATGCCCAAATTACAAAATGTACATGCTAGTTGAATAAGGGTTGTCTTTCTAAGAGTTGAATCCTAAATCAACAATTGCCAGTTTCTGGACACAATTGTTGTGTATTGGATATGTGAATTGGTTAACGTCCAGAGCCAAGAACACTAAAATTCTAGAGGAGCTGCTGGATTCGTATTAACAAAAACTTATTCAGTTGATATAATTTCTAGTGATAGTGTATTATTATTAAACATGAAATGCCTCCGTTGATCATTCCTTAGATTCACACACATACATGTTAGCAAAGGCAAAAATCACATTCAGAAATCGACTAACGAAAGGACACCTATAAGTACCTAAATATACTCAAACAAACACAAATACAGTAATTTTTTTTACAATAACATTTCAATTTGCATAGTCAAAGAAACATAGACACACTAGTCCAGTTAAAAAGCTTCTCCTAATTCTTAACACTAAAATATCAGAGAATCTTTATAAGCTTGTAGTAATTATTTATGAAACAAGAAAAACAATAATGTTATGCAATTCACTAAAATTATCTATTCATATAGCACAAGTGATACTTAAGAGGTGATGATAGAAATACTTACAATGCACCAGATCTCATCAGAACTCAGCAAATGCTACAGTAGTATTGGTTTGGGTGACATGTCCAAAAAGAAACGCCACAATCCACAAAAAGGTATGAATTGGCGAGAACACCCTGACCCATATACCTTTTGGCACCGGCCATTGTCCACCCTACAAGGAATAGCTCCGGCATCTGGAGTAAGCATGAGCCGAGATTCGAACCCTTGAAACACCGCAATAACTAACCATTATTATTATTATTATTATTATTATTAACCCTGGCTTTTGGCCGGCTAATCCACGGGGTTTCGCACATACTCAAACCGGGTAAAGCCTTCTTAGCACGAATTGAACAAACTAAATTTCTTCTTCTTACAACATCATATTATATTAAACTAACGCGGGGGGATTAGGATTAGGGATCTTGATGACAAGAGATACAAGCAGCAAGGTTGATCTGAGCTTGTTGGCATTGAGATCGTTTAAGAGATGTTCCTTTATTATTTCCACAAAGTGTTTTAACGGCTGATGATTCTTCAGGGCAGATGAAACCAATCATGCATTCGCCTAGTGATTTGTTTAGGTGTCGGCAGGCGGCGTCACGAGGTGGTCCGGCTGGAATACGCCGGTGGCACTGTACCAGTGCTTGGTATACACGCTCGCATTCCGCCGGTACCGACCCTCCTCCTCCTCCTCCTGACATCCCCGCCTTTCAAATTATTTCTCTTGGCCCGTTTGTGATGTGGGTATTGGGTTAGGAGTTGGATTTGGTTTTGGCTTTGGTGTTTGTTATAGGTTTTGGAATTCAAATAGTGTATTTGGGCCACAAAAATAATAACTTTTTTTTAAGAGAAATAATCCAAATAAATTTAATAATTTTTTTTGCTTTTATATTTATTAAATGTATTTTTTTAATAAAACTAGAATAAAAAAATATTATTAGAAGATTTAAAAAAATAAAAAAGAAGTTGAATGTGAAAGTAGAAGAGAAGGTGTCACTGATTTGTTCAAAACATTAGCTACTTGATAGGATTTCAAAAAACACTTATTGGTGAATAAACCCACTAACCAAATATTAGCGACCGTTTAGTATATGAAGGTTTAGATTCAAAGAAACTTCATAAAATTTGTTTGGTACACTTTTTTATCTTGGACCCACAACTCCACAAGTATAGAATGAAAGATTCATTTCATGCTATCTTGGTGTCTTTTGTTAAATCCCACTAATTAAATTTTAGTTTTTTAGTTTTTCTCTTTTCTCAACCACATATTTACTTACAAAATATATATTACTATATAATGCATTTGAGAATATTCTATAACTAGAAATGCTTAAAATTCGGACTTTTTTCTTACTTATTATGGAAATATTTCAAAATTAATTTGTTAGAAAGCAAGTTAGTTAGAAGTCGTTGGTGGTTCAAACTAAAATTATTTGACTTAACCATCTCTAATATTTATACTTATAAAGTACGAAGACAATTAAACATGTAACCAAATAACGCAAAATATAATCACACGGTACCCGCCGCCGCATTGCGCGGGTACCGTTCTAGCAATATATAATATCTCAACTTACAAATAAACAATTATATAATTTAACATTTTTTAATTTTCTCTCTCTTCCTTTTCTTTCAAACATTTCCCAAATTCAAATACAATTTCAACCAAATGCACCCTTAATTTATAATGTCAAATCCAAATCACCCTCTCAAAATCGTCAAACCAAACACACCCTGAAGCATGGTTGTAAAAATTGGTCGGTGGTACCGTGGCGGTCAACCCCCTTCAAATTATCGATCTTGGCGGCGATATATTCGTTTCTCGGTGGGTAGTATAAATTTTAAAGGAATTTATTTAAAAAAGAAAATATATTAATAATATCATAACAAAATAAGTCAATAACCACAAAAAACTAAAAAGTTTAACATTTATTTGATATAAATTGTGCATGTTACATATATTTATTAAATTTATTAGTCTTTCTATTATTTTTAGTTATACGCTTATTTATATGTTGCAAAAATTTATATTATGTGTGATTTTGGGTAAGTTTTAATTAAAGCCCGTCAAGTTATTTATTGGGCCAATTGTGTAAGCTATTTATTAGGCTCAAAAAACCATTTAAAAACAATATAACTTATTTTAGGTTAGCTAGAAATTGTAAATACCCCCCCCCCCCCCCTCCTCATGTTCTGCAACTTCCAGAATATCGAACCATCACCTTCTCACCATTGTCACCATCTCCGAAAAAAAGTATGTCTTCTACTATTCATCTCCGATTATTTCTTCTACCAATAGTTGACGGATTTTGACCGTCGATTTTGACTGATATTTAACCGATTTTGTCTGATTTTGATCGATTTTGACAATGACATATTTGACCGATATGCGAAATATCATAGCGGTTGACCGCTGCCAACCGCCATGGCGCATATCGGCCGCCATAACCGATTTTTACAAAACTGCCCTAAAGTTGATAAGTAATGAGGGTTTTCTCTCTCATATACCTTTTTATAAAATCTCTCCCTTATCTCTCAAACATACACACAATTTTTATTCTTCCTTTTTGTAAACTTTCTATAATATATTTTTTTTATAATGTATTTTCTCTTCCTTACATCTAATGCAAATCCAAATCATAATTCCAAACTCGTCTACAAACCAAAGAGACCCTAACAACTTACAACTAGGGGTGGAAACGAGCCGAGCCTGAGCATGCTAGAGCTCGAGCTCAGCTCATGAAAATTTTAAAAGCTCAAGCTCGGCTCGGGTTCAACTAACTTATATAACATGTTGAATGAAATGAAGCTCTAAAGCTCGTTAATCACACTCGGCTCGATCTCGTTTATTTTTTAAACCTCATATATGTATAGAAAATATATGTACGAATAGATTTTTACGGCTCGTTTAGGCTCGCGAGCCTAATCGAGCTTTATATATAAAGCTCGAGCTTGGGCTCGATTATTAAACGAGCCCAAATTTAGGCTCGAACTCAGGCACGAGCTCGTTTAGGTTCGGCTTGTTTGAGTATTTTACCGATCTGATCCCAAGCTTTTCACGAGTGGCTGGACTCGTTTCAGCCCCTACTTACAACCTCATATTTGTGAAATTAAATATTTTCAATTTTTCTTTTTCTTTATTAAATATCAGACGAGTACCGTGCATAGCAATAAGATTTTATAGCAGCGCATAGGGATGGCAATTGACACTCAAATTAACAGGTTCAAGTTAAGTCTATATTAGATTTCTGGTCGGGTTTGGGTTGACCCAACTAACCTAAACATGTGAGGTTCGGGTTGAGGATAAATTAAACGGGTCAACCAGACAACCCGTTTAAGATTTTTTTTACTTACTTTAAAAACTATTTATATTTTATTATATGGGTGGGTTACACGGGTCGACCCGCAAACCTGTTTAACTCATTTAATGTGCCTACTTTTGTATATCAAACGGGTTAAATAGGTCAACCCACAACTCATAAATTAATTAGTTTAAGTTTCAGCATTTCCTTTATTAATTTAGGTTTTCACTATTTCTTTTATTAGTTTAAGTTTTCACTATTTCCTAAATTCGTTTTAAGTTTTCACATTTCATATTTTACTTTTTGGTTTTTCCTTTATATATAATATAGATATAGATATAGATAAAAGATCTATTACTAATGCTTTTAACTTAACTTTATAATGGTTCCAACATGATTTGAGATAGTGACATGTACATCATTGACCAATTGAAAAGATGAAAGAGAATGAATTTTAGTTAAATTTCCCTTGTCATGTTATTATGTGAGAAATATTTTATAAAAAATTATATGATTTTAGCATTTATTGGCCAAATTTCCCTAATGTGCGTTATAGGGGCATCGTCATCTGGATGACGAGCGTTTTTGAGATTTTTTTAGTGACTGGGTTCTTGGTGGTGTGTTATAGGTTATTTTATTTTTATTAATTTTTATTAAAAAAAAAAAAAAAAAAAAAAAAAAAAAAAAAAAAAAAAAACCTAGCATGATGGTGCCTATAACATTTATAGACCCCAACTGCACCTAGCACTCTAATAAATTAACTTGTGTAAGCAAAAATGAAATGAGTCATTAGAAAACCAAAATATTCCCTTGTTCTTAAATAAGTATCATGTTTTGAGTTTTATTTTATTTATTTTTTTCAGCTTTGACTTTAAATATTTTTGTTTGTGTTATATACTAGCTGATGATATTATATCAATGAATATAATTTAAAACTCATTCTATTCATATATTTTGCATCAGGTATTATATAACAACAACAAAAAGATAATAAAATAAAATAAAAAATAAAAGTCAAGGAAGAAAAAAAATGACTTCAGAAAGTAAAAAGATAATAGTTATTTAAAGACACACTATCTATAATAAACGTACTTTTCTACATTGTATTGTTATGATAATAGTTGAAATTGGAAAAAATATTCTAATATACTTTATATTGTTTGAAATTTTGTGTCAATATCATATTATTGCACAGGAGTAAACCAAAGGCTCAATAAAACCTTGGGGGTTATGATCGTGTAAAAAGTGAGAAAATCTCACTTTTAAAAAGTTTAAAAGCAATACTAGCTTAATAAGTGCTTTTCTTTTCACCATTTTAATTTCACTATCATCTTATCTCTTTCTCCGTGTCAATTGCACTGTCATCGTATCTCTTTTTCTTCTCCTTTTTTACAACTTACCCAAATCTTAATTGTAGTTTAAAAATATTCAATTTCATGATATATTATTTCAGTCGCTACAACTTATAACTTTTTTTTTTAAAAATTCAAATTTCATTAAAATTAGAGTTTCATTCAATTTGAGGTAAAACGAAATTACTATAATAAATCTTGATCAACGAACCCTAGATTAACACCAGTTTTTTCTTTTTTCTTTTTCTAAAATTTTTCTACATAATTTTAAAGAAATAATGTGTTCATGAAAACATCCACAAAGTGTTCGATGAAATAATTTTGTGATTTTAAAGTCTGAAGATATCCATTAGAATAAAATGTATTAGTAATTTATAAAAACTTCAATATTTGATGAAAAATCAAAATTGTTATGAACAAAACTTTGGATATGCAATTGTTTATCAGGGTAGAGTCTATCATCAAATAAAACTCAAAAATGAAATTTGTTCATGAAAGGATGGGGAGGAAACAAAATTGTTTATCAAGTAAAATGTTCATCAAAGGAGGAAACAAAATTGTTCATCAAAGAATATTTAACAAGGAAGTTGTTCATCAAAGAATCTTTGATAATAGTAAAAATATGTATTTAACATCAATGTTGAATTTTAAACATTAATTCTTTGAATTGACTTGATTAATTAAGGGGATGTCTTGTGTTTGTAATTTTGCCCTTGTTTGGTTTCTTATAACATGTTGCCCTTCAAAAAAATTTGGTCACTCTACAATTCTCTTGGAGACAATAATTTTCTGAGACTCACTTGTTCAAAACTACACTATGGCAGAGTTCGAATTCTTCAATAACAATTGAAACTCTAGCTTATTTAAGAACAAATAATGCTGATAACCCTTTAAGTACGTGCAACCATCAGCGTGGTCGGTTTGCTGTCTCTTCCAACGAACCATTACATTAGCATGCTGTCCAAAAAAAAGCTAAGTTACGATAAAAACTAAACACCAAACATCTGTCATGCAATCATCAGATTAAGGCGCTTGCCTCCACTATGTTCTGAGCATTTTCTCCTGTGGCAAAAATACATAGCAAGATATGCTCAGCATTGTTTCAACTTGTAATGCCCATAGTCAATGAATAATTAAATATATCATGAACATACTGTCTCTGAAATTCTGAATCATTGCATGCATCAGTTCAGTATTAATAAAACTTTGAATGGTTCAGAATCGAACACCCACTCCAGGGTCTAGGGGATTTAACATGAATCATTATAGAATCAATAGACTTCAAAGCAGTAAACTCTTAAACCACAGGAAGTGTAACAACTTGGCTATGATTGCTTGATTTCAGCAAGGAAACTTGTGTAACCTTAGGACCCTTACCAGAGGTCACTTCCCTTTCCTATTTTCATTTCATATCTTTAAGAATTAGATATTTACAAATGACAATATCGTTTACATTTATGGCGTTATCACAACTTATTTTCTGAGCAAATGAGCACACTCAAATAACCATGTACACACTATTTTTGCATGTACCTAGTGTGACGAGATAAATCCAATTAAAAATAAATGAAATTAGTTGACTTACAGAGAGTTGAGATGACTACATAAATTGTGCAAGATCTACTGGTACGGGCACAAACCAAGCATTGGTTCCATACCAGCCAACTGAGAATGAAGGAACCTATAAACTGCTTCAGTTGTTGTGGCAGCTATTCTGACGACGACACCGATTCCCTGCAGTTATTGGGGAAAACATGTATTATCTGATTAATATGCATCTGTGGAACTTTATGAAAAAACAGACTTTACACTTTAATTAGCAACATAAAACGCGATTCTCGTGGACCAAAGTCAATACAGAGAATCATAATCTACTTGCGGTCAATCTATTTTAAACATAGTTTAATTTACTTTAACAAGTTTCTAATGTCGACTTAGGGTACTCAATCATGAAAAAGTCAAAATCAACACAAAAAAGCATAAGCAAAAGGTACCTTTGGACCAAAAGAGTTACAAGAAGCGATAAGAGATGGCTTTGCATAGCCATAACCATTACATGCTTTAGAACGTCCTCCTGCAGATGGAGCATGTAATTGCTCTGACATCATCTTCTTTACATTTTCTTGAACTTGGTTCTGTATGTCCTGCAACTTAGGCCTAAAAACAGAATACTAATCAACACAAGAATAATTTCCCAGATATTAAAGAAATATGGAGTTATGCGACTAGAATCCTACCCCAACAGAATAACCATTGCAATTACTTGGTAATCCTGCATGCGTTCAGCGATAGTTGTAACATTTCCATTCTCAAGCAGTACCTGGCATTGATAATCATTTAAGACAAGAGCAAGGGAGACTCGCAAACACCTAGTGACAAGTTACACAACTTTAATGTACATAACACAATGATAGTGCTCTGACATTTAGAGGAGCCAATTTCAATCAATTCATATGAATCTGTTCAGGCTGTATTTTTTTTAGAAACGGGTCAATAATATGGTAAGTAAGCACAAATGAAAGTCGAATGGGTCAAATGTCATCCAACCTGTATTTGAATGCTTATAAGTTATAACAATAGAAAATCATTTTATTTAAACAAAATTACAAAAATATAATCAGTTTCATATTGGTTATTTGTAATCATATTTAAGACATTAACTAAACGGGTAAAAAGATGAGGTTTTCCCTGTTTAGGTTACCCATGGAGAGCGAGCCTTTTTGACTCGGATGTACGCGGCCTCACAATATTAATCCCGGGACCGTTTCAGACCTTTCCCTGGCCACCTCCAAATGTAAAAACCTAGCGAGGTTTGAACCCTTGACCTATTGTGAGGAAGCTAAGGACCTTACCACTAGGCCATTTGGTGGTGGTTTATACAATTCATACAAAAACAAACAAATAGTGTGGACATTACACATTAAAAATCACCTATTTTGACCCTTTACCCATTCCACCAACCCAACCGTTTTGCCACCTTAGTGAAATTGATAATTTGGCCAATGTGAGTTACGTTTTTATCAACTTTTGTGCATGGTCCTTTCCTGCCAGAAAAGAGTGTCACTTAAACCAATTCAGCGTTATTAGAATAACGTTACCTAAGGAAAAACTCTCAACTAAATGTCAGTTTTTTTGGATGGACAGTGGGAACAGTAGGTAAAAAGTGATTGCAAGTTTGCAACTTAAGGAAGCACTAAACTGATGAGGTTTTCCCTTTCCCTGTTCAGGTTACCCGGGGAGGGCGAGCCCTTTTTACTCAAATCTAGGCGACCTCACCGGGTTAATCCCGGGACCGTTGCCGACCCTAACTTAGGGAAGCAGTCATTGACCTAAAAGAAAGATACTGAATAGAAAAGATACCGTGTCAAGAAACAAAGGCTTGTCATCCAAATATATATGGTTTGTGCTCTTGTAAAGTGAGAAATCCCATTTTTCTCCACTTTCATGACGCCCGCTAGTAATCCAATCCACAACAAGTAAACTCGAGTCAGACAAAATTCTGAACACTTGCTTTTGGGAGTATCTTGCGGTAGAAAAACACGTCACTGGATCTGGAATGATAACCAAAAGGGCATCACTCCCTATTTTTGCCTACTACATAGAAAATATTATACATGTTAAAAAACCTTGAAGGAGAAAAGCAGTGTAAGCAAAGATCGTATTTTTTTTAATCTCTTACGTTTAGTCTACATTATGTGGGTCATTTCAATTCCTTTCACATCTGGTTATTGATAACGGGTCTCATAACACGAACAGTCCTAATGGGATCGTCAACATACAGGATTTACAAATGTTTTTTTGCTACTTCATCCAAACGTATATGGTCATATCAATATGTGCAACCAAATTCCCTTCTCGTAGATTAAGTTGGCAGCTTTTTGCATTACATGTAAATTCGAAATGCCTTAATGAAATACTATTACAAAACCATAAGGATCACAAATAGCAGGCCTTCAATTGAACAGTCAAGCCATAACTAACCATGTCTTATTATATCAACCTTACACTCAAATATTTATTTCAAATATCTAGACCATGTCCTACGAGACAAGAAATACCTAAACTGATCACTATTACATTCCATTTAATCGAGACATTCAAGGTTATACATAGAAGGAAAAAGTACATGTTGTAAAAAATTCATATAACAAAGTAGAAAAAGCTTTCAACATGTGTTACCTCCATAATTTGTTGAGAGCAGTTGAACGCCACCGATTTGTAAACCTGCACAACCACCCATCCTTGTAAAATGAAGTCCATAATATATTATACAAGAAGATTTATGAAAAGGCAATAGTAGTGTTGTTTAAAGAAACCTTAGTAGAAGCCTGAGTAGTCAAAACAGCAGTACAAGCATCGTGAATCATTAAATCAAAGGAAATGCAATCACCCTAAAAACATACAAATTAAATAAATAAAAAATGAGAAAAGGGGGGGTTGAATTGGAAAAAAGAAAGAAAATTACAGAAACAATGCCACCGCCATAAGTGAGAGTGTAGATCCAAACAGCATCAATATGTGAAGGAGCAGCCTGCATAAATAAATATATATATATATATTTGTTAATTTTATAAAATCATGAAATAAAAATTATAATAAAAAAAGAAAAGAAAATACTAGTACTTTAGTGGGGATGATGAATTTGAGAGGATATTTAGAGAAGCATCTTGTGACTCTTGATTTGTGTCCTCCTACTTTTTCCACCACTAATTTCCCACTTTTTTCCATTTCCAACAAATTCATTCATTCATTCATACTTGTTGATGCAGACTTTCTTGTTTACTTCAACCCAAGTTTGAACCTTCTTAATAAGGCTTTGAAATCGGGTTAATTCCATATATGTACAATTTAAATTTTAAAATGCCATATTTACCTACCAAATTTTTATAATCAAACAAGGTAATAAAGTCGTGAATGAAAACCCCAACTAAACTTTATAGTGTTTAAGGCTAAAATGGGAATTTAATTATGTAAATTCATTTTAAATTTATCTAATAGTAATGGGTAAATTTGACAAATATGTTGTTTTAACTGGGTATATATATATATGACATTACAAAACTTCGTTGGGGACATTTTAATATTTAAATCGGGTACTTTGAAATTTAAAATAAGCTTTATTTGTATTTATTTATTTCTCTTATTTTGACTTTTAAAAACTTTTTTTTCCTCAACTTTTTTAAGTATTGTTATTATTTATATTACATAATACTTGATTAAGATTATATAAGTTAAAATATATTTAAAATCAATATGAAATAAAATAAGAGATGATTTGCATATTTTCATTTTTTGATTGGGACACTCATATGTATAAATAGTTAATGCAGTGTACATTCACAGTACAACAGTTTAATGCACATGATTGAGTGTTCTAACTAAAAAATAGAGTGTGCAAATTATTTCTCAAATAAAATAGTTTAAAAAAAAAGAAAAAAAAAAGTTCAAAATATAACAAATAAATTGGGACGAAGAGAGTATAAGTTTCTATAAACTCAAGTTATTTGAAATAAACTTTTAAAAATGAAAGTTTATGGTTATTCAAATTACGTGAATATTTTTTTAGAATATAATAAATGAAAGCCTAAAAATATTTGCTATTTTAATTTGATGTATTTTTATATTGTTTTGCAACAGTAAGTCCTCGCTCTAATCAAATCTCCAAAACATTATTATCAAGATATAAACTCTAGCTCCACTTTTAGTGTCAGCTAATTCCGTTAAATGTTTCACCCATTTTATGAATTTCTAGTTTCTATAATAGAAAGAAAACTAGTTTTCTTGGTAAGAGCATACGGCACAGTGATACCAAAGCATGGTGCCATACCACTAGCTCAACACTATGGCGCCAAAACAATACCCTGGTTGGGGTGTTACCCTCTTGCGCCATCATCACTAGCCCACGCCGTGGAATTTTTTTTTTTTTTTTTTTTTTTTTTTATTATTATTATTATTATTTCTTTTTATTTGTTTTTTTAAGGAGTGTTTGGCTTTGCGTTTGTGAGCTGCTTGCTGATTATCACGTTATGAATGAAAAGATTAGATAAAGATGAATATGTAAAAATAAGGATGAAAAGGTGATGAGATAAAATATGTGCTAGTTGGCCCAATGGCAAATAAAAAAATAATAATAATAATAATTTGCATACATAAGGAAAACTAGTGTTATCATTTAACCAATTACACCATAGAAATAAAAAATATGATACACATTAAAAATAATAATAATAATAATAATAGTAATAATAATAATAATAATAATAAAGAAAAAGAAAAAAAAGTTCGGTACAAAAATGTTTTATTTTGTGAATTTAAGTAATTAAGCCATAAAAAAATAGGCACGATGACACGTTTTGATGTTATAAGAGGAGAGGGAGTGGGTGCGGGGAGGAAGCGGGGAAGGTGAACCCCCGCACGGGAACACCGCCGCCTCGCGGGGAACCCCGCACGGGGAGGGGTTTTGAGTGGAAATACCACGCATGCGGGGAGAAGAAATCTGAACGTTGGAGAGGAGCGTGCATAGGCCAACGGCTCTTTTTTGTTTGATTTAAATACGTGAGAAGCAAGAGGAAGAACAAGCAAAAAAAAAAAAACACACACACACCCGTATAAAAAAAAAAAAAAAAAAAAAAAAAAAAAAAAAAAATGGAGCCTAGAAGAATTGGGTCGACGCTATTGTTAGACGAGCCGTTTGAGTAGTCTAACGATAGTAGTCTCGAGTTTTTTGCAAACGCGATTGACGCAGATGAAGAGGAAGATACGGCAAGGTCGACACGTACGTCAGTGAAACGTGATCGGGTCAGCGCTGCAGAAAGATTGCATCGTGATTATTTTTGTGAAGAACCAAGATACAACGAGCAAGTGTTTGAAGATATGTATCGTATGCCTAAAAGTTTATTTTTGAAAATCACACATGCTATTGAGGCTAGATTCGAGTATTTTCAGGAAGGTTATGATGCTAGACACAAAAAAAGGTTTACAGCCATACAAAAATGTGCGTCTGCCGTTAAGCAACTCGCAACCGGTAATCCTCCAGATGAGTTTGACGAATATTTACAAATGGCTAAAAGAACGTCACGTGAAAGCCTTCAATTTTTTTGTGATGCTATTATTTAGATATACAGTCGAGATTACCTACGTAGGCCAACAAGCCATGATATTGCATGTTTGTATGAAGCACACGAAGCTCGATATCACATTCCGGGTATGATCGGTAGCCTAGATTGCACACATTTCGATTGGAGGAATTGTCCAATCGAATTGAGGGGTCAATATAAAAGGGGTGATCATCGATACCCCACAATTATGATGGAGGCAGTGGCGTCTCAAGATTTGTGGATATGGCACGCGTTCTTTGGTCCGCCGGGTTCAAACAATGATATTAATGTTGTGATGCAATCTCCGCTATTCCTCACCGAGCGTAACGGTACGGCACCTAAGTGCCCATTTGTTGTGAATGGCCATACATACAAGCGTGGCTACTATCTTTGTGATGGCATATATCCTTCATGGTCTACTTTTGTTAAAGCGTTCAAATTTCCTACCGACCCGCAAGAGAGAAAGTTCAAAAAACTACAAGAGTCGGCTCGAAAGGATGTTGAACGGGCATTTGGTGTTCTCAAGCAAAGATGGGGTGTATTGAGACGACCCTTACGACCGTACACAGTAGCCAGAATTAGTAAACTGGTTTATACATGTGTGATATTGCACAACATGATTCTACATGAATCTGGTAACGCGATATCCCCCGTTCATATTCGGGATCCTCCGATCGAACCGGTGTTTGACGACGAAGCCTTAGACGAGATACGAAATGAGAACACACATTTTCGTCTCCGATTTGATCTTATGGAGCATATTCACGCTCAACAATTACCATACCTCGAGGTGGACGATGAAGCCGATGAAGTTTAGTTTTTTAGTATTATGTAATGTTATTTTATGGTTTTTAATATTATTATGTAATGTTTATTTATTTTAATGAAATTTTAGTTTTAAAATAAATTTTAATAGAATTTAAAAAAAAAAAAAAAAAAAAAAAAAAAAGTGAGTGAAGGGTGAGTGAAGGTGCCGCCCCCAAAAATGAAGTGATTGAAGAGTGAGTGAAGGAAAAAGTAGGAGATGATGTGGCGGAATAGGATTGGTTGTGAGTGAGTGAAGGGAAAGGGGTGAGTGGAGCACTCCCCCCACCCTAAGCAAAAAATATTGAGATAGAACTGCTTTTTTTATGACACCACACTTTTGAACGCATGTTGTACTTTCTTGTGTTATCCTAGAAAAACTAGTTGGAAAGTCTTTTCCTAACCACTTACACTTTCTTTGTGGTCTTATAATTTGTTTCATGATATTGAAACTTAAATAATGGTTTTTTCATATTTTGTAATCGCCTTAATGCTAAACTCATATTGAAAAACGAACAGGATACACAGTTCAAAAAAAAAAAAAAATCTTACAGATTTTCACTATTTTTTCTGGAGATAGAAACACCTCTAGTTTTCCCAAAAGCTAAAGGTGAAAAACGAAATCATCTGCAAAATATACAATTCACCACCAAACTGCATAAATACAACAAAATGCAGCACAAACCAACATGAGAAACATTTTCAAAACGGTAAAATTCAGCACCACAGGATTGAAAACAACAAAACTCAGCTCTTATGCTGTTAGTCTTTGATTTCATACTTAGTTTATTTATAGTTTTGATGATGACAAAGGTTAGTGGATTAGATACTTAACAAGCAGGACGATGCTGCAAACAAGTTAAGATCATCTTAATCATAAAAACCAAGCCATGCATCTAATTCTCAATCTGCTCAAAATGCAGACATATCATTTACCTGATCTAGTTTTCTAAACAAGGAGCTTTACACTATTTTAGACCTTCTATAACACTTGTATTACTACTTTGAAAACCACTAGATCGCAACAAATCCTACAAAAAATTTGGAGAACGACCCATCAAGGTTAATGATCTGAAGACGTCTCCTCGGATGCATCTTCATCCAGCTCCACTACTACTTTGTCACTGTGCGAACGAGATGGATTTGAAGTTGGCGGATCCACCTCAGTTTGGTCCACAGGCGGTGGTACATTGAGGTCTGGTTCAGTAACTGATGCTGCTCCTGAAGTAGAACCAACAGCATGTTGTTGAGGTTGATGGCTACTTCCAGGGAGATCTAGCGGCGATTGATGGCTGTGTCCATGTGAGTGGCGGCGCTTCTTAAATATCTGACGAGGGTCTTTGGGCTGAGAAGGTGGCAAGCCAGGAGGAACAAATGGAGGGATTGTCGGTGTTTCACCTTTGTATAGCAAACGTACCGACTCTGCTATTGCAGACACTGTTGGTGGCAGTACAGGCTCTGGTGGTCTAACAGGAGAACCACTACTACTAGTACCACTAACAACTACTTTACGAAGCCAATGAGGTAATTTCGTTTCTGACGAACCACCACTACCACTACCAGTCTCATCTTTTCTTTTCAAACTACCAGCAATATTACCGCTGTGATCAAGAAAATTTGGCATTTTCAAACCCTCTTTTTGCTGTGAATTAAATAAACCAAGGCCATTCAACCCAAGAGATCCCAAAAGGAATGGGTTTGGAAGATGTTGCTCAAGATTATCAGGAAGCCTATCAAGAGCCCATGTCGGGAAAGGCACAAAATGCTCATTTTGAAAGCCGTGTGGTTTTGGTCTTACGTTGGGGGGAGGAACATTCATTTCCAATTTCATTTCCATTGAGTGGGGCTCAGGACCTCCACCAAACCGGCTTTTATGCAATGCACGTCTCATCATCCCATCAGAAATGCCCGGGAAAACAGGGGATTTTGTAGCTTTTGAGTGTTTTTGAACTGGGGCACCCAAGATCTTGAGCTGTTCCTCCTCCCATCTTGCAGCCAAGTCTTCCGCCAACCTAAATCTTGAAAATCTAAGCTTTGGGTCTTCAAGCATGGCATTCCAACCACCACGTCCATGTCTACGAACACCAACCCATAAGAAATCAAGTTCATCTTCAGACCAATAATCTTTAACAAGTTTCCTTTGAGGTTGGTTGCTTGAACCTGGACCCGTTCTCATCATTATATCCTCGAGAACTTTCCGGTGGTTTTCAGGCAACGATGCATTTGTAGGCAACATCTGACCCAAATCTAACATGGGTTGAGGACGTGCATCCATTTCTTGCTGATTATCTTTTCGGTATCTCAATTTAGGCATCCCCGGGATTGAGGGGAAATCACCAAGTAATCTCCCTAAAGTTAAACCAAACAAGTCGGGTTGGGAATGAGAGGCATTTTGGTCATGTGTGGGTAATTTAGTCATATCGAATGGTAAGTTGGGAAATGTCATCATTTCAGGACGATGATGTAAAGGATCAGCAGAAGACATGGGGGTAAACGAGGATAAAAGCTCTATTTTTTGCTGGTGTTGGAGAGCATTAGAGTTGATATCTGGATATCTAAACTTGACACGAGCTTTTGCAGGTGCCGTCTCATTGGAGGGACCACCAGAAGGTGAAGCTAGATTGAATGGGAAGTCATGACCAGTTTGTTGCTTTCCATGTCCGATGAAAGATCGTGAAGAATTTCTCTGAGCTGATTCCATCAGCTTAGCATTTGGAGCAGCACATAACCCCAGAACACAAGGCAACCTGCGACTTTCGTCCACTTCATTCCCCTATAAAACGAACATCAGGTAGAGAAATATTAGCAACTTATTTATAGATTGATTCGTGTTATAAAGTATTTCTAACAGCTCAAATGGGTAAAAAGAGAAATAACGCTACAATGGAAAGGAGCTAAACAGTTCAAACTGTGGTTGAAAGTTGCTTGTGTAACTTTAATACACAACCTCCTAATAAACTTATATTAAAACTGTGGATTATTATTATTACCTACAAGTTGAGTGTAATGGTAGTAGGAGAAGTCTAATATAATATTTAAATATAACTTTACATACTAACATTTTATAATAAGTTTTTAAAAAATAAAGAGAAAGGTGTTTCGGGTCAAGCCAACCCGTTTCAACCCACATCAGTAGTTAACCATGTTAAGCTGTTACTAAGCCCATCATACCTACTCATTTTGTCACCTCTACAAAGTCTGTAGAACAATGGCAAAAAGGACTAACAACAGATCTTGTTTTATGAGCGGTACCTTGGTCGTTTGTATATTTGGATAGGTCTTGCTTGTTGTCGGAACAGATGTTTGAGTCGGCTTGTCTTCTTGGTCATCCTTGTTTTGACCATCAGACGTTGGTGGCCGGAGGGGTCCCATACCATTCTGCCCTTCACTGGAAAGAGACTCTTTTAATGTTTTCATCCGAGCTAATCTGTCTTTTTGTCTAGCCCGAAGTTTAGCACTGTAAAAAACGACACACTTTATAATACTATGCAAGAATCCTAAAATGTAATACTGTTTTAAGCAAAAAAAGTAGCAGTCATCTTCCGTCAATAATCGAAAGTACTGACATTTAAAAGGAGTAACCATGTTGTAAACAATAAGATTAATTGTGAAAGATACAAAACTCACAACTTAGTTTTCAGAGCTTTTCCTGCGGGTGTATATTCATGCTCTGGCTCTGGTTCTGTCTCCACTTTAGCACCATTCTGAAGAGATATAAAAAAACATAACAAAAATCTAAGAAAGAACCATGTATGGAACAAGTAATCCCCATCTATTTTTAAATTTCTAAAGCACAAAATACTAAGGCGTCAAAATGTCGAATAGATAGTGCATGCGCAAATTTATGACTGGTGTGCAGTGTGAAAATTAGATAATGAGGTGTTACGAAACAGGTTGTGAAGATACTGTTTGGATGAGCCTCTCAAATTAGGTTTGAAAAGATTAACATATAAATTGACCTAAGCAAAAATCTTTGTTAAAAAAAATGAAACGTTGCAAAGTGGGAGTGAACACATCTCAAATTAGGTTTGAAAGTGTAAACAAGTAACTTGACTAACCTTTAAATAACCAGTTTAGTTAAGATACATAATTACATATTATTTGACCTTAAAGAGTCGTATAATCACCAGCACAATATGTTTTTATAAGCATTTAAGACTAAGTAGCACAACTTCGGGTGACAGTAATTAGTTCGAATACCTAAATTCAAACACCTAAATCTAATAATGCACTAAGTTAATAATGCAGTGACTTTTTAATCTATTCTTTTTAAATACCGGTATCATAGATTCCCACATTAATCAAGCCAAATTTAATCCACATGAAAAAGAAGCTTTCTAAAATACTAAAGTTACCTGATTCGATGTGTCAGTAGGTTGTGGAGCATATGCTTCTCTGTATTGAACGGCTTTTTTAACCCTTTTCCCTCGACCAAGAGCTGCTTCCTCCTCATTTTGGTACTTCTCCCATCTACACATCCAAGATAAATGACAAGAGAAACACTAATTAGTTGCATTCTGGTATATGACAGTTACAGAAAGAGTGACATAACCCATAACACCATTTGAATCAGAACTTTTTCATGGACATACTTGATAAAACTTAAAAGCATCAAGTATATTACTGCAACGTTCTATCAGACATATCAATGTTATGTTATTGGTATTTTACACTTGTGTAGCCAGAAGCAAATAGTTACTTTTGGAACTTTTTATACGTTATATTTGGTCCACATCTTGGCCTTTTTGTTTGATGTGCTGTTTCCATGTATCATTTCCAAGCCCTAGGTTTATATCAGAAACAGTGAATTTACAGAATTATTATCTAGTCGTACTCAATCTGCCTCCTGAGTTATTTACTTTTGAAGAGATCAATTAACAAAATCGATTTTGGACATCAATGTGGTAATGCATCAATCGCAGAGCAGGGAAAAAAGAATGAAATTATAAGGCCATCTCCAACATAGACAGTAAATGCAAAACTCCTCCAACAAACACACTAAGCATTACAATAATATTAGTCTAACGAATACTGACTAGTAATTGGCCAAAAAACACTAAACTGGGTGTAGCAAACCAAATCTTAAAGTGACATACTTTAACCCTTTAAAGTAATGAGCTTTATGCTATACCTTCAACAAACTTTGATTTATTCATATATCTGCTAACATACAGAACTAATCTTATTTTTATATAAAATACATCTATACAAGAATCTCAATAATACTTTTATAATGGAACCAGATGTTCAATATGATGTTTATTATTAAAAAATTTATTCATTTATTAGTAACTTCCCCGGTAAGTTGAATTTCTTTATATAGCTATAAACTACACACATAAGACAAGGTGCCTAAAGAAAAAGTGCAAAAATAATACTCACCTCACTCGCAGAAGTCTGTCCCATTCATTTTCATCTGTAACATTTTCAGAATTATCATCTTCCTTTTCTAAATTTTGGGTGGTGGTACCATCGATAATCGCTGAAGATGACTCGGTTCCTACTTGTTCATCTATTGGTTCCTCATTCCAGTCCAAAGACTAATTCAACGAAGAATGCAAAACATTAGAAAAAAATTGAATTAACCAAACAAATGCATTTACTAGAGTAATTTGGTATTAAAAAAAAAAAAAAAAAAAAAAAAAAAAAAAAAAAAAAAAAAAAAAAAAAAAAAAGCCTATTCCATCTGTCCTGAAACATATATAAAAATTCCTGTTTTTAAGGTTTTTCAAAATACACGCGACATCTTTTTATTTGGTAGAGTTTTCATGTTAGCATTATTTATTTGCCATTTGAAAATGTTACTGCATTCATTTTGGTTCAATATAAAATCATGCATATCTTTTTTTATTATCTATCGTGTGAGTGGAGATTTTAGATATTTGATAAATACTCTTTAACTAGATATAGTTCCTAATCAGAATGATGCATTTTTTAATTTTGACAGAGTAGTATGCAAGTGAAATAGACGACAGAAGCCGGAAAAATCTATGAGGATTAACATGCATGCCCATATTTGTATCTTTTACCAAAAACCAAAATATTTCAACTAACAAAAAGACAGCCAGACTATAGTAGCATGGATCCTCGCCACGTAAGGGTATCAGGAACTCAAGCAAGTAGAGAGGGTTCAATTTTTTTCAAACTTTGACTTACCAAAAATACATAGTTACAAAATCAGGTACAATTTCTACTCATTAATTCATTTAATTCAGAAATCTGATTAATACTTGAGCCAAAGGTCTTCAATAAATAGCACTTATAATGATGTTATTTTCATATTTTGTATACTTAAGGCAGATCTTACAACATACCTTCACTGAGCCAAGCATATCATTTTCCATATCTCCTTCCGCATTATCAGTCGAAACAGAGTCAATAATTGACCGGTCAAGTAGCTTCAAAATAGCAGCTTCATCCCACACAATCTGAGTACTCCCTTCTGTGCACTTATCCTGGTACACGTCCCCCAAACCTCCAACCCGCCTCTTATTCTTGTGTTCTGAATCTACAGAACCTTCACGTTTATTCTCATTTTGCTCACCCGAATCTTTGGAAGAGTCGTTGAAAAGTTGTTCAGTTCCCCATTTCAAAATATCTTCAACCTCCTTTTGAGATCCTGTCTTATTCACAAAAAGATGATCAAGCATCAGTTTCTTCTTTGCCAGCTGTAAGATTCTCTCTTCTACACTGGCACGGACAACAAGCCTATAGACTAAAAGCCTCTTAGACTGCCCAATTCTATGAGCACGGTTCATAGCCTGGATATCAGCGTGTGGATTGAAATCCGAATCATAAATGATGACCGTATCCGCGCTAGCCAAGTTAATCCCGAGCCCACACGCTCGCGTCGATAGCAAGAACACAAACCGGCTTTTATCTTGGTTGAACCGTGCAATTGCCATTTGGCGGTCAGCAATGGAGACTGATCCGTCAACTCTTTCAAACGTTTTCGGCCCAAATTCAATGTTCAAGTAGTCTTCGAGAATATCTAACAGCTTTGTCATTTGTGAAAAGATTAGAACCCGGTGACCATCCTTGTGCAGAATCTTTAACATTGAATGAAGCAAAGCAAGCTTTGCAGAAGCCTTGATCCTCATGTCATGAAGGAACTCAACGGTCCCCGACTCAGGTTCGGTCCCTTGAATAAGATACGGATGGTTGCAAACCTTTCTCAGTTGCATAACAATGTTAAGCATGGATTGCTGTGGGACCCCTTTTCCGACGTTGCGTAAAACCTGATAATTTTTTGTTAGCATGGCCCGATAATATTCTGCTTGAATAGTTGACAAGTCAACAGGAACAACCCGCTCAGTCTTTGGAGGAATATTCTGCATAGCATCTTTTTTTAGCCTTCTAAGCATATGAGGAGCCACAAGTTTCTTCAATTCATCCACTTTTTCG
Organism: Artemisia argyi; assembly: GCA_030686995.1. NCBI lineage: Eukaryota > Viridiplantae > Streptophyta > Magnoliopsida > Asterales > Asteraceae > Artemisia > Artemisia argyi. The sequence goes on from CM060696.1 coordinate 26,984,935, forward strand.
GCTGTTGTAAGATCACGAAACTTATCCTCGAATGATTTTAGAGATGGGAATGAAGAGGGTTGTAAGAAATTTAGCAAATTATACATCTCTCCCAAGTTGTTCTGTAGAGGGGTACCCGTCAATAGCACACGATGTTGGAATGAGAACGTATTAAGCAAGCTAAAAAGCTTACTACCCGAGTTTTTTAGCCGATGACCCTCATCAACGATAAGAACCTCCCATGGAACTTTACTTAAATGGGTCGAATCAGCAAGAACCATTTCATAAGTGGTTAAAAGAACGTTGAACTTGTAACTGGATGTTTTCTTTGAAGTCACGGGATCATTTGCATGCCATTCATACTCGCGCATTAGAGCTCGTGCTTTTGCACAACCATGATACTCGACCACATTTATATTAGGAGCCCATAATGAAAACTCAGCCATCCAGTTTGGCATGGTGGAAAGAGGAACCAAAACTAGACAAGGTAATCGAGCTTTAAACTCAAAGCATAATGAAGACAGAAATGCACAAGCGGATATTGTTTTACCAAGCCCCATTTCATCAGCAAGAATCACGTTTTTTGACTTAGACCAGCATTTCCTCAACCAATTAAGTGCTTCTAATTGATGGGGAAATAATGAGCCTCCAAGCTCTTTAGGCTGCTCCGTAAGAGTAACTACGTCGCTATGATGAAATTGGCTTTTTTCCTTAACAGTCTCATAGTCAGCAGCATCCTTTTCTAGTGTCCGACGCTCGAATTGATCAAATAAATCGATAAGATGAGGTGATTTTGCGATAACAGGCTCAGTTATCGTCTCCCAAGTGCATTCTTCATAAGGAAGACCAGTCCACTTTACAAAAACTTCTTCAGATCCATATTTAGCAATAACCCGTTGAGGCAATTTCCATCTTTCTTCAGAGATATTAATCAATGTCTTCCCATATTTGTAATTGTAGTTGTCGTATTTCCTCTTTGCTATTACTTTTAACTGTGATTCGCTCACCCAACTATTATGCACATGAGATTTTCCAACCCATTTGACCAAATACTCATATGAGACCATTTTCCCATCACGCGGTAAAGATCCTGCAACTGAAGAATCCTTTATCTTATGACTATGGTTTGCTTCAACCTCAATCTGATCTACAACTTGATGGGAGTTTGAAACACAATTCGTGTTGTCTCCCCTTGGGATCTCTTCAGCTGGTTTTGCTAAATCATTTAAAGTCAAGGCAGAGTCATCTTTACATTTTGTCTCTTCGTCCATGGACCGCCCCGCCAAATCAGTGATATTCTCTTCACCACAATTGCTGGTCAGTCTTTGTGTATCAGAGGGGGTTAGGATGTTTCCTGTGCCTTCACTAATTGTTTCAGCATCTGCAATATCGGATCCGCTACATTTGCTGGTTTCTTCCAACTGTCCAATATGTTTGTCAGTGACACTAGGACTCTGCAAAGACATGCTGTGAGCCTCTGTTGCTGAGTGGTGATGCCCAGAATCTATCTCATTAACTTGAATTCGACAACCTAATACTCGATCAACCTGCAATATGTGTGCACATGTGTAGGGCATGTTAGCCTTTGCATTATTAAGGTTTAACTAGCACAATATGCAATGAATCAATGATAGTATTTACATTATTTTTAGAGGTAACATTATAATCATGATTGGAATAACATGCAATTAGGTAATGTGAGATATGGATTTGTATGTTTAATTTGACTAGAACGGTACCCGCGCAATACGGCGGCGGGTACCGTGTGATTATATTTTGTGTTATTTGGTTACACGTTTAGTTGTCTTCTTCATGCTTTATAAGTAGAGATATTAGAGCTAGTTAAGCCAAATACTTTTAGTTTGAACAACCAACCGCTTCCTAACAAACTTCCTAACCTACTTGCTTCCTAACAAATTAATTTTGAAATCTTTTCATAATAAGCAAGAAAAAAGTCTGAATTTTAAGCCTTTCTAATTATAGAATAGTCCCAAATGCATTATAATGTAGCATAGATAATTAAAGTGGGGCTGACTGCTGACCTATGCATCATTGCAGAGAGCCTCTCGAAAGCAAGCAAGTTGATTTTTTATTATCTAACATTCTAACGTCTTCACTAATCATTTAGAAGGGTATATGCATTAGATATACACTTTAGACGACTCTAAACCTGTTTCCTAGATCCTTTTGAAAGCTAAATTGGTGTCTTTACCCAGTTTAATTGAAACGGTTTAATGTAAAAGGTAACCCAAAATTATCACATCCATAAGAGTATGGACTGAAATTACCACCTTTAGCTTTTATATTCCCTATCATTTGAACTCAGAGATATGAAACATGAATTAATGCTCTAGTGATTAAGAAAATTAAGATTTTATCATTCTATATGGCCTTCCTAACATGGCATATATATTGGGGGTTTTCCTTAACAAGCATATTCTTAATTCTAAAGATACTTAAACAGGACATTAATCATCCTCAAAAATCAACTTTAATAACACTTGGGAAAAATAAACAAATTTTGCACTATTGTACCTGGTGAAACTGAGAAAGATCTCCAAAATTTTGTATTTCAACATTTCCTGCTTTGCCTGATTCAGGTGATGAGTTTGTAACTTCCTCAGAAACCTGCTCAATAGAAGATGATTTACAATAAGCATCATACAGCAAAGTAGTTTTTCATGTGATCGTTAAACTAATGCAAACTAAATTAGAATAAGAGAATGATTGGCATAATGAATACAATAACACTAACAGGGATTAGGAGGACATAATGAGAAACTATTGTAGGGAAATAAATACACGAACAGACAGAAGTTGAACAAAAAAAAAGTACAGCTGAACTGAAAAACAACCTGGCAAAGAATTTTTGTTATCGTGATCCAAATAGAATACAGAGGAACTATTTAAGTATCATGTTAAAACATGGATTAAGGAGGTGGCGATTAATATTTCTTTCCTTAAACATCGCAATTTTAGCCCAAGCATTATCTATAACGGGTCAAATGGGTTCAGTTCTAAGGTTTAACTAAAAGAAAATGGGTCAAAAATCTTCCAAAATGTTTTCAAATACACACAGCTGCCTGAATTAATTTATTACAAAAAGAGAAAGTTGGAATATTATTATAATAAAATAGTTTTTGAATTACATTTAACAATTAACTATTCATAATGTTTAAAAAATATAGGGATGAAAAAGTGTCTGAAGACCAGCCCAACCCCACCTGCCCGTTACCCAAAGTGGCAGACCCGTCAAATTTGCCACCTAGATAGACGACATTGATATCATAACTAAGTAAGGAAATAATACCTCATCTTTCAACTTCTTGTCACTAAGTTCACGTCCCTTGTCATCTTTTGACAGAGATTTTATCTTTAGATGCCTTATTGACTTCCGCTTTACTGGAGAACTACTTGAATCCAAATGTGCTTTAGCTTCACTTTTCTGAGAACCATCTGCAGGTTTTTTACCCTTATCAGTCCTCGGCTTTTTTTGACCATTATCAGACGGATCTTCACACTTTCTTTTCGTGGATTTCTTTTTAGAACTTCCTACTCCAAGACCAACTTTCTTCTCGTGAGAATGATTCACGTTTGCTTCTTCATCAGTCTGTTTCTCTTTTTTATCATCTGAAGAAGATGAACCAGATACATCCACATCGGTGACTGAAAATTCAGATTTCCATTTACTAGATCTTTTCTTCCCATTCCCGTCGTTTTTCGTAGAGTCGATTTTACTTTTAGATTTTTTAATTGTGATCTTTAATTTTGCTCGTTTTGAGGTAGGATCGGCATCATCTACGCGCTCTGCTATGTTATTCTTAAGGCAGCAGCTCGGGCATTTCCATTTTCCATTTGGTATACGCTTAACCCACGAATAATTGCAAGACAAAAGAACATTAAAATAATTAGATTTCTCCTAATAGGTAAGATTGAATAATAAAAACGTTGTCATTAAATGCATGGATAGATAAAAACCTCAAGAGGCGGATCTAGGCACCCAATATGATATGACCTAGTACAGCGATCACAACAGAGCAAGTCACCAACAAGATCACAGACATCACATTTGTTATATTTCTGGTGGAAAAACATAGAAATAAATATAAATATATACGCTCGGATGAATTATTATACGTAGACACACATATACAATCTGAAAGTGATTACTGATTATATGATGTTCCATTGTTAGAAACAAATACTCAGCTTTATAACACAGTTGTTAGAAATATAATCAGAAGTTTGAGTGTTTGACAAATCAGATTACAAACGGGTATAAATGTCTTTCAAAATAGGTTAAAAAGTGTGAAACAAGGACACTTTTTTTGTTGTAGCTGGTATGAAAACTTATTTAAAACTGTTTATACAACCCAGAAGCACAATCTGTTTATCAGAATATTAGAATTCCATTATCGCAACTCAGATAATCAGTTTTAGCAAGCAATACAAACACCCCATATCTATGAAGGAGAACCAACCCCATCTTTTTCCTTGGTAGGAGCACGTTCAGAAGAGCTTTCTTTCTCTTTCGGTTTGGTGGTTGTGTGCGATCCTGATGGTACAGAACCAATTATGTTGCCGTTGGACCTGACTTTACGAGACGGAATCCTTTTCCTTTTACCCTTCAAAGCCCAGGTTTGATTGATAACGTCACTAGTTGATAGCTCGTCATTTTTCATCTTAGGATCTGGATCTTTCATTTATGATACGCCGTTGAACATCCAATTTGATACACTAGAACCATAAATAATATTAGTAAGTAAGAAAGTAATAGTATGCATTAGAAGAGGAACAGTAAAGACTTTCAGTAAAGCTAAGATTGTTTAATGCAACAGATTTCTTATATAAAATGGTATTTAACACCTCATCAGTTTGAATCCGATATGCATCAGAATGATCAAACTATGGCCTAAAATTGGACTTAGAAAGTGATTAAAATTTCAATTAACACATGGCGTTATACTTTACCACGTAAAAAAACATAGCAAATGTTATTACGTAAGCCGATGAAACAGGTTCACATTGTACAGTAAATAAAAGTGCCGCGCATGACGTCAAACGGATACATTTTTATATCAAAATTGAAGGCTAGCAATTACGGAATCTGGAAACTAAAAAATATGCCACCAACACAAGAATCCAATATAGTACAAAACAAGCAAGTCGACATTTACAACATAAGTCACAAATCTATCATAATGAAGTATATCCATAAACTCCACAGGCTAATAGAATCAGAAATCTAAAATCCAAAACTGTATCTCTCTAAGGAATCCATTAACTCCACAAACAAAGAGAAACAAAAATCTAAAATCCAAAAATGTATATCTCGATAAGGAAAAAGTTAAGCCTCAATATTATTAAAAAAAGTAACTTGCTGTTTTCTCTACTTCACTGAAGAGCTAATGATAACGGTCTTAAGTTTCATGTTTCAAAAATAGGAAGCATAAAAATCTTAAAACAACAAAACATGCCATCAACACAAGATTCAATTACTTGACATATCTAACAAGCAATATACAAAAACAACTAAACAGTAACCAATTCTTTACATAAAAGCCAAATAGCACCTAAAACGGAACATAGCTATCAATTAAACAAAACAAAACCAAATCAACCGCCATAACACCAAACGACATCACATAACAGCACAAAAAACAATCACATTGCACAATATACTAAGGTAAATCAAAATGTACACAATTTCATAACGAACTGCATAACTATAAACTAACCAAATAAAATCCATCAAGACAAGATTCCATTAGTTAACATATATAACAAAAAAAGACCAAAATGATCAAACTATTACGTACCAATCAAACTTAAAAACCGAAATTCGAATCAACAGCCCATAACATCACCAAATACTAGAAAAAAAAAAACAATCACATTGCACCATAAACAAAACCACATAAAAATGTACACATTTTCATATCAAACTTGACAACAAAAAACAATCAGAAACCATAAACAGTAAATTCAATAAACCCAAAACCCAAATCAGCAAAAAGATGAAAACTTTAGTAGTAAAAAGGTAAAATTGAGCTAGAAAAACAAAACCCATAAACCAAAACACATAAAAACAGCTTACAGTGAATGAAAAAGCAGATCAAAACCCAAAAAGAGAACCAATTTAAGAAAATCAAAAGAGGGTTTTTTTGGGTTTCTAGGGCATGAACAGAAGAAGAACAAAAGGGGGGATAAAAGGAGCGTATGATACGGGTGAGTGTTGTGAGTGTGTATTTATTTATAAATCATCATAAAAACAACAACAACTAATAATAATAATAAATGCAAATTGATATTTGGAATTAACACAACACCCAACACATTTCTCTGACAACATACATAGATGGCTTTGAGAGAAAAAGAAAAAAAAGACACTTGCTTTATCCAATGGGTACTTGCCACGTGGGAACTGTCAGAACAATAAGTCTTGACCCCACCAAACTCCCACTTTGTTATTTTCATCTCCTTGTTCTTCGAATTCTTCTTCTTTCTTCCATTTGCATGTTTCTAGAGGGGGCACTGTACTTCCATCATCAACATATTCTTTCTTTAGTTTACTTTTTTATTCTTTTTTAAGAAATATAATGGAGTCTGTTTTTGTGTGTACTTAGGTTAGCTTGCTATTTGTGGTGTTTGAAATTGTGTTTATCAACTTTCTATTATATTCTATTCTACTAATAATGGAGAACATAGATTTTGCTTTAGATATAAAATATAAATCATGCTTAAAATTTTCTATGAATATTACATATTCTATTCTACTAATAATGGAGAACACAGATTTTGCTTTAGGCTTGATATAAAATATAAATCATGTTTAAAATTTTCTATAAATATTAGATTTCATGCTTAATGCGTTAACATAGAGTGTTTGAAACATAACTAGCATTAAGAGTGGAAGTTGATTAGTAGTAAGATACACTAATAGCAAATTTAAAGGTTTTTTTCTTTAAATATGAATCACTGAACAACACAATGTTTCAATACACAAAAGATTATTATCAATGAGATAATAATCTATAACAAATACAGAAACAAAAGACCAAGATGATCTGAAAGAGTAATCAAGAATAAGGGTGAGCATCGGTCTGGGACCGGACCGGACTGGACCGACAAGACCGAAGACCGAAATAAGGTAAAAACCGAGACCGAGACCAAATGTGGTCGGTTCGGTCCGGTCCAAATAGGCAAGATTTGGCAAGTTTTTTCGGTTTTTTGGTCGGTCCGGTCCGGACCGAACCGGACCGGACCGACCGAACCGAAAACTGAATTAACCAAAAAGCCTAGACCGAGGACCGGACCGAATGTGGTCGGTCCGGTCCGGTCCGTTCCGGTCGGTTTTGTCGGTCGGTCCGGTCCATCAGGTCCGTTTGCTCACCCCTAATCAAGAATCGAGAAAGTATATGAGAGTTATGTGATAAGTTATCATAACCCTAGCCGGTTATGAGCTTTATATAGCTGGCCCAAATGATACAAAACTAGTCCTCCATCTTTGATAAGCTTAGCACTCCAAACTTAAACTTTTGAGTCATGTCCAGTCTTCAACTTTATTAATCCAGAAAACTACAAAACAACAAACAAAACTAGAAATAAAGAATAAGTAAATGAAATATAAGAATGTAGTATAGATCAAAGCTTATTTTAGCTTATTTGAACATTTCTCATTGATCTGATTACTAAACACATAAAACATTCCCAGTTTTTCACAAAGAAATTTATGTTGATAAACAAGAAGATGTTTAGTTAAGATGTCTGCAATGTGGTTTGAGGAACCAATCTTTTTGGTGCTCAAAACCCCTTTTGCGATTTTTCTCGGATAAAATGAACATCAATTTCAAAATGTTTTGATCTCTCATGAAAGACATGATTTGTAATAAATTGTAAAACAGATTTATTGTGTAACACCCCCAAACCGGATCAGCGGAAGCATACAAGTCTTGGGGTGCTACTCGATTGTTATCACGTCACAAGGTACAAAGAGCGGTTTTACTTTAACCGTTTTAAAAGAAATTTCATAATTTAAAACATTCAATTTACATTATACAAAAATAGTGCGGAAGATAAAAGTCCATGAGGAATTTAAAGCAGTTCCAAATAGTTTTCAGAGTCTTCTATGATCATGTCATACCATTCGCCAAGCTCCTTCAAAAGTAAGATATGTAGCAGAAAAACCTAAGATAAAACATGCTAAAAGTCAACACAAAGGTTGAGTGAATTCATAGGCTTAAAAGTAAAATAGTTGATCACAATATTTCAAGCTTAAGAGAAAGTGGGCTATGTTGTTATACGCCCGAAAGTTCAGATGTTACCACTGCACTAAGCTCATGACACACAAAGTGTTAACCGGCACAAGTAACCCTAGCATAAGTCGACAGTTTCCGCGGATTTCATAATATAATAGTTGCCCCCAAAGCTAGGTATCTTGCTAAATACCTAGGTAACTCAAATATAGCACACCCGTATTGCCTACCCAGCAACAGGGATGGGATGGTCAAATCCTATAGGCCTATAAATTATATTCGCACTCACTCACAAGTGATTAATGGTTCATGATCGAGGGACTTGCTTTTGGCAAGGACGGTACTTAGTGCTTATCAAATGTTCACCAAAGTTTTCAGTTCAAAGAACAGTTTTCAAACAATTGTGATCATAGTAAAAACAGTAGCATGTATCTCACCCCAAGTAGTTTACAAAACAGATAAGATAAATAAGAGTGGGGCTATGAACTCACCTCAGTATGCAGGAATGTAAGATATCAAAACTAGCATCAAGTAGTAAAGCACAACGGAATACAGAAAGTATAAGCACAACAGTACTGGATCGGCACAACCTATTTAAGTAACATGTTTCATAAATAATCCTCAAATAATTTATGAAGTAGCATTCGTTGAATACTCATGTAAATAAAAAATGTTTAGTTTTCATTGGCGATAAAAGAAGTAACCATTTATATCTCGTGTGGACGTTTAGAATATTAAGACGATAGATTCGGAGAATAACAATTAAACAACAAGAAAAGAATGAAGAAAAGAGTAAAACGTTCTCGTGTAGGAGTCGTAAAATGTACAGTCAAACAATAACTCAAGCCATAACGAATAGAATCAAGAATGAACGAATAAACGATATCGAATGAATATGTGACTAAAGATAAGTCGATGAATGAGTTGGATGTTTAACCCGTATCTCGAAATATAACTTTGTATAAGTTTGAATAAAGTCGAGTTATATATGTTTTATAAGAATTTGAAAATGTTTATAAGTTTAGGTTTTATAAACTTTGACGTAACGTGTCCGTTTTATATTACATTCCCGAGTCAACGTGAATATTTGTAATCAAGTTTTATAAGTTATATTCAAGTTTTACACAAGTTTTTATACCGTTATCATTCACATAATTTATTAGATTCGGCTTATCGGATAATTTGTGTCCGTTCGGGTCCAAATATATTAAGCTCAACGAGTCTAACATATTCTTCTGTCTCTTGTATTAAATCATACAATAATCCTACACTAATATCGTAAATCCAATAATGGTTACAACAATATTCAAATGACTAAACTATTACAACATTTTACATTATAATGAACCGGTGTCAAAATCCAGGTATAACTCCCGTAGCATCCAATCATCGTCATTCACGAAAACAAAACAAACAAAGGTTAAGTTAGTAATGAGCTCGATGAATAACACGTCATATAAAAATAATTCATCCCGAAAAATCAATAGAATGACCACCATATGTATATAATTAGACCAAACTCACTCTTAATTATTCATTAGGCGTCGACCCAATTTCCAAACACACCTAAACTAATCACCTTGGGCTTATAGGCCCAAGGTCATGTATATCCAACTTAAGACAAGGATGAATGGGTTTGTAGACCAATATAAATGTCACACTCCGCCACGGCGGAAACGCGCGGGTGTAACTTCATGGATATCATCACAACACCTGGTGTCTATATAGAGAACAACTACATGCACATAAATAGAGCAAAGTACAAACACAAAGTGTTGTAACAATACCCCAAAATAAAATAACCAAAACAAAACATAAATCCAAACATAGATGATAAACCACTTCCAATGCAACTAAGGTCTCGTCTATCCACATCCTTCTATCTTATCCTTAGAAAGCTCACCTGAAAATGATGCTTAAAACGTCAACATAATGTTGGTGAGATTCATAGGTTTAAGACACACATACACTCTCAAGGCAACCGGTTCACTGTGATTACAAAATATAGCTGGACAAATAGTTATAGTTATCATATAGCTACATGCATATGCAAGTCAATATCCCCACACAAAGGCAACAACACTCATAAAGCAACCATTAGGACGACTCGTGTCCTCCGACCCCATAATCATCAATTAGGTCGCATGCGCGAGTAACAGGATAAGCATCCTCCTAATTGGATCCCATCAACCATATCAAACATCAATTAGGTCGCATGCGCGAGTAACAGGATAACATCCTCCTAATTGGATCCCATATACATCCACACAAACAAATAATCACACATAGCATGCATATGATAACATCATAAGTCCAAGCTCTTTAATACCACACACATAATCACAGTAAATTAAATCATTTAAGACAAGCATCATTCCCATCCCAAGTTTAAAACAAAGTAAAAATATGGGACTATGAACTCACCTTAAACTCCGCAGCTTCCACAAAACAACTCACAATCTATAGCACACAAAAATAATCCACATTACACAAGGTCAAGCTAAAAGCTACAACCCATGTAATACACATATGATGGATGTCTAAGACTCATATGACCCACCATGGATCTCCTAGACACCACACTAACCACTACCATAACTTAATACTCACTAAATCCCTTGCACTCTAAAACTCAGAAAACGCAGAATTTTTGAGTACATTCACTCACATGAAATCACGACAAATAAAGCTTAACAACTCACACCAAAAATTTACCATGGTATCTCATAAGCATAGAAGCTAATACCAGAAGGCCATGGACCAATAACACACACAAGTACTCATAGAAAATTCAAACTTGTCAACTACCCAAATTCGGATCTGAACGCACACCAAAAAGTTTTGATTTTTAATAATTACTTCCACAAGTTTTTATCGCGAATCCTCTTCGTGGTAGTCTAATATAACCTAATACTTAACTATTCCAGAAGACCAAGTCAAAATACCACTTTTACAACCACATGCCACCCTCAAACTTTTACCCAAAATCTGTCCCGGTTTGACAGATTTGACACCTTAACAAAGAAAAATCAAAAGACCGACTTTCCGACCTCAAAATTGATCATGGCTGGACTTTTTGGAAATCTCTTTCATTATACTTCAATTTAGACCTAAAATTCGTGACATAACTCATCACCATCTGTTATTTACACTCATATCTTTACAGCCTTACAAATCTGTCCAAACCCTAACTCAATAACTAGCACGTTTTACACTCAATTCTCTTAACCAATCATCTTACTATTATCATTAATTGATCTCAACATGTTTAATAACATTAATTTACAGAAGTTAACACAAACCCTAATCCATCATACTTTACATTACATGAATTAGATCAATAACTAATTAATTGAATGAAAACTAGTATCGAAAATATACCTTGATCTTGATTTTAGCTTCAATAATAAAAACCCTAATTTTTTTCTTCTTGATTCTCCATGTGTCGACTCTAAATGGGTTTTAGCACTGAAAAGTCATTCTACTTTCACATAATATCTAATTCAGTCATTCTACTAATTTTTCTTTTAAAGCCATCACTATAATAAGGAAACCGTTTGTTTTCATCACTACTACAGGTCTAGCCGGTGAAAAGGGCATGACTTGGAATATATGAATTACTTGGAAATAAAATTAATTTATTAAATAATTTTGGAGATTAAATCCTAGTATTGTTATGTCGTCATATACTTTCACTCATAAAAAACACACAACCACGTCATAAACGGTTCATCTTCATGCAGATTTGATCTTGACAGTTCATCTACATACATAAGGTAATTCATTTATTTTCACATGTAACCTGTTAATAGGGCTTCACTTTATGTTTATTTGTTATTTTATGTTTAAGATGGCATCATCTTCATGTTCTACTCAAATAACCATAAACTTTCATTATGGTGGAGTCTTTGAAGCAAACCCTGTTTTGTATGATTATGGTATGCTTAAGAAACTCGAAAATGTAGACTTAATTTCGATGGATTACTCTCAGGTTGTTTCTTATCTAGAAACTGAAAGTCAGTCTATTTGCAAAGGTTTGTACTTTCTTGTGCCTGGTACAAATTTAGAAGATGGTTTAAGGTCTTTAAAAAATGATGTTGGTGTCACAACTCACAATTTCAGGTCATTTCCCAAACTTCAACATTTTACTATTTATAAATCACTATTCATTAAAACACTATTCATCATTTCGAGGTCAATTTGATATTCTGATAAACATTTGAGAATTTTACTATTCACTAAACACTATTCATTGCCGGAAAAGTTTTCACTATTCACTTACATTACTCATTTCATCGTAAATTTAGTTTACGGGTATTCAAATTCGCGTAACCGGATTGGTTTAGGTGCGAATTCATTTCATTAGTACTAAGGACACTGCATACGGACTAGAGACAGTCTGCATATCATCATAACAGCATTTTCATGTTATACCACTCTTAGGATTTTCAAATTTATATATTTGATACATTTAACGTTTTACGTATAATTATTTATAAATAAACGTTAACACCCGGTTTATAAACACGACGAATATATCTAAATATTCCCACAATGGTCCCGACATATTTTTATATCCATTTTATCATCATAAAAGTTATAACATTCATTTACCCAGTATTTTGGAAATTTATTTTATTTATAACGTGAGTTTATAAATATTACGACGGTTTTCGTGAAAACTAAACAATAATCACCCGATCACTCAGTACTTGTACCCAACATATTTTTAACATTTTTACAACTTTATTTTATCCCGAATAACTTTGTTAACATTTATTTCTATCAAACCCGGTACCCGATTTTAACTAATAACACATATCAACACGTATCCTACACTAATTTCCTAATTAAATCAAAACTACCCCAACCCCCCCCCCCCCCCTCATCCACCAAAAGCCGGCCCCTAAAGTCCTCACCTAGGCAATTTTACACATTTTCTTAACCCTTGGCATTTATGTGCAAGTATTATACATTATAACTAGTTATACTTATTTACAAAAACCTCCTAAACATAAACATACATAATCTTAAGAATCAAAAAGCTCATCTTCATCTCTTCCATCATCATACCCCACGACCAAAACCATAAACCATGATCAAGTGAAGATTTTTGAAAAGTTAAAGCATAGAAGTTGTTCATTTTGTCATCCTAATCAAGAATCTTACAACAAAAACACAAGTAACACAAGGTTTCTCACCATCTAATCACCTATTATTTCAAAGTGAGTTATCAAATTTATTTTTATGTTTTCATCTAATTAACACTTGTATCTTATGGTATTCATGCTTAATTTCATGCACAAGCTAGCTATACCACTTTATTTTTGTAGACTTTTTGAGCATACAAACCCTAGAATTTGTTTTAGGTACTCCTTTGTTAAATTAACTTGTTTAGTGATCATTAGGAACCCATGGCACCCTAAGAAGGTGTATGGTAGGATTAGTATAGCTTTGTGGTGTTTGCAAGAGTTTTGGTTGATGTAGAAACTAGTTTTGAACATTAAAAATGGATTTGTAACAAGTATATAAACATTCTGTCCCATTTTGGTAAATCCAGGAAAATAAGTAAACATAAAGGAAACTTTGGCAAAATTTTTAGAAAATACTTTCAAAAACGAATCCGTAGGCGAAAGAACGGATTAAAAAGAGTTTATAACGAAGAAGTTATGATTTTTGCAAGTTTATTGACGAAAAGTATTTTTCTGAAAATTACATGCTGTTGGACGTTTTTCGTCGGACAAAAAGAGGCTTTAGACGTAACCCGGAGGAGCCAAGCTTTCCAAAATATATTACTACATACTAAGACGTAACCGTGGATATAAAGAACAAGTAAAACGGACTTATAACGACAATGATATTCACGTTTCAATATCGGCAAAACTAATATTATTTTGACAGCTTTTAGAAATAATAACGCTAAAACTACGTAGTAACTCTAGATTTCTAGAAATAATACCAAGTACCCAATTTCATAACTAACGAAGTATTAGTGATTACAAGTATATTTTTATCACTACAAGGCGTTATTTCAAGGATTTCAAACCGAGGATTTCAACACTAACATTGATACATACGATATATATATATATATATATATATATATATATATATATATATATATATTGCAACTAGTTTTATTTTTCTAATAGCCATATTTTCCTAAGTCTTGGAAAATATATATATTTTTTATAACAACAAGTATTTTCCAAGGAGTAGAGTGGTATAGGAACATGTGCATGGACATTCATAACATCATTTGGTGATCTAAATTAGATCGTTCATCATTCATATTAGGTTGAGGCAGCTAACCGTTCATTGTTGTTCATTTCACATCATCACAGTATCATCAGTTAAGGTGAGTTTTCATAGCCCCGTATACATTTTATGATTGTTTTCAAATCCCACGGGGGAGAATACATTGCACCATTTTAGTACGAGCCCAAGTATCAAAACCTATGTACATTGCTTAAGTAGCTTGTCTGCCATGTGATAAGTCCCCTAGTATCATCATGAACCGTTAATTTGCCTATTAAGCGAGAGTGAGTGGATAGATCTATTGAGGGTGACGCCTCCATCCGTGGTAGTATTTACCAACAGTAAGCGGATGCATTTCATGTCTGTTACATTTGAGTGTTTTGGCAGAACATTCAGGAGGGGCATAAATTTCATCAGTCTAGCTTCGGTGTCATGAGCTTAAGGTCTATTGTACTATTTTACGTGACTTTTGTCATGCACTTATACTTGTGGTGGCCGTACAACATTACATTTCATAAACCTATGATTATTCACCAACTTTATGTTGACCGTTTTCGCAATGTATTTTCAGGTAACTAAGGCATTATCATATTACATGCATGGAGTCACATTAGGGTGTGCCTGGGATGACGCACTACATTTTGGATTTTTCATGCACTTGTAAATTATTGTTTGACATTTCCTGGACTTGTTTCTGTAAACGTTTCAACCTTTGGGACCTATGTTTTGTACTCTGAATCTTTTTAAATAAATCAAACGATGTATTTTCCAAACGACACTTTAGGTCGTTCAATATATCCTTGTTATGGTGCTATGACAGTTACACCCCCAGGCATTCCATTCCGCTGCAAGTCAGGTAAATTGGGGGTGTGACAGTTGGTGTGCGTGATTGTAGAGAGTACGCTCTTAGGAATAATGGTGAAATAGATATTTACATGGCACATTCTGAGTTTAGTGAACACATTGGAGCAGATTGTGATGTTAGTGTAAGCGAGGATGGTGATTATGATGTTTATTCGGTTTACAGCTCTGATAATGATGACACTGCTTCATTAGATCACTTGTCTGACGGTGAAGATGAAGTAGTTGATGTAAGAACACAAAAAACAGCCCCTAAAACAAAGAAGAAACCTACTAAAATGTTTGATGATAACTTTTTGGCTAGATTGTTCAATGGAATAGAAAGAGAAAAATATATTGAAAAGGAGGTAGGTCCTGATGATGAATTTAATGTTGAAGACCAGGATAAACTAGGAGATCATTGGCCAATTCACAACCCGAACACAAAATGGAAGTTCATGAGACCTGTTTTAGGTGAAAGTTTTGAGGGAGTAGAACAGTTAAAAAGATGTGTGACATTCTATGCACTTGCTAATGGCTTGAAACTATACTATGAAAGAAATGAAAGTAAAAGACTAGTAGTGAGATGCAATAGAGGCAACAACAGAAAAGCAATGTGTCCTTATAGACTGTGGGCATCTTGGATGCAAAAAGAGAGATCTTTTCAGGTTAAGACATTAGTTGATGAGCATACATGTTCTAGGACATATGAATATGGTAGTCTAATCACGTGTAACTGGATTGCTAGGAACTATGCCAAGAAGATTATGGCAAACCCTAACATGAAGGTTAATGAAATACAAGATGCCATTCTAAAAAACTACAAGTGTAGAGTGACTTTCGGACAAGCTAGAAGAGGAAAGATCAAAGCTTTGGAGCAGTATGAGACATGCTTAGAAGACCATTATGCTAAGTTATGGTCCTATGCACAAGAGATCATAACTTCAAACCCGGGAAGTACTTGTTTAATGGGTGTTAATCCAATGCCAGATGGAAAGACTTATTTCAAATGCTTTTATGTTTGTTTTAAAGGACTAAAACAAGGGTGGTTAGAAGGGTGTAGAAGGGTTATAGGTTTAGATGGGTGCTTTTTAAAAACAATCTGTAAAGGTGAGTTGCTTTCGGCTGTTGGGAGGGATGGCAATAATCAAGTATATCCAATTGCGTGGGCAGTGGTAAATATTGAGAACAAAGAAAACTGGAAGTGGTTTATGCAGTGTTTGGTTGATGACCTTGGCATACAATTTGGTGAGGGACTTACCATTATATCAGATCAACACAAGGTAAATTAAAACAATGCTACTTTATTTATCTGTATATGACTCGTATTACATAATGGTGAATATCATACTCACTATTATTTCTAATTACTATTATAGGGACTTATTGAAGCAGCAAAAGAAGTTATGCCCTTAGCAGAGCATAGGCAATGTGCTAGACACATATATGCTAACTTTAGAAAGAAATTCACAGGTAATACATCTTCGAATCCAAAATAATGTATAACATGTATGTTCACTAATTACTTTGGTTACAGGTGTGTTATATAGAAACTTATTTTGGAAAGCAGCAAGGGCTAGTTATCCTGCTAAGTTTCAGGAAGTGATGAATCAGATTAAAGATCTTAGTAACTATGCTTACCAACATCTTATGGATAGACAACCAAAAAGCTGGAGCAGAGCCTTTTTTGAAACCAATAAGGCATGTGATGCTGTGGAGAATGGCATAAGTGAATGTTTCAATTCACTCATTGTAGATGCAAGGAAAAAACCAATTATAAACATGCTTGAAGATATAAGGGTATACATTATGGAGAGACAGAAAAGAATGAGGGATACGCATGTAACGTGGAGTGATGAAATTTGTCCTAACATAAGGAAGAAAGTTGAAATCATCAAGGATAAGCACAGGTACATTTCAGTCTGCACTTTATTGTTACTTTTATTCTTATGTATCAATATGTTACCATTTTTTTAACATGTATCAATAATATCGTATGTAGAGATTGGAGAGTTATACCAAGTGGTGAATCAAAATTTGAAATTAGAAATGGCTATGAAGCTTTTAAAGTAGATGAAATGAACATGACTTGTAGTTGTAGGCAATGGCAATTGAATGGGATACCATGTGCTCATGGTTGTGCGGCCATATATTTTTTTACACAAAGATCCAGACAAGTATGTATCTGCTTGGTACAAAAAAATCAATGTTTGTTTCTGTTTACCAACACTTTATCTACCCACTAGATGGCATGGACCAGTGGGCACCAACCGAATATCAAAATCCGTTGCCTCCTGTTATCAGAAGAATGCCAGGCAAGCGACGAACCAAAAGGAGAAAAGATGCTAGTGAGGGTAATGATAAAAATAGAACTAGAGTTAGTCGTGTAGGAAGGATCATACACTGTAAGATTTGTCATCAACCAGGGCACAATAGAAGAGGCTGTAAAACACAAGCTGCAATTAGTGGTGGTAATACTGGAACACAAGTTGCAAATGGTGGTGTTGGGAGAACGAAAAATATGGTTAAGAGGGGTGGATCAAGTGCTGGTAGGAATTTTTCAAGTGCTGGTAGGGGTTGTTCAAGTTTTGGTAGGGGAGGGTCAAGTGTTGGTGGGTCACAATCTGCTCTACACGATGCTCAGTAAAGGGGAAGAACACACGAATGCTCGTGGAGTAGATCATCCTTTGTTTCCAATGATACTTTAATTTATCTGTTCGAACATGTTTGTTCTTGCTATGACAGTGCCACATGATGATATTTGTCTTTTTGAAACTATGGCAATTAGCATGTTGTTTTTTTATTTATGATATTGCTACTTTTACTTATTTCTTTTGTTTGGATCTACTGCAACAATATCTTTTTCATCAATTCGTGTTTGTGTATAGCTGCAACCTTTGTTGTGATATCTGTTTGTTTGAGTTGTGGCTGCAAATTTTGGTTCAGTTCGCCTGCAATATTTGGATCAAAAGTGTGGCTGCAAATTTTGGTTCAGTTCACCTGCAATATTTGGATCAAAAGTGTTTTAATATGGCTGCAATATCTGGATCAAAAGTACTTTAATATGGCTGCAATATCATAGTTTTCATGGGAGTTATGGACCTACATAATAAAATAATATGACAGTGGTCACTACCAGAAATACTAATATGAAGTGGAGTAAAAAAACAATGATATGAAAAAAGTGCACAATCACTTTAACCGGTTAAGAAGGTTGCAAGTTTTGTCAAATGATGTAAGTGCAAATTTTTTAATAGTTTGGTGACTAAAATAAACACTATTATTAGTAAAGTGATGGTTTTAAAAGAAAAATTGATAGAGTGACTAAACTAGATATTATGTGAAAGTAGAGTGACTTTTCAGTGCTAAAACCCGACTCTAAATTGCAGGAAAAAGGGGTTATGGGTCGTTTGTGGGGTAAATATGGGTTGGAGGTTGGGCTTGTTTGGGTTGGGATAGGATTCCTTGGGCATAAGAGTCATATTTGGACTCAAATTGGGTTTCCTTTTTCCCCTAAAATCCCTCTAGCCGAATTTTTACTTATATATATATATTTTTATTTATTTTTTTATTAAATTAATTTATTACACCAAAAACCTCATACTTTTCATATTTTATAAATACCCGTAACTAATCCTGACGTCTTACACGATAAACCTCAGTTTTTACGACCAACCGGAAAATTATCATTTTCAAAACAAAGTTTCAAAAAATAGATTTTCACACTCTTTTATAAGCATAACACATAAAAACAAACTCCTCGTAACTTGCTAACGCTCAAATACTTGAACGAAGACTCGTTACGCAAAAACACAAAAACACCAAAACTACACAAGTCATTTCTACACCACAAAGGTGATCAAAATGAACTTTCCCAAATTACAAACTTTCCAAATCACAATAAAACCACTTACGCAAAGGGATTTAGTGCTAAAACTCGCCCATATCACTCATATATCACTTCAAACACCTAATACACACCAAACAAACGTAAACCGAGTTAAGACTATCAGTCAAACTGACCTGCTAAAACCACGGTTGTTACATCATCCCCCACTTCGGGAAATCGCGTCCCGAGATTTCAACTACTATAGTCACCACTCACGACAGCAAAAGGAAATTTATGGATATTTAAGCGGAATAATACCACACCATAAAATCACAGAGAAAGAACCACAAAAATGTGAACCGACTAAATACTCGAATTCACACGATATAAAACATACCGACACTCCAATAATACACGCAAATAGATACACTCCCTGATCAATAACACCAACAATCCAAACGACTTCTCACAGGTAGGTATGATACCCCCGAACCAAATGAAAAAGCCAAATGGTAACCGCAAGACGCACTCACAAATGAAAGATACCCATAAAACAAACATTTATGAATACCCCGCATCTAACTTCCACGATCTAAAATCCAACTACAAACGATCTACTTCACCAACCACATCAGCAAACAAATTTGGGTGCTTAAATTTCATCTGATCCTCACGTTCCCAAGTAAACTAAGGACCACGCTTAGAATCCCACCATACTTTTACCAATGCTATCTCACCATACTTCAACCCTTAACTTCTCGATCCATAATCTCAACAGGTTTCTTGACAAAACGGAGAGTCTTGTCAACCTTATTCTCATCTAATGGCACATGCAGACTAGCATCCGCTAACCACTTCTTTCCATTAGATACATGAAACGTATCAAACGCACTACAAAACTCCTCCAGTAATTTCAACCGATATGCCACAAGTCCAATCCTTTCCATAAATCTCAAACGGTCTTACGTATCTCGGTGCTAGCTTGCTTTTCTTACCGAAACGCACCACACCCTTCCAAGGAGATACTTTTAACCTCACAATATCACGAACACCAACCTCCAAGGGTTTACGGCAATAATCCGCATAACTCCTTTGGCGATTCTTACTGCCTT
Source organism: Artemisia argyi (assembly GCA_030686995.1). Classification (NCBI taxonomy): domain Eukaryota; kingdom Viridiplantae; phylum Streptophyta; class Magnoliopsida; order Asterales; family Asteraceae; genus Artemisia; species Artemisia argyi. The sequence continues at coordinate 27,005,208 of CM060696.1, forward strand.
AAGTCTTTCCTTAGTCAGAAAACCTTATTCGTAGTCTCTCGTTCTAGTTCAGGACCAATTAGTTGGCTTGTCCCAACCTTTGCCCACAGAACAGATGAGCTACATTACCTTCCATACAACTTTTCACACGACACATACTCAATACTAGAATGACAATTGTTGATATAGGAGAACTCAGCTAAGGATAAATGTATACCCCGGCTTCCTCCCAAAATCAAACACACCCATGCTCTCATCATACCATCCAACGCCTGATTTGTACGCTCACTTAGTCCATTCATTTAAGAACGATAAGTCGTACTCATCTTCATACACGTTCTCAAAACTGTATAACACGTTTACTACTATCACAAAGTAAATATTTCATCATGTTTCTTGATGATCAACGCGACACCCCATGGCTCATTACCAACTCACCGAGCGAAAAGTCTCACCTACTCCTCCACACATCTTTTGCTAAGGTAATAACACGTCTTATCCATTCTCGGATGTATCACATACCTTTTCATGATTGATGTCCTTACACTTCCTCTCAATGGAACCAATAGCTGGAATGCAAAGTACATTCCTCCATCTTTGTTCCTTTCTATTTACTGGTCTAAACCAAGTAATCATTCTTCTTTCATGTTCTCAACCTTGAGCCTCTCTCTCTAGGCTGCTAGTATCATCCTCTTAACTCCGAACCGAATTATCATAACCATTGCTCACAAACATCCAAGTTTCACTCGTTCACTCCCACTCAGCGCTCTTACCACGATGTCCTCCCTTTCTTGACGATAGCGAATCAGACAATCGTAGTCACTGAGAAACTCCACACCCAACTTCTCTTCAACATATATTAACCTCTTGTCAAATATATGCTAAAGATTCTCATGATCTGGGTAGACCACACTTTCTGCTCCATACAAATATCATCTCCTAGTTCTACTCCCCAACTTTAAATCACGTATCACACAGTTCCTCTTATGGATCTTCCACCTCCGCGATGCCTACGCAATCTATAGAAAGATACAAATGAATCGTCAATAGTACCTGCCAATCCTGAGGACAATCGTCTCTCAAATGGTGTCTCAGGTACTTTCCACGCTTCACTACTTTTATCTTACTAGTGTCCACGAACACTCGCTATCGTTGACCACATTGCTGAAGAACGTATATCTTGAAGCTAAACCTCTCACTTGAAAAACTCAGCAACATCCTCTTCTTCTTCAACGAACAAATTGATAATCAACACGACAATCTATCCTAAGTAAACGACGCGAACCATGAAACCGGTCGAACTAAAACATATACTAATGAACTCAAAAGGGGTATGAATTACCGACTAACGAAGTAACGAACATCAAAATCAAAGCTAGAAAAACACAATGAGAAAATTTTCTCAAATAAAATAGACACGGATAAAATGTTCATGAAAACCCCACACAAGAAAAAATAGAATACACGTACCCATAGTAAATCCACAGGCGTACCTCAACAAAAGAAACACTCGATGAATCAAATACATAACAAGTTTGGTAAATGAGAACCATAGACAGTTCTTATTCCCGTACTCTACCTTCCCAAAAACAAATGAACACCATTTTTTTTACAAGACATATCTTAAAGTTATACACATTTTTTTAATATATATATAAACCATTTATGTAAGACATCAACATAACCATATTTATTATTATTTTTTTTCCATACTTCATTTTCACAATAATAATAATAGTTTCCATCAAACGACCTTGAAATACCCAAAACGAATTTGTAAAATGCCATAAAGACTCTAATACAACCTCTTAATCAAACGCAAAAGACATTGAAGAATTCCGAAATCAAAATAATCCTCAAACGAACTCATACCAGTGAACACTCACGCAAAAACATTGCAAACCAAACGATGAACTTACAGACTCATTCGTACAACGATCAAACCAAAATCATAGAAAAACACTGATACTAACGGGCCATAAAACATGCCACAAAATTCAATTGGTGTGTGTAAATGAGGAATCAAATATCCACACCAACTCATCACGAACCAACAATACATGAAGAATAGCATAACATTCATCCGAGGAATGAATGTATGAAATAATCAAAGAAACGAACCAGTATCCAACAACACGAATTTAATTACCCATCACCTATCATGACGTCAAAGAGAAAGAATATGGCATCTGTACCATCATGGTACGGAAAGGAATGCCAACCAAAGAATTAGGTATACAACCGAGGTGCTAGCAAACGAATCAACTTAAATACCACAACATAAGTACCCACCGATAATTGAGGTATCAACATATGATAGGTTGGATGGAATCTTACCACCTACACACCCCAACATATAACGACTGCCCAAATGGTTAAGAGAATACTTCTCTAACCATACAGCCATCACCAACATGATATCACATGCCATCTTCCACAACATATAACAACAAACATCAATCAATGCAATAATGGTCACAAGTCCACGTGTGTAATACCCTTATAATTATGTTCGCGACCATAGTTATAAGACCTATTTCACACGCATACTTACTTCCAAAACCACACATCTCAATGATAACACACATATACCACATAGAACCTCATAAACCATGCAATCCATGCCATCATACTTGCAAGTCCACTTGCGTTGTAACGCACGTATAATTATGTTGGCCACCATAATTATCTATGGCCCCTTTCACAAGTGTACTCCCTCCTATGACAACACATCATGCAAACAATCACGCAAATAAAAACAAAAGATGTCTTAAACAATCATCTCGCATGGAACAATTCCATCGATCACGTAAACTCTATAATCAAAATCACTTGGATAAGGTCGATCCAATATCCAAGAGTAATCATGCTCCAACATGGCTCCAAACGGCAAAAGACAATATACGAATTCCAAAACATAACACAAAACAAAAGACGTCAATGGCTCAATGATTCGTTAAAAATCAAAGTTATATTATAAGTATAGTATTACTCAAGAGATCCGCAAAGAAATACGGATAACCCGAGGTCGTAGTCCGTGTGAAGGATGAATGGAATTTCGAATTCCCGATTCGTGAAACGTGTCGTGAAAGTGGTAAAAAGTGATTTATGTGAAATTACACTAATGAAATAGTAAATGAAGCACAAATAATCAACTAAACACGTAATTCAAGTAAGGCAACTAGAAACGTAACGTAGAAACGAAAGACGTAAGCTAAAACGTAAAATAAACGTAACCGTACGAAATAAAACGCGACTTTTAAGCTACACGACTTCTACGGACTTGGAGATAATTTTTAAAAGTTAAAAATGATAAAAGAAAATTTTGAGAAAAATAAAAATATTTTTTTTGACTTTTCATTTATTTTTTATGAATTAAAAACTAATTAACTAATTAAAATTAAAAAGAAAATACAAATTAAGTGAGAAAAATGAAAAATAAATTTTGAAAATTACAAAATAACTAAAAAGTAATTTTAAAACTAAAAACTAATTAACTAATTAAAATTAAAAAGAAAATACAAAGATGGTGTTTTTAGTCTGATTTTGGGTCTAAAAAGGATGAGTGATTAAGCATTCATCAAAATCCGCCAGACTAAGGTATTGCCGTGCCCTCACGCAATGTCATCACCTCACGCTTAAAAGATAAATAATTTCAAAACCTCTCTTTACTGACGTTGTAAAGTAGCAATGATGTTCAAAAGAGATAGTAAAATCATTTATTCTCAAAAACGCTCCGTTTTCCGATTTTCATGAATAACAACTACTACTACTCTTTTTGTACTTTTTCTCATTTTTGTATAAGTGACGATTTGCTTTGACTTTCATTATCAATTCTTGTCTGTTGATAACTTTCAGGGTCAACGAGTAGAAACACTTCTCACAGAGAAGAGACCGTACGGATAAAAATCGCCATACTTGATTTTTCACAAGCTCCCAAACTAAGCGTAGAATCGAAATCATTGTTTATCAAAAGTTAGATGCTAACACTGCCCACAAAAGTTACTTGTGTATTACCTCTTGTCCCCAGGTCCTAAGTTTTGTATCTCAAGATTTTAATTGTGAGAAATGAATTGCTTCATACTTTCTCGTTTCGATATTTGTTAGTCCGATAAGAGCACAAAATTTGAACGCTAAGTAGTTTCCAAACTTTCCCTCGAAAACCCCTGCATACAGAAATCGGGTCCACATGAAGGTCTCTGATTTAACACGATTTGTGGGGGCTCCCTTTTTATTTACGACCTCGGGTTATCCGTATTTCTTTGCGGATCTCTTGAGTAATACTATACTTATAATATAACTTTGATTTTTAACGAATCAAAATTTTGGTGGTTCCATTGCCGGGCCAAAATTTTGATTCGTTAAAAATCAAAGTTATATTATAAGTATAGTATTACTCAAGAGATCCGCAAAGAAATACGGATAACCCGAGGTCGTAGTCCGTGTGAAGGATTAATGGAATTTCGAATTCCCGATTCGTGAAACGTGTCGTGAATGTGGTAAAAAGTGATTTCTGTGAAATTACACTAATGAAATAGTAAATGAAGCACAAATAATCAACTAAACACGTAATTCAAGTAAGGCAACTAGAAACGTAATGTAGAAACGAAAGACGTAAGCTAAAACGTAAAATAAACGTAACCGTACGAAATAAAACGCGACTTTTAAGCTACACGACTTCTACGGACTTGGAGATAATTTTTAAAAGTTAAAAATGATAAAAGAAAATTCTGAGAAAAATAAAAATATTTTTTTTGACTTTTCATTTATTTTTTATGAATTAAAAACTAATTAACTAATTAAAATTAAAAAGAAAATACAAATTAAGTGAGAAAAATGAAAAATAAATTTTGAAAATTATAAAATAACTAAAAATTAATTTTAAAACTAAAAACTAATTTTTTTAGGCTTTGTATGTAATTCTAGGAAATTAAAAACTATTAATTATAATTAAAAATTCAAAATAAATGGGAAAAATGCAAAATAAATTTCTAAAATTCTAAAATAATTGAAAATAATTTTCTTATATTTTTTTGGATTTTTCTGGGGTTTTTCTGATATTTTTGTATTTTTCAGTAATTAAAAAGTAATTAAAAATGATTAAAAATGAAAATTTAATAGGAAAAATTGCAAATTAACTCAGAAAAATATGAAATTTTCAGGGAAAATCTAAAATAATATTTGAAAGCTAGGAAAAATTTAAAAAGTAGAAAATAAGCACTGGAAGTGCTGAATGACCCAAAACAGCTTACTGAAAAGAGCTTATTAATAAGCTGACTTTGACCAATTGACCTGAAACTTTGACCCAATGATTTTTTAACTCAACTAAGCTTGTTGGAACAGATTTGAAAACCAAAATATGCTCAGAAACACAGAAAGATGCCGAAGCAGGTTCAATAAGCACAATTGATGAATAAGCAAAAAGCAAACAGATAAGCTGTAGGCAAAAATCTCAATGGATAAATCAACTATAAGCACAAATGAACTCTTATGAACAACAAAACTCATATTTTAATCCATAATTGGCAATTGCAGCCTTATATGTGAAAACAGATTCTAGGTTCTATGTACTCACTTGATGAGCCAGATGAGCTGATCAAATAAGCTGATAAGATAAATCTTATGGGTGCAAACTACTTACTGACCACCAGAGATTATAGAAACACCAATAAAGCTTATTTTCAATCCAATTTACTCACCTAAATTATGTCTAGAAAACTTGAATAAACCTGATGCACAGGGGAATTTAAGCTCAATCCGTCACCTTAAGACACAATTTCCAATAAACAATTCAACTTCAATTCCCAAAATTCTTTTTGCTTCTGATTTTCTTACTACCAAACTTCTCAAAAATGCTTTTCAAAAGTATTTCCAAACTTATTTGATCACAGGAAAAACTTATTAAAGTACTGACCAAAACTGAGTGAGCAAAAACCTTTTGACTTTTTATATATTGCAATTGTTTTGACTAAACTGGATTTCAACTGAGCTCTACTTAATCTAGATGTAATACTAAGTTGAGTTATAACTAATAAACCTAAGTGTACCCTGAATTAAACAAGATGCCAAAAGCATAGACTCACATGACAATTTTTTAAACATAGACTTGAGCTTGGAAGAATATTTTGACTATTTGCTAAAAACCTACTGAATTTGTGAGTTACTTCTATCTATATTAACCTATGTGACTAACCATAAATAAGCACAACCTCTAGAACACTCCAATATCAACAAACCACAACTATCCAAACACCCCTTCAAAGACAGTCACTACTCAAAACCACCACAGATCAATCAATTCTGACCCAAACCTCAAACTCAGTATTAATAATGATCCACTTAACTCTAATGAACTTAGAAAATCAGATCTAGATAGCAAATATACTCAAATCCTTATCAACACAGATCCAATAATGATATGCAGTAGTGACACAGTAACAACTAAAACAACTAATTCCAATGAAACAGTGAACTTAAATAAGTATGCAAATAACTAAAATCTATTTAAACAAAGCTAAAATATAAATGGACTACTAATAATAAGCAAATATATCAACTGAATATGCAAAATTAAATGGAAACTCACAATTCAAATCCCCCTCAACTCAAATAGAGGGGGTTCACTTAGCTAGCCTGTCTTTTGACAGGCCAATGGGGCTCCTTATTGGCTGCCTTCAACTCCAATATAAGCTCAGATTTTGAAATACGCAATACAGTTGACCTTCTTTGACTCTTTTGTTTATTTAAAACTTTGATGAAACAGTACAACTTTGCTTATATAAGATGAGAAAAACAGATAATAACTATATAAAATTTTGATTTAAACCAATAAAAACTAATATGAATATATATTTTTGTATTTTTTATTTATTTATTTATTTTTATTATATTTTTTTTATGAGCTGAGAAAAACAGTAAATGGAATTTAATTCAAGCAGAATATGAAAATGAAATATTAAAGCAATGAACTAAACAATAACAAGCAGAAAATTTAAATGAGAATAAGAGAACTTATATTAAAATTAAAATTTCATTAATAAAAAAACATTACAAAGAGAGTTTAACAGAATAATAATACATAAAAAGAGCACACTCAACTGACTAGGGGGAGAAGGGTATTTATACACGAATTGGGGGAAGGTCCTAGAAATCCTACATCATCAATCCAGGTGAATGGTGTGCTTGTTGTGTTTCTTCTGAGTCCCTCTAAGCCGTTTGATCAACGTGGTGCCCAATCATTGAATAATAACCCTTGGATTAGATTGATGTGACATCCTTAATCCTGCGTGAGTGCTCTGATTGGTCCACGTACCCTCCTCTGACGCTCCCTGACATGTGCCTGACACCTTCTAGAACTTTAATCATGAGGTAATTGATTTGATACGAGGTAATTTTGGGTGAAAGGGTGATTTAGGGTTTGGTGAATAGTAACTTATCTGGGTTGTGGTAAGATTTAGGGGGCGGGAAAGGATTTTGGGGGGTTTTTATTAAAGTTGGGCGTTGACCGGGTTTATTAGGTGGACTGGGTAAGGGATATTAGGTGGTGGGCTGGGCTTAGGATTGTGAGATTATTATTAATGTGGATCCGGTTGGTTTGCTGGTTTAGGAGTAATAGAAAGTTTACAAGGACCAATTGTGTAATATTGCAAACCATAAGGACCAAACTTGTTATTCTTCCAAAGTTTCTTCCAAGGGCTTGAATTGCCATCCTTTGATTTATGAAGGACCAATTTGTCTTTTCTCCAATTATTTCATCAAGGACCAATTTTGTAATTATCAGAAACTTGAGGGACTAAATTCGCCATTTCTCTCAAACTTTGTCCAGGGACCATTTATGCACTTTTGTAATTCTCTGAGGAATTCTATTGATAATTTGAGCTTTCCTTGATCATTTTGCTTCCCCGGCTTCGGCTTTTGACCTTTTTCCATTCTCGTGCTTGTTTTTGTCAGTTTTGCTTTGTTTTTGTTCATGTTTCTCATATCCGTACCTGCACATACACATATACAAAAACATGCATTCTCTTGGCATTTTTGGTTAGTATTTGGTGTTTTTGGTCTGATTTTGGGTCTAAAAAGGATGAGTGATTAAGCACTCATCAAAATCCCCCAGACTAAGGTATTGCCGTGCCCTCACGCAATGTCATCACCTCACGCTTAAAAGATAAATAATTTCAAAACCTCTCTTTACTGACGTTGTAAAGTAGCAATGATGTTCAAAAGAGATAGTAAAATCATTTATTCTTAAAAACGCTCCGTTTTCCAATTTTCATGAATAACAACTACTACTACTCTTTTTGTTCTTTTTCTCATTTTTATATAAGTGACTGTTTGCTTTGACTTTCATTATCAATTCTTATCTGTTGATAACTTTCAGGGTCAACGAGTAGAAACACTTCTCACAGAGGAGAGACCGTACGGATAAAAATCGTCATCCTTGATTTTTCACAAGCTCCCAAACTAAGCGTAAAATCGAAATCATTGTTTATCAGAAGTTAGATGCTAACACTGCCCACAAAAGTTACTTGTGTATTACCTCTTGTCCCCAGGTCCTAAGTTTTGTATCTCAAGATTTTAATTGTGAGAAATGAATTGCTTCATACTTTCTCGTTTCGATATTTGTTAGTCCGATAAGAGCACAAAATTTGAACGCTAAGTAGTTTCCAAACTTTCCCTCGAAAACCCCTGCATACAGAAATCGGGTCCACATGAAGGTCTCTGATTTAACACGATTTGTGGGGGCTCCCTTTTTATTTATGACCGAGACATACCATGTTTGATACCCGAAATGAAAGCTTTTTATTAGGGAAACCCCGGAGTCGAAGCTTGGCATTTTTGCATAATCATAAGCACTTTAATAATACTTTGGTCCTTAGTCCTTTATTTCTTTTACAGTCAACGGTTTATGAGCCGCCAAGATGTAAGAGCTTAATTATGACTTTGGATTTCTATTCGCTGCTTTTTTATAGCTTTGGATTCCTCTGCCTTTTTATTTGGCTTTGGACTATTATTATCGATATTCATAATCATATGCCAAACCCCGAATCCTACGGCCTTTATTAAGATCACAACATCGGTTGCGAACCGGCAAGATGCAATAGTCTATTTCACCGTAACACTGGCAGTACCCCTATGTGTACCAAACCCCCATATGCAGTTGGGAACGAGAAAAAACAAAGTATTGCCCAAACCGTATACCCTTAATTAATCCTAGACATCTACTATATATTGGTGACGTTTCTGATGGGAACAAGGAGGCCATAAGTACCTCTCGTGGGCTTTTTAAATCCCAGTAATGCGATCCGTGTATAGCACGAAACTTCTAAATAAACTCTATCATTCCTTGATCTCCGCAAATTTAAAATCCCAAGTAATGAGATCCGCGGATGCTTAGCCATAATCTTTTGATTATTTTGGTTAAGGGAGACGAGCTAGGGCTCAACACGCCCGGTCAAGTCGGAACATTTATTTCTACTCTCGCCGGTAGGAAAGTCAAAACAAGGTGTCAAAACTTATTATTATATCATATATCATTTTTTCATTCATTTTTTTTCATTAAAAAGCGGTGACAAAAATTAAAACTTTTGGTGGAAAACGGAGTTGCGCAAGTTAAACAGCTCAGACGATGGTACAGGTCAAATCGAATCGAAGATTCACCCCCCCAGACTAAAGTGAAACATTGTCCTCAATGTTTTAAGGGACGGGTAATCCTACGTAAAATCTAAGGCCGTTTATTAAGTATGCCAAGAGAAAAACGTTAGTCGATAAGATTTTTGATATGGTGAATTTCCGAAAGAGCAGCGAAGAATGAGACTCGAGTGGAGAGAACAACAAACCACGAGCACGAGAGTCCTCAAACTTCGGGGAAATTCCTGAACATTCATAAACAACCACGAAAACACGAGTTTGGAAAGGGTCGCCCCCCTCACGTCACGTTATTAAAGAAAATAGAAAATTAAGAAGATGAAATGGATAAGCATGAGGCGCCTCCCACGAAGCGCTTGTTTTTGTTTACCGAGTCACATGAGCTTGACTCGATCCCCGAATTTAATCGTCCTTGGGGAAAGTCTGGAGATCCGGGACAACCATGGGTGGTATGTCCCCTCCGAAGTAATGTTTGATACGTTGACCATTCACCTTGAAATTGGGACCATTAGGTTGAGCAAGTTCAACGGTTCCATAAGGAAATACTTGGGTAATGGTGAATGGTCCAGACCAACGGGTTTTTAATTTGCCCGAGAAAATCTTTAATCGAGAATTGAAAAGAAGGACTCGGTCACCAACATTGAAGACGCGATCTTTAATTTTAGCATCGTGAATCCTCTTTGTCTTCTCTTTGTAGATCAAAGAATTCTCATAGGCCTGATCACGAAGCTCGACTAATTCATTCAATTGAACTTTACGGTGATCACCCGCGGTTTGAATATCAAAATTTGCATGTTTCAAGGCCCAGTAGGCCTTGTGCTCAAGTTCAAAGGGCAAATGGCAGGCCTTCCCGTAAACCAACTTGTAAGGAGTGCACCCAATGGGTGTTTTGTGAGCTGTACGGAAGGCCCAAAGTGCATCATCTAATTTATCGGCCCATGAAGCACGATGTTCACCTACGGTCCTTTCTAAAATTCGTTTCAAGCCACGATTGGAGACCTCAACTTGACCACTCGTCTGTGGATGATATGCCGTAGAAAGACGATGTGTGACACCATATTTGAGCATAACTTTAGCGAATTGGTCGTTACAGAAATGGGTCCCATGATCGCTTATAATAGCACGAGGTGCACCAAATCGGGCGAAGAGACTTTTAAGAAATTTCACTACAACTCGGGCGTCATTGGTGGGTAGCGCCTTCGCTTCGACCCATTTGGACAAGTAATCGACGGCCACGAGTATATATTTGTTACCACGAGAAGACGGGAATGGACCCATGAAATCGATACCCCAGACGTCAAAAATCTCACAGACTTGGATAGCATTTTGAGGCATCTCGTCCTTCTGAGAAATTTTTCCTTGACGCTGGCAAGAATCACATGATTTAACCAACTCATGAGCATCCCGGTAAATCTACGGCCAGTAGAAGCCGGAATCAAAAACTTTCTTAACGGTGAAGTTGGCACCATGATGTCCCCCCGTGGGTCCATTGTGGCATGCCATAAGAATTTCAGCGGCTTCTTTGCCGTGAACGCACCGTCGGATCACTTGATCCGCACATATCTTAAACAAGTAGGGGTCGTCCCAGAAATAATGCTTAACATCTTTGAAGAATTTTTTCTTCTGCTGGAACGACATCCCTTTCCGGATAAAATTCCCCGCATGGTAATTCGCAAAGTCGGCGAACCATGGGGTACTAGAATCACAATGTGATAAACTCCCCAGTGTCTCGAGAGGAAATGCTTCGTTAATCTCCTTTTTCTCGAAAACACTTTGGTGGGGATTCTTTAAACGTGATAGGTGATCAGCAGCAAGGTTCTCAGCTCTCTTTTTTATCTCGAATTTCAACATTGAATTCTTGAAGGAGTAGAACCCACCGCATTAAGCGTGGCTTAGCATCTTGTTTCGTCATAAGGTACTTAAGAGCCGAATGATCCGTATACACTATGCATTTCTTTAAAAGCAAATAAGGTCGAAACTTTTCAAAAGCCTAAATGACGGCTAACATTTCTTTCTCAGTAGTCGTATAATGGTATTGAGCGTCGGTCATTGTTTTACTAGCATAGTGTATCGGTTGAAAATGTTTAGACTTGCGTTGCCCCAGGACTGCACCAATGGAATAATCGCTAGCATCGCACATTAGCTCGAAGGGCAAGTCCCAATCGGGGGCAACTAAGATGGGAGCCTCCGTTAACTTCTTTTTAAGAATATTGAATGCTTCGATGCATTCATTTGAGAAGATAAACGGAGCATCTTTTTCAAGCAAGTGGGTCAGAGGCCGGGCTATCTTAGAAAAATCTTGAATGAAACGTCGGTAAAAGCCGGCATGACCTAGAAAACTTCTAATTCCTTTTACAGTCGTGGGTTGAGGTAATTTTGCAATAACATCGACTTTAGCTCTATCGACCTCAATCCCGGATTTTGATATCTTATGGCCGAGGACAATGCCCTCTTTGACCATGAAATGGCACTTCTCCCAATTTAAAACCAAGTTGGTGTCTTCACACCGTTTCAGCATATTTTCTAAATGGGAGAGGCACAAAGTGAAAGAATCTCCATAAACTGAGAAATCATCCATGAAAACTTCCATGGTTTTCTCGATCATGTCCGAAAATATAGACATCATACACCTTTGGAACGTGCCTGGAGCATTGCATAAGCCAAAAGGCATACGACGATAGGCAAACGTTCCATAAGGGCAAGTAAAAGTAGTTTTTTCCTGGTCCGGAGGGTCAATAGGTATTTGAAAATAGCCGGAAAATCCATCAAGAAAACAATAGAACTCATTTTCCGCTAGGCGTTCTAGCATTTGATCCATAAATGGAAGTGGGAAATGGTCCTTACGAGTCGCATCATTCAATTTACGATAATCAATACAAACTCTCCATCCGGTAACAAGACGTGTCGGAATCAATTCATTATCTTCATTTGTTACGACCGTCATTCCACCTTTCTTCGGTACGCAGTGGACTGGGCTAACCCAAGAGCTATCCGAGATTGGATAAATCATTCTGGCATCGAGGAGTTTGATAACTTCCTTTTTGATAACCTCATGAATTTTCGGGTTAACCCGTCGTTGTTGCTGAACGGACGGCTTGTAATTGTATTCAAGTAAGATCTTATGCGTGCAAAAACGAGGGTCGATACCCTTAATATCAGAAATTTGCCAAGCGATGGCACTCTTATGCTTCCTGAGCACATCTAAGAGACGTTTCTTCTCCTCATCTGTAAGATCTTTAGAAATTATGACGGGAAGTTTGTCGGGTTCTTCCAAAAATGCGTATTCGAGATGAGGAGGTAAATCCTTGAGCTCGAGCTCCGGAGGATTCTCAGTAGACGGCTTAACTTCTTTAACGTCAGCCATTTTAAGGTCAAGCGGAGGGAGGGACGGGTTGGGATCTTCATTTAATAATTTCTCAATCAAAAGAACATCTCCCTCCGGGTCAGAATCGGAATGATCAATTTCCGGTGAAATCGAATCATTAGCAAGAAAGGCCTCGATCTCTTCCAAGATGAAATCACTTCCCTCAAACGGAGTAAGGGAAGGGGAAGGATCGGAAATTATTGGTTCAGAAGAATGAGTGGGATTGCCACTCGAAGCATGTTCGGTAAAACCAAGTAACTCTTGAGCGTACTCCTCCGTAACTTTGTTGATAACGTCGATTCGGTTAACGGAATATTTGTCAAACTCGGAGGAGTACCTTGCGGTTTGATCCAAGTTAAAAGTTACGGCTTCGGTACCAACGCGTAGGGTAATTTCTTCATCGAAAACATCAATTAAAGCACGGCCAGTCCTTAGGAAACCTCTCCCGAGAATGAGAGGTACCCGCGGATCAGCATCAAAATCAACAATGACAAAATCGGCAGGGAAATGGAATTTTCCCACATTAACGAAGACATCCTCGGCTATTCCCATCGGGCGGGAAGTAGTTCGGTCGGCTAGCTCGAGGGTCATGCAAGTCGGAGTTAATTCGAGTAAAGACAACTTCTTCCAAATAGATAACGGCATTAGGTTAATGCTAGCGCCAAGATCGGCCAAGGCGAAGCATTGAACCATCCCAGGAAAATTACATGGAATGAGAAATCGTCCGGGGTCTTCAAGCTTTTCGGGCAGCTTTTTGAGGATAACCGCCGAGCAATTCTCATTCATCTGGGTTCGTGATATTTCAAAAAAAAATTTCCTTATTATTCAAAAGACCTTTTAGCATAGAAGCAAATTTAGGCATTAAAAGTATAGCATCCGTGAGACTTATGTCAAAGTGTAATTCTTGAAAAATCTGATAAAACTTTTCCATCTGGTTTTTATTGTTCTCACGGTGCTTTTGTTCGTTTAAGCGTGACGGATAAGGCAAATTTGTTTTGACGGGAGTATCTTTCTCAGTTTCGTTAACAACTTTATCTTTTCCTTTGGACGTCGGGACCACCGGAGGTTGGATGTTCTCGGTCCTTCCATTATTACTAGGAATTTCCGTATCCGTTGTCGCCTCGGTTTCATGGATGACTACCTTAGGAGACGAAGAAGAGGAAGGGGTAGTCGGAGCCGTTGGTCCATCGATTTTAACACCACTCCTAGTTGTGATCGCCTTAGCATCGCCCCTCGGGTTAGCGATCGTGTTGCTTGGAAGAGTACCCGAACCCGAGGGTCGATCATTTAAAGACTTCTTCAATTCGGACATTTGATTGATTAACATTTTATTCATTTCCTCTTGAGTTTTCATAAACTGCTTAAGTAATTCATCCTAAGACGACTGATTCACAACTGGATTTTGAAAATTTTGACCACAATTGTTGTTATTGAAACCTTGATTCTGAAAATTCTGATTTCCATGATTATAATTCCCATGATTAACATTTTGAAAATTTCCATAAAAATTCCCTTGATTCGGGCCTTGATTATAATTTCCCCGATTTTGATTTTGAAAACCATGATTTTGATTCTGAAAACCATTGTTCATCCGATTTTGATTAGCATTGTGATTAAATTGATGATTTCGGTTTTGCACATTTTGATTTACTTGATTGACTTGATTAACTTGAGTCGGTTGATTGAAACCGGGTGGTCCAACATAATGGTTCGAACGGTAGCTAAGAAAATTTCGGTCACCTTGTGGTTGGTATCCGTTACCGCCCATATTGTAGGTTCCCGAAGCAGCATACACATTCTCGTGAGTAAAGCCACCGGTGGCTGGGTACTCAAAATACGAATGAGGACCACCACAAGTGTCACAAACATTGTTGACCATATTGACTTGATGGTTTTTGACTTGATTTTGATTCTGAGACGTTTGGTGCATTCGTAAAACAGCAGTTGACAAATCATCGAGTTTCTTAGTAATTGCGGCTATTTCAGAATTAGACGTAGAAGAATTGTGAGCAACGGTTGTTCTTGACTCAT
Organism: Artemisia argyi; assembly: GCA_030686995.1. Taxonomy (NCBI): domain Eukaryota; kingdom Viridiplantae; phylum Streptophyta; class Magnoliopsida; order Asterales; family Asteraceae; genus Artemisia; species Artemisia argyi. Next base: position 27,020,224 of record CM060696.1, read on the forward strand.
TCCTCTCGGCAGAGGAATCCCAGTAATTATAATGAGCAGTCATATTCTCAATAAGTTCGTAACAATCTTCAGGACGTCGTTTCATAAAAGTTCCACCCGCAGTTGCATTGATCGTGTCCCGATGTCGCAAAGTCAAACCATTGTAAAACGTATCAATTATCGTAACAAGAAGCATGTTATGGTTTGGACACCGATCAATAGCAAGCTTATAGCGTTCCCAAGCTTCAAATAAAGATTCGTCGGGAAGCTGACGGAAATTGCTAATATCGCTTCGAAGTTTCGTCACCATCGATGGTGGAAAATATTTCGCCAAGAACTTCGATACCATTTCTTCGAAGGTATGAATCGAGTTCTTGGGAAGACGATCAAACCAAGCGGTGGCATGATGTGTAAGAGAATAGGGGAAGAGAGAAAGACGAAGGGCGTCATCGGAGACCCCATGTTGTTTCATACTTTGGGTGACGGTTAAAAATTTGTCGAGATGCTTGTTAGCATCGTCACCCGGTAATCCATGAAATTGGCATGAATTTTGGACTTGTTGAATCATGTGGTGCTTAAGTCCAAAATCCGTAGCCTCAATATTGAGAGGGGCAATCGGACCGCCTCTACCGTGCATTGTCGGTTGACACAGCTCCTCCATCGTTCGGAGATCGGGAGCTGGTGCATTTTGAACAACACCCACCGGAGGGTGTTGATTGTTGTGGTTATTTTGTTCCATTTCCGTAATGTTTGGGAAACGAACTTTGTGTGTGTGACGTATCAAACTCTCGGGGTTCGATAATGGAGAAATAAGACGTTTAGAAGATGAACGGGTGTTCATACACCACAAAAACTCAAATTTTGAAAGATAAAAGAAAAATCAAATTTGAAAAGGAAAATCTTTTTGTATTTTTGTTTTTATAAAGCAAAATTCAAATACTTAAACTTTTGTTTTTTCTCTTTTTCAAATGTTACGTTAATCGTAAACCGTTTCCTTTAAACCTACTCGCGACGGAACGGGAGAGAAGAATGGATCTCTCTTCAGCTTGCAATTTAATGTCAAAGCTTCCGTATTTTCTGCTTATTCGGTCGTAGAATCAAAAGTAATCCGATTAGCAATTAATTTCACGCGTAGTTATATTGGGAGACTTATTTGGTTTACAACGCCCTTCCTTTCGGTCGAGTCGAGGCTGTAACTTTATTATTTTTTTGGTGTTTTTGAAAACACTTTAGGAAAAGTGTTTTTGATTTTTCAATTTTTATAGTTTTTATAGAAAATATGTACAAGGAAGGTTTTTAAAACACAATTTCGAAAAACGAAAACGAAAAATTCACTTCAACCTTCCCCGGCAGCGGCGCCAAAATTTTGATTCGTTAAAAATCAAAGTTATATTATAAGTATAGTATTACTCAAGAGATCCGCAAAGAAATACGGATAACCCGAGGTCGTAGTCCGTGTGAAGGATGAATGGAATTTCGAATTCCCGATTCGTGAAACGTGTCGTGAAAGTGGTAAAAAGTGATTTATGTGAAATTACACTAATGAAATAGTAAATGAAGCACAAATAATCAACTAAACACGTAATTCAAGTAAGGCAACTAGAAACGTAACGTAGAAACGAAAGACGTAAGCTAAAACGTAAAATAAACGTAACCGTACGAAATAAAACGCGACTTTTAAGCTACACGACTTCTACGGACATGGAGATAATTTTTAAAAGTTAAAAATGATAAAAGAAAATTTTGAGAAAAATAAAAATATTTTTTTTGACTTTTCATTTATTTTTTATGAATTAAAAACTAATTAACTAATTAAAATTAAAAAGAAAATACAAATTAGGTGAGAAAAATGAAAAATAAATTTTGAAAATTATAAAATAACTAAAAAGTAATTTTAAAACTAAAAACTAATTTTTTTTGGCTTTGTATGTAATTCTTGGAAATAAAAAACTATTAATTCTAATTAAAAATTCAAAATAAATTCAAAATAAATGGGAAAAATGCAAAATAAATTTCTAAAATTCTAAAATAATTGAAAATAATTTTCTAATATTTTTTTGGATTTTTCTGTAGTTTTTCTGATATTTTTGTATTTTTCTGTAATTAAAAAGTAATAAAAAATGTTTAAAAATAAAAATTTAATAGGAAAAATAGCAAATTAACTCAGAAAAATATGAAATTTTCAGGGAAAATCTAAAATAATATTTGAAAGCTAGGAAAAATTTAAAAAGTAGAAAATAAGCAATGGAAGTGCTTAATGACCCAAAACAGCTTATTGAAAAGAGCTTATTAATAAGCTGACTTTGACCAATTGACCTGAAACTTTGACCCAATGATTTTTTAACTCAACTAAGCTTGTTGGAACAGATTTGAAAACCAAAATATGCTCAGAAACACAGAAAGATGCCGAAGCAGGTTCAATAAGCACAATTGATGAATAAGCAAAAAGCAAACAGATAAGCTGTAGGCAAAAATCTCAATGGATAAATCAACCATAAGCACAAATGAACTCTTCTGAACAACAAAACTCAGATTTCAATCCATAATTGGCAATTGCAGCCTTATATGTGAAAACAGATTCTAGGTTCTAAGTACTCACTTGATGAGCCCGATGAGCTGATTAAATAAGCTGATAAGATAAATCTTTTGGGTGCAAACTACTTACTGACCACCAGAGATTATAGAAACACCAATAAAGCTTATTTTCAATCCAATTTACTCACCTAAATTATGTCTAGAAAACTTGAATAAACCTGATGCACAGGGGAATTTAAGCTCAATCAGTCACCTTAAGACACAATTTCCAATAAGCAATTCAACTTCAATTCCCAAAATTCTTTTTGCTTCTGATTTTCTTACTACCAAACTTCTCAAAAATGCTTTTCAAAAGTATTTCTAAACTTATTTGATTATAGGAAAAACTTATTAAAGTACTGACCAAAACTGAGTGAGCAAAAACCTTTTGACTTTTTATATATTGCAATTGTTTTGACTAAACTGGATTTCAACTGAGCTCTACTTAATCTAGATGTAATACTAAGTTGATTTATAACTGATAAACCTAAGTGTACCCTGAATTAAATAAGATGCCAAAAGCATAGACTCACATGACAATTTTTTAAACACAGACTTGAGCTTGGAAGAATATTTTGACTATTTGCTAAAAACCTACTGAATTTGTGACTTACTTCTATCTATATTAACCTATGTGACTAACCATAAACAAGCACAACCTCTAAAACACTCCAATATCAACAAACCACAACTATCCAAACACCCCTTCAAAGACAGTCACTACACAAAACCTCCACAGATCAATCAATTCTGACCCAAACCTCAAACTCAGTATTAATAATGATCCACTTAACTCTAATGAACTTAGAAAATCAGATCTAGATAGCAAATATACTCAAATCCTTATCAACACAGATCCAATAATGATATGCAGTAGTGACACAGTAACAACTAAAACAACTAATTCCAATGAAACAGTGAACTTAAATAAGTATGCAAATAACTAAAATCTATTTAAACAAAGCTAAAATATAAATGGACTACTAATAATAAGCAAGTATATCAACTGAATATGCAAAATTAAATGGAAACTCACAATTCAAATCCCCCTCAGCTCAAATAGAGGGGGTTCACTTAGCTAGCCTGTCTTTTGACAGGCCAATGGGGCTCCTTATTGGCTGCCTTCAACTCCAATATAAGCTCAGCTTTTGAAATAAGCAATACAGTTGACCTTTTTTGACTCTTTTGTTTATTTAAAACTTTGATGAAACAGTACAACTTTGCTTATATAAGATGAGAAAATCAGATAATAACTATATAAAATTTTGATGTAAACCAATAAAAACTAATATGAATATATATTTTTGTATTTTTTATTTATTTATTATTATTATTTTTTTATTTTTTTTATGAGCTGAGAAAAACAGTAAATGGAATTTAATTCAAGCAGAATATGAAAATGAAATATTAAAGCAATGAACTAAACAATAACAAGCAAAAAATTTAAATGAGAATAAGAGAACTTATATTAAAATTAAAATTTCATTAATAAAAAAACATTACAAAGAGAGTTTAACAGAATAATAATACATAAAAAGAGCACACTCAACTGACTAGGGGGAGAGGGGTATTTATACACGAATTGGGGGAAGGTCCTAGAAATCCTACATCATCAATCCAGGTGAATGGTGTGCTTGTTGTGTTTCTTCTGAGTCCCTCTAAGCCGTTTGATCAACGTGGTGCCCAATCATTGAATAATAACCCTTGGATTAGATTGATGTGACATCCTTAATCCTGTGTGAGTGCTCTGATTGGTCCACGTACCCTCCTCTGACGCTCCCTGACATGTACCTGACACCTTCTAGAACTTTAATCATGAGGTAATTGATTTGATACGAGGTAATTTTGGGTGAAAGGGTGATTTAGGGTTCGGTGAATAGTAACTTATCTGGGTTGTGGTAAGATTTAGGGGGCGGGAAAGGATTTTGGGGGTTTTTATTAAAGTTGGGCGTTGACCGGGTTTATTAGGTGGACTGGGTAAGGGATATTAGGTGGTGGGCTGGGCTTAGGATTGTGAGATTATTATTAATGTGTATCCGGTTGGTTTGGTGGTTTAGGAGTAATAGAAATTTTACAAGGACCAATTATGTAATATTGCAAACCATAAGGACCAAACTTGTTATTCTTCCAAAGTTTCTTCCAAGGGCTTGAATTGCCATCCTTTGATTTATGAAGGACCAATTTGTCTTTTCTCCAATTATTTCATCAAGGACCAATTTTGTATTTATCAGAAACTTCAGGGACTAAATTCGCCATTTCTCTCAAGCTTTATCCGGGGACCATTTATGCACTTTTGTAATTCTCTGAGGAATTCTATTGATAATTTGAGCTTTCCTTGATCATTTTGCTTCCCCGGCTTCGGCTTTTGACCTTTTTCCATTATCGTGCTCGTTTTTGTCAGTTTTGCTTTGTTTTTGTTCATTTTTCTCATATCCGTACCTGCACATACACATATACAAAAACATGCATTCTCTTGGCATTTTTGGTTAGTATTTGGTGTTTTTGGTCTGATTTTGGGTCTAAAAAGGATGAGTGATTAAGCACTCATCAAAATCCCCCAGACTAAGGTATTGTCGTGCCCTCACGCAATGTCATCACCTCACGCTTAAAAGATAAATAATTTCAAAACCTCTCTTTACTGACGTTGTAAAGTAGCAATGATGTTCAAAAGAGATAGTAAAATCATTTATTCTTAAAAACGCTCCGTTTTCCGATTTTCATGAATAACAACTACTACTACTCTTTTTGTTCTTTTTCTCATTTTTATATAAGTGACGGTTTGCTTTGACTTTCATTATCAATTCTTATCTGTTGATAACTTTCAGGGTCAACGAGTAGAAACACTTCTCACAGAGAAGAGACCGTACGGATAAAAATCGTAATCCTTGATTTTTCACAAGCTCCCAAACTAAGCGTAAAATCGAAATCATTGTTTATCAGAAGTTAGATGCTAACACTGCCCACAAAAGTTACTTGTGTATTACCTCTTGTCCCCAGGTCCTAAGTTTTGTATCTCAAGATTTTAATTGTGAGAAATGAATTGCTTCATAGTTTCTCGTTTCGATATTTGTTAGTCCGATAAGAGCACAAAATTTGAACGCTAAGTAGTTTCCAAACTTTCCCTCGAAAACCCCTGCATACAGAAATTGGGTCCACATGAAGGTCTCTGATTTAACACGATTTGTGGGGGATCCATTTTTATTTACGACCGAGACATACCATGTTTGATACCCGAAACGGAAGCTTTTTATTAGGGAAACCCCGGAGTCGAAGCTTTGCATTTTTGCATAATCATAAGCACTTTAATAATACTTTGGTCCTTAGTCCTTTATTTCTTTTACAGTCAACGGTTTATGAGCCGCCAAGATGTAAGAGCTTTATTACATGAATTAGATCAATAACTAATTAACTGAATGAAAACTAGTATCGAAAATATACCTTGATCTTGATTTTAGCTTCAATAATAAAAACCCTGATTTTTTTCTTCTTGATTCTCCATGTGTCGACTCTAAATTGCAGGAAAAAGGGGTTATGGGTCGTTTTTGGGGTAAATATGGGTTGGAGGTTGGGCTTGTTTGGGTTGGGATAGGATTCCTTGGGCATAAGAGTCATATTTGGACTCAAATTAGGTTTCCTTTTTCCCCTAAAATCCCTCTAGCCGAATTTTTACTTACATATATATATTTTTATTTATTTTTTTATTAAATTAGTTTACTACACCAAAAACCTCATACTTTTCATATTTTATAAATACCCGTAACTAATCCTGACGTCTTACACGATAAACCTCAGTTTTTACGACCAACTGGAAAATTATCATTTTCAAAACAAAGTTTCCAAAAATAGATTTTCACACTCTTTTATAAGCATAACACATAAAAACAAACTCTTCGTAACTTGCTAACGCTCAAATACTTGAACGAAGACTCGTTACGCAAAAACACAAAAACACCAAAACTACACAAGTCATTTCTACACCACAAAGGTGATCAAAATGAACTTTCTCAAATTACAAACTTTCCAAATCACAATAAAACCACTTACGCAAAGGGATTTAGTGCTAAAACTCACCCATATCACTCATATATCACTTCAAACACCTAATACACACCAAACAAACGTCAACCGAGTTAAGACTATCAGTCAAACTGACCTGCTAAAACCACAGTTGTTACAATAAATAAACACACAATTTACTCAACCTATGGGCTATTAAGCCCATTAATACATACAATCCCAAATGCGCCACAACTAGGCTTGACCTGTTACTACACAACCCAATAACGCAACATACACAAAATATAACCGACACTCTTTTGCTTTTATTGGGGTTCGACCCTTTATTAAAACGAAACACACCCTAAATTACTAAAAACACAACATTACACTTACCCACTAAGCCTACAAAAGCTGGAAAATAAGCTTAACCCAAATCACACTCGTTTTGTTGTTCACTAAAAATTGAACACACTCCAATAAGCTAGGACTAAAACCTAAAATAAACACAAACATGAATCAATTATAAACACCATGTGGTGATACTAGGCGACCCATGATACATCCACACACCCTATGTGGGTGTTGGTCGACTCGTGAGCAAAACCAGCAAACAACACCAACCCTTATGGGTTCCTTATATTGACGAAGTTAAACACAAACATCACAACAAATCACAAATGCAAACAATACTTGACTAAATAACAAAACACCATCAAGACACGACGCCGAGGACTCGGATAACATACCACATCATGGTCGTTACTCCCTTGAGTCATTTCACTCTTCATTCGAACAAACACAATCCACCAACACAAATAAATAAACAACGAAAATCGGACATAAACATCCACACGACATCCAGTATAAACACTGAACAACATTAATGTATGCATGACTTGTAATTATAATTTGGATCGTTTTAGTTATCGTAAAATTATGTTTTAAGTCGTAGGGTTATTTTTTTTAGAATTAAAAGAGAAATTTAAGTATTATTACTATTTTGTTTAGGATATTAGTTTACAGGTGGGAAATTTTTAGAGAAAGTTACTTGTAATTATAATATGGATGGTTTTAATTATTGTTTAATTATGTTTATGGCAGTTAAACGTACCAACTTTTTTATTGGATGCATCAAGTGCGAAAAGAAAGAAATGGTTATCGAATATGAGAGGAAAAATTTCAAAGTGATATGCAAGAACAAAGTATCAAAGCATAGCCTGCTTGATGGGCGAGCAAGCCTTATAAATATCGTTAAAAAAGTTAAGTTAACAAAAAAATAAGCTATATGTATAACCAACACTCGAATGAAACTTCAATACGCTCAAAGGGTTGTTTTTCCTGAAGCAAATATGATTGCATCTTAGTGATTTAGTTCAACCAATACGTGAATGAAACAACAAATAATAGACCATAAATAAGAAGATTTATAAGATGAAATGAGAAGTACCGCAACGGCTTTTTTTGCTCTAGAAACAGTTACATCAAAGTGATCATCATTCAAGCCAAGATCACTAGAAAAACCCCTGTTAGCACAACATTCCAAAAGAAACTCCATAAGTATTTTTCTGTTTATCGCAATTATTAAAAAAAACACGTCAATGTTGAAGATTCCATATACAATATCAAATCCTATTTCAACCTTAACTAAAACGAACATATATCAAGTAATAGTAAAGTGTATTTAAGTGTACCGAAAAATCCATGACTGCGATATGTGATTAATGTCATAATAATAATTATCAAATGAATTGATTAACTAAATGACAAATAGTAATATACCTCTCCTTGAGTAGTACATGGTCCAATATACGATTTGCATCCGTATGTCTATTCTAGAGCTTGCAACGATTTCAAAACACAATTAAACAATTAAGCTGACACAGCCCACAACTCGAGCCTAATTTTATAGAATATATTATTACCTCTTTAACCTGGTCACAAACCATCGTGAACTCCGACAGAGGCCAACTCAACTTGTGCTACATATACAACGGCAAATTTATTCTATTTGGCAACGCAAATAACAACTAAACTCACATAAGAGCATTGCTCATTTTTATTCTATTTGGCATACCACATCTTGTTTGTGCTGACTATTTCGACTCACATAATTATAAGTGGCTGATTTAAAATTGTGTTTTAACACGTTAGTTATTTAGACAAATTCTCATATAACATTTTCTAAAAAACTTTTAACATACGATTGGTATTTAAAGTTGTGTTCTTTATAATCATCAAATGAGCTATTAAAGAATTACAAGCAAATCAAGAAGTAATACTAATTTCACAAACACATATTCCGACATTGTGGTGTCAAATTAACCATATAACATTAAAGATTACACTGCATTTTATTTTTTCTTGTTTTTATGTGATGCTTATGGATTCCTTACTAAAAACTACTAATAAGTAGATTAGAAATTCAAGAATAAGCAATCCCAAACACCGTAATAATTGGTTCTTTCTCTTATTAAAGTCATATATCGTAACTATTAGTAGCCCGCTAAGATGAAAACACGAAATTGTTACCTCAACTCTCTTTATTTCCATCTCAAGTCTTACACACACATTAGTAAATAATCATCAAGCGGAAGTAAGCGTATGTTAGCTTCGGCAACATGTACATTAGTTTGTAGGTGAGCATGTTCTGGCAGGTTGGGCTTAAGCACATCCAAGAGGATAGTCGTCGCCTCCGTTATTAGGTTCCTCTGAAAGATTGAATGGGAAAAATATACTTAAAATCGATTACATTCATAAGATAGATATAACTACATGTATTCAGAATAGAAAAGCTTTGAGATCATTAAAGTAGTAAATATAACATGCAAATCCAAATATGTTTAAGAACCTGGAGGAAAAGATCTCTAATTGTGTTGTAATCAACTGGACAACCGCTTAAAACCTGATCAACTAACGACAGCAATCAGTGTTTCATTGTCAAATAGAGTGCTTCTGCTTCTTATTTACCACAAAATAACATTTTTGGATATTGAATCTCGTATCAGCTACAACAATAGATTTCCTACAGGCATCATAAAAAATACCTATGCACCCTTTCTTTTAACCTTACTTTGAGGGACTACTACAAAAGGCCTCTCAGTATTTCACAGAAATGTCTATCAGGATCAGAAGTTGTTCAACACTCAAAATAAATTATTTATTATCTTAAACAGCTACAAACAATATAAGCATATCCAACACTATCTTGAGCATCCCTAATATGTAATGAATGAACAATTAAATGTTCTAAATGATCTACATATCTATGCCTCATCATAATATTGTAGGTGAACACAAAGGCGTAATAAAAATATAATATTACCTTAACAGCAATACCAAATTTAGCACAATCAATCGCAAGGTGGATAGATCAGTCAATTGTTTCTTTGTCCGTGTTAGTGTTGTATATACATGAACCAAAGCTAGGTACCAAAACAATAGTTGTGTATTCTTTAGAATTTGCATTAGGTCTAGAAGTTAGATCTATACACCACTTGGTTTTTTTCTGAGGTTTAATGGCCGTTAATTTCAACCCAAGCCTATATTTGCTCATTGCCTGACCTGACTAAAAGTAAGTCAACAGAAAGTGTAAAGGGGAGGGGAGTACCTCAGTCATAAGACAACTCGAGGGCTCAATACCATCTGGTCACAACATATTTGGTCATGAAATCCGTCTCAGCTGTTGTTCTTGCAAACCCAAAGTCACATATATTTAGGTCACAATTTGCATTCAGAAGCAAGTTGCTTGGTTTTAGATCTTGATGCAATACATTTTTCATCCAAGCTATCCTTCCCACTGTAGAGTTATTAGTTAGTTACTCTCCAAATGTCTCAAAATTACCTTCACCCTACGCAACAAAGAGTAAAATGTGAAGTTAAATATATGTATAGATTATGCCGTCAAAACAGGTATGTAGCAAGGGGAAAAAAAGCAGATTCTGTTAAAATTTTCCCAAAATGAACTATAGAGATCCGATTTACACAGTTTTACCTTCGCTAATATATTTCTCAGTACCTGCTATATCTTCATCCCCAGGCGTCAAGGTCTCTACCAAGTACTCCTTGACAGACACGCTTATTCGATATCAGTTTTGGCTCCATATTTCTTGATTGTTGCGCACACCTATATACAGTCCAATAAGTATGTATCATTTGTGTTAAAAAGGAAGGTTATCATACTTCTTGATTGTTACACGCACCTATATACTAACTATGCCAATTGTTCGTGTAGCAAATATAGGATCTCCACCTTGTAGTCCAGTGCTGCTTGATCCTACAAATTCAGTTCATAGATGCCTTCCAGGCTAAGACAAATACTATGATGTTAATATTGCAACTAGAATAGCAAAACCGTGCAGTAACAAATGAAAAAACACAACACTATCTAGAGGTGACTCTGATATATGTCGATTCAGGTTCTTTGAATGAATTTCCTTGACACAACCGATATCATTTGTTTCCCCCATACACAATTCCCTTAGATTGGAAGGTTCACCAGACAAGTTATCTGGCTGAAATCATGAAGAAGAAAGTTAATATTTACCTAAAAAGATTAAAAATGAAAGAAACTTATTAGCTGCTTGACATGTACATTGGCAAGAAGCTCAGAACGACAAATATGCATAATATGTGAAACATATGAGAAATTTAAAAAAAGAGAGGACACAGTTCTATTTTTATCATCATTTAAAGATCTACACACACATATTATTGCTACACAATCCCACAAATTGCACAAAAAATAAGACTATATTGAACAAAGTCTGAGTATAATTAGAATCCTTAATAGAAAACACACTCTCAAGAGCTTTACACATGGGTTCATCCATAGACTTCAAAAGCTCAGAAACCCCTGCCTGATTGTTCGGCTCAGAAGCCCTGATCGACCCATTATGAAATCTGGCCACACAAAAGATAAAGCAAAGAGTGACAGCTTAAAAACATGGTCGATATGAAGATTATGCATGCATTGTTAAAATTCAATACAAGATTTTACTATTTACATGGGATGACAGCCTAGTGCACTTTTTAGTATTTAACTAAAATAGTAAAAAGAAAGATATCCTTCGATCGTTGCATAAGATGACCTGCTAGGCTGCTACGCTGGTATCTAAGAGTCACCTTATCCAGACTGTCCCGTCAGCAGGTGGCTCCTGGTCTGGAATCAAAGACCAAACCATCCAAACCATTAAATATCTTTATGCTAACATACCCCTTTCACAGTGGCAACATGTCAGTTAGTATGCGTAGAGAAAGATTTAATGATTAAAACATTATGAAACTAACCAATCTAGATAACTCGACATCGACAAAGTATTGTGCCCTCGAGCCTCCCGGACCTGTTCACCTGTAATAAAAACATAAACAATCTAGCTAATGGTACAAACCAACCATAAATTAAACTAAAGGTTGTACTTTGAAAAGTGACAGAATAGAAATCTCAATAAAGGTTGTACTTAGAGAAGCTCCTAATAAGTACTTAAACCTAACTATTTACAATGAAAAAGAAACAATCTTTTAGATTTTATAAATATAACTTACAACTCATATGCGTATTTGTTTTGTACAAATTGTGTATGATATAAAAAGGACATACCTACGTATACAAGAATAATTCTTAGATGCCGACGCCGTTCAGGGAACCCTAACCGAACAGTGGCAGTAGCTATTCAAGCATGGCAAGCCTGATATGAAATCATTAATTTTAACATTAAACTTTTGAAAGTTCCAATATTTTACGATAGATAATAACGTTAGCACATACCATTGCAACCTCTAGTCGTCCATATAAGGCTATCTTGTCAATAGCCGCAACATACAACACCACAAAACCTTTTGTAGAATACCACTCCTATGTAGACGGATTCTGCAAGTGGTTAAAAATCAACTATAAATTTACAAAATCAGCTTAAAGATAAGTATTTTTTTTCAAACATATAAGTTGAATATGCAGCAATCGACTGCTGGAAAGCAAAAGAATATCGAAGAAGCAAAAATATGTTGAAATAAAGGAAAATTAACATATAAGCAGCAGGTAAGCGGCAAATAGTTCATTAACTCATGCATTATTATTTTAGTTTTTGGGCCTGGTGTTATCCTTATATCGGCCTTTTTCTTGGGTGCTTGGCGAACCCATGTAGTGTTCCCCTTCTCATTGCCAGGAGGGACTTTTCTAGTGGCCTCTATGTGTTCTTCCATCCATTATTTCCACACTTCAGTTAATGCTGCTCTTTCGGGACTATCCACCGCTCCAACCTGTCTAATTAAAGGTCTAAATGAGATTACTTGAGCATGGTGTATATTATGAATTAAAGGATTCAGTAAAATTGACCATAACATAGTTGCATAGAACAAACAGCTAGGTGTTGGAACCTATCATCAATTACCATAGCCATTCTTGGATGACAGTTTCGATCTTGGAACACATTAAGCAAAGAATTACGTGCACCTACACAAATATAAAGAATCAAGGCATAAAAATTTAGGGTGTGGACGGTAGTGAGTTGAATATAGAAATGTGAAGTACTGTAATATTAGTTTGTGTGTACAAGAACGAGGTAACAACTCATTATAATTGTTATCAAGGAATCGATCAATAAAAAGGTAAGGGATTGATCATTGATTTATAAACCCTAATTAGGGTTCATCAATTAATTCAAGATTTGCTTATTTGATTCTTGTTCGAGCTAGAATCATCACGGTACGTTCCTATTATGTTTTAGTTAATATTTATGTGTTATACTTGATCCTAGCTTCCGCATACGTGTACTTTGATTGTTAAATTCTAACAGTGGCATCACGAGCCATGTATAACATGTAATTGATTACTAAAACGTAAAAAAAATGGATCTTTAATTGTTTTAGATACATGTTTTGATCTAGGGTTTTTCTTTTTAAATTTTTTTTATAAAATTTGAAACCCTAACCCTAACTTATGGGGGGGGGGGTCGATTTTCCACTTAAAACCCTAATTAGGGTTTGTGGTTTATATTTGATTAATATGTAATCACTAGAAACCCTAGGTCTTTAACCGGTTATGTGAACGTATCTTGTGACCTATGTGCTAATTGTTAGGTTTAATCCGTGACTAAACATGCATGTTAGTCATGGATCTTGTTTTTTTTTATGTCACATGTTTTAGAGAGATCTAAAATTGGGGAAGACTCCAATACATATATATTAAAATCAATTTATATGCTATGTGGTGTGTATATTAGCTTTGGCCTACGCAATTGATTCGTCAATGTATGTGACTCTCTTCCATTAAGAGGAGAATGCCTTAGTTGATTACATGCATTATTATACGTAGACTTGATTTTATTAGGATCTTTTCTTATAAGGATTGCATGTGGCTAATTGTTTCACTTTAATTATTATTAGTTGTTATGTTTTCTTTGATTACTTGTTTTATTGTTATTGTTTGACATGGTGTAAGCAATAAAAGGGTGATTTTTCATAAAGAAAATAATACGGACTAATAATGGTGAAACTCTAAGTGATAAAGATTGAATCTTGCGGAGTCTTATGTGCCAACAACGGTTCGCTTCGCACGGTAATTCTCTCCAAGGCGAGACTAGCAAGATTCATACTTTATTACATGTTTTGAGATTGAATCAATAAATTTTTGCTTGATTGATGTTTTGTACAAACATGCTTTTAAAAGTAACTCTTTTAAGACAAAATTCATAATCGTGATATGAAGGCTTAGAAAATAGCCTTAGAGTCGGCCTTGGTTATCACAATCTTGAATACGTCTTAAATGAATTTCTTTTAAAATCATTCTTGTAGAGAGTCATCTTAGGGTTTTTTTAACCTCAAGTAAAACTTTGTGTATTAATTTCAAGAATTGGTAATAAAAAGTTTATTTTTTTGAAAACTTATGCTATAAAGATGAGTGCATGCATCTTTATACATATTTTGATTGACATATCAAAATTGAATACCCTTAAAATTTAAGTTACATGCCATCTATCTATAAGGAACACTTGGAATTTTAATTTAGTAAACGTGAGACCTAGGCTAAATTATTATAACAAGGTAAAATTCTGTTAATGCGTGAGACCATAGATAGTAATTTTACAGTTTCTAAGGTAGACGACTTAATTAAGTTGTGCGTGAGACCTAGAACTTAAGGCATGAGATGGGATGAAACATGCTTACAAGGCAAATTGATGAATCAATTTGATGTAAATCCCATAATGATCTAGGAATTGGAAATCTTGTTTGCCAATTATTGTTCGACAGATTACCATCTTTTATACTTTCACCACTAGCAGATCAACTGATGTGGTGGAATCTATGTAAAGTTGGATCCTAGATTTTCAAGAAAATTTTAGTGGTTATATGAATATAGCCTATGGTTATTTTATTTTTTTTAAAGATATTTATTATCGAAAATACTAATGTTTGAACTTTTATCTGTAGATATGGCTCAACCAGATAACCCAACTGTGATTTCTGCTTTCAAGAGTCATCTTGAAAGGGAAAAATTGACTGGAAAGAATTTCAATGATTGGCACCGTTCACTCAGAATTGTCTTGAGGGCGTCCGGAAAGCTAGATTACTTGACCAATGAATGCCCTGCTGAGCCTGCTGCTACTGAACCAGAAGCAGTTAAGGTGACATGGAGGGTGGAGCATGCTAAGTTTAATGAGGTTGCTTGTTTAATGCTCACTAGCATGAGTGCTCAATTACAAAAGAAGTTTGAGTACTACTTTCCTAAAGACATGCTTGAAGAACTTCAAAAGTCTTATGAAAAGTCTCCTGCAGTTGAATTGTATGATGAACTTGACAAGCTACACAACTGCAAGCATGGTGATGGTAAACCAGTTAAAGATTATGTGAATGAGATGAAAGAATACTTTGATCAACTTCGCAAAATTGTATTTGGTTACCCCGACAATGTGCAAGTACACTTGATCAACAGGTCCCTTAACAAGGACTTTGCTGGTTTTGTGCAGAATTTCAACATGCACTGCTCGGGGAAGACAGTCTCAGAATTACTCACATTGCTTGTTGATTATGAGAATAGTCTACCAGCCAAGGTCAAGGCCCCTACCCCGCAAGTGTTGGAGATTCATGGGGGGAGAATCCAGAAGAAATCGCATGTGAACAAAGGCAAAGGGAAAGGTTATAAAGGCAAGCAGGTTGTGGCCTATCAACCTCAACCCAAGATGTAGCAGCATCAGCCTAAGCAGAACAAGGTGAATCCGCCAAACAAGAAGGATCAGGCTTGTCACCATTGTCATGAAAAGGGCCATTGGAAGCGCAATTGTCCTCTCTACATTCATGACTTGTGACTCAAGAAGCAGGGTAATGAAGCTGGTAACCTCAGTTCATCAGGTGCGTTCTTTATGATTGAATTATTCAATCTTACTCCTAAATTGAATTCATGGGTATATGATACGGGATGTGGCATTCATATTTACAATACCTTGCAGGGGTTTAGAGTTGAGAGAAAGATAGCCTATGGACAACAATTCCTGCACGTGGGTAACGGAGCACATGTAGCAGTTGAAGCTATAGGAGTTTTTAATTTAGTGTTGCCTTCGGGCTTAGTACTATTTTTAACTAATTGTCATTATGCACCGTCAATTGTTAGAGGTGTAATTTCATTTTCATGTTTGTTGAACCTTGGTTTTGATCATATTGTTTCTAGCAATGAAATTTCAGTTTCTTTAAATGGTGTATTTTATTTTAATGCTATTGCTGTGAATGGTGTGTTTGAAATTGATATGAATGATAATGATAATGCTTTTGTTAAAAATAATTCAATGTATAGCATCAGTAATAAGAGAATCAAGAAAGGTCTGGATTCATCTTATCTTTGGCATTGTCGACTTGCTCACATTGGCAAGGCTCACATGAAAAAGCTACAACATGATGGGCTTTTAGATAAGATCAATGATGAATCATTTGATAAGTGCGAATCTTGAATTACTGGGAAGATGACAAAGAAACCCTTTAAAAATATGATTGAAAGGGCTAATGATCTACTTGGTCTTATTCATACAGATGTGTGTGGACGACTTAGACATGTGTCAAGGAGAGGTGCTAGCTACTTCTTAACATTTACGGATGATTACAGCCGTTATGGTTATGTTTATTTACTTAAACATAAACATGAGGTGTTTGAAACATTCAAAGTGTTTAAAGAAGAAGTAGAGTTGCAACTTGTAAAGAAGATTAAAGCTCTTCGATCCGATAGAGGTGGTGAATACCTGAGTCAGGAGTTCATAGATTACTTAGGTAAGGAGGGAATTGTCCAGCACCTTACTTCTCCATATACTCCACAACAAAATGGTGTATCTGAGAGAAGGAATTGTACATTGCAAGACATGATACGATCTATGTTTAATCTAACAACTCTTCCTTATTCGTTTTGGGATTATGCCTTAGAATCTGCAATTCGCATTCTTAATATGGTTCCAACAAAGAAGGTGGATAAGACACCATATGAGTTATGGACTGGAAAAGCTCCTAACTTGTCTTATCTTAAGGTCTGGGGTTGTGAGGCGTATGTTAAACGTGACTCAGCAGACAAACTCCAATAAAGATCTGTGAAGTGCATCTTCGTAGGATACCCTAAGGACACTATGGGTTACTACTTTTATTACCCACCTGAAAACAAAGTTTTTGTTGCAAGGTATGGAGACTTCTTGGAAAAGGAGCTCATATCTCAAGAATTCAGTGGGAGAGTATATGATATGGAAGACGATCGTGAAGATGTAGCACCTTCTGAAAACACTAGCCAACTTCATGTGGAACCTGAAAGCTTAGGTCCTCCACCTGAAGTTGAAGTGGTTCCCATTCGTAGGTCAACTAGACCCGTGAAAGCTCCTACACGTCTATGTCTTAATGTAAAGTGTGAGGAAAACTTGCTAGGGGATCTTGATGAACCTACAAGTTATAAAGCTGCCATGAATAGTCCTGAAAAGGAAAAATGGCAGATTGCTATGAATGGGGAAATGCAATCCATGAAAGAAAATGAAGTCTGGGAAGAAGTAGACCTACATCCAGGTGCCAAGTTAGTTGGGAGTAAATGGCTCTACAAGAAAAAGACTGATATGGATGACATTGTACACACCTATAAGGCCCGTTTGGTAGCTAAAGGCTATACTCAAACTTTTGGTGTTGACTATGAGGAGACCTTTTCTCCTGTAGCTGACATTAGGGCTATTAGGATTCTTATAGCCATAGCCGTTTACTATGACTATGAGATTTGACAGATGGATGTCAAAATCGCCTTCTTAAATGGTCACCTAGATGAAGACATCTATATGGCGTAGCCTGAGGGGTTTGTGAATCCAGAATTCCCAAATCGTATATGTAAACTTCAAAGATCCATTTATGGATTGAAGCAAGCATTACGACAATGGAATAAAAGATTTGACAGTGAGATTAAAAAGTATGGATTCACTCAAAATTTTGATGAGCCATGTGTATATCACAAAGCTAGTGGGAGTAATGTAATTTTCCTTATATTATATGTTGATGACATATTGATCATGGGAAACGACATTCCAAGTTTGCAAAAGGTTAAGGCATATCTTGGAAGTTGCTTTTCTATGAAAGATTTAGGGGAAGCTGCATTTATTCTGGGAATCAAGATACATAGAGATAGATCTCAGCGATTAATTGGATTAAGCCGAAGTGCTTACATTGATAAAATATTGAAGAGATTCAATATGCAAAATTCCAAGAAGGGATATTTGTCGATGCAAGAACAACATGGCTTGAGCGAGAAAGTTTGTGCTTCAACACCTGCAGAGGTGCAACGCATGAAGAGAGTCCCTTATGCTTCGGCTGTGGGATCTATTATGTATGCGGTGAAAAGCACAAGGCCTGATGTGGCGTTTGCTCAGAATTTAACCAGTTGATATCAGCAGAATCCAGGTGAAAAGCACTGGACTGCTGTTAAGAATATTCTTAAGTACCTTAGGGCTACTAAAGAGATGTTCTTAGTTTATGGGGGGTACTCCATCTGCAGAACTTGATGTTACAGGTTACTGCGATGCTTCTTGGAAAGGTGATAAGGATGATATGAAGTCTCAGATGGGTTATGTCTTTGTCATTAATGGAGGAGCTGTGGATTGGAGGAGCAGAAAGCAGAGTGTATTAGCGATGTCTACTACAGAAAGTGAGTATATAGCTGCAATGGAAGCTGTTTGGATTAGGAAGTTTGTTTCAGGGCTTGGGGTTATGCCTTCGATTCAACGACCTATAAAAATGTATTGCGACAATTCAGCTGCAACTACATTTGTCAATGAACCTGGAATCATGAAAGGCACCAGACATTTCCCGATTAAGCATCACTATGTTCGAGAACAAGTCGAAATAGGTGAAATCGAAATGCTCAAAGTTCACACAGATGAAAACTTAGCAGATCAGTTTACAAAGCCTCTACCTGGCACCAAGCTTTACAAGCATGCTGAAGGAATAGGACTTAGATTGGCTGAAAGTTTCATGCCCATTTGTGATTAGTATTTGGATAAGGGATGTAATGTACAATTGTTATTTTTATGAAATAAAATATTGGTTATGTTTATTTATTCATTGTCTTAATAATATATCATATATTTGCATGTTTAAATCCATGAATAAATTATTATTCTAAATTGTCCGTTGTCGATTGATGATATGAGAATATCATTAAAATAAGACAAATTTGAGTATTGGTTTAGGATATACTTGGAAGTATATTGATGCGTAGTCATATCAATTTCACATAATATTCAATGAATTGAGTATTGGACTTATCCCAACAATATGATTTAAGTTTTAATGTGAGAATCATATTTAAAGTTATCCTCAGACTTGAGATACCAGATAAGTGTCATGGATGTAGTGCATTTTTGTGAAGCAATTTACCACTCACTGTAATAGGGAGTTATAAGGGTTGTTTTCAGAAGTGTTGCAAAGTTCATGGGTTATTCTTGTAGTCAAGAGAGAATTTGTTCCTTCTGATTTGTTCAGAAGTTTAATACTGCTGGCCCCTCGTAGGGTTGACAAAATGTTTGCGTGGCCACGCCCAA
Organism: Artemisia argyi; assembly: GCA_030686995.1. Classification (NCBI taxonomy): domain Eukaryota; kingdom Viridiplantae; phylum Streptophyta; class Magnoliopsida; order Asterales; family Asteraceae; genus Artemisia; species Artemisia argyi. The sequence goes on from CM060696.1 coordinate 27,039,810, forward strand.
AGTCTATCTGGAATACGTTCAGATGTTTTGGTAATTTTGTTCAATCATAAAGAGACGAGAAACATAATATTAATAAAGAATCTCACATCTTTATTAAATGTAGTATTAGAAACAAAAGGATAATTATAATGATGAATCATTAAAGGTTTTTCCAGGAAACCTAGCTCGAGTCGTGCTGGGGGCATTGGAGTGTTGCAAGACACTAACTAATGTCATTTTACTATTAATGGATATATGAATGGGAGCTGTTAAATGTTACGTATAACATTAATAGGTAAATGTCTAGTATCGAACCCGAGACCTCAGGATTGCACACAATACAAACGAGAGTCAAAGATTAATAAATATTAATTGTTCGATATATTTATTAATAACACAAATTTAAGGACTAAATGGTCGTTAGTTATTAATTGTACGGACAAACTATCGTTAAAAGGAAACGGAAAGGACTAGAATGAAACTTGGTAACAAGAAGGATTCGGAACACCCTCTTGGGGTGTGTGGCCGGTCGATCAAGGCCCAAGGGGGGAAACCCATTGCCTTGCTTGTTCCCCAAGTATTCTCTAGTATATATACAAACCCAAGGGTCATTATTTTCTCACCTTTTGTGCACACACAATACCCTAAGGCTTTTGTTTTCCTCTCTCTTTTCCTGCCGATCGAACCTACAACCCATAAGGGTTTTGGGTCGAAAATTTTATAAATAAAATTTTCCTTGTGTTTAATCTTGCAATTAATTTGATTCGGTATTAGTTTGTGTGTACAAGAACGAGGTAACAACTCATTATAGTTGTTATCAAAGAACCGATCAATAAAAAGGTAAGGGATTGATCATTGATTCATAAACCCTAATTAGGGTTCATCAATTAATTCAAGATTTGCTTATTTGATTCTTGTTCGGGCTAGAATCATCACGGTACGTTCCTATTATGTTTTAGTTTTATGTGTTATACTTGATCCTAGCTTCCGCATACATGTACTTTGATTGTTAAATTCTAACACATTCGACGTGAAAAGCCGAAACAAATATATATATGTTGCTTTTATCGAGTGTCAGATATATACTCTCGTAGTATGCAAATTTAACCATCAAACTAATTCTAAGATAATGTATTCTTCAATCACCGACCTAAATTTCTCTCACAAAAATTGCCTCACACTGTCAGCATTTTGTTAGTGGTCCTTATGGTCTTGTTCTCAAAATTCGCACTTTCTGCTTAAAGAGGGATCAGAAGAATTTGAGTATCCTAGCAGCTACAGCAGCATAGAGTCTACTCAGTCTAGTACTTTACCTTTGAAAAAACAATAGTATAGCTCCTCATGACAAGAGCTTGTTTTTCGCTTTCATGCAACAGTTTAAAACATTGCTGGGACTTAGATCTATATTCCAATAAGGGTATGATCATAATATTTAGACCCTACAGTTTCACTATTATTAACATTATGATAACGGGTAGATCTACAGTATCTAAAAAAATGTTTAGACACAAGTTTCTAAATATTTAATATAATTTCATAAGCGTTATTAGTTATTGGAAAATGCTAAACATTCTTACATTATTATCCTACAAAGTGTCTTACTCACAGGATTCTGTCAAATGACAAAACTGAAGGTTTGGATGCAGAGAGGGAATAAGTGAGAAAAAACCATATAATATTATTGTGAATGTAAGAGGATTTGTAAGATGAAAATGTAAAAATGTATAGCAAAACTGTCAGTCATTATATCGTGTTTTTGACTTACTTACTCCGAGATCTCAATTTATCTCCAAGATCTCAATATTTGAAATTCCATGTGATTACATGGTTGTAATCGGTGTCAAATGAACCTCCATGTAAAAGTGAGTGAGCAAGACACACGTCATTCCATCGATACATCGAAAGTGGAATTATCCTACAAATATAGCAATTGAGCCCCCAACCAACTGAGTTCATTCGAAAGCAACAAACATGCATCATAATGCACTACTACAAAAAGTGGATATATACACGCTTATTTTGCCACACTTTGCAAAGGGTGGATTTTTTTTTTGTTTTTGTACACGTAAATAAGTGTGCAAAAGTAAGTGACAACTTTATGCGTGTAATTTGGTTAAGTTACGTAAAAAAGCGTGGGTAAATAAATTGGGAAAAAACTACTCCACAGCAGAAAGCGTGGCAAAAATTTTCATAAGTGTCATCACTTTTCTATATTGGGACAGTAAAAAGCGTGGCAAATAGTTTCATACGTGTCATCACTTTTATTGTTACATCCACTCATCGCTTTACCATTTCATTCACTTTTATAACAAATGAAAATCAGAGCTTTTATAACAAATCCCCTAATTCATAAAAATCCACTCATCGCTTTTATAACAAATGAAAACCTTTAATATTCGTTCAAATACACTATTCGATTTTATAAAAATCCCCAAATCAGAGCTTGTTAATTCATTAATCCACTCATCGCTATAAGAATTTCATATTCGTTCACTAATCCACTCATTGCTTTTAATTCACTAAAAATCCACTTATTGCTTTTAATTCATTCACTACATCTGATAGTTCTCATTCACTATAAGAATTTCATATTCGTTCAAATCCCCAAATTAGAGCTTGTTAATTCGATTAATCGGAAGCAGCAGAGCTTGTTAATCAGGTGTTGCAGCAGAGCTTGTTAATCGGAAGCTAGGGTTTGAGCTTGTTAATCGGAAGCAGCAGAGCTTGTTAATCGGAAGCTAGGGTTTGAGTTGTTGCAGCAGAAGCTAGGGTTTGAGCTTGTTAATCAGTTGCGGCAGCTAAGGTATAAAAAATTTATACGCGTTTATTTAAGTATAATATCTGAATATGCTTGTGGAGTCGTTTTAGCGAGTATTAATATGTGTAAAATGACTCGGTAGAATAGTGTTTGGATCTGCGTTTAAGTCGTAATAATCAGATAGTCGTTAGAGTTAGTTTTAGTTGCGTCTGTTGGTGTGTTTGGCAAAACTAGCTAGTAGTATTAACTAGGAAAGTAGGAAGCAACGGCGGAGAGCAATAGCGTTTATATTCTTGGAGTAGCATTTGTAAAACAAAAAGTTTACAAATAATCACTAGTAGAGAATTGAATGTAGCAGATAACAAATGCTAAAAAATGTTCATTCACTAGTAGGTTTTGCTTTAGATTGTTGCTGTTGAAGCTTAAAGCCACTGATTTGGTTTTCACGTTTAGCGTAGAATTTGTATATAGGTTGTTTTATGTTTTTGTAGCTATACAATTTGTTTTTTGTTTTTGTTGCTGTTGAATCTTAAAGCCGCTGATTTGGTTTTGACGTTTAGCGTAGAATTTGTATACAGGTTTCTCAATTTTGATTGAATATAGGTCGTTTTATGTTTTTGTAGCTGTAGAATTTGTATATCAAATGCCTAGTTAGATGTCTTTATGTAGTGTTAGTATGAGCCATAGGGATTGAGGATTGTTGCGATATACTTAGTTAGACGTGATTGTGTGGTTGCTGACTTTTTTTATGTCAATCTGTGTGTATTCTAATGTACTAAATTATTTAACTAATGTAATAATTCTGCTATGATATTAGTGTGCATGGTTCTGTGCTACTAGTTGAAGGATTAGATTTCATTTTCTAGTCCGTGTGTGTATCATTTGTGTTTTTTTTAGGTTTCATTATGTCAAACAAAATTTAAAATGCTACTTACCGAATGCTAAAGGCAAAATAATCAGTTTTACTATGTTTAAACACAATAGATTCAATGATCATTTTTGAAGCGGAGTGCCAAACAGTAACACCAAGGTTGTGTTTGGCAACGAGTGTTAGTTTTTGGATATTGTTTACCCACAATTTGTTTAATGGTTAAATTAAGGTTTCTGATTAAGCTTGTTTTTGACTCTATCACTAAAACACAAGACAAAGTGAGTGTGGGAGCAGTTGGGCATCATTCTCAAGTCACTTTTTTCCTTCATTTGCCAATTTTATGTTCATTCGTCTCTCTTTGGTTTATTTACTTCATGCTATAACCTTTTTTTGTCTTTACTCATAACATTTTTGGAATTTAGTAATAAGTTTTCAATTCTAATGATTTTAGGCATTGTATTGGAAACTTGGTAAGTAAAGCGATGGATAAAAATTGGATTAATGCTCCGATTAAAAGCAAAACTTTTAGAGACGGAGCCGAAAATTTTGTAAGTTTTGCTTGTGCTAGAAGTATAAGAGGATTAATCAAATGTCCATGTAATAGATGTTGTTGTCTCGGTAAACCGTTAGATCTTGATAAAGCTCATGCCCACATATTGTGTTATGGGTTTTTACCCGGGTATAAAGAATGGACTGTGCATGGAGAGCATACTATATCTTTACCACCATTTCAATCTAGTAATGTTAATGTTGAGGAAACTTCTTTTGGTCAAAAGGATATAAGAGGTTTGGTTCGTGATGCGTTAGGTATTAGTTCTTTGCCTTCGGATAACGCCGAATTAGGAGATACAACGATGGAAGGAGATACAACGTTGGAAGGAGATACCGGAGAATCTACGGAAAATGGTAGTCATGGTGATGAGGGTATTTTATATAAGAAGTTGTTAGAAGAATGTGACAAAGAATTGTACTCTGGTTGCAAGTACTCAAATTTTTCCTTCACTTTACATTTATATCACATTAAATGCGTTGGTGGAATATCCAACAAGACTTTTAGCATGATACTAGAACTCTTGAGGGATGCATTTCCACATCTTACTGCGTTACCATCATCCGCCAATGAAGCAAAAAAGTTAACTAAAGATTTAGGTCTAGGTTACGAAAAAATCCATGCGTGCCCTAATGATTGTATGCTTTATTGGGGTGACAGGGTAGGTCAACAATCATGTCATGTTTGCAAAGCTTCGCGATATAAAAGCGATGAAGTGATTGGAAGTTCTAAATCACGCAAATCCAATAAGCCGTCAAAAGTTTTACGTTATTTTCCCTTAATTCCGAGACTTAAAAGGTTGTACATGTCAGAGAAAACAACAAAGGATATGAGGTGGCATGATATTTGTAGAACAAAAGATGGAAAATTGAGGCACCCGCAGATGGTCTTGCCTGGAGCGCATTTAATGATCGATATTCAGAGTTTGCCTCGGATCCTCAGAGTGTGAGGCTTGGCCTGGCTAGTGATGGTTTTAATCCGTTTCGTATAATGAGTACATCACATAGCACATGGCCAGTGTTATTGATTCCTTACAATTTACCTCCTTGGATATGCATGAAACAACAATCATTTATTCTTTCATCTATTATTCCTGGGGAGAAAGGTCCTGGCAATGATATTGACATATATCTAAAACCTTTAATAAAAGAGCTCCAATCATTATGGAAGGGTGTTGATGCATACAATGCTTTTTCTAAGGAACATTTCAAACTTAAGGCTTCCCTTTTGTGGACTATCAACGATTTTCCTACATATGCAAATTTATCTGGTTAGAGCACCAAGGGTCGTGTAGCATGTCCAGTTTGTGCGAACTCCACTCACTCTAGGTGGTTAAAACATGGAAAAAAATTTTGCTACATGGGACATCGAAGATGGTTAGAGCCGAATCATGGTTATCGATTTCTAAAGGAACGTTTTGATGGTACAATAGAGAATGAGGGTCCGCCAACTCCACTAACAGGTCAGATGTTTTGAAACAATTAAGCGGAGTAAGATTTAAATATGGAAAGTATAAGAAAAGGACGAGGGAGGATGTTGGTTCAACAAGTACTCATACAACAGAGGCAACACATAACAACTAAGGTGCGTTTGAGAGTACAAATATCATCATTGAAGAAGATATTGATGGTGAGAACCAATTATGGAAGAAGAAAAGTGTATTCTTTGATTTAGAGTATTGGGAGCACAATTTACTTAGACATAACTTAGATGTGATGCATATCGAAAAGAATGTGTGTGACAATATTCTCGGGACCTTATTAGATTTGGATGGAAAGATTGAAGACAATGAAAACACCCGCAAGGATCTCGAGGAAATGGGAATTAGGCATGACCTTCACCTTATCAATCGTCCTAATGGAAAGCCGTACTTACCCCCAGCTTGTTATACGATGTCTAGTGTTGAGAAGTCCAACTTTTTACAATTGTTAAAGGATCTCAAAGTTCCTGATGGGTATGCATCAAATATTTCGAAGGGTGTAAGCTTGAAAGATCATAAAATTTCCAATCTTAAGAGTCATGATGGGCACATCTTAATGCAAGATGTTTTGCCCATTGCTTTACGAGCATCCGTGATTTCAAGAACACAATCTCGTGTAGTTAAAGCAGTGACTGATTATTGCTTCTTTTTCAAAGGGTTGTGCGCAAAAGTTCTTGATCTTAGTGAATTAGACAAAATCGAGTATCAACTCGTGCGGACATTGTGCGAGTTGGAGCAGTTATTCCCTCCTAGTTTTTTCACAGTCATGGTCCACTTGACTATCCATTTGATATCAGAGGCGAAGCTTGGTGGACCCGTTCATTACAGATGGATGTATCCGGTTGAACGGTACTTTCTCTTTCATACCATTAAGTTATGCATATTTTCTTTTTACCTTGTGATGTATCCGGTTGAACGGTACTTTCTCTTTTTAATTTAAAGGTACTTGATGCAGTTGAAGTCATATGTTCGCAATAAGGCTCAACCAGAGGGATCAATTGCAGAAGGATATATCAAGGAAGAGTGTCTTACTTTTTTTTCAAGGTATTTTGAAGGTGTTGAGACTCCATTTAATCGCCCTCTTAGAAATGATGAGAATGTTGTCGGAAAAGAAATGTACATGTTCAATTCAGGTGGTCGTAAGTTAGGTAAGGTTGAGATTCTTGAGGTTGATGGCAAGTCTTTAGTTCAAGCACATCGCTATGTGTTACTAAACCATAGTAAAATTCAACTTTCCGCGAGTAAGTATTTCTTTTAGCATATAATTATTATATTTAGTAAGAAATAATGCTTCGATAAAGTCTTAACATTTTGATATGCTTGCTGTAGTTATTTTTTGAGTGAAAAACAAGCTCTTAGGAATAAACCCATGGACTCAAAAACTATAGAGAAATTGATGGTCGAGGAATTTCCATGGTGGCTAAAAAACCAGGTTAGATCTATTGATTGTTATATAAGTTTCCTCATCTCTGAGGTGCATTAACTAATAGTGATGTTAAATAATGGTAGGTTTCTCTCTTAGAAAAGGATAATGTAGATGAAGAAGTGTTATCTCTTGCTATTGGTCCGAATATTGTTGCTAAGCAATATAAAGGCTTCATCACTAATGGTAATAGATTTCTTACAAGGCGGCATGGAGAGTTTAAGAAGACACAAAATTCAGGAGTCATGGTGGAAGTTGAAGGAGGAAATTATTATGGAAAACTTAAGAATATTATTGAGCTCTAATATTATCGTGGATACAAAATTGTGCTTTTCCATTGTGATTGGGTCGACAATAGACTTTATAGAGGGCTAAAGAAAGATAAATATGGGTTTCCTCTTGTGAATTTTTCTAGGGCATTGATACACACCGGTGAAAATTTCAAAGATGATCCTTTTATAATTTCTACTCAAGCAAGACAAGTGTTCTATATAGAGGATTTAAAAGATGTTGGATGGTCACATGTTATTATGACCAAGCCAAGGGATATATATGACATGGGGACTAATGTAAATAGAGATGATGGTGACTCTTATACCCAATGCATGCCTTGTAATCTTCCAGTAATGGATGATGTGAACCAGGAACCTCGTTGGCTTCGTATGGACACTGAACTCCAAGATGCTCAATAACGATCAGTACCTATTCGCTATTGGAGTTCATGAGTTCATTTTCTTTTTTTCTTGTGTTTTATAGGTCTGTGTAATCATTTTTGATGATGCATCTTTATTCAGCATATAAATGTCATTGAGTCTAGGTGTTTACATTTTCCACTATTTACCTTGTATGTCGTATGTCATGCTTACAAAATAATGATGTCCGTTTTATTAACTATAATAATGCTTTGTTTTTTCTCAGATCTGCGGGAACAGGAGTAGTTAAATAGTGGTATAAGCTTTCACAAGTCAGACAAGTAAGTTTACTTTTACTTCATGTTTATTCTACCTGTAATATAATATACATATAATTTCCATGAGAAATAGAGTTCTCGCTAATTCAGTTATGCTCGTCAACTTATTTTAGATGTTTTAAGGATGTTGTTTGGATTAGCTTATGATGTTCAGGATTCCTGTTTGAAAGTGCTTATGATGTTCAGGATTCCTGTTTGGATTAGCATTTTTCTATTATAGTAAGAAAAGGGTTAATCTTCTGAACATACCTTTTTGAGGGAAAACATTGTGTAATTTATGATTTTGTACTGAAATTGAACATTTCTGTGACTTGTATGCCCGCCTGCTTGGTCGAGATGAATAATGAATATGCTGCTTAAGATAATAAGGATCACTAAGTTTCTTGATTGTGGTAGATCTATTAGATGAATGTTCTAATGTGCACTTTGTTCTCTAGGGTTAAAAATTAATAGTTTTTGTTTTCTGTGTTCTAGAAGAGTACTTTAGATATATGACTTAACAGTCTCTGTTACTTCTATGCTTACCGGCTGGGCCGGGATGCATAACGGAAATCGCAGCTTAAGATGATAAGGATTGTAAAGTTTCTTAATGTTGCTAGATTTTATTAGGTGGGCATACTACTTGTGTGTTCTGTGATCTCTGGGGTTTTGATTTTTACTGCTTTTGCTTCCTGAGTTCTTAAATAGTACTTTAGATATTAAGATATATGACTTTGTGGGTAGCTTATCAGCTTAGATATTAAGATATATGGAGCCAAACAACTTAACCTTTTATTGCTCATTGTATGGAGCCAAACAACTTCACCTACTAGCTTTTGGCTAATTTTGCTAGCGTTCATGATATTTACATCTTTACTCTTTCATCAACTCATCAGCTGTAAGTGTTAGTCCTTATTGGTCATTTTACGGATTGCAAAGTTTCTTAATTTTAATAGATTTTGTTAGTTGAACTTACTTATATGTGACTTAGAAAACAAAGTCAAATGAATCTACAAACATCACACAACTCTCAAAAACAATCAAAACCATTTCACAAATATGCAAACCGCTCATATGCAAACTGAAGGTGTTCGACCTTCATTTCCCACATCAGCCTTTCAAGCAGGTGTACGACCTTCATTTCCCACACATATGCAAACTACTGCGGTTGACAACACCAATCACCCATCATCAGCCATTCATGTTCGACCTTCTTTTCTTTATAATATGCCACCCTCATCTTCACATATGCAAACAACTGGTGAAGCTTCTGTTCATAACACCAATCACTTATCATCATCCTTTCAACCAACTATTCGACCTTCTTTTCTTTATAATATGCGCCAAAACTCTTCATCCTCCTCATCTTCTCTTCAAGCATCTGTTCGCCCTTCTCTTCAAGCATCTGTGCACCATAACTCTTCTTCCTCCGCATCGTCTTCCCATTCACAAGCAGTGCCTCAGATTCTAATCATGATCAAGATCCACCTGATGAATATGAAAAGAATCTATTGACAGAGGTTGAGATCATGGGTAACTAAAATCATGTTGTCAATATAAATTAGCCATGCGGTTGTAGATTATATTCTAACATATATGATAATCTTATAGGTGGGGATGGAAACATTCTTAGGATACAAAAAATGTACGTAAAACAAGTTTACAAGCTGAACGAGGGTGAAAAGGTGTTAGTTCATGTTAATCCAAAATATCAGCTAATCGGTAATGCTGGGGGCTTGTGTCAAAGATTTATGACTTTACTTCTCAAAGAACCCAACATATGTCCCCCGAAGGCCAAGGACTGGAAGGAATGCAAAGAACGTTGTGGTGTTAGGCTTCCAGTAGAACTCCGGGTAATACATTCTGTTAATTTTCCATAAATTCAGTGTTAGGATGATAGTATTTAAGAAGCTTCTGTCTAAGTAATAATAAGCGTGGGATATTATCGTTATAGTTTGACTTTTATTCTTCATTTAATGTTCTTTATTGATAACTATGGCAGCGGAGATTCAACATACCTCAAAGCGATATGTAGACAAGGTTCTTTGTGATATATTCAGAGGGAAGCGTAGAACCTTAAAATATAGGTTAAAAATGAGCTTGTATAAGCAAGCTGCGAATAAGCTGAATGAAGTTAACGGTGTCAATGAACTTGGTGCTCAAAAGACTGCTTATTCAGAAGATGAGCTTTTGGAAGCATTGGATTTACTCGAACCACCAGAAAACTTCCATGACCACCAATGGCAAGTGTATAAAAGTCATCTTCGAAAGCCGATAGCAAAGGTATTAAAATTTTCCATTGTATTAAGTAACTGCATCTGATTCCTTATCTGCTCCTTCTTTACTCATAAAATTTTCCAGTATATTGTGATGCAATGCTTGTTAACAGGTAAGTGTGTATCTATATGACATCAATAGTAGTGTTCAAGTCATTGGTTGTTACTTGTTAGTGGTTAGGTGTTGCTAATTGAATTTAGGAATATTGTAACTACACTTTGATTAGAGCTTATGGATTTGCCTTGTTGAACCCGTTTCTGGATGCTGACTTGTTTTAAATAGATAGTCACAGAGTATATAGGTGTTGATTAGGTTAATCAGATTGGTGTCTTCTGGATGGATTCAGGATATGATGTACATTAAAGTGTTAGTAGTTAATATTACTGTTATAAATAATCATATACTACTACTACTACTAGTTCCTTAGAGGCGTATATGGTTGACAAAGTTATCATATATGTTTACTTGCTTATAGCTTTGTTTGACAGACATAATTATAAAAAATAATAATCTTATAGTTTTATAATCTCGCATCAGTTACTTTTTCCAAACATACCCTGTATGCAAATAAATTTTATCGCATTTTTGGCTTCTTATTACCTGGGTTTTAAGAAAAACTAGCTTATGCAACTTCCTCACTAGACTGACTATCAATAGTTGGTGTTTGTTTAACGTTGTTTTTGGGCTTATGACCTTATTTATGGGGTGTTTGTTTAAGCTTATATGTGGGATTATGAGCTTATTTGTTTTTCGGCTTATATTACGTAAGTCTCAAAATTTTGGCTTATTTTGAGACTTATGGGCTTATAAAAGCTGTTTATATCATAACCATGTTATATAAGCCCACAAGTCTCAAAATAAGCTACAAAATTGAGGCTTATGAAATATAAGTTGAAATCAAATAAAGCTCATAAGCCCAGCTTAAACAAATACCCCCTTGAGGCCTTGACTCAGTTTAATCAAATAAAGATGAATCTGTTTTGTGTTCGTACTTGTTTGGTACCTAGTCAATTAAAATCAGTGTTTGTGAAGACTGCTTAAATGATTTGGAAATGTAGCTGTTTAGGACTTATTATCTCAAGATGAGTATCGTTGTTAGTAGTATTTGGATATGCAGCTAATGTGATTATCATAATTGAAATGTAGATTGTAAACTTGGATATAGAAATGCAATAGTGTATCTATTCGACATCGATGATAGTGTCTTAGTGATAGGTTTCTGAGTAGCTAACTGCACTGCTGACTTGTTTTAAATAGATAGTCACAGATTATACATATGTTGATTTGGTGAATTGGGTTGGTGTCTACTGGAATCAGTAGTTAATATTACTGATATATATATGGTCAATTCCTTATCTGAGTAGGTTATCGTTTCCAGAAGTATAGGAGTATTTTTAAGCACCGTCAGGGTCTCTACATTAGTTGGAAAGAGAAGGGAATGGTACTTGATGTACCACTGATGGAAAGTTTATTATTGTAGAACACATCATTTTCTTTGACAGATTGGGAATTTGAGATGTTTGGATCTTGTAAAATTGTCACTGTGGGTCTGATATCCTATTATCTGAAAGTGTGCTGTAAAAAAGTCATAGGCTGCTACCATTTGTTCCAGTCACTAAAAGATGTTTACTATAGTGGTCCAGCAAGAAACATGCACAAATTATTAAGAAACATGCACAAATTATTAAGAAACGTGCACAGATTTAAATTAATGGATCAATAGCAATACTAGAGGAAAAAGAGTTTGGAAAACCATTCACTAGTAGCTAGCGAGCAGTAATTGTGGACTAAATATGGAGGGCTGAACCATTTACCCATGAATATTATTGTTAAAACTTAAAACGGGGTACAATATAAGAAATAGATGAGTGTGCATTGAAGTAAAAGATGTTAAAAGATAATCAATCAGATATCTTGACTTGTTTTCTGTAAATGTAAAATGAAAAGGCTGGATTGTTCTAATTCGATCTCAGCTTATTCAGATGTAAATAATGGCTTACATCTTTCTGATGTGGTGTCCTGAAATGCAGAAACTATCAGCATGTGGGAAGAAAGCACGGCTTGACCAAGCTTCGCTCGAAGAGATCATGAATTTGTGAGTACCATTTAATCTCGAAATTGTTATAACTCATATTGTTATGCATTCTTTGATATTCTCTATCTAATATACAGAAAGTGACATATAAAAGATCATCGAATGATGTTGAGAGGTTTCATATTTGTTATAAAACATCGGACGACACATATATTCAAGAAGCAACAGTAGAAATGATGGTATACGCATATTTGTTTATAATTTTTTTTAAAGTTTTATACGGCATGTTTTGATTTATGAAGTTAAAAGCCTATGCATTATTTCAGGCTCAAGCAAATAGAGAAATAGAAAGAAAGAAGTTAGAGCTAGGAGGCCCTGAAGGTAATGTTGAAGATGACGTAGTGGCAGGAATTGCTAGGAATGTTCTTAACAAACTTATCGGAGATGAAAAACCTCATTGTTTTGGAGCCAGTGTAACAAAATCTCAAATATCCAAATTCAGTTGCGATCTAAGAAAGATGAGGGGTGAGGTTATAACAAATGAAAACCGTTTTTTGTTGGAGAAAGTACAGACTCAAAAAAACCAATTAGAGACTCAAAAAAAGCAATTAGAGAATCAAAATAAGGAAATAGAGACTCATAAAAAGCAATTAGAAGTTCAAGGTTTGCAACTCAAGGATATGGGAAAAAAGCTCAATGAGCTTTATGGAATGCTCAAAGTTGTTGAAACTGCGTTTCCTGGTCTATATAATGGTGCGTCTACTTCTAGTGCTACTGGTACATGTGACAAACAGGTGAGTGGTTTATTGTTTATCGCAATATTTTTTTTTCAGTCCCTTGTTTGAAGTATTTTATGTTTTTTTTCAGCCCTCTTTTGGCGCATCACCACTTCCAGATCACTACCCGGGTATATATTTTAATGTTTTTAAATTATATATCTTCGGTATGATCTGATTAGTTAAATTAAAGATAAATTTTAGTTTTTAATGTGTTTGATTTGCATTATTTTCATGATAATTGCATGTTTTGGGCTTCCTTTTTTTTTTTATATTTGGCTATGTGATTGATGATAAGATCTCGTCAGTTATCCTGCTTGTTTATCCGGTCTCATTTGTCGTGAGTTCATGATTTAGCTATGATCACATTTTGTTGGGTGGTTAATTGCTTAGAAAGTTGTCATCTTAAGTTCATTTGCGATGGGAGTAATCACTATTCACTAACTTAACAAATCATGACAGATACCCAACAGAAAGTGATCATAGGAATACGTACAGAGCAGTCATAGGAATTGTAGTTGTGAATGTAGTCTCTGCAGCCGTGCACCACCTAGCTGTCCCAATCACCCTCACACCCATTTTAGCTCCTTTTTCTCTGATTTTTGGTACATTTGTAGTTTGAAGTACTGGCTTAAGGTTTCTGTCCTTGTTGGTAATATGACTTATCAGTTAATTGTCATAGTTTGATATTTAATCATAAGTGGACAAAAGCTCATATTCATACAAGGCTATTCATACAAGTAAGCTTGAACATATCCTAGTAAGCTTGAACAGATCCAGTGTGTTTCAAGTTTTTCAATTCCACTAAGGGGTCTTCATAAACCTTACCAAACCTGTTCAAAAGCTCATATTCATACAAGGCCCAAGGTGCACTCTCTGTGTATTTTTTTATGAACTGCCAATGCCAGTTAAGAGCTTGGTCAAACAAGTGCATAGTATTCAATCGAGTACTCAAAGCTTGCACCAGTCTACACAAATCAGCAACACTTTGGGGTTCAGTACTAGTAGAATCACTACCACTACTCTGGTCCTGATTTGTAGTATTTCACATACTGATATGTTTCACATACTAATTGTGGAGGATGTAAACTCTTAGTTTATGCCACTAATTGTGTCACCATATATAGCGGGTATCATAAGTGGAGGATGTGAATTGAGCACGTGATTCACATCCCTTTCCGCTAAATATCTCCACTTGATCCATTTGTTGACCAATATATATCAAGACCATCAACTACATAACAGTCAACATGGATTACATTTATTAAAAAGTTTACAAATAATAATGGATCGCTCCAATAACGAACTTTTAAAATATAGGGTTGTCTTGCACTAGCTCTTTAAGTGTATACCAGAAATACGGTTAAGAATTCATTCTGGCACCCTTTAATTCTTTTTGTCTCCTATCTGACTATCTTTCATCTGCTAAACACCCCATATAGGCCTGCTCTATTTTCCTCAAGTGCCTTTTGATTCTAGTTTTAGATTAGTTCAAATAGGTTTGTAAGCATTAGTAGTGTAGACTTTATTGTAGCTTATTTAATGTCTTTATTGCCCAACTTTTAGCTTATTTTTAGCCTGCAATTTCCCCCCACAATTGCTGACCACACCTGTCCCATTTGTACCCATTTTCTAGCTTATCTATTTTTTCAAAATTGCTTATACACTGCTGTTATTTGAACTCGAGATTTAAGCAAGCGGCTGAAACCCTTGACTCGAATTGGAGTGTTGCTTTGTCTTTAGGATTTGTAATTACCCAATCCTGCCCACATCTCATTAACCTCGATATTTTTTTTCTTTTTCATTATTTAGGAGGTTCTTGAAGAAAAAAAATCAAAGCTTGCAATGGATACTTGAAGACGTAAAATTGACGAAGCTAAGCAGATTTTGAAGACGTAAGATTGACGAAGCTTGCTACAGATTTGAAATCTTTTGTATGTGTAGAATATGCAGTATTGATATGTAGATTTGATATGCAAAAATTGAGAATTGATATGCAGAATTGATTTGCTACAGATTTTTTCTAATTGATATGCAGAATTGTATTTTTTTGAATTTGTGCAGTTTTTTTTTTTTTTTTTTTTTTTTTTTTTTTTATTATTATTATTATTATTATTATTATTATTATTATTTAATATAAAATTATGAAGATAATGACATTTAAAACTGTGTACTTTCAAAATTTTTGCCACACTTTTTAGTGTGTGAATTTTTAAAATTTTCCACTATTTTTTCATCTTGTGACGTTTAAAACCGTGCACTTCTATATTTTGCCACGCTTTTTAGTGTGTGCAAATTTGGAAACTTTTCCACCATCCTAAGCGTGGACTATTTGATCCATTTCCTCACACTCTTTGATGTCGCTATTAACTACATTCTACACGCTCAATTGTGTAAAACAATTTGTGACGCCTAGTTTTGACACGCTACTTTCATGCGTGTACTAATTCTTTTGCCACACTTGAAAACGTGGAGATACGCTCTAATCAGCGTGTAAAAATAACCAGTTTGTTGTAGTGATGAAAGTAAAATAAACGAAAAACGGCTACACGTTGTAATAACTACTAGATTACTCATTCTAAAAGAGCTTCAAACAATAAAGTAACTAGTAAATCAATATGTTCACTCACATGTACAAAAATAAAACATAAAAGTATCAACATATTTTATAAATATTTGAGAAATTTCATTCTATGCAATTTTACAAAATTTTCAAACCACACGTGGTTAGAATCAACCTTACCATCTATTTTTTATCCCAAGAGAAATGGTTGATATCTATATGTTTACCCTCTAAACACATCAACCTCATATTGGACACTCTAGCGTATAATATATTTCTATTTGTTGGAACTATAATAGATATCTATGTGTTGTTGTAACTCGAGCGTAGCGGATAACATCAACATTAGTATATATGCTTAACTTTGAGCCTTGTGAGATGCTCACAAGGATAGGACTCATAATAAGCAACAATACCCAATTGTTACGTGAAAGCGGAAACGTATTCATGTTACGTTTAAAGCTGAAACAAATAGCGGGTCTAAAAAATTGATCATTTATTTTATTAAATGTCTTTATATTAGGCAAATGACACAAAAAAATATTTAATTTAGGATCTGTTTTCAATCAATGTACTCAACTTTTTCTCTTGCATATAAAGGTTGCCTAACTTTTTTTTTTGACGGATTTAGGTATTTTACTAACTTCCGTTAACCCAATAATGACCATTTCGTTAGTAAATTACGTGTTTTGTCCTTGAGTTTGTATACTCATTTCACCACCACCACTGGTCACCTCTACCACCACCAACAGCAGCCACCACCACCAGCCTCCACCTCCACCTCCACCACCGCCATCCTCCACCAGACGCCACCACCACCACCCACCACCTTGGTATTTAATAAAAGAAAATATATATTAAAAAAGATCAGTTCAAAAAGTAATTACCAATACCATGATTAAATCCAGAATAATTCAACAAAGATTTTCATTTATCAAAGTTGCACTGCAACCTTTTTCAAACAGTAGGCCATTTTCCTACAATTACATAACCAATTCGGATAATGTCAAGTTATCAAACAAAATCATCACTAACTATACGTCAAGGTGATCTTAATTCAGCTTACAATGTGTTTTAAAACGTGTCAATCAAGTCTACTGTTACATATAATTCAATGCTAGCTGGATACGCGAAAATGTCTAGTAATGTTGCTGACTGTTTGATAAAATACCTCAACCCGATATTGTTTCGTATAACATTATGTTGAATTGTTATATGTGTAAATCTGAAGTGTAAGAAGGTTGATTTGGCTGAGAAAGTGTTTTACGAAATGCCTGAAAGGAATCTAGTGGCGTGGAATACAATGGTGTCGGGTTATTTAGAAAATGGACGATCAGACAACGGTTTGAAACTTTTTAAGACTATGATTGAAACTGGGGTTAATCCAAATTCTTCAACCATAAGTAGTGTACTACTTGGTTGTAGTAATTTATCTTCATTAAAGTTAGGTAAGCAAGTGCATCAATTTGTGAATAAAAATCCACTTTCATCACACGATGGTGAATACTTCTTTGATCAACATGTACTGCAAATGTGGGGACTTGGACTGTGCAAGGAAGTTGTTTATTAAAATTTCAGATAAAGATATTGTCACTTGGAATGCTTTGAATTTAATAAAGATTATGCCTTTTAAGCCCCACCCGGCTATATATGGAACCCTTTTAGGCGCTTGCAGGGACTATGTTTCTATGAAATGGGACTATGATGCTGCTTATGTTCAACTTGCTAACATTTATGTAGCTTTGAGGAAATGGGACTATGTTTCTAAAGTTAGAAGATTAATGAAGGATAATAAAGTAATAAAAATTCCAGGTTATAGTTGGATTGAAATAAATAATTGCGTACATGAGTTTAGATAAGGTGATAGACGGTGGTGGTGGAGGTGGTGGATGGTGGTGATGGCGGCGGTTAGTGGTGGTGGTGGCGGCGGACAGTGGTGGTGGAGGTGGTGGTGATGAAATGAGAATACAAACTCAATGACCAAACATGCAATTTACTAACGAAATGGTCGTTAGTGAGTTAACGGAAGTTAGTCAAAAATGCATCTTAAAATAAATCAATAATTGAGATTAAATTTATTTTAATATTTCACATATCTATATTACATATAAAGGAAAAATGGTCAATATTGAAAAAATGGTCAATCTTGAAAAGTGGAAATCTTGAAAATTTTTATTAAAGGAAATTATGAAATATAATTAATACTTTTATTAAAACACTCCATTACTTAAAAGTATAATGATTTATTCACATTGTACAACCAATTAAAAACATATCTACCAAATTAAATACAATCATTTAATGCAAATCACAAACCGGGTTGACCCGGTACGCTTCAAACCAGACGGGTTGACCCGGTACGCTTCAAACCAGACGGGTTGAACCGGTTTAATTTGACCCGGTTTTTACCTAACCTAGCAAGTTGACCCGGTTTAAATCGACCAATTTTTTGACCGGAACGGTTCACCCTGTTGAACCACCCGGGTCGAACCGGGTTTCAAGACATTATGTTTAATTCCTAAATATTCAAACTTTTATTATTTTTCATTTATAACTTATAAACTTTTTTTGATGAATAAACTATTTGTCGAATAAACTATTTGTCGCTATAAAGAATGTATGGTCAAATCTTGAAAAGTGAAATCTTGAAAGTTAAAGGTGAGAGAAATGCATAGTATAATTAATACTCTTATTAAAACACCACATAACTTTAAAGTACAATAATTTATTCACATTGTACAACCAATTAAAAGTATATATATATCAAATTAAAAACAACCAATTAAAACACCCCTTACTAGAAGGTACAATAAAATTTTCACAATGTATAATTTAAACAAGTTACAACATAATCTAAATATAAAATAATTAACACACTAACTAATGTTATTTTACACATTATACAAATTAATAAAACACACAAAGCTTCATACAAACTAACAAGTTGATGGTACATATAGTTTTGAAAACTGGACCGGACCAACGGGTTCAACCGGGAACCGGTGTCGCCACCGGTTCGTCTAACTAATAAAAGCCATATGAAAACATATATTTCAAAATGAAACTATTACAGTAATAAACATCGAAAACCGGGTTGACTTGGGACGCTTCAAACCCGGCGGGTTGACCCGGTTTAATTTGACCCGTTTTGACCCAACCCATCGGGTTCACTTGATTTAAATCGACCCATTTTTCGTCCAGAACGGGTCGAACCGGGTTTCAAAACATTATGTTTAATCTTTAAATCTTCAAAATTTTATTATTTTTAGTTTATAATTCATAAACTTTTTTTTTATCACTAAACGATCTGTCGCTATAAAATCCCGTTGCTATGCACGGGTACTCGTCTAGTTTTTTTATAATTTAAATATCTCATAAACAATGAATCGTTAGACAAAACAAATTATACGGTCACGATCGGTATTCAATTATCTTTCTATAGTCTATAGACGTGCACTTTAATATATTTTTGACAAACCTTTTTTTATTTTACGTTTTTTTGTCTTTTTTCTTCGTTGTTGAAACTTGCATGAGAAACACTAATTTGAATAAAATCATATGTGATATTAGGATTAAATCATGTATGCATGCAATAAAATATTGTCAAAATTACATACCAAAAGTGATTTTATGCATTTTGTATCGTTTTTAAAATTTATTTTATGTTTATGTAGCATGACGATTTTCTATTCATATGCGTATGTTAAGCATATAATACAAGTGTAACTTCACAACTCATATCTAACATATCATTTATTCACATAATATCAAAAATCAATCGCATATATAAAAATATTTCTTTTTCTAATAAATTAAAAAAATTGTTTCACGGTTTTCCATTTAACTCCATGAATTCACGGGTCAATAAACTAGTAAATAAAATAAATTAAACTCTAAATATTCTGAAAAACTGAGTTTAATTATACATAAAACACCTGCCCAACATTTAAAAGGGTCTCATGAGGAACATTAAAGATGACACTATGCTCTCTGCAAATCTTCCTCAAAAAAGCATAAATATAATCGATTGATATCCTCTTGTAAAACCGCGAACCTTGACGTGCTGTCACAACCGTGTTCCCCATTATATGCACAACACCGGCAGCCTTGCAACTTATCAGAAACTCCATCTCATCCACCTCTGTATTATGACTGCTTGCCTTCTCTGATGACACTTGTGTGGCAGTTTCCGCCACAATACAATCACCAACAGATGAAAATGTATCATTCTCTGATAACCTCAAGTCATTAGAACAGGTAGTTTGCTGCCCGGATCCATATATGCTATATTCATCTGAATCCGAGCAACCCTCCATCATTGACTCAAGTCTTATAAACAGAAAAAGATTATCAAAAAGTTTCTTCTCGAATCCATCGTCTTTTTTGTGAAGATCTTTATAACCGTATCTTGCAACACATCTGAACATGTGGAAGTTCTTTGGGCCAATACGTTTCACAAGAAATCTTTCTTCTTCTGGGACTGTGTAAACAGGAAGATACTTGACACATACAAAAACGACCACCGAGTGGATGGCAGGCAAGTTTGTTATCAGATGGGAGAAGATATGTGGGACCCCACTTGCTAGCTCGGTGTAAACAAGTCCAATGCCGGGGACACGGACTAGACCAAGACTAGGACCGAGACCAAGAATCCATGCCATTGAAATTTTGCTATGCAGTTCAAACTCGTACCTTTTCACTGTACCATAATGCCAAATGCACATGATGAGAAGAAATGCTCCCGCTATGACGAGTGGGACCCACCCGCCTTGGTTAATCTTGAAAAGGACGGCTGAAAAGTAGGGGAGCTCGACTACTAGAGATAATCCAGTGAATATCAAGACGAGAATCCAGTGACACCGCCAAACAAGTAACATTATTAAGATCATGAGGAATGTTGTCACCAACATCACAAAAACAACTGCAGTGCCTGTTGCAATCAACCAAGAGAGGTGCTTAATATAAAATCTCTAGACAAATAAATTTCAGGTTGAATAAAACTGATTGCCCAATGTAAAGTACAATGACCTATTTACCCTTCTTCCGACCTAATTTTAGTCACTTCTACTCCCAGATCACAAAACGTTTCTCCTTTTTCCGCATGATAAGTCCTTTTTGGTAATATTGTCTACTAACTTCTTAACTAGATATAATTTTCCGAACACTAAACCGTTTTATTACAACATATAATCCAATTATGGCTATTGAATATCACATAATTACTTCCAGAATGCAAATCAACATGGATATAGATAGAAAATAGCAACCGAGTTCAAGGTATGGAGAAAACAGCACAGTTATTGCTTCAGACAATAAATCAGACTTACCATAAGCATTTCCGATTTGGCTTTGATTTTTAAATCCAACGGTTACGATGATGCAAAGAACCATAAGAATCCAATTGATATCTGGAACATATATTTGCCCTAGAAATTTCTTTGATGTATGGACAACTTTGACTCGAGGAAAACATCCGAGTGCATTCGCCTGCTTAATTATTGAGAAAGTAGCAGATATAGTAGCCTGACTAGCCACGGTAGCAGCTAAAGTTGCAATTACAAACATTGGCCAGTATATACTGTCTGCATGATTAAAAAAAACTTCTATTACTTAAATACTTTAACACATCCTCTACAATACTAAAATGTCCAATATAGAAGTGCCAACTTAAAACAGTTTATGTATGAATTGCTTGATTTGTGTTGTATTTTTTTCTCAAATGGATCAACTAAAAGTATAGTCAACGGGTTACACAGGTTGCAAGTCACCCAAAGGTTGTTTCAAATACATCCAACCTTCTAAATCAGTATATTATAACGATCTAGGTTATTATTGTAATGAGATCGCTTTTATTATCATAATTAATGCATCAATTAAGTAGTGAATAAATTCTAGAAATTGCACAATAATGTTTTGGGTCAACCTGGCCCAACCGGCCAGTTTTGCAGTACTAAACCTGTCATCTTGCTATCTCAAGCCAAAAAAAAACATACCTGGGATAGAGCGGTAAAAGGCATCATACACGTGTTCCTTGTTCTTCATGAGGTACGCAGCTTGTCCACAATAAGCCAGCAGAAGGCAAGGGAACACAACAATTGTAAATGCAAGTTGGATTGCTGAAACTGGAAAATGGGCAATGTCTGCAAAAAGTGCCTCAGTCCCTGCAATATTTTCCAATTATAAGAAGAAAGTTCCATATGATGGTACAAGATCAAAACTGTTAAATATTTAACACTGCAAGCCAAAACCCATATAAAAGTTATTGTTTAGTAGGTCTAAGATTTGAAAGAATCATTTACTGGAGTCACTTGACACACACATGTATCTTGCCGGCATGACACGAGAAATTCATTTTAACCATTACATCAAAGTGCCAAAATGGTTAATTATTAATTGTTTGGTCACCAAAGTTTTGTTTTGTTTTTTTTTTTTTTTTTTTTTTTTTTTTTTTTTTTTTTTTTTTTTTATATATATATATATATATATATATATATATATATAACCACCAATGTTCATCCAAGTTATATATATCCTAGGTGCACGTGTTGAATTAGACATGTGTGTCTATTTGTTATCTTTCCAAAGGCTATATGAATAAAGACGCTAAGATAGTTACAGTCTTAACCAACGCACAAATACTATGCCATGCCTAATGAAACCTTAGGCATACTTAATGAATCATACATTATATCCTGAGATAACTATGATTTTAAACATAAATGTGTCAATCCTTTGAACCATTCTTTTATTAAAAACTGTATCTGTTTTAGTACCTGTGATGCTGAGCATGATCCCTCCAAGGGAAATCCAACCATTTTTGCCTCGCCTTCTAAAGTAGCGGACTATATATAAGGGTGAAAAAGCCCGTAACACCCCTTTATCATGTTTACATATGTTGAAAATCCCAATTCCACCGATAAAGAGAAACCACAGCAACACGACTGGAGCAAAGAGCCACCCAACTTTATCGGGACCATAATGTTGTAGGCTAAATAAGCCTATTAGTATTATTACAGAAACAAGTATAATAACATCTGCAACAAAGAACAATTAACTATTAAAATTAAATCGTAAGCAAAACTATAGTTTGATATGTGAAAAGAAACAAAAACATAAACTTACCATTACTCATCCTGGGGTGGTCTATCTTGATACCAGCAGAAGCTGATAAAACTGTAAAAAAAAAAACGCATCTTTGTTGGTTAAAGATCTTTCAAACTGATCAAATGAAGGACGTCCACTAACAGTTTTGCATGAATATGTTAACTTCGAGTCAAGCTTATGCTCACCGAACTATGAAGGTTATCTATTAGACTACTACTGTATATTGTTACGTCTAATGTTTCTACCACCACTTTTACAAGACAAACCCAACTTTCAACAAATAACATAAGTGATTTGAACAGTTACCCTTGTTAAAATAGATGCTAAGTTACTGTTAATTAAGGCCAGTAGGTCGATTTTTGGTCGGCAAATGGTGGTAGTGGACAATGACGTGATCTTAATATTAAATAATTATATAAATCTAACAGAAGATCAGCAATGATATTCTATTTAATAGCACAAGTCACAAGGTCTCTAACAAATATTGTCCATTTTGGGCATTTAACATATAAAACAAATTAAAACAAACAACATGACCAAGATTAATTACCTGAAATAGCGGGAGTTAGGATTCCATCTCCAATCACCATGCATGTACCAAAAATAACAAGTAAAAGAAGCGCATTCTTTCTAAATGCATGTGCTTCCAACCATCTTTTGGTTTTTGCAGCAAATGATTGTTTATGAATTGTGTTGCGACTATAAGTAGTCAACTGTTCATCAGTTCGATGTTGATTAGGAATTGTGTTAACTTTTGCATGCCGACACAGCAAAGAGTAAAGAGCAAACGTTCCACCTGCATTGAAAATTTTAGAGGTGAGTGATAGCCTATTTAAATCATTATAAGAAAAAGGATACTATAGTTTTAGGTCTTCGATTCATTTTATATTGAGGGGGCCATCTTCACTCTCATCATGTGAACAAGACGCCCAAGTTCAAAACTTTCATTATAACATTAGTTATGTTATTATTCTTTACTATGCCTAGTCTGTAGATATAGAACGGAACGAAATGAAGAACTTTTTAGGATTTTCTAATTCTGATTCAGAAATACAATCAGTGTACTTAAAAATGACATGAACCATTGACACCATCTTAACTAAAGACTACCATAATGAAGCTACGGCTAATTCAAAGCACAATCAGCCTGCAAAAAAGAGGCACCAAACCACAGAAAGAGCTCATGAGGATAGATGTTAAATTCAAAATGAAAAAAAAAAAAAAAAAAAAAAAAAAAAAAAAAAAAAAAAAAAGGATAAAGGGGATGAAGGAGTTGGTTAACTCGAGAATGGGATGAAAATAAATTATAAAGTCGCCAGAAATTTCTAGAAGGTTAGTCAAAACACTGGGTTTGCTCAAAAAGGAAGCACTCAAAAGCTACAACAGGAAGGAATCGGCCAACCAATTGTCCTTAGCAAAATAAGTTCTCACAAAACAACATGGCATAGAAAGAATTCAAGACGACGAAGGAAGAAGGTGGGAGGTAAACGATGTCATTTGGCTCAATGTGTTATGCAATACACAAACCTTTATAATTATGGAAAAGTAACACATTTGGCTCAATGCATTGTTTTTGATTGATGTGGCGTTTTCAGCCATATTCCATGTGCTTAAACGTTTGATAGTATATGTTTTACTGGGATAACCGTTTACCTTATAAAAAAGTAAACACATACAAACACATGGTTATGTGATTCAGTCTAAAGGATAACCTACGTTCACGGCCCCACCAGCAACTCTCCAACCAATTTTGTATTAAGATTTTACAATAAGTAGAAAGCTGATGTGAAGCATCCATATGCGCAGGACGTCTGCAAGCATAAACGTTAGGCCAAAAATCAGACTCCATATACCATACTAAGGCTCTCAGCAATGTCAACACTGGAATACCACTGACCACAACTAGTGCAGTAGTGCATAATAAGCTCCAAAAAGTGATTAAAAGCAGGTTCAAGTAAGCAATGTCTAATTTATCTCTTTTCTAGTTTATACCACCTATCTCACAATAATATAATGTCTCCAACGAGACTTGAACGTTTTAGTTGGTAGGCAACTCACATACCACTAGGCCAAAGGCCTTGGGTAAGGACTCGTATAAATAATTAGATTTCTTGTTCATTTGTTTCAAGATTGTGCTCTTTTAGTTGAATTATCAAATCCCATTTTTTATGGAAATTGTGAAGCCTAGAATAATTCAACAGTGATAAATTAGAAGAAACTTGCAGGCTCCAAGTCAATATAATTGGATCTCTGTGGTGAAAAAGAGAGTTAAATAAATTAGTTACGGCCAAACAATGTACTCGGCTACCCGCAGGTAGCACCTTAACAGGTACATGACCATGCTCATTCATGAAACGTGTAATCCTAGTGTAAAGTAGATATGGCAATGACATTGTTTCCATATCAGTAGCCGTTCTACCTTCCAAAAAGAAAGAAACTATTATATATATAAATGACCGTCAAGGGGAAAGAAACCTAGCTCTTAAGAGTATGTCAGTTACTGTTTGTTTTGTTCTTGTTTTGTGGCGTTTTCTGTAACAATATTTGGCTTGTTCTTATCGAAAATGTATGACTAGCACTAAACCAGATGCTCAAAATTACCTTTAGCAATTGAGGAAAAAATCCATTTATTTTTAGCTACTTTGTTTTGTTTTATCATCAAACATCATAGACATACATGCATTCACGCCCTCTTATATAGAGCTAACAATTATGACAAAGCTTTACTTTATCAAAAACATGTAACCAAAAGCTTATAAAAGTAAG
Organism: Artemisia argyi; assembly: GCA_030686995.1. Lineage (NCBI taxonomy): Eukaryota > Viridiplantae > Streptophyta > Magnoliopsida > Asterales > Asteraceae > Artemisia > Artemisia argyi. Next base: position 27,065,341 of record CM060696.1, read on the forward strand.
GAGCGGAATAGTTCTGAGTATAGCTAGTTTGCCTATGTTCATTGTTACAATACCTTACATAAGTAAACAATTTAACATGGGAAAATAGGTGTACCTTGACCATTGTCATTTGCACGACAGACGATAAATACATATTTAATTAACAGCACAAGAGTAAGGGAATATATGATCAAGGAAAGTGCCCCGATAACATCCTCCGTATCATCAATTCCTTTAGGAAATGTGTTGTAGAAAACGTATAACGGAGAAGTTCCCAAATCTCCATAGACAACTCCAAGGCTTTGAAATGCCAGACGAAGAAGCAAAATAACAGAAACTTTCTGCAATAAACAAACAGCATATCATCAACAAGCTACAGTATATCATTTATATCCACATTATTAAATAGATATATTAGTAGGCCCGAGCCGTCTATGGATTTAGGTCCGTTAGGGTTTCTATTATGCATTGTCTCTACATATTGTGGTTGAATAATACTTGATAAACTACGGGAAATTCAACATTTAACACACATTAGTCCAACACAATTAAAGCTAAGAGCTTGTTAACTACTTTTGTTTCTTGAACCTTAAAAATCGTGTGAGCATGCAAAGACCTTAAAGTAACTCTATTAGGCTGAAATCAATGTCTTGAAACAAGATTGAAAAGTAACATCCCATCCGCCCCAAATTTGCCAACATTTTCATATCGACTTTCCTACAAGATTACAATTGTTCCTCTAAAAAGTTATAAAAAGCTTACATTATCCCATTGTCCTTATCATAAAGGGGTAAAATGACGGGTCACATTTTCGGCTACCTGAGGAAAGTCAAGCCTTTTTAGCTCATGTAAGCAGTATTCCCATGGCCATTTCCGGACTCTTCCTAATGTAGGCGGCCTAACCAGTATCCCGTGGCCGTTTCCAGACATTTCCTGGGCCACCGAACAGAATTCCTACGGCCCAACATTCAATCGCAATTGGGGTTCCATTCTAAAACTAACCGGTAATAGAAGGAGTAGCTCACCAAGCTTACATGTTGACTCTGAAATTATATTTCTACCTGTGTGGGAATAGGAATGGGTTTACCCAGGGAGGTTCGAAATTGACAAGTATTTATACATTGGAACGCTAGTCTAACACTTATCTTAAACTAAATCAAGCTTAGTAATTCAAGTTAAGAAAAAAAGAAAGAAAAGATTAGCACCTTTTCTTTGTACATGTTCTTGAGCCTACCAGCTTCTTCATCCATGGGTTGATCAATCTTTTGCTCCAAAGCCCATATCCCACCTTCATTCTCAATCTCTTCACTTAGATCCATTTTTACAAATTCAAACCTCTTTTCTAGTTATCTAACTCTTAAACAAACCAAAAATTTATCTACACATTGCTTAAACAAAACCCAACTCAAAATTTCATAAAATTTTGTTCAAGTGAATAAAAAACCGACATGGCAAAACTCAACTTTATCACTTGGACTTCAAGTGGGGTCATCCCTTAATTATTTTTGCTTCAAATTAATGTCACATTTGTTGCGTTTGTTTGATGATGACATAAAGGTACAAAAATAAAAGGGTGTCATAAATGCGAAAATTAATGATTTTGTGAAATAAATACATGTTTATGTTTTTAGTGAATTGATTTGCACACTCAATATTTTGATTGTGACACTTTATTTTATGCATAATATAATTGTATATTCTTTATAGTGTGCTTTGTATATTTGTATAATGAGTGTCCCGATCAAAATAATGAGTTTATATTACAAAGGATAAGATAAGATATTGTAATGAGTTTATTAATGGTTGAGATTTTTTTTTTATTTTTTTTTTTTTAAGCAAAAATCAAAATATAAAGAGATCAAAAGGATCTATAGAGATGATGAGATCAATATAAAACTAATATTTGTCATATAACCAATGAACCAATCATAGCTATCAATTTTTATTTTTTATTTTTTTTAAAACAACATATCTTGCGAACGGTAAATCTTCAAGCTACAAAAAAAATACCATCACAACGAAAATTAAATTATCTTTCTATAGATATGCATTATTATATACTTTCGACGAACTTTTTTTTTTAAATTTCCACCCAGAAAAATTATATATAATTCCTAAAAAATCATATAAGAATTGATTTTTACAAATCATATATGATTCTTACGAATCATATATGATTTTTAAAAATCATTTATGATTCGTAAAAATCACATATGATTTGATTTTAACGAATCACATATAATTTTTACAAATCATATATGATTTTTCTGGGCGGAAATTTAAAAAAAAAAAAAAGTTTGTCGAAAAAAAAATCGTCGAAAGTATATCACAATGAATGTCTATAGAAAGATAATTTAATTCTCGTCGCGATAGTATTTTTTTTCATGTAACAATTTACAGTTTGCGAGATATTTAATTTTTAAAAAAAGGGTAAAAGTTTATTTTTTTTATTTTGATAAAAAAAAAATGAATGACCAAGATTGTTTGATTAGTTCTATTATAAAAATTAGTTCTAAACGGATCTTTTGGCTACATTCCTTTTGAACCTACTAGTATAGTCTTTAATGAACTTAAAATTGTGTTAACAACTATCAAAAAACTTGAAGCCATGAAACAACTATGCTAGCTAGTGTGCCTTAAACAGTGAACTCATGGAACATATGTTCTTGCTACTAAACTTTAACGTGAAAAACATAACAAGAAGAATCTCAAATAGCTCTAATATATGGATATGTGAAAAATATCGCAATGAACACCCTTTTCTTTACCGTGATGAGTTAAATCTTGCAAGACCTCATTCATTAAATCTTTTTGATTATCCCAGTGTAGATTCCCAAAAACTTTTCGATATTCCCCGCATTCTGATAATCGTCATCTACGAGGTTTTGGGTCCGCGCGTTGCCACAGAATGTTTGCATACGTAAGTTAGGCAAAAATAAATAAATAAATAAATAAATAAAGATTCAAGGTTACTGTATTGCGTTAGAGTTAATCCTTAAACAAATTATCCAAGTGTGTATTGTTGCTGCTTCATTTTCTTCAAAATGTGAAAGATATTTGTCATCCAAGTGCTATACGAACGCACGCTGGCAGCTATTGTGGTCGTAAGTACAAATGATGTATTACATGGCTCAAGTCCTGAAAGAATAAATAATTAATGCTAATTATGATCCATTAAGATATGCAAGAAAGCAATATAACTTTCAAGTGAGATAATAACTTTCAAGTTAAAAAAGAAACTATATATTTTACCTCATCTTTCTTACCTTCTTTTGTGGTGATGCTTCCGCGGTTACTCACTTGAGCACTTCAGCAATCAGCGTCTGCTTTTGCCTCTTTTTCTTTGTTGTTGCTGCTGATGCCTTAGTTGCTGCTAGTTTCCTATCTCCATTCTTTTTTCGATCAGGTGGTGGTACCATAGCTTCAAAGTCACTTTGCTACAAACACTAATTGGTTTCATAATTTCACTCCAAGTCTCCAACATTCTCTAAATTAGTAGCTCACTTCCAGCTTTTTAAGTCCTAATGCAAAAGCTATAGTATGATACATCGGTATCTTTTTCTTTAAGTTTAAAGTAAAGGCTAGATTCTTCAACAACACTAACCAAAACACAGATTTTATATTGATCCCTTTTGACGCGCAACCCAACCTAGGCATCTTACCACTCATATCAATTCAACATAAAACGATAGTACTCTCTTAAACAAATACCCTGGTTGGTGACTTCATGTATAGGCAAAGGAAATCATAGCTGTTGATGAATACACGACTTGGTCAACTTACCATACTCGGTTAAACCTTGTAAATCATTTTTAAAAATATACACTTTAATTACCGAAATGATTAATTTTGTTATCATGGTTGGATGCTAATTTTCTATTCTTAATTTTGGACATGATGTCTGTCGGGGTCAACCTGACCCGACATAATCTGTATTGAAGTGTCAGTTTTGACCCGTTTACGTGAGATGTCCAATTTTGTCACTATCAAAGCTAACATTTGTTATCACTTATCAATGTGACTTAAAATTCAACTTCTTTAATTTAATTAAATACTTAAACCTGCTATATATAGATGCAAAAAAGCAAGTCTAGAGCTTAACTGTTGGTGTAGAAATCATGATCCCGGATGAAAAATAAGCAGCATCAAAAGAGAAAGAAATTGGCACCTGCATAAGGTTCATGGAAGTTTTAGCATCCAGATTGTGAAACATGTTATTACAAATAAAGAGTCCACTTTAGTGCCCAAAACAACCTAGAACTTGATGCCCCCTTCCATTTGTTTATACAAACAACTTTGACAGATTTATTATGTTATGCTATTTAACCTAGCTCACTCGCCCATGTTACCACTTCAAAGATATCTAGTTTGAGAGAATTATCTAGCTATCTTATTTAACCAATACAAAGCGACTTTTACCTTATAGAACTTATTATGACAAACTTATTTTGCTATATTATTTAACCTATTTTGACAAACTTATTTGACCTTAATCCCCCTCTCAACTGATGCATGAGCCATATATCCAATGTAATTGGGATATTGCTACCTTAATTAGAAAACCCAGTGTACGTACCGGGATGTCAATATTGATTCTCTTTTGGATTCCAGCCACAAAAGCTTTATGAACACGCCTTCTTAGTTACTACACATATATGGGAGAATAAATGGGCGAATGCCGGGGCTGGGGCTGCAGGTATGATGAAACATCTGCAAAGAGAACTAAAAGGGGAGTGAATTAGGACAATGGCAAAAACGATAGTAATGTACGTTAAGAGACAAAATACCAACAACCACATGTCGCAACAAAAACTAAAGCTACACTTCTTTTTTTGCTCTGCTGATGTTGTCTATTCAGTTACTAATAATCTATTGTTTTCGTTTGGTTTGATCAATTCCTTTATGTATATACAGTTGCATGTTTGCTTCTATTTAAAAGCATAATATAATTGTTATGAATGAAAAGATAAAAAGTCAAGCATCATGAATATTAGTTTGGTTTTAACAAACCCGATAAGAAAGAAGTTCAATTAAAACAAACCCAAATTACTGTTAGTTTATACATATCCAACTTCAAAACCCAAAAAATATAGACAAAATTCATACCTCCAGGACGAACCAACAACATTCTTGCAACGCCGCACTACGAAATGCTTTTCTGAGCATCGTTTTTGGCCCTGAAGTTTGACATGTTGAGAATATTATCATTATCAGTTCCTCGCATGACACATTTCTAATCAAAGTTGTTTTCAGAAACCACTATTAGTGTAACATATGAGAGGATGCTAAAATCAATCGAGTACATGGACAATTAACATACCTTGGGATCTCCAAATCCTAATTAATGAAATGGCAACACTAAGTTTTATACACACCCTAAGATTTCAGAACGATCAACCCACAACGGTAGCAAATAAAAATACACAGCTTATCATCAGTAAACACAATTGAAATAAAAGATAAACGACCTATCTATTAGTCAGGGCTCATACATTTGTGATAATAAAAACCATTGCTCCACAACAACTCACTTCACGCATCTCGCTGCCAAAATATTTGCAGCCCTATACGGTCCACCTCAATCTCCAATTTAAGCAGGTTCAGATCAGTGAAAATGGAAGTGGTACTCGAAAAACGCCTTCAATTTAAACAGGCTTAAATCAGCGACAATGGAAGTGGTACCCGAAAAACGCCATGGCTACAACCATATGTTCAGCTACCCATTAACATGCGAAATAGAATTATGAAGCATACATTTTTTTTAGGTCTAACAACAATTGAAGTTCAACTTGTGGATTTAAATAAATCATAACTTTGCCAATCTTCAAATAACCCCGGATAATAAGTTAATCAAAACACTGCCTACATTTTTATAGATCTGACACCAATCGGGAGAGCTTAAGATTGAATCATATACCTCAAGTTGATGAGGCATGACTCGCAGACGTTTGGGAAATCAGAACGCTCCCTACCATCAGCTTAAAAATCTGTTGATATTATGTGTAGCATGAGTTCTGCAATGCAAGAACAAAGACTTGTTAAACACATGGGAATAGTCGGATATGCTTAATGAAGTAAAAATATCCATTAGCGCAAAGGTCAGACATTTGGACAAATAAGCACAAATAAAATGTAAGAACCCACAATGACAGCCATGTGAAATAGATTTTTGGATTTTTAGACGAATAACAAAACTAAAACATTACCGGTGCGCTGTGATATCACTCCACTGGGCATGGGCATTTGTACATTATCTAGCTCGTTTGTGGATGTACAACCTTGTATATCATGTGTGCATGAACCAAACCTCCAACCTGCTAATGTACTTGGTGAACACATTTGATAACTCTGTGATCTAATGTCCCCTAACACAAAGTCTAGGATACATGTCGTGCGTGGCAAACCTGCAATAAATATTTTACAAAGTTGTTATCAAGCACACAAAATAAAACATAAATTTGAAAGTGACGAAGTAAATTTTTCCAATAACCTTTAAACGATGGTGCACACAAAGCTTCATTTGCTGCAAATACACGAGCCGTAGAGGCGTCCATACTTTCCTGTTTTCCTTTCAAACTGAGTTGGACAAACCTATTGTTAAGCACACCTTGCATCCCTACAGAGGTAGTAATATTTTAGGGTCAACTGAAACCCGCCGATCATCTACACATGAACATAAAACTATTGAAATTTATAAAAGGCACCACTTTTTCATAGTTATCCATCACTTCTTACACAACTAATTAGCAACGGTATTAATTTCAACTAAAGTATTTGCTAGTAAAGGACTACATATATTTAAGCAAGAAAATAACACCAAAAAAATGTGGCGTAAAGATATCTCAAAAGCAATATGCGGCTGCCCTCTTTCCCTCCCAGACTGTTATATTAGGTTTTTCCTAGTACAATATACATATAGATTACTGCTTGCATACAAAACTTGTTATGAATAACGCACTATTATCATGATATTTCCTCATTCTAAGGACCTTGACATTTCATCAAACACTTTACGGGCATGATGAGGCGAAAAATGAACCACTTTTAGGGGGTCATTTAAGCCCGGAATTGAATTTATTTGATCAAATATTGCCCTAAATCGTTCCTTTTGTGATTTTAGGTACTTTGGGAGAGAAATCTGGAAAAGGAAGCAATTCGGACATTTTTGGAGCATAAAAGTGAAGAAAACGCCAAAGTCTTAATTTTCCTTGCTGGGAACAGTAGGTGATGGCGTCAAGAGTACCATCCTGACGACGTCAAGAGTAAATTGCATGACGGCCCAGTGCAAACATGAAGGCGTCACAAGGAAGAGCGTCAAGAGTTAACACGTGACGGCCGGGAAGAACCTAACACATGACGGCGTCAGATGTAGATCAAGGCAGTCCAAGAATTATTTTGGCGGCGAGATGACGGTGTCACCTATTTGGTCTTGACGCCGTCAGCCTCAATTTCCTATATATAGTTTTCTAATTTTCATTCATAAAAAAAAAAGAGAAGTTTGGAGAAACCCTAAGGCCGAACTTATTACGAATTTTACAGGTTTTCAAGGGTTTTCAGCCCTTGAACCCTTACATGTGTAATTGAGATAAGTGTTCTTCTAATTCAATCAATATGTCTATGTGTTGGTTGTCTATATCTTGTGCTTGTCTTAATTCCACCATGCTAGGCTAGATCTATCTTGTGTTTGCTTAGATCTAATGAAACCTAGATGTTGATTATGTGTTGATTACTTGTTTATGGTTGTATTGGATGAATGATTTCGATGTTAGGCTTAAGAAAACTGGCAGATCTCCAAATGGTAACATGCTTGAACGTCTTAAGAAACATGAACTGACGTGCACTAGGTTTTATTGGTTGTATTTAATGCATGAGTAAATTCTAATGATCTCATGTTAGGAGCTTCTTAGCCGGCTCGACATAGGAGTGAAGTAGGCACTCATAGGATTGGGGAATTAAGTGCGCCACCCCATGAATGGTATTAAGGAATACAATCCGTCATCCATGCAACTATAACAAGTAATTAACGTGTAAAAGATATCTAGGGAGTAGTGAAATCTAAGTAAACACAATTTCTCCACTTATTGCTCACAACCTTAGTTTAATTTAGTTTTATTTTCATTTCTAGTATTTTATTTTGATTGCATCTTTAGTATTGGGTTAGTTGACTAGCAACTAATTCCGTCCAAATCCTTCAAACCCGAGATTTTTATTTGCTTTCTAAAAAATATAAAAATACAAAAATAATCATCCATCATCTTTAGAACTAGTAATTAGGTTTTCTAATCCTAGCGACACTATTCCTAGCTGAACGATCAATCCCCCGGTACTTGTCACTATACTATACTACAACGACCAGGTACACTGCCTGGTGGGGGTTGCAAGCTTCTCGAGATCCCTTGAGAGGTAAAGCCTGGTGCGATCTCCATGTATCAAGTTTTTGGCGTCGCAGCCCGGGGAATAGTTATTATCTAGGTTAGAACTTCTTTTTATTAGGTCTACTTGCTAGATTCCTTTCTAGTAAGATTTTATTTTTATTTTTAGGTTTTCTTTAGTCTATCTTATTTCTTTGTGTTTTTGTTCGTAACTCTTCACCACCTGACATCATGGACGATGGGAACATCTTTGAACCCATCATCCCACCACAACAAAACCCACCACTAGAACCTCCTAGGCCCCGAACCTTAGGAGAGTATTCCCGACCTAGCCACCAAGGCTACCGAAACACCATTGAGCTCACCGGAGCCAATGTGACTCTCTTGCGATCCGACACCATCCGGTTGGTGCAAAGCGGATGTGCATTCCATGGACTTCGTTCCGAAGATCCAAATCAACATCTTAAGGACTTCCTAAAAATCGTAGATTCCATAGACCTAGGTGTTGAAACTAAAGAGACAACCCGATTACGCCTATTCCAATTCTCTCTACGGGATCAAGCTAGTCAATGGCTTGAGTGTTTACCCGTGGGATCCATCACCACATGGGATGATCTCACCACTCGTTTCCTTGCTCAATTTTTCCCACTGGGGAGAACTACTAAGCTTAGAAATGATATCTTGATGTTCCAACAACGTCAAAATGAGTCTCTTTATGAAGCATGGACTCGTTTCAAGGACTTACTCCAAAAAGTCCCTCATCATGGCATAGATCTTTGGCTCCGAGTCCAAATCTTCTATGACCATATCGATCTCTCCACGAGGTGAGCCATTGACCAATCGGCCGGTGGTAAGCTACGTGATCTAAGTGCGGAACAATCATGGGAACTCATAGAAGATCTTGCTCTCTATGACAATGAAAGTTGGAATGATCCCCGTGATTTGAACAAAACGGTCAAGGTAATATCTTTGCCTTCGAATAACTCTAGCACTCCCGACCGTAGGATCATGGAACTTGAGGACCAAGTCAAGTTTCTCATGAAATCCTACGAAGCTCCTAAGCCTTCAAGCCAAGTGAACAAAATCACTTCTTCATGCGAATTATGTAGTGGTCCCCATGACACTCGTGATTGTGTGGAACTCCCCGGAACAGCTTTTGCGGACTACGCATCCTCGCGTACCGACGAAGCGGGAGATAAGTGGTACACTTTCAAGCCCGAGCCAAACCCTTACGGTGATTCCTACAACCCTTCTTGGAAAAATCACCCAAACCTTAGGTGGAAACAAAATCAACCCAATTCTTCCAATCCGCCTAATCGTTATCAACCAAACGGTCCACCCTCCAACCGTACTTTCAACAACAATCCTTCTAACAACTATGGTAGTACCAACAATCTTGAAGGATTGATGTCAAAGTTCATGGCATCTCAAGAAGCTCGAATAGCTAGGTTTGAAACCGAATTCAACCAACAACAAACGGAGATGACCAACAAGATAGACAACTTGTTGAAAGCCCTCAAAAACCAAGCGTTAACTACACCTAGGAAGGACACTAGGGACACCAATAACGGAATCCAAATTAAGGACCCCTCATCATCTAAAGATGTCCACTTTGTCAATGTTGTCACCATTAAGCCAATAGATAAGGAGATAGAAGAAAGTGACAAGGATGAAGTTGGAGTAGAAACCGAAACTAGGGATGAAGGTAGGGAAGTTGAGATTAATAAGGAAAAGAAGTTAGAGGAAGTAGAAACTATAGAGAAGTACTTTGATAAGTTGCCCAGCAAGGAAGAACGGGAATACCATAAGGATTTATTCGATAGTCCCGAGAGACCATATATCCTTGGCACACCCCTTATCAAAATGGGAGACCCCTCTAACATTAACATACCATGCAACATCGGGCATATGTATATATGGAAAGCTTACATCGATCCTAGATCTCCTGTTAACATCATGACTAGGACTTATTACAATTGGGTGATGAAGAAACAACTTGATTTTAGGATGATGCCCAATAAGAATCTGATAAGTAATTTTGCAGGAAGAGTGAAGGGATTACATGTGATTATAGGCAATCTCACTTATGAGATCGATTTTATGATAGTAGAAGACACTCGTCCAGTGATAGATGCTTGCCTAAGCCAAATAATATTTGGAAAACCATTTGTTGAGGCCACTAGGATGAGTTATGATCTGACTCTAGGGATAGTTAGATTTAAGGAAGAAAATGATGAGGTTGCCTACCAAATGCCCTACAAGATTGAGCAATACCGCCTCCTCTCTAATTTAGAAAAGGAACACAAGCAAGCGGCTTATTATAGGAATGATGAGGATAGACGTAGAGGAGTAGAATATGTGAAGAATAGGATGCTTGGTTTCTACAAAGAATGCTTGCAACTAGGTCCGGAATACAAAACTGGTTTAGAAGACGACCTAGAGAGTGAAACCAACGATGAGGTCACATAGTAACCCATGACCTTGAGTCTAGCTACAAGACTCTTAAATAAAGAAAAGCGCTTCTTGGGAGGCAACCCATGCTTTGTGTGATTTTATTTTGTTTGTTTGTTATTTGCTTCCATATGCATGCTTTATTTTTATTGTTGGTAGATCATGTTTCTAAACTAAAAAGTGGAAATACTTTACTTTGTTGTTTAGCCTAGTCTTAACTCCACCTAAAAGTATTTTTGCAAAAGATAAGTGTAAGGGGAAACCCCAAATATGTTTTTAAGAACCAAACCGATCATGATTCTCCACAATATTAAGTGAACATGTATATTCGTATTTGTTAGAGTCAAATGCTTGTATTCAGTCATAATGAAGTTTTGCAGGATTTTCCAGGAAGTAGAACCAAGTTTTTCCAGAAATTTTCCAGAAACTTAACATAAGAATTTCTGCAGATCACTTCTGACGGCGTCACGTGTAAAAATCTGGAAATTTTACCGGTTTTGTTTTTCTTACGGAGTCTTAAGGTTTTTGTTGAATTATTAAGTTTTATAATCTCCAGGAATCCGCAAACTTCATTCCACAAGCATTATATCTTACTTTGTTTTCTAGGATTTAGTAACTTATATAGATTGCCGCTGATTTTATGCGAGGTTGCTTTGTTTGTTTTATCAGGATTTACAGGTTATGTATGACAAGAAGATGATTTATATTCTGGAAGGGAAGCTTTGATTGTTCATTTTCTTGGAGGAAGATTTAACTTGGCCACCTTATTATCCATACCGAGCGAATCAGGGGAGTATTTGATTTCATTCTTTTTACTTTTTCACTTCTACATTCTTTACTTGAACATTGGGGACAATGTTCATCTTAAGTGTAAGGGGATGGTAAAATGATGATACCTTACAGATACACTTTCGCTTGAGTTTGTTTGTTTAATGGCAGATGTGTAATAAAACTATGAGAAATACTTGTTAGTGTAATTTTAGCGCCAAATTTAAATTTTTTTACAACATTTAGGAGTGAAACTTTAGCCTTAGCAAGCGTCTCATGGATAGGAGATTGTATGACTAGCACATAACCGTACTATTCAGAAAAATTTTCCACCCAAATATGTGAGGTTCGCCTTTAGATTTGATAGGAAAAACATTTACTATTAGTGCTTATGAGTATACCGGTAGCATTTAGATTCTAGAACTTGCGTTAGTGATGCATCCCGAGACCGCTAGTGAGACTACATTCGTGTAGTAGGATTTACTACATGATAAGAGGCATTAGGATCACCCTTGTGTTAAACCTGTATCATGATTACTTGACCATTTAAGTCATATTACTTGGCTAGTTAAGTCAACTAATTTTCCCACACCCTTAGCGTTGTACTCATTTTTAGTACACGAAACCCCTAGTACACCCCTCCGGGCCTATCTTTTCGTTTCTAACTTTAAGCATCTTACTTAAAGGAAGAATTTGTTACACCCCAGTCCCACTTAAATGTACACCCAAATCGCCTTAGCCTTCCGTGTATGCACTCATCTTTAGTGCATTATTGTTATTTGTTAAACCCTAAGTTAACTATCTAATTGATTACATGGTTGCTAAGTCGAGTCATATCCTTGTACATATTGTTTTGGGACGATTGGGACTCATGGGTAAAGTACTTATTGTATGGAGTAATGGGGAAGGACATCATTTATTACCCCCATATGTACGTTAATTTTAAAAGTACTCCAAGTGTTTTGATTTTCTTAATTCGAGTCATTAGATTAGTTTATTGTAAAGTATGTAAAAATTCAAGTGTAAGGGGAATTTTCATTTTCTATGATGTATTATTTTGGATGGTAGGGTAAGAGTGTATGCAAAAAAAAAAAAAAAAAAAAAAAAAAAAAAAAAAAAAAAAAAACATACGGACTACCATCCCTTTTCATTCTATGTTCATTTTTTTGTTTTTGTTATTTTTTCATTTATTAGCTTAAGTCGAGTCTAGTCTTGGCTTAGCAATGCCATATTGTACATGTAATTAACCAAGATTGTTAACTCGCCACCAGTAAAGACTGCCTATATCCAACAAAACCGTGTATTTCATATCCCTACACCTAACGTTACAACCCTTTAAAAGACCTATTTGATAGTTTATCCTAGGTGCTTACGCCATGTGGTGGAGGTTTGATCCTTTCCCAAGCCTATGGTAATCTATTTTGCTATGACAGGTAGTGAGAGATATCTTCCGTTTCCATATTGTAATTTATACTTTATTACACCCGAGAGATGTGAGTATCTAAACACTATTTGTGAGGTGCTTGTGTATGACCTCCGTGCTTGTCTTTGGTCTTTAGTGGAATGATTATTTGTTGTAATTACTTTTATATTTGTGTTAAATGACCCCTAACTTGTATTTTGAGTAGAATAAAAGCGCATTTGCTTGAGGACAAGCAAATCTCAAGTGTAAGGGTATATGATGAGGCGAAAAATGAACCACTTTTAGGGGGTCATTTAAGCCCGGAATTGAATTGATTTGATCAAATATTGCTCTAAATCGTTCCTTTTGTGATTTTAGGTACTTTGGGAGAGAAATCTGAAAAAGGAAGCAATTCGGACGTTTTTGGAGCATAAAAGTGAAGAAAACGCCAAAGTCTTAATTTTCCTTGATGGGAACAGTAGGTGACGGCGTCAAGAGTACCATCCTGACGACGTCAAGAGTAAATTGCAAGACGGCCCAGTGCAAACATGAAGGCGTCACAAGGAAGAGCGTCAAGAGTTAACACGTGACGGCCTGGAAGAACCTAACACATGACGGCGTCAGATGTAGATCAAGGCAGTCCGAGAATTATTTTGGCGGCGAGATAACGGCGTCACCTATTTGGTCTTGACGCCGTCAGCCTCAATTTCCTATATATAGTTTTCTAATTTTCATTCATAAAAAAAAGAGAAGTTTAGAGAAACCCTAAGGCCGAACTTATTACGAATTTTACAGGTTTTTCAAGGGTTTTCAGCCCTTGAACCCTTACATGTGTAATTGAGATAAGTGTTCTTCTAATTCAATCAATATGTCTATGTGTTGGTTGTCTATATCTTGTGCTTGTCTTAATTCCACCATGCTAGGCTAGATCTATCTTGTGTTTGCTTAGATCTAATGAAACCTAGATGTTGATTATGTGTTGATTACTTGTTTATGGTTGTATCGGATGAATGATTTCGATGTTAGGCTTAAGAAAACTGGCAGATCTCCAAATGGTAACATGCTTGAACGTCTTAGGAAACATGAACTGACGTGCACTAGGTTTTATTGGTTGTATTTAATGCATGAGTAAATTCTAATGATCCCATGTTAGGAGCTTCTTAGCCGGCTCGACATAGGAGTGAAGTAGGCACTCATAGGATTGGGGAATTAAGTGCGCCACCCTATAAATGGTATTAAGGAATACAATCCGTCATCCACGCAACTATAACAAGTAATTAACGTGTAAAAGATATCTAGGGAGTAGTGAAATCTAAGTAAACACAATTTCTCCACTTATTGCTCACAACCTTAGTTTAATTTAGTTTTATTTTCATTTCTAGTATTTTATTTTGATTGCACCTTTAGTATTGGGTTAGTTGACTAGCAACTAATTCCGCCCAAATCCTTCAAACCCAAGATTTTTATTTGCTTTCTAAAAAATATAAAAATACAAAAATAATCATCCATCATCTTTAGAACTAGTAATTAGGTTTTCTAATCCTAGCGACACTATTCCTAGCTGAACGATCAATCCCCCGATACTTGTCACTATACTATACTACAACGATCAGGTACACTGCCTGGTGGGGGTTGTAAGCTTCTCAAGATCCCTTGAGAGGTAAATCCTGGTGTGATCCCCACGTATCAGGGCAACATCCAACCTACCACCAAATAACTTATAAGCATACATGATGTAACAATCTTACTAACAACAAATTAACTGAAAAACATACCCATAACAGAAAATTATCTCACCAGCTCGTTCAGACCAAAAATACATAAAGATGTGGAATATGTACCTGCTATTGTGCGCATAATTAGTATAAAATGCAATTTCTCAATCTGGTATTTGTGCGCATAATTGGTATAACATATAATTTCCAAAAAACAATTTAAAGCCTCACAAAAACAAACAATAGCCGTTATACAAAACACCCGTATAAGCCAAATACCAGCCGTATAAGCCAAAGATCAGCCGTATAAGTAAATCCAAACACCATTTCAAGTAGTACATTATGAAATTTTACCTAAACATATACACCCAAACACACCATTAAAAACCCACGATATGCAACATGAACAAATTAACAAATTTCTTCAAACACAAATAAGAGAAGTATTCATTGTTCCCCTACTCTCCTAATGGAACTAACCACCTAATATATGTCATCTCATCAAGAAAAACCAACTATACTAATAGATAAATAATCCTCTATATCAAACCAACACCAAAACTATAATTCACAGTTCAATAAATAAATAAATAAATAAATAAAATAAAGGAAAAAAAACTTACATGAGTCTATTAGTATTAGCATGAATACGACCACCACACCAATTCCTCGTCTTCTTCAATCTAACACAGTTCTCAAAAACAAATAAAATCCAAAATCAATATTCGGGAAAAAAAACACTAAAAGTAATCAATCAATATACCTTTGTTTTGTGTTGACAACTGACGAATTCAAGGCCTCAAAAAGTGAGAGCCAGTAGAACCCCTGATTCATTTTCCGTTCACCAAAAAACACTGGTTGGGTTTTTTTTACACGCGGTTTTCATGATACATGAATCTAGTGATGTGTGTGAGTGTGTTTTTTTTGCACACAGTTTTGATGATAGATGAATACAGTGATGTGTGTGTTTTATTTTAGGTTTGATATGTGTTGATGAGAGAGAGGAAGGGGTGAAGAATCTGGAAGTGTATGGAAATAAAAGAGGTGTAAAAAAAATGGGCGTGGCACTACTATTCAGAGAGAATGAATAGGGCGGGTCGGGTTTTGTGATAGAAAGAAGCATATGTGGTCTACCCAGGTGGCCCGGAAATGTTTTTTTTCTTGCTTGTTACTGTTCACAAGCTCTTGCCAAATGTAATATATACTAATGTCTTCCTCTTCTAAGCACTCGTCATTTTAAAGATTGTTAACATTCATGCCTTTATCCATGGCATCACGAGCTTGCTTTTTTTTCACTTTGCTTTTCTTTTTGAAAAAGCAACAAGATTGGCCTAATGTTATCAGATTTGAATCCAACAACATGTAACGCTTTTATTTTTAATTTATAGAGTAATTGATTTGATAAAATAGAAATTCAAATGCATGAGTGTGCCATAGATTGTTTTATAAGTATTTAAAAAGAAATATTGATGTTTTTCACTTTGCTATTCACTTAATAGTAAAAAATGATTTTCAAATTTAGTCTTGTGCAAATGCTATATCGTGCGACTTCATATAAATCTCGGCATGTGTTTAAAAGTTTGTGGGATATTTTTTGTTATACTGAAGTAATATTTTGTGCAGCCATAGTTATTTGTTTTCTAGACCGACATGACATTTTTGTCCTATTAAAAAGTGAGACCCACCTTTGACATTAGTTTTTCGTCTTTGATAAATGAGTTGTCTTGTTAGAAAAGTGGGACTCATGGTTGCTATTTTTTGCTAGACTGACAGCACAAATTGCGGTGGTTACAATTTTTGGGAGATCAGGTTTTTTCTTTTTCGAAAAGAACAAAAAAACACAAAAAAATTTGCAAGGCTGACAGCGCTACATTTTGTGCTATTAGCGGCTGCAATTAGTATTTTTACTCTACAGTTATTATGATCTAGGTTTGTGTGTAATTACTTTTGTAATTACACAATTTATTTGTGTGTGTTTGTGTGGCATATAGAAGAAGAAGGACATACCATAGCATATAATAACATTTTATAATCGCAAACAAGAACTCCTTGTATCGCCAATTTGTTGAACCACAAAGATTTTCTAAATGTGTGTATTTTTAGTTGTGTGTTTAGAGTTGGGTGTTTTGAATGTATGCGGTTAAACCATTAACATATAAAATTGTCTAATTACAATAGTGTTGGGCCAATTCAATGCCCAATGGTCTCTGACTAGAATTTGAACATAAATTAGACTAAGTTAATATGACCAGCTATTGATGACATCAGCAGAAAACAAGAAGACTTGTTGAAGCGAGCAGCCTTAGCAAAGTTTAAGTCATAGACATCGTCAAGGAAGTCAAAGACCTATTGAAGACATACTCATCAACTGTCATAGATATCAGGTGACATATAGAAGGAACTCGCCGAAGGTGTAAAGTGATTCAAAAGATGACAATACGCTGATACACTTGATTACTCTTTGATACTACCAATTGAGCATAGCGTTGAATCTCCAAAGTGACTTTAGGCGAGACTAATTTGATAAAGCAAAAGAGCGGAATAAGGGAGTTATTCAAATTAAAGTCTACCTTGTACGAGTTGGTGAAAAGATTGTGAATAATTGACAAAACTGTTCACAAAAGAAGGGTTGGTACTTTTCCAAGAATATAAAAGCATTGAATGGGTTTGCACTTCTCCACTAGATTCTTGACACGTCCCAACTACCTCACGATTAAGTTAACCTCGTATTACTATTTAAAAGAATGTTGGTCCATAGTAAATGTTGTTGCTTCTCTTTATTATTGTATCATTCAAAAGTGCATTTACTCCTTTGTTCAAACTTCCAGGTAGACAGATGATCCAGTCAGCTAGTCTATATAAGTTTGCTTGTAAACTTGATAATCTTCAAGTTTGCTTGTTCAAAGAGTAATTCGTACATTGTCATTCAACTAATGTGATCCATACCACTTTGTAATTCTTTGATTCTATATCAATAAAGTTTTACACATTTGAAAAGTTAATTATTGTGTTATGTTAAACTGTTTTTTTCATTGTTTTCATAAAACTGATATAACTTGGGACAATCTATGTGTATCAGAGAGAGTTTGATCTTAAAACTATTTTTAAAGTACTCAAAGTCAATAAACTTGTTCAAAACTTTTAAATTCATGATCCTAAAATGTCAGGAAACAATGACAATGTTGAAAACCCTGGAAATAATGATGGTCCAAACTCTCCAACCTGGAATACTTGTTGTAATGGTGGTGGTATATGTTTTACCTATAATGCTTCAAATAATGAACTTCCATAACTCCTGGGTTCAAGGGGTAGCTCATGTTACTCCTGTCCTTATACTAGACGTGGATGATTTTTTGGATTTGAATGATAGGTTCTTAGTCTATCTAAATGGACTAGAGCCCTTCCTTTTGGTAGTTCTAGAAAATGGTCTATACATACCTAAAGCCATCACCTCAACCCCTGAAAATATTTTACCTAGAGCACAAAAGCAATGGCTACCTGATGAAAGAAGGCTTGCAAATCAAGATAGTAGGTTAAAAGAATAATCATATATGCCCTTCCCAAGGACACCATGAAGACAGTTATAAGGTGTAAAACTACCAAGGAAATGTGGACTAACCTAGTTCTAAGGCATGAGGAACCCTCTGAAACTAGAGATACCAAGATTGCAGCCATCAGACTAAAGTTCAATTGCTTAAAGGTACTTGAAGGTGAAAAAGTTGCTCAAACTTACACCAGGCTGAAAAGCTTGCTAAATGACCTTTCAAACAAAGGTGTTAACATTCCTAAAGCTAGGGTTAATGCCACCTTTTTCGACAACTTACCCAAAAAGCAGTTGAGTCTTAATTGGAATCAGAGAGCCAACAACTCTATCAAAAATTTTAGCTTTGCTACACTCTTTGGCAAGTACAACTATGAGGAGGAACTCATTAACCAGATATATGAACCTGAAAAGAAAAATGTTAATACACAAACCTCTATGACAACTACTTTGTTCTCTAATTAAAATGTACAAGTCCTAATAGTGACCCTGATGTTGAAGAAGACACAAGAAGTAGTCAAGAATTTATGGCTGGCCTAATCATTGAATTTCAAGATAGAGCTCTTTTACCAAATCAAAGGTCAGGAAGAGTTAGGTCAGCTAAGGAGATGTGTTTCAAATGTGGAAGAACTGGACACTTTCAGAAAGACTGTCCCAACAACAAAACCTTCACTCCTTCCTTCTCTCTAAATTTAGCTTTCATACAAACTCATTATACACTCCAAATAATCACTCAAAAGGTTCTTATAAACCTGAAAAGGATTATAAAGCCTTGCATAAAGGATAGAAACATGTATTGGCTCTTCTCATAGAAAGATACTCAGCCTCAAACCAAAAAGGCAAAGAAATGGGAAACAAAGGTTTGATTGCTGAGAATTATGATTGGGATACAAAAAATTGTCATTGTATAACGATGCACATGTCACTGGGTTGATAAGGATGCAAGGTCAGGTCACTAGGTTGATATCATCATAAAAACATGTACTTGATTATACCTTTGTTGACATCCACTATGTGGAAGAAAATAGGTTAAACTTTGTTAGTGCAAATATTACGATATTTAATCTATACAGTCTCGATTGTTTTGATTGATGACAAACATGTAATTTGTAATACACTTAAAATTTACAAGTTACTCGTAATCATATTTTTCTCAACATACATTCAACACCTCTCGACGTCTCAAGTCATCATATGCTACAACACAGGTTCGTACATGTTTATTATGTTACGTTGTGATCAAACCCCTTAACAAACCATTTAGAATGTTTATAACTTTTAGAGTCTTTAAGTATTTTATAGGTTTATCATTCTATTTCGAACCTCACTTTACATTTTACATTACAAGTATTTTATACAAATACATCTTTCATAAAATGTCTACTAACAAATATATACTTCAATTTGTACAAGTAAACTAATTATAATTTTCATACAAGTACTAAAGTTTACTTACACTTGACAAAATACATTTTATTTTGACAAACACTCAACTAGATATTTTATTTTACAAAGGTTACTTACATTTTTTCATAAGCGACGTGTAAGGTTTTCTCCGCCGGTAAGGGAGCTTGTTGACTTAGTGAAGTAACTCTCAAGTTGGGTACTCGGGGAGTGGAGTAGGGCGAAGAGGAGCTCCATGACCGAACCACTATAAATCATCGTGTCTGGTTTGCATTTTCTTTTATTTACTGCTTTAATTTTATACTTGCACTATATTATTGCTTGTGTTATTGCTTTGTGTTTATCTTTTTGACTTATGTTCATATTATGATGATACGTACTCTTGTGTGAAATACACTATTGGTATAATGTATTATTTATATTGCCACTTTTCATATTATGTCAAACTTGATCTTCTATTTGATACAACAAGTTTTAAGATTTTAAAAGGTAACGTATTCAACCCCACCCCCTCTGCGTTTTCACAAACTAGTTCAAAAAGTTTTCCACCTTGCAAGCTGAACTCACTGAGTGCAGCAATGAACTGTTTGACCTTAAAAATGTTAAAAATCACTACATGACTCTCCAAATTGAAAACAACAAACTGATGTTGTCAAATCAAGAACTCAGATACAATGTCTCAGAGTTGGAGAATATTACCAACAAATGAACAAATAGTTCAAATCAGTTGGTCAAATGCATCAATTTACAAATACTTGGCAAGGCTAAGAAAGGTATACAAAGTGACTCCCTGACAAAAGACAACAAAACTTCAAATTAAGTAAAGTTTGTCAAATCCTTTTATGAGGAAAAGAAAGGGATGATGCCTCCTCTTATTGGGTTGAGGGTAGAAGCATCTTAGTGACATGCCTAAGTTTGATACACGAAGAATGCTAAGCATTGACCACCATCTCGCTAAGATTCTCACTCTGAGAATATAGTAGATGCATGACCTGACCTACCCAAATTCAGAGGAGTTGAACCAAGTGGTACCTTATAGGGATCTGACAAAGCTAAAAGCAATGCTCATACCTCATCAACCTCTTACAAGGTTGTCAAGGTACCCGAGAAGAATGTTCTTAAAAGACCAAATCATAAGAAAGCTTTGGACAAACCAAAACCTGAACGTAAAAAGGTCATAGCCATCCTAGTTCAAACCTTATTGACCTTGTTTAAAGAAGTTCAGGAATTAAAAGATCAAGTCAAACCTTTGTTTTTCTGCTCCATATCTCAATCTCAATCTGGTAGCTCAACCTCTGTTAAATCCAAATAGAGAATTAGTGAGAAGATTTTTGGATGAAGCTTGTAGATCATAAGCATAGTTCTGTTGTGGTTGATAAGCCGGGTCTTACTATGGATCATAATCATAATTTTGTGTGAATCATAAGCAAGAGTTTGTTGTGGGTTGTAAGCATAATTCTTTTGCAGATCATAAGCATGGTTTTGTTGTGTAAAAGAGAGTTGTTGTGATGAATAGTAATGTTGTGGTATGGTTTAAGTAGTGGCAACTAGTGCAAGTGGATCACGATTCCTTGTCAACTTCTGAGCTCTGAATTCAATAGCCTCCCATTGGTTTGGTTTCAGATAGTCAAACAAATTATCATAGTTAACCGTGTGTAGGTTTTGTGTTTGCTTAGCAAAGGTTACATGACTTTTCCATTCTTCTTGGAGTGAATTCAAGAACTTAGTATTTGAAACAATGAGTTTAGGTAAGATTTTATGTCATTCAAGATCATTCATGATTTGTGAGAAACATTGATAGTATAATTCCATAGATTCCCTAGGTGCTTGCTTGAACTTGTCATAAATATCCATTAGTCTAGTCTCCATATCCATTTGGCTCAACTCGGCTCCTTGCATAAGTCATGTGACACGTTCCCACATTAGCTTATGTTGTTCCCATATACACGATTAGTTTTAACTACAAAGTTATCCTAATCGTGTTCCATGGTTAACCAATGTAATGAAGAACTTGTAAATAAGTTACACGTAAAAGATAAAAGACAAGAGTTTTTCAACGTTTAAATTCTTATTAGAAGTTAATCAAAGAATATATACCCAGGTATTTGCGAAATAACACTTGGGATTGAAATGACAAGTGTGGTAATCTCCTCTCTAAATTTAAGCTAAGTTTAAGTACAACTATGCTAACCAACTTAGCTATCTTAGGGACTTAGTTGTATTTGGAGGAGTAGAAAGGGTTTGTGAATGCTTAGCATTAATTGCACAATCTTGTCAACCTTTCTACTCATACTTATGATCCTATTTATACACAAATGTAATACAACCGTTATCCAAAAAGACGAAGATGACCTAAGCTACTTTGGACAATATGCTTACACATGTTGTCACTGTTACAATTCAACTTTGGGTATAACAATGGTGCTTTCTGATGAGCAGTGATGACACTACTTCGGTTTTAATCCATTCAGGGTAAGTTTGACTTATGAGTGATAAGGACTTACTCTTATATGTTTCAAACTTATCCCGCCTTTTCTTCAGGCTCTTCAAGCTTTAGTCTTCTTGTAAAACCCTAAATTCCGTAATCCTAATTTCACGTATAATTCTAAATTTTCTAAATAACGATACAAGTATATTAAAACGCGAATATAATTTAAATGAATTAACAATAAACTCATAAAACTATAACCAAACGTCAATTTAGAAATCTTTGAATATTTTTGAACTCCGAAATAATGTTGTGACATAAATAAAATACGAGGTAACTAAATTTCACTTCGTGGACATTTATTTTGGGCCGACTATTTTACTACGCAACCTTAACATAAATTAAACCAACTTAAACCAACCCATGGCCCAAGTTACTCAACCCATGAATCCTTAGGCCTCTTAGCCCAAAATCGAAACCTATATGCCAAAAAAAAAAAAAAAAAAAAAAAAAAAAAAAAAAAAAAAAAAAAGGAACCGATTGTCGTCTTTGCACACACAAACATCACACGCTTCACAAAAAAAACCCTAAACCTAAAATTTTCTTCACAAGTCACGGCTTCTATTTTTTTGTGGTCTCTCTTTCTGCTGTCAAACAGAAAAGGAGTACAAGGAGTGAGTTTCGAGTGTTTCTTATTGTGGGGTATTGATTTGTTTGTGTACAAGAACTAAGGAGTGGGTATATTCGGGTTTTGGCTTCATCACTCACTCGGTTCCTTACTCATTCGATCACTAGGTAAATTTGTCCATCTCATTCTTTGATATTTAAGGTTCCTTTACGGCTAATATTGTTATGTTAAAAGATTTGGACCGAATGATATTTATAAAATGGTTATACTGATTGATGCTAAACCACCAA
Organism: Artemisia argyi; assembly: GCA_030686995.1. Lineage (NCBI taxonomy): Eukaryota > Viridiplantae > Streptophyta > Magnoliopsida > Asterales > Asteraceae > Artemisia > Artemisia argyi. Next base: position 27,088,319 of record CM060696.1, read on the forward strand.
CTTATATTGACCAAGGAATGGTCAACAAAGTCAAATAGCCTAGATCAATGCTCCGGGTAATATAAGGTATCGCCAGGTCGTAAAATCCCGTTGAGGTGTGAATTGTAACTTTAGCGTACTTGTGATCGGGTGATTATTCACAGAAAAGGGCTGTGATAAGAATTATTTGGAAATTATTGACAAATATAGCTTAGGAAAGCTACGTGATTGATTACGGGAATTTAGATTACAAAGATTTGAGCTAAAACCTAAAAACGTACGTTTTAATTAAAAACGTGCACAGACGAACGAAACAAAACGTACAACTGATGGACGGAAAGGGTTACAAGTGTGAAATTATTATTTTTACAATCCTAATAAATAAAGAAAATTTTAAGGAAAAGAAAAACTATTTTCACACTATTTAATTATTAATTATTAATTAATTACTAATTATCTATTTATTACTAATTAAACCAATTAGAATTATTAAAAATACTAAAAAGGGTTAGAAAATTAAGAAAAATTTTACAAATCTAATTAACCATCACTGGAATCCTAAAAAATTATAAAAAGTTTATTTTATGTATTTTTAAACTAATTTACTAATTATTAATCTAATTACTAATTAATTACCAATTAAACTAATTAAATTATAAAAAATAGAAAATGAACAGTACAACTTCTAGAAAAATTTATAAAAATGTTTTAACTTAAATAAAAGCTAGAAAAATTATAAAAACTAGGTTGTACTTTATAAAATCTAATTATGTTATTTAATTACTTAATATTAATTAAAACTTAATTAAACTAAAATTAATTATAAAAACCACTAAAAGACAAAATAAAAATCTGGAAAAATTTCTAAAATTATTTTAACCTAAAAGAGAATTTATAAAAATATAAAAATGATATATTGCTTAAAAATAATCTAAAAAGAAAATTAAAATGATAAATCCTATTAAATAGAAGCTATCACTATAATTAAAGTTGGTTTTTTTGGTTTTTTCTTTTTTTCAAACTGATTAACTGCTAAAAACTAGAACTTTTTGTGAAAACACTTTTAATATAACCCAATAATAAGCACTTGAGAGCTTATTGATCCACACAGTTGACTTTTGTTGACTGTGGAAGGATTTTAGCTCAAATGAAGGAAAGTGGGGTCCACAATGATGAATTTAGGTTTCTCTGAGTTAGTTGAGCATGAACAAGCAATATTAGCACAAATAAGCAGCTTCAATAAGCTACAAATCACAAATAAGCAGTTTGCTTATTTCATTCTGAGACAGATTTGGGGACAGTCTTTTGGCACAAAATTAAGTGGGGTCCACAAGTCAAATGGTCAAACTATTGGTCAACAGGTCAACTCTAGTAGGAGGGGGGTTGTAAGGACCTAATTATGAGGTGTGGGACCCACTGGGTTAACCACAAAACACCACCAAAGGTGGTTGGGTGGTTTGGGTCTGCTGAGACAGGGCAACTAACTTGCCCTGCAGGTCACTTCCAGGGGCATTTTGGTCCAATATAAAAAATCAAAAAAATATGAAAGTTGAAGGAATCACAAGTTCAGCTAGTATAGACTACACACAACAAGTTTCAGGTCCCAAATCTCAACACAAAAATCATGAAAATTCAGTCAACTTTTGCAAAAATCTGAAATTGCAATTTTGACTTTTTATCCTTTTGAAGAACTTTGACTAGTGTGAGTTTTGCTTGGCCAAATCTAACTAAAAATGATATATTATGTTAATTTGAAACTGCATCTACCAATTCTAACAAGTTTTAAAGCCACAGTGATGAATTTGAATCACAAAGTTCAAACAGTGAACTGTTAATATGAGTTTGAGGGTGATCTTGACTTTTGAACAAATAAGGACTGGGTCTGAAGCTTTGTCTGTGTTATTCTAACCTAAGATAACATGTTTTAACCAGAAATCTCAATTGAAACATAGGGGAACCCCTTGAGTAACACAGAACCAAACACCCCCTAAATACTTGACTGATTTGAGTTTTCAAGACATGAGACTAACTATGACCATAAAGTTGATTCATTTGATTATAATATGAAGAACTAAGCTTGTTTAAACACATAAACACTGTTTATAACATCAAATAACCTAACAATCTAAGGGGTGCTAAAATGGCAGTTTAAGGATTAAACTTGTGTAAAATCTTACACGACTAAAAGGATTATGCTAACAACCTATCTAATAATGTAGCATGATCATAATTAAGCAAAGAAAAAGACTGAATAAGCACTAGAAAGTAACCAATAAGCTGATGCTACAGTATCCATGTGAATGAAAAATAAGGAATAAGCTTACAAATGTTCCTATAAGCTCCACACCAAATACCCATGATAACAATCACAACCTATTACTCCCCTTGGAGTTCTAAACCCTGCTCCTCAGCATCTCCTTCTTTTCTTCTCTCATTTTTTTTTTTATTTTTATTTATTCAATTTTTTTTGTGTATTTTCTTCTAATTAAATAAAAGTTGAAATTAAAGCTGATAATGAATTGCAGAATTGAGAAACTTATATTAATAAAAAGGAAATGGATTACAACTTGGATTCTTAACTGAAATTACAATGACTTGGAAATTGCTACTAAAATTAAAACTAACTGAGCTGCTCTCTGCTTCCTTCTCTTTATAATGCCCAATTAGGGTTTCTCCATCTTCATTTGTCTCTTTCCCAGCTGCAAAACCAACCCTAGGATCAAATAAAGCAATCTCAGCCGTTTAAATATTTTGGCGCCCAATTGTATTTTGACGTTTTCTTGAATTATTGAGGCCAGAGAGATATTTTGGACTGATGCATTTGGAATGTGATGCAAGGGGGGGGGGGGGAAAGATATGATGATGGAGTGTAGAGTGAGTGGTGGCAGAGTGAAGGTGATGATGGTGTTTGGGGGTTGCAGACCTAGGGGGTGAGGTGGAGAGGGAGTCAAACGGGTCAAACCCTTGACTGGTTTTATTATTAAAAAGGTGGGGATGGACTGGGTCAAAGAAAATGGGCCACAGCTGGTTATGTTTGGATTTGGTTTTGTGTTTTGGTTTATATAATACAAGGCCCATTTTAGTTTTAACTTATACATAACAAGGACCAATCTTGTAAAATCTGAAAATGTAGGGACCTGAAATGCCAACTTTCAAAACTCATCCCATGGGTAAAACTTGCCACATTCCAATTACCAAGGATCCTTAATGATAATTTTCCACTTTTAAATGCCCAAGGACTAAAACTGCCAAATTTGAAAGTTCAGGGGCCAGTTTTGCCAAATATCCAAAATAATTGTCCAAGGGTCAATAGTGATAAGTTTTCATAAACCAAGGACTATTTTTGACTTTTTCATTCAAAAATATTTTACCAGGGACCAAACTTTGTTCATTTTTCATTTGTTTTTAAACATTTTGCATCTAAAACGTATAAAACCCACTTTTGGAATAATTTCTATATTTTGATGCGTCTTTGAGTGTTTTTGGATGTTTTGGCAGTTCATATATGATAAAAATGATGAGTATTTACACACTCATCAATCCCCCACACTAAACTATTGCTAGTCCCTAGCAATCTTTTGAGAAAAACTTGATGGATTTTAAACTCTTTACCAAAAGCCATCACTTCTGGAGTAGCCAGGTGTAAGAACTGTGGTACACCTGATAACCGTGTGATTTTGAGCAAACCACCAGCTGTCAACGGATTTGATTAGTCTTTACCAAAAGCCGTTTGCTTCTGGACTAGCCAACTCTTGATGGAATAGTCAACATCTTGGTGAGCTGATTACCAATTATGGATTTTCCACTGCCTTTACCACAAGCCATAATCTTGCGGGCTAGCCAACTCATTTGTTTTTGGGGAGTTGAGGAACCATACAATTTTGGGCAAATTGCAAGCCATAAACGGATTTGAGATATCTTTACCAAGAGCCGTTTGCTCCTGGATTAGCCAATCCCTTTTGTCGTTTAGACACGGCGGACTGATTACCACAAAAATTTTGAAATAAAGTGAAAAAAATTTTGAAAAATTTGGGCCAAAATGGGGGTACTTGAAAGTATTTTGCGATAAAATTCGCTAGAATTTCCCCCCCACACTTAGAAATGAATATTGTCCTCAATATTCAAAGTCCCGGCTATTATGCCGAACCTATGAACGTAAAAAGATAATATTCGAAGCTAACTGTGGAAATATTGTTTTGTATTTTTCACTTTATTTATCTGTACATACAATCACACTTTTTTTTTTTTTTTTTTTTTTGAACTTATATACATATATACATTTTCAAATTAGTGGGGGGTTGGCCATTCCCCCACACTAGGGTGGTAGAAAGTAGAAAGAAATCAGAGATACGGGTGAAAAACCCGTATTGTGCTATTGTTTTTGTTCATCGAGTCGTTAGCTTGACTCGATCCCCGAATTTAATTGTCCTTGGGGAAAGTTTGGAGACCCGGGACAACCATGGATGGTATGTCCTCTCCAAAGTAGTGCTTTAAACGATGTCCATTCACTTTGAAATTTGGACCGTCATTTTGAGATAATTCGACAGTACCATAAGGATAAACCTTAACGATAGTGAATGGACCAGTCCATCGGGTTTTGAGCTTTCCCGAGAAGATCTTGAGTCTAGAGTTGAAAAGAAGGACTCGATCACCAACGTTGAAAACGCGGTTTTTGATTTTTGAGTCATGAATCTTCTTTGTCTTTTCTTTATAGATCAAAGAGTTCTCGTAAGCTTGATCACGAAGTTCGTTTAATTCATTGAGTTGAACTTTCCTATGATCACCCGCAGTTTTGAGGTCAAAATTGGCATGCTTGAGAGCCCAATAGGCTTTATGCTCAAGCTCGATCGGAAGATGGCACGCTTTCCCGTACACAAGCTTGTAAGGCGTACACCCAATGGGTGTTTTGTATGCCGTACGGAAAGCCCAAAGTGCATCATCTAATTTATCCGACCAAGGTGCACGATTTTCCCCAACGGTTCTTTCCAATATTCTCTTTATGCCTCGATTGGAAACTTCTACTTGTCCACTTGTTTGAGGGTGGTACGCAGTAGAAAGTCGGTGAGTTACACCATACTTTTGCGTGACTTTATCGAATTTGTCATTGCAAAAATGCGTACCACGATCACTAATTATAGCACGTGGAGTTCCAAATCGAGCAAAGAGAGCTTTCAAAAATTTCACGACTACTCGGGCATCATTTGTGGGTAAAGCTTTCGCTTCAACCCATTTTGACAGATAGTCAACAGCCACGAGTATATACTTGTTTCCATGAGATGATGGAAATGGCCCCATAAAGTCGATGCCCCATACGTCAAATATTTCACAAACTTGGATTGCATTTTGTGGCATTTCATTCTTTTGTGAAATATTCCCGTGACGTTGACAAGCGTCACAGGATTTGACCAATTCTTGGGCATCCTTGTAAATCGTGGGCCAAAAGAAACCGGAGTCAAACACCTTTTTGGCGGTGTAATTTGGATTGTGGTGGCCCCCCGTGGGACCAGCATGGCAAGCCTTAAGAATTTCAGTGGCTTCTTGACCATATACACACCGCCGGATGACTTGATCCGCACAGATTTTGAAAAGGTAGGGGTCGTCCCAGAAATAATGTTTTACATCTTTAAAGAATTTATTTTTCTTTTGGGACGACATCCCTTTCACAATGAAGTTACCCGCAAGGTAGTTTGCAAAATCGGCAAACCAAGGGGTAACAGAATCTCCACGAAATGTAACCGCATTGAGTGTCTCGAGAGGGAACGTTTCATTAATTTCTTTCCTCTCGAAGACATCTTGATGGGGGTTCTCCAATCGGGAGAGATGATCAGTAGCTAGGTTATCAGCTCCTTTTTTATCACGAATAATGATATCAAATTCCTGTAGGAGGAGAACCCAACGAAGAAGTCTCGGCTTTGCATCTTGTTTTGCAAAAAGGTACTTCAAAGCCGAGTGATCCGTATACACTATGCTTTTGGTCAGTATCAAGTATGGCCGGAATTTTACAAAAGCATACACCACAGCTAATAATTCTTTTTCGGTGGTGGTGTAATGGCTTTGAGCCTCGGTCATAGTTTTGCTGGCATAGTGTATAGGCTGAAAGTGTTTAGACTTACGTTGCCCCAAGACTGCCCCTATAGCATAATCGCTAGCATCACACATAAGTTCAAAGGGCAAGTCCCAATCGGGGGCAATAAGAATAGGTGCCTCAGTAAGCTTTTTCTTTAGAGTTTCAAAAGCTTCTACGCACTCAGGTGAGAAGATAAAAGGAGCATCCTTTTCGAGGAGATGGGTCAAAGGCCGGGCGATTTTAGAAAAATCTTGAATAAACCTATGATAGAAACCGGCATGACCCAAAAAGCTCCTAATACCTTTGACGGTAGTGGGATGAGGTAATTTTGCAATGACATCAATTTTGGCTTTGTCAACCTCAATCCCATTCTTTGAAATTTTATGGCCGAGGACAATGCCCTCTTTGACCATAAAGTGACTCTTCTCCCAGTTGAGACACAAGTTTGTGTCTTCACATCGTTTCAACATATTTTCCAAGTGGGAGAGACAAGATTGGAACGAATCCCCAATGACCGAAAAGTCATCCATGAATACCTCCATTGTTTTTCCGATCATGTCGGAAAAGATTGACATCATGCACCTTTGGAAAGTGCCAGGAGCGTTGCATAAACCAAAAGGCATGCGACGGTAGGCAAAGGTTCCGTAAGGGCATGTGAAGGTAGTTTTCTCTTGATCCTGTGGATCAATGGGGATTTGAAAGTATCCCGAGAAACCATCGAGGAAACAATAGTACTCATTCCCCGCTAATCTCTCAAGCATTTGGTCCATGAAGGGTAGAGGAAAATGGTCTTTACAGGTGGCTTCATTAAGTTTTCTATAATCTATACATACACACCATCCCGTAACCAAATGAGTTGGAATCAACTCGTTATCCTCATTGGTGACAACAGTAATGCCACCCTTCTTAGGAACACAATGAATGGGACTCACCCAAGGACTATCAGAAATAGGGTAAATCAATCCAGCATCAAGAAGTTTTAGAACTTCTTGTTTGATAACTTCGTGGATTTTTGGATTTACCCTCCTTTGATGTTGCACCGCGGGTTTGAAATCATCCTCCATCAAGATTTTGTGTGAACAAAATTCAAGGTTAATACCCTTAATGTCGGAGAGTCTCCAAGCAATTGCTCGCTTGTGTGACTTCAAAACCTTTATGAGCGCGGTTTTCTCCTCATCTTTCAAGTCTTTAGCAATAATGACTGGTAATTTATCATCACCCTCCAAAAATGCATACTCAAGATGAGGAGGCAACTCTTTGAGCTTGACCTGAGGAGAATCATCAGTTTTCTCAACATTTTTGATCTCCTCTTTATGAAGTGTTGGTGGTAGAACAGGAAGAGGAGAGTGATCTTTGTTTAGTAATTTCTCAAGCAGGAGAATATCCCTCTCGGGGTCAATCTCTTGGTTATCGATTCCATCAGGAATTGAATCACTTTTGAGAAAGGCCTCAATTTCTTCTGAGATGAAGTCACTTCCCTCAAACGGAGTGAGGGAAGGAAAAGAATTGGCAATGATGGGGTAAGAAGATGGAGTGAGGTTTTCACTCGAAGAATTATCATTGAAACCTAGAACCTCTTGAGCGTACTCCTCGGACGCAACATCAATGACATCGATTCGGTTAACCGATTCAGTGTCACAATTTGAGGAGTACCTAGCAGTTTGATCGAGGTTGAATGTTACCCGCCTCATTACCAATACGAAGAGTTATTACTTCTTCGTGCACATCAATTAGAGCACGGCCTGTCCTCAGGAATCCTCTTCCAAGAATGAGAGGAACCCTTGGATCAACATCGAACTTAACAACAACGAAGTCAGCGGGGAAATGGAACTTTCCTACTTTCACGAATACGTCTTCAGTAATGCCGAGTGGACGAGAGATCGAACGATCGGCAAGCTCAAGAGTCATGCACGTAGGAGTAAGTTCAGGAAGAGAGAGTTTCTCCCATACTGAGTGAGGCATCAGGTTGATGCTAGCGCCAAGATCGGCCAAGGCGAAGCATTCAACCATCCCAGGAAAAACACATGGAATGAGAAATCTCCCAGGGTCTCCAAGCTTCTTAGGAAGCTTCTTTAAGATCACTGCTGAGCAGTTTTCATTCAATGGAGTTTTTGCCATTTCGTACAATTTTTCCTTGTTGCTTAACAAGTTCTTGATCATTGATGCAAATTTGGGCATCAGGATGATAGCATCCGCAAGGCTTACGTTAAAATGCAAATCTTGAAAGATTTGATAGAACTTATCCATTTGGTGACTAGCCTTTTCGCGGAGCTTTTGCTCATTAAGTCGTGATGGATATGGTATTGAAGGTTTGGATTTAGGGTTCTCAACAGGAGTTATTGGTGGTTCAAATACAACTCCTGGTTTGGTCTTTGGAACAACCTGAGGGTGGACATGTGCGGTACTTTGTGGGCTAGTAGATTGCACCTTGTCCCTGGTTGCCTCAGGCTCAATTTCCACTACCTTGGGAAAAGGAGGAGGAGGTAGTGGTGGTTCATCATAAGCTTTACCACTACGTGTGGTAATAGCTTTGAGTTCACCCTTAGGGTTGACAACTGTATTACCAGGAAGACCTCCCGAAGTAGAGGGTGGAGCGATATGACTCATGAGACTAGCAAACATATTCTCAATCTTGTTTTGAGATTGATTTGTTGTTTGTTGCTATAAGCTCATTCTTCAGCTCATTACCTTGCTTGGTGATTGAAGATTGAAATTCTTTCTTCAAATTTGAGATTTGATTCTGCATTGCCCTCATTTTGGTCTCATTAACTTTAATGTAGTTATTGAGCTCGTTAGGGAGAGGTTCTTGGTAATTAGGAGCTGAATACCCTTGATTACCCCTTTGGGGTGGGTACTGATTCACCGGGGTATGAGTTTGATTTTGCATGTTATTACCCCTTGGTGGATTAGGATTATACCTATTTGGATTTTGAGGAAACCCGGGTGGTCCACCTAGGTCGCTAGCGCGGTAATTTGGTTCCACTTGAGGATGGTATTGGTTACCTCCTTGGTTAGAACTTCCGGCTATTGCATTGACTTCAAATGGATTGCCTTCAGTGGCAGTGCAATTGTAATACGAATGTGGACCACCACAAGTGACACAAACTTCTACCTTTTTGAATTCAGCTTGTGGGGAAGAATGAGGAGAAGAAACTTTCTTGCTTTTGGTGAGAACCAAGGCATGAATAGCCTCCGTGAGTTTGTCAAGTCTAGCATCGGTGCTAGATTGAGCCACGGGCGATGAGGTAGAAGGACTAACATTCACTTGAGAAACAACCGGCTTGCTTCGTGGAATGCGGACCTTAGACTTATTTTCAATGATCGCTAAAGCATCCTTTGTGGTTCGATTCAAGAAATGACCTCCCGCGGAGGAATTAAGAGAGTCTTGATTGAGTTGGCTCACACAATTGTAGAAAGTATCGAGTTGCATCAACTCGGAAAAGCCATGGTGAGGGCATTTGCGAAGCAATTCCTTATAGCGATCCCATGCCTCACTAAATGATTCATCAAATTTCTGTGTGAATTTCATGATCTCATTCTTAAGACTTGTGGTTTTGGAAGGAGGAAATAATTCATTCACGAACTTTTTTACCAAATCTTCCCATGTTACAATCGATCGAGGGGTTTGTTTATCAAGCCAAATCCGGGCAGCCCCATCGATGGAAAATGGGAAGAGAAGAAGTTTAATCGCCTCTTCAGGGACATTTTTGCATTTGATGGTTGATGTAATTTTGTGAAACCATCGAATGTGATCTTGAGGATCGTCCCTCTCAAAACCGTAGAATTGACGCGAAGTGACCAGGTTTATCAACCCAGTTTTAAGCTCAAAATTCTCGGCCACGATGGCCGGAACAACGATAGCATCTCCGTAACCCTCAACGGGTGTTTGGAGAAGCTCATTCATAGTTGGCTCAGCAGCCATGATAACGGAAGATGTGGGAACAGTTCGGATCTCAGATCCGACTGTTGGTGCTGAACGTCGACGACGTCTTCTAGGTATTCTTACAAGCTCACGTAATGGGCTAGTAGACCTAGAAGAGCAAGTGCGTATGCACTAAAAACAAACTTTCTCAAAACAAAATCGAGGCAAAACGACAGTGAACTTAAACCAATAATCACAGGTGAATGGCTTCTTTAAGAAAGGTACACCACTCACAGGGATACAAAGGCAAGTTTTATATCTTTGGTTTGAGAACTTATTATGTCCACACCCCCAGTTGGTAGGTGTTCTGTCTTGGTTTGTGACGGTTTATATTTTATGTAGAATTATTATTCACAAGAGAGAGACGAATGTTTTTGGGTTTTTGTGTATGGGTTAAAAACTTTTGGACAATATTTTTGGTATCGTTTCGTTTACCAAAATCGTTTCTCTTTAAGAATCACCTTAAAGAAACGCGATATAGAAAACGTAACGATATGTTTTGTTTGTTTTTGATTTTTTTTTGGTGTTTTAACACTTTAGGAAAAGTGTTAATAATTTTTTTGTATTTTGATTTAAAATTTACAAAAGTGGTGGTATTTGTACAATGAATGAGGTGAAGTAATACTAATCTCAAATAACTCTATAGAAACGCGCACACCTCCCCGGCAGCGGCGCTAAAAATTGATTGATGCTAAACCACCAACTTATATTGACCAAGGAATGGTCAACAAATAGCCTAGATCAATGCTCCGGGTAATATAAGGTATCACTAGGTCGTTAAATCCCGTTGAGGTGTGAATTGTAACTTTAGCGTACTTGTGATCGGGTGATTATTCACAGAAAAGGGTTGTGACAAGAATTATTTGGAAATTATTGACAAATATAGCTTAGGAAAACTACGTGATTGATTACGGGAATTTAGATTACAAAGATTTGAGCTAAAACCTAAAAACGTACGTTTTAATCAAAAACGTGCACAGACGAACGAAACAAAACGTACAACTGATGGACGGAAAGGGTTACAAGTGTGAAATTATTATTTTTACAATCCTAATAAATAAAGAAAATTTTAAGAAAAAGAAAAACTATTTTTACACTATTTAATTATTAATTATTAATTAATTACTAATTATCTATTTATTACTAATTAAACTAATTAGAATTATTAAAAATACTAAAAAGGGTTAGAAAATTAAGAAAAATTTTACAAATCTAATTAACCATCACTGGAATCCTAAAAAATTATAAAAAGTTTATTTTATGTATTTTTAAACTAATTTACTAATTATTAATCTAATTACTAATTAATTACCAATTAAACTAATTAAATTATAAAAAATAGAAAATGAACAGTACAACTTCTAGAAAAATTTATAAAAATGTTTTAACTTAAATAAAAGCTAGAAAAATTATAAAAACTAGGTTGTACTTTATAAAATCTAATTATGCTATTTAATTACTTAATATTAATTAAAACTTAATTAAACTAAAATTAATTATAAAAACCACTAAAAGACAAAATAAAAATCTGGAAAAATTTCTAGAATTATTTTAACCTAAAAGAGAATTTATAAAAATATAAAACTGATATATTGCTTATAAATAATCTAAAAAGAAAATTAAAATGATAAATCCTATTAAATAGAAGCTATCACTATAATTAAAGTTGGTTTTTTTGGTTTTTTCTTTTTTTCAAACTGATTAACTACTAAAAACTAGAACTTTTTGTGAAAACACTTTTAATATAACCCAATAATAAGCACTTGAGAGCTTATTGATCCACACAGTTGACTTTTGTTGACTGTGGAAGGATTTTAGCTCAAATGAAGGAAAGTGGGGTCCACAATGATGAATTTAGGTTTCTCTGAGTTAGTTGAGCATGAACAAGCAATATTAGCACAAATAAGCAGCTTCAATAAGCTACAAATCACAAATAAGCAGTTTGCTTATTTCATTCTGAGACAGATTTGGGGACAGTCTTTTGGCACAAAATTAAGTGGGGTCCACAAGTCAAATGGTCAAACTATTGGTCAACAGGTCAACTCTAGTAGGAGGGGGGTTGTAAGGACCTAATTATGAGGTGTGGGACCCACTGGGTTAACCACAAAACACCACCAAAGGTGGTTGGGTGGTTTGGGTCTGCTAAGACAGGGCAACTAACTTGCCCTGCAGGTCACTTCCAGGGGCATTTTGGTCCAATAGAAAAAATCAAAAAAATATGAAAGTTGAAGGAATCACAAGTTCAGCTAGTATAGACTACACACAACAAGTTTCAGGTCCCAAATCTCAACACAAAAATCATGAAAATTCACTCAACTTTTGCAAAAATCTGAAATTGCAATTTTGACCTTTTATCCTTTTGAAGAACTTTGACTAGTGTGAGTTTTGCTTGGCCAAATCTAACTGAAAATGATATATTATGTTAATTTGAAACTGCATCTACCAATTCTAACAAGTTTTAAAGCCACAGTGATGAATTTGAATCACAAAGTTCAAACAGTGAACTGTTAATATGAGTTTGAGGGTGATCTTGACTTTTGAACAAATAAGGACTGGGTCTGAAGCTTTGACTGTGTTATTCTAACCTAAGATAACATGTTTTAATCAGAAATCTCAATTGAAACATAGGGGAACCCCTTGAGTAACACAGAACCAAACACCCCCTAAATAATTGACTGATTTGAGTTTTCAAGACATGAGACTAACTATGACCATAAAGTTGATTCATTTGATTATAATATGAAGAACTAAGCTTGTTTAAACACATAAACACTGTTTATAACATCAAATAACCTAACAATCTAAGGGGTGCTAAAATGGCAGTTTAAGGATTAAACTTGTGTAAAATCTTACACGACTAAAAGGATTATGCTAACAACCTATCTAATAATGTAGCATGATCGTAATTAAGCAAAGAAAAAGACTGAATAAGCACTAGAAAGTAACCAATAAGCTGATGCTACAGTATCCATGTGAATGAAAAATAAGGAATAAGCTTACAAATGTTCCTGTAAGCTCCACACCAAATACCCATGATAACAATCACAACCTATTACTCCCCTTGGAGTTCTAAACCCTGCTCCTCAGCATCTCTTTCTTTTCTTCTCTCCTTTTTTTTTATTTTTTTTATTTAATTTTTTTTGTGTATTTTCTTCTAATTAAATAAAAGTTGAAATTAAAGCTGAAAATGAATTGCAGAATTGAGAAACTTATATTAATAAAAAGGAAATGGATTACAACTTGGATTCTTAACTGAAATTACAATGACTTGGAAATTGCTACTAAAATTAAAACTAAAAAAAAAATCTAACTGAGCTGCTCTCTGCTTCCTTCTCTTTATAATGCCCAATTAGGGTTTCTCCATCTTCATTTGTCTCTTTCCCAGCTGCAAAACCAACCCTAGGATCAAATAAAGCAATCTCAGCCGTTTAAATATTTTGGCGCCCAATTGTATTTTGACGTTTTCTTGAATTATTGAGGCCAGAGAGATATTTTGGACTGATGCATTTGGAATGTGATGCAAGGGGGGGGGGGGAAAGATATGTTGATGGAGTGTGGAGTGAGTGGTGGCAGAGTGAAGGTGATGATGGTGTTTGGGGGTTGCAGACCTAGGGGTGAGGTGGAGAGGGAGTCAAACGGGTCAAACCCTTGACTGGTTTTATTATTAAAAAGGTGGGGATGGACTGGGTCAAAGAAAATGGGCCACAGCTGGTTATGTTTGGATTTGGTTTTGTGTTTTGGTTTATATAATACAAGGCCCATTTTAGTTTTAACTTATACATAACAAGGACCAATCTTGTAAAATCTGAAAATGTAGGGACCTGAAATGCCAACTTTCAAAACTCATGCCATGGGTAAAACTTGCCACATTCCAATTACCAAGGATCCTTAATGATAGTTTTCCACTTTTAAATGCCCAAGGACTAAAACTGCCAAATTTGAAAGTTCAGGGGCCAGTTTTGCCAAATATCCAAAATAATTGTCCAAGGGTCAATAGTGATAAGTTTTCATAAACCAAGGACTATTTTTGACTTTTTCATTCAAAAATATTTTACCAGGGACCAATTCTGCCAATTTTGAAATTTCAGGGACCAAACCTGTAATTTTCTCAAACTTTTTACCCAAGGATCGTTTTTGATAATATTTTACTTTTAAAAACCTTGGGTTGACTTTTCTTTCATTTTAAACCTTTAGGGACTAGTTTTGTCAATTTATGAAACTTGAGGGACTGAAACTGCCAATTGTGCAAACTTTGTTCGTTTTTCATTTGTTTTTAAACATTTTGCATCTAAAACATATAAAACATACTTTTGGAATAATTTCTATATTTTGATGCGTCTTTGAGTGTTTTTGGATATTTTGGCAGTTCAGATATTATAAAAATGATGAGTATTTACACACTCATCATATACGCATGAAAGTTCACATGAAATCATAGAAGAAACCTTATATTATAACATGTCGACCCATGGTTTAATGGCTGTTTAGACCTAATAGTTTTCCAGCCTATCTATTGTCTTTAAAACCTTAATAAGCTTATTAATAAAACATTTAATAAGATACTAAGACCTGGGGAAAAAACCCTAGCATTAATTAAGGGGATTAGGGCTAAAAGGGATTAAGATTGTGTCGTTTCTGTCTCCATTACGTGCTGTCCAGGAGATGGGTCGGGTTGCAAGGGTCATAAGTTAATGATAAAAATGTGTTTTTGGGCAGTTCTTGAGTCTAAACATGAGTGCTACTTGTCTACTTTCTGGAAATATAAATTTCATGGTGATTGGATGTTGTGAGGTAGGCCTTTTGATTTTTACAAGATTAAGTGTCAAAACTGTTTTTCGGATGCCTGGAAATTAGTAGGTGTTTTTTATTTTTCATTTTCAAACCGTAAAGTGTTAGGAGCTCTCCTTTTACAGGAGTAATATTTGGGTTATGTGTGACTTCTTGGAATGTTTGTAGATTTTTCTGAAATGTCAAAATGGGTGTGATAAATGTAAACTTTTGGGGTGTTTCTGCAGATCCGAATCTTAACTAGTTTTGATAATAAATTTTTAGTCTATAGTTCTACTACTGGAAAATTCTATAAAAATTACACAAAGTATTCAACATATATATCTACCTGGGGAAATTTTGCTAAGGCCCCAGGAGATGCACAAGTACTTTAAAAATCCGGAAATACGATACATGTTTTGATAATTCAAGCTGAATTTTCTTAAAAGGTGAATTAGACACTTAAAGCCTATTATATCATTAATATGTGTAACATAATCATAATGAATCTTTAATTAAGTGCTTAATACAGTAAATGAACTACCTATGATCTATGTATAACCTAATATGATATTTAATTTGACTACTACATGTTTAAGTACGTTAAAAACCCTAATTTACTACTATTGGGAATTATAACCAAATTAAGCATGAACACTTGTATTTTAATATAAAACACTTATGAATTATTTGTAAACCTATAATATGTGATAAGTAACCCTAAAATGACCTATATGAAGTTTTACCCGAAACCTGCTAATAATGGAAACTTACTAAAAATAGAAAGTTACTGAAATGGAAAGTGTACTAAAACGGATAACCTAATTCTATTTAACCTAAAGTAACACTTGATTATTAATTCGTATAGGTTCTGTGACGCGGGAGTAGCCATCTTTTGACTTGCTTTCTTTGTTTTTGCATTTGAACAAGGTACAAATATTCTGACCTTTTCAGTAAAGGTTTCTCATGATTTGTTTTCTCTTGATATTCTTCATTCTTATTAGGATTCCCTATGCCATTGCTATGAATCCCTTTTGTTTTCTGAACCTTTCTGTGATGAACCTTTGTTATATCTGAACTTTCTGATTTTGATTTCTGATTTGGACTTTCTGGTTTGGACCTTATGATATGAACCCTCTGATATTTATTTCTGATTTGGACTATTATGATGACCTATGATCTGTGTCATTTTATGACATTCTATTCTGACCTACTCTAGTTTGACACCCGAGCCATTTCACTAGGCATGGGGGTTCCATGTCCGTGTCAGTGATGCACCTCTGACATGACTCTAGGGCAGTAGAGTGATGTTCTACCACGTCCCTTTGGTTGGTTGTACATATATGATTGTTATATGTTTTTGGTATGGGCATATGGATGCATCCTAGATCTGTTATCAGTTATTATCTGGTGATTGATGCTACGTGCATGCACTTCCTTCACAACTCTGGTAGGTCTCCCTAAATATGTTGCCTTATGTGTGATTATGATAGGTTTATGATATGTTTTTGGGCTCGTGGTAGATGACTAACCTTTACCTTATCTCTTATCTCTGTTCTTATTTATTTTGATTACTTCTTTTATTTCCTTTATAACATATTCTGTATTCGTTTCTGTTCCATATTACTTTGTTGTTATATCTGTTGGTTAAGCTTTTGAAACTCAACCACATTTCTTTTCTTTTGCGGCAGGTATCTAAGCTAAGAGCTTGGGTTTTGCTTATGGGATTGAGTGAAGAGTGGACTTACCTTAGATCATCTTAGCTTTGGATATTTGATACTATTTAAGACTCAGTTTATTTATGTTTATTTTCTGTTGGATATTTTCATTTGGGAACTTATGTAACTTTGAATCATGTTGACTTACTCTGTTTTGGTTTTTACGTTAAGACTTCCGTTTGTTTATGTTTATGTATTTTTTTTGATATGACACCATTATTGTAATACTTTTACCCTTGTTAGGTTGGGGTGTTACAATTTATGGTATCAGAGACAGGTTGCGACTTGTAGTACATTAAATCTTGACCTGTGAAGTTTGGACCATTAAGTTTCCACTTTAGGCACTCATAAAACAACCTTTGAGAATTTGCTTTAGGATCTCCCCATAGGAACTTAAGTTAGTACCAGTGAGGAATGGGTAGACTAGGACATCTATGTAAGTAGCATTGCTTCCGCAGCATTCTAATTCATGCCTCTGCCCTAAGTTAAGAACTTTTGATTCAGAGTTAGAAATTTATGCTCAACCCAAGCTTGGTAACCTATTTGATACCTTTTCGACCATTCCGAAGGTTATTCGAACATAATGTGTTTGACATGTTCTGCGAATCCGTTGCTATGTTTGATATAAAATGTATCATCTGATACTATTTGACTTTGCATAATTCATTACTACTCCTATGAGAACTCTAGTGATTGTTAATGGATATATGAAGATTTGATTCCCTCCCTACAAATGATGAACCTTACCTGCCAATCAGTTCCTTTGGAAGGATATGATGTTAATTTTATCTAGGTATGGATTTGCTAACTGAGCATGATGATGCTGACAACTGATATCACATACCTTTCACTTTTGACAATTATACGATGTTCGTATTACCGATGATACACACTCTACTTATCACTTATGCTAATGAGCTAAACAAGATTCCAACACCTTTTAACTGTTCACTTATCTATCTCAACATTTGTAATGAACCATGTACTCGACTCTGATATATGAACTATCCGTCTGGTGTGACGGCAGTATTCGTTCTATGAATCCTTTTACTTTTTATATAATTGATTTCGAGGTCTTTTGGGTTATGGATTAGCTGGCTCCTCATGAAGCTACCATAGACTACCATATTCGATATGTGACCTTTAGCAATCTACTTCATCCTACTTTTGTTATGAAGGCTCTCAACCACTTAAATCTGTTAAGATTTATTCTGCTATGGAAGCGCAGACCCCGATCTCTTTTGATTGTCAAGTTTCTCCTGACACCTATTAGTATCCACTCTTTGGAAGCTCTGGCATTGGAAGTATTCTATTGTATGAAATTTTCTGATGTAATCTGATGAACCTCTTGGTATAACCTCCTGTTTGGGAAGTGGAGTTGGCATTAAACTGATCTCAATTGACGAAACCATGATGCCATAAAAGTTGAGAGATTGAAGGATCTGATGGAATATGATTTTGTTCACCCTAATGTTTCTCTTGGGATGCTCCGGTTGGTTTATGTAGAAGAAGAGGGAAGTATGCGGTGACGTATCGACTATCGTGAACTTAACCTAGAGTTGACAGTAACATTGTTTACATTGAAGATTGGAAGACATTCTTGCGAAGATGAAGGTGTTGGCAAACATAGAAGGAGAATGTAATCAAGTTGGCGAATTTGGAGCTATGCTAGAAGACCTGTTGAAGACATGCAGTCTTGCTTCTCTATTCATTTTAGTTATACTAAGATGAATTGAGAGCAGAAGCAGACTTGCGGATGGAGGAATGCCAGTGATCATGTAAGAGATTCGCGTTACTACACCACAATTCCAAGAAGAGGTGCCGAAGGCTTAAGGGACCAGATTCAAGTTTATAATTCATTTTCACCCTATGATCAGATGGGCAAACCTAGAAAGACTGCTCGGACTTGGAAGAAAATTTGAAATCATGTATTTGAATGAACGGATTTTGAAGCAAAGGTTCAGTTCCAGTTGAGTTTTTCTGTTAAAGATGAAGTTATTAATGACGGAATTCACTTCTGCTTAACCAACTTAAGTTTCCGTTACCTTATAGTAGACCCTCCGGATGAAATATGTCCTTTATTAGAATTTCGTTTTGTATTTATTCTGCATATGTCGGATGATCATTTTGTTATGAGAGTTTTGACGAATTGTGGAAAACCTGATGCTTTTGACAATATGCTTCATTTTGATGATATTTATTAGGTTTCGTTACGTTTATTATAAGTTTTGTTTCTCTGACATCATTCCGTTATTGATCTTTGATTAGGGCCAACCCTAGCATGTAGTTGGACTGTTAGGTGGTTTGTAGAATTCTGACTCACGACTTGAGATAGAGGATGACCACCATGAGGGCATGTTATGTGAGGCTAGTATTATGACGCCTGATTAACGTGATAATACTAATGTCATATAAAGTGCACTTATTGTGTTCATAGGATATCTTGAGGAGTGCCTTATAGAAGCCTTAGACTTCTGTTTCCGTTGGCGACTATCTGCGATTAGTAAGACTTTAGGTTCTTTCGTCCTATACATTTTATCTGCCATATCGTCGTACGATTTGATATGTTTGGATCCTCGAGATATGTTTGTTGATCTTTGTATTTTGATAACGATCTTAGGCTTCACTGTAGAGCTTTCTACCGTCCGATGTTATCGTTTGAATTGTTTCTATTTGTATGTATGCCAGTGTTCACATGGAGGGGTACACATATGTTTTGTTACTTATACATATCACGTCTGTAGGACCGTTACATTATGATTTGCTTGAATAAAGATCTGAATCATGTGAAACCGAATTTGGATTGTCATTAAGAATGCTTGGGAATGTTATATTGGAAGCATGATTGTTTGAGAATTTGGAAGAATAACGTTTTGTGAGTTAGTACTATATTGTTGGACTGTTTGAGATTCTTGTACGTTTCGGGGGAGGTTTCTGATCGACTAACTCTACCTCCTCAACTGTCGCATTTTCATAACATCTTCCGTGTATCTCTTCCGAGGGGATATCCCTATCATCCTTTGCGTGCGACACCCTATTCATTTGAAATTGACACCGCCTGATATGTTCCTTTTGCGCAAAACGGAAAACATCTTAGATCAACAAGATAGAGTCATGAGAAACCAAGTTTTCATGTTCTGCATAATTTGATACGTTTTCATTTCGTTACATTTCAACTTCGCGGATGAAATTTTCTTTTTAGAGGGGAAGAGTTGTAAAACCCTAAATTACGTAATCCTAATTTTACGTATAATTTTAAATTTTCTAAATAACGATACAAGTATATTAAAACACGAATATAATCTAAATGAATTAACAATAAACCCATAAAACTATAACCAAACGTCATAAATTAAACCAACTTAAACCAACCCATGGCCCAAGTTACTCAACCCATGAATCCTTAGGCCTCTTAGCCCAAAATCGAAACCCACAAAAAAAAGGAGGAACCGATTATTGTTTTTGCACACACAAACATCACGCGCTTCTCAAAAAAAAAAAAACCCTAAACCTAAAATTTTCTTCACAAGTCACGGCTTCAATTTTTTTTGTGACTCTCTTTCTGCTGTCAAACAGAAAAGGAGTACAAGGAGTGAGTTTCGAGTGTTTCTTATTGTGGGGTATTGATTTTTTTGTGTACAAGAACTAAGGAGTGGGTATATTTGGCTTTTGGCTTCAGCACTCACTCGGTTCCCTTCTCATTCGATCACTAGGTAAATTTGTCCATCTCATTCTTTAATTTCTAAGGATCCTTTACGTTTAATATTGTTATGTTAAAAGATTTAGACCGAATGATATTTATAAAATGGTTATACGCATGAAAGTTCACATGAAATCATAGAAGAAACCTTATGTTATAACCTGTCGACCCATGGTTTAATGGCTGTTTCGACCTAATAGTTTTCCAGCCTATCTATTGTCTTTAAAACCCTAATAAGCTCATTAATAAGACATTTAATAAGAGACTAAGACCTGGGGAAAAAACCCTAGCATTAATTAAGGGGATTAGGGCTAAAAGGGATTAAGATTGTGTTGTTTCTGTCCCCACTGCATGCTGTCCAGGAGATGGGTCGGGTTGCAAGGGTCATAAGTTAATGATAAAAATGTGTTTTTGGGTGGTTCTTGAGTCTAAACATGAGTGCTACTTGTCTACTTTCTGGAAATATAAATTTCATGGTGATTGGATGTCGGGAGGTAAGCCTTTTGATTTTTACAAAATTAAGTGTCAAAACTGTTTTTCGGATGCCTAGAAATTAGTAGGTGTTTTTGATTTTTCATTTTCAAACCGTAAGGCGTTAGGAGCTCTCCTTTTACAGGAGTAATATTTGGGTTATGTGTGACTTCCTGAAATTTTTGTAGAGTTTCCTAAAGTGTCAAAAGGGTTTGATAAATGTAAACTTTTGGGATGTTTCTGCAGATCCGAATCTGAACTAGTTTTGATAATGAATTTTTAGTCTATAGTTTAACTACCTGGAAAATTCTATAAAAATTACACAAAGTCTTCAACATATATATCTCCCTGGGGAAATTTTGCTAAGCCCCAGGAGATGCACAAGTATACTTTAAAAATCCGGAAATACGGTACATGTTTTGATAATACAAGCTGAATTTTCTTAAAAGGTGAATTAAACACTTAAAGCCTATTATATCAATAATATGTGTAACATAATCATAATGAATCTTTAATGAAATGTTTGATATAGTAAATTAACTACCTAATATCTCTATATAACCTAATATGATATTTAATTTGACTACTACATGTTTAAGTACATTAAAAACCCTAATTTACTACTATTGGGAATTATAACCAAATTAAGCATGAACACTTGTATTTGTGATATAAAACACTTATGAATTAGTTTTAAACATATAATATGTGATAAGTAACCCTAAAATGACCTATATGAAGTTTTACCCAAAACCTGCTAATAATGGAAACTTACTAAAAATAGAAAGTTACTGAAAATGGAAAGTGTACCAAAACGGATAACCTAATTCTATTTAACCTAAAGTAACACTTGATTATTAATTTGTATAGGTTTTGTGAAGTGGGAGTAGCCATATTTTGACTTGCTTTCCTTGTTTTTGTATTTGAATAAGACCTTTTCAGTAAAGATTTCTCATGATTTCTTTTCTCATGATATTCTTCATTCTGATTAGGATTCCCTATGCCATTGCTATGAATCCCTTTTGTTTTCTGAACCTTTCTGTGATGAACCTTTGTTATATCTGAACTTTCTGATTTGGATTTATAATTTGGACTTTCTGATTTGGACCTTATGATATGAACCCTCTGATATGTATTTCTGATTTGGACTATTATGATGACCTATGATCTGTGTCATTTTATGACATTCTGTTATGACCTACTCTAGTTTGATACCCGAGCCATTTCACTAGGCATGAGGGTTCCATTTCCGTGTTAGTGATGCACCTCTGACACGACTCTAGGGCAGTAGAGTGATGTTCTGCCACATCCCTTTGGTTGGTTGTACATATATGATTGTTATATGTTTTGGGTAGGGGTGTATGGATGCATCCTAGATCTGTTATCTGTTATATGTTATCTATTATTATCTGGCGATTGATGCTGCGTGCATGCACGTCACAACTCTGGTAGGTCTCCCCTACATATGGTGCCTTATGTGTGAGTATGATATGTTTCTGGGCTCGTGATAGATGGCTAACCTTTACCTTATCTCTTATCTCTGTTATCATTTATTTTGATTACTTCTGTTATTCCCTTTACACCATATTCTGTATTCGTTTCTGTTTCATATATCTTTGTTGTTATATCTGTTCACTGAGCTTTTGAAGCTCAGCCGCATTTCTTTTCTTCCGTGGCAGGTATCTTAGCTAGGAGCTGGGGTTTTGCTTATAGATTGAGTGAAGAGTGGACTTACCTTAGATCATCTTAGCTTTGGATATTTGATACTATTTAAGACTCAGTTTATTTCTGTTGATTTTTTAATTGGAGATTTTCATTTGGGAACTTATGTAACTTTGAGTCATGTTGACTTACTCTGTTTTGGTTATTTACATTAAGACTTCCGTCTATTTATGTTTATGTATGTTTCTGATATGACACCATTATTGTAATACTTTTACCTTTGTCGAGTTGGGGTGTTACACTTCTTAAGTCTTCAGTCTTCTTAAGTTGTTGAGGAGATTTTTTATTCATATAGTTATTTTCATCACTCACTGAACCCATCACCTTCTTCTTTGACTCATGTATCATTCACTGAGTTCTACCTCAGTGAGTGGAAAGCCTTTCTTCTTTAGACTTGTCCTGAGTAACCTGAAGGAGACTTACTGAGTGACTACTCACTATAACACCCCAACCCGAGAAGGGCTAAAGTATCACATTATGGTGACATATCAGAACATACAAGGAATAATACGCAAGTGGAAGACTTCATAAATAACATAAATCATGAACATCAAGACTTAAACATTACAAAATCCAATGTAAGTCTAAAGGAAATAAAATGAAGTAAATAATCCAACATAAATCCCAAACATCCAACATAAGTTCCATGATCATCCAAACAATGGGAAACTAAATAGGGTAGGTCTGCTATGCTCCTACTCTCGACTCTCGAGCCCAGATTCCCGCTTATTACCTGCCACATGGAAAAGAAAACGCGGCTGAGCATAAAAATCCCAGTGAACATGTGGAAAACTAGAAGGGGGGTTGAATAGTTTTACGTCCTTTTAAATTTATAAACACAAGTTTGTTTTAAAAACTTCGATTCTAGTTTATGTGAATTCAATACTTGCACTATATGAACAATTGTATGGTAACTAACTAACAAAACTAATATAGTAAAGGTAAATAAATAAGTAATGAGAAGAGTTAGAAAGATCAAACCACAACACAAGGATTTATAGTGGTTCGGCTACAAGGACACCTTCCTTGTTCCTACTCCACTCCCCGAGTCACCTACTCGAGAGTTTTCTTCACTATGTCAACAAACTCCCTTTTGGCGGAGAAAACCTTACACACCAATTTACACACCACACAACTTCACAACTTGATCACGCCTTCTACACAACTTCTTCACACCAATATACTACACACCAATCTTCTTCACAACTATCTTCTACACACCAATCTTCTACTTCACACCTATCTTCACAACTATCCTACTTCACTACTTATCAACTTCTATTATCTACACAACTAATCACAAGCACAACACAATATTCACAAATGAATATATATATACACTATGCACAACTATTCTTCAACACTTTTTGAGCTTGGTTGTAGAGAGAGTGTTCTTCTTTTGCACTTTGAATGAGAATGGATGATTAGGGATTGAATCACTTGAAACAAGGATTAATATACTAATGATCAAAGGGTTTTAGAGGATGTTTAGAGAGTTATAGATCTGAAAATTTCGTGCAAAAGGTGGGGAAAAATTCCAGAATTAAGGTGGTATTTATAGGAGAAGAATTCTGACAATTTCTGACAGGGGAGCCTGGCCGGTCCCCTTAAATCGTGGCCGGCCCCCTTAAAATTAAGGGGACCGCCCCTTATAATTAAGGGGGCCGCCCAACTGTAACGGCCAGAAAACTTGTCTTTTAGTGGGGAAAGTTTATTTGGTGAAAAACTAACTGATTTTGGTTAAATATTTGAAATCATATATTTAGTATGATTAAAACATTTTTCTTTATTACCAAAAGTGTTTTTAAAAAATATATAATATGTTTATATAATTAAATAAACTTTGTGTTAGTTAATTAAATACCCCTTTGATCATGAGATGTATTAAGCACTTGTTTATCCATACCTTAAGTGATTAAGTTGGATATAGTGATATAAACTAGCTTAGTACTTGTTTACGTAGTAATTATACGATTGACGATTTTACATTTTGTGATCGTCAAAATATAGAGATATCGAAAGATATGAATAACGTTTTCACACATTATTTATGTCAACAGAACAGATATATATGCAAAGCAGTAGTAATAAGCAAACGAAAGGAGAAGGATCATAAGAATGAGCATAATGTATCACAAGTCCCAAGAATGAAGCATAATAAAGATATCAATTGTAAGCATAATCAGATAATAATCAGACATACGAAACATATATAGGAAAGTCACGAGCCGACCTAACGAGATACTCGAATAGGTCTCAAATCACATAATCACATATCCGTCAATCCATAAGTGTACGGGGAGGGGCGACCTCCAAGTGTTTGAATGGTGCGTTCCGACTGCCCGTCAGTCTGCGGATGGAAAGCTGTACTGAACTTGAGCTGAGTACCCCAAGCTTTTTGTAACCCCCTCCAGAAACGTGAGGTAAAACTCGGATCTCTATCTGATATGATGGCTGCTGGAGTGCCATGTAAATGAACGATCTCCTGACCAAAAAATTTCTCCCAACTTACCAACCGAATGTTCTTTCCGAATAGGCAAGAAGTGAGCGGATTTGGTTAAACGGTTGACAATCACCCAAATAGTGTCATTCTTCTTAAGAGTATGAGGTAATCCGGTAACAAAGTCCATAGAAATCTGATCCCACTTCCAAGTAGGGATATCTAAGGGCTGCAAAAGACCACTGGTGCGCTGATGTTCAATCTTAACCTGCTGACAGGTCAAACACTTAGCTACATACATCGTCACATCCTGTTTTATACCATTCCACCAGAAATGTTCTTCAAATCTCTATACATTTTGGTAGAACCCGGATGAATCGTGAAAAGAGAACTGTGTGCTTCGGAAAACACAGCTTCACGAAGAGAAGGATCGTTAGGAACATATAAACGATCGCCAAACCAAACAACCCGATCATGATCAATCCGAAATTTTGTCTGCTTCCCTTCCTCCACATTCTGAACAATCGACCACAGTTCACCACCATCCTTCTGAGCCTCCTTGATCCGTAAGATAAGGTTAGACTCAACCTTCAGACTAGCCCAGTAACCGTCATATCCCCGAATACATAACTCCACTTCCATCAGCTCCAAATCATTTAGTATCCTAGGCTCGATCTTAAGATTAGCAATCATGCCCGACTTCCTACTGAGAGCATCCGCCACAACATTAGCTTTACCCGGATGGTACTGAATGTTGGCATCATAATCTTTCAAAAGTTCTAACCACCGTCTCTGCCTCATGTTTAATTCCTTTTGTGTGAAAATATACTTGAGGCTCTTATGGTCTGTGAAGATGCCATATGTCTCACCATATAGATAATGCCTCCAGATCTTCAGAGCAAAAACTACTTCCGCTAGCTCTAAATCATGAGTCGGGTAATTTTCTTCATACAGTTTCAACTGTCGAGATGCATAGGCAATCACCTTCCCATGCTGCATGAGAACACATTCCAGACCATTCTTTGACGCATCACTGTATATTTGATAACCACCTGTACCCAAAGGAAGAGTAAGAATAGGAGCAGAGACCAATCGTTTCTTCAATTCCTCAAAACTTTGTTCCCGCTCATCAGTCCACACAAACTTCTCACTTTTCCTCATAAGCTATGTCATAGGCAAAGTCATACGTGAGAATCCCTCTACAAACCTCCGA
Organism: Artemisia argyi; assembly: GCA_030686995.1. Lineage (NCBI taxonomy): Eukaryota > Viridiplantae > Streptophyta > Magnoliopsida > Asterales > Asteraceae > Artemisia > Artemisia argyi. The sequence goes on from CM060696.1 coordinate 27,114,318, forward strand.
TAATACCCGGAAATCCCCAAGAAACTCTTGACCTCAGTCACATTCGTAGGTCTTGGCCATTTAGTGATAGCCTCAACCTTGGCCGTATCCATTTTGATACCATCAGCGGATACGACGTGACCCAAAAATGCTACTTGCCTTAACCAAAACTCACATTTAGAAAATTTAGCATACAACTTCTTCTGCCGTAGAATATCCAAAACAATGCGAAGATGCTGCTCATGCTCCTCTTTCGTCTTAGAATATACCAAAATATCATCAATGAATACAATGACAAATTTATCAAGGTACTCGTGAAATACACGGTTCATCAAATCCATGAAAACAGCTGGACCATTTGTCAGCCCAAATGGCATCACGAGGAATTCATAGTGACCATACCTAGTGCGAAATGCGGTCTTAGGAACATCTTGTTCCTTCACTCGCAACTGATGGTAACCTGATCTCAAATCGATTTTAGAGAAGAATTTAGCTCCTTGAAGCTGATCAAACAAATCATCAATACGGGGAAGCGGATAACGATTTCGAATAGTGATATGGTTCAACTCACGGTAATCGATACATAATCTCATACTTCCATCCTTCTTCTTTACAAACAATACCGGAGCACCCCAAGGAGAAACACTCGGGCGGATAAAACCAGAATTAAGAAGATCCTGCAACTGTTCTTTCAATTCCTTCAACTCAATCGGCGCCATACGGTAAGGAGCTTTAGATATGGGTTCGGCACTCGGAATCAGATCAATGCTAAATTCAACCTCTCGCTCGGGTGGCATACCCGACAATTCATCAGGAAAGACGTCAGGGAATTCACATACAATGGGATGATTATCGATACAAGGACCATTTAAAGAAGTATCTTTAAGTGAAGCCAGAAAACCCTCACAACCATGAGAAAGTAGTGAATGAGCTTTTAGAGCAAAAATGATCTTAACAGAAATACCAGGCTTGGAACCGTGGTAAACAAATTCCGGAGCATACAAATTACCAAATATAACTCATCTGGTATGACAATTGTCGTCTAATGCTCGGACAACCAGTCCATACCTAAGATGATATCAAAATCGTACATATCCAGCGTAAACAAATTGACAGAACGGATTTTATTGTCCAAACGAATAGGGAAGTTTAGATATTCACGATCAATAATCACACGGTTCTTCATAGGAGTAGAGATAGATAGAGTTTGTTTTAATGGTGTTGGAAGTATATTACTATGTTTAGCAAATGAGTTAGAAATCACTGAATGTGTAGCGCCCGTATGAAATAAAGTAAATGCTGTACGACCAAATAAATGAAGAAAACCCGAGATGGTACCTGAGGAGTTCGTGGCTTGATGCCTAGTCATCGAATGAACACGCCCCTGAAAATTCTGCTGACGGTTTCCACCATTTCCCTTGTCGTTTCTGCTGTTTCTATCACCCGCCTTGGGACAATCCCTAGCCATGTGTCCCACCTGGTTACAAATAAAACAAGCTCCCGTAACCCTGTTGCACTGCCCAGAGTGATGCTTCCCACAAGTCTTACACTCCTCCGTTCTAACATAACCCTTCTGACCATAAGAACCTAAACCATGAGAATCCTATTGCTCTTTGTTCTGCCTATCCCTCTATTGGTGGTCTTGATGCTGATAATCGCGTCTAGATCTGTAGTTACCCTGATCCGATCTACCATAACCCCGATAATCATGTCCCCTACGATCACCTCCTCTAACATTGCTCCCTCTCTGACCATTACCCTGACCTGACTGCACTGGCTCTCCCTCATAGTTCCTCTTCACTCCCTGCTTGGCCCTTTCTTTCAGAATCTCCAGATTACGAACCGCATTTGCCACTTGGGTGACATCATCAAAGTGTATGTTGACAATACCCTCAAGCACCTCATTCCTTAGCGCACATTTGAACTTTTTTGCCTGTTCAGCCTGAGTGCCATCTCTTGCACCCATAAAACCAGCCAACCTAAGGAACCTCTTCATAAAATCTGTACTAGTCTCCCTTTCGTACTGGTAGATATTATGGTACTCACGCTCGAACTTCTCTTGCTCGGACACTGGAAAATAATGAAGAAGAAAGATCTCTCGAAAACCAGCCCAAGTCAAAGTAGTCATAAAGTCATCACCCTTGGCCGCCTTGTAGGATTTCCACCAATTTAGGGCATCACCCTCAAACTTGTAAGTCACCAACCTCGCTTTGAACTCGTCCCCGCATCCCAACACTTCAAACAAATTTTCAATGTGACCAAGCCAATCCTCCGCCTCAGAAGGAGAAGAAGCGAAACTGAATGATTTGGGTTTCTGTTTCGAGAATTTCTCCAACTATGTAGCGATAGTAGATGGTGGGTTACCACCACCCAAACCTCCACTAGAACCTAGGTTGTTGCGATGCATCTCTTCAGCAATACGGGCAGTAATGTTGGGTATCAATGAGTCCACCCGCCGCTGAACTGCTGCTTCAAAGGCAGGGTTGGAAGTGAATTCATCGGTGTAACGAGTGTTAACCATCTGAAAGATCATAAACGAACCAACGAAAGCAATTAACGGTTAGGAATCAAAATACGAAAAGAAAAGATCGAACCAAAAGGAAGCCTAATGTCTACCCAATCCTCACAGGTCATAGTCAAAGTCCTACAGGTCAAAACCTAGAGCTCTGATACCATAATTGTAACACCCCAACCCGAGAAGGGCTAAAGTATCACATTATGGTGACATATCAGAACATACAAGGAATAATACGCAAGCGGAAGACTTCATAAATAACATAAGTCATGAACATCAAGACTTAAACATTACAAAATCCAATGTAAGTCTAAAGGAAATAAAATGAAGTAAATAATCCAACATAAATCCCAAACATCCAACATAAGTTCCATGATCATCCAAACAATGGGAAACTAAATAGGGTAGGTCTGCTATGCTCCTACTCTCGACACTCGAGCCCAGATTCCTGCTTATTACCTGCTGCATGGAAAAGAAAACGCGGCTGAGCATAAAAAGCCTAGTGAACAGATATATATGCAAAGCAGTAGTAATAAGCAAACGAAAGGAGACGGATCATAAGAATGAGCATAATGTATCACAAGTCCCAAGAATGAAGCATAATAGAGATATCAATTGTAAGCATAATCAGATAATAATCAGAATCATAGAGCACGTATCAACAAAGGCGCGTCTAATGAGGTACTCGAATAAACATACGAAACATAGGAAAGCCATGAGCCGACCTAATGAGATACTCGAATAGGTCTCAAATCACATAATCACATATCCGTCAATCCATAAGTGTACGGGGAGGGGCGACCTCCAAGTACCAGACGTGAAAAGGGTACAAGGCACGTACAGCCAGTCACAAAATCAAATCATATCATATCATATCATATCAAACATACCTAGGATGCATCCATATGCCCCCCACAAACAAACATACATATATCCAAAGTGGCCAAGTGATCACATATCATATCATAAACAAACGGGGACGCCGGGGACTAATCACACCACCCCAGATAGTGTCATGCCATTGGTGCCTCAATAACATGCCCATGGTACCTCCATGAGTAGACTAAAAACTCGGGCATCAGAACAGAACATATCAGAACAAATAAAGCTAAGCTATCCATAACAAAATGCTCCCTGAGCATAACAGAACAGAATTCTCTCAGAGCATAATATAACAGAATCTCGCAATCACATAATCATAATCAAAGTAGATAGCAAATCAGAGGTATCATAGCAAGGCTCATATCAAATAGATCATATCAACGAATCATATCAAATGGATCATATCAATCATATCAAATGGGGAACATAGCAATGGCATAACTAAAGGGAATCTTAGCAGTGTCAAGGATCGAAAGAAAGTCATGAGAAGTCCCTACTAAAAAGGGAAGAATATATGTACCTTATGCAAAGCAAATAACCAACCACAGAAAGCGAACGGAAATGGAAACTACTCCCTCCTCGACGGATCTACACGAATTAATAACCAAATATTACTTATAAGCTCGTTTTAAATCAGATTACTCATTTTAGGTTTCTTTCTATTTTTAGAAACTTTCCATTTATAGTAAGTTCCACTTTAAGTAATTTAACCATTTTAAGTGACTTCCTATTTTTAGTAGGTTTTCCGAATTAGTAAGTTTTCATATTTAGTAAGTTCCTGAAATTGTAATTTAATACTTCAAGGTTATAATGGACAATTTATAATATTTAATGTAAAAATGACCAATATAATAGTTCAGGTTTTAAAATGTCAATATTATAAGTTTAGGGTCCAAAATGTAAATTATCAAAACTAAATATTAAAAGGCAAATAAAATAATTTTAAAGTTTATTTTATAAATTTATATTAAGATAATAATTTTGGACCCCGTTGTTATAATTTTATATAATTTAGTAACGTACCCATACTATTAATATTTATGCCATGACGACCCCAAATTTTTATAAAATCATGTAAGACTTGTTTATAAACTCGACACCATTCCACTTACACCCACATATTCAACGACACACACACACACACACACACACACACACATATATATATATATATATATATATATATATATATATATATATATATATATATATATATATATATATATATATATATATATTCGTTAGACATAGATACATGAAATACACCTACATATACACGCATACACTTTATTTCATAATCCATTTTCGTATATGTAACTCACGTACATATGCAGCCATGTTTGACCCAAAACACATTTTCATGCATCTTAAAAACTATAGTATGACATGCATGCAATTCTTCTTTTATCATTAGCTCGAATAGGTTAAGTTAACATGTTTTTATAGATCGAATACAAGGATAGATCGACACAGCATGTACAAGAACCGAAGCAAACACAAATGGATCAAATAGACTAAGATTCAAGTCGTTATTTTATGTGACTCGTTTTTGATCGTATTTTCATGTTTAACGAAATAGATGCAACTAGTTTTACAAATCTTTTATTTTAGCTCGTTAGAGATTAGTATCAAACATGTATATCGATCGAACGAATATAAATCAAAACATATAAGAGTCGAATAAACATGTATCTCCCATCATTATTCAGTATGTTTTATAACCAGATTTTTTATGCATAATTTAGAGGTAAAAATGAGTGTCGCAAAGCCGAAACAAAAATGTATAAAACGAATGATACGGAGGATCCAAAATAGAATTGAAATTGACATATACGTTATATAGTTTCATGATCTTATGTGACTATGTTTATCAATTCATGCAACGTTTTATTAATATCAGGTTACATCTAAGTTGTATACATGCATGCATTCTTAATATCTGATTCATATTACTTGTTTTATGTGATCTTTTATACGTGAAACAGGAGATTGAAATGAAGAAGAATGACAAGAAGTGATACACAAACCCTTGATGAATTGTATGGAGGAGGACAGAAACCAAACGGATCAAAACCAAAACTACGATTGAGTGCAACCAAAGCCAAACCGAATTCCAAGCTAACTAATACCCTCGAACCAGAATATACGACGACCAAAACCACACTCCTTGAACCAATATAACCAAACCTTTACGCAGCTATGTAATACCTGATCAATACCACGCCTTCTTGAACCTTTAAACCTTCTTGTTCTTGTCGAATAGGGAAGTAAAAATGAATGCCGCCACAAAATAAAACTAGGGTTTTATGTGTGCTTGTGAGAGTGTGAACTGTGGTTAACAAATGAGAGATAAGGTGAAGATATAAAGGAGTTATCAGCCGAGCAATGAGGAGGACCAAGAGACCAGGAGATTTTTTGAAATTCAAAATATGTTTGATCCATATCATGGGTTATATTTTATGTACAATTTATATAATATATATTTCTTTTAAAAATTCAGCCAATGTAAAAACTTGTAGACACATGATAAAATTTTTAAGGCTATATTATGATGATTTATACTTTGTATAAGTCATAGGTTACTATTATAAAGCCTTCCATAGTTATAAAGTTCCCATACTTATGTTATGTTCGAGATTCGATTAGTTTATTGACATTTCGGATTTCGGGTATTATACTCACTCAGTGGCTTGATTGTGTTTACGCATTTACAACACTTAGGTTATTTTTTATTCAAATCCTAAGGAAACTTGGGTACTGAATGGACCCAATAGTGTCCCCTATTTAGATATAAATATAGCCTAAGTGTTTTGATTAGTGTAAGTAAGCAATGGACTTCTTCTTACATTGAAGATTCTATAAAGCAGCTAAGGAACACTGATTAACAAATAAATACTTAGTTTATTCATTAATTAAGTTCCTAACAAGGCTACTAAAGATAAACAAAAAACATAAACATGAATTCCTCAGTCTATGTAGTATCCCAGCTTCTCCAACTTCATCTTCCTTGATTTAAGCTTTTCTTGGTCAGGGTGGTCTGCAATCTTTTTCCTCAGGCCTAAGCCGAACCTTGCATTCTCTGCAGTTTTGACATTTGCAGCCATTACCAAGTAGCCCACCAAGGCATCAATCCCAGCATAATCAATATCGCTCCATATTTGAAAGACGGATCCCCATGTGAATCAGTGAAGAAGATATCATATTCAGGCTCTTCAATGACCACATTGTTGACAAAAGGGACACCTTCAGGAAGATCTCTATTGCACTCAAGTCCAGTGACTTTGATTTTAGGTTCCCTTCTTTATTTGATCCTCTTTTTCTAAGTGAGCATCAATTTCTTCCTTGGTCAGGTGGTGCATCTTCCCTTCAATCATGTTATAGGTTCACCAGGGTCTTGACATACTTCCTTGGATGCTGGCACAAGTTGAAGTTATTTAGGCTCAGTGGTAGTGAGAATACCTTTGCCTTTGTCAATAGCAGCTAAAAAAGATGGTTGCTCGGTAAATGGGGCTTTAGGGGATGATGGCTTGTAAGATTATATGGGCACTAGTATTGTGATTGTTGAGTTGGTGGCTTCAGCAATGAATGGAGAAGTTGTTGGGATGACTAAGGCAGTTATTGAAGTAGCATGCTCCCCCTTAGACTGAGGGAGGGATGTCTTGTGAGGATTCAATTGCCTGAAGAGTTGTTGGACTGGTCTTAGGACTGCCTTTATTGATGAGATGTTCTCCCCCGTCAACAGTTGCTTGCGCTTTAGTGGTAGCAATTGTTGATGTTGGTACATTAACTGAGGGGGTGGAAGAGTTATTCTTGGCAGCCTGAATGAACTCTTTCATCATGTTCTTGATTTTTGAGGTATCCTGTTTGATTTGAGGATACCTTAGTGCAGAATGCAGCCTGAGAGCTTTCAATGGCAGTGAGTCTAGACTCGAGGTTCTAGGCCATAGAACTTGAAGATTTGGCCAAGTTATACATATGTATATGGAGAGCGCTGAGGAGAGACTGGATGTCAGCCACTAATGAGATTAGGCCTCTGAGATTGGGGTTGTTGAGCAGCTGGATAAGTTCAGTGAGACTTGCTGATCTTTTAATATAGCTCTCAAAAGCTTGAAGAACTTTCTTGGTGAGCTTAGGATCATCTTTGACAGACTCTTGAATAGTTGCAACGCTCGTAGTGATGTCTTTGAGAGAGGCATTGAACTTGTTGAGCTGTGTATCAAGAGAAGTCAGGTTGAAGTTGATAGATGCTCTATGCTCAAAGTTGTCATCCAGAGATGTTTCAACTGAGGCCCTTAAATCTGCATAGTTGACTGTAGCCTCAGTGTGTTATTTCCATTGCTTCTTAGTGATTTCATTAAAGAGAGCAGTGTTGGATTTTCTGAGGAATTTAACGAACTGCCTTTCAGTGAGAGGAACAACATCATCATATTTCCTCAAGTATTCAGATATAGAGGTTGATGAATCAGACGAGCTGTATGAAGCTAATGCATCACTCCCATGAAAAGGAGAGTCTTCAAGTCTTTCTGGCTTGGAGGGAGAAGCTTGATGCTCATGTTTAGTGTTCTGAGCATCAGTGTCTAAGTCTTCACCCATAGCAAAGACCTCTTCATCACTATCTTTATCAAGCTCTTCATCAGATAAAAGAACAGCCTTGGTTGTGGTCAAGGCTTGACCCCTCTATTCCAGCAGAGTGGGATTGCTTTGCTTGGTCCTTAGGGCCAGTCACTAAGGAATGTATGACCCCATGAGGGGGTGATGGTTCCATATCAGCGGGTGGTTTGTATCCCTTTGAGTCTTTGCCCCCATTTGGCCCTTCAAACACTGGTGGGTTTATGCAAGTGCCATTATTAGGGACCGTGGACGGCACGCTCTCCTACCAGCGGGTTGAATGTTTCCCTCTGGATCTTGGGGAGTAGTATGTGGAGCTAAGGACACTAACTGTTTGATGTATCAGTGTCCTTCGCTGCATCCAGGGGTGGTGTTACAGTGGTCTCCTTTGGTATCTTAGCAGGCTGTGGCTTTCTTCTCTTTTTACGGGAGTAATATTTGGGTTATGTGTGACTTCCTGGAATTTTTGTAGATTTTCCTGAAGTGTCAAAATGGGTTTGATAGCTTTTGTCTTCATTCTTCACTTGTAGTCCCTTGTATTTTGCATTGTCTCTGATACCACTTGTAGGATCGTTGTAGCTCGAGGTTGTTTAGACCTCATAGTATCTAGGGTTAACAATAACATTGAAAAACATATGCAGCGGAATAGAACAAATCAAAGTTATTGACAACAAGGTTTTTCCCCAATCACCTCCAATTATATTAGATCAGAATATAACATGTTACCTAACTATAACAGGGATCAAAGACACCTTTGATCTTGGTGGTAACTAAACAACTCTAGTCTAGGCATTGACATAAACACACGCCCTAGACACACACACACTTTTCTGTATTTTACATTGTGGAAGACATCTAAAACCTATTCCATGTATCTCTTTATATAATAAAGATACTAGGGTTACAGAATATTACAAAGGACTAAATTGTAATAACTTCTTTGTAAAGCAAGTCCCTTGTCTTTTGCATTGTCTTCATTCTTCACTTTGTCTTCTTAAGTCCTTTATCTTTCATGTATTTTTGTCTTATCAACTCAAACGTATAAAACCCAACACGTATCTTCCTTCAATTCAGTAAACTTTTCCAACTTGATCCATTTTGCTCCATTTTACATCCAAAATAGCTAACTTTCACCAAACGCTTGTTTATAACTGAGAATTAAAAAAGTAAGCGATTAAGTATCAATTCTCATATCAAATAATATAAAACAAACAAATAACATAGGATAAATGATGCCAATAAAATGTAATTATTTGATGTCATCAATGTTTCAAACTTATCCCGCCTTTTCTTCAGGCTCTTCAAGCTTCAGTCTTCTTAACTTGTTGAGGAGATTTGAGATTCAGTGAGTTATTGTCATCACTCATTGAACTCATCACCTTCTTCTTTGACTCACATTCACTGAGTTCCGCCTTAGTGAGTGGAAAGCCTTTCTTTTTTAAACTTGTCCTGAGTATCCTTAAGGAGACTCACTGAGTGACCTCACTCAGCGACTTGATTATGTTTACGGATTTACAAGACGTAGGTTACGTTCTATTAAAATCCTAGTTTAAGGGAACTTGGGTACTAAATGGACCCAACAGCTTACCAGTCTTTTGAGAGTCAACAATGGTGAAAACGGTTTTTGGAATACCGAGAAAAATTTGTTGAATTATGATGCATGCATATATCGTTGTAGAATAGATTATATTTACCAAGTTTTAAATTTATATTTAGACGACTTATCCTATAACACACACTAATGAGCAGTGTACCCGATCAATGTAGCTAGTAGGTAAGTATAGTGTCGAACACTAAGAGTGGAATGTTAACACCTAGATGTCTAACAGTATTTTAATTCCTAAGTTAGTCCTACTAACCTAATATAAAGCAAGGGGATTCAATCTGAGAGACTGGCATGATTGAGTAGATTAATTAACAGTAATTAAAAAAATAGAGTTGAAAAAGCGAATGGAAAACACGTACACAGATAGAAAATAGACATAGATAAGAGGTCAAGCCGATTGTAGGAAAACTTGTCACACGTTTAATTGCTTAGCTGTATAAGATGAGTGCTAAAATCTATTCTCTCTCAATGAAATATTAGTTACAGGCGAGTAAACTCTTAATGATTACTAGGTCTATGTATTATTTATCTCTTTTACAGGCTTACATTAACTATAATAATGCTAATGAAGTAATTGCACGAGCCTACGTCGACAAGGCGCTATAGATCCTAATATGTAATCAAAGCACATGCATAAAAAAACCAAATAAACATCAAATACTCTTTATATGGCATACCTTCAATCTTCATGCGGCGCATATTCTTCTGTATCTTGGATCATCTTGGTGAAGTCTTGAGATTGATACGCCGCATGTCTGGATTGTCATGCGGCGCATCTGGAGTAAAATAAATCAGATCTTCTTCGTTGACCAAAGTTTCATATACGGCGTGGGATGAATCTGATGAGACGAAAAGTGTACCACTTTTGAGGGGTCATTTAAGGCCAAAGTCGAGATTATTTGATCAAATATTGCCCTAAATCGTTCCTTTTGTCATTTTAGGTACTTTTGAGAGGAAATTTAGGAAAAGAAGCATTTTGGATGTTTTTAGAGCAAAAAAGTGAAGAAAACGACAAAGTCTCAAAATCATGCTAAAAATTGTACCTGACGGCGTCACTCTTTGACAAAGAGGACGATAAATCAAGTTACACGTGACGCGCCAGAGAGGTTTTTGGAGAATTGTACATGACGGCGTCACCAAGGCCATCAAAAGTAATTTGCACATGATGGCCAAGACCAAGTTTACACATGACGACGTCAGAAGTGGATCTAGGCAATACGAGTATTATTTTGGCGGCGAGTTGACGGCGTTAGACTCTACTCTTGACGCCGTCAGAGAATAAAATCTATATATACTTTTCTAGTTTTCATACATTGTGTGTAACTTTGAAGGGAGAAAACCCTAGACGAATTTTACTGCAATTTTGAGGGTTTCAAAACCCTTGTGTCATCCATTCTTAATTGAAGATAAGTTTTCCAACAATCATTCAATATGTCTATATGTTGTTTGATTATATCTTATGCTTGTCTTCTCTTTAACATGCTAGGCTAGGTTTTCTTTGTGTTTGCTTAGATGTAATGAAACTTAGATATTGATTATTGTTTGGTTGTTTGTTTATAATTGTTGTGGATGAATGAATTCGATGTTAGGCTTAAGAAAACTGGCAGACTTCCAATTGGTAACTTGCTTGAACGTCTTAAGAAACAAGATCAGAGGTGTACTACGATATATTGGTTATATTTAATGCATAGGTAACTACTAATGAGGCCATGTTAGGAGCTAGTAGTCGGCTCGACATAGGAAGAGGTAGAAGCTTATAGAGTTAGGGAAGATCGTTCACGGCCCTACGAATGGTATTAAGGAATATAACCCGTCATCCATGCAATTGTAACAAACTAATCAACCAGTAAAAGACAGCTAGGGAGTAGTGAAATCTAAGTAAACACATTTTCTCTTATTATTGTTTTCACCACATTTACTTTAAGTTCATTTTATTTTATTTTGATTGCATCTGTAGTTATTTGGGTTAGTTGATTAGCAACTAATTCCACCCACTCCTTCAAAACCCGAGATTTTTACTTGCTTTCCATAAAATATAAAAATACAAAAAGAATCATCCCTCATCTCTAGACCTAGTTTAATTGAGTTTTAACCCTAGCGAACACTATTCTTTGAGTTGAACGATCAATTCCCCAGTACTTGCCACTATACTATACTACAACGGTCAGGTACACTGCCTGGTGGGGATTGCAAGCTTCTCAAGATCCATTGAGAAGTAAAACCTTTTGCGAGGGCGCAATTCCACGCATCAGAATCCATGTGGCGTATGCTTCAAAATCAGGCAATGGTCTTCATATTCGTCTAAGTATTGTTGTATGACGTATCTTTCTAGAATGATATGACGTATATTCCTTCAGTTCAGTAGACTTTTTCAACTTGATCCATTTTGCTCCAATTTTCGTCCAAAATAGCTAACTTTCACCAAATGCTTGTTTATAACTGAGAATTAAAAAAGCAAAAAGTAAGTGATTAAGTATCAATTCTCTTATAAAATAATATAAAACAAGTCAATAACATAGGATAAATGATGCCAATAAAATGTACTTATTTGATGTCATTACATTACAAGCCCATCCACTTCATAATAATTCCTCTATTCGACAGTCATTTCATCCTTAGTCAGTAGACGACGAGTCTATTCCCTTGGTGGAACAACATTGGGATCTCCTGGAATAGTAATTGTCTTCACCTCATACGATCCTTCCATGATGCACTTATTCATCCATTCTCCAATATCCTGTTTTGCATTCGATGTATCTCAAGAATCTACTTGCCCATTGTAGATAACTACCCTTCTCGAGCATTAGTGGACGTGTTTTAGAACCAACATCAACGACTGATTGTTGTATGTTTGTAATCAGTTGAGTTACTTGTTGAGACATTATGAAAGGTTGTGTGAAATGATACGTGGATCTTATAGATGATAAAGATGTGTTTGATGATTGGTTAAATTGTTAATAATTTGTGTTTAAGTCCTATTAAGTTCACTTAGATTACGGTTATTAGCGAGGTACACGTTGCGAGATATAAGTCCAAAATAACGAGGTAACAAAATCTAGCGAAGTAGAGTTTAGTGAAGTAACACTAGCGAAGTAGCCAATAATAGTGAAGTAGACACTTTAGCGAGGTAGCCTAGTTTTAGCGAAGTAGCCTAACTCGCTGAAAAAGGTTTTGACTTTTCTAACTCGCTAAAAGAGGGTTTTGACTAGCGAAGTAGAGTTCCTATCTAGCTGTTCTTCCTAACTCGCTGGTATTTCCTAACTCGTTGAAAGAAAAAAAAAAATATTGAACTTAAAACATACAAAATCAATAAAAGATGACCTTTTTTTTAGCATTTTGAATCGATTACTTTTGCAAAAACTCTTGTTATATCACTTAAACCTTGATAAAAACTGTGCTTTAACAAGATTTAACGCAAAATAATACGGTTGGATTTTGGTCTTGCGAGGTATAAACAAATGTAAAAACGCACCAAAAGGCTTAAAGATTTTGATGTTTTAAGGTTTTAAAAACACTAAAGAAATTTATATATGACTAGAAATGACCAAGAAACAAGTGTTTGTTGATCAAAACAAGCCAGAACTCGTTTTTGTTTTTTAAAATTTTCATACACCAGTTTTTAAAAATATTCGTACTTCGCTAGAACAATCACACGCAACTTTTAAACACAAATTTTTGAAAACAAACACCTCTAAATCATCCTATGAGCTCTGATACCAATTGTAGGTCACTGCATATTGTTATCAAATCACACAAAGATAGATATATAATTTAGAAATAAATAGCTAGGTAGAGAGAGGAGTAGTGAGGTAGCAATATTAAAAGAAAAAAAATGCAACATGTCTATTAAGGAAAAAATAATCAAGCCACACCCCTTATCTTGTGGTAAGGGGTTTTATACAAAATGAATAGCGAGATAGCCAGCCATAGTAGTGGACCAGACCTCCTTTTGGCCTAAAGTGGGATAAATTATTACATATTTTAATACAACACCCAAACATTAAACGTAAATTACATGACGAATAATTAATGCTTTCAACGATTCCTAACACATGAAGTAATGATAGCTCTTAGACCTTCTTGGTTGCTTGATTCAACTGGTTATCGTTTCTTAGGGAGAATCACCACTTGAGTTGCGTCAGGTATCCTCCAGTATTCCACAGGTAGAACTAGAGCTACGAACCTATACAAGTTGAAGAGTACGAAAGCGGATAACAAGAAGATTTGATGATCGACTTGTTGAAGTCGATTAGTCGACTAAAGGGTTTCAACCCTTTGGTTTGCTTGGTCGACTGATCGGACAAAGAGAAGAGAGGGAATAGGGAGATTTAGGGTTGAGAGGATTAAAGTGATTTCTAGTTTTGGCTGTCTTTGTATTTATAGTAAAACTAAGACAACCCTAATTGTACTATAAGTCTTTAATGATTATTCATTAAGTATACAAGTTTGACAAGAAGTCAAAAGTCCCCTTCCTCTTAGGGGATTCAGCTGATTTCCACAACCTGTTAGAGTTTGTGGTTTTGCCTTTTATACTCAAATATATTTATCCAGATACCAAAGGGTTTTCGATCAGTTAGTGCCCACCTCTGAAAAGAGGCCGACTGGAGAGAATTTGTGGATAAAAGGCCACGGGATCAAATCTCAGCTCATGCTCACTCCAGTTAGTACCCTAGGGCAAAAGAGTTGCCGAAGCTATTCCTTATGGGGTGAACAATGGCTGGTGCCAAAAGACACCTTGGTTCAGGATGTTCCCGTCAATTTACACCTTTTGTGGATTTATCTAGCTAAATATATACACGATAATTACCGTTTTACCTTCTATTTTTCCATATTCTTACTTCTTCTTCATTTCTATTTTATTTCGTCACTATTTTCTCATTATCAACTTACGTGTTTCATTAAGTGTGCATGAATGTGACCCATCAACATTTCTATGAGTACCAGTTGTGAAAGATATTGTTCTTTGAACACTAGTCATTTCATATATTAAATAGAGTTGTGTTTAGATCTTCAGTTAAAGACTTTAGTTGTTATATAAAGCTAAATTAAAAGTAGAATAATCTACAATAAAAACTCTTTTCTACATAATAAACTTTTTTTTTCTTTCTAAAAATTTAATTAGTTATTTAAAACTAAAAGCAAACTCAAGGTTTTATCTAAAATTAAAACAATCGTGCCATTTGTTAAAAAAAAAAAAAAAAAAAAAAAAAAAAAAAAAAATCTTTAACATTAACTTTTGTGCAACAAAGTTAACTTTAACATTTTAGGGGTGGCAGTGGGGTTCGGCATGGGTTTGGCATGCCCCATGCCGCTAATCAACACCGTCGCCACCAACGCGGCATGGGATCGGCAAGGAGGTGCTCGGCATACATTGCCGATGAATTATGTAGAAAGTGGAACATGGAATCATGGTTGTGGAATAATTATGAATATTAAAAATAAAAAATAAAATTAGGCGAGGCATGGAATCGTTGTTGTCACTAAAAAGATATGATGAGACATGAGAGAGGCATAGAATGAGGTGGCATGATATTATTGGTGGGTGGTGAGGCATGAGGAGACATGAAATCATGACTGACACCCTTTAGAGTTTCACATGTTGACACATGTCAGCATGTAATAGTTTCGCAAAAGTTATCAAAAGTTACTGTTATTGTCCCAAAAATAGAAATTGAATATTTTTCATTTTAAGAATTTGATAAATATATAATTTTATACTCTTTACCTTATATCTTTATCTTTACTACATATAATGGAAAAATAGTAAACAATTGAAATGTTGAGTTTTCAATAATTGTCAAATGAGAGAGAAAAGTGAAATGTAATTAATACTTTTATTAAAACACTCCATTACTTAAAAGTACAATGATTTATTCACATTGTACAACCAATTAAAAAATATCTACCAAATTAAACACAACCAATTAAAACAC
The DNA here is from genome assembly GCA_030686995.1 of Artemisia argyi. Lineage (NCBI taxonomy): Eukaryota > Viridiplantae > Streptophyta > Magnoliopsida > Asterales > Asteraceae > Artemisia > Artemisia argyi. The sequence goes on from CM060696.1 coordinate 27,129,841, forward strand.
AAACCTGGTTGACCCGGGACGATTCAAACCCGGTGGGTTTGACCCGGTTTAATTTGACCCATTTCCGACCCAACCTAGCAAGTTGACCCGGTTTAAATCGACCCATTTTTCGACTGGAACGGTTCAACCGGTTGAACCACCCGGGTCGAATCGGGTTTCAAAACATTATCCATTACATAAAAGTACAATGATTTATTTATATTGTACAACCAATTGAAAACAAATCTATCAAATTAAATACAACCAATTAAAACACGAACTAGGTTGACCCAGGACGCTTCAAACCCGGCGGGTTGACCCAGTTTAATTTGACCCGTTTTCGACCCAACCTAGCAAGTTGACCCGGTTTAAATCGACCCATTTTTCACCCGGAACGGTTTAACATGTTGAACCACCCGGGTCGAACCGGGTTTCAAAACATTATGTTTAATTCCCAAATTTTCAAACTTTTATTATTTTTCATTTATAACTTATAAACATTTTTTATCAATAAACTATCTATCGCTATAAAATCTCGTTGCTATGCACGGGTATTTGTCTAGTCTTAGAAAAAGTGAAATGAATAAAATTTGAAAAAAGTACAACCTATGTAAAACAGTACATTAGTTACCGCTCAATTTTTATCGAATAAAACTTAATTTTGTTTGAGCAGATATCTGCTAAAACAATAAAAACACAAACGAAGCCAAACAACAATCTAGAAAACCCTAACCACTGTTTCCTTCTCCGGCAATTGAAGCTCGCAGGTATTATTTTTTTATTTTAATTCATTTTTCATGGTTTTTATAATTTGCATTTCGTATCATGTTTTTTTATTTTTATTTTTTTTTATAATGTAAATGTGTAGCAGAAGTAGATAATTAGCTTAAAAATAAGCAGTTTAAGAAAATTGTGAAAATGCATTAAGACCGAAAAATCAGTACTCTGTTAGAAATAAGTTTGTCCCAACAGAATTCTTGATTTGCCCCAAAATAACTAGGTAAGCATAAGGGGTGTTTGTTTAAGCTTATTTGATGGGCTTATGTGAAAATTGGAAAGCTAATAAGCTTCATTTATATGGTTTATGAGGTTATAAACTTGTGCTTATAGCTTAATTGAGTTGATAAGCCACAAAATTTGAGCTTATCGGCATTTCAATTTCTGCATAAGCTCATAAGCGCAATAAATAACCTTGAACAAACCCTTGCTGCTTATGTGCTAGAAAATAAGCACAGGTAAAACAACATTTTTACAGAATCTATGTCGAATGATATAGGAAGATAAACTGATAATAACATCGAAAGGCTCACAGTTTATCCGATATGGGGTGCAACTAATCAATTTGAAAAACAAGTCTTATTCGATATCAGGGGACACATATACTTGCAACTCCATAAGTGTTGTGTAATATCGGGTGGAAAAAGCAAAATTTTTAAATGAAGTGTTGTTTGATGTTGACCACACTTCTAGTTGTTGGAGACAACACAACTCAATCTTGTCCGATAACATCAGTGTTCTTCAGTGTTGTCCGATAAGTGAACGCTTAGAATATTTTTTCATGAGTTTTAGAATTTCAATGTTTTGTTGTATTCTGAATTTGTTTCACATTTCTTCATACAGCTATCAATGACTTCACCATCGGCATCTCAACAAACAGTTATTCCTCATGATGAATTATTTCCAAGAGATCAATTCCTACCAATCAAGGAAAATAACTTCATATTTTGTCCGGATTCAATCTGCACCAAATGTCCAGTTATGGTAGAAATTCTCAAAGGACATCCCATCTTTAAAGCACTCACTGTGTCCGAAGATGTTCCAGAAATTTATATTCAACAATTTTGGAATACTTTAACCTACAACACAACAGTGCCGCCACACAAATTTGAAGGCATGATTGAAGATTTTCACGTCGCTTTTACCTTAAAACAGTTTAGAAGAATGTTTGATCTCGAAGAAAACAATGACTTTATGGGCAAAGAAGGGTATGATGAACTTTCAAGTGAAGAAGAGTTATGCGCTGATATTGTACGCTTAGGATATGAAGAACCACTTCCTAAAGCCTCAGCATTCAGAAGAAAGCATTTATCACAAGTCTGGGCTACTCTTTTTTCAATCATCAATCGTTGTCTTACCTCTAAGAGTAGTGGAATGGATCAATGCAGCATTTCAGTGTTAAGAATTTTCCAAGGAATTGCATTCAACAAAAACTATGACTACGCGAGATTATTTTGGAATGATCTACTTGAAGTGGTCAAGGACAAGAATCTGCCATCAAAGGCTCGGAAGTTCGTACCATTCATACGTTTCTTGAAGATTATTATCTTTTCAATTATGAGGCGTTATAAAGATATTCCTAGAAGACCGAATGACCATTCAATTGAAGATTTTCACATGAAGTATTTACGAAGAGATTGTGGAAATTCAAATGTTCAAGAAATGAGAATTCCTGATGAACTGTTAGCCTATGCTGACCAAACGGCACATACTGTTATAGAATATAAGAACTTTTTACCTCCTACGATCCAGCCAGAATCTACCCACGGAGTAGATATAGAAAGTGGTAGTGATTCTAAAAGATCACAAGGTGACAATATTCAATCTTATAATGAAACTGATGATGATAATAATGAGGGAGGAGTTGAAAATGACGAGAGGTTAAGTGAAGAAAGTGAGAAAGGATCAAAGGAAAATAAGGATCCTCTCCAAACCAAGTCAGTCAATACATCTACTACTGGACTTCATTTGTTGATTTTTAGTATTGAACAAGACTTCATGGACCCAGTGACGCAAGCACTGTCCCCTCCCAACAACTCAGTTCCTTCTCAAAAAGGCCCTGTTTCAATTGTGCACAGAGAATTAGCAGATAATATATTGCATTCTCAAATGGAGAATGCCAATATTGAAAAAGGACATCTGCTTCCGTCTTCAACTTCTTTGAGTGCACAATCGAGTCTAGAGCCATCTAAAACAATGTCCAAGACACTTGAGTCAAATGCAATTTTGCGTGACTTTGCTGGAACTTCCATAGTGGTACCTGATGTTGGTATTTCGCGAGGATTGGAAAGAAATCCTACCAGTGTTAATGGTCACAGAGTTGAATCAACTGTTGTGGTAACTGAGCCTCTAAGTGAGCCAGGTGTTAGTGATTTCCCAGAATTTGTTTCCAGAGAATATCTGGACGGCGCTCTAAAGGCTGTCCAGGAATCTTTTGCTAAACAACTTGGTGATATGCAGCGATTACTCAATGGAAAGCATGTTGCAACAGAAGAAGCAATATTACCACCGCCTCCACCTCCTCGATCACAACAACAAGACTTATCTGTGGATGAATTGAAGCAACTGTTACTTGCGAAACTTTTGTCACAATCTAAAGATGAATCTGCTGATGCCGATTTGATTTTGATCTTACGCAAACAAAGTGAAGTTTCTCAAAATATTTCTACTAAGGAGGATGCCATGAATTATACAAAATCTATTAATGCTACATTAGAAAAGCTATCTGCACGTCTTGCTGCTCTTGAACAATCATTTAAATCTCAAGCTCATGGTTTAAAGCGAAGACATGATGATCACAATCATGATCACCATGAGGGGGAGAAGCGGCAAAGATTAAATGAAGTTGTGGTTTCGGGTGATTTAAATGTTCAAACTACAGTGTCTAATGAAGAATTTGTGGAAAAAGTATTAGGAAGTCCTAACGAGGCTGGTGATATTGTTTATGGAACGAGTGACAGTCAAAAAGCGACTTCATGAGCAACACGATTCAAATGGATTCTGATAGTGAAGAACCCTCACCTTTACGGCTCTTCTCTACCCGTCCTCAACTCCACATCAGCGCCACATTATCCTCATACAATTGGAGATTTAGTATTGTGGTACTTTCATTTCTATTTTGACTTATGTTCTTGAACCAATATAAAATTAAGGTTTAACCTATAAAATAGTACTAGTAATGTTCTTTCATCAATGTCCAACTTGAGTGCCCAAACTAAAAAGTGTCATTAAGTGTTACAAACTTTCAAAAAGTGTTCCAATATGCACATTTTGGTGATGTATCATACCCACAAAACGTGGCACGTGTTTTGTGTGACACGTCACTAATATGTGTATGTTGGAAGACCTTTTGAAAGTTTTTTTTTGGGTAAAGACCTTTTGAAAGTTTGCAACACATAGTCCAACATTTTTTAGTTCATCTACTTAAGTGGGACATTGATGAAAGTATGCTGCTATTTTATAGTTTAAACCCATGAAATTTGTATCGATGTCCCCATGTTTTATCATCAACAACTTTCATGTTCAGTTTCAAAGCTCGCTTATTGTGTCTAAGACTTATTTTTTGTGTTTATTAAACAAATTTTGCAGCAAAGAATATCCTCAGATGAATAGGATTAGCATACAAGAATCCATCTTATGTTTCTAGTGATTGAAGAGGCAGTGAGGACAAGTATCTTTTCTAGTGAATGGAGTTGGATGAAAATCCCCAAACTCATGTTTAAGGAGTTTATGTTTCATGTGCCAACTGATAGGGCTGATTTGACTGATGTGTCTGAGTTGTCTGATGGGGCTGAGTCAGCTAACGGGGAGCGAATGTTTGATCAACCAAGTAAAAAGAAAAAAGTTGAAACAGTTGACTGAGAGACATAAATTCTTTCATGCTGTCTGTCAAGTTTTGTTAGTAGCACAAAGGTCCATTACACGAATTCAAAATCTCCATGGTCAGAGATGACTTATGTTTGATAGATGATAAATTTGTTTGTGAGAAGGGCAATAAAAAGGCGCTTTGTGTCAGCAATAGTGGGACAGTGATCCTGTAAATTCACGTGCAGGTACTGATGGAACTTGAGTTTCAAGGGTCTGCTAGGGTTATCAGTGTGTGGTATATAATATTTAGTTGTTGTTCGTGTGGTTTGAGGTGGAGAAAGGAAAAATGTAAGCTTCGGCCTTCGGGTTATATCACTTGTGAGTCCGTAGTTTGCTTAATAAGTGAGAAAATCTGTCTGGCATATTTTGTCATTTAAATAAGGTTTATATATGCCCTGCACATGTTGTATTTTGTCATTTTTTTATTATTATTATTTTTTTATGTCAGTAAGTAGTCCAGTTATCTTGCTGTTAAGTGGGGTGTGTAGCGTGTTAGTGGCCGTGTTTAGGTTTGCTCCTTTTCTTGTGCATCTCAAGGTTTGGAAGTTTGCATCTTGTTTTTGTATATCCTTGTACTTTTCTTTTCTTGATTTTGACCATGGTAAAGTCTTGCTAAAATAAACAACAGTTCTTCTCGACTTTCATAACCTAGTCCTTGATAGCAGTGACAATCCCACCATTAATAACCTATACCAACCCTGTTCTGGTCATTCAAGTCTTTTGTTTATGACAGAGTTCCAAGAGAGCTTCCACCCGCGTTAATCCACCTCAAATACTTCCATACAGACGATATCTTTCACTCACAAAGACAGGTTATCTTTTCTTGTACTCTTTTATAAGAAAATCGCCAAACTTGGATAAACTTAAGGTAATAACAGAAGTCTATCGTGTATCATATTAGTTTTGATTCTTATGCCAAAATACTGACACTTTTTAGTAGATTAACAATAGGGTGTTAGATCATAATAGACAGAAATCGTCTACATTACAGTGGAAGACAAAAGTTTACATCATGATTATTACATTACAAATGTACACTACAGAATGACAAAATAAAACCCCTCTAGTAATCCCCTGCTAAATCAGCCTGTGCACAGGATGCACCACCACACTCATAACAGAAACGTAGTACCTCCAAGATGAAACGTGCTGATGGTGTGTGCCTAGTACCTAATATTTCAAAACCGCAAGTGAATCAGTATCGCCAAATAATTTGCATAAAACCAAATAATATGCTAAATCAACCCTCTCATGCTTTAGAAAGTTTAAGTCCATGGACCCTAGGGGTGTTTGAACGTCTGTTTAAACTATCTATGGCAACTCAATGTCCTAAAAGTCAAGTTGAAATGTTTGGCATAACTGATTACAATTATAGATAGCTGGTTTAACTAAGGTCAGAATAATCAGATTTAGAGAAACAGATCAGGAGTTATAGAAGGAAAAGTAACATATATGTGATAGAACTACCCCTACTAACTTTAAGCACTTGTTATCTACTTTAATCCTCCAAGTTGCAAAAAGCACTTTGATAATGCTCATCTAAACACCCCTGAACTCATTACTACCCTCACACTACTGTTATTCCCCTCAGTAGCATCAACTTAAGCATACATGAAAGTGCCTCAAATTAGATACAACAATTCACCGCAGAAAGAGAAATTAAACAAATATATGCATGACAGCAATGTGTAGAAGCTGCAGGTTTTCAAAAAGTACTTTTATTGAAGCCTTGTACATCAGATATAGATGCTAAAAGGATCAAACTAGAAAATAAAAAGAATTAGACTGGTATTTAGCATAACACCTTTACAAAAAGGGGGACTCCAGATAACATGATTAGCACAATACTCCACAATAAAAAACCATTCGCTACTATGTTGATGTTTGGTAGGCATTTTAGCATATTGTCTATCAAAAATGCAATGAGCTGTTTTGTAATGTTTGGATTGAAAGAACTTATCACCATAACAGGAAAACAAAGGAAGCATGCGTGCTTTTAATTTGCACCTTAGAAGGTTAGCATAAAAAGGCATACGCTTTTAAGCTTAACCAAACACGCGTATTTCCCAACAAGAAGCACATAAAAAATTAAAAACAAGAGTACCGTAACAAGAGAGTGACAAGCTTTACATGGTAATGCATCCAATGATCATTTCTTTAAACAAAAATACAGGCATAAGATCAAGTTCATAAATACTCATTACAAAGTATCCCTTCTTTACAAATTAAGACCTAACTTTTTAATAAATTCTTCATACACAACGTGAAAAAAGTACAAACAAGCAACATAGTGGCTCACCATAGATAGTAGTACTCACATGACATGTCATCAGTCCTCCAAATTCTCCATCTGAATGCTGCTTTTAAGAGGCACATACTCACCAAGATAGCCACCCAAATGATCATACAACGCATTCTTATCAATCCCTTGATGATGATAGCTTTTACACACATAATAAAACACGCTCTGAACCAACAACCCAACCAAATTCACAATCACTAAAACCCCAACCAAGAATCCCCCAACCACAATCCTCGAGAAAACCCCATAATAATACTCCCCACCATGCACCACAATCGACCCAAACAAGCCATTAATCGCACCACATATCACAAAATACCCAAACACAAGCACCGAACCCATCTTGGCCTTCCCTTTCAAAATCTCAAAAGCCTTCTTCATAGCCTCAAAACCATACACATTCTCCAAAACCGATATGACACTCGCCAAATGCCAGACGGCAGTTATATAAACATGCACAACCAAAAACAAGACAAAAACCACAAGCAAACTAAAGAAAAACAAAACCAAATTATGCGTATCAATGGCGACAATGAGCAACACGACAAAGCCAAGAAACACCACATTATAAACAACCATAGTCAAACCAACCCACAAGAAAGTAATAAACAACCTCTTAAAACACTTGGGAATAGCGGAAAGAGTGGAATAAAACGACACCGGTTTAGAAGTATATATAGAAGCAACAGTGAAGACAATAGCAGCAGTTGACAATAAAGAAAATATAAAAAGGAAAATAAGGTAACAGAATTGAAAAACCAAAAGCTTTTCCCATTGAGAAGTGTGGGACCCATACGGGTCTTGAATCTTGGTTATTAAAGGGTGCGTGAAAAGTGAATGAGCTAAGATTGCAAATGATAAAGGGAAGATTAAGGTTAATGTTATGAGGTAGAATGTTTTTGGGGATTGTTTGGGAATTGAGATTGATTCTTTTAAGATATCTGTTGCTGATAAGAATTGAAGCTCATCTGGTGGGAGATCCATTTCTGTTCTGTTCTGGGGTGTTTGGATTTAGGTTTTTTGTTATTAGATCTGTTTGTTAATAAAGGTTGGTTGAACAAGAAGCAGAAAAGAAGGGCGGTGGTGTTATTTGTGTGTTGCCTTCATCTCAAGGGAATTTATCTTTTCTTGTTTTTTTATTATTGGAAATGTTTTTGGCAAGTTAGATTTTATGCTATCTAGTTTTATTTTACATTAAATTGTTTTCACATTAATTACAAACGAGTTTGATATTAAATGGGTTAACAAGGTATAATATGTAACGAGCGGGGGTACCCGCGCGTTGCTGCGGGAATGTTGTGTTTATTCCAAATTATTTTTATTATTTTTAATTTATTTAGGAACTAAATTTGCAAAAGATCGCTAACGGGGGACTAACGGTGCAATTTATAGCTAACGTGAGGGACTAAAAGTGTAAAATCGTTAGCTACAGTACACATACTATTACAAACTGATTTTTTACTGTAGCAGTTACTGTTTTGTACTGTAGCAACGTTATTTTCAGTTTTAGTCCCTTAACGTGGCGTTCTTTGCAAAGTTAGTCCTTAGTGACTAACGGTGAAAAAAAAGTTAACTTTAGGGGCTGTTTATGTTTATTATTTATACAGAAAAAGCCCCTGAAGTTACTGTTCCTTTTCAAATTTAATCCTCATTTGTTAGATAACGGTTGTTAAGGACTAACTTCGCAATTGATCGCTAACCTCAGGGGCTAAAATTGGCAAACACGAAACTTGCAAAGTTACTGTTGCTACAGTAACAAATACGCCTTTTAGTATATATATAAATTGAGAGTTTGAAACTCTTTAATATAATTAAGAAATTATGTTATTTCTGATTAATTTTGCAAAATATATTTTTTGAAAATCAAATATTTATATAATAAGAGAATTTTTTAAATGTGTAAATTAAATATTTGATTGAAACTAAATTAACCAATAAAAGAGTGATTTCGCCACATTCAAATAAATTTTTGAAGAAAATAAAACTAAAATATGCATGACTTTAGGAACTTATTATTATTATTATTATTATTATTATTATTATTATTATTATTTAAGTGTGAAAAATATTATATTTTGATTGGTTAATGAAATTTACAATCAAATACTCCTTTCGTCCTAAAATTATAGTCTCATTTTGATTTTTTCGGTTTTTCTTTCTCAACTTTAACTTTAAATATTTTTGTTTGTGTTATACAATACTTGATAAAAATTATACCTATGAAAAATACATTTAAAACTCAATCCATTTATATATTTTACATCAAGTATTATATAATATAAACAAAAATACTTAAGGTAAAAGTTGAAAAACAAAGACCAAAAAATTTAAACGGATACTATAATTTTAGGACAAGGGGAGTACTAAACTTTTAAAAATTGCCTAATGTTAAATCCAATTTCATTTACTTCGTAAGAATCTTCAATGTTCATAAAGTTTAAGAAATTTATATATATATATAATAACTCATGTACTTAAATGTTTTTATATAATCATCGCTTTATTAGAACCATGAAAATTTTACATAAAGTTAGATGGGAGTTTAGATACAATCTGTACTCCTACTCCTTTCTGAATACAAAAACTATCTCGATGAAAAATAAAAACATCACTCTTAACATTATTTGAGTGGCTAGTGGCAAACTGGCAATAGACTTAATAAGAGAAAGTGTATTCAACGCTTCTGCCTCGAATTCACCAAATATAGAGAAAGCAAAAGGTATGAACTTGTATCTATTGTCCTCACATTTGGATGCATACTTCCTCTTTTTCTTCTCCACAACATTACACAAGGCTACCTCAGGAGCCCACGAAGTCGCCCCAATACCAGCAAATGGAGAGATTTCGGTCACATCCAAACATGCATCTTTACCTTGGAGCCAATTAAATAATAACAAATATGCAGGACGTAACTCCTCTCCTCCTCTGAAAGGAACCCTATTGGAGCCTCCTTACGCACCATGATCCCAACCTTGGAGCATATATCAACAAGAATATCATGCACCAGATTATGCCTGAACTTCGCACCCACTTCACTAGAGCAGTGAACCGCGTGATCTTCCCATTGGTCCATACGATGTACATTCCAGCTCGGGCAAAGGCTAACTTCAGAGAACATAGGTACTGTAAGCCTATAATGTAGCACCTTTTAAAAATCCCCAGTTATTAATAAATGTTAATCAAGGATTAATTGTGTATTACTATTCACACACCCATTTTTAGGCAAAAATTTAAACTTTTGCTTACGCTGTGCAACATTGAATCAACATATGTTATATGATTCACATTTCCCTAGAACGAGCTTGCACATGTACCACGATATTCTAAAACGTGTATAAATCAAACTCTGGTATTGTTTTTGTGAAAACGTAGAGGGGGGTGAATACGTTACCGTTTAAAAACTTTATTTCTTGTTGTATCAAATATCCATTCTTTGCTTGTTCTAATATGAAATATGTTAAGTGTAGTTTATGACTAGCATAAACTAAAGACAAGTTATCACACAAGCATAAACAACAAGTCACAACACAAACAATCACATAATGCAAACAATATAGAAAAGCAATAAGTAAAAGGAAAGTGCAAACCGAACACGAGGATTTATAGTGGTTTGGTCACGGATCTCCTCTCCGCCCTACTCCACTCCTCGAGTACCCAACTCGAGAGTTACTTCACTAGATCAACAACCTCCCTTTTCGGCGGAGAAAACCTTACACGTCGCTTATACACGTTTACCGACACTAAGCTAGATGTCGAGTTCTTTTACAAGGGTACAACCACTCCCATTCGTCGCTTACACTTTTACCGACACTAAGCTAGATGTCGAGTTCTTTTACATGGGTACAACCACTCCCGTTCGTCGCTTACACTTTTACCGACACTAAGCTAGATGTCGAGTTCTTTACCAAGGGTACAACCACTCCCGCTATGTTTTGTGGCCCAACATAAAAACCTTGTGTTTTATGGCACAAACACATAAACCATCTAATATATATTGTTATGATACAATGATGATCTAAGACATAAAAGTCTAATGGATATGCATGCCTAATCTACATGAACTTCTTGAATAAGAAGTCTTCAACCATTGAGGATGTCAGGTGCCCTTGAATCTTCATATGTTGGAATGCTTTAATGAATGATGACTTCAAGATCTTGTAACCTTCTTGGTGGATCATGAAGTTTGATATGCTTACAACAAAGATGAATGTTAGAAGCATTATGATCATTTTGGAAAGGGTGATCTACATGGTTTCCTACTTATCTATGTGTGTGTGTGTTTTTTTTTTCATCTTTTCATCATCAAGTTATGAGAAAACCATGGACTACTATTTATAGGAAAACAAGTAAAGAGGTTTTTCTAAAACCATATTCCTAAAACTAGCAAAAGTAAAAACCATGTTCTAGTTACTTTCACAATGTCACATCTAGTAAATACTAATCAACATGCATTGAACCAAATATGGAATACTTTCAAAATGTGTAAGAGTATTGCTAGTCAAACACATAAACCTTCCATAAATGCATGATGTGACATATATATATTTCTATTTTAAGATTTAGATATATATGAAAGTAAACTTGTATATATTACCTAAGTAATGTTATTATAGTAAGTTAATGAGTTATTTAAAAATGTTTGATTCCTAATGTCATCACATTTTTGTCATTTGTAAAACTTACTAATATTACTTTAACACCTAAAGTGGCACTTATTCTATTTGACACCTAAAGTGCACTTAGACACCTAATATACTTAAAGATCCTAAAAGTATTTTAGTCATTCTAAATGGTTGGTCAAGGGGTTTGATCATAATGCTACATAACAAACATATACGAACCTGTGTTGTAGCATACGATGACTCGAGACGTTGAGAGGTGTTGAGACAAAGTACAAGTAACTTGTACATTTTACGTTATGTATCAAGTTATACGTTTGTCATCAATCAAAACAAATGAGACTGTATAGATTAAATATCGTAATATTTGCACTAACAATCTCCCCCTTTTTGATGATGACAAAATATGTAAACGTGATAGAACGTAAAATGTAAAAAGTTACTTGTGTCCGTATTACTTGTATCCACAACACACCTTCTACATTTCCTTCTCCGTTTACACTCTTCTCCCCCTTTGTCGAAACAAAAAGGGGTGTGTCCTTGGAGTTAACTTAATTTCTCCCCGAAATAGCGAGCTTGTATCATCCCTAGTGAAGTGAATTCTTCAACTCCAATTTCCTAAGGTTGTTAGCGGATCCATGGATCAAATTAAGTTCCTTGACCTACACCAAGGTTAGTGTTGTGAAACATAAAAAAAAAATTATACGAAAAATGCATGATGAATAAAAATCATTTTGGACTATGTTGACTTATCTCCTTCTTTATGTCGAAACACAAAGGTGCGTCGAAGAATGAGAATAAAAAAAAATGCGTGCATGCTTCCCTTAGATTGTAGCTCCCCTTTGATCAATACTCCCCTTTGCTAGGGTCCCAACGTATATGACACAAGAAATAAGAAAGCTACAAAAAATAAAGGTTAGTGCATGATTAACGCCCCCTTGATCAATACTCCCCGTTGCAAGGGTACCAACGTATATGATACAAGGATAAGAAAGCTACAAAAGACACAAGGTTAGTGTATGATTGACTCCCCCTTGATCAATACTCCCCGTTGCTAGGGTACCAACATATGTGATTCATGGATGAAGAACCCTACAAAATAAAGGTTAGTATAAGACAATAATTTTCCTATGCTTGACGGAAGCTCCCCCTTGTTATAGGGCGTCAATATGAACCGAAAATAAAAGAAGAAAAATAATCGATGCAAAACTTCATCCTTAGATGAGTATGCTATATACGATTGATCGTATATAATGGTGAACCTACAATGAAAGAGTTAATGCAATATATTTCATCTCAAAGAAAAATAAGACGTATATATATAAATGATATAGGCGACTCAAGGTAGAGACCCATGATATCAAATATCTCATGAGGTGCATTCTTGTAGAAAGAAATACAATCATAAGAAAAATAAGTTGTATTCTTCTAATAAGAATTACAATAAAAACGCGAATATAATATGATAGAAACCTACAAAACAATGCCTAGAGAGAAGACATGAGGATGAGATGCTTCTAATGATGTTGTAAACTAACAAGGAATGAGTTTCTCACCTAAAAGATTGTTTTGAAGAAGTGTAGTAGTTGAAAATTTGAAAAATAGAAAATAAAAATTTGCAGGTGGTCTGGCGGAACCCTGTGATAACACGGGCGGAACCCTTGTGAGGGTTCCGTCTGATCCGCTAGGCCATTTCTGGGTTTCCAGAAAACTGTACTGGCGAAACCCTCGTGAAGGTTCCGCCTGATCCGCCAGACCTGGAAAACAACACAGTCCCCTTTTTAAAGTGCCGAGACAATTTTCAAAATTTTCGAAAACTCTTAAAAACACAAATATAACTCATATCTGGTTGGGAAAAGATAACAGGGCAAGTAAAAACACACGTAACGTTAGAGTTTGAACGAGGGCTAACGATTTTCATTATACTTTAGAAAAAGTATTGAAAATATGACAACATCACAAGATGAATAGAAGTAGGTTTTACGCTAGTCCATGGTGGTGATGATTAGTGAAAGAGTTGATTGAAGGTGGTGGTGATACGTAGACAACTATTTAAAGAGTTAGAAGCTCGTGTGTATAGCAAATTCTTTATCGAAAGATAAGGATAGAACATATCTACTCATGCAATCCTAAAATTCACAACTAGAGGGATAAGCAACGAATATGACTTTATCATCTACCAAAGATGATGTATCTTGCCATAATGCATGCTTGAATGGAATTGAAAGGAAGTGATAACAATAAGCACCTATGAACAAGAGTTCACATGAAAAGAGTACTAAAAACACCTATATGAGGATGAAAATGACATCATAAGATGCGAGAGTGTTGATTAAACCAACGTGTTGAGAATGAGAGTTTGATTAAAATATCATTTGCACTTACAATGACGTGCATGATATGTGTCGAGGAAGAAAAAGGATGAGATCCTATGATGGTGTTCTAGACAATGAAGTTGTGAAGTCCTAGTTTTGAGAATAATCCTAGACTCTATTGGTTGTTGGTTGTGGAGATGAAAAACTTTGTTGAACATATGATGTGTTTTTCACTTGATGAGGTATTGGGGGTGAAAAGAGCTTGAAATAAAAAAGAGAAAAAATCAAAGGCTTGAAGCACTTGTGTTTTTGTGAACAGACTTTAACTAAATGAAGTGTACCTATGTGTTGGTATTTTAGGGTGTAAGAAACATGAGTAGATGTTGTTTGAATACAATTTGTCAAAATACAAATATGTGAATGAATTTCTCTCCTCCTAAATAGGTGGACATCCAACATATTGTGTAATGCATCGTATAAGGAATTATGATGAAGTGTTTAGGAGGTTGTAGGTTAATGTAAGCGATGAGCTTAGTGAAAGCGATGGGCTTTGTGAAATTGAATGATTTTAAAGTGTTTAGGGATGTTGATTAGCATACAAAGAACTTTATCCTTGAAGTCATGTAGCTCTTCTCTATCAATGCGAGATGATCGCATGAAGAGGCATGTGGTTTTCTCAAAGGAGGTGGAAAGGATTAGAATATTGGTATGGAGGCGACGATGAGTAATCTTGAGGATTGACGTTAGGAGACTCTTTGTGAATGTGGATTATCATTAATGGATGATTGGGAATCATGGAGTTTTGAGGTGTTTTGTTGGTTGACGACTGAAGGTGAATGTGTGAAATGAGGTGATGATGACTTGACAACACTTGAAGCTTGGATATCTTCTTTGTGTTCTTCACTTGCTAGAAAGTGGAAAAGACGTATTTCATAATGAAATTCACTTGACTTTCGACTACATACACAAATATGACAATGAGTGTATGGATATGACAATTGCCCTTTGTTTCAAAGAGCGACACAAGGGTGAATATAAGTTTATGTATCATGAGAGATGGTTTAACCTTAATGGGTTAGGTTGTAGTGGGGATGACTGTAGGACCGAAAATATGTATGATTCATGTGGTTCGGGAGGTCTTGGTTGATCAAAGTATATGAATTCCATGTTTAGTTTAGAGAGAGAAAGAGTAGAGAGAGGGTGAAGAAAATGGAAGTTTATTAACAATGAAAGTAAAGATACACAATTTCCCACACCCATCATGGAGAGTCATGAGGGGTATTTATAGGCTCTACACATCACAAGTTTGCCTAGTTAACATAAGTAGTCCCTATTGGCACAACTTGCTACATATCTAGTCCATTTCACTTGTGTGACGTTATCTTTATAAAATAGCAAGGCTAACAATCTCCCTCCAAGATATCGTCACACGTGAATGGTTACAATGAGACCTATAAATACATTAACAATGTAAAATTACAACAATAGTAAACTATGTTGACGTTGTTGAAGCGCAGAGTCTCTGTAGTCTAGATACTGAGGCAGACTTGAAGTTCTCTTTTCCGACGATCTCGGCGTATGATCTTTGACACTGACGGCAAAGGTATTTGTAGCTTTGAACTTCAACTGTAATGGTCTAGTTAGGTTATTACTCCCTCCTAACTAGTTAGCCTTTATTCTTTTTCCTGCTCCCTCCTGAACTGACAACTCTCTTTTCATCACGCAGCGGATAAAGTAGATTCAAAAGTGTAGGAACATGGTTGTCGTTCGGGGAGCATCTTGACAATATAACTCACACAACATTGCACAGAAGGTTGGTAATACGCTCCGATGTACACATCATTAGTACTTCTTCGGTTCCAGTGTAAGCACAATTCCCTCGAACAACCAACGTACTAGAGATGAAACACTACTTCTTTTGGCATGTTCTTCTCCCTCCTGATGGTTGCGATTTGTCGAAATCATCATACTATTTTGTGTACATGCCATAATTACCCGTACTTTACACTTCTGATGCAATGTAGATAGACCATGAAAGCATAATTTGTGAGTATATGTCGCATAAATATACTCTCAATACTATTCTCTCAAATCAACCCTTAAACGAACCTCCTTGTAATTCACCGGCTACTAGTAATGACCACATATGGAGACAGCCCGATATGACCAACTTGAAAAAGAAGTAATCATCTCATCTTGTGACTTAATGCTTGTACGATAGATGTGATTTAATACCTATACTGAGCACTACAACGTAACTCCTTTAAGTATGAGGTTGCACGAAATATTCGCCGCTTGAACAATCCACTACATCGTGTGACACTGAGTACTACAACGTAACTCCTTTAAGTGATAGCTATACTGTGAGCACTACAACGTAACTCCTTACATCAGTAATAACTAGATTGTCAAGACTGAATTTTTTTAATTTGCGCAGACAAGTTATCTTCAAAAGTCATGCATCCAACCACCCCTAGACTTTGAGATAAATAAGTACACTTGTTGAAATGCCACTTCAAAGTCAAATCAATAATACCGTACAATAATCCCGTAGTCATTTTGTTAAACGAAATATTAATTCTAGCCGTGAACAATGTATCCCCGTGAAATTTTTCAATACCAAAATACCACTCTTTCATGCCAAATATTATAAAAAATGTATCCAAAATTTGTAAACAAAATTCGGATGACAATTTTTATGTTTGTAGCACACGCTTAGCTCAACCCAATTCAAGTCTCATCAGCTCAATTCATAAGCCCATTCCAATATTAGCTCCATCCTGGTCCATTGGCCCAGCAACAAAAAAAAACCCGATCCAATATCACTTTGATATACAACCTAATCATACGGATAACAATGTAGTAACCCTAAACACACATAGCATTTGATAAGAGCCTACCACATTATCTACTCTCACCAAACTTCTCAATATCATCTTCATCTCAGATCCGACTTCATCATACTTTCACGACAATCAATTAATAAAGTAATCTTTTTGTGTTTCTGTCATGTTAACCTGAACAACAATCACAATACCACAATCAAGTACCACGAGCCCCACTTATTCTTGTACCTGCTTCGAAGAACACAAGAGTAATATGTATGTCTTCAAGACCTTTTGATAAGGTCTCGGGTAGGTCCAATGTTGTGTTATGTTGTTGTTTTCCTTGTACGAACGTAAGGAAGGATGAAACTTCTTAAGTTTTGATCTTGCCTTAAAGATGTTCGGATATTTAATATGAAGCATGGTCTTCAACAGGATTCAGTGATGATTATTGTACAACTAAAAAAAATCTTTAAAAGATTGAAGACAAAGTTGCACACATCTGAGATCCATCAATCTCTTGATATTAGATGTAGTTTTGTAATGGAGGATGGGATAGGTTTAGATTGATGTAATGACGTTGGCTCAGCTCTTCATCCTTCTTTTTTCTTTTCGTTACATGTTTTATTGGACTGATGATGTTTATGAACCAGAGTTCCAATTTGAGTCTTGGTATTTGGTTTGTGGTCAAGTGGTCTTTGCTTCATCTAACTTCTGTATTTTCGAGACTTTTGACATCTTGTATTTGTGAAACTTAGCATTTTTATCGAGAATACATATTATCGAGAAAGTGAGTTTTCGAAAACATAATCTCGAAAATGTAAAAAATTTCGAAAATGAGTATTCTCAAAAAATAGTACATTTCGAAAACATAATCTTGAAAAATAGTACTTTTCGAAAATGTAATCTCGAAAAACGGTACATATCGAAAATTTCTTATACAAGAAATTCCGACCAGATTCCGGTGAGTCTCTGCAGATTCCGATGACTTTCGACCTTTTTCTTGACCATTTTCACGGTATATGGTACTAAACAAGTCTTGATATATCAGTTATATCAAAGTGGACTGTTTTTTTTTTTGGACAAAACGACACAAAGAAACAGTTTTTGAAAACTGTGATAATAAAGTAAGACTTTTGACCATAAGGATACAAGAAATATGTATTGAAACTGCTATTGATAAAGATACAAAAAAAAATTTCCAGATCTTAAAAAATGTATGAAAACAGCTTCAAAACAATATTCGAACCACAAAAATCAACACCGTAGCTCTGATACCAATTGTAGGACCGAAAATATGTATGATTCATGTGGTTTGGGAGGTCTTGGTTGATCAAAGTATATGAATTCCATGTTTAGTTTAGAGAGAGAAAGAGTAGAGAGAGGGTGAAGAAAATGGAAGTTTATTAACAATGAAAGTAAAGATACACAATTTTCCACACCCCTCATGGAGAGTCATGAGGGGTATTTATAGGCTCTACACATCACAAGTTTGCCTAGTTAACATAAGTAGTCCCTATTGGCATAACTTGCTACATATCTAGTCCATTTCACTTGTGTGACGTTATCTTTATAAAATAGCAAGGCTAACAATGACACACTTGTTTGGTTACATGGTGGAATCTTCTTGTGAAGATAACTAGGTGTATGATATTGACTCTTGGATTCTTTGAGGGCATGGAAGTGGTGGATGACTCGATATTGGTAGAACAAAGGATAACTCGGTTTTTCATTTCACATTGGTGGTTTAAGGTTTGAGTGATGAAAGGTTATGAGGGTGATTTGATCATCAAAGACCAAGAGATGTGTTAGTGTGTGATGATGGAATATGTTAAGAACGTTCTCAATAGAGATCTTTAGAACAAGTGTATAAAGTTACTAACTTTATAGGATCTTAATTGTGTATGCTCTAGAGATGTGTAGGATATGCATAAGGTTTGAATTGGGTTATGAGCAAGGTTTGGTTATGATGAACGCTTAAAAGGAAATAGACACATATGGTGTCTTTCAACAAGTAAGATTACGTGGAATAAAGTCACCATGCTTATGAAACATAAGAATGACGGGATGATGAGGAGGCTCTAGATCCTAGAACTTGCAGATGTTGATTTAAGATCATTAACCCAATGGGGTATAATGAAATCTCATGTAACACAACCGTTCATGTTCAATGAGAGAATGACGCATTGAATATACAATATCCTTTTAATCATGATGAAAACTTGACGCATGATTTCTTAGGCATAATGTCTTTCAAGACATCATGTTTTCCTAAATGAAGATATGAAGCCAAAGTGTTTGAATCGGATAGTCCTATCCTAAATATACTTGGTCTCAAGATTATAATCACTAGATGATGACTAGAGGAATTCACTCGAGTTTCTTATGTATACTCCTCAAGAGTCATTGTTGCTCAGGGTATATGAAGTTGGCTTTGAGATTGCATTTTAACATATGTTGTTAAAATGTTGATTTGAAGTTTAATGAAACATGTGCAGAAGTTAAAAGTATTACTAATACTTTGATAACTTGTGAAAGCGGAACTACTTAAACCTAGTGTAATTAAATGTGCGCTTCATGCTCATTTGATGGTGAAGGTTCTAATCCTATAGGTGGTAAAGTATGGTTGAGTTTGTTAAACGAGTGTTTAGACAAAGGGCTTTTTGAGCAATGCACTCAATGGATTCAAATGAAAGTAAGGATGGTGGATTGGTTTATCTAGGTGGTAGCTCCTTTAGTGTGTCCAAAGAAGGATGTGGTGATGTGGAGGTTTGTTGTGCTAAGGAAGTACTTAAGTTTCATAGATGTAGAAAGTGAAGAAAGATTAATCCTAATTTGTTCTCATCTATTGGTTAGTACAACTAGCGGGCGAGGTGCTTGAAGTTTTGCTCATGTTTGTGAAGCTTATGGGCTGAGATATATCACAAGTTGAATGCAATGAGATCATGGTGAAAGAACAAGTGAACGTAAGTGCTAAATGTTTAAGAATGAAAACCTATTGACACTTGTTTTTGTTCCTATTGATTGGGAAAGTACTATGATGAGTGTTCAAGTTGTGATGAGTGTTTTAACAAACATTGTTAAAATCCTTGGGTGTTGATTTTCGGATATGACATTTAATGACTACGGTAGTAAGTCAAGTTTACTTGAATATTTCGAACGAAATACTTAAGTTGTCAATCCTACTTAGTTGAAATCGGATAGCATAAAAGGATAGCAAGACTCGATAATACATCTATAACTTAAGAGTAAGTTATGACTCGATGTAAATCCTTATCGTCTTGAAGGATGACACATTATTTTTATGTTTACCAAGTGAGGTAATATATGTAGATACAAGACAATATCTATAGTCATAAGTTGGACTTGTGATTTCAATATTGTATGTAATCTTTGCAAATAACGAGTCCGGATTGGTTAGGAAGTTGTCAATTTACAAATCAAGCTAATGAATGAGTAAAGGACGAAAGAATGTAGTGAGTATGTATAGTGATTACAAATACTCAATGGTTCGAGTATTGCAAGGAACAAGTTTCCGGATTTCTTCCTCTAAGGAGAAAGGTATCTTGGATTATTCTTGTGGAGTTTGAAAGTATTATTATAGATGATTATCTTATAGGTGTAGGTGAGATGTCCTAATCCTAATATGAGTGAACATTAGAGAAAAGAATCCTAGTGATGAAAGTGAGTAATCTTGAGTGAGGGATTTAAATGAAAATTTAAAAAGAAATTTGCAGGACTGGCGAAACCCTACGAATACACAGGCGGAACCCTTTTGAGGGTTCCGTGTGTTCCGTTGGGCTATTTCTGGGTTTCCCAGAAAATGCACTGGCGGAACCCATTTGAAGGTTCCGCCTGATCCGCTAGACACCAGAAATGAGGCAGTCCACTATTTCGAGCCTCGAGACGAATTTCAAATTTTTCAAAAACTCCTAAAAACAAAACTTAAATATAGTACTGATTAGGTGATAAGGCGAAAAATGATCCGTTTTTAGGGGGTCATTTAAGCCCGAATCCGACTTTATTTGATCAAATATTGCCCTAAATCGTTCCTTTTGTGATTTTAGGTGTTTGGAGAGTGAATTCTGGAAAAGAAGCTATTTTGGACGTTTTTGGAGCATAAAAGTGAAGAAAACGGCTAAGTACCAAATTTCCATACTGAAAATACAAGGTGACGGCGTCAAGACCACCATCTTGACGGCGTCAGACATGAGGAATTAAACACCGAAGGTGGTGACGGCGTCAGAAGGATTCGTGACGGCGTCAAAGTGGCAAAATTAATATACCGTGGGTGGTGACGGTGTCACATAGGCCGTCATAAGTGGATCAAGGCCGTCCGAGGAAGTATATGGCGGCGAGGTGACGGCGTCAGAAGTTACTCTTGACGTCGTCAGCCTGTTTTTCCTATATATAGTTTTCTAGTTTTTTCATAAAAGAGGAGAAGTTTTGGTGAAACCCTAAAGACGATTTTGGTGCCTCTTTTACAGGTTTTTCAAGGGTTCCAAACCCTTGAGACCTTGCATTGTAATTGAGATAAGTGTACTTTCAATTCAATCAATATGTCTATGTGTTGGTTGTTTATATCTTGTTCTTGTCTCAATTCCATTATGCTAGGCTAGATCTCTTTTGTGTTTGCTTAGATCTAATGAAACCTAGATGTTGATTATGTGTTGATTACTTGTCTATTCTTGTTTTGAATGAATGATTTATATGTTAGGCTTAAGAAAACTGGCAGATCTCCAAATGGTAACATGCTTGAACGTCTTAAGAAACATGAACCGAGGCGTACTAGGTCTTTATTGGTTGTATTTAATGCATGAGCCACTGTTTACAATCCCTATAGTTGTGCTGGGTCATGGTGTAGAAGGAGATAAGAGCTCATAGAGTTGGGGAGTTATGTATGCCACCCCACGAATGGTATTAAGGAATACAATCCGTCATTCATACAAGTGTAACAAGTAATTAACATGTAAAAGATATCTAGGGAGTAGTGAAGTCTAAGTAAACACAATTTCTCCAATTACTGCTCACAACTTTAGTATAATTTAGTTTAATTTCATTTTTATTATTTTATTTTGATTGCATCTTAGCTTTGGGTTAGTTGATTAGCAACTAATTCCGCCCACTCCTTCAAAACCCGAGATTTTACTTGCTTTCATAAAAATATAAAAATACAAAAATAATCATCTTTCACCTCTAGAACTATTAATTAGGTTTTCTAATCCTAGCGACACTATTCCTAAGCTGAACGATCAATCCCCCGGTACTTGTCACTATACTATACTACAACGATCAGGTACACTGCCTGGTGGGGGTTGTAAGCTTCTCGAGATCCCTCGAGAGGTAAAGCAAGGTGCGATTCCCACGCATCATTAGGAAATGCAAAAGTTGGATATAGAAAAACTCTAACCGTTAGACTTTGACCGGGAGCTAGCGAATTTCACTATACTTAGTGAAATATCCATAAACTTGAAAATTTGACAACGTCTCAAATGTTGTCTACCTGCATATCCGTTAGTACACGACAATGTCCAAAGATAACAAAAGATCCTAGAAGAACATATATCCATGAAACACATTGTTTGACTACCAAATTGTTCAAATTTCAAGTTGTGCCAAACATTCCTTAACAAAGGACATTTATCGACTCCCGAAACCCGTTCAAGTATCCTAATAATACTTGAAACATATGCACCCAATTAGATGTGATAGATTAAAACTAAAAACACATATTCTAACACATGTTAGCATATAGATCAAGCCGAGGATTATGAGCTTCCTATAAATGGAAATTAAGCTAAGCATTGAAAATTTATAACAACACAGTGTTATCGTCCAAACAAGGTATGGTTAGTTTATATGATCAATCAAGGATGAGTTTCTATCTTCTAGCACGACACATTCATTAAACATCATTGTAGAAACATATATACCAAACACCATTTTACAAGAATACTACATGTTTAAAAATGTAGTGACTTATTTAGACGCTTGACCATATTCCAAGTTATTTAATTAGTATTACTTAATTCTCATTCCTAAGTGACTTATGCAAAATAATCACATAACATGTGCAAGGAAGAGTAACTAAAACAATAAGCAATACAAACACAAATTTTCAACTTAGTACACACAATCTAGCAAATATCCTATTGTGTATAAACATGAAATCGACAAACAAGCAAATGAATATCATGACAAGATTGACACTCATGAATCACAAATAAACAATATGGAATCACAACTTTCAATAAGCAAATATCATATATGCATACAACTAAAACAAGTAGTCATTTAGCATAACATAAAAAGAGATATACTTTTTGTCACTTTGCGTTTAAATATGACGATGTATGCCAAGCTTGATTAGTTTCCTTTTTCAATATGAATATCACAAAATTCTTTATTTTCAAAGAAAATAATGTCAATGTTCAAAGGATACTAACTTATATTGCCTAACTCAAAAGTTTGAGTTTCTACGTCAAAATGAAACTTGATATTTTGGACGCACTATAGTATTTGGTTTATTCTTTTGACTTTAGTTTAGATTTAGGCCATGACATTATTTTTAAAAGAAAGTAGACTCAATTACCTTTAAAATGATAGGTGGCGCGACTCATACGGACTTACGGTTAATTTGTTATGAATTTTTGAAGTTTGACAAAAAAAACTGTATACTGTGCAGCCCATGGAACCTTCGTCCAAAGGGCAAGGAACTCTTCTGAGTGTTCCGCGGGATCCGCGGGGTCTGCTGTAACAAAATGTCACAAAATGCTAAAAACATGTATTTCGCATAGCGAAAACGTGTAGGACTTACTAGATTTGTTAGTAAACATATAATACACCTATTTTAACATCATTACTTCTTATGTGACTTATCTAAACATTTACGGAGGTGATTTTTCAACTAAATTTATAGTTAACCCAAACACTCCTTTTAAAACCGTATTTTACGTACATTAGCTCTAACCACATAATTTGACACTTACAACTTTTTAAGAAAAGTTTTCTTTTATTTTTCAAGGACACCTTCAAGCTTGTATACAAAGTAATATTTAACCACAAAATTTCTAAGTATACTTAACGAACCATTTTTCATATTATATTCCGCTTCAATGGTAATTTGATACATGGATCGTGCTCCATTTTAAAAACCATTTGTTTTGAAAATAAGAGCTACGAAGCTCTGATACCAATTGTGAAAACGTAGAGGGGGGTGAATACGTTACCGTTTAAAAACTTTATTTCTTGTTGTATCAAATATCCATTCTTAGCTTCTTCTAATATGAAATATGTTAAGTGTAGTTTATGACTAGCATAAACTAAAGACAAGTTATCACACAAGCATAAACAACAAGTCACAACACAAACAATCACATAATGCAAACAATATAGAAAAGCAATAAGTAAAAGGAAAGTGCAAACCGAACACGAGGATTTATAGTGGTTCGGTCACGGATCTTGTAGGACCTTAGATATCACAACTTTATCACAAATATAGAAGATTAGAAGAAGAAAGATGGTGACTTGGTGACTTATATGTGATGTATATGATTCGTGAATAGAGAGAGAGATATAAGAAATATGAGAGCTTTTATTCAAAGAAAACACACACAAATACACACACAAGCACACACCTCAAATGAGCCTTTGAGGTGTTTAAATAGTAAGTTACATGAGATGCCCTATGGGCTTTCTATGGGCTTGGGCTTGGACTTGGTTACATGGTTGAATAACTAGGCTTATGAAACATAGCATATAACATAATAGCTTGCCAAGTCCAAGGCCCAATAACTAAATTATTACTAATCTTAACAAACGACACAAAGTTACAATATGAGAATGACCATCACTTCATAATACATATTTTTAATGCTAACAATCTCCCCCTAAGGGGTGGTCATTCGAATGATGCTCCACGTGAGTGGGTCTTCCGTGTTCTCTGTCTTCAACTTTGTGTGTCGTTGTAGAATAGTCTTTAGTCTTTGTTCCTTCATGCTTTGTGATCTTTGATAACTGATTTTTCATCGTTCTTTGTTCCTTTGTGATGTGGAGTTATCTGCCTTTTGTCACTTCTGCGTCTGTGGTGGTTGTTTGCCATTCCAACATGCTCATACATCTTTGGACTTTGATATTCATATGCACGTAGTTCCCTTTCTTTCACTTTGATCTTTAGTCTTTATACTTTGTAGATTCTTCTTTTTGGCGTAGAATCTTTCTTTGAACTTTGTGTTGTATAGATCTTTGAGGGAGCTTTCTTTAACTTCCAGATGTATGTATGAGCACGTGGAATCTGTCGCCATGGAGATGAAGTGTCCCTGCATATAAACAGTTAGCAATAAAACATCCGGTACTTACAGATAAGAATTAGAGATCGTCAACAGCATAGTGTGAAGACTCCTTCTAACCCTTACCAAGGCCGTTCCCACATCAGATACTCTCGAGAGAGCTTACGAGACCTACTAAGTAGCTCAATGACTGGGTGAGTCGCTGGGGATCACTCCACGACTGTAGACCGTTTGAAACCACCGTGAACACTAAGCGTAACCCATAAAGAATTACCGAAGTGACCTGCTGTCAGGGCTGCTTGATGTTGACCCTGGCAGGAATTTCCATTCAATCATTGAGAATCACAAAAGTGAATCCTCTCATAAATGTTCTGGCAGATTGCTAAGATCTGCGTAGGACTCTTAAGTTTACATCTGGCGTCCTTAATGTTGAACAACCAGTGTAGAAATATCATGTGTTCCTATGAGATCTTTTGATGAATCGCGAGGCTCTAGACTCGATAAGTGCACATTTGGTTTCCTATGCGGAGATTAGGGAGAGGTCTCCTGCTTCAATATCAACCATCTCTAAGAGACAGGTCGATAGATTATGCCGGTTCCCCGTGAGAATGAAACAAGCTCTTTTAAGAGAACTTGAGTGGTTAAGAAGGTTTAGTGCAGTGCGTCACTGGGTCCATGACGTCTTTATCTTCAATACCGGTGTCACCTTAGTAACAACCAGTAGCATATGAGTTGTACCCGGTGTCTGCCCTAAGGTTGAACATTTGGAGGGCTATTTCTTTTCACCCTTTTTCATAACTTTTCTTTTTAATTCTTCAACCCCTTCTTTCTCCTTTCTCATTTTCTCCTTTTTTCAATCATACCTAAGGACTTCTAATTCTAATCTATTGGAATTGTCCTTGGGTAGATCCCTCCGGCTCTGGCGGATCATAGGACGGTTTTTCCTAACCTTAGTCACCTTATAACTTCATGACTATCCTATCATTGCCATAAAACCATTTGTTTGAAAATCTCTCAAAGTGTTTATGATAATAAAACACATTGTTGACACTTCGAGAGTTTTGCATTTTTGAAGGACTCCCCCTTCACATGTGCTCATGAATATTTAAGAAATTTGCACATGCGGGAGGAGTTTGCACTTTTTGAATTGATCCACTTTCAGTGAACATGACCAATTCGAGACACGCTTACATCACTAGTTAGACTAGCTTGAAGTTATTACCCGTCCTGGTCAAGTCCAAAGAAAGTCTCTCGATACGGTACATTCTACTCAGACAAGTCCTATTCGAGACACGCTTACATCACTAGTTAGACTAGCTTGAAATTATTACCCGTCCAGGACAAGTCTTTTCGATTACTGACATTTTAAGTTTCGTCAATTCATTGGTACATTCTGAGTCTAGCTCTTTTGAGATTCATTCACAATCTTTATACATCTTTGATTACATTTTAATCATGTCTTCTCCCCCTCAAAAATAGCATATCGTGATATTTTTGATATCTACAGATTAAGAAAAAGCATTTGGAGAGAAAGACAGATTTTGCATGAATTTGGAACATTTTTTCTTTTTATACTCCCCCTTAATGATAGCATATTTAAAATTTATTAAGGGTTTTTAGGGAGTTATCTTGAGCACTAATTTTGAGAGATTTTGAGAAATCTTTTGAACAATCTTGAAAAAGTGCTCAAGAATTTTGTTTGAAAACGAGTTTATGCTTGAAATCTTTTTCGTTTGTTTAGACTCGAACTTTTTGAAAAAGAGTTCGTCATTGAACGTACGAGTCCTTGATTTGAAAATAATCAGAAGTCATCGTTTAACGTACGGGTTTCATACTGAAGTATACGAAAGCCATTGTGAAGAAATTTTTGAGCAACGACATGTTTTAGAAAAACATTAAAAAAAAGAACTCCCGCTCAAGCATCTGTACATGTCCGTATCATTGTTGAATGATATTTCTAGAAACGTACAGAATATTGATTTATACGAGAGACATGTCGTGAGAAGAATATTTTTGGATTTTGATTTTAAATTGTTTTTGTATTTTTTGAAAGATTTTATATTTTTGTATTTTGTTTTTGTTGGTTTTACAAATTTTGTATTTTGTTTTTCAAAAATATTTACAGCGAAGCGATTTTGAAAACATTTTTCAAGAAGATTCGAGAAGACGTTCTAGCTCCTCAGGAGTTAGGCTTCGCATGCCAATTCGTCGAACTAAATAGTCAAACCTTTCTTTTGGAAGGGCTTTAGTAAATAGATCGGCAAGTTGATAATCAGTCTTAACGAAAAATAATTCAACAGTACCCTCTTCCACGTGTTCTTTGATGAAATGGTAGCGTACTTTGATATGCTTCGTCTTAGAGTGATGTACGGGATTGCACGAGATGGCTATGGCACTTTTTGAGTCACAATACATAGGTATTATGTCAAAAGTAAAGCCATAATCTGTGAGCTGTGTCCTCATCCAAAGAACTTGGGCACAACACGCATATAGAGACACATACTCGGCTTCGGCGGTTGATAGCGCAGTACAGTCCTGTTTCTTTGAAGACCAGCTTACAAGCTTTTCACCCAAAAATTGTGCTCCACCTGATGTACTCTTTGCTGTAACTTGATCACCAGCATGGTCTGCATCTGAAAATGCTGTTAGATTAAACTCCGAATCCTTCGGATACCAAAGTCCCATGTTAATGGTGCTTCGTAGGTACCGAAAGATCCGTTTAACCTCTTTGAGGTGAAGTTCGGTAGGCTTTGCCTGAAACCGTGATAATAAACATACAGCAAATTGAATATCTGGTCGACTAGCGGTTAGATACATGAGAGAACCGATCATGCTCCGATATTTTTTCGGATCGATAGGTTTCCCAAATAAATCAGCACCTATTTTTGGTGAAGTGACCATTGGTGTACCAACAGAATCACAATTTTCCATTCCATGTTTTTTCAAAATCTCTATTGTATATTTAGCTTGATTGATAAAAATACCACGAGGGGATTGTTGGATTTGTAAACCAAGAAAGAATTTTAGTTCCCCCATCATGGACATTTCAAATTTGCTTTTCATGAGATTTTCAAAATGTTTTGAATGGTTAGGATTGGTTGATCCAAAAATAATGTCGTCCACGTAAATTTGAACGATCAAAATGTCATCTTTGAACTTTTTGATAAACAAGGTGTCATCAACCGTTCCTTTTGTGAAATTGTTTTTGAGCAAGAAAGATGATAGTTCGTCATACCACGCTCTTAGAGCTTGTTTTAGACCATAAATTGCTTTCTTAAGCTTGTAGACGTAGTCTGGATGATCTTTGTCGATGAATCCCTCTGGCTGACTCACATACACTTCTTCTTTCAGAGTTCCATTCAAGAACGCTGTCTTAATGTCCAGCTGATAGACTGTGATGTTTTTGTGAGCTGCATAGGCTAAGAAAATCCGGACTCCTTCAAGTCTAGCTACAGGCGCGAATGATTCTTCGAAATCTATCCCTTCTTCTTGTGGATATCCTTTAGCCACGAGACGAGCTTTGTTGCGAATTACAGTCATTTCCTCATCCAGTTTGTTCTTCCACAACCACTTGAGATCAAGAACTCGTTTATCAAGTGGTCGTTCAACAAGTTCCCAACTATCATGTAACAGGTATTGAAGAAATTCCTCCTGCATCGCTTCAATCCATGGGTTTTCTGCCATTGCTTCCCGAATGTTCTTTGGTTCTTTGAGGCTAATTGAGCAAACGTAGATGCACAATTCGAGATCGGTGGCAAGTTGTCTCCTTGTCTGAACTGGCTTTGAAGGATCACCAATAACATGTACTAACGGATGGTCTTTTGTCCATTGAAACGTAGAAGGGTACCTTTGGTTGAACGAATGTGTGTTAGATGGTTCTTGTAACCTTGAAGAAGATTCAGCAGAGTCTGTTACAAACGGGTTTTCAAATACTTCTTCTTCTTCTAACGTAACATCATTTGAATTATTTGTTGGTTCTTCTTGAAAATTTGTGTTTTGGTTTTGCTCATCAACGCTTGGTAGAACAGTTTCAAGTACAGGAGTTACTTGAGTAGATGTAGATGATGTTGATGTAGTTGGTGCTTCAGCTTCGATTGTTGTGGACGCATCCTGTGGTGGTGGTGGTGGTTGATGGTTTTGAGCGGGTGCAGCGGAATGTTGTGGAGATGCATTTGTCGAAGTTCCACCATAATATTCATCAAACATTAACTCGAAGAAATTTTCCAGTTCTTGTTCTGAAGGTTTATCCATGTATGTTGACTGAGCTCCTTGAGGCACGAGTCCTGAACTGATGTGTCCAGAAGTCTGTATGTTTGGTTCGGGTCCTAATCCGTTTTGATTAGAAGCCATCGGATTAAGCGCGGGTTCTAGAGCGTATCTCTCAGAAGCCATTTGTGAAATATCGTCAAACTTCACATTCATCGTCTCCATTATCTTTTTCGTTCTTCTATTATACACCCTGAATGCCCTCGAGTTTTCTGAATATCCAATGAAGATTCCAATATCACCCTTAGCTTTTAACTTCCCTAGATCTTCTCTATCATTTGTCGGATAGCACAAAGCGCCAAATACGTGAAGATAAGAGATGTCAAGTTTACGGTTGTTCACTAGCTCATATGGGGTTTTATTGAATCTCGGATGGACTAGGGATCGGTTTTGAGTAAAACAAGCAGTGGCTACAGCATCAGCCCATAAGAATAGTGGTGCACTAGAAAAAATTAGCATTGTGCGAGCAGCTTCCACAAGAGTTCTATTTCTTCTTTCAACTACCCCATTCTGCTGTGGAGTTCTAACAACTGATGTTTGGTGTGTGATTCCAACATCTTCAAGGTAAGTTCTTAACTCCTGGTTTGTAAATTCTGTGCCATTGTCTGTTCTTATAATCCTTACTGGAGCTTGAAGTAGAACTTGAATACGCTTCAGAAAGGTGATGATGATGCCTGGTGCTTCGTCTTTTGATCTCAAAAACTTTACCCAAGTATATCTTGAATAATCATCAACAATAACAAGAATATACTTCTTCCCATTAATGCTTTCAACTCTCATTGGGCCACATAAGTCCATGTGCAACATATGTAACCTTGCTTCCGAACTGGGTACGGTTTTGGGTTTATATGATGCTCTTTTACTTTTTCCTTGTTCACATGATGGACATAGGTGTTCCTTGGTGTATTTGAACTTAGGAAGACTGGTGACGATGTTGTCTTTGGCTAACTTGTTGATGGTGTCGAAATTGAGATGGTATAAACGTCTATGCCACAACCAGGACTTAGTTTCGGTTGCCCTTGTCATAAGACAAATTGGTGATGTAGAAGCCATTTGGTTGATGTCGATAGCGTACAAGTTTGTACCACGATTACCAGTTAAGAGATCATCACCAACCAAATTTCTTATAAAAACAGTGTTTCTTCTGAATGCAACTTCTAAATCCGCATCACAAAACTGCCCAACTGAAAACAAGGTGTGTCCCAATCCTTCGACGTAGTAAACTCGAGT
The DNA here is from genome assembly GCA_030686995.1 of Artemisia argyi. Taxonomy (NCBI): domain Eukaryota; kingdom Viridiplantae; phylum Streptophyta; class Magnoliopsida; order Asterales; family Asteraceae; genus Artemisia; species Artemisia argyi. The sequence goes on from CM060696.1 coordinate 27,160,309, forward strand.
GATTAAAAAATTCTCAAACTGAAGATCTCCATAACCCTGAATAGCTGCTACATGATCATTTCCAAATCGTACAGTTCCCATGAATTTCCAGACAAAATTGATCAGCAGCTTTAAATTCCCGGTCATGTGCTTGGAGCAACCCGAGTCGACGATCCAAAGACATATTTCGATAACCTGCCAAGAACAGAAGAGTTTGTATTTGGAAACCGTGTTGAATTTGGTTCCATGGGGTTAGGAGTAAAAGCAGAATCACACTCATAGACAGTTGCTACTTGTTTAGCTTTAGTTATTTCTAATTTACCGTCCTTAAGAGTGAACTCTCTACCCGTCGGAATCCACATACAAAACTTAAGATAGTTCCTAGGCATTCGACTAATAGTGGTAGTCCTAAATCGTGCAACTAATCGTTCTATGGATCTGGATCTAGCACTAGGTCTTTTTGGAACATCCTTCTGTTCAGGCGTAACATTCACATTCTTAGAAACACATTCATCATGAACATCATTAATTAAACATTTCTTGCATATTAAACAAACAGAGTTATTACATGCATTAGAAATAGTACTTTCGACATTACATTCAGATGAAACATGTCTCTTATTACAAAGCGATAAATTCCTAGGGTGTTCTTCTACTTCTTCAGCTTTATTCTTGCAACTACTCTTAGAGACAGGCGATACTCTATTGTTCCTTGTATTGCTCCTAGGCTTTAGTCTGCTGCTCCTAGAGGTGCTTTCTACTCCTGTAGAAGGTAAGGCACACACATTAGGATTTATATTGTTGTCCTTTTTAGCATCCCTAGACTCTTTAGAATTATCCTTCTTGCACGCATTTGTCTTAGATGTGGAGGCAGACGCACTAGTGGGACTAATCCTAAAAAGGCCAGGTGCTAACACTTTAGGAGTTTCGACAACCGCTTTTCCTTTATCAACAATTTTTACATTTTCACTTTTCTTGGGTAGGGGTGTTGGAGTGACTGGTTTTGTCAAATCCTTTTTCTCATCGACTTTAGGAGCAAACCTTGAAATTGACATTTTTGGTTTTTGAACCGTGTTTGAAACATTTGGTTTCTCCGAAGTCAATGGTTTTGCAAACTTAGTTTCCTCACCCTTTCCTTTTTGAGTTTCAAGCTGAGCCCTCAAAAGATCATTTTGCTCTTTCATGTTCTTTAAGGCACGCTCATACGACAATTTGTCATACTTGCATTCTTCCTTTTTTCGATCAAGTTGTTTAAAATATGACACATTTTCTTTTTCAAGCTTTATAAGAGCATTTTAATATTTTGAAACAATTTCGGAGGTCTCAGCTCTCAGTCTTTCATCGTCTTGAACAGAATATGTTTGTAAAATGATAGACATAATGTCAGTGGTCATAACAGCTTCGAAGAGAGAATCATTTAGGTTTTCCAAAACATTCATGTTTTCACGAGCATCATTAGCTTCGGTTACCAGGGATTTGTGGTCCTTGACAAAGTCGGCCGTTTCTTTTAAGAAAGCTTGTTCAAAATTTTTTACACTCGCGCTGATGTTATTCAGTGGAATAGTAATTTCGTTTTGAAACACCTTTTGCTGTTCGATGTGAAAACTAGAATGCCAGTTGTTAATATCGATGGAAGTTTTAGATTTAACAATTTTTTGAAGTTCTTGAATTCTCATTTTAACGTCATCGAGAATGTTTCTAGCCTCACTTGTTTTAAAAGTGTTGTTAGAGGACATTTGTTCTAATTTTGAAAGAGACTTGGAAACAACTTTCTTTTTAGACAAGAATTTCGCAAATGGTCGTTTTATGGAAAACGCAGGTGGTTCTGTTTGTGGAACAAAAGTGATTCCCGAAAGTTTGTTCAATTTGTTGTAATCAATGGGTTTCAAATCCTTTTGTTTCATTTTATTAATGCTCTCTTCGACATGTTCAATCGTTAGCACAGAATCCCGAACGACGGGAGGATCATGTTTGGTATAAATCACATTACCATTGTACAAAACATTCTGTTCTTGCTGAGCTTTCTTGAGATTACAAGGGGTGTTGTTACCGAGAGCCATTTTATGTTTCGTATGGTAAATCGGATTAGTTTGATTTGAAATCATTTTCATTGTTTGACTCGACTGACCCGACTTAACCACTAACTCTTCTAGATGAGCAATCATGTGTTCTGACTCTACGATTTCTTCCAAAAGTTTGTCTTCTTTCTTTGCAAAATCCTTTTTCAACTCATCCATTTCTTTTTCAAGATTGGAATAAGCTGTTTTTTGTTTAGAAAGTTGGTTTTGTAAATCAGAAATTTCCGTGTTTAAAGATTTTATCTTTTTGAAAGAATTAACATCAAGTGTGTCAAACTTGAGTTGCAATTTTTGTTTCTCTGAAACGGAATTTTGATAACCAGTTTCTAATTCAGACAATCTTTTGTTATGAAATTCAAAAGCTTTAACGGTAGATTTGTAACTCTCAAGCTCAGCGGTCAATTTAACATTCGCGGCCTTAACATCGCGATTGACCTTTTGCACATTCTCAATTTCAATACGACAATTATTCAATAATGATTCAAACAAAGCACGTGTTTCCTCATCATTCTCAGCATGCTGTGAAACAAAGCCTCCATTATGATTCATATCTGGAGTTGCTGAAGGAGTATTGCTACTACTTGGCGTGTCCAGGAATGTATCATAAGTGGGTGCTTGCTTCTCAAAATGCTGTTTCTCATGAGGAGACATATCAAATATATCATTATTGTGACATGTGTTGAAATTAGATACCTCATATGGTGCATTGGTGTCATAAACAGGAAGTGTGTCAGAATCCGTGTCATACTTAGCTTCCTGAAGATTCGCCATGAATATGCAGTTCGCATCGATATCTTCTCTATCTTCCATGTCATCCATAAGAGCCATAAAGTCATTCTCCTCTGCCTTCAACTGAAATCCTGCCTCTGCCTTTTGTGCCAACATCACTGCTTTCTGCAAGTACGCTAGATCTTTCTTGTTTGGCTTAGTAGGACAGTTCCTTGCCATATGACCTACACCCTGACAGTTGAAACACTTTACCGGATTACCCTGATTCACATTTCCCAAATTCCCAACTACTGGAGCCGCAACATTTCTATTCTGATTACCCATTGCCTGATTACCAACATTCTGACCCCTCTGATTTCCAACAAACTGACCCAACTGATTCCCTGCATACTGACCTGCATTCTGCATATTATGATTCCCCATGTTAATTCCAGTGGCATATCCTTGCTGATTCCCATAAACTCCAACCATTTGGCCTCCGTTGCCCATATTGAAACTCGGCTGAGCGATCTTCCTGTTGCGAGTATTCGATGAAATCCTTTGGTTGTTGTTTGTTGGTGTAGAATAGCGTCCTTGGAATGCTTTTGTCAGAAAAGCAAACGCTTGAGTCAATGCTGCAGCAGCTTCATCATTGTCAGTGAATTCTGGTTCTTGGAATTGTGGGTATGTCTGTTGTGGAATAACTTCCTGTTGTTGTGGGTAGAATTGTTGTTGGTAGACCGGTGTTGGTTGTTGAATGCATGATGGTTGCATGTAGTTGTGAATGGATGATGATGGTTGTTGAGTGTTCACTTGTAATGGTGTTGGTGTATTAGCAATTAGTGCGAGAGGATCATGATTCTTTGCCAATCTTTCTTTCCTAACTTCATTAGCCTCAGCTTGGTTTTGCTTCAGAAAGTCATAGAGTTGATCATAATTCACCTGATGTAAGTCCTTTGTCTGGTTAACAATTGTAACATAACGACCCCATTCCTCTGGAAGGTTATTGACGAATTTGATGTTTGTTGCAATTGTTCGAGGTGTCAACTTGTTTCTGATTAACTCATTCATCAGCGTGCAAAACCTTGTGTAGTATGACTCAATCTGTTCACCTTTAGTGGATGTGAAGTTCTCCCATTCAGTAAGAAGTTTGTTCTCAACGTCTTGTTGTCCAATCTCTGTTCCATGACAAATCCTTCTAACACGTTCCCACATAGCATGAGCAGTTTCACAGCTGTCGACCGCAGCAAAGATCTCCCGAGGTAATCCAAGTTGGATTAGATGCATTGCCATATCATCAGCTTTGATCTGCGCCTTGTCTTCATCAGTGTAATCTTCTTCTGTTTGTAAACGCATGTATGGTTCAGTAGGATTTGTTGAGTTTGGATCACCGACAACTTGAACTTGTCTTGGCTGAAATGGACCCTTCTTAATGGAGTTGAGCATGAGGTTACCATCAGTCTTAGTTTTGATGTAACGAAGCATGCGGCTTGTCCATGGGAGATATCCACCTTTTTCAAGCATAGGAGGTTGGTTTTCCGCACCGGCTGCATGAATATCTTGCTGAGATGCCATTGATGAAGTGTAGATGGATAAAGTTGATTCTTGGATCGTTCCAACGAAATAGGAGTAGAGTTTAGAGTGAGTTGATGCAAGTTTTTATGGTGAAAATTTTGACTGAAAACCTTAAAACCTCAATAACTTCTTCTCGGAGCGTTTTTAGGCCTCGAAACTTCGCCTAAGTCGATAAATCATTTAGCGTGTCGTTCTCCTCTGTCTGACGGTCGTTTTGACAGCTGATTCGTCGAAAACGGAGTTACGGTTCAAAAGTTATGGCCGTTTGAAGTTCAGTCGTCAAAAGTCAACCAAAAGTTCTCGAAAATGTTGTATTCTCGATAAATCCCAAGATCTCGATAATATCTGAAGTTCTCGAAAATCTATGAAGTTCTCGATAAATTCTGATGTTCTCGAAAATCTCTGAAGTTCTCGAAAAAATCGAAAATTCTCGATAAATTCCAAGATCTCGATAATATCTGAAGTTCTCGAAAATCTCTGAAGTTCTCGATAAATCTGATGTTCTCGATAAACTCTGAAGTTCTCGAAAATGAAAAGATTTTCGAAATCTAAGTAAAGGTTCTCGAAAAGTTTGCTATTTATCGAAAATATGAGATTTTTCGAAAATATTTGCAAAGTTCTCGAAAAACTTGTGATTTTTTCGAAAACCCAGTTTCACAAGAAATTTCGAAACTATACAATTTCGAAATTTAGCCCGAAAGTCGAAGTAATTTCTTTCTTATACAAGAGAGAAAATACCGAGTATCCAACGGTGAGCACGAACGGAGCCGATTCTTGTGTTCTCGAAAATGGGTCAAAAAGAAGATTGCGAAACTCACTTGAAGATTGCGAAACTGTGGCAGTTTGTTGATTATGATAAAAGCTCACCCAAATGAAGTTTTTAATCCAAGATTCTTGTACTTCTAAGCTTAAAAACACCAAAACTTGTAGAAAGTTGCAAACTTGATGATTTTTATTAAACTTATGAAGATTTCGAAAACAAGTACAAAAACCCTAGTCGAAGTTTTTAAGCTTAAATCTTTAAAAAGATTGATACTTTCTTGTTAGATAAGGTTTATAACACTAGTTTGTAATCAAAAAAGTGTTAAAAACAAAGAAAAACAAGAAAAGTAAGAATTTTTCAAAAGAAAAACGTGTAGAAAGCCTAAAAAAAAACGAAACCAACAAACCCCAACACTCCTAAATCATTGTTAGGCGATTGATACCACTTGTAGGACCTTAGATATCACAACTTTATCACAAATATAGAAGATTAGAAGAAGAAAGATGGTGACTTGGTGACTTATATGTGATGTATATGATTCGTGAATAGAGAGAGAGATATAAGAAATATGAGAGCTTTTATTCAAAGAAAACACACACAAATACACACACAAGCACACACCTCAAATGAGCCTTTGAGGTGTTTAAATAGTAAGTTACATGAGATGCCCTATGGGCTTTCTATGGGCTTGGGCTTGGACTTGGTTACATGGTTGAATAACTAGGCTTATGAAACATAGCATATAACATAATAGCTTGCCAAGTCCAAGGCCCAATGACTAAATTATTACTAATCTTAACAAACGACACAAAGTTACAATATGAGAATGACCATCACTTCATAATACATATTTTTAATGCTAACAGATCTCCTCACCGCCCTACTCCACTCCTCGAGTACCCAACTCGAGAGTTACTTCACTAGATCAACAACCTCCCTTTTCGGCGGAGAAAACCTTACACGTCGCTTATACACGTTTACCGACACTAAGCTAGTTGTCGAGTTCTTTTACAAGGGTATAACCACTCCCATTCGTCGCTTACACTTTTACCGACACTAAGCTAGATGTCGAGTTCTTTTACATGGGTACAACCACTCCCGTTCGTCGCTTACACTTTTACCGACACTAAGCTAGATGTCGAGTTCTTTACCAAGGGTTTTGTGGCCCAACATAAAAACCTTGTGTTTTATGCCACAAACACATAAACCATCTAATCTATATTGTTATGATACAATGATGATCCAAGACATAAAAGTCTAATGGATATGCATGCCTAATCTACATGAACTTCTTGAATCAGAAGTCTTCAACCATTGAGGATGTCAAGTGCCCTTGAATCTTCATATGTTGGAATGCTTTAATGAATGATGACTTCAAGATCTTGTAACCTTCTTGGTGGATCATGAAGTTTGATATGCTTACAACAAAGATGAATGTTAGAAGCATTATGATCATTTTGGAAAGGGTGATCTACATGGTTTCCTACTTATCTATGTGTGTGTGTGATTTTTTTTTCATCTTTTCATCATCAAGTTATGAGAAAACCATGGACTACTATTTATAGGAAAACAAGTAAAGAGATTTTCTAAAACCATATTCCTAAAACTAGCAAAAGTAAAAACCATGTTCTAGTCACTTTCACAGTGTCACATCTAGTAAATACTAATCAACATGCATTGAACCAAATATGGAATACTTTCAAAATGTGTAAGAGTATTGCTAGTCAAACACATAAACCTTCCATAAATGCATGATGTGACATATATATATTTCTATTTTAAGATTTAGATATATATGAAAGTAAACTTGTATATATTACCTAAGTAATGTTATTATAGTAAGTTAATGAGTTATTTAAAAATGTTTGATTCCTAATGTCATTACATTTTTGTCATTTGTAAAACTTACTAATATTACTTTAACACCTAAAGTGGCACTTATTCTATTTGACACCTAAAGTGCACTTAGACACCTAATATACTTAAAGACCCTAAAAGTATTTTAGTCATTCTAAATGGTTGGTCAAGGGGTTTGATCATAATGCTACATAACAAACATGTACGAACCTATGTTGTAGCATACGATGACTCGAGACGTTGAGAGGTGTTGAATGTTTGTTGAGACAAAGTATGATTACAAGTAACTTGTACATTTTACGTTATGTATCAAGTTATACGTTTGTCATCAATCAAAACAAACGAGACTGTATAGATTAAATATCGTAATATTTGTACTAACAGTTTTGATCACCAAAACAACATAACACACTCACGACCCCCCCCCCCCCCCCCCCCCCCCGCGCCCCCCGGGTTCCTCATTTTTCCAAATGAGCCTGAATGTCAAAATTTGACAACTATAATCACACATTAGGCCTTGATCATACCTAGCCCAATCACTAAACCGAATTAATAACCAAACGGATCCTTAATTAAAATCTGATGGGCCTCACTATTTTTAAGCCCACCAAACAAGCTCATGATCAAATCCATTAACATACTAAATGTGTAACACACAAACGATTAAACCTCAAACTGTAACACCCCCATTTTCACAATTCGCAGTGGATATAGGGTTGGGGTATTACTTCATGGAATCACAATCACAATAATAGATAATGACTCGAAAAGAGACGTTTTTATAAATAAGTTATCATTCATTAAAATACCAGAGTTTTATTAAGATGGGGTCCCATAAATCTAAATGTGAAATAGTGTTTGACTGATAACAAGGTTGAAAGTCCTCCAAGTTCAGCGCCGCTTCCTGCCATGGCTCCGTAACGGCCATATACCTAGGATACATGCTTAAAGAGTCAACACTAGGTGTTGAGTGAGAGTCATAGGTTTAAGTAGTAGTAGTGGTGTGAATACAAGTTTAATAAAGTATGGCCTAAGTTGTTGTACACCCATGTAAAGTAGTAGAAACCGTACTTAAACAGTTTGTATCTGTCAGTATTGTATGATCAGTACAATATTGAAGACACGGGGTTATCTGACACTTTAGAAGGACAGAGCAAAGCAAGCTCCTGAAATCTGCAGTCGTAAGCCTTGAGGTCATTTCCTTTTACGACCAAAAGGTGAAACTCATCCTCTAGTTTCTTAATCTCTCCCCTTGGACAATACTTCTTCAACATCTTCTCCTTAAAATCAGTCCAGGTGATTTGATAGGCTTATTCTATGCATATTTTCTGAGCAGTTGCATTCCACCAAGACAACGCGTCTTCCAGCAATGTTCTAGTAGCAAACGAGACTTTGTTCTCAGCGGCACAACCACTCCTAACAAACACAGTCTCGGTTCTCTCGAACCAACGAGCAAGTTCTGTTGCTCCCTCGGTACCCTTAAAGTAAGTTGGTTTGCAAGCTGTGAAACCCTTGTAGGTGCATTTGTGAACGGTAGAGATCTCGCTCTCTGTAGTGGGTCGAGCATTGCTACTTGATCTTACCTGTTCTTCCAAAGCTGCAGCGACACTGTCGGAAATCAACTTCCTAATAGCGGCCTGAGTCATAGCGGGTGCAGATGCGGCGGCAGTAGTGGTTTTCCTAGGGGCCATGATTCTATAAAATCGCAAGTGCATAAGTTAAACTTTGAACATCAATCTCATCACAACCAAGAGAAATAATAAAACCATGTTCATAATAGTCGAGATCATCACAAAATGCATCACAATTACATACATCAAGCATAAACCATATCATTCATAAATAATTGTCACGACATGTAACAACACACATGGAAATTACAATGAATCTCAATATGGCGGTTCATAAGAGCACAACCTAAGATCAAACAACTAAAGCATCATAAATCAATATCAGTACAATACAATCATAACCAACATAAAGTTTTAATAATTTTGATTCATTGTTACAAAACAACAAGATACAACATTATTAATGCCGTGTAGGGCAAGTTAGGATGTCTCTGAATGCAATGATATGTCACCAATCTATGAAGCTCCAGGTGCGTCTCCTGATCTACGCTCTAACTCTCGAAAAATCCTGATTAGCTTCAACATCTCTAGATCTCTAGCTCTCTCTCTGGCCTGAACCTCCTCAAGCGTGACTGAAAGGGTATGGATAGTAGCACTAGACGCTGCCAACTCCTGGGTCTGATGCTCCAGCATCTGCTGAGTGATGACTGCAATCTCCCTCAGCTCCTCCGTCTCGTGCCTCTACACATCGAGTCTATGGCCGAACTCGGTAATAATGGCCTGAGCCTCCTCAATCTCGGTACCCATCATCTTGAAAACTGTCTCCAAAGCTGTCCTATGCACTACGAGGTTCTCAACCTCCTCCTGCATGATCTTAATCCTCTCAAGGGATATATCCTCTATAACACTCAACAGCTTGTCTAGGCGATCCTCATGCCTAACCAATCTAGCAGCCAACAAGGGAATGGTGTTGTGCATTGGCTCTCCAGTGACCAGTAGCACAGTTTAGGAACTCTCTCCAAGCTCTGAAGCTCTCGGTGATCCCTCAATAAATCTCCAAAGTCTAACAGAAACGACCATCGAAGGGCATCAACCCTCCTATGGATCCTAGGTGAGGTAGTAGTCTCAGTGGGAATAGATGAAGGTGATGTGATAGGTGATGAAGCAGGTGATGGTGTCGGCACAGTGGTGGTCTGTGAGTAGAAGACAGTAGGTGGTGGCATTGGTGGTAAGACCTCTAAAGAGTGGGGTGCGGTGAAAGTAGGCAACATATAAGGATGCGGCTCGGGTAATGGTGATAAGGGTGATGGTGATAAAGAAGGTGAGGGTGCCGGTGATAACATAGGTGATGGCACAGGTACAGGCACAGGTGTGGGTGATAGCACGGGTGATGGTACAGGTACAGGTGATGAAGCTGTAGAAGTAGGCAATGAACGGACTCGTTTCCGAGCCGTACACTTGCGGGTGAAACTATCATCATGATATCTGAACAACTCTCCAAAAGGCTCAGGCTCAAAAGGCTCAAGGTTCCTCACTCGCTTGCATCGATGAGTCGGTGCAGGTGGTAATGGTGGTGGAATATATGCAGCAGTGTCAGAAGTATCTGAGTCGGATGGCTCATCATCAGTGTTGGATCGATATACTCTGATCAAACTACTTTGTAGCTTGTAAGGTTTTAGTAATCTAAGAATAATTCAAAAACTACTAATAATGAAACACTGATGTTACTTTGTAAAGTATGCGAAATCTACTAACACAAAGCTAAGAAGAACTTTGAATTATATTAAAACCAACTTTGAACCTGCTTCTCTAAACACAGATTCACTAACAATCCCTAACTTATCTATTATCGTATTCTAGTAATCGTATTATGAATGCATACGTCTAATACCATCATAAGGCTCCTTTTATATGCACAAGGAAAACCTTAAGTCGGTTTACAATACTTGAACGACAAGTAAACTATCCCTAACTAATTCTAGAATATTCTTATAATAGTACATAATAATCCTTAAACAATATTGCATATCAGTCCTTTATTCTTTAGAAGTACTTTAAATAATCTTCAATCACGAGTAGTACTTTGACCTTGAACAGCACTTTGATCTTTGAGCAGTACTTTGACATAGCAGTACTTTGAACTTTCAGAAGTACTTTGATCTTCATATCCCAACAATCCTCCCCTAACTTGAATTCTACTTGCTTGATTTCAAGTTTCTTTGTTAACCTTTTGATCTTCAGCATCTTTATCTTCAAGGAAAATTGTATTCTTTAACTCTTATCTGACTTGTATGTCAAAGTACTCTGTATCAGCTTCAGATGATATCTTCACAGCAACTCAGCATTATTTTGACAAAGTGTACATCAAATCTTTTAAGTTTCATACTATTCTCATCATTTCCAGATGTGTAAACTTCTGTGAGAAGTGAATCATTGAAATTTGATGGATTTTGATGTCTCTTTACCAAAGCCATTAACTCTGGAGTAGCCAATGTTTAGGTTAGAACAACCATGGTACATTGATAACCATATGATTTTTAGCAAATCACCAGCTATCAACGGATTAGATTAGTCTTTACCAAGAGCCGTTTGCTTTTGGACTAGTTAGTTCTTTTATAACAACCATGGTGAACTAATTACCATAAAATGGATTTTCCATAGCCTTTAACACAAGCCATTCTCTTGTGGGCTAGTTAACTCTTCACTTTTACAGATATGGTGAGTTGAAAACTATACAATTTTTAGTAAATTGTCAACTAAAAACGGATTTGATTATCACATCAGAGCCGTACCCTCATGATGAGTCAAACTCTTTCTTGTCTGTTAAACATGGTGAGTTGATTACCATTTGATGTGTAGTACAAGCACTAACACCATGTGTGACCTTTTCAAAACCTTTATTGATATCATCTTATGCTTTACAAAGTTTTCTTTTAAAACTTAATCAATATCAAAAGATTTTTACTGGTTTTATACAGCAAGCAGTACTTTGAGAAAGTACTATCTGTCTAGCAGTACTTTGAATAAAGTACTTTATTATTCAAAAATTATTTATACAATACAAATCATACCAGTACTTTATGCAATATTATTCATCTGAAGTAGTCCACTGTATGAACAATTCAATCACCATTAATGCTACTTCAGTTTCATTCTCAACTTCCATACCATGATCCAACATTCTGATCATAATCTCCTTTATCAGAGGATATCTTATTTTTACAAACATGTTAATCATAGCTCCATCTTCCATTTCAAGTGAATGTACCCCTGATGACTCAAAGAATCTCCATCTTGTTATTTCCCAATTCTCTTGATCATTCCACAGAGCATCACTACTTGTTTCATTTGTCTCCCAGATGGTTAATAAATCAACTAATAAGATTAATCCCACTCCTTTTGGCTCAGTATTCTCAAAGTAATCCCTCACTTGTAGATACAAATAATATAGATCTTCTCTGTCTATCTTGTGCAATATATCCCATAGCATATTGAATACTGTAAAGCTTCCATCTTCTCTATGAAAAATGAGATCATCTTCACAAGATGCTTTTACCACAGAAAATGTAGAAATCTTGGACTTCTTCTCACCATTTTGTCTTCTTTGGATTCAAAAATCCACAACTCTAAGATAATTACTCAGCTCATCAACAGTATCTGCTTTTAGCATCTTGAGCCTCTTTGACAACTGATCATCTTGAGTTGCTCTCTTCCTCTTTAACTTTCTTTTCTCAGCTTGTTCCTTCATAATATCTTCTAACTTCTTTTCTTTCTCAGAATCCATAGATACAAAACTATCTAACTCTCTTTTGATTAACTCTAGAACACCATCATATAGTTCTTTTACCTCTGGATATCTCAATCTCTATAAATTCTTATATCCTCTGCCTCTCAGAAAACTTATCATAGAATTTCTCTCTTGAGCTTTAGATAGTGGCCTTCTTGTTTCAACAACTGGCATTCTTGATTCCTTTAAGTATTCAGCATCTAAATGAGCTTGATACTTTCTTGCAGCTTCTTCATTCCTAGCTTCCTCAAAAGCTCTTAGCTGTGCCAGAGTAAAATTCTTCTTCTTTTTCTTCTTTGATTCTACCATAATTCCTTTTCCTTTATCTTTAGGATCTAACTTTTCAGATTCAGAAGAAGCTTGTGAAATTTGAACTTGTTGAATACCAGGAATACTTATCCCACTTGGTCTTGACATGTTAACCATAATTTCAGCAATAGTTTCATCATCACTAGCTGTATGCTTTTCTTGCTGAATTGGATTGGAAGGACCAGCTTCATCTTCAAAAATTGTTGTTGAAGGTCCAACTTGTTCATCATTTAAACCAATAGTACCTTGATCACCTTGATCCAAAGTACTTTGCACACCAGTACTTTGAGCTTCAGTACCTTAAGTACCCTAAGTACCTATATGTTGATCAGCAGTACTTTGAATATCAACACCTTCAACATCAGTACTTTGTGCTTTATTCTCTTCTACAACAATTTGCTCAACTTCATCAAGTTTTCTGTCAGCAGAACTTTGAGCAATATCTTCAAAATCCATAGCTTGAGCTTCTTCCTTTTGATTTTGAGGCACAACATCATCTTCATTCAGATTATCATCCTGATTCCTCCCTAATATGAATGATGATGACCTCTTTTTGCTCTTCTTAGATTTAGAAGCCTTCTTGGATTTCTTAGCACTTTTCGTCTTTTGCTTGACCCATAATCTGTGATTTTGAACAAGTGGCCAAAAAAATCTCTTCAATCTTCTGAACTTATTCCTTAATCTCTGGATCACATTAGCATGTGCATTAATAACTTTCTTCATCCTTCTAAACTCCCTGGTTAAAGCATAAGTATCCAAATGTCCCTCACCTCCCTCATCTCCTCCAGGTGTTTGAAACCCACCTGTGGAAGTATAATCATTGGGAGATGGTGGTGTAGCATGCTCTGAAGCAGTACCTTACAGAGAAGTACTTTCCTTGGAAACAGGATGTTGAGAAGTACTTTCAATAGAAACAGTCTTCTCCCTTGATACTTGAACAGGAACAGACATAGAAGTAGTTCTTTTACTTGAAGCAATATGCTGAGGTGATGGAAAAGGTGGAGTTGAAGAATGTACTGATGCAGAATGCTCAGAATTTGTAGAATCACTTTCTCCCTCAGGTGTAGCATCCCTAACTGCTTGTGCTACTTCCAATATATGAGCATTTAAAGGTGTATTTTGGCCAGAAAACTTAACACTCTTGTTAGACATAAAAGTGAACACCTTATGTGGAAGCACAACAGTAGTTATATAATCTTGAGGTTTAGAAACATCCTCAAGTGGTTTGGCTAGGAAAAGCTGAACAAATCTAGGATACATAAAAAATGGTGAACCAGCTTTGATGTGTGCAATCATACCATCAAGAATCATATAAGAAAAATTAAATGGTTGATTGATAGCTAAACCAACTAAAGCAGAGGCTATGGTATGTCTAAATTTATCCCACGCAGTACTTTGGGGACTTAGACAATGAAGCAAAACATGGATAAGGTACTTCCAATGAGGACTTACCAGTGCCTTTTGAAAAGTAAGCTTGTTTAGAGCACCTTCATAGCCAATCTCTCTAAGTGCATCCCAAACAACTTGTTTGTCAAATAACACAGCACCTTCCTCATCATCAAACAATAAGATCTCCCTGATTGTTGCTTCAGCAATACGAATTGCCCTCCTTACAACTGTAGCATGAATAACATCTTCTCCTTCCTCCAATTCAGACCTAGCCGTAGCCCAAAATTCTAGTATCCAGGGACCAATGATTTCTGGATTGACCAAAAGTGAGTAGTTTATGGAAGACCCAGTGAGAAAGTTAATGATACCATGAAAATCAAGATTCTTCTGTGTTTTCTCCAAGTTAGCAATCATATTGTGTTTGCTAATAGTGGGACAGTTTGCCATTGTAAGTGTTTTTGAAAGAAGTATGAAAGAAGATGATGATCGAGGATGGATTTGTTAGTGTTTGATGGATGAATAGGAATGAGGATGAGGGTTTTTAAAGATGAAAAAGATATGCACAAGGAAGGATAATATACAAAAAATCACGGTTAATAAATGATTTTACCATTATTTTTGGAATTTATCTTCCCCATATCTTTCGTAAAGTTGTTACCCCGTATTTCAGACCGTTGGAATAGTATCCTGACACGTCAGTACTTCTTAAAAAATGCCAAGCAGTACTTTCCATGCAAAATGGAGCAGTACTTTCATTCCTTATTGAAGCAGTACTTTGGCAATAGTACTTTCCACCAAAATATCTAACATTGTTGACTATTTGACCAAAATATCTTCTGAAAGTCAACCCGAGACAATAAATACCTTCCATATTTACTCCACAAAGCTACCAAAGCAAGTAGAAGTTAATGATCTTCATAATTATCCCTTGAGATTTACTTGCCTATAAAAAGAACTTGTATTTACTCATAACTTCATCAAGGCTTGTTACCATTACCACAAAAACCCTAGTATCACCATGAACCACTTCCCATTAATATACATCTCATCAGACGACTCTTCTGACTCAGAGATTAGCTACTACTCTGACTCTGATTCAGGATGGAGTGGTTATTTTCCTCCTTGTGCATCAAGCTCAACCAACCTTAAGCCTAATAAAAAGGTTTCTACCCCTGCTCCTGCTCCATCTCTATCCAGTGAATTGCCAAAAGCTTTGACACAGGCTCTGGAATCTGCCTTGAAGAACATGAAGTGGCCTGCCCAAAAGAAGCCTGCAAGACCAGAAAGACCTCCAAAGCAAGTGCTTGGCCTGGCTTGCCCCAGGAAGCAATCATCTTTTGATGACAAGAGAAAGATTGCTCAGAAGGCAAAGCATAACTATCAGGGAAAAGGAAAAAGGCCTATGGAGTCGTTAGTGTAGGATGTAGGTTGGTTAGGGTTTGAATTGTTTGTTTTGATGATGTATCTCTAGCTTTGAATTTGTCTGTCTCACTTGAATACTGAATGTAACTCTTGTGATAAATCATGAATAAAGTCTCTTTTCCTGTTTAATGATAAATGTAGCCTCCCCTCAAAAAATGACTAACTACTAATGCCTCCCCTCAAAAATAGCTTAATTATTTATCATTCCAATACTCACTACTAAAAAAGTAAATCATGAAACATCAAAGCCCTTTGTAAGTAAATCTGCTACATTATCATCTGTGTGAACTTTAACCACATTGATGAGTCTGTGCTCATAACAATTTCTGATAAAGTGATGCCTAATCTGAATATGCTTTGTCTTGGAGTGATAGACAGGATTCTTCACAATACAGATCTAACCTTGTTACCACACTATCCACATCGAACGAATCAGGGGAGTATTTGCTTTCATTCTTTTACCTATTTCACTTTTACATTCTTTAATTAAACATTGGGGACAATGTTCATCCTAAGTGTAAGGGTAGGGTGATATCTTATAGGATACAATTGCACTTGAGTGTGTTTGTTTGATGGCAGGTGTGTAATAAAACTAAGAGAAATACTTGTTAGTGTAATTTTAGTGCTAAATTTAAAATTTTTTACAACATTTAGGAGTGAAATTTTAGCCTTAGCAAGCGTCTCATGGATAGGAGTTGTATGACTAGCACTAAATCGTACCATTCAGAAAAATTTTCCACCTAAATATGTGAGGTTCTCCTTTAGATTTGATAGGAAAAGCATTCATTATTAGTGCTTATGAGTGTACCGGTAGCATTTAGATTCTAGAACTTGCATTAGTGGTGCATCCCGAGACCGTTATTGAGACTACATTCGTGTAGTAGGATTCACTACATGATAAGAGGCATTAGGATCACCCTTGTGTTAAACCCGTATCATAATTACTTAACTATTTAAGTCATATTACTTGGCTAGTAAAGTCAATTAATTTTTCCCACACCATTAGTGTTGTACTCATTTTTTGTACACGAAACCCCTAGTACACCCCTCCGAGCCTATCTTTTCATTTCTAACTTTAAGCATCTTACTTAAAGGAAGAATTTGTTACAACCCACCCAAATGTGCAACCAAATCGCCTTAGCCTTCCGTGTATGCACTCATCTTTAGTGCATTATTGTTATTTGTTTAAACCCTTAGTTAATTATCTAATTGATTACATGGTTGCTAAGTCGAGTCATATCTTGTACATATTGTTTTGTGACGATTGGGACTCATGAGTAAAGTACTTGTGTTATGGAGTAATGGGGAAGAACATCATATATTACCCCCATATGTGCGTTAATCTTAAAAGTACTCCAAGTGTTTTGATTATCTTAATTTGAGTCATTAGAAAAACATACGGACTACCATCCCGTTTCGTTCTATGTTTGTTTTATGTTTTTGTTATTTTTGATTTATTAGCTTAAGTCGAGTCTAGTCTTGGCTTAGCAAAGCCATATTGTACATGTAATTAACCAAGATGATTAACTCGCCACCAGTAAATATTGCCTTTATCCAACAAAACCGTGTATTCCATATCCCTACACCTAACGTTATAACCCTTTTGAAAGACCTCTTTAATAGTTTATCCTATGTGCTTACGCCAAGTGGTGGAGGTTTGATCCTTTCCCAAGCCTATGGTAATCTATTTTGTTATGACAGGTAGTGAGAGATGTTTTCTATTTCCATATTGTGATATATACTTTATTACAACCGAAAGATGTGCGTATCTAAACATTATTTGTGAGGTGCTATTGTATGACTGCCGTGCTTGTCTTTGGTCTTTAGTGGAATGATTATTTGTTGTAATTACTTTTATATTAGTGTTAAATGACCCCTAACTTGTATTTTGATTAGAATAAAAGCGCATTTGCTTGAAGACAAGCAAATCTCAAGTGTAAGGGTATTTGATGAGGCGAAAAATGAACCATTTTTAAGGGGTCATTTAAGCCCGAAGTCGAAATTATTTGATCAAATATTGCCCTAAATCGTTCATTTTTTTTCATTTTAGGTACTTTTGGAGAGAAATCTGGAAAAGGAAGCATTTTGGACGTTTTTGGATCATAAAAGTGAAGAAAACGGCAAAGCCTTAATTTTCCTTGCTGGAAACAGTACCTGACGGCGTCAAGAGTCTCCAAGTGACGGCGTCAAGAGTTACAAAAGGGGTGGAAGTGGATGATACACATGACGATCCAGAGTGTTTTGTGCATTGGAGATGACGGCGTCACCTAGGCCGTCTTGGTCCATTTGTTAGTGACGGCCCAGAACAATTTTACACATGACGGCGTCAAAAGTGGATCTAGACAATCCGATTTCATTATCGGCGGCGAGTTGACGGCGTCACAGATTCCTTCTTGACGTCGTCACCCCTGTAAAATCTATATATAGTTTTCCAAATTTCATTCATTAGTGTGCAACTTTGAGGGAAAAACCCTAGTCCGATTTTCACAGCTTTTCAAGGGTTTTAACCCTTTGAAACTTTCATGTTCTATTTGAGATAAGTACTCTTCCAATTCAATCAATATGTCTATGTGTTGCTTGAATATATCTTACAGTTGTCTTCAATTTAACATGCTCGGCTAGATTATTTTTGTGTTTGCTTAGATGTAGTGAAACCTAGATGTTAATTATGGGTTGATTGTTTGTTTATAGTTGATACGGATGATTGTATTCGATGTTAGGCTTAAGAAAACTGGCAGACTTCCATTGGTAACTTGCTTGAACGTCTTAAGAAAAATGATCGGAGGTGTACTACGATATTTGGTTGTATTTAATGCGTAGGAGAATTCTAATGATCCCATGTTAGGAGCTTCTAACGGCTTGACATAGGATTGAAGTAGGATCCTATAGAGTTAGGAAATATTGTACACGGCCCTATGACTAGTATTAAGGAATATGACCCATCGTCCATGCAATTGTAACAAGCTATCAACCTGTAAAAGATATCTAGGGAGTAATGAAACCTAAGTAAACACAACTTTCCCCATTATTGTTACACCACTAGTATAATTAGTTTCATTTAATTTTTGTTATTTTATTTCAATTGCATCTTTAGTTATTTGGGTTAGTTGGCTAGCAACTAATTCTGCCCACTCTTCCAAAACCCGAGATTTTACTTGCTTTAATAAAACATAAAAATACAAAAAGAATCATCCCTCAACTTTAGACTTAGTTTAGGAGACTTTCTAATCCTAATGACACTATTCCTGAGTTGAACGATCAATCCCCCGGTACTTGTCACTATACTATACTACAACGATCAGGTACACTGCCTGGTGGGGGTTGTAAGGTTCTCGAGATCCCTCGAGAGGTAAAGCCTGGTGCGATTCCCACGTATCACCACATATTCTGCTTCTGTGGAAGATGTTGCTGCAATTGTTTGCTTCTTGCATTGCTATGAAACTAGTCTTCTTCCAAGATATTGACATCCTCCAGTGGTTGATCTTCTGTCATAATTGTCACCAGCATAATCACTTTCTGAAAAAGCTTCTAAATGAAAAGGAGACTCCCTAGGATACCATAATCCTAGCTTAGGTTGTTGCCTAAGGTACCTAAAAATTCTCTTGACTGCATTCAGATGTGAAACTTTGGGTTTGACCTGATGTCTTGCACATAAGCACACATCAAAAGTAATGTCAGGTCTAGATGAAGTAAGTACATGAGACATCCAATCATAGATCTGTATAACTTAACATCAACATCTTCTCCATCTTCATCTTTTCCCAAAGGTTTGTTAACATCAATGGGTGTGGATGTTGGCTTGACAGTGGTGAAGTTAAACCTCTTTAGAATGTCTGCAACATACTTATCTTGACTAATGAAAATTCCACTGCTTGATTGTTGAACTTGAAGCCCCAAAAAGAAAGTCAATTCACCCATGGAACTCATTTGAAATTCTTTCTGCATAAGCTCTTCAAATTCTTTTACCATTGACTATTTTGTAGCTCCAAAAATAATGTCATCCACATACACTTGGACAAGCATGATATCCTTTTTATCTCTTTTGATAAACAAGGTCTTATCAATAGCACCTCTCCTGTAACCATGTTGCAATAGAAAAGTGGAGAGTCTTTCATACCAAGCTCTAGGAGCTTGATGAAGGCCATACAGAGCCTTAATAACCTTGTAGACTTTGTTTGGATGTGCAGTATCTTCAAAACCAGGGGGTCGTTTAACATAAACTTCCTTTGTGATAGTGCCATAGAGGAAAGCACTTTTAACATCCATCTGGTATACAGGGAAGCCCATATATGATGCAAAAGCCAAAAACAACCTTATGGCTTCAATCCTGGCCACACGAGCAAATACTTCATCATAGTCTACCCCTTCTTCTTGTCTGTAACCTTGAGCAACTAATCTTGCCTTATTCTTGACGACATTCCCTCTTTCATCTCTTTTAACTCTGAAGACCCATTTTGTACCAATAAGCCTCTTATCATCAGGTAAATCACATAATACCCATACTTCTTGAAGTTTAAATTGTAAGAGTTCTTTTTGCATAGCTTCAACCCAACTTCTTTAGCTAATGCTTGGGCTACTGTCTTAGGTTCCTCTTGAGACAGAAAGCAAGCAAATAAGCATAATTGCTGATCCTTGTGATTCACCCTGTTTTGCTTGTAAATAAAGCTAAGTAAAGAAGTATGTTGTTGAGAAAGATTCTTAGCTTTTGTTCTTGTGAGCACTCCTGAAGTAGAAGGTCCAATTATCTTACTGACAGGATGGTCTTTATGAATTCTCAATGTAGGAGTTGGTGAAACTTCAAGATTTTCTTCCAAATTTGTGAGATCAGGGTCTTCATTGGAATTTGAGAAAATACATTCTTTTTCCAATTCATCATCAGTATCTTCTAAGGCAGGCATGGTTGGATCAGTTAAATCATCAGTATTGATCCAATTTGAAGTATCTAAGACATTTGAAGTACTTTCAAATGGATCAACAGTACTTTGAGGCAAAGTACTGTCAGTGCCTTTAGCCTTCTTTTTTTTTGCTTCATAAGCTCTCCTTTGATCATATTCATAGGACTTAGCAATAGTTTCTTGAAGAAGCATCCTATTAAGTTCATCTTGGATAGCTTGGTCTTCATCAGATACTGTAGTCTTTGGTTGAACAGTACTTTGTGGATCAACAGTACTTTGAGGTTCAACAATACTTTGAGGTTCAAAAGTACTTTTCTTCTTATCACTTGGTTCTTCATCAAAATCATCTTTAGACCTTATATTGACTCCATGAACAATGTATTGTGATTCTTCTTCATTGTGAAAAACTTGATTTTCTTCTCTAACAGGTACATAATTCATGGATGAGGCCAAAATATCAAGATCAAACATCCAATCAGGACCTTTACCTTTTTGATTTCCTTGATCTTCCAGAAATTCAACATGAAGACATTCTTGAACCTTCTTGGTAGCCCTGTTGTACACTCTGAATCCTTTGCTATTGGTGCAATAACCCAATAAGTATCCTTCATCTGACTTGCCATCAAACTTTCCCAAATTATCAACAGTGTTCAAAATAGTCAGGGGACATCTAAAAGGTTTCATAAACTTAATGTTTGGTTTCTTTCCCATAAGTAACTCATAAGGTGTCTTCATCTGAGGTTTTGTCACTGATACTTTATTCAACACATAACAAGCAGCACTTATAGCTTCAGCCCAAAATGGAACAGGTAATTGAGAATCTGCAAGCATTGTCCTTGCTGCTTCTATCAAAGTTCTATTCTTCCTTTCTGCAACTCCATTCTGCTGAGGAGTTTTGGCAATACTAAATTCTCTCTTAATTCCTTTCTTGACACAAAATTCATCCATAAGCTGATTCTTGAATTTAGTCCTATTATCACATCTAATGGATCTAACCTTGAGTCTTAACTGATTTTCAAGTGCTATTATAAGATCATGAATAGCACCAAAAGTTTCATCTTTAAATCCCAAGAAAAAGACCCAACTAAATCTGCTACAGTCATCTGTTATAACCAAACAGTACTTCTTCTTGTTTAAACTTGTAACAGAAACAGGTCCAAACAGATCCATATGCAGCAATTCCAAAGGCTCTTTGATGGTTCTTTCTTCAATCTTTTTACATGAAGCCTTGTGTTGTTTACCCTTCTTGCAAGCCAGACATGAGTGATCATTCTTGAATGTTTTAGTAGGTAAACCTCTAACTAAATTTCCTTTGACCAATTTGTTGATGTTCTTGAAATTTACATGCCCTAATCTTCTGTGCCATTGATGTGCTTCTTGCATTGTTGCTCTTGCAATCAAACATGTTTCTCTTTCAGTAGAGTTGATATTCTTCAAATCTATGTTGTACACATCATTCGTTCTTGGTGCTCTCAGCATCACCAAGTTTTCATCTTCTAATTTAAACTCAGGGGAGAGAATAAGACATTCTGTGTCAAGAAATAACATAGGATATTTCTTGTCACAGATCTGAGAAACTGACAAAAGATTGAATTTAAGCTCCTTCACATATCTAACATTCTCAAAATCAATTGATCCAGCCTTGATGGTTCCTTTGCCAGTGATTCTCCCTCCACCAGGATCATTCCCAAATGTAACTCTTCCTCCAAAATAAGCCTGAAAATCTGACAAGAGCTCTTTTTCTCCTGTCATGCTGCCAGAGCAACCACTATCAACAATAAGATGATCTTTAAGCTCCTCTTCTGGGTTGCCCTGCATAAAGATGAAAAGGGTTAGTTTCTTTTAGGAACCCAACCCATTAGTGACTTGTGTTCCCCTTGTGGAGTAACATACTGAAATTCTTTGAGTATGTAATCACCACTGTTTTTGAAAGCACTATCAAGAATTAATGTTTTTTAGTCCAAACCTGTGTTGGATTATTATCAACACTCCTTTTTTCACCCTTATTCTCTGAAATTACTTTTTCACCCTCAGCAGTACTTTCTTTCTTAACCCATTTAGTTGTAACTTTTGGTGTTAGGTTTTTTGTTCTAGGTACTTTTCTTGAGTTGTAAGGCCTTCTAGGTTTGTAAGAATTGAATCTTCTAGGTCTTACACTAGAGTTTTTGCTAGCAGTACCTTGGTTGGGGGAATTCCTAACAGTACTTTGAGAAGGTACTCCTTGACCAGTACTTTGAAAAGTATTTCTTGAAGGTACTGGAGGTTTGGTGAATGTTCTTTTCTAATGAGGGTACCTATAGGCTTTTGAGAAATTACTATGGTTAACCCTATTAGAGTAATTCCAAGTTGGTTTATTCTCCCTTGGTTTATTCTCCCTGTTCTTATGGTTTGCAGATGTGGTCTTTGGGTATTTGCTTAAGTATTCTGAATGATAATTACAGTCCTTAATCAAATGATGAGGACTATAACATACAAAGCATAACTTTGGACCTATATTCCCAAATCCACTTCCAAAAGGTTTTCTATAATAAGCAGTATTTTGAAAAGATTTCCTTGTAGGTACTGCTGAATGATCAACAGTGCTTTGAGAAGTTTTTGGAAGGACTGCTTGTTTTGAAAAACCTGTTTCATTCCCAGAATCCTTACTATCATCCCTGGGTGTTTCAAAAATTTCCTTTAAGGACTCAGAACTAGATTGTCTTGAATTAGATTTACCTTTAAGCTTGTTCCTAAACTCTAAATTGTCAACTCCAAAACAAGAAACATCTGTCCTAGGTGGTTGGAAACTACCTGTGGGTTGAGGAACTTCATTGTATCCCTTGACTTTCTTTAATTCAGGAGGTTTTGAGCAAGGTGATTCCTCATCACTAGATGTGTTTTCCTCTAAACTTATGAATTCTTCATCACTAGTTGATGTCTCCTAAGAAAGACTTAGTTCATGGTTCCTAGTTGAGATATCTTTTGAACTACTATCATAATCTAGGCCAGTTTTAATGTTTGTTGTTCTTTGTTTTTCAACAAAACTAAAATGTGACAGGCCTGATTCTTTCCAAACAGCAAGTTTTTCTAGCAACTTATCTCTTTCTTTAGTAACATTTTCTAGTTCAGAAACTTTACATCCTAACTTCCACTCACTTAACATTAATTGATAATCTTGTTGCTCATATTTTTCAGCCCAAGCTACTTCATTATTCTCATGAGTGATTATCTTGGCTTCCATTGACTCTAAAGTCAATTGGTAACCAGCTATCTCAGACCTAGCCCTTCTATAGTTATCTCTTTCAGTTTCATATTCTTTAAGCATCTTTTGATAAGAGTTACTACATTTGGAACATACCTCAGAGATAGTGGATGAACTTGGTGAAGTAGTCATCATAGCAAGCTGAACAGATTCTTCTTCACTTTCCATGCTCCAATCAAAGCTTCCTAGTCCATCTCCTGATTCCAAAGCAGCATAGCCTGGTTCCTCATCAAAAGTTGTGCTCCAATCATCTTCTTCCAATGCAACCATAGAGTAGGTTACTGGTTCATCATCAAATTCATTGCTCCAGTCAACCTCTGATAGATTTTCTTGAGCCACCAAAGCTTGTGACTTTGGCTCAGCAATAGGAACCTCCTTTCTTTCAACCTTGGGTTTTTCAATCATTCTTGTTGCCTGATACTTTGCAAACTTGCATTCCCTTGCAAAGTGACCAGTCCTTTGACAATTGAAGCATTCAATCTTAGACTTATCAAATGCTATACCCTGCTTAGCTTTGAAATCAATACTTCTTCCTGTCTTGTTCATAAACTTCTTGATCCTTGCAGTGATCATGGTAACCTGCCATCTTATGTCAATTTCTTCCATAGCATCTTCATCAATTTGCAGGACATCTTCTTGATAGGTAACAGGTAGAGTGGCTTGTTGAGTAAAGAATGAACATAGAACATCATCTGAATTGGTGGTATTTGATGGTGATGAAGTGGTAGTGACCATGGTTGTACATGGATGTCGTTTCTCTTCAACAGTACTTTGGACAGAGTAAGCAGTACTTTTAGTGGAAGTACTGCCTCTGGTTTCAGAAGACACAAAAGCAATGTTATGAGAATTTGAACCTTTGTTACCCTTCATCTCATGCTCATACACCTTTAAATTGTTGTAGAGATCATCAAAGTCCATAGTGTCCAAACCCGGTTGTCCTCTAATCATGGTAGCAACCACATGCCATGTAGATGGCAAACTCCTCAAGAACTTTAAGTTTGCATCTTCAATAGATGCCTCTGCTCCATATAACTCTAGCATACTGAGTAAATTTTGATATCTGTCATAGGCAGAGTCAAGGCTTTCCCTTTCACCAATAGTGAAGGTTTCAAACTGTTGCTTCAATAGATTTCTATGCATCTTCTTGGAAGCATCATTACCTCCAAATCTGGCTTTAATAGCAGCCCATAGTTGTTTTGCATCCTTGGCATCATGAAACTTTAACAGGTGACCATCAGGAATAGCAGAAAGCAGTATGTTAAGAGCCTTATCTTGGTTTCTTTTGGTGGCAGCTGGCAAGGTTGGCTTAGGTGGTGTAGGTTGTCCTTCAATGGATACAGGTTCATCATCAATGGCAACATTACCATTGATAATCACATCCTATAATGCATGGTCTGTGATGGCAATGTACTGCCTCATCTTCATACTCCATAGATCATATTCTCCCTTCTTGACAATGGGAATTCTGACTGCTGTGATGGATGGAACTGGTGCAACATTTGTCGACATCTTTAAGGATTTGTAGTAAAATCGGTTTTAAGGGTTTCTTCTTAATCAGAGTTTCCACACAAGCTCTGATACCACTTGTTGGATCGATATACTCTGATCAAACTACTTTGTAGCTTGTAAGGTTTTAGTAATCTAAGAATAATTCAAAAACTACTAATAATGAAACACTGATGTTACTTTGTGAAGTATGCGGAATCTACTAATACAAAGCTAAGAAGAACTTTGAATTATATTAAAACCAACTTTGAACCTGTTTCTCTAAACACAGATTCACTAACAATCCCTAACTTATCTAATATCGTATTCTAGTAATCGTATTATGAATGCATACGTCTAATACCATCCTAAGGCTCCTTTTATAGGCACAAGGAAAACCTTAAGTCGGTTTACAATACTTGAACGACAAGTAAACTATCCCTAACTAATTCTAGAATATTCTTATAATATTACATAATAATCCTTAAACAATATTGCATATCAGTCCTTTATTCTTTAGAAGTACTTTAAATAATCTTCAATCACGAGCAGTACTTTGACCTTGAACAGCACTTTGATCTTTGAGCAGTACTTTGACATAACAGTACTTTGAACTTCCAGAAGTACTTTGATCTTCATATCCCAACAATCAGCATCCGAACCGGAATGGTGACTAGGAGGTGGTGTAGGACAATCATCAGCCGCAAGAAACAGCTAAGATGTGAGGTACTGATCATAAAGATACTGATCGTGTGTCAAAGGTCCACAGATAGGACGGAAAAGTAGCTGAACAACAAAAGAGTCAACAGGTGTCGAAGCGACTTCACCCTCCTCAAAGGGCTCAGTCTCTCTAGATGCGTTCCCAGATGGAACGACAGACGAGATGACAGGTGAAACCGGTAAGGTGTCATGGGTGTCATGAGTGTCATAATCAGATAGGTCTATGGTGGGAAAGGAGGATGATGCCGGCATGACGTCATCACTGTTAGACAGGATGATAACAGGGGCGACATGGTACTGTAATAATCCCAATAATAGCAGTATGAGTCATTTAGTCTACGTAATGCTACACATGCAGTAGTTATGATGCTAAAACAAGACTTAGCATAATGTATCAAAAATCAAACCTTAAAGCATGATGTTGACAAGTGCTGGCACGGAGGGCACGAAGTAGTATGCTGTAAAATAGTTCGTTTTGAAAATCGCATGGTTATAGTCCAAATTTTAAAATCATTTGGTTCGCTATAACCTTGGCTCTGATGCCAATCTATAACACCCCGAAAATTTTGGAACACAGCGGAAGTCTTATTCGTGGTCATTATGTAATTGAATCACTGTCAAACTCATAGGAACATAGTTCGAAAGATAGATTTTATATCATTCATTGAAAACTCAAATATTCAGAGTTACAAAACATTTTCATAAAGAAAAATGTTTCCCAAAGAGATGGTGAGTTTGAAAAGAATGATAAGTTATTTAAAAGAAAAAGGGAGGTCATGTGCCCTTTTTGCCAGCTCCGTGCCATCATGCCGCTAATTACCTGAGATAAACATGCTAAAAAGTCAACACAAAGGTTGAGTGAATCCATAGTAGTTTAAGTTAAGTAGCAGTTTGAACACAAGTCAACCGGTTTGAAAACAACGTGCTCTCGGATTATTTTGGTAATAAATATGCATAAAAATTAATCTATACATATGATATTGCTCCTAAGGTTTCACGAAACGCAAGCCTTGACAGTCATGTATGTAATCACCTACACCACGAAGGATGTAGTTGACAAAGGGGCCCTCAAGGGAAACTACGCTAGATTCCCCAAAAGTACGAAGATAGCTCACCTCCTGACAACAATCCGAATTGCCTTAGGTGGGTTGCCGGTCCCAATAGATCTATTAACTATATTTCGCACTCACTCGCAAGTGATTAAGGTTCGTGAAAGAGGGATTTTTAGCGTAAGGTAACTTAGGTAATATCAGGAACATAATCGCATACTAAAAATACTTGTGTTCGGTTTATCGCATGTATCTCTCCATGGGGTTTTGAAAACAATTTAAAAATGTGGGACTATGAACTCACCTCGGTAATGTAGTTTCCAGTTACTGTTCAAGTAAAACACAACGGGTAGCTATGAAATAGCAGTGTACAGCGGTGAATACTCTCTGACTTGCGACCTAAATTAATGTGATATATATATATATATATATATATATATATATATATATATATATATATATATATATATATATATATATATATATATATATATATATATATATATATATATATATATATATTATCGGTTAAACTGTTTCGATGTGTGAATGACGAATGTGAAATCTTCAGATGCGGTAATGTCGGATTACTCGTTTTAAAATGTCTCAAGTTCATAGATAACTTATAATAAATATTGTTATCATAAATATAACGTTATTGGATTATATAAATAAAAATATTTAATTTAAATATTTTTAGTTATAGTTTATAAGTTTATTAATATATGTTTTTTAAAAACGAAATATTTATAAAGTAAAATGATATAGTTTTAAAAGTTATTAGGTTATGACAAGTTCAACCTTTATTTATGTCGAAAGTTAAACTTTTAACCTTTTCGTTAAAATAATTACATTTTTAGTCCAAAAATAGTATTTTTACACTTTTTACTTTAAGCTTCAAATATTTATAGTTTCTACCCTTTTACTTTATTCAAAAATATCATTTTCAGTTTCGGTCCACTAATTTCACAATTTTTACACTTTTGACCTCTTAACGAAATATTTTGCAAAAGTAGTCCAAAGTTAACTTTTCTCTCTCTCTTTTTTTTTTTTTTTTTTTTTTTTTTTTTTAACTAACTTTTATTTTTTTTATAAAAGTCGACACTTTAGTTCACAAAAATCAGTTTTTTTACGATCAAAAACATTTCGAAGTTTCCTTTATATTTTTACCGAAATTTTTGTTTGGAAAAATCTAGTGGGCTCGTTAGCCTAGTTTGGGCCTAATGGTGTTTTTAGTTTTCATAGAAAACATGTCGAATGTGCTTAGCTTTGGTTCATTTTAACGTAGCTATTAATCTCGACAATTATGCATGTAAACGTATTTTGGTTTAGCTTGGTTCAAGGAAACGAGACATTGAAAAATATATACAAGGTGTACGTATAAATTTGAAAAGACGAGGGCTTTCCTTAAGTGTGTGTTGAGAGTTTTGACATGTTCAAGTTTCTAGGTTTTCACATGTTAAGTTTAATATAATGTGAAGTGTATGCATGCTATGTCGAAAATAAAAGACGAAAGAAAAGAAACAAGGTCAAGAAATCTTACAACACCAAAATAGGTGGTGAAGGTGTCGAGAGGCGTGATACGTGAAGTGAGTAAGACCTTGAGAAACTCTATACGAAATTGTTAACCCTCGCTCGTAAAATATACCCACGTTCGATATTATAACCCAATGATGCTATATGGCCCAAAATCTTCTTGTGTGAATCCCTTTCACTTGACAGTAAATAAGTGATGGAGTAAAGAAATACGTGTTTGTGACTTGTGAGATAATGTTTTGAGTGTGGTGAGGGTGAGGGTGAATAGTAAAGGTATTTATAGGAGAAGATGACTGAGATCTTGTGCATATCGTGTGAAATGTGTATAGTGTGTCTTTGATGTGTCAATCAAATGGGAACAAAAGAGTCAAAAGCTTGATGCTTAGTCTTGTCGAGTATAGGAAGATTATGAGGGCTATGATTATAGTTTGATTTTTGTTTATGTGTAGGACAAAGGTTTAGGGAGGACACATGTGATCACAAGTACCCTTAATTTGAATAAACTAAGAAAAAGATGGGAGGTAAGATTCCTTGTTTGAGGTTAATGAAACACTAGATCCTTTGGGTAATATGTTTTTAGAAAAAAAATGGAATAGAGTTCATGTGATTACGTTTAGTAGCTAGGGTGGCTCAATGTTGGGTCTTGGTTGTTCTTCCACGAAAAGAAGAAAAAGAGGAAGAGTTTTTTGGTTTGTGTCGTGTGATATGGTAGCAAGAAGAAGACTGGGAAGTGACAAGTGAGAGTTGGAGTTTGTCTTGATGTTGGGTCGACAAGGAACAAGGAAGAAAGAAAGAAATGTAATGGAACTAGTAATAGTGTGGAGGTGTCGAGTGTATATCAAGGAGGGGTGTAATGAAACGAGTTGGGTTTTAGAATTGGTGTCTAGTTCGAGTTAAGGCAGAGGCAGCATGATCTTGCAAAACTTTGAAACTCAAGGTTTTTGAAAACTTATATTTTGTGACTTGGGCCTTTGGTTTCGATCCAGTAAGAAAACAAAAGGAAATAAAGATGGGCTTGTATTCGATCCAATAAGAAAAGGAAAAGAGAAAGAGTGTTGGGCTTGCGAGTGGCGTCTCGGCCCTGTCCAAAAGAAAGAAAATAATGCGTTGTGTATGGGCTAGTGGGTATCGGGGCCCAAGTAGAAGTAATAGAATAAATGATCAAATGTTCCAGGAAAATAATATGTCGGGGTTTACCCAGACATAGAATACGAAAAATATCTCGGTGGTACTTGTACGTATATATATTTACATGTATATATATATAGTAGAGTTAATCGTAGTTTCGTTTATAATATATATATATATATATATATATATATATATATATATATATATATATATATATATATATATATATATATATATATATATTCACTAGGTCGGTATTAGGTTCTGTTTCGCAAGTGGGAGCTATTCAGGTCACATCTAGTTTCTTGGTAATTTGAATAGTGACCAATACACGTCTCGGAAGTAAAATAATAGTTCATAGCAAAGAAAATTTTAAATTGGCCCGCAAAAATGGCCTAGTAATCAGTTATATGGAAAATCGTTCAGTGATAAGCATTACCAAATGACATGGGATTCTACGAGGTATTACAGTTACCATATATACCCATATGCATGAAAACAATTGCAAAACTAGTCCTAAATTCAAGTAAACTATATTTTTTTGAAACAACTAAGTTTCCTAGCTTATGTTAAGCTAATATATACCTAACTAAGTTTCCTAAATCATATTATAGCACATAATAAGGCAATTTAGCACATAAACATGTATTTATCTAAAATTAGGGTTTTAAAATGAAAAGTCCCAAAGGAAAATGATCAAGGCTAGTTCAAGGTTTCCTAGGTGATCTAATACTTCCATATAGCATGCTAGGTCAGTACTAAAGCTAAAGTGATCAAAATATAAGCTTACTTGGTCAAGGGGAGGGTTAACGAGGTTCCTAGGGTTTCTAGGTCAAAAATAAACTCGATAGGGCTTCTAATTTTCTAGGACTCAACTTCTAAGTTTACTAGGACATTACTACTATCCTAACGACTAGAGATTGTGAGGTGTTTAAGATGTGAAGGTATGGTTTGAATGGGAGAGGGTAGCGAGGTATATATAGCCCTCGTTAGCCCTCTTGGCTAAGTTTTCTTAGCATGGTGGCCAAGTAACGTTGGGAGGAGGTTAAGGACAGATGGAGGGTGACTAGTAGAAGCTATTTGCTGAGTAGGATAAGCTATGGTGATAGAATAGGGTGGTGTGGAGTGTTTGTGGCCGTATAGTAGTTTTGGGGTGACAAGGAGGTAGCGAGCCTCCTTAGTGGATGTTTGGTGGCCACAAGGTGGTAAGGCGGTGGTAGGGAGGTGCTTGTAAGCTGCTTAGGGCTTATAGAGGCGGTTTAGTGATGTTTGTGGTGGTGGTTTAGCCGTATAGGCGATTTAGGACAAGTAGGTGATGCACCTACATATAAGGTTCTTTAGTGGTGTGTGTTTGGGTGCTTAGAGGTGCTAAGGTTATGGGTAAGCTGCTACGTAGGTCGCTTGGGGGTGGTGGTGCTAGGTTGGTAGCTTGGTTTTAGGTTTTAGGTTTAGTTTTGACCTAGTTTGGCTTAGTGAGAGACTAGGGTTTAACCTAGGGTTTAGTGCCTAGTTTAGGGTCCTATGAGTGCCTAATGACTAATCCTAGGTCTTAAGAAGCTTATACTAAGTGGTGGTAGCTTATGGTTAAGTTTTGGGATAGTTTAGACCAAATTCCGGGAAGTTATGACCTAGTTAGGGTTTTGTGGTTAAGAGACTTGTACCTAGGTTCTAGGAGGTTGTACTATGATCTAGGAAGTCTATTATATCCTAAAGTTTCTAATGTAACTCATACCTAAGCCTTGAACACTTTCAAACTAGTTCTGATAAGCAATTAGAGTTTTAAAGCTAACCGGAAACACATAGGTGCAATTAGGGTTTTCTGATGAGTATAGTAAACTAGAGTGATAGTTTACTTAGTGTAATGATATTTAGAACCTAGACTTGACATACCAGGATGTTTATAGGAGATAAACATAGTGGTGTTGGGCATAGGTGGATACGTGAGCAGGTCTAAAGAGTCATGCATGTAATGAAAAGTAAAAATTTACCTATGAAATTACCTTGTGGTGGAAATGATATTGATGAAATTTTCCGGGTTATTACAGTCGTACCCCTTAAGAGAAAATCTCGTCCCGAGATTTAGTAAGAGTAGAGGTAGAGATAGGAGAACGAATTATGATTCGAAGGAAAGGACGATATTAACAAAGAAAAGGAATTGTTTCATACAAACGGATTAGGAAGTGTTTGTATGTGTGCCAAATACTCAGACTTATTTATTTACATCTCCTCACTTACAAGCAAAGGCGTCCTAATTCTTGTAAGTGAGAGTTTATAAATTCATGGTCTTGGTTTATAATTTCTTATTAAGATGAAAAAGTGCCCTAATTCATTTTAATAAGATGATTATAAATCATCCTTAAGTAGTATCGGCAGAAAATGGAGAGGGTTAACGACACTTAAGGTAATGTGGTATAGGAATATTTTGAGAGAGTGGACAAGTGTTTTGACTCAGAATTTTGGAAACTTGATGGGATTGAAGTTGAGAAAAACATTGTGAGACTTACAATGTCTTGAGGAAAGATTTAGAGATTGTGGGAACCTGTGGGTTATGGGCCCAATGGCTAGACGTAGGTTATCAGCATTAGACATGTTAGTAACTCTCCAGCATTTATCCTAAAATACAATTATGTCCACTGTCCATAAGGACCATAACCAGGCAACTCACCACATAATTATTGCTGCAACAATGGTTTTCATTTAAAAGAATCGAAACAGACTTCTTTTCCGATCAACACCACCATCACCACATGATCAACACCACCACAGATCCGGCCAAGAACATCAAAAACAAAACCTACAACCTAAAAAAAAAAAAAAAAAAAACCAGATCCTGACATCTTTGTACCAAAACCCATAAACTAAATCTTTCTGACCAACAACAAAAAAATCAAAAACCCTATCTACTCACCATCACAAACACATCACAGATCTAAGATCTAAAAAAAAATCCGAAAGTCACAGACCATCAACTTGGAGATGGTAGTTGGGGTTTGATAGTGGGTTTCTTGTGTTGAGTTCATGGTGATGGTAGTTGAGGTTTAATATTTGTTGTTGTAGTTAGGATTGGGTTCGGTTTGGGTAAACGAAGATGTTGAGTTTTTTATTTAAGAAAGAAAGACATCAGGTTATGGTTATACATGTTTGTGGGTTCGTGAAGTAAAGAATCTAGGTTTTGTTTTTTTATCGAGATTCTATGGCCGGATCTAGTGGTGGCTGGCTGGATTTGGTGTGTTGATGGTGAGTGGAAAAAAATTGAGAGAGAAAGAAAGAAATGTTATTTTATACTAGCAGGGTACCCGCGCGCTGAAACTAATTTTTCCGGTGAATCATGTATTTTAATTTATTATATTTTTTTGACAATAAATTTGGATATCAAGAATTTCGTTTAGGTCGTGCCCGTTCGGGCTCGAGCCTGTTTGGCCCGCACCCATTCGGGCTCAAGCCCATTAGGCCCGTTGCCCGTTCGGGCCTAAATATTTGTATAATGTAGGAATTGTGTTTAATTTGGTTGTACACTATACTTGCTAATTTGTATTTGTAATGTAAGGGGTGTTTTAATAATTGTATTTATTGACCAATTAATTAATTGACTATATTAAATATCATTAATGTGGTTTTTTTAATATGTGCATTAAAGTGGTGTACATTATGCTTCTTGTCTTGTAAGTCTGAAAATTATGTGCATTAAAGTGGTGTACATGCATCTTTCCTATTAAAGAAATATTTTTGGTCTTAAACATTTTAAGACTCTAAATATAGATGTCCTAAATACATTATAAGGTAGTATAGATAAAAGGTGAGGGTATTTTGGTGTTTTAACACCATTTATAATAAGACAAAAAAGGAATATTTGAGAAAACACCCACCTACCACTGTACTTTATTTTTAAAAAAATGGATACGTGTCACACATTCAGTGGGATCGCACGTTCTCACATTCGCACATGACTATTTTGGGAAAGCATGTTATTTTTATACTCTTTTAGAAAAAGGCTTAAGTTTTTTTTTCCTCTTTTGGGAATTTACTCTTAAGTATATGTTTAATTATATTTTTGTTCTTTTCTTTACTTTCTTGGCATTTGTTGAAGTGTGTTGTTTCATTTCTAAACGTTTGCCTTATGCATCACGCTTTCTTTATGGGTTTTGTTCTCCGTGCTGACAATGTTAGAGATTTCAACATTGTGTAATTATTTTCTTTTTATAATACCCGCGTGAATTTTACGGGTTTTAGCTGAGGTACTTTATTTCGCATACTCTAGTTTTGGTGCATACCAATGAACAAATCCCCATCATCAATTTAGTTTGATCTAATGTTGCGGATTAACCTAAGATTAAATGGGGAAACATAAGTCTTTTTTTTTTTTTTTTTTTTTTTTTCTTCTTTCTTTTTTGTTCTTTCACGTAGCCTCTTTTTTGTTTTCTTTTTACGTTTTCATCTATTTTCATATGTTTTTGTTTATTTTCATATGTGATTTTACGCTTTCATACGTTTTCATACGTATTCGCCTATTTTCTTACGTTTTCGTCCGTTTTCTTATGTTTCTGAATATGATAAGTGATATTTAAAATATCACTTGTGATTTTCTTATCTTTTAGTCCGTTTTCATACGTAATCGTCCATTTTCTTACGTTTCCGTCCATTTTCATACGCTTTTGAATATCACAGTTGATATTCAGAATATCACTTGTGATTTTCTGAATATCACTGGTAATATTTTGAATATCACTTGTGATTTTTTGAATATCTATCACTTGTGAATATCACAAGTGATATTCTGAATATCACAAGGGATATTCTGAATATCACATGTGATATTTTGTGATTTTCTGAATATCATAAGTGATATTCTGAGTACCACAAATGATATTCTGAATATCATAAGTGATATTCTGTAATATTCAAAAAATCACAAGTGATAAATATTCAGAAAATCACAAGTGATATTCAGAATATTACTAGTGATATTCAGAAAATCACAAGTGATATTCTGAATATCAAAATTGATATTCTAAGTACCACAACTGTCTGTTTACTTATGTTTTCGTTCATTTTAATACGTTTTCGTCGATTTTCGTATGTTTTTGTCTATTTTCATGTGTTTTTCCGCTTTCATACGTTTTTTTTACGTTTTCATTCGTATTCGCCCATTTTCTTACGTTTTCGTCCATTTTCTTATGTTTCTGAATATGACAAGTGATATTCAGAATATCACTTGTGATTTTCTGAATATCACTTGTGATATTCTAAGACATATGAAAATGTCTGAGAATGGCGAAATACATTGAAAAACGGACGAAAACAAATGAAAACGATGAAAATGTAAGAAAACGGAAGAATGTGTATGAAAATGGATGAAAACGTACGAAAGCATAAAAACACGTATGAAAAGGGAAGAAAACGCATGAAAAATAGGACAAAAATGAAAGAAAACGGATGAAAATGGACGAAAACGAACAAAAACGCAAGAAAACGGATGTAAACGCAAGAAAACGGATGAATAAGTATGAAACGGGCAAAAATGTATGAAAGCGTAAAAACACGTCTAAAAACGGATGAAAATGTATGAAAAATGGACGAAAACAAAAGAAAACGGATTAAAACGTATTAAAACGTTTGAAAACGGATGAAAACGTGTATAAACGAGAAAAAAAACGGACAAAAACGAAAAAAAGTGAAAAAAACGTGAATTTCTCTTTTAAAAAATACACTTATCTTCTCACCCGAACGAAAATGGGGTTGGGGAGGGAAAGTGGGTTCCCTTCATCTAAAAAATGTGATTTTTTTTAAAAAAGAAAAAGTGAATTTAAAAATGTTTATTAAAAAAAAACTTGAAAAAAGAAAAATATAAAAAATAAATAAATAAACATGAATAGTAAAAGAGGGACCAGGAAAGAAGAAAAAGAAAAGAAAAAAAATAAAAAATGCAAAGCATTAAAAAAAAAAAGCCACGTGAACAGGGGAAAAAAAGACAAAAAAAGAAAAAGGTAAAAATGAAATGAATAAAAAAAACAAGAAAATAATATATACTTTGGTTTTAATACCAGCATTAAATTAAATTAAATGGATGGTTGGGATTTGTCCTTTAGTATGTATCAAAATAAGAGTATACATTTGAAGAGATGAGATCAATATAGATCTCATATTTGCCATAGAACCAATTAACCAATCATAGCCACCTATTTTTATTTTCCATTTTTTTTAAACAAAATATCTTGCAAACGGTAAATCGTCAAGCTACAAAAAAATACCATCGCGACGAGAATTAAATTATCTTTCTATAGATGTGCATTGTTATATACTTTCGACATTTTTTTTTCGACGAACTATTTTTTTTTTAAATTTCCGCTCAGAAAAATCATATATGATTTGTAAAAATCATATATGATTCGTTAAAATCAAATCATATATGATTCTTACGAATCATATATGATTTTTAAAAATCATATATGATTCGTAAGAATCATATATGATTTTATTTTAACGAATCATATATGATTTTATTTTAACGAATCATATATGATTTTTACAAATTATATATGATTTTTACTAATCATATATGATTTTTACAAATCATATATGATTTTTCTGGGCGAAAAATTTGAAAAAAAAAAAAAAAAAAAAAAAAAAAAAAAAGGTTCGTCGAAAGTATATAACAATGCATGTCTATAGAAAGATAATTTAATTCTCGTCGAGATGGTATTTTTTTTTGTAGCTTGACGATTTACGGTTTGCGAGATATTTAATTTTTAATAAAATGGTCGAAGTTTATTTTTTTTTTTTGATAAAAAAAATAAATGGCTAAAATTGATTGATTGGTTCTATGGTAAAAGTTGGATCTATAAAAAACTTTTGGCAATTTCCCAGCTTTTAGCTAGTGTATTAATACGGTACACAAACAAGTAAAGTTTCACACACCAAATACGCATCAAAATTGACCATTACAGCATCAAAATTACATTTATTACAAAACCAAAATACTACATACAAAAAAAATGGATCAGCTTTATGAATATACATAATGTACTAATAATCAATCGATGTTGAGTTTAGCAAGCGATGGTGGCGTTGGGAAACTCTGATCGTTTGTCCAATTCGTCTCGCCCCAATGTTTCAGCATTGCTTTCCATGAGCACACATTATCGATACACTTCTTTAACCGCGGATCGCGTATCTTAACTTTCCAATGCTCATCAGCAAATCTCGCTTTCTCGGCCTCTCGTCTGTCCCACTCAAGCTGCGCCTTTTGCCTTGATTCTAAGAAACAAAACTGATGCAACTGCCTTGGCATTGCATCGTGCACTTTCCACCACCTTTCGTGAGCAACATCGCTAGCAAATTCTCTAAATATGTCAGAATTGTGGTTACAATCATAATCACGAAAGCATAACCATGGCTTTAGCCCAAGGTAATGGAGCACGTAAAGCACGGGTGGGTCTGCCCCGAATAGACGAGTCTTTTTCTCTTTGGTTTCGTCATCATCCCCTATCCAAAAGTTCTTCAAAAAATTTATACTCTTCGGGATGCGATGCCACCATGTGAAAATCTCGTTTAAGTACCCTTGATCGCCGCCATTATACGATGTGATCTCGTTAATATGGTTCATTAGTAGATTAAAAGTACAATTTGATGGCTCGATCACCATCACACCCGAGTTGAATAGTGTCCCATTGTTTCCAGTAGCCGAGATCTCAGGCATCCCAAATAAGAAATCAATGTTTCTTAGAATGAGTAAATCGGCATCTATAAAGACGATTTTTTCATAATCAGTTAATTGCCATAGGCGGAACTTGCTGTAATTCCACTCGTTATATGCATCCTTTTCTGCTTTAGGGTTTCGTATCCGTTGGATTGTTCGAATCTTCCATCCTGCCAACTCGAGCCCACTTCGATGGTAATCAGTGATTGTCTCGTCAACGAGTATAACAAGATCTCGATTTGAACCAGACATTCTAATGCTTTGTGCCGCGGCAATCGCTCCACAAACATAAACATGAGCCGAGTGTAAGATTGTTACATATGCTTCTCGTCGAACATTACCTATATAATCTCCATCTTTTTTTTTTTTTTTGCATACAACAATCACAAAGAACGGTAGTTAGTCATAATTTTTAGTTCATTTGCATAAAAACAGTAGAGTTAACTAACCACGAGGTTTAGAAGGCAATGCAAGTTCACAAGATCCAACAGGGAGCTGAACCTTTTCGCGCAATACCTTCAAATTCGGTTCATATAACCACACATTTCCACTACGAACCACGAGTTCTTTACAAGGAAATAGGTTGGGAATGGGGAAGCACTCAGTGACAAAAAGCACGTGAACCGGATGGTCCACTCTATATGACGTAGCAGCTAGCCCAGCGACCGCAACTTGCAAATGAAGCCTAGCAACATCTCTAGACCAATTAGCTTCATTTCTACAAGGAAGCTTAACCACAATTAGATCAAGTATTTTCCTTGGAACATCGAGTTTTGGAAAGTTAGGACAGCTTGGAACTTCTTCTTCCTGTTCTTCATCAATCCATTCCTGATATAGTGAATCCCATGTCACATTTGTATCAACAGGAGCAAGTTCAAGATTTACAATTTGGTCATCGTTATCTGGTGTAATCAGTGTCTTCCAATTATTGATTTCATTTTCGCGAAAATTTAAGAACCCTATGCCATGAATCATGTGCTTTTTGCTTGTCAGTTTGTTGATAACACTTGATATATCATCCCAATTGATTTCTGAATGGGAGATATATCTTTGATCTAACCCACCACCCCATTTCCACCTGTTTTTAAGTAAACCACCGAATCAAGTTATTAATTACTCGAAAACATTGAATGTAAGAGTACAGAGATTTATGTACGTACTTTGAAACAGCATGAGAGATGTAGTTGTAGTGTTGATGTCGACCAGTAAGTGTATAGGTGATGACTACGAGTGTCACGAGTATGACCAAGAGTAGCACTGGTTTCGATGGTTTGGGCTTGCAGTTACCGGTTTTATCTTGTACGGTGATCAGCATTGGCTTCTCGTCGTCCTCCAGTTTGCTTCTTTGAAACCTTCTTTTGCATATGTCATCGCTGAGATGATATTTACAAGCAATAAACATTAGAAAGCCTGAAGTATGAATGAGGTGTCACTAGGTGTTTCAAAAGTAAACATGTATATAATTGTATTTACTGATTTACAGTATATGTTTTGGCTAGCTGAATGTTAAAACAATATGCAAAAGTGAATGAGTTAAGGTATACAATTGAGCGAATATAAGATGAACTTAACTAGTTGTTTGACTTTTTTACACAAAACTTAAAGCATTTGAATAGATCATGAACTCAATGGCCTTCAACTCAATTTTAACAAGTGTAAGCTCTTCAATTCGATCAGAAGATATTGATCTACATGTACCGCACAAGCAATTTTTTTTTCCTTCTTTTTGGTTTAATTTTAACATAGTTGCACATTGTGTCACTTCTAGACCTTTTGAAGTTGAAAGGGACATTCAACCCTTAAAGTACAAGTACTATGCACGACCACATTATTAAAAAGCACATATAAAATAGGAAAATAGAGGATTTTAACCGACAACTTCAACATACTCAAAACATAGTAAATAGTAACTAAATACCATTGTTGTAACTTTTAAATCTTTGTAGCTTCGTATATTTTTACTTAGGTTATCTATTTTTAATCATGTAAACACATTACATATCAATCGTATTTACGTACACATTTGTTTGATCAAATTAGGTTGTACGTAGCTTTCTCAAACCGTGTTAATTGCTTATAATTTAGTTAAATTAAAACTGAAATAAAGGACTAAAGTAGTTGACGTAGTTAATTACGTACAAAATTAGTGTATTAGCTAATTATTAATGTATTTTGTAGGAGAGAGCACCAAAAACGAAAAATGGAACCAAAATACAAAGAATCGAAAAAATTCCTTCAAAAAACTCAAACCAATTCTAAACCTGTGGTGCATTTTTTATTTAAAAAAAAAAAAAAAAAAAAAAAAAAAAAAAAAAAAAAAAAAACCAAAAGTTTTGGTTCGGTTTTTAGTTTTATAGGAAAACCTAAACCGAAAAAACCGAACCGTCACATGCTAATATTAATAAAACTAAAAAAAATATATAAACATTTTAAATTTGATACAAGTTATCACAAAAAGTCCAAAACTAAAAGACACATGTATTAGATATTCGTAATATATGTTTATTTAGCTAACACTGCAATAAATTCGTAAAGTTGGTTTTCTTTATTTCATATATATTCGCACTATCTCATCTTTATATACATGTTATGAAATCTTATATTTTTGATAAAACACTCAACTTACTTTTTACGGTTTTTTGATTTAGGTTGTGGGTATTCAAAAAATATCAGTATTCAGATAGAAAAGTTCATACTGATGTCAAGTTATTCAGATAGAAAATTTTGATTAGAATTATTAAAAAGTTGGGTTTATGAAATGTCACTTTTGGAACTCATATAAAATTTTAGATATTTGAATATTCGAATATATAAAACCGTTATCTGAAATTTCGGATATTCAAATTTAAAAAACCTTAGATAAAATAATATAACATAAAACCATGATCGAAAATTCCGTATATCCGAAGATTGAAAAACTGAAAACCCAAAAACCAAATCGCAAAAAACCAAAACTTGAAAAAACCAAACCATACTTTTGTGCGGGGTTTGATTTTAAAAATACATAAAACCAAACTTTTAGATGGAGGTTTGATTTTAGCAAAAAAAAAATCGCCCCATGCTGAACTTCTAGTATTTTGCATCAACTTATACCAAAAAGTATGAAAATGATTTATCATCATTATAATACTTTTAGAACGGTCAAATGACCTCAACAATCATGAAATTGCTTTCACCAACCATGTATTTAGGTGCATGCTTCAACTCAACACCTTCGTTATTTTTCACCAACCAATCTTTATCCATCAAAGAGAGGAAAAACATAACTAAACTGAAAGTACCTTAAAGTCATGATTTCAAATATTAATTTTTTATTTCCGGTTATTCTCTTCTATTACATTTTCCTTAAGGAAAATCCTTTCCATACAACACGAACATGATTAAATTAGAAAGCTAGAAAAATATTATTTGTACAACGAAATTTGTTTATCAGATCATAATTTCCAAAATTGTTGCTTGTTGAACCCTTTCTAAACATGGTGAGGTAATGTTAATAATGTAGTTCTTATTTTACGTTCTCTCCAGAATTCCGGTTTTAGCGGAAAATCAGATCAAGGACCAATACATGATATGATCTAATATATGGCATTTGATGGCTTACGTACTTTTCAAACATGAGATTCAAACTTCTCTGATATTTAAATAAATGCGCAATATCATCATCAAAATATGGTGCCTTCCGGTTTTAAATGTTAGAGGCAATATCATCATCAAAATATGAAGTATGTGCAGTGGTTACTGGAATATAATAACAATTGATTCGTAAGGTAAGTCTCCTTAGAAACATGAAGAATATATTTGAGTATTTGTTGATATCATGCCTAACATCAAATTAGCAGTATTACTGACCAATTAACGATCATAAAATTTACAAAAAAAAAAAAAAAAAAAAAAAAAAAAAAAAAAAAAAAGCAGCACTAATCTTACTATAATACTATCCATTTCTTGGCAACTATATGAAAGATGAATGTAACAACTTACTTGGAATATGGCTGTCTAGTCTCCATGACAGTCGTGGCCGCCTTGATGGCAATGACGTTGGCTCCTTAATTGTCTCCTGCCGATTATGAAACCGTAAACTTTATCAAATAAAAACAATGGGTCATAGGTTTTTCTAGATGCATGCTACAAAAATTGAATGAAGGAGAAATGAAGAGAGGTATAGGGTTAATAAAAGAGAGGGACAGGGCAACGTACATGGTATATGATAATGTATAATCTTTACGTAATGTGAGTAGGTGAAATAAGAGGACGGTGGGATGGGACAAGACAGCTCGATCGAAAAAGAGATTATAACTTCTCTTGTAATACTAGACTCATGTAACGTAGACCACAAGTCAAGCGAGTTTTAGTCTTGTTTATTTATATATCTCGTAACCTTGTTTGTTTATATCTCGCAACCTTTTTGTGGGTTATATATGTTTGTAATCTAAGATTAGTATAATACTGAATTCATTTATGAAACTAATGATGATCAGCATGCGTTTCTTCTAGCTTATTAAATGAAAGAACAAAAAAGACGTCTAGAACTTTTATAGACGTGTATACTAAAAGGGCAAAGGGATGTGTAATGCATAGCCTTTGGGTGTTAATTTTTTGGTTACCTTCACGAATTAGAGCACGACTACTCGGGCTCTCACATCGACGTTGTATAAATATGATTCTAGTATTAAATAACTATAGTCGGTACCCGCACATGAAACGTGATTTACCTTAATTTGATCTTGGTTAGGTGCTTCTTGGATACGGGTGTCAAGGGTGTCAAAACAGCATCAAGCATTCATCTTCTACTAAACAATATAACGGGCAAATCGTATAAAAATGTACTCAATTTATACTATATTTCAATTTAAAGTACTTTACTTTTTCTTTTAAATTTAGTATACCCAACTTTTTTTTTTTTTTTTTTTTTTCAATTGAAGACAATTAACAGGTTACCTTCTTTTCCGACCTAATTTTTGGGTGACCTCAAAGGGTCATAACAAGAGAGCATGTACATGTCCAAGACACAAGTAGGCAAGTGGAAAAAGGAAGAAGCGATGACGTCAATTAATCCTTATATTTAAGTGTCAATTTCCCCTATTATGCTCATTTATTTTACTTATTATATTGATATATACTTTGATTTCTTTACATTTTGTATCCAGGTTACGAATGAGCATATAGGAGCTTAAGAGACGAGGAAATTGAAAAGAACGTGCAAATGATAAACACTTTTAGTATGCTGGAAGAAGCTACGGCGTAACATTTTACTCTCTATTACGTTGTAGCTGGGAATTCAAACTTGAAGACCAAAGTCAACGCAATCAAGAGTTATGGCGTAACCAAATCCTAAGTTACGCCGTAACATAATCAAGTCCTTCAAGCATCCCTCGAATTGATGGCTACGCCGTAACATAAGCACGGAGTTACGGCGTAACAGTGGCTACGTAAGTAATCCTAGATCCAAGAATTAAACTACGGCGTAACAACACATGCAAATACGACGTAGAAGAAACCCTAATTGGAAGCTATGGCGTAGCACAATCCTTAGCTACGGCGTAACTATTACTTTTGTATAAAGTCTTCTCAGTATTACACTAACTATGGCGTAACGCCCTTTCTGAGTTACGCCGTAGCTAAGATGGGCCTATAAATACAACCCTAATTTCTGCATTTCGGATACAACTTTCTCACACACAAAATCAGAGATCGTTGTGAGTTTTCTCAAGGCCATTCTACAGCAGCATACAGAGCATTTCCAAGGGAGAAATCATGCCTATATCACCATAAGTTTTAGCATTTCATCATTTCATTTACATTTCGAATTCATGACGTTTGTAAAAATTTATTCGAGTGTTGAATTTAATACGATCGGCTAAGCGCCTCAGGTGCTAGCATAGTTATGATTTCTATATTGTTTTGATTATGCTTTCGCACTTTTCTTAATACTTCTACGTGTGTGCATGCTTAGTTTATCTTAAGATCCTTTAGTTGTGGTAGTTTAAAAGACCCGGTCATACTTGGTATGCTAGGAGAATTGACCATAGGACCCTGGTGATGAGGCAAAAAATGAACCGTTTTTAAGGGGTCATTTAAGCCCGGAATTGAATTTATTTGATCAAATATTGCCCTAAATCGTTTCTTTTGTGATTTTAGGTACTTTGGGAGTGAATTCTGGAAAAGAAAGCATTTTGGACGTTTTTGGAGCATAAAAGTGAAGAAAACGGCAAAGACTTAATTTTCCATGCTGAGAACAGTACCTGACGGCGTCAAGAGGAAAATTGTGACGGCGTCAGGAGTAAAATCAATGACGACCCAGAAAAACCTGAAGGCGTCAAGAGAAGGGCGTCAAGAGTTAATGTGGTGACGGCCTGCATAAGGAATACACGTGACGACGTCAAATCCAGATCTAGGCAGTCCGAGAATTTATTTGGCGGCGAGATGACGGCGTCAGACATTTGTTCTTGACGCCGTCACCTCACAAAATCTATATATACTTTTCTATTTTTCATTCATTAAAGAGAGGAACTTGTGTGGAGAATACTAGGGTCGAACCTAATAAACCCTAGGTCGTTTGTAACAATATTTTCAAGGGTTTTTACCCCTTGAAACCTTTCATGTTCAATTAAGATAAGTCCTCTTTCAATTCATTCAATATGTCTATGTGTTGTTTGAATATATCTTATGCTTGTCTTGATTTCAACATGCTAGGCTAGATCTATCATGTGTTTGCTTAGATGTAATGAAACCTAGATGTTGATTATAGGTTGATTACTTGTTTATAGTTGTAATGGATGAATGATTTCAATGTTAGGCTTAAGAAAACTGGCAGATCTCCATTGTGTAACATGCTTGAACGTCTTAAGAAACATGATCCGATGTGTACTAGGTTTTAATGGTTGTATTTAATGCATGAGCAAAGTCTAATGATCACATGTTAGGAGCTTCTTAGCCGGCTCGACATAGGAGTGAAGTAGGCGCTTATAGGATTGGGGAAGTATGCCACCCCATGAATGGTATTAAGGAATACAATCCGTCATCCACGCAACTGTAACAAGTAATTAACCTGTAAAAGATATCTAGGGAGTAGTGAAACCTAAGTAAACACAATTCTCCCATATATTGCTCACACCATTAGTTTAATTTAGTTTATTTTCATTTATAGTATTTTATTTTGATTGCATCTTAGTAATTGGGTTAGTTGACTAGCAAATAATTCCGCCCAACTCCTTCAAAACCGAGATTTTTACTTGCTTTTATAAAAACCTAAAAATACAAAAAGAATCATCCCTCATCTCTAGACCTAGTCTTTAGGTTTTCTAACCCTAGCGACACTATTCCTAGCTGAACAATCAATCCCCCGGTACTTGTCATTATACTATACTACATCGATCAGGTACACTGCCTGGTGGGGGTTGTAAGCTTCTCGAGATCCCTCGAGAGGTAAAGCCTGGTGCAATCCCTACGCATCAAGTTTTTGGCGCCGCAGCCCGGGGAATAGTTATTGTCTAGGTTAGAATTTCTTTTTATTAGGTCTACTTGCTATATTCCTTTCTAGTAAGATTTTATTTTTATTTTTAGGTTTTCTTTAGTCTATCTTTTCTTTATGTCTTTGTTTGTAAAAACCTTTCCATTGACTATTCCGTTAGCCATTATGGAGAACGCGAATCCACCATACTAC
This sequence comes from Artemisia argyi, assembly GCA_030686995.1. Classification (NCBI taxonomy): domain Eukaryota; kingdom Viridiplantae; phylum Streptophyta; class Magnoliopsida; order Asterales; family Asteraceae; genus Artemisia; species Artemisia argyi. Next base: position 27,205,163 of record CM060696.1, read on the forward strand.
CAACCACGAAATTCACCCACTCCAAATGATATCTTGATGTTTAAACAACATGAGGATGAACCTATCTATGATGCATGGGCTCGTTTTAAATATTTACTCCGAAAAGTCCCTCATCATAATTTCGATATGTGGTCCCAAATTGAAATATTTTACCATCGTGTCGACCACTATACCAAAATGGACATTGACCATGCCGCAGATGGGGACCTTTGGGGATTAAGTGTTAATGAAGCATGGGAAACCATAGAGAATTGTGCCATACTTGCCAAAAAAATGGATAACCCAACAAACATTGTTACGGATCAATTGATAGCAAGTTTAAGGGAACAAGCAAGAAGATTGTTTGGGGATAAGCGTATAGACGAGATAACTGGGTGCACGAAGTGGTTTGATTTCACCACAATACAAGCTGAACACATTGGTAATCTTAATAAGATGGAAGATAGAGTTGAAAATCTAAGCCCACCAAGTACCCCAGAAGTCCTACCATCATTTGAGGCATACACACCGCCCGTGACTTATTCGAATGAAGTAGATGAGACTTTCGGAATCCCAATTGAGGTAGAACCTTTGAACTAAACATAACTAGAGGATATAGGTTTGAATACTTATAATGATAACCTTACTCTTAGTTATAGGGAAGTTCCTAGTTTTGATGAACCGGAGCCTCAGCCAAAACCGTTACCTAATCTTCCATCCTTGGATGAAAATTTAGGAATTGAAATAGGTTCCGATCCACCCGTCAAACCATATAGTCCGGGTAGTCTTAGGATAAAGGTAGTGGACTCTAAGCCTTGTAGAGAGGAAGTCAATATAGGAGTGGAAAATGACCTTACATGCTTGCATCACCCATTTATGATTGATCACAAGAAACATTATGGGTTTAAACCGGGTTTATTAGGTCAACATGGATCCCCAACTAGTAGTCTCTTGAAGTTGATAGAAAATGATCCCTTTCTAGAAGAAAATCTTAATCCACCCATTAACCCGATTGAATTTGGTAAGGTTATGATGATAGGAGCACACCCCTTTGAGCATATAATTCATCCACCACTCTTTCCTCATGTGGCATATTTCCACGCTAAGGGTGTGTATCGCTACTTCCACCCGCACTTAATCCTAAGTGTAGGGAAAACCTCCCCTATTTCCGTTAAATAAGGGTAGAGTCAGGCTCGTGACTCAAACAAAAACAAGCACTTCTTGGGAGGCAACCCATGTTTTGTGTGATTTTTATTTTGTTTGATTGTTATTTGCTTTCGTATGCATGCTTTATTTTTATTGTTGGTAGATCATGTTTCAAACTAAAAAAGTGAAAATACTTTATTTTGTTGTTTGGCTTAGTCTTAACTTCATCCAAAGGTGTTTCACAAAAAATAAGTGTAAGGGGAAACCCCAAATATGTTTTTAAGAAACAAACTCGATCATGATTCTCCACAATATTAAGTGAACATGTATATTCGTATTTGTTAGAGTCAAATGCTTGTATCGAGTCATAATGATGTTTTGCAGGATTTTCCAGGAAGTAGGACATAAGTTTTTCCAGAAATTTTCCGGAAACTTAACATAAAGATTTCTGCAGGTCACTTCTGACGGCGTCAGGAATTAATTCCTGACGGCGTCATGTGTAAAATTCTGGAAATTTTGCGAATTTTGTTTTTCTAACGGAGTCTTAAAGTTTTTGTTGATTCTTTAGTTTTATAAACTCCAGGAAATCTGCAAACATTCAATCCACAAGCATTATATCTTTAATTGTTTTGTTTTTATTCCTAAGTCTGGAATTACATCTAGTTGTGAGTTTCCTTTGTTCGGTTTGATGCTTTGGGTTTTTGTGTTTGTTTTCTCAGGTTTAACAAGTTATATTGGACAAGAAGATGATTTATATTTCTGGAAGGGAAGCTTTGATTGTTCATTTTCTTGGAGGAAGATCTAACCTTGTTACCACACTATCCACACCGAACGAATCAGGGGAGTATTTGATTTCATTCTTTTACCTATTTCACTTTTACATTCTTTAATTGAACATTGGGGACAATGTTTATCCTAAGTGTAAGGGGAGGGTAAATGATGATACCTTACAGATACACTTTCGCTTGAGTTTGTTTGTTTGATGGTAGGTGTGTAATAAAACTATGAGAAATACTTGTTAGTGTAATTTTAGCGCCAAATTTAAAATTTTTTACAACATTTAGGAGTGAAACTTTAGCCATAGCAAGCGTCTCATGGATAGGAGATTGTATGACTAGCACAAAACCGTGCTATTCTGAAAAATTTTCCACCCAAATATGTGAGGTTCGCCTTTAGATTTGATAGGAAAAGCATTTACTATTAGTGCTTATGAGTGTACCGGTAGCATTTAGATTCTAGAACTTGCGTTAGTGATGCATCCCGAGACCGCTAGTGAGACTACATTCGTATAGTAGGATTTACTACATGATAAGAGGCATTAGGATCACCCTTGTGTTAAACCCGTATCATAATTACTTGACCATTTAAGTCATATTACTTGGCTAGTTAAGTCAATTAATTTTTCTCACACCATTAGCGTTGTACTCATTTTTAGTACACGAAACCCCTAGTACACCCCTCCGAGCCTATCTTTTCGTTTCTAACTTTAAGCATCTTACTTAAAAGAAGAATTTGTTACACCCCACTTAAATGTACACCCAAATCGCCTTAGCCTTCCGTGTATGCACTCATCTTTAGTGCATTATTGTTATTTGTTAAACCCTATGTTAATTATCTAATTGATTACATGGTTGCTAAGTCGAGTCATATCTTGTACATATTGTTTTGGGACGATTGGGACTCATGGGTAAAGTACTTATTTTATGGAGTAATGGGGAAGAACATCATATATTACCCCCATATGTACGTTAATCTTAAAAGTACTCCAAGTGTTTTGATTATCTTGATTCAAGTCATTAGATTAGTTTATTGTAAAGTATGTAAAAATTCAAGTGTAAGGGGAATTTTCATTTCCTATGATGTATTATTTTGGATGGTAGGGTAAGAGTGTATGCCAAAAAAAAAAAAAAAAAAAAAAAAAGAAAAACATATGGACTACCAACCCGTTTCCATTCTATGTTTATTTTATGTTTTTGTTATTTTTCATTTATTAGCTTAAGTCGAGTCTAGTCTTGGCTTAGCAACGCCATATTGTACATGTAATTAACCAAGATTGTTAACTCGCCACTACTAAAGACTGCCTATATCCATCAAAACCGTGTATTCCATATCCCTACACCTAACGTTACAACCCTTTAAAAGACCTCTTTGATAATTTATCCTAGGTGCTGAGGTTTGATCCTTTCCCAAGCCTATGGTAATCTATTTTGCTATGACAGGTAGTGAGGGATGTTTTCCATTTCCATATTGTGATATATACTTTATTACACACGAGAGATGTGAATATCTAAACACTATTTGTGAGGTGCTAGTATATGACCTCCGTGCTTGTCTTTGGTCTTTACTGGAACGATTATTTGTTGTAATTACTTTTATATTAGTGTTAAATGACCCCTAACTTGTATTTTGATTAGAATAAAAGCGCATTTGCTTGAGGACAAGCAAATCTCAAGTGTAATGGTATATGATGAGGCGAAAAATGAACCGTTTTTAGCGGGTCATTTAAGCCCGAAATTGAATTTATTTGATCAAATATTGCCCTAAATCGTTCCTTTTGTGCTTTTAGGTACTTTGGGAGTGAATTCTGGAAAAGGAAGCATTTTGGACGTTTTTGGAGCATAAAAGTGAAGAAAACGGCAAAGACTTAATTTTCCATGTTGAGAACAGTACCTGACGGCGTCAAGAGGAAAATTGTGACGGCGTCAGGAGTAAAATCCATGACGACCCAGAGAAAACCTGAAGGCGTCAAGAGAAGGGCGTCAAGAGTTAATATGGTGACGGCCTGCATAAGGAATACACGTGACGGCGTCAAATCCAGATCTAGGCAGTCCGAGAATTTATTTGGCGGCGAGATGACGGCGTCAGACATTTGTTCTTGACGCCGTCACCTCACAAAATCTATATATACTTTTCTATTTTTCATTCATTAAAGAGAGGAACTTGTGTGGAGAATACTAGGGTCGGACCTAATAAACCCTAGGTCGTTTGTAACAGTATTTTCAAGGGTTTTTACCCCTTGAAACCTTTCATGTTCAATTAAGATAAGTCTTCTTTCAATTCATTCAATATGTCTATGTGTTGTTTGAATATATCTTATGCTTGTCTTGATTTCAACATGCTAGGTTAGATCTATCATGTGTTTGCTTAGATGTAATGAAACCTAGATGATGATTATAGGTTGATTGCTTGTTTATAGTTGTAATGGATGAATGATTTCAATGTTAGGCTTAAGAAAACTGGCAGATCTCCATTGTGTAACATGCTTGAACGTCTTAAGAAACATGAACCGATGTGTACTAGGTTTTAATGGTTGTATTTAATGCATGAGCAAATTCTAATGATCCCATGTTAGGAGCTTCTTAGCCGGCTCGACATAGGAGTGAAGTAGGCGCTTATAGGATTGGGGAAGTACGCCACCTCATGAATGGTATTAAGGAATACAATCCGTCATCCACGCAACTGTAACAAGTAATTAACCTGTAAAAGATATCTAGGGAGTAGTGAAACCTAAGTAAACACAATTCTCCCATATATTGCTCACACCATTAGTTTAATTTAGTTTATTTTCATTTCTAGTATTTTATTTTGATTGCATCTTAGTAATTGGGTTAGTTGACTAGCAACTAATTCCGCCCAACTCTTTCAAAACCGAGATTTTTACTTGCTTTTATAAAAACCTAAAAATACAAAAAGAATCATCCCTCATCTCTAGACATAGTCTTTAGGTTTTCTAACCCTAGCGACACTATTTCTAGCTGAACGATCAATCCCCCGGTACTTGTCATTATACTATACTACATCGATCAGGTACACTGCCTGGTGGGGGTTGTAAGCTTCTCGAGATCCCTCGAGAGGTAAAGCCTGGTGCAATCCCTACGCATCACCTGGCGTAGTTGAGTTGCAAGGAAATGGTTGGGATGACAACTAACCACAGACCTTATGTGCGAATTGACCATAGGATCACTTTTCGGGTTGGATAAACTTAAGTAGTTAAAGTATAGTCTATGATCGTAACAATAGACCATACAAGATAAGTCTAGCATGTAGTGGCACTTAATCACTCAAACCCGTCTACTATACATCGGCTTACTAGCATGGGGTAGTGCATGTGGTTTCGGGCAGGATTTGGGGGAGATAGGTTAGGGAACTTGACCATATGAACCTAGTGACATATGTCCGCTCCACCTGAAGCATGAAATTAGCTTAATAGGAAACGTAATCATAAACAATGTAGGATGAGTAATTAGGCTAGCAGATTTCTCTCTTATTGCTCACAACCTCATTTTATTTATGTGTTTTATTTACTTTTAGTTTTCTTTCGCCTAATTAATCATTTCAATCTTTAAATCAGTTAAAAATAGTGACACCTAGACTTAGATATAATCCAAACCACATAGCTCTTGGGACGACCTCGGTTTTACCAAATACTAGTCTACAAGCGACCGGATTCTCTGTCCGTTAGTGCATATAGGTAGACCTTAGGTAATCGAGACAATATAAATATTAAGACCATGTCAGTAAAACCTGCATCAAGTTTTTGGCGCCGCTGCCGGGGAGCTATAATAGGATTTTTATTTAAGTTTTTAAGTTTTTGTTTATTTTAAGTTTTAGGCAATATGGAAGTAATCGATATTGACACATTGACTCTTGAAGAATACCTTGCTATGACTAGGGATGAGCAAGGACAATGATTGGAACGGATGTTCAGTTTGAGATCAAGCCGCAGTTTATGAGAGAGTTTAGAGAGAAACCCTTTGCTGGGAACAAGACCGAAGACGCTTATGAACACGTGGAAAATGTGCTTTATATCACAGCCTCTTCAATACTCTAGGAGTTTCTCACGACGCAATCATGCTCCGAGTGTTCCCTATGACACTCACGGGAGCTGCGAGAAGATGGATTGATAGGTTACCATCTGGAACCATCAACACTTGGAATCTCCTAAAGAAAGCCTTCATTCAACGCTTTTGCCCTCCTTCTAAGACGGCAAAACAATTAGAGGAGATTCATAATTTCAGACAAGAGGGTGATGAAACATTGTACCAGGCATGGGATAGGCACAATGACCTCTTATACAAGTGCCCTACATAAGACTTAAACAACCAACAGAAGGTAAACATATTTTACAAAGGCATTAATATTGCAACAAGGCAAATGATCGATTCCCAAGGACCAATCCCGGGAATGACACCTATTCAAGCCCTTGATATAATTCAAGATATGGCTGACTACTCACAGAAGTGGCACGATGGAGGAAGCACCAGAAGTACAAGTGGAAGTTTGGAAGGTATGAACGCCCTAACAACCAAACTTGAGAATCTTGGCAGGGAAATGAAGAAGCTCAAGGATAGTGTTCATGCCATCCAAATTGGATGCGACATTTGTGAAGGAGCTTACCTTGTAAGGGATTGCCCGTTAAATATTGAAGTCAAGAAGGTGGAAAAAGTGACGTATGGTGAAGGAAGACCCTACCAAGAGTACAACATGAATGGATATCATGCAGGACCACTTAATCTAGACTCATTCAAGGAAAAGAGATCAGCTATTGAGTAATCAATCTACAAATACCTGGAGGAATCCTCCGCTAAACATAATAAGAGAGAGGAATGGCTTAAATTTTTTTATGAAAGAGCCAAGAACGGGTTTAAAACTCCTGATGATTCTCTTCACAATCTAGACGATAAGAATGGTCCTCTGAAAGATGATGTCCAGAAACGAAATGCCGAAGATGGATCTTGCAAGGCTATTTTCACCCAAGACGGACAACCACTCTATACCCCTTTCAGGTATTCGGATGAAGAAATTAAATACTTTTCTAACCCTTATGAGCAGGATAGCGATGAGGACGAGGACGACTTTGATGTGGTAAACCTCCTTCCTAATTTTGAGCCACCAGGGAATCAATTAAGTTCGGTGGAACCTACCCCAGCAAGGGAGGAAATTAAATTGAACGAGCTTTGTTCAGAAGTTGTCCAAAACCATTTACCCCCAAAAGAAAAAGACTCAAGGAGTTTTCTTCTCCTTTGCTCTATCAATAATCTTGATGTTAAAAATGCCTTAGCAGATCTAGGGGCCAGTATCAATATAATGCCCTTTTCTATGTGCAAAAGACTTAATCTAGGGCCTATAAAACCTATATCCATGACCATTGAAATGGCTGACAGTACTGTCAACATCCTTAAGGGAATTCTAGAAAATATCTTAGTAAAAATTCACAAATTCACATTTTCGGTGGATTTTGTCAATCTTGATATGGAAGAAGACTTAGAAATCCCTTTAATTCTAGGGAGACCCCTTCTCGCTACTGCACGAGCAGTCATTGATGTTTTTAGCAAACACATTTCTTTAAAGATTGAGGATCGTGAACTTATCTTTAAAGTGGATGATAGTGGGAAATGCTACCCTATTGAAACCGTTTGTGTTATTACGAAAGGATAACTATAATCTAAATAAGGGTAAAGTTAATGACATTTCTTGTGACACTCACTGATGAGTCTCGTATTATACATATTTATACCCCCGATATTATGTGAAATATATGGTAAATAACCTTATTATTAGAACTTTTGGTACTTAATATATGAATGAATGTGTAGGATTGAAGATTGGTGAAATGACGCAAGAAACACAAGAAAAGGATAACTTTGTGAACATATAAGGAAAATATATAGTTTGGACTAAAGCACACCGGTCATAAGTAAAAAGATACCCGCTTACGGGTATCTTTGGTCAACTATGTAACTACGAGTCAAACATGAAGTACGCCAGTTATGTATTACATAAGCACCGGCTACGCGAAGAGAAGGTCGCCGGTTTTATATCGGATGTGCGGCGTACTTCCCATGGCAGTTATGTTTTCTACATTAATGAGCTACTTCAATGATGAGGCCGATCACTTGCCTATCATAACTCACCAGGGTTGTGCTAGGGCAACATTTTACACTATAAATAGGACTGAAAATCGGAGGTTTAGACACACCATAACAAAGAAACATATCTTGATCTTTTAGAAGCAGTTTAGTAGTGGTTTGCACCAAAACCACTAGCTAAGGAGTTGGAGTCAGCACTACACTTGGAGAAACACCTTCTAGCACGAGAACCTTTGGTAAAAACTCGTTGTTATGATGAAATTGCCTGTTTACATGTTTTACTTTATTATAAGTATGGAGTAGTAACTTTATGTTTATTTGAGGCACTTCTGCCATGATTATTATAAGAGTTGTATCATGAATATTGAATCTATGATATATGCATTTGATATGTCATTGTTTAGTCTCTTATCATTTGTCTTGATTGATCATTGTGATTGCTTAAAGGTCGAAAGATTCAATCATGGTGGTTATATTATGAATTGTCTGTCTATAACAAATCATTGCTATGCTTGTGAGTATTGCTTAGTAAAACAAATGATGACCTTGACTATGACACGTTTAAGGGCTAGTCTCATGTCTAACGGCTTGACTAGAAGAAATGCATATTTGATACTTCATACTTGGACCACACTTTATGCATTCTGTGTATATAGAATCAAAGGCCAAAAGGAGATTCTTTTACATAGGATAGATATACTAGTTTACATGATTAACCATCATGCTTTACTTCTATGCTTTGTCCATGTAACTTCTGTAATATTACTTCTTATGATTCTCTTGAGCTTAGCCTTGAATAAACATACTTTTAAATCAATTGGGAAAAACAATACAAAAATTTTAAATCTAACAAACACGGTTTTAGTGATAAGTGACAATCATTGGAATCTAATTTTGTGAATCATAGCTAATATAAGGAATCATTACCTCTCTTTGGACGAACTGGTCTTACCTAAACCTTTACTATAAACGGGGGTTATACTTTTACCCATGTGTTTTGTGTATTAAGGAATCGGTAGAACTTGTTATTATAAATTTAAAGCTTTCGAAACACATCACCCACTTTAACCTTGTCCATTGAAGATTTACAGGATAAGGGAAATGAATGTGACAAACATGATGAATCACACTATAATACTGACAAAGAACTACCTGGTAATTGCAAGTCAGTAGTTGAGGGATTACCTAATGCTAGGTGTGAATTGGTTGATGGAAACAATGAGCTTAAGGTGATCCTCAGTACTTCGTTGACTGATGACGAAACCAAAAAGGTAATGGGAATCATTACGCAACATCACAAGAAAACCAATGACCTTACGAAAATAATCAAGAAAAAATGTCATTGGTGTGATGCTATTCCAGCTGATAATGGAGAATGGCATGATTTATGGGCATCATGTAACCCAGATCTTGAAGCATATGATGGGGGTGGCAATGTAAGAAAACGAGGTAAATGGCAGTTATTGACATGAAAGAGGAAAACTGGAATGGAAAGGTACTATACTGTTCAACGATTAGGTCGCATTGCTTATGGGAAGGTTGATGATGAAACAATAATGAATATTTGGAACAACATCAATAACACCATCGTTAGTGAAAACCCAACCACAAGTAGTGATGCTGAGTCCCAGGAGGTAATACTTAGTGATAACATTGGACATGAAATGACAATCCCGTTAAGGAATCCGCAAAAATGACAATGAAACTTAGTCATTGGTGCGAAAGGATCAAAGGTAAAGGAGACGAGTTATGGGCCTCTAGTGGCCCATATGACGATGATTCTAATGGCGGTAGTAGCATGACTAGAGTTGGGAATGATGACTTCCTATGGATTGAAACGAATGATAACCAACGAAGTGAATTACCATGGCTTGATGAATTAGGATTTGGCGATTAGATTAGGATCAAGTATGGTAAATTGGACATACCACTAAAGAAAAAATCTGGATGGGATACATGAATAAAAAGGACCTAAACATGAATAGAAGCCCTAATCGGGATGGATCTACCAATGGGCACACGTCTGAATGGAGTAATGAGGAAGACCATGATAAAGGTGTACTTATAGGAAATAAGCTACAACCTAATGAAGGTGATACTGATTCGGAAGAAATCAATGATTACTTAGAACTACAAGGTCAGGATGGGTTCACAGATCCGGACGATGAAGCTTATGAAAAACAAAGATGTAAACTATTAGGAATACCTTATGAAACCCCCACCGATTAGGGCTGAAAGATTTGAAATTATTAGATACATTTTGGGTCCTGATGAAAAATTCACTAAAATACGTAAGATTGAACATAGGGAAGTTGCACGGACTGCTACAAATGTTTCCTGGGTTCGGCATAATTTGAGGAAATAGTCGGATGAGTTTGATCAAATTCATCGCCCACCTACGTGATGACCCGTGGGAATGAGTAGAACTTAAAGACTCGATAATAAACAAAAGTGCTCTTGCGGGAAACAACCCGTATTATCCTTTTCCTTTCTTTATTCTTGTTTTTATTGGTTTGGTATTTTTGTTTTATGTTTTGCAGGAATTGGAGCATGGAGGATTAAGAAGACCTCATTATAGCTGGAACTGAGGCTCTCGGACTGCTCATTACGGTGTAGCTGGTGTATAGTGTTACACTGTAACATCCTCCTTTTATCTATATTGCTCTAGGTTTTTTATTAACTACGACATAACTTTGAAATAAGGTTACGCCGTTCATGACATCAATTTTTCAAAACATTAAAACTGTAATACCTGAAATTCTAAAATATGAGAAATTACCAAAATGCCCTTGAGTTTAAAATTTTATAATAATAATTAAAATTAATATCAAATAAGCCCTAAAAATTATGGAATTGGCAACATATGATCAAAATAAATTATGAAAGATAAAATATGTCACATTTGTAAAAGTGGAAACAACAAAATTCTGTATAAAATGTTTATAAATCGAATTATATATATATATATATATATATATATATATATATATATATATATATATATATTATTTTAAAATGAAATAAATCCCAAATACAATAGGAAACATATATATTATCAAAATTTGGACTTATCACAATATATCCCAGCCCAAGATAAGTATTATACACCATATATACACAAGGTACACATTTTATATTTATGAAAATCCCTTAGTCGACTTTCATCCCTAAAATGATTCCCTAAAAACCCTCTCAAGTCGACTCCAAGTTTCTGAGACTTCAAGGTATTTTTCCTGGTCGAGTTTTAATCCATAGAAGTTGGTAAAATTTGTGGTTGAGGCTGTGATAGCTTGGTTCAATCGTTTGTGAATTTTTGGTTCAATTTAGTCTAGCCGAGAAGGAGAAAATTCAACCTGCTCAATCCTTACGTTCTAAAATCTTAATGGTATTTTTCTATCACTCTATATATCATATATGATCTGTAGAAGATATTATAATTGAATCATGCAAGTTAAATTAATCATATGAATTTGTATAAATTAACAACCCTAAAATCAAACTATTAATATGAAAGCTGTTATGCGATTTTTGTGAGTCATGTTTATATTTTATTCTGGTCTCCTATATATCATGAAACATCAGAAAAATAAGCTATAAAATTTTCAAGACCTAAAAACTCAATTTGGAATTTGTTTGTAATCGGCTTAAATAAGGAAAAAGGGGAATAAAAGGAGAAGAAATAAAGAGAGGGTTAGGGTTAGGGTTTTGATGTTAAACCTGGTGTATTAATTATGTTTAATGATGTAATTAATGCTAGTAATGATTGGGTAATTTAGGGTTAGGTTTTGGTGGTTTTTAGTTAAAACCGATTTGTATTTAAAAATATAAGGGGGTGTTTTGGAATTTCTGAAACTTGTGGGATATTTTTATAATCTGTATTAGATCAGTGGTGAGTTGAAGAAAATATAATATGAGGGTGTCATGTGTTAAATTTGCAATTAAAAGGTTTAAAAGGTTAATTATGTAATTATATATATAGTTAAGTAGTCTAAATTAAATTAAATAAAATAGAGGGTTAGTTTTGTATAAACTAAAGATTAGAAGGTTAATAAGTTTATAAGTTATATGAGGGGCTAAAGGTGTAATTTTGATAAGTTAATGGATTTATTTGTAATTTACATAATTAAAAGGATATAAATAGTATTTATTATAATTTAGGGATTAAACTTGTAAATTATGAAAGTTAAGGGCTGTTTTGATATATAGATTATATGGAAGGGTAATATGTGTAATTTCTAATAATTAAAGGATTAAAGGTGCTAATATGGATTCTTATGGATAAAATTATAATTTGAATATTAATAAGGATTAAATTGTAATAAATATAAATAAAGGGTTAAAAGTGTATCATTTGTAACTTGAGGGTTTAAATAGTGAATATGGTTAACTTATGGACTATTTGTATAAAATTATGGAAAGGGTGATATTTACACTTTAGACCTTGAACTTGGGCATATTTGCATATAAAACCCTAATTTATGGGAAGTTATCATATTAAACCTTAAACTTATAAGATTAACATTTTAAGCTCATAAATAATTCTAAATGATGAATATAACCTTGAATGATGAATATGGAAAGATACTTAAATGATTAAGATACTTAAAGTGGAAACTTACTAAATAAGGAAAGTCAATTAAAAAGGAGTAATCTGATTTGAGATAAAGTTGTTAACGATAAAGTGAACCCTAATTCGGGTATTTAAAAGAAGAAGTGAACTCTTCCTGTAGTGATTCTTTCTTTTTGGACTCATTGCTGTGCTAAGGTACGGATATTCTGACCTTACTCTTAAGGTTTCTTTTGTGATATGAACCTCTGATATGAACCTTTGATATGAACTTTCTGATTTGAACTTTTGCTATGATAAACCTTTCTGTTTGAACCTTCTGATATGACAACTATGATTTGAACCTTTTGTTTATGAACCTTATGATTACCTGAGCTTCACTAGGCATGGGGGTTCCATGTCCATGTCATAGATGCACCTATGGCATGACTCTAGGGCAGTAGAGTGATGTTCTGCCACGTCCCTTCCGTTATATATGAATGTGTACTAATTTTCAGGGGCGTATGGATGCATCCTAGATCTGTTTTTCTGTTATGATATGATATGATTCTGTTTAGTGACTGGTTGTACGTGCAATGTACTCCTTTCACTTCCGATGCAATGGAGCTAGCTACTCCTTGTACAACTTATGTGACTATGATGTGATTATGATATGTTCTGTTCTGAGCTTATGGTATGATTATTGTTCTGACTCTGTTCGTACAGGTGACTGTATGAATTCCTTACCTAACCTATACATTTTATTTCCGTATTATCCGTGATAATCAAATATGTTTTTCCATAAAATATATCATTTGTACTTCAGCATTTTATTTCAGTTTATTATTGTTATATCCGTTCACTGGGCTTTTTAAGCTCAGCCGCATTTTCTTTCACCGCGGCAGGTATTCAAGATAGCTTTTGGGATAGCTTTCTGGGCTTGAGTGTAGAACTGAGTGAAGATTTTTACCATAGTAATTTGGAGTAAGTTATTTATTTAAGACTTCCGCTTTTGATCTGTTCTGTTTGTTCTGATGTAACACCATATTATTTGTGACACTTTTACCCTTGTCGGGTCGGGGTGTTACAATTTATGGTATCAGAGCCAGGTTTGATCGGCGGATTCATAACCCGTAGAGCTTAGGCTATGACCTGTGAGTATTAGGCTTTGCACCATAGGAATTATGAAACAACCTTTGAGGATTTGATTTAGGACTTCCCTATATGAAACATGAGTTATGACTGGTGAGGATTGGGTAGACTAGGACATTGGTTTAAGTAGCATCGTTTCCGCATTACTCTGATTCGTGTTTCTGTCTTTAGTTAAACTGATAAGATCATTCTTTTCGAGGTTAGAAAGTTAAGCATGATCTAAAGTTCAGTAATCTAATAAGTTTAGAAATACCTTGAGAACTACACCATTTAAGTTTTGCTTTCTGATTTTGATTTCCATCTTTGACTTGTTGACAATTAGTTTGATGTTTCCTGACCATTTGGAAGATTATTACAACCCTAAGTGTTTGACATATTCTGAGAAATTTTCTACTCATGATGGGTATATTAAGTTTTCTTTTGACACTATTTGATGTTCCATAAACCTTTTCTATTCCTATGGGAGATCTGGAGGTTTTAAGTCATGAGTATAGGTTGATTTTCCTAGGTTCTTTCCGCTAATAATGATTAAGACATCACATGATAATAAGGAAGATTGACAATGGTGTGATTGAATCTTTGGACTATTAAGTTTTTCTTTGGAAGTTTAGTATTATGACAATTCTGCGTATGTTCGCTAAGTTTACGGTTATGAGCATTTTGGTGAATTTGAAAGTATTGTGCTCTATTAAGATAGATATGTTAGATTTAGGTTATTTTTTGATACGTTTCATTTTCTGTTTCAACCTCATTGATGATAATTGATTTTGCTAAATCTTAGGAAGAAGAGGAGAATTGTTAGATTGCCATTAGGTTGTTTTATTCAGGACTTGAGATAAAGCATGGTCTCCATGAAGGTATATTTATATAATGCAAATATTATGACGCCTGGCCAACGTGATAATATTTCCATCATATGACGTACCCTCATTGTGAGCATAGGATATTTCGGGAAGTGTTTGGGAAGCATCAGATTTCTGTCAGTTAGATTATTCACGATTAGTGAGACTTTTCGGTTTCAGTCGACCTATATGTAGGTTCTGCCTTCAACGTTAGATATCTGGATATGTTCAAATTTTCATCGTATGTTTGTTGATCGTTGATCATTCGTTAAGAATTTCATAACTCATTATAGAGTCTTCTATCATTTGAAGTTCCGTACTCAATTTCTTTTCTGCTAGTACTTGTGAGAAGTACTTTAGTTATCTGCTACAAGTATGTAATCGTTGAATCGATTTCTGAACTATTCTAAATAAGATATGAAGTTATGAAAGTCCAATAAGAAAGATACATCTATTTGTTTGAAATATGTGGAAAGATTTCCTGAATTGAGATTATTTCGGTAACCGGGAAAGTTATGTGTCTGTGATGCGTGAGAATTGCACCAGGCTTTACCTCTCAAGGGATCTCGAGAAGCTTACAACCCCCACCAGACAGTGTACCTGATCGATGTAGTACAGTATAATGACAAGTACCGGGGGATTGATCGTTCAGCTAGGAATAGTGTCGCTAGGATTAGAAAACCTAAAGACTAGGTCTAGAGATGAGGGATAATTCTTTTTGTATTTTTTTATATTTTCTGAAAGCAAGTAAAAATCTCGGTTTTGAAGGAGTTGGGCGGAAATAGTTGCTATTCAACTAACCCAATACTAAAGATGCAATCAAAATAAAATACTAAAAATAAAAATAAACTAAATTATACTAGAGTTGTGAGCAATATATGGGAGAATTGTGTTTACTTAGGTTTCACTACTCCCTAGATATCTTTTACATGTTAATTACTTGTTACAGTTGCGTGGATGACGGATTGTATTCCTTAATACCATTCATGGGGTGGCGTACTTACTTCCCCAATCCTATGAGCGCCTACTTCACTCCTATGTCGAGCCGGCTAAGAAGCTCCTAACATGGGATCACTAGAATTTGCTCATGCATTAAATACAACCAATAAAACCTAGTACACATCGGTTCATGTTTCCTAAGACGTTCAAGCATGTTACACAATGGAGATATGCCAGTTTTCTTAAGCCTAACATTGAAATCATTCATCCATTACAACCATAAACAAGTAATCAACATATAATTAACATCTAGGTTTCATTACATCTAAGCAAACACAAGATAGATCTAGCCTAGCATGTCGAAATCAAGACAAGCATAAGATATATTCAAACAACACATAGACATATTGATTGAATTGAAAGAAGACTTATCTTAATTGAACATGAAAGGATTCAAGGGGTGAAAACCCTTGAAAACACTGTAAAATACGACCTAGGGTTTACAAAGTTCGGCCCTAGTATTCTCCACACAAGCTCCTCTTTTAATGAATGAAAAATAGAAAACTATATATAGATTTTGATAGGTGACGGCGTCAAGAACAAAAGTCTGACGCCGTCATCTCGCCGCCAAATAGTTTCTCGGACTGCCTAGATCTGGGTCTGACGCCGTCATGTATACTCCTTATGCGGGCCGTCACCAAAAATAGTCTTGACGCCCTTGTTGTGACGCCTTCAGGTTTTCACTGGGTCGTCATGGATTTTACTCTTGACGTCGTCAGGATCTTCTTCTTGACGCCGTCAGGTACTGTTCTCAGCATGGAAAATTAAGTCTTTGCCGTTTTCTTCACTTTTATGCTCCAAAAACGTCTGAATTGCTTCCTTTTCCAGAATTCACTCCCAAAGTACCTAAAATCACAAAAGGAACGATTTAGGGCAATATTTGATCAAATAAATTCAATTCCAGGCTTAAATGACCCCCTAAAAATGGTTCATTTTTCGCCTCATCATATACCATTACACTTAAGATTTGCTTGTCCTCAAGCAAATGCGCTTTTATTCTAATCAAAATACAAGTTAGGGGTCATTTAACACTAATATAAAAGTAATTACAACAAATAATCGTTCCACTAAAGACCAAAGACAAGCACGGAGGTCATATACTAGCACCTCACAAATAGTGTTTAGATACTCACATCTCTCGGGTGTAATAAAGTAATATCACAATATGAAAACGAAAAATATCTCTCACTACCTGTCATAGCAAAATAGATTACCATAGGCTTGGAAAAGGATCAAACCTCCACCACATGGCGTAAGCACCTAGGATAAATTATCAAAGAGGTCTTTTTAAAGGGTTGTAACGTTAGGTGTAGGGATATGGAATACACGGTTTTGTTGGATATAGGCAGTCTTTACTGGTGGCGAGTTAACAATCTTGGTTAATTACATGTACAATGTGGCGTTGCTAAGCCAAGACTAGACTCGACTTAAGCTAATAAATGAAAAATAACAAAAACATAAAATGAACATAGAATGAAAAGGGATGGTAGTCCGTATGTTTTTCTTTTCTTTTTTCTTTTTCTATTTCTTTTTCTTTTTCTTGATTTTTTGATTTCTTTTTTTTTTTTCATACACTCTTACCCTACCATCCAAAATAATACATCATATGGAATGTAAATTCCCCTTACACTTAAATTTTTACATACTTTACAATAAATTAATCTAATGACTCGAATTAAGATAATCAAAATACCTGGAGTACTTTTAAGATTAACGCACATATGGGGGTAATAATATGATGTTCTTCCCCATTACTCCATAAAATAAGTACTTTACCCATGAGTCCCAATCGTCCCAAAACAATATGTACAAGGATATGACTCGACATAGCAACCATGTAATCAATTAGATAATTAACTTAGGGTTTAACAAATAACAATAATGCACTAAAGATGAGTGCATACACGGAAGGCTAAGGCGATTTGGGTGTACATTTAAGTGGGGTGTAACAAATTCTTCCTTTAAGTAAAATGCTTAAAGTTAGAAAAGAAAAGATAGGCTCGGAGGGGTGAACTAGGGGTTTCATGTACTAAAAATGAGTACAACGCTAATGGTGTGGGAAAAATTAGTTGACTTAACTAGCCAAGTAATATGACTTTAATGGTCAAGTAATTATGATACGGGTTTAACACAAGGGTGATCCTAATGCCTCTTATCATGTAGTAAATCCTACTACACGAATGTAGTCTCACTAGTGGTCTCGGGATGCATCACTAACGCAAGTTCTAGAATCTAAATGCTACCGGTACACTCATAAGCACTAATAATAAATGCTTTTCCTATCAAATCTAAAGGCGAACCTCACATATTTGGGTGGAAAATTTTTCTGAATGATACAGTTTTGTGCTAATCATACAATCTCCTATCCATGAGACGCTTGCTATGGCTAAAGTTTCACTCCTAAATGTTGTAAAAAAAATTTAAATTTGGCGCTAAAATTACACTAACAAGTATTTCTCATAGTTTTATTACACATCTACTATCAAACAAACAAACTCAAGCGAAAGTGTATCTGTAAGGTATCATCATTTTACCCTCCCCTTACACTTAGGATGAAGATTGTCCCTAGTGTTCAAGTAAAGAATGTAAAAGTGAAATAAGTAAAAAGAATGAAATCAAATACTCCCCTGATTCGCTCGGTATGGATAATAAGGTGGCTAGGTTAGATCTTCCTCCAAGAAAATGAACAATCAAAGCTTCCCTTCCAGAAAAATAAATCATCTTCTTGTCATACATAACCTGTAAACCTGAGAAAACAGACAAGGCAACCTCGCATAAAATCGGCGGCAATCTACATATGCTAATAAATCCTAGAAAACAAAATAAGATATAATGCTTGTGGAATGATGTTTGCAGATTTCCTGGAGATTATAAAACTAATAATTCAACAAAAACTTTAAGACTCCGTTAGAGAAACAAAACTGGTAAAATTTCCAGATTTTTACACGTGACGCCGTCAAGAGTAAACTCGTGACGCCGTCAGAAATGACCTGCATAAATTATTATGTTAAGTTTCTGGAAAATTTCTAGAAAAACTTGGTCCTACTTCCTGGAAAATCCTGCAAAACTTCATTATGACTCGATACAAGCATTTGACTCTAACAAATACTAACACACATGTTCACTTAATGTTATGGAGAATCATGATCGGTCTTGTTTCTTAAAAACATATTTGGGGTTTCCCCTTACACTTATCTTTTGCAAAAATACCTTTGGATGAAGTTAAGACTAGGCCAAACAACAAAGTAAAGTATTTTCACTTTTTAGTTTTTGAAACATGATCTACCAACAATAAAAATAAAGCATGCATACGGAAGCAAATAATCAAACAAACAAAATAAAAATCACACAAATCATGGGTTGCCTCCCAAGAAGCGCTTTTCTTTATTTACGAGTCTTGTAGCTAGACTCAAGGTCATGGGTTACTACATGACCTCATCATTGGTTCCGCTCTCAAGGTTATCTCCTATATCGGTATCGCTTTCATAGTGCAGGTATTTCGGGTCTTCGAACTCAAAGACACTTTTTCGATACTTAGACCCAAGGTTGCTAACACCCGTAAAGAACCCACATGATAAATCAGAAGTATCCTTACACCCTCTCCGAACATCTTCATCACATAAGATAAGTTGAGAACTTAGCCTATCAAGCCCGTCACAATCGATTTCCTTGAGATCTTGTCTCTTGTATGGTGTTTGGTATGAAACCCTCCTAATTCCATCAGCGAAGGTCATGATTCCGTTCCAGTCATCAACTATTAAATTGGTGATTTCGCAAAAGGGTGCTCCGAAAACAACTTGTGACAACCTTGGGTCGACATAGTCTTCGATGTTGTCCACGATCATAAATTCCATAGTGAATGCCATATTTCCTACGAACACTAGGATTTCATGATCTCTACCAACCACTTTCTCTCCCTTATAAATCATTCCCCATCTACATATGTTGTTATAGTAGAATAGGGACATAAAATTCTTAGGTAGGAATACGTTAATGTAGACGTTATCGAAATACTTATGACCGATCATGCAGGGAATTTTGAGATTATTCAGATCACGCCTCCTTATCTTCCCCGATCCTCCATCCCTTGATCCATATAGATTCCCTTCAAAGGAAGGACGGTACTCGTACACCTCCTCATTACCCCTACGAAAAATTACCTTCTTGACACCATTGGTGAACAATGCACTACAATCCTTCTCGTCAAGGATTACTCCCGATTCATAAATGGTTTCCCTAGAACAAGGTTGGTTAATGTTTGATTAGTGACAGGGTCTATGTCATCGACCACAGTGAGGTCAATGTTGTAAACAAGTTCTCCAATCATGATTGATAAATCTTTTATTACCCTTGCGTTATTGACTCTCTCATACACCATGCGTTCAGGGAAGGTTTCGTGGTATAGGAAAAGGGGGATTATGTTGACGGGGAGGCTAGGATCTATATGACTATCGGTTAAGAGCTTTTTCTTAATAGTGCAGGAAATCTTGAAAACTTTAGAGTCGCTTTCCTCAGTCCTATCACTATTCCCACTAGTAATATCCTCCATTTTTCTCTCGGGTTCCTCTATAATAGATTTACCCAAAATGGCTGGATTTCTCGTATGCACTTCCGATCTCTCTTTCCCCTTATCCGATTTGCTAGATTCTTGCGTGGCGGACTGCTCGAATGAGTGGGTAGGGCTTTTGGCCAATTCGTGGTCCAACCTTGAGGTTTCATCTTTAGCTGTATGACTCATATTTCCAGTTTGTTGTTGGTTCAGGTTAGGTATAGAAGCAGATATCGTGGTGATAGTATTTACAAAATGGATCGGTCCTAGGGGATTGACAGGGTCTTTCGCTTTTGGTGATAGATGTTTAAATAGCTTACTAGGACTTTTTATTTTTACAGGAGAAGTTGGCTGATTCATGATGGTAACAGATTTGACCTCTTCAGCTTGAATCGGTTTATTAACAGCGTGCTCTTTGATAGCAGTTAACAGATTACAAATCTTGTTGTTCATATCGGCTTGCTGTTGTCTAAATTTAGCCTCGAGCGTAGAGAGCTGCAATTCTTGAGATAGAATGAATTTTCGCAAGGCATCTTCACAGCTTTGCCTAGGAGTGCTCTGTGATGGAAAATGCTCGGACCATTTGAGTGGGGAGGAGTCATTGAAGGATACGCTCCGCGTTTGGTATCCTCTGAAATTAGGTTTATCCTTCCATGTCTCATAGGCCTCGTCAGAGTTTCGAGGGCCTCGACCAACATGTGACGATGTGAATTCGTTATAAGCGCGTTTTGGAAGCTCTATGCAGTTATGAGTTTCGTCAGGGCCATTACACAATTTACATGCAGAAGCGATTCTGCTCACTTGGCTTGAAGGCTTTTGAGCTTCGTAAGATTTCATGAGAGACTTGACTCGACCTTCAAGTTCCATGATCCTATGGTCGGGAGTGCTAGAATTGTTCGAAGTCAAAGATATTGCCTTGACCATTTTGTTCAAATCACGGGGATCGTTCCAACTTTCATTGTCATAGAGAGCAAGATCTTCTATGAGTTCCCATGATTGTTCCGCACTTAGATCACGTAGCTTACCACCGGCCGATTGGTCAATTGCTCGCCTTGTGGAGAGATCGATATGGTCATAAAAGATTTGGACTTGGAGCCAAAGATCTATGCCATGATGAGGGACTTTTTGGAGTAAGTCCTTGAATCGAGTCCATGCTTCATATAGAGTTTCATTTTGACGTTGTTGGAACATCAAGATGTCATTTCTAAGCTTGGTAGTTCTCCCCGGTGGGAAAAATTGAGCAAGGAAACGAGTGGTGAGATCATCCCATGAGGTGATGGATCCCGCGGGTAAAGGTTCAAACCATTGGCTAGCTTGATCACGTAGAGAGAATTGGAATAGGTGTAATCGGGTTGACTCTCTAGTTGTAACATCAAGGTCTATAGAATCTACGATTTTAAGGAAGTCCTTGAGATGTTGATTTGGATCTTCGGAACGAAGTCCATGGAATGCACATCCGCTTTGCACCAACCGGATGGTGTCGGATCTCAAGGGGGTCACATTGGCTCCTTGGGTGAGCTCAATGGTGTTTCGATAGCCTTGGTGGCTAGGTCGGGAATACTCTCCTAAGGTTCGGGGCCAAAGAGGTTGGTTATCTAGTGGTGGGTTTTGTTGTGGTGGGATGACGGGTTCAAAGATGTTACCATCGTCCATGATGTCGGATGGCGAAGAGTTACAAACAAAAACACGAAGAAATAAGATAGACTAAAAAGAACCTAAAAATAAAAATAAAATCTTACTAGAAAGGAATCTAGCAAGTAGACCTACTAAAAAGAGATTCTAACCTAGACAATAACTATTCCCCGGGCTGCGGCGCCAAAAACTTGATGCGTGGGAATTGCACCAGGCTTTACCTCTCGAGGGATCTCGAGAAGCTTACAACCCCCACCAGGCAGTGTACCCGATCGATGTAGTATAATATAATGACAAGTACCGGGGGATTGATCGTTCAGCTAGGAATAGTGTCGCTAGGATTAGAAAACCTAAAGACTAGGTCTAGAGATGAGGGATAATTCTTTTTGTATTTTTTTATATTTTCTGAAAGCAAGTAAAAATCTCGGTTTTGAAGGAGTTGGGCGGAAATAGTTGCTATTCAACTAACCCAATACTAAAGATGCAATCAAAATAAAATACTAAAAATAAAAATAAACTAAATTATACTAGAGTTGTGAGCAATATATGGGAGAATTGTGTTTACTTAGGTTTCACTACTCCCTAGATATCTTTTACATGTTAATTACTTGTTACAGTTGCGTGGATGACGGATTGTATTCCTTAATACCATTCATGGGGTGGCGTACTTACTTCCCCAATCCTATGAGCGCCTACTTCACTCCTATGTCGAGCCGGCTAAGAAGCTCCTAACATGGGATCACTAGAATTTGCTCATGCATTAAATACAACCAATAAAACCTAGTACACATCGGTTCATGTTTCCTAAGACGTTCAAGCATGTTACACAATGGAGATATGCCAGTTTTCTTAAGCCTAACATTGAAATCATTCATCCATTACAACCATAAACAAGTAATCAACATATAATTAACATCTAGGTTTCATTACATCTAAGCAAACACAAGATAGATCTAGCCTAGCATGTTGAAATCAAGACAAGCATAAGATATATTCAAACAACACATAGACATATTGATTGAATTGAAAGAAGACTTATCTCAATTGAACATGAAAGGATTCAAGGGGTGAAAACCCTTGAAAGCACTGTAAAATATGACCTAGGGTTTACAAAGTTCGGCCCTAGTATTCTCCACACAAGTTCCTCTTTTAATGAATGAAAAATAGAAAACTATATATAGATTTTGATAGGTGACGGCATCAAGAACAAAAGTATGACGCCGTCATCTCGCCGCCAAATAGTTTCTCGGACTACCTAGATCTGGGTCTGACACCGTCATGTATACTCCTTATGCAGGCCGTCACCAAAAATAGTCTTGACGGCCTTGTTTTGACGCCTTCAGGTTTTCACCGGGTCGTCATGGATTTTACTCTTGATGCCGTCAGGATCTTCTTCTTGACGCCGTTAGGTACTGTTCTCAGCATGAAAAATTAAGTCTTTGCCGTTTTCTTCACTTTTATGCTCCAAAAACGTCCGAATTGCTTCCTTTTCCAGAATTCACTCCCAAAGTACCTAAAATCACAAAAGGAATGATTTAGGGCAATATTTGATCAAATAAATTCAATTCCGGGCTTAAATGACCCCTTAAAAGTGGTTCATTTTTCGCCTCATCAGTCTGTTTCATCCTTATGGATTCTGTAATCTGAATCGTTTTCCATCTGCTCTGCCTATTCACTTTTCGAGGACAAAAATTTTTTTTAGACGGGAAGAAGTTGTAATACCTGAAATTCTAAAATGCGAGAAATTACCAAAATGCCCTTGAGTTTACAATTTTGTAATAATAATTATAATTAATATCAAATAAGCCCTAAAAATTATGGAATTGGCAACATATGATCAAAATAAATTACGAAAGATAAAATATGTCACATTTGTAAAAGTGGAAATAATAAAATTCTGTATAAAATGTTTATAAATCGAATTATATATTTAATATAAATATATATACTATATTATTATTTTAAAAGGAAATAAATCCCAAATACGATAGGAAACTTATATATTATCAAAATTTGGACTTATCACAATATATTCTAGCCCAAGATAAGTATTATAAACCATATATATACATGGTACACGTTTTATATTTATAAAAATCCCTTAGTCGACTTTAATCCCTAAACCGATTCCCTAAAAACCCTCGCAAGTCGACTCCAAGTTTCTCAGACTTCAAGGTATTTTTCCCGGTTGAGTTTTAATCCATAGAAGTTGGGAAAATTCGTGGTTGAGGCTGTGATAGATTGGTTCAATCATTTGTGAATTTTTGGTTCAATTTAGTCTAGCCGAGAAGGAGAAAATTCGACCTGCTCAATCCATACATTCTAAAATCTTTCTGGTATTTTTCTATCACTCTATATATCATATATTATCTGTATAAAATATTATAATTGAATCATACAAGCTAAATTAATCATACGAATTTGTATAAATTACAAACCCTAAAATCAAACTATTAATATGAAAGCTGTTATGCGATTTTTGTGAGTCATGTTTATATTTTATTATGGTCTCCTATATATCATGAAACATCATAAAAATAAGCTTCAAAATTTTCAAGACCTAAAAACTCAATTTGGAATTTGTTTGTAATCGGCTTAAATAAGGAAAAGGGGAATAAAAGGAAAAGAAATAAAGAGAGGGTCAGGGTTAGGGTTTTCATGTTAAACCTGGTGTTTTAATGATGTTTAATGATGTAATTAATGCTAGTAATGATTGGGTAATTTAGGGTTAGGTTTTGGTGGTTTTTAGTTAAAACTGATTTGTATTTAAAAATATAAGGGGGTGTTTTGGAATTTCTGAAACTTGTGGGATATTTTTATAATCTGTATTAGATCTGTGGTGAGTTGAGGAAAATATAATATGAGGGTGTCATGTGTTAAATTTGCAATTAAAAGGTTTAAAAGGTTAATTATGTAATTATATATATAATTAAGTAATCTAAATTAAATTAAATAAAATAGAGTAAGTTTTGTATAAACTGAAAATCAGAAGGTTAATAAGTTTATAAGTTATATGAGTGGCTAAAGGTGTAATTTTGATAATTTAATGGATTTATTTGTAATTTATATAATAAAAAGGATATAAATAGTATTTATTATAATTAAAGGATTAAACTTGTAAATTATGAAAGTTAAGGGCTGTTTTGATATATAGATTATATGGAAGGGAAATATGTGTAATTTCTGATAATTAAAGGATTAAAGGTGCTAATATGGATTCTTATGGATAAAATTGTAATTTGAATATTAATAAGGATTAAATTGTAATAAATATAAATAAAGGGTTAAAAGTGTAACATTTGTAACTTGAGGGTTTAAATAGTGAATATGGTTAACTTATGGACTATTTGTATAAAATTATGGAAAGGGTGATAATTACACTTTAGACCTTGAACTTGGGCATATTTGCATATAAAACCCTAATTTATGGGAAGTTATCATATTAAACCTTAATCTTATAAGATTAACATTTTAAGTTCATAAATGATTCTAAATGATGAATATGGAAAGATACTTAAATGATTAAGATACTTAAAGTGGAAACTTACTAAATAAGGAAAGTCAATTAAAAAAGAGTAATCTGATTTGAGATAAAGTTGTTAACAATAAAGTGAACCCTAATTCAGGTATATAAAACAAGAAGTAAACTCTTCCTGTAGTGATTCTTTCTTTTTGGACTCATTGCTGTGCTAAGGTACAGATATTCTGACCTTACTCTTAAGGTTTTCTTTGTGATATGAACCTCTGATATGAACCTTTGATATGAACTTTCTGATTTGAACTTTTGCTATGATAAATCTTTTTTTTTTTGAACCTTCTGATATGACAACTTTGATTTGAACCTTTTGTTTATGAACCTTATGATTACTTGAGCTTCACTAGGCATGGGGGTTCCATGTCCGTGTCATAGATGCGCCTATGGCATGACTCTAGGGCAGTAGAGTGATGTTCTGCCACGTCCCTTCCGTTATATATGAATGTGCACTAATTTTCAAGGGCGTATGGATGCATCCTAGATCTGTTTTCTGTTATGATATGATATGATTCTGTTTAGTGACTGGTTGTACGTGCAATGTACTCCTTTCACTTCCGGTGCAATGGAGCTAGCTACTCCTTGTACAACTTATGTGATTATGATATGTTCTGTTCTGAGCTTATGGTATGATTATAGTTCTGACTCTGTTCGTACATGTGACTGTATGAATTCCTTACCTAGCCTATACATTTTATTTCCGTATTATCCGTGATATTCAAATATGTTTTTCCACAAGATATATCATTTGTACTTCAGCATTTTATTTCAGTTTATTATTGTTATATCCGTTCACTGGGCTTTTTAAGCTCAGCCACATTTTCTTTCACCACGGCAGGTATTCAAGATAGCTTTTGGGATAGCTTTCTGGGCTTGAGTGTAGAACTGAGTGAAGATTTTGACCATAGTAATTTGAAGTAAGTTATTTGTTTAAGACTTCCGCTTTTGATCTGTTCTGTTTGTTCTGATGTAACACCATATTATTTGTGACACTTTTACCCTTGTCGGGTCAGGGTGTTACAAAAACTTTCATGCCATAACCTTGTATTAGTAACTAAATGAATTTTGTGGGTATATTCACTGTAAACCCTCACGAGACTGCACTCGTCCACCTGGGACACCAGGTGGTTTAAAAGGCTTGTTGCATACGCAAAATGCAACCGTGATTCCTACGAAAGTGAGTTAGGATTTGTTTGTTTTTATTTTTATTATTTTTTTTATTTTTAGGTTTATGCTTGTCGTAATATCATGATTTCAGGGTTTGAAGTTTGCTGATGGAGGCTAGTCGAAGGCACGTATTCTCACGTGATCCTCTTTCATTTTTGGAAGCAAATTTTAGGGAAGTTCTCGCTCTAATTCTACTTTCTCTTCACATATATTTAATTCTTAGTACCAAAGGGACTTTGTACAATTCAAGTGGGGGGATGGGAGTAGAATTATCACTTGAACCTTGTTTGCCCTCGTTTTTCTAGTTTATTTTGAAAGATTATGCCATTTTTTAAATTTTGACATGTTTTTCTTAACCTAACTAGAATAGACCTTAGCCGAGCACATTTAACCCTTGAATTTCCATGGTGAGATTTAGCCTATCCGTTTCCTCTAATTTACCCCAAATCCACCAAATATTGAGTGTGCCGGTAGTTTGTAAACTTTAGAACTTCGCCTTTACATCATTTCGAGACCATAGACGAGTAGTGTGTCGAGTTATCTCGATACATTTGGGAGGAACAATTTAAGGTGGAAATATTTTAGGATTATCACCCAAACATCCTTATATGTGTGTGTTTATCGATTAGTCACATTGACTTCTCAACCCCCTTTGTAAACCCTTTGTTGCACTCACCTTTAGTGCAAGATACCCCTAGATACACCCTTTTGAGCCTTTCCTTTCATTTCAAACCCCTATATATTTGTTTCGATTCAACTTTACACCTTAGCCTACCGTGTAGTCTTAGTTTATGATTAGGAAGTCATTGTTTGCCCAAGTTCAAGGTCTAAGTGGAGAAATTCGGGAATCACGCGTACGTCGAAGACATATTATTGAAGATCATTAGAAGACCCCCAAACTCTCATTTATGGTTCATCTCAAGTGGGGGGGTTGTAAATATGTTTGAATCTTAGTTATGACTTCAAAAAAAATGTGTGAATTTTTGTTTGTAATTAGTTGTATTGTATAGCACCTTGATTATGAGCTTATCAAGATATAGTATCGAAGAGGCCACTTCAGTCACATTTGAAAATATTAGTTGGTGAAATCTCTACACCAACATGAAGACCAAGTAAAGTGTCCATTATGATATCCTCTCATGGCACTTGTACTCGTTATGATCCGGTTCTTTAGTTTCGAAGCTTGGATTTCGGGCAAACGGTAAACGGTGATGACTTACTTGTAGGCTTAGACTATTTGCTTGTTATTTGTTGTTTTACCCCCATTTTGTGTATTCCCATGTCTATTCCTACCCTTTAGCCGTGAATCATGCTTAGGTGTGGGATTTGAGCAGGCATTGGTGACTTGCTTGGCGTTTCGGTCATGTATCTATGTTCTTTGTCGTCTTTGCCATAGTATGTTAGTAACGACACTACACCCTTAACCATATTTGTGTTCACCCAATATTGCCTTCTAAGATTGTTTTGACCTTGGCTCTAGTGGTGGAGATTTGTGTAACCTCCAAGCCTATGATAGAATGCATACTATGACTGTGCTTTGAGTGATCATCCCGAAAATTAACACTTAAAATATTAGAGAGTATGAGTGTTAGTTCCCCTTTCGTGAGGTGTTTGGCTTTGAGAATTCTAGCATAGGATATTTTTAATTTCATATTTCTCGAGTAATATTTGGGGATATCTTTTTAAGAATACATCTAATAAGGTCTACTTGAGGGCAAGTAGAGTTCAAGTGGGGGGATATTTGATGACGTCAAATAATCTTGATATTTAAGTGTCAATTTCCCCTATTATGCTCATTTATTTTACTTATTATATAGATATATACATTGATTTCTTTATTTTGTATCCAGGTTATGAATAAGCATAAGAGTTTAAGAGACGAGGAAATTGGAAAGAACGTGCATATGATAAACACTTTTAGTATGATGAAAGAAGCTACGGCGTAACATTTCACTCTCTATTACGCCGTAGCTGGGAATTCAAAATTGAAGACCAAAGTCAACGCGATCAAGAGTTACGGTGTAACCAAACCATGAGTTACACCGTAACATAATCAAGTCCTTCAAGCATCCCTCGAATTGATGGCTACACCGTAACATAAGTATGGAGTTACGGCGTAACAGTGGCTATGTAAGTAATCCTAGATCCAAGAATTAAACTACGGCGTAACAACACATGCAAATACGACGTAGAAGAAACCCTAATTGAAAGCTACGGCTTAGAACAATCCTTAGCTACGCCGTAACTATTACTTTTGGATAAAGTCTTCTCAGGATTACACTAGCTACGCCGTATAAATACAACCCTAATTTATGCATTTCGGATATAACTTTCTCACTCACAAAATTAGAGATCGTTGGGAGCTTTCTCAAGGCCATTCTACAGCAGCATACGGATCATTTCCAAGGGAGAAATCACACCTATATCACCATAAGTTTTAGCATTTCATCATTTCATTTACATCTCGAATTCATGAAGTTTGTAAACATTTATTCGAGTGTTGAATTTAATACGATCAGCTTAGCACCTCTGGTGCTAGCCTAGTTATGATTTCTATATTCTTTTAATTATGTTTTCGCACTTTTCTTAATGCTTCTACGTGTGTGCATTCTTAGTTTATCTTAAGATCCTTTAGTTGCGGTAGTTTAAAAGACTCGGTCATACTTGGTATGCTAGAAGAATTGACCATAGGACCCTGGCGTAGTTGAGTAGCGAGGATATGGTTGGGATGACAACTAACCACGGACCTTATGTGTGAATTAACCATATGATCACTTTCCGGGTTAGATAAACTTAATTAGTTAAACAACGGACTATGATCGTGACAACGGACCATACAAGATAAGTCTAGCATGTAGTGGCACTTAATGACTCAACCCGTCTACCGTACGTCAACTTACTAGCATGGGGTAGTGCCTGTGGTTCCCGGCAGGATTCAGGGGAGATAGGCTAGGGAACTTGATCATATGAACCTAGTGACACATGTCCGCCCCACCTGAAGCATGAGATTAGTTTAATAGGAAGTGTAATCATAAACAATGTGGGATGAATAATTAGGCTAGCACATTTCTCTCTTATTGCTCATAGCCTCATTTTATTTACGTGTTTTATTACTTTCAGTTTTCTTTCGCATAATTAATCATTTCAATCTTTAAATCAGTTAAAGATAGTGACACCTAGATTAGATATAATCCAAACCACATAGCTCTTGGGACGACCTCGATTTTACCAAATACTAGTCTATAAGCGACCGGATTCTCTGTCCTTAGTGCATATAGGTAAACCTTAGGTAATCGAGATAATATAAATATTATGACCTGGTCAGTAAAACCTGCATCAAGAAGGTAGCAAGAATAGAAGGTTTAGCACACATGGAAACAAATGAAGTTGATACAGGTTTAAGTCTGTTAATACAAATAATGTCAAAAATGTTATTTGCATTATTCGAACTCTATACATTTTGATAATCAGGAAATATAAAAATACGATATGTAAAACTACATTTGATAAGTTTTTAACCGAGAAAAATCTTTTCGACAACATATCGACTAAAACATCACTTCAGGTATGAACAAACACATTACCGACATAAGTAAAGTGATCAAAGATTTTATTTTTCAAATCTTCACATTTTTATGTGACAAAACACTTTTACAAAAGTATTTTTTTGATTAAAAAGAAATATTTTATTAAGAAAATAAATTTCAATTTCAAATCTCCCAACAGCTAGTTTTCCCGCCTAAAATCTGATAAAATTTTCACTAGATAACTTTCACCACATCAGGACAAAAATAAAAGCGTATGTCAGACGGTCCCTTATATATATGGGACCATCCAGTATTTAAAGGATCATCCCCCGCTCCTCCTGGTGCCTATAAATATTGTACTATTTTCTTAGAAAACCAACCCTCTTTGCACAAAACTTTTTGTTCTTTATTCCTTCTTTCTTTGATAACTTTAACGTGTCGATATGTGTTTATAAGTGACCGTCACCCTTTATATCAAAGTGCAAGAGAAGAACACTCGTATTCATCAAAAAACGAAGTGTTAGAGTCATCACACACAAACGTAACTTGTGTTACGATTCTCTTCTTACCCCCAAACTCTCTAAGTTGTAAATATTGTTGATTTGTGTATTCAACTTATGTGTGAATTGTGATTAGGTATGCTAGGACAAATAAGGACAAATTCTAATTCCGTGAAGTGTTGTATCTAGATTAGGAGATTGTGTAAGTCGTTGTGTCGGTGTGTGTGAAGACTTAGACTTGATGTGAGTCCGAGAAGTGAAGACTAGGACCTAGTGAAGTTTCGTGAAGACTTGGATCAGGTGAAAATTCAATTGGACGGAGTGATCATCCGTGTGAAGATTTAGACGGGGTGATCGTCTGTGTGAAGACTTGGATTATGTGTAAATCCAAGTGGACAAGAGTGCTTGTTCGTGTAGCCACGTGGGCTTGGTGTAGATTGGTTCTAGCCAGGACTAAAACTCGATATTCCGCTTAGTGACATTAAACTTGGTGTAAGCTTTGTGTGCGGTTTGCTCCGCCAGAAGGGAGTGTGTTGACATAGTGATTGTGAACTCTCAAGTGTGGTACTCGGGGATTAGAGTAGGGCGAAGAGTGAGCTTCGTGTCGAACCACTATAAATCTCGGCGTCTCCGTGTGGTTATGTTCTTTCCCTATCTCGTGTCTTTACTTTACTTACTTTACATATTATTATTATGTTTAGAGATCTCACATAACTATTGAATCTAACGGTTTTGCAAAAAGAACTTTAAAACAACTAAAAATCTTTTAAAACGTAATTTTAAACGATGAAACTATTCAACCCCCCCCCCCCCTTCTAGTTTCAACAATTGGTATCAGAGCCAGGTTACTTAAGAGCTTTAAAATATAATATACTTTAAAAGTTGAATCGATCTATGCAGTCTGAAAGATATCTAGAAGGGTGTTCTTCGAAAGAACCACCATTTTTCGGAGACAATAATTTTAATGAATGGAAAAATAGATTTGAAAGTTATGTGAAATCAATAGATCAAGATCTTTTGCATGTCATTTCAATTGGTGATTTTCAACCAATGAAAACAAATTTTGAAAATCGAAGTGATTATTTCAAAAGAAAGTTTTGTAAAAATATTGAAGCCAAAATAATAATTTACAAAACTTTGTCGAGAGTTGAATATGAAAGAATATTTTGTATCAAATGGAAAATGACATTTGGGAAAACCTTTTAAACTTTCATCAAGGAAATGGTCAAGCCAAAGATAACCATATTGATCTTGAACATACGCATGAACAATTCATCACTTCAGAAGACGAATTAGGAGATAGACACTTAGATAGATTAAATACAAATGCTACTAGTTGAAGAATCTTTGAGTGATACGGATAAAGAAGACAACGTGCACTTTGAATACAAAATATGCCAAAAGGTTGAAACTTCAAGTGATGTACACTCTGAAATCAAAATTTTTTGTTATGACCCACTTATTCTAGAATTTTCAAAATTAGACAATGAGTTTAAACATCTATGCAACATAAGTCGAAAAACATTTTCAGAAAATGAATCTCTAAAATCCTTTGAAAGTAATTTTAAAAAAGAAATCATTTTAGAAGATAAAATAAAGTAGTATAGAAATTGATCTTGAATATAAAGTGTGTCAAGATTACAAAAGTGAAATTAAAAAGGCTAATGAAAGAGCTAATATACTAGCTAAATTTGAAAAGAGTTCTAAATCACTTAAAGATCTACTAAATAGTCAAAAGGCATTCGGAGAAAAAACGGGCTTAGGTTTTAATTCATGTGAGTCATCAACAAGCAAGTCAAAACAAATTAAATTTGTGAAATCTCTTAGACAAATCTAAATTGGTTGTTTAGAAAACTAAGTGTCTTTGAAATAATGGTCATCACTAATGAAAGTCAAGAAAACCATCTCTAATGGAAATTGTCTATAAGTTGAAATGAAATGTAAAGGGATACTTTTGCTCTTTGTCGACATCCTCACCATGTACATGTAAATGCAAGGGATGTCTTTGACTAACCATCTCGGACCCATGATAAACTGGGTACCAAGTTTTCTTGCAAGTTATGTCTTTAGATGCACGAGGGTAGCTACTCGAGGATATGAATGTACGTTCATACTCTCGTCGCATGTGTGAAGACTCATCAATACTCAAATCTTGCATCACACACAACACCTCTCACGGTAACGTATCATTAGGAATAGCTAGCAGCAAAGGTACGCTTTTTTAAAACCTTGACTGTCTTGTTTGCTATATGCCTACCTACGATGTGCTTATTTGTTATGTGTTTACTTGTTATTCTTATGTGCTACATGATGATTAAGTATTAATAGTTGTGATATATATATAATTGACTCATTAGACCTTGTGTCTAAATGCTTATCCTCCTTGGGATCCAAGCAAATATTTGGAAATAATGGTCTTGTCACAACCATTATCAAAAGCCAAATACTAACGTCTATCAATCACTATGGATGACACACACTTTTAACGTCCTCGATATCTCTTCTCTTTTCTATCTCGTCTATGACTTTTTCTTGCTTCTTCTCGCCATAGACATGATTGACTTCTAGCCTACCCGATGCAAGTCTCGTATCTGATCCTCGTCTCATCTACATCTCTTCTAGTTTCTTCTGTCTCGACTCTATTCCTACTCCACATTCAGTGTATTGTCAATCTCCTTACTCTAAACGAGTCTCTTCTAATTCTTCTATCTCGATTCTCCCCAATACCCATTCTTCAGTCTACTCGTGCGTATTGTGTCTAGATTTTCATGTCATCTAAGTTCTTGTTTTTAAGATTCCTCAACAAAATACTTTTCATAAAATTAAAAATTGAAAACCAGTCACAAAAATTATATCTCTCGAAAACCAACTTACTGACCGCGGTCCTTTAATTGGAGACGATCCTTTAGACGGTCCCTGACATTTAAAGGACCATCGGGCATTTTAATCTAATACCCCGTCTTTCCTTCTCATTTGCAGTAAAACAAAACATAATACCCTTAGTACATCAGCAGTGACGAAAATAAACCAAAACCACCCAAATCCTAAAACACCTCATTAAAACTAAAATTAAAGATTTCAAGTTCAAGCATCATCAATCCATCATTTCTTCAAATCAACTATTGTAAGTCATTTCAGCAAAATTTCTTCATAATTCAATTCTAGGGTTTACTAGAACATGAAATTAAAATTAGGGATCTCCAATTTTTCACAAAATTGTTTGAAATTTACAACAAAACTTAACAATGTACAACCCTTACAACTCACCAAGAAATTGTTTATTTGCATGAATTTTGAAAAAGGTCAAAACAC
Organism: Artemisia argyi; assembly: GCA_030686995.1. NCBI lineage: Eukaryota > Viridiplantae > Streptophyta > Magnoliopsida > Asterales > Asteraceae > Artemisia > Artemisia argyi. The sequence continues at coordinate 27,238,915 of CM060696.1, forward strand.
TTGATAATCCCAAATTCAATTTGATGTAGTTAATCACATTTAGGAACGTAACAAGAACGCAATTAAACATTGTTAATACATATCAAAAATGTTTTCATAAGTATGCAATAACAAAGGTCAAATTTTTAAATATGACCCTTAAAAAGGAACAAAATGTTTTAACTTAAAAGTGATCATAACTCCCCATCTTTAAACACTTGTAAAACAACAAGCTAATGATTATGTCATTTGTCTCATTATAGATAACAAAATGTCACACAAATATGACTTTGAACATCTATTACAGACTCCTATGCTCCTAGAATATCTCGTGAACCAACCACACCCGGAAGTCACATTCGTGCCTGCGTAAACCTTGAAAATCGTCGTTTTCACGAAGGTCGAATAGTTGAGCCCTCTTTGATTTATCTTATGGGGAAGAAGATTTAGAGATATTTTACTTTGGTCCATAAACGCACGAATCGGGAGACGGCAGTATCAACAACTCATTTTGAGCTATAGGCTTTGATTGCTTGCTCTATATCAACGAGCACATTTGCTCTCGTTTTGTGTTAGAATTATTCCTACAAGTTGAACTCGTACGTAACAAGGATCAATATTTGTCACTTTGTTTTTGGATCCGAAGTTTCAAGTTTGTCTTAACCCTTGAGCAATTTGCTCAGATTCATCAAATTCCCAATCATGGGCAATGTGGCTACACGGAAGATTGGTGTCTACGGTCTCTTTTCAACTATAAAGAAGAGAATAATCCTTATTGTTCCTAAATACCCTCTCCACAAGAAATAACCAAACTTATTCATACACACAAGTACTTTCTTTACCCGAATCCAACTTAAATTCGTTTGGAAGAGGTTCGTCATGAACTGCTCCTTTGGGCAGTCATTCTGCGTGAAAATGTTCTCAGTCTAAAAGGAAATCGTGAGCAACTTCCGGCATGTTGTGCTCATATGATTTACTGTCTTCACACTCAACAACCCTATAATCTTCCTGATGAGTGTGTAAATACTCATCATTTTTATCATATCTGAACTGCCAAAACATCCAAAAACACTCAAAAATGCATCAAAATACTGAAAATATCCCAAGAAGTATGTTTTATATGTTTCAGATGCAAAACGATTAAAAACAGATGAAAAATGAACAAAGATTGCATAATTGGCAGTTTCAGTCCCTCAACTTTCAAAATTTGTCAAAACTAGTCCCTAAAGGTTTAAAATAAATAAAAGTCAACTTTGGTCCTTGGATAATCAAACTTGTCCAAAATTAATCCCTGGATGAAAGTTTTCACAAATTGGCAACTTTTACCCCTCAAGTTTCAAAAAATGGCAAATTTAGTCCCTGGGTATTTAAAAAAGTGTGATTTATCAAATAATACTCTTGTACTATTCATAATTTACAATTTGAACCTTCTTGATAACTTTTGGGAAATTACAAACATAACCCCTCAAAATCCAAAATTGACATAAAAGGTCCTTGGAAGTTTTAAAATAGACAATTATCAACTTTGGTCCTTGTGTTATTGATTTGTGGCAGGTTTAGTGCTTTGAATTGAGTTTGGAAAGTTGGCAAACAATGCCTTTCAAGTTTCAGTAGTTTACAAGTTTGGTCCTTGGGTTTTATAAACTACAAACCAAACGGGTACCCTTAATATTAAACCAAATCCAATCCAAACTCCTAACACCCCAAGCCCACTCCCTTGGCCCATACCCTCCTCAGCCCACTCCACCCTTAATAATAATACCAGGGTCAACCCTTGGTCAAACCTCTCTTCCACCTCACTCCCCAAACCCGTGACCTCCCTGATCACCCTGCTACTTCCATCATCACACCCCACTAACCCTCCTCCATCATCACCCCTAGCTATCCCCTCCAAACACCCCAGTCCAAATTAACACCCCTGGCACAAGCAATTAGGAGTAATAACTATTATAGCATTTTGGCGCCAAAATCCTTGAATGGTCAAGATCAAACTTTTATCATCCAATGGTCAAGATAGCAGCTGGGAAAGAGACAAAAGAGAGAGGAAACCCTAATTTGCAGCTATAAAAAGAAAAGAGGAGCCTTGGAGCAACTGTGTAGTTTTTAGCTTATTTTTAATTATGTTGAATTAAGTAAACCTTATTTTTAATGTAAAAGCTTCTTTCCAGTGTACTTTGTAGCTAAGAATCAGTGTACTTCTCAAGTTATTTAATAGAATTTCAAGTTTCCTTCTAACAATTCAAGTTTGCATATTTTCAGTAAAGTTCCATTTTAGCCTAATTATTGTTTAAAATTGTTGTTTGTTGATGCTATGGACTCACAGTAGCTTAACTATGAGCCTGTATAAGCTTTGAATCTATAAGAAATAGTTTAGATATACAAATTAGAAAATACAAAAAAAAGATAAAACCACTTGAAAATTAAAAAAATAAATAAATAAATAATGAACAGGGATCAAGGTTTGGAGCAGGGAGCAAGCAGGAATGTTGGTGTGGTTTAGAAGTCTCAGGGGAGACAATAGGAAAGAAAATGTGTACTTGGTTCTTGGCTCTTGATCACACAAGGTCTAATTTGTAAGCAACTTTCTAATTTTTTTCAATTTACTGTAGATTGCTTGTCTAGTGCTCTTACTTGATGTTTCTGTGCTTGTTTATCTTAGTTAAGCTATAGCTTTGCTTGTTTGCTGCATTTCCTTTGACATTACTCACAATAGCTTGTTATTGCAATTCCTTTTTCCTTACCTAGATTAGCTTGTTACACTGCTCTTTACTGCATAGATTTAGCTTCTATTTAGTTAATATTGCTTATTTAAATAGACTGCATCAATACTTAAGTTCAAATTTGCATTTCTCTTTGAAAATCTCCAAGACAGTCCCTTAAAGGGGTATTTGGCTTTGCTGTGTATTGCATGTTCAGACTTGAAATTGTTGTTGCATTTGGTTCCCTTAGTTCACAGTAGGTTCACATAAGTCTAATTAAGTACAAAATCTTGTGTTTGTTAACAAGAAAGTCAAATCTCACTTAATTAGCTCATATAGTGTTAACTGTTAGGGATTTGGTAATCAAGTCAACTCAAATCAGCTCAATAGTTGTTAAACTAGCTTCATATCACTTCATGGTAGCTTATTTTAACATAATCAGTCAATTAGGACCCCTCATATCTCACAAAAGTCAAAATTGCATGTTTTTCTTAAAAAAGTCAATTTGCAAAGTTGTTAGAAATCCAATTTTTTGATGATTTTTCAGGAATTTTATGATAAGAGTTAGGACTTGATACTTTTACAAGTGATATTCTACCACCTTATCTTCTAAATCCCACTGTTAGCTTATTTTTATGATTTTTCTTCTAGCTTATATGTTAGCTTAAAACAACCTGCAGGGCATGAATCCTCCCCTGTGCACCATTTGACCCATTTTTCAAACAGCCCATAACTTGTTCATTCTTTGGTATTGATGATGTTATTTTTGAAGTTTTGAGAATCTAGCATTACTGCCTTGTTGGATTTAGGTTTAGTTTTGTCTTATAAGCATATTTGTTGGGTTAATTTGTGCCACTTTGTTGTCCTAGCTGCTAGGTAGTTGCTGAGTCAAGCTCAGTGGTTACTAAGTTTGATTGATTCCTATTATAAAGCTTGTTCTTGGCTTGTGGCCAGTTTGTGTATTTGTTATGTGAGCCTGAGCATCTAAGGTTCTAGCTTGTTAGCTTATTAGAGTAGGTTTTCTTCAGCTTAAGCTTGCTTAAAACCCACACTGATTCAGCAGGTCCCAAGCCTCCTTCACTAGCCCCTAATAAGCTAACCACTCAAGCTCAACTTTAGTAACTTGGTCATGTGGGAAGCTAGCTGTGCAGGCTTGTCATTTTCAAGCTTACTTTTGGATTAAGAGCTTATGCCCTTAGCTAAAACCAGGCCTGCAAAAGCCTTTGGGACTGTCCCTCTGCCCTGCACCTCAGCCTTCCACCCAACTTCACAAGCCCTCCAAGAGCTTATTTGTGGGCCCCGGTCATTGAACCCTGGCTTATTTGAGAGTCCCCCAGCCCATCTTTCAGGTTCAGGTTTCATTTTGAACCCCTGAACCCCCCTGTGGACCCCACAGTGGGTTGCAATTACCATTTTTGGCCTGTTTGGCCTGTGAGTATTTTGAAAGTGCTTATTTTAGGTTCCTGGCTTATCTAGTGAGCTTGTTTATTTGTTTCAACTTATTTTGTGCACATAACAGTTGGATAGAGCTGATTTTGTCTGTGGTGATTTATCAATAGCTTATTTCATTCAAAATCCATTAAAAATCCTTAATAAGCTTTCTGTTAAGCTCTTTAGTGTGCATACTGCTTATTTAGGTGTTCTAACCAAAGTTCCTTCACAAAAGTTTCATATTTTCAGTTGTTTATTAGTTTTGTAAAATAAAAATCAAGAAAATCCAAAATTAAATAAAGTGATAGCTTCTATTTAAGCCCTTTGGCTTATTTTTCTGCTTATTTATAAGCAATCTCTAATTTTAAATTTTTCTTAGGCTCTTTATAACCTGTAGTAATTTTAGGAATTTTTTCATATTTTTCTTTTGTCATTTAGTATTTTTTATAATTTAGTTTAGTTTAAATTAATTAAATAATTAGATTTTAATTATTAATAATTAATTAAAAAGTAGGAAAATTAGATTTTCTGTTTTAAAATTAGTTTTATAATATTTTAGATTTTTCTAAATTTAATTTTCATTTTTCTAGTTAAATTTCATAATTAATAATAAATTAGTATAATTTAGTTAATTAAAAAGTAATTAATAATTAGAAATTAATTAAATAGTTGTAAAAATAATTTTAATTTTCCAACAATTTTCTTATATCATTAGAATTGTAAAAATATAATTTTCATATTCGTAGGACTTTATTTGCTCACGTTTCACTTTTTATTTTGCGCGTTCGCGTTTATTTTAAATTCAAACGCGCGTTTTTAGGTTTAACTCACGTTTTAGGTTATCTGATCATCAGTAATTGTTAATATAGTGTCTCTAAGTTATTTTCATTCATAATCTCGTAGTGTAATCATAATAATCAAATCCCTTACCATTCTGTTAAATCACCCGATCACTTTAAACGTTTTCAAATACAATTGCATACCTCGCTGGGACATAACGACCCGGGGATACACTGTACTCCTTGGTTAGTTGGTCTGAGACGTTCGACTTGGTTGACCATTCACCTGGTCAATTTAGTTTACCTTTCAGGACCAATCAATTACACTCCTTCTACTCCACCAGCATCTTCAATCATGGGATTTCCTATTCCCTACAACTTTGTAAACAACTACACCATGGGTTGTGCTTGTTGTTTTCACAACTTCAACCTCATTTCTTCCCTAAGAAGTGAACTTCACTACATGTTTGGCCACATTGAGTATCTTCTCTCTCAACCCAATGTGCAACTAACTCCTCTTGCAACCATGCCACCTTCGTTTCCATCATCTCCTCCACCATCTTATTCTCCACCTTCCAACTAAACATCTATATATATTTAGTTAAATAATCAAATGAGTATCATTTTGACAAGCATGTGCTAGGAAGTTTGTTGTGTTTCTAGAAATAGTTTGTAGTATGTTTGTGTGATGTATGAATCCTATGTGATGTGTGCTTTATAAATGATTGTGATAAATGAATGTTTTTATCCATGCTATTACGTTGTGATATGTGTGATGGTTATCTTTAAAATGTGTAACATTAACAAACCTTAAAATGGGAACATACTTAAATCACAACATTTCGTCGAAAACACACCCACTGGTGGCGGTCCCTTATACAGGCACGGTCCCCAATATTTAAGGGACCGTCGGTGTATATTAAGGACCGTCCATAGTCAGTGTTAAAACTCTGATTTCTCTTCTATGCACTATTTGTTTCATGCTTAATCTATCTGATTTCACCTTCCTCTCATCACTTCTTCTTCTCCTATCTCTTTCTATCTATCTAAATTTTCTTCTCAACCCCTCTTATTCTTATATATATATATATATATATATATATATATATATATATATATATATATATATATATATATATGTGTGTGTGTGTGTGTGTGTGTGTGTGTGTGTGTGTGTCGTACTCTAACTTGTTTTTGTAGCACAACACCATAGCTTGATTCCCCGGTGCCCTCATCTAGGGGGATCACTAAGAAAGGGGGAGCATTAGTACTGTCGATTTCTTTCCTCTATATCCATCGACGAAGCCTTTCTGATTCTACAAAAGGGGGGGGGGGGGGAAGTAAATGAAAACTCATTAAAAACTTATTAACAATATAATTTTACCTAACATGAGTTTATATTTTGTAATCATCAAAAATGGGGAGATTGTGAATACCAATAATGTCAAAAATGTTGTTTGCATTATTCAAACTCTATATGTTTTGATAGTCACAAAATATAAAAACACGATACGTAAAACTACATTTGATAAGTTTTTAACCGAGAAAAATCGTTTCGACAACATATCGACTATAACATCACTTCAGGTATAAACAAACACATTACCGACATTAGTAAAGTGATCAAAGATTTTAATTTCTCAAAACTTCACATTTTTATGTGACAAAACACTTTTACAAAAGTATTTTTGTACTTAAAAAGAAATGTTTTATTAAGAAAATAAATTTGAATTTCAAATCTCCCAACAACTAGTTTTCCCGCCTAAAATCAGATAAGCTTTTCACCAGATAAACTTTCACCACATCAGGACAAAAATAGGAGCTTATGTCAGACGGTCCCTTATACATGGCGATGGTCCCTTATATACGATACCGTCCAGTAATTAAAGGACCGTCCCCCGCTCCTCCTGGTGCTTATAAATACTCCACTATTTTTTCAGAAAAACAAACTCTCTTTGCACAAAACTTTATGTTCTTTCTCCTTCTTTCTTTGATCACTATAACGTATCGATATGTGTTTATAAATGATCCCGTCACCCTCTATATCAAAGTGCAAGAGAAGAACGCTCGTATTCATCAAGAAACGAAGTGTTAGAGTCATCACACACAAACGTAACTTGTGTTACGATTCTCTTCTTCCCCCAAACTCTCTAAGTTGTAAATATTGTTGATATTTGTATCCGATTGTATGAGTCGTGATTAGGTGTGTTAGGACAAATACGGACAAAGTGTAAGTCTGTGAAGTGTTGTATCTAGATTAGCACTTTGTGTAAGTCGTTGTGTCGGTGTGTGTGAAGACTTGAACTTGATGTGTGTCCGAGAAGTGAAGACTATGACCTATTGAAGGTTCGTGAAGACTTGGATCGGGTGAAGATTCAAGTGGACGGGGTAATTGTCCATGTGAAGATTTAGACGGGGTGATAATCTGTGTGAAGACTTGGATTGTGTGTAAATCCAAGTGCACAAGAGTGCTTGTTCATGTAGCTACGTAGGCTTGGTGTAGTTGGTTCTAGCTAGGATTAGAACTCGACATTCCGCTTAGTGTCGTTAAACTTGGTGTAAGCTTTATGTATGGTTTGCTCCGCCAAAAGGGAGTGTTTTGACATAATGATTATGAACTCTCGAGTGTGGTACTCGGGGAATGGAGTAGGGCGAAGAGTGAACTTCGTGCCAAACCACTATAAATCTCGGCGTCTCCGTGTGGTTGTGTTCTTTCCCTATCTCGTGTCTTTACTTTACTTACTTTACATATTATTATTGTGTTTAGAGATCTCACATAACTATTGAATCTAACGGTTTTTGCAAAAAGAACTTTAAAACAACTAAAAACCTTTTAAAACGTAATTCTAAACGGTGAAACTATTCAACCCCTCCCTTTCTAGTTTCTACAAAGTCAACGAGTGGATTCACAACCAACACAAGAATGAGGCAGTCAAAGAAGGAAAAGTGCTAGGAGGGCTGGAAAAGAGTCAATGGTTTGATTGGTTTTATTTACTTCTTGAATAAAACAATTAGCTTTTGTTGTGGTTTCCTATGGTGTGGTTTAAGACAATTTATTTCTTTTTGTGTTCTGTAACAATTAAGTAGTTTCATGGTTATTAGACAATTACATTATTCTGGTTGAAAGCCTAAAAGGTAGGAAAATTTTGGCATTCATATGCATTCTAATCATACATGATCACTTATTAACTGACAATAGTAAGGGTATTTGTATGCATTAGTGGTTTCACGAGGTATTTGTATGCATTTGTGGTTTCACATTTGTTGATTTGCCTTATAAAGGGTCAAACAAGAAAGCAACTAAGATTTTAGGTCGAGAATTAGATAGGTGGAGACATTTTCAAAGGAGAAGCTTTGAGTGATATGGCTAGAGGCAGCGGCTTATGATGAACGACTAGATATGAGAAAATCATAGCCACTATCATACCATGTCAGTTAATAGATAAAACCTCGTAAATTACAATGCATTATTAAGCAATTAAATATCAAATACGTGAAACAAAATAAATGGATAATTTCAAAAATGCCCCAGTTGCCCAAAGCGTGAGACTATCTAGACGAAATATTTTGTGTTTGCTTTTCTAGACCAAGGCAACCAGTACTTTTTGGGCAACTAAAATATGCAAGTGACAAGTGTGACTTTACGGAGTACAAGGTAGGGCAACTTGTGTACTTTTGGGCAATTTGTGTACTTTTTGAACAACTAGCGGCCTTCATGTCAGACAAGTGGCGGCACATGGTTGGCTAAATTCAAGTTGCCAAGGCAACTGGTCTAGAAAAGCAAACACAAAAGATTTCGTCTAGATAGTCTCACGCCTTGAGCAACCGGTACATTTTTGAAATTATCCCCAAAATAAAATAAGTAGACAAACATGATTTGACAAACTAACGTAAGCTTATCCCAAAATAACTATCCCAATTCAACTTTATATCAGTCATAAAATAATAAGGATGAAGTCTTAGAGCATTAGGTATCGTCAAGTCGTGGCTCTCGTGCCATGGAGAAAAAGTATTGCCATGTCAGCAAAAGTCTCCATGGCACCAGAAATCCCATGACACCACATTCTGGCTGTAACCGTTGGCACCAGAAAATGTGGTGTCATCGTCCATTTTTTTTAATTTTGTTTTTTACATAAAATAAAACATACGCAATATTAATTAAACTAAAATAAACTTTATTGGATTTTATTAAAAAAATACATTAATAAAATAAAACACGTTACATAGAAAATAAGGACTAACATTGCAAGAAAAACACTATAAGGACTAATAATGTAAACTTTCATAACAAAAGGTTTAAAGTGAAACTTTTGTTAACAAAATTAGAATAAAAAAAATACATACCAGCTTCTTCTTCCTCGTTGGAAATCTGCAACTTGGGAGAAAAAACAAAAAAAATCTATCTTTACAAACAAACACAAAAACAATCACACACAAACATGAAATACACACATAAACACAACACCCAAAAAATAATAATAATAAATAAATAAATAAAAATAAAAAATCACTATGGCGCTGGCTGGTGGCTACGGCACAAGAGGCTATGACGCGAGCACGGTACCGTGAGCCGTCGACTTTTTTGGGCTGGTAGCCATGGCGCTACCGTACCTCCCACTCTTAATGATGATTGAAGAGTGTAATGATTTTTTTTTTTTTTAACTGTGTGTCTTTTATCTATGGACAATAATTATGAGTTAGCTTGGGTAGAAGACATGCAAATTTCCCAAACATTGTTGTTGATTTGCACACTCACATTTTTTATAAAGACACTTAACTGTATGCATTACATACTTGTACAATGCTTATAGTGTCCTTCAATTGTTTATACAGTTGAGTGTCTCAATAAAAAAATATGAGTGTTGATGAGTGTCTAAATACTCATCATTTCTGTCACATTTAGACTGCAAAAACATCTGAAAACACACAGGAATGCCTTAAAATACATAAAATATCCCTGGATTGTGTTTTTATGCAAAAGGATTGAAAACTGATGAAAAACAACATATTTCACATAATTTACAGTTTCAGTCCCTAAACTTTGAAAAATTGGCAAATCTAGTCCCTGGTAAATTAAAACATGTAAATTATCATCAAAGGTCCTTAGGGATTCATAAGTTGTCAAGTCTAGTCCTTTAAAGCTAAAAATTGCAAAATGACAACTTTAGTCCCTCAAGTTTGAAAAATCTCAAAATTAGTCCTTAAGGTTTTAAAAATGGAAAAATATTAAAAATAAACCTTGTACTATTCTTAATTGGCATAATTGGTCCTTGTGATAACTATGGAGAAATTAATAGTTCAACCCTTCAACTTTTCAGAAAATTACATGTTTGGTCCCTGGTGTTTGAAGATTTGGCAGAAAAGGTCCCTATAAGTTTAAAAAGTGGAAAAGTCAACTATGGTCCTTACATTATTGAAACTTGGCAAGTTTTACCCTTGCTAGTACTTTTGTAAAGTTGTCAAAACCTACCCTCAAAAATCCAGAAATTACAATATTGGTCCTTGTGATAAATAAACAAACCAACCGGACCCTTTTTATTTTAAAACCCAAACCAAATCCAAACACAAACCACACCAGCCCACCACTCAGGCCCAAACAAACCCCAGCCCACACCCTTTTAAATAAAACCAAGGTTTGACCCCGTTGACCCCGCCAAATACCACCACTGTTCATCCCTCTCCCTCACCACTGCAACGCCAAAACCAGGTGGTTTTCCACCACCACCTCATCACCCCAGCTGTCTACCCACTCCCTTCCACCTCCACAAGCTCCCAATAATCCTTAATTGCAAAATTTCGGCCCCAAGTTACCTATAAGTCTTTTGGCGCCAAAATTGATCCAACGATCAATAATGCTCAGAAGTGATCCAATGGCCATAAAAATTGATGGGAAATGCTCAGAACCATGTGGGAAGTCAGAAAAGTCTATAAAGATAAAGAGAGATGCAGTGTTACAACATATCTTGTTTAATATTAATCAATGTATGTCGACTAGTTAATTTCTCAATTTCCTTTGTATCTTTAAGCTTTTCAAGTTGTATTTCTTGAACATCAGTGTATCTTAAACCTTTGGTAATAATAAATTTCAAGTTTTCTTTATAATTCTCAATTATGCATTTTACCTTTTCACTCAAAATTATCAAATAGCTTAGTTGTTATTTGTAGCTGATTACAAGGACTCAATTAGCTCATATAAGCTCTGACAAAGCTTATGTAAGCTTTAGGAACCTTAAAATTCAGTTTAGTGGTTAAACTCAAAAATTCAAGTAAAATCAAGAAAATAAAAAATAAATCAAAAATTAGTGAAGATGATGATCATTGCATGGAGTAGGGTTAATAATGGAATGCCCTTGGTTTGGTTTCTTCTTGGGAAGCTTTAGGAAGTGTTCTTTGGTCGTTGTTCTCAGTTCTCAGGCTTGAATCAATTGTAAGCTTGTTTCTAAATTTTTAGTAATCTACTGTAGATTAAACTTTAAACTCATAACTTTGTATTTTTATGCTTGTTTGTTGTTTGTTAGTTATAATATAGCTTAAAGTTGCTTGCTTGTTCATTGGAAATCATTGTAGCTTAAAAATCAAAATCTCACAGTGTAAAATTCAAAATTGACAAATCTGTGTTTTATGCTTGTGTTGTTGTTGTTGTTTTATGCTCATTTGATCTTTTAATATGATAATATAAAGTTTGGATTTAGTTTTATGGACTGAATAAGTGTTAAGTTTTGAAAATCAACAAAACAATAGTTTAAAGGTGTGTTTGGATTACTGGTGTCCACTGTGTTCTATGAAGTTTTTGTTGTTGTTCTTTGGTTATACATGATACATTAGGTCTCAATAAGTAAAGTAAACCATAAAACTCAGGCCTTGTTAGTGAAAAAGTCAAAATCAACCTTGATTCACCCTTGTGAGTTAACTGTTAGACCTAAAGTTGCATGATCTCTCATAATGTGTTCAATAGTTGTTTAGTTTGATAGATTTAGTTTAATTATAGCTTATTATCACCTTTTAAGTTAATTAGAAGCAATCTAATCTCAGTTAAGTCAAAGTTACAGGTTTTCATAAAAAGTCAAATTACATGAACTTGAAAATTGGGCAAATCTGTTTGATCTTTATTGAGCTTGTTGTTAATTTTTAGCTTGTGAGCTTGTGCATGGTTATTTAGTCTCAGCTTATGTTTACAAATATATTTTTGTGATTTTTGTGTGGACCCCACCAAGGCTTCAAACTTACTTGCAGGGGAAGTGAGTCCCATGTGCATCAGCAGACCAACCTACACCACCACCTTTGGCGGCTCATCCTGACCACCATAGTGGGTCCCACAGGCCCCAAGTTGGTTCCTTCAACCCCCCTCCTACCCACCTTCAAGTTTTGAGTTTGCTTTTGAGCTCAAGCTCAGTGGACCCCACCTTAATTTACCCCTAAACCTTGTCCCATTTTCTGTCTCAGTCCATTATTAATCAAGTGCTTATTCTGGCTTGTGGGCTTATTCATAGGGCTTATTTGATCAAATCTAGCTTAAACATGTTAAACAAACTTAAGTGAACCAGAATCCACCCTTGTGGACCCCACTTAAGCTCATTTGAGCTTAATTCCTAGTTTGGTCAACTTAAGTCAACTGTCAAAGCTAATAAGCACTCACAGTGCTTATTTTTTATTTCCAACTTAGTTGTTTTTACAAAAGTTTCTTAATTTTAGTATTTTAGTAGTTCTGTAAAAGAAAAATTAGAAAAAGCCAAATTTAATATTAGTGATAGCTTCTATTTAATAGAAATTGTCTTTTTAATTTTCTTTTTAGCTTATTTATAAGCACTCTTGCATTTTTATATTTTTATTAAATCTCTTTTATATTAAAGTACTTTTATAATTTTTTCCAGATTTTTACTTTGTTATTTAGTGGTTTTTAGAATTAATTTTATTTTAATTAATTATTAATTAATAATTAAGAATTAAATAGCATAATTAGATTTTATTAAGTAACACCTAGTTTTTATAATTTTCCTAGCTTTTATATAATTTAAAACATTTTTAAAAATTTTTCTAGAATTTCTACTGTTCATTTTTTATTTTTTATAATATAATTAGTTTAATTGGTAATTAACTAATAATTAGAATAATAATTAGTAAATTAGTTTAAAAATACATAAAACCAACTTTTTATAATTTTTTTAGGATTCCTGTGATGGTTAATTAGATTTATAAAAATCTTCTTAATTATCTAAATCTTTTTAGTATTTGTAATAATTAAAATCAGTTTAATTAGTTAATTAATAATTAAATAATAATTAGATAAATAGTGTGAAAAATATAATTTTAGTTCTAAAATAAGTTTTATAATATTTTATATTTTTCTAAGTTTTAATTTTATTTTTCTAAGCCTATTTTGCATTTTCTCATTTATTAGTGTATTATTAAATAATTAAAAATAATTATTAAACAATAATAATTAATTAAATAGTTATAAAAATAATTTTAAATTTCCAATAATTTTATTATACTTTTAGGATTCCAAAAATATAATTTTCACATTTGTGGGAGTTGTATTGGACAAAATTCACATTTGTCTCAAACGTTTACGTTTGTTTAAGTTTAAACGTGCATTTTATTTCTAGGTTTTCTTAACTTTTTAAATAATAAATTAGTAATTATAAAATAAATATTTTAAGTTTATTTAATTTGCATTTAAGCCCCTAAGGCATGCAAATTCCTACTATAGTTAAAATCGTTTGTGTTTCATATGTTTACGTTTAAATATTAAACGTACGCGTTTTCCAGTTCCTTTTCATTTATGCTTATCTGATTTCACGTATTAGTTGATATAGCTTATCAAAGCTATTTTAACTTATATTTTAGTAGTACAATCACTTGAACCCTTTTCTGTTCAAATCACCTGATCTCAAAGTCATTTTATTTCAGATTTCACGCCTCGTTGGGATCTAACGACCCGGGGAAACACTACACTCCACGGAGTATTGGTTTAGATTGTTTGACTTGTTGACCATTACTTGGTTGATATTTTCTGACTGTTTACCACCAATCAATTTATGGCGCCGCTGCCGGGGAGGTGTGCTGTGTATAACGACTTTTGAAACATCTGTGAGTTTGAATTAATCACTCATTATTATATATATTCTTTTGTCCATATTTCTATATTTCCTTATACAAACAAAAATCCAATAAGTCCAAGGTCCACACTACACGCACAAAGCCATATAACTCCCAAGTGAGTGCTGGTCCTTCTACTTCATCTCCCGTGAGTACTTCTAGCACCGATGCTAAGATAGACAAACTCACGGACGCTATTCAAGCTTTGGTTATCTCAAACCAAAAGAAAGTCACTTTCACACAAAACCCTTCACATGTTGTAGTAAAAAAAGTGGAAGTTTGTGTCACTTGTGGTGGCCCACATGCATACTACAACTGTACTGCCACCAATGGTAGTCCTTTTGAAGCCAATGCCTTAGCCGGTACTACAAATCAGGGAGGTAATCAATACCGTCCTCAAATGGAACCAAGTTACCGTGCTAACACACATATGGGACCACCCGGGTTCAACCAAAACCCGAATTTGCAAAACCGAAACCAGAACCAACCTCGAATGAACCAAGGTTATCAAAACCAAGGGAATTTTAATCCTGGACAGAATCAAGGTTTCCATAACCAAGGAAACTTTAACAGAAACAATTTCAACCCGGGAAATCATTTTCAGGGAAATGGTAATCCAAATCAGGGAAATTTTCAACCACAACAAGGTTATAATCAAAATAACCGAGTCCAAAATTTCCCCAACCAAACACAATCCATTCTCCCAGCTCCACAATAATCATCTGATGAGTTGTTGAAGCAGTTCATGAAAACTCGAGAAGAGACAAACAGGTTGTTGGTCAGCCAGATTTCTGAAATCAAGAAATCTTTAAATGAACGACCCTCGGGCTCTAGAAAACTTCCGAGCAACACGATCGCAAACCCGAGGGGCGATGCAAAGGTGATCACAACCAGGAGCGGAGTTTCATATGACAGACCCACTGTTCCCACTACCACTTCTTCTCCTTCTCCCAAGGTAGTGGAAAATGAAACCGAGGTAAATAAGGACGAAGTACTTCCTACTCATAAGGGAGGTACCCAAGACGTCCCACCTCATGTTGTGCCGAAACCCAAACCAAAACCAAGAGTTGTTTTTGAACCCAATGATATCCCAGTTAAAACCCCTAAATCCAAACCTTCTACCTCTTCTATTCCTTACCCCTCACGTTTGAATGAGCAAAAGCTCCGCGAAAAGGTTAGTCACCAGATGGATAAATTCTTTCAAATCTTCCAAGATTTGCATTTTGACATTAGCTTCGCGGATGCTATTACTCTGATGCCAAAATTTGCATCAACAATCAAACACTTGTTAAGCAACAAGGAGAAACTGTTTGAAATGGCAAAGACTACCTTGAATAAGAACTGCTCAGCAGTTCTTTTAAAGAAGCTTCCCGAGAAGCTGGGAGATCCTGGAAAATTTCTAATACCTTGTGTATTTCCAGAAATGGTTGATTGCTATGCCTTAGCCGATCTTGGTGCAAGCATCAACCTAATGCCTTATTCAGTTTGGAAGAAACTTTCTCTTCCGGATCTTACTCCTACCTGCATGACTCTAGAGCTTGCAGATCGATCGATATCTCGTCCTCTTGGCATTGCCGAGGACGTGTTTGTGAAAGTAGGAAAGTTCCATCTCCCCGCTGACTTTGTGGTTGTTGATTTCGATGCTGATCAAAGGGTCCCTCTCATTGTTGGGAGGGGATTCCTTAGAACGGGCCGTGCTCTTATCGATGTATTTGAGCAAGAAATCACCTTGCGTGTGGGTAATGAAGCCGTTACCTTTAACCTCGATCAAACCTCGAGGTACTCCTCAAATTATGATTCTGAAGCAGTTAATCAAATAGATATCATAGACATTGCTTCAGAGGAGTACTCTCAAGAATTTCTTGGTTATTCTCATAATTCTGTGAGTGGGGATTCCACTCCATCATCTGAACCTATCATTTCCGACTTTTCCCCTTCTCTCACTCCGTTTGAGGGAAGTGATTTTCTTTTGGAAGAGGTCGAGGCTTTTCTCAAAAGTGATTCAGTTCCAGCAGGAATTGATAACACTGAGATTGATCTGGAGGGAGATATTCTTCTCCTTGAGAAATTGCTAAATCAAGACAATTCTCCTCCACTCCCTCCCGTACAACTTCATAATGAGGAAATTAAATCGGTTGATAAAAACGATGAATTTCCTGAGGTCGAGCTCAAGGACTTACATCCTCATCTTGAATACGCATTTTTGGAGGGTAATGATAAATTACCCGTCATTATTGCTAAAGGTTTAAGTGATGAGGAAAAGGTTGCTCTCATAAAGGTCTTGAAGTCATACAAGCAAGCAATTGCTTGGAAGCTCTCCGATATTAAGGGTATTAACCCAGATTTTTGTACACACAAAATCTTAATGGAGGATGACTTCAAGCCCGCACTGCAACATCAAAGACGGGTGAATCCAAAAATCCATGATGTCATTAAACAAGAGGTTCTCAAACTTCTTGATGCAGGATTGATTTACCCCATCTCTGACAGTCCATGGGTTAGTCCTATCCATTGCGTCCCAAAAAAGGGTGGCATTACTGTTGTCACTAATGAGGAAAATGAGTTGATTCCAACTCGGCTGGTTACCGGGTGGCGTGTTTGCATTAACTATCGTAAGTTGAATGACGCCACCCGCAAAGACCACTTTCCGCTGCCCTTTATGGACCAGATGCTTGAGAGATTAGCGAGAAACGAGTACTATTGTTTCCTTGATGGTTTCTCAGGATACTTTCAAATCCCCATTGATCCATCAGATCAAGAAAAGACTACCTTTACATGCCCTTATGGAACCTTTGCTTATAAACGTATGCCTTTTGGCTTATGTAATGCTCCAGGTACGTTCCAGAGATGCATGATGGCCATATTTACCGACATGATCGGTAAAACAATGGAGGTCTTTATGGATGACTTCTCGGTCATTGGGGATTCATTCCAAACATGTCTCACCAATTTAGAAAAAATGCTGAAAAGGTGTGAAGACACCAATCTATGTCTAAATTGGGAAAAGAGTCATTTTATGGTCAAAGAGGGCATTGTCCTCGGCCATAAGATTTCCAAGAATGGGATTGAGGTTGACAGAGCTAAGGTCGATGTCATTGCTAAATTGCCTCACCCTACTACCGTCAAAGTTATTAGGAGTTTCTTGGGTCATGTCGGTTTCTATCGTAGATTCATACAAGATTTCTCTAAAATCTCCCGGCCTATGACTCATCTCCTCGAGAAGGATGCTCTTTTTATCTTCTCACCAAAGTGCATCGAAGCTTTTGAAACATTGAAGAAAAAGCTTACTGAGGCACCCATTCTTGTTGCCCCCGACTTGGATTTACCCTTTGAGCTCATGTGCGATGCAAGTGATTTTGCTATCGGTGCAGTCTTGGGGCAACGCAAAACGAAACACTTTCAGCCTATCCACTACGCAAGCAAAACTATGAACGAAGCTCAAACTCATTACACCACTACGGAAAAAGAATTATTAGCCGTGGTGTATGCTTTTGAAAAGTTTCGGACATACTTAATCTTGACAAAATGCGTAGTGTATACGGATCACTCGGCTCTAAAATATGTCTTTGCAAAACAAGATGCAAAGCCGAGATTGCTCCATTGGGTTCTCCTCCTTCAGGAATTTGATATCATTATTCGTGATAAAAAAAGGAGCTGAGAACCTGGCTGCTGATCATCTGTCCCGATTAGAGAACCCTCATCAAGATGTGTATGAGAAAAAGGAAATAAATGAAACATTTCCTCTCAAAACACTCAATGTGGTTGCTTTTCGCGGAGATTCTACTACCCCATGGTTTGCTAACTTCGCAAACTACCATGCGGGTAACTTTGTTGTGAAAGGGATGTCAACCCAACAGAAGAATAAATTCTTTAAGGATGTCAAACATTACTTCTGGGATGACCCCTACTTATTCAAAATCTGTGCGGATCAAGTCATCCGACGGTGTGTATATGGACAGGAAGCCATTGAAATTCTCAAGGCTTGCGATGCTGGACCCACTGGGGGCCATCATAATCCCAACTACACCGCCAAAATGGTGTTTGATTCCGGATTCTTCTGGCCCACAATTTATAAAGATGCCCAGGATCTCATTAAAACCTGTGACGCTTGTCAACGTCACGGGAACATTTCACAAAGAAATGAGATGCCACAAAATGTTATTCAAGTCTGTGAGATCTTTGATATCTGGGGCATTGACTTTATGGGGCCATTCCCATCATCTAGAGAAAACAAATACATACTTGTGGCTGTTGACTACTTGTCAAAATGGGTTGAAGCGAAAGCTTTACCCACAAATGATGCCCGAGTTGTAGTGAAATTCCTGAAATCTCTTTTTGCCCGTTTTGGAACTCCACGTGCTATCATAAGTGATCGTGGTACGCATTTCTGCAATGACAAATTTGACAAAGTCATGCAAAAGTATGGTGTAACTCACCGTCTTTCTACCGCGTATCACCCACAAACAAGTGGGCAAGTGGAGGTTTCAAACCGTGGTATCAAAAGGATACTTGAGAGGACTGTAGGTGAAAACCGTGCTGCCTGGTCAGATAAATTGGATGACGCACTATGGGCCTTTCGTACAGCTTATAAAACACCCATTGGGTGTACGCCTTACAAGCTTGTGTACGGAAAGACATGTCATCTACCGATGGAACTTGAGCACAAAGCCTACTGGGCATTGAAACATGCCAACTTTGACCTCAAAACTGCGAGTGATCACCGAAAAGTTCAAATGAATGAATTAAATGAACTACGTGATCAGGCTTACGAGAACTCTTTAATCTATAAAGAAAAGACAAAGAAGATTCGTGACTCAAAAATAAAGAACCGCGTTTTTAACGTTGATGATCGAGTCCTTCTATTTAATTCTAGATTAAAGATCTTCTCGGGTAAACTCAAAACCCGTTGGACTGGCCCATTCACTATCACTAAGGTTTATCCATATGGTACCGTTGAGTTATCTCAAAATGACGGTCCATGTTTTAAAGTGAATGGGCATCGTTTGAAACACTACTTTGGAGATGACATACCATCCATGGTTGTCCCGGATCTCCAAACTTTCCCCAAGGACAATTAAATTCGGGGTTGAGTCAAGCTAGCGACTCGGTAATCAAAAACAGTAGCTTCCTCATGAACAATTTAATTCGAGGTCGAGTCAAGCTAGCGACTCGGTAATCAAAAACAGTAGCTCAATATGGGTTTTCATCCATATTTTTGTCTTCTTTCTCTTTTCTACCACCCAAGTGTGGGGGAGATACCCCACATGTTGTATTTATGTATATATCTTCAAAAAAAAAAAAAAAAAAAAAAAAAAAAAAAAAAAAAAAAAACAATGTAAATAGACAAAAATAAAGGTTATTAATATTTCCTTCTTACGTTCTAAGTGTCGGTTTAACACCCGGTGCTTTGAATATTGAGGGCAATATTCATTTCTAAGTGTGGGGGGGGGGGGGGGGGGGGGGGATTCTCACGAATTCAAACACATGTTCCATCAAGCACCCTCATTTGATCAAAATTTAAAGTTTTTTCACACTTAGAAATGCATTAAATGGTTATTAGTCCACCATGTCTAACCCACAAAAGGATTGGCTAATCCAGGAGCAAACGGCTCTTGGTAAAGATATCTCAAATCCGTTGATGGCTTGCAATTTGCCCAAAATTGTATGGTAAATCAACTCGCCATATCCTAAAAAGTGAAAGAGTTGGCTAGCCCGCAAGATTATGGCTTGTGGTAAAGGCAGTGGAAAAACCATAATTGGTAATCAGCTCACCAAGATGTTGACTATTCCATCAAGAGTTGGCTAGTCCGGAAGCAAACGGCTTTTGGTAAAGACAAAACAAATCCGTTGACAGCTGGTGGTTTGCTCAAAATCACATGGTTATCAAGTGGACCATAGTTCTTACTTGAACTGATACATTTGGCTACTCCAGAAGTGATGGCTTTTGGTAAAGAGACATAAAACCCATTAAAATTTTCTTAAAAGATTGCTAGGGACTAGCAATAGTTTAGTGTGGGGGATTGATGAGTGTCTAAATACTCATCATTTCTGTCACATTTAGACTGCAAAAACATCTGAAAACACACAGGAATGCCTTAAAATACATAAAATATCCCTGGATTGAGTTTTTATGCAAAATGATTGAAAACTGATGAAAAACAACATATTTCACATAATTTACAATTTCAGTCCCTGAACTTTGAAAAATTGGCAAATCTAGTCCCTGGTAAATCAAAACATGTAAATTATCATCAAAGGTCCTTAAGGATTCATAAGTTGTCAAGTCTAGTCCTTTAAAGCTAAAAATTGCAAAATGACAACTTTAGTCCCTCAAGTTTGAAAAATGTCAAAATTAGTCCTTAAGGTTTTAAAAATGGAAAAATATTAAAAATAAACCTTGTACTATTCTTAATTGGCATAATTAGACCTTGTGATAAATATGGAGAAATTACATGTTCAACCCTTCAACTTTCAGAAAATTACATGTTTGGTCCCTGGTGTTTGAAGATTTGGCAGAAAAGGTCCTTGGAAGTTTAAAAAGTGGAAAAGTCAACTATGGTCCTTACATTATTGAAACTTGGCAAGTTTTACCCTTGCTAGTACTTTTGGAAAGTTGTCAAAACCTACCCTCAAAAATCCAGAAACTACAATATTGGTCCTTGTGATAAATAAACAAACCAATCGGACCCTTTTTATTTTAAAACCTAAACCAAATCCAAACACAAACCACACCAGCCCACCACTCAGGCCCAAACAAACCCCAGCCCACACCCTTTTAAATAAACCCAAGGTTTGACCCCGTTGACCCCGCCAAATACCACCACCACTGTTCATCCATCTCCCTCACCACTGCAACGCCAAAACCAGGTGGTTTTCCACCACCACCTCATCACCCCAGCTGTCTACCCACTCCTTTCCACCTCCACAAGCTCCCAATAATCCTTAATTGCAAAATTTCATCCCCAAGTTACCTATAAGACTTTTGGCGCCAAAATTGATCCAACGATCAATAATGCTCAGAAGTGATCCAATGGCCATAAAAATTGATGGGAAATGCTCAGAACCATGTGGGAAGTCAGAAAAGTCTATAAAGATAAAGAGAGATGCAGTGTTACAACATATCTAGTTTAATTTTAATCAATGTATGTTGACTAGTTAATTTCTCAATTTCCTTTGTATCTTTAAGCTTTTCAAGTTGTATTTCTCGAACATCAGTGTATCTTAAACCTTTGGTAATAATAAATTTCAAGTTTTCTTTATAATTCTCAATTATGCATTTTACCTTTTCACTCAAAATTATCAAATAGCTTAGTTGTTATTTGTAGCTGATTACAAGGACTCAAATAGCTCATATAAGCTCTGACAAAGCTTCTGTAAGCTTTAGGAACCTTAAAATTCAGTTTAGTGGTAAAACTCAAAAATTCAAGTAAAATCAAGAAAATAGAAAATAAATCAAAAATTAGTGAAGATGATGATCATTGCATGGAGCAGGGTTAATAATGGAATGCCCTTGGTTTAGTTGCTTCTTGGGAAGCTTTAGGAAGTGTTCTTTGGTCCTTGTTCTCAGTTCTCAGGCTTGAATCAATTGTAAGCTTGTTTCTAAATTTTTATTAATCTACTGTAGATTAAGCTTTAAACTCATAACTTTGTGTTTTTATGCTTGTTTATTGTTTGTTAGTTATAATATAGTTAAAGTTGCTTGCTTGTTCATTGGAAATCATTGTAGCTTAAAGATTAAAATCTCACAGTGTAAAATTCAAAATTGACAAATATGTGTTTTATGCTTGTGTTGTTGTTGTTTTATGCTCATTTGATCTTTTAATATGATAATATAAAGTTTGGATTTAGTTTTATGGACTGAATCAGTGTTAAGTTTTGAAAATCAACAAAACAATAGTTTAAAGGTGTGTTTGGATCAGTGGTGTCCACTGTGTTCTGTGGAGTTTTTGTTGTTGTTCTTTGGTTATACATGATACATTAGGTCTCAATAAGTAAAGTAAACCATAAAACTCAGGCCTTGTTAGTGAAAAAGTCAAAATCAACCTTGATTCACCCTTGTGAGTTAACTGTTAGACCTAAAGTTGCATGATCTCTCATAATGTGTTCATTAGTTGTTTAGTTTGATAGATTTAGTTTAATTATAGCTTATTATCACCTTTTAAGTTAATTAGAAGCAATCTAATCTCAATTAAGTCAAAGTTACAAGTTTTCATAAAAAGTCAAATTGCATGAACTTGAAAATTAGGCAAATCTATTTGATCTTTATTGAGCTTGTTGTTAATTTTTAGCTTGTGAGCTTGTGCATGGTTATTTAGTCTCAGCTTATGTTTACAAATATATTTTTTATATATTTTTGTAATTTTTGTGTGGACCCCACCAAGGCTTCAAACTTACTTGCAGGGGAAGTGAGTCCCCTGTGCATCAGCAGACCAACCTACACCACCACCTTTGGTGGCTCATCTTGACCACCATAGTGGGTCCCACAGGCCCCAAGTTGGTTCCTTCAACCCCCCTCCTACCCACCTTCAAGTTTTGAGTTTGCTTTTGAGCTCAAGCTCAGTGGACCCCACCTTAATTTACCCCTAAACCTTGTCCCATTTTCTGTCTCAGTCCATCATTAATCAAGTGCTTATTCTGGCTTGTAGGCTTATTCATAGGGCTTATTTGATCAAATCTAGCTTAAACATGTTAAACAAACTTAAGTGAACCAGAATCCACCCTTGTGGACCCCACTTAAGCTCATTTGAGCTTAATTCCTAGTTTGGTCAACTTAAGTCAACTGTCAAAGCTAATAAGCACTCACAGTGCTTATTTTTTATTTCCAAATTAGTTGTTTTTACAAAAGTTTCTTAATTTTAGTATTTTAGTAGTTCTGTAAAAGAAAAATTAGAAAAAGCCAAATTTAATATTAGTGATAGCTTCTATTTAATAGAAATTATATTTTTAATTTTCTTTTTAGCTTATTTATAAGCACTCTTGCATTTTTATATTTTTATTAAATCTCTTTTATATTAAAGTACTTTTATAATTTTTTCCAGATTTTTCCTTTGTCATTTAGTGGTTTTTAGAATTAATTTATTTTAATTAATTATTAATTAATAATTAAGAATTAAATAGCATAATTAGATTTTATTAAGTAACACCTAGTTTTTATAATTTTCCTAGATTTTATATAAGTTAAAACATTTTTAGGAATTTTTCTAGAATTTCTACTGTTCATTTTCTATTTTTATAATATAATTAGTTTAATTGGTAATTAATTAATAATTAGAATAATAATTAGTAAATTAGTTTAAAAGTACATAAAACCAACTTTTAATAATTTTTTTAGGATTCCTGTGATGTTTAATTAGATTTATAAAAATCTTCTTAATTATCTAAATCTTTTTAGTATTTGTAATAATTAAAATCATTTTAATTAGTTAATTAATAATTAAATAATAATTAATTAATAATAATTAGATAAATAGTGTGAAAAATATAATTTTAGTTCTAAAATAAGTTTTATAATATTTTAGATTTTTCTAAGTTTTAATTTTATTTTTCTAAGCCTATTTTGCATTTTCTCATTTATTAGTGTATTATTAAATAATTAAAAATAGTTATTAAATAATAATTAATTAAATAGTTATAAAAATAATTTTAAATTTCCAATAATTTTATTATACTTTTAGGATTCCAAAAATATAATTTTCACATTTGTGGGAGTTGTATTGGACAGAATTCACATTTGTCTCATACGTTTACGTTTGTTTAAGTTTAAACGTACATTTTATTTCTAGGTTTTCTTAACTTTTTAAATAATAAATTAGTAATTATAAAATAAATATTTTAAGTTTATTTAATTTGCATTTAAGCCCCTAAGGCATGCAAATTCCTACTATAGTTAAAATCGTTTGTGTTTCATATGTTTACGTTTAAATATTAAACGTACGCGTTTTTCAGTTCCTTTTCATTTGTGCTTATCTGATTTGACGTATTAGTTGATATAGCTTATCAAAGCTATTTTAACTTATATTTCAGTAGTACAATCACTTGAACCCTTTTCTGTTCAAATCACCTGATCTCAAAGTCATTTTATTTCAGATTTCACGCCTCGTTGGGATCTAACGACCCGGGGAAACACTACACTCCACGGAGTATTGGTTTAGACTGTTTGACTTGTTGACCATTACTTGGTTGATATTTTCTGACTGTTTACCACCAATCAAGTGTCCCAGTCACCTCCCTTGTATAATTGTCTAGAGTCTAGACATAGGAAGAAAATTTTCATTGGAAGTATAATGCAATTTTGTGTAAAGGATCCAAATAAGCAAATTTTCACATAAAGTTCAAATAAGTTAATTATCTATCAGTTAGATCATGTTAGGTGACAATATTTTTAAAGGAAAATATCAATAGGGCTAAAAAGTGTGACTAATTTTGTGCCTATGTAAATGTGGCAATAATTTATTAGTTTATGAAGAAGTGGATCCCTCTGCTGGCACCAAGACACATAAGTTTAGCTATATAATTAGACATACCAGTTAGGCATGCCAATCAATACTCATTTTTAAATTTCATAAATAGTTAACGTATATGCATGTAAAACATTTAAAACAAGCCATAAGATATCAAACACATCAAGTTTGATGCATGTAAAAGCATGTGTTTTAAATACCAGCTCGAAAATAGACAACGATTACCAAACACATCAATATATATATTTCCAAGAAAGAATGAAACGCGACGAATATTTTTCATTTTAACAAGTCATAAGATATCGGCATGCCACCTAAAACCGTTGTCAACCCAAAGGGTTGTTAAAACGAGATTATAAGAATGTATTTGAGTAAATAGCTTTTGTTGGCAGTCGAGATTAGGTCATCTGCTATAGTATTTGGTAAGTGGTAAGTAACGAGTTAACGACACCAACTTTTTGGCCCCGAATTCATCATCTAGATTCATTCCAAGGATTGGGACATAATGTAAAAAGGTGTCAAAAGGAATGGGATTCTTTCTGGTAAACCTTCTAATTGTCCTAACTTAAAAACTCATCAAACATTAAACATCACAATCATGATTAAGTAGTGACTCAAAGTGGAGTCTTATCAGTTAAGCCAATTCTTTAAGGAACTAATTGAAACTCATTACTGTATATGGAAAAGTATAGATGTGGCAGTTTCAACTCCTTTTCATTATACTTGTGTTGATGATTACGATAATATGTTATCTTTGCACAACCTGTATATGTTTTGTAATGATAGTTAAGCCATTAATGTATGTTTAAATAATCAGATTATCCTTTCACTACGTACCCTTTGTAATATTTTGATGTTTAATTGTCAATGAAATACATAAGAAAATGAACAAATAAGTGCTAACGACAACCCAACTCTACTCATGCAACAAGTAACATGTTTCAACCAAACACAAACATGTCTCAGACTCGTTACTCAGCCGATGTCCAGCCATACATTTTGCCACCTCCAGAAAAGTTTGTATGACAACATATCGCTAAATGTAAGCGAAAATATTGTAAGCACGAAATGCACATAGAGTAACAAAGAAAAAGAACATCCGAAAAATCTTGACAAATAGTGTCATAACGTATCTTAATCACATTGAATCCTTGAATCTGCTATATATATGATTTGGTACTAGAAGATGAAAGTTAACAGACCTTCGAGAATATCAAAAACCTCTGGGAATACACTTCTCATTAATTCACGAGCAAAAGCAAAATAAAATAATACCTCTCAAAGTTGGTGCAAATTACACGATATGCATATTCTCAACATTAGCACGTACCCACTGCTCTTTCGAATGTCTATACCCTAAATCCTTCCAAACGTGGACTATAAATGGTACAACATGAACTTAAAACCTATAACTAGTGACTTTTCTCATCTATATCAAACTCATATTTTCAGAGTTATATGACTAATTTAAACAGCCGGACCGAGGATGTGCAGCCTCGTCAATCAAGCACAAAACATATCATGTTGATAGATGCAGTTTCTGATGCCAATGAGCATCTTCAGTTTGCGCCAGAAGCACATAAAATTTATCTTCATAGAGATGTGTGGATCCCTGTTTTATTTGAGCAAATGCAAGAACAATCTGCTTCAGTCAAATGCCTCTTAACAAGCCTCTTGTCGCGATTGATCATTAGATTAACAAGTGGAAGTTTCAACGAAACTTGACGCCAGATCTCATTAACAGTCCCATCTGGATCATCATATTCAAAGTAGTGCCGCACCTGATGATATTATAAAATTAACCAACTGTTATACAGTTTCAAGCCAATCAAACTAAGCAAAAGCAAAATTATCACAACTAACATATAAAATAATATAACTGTCAGTGAACCTTAATTCTATTTTTTTTTTTTTTTTTTGTGAGAAAATTACCCAACACAAAAGAATTTGACTAAATTAATATAAACCAACGGCAACCTTTCACTTTCCTCGTTGCTGAAAGGTTCTAGAGATTCAACTTAGCAGAAACTTCTTACATCATTGCAGAATAAAAATCTTAACAAACTCCCTACATTCAAAACTAAAAGCAGATATTTCAATTTATATGTCCTAAGAAAGACGCATGTTTTGCTAGGTTTCAATGCAAGGGGAACGAGAGATAGTAACTGCCAAAAAATATATTGATAGCCTTGACACCGGTCGACAAGTTTTCTTTATTTTGTCATCAAGAGGGAGTCAAACACATCATCGACATTACCTCTATGATTTACTAACAATACCGAGGGGATGAGAAATATGTAAAAGATCACAGCTCACCATCATTGATAAGTGGTGAGCAATTAGTTTTCAGGAGGAAAATACTTTCACGGTATTGAAGCAGAGGAACCTGCCCCTTAAAGATGAACTAGGTGGATTACCCGCGCGTTGCCGCGGGGTGTTTTGCCAAAGTAACTGTTAAAAAAAAAAAAAAAAAAAAAAAAAAATTAACGGTCGCTGCTACAGTAACTAACGGCCGTTAGAACTGTAGCTACCTGTGTGTACTGTAGCAGCTGACCGAAATTACTGTAGCTGCTCTCACAGGGCAACTGTAGCTGCAAAGCTGGGCAGCAAAGGGGGGCTGCCCAGACTGCTAAATGTATAATAGGGATAATTGTGCATGCTTTACAGATCACACATGTCAAATCAAAATATTATGGTTACAACATACAACGAGTTTAAATATATTGACAACTACCTAAATGTTACAAGTATATACTCAAAAGGTAAGATGTTTAATGACGTAATCAGGTAATGGATCTGAATAAGCTAATTTCAAAATAAAATAGAGTGTGCTCATGTGCTAAGAGTATATTTAGTAGAGGGCGGATGCTTTGGATAACAGGCAACTTTGGTACGGGCCAAAATAGGGTCATGCCGGATTGATCCAAAACGCGTTATTTGTCTGAAAAATATGGTTACCAAAATTTATTCTATTTAATAACAAACTTGCTTTTTTAATAAAGGTACTACAAAAGGTTTTTGATTAACCTTTGGAAGACTTTTAATCTGTTTTCTTTCAGCTATTTTAATTCATTTTACCCAACCCGTTAGAGATGACAAATAACCCTTATTGACCCATTCGTAATTAAATGGGTCAGAAATTTCACCTCCATTTACAAGTAACTATAGATGCAGGCTGTGGTGTAAATGATAATATAAGATTCAATTAACAGAAGGAAACATACGAACACCACATACCTTAAGCAACTCCCTTTGAAATTCCAATATCCGGTCATTCTTTACTTTCTTTAACAATTTAGACAAGTATCCTGGTTTCACAGCTGAATCAGTGTCTACAAATACAGCAATCTTTCTGTAGTCTATGACATCTTCAAAAGGCAGCTCAATAAAGTCACTGATTATAACAGGAACACATAAGCTCACAATGGCATCAAAAAGGCGACAAGCTGATGGTGTATCACCAGCTGGATGTAAACAGAATTTTGAAGTATGCATCCCTTGTGTAGCCATTCGCCGACTCTCCCTTGACTGAGTGCCGTGCTTTATAAAAACATCTTCTTCACTCTCAAGTATCTGAAACAGCATATCACGAATTTTCCCACCCTGCAATCGAATCACAATCAGCATTAGGCTTCCAAAACAACAAGCACATCTGAGATGCAAAAATGAGAAATAGATGTGACACGATGGGCGGATCGGGATGGTTGTGTAACAAGTCAAAGCAGATCCAGGTTGAGACGGGTCATTTTTAGTATAGGTCAACACAGGCATGGTCTGGTTGGATTGACCCGCAAACATGTTGGCTGTTTAAAATATCATTATGCAATTAGAACATTTATCATACAAAAAATTATTACAATAATAATCCAAATATTTAAGTACAACGATATAGGAGGTTGTATGCAATAAAATTGACTTTGAGCAACTTTCCACCTCTTTTGGCCCATTTGACTACACATTTAGCTAATCTTTTTATATGACCATTTTGACCCGTTTATGACAAAAAAAAATAATAATAATAATAACAATAAATAAATAAATAATAAAAACCCCAATTCAACTTCAACCTATTAATGGCAGTAGTCAAAATTAGGGAAACCCATATAATGTGACAAGTCTGGCCTTCAGTTAATGGCAGTAGGGAAAACCATAGCCAATGCCAAAGTGAAATAAAGGGTCTAAAACCTAAATATGATTAAAGATAGCCCAATACAGATTACATTCATATTCCATTTTTATAGAAGAGAAACTGAATGCCTGATAACCAAAAAGTATATCAGAAATATGAAGATTTAACATAACACATCCTATTCCTACTGAAATATCACCAAGAAGATAACTTAAAATCATATACAATATTACAATCTTTACTATGTGCGTGGTGAGTTACATGATGTTACAAACATCCAAGAGAGAAAATAATAACAAATGTGTTCTTTGCTTAAGAAGGACAACATAATTACCATTTTACTTCATATACCAAGTCAAAAGAAACAGATACAAACATCTAATATATAATATTCTATTTTGTATTACTTCTCCTGATCTCCCAAAGAGTCAAGGAGGTAAATCTAAAACTTTATGACTTGCACCAAATATAGAACCTTTAATCCAAACTCCAATGATTGGAGGATCATCGACGAATAAATTAAGAAGAGAAGTAGCAGTCGATTATGAAATGATAATGACAGCTTGTGATATAAAATGTTTTAAGGAAACAAACTGCAAAAAACTGCTTCAAAATCTCATTTGTCATAATTTCAGTTTCATCTTCCCCACTTAGCTTAAAGAAGAAAATATATGAATTATGTCTTGATGTTTGAAAAATATGAAGTTTGGTCATATAATGGCATATATATAGTTTAGACCAAAATTGACATAAAAGAAATTGACTTCTTACGTTGCCAGGTAGATGTGTACAATTCAAACAGTTTACGTATAATAGAGAGCCCGTCCGCGTGTTTTCTCTCAAACTGGTCATATAAGATGGTTAAGCTAGTAGGGGAATGCTGGGAAGCTCGGACTCGGCTAACAACCCCGGCGTACTGGTGTCGACCCGGTGCGACGCGGGTACCGGTGCGGAATCCGGACGGGACGCGGGGAGGAGAAAGTGGACGCGGCTGTTCCAATGTTGAAGAAGATGAATTTAATTTTTACAGGTTCTCGAAGATGAAGATGCATTTTAATTTTTACAGGTTGAAGAGAAGATGAATTTAATTATTATATATACCCCGTGTCCCAATGTTGTATTGTTCCCAATGTTGTATTGTTTCCCAATGTTGTATTATTTTTTAACTTTTTCCTTGGTTTTTCCCAATGTTGTATTGTTTTTCCCAATGTTGTATTATTTTTCAACTTAGTCTTTGGTTTTTCCCAATGTTGTATTGTTTAACTTTTCAAATTTCAATTATTTTTTTATAACATATAATTATGAATTATAATACCCCGTGTCCCCGAGTCCATATTCAAATTTGGACTCTTTCAAAACGAGCCCACGAATCCTTGAAATCATATCTTGAAAGGTCCGACCCTTGGACACGTACCCGAGTCCGACACCCCGTACCCGAGTCCGAGCATCCTAGGGGGAATGAGTCAAATTGGTTGTAAATGCTGAATGTTTCCCAAGTCCCAACAATGTAACATATAAAACCTCCTAATTCGTGTTCTTATTCAATGACTTAGATTAAAATTGTAATATAATGTTAGTATTCATATTTAATACATTAATCATGTATAAAAGTAGATAGAATGAAAGAAACGTGTTTAATATCAACCCAAACTGACCTGGCAGGGTTTCAACACTAACGTATGACCAATTTCAACCTGAGGCTGTTTTGAGTTTTGACCATTCACCAGCCCACCCAACCAACATACCTTGCCAGCTCTATTAGTGGGGTAGAGTAGCACAAAATGAGAACATTATTACAGCCAAAGGCAAACAATGTCATTACAAGTAGAAACTCGGGCGAAAGTAGATATT
This sequence comes from Artemisia argyi, assembly GCA_030686995.1. Classification (NCBI taxonomy): domain Eukaryota; kingdom Viridiplantae; phylum Streptophyta; class Magnoliopsida; order Asterales; family Asteraceae; genus Artemisia; species Artemisia argyi. Next base: position 27,269,342 of record CM060696.1, read on the forward strand.
AGGCCAAACTTGACTAGATTGGTCGGTCCTAATTGTATAAATGGGTCGTACCCATTAGGTAATGAGTTAGTTGCTTTGTCTCCAAGCTATGTTATTAGTATATATAGATATACAATCAATATCACAGATATATTTGTAATGATTTTCAGTAGGTTAATTTGAAATGAATCTTTCCAACAAAAGTATCATGTTACATGGGATGGAGAGAGCATCATGTTACAACATAAGTACATAACTAGCCGTTCAAAACTGGCTCAAGTAGTTGGATCTTATTCATGAATCATGATTAGGGGTCCTGAGTTCCAATCCTACTCTTCTGTATAGCCTAATGATTTACCATGACTGTGTGGTTTCTATAACACTTAAAGATAAATCGAAAGAAGAAAAGATAATCTCAATGAAACATTTAAAATTTACATCAAGAAGAATCTGCTAGTAAATTGTCAATTGACAAACTCATACGGAGTATTCTTGTATTCTAAAATCAGACAACTAGACAAGATATGTGGAAATGGGGATGCATAAGCAGGTAACAGAGATCAGATTAAGTTCTGGGATGATGTATGGGGAGAAGAAATGTCACTGAAAAAGAAATATCTGGATTTGCATCTCATTACCAAGAATTAACATGGTAAGGTATCCGAGTTTTATAAATGCGATGTTGGGTCAGAGTTAAACTAGATATATCCTTCATCCAACTATTAGCTCCTCAACAATTAAACAAGTTCCTGTAGTTGAGGAACTCAATGTTTCAGATAACTATACCTTCACAACAATTATCAAATGTATTGTTACGAAAGCCTGGTAAAGATGATCTATTCAAAGCTAACAGCTCAAGTTGCAGACTGGATAAAACTAACAGCTATCAAAAGTTAATCCGGATAGAAGTTGCATGATGATCAATTAATCTTAATGGCACAACGTAACAAAAACTAATGGTTTAAAATCAAAGTTTGGTGGGAGTTAAATCAATTAAGCAAGTACATTACTCAAGGCAATGTATTGAGATCCTTTTCCAAATGGCTAAGGACACCTGGACTCGGGATCTTATAGGAATTCTATATGTAAACATTTTTTTAAAACATTTGTCGGAGTATTAAATAGAAGATTCCAACTTTTGAGGGAAAGAAATAAGCAAGGACCAACGTCATGCCGAATTAGGCTAAACGCTCAGCTATAAAACCATGCCACAAACTTACCAAGCTAAAAACTTTGTACAATAAACCTGTATTAAACATATAATCTCAATCACAAATAACGGATAGAATGAACTATGATGATAGGCATGTAGATATAGTAGTTGTACATGTAGCTAAGACAATTCTTACTAATAGAGTTAGCGTATGAGCATATCCACATTCTAATTACCAACACGACAGCAGATTCTTGTAAAGTCAGTCATAAAAAGAAAAGTACCAGTTTATTTAAGTGTAGCAGATAAGCCATTTTGAGTGTTTACTTCATATATGTCAGCTTATTAGAGGGTTGTAAAATAAGCAGTTTGGAGTTCTTAATCTGCTTATTTAGATTGAAAATATTTCTACCTCCTAAACCCTCAAATAAGCAGAAATGCCCAACACTCAAACAGCTCCATATATATTAATATTGCATTTGTGACAACATAAGCAAATCTTAAACACAATATTCAGAACCAAAGAGCTAAGGTAACAACAACAACCAAAATTGAAGTCATACCTCCTTCCGAAAGCGATTCCCCATAAAAAACATCAACCACTTCCTATTGTCAACTCCAACATCCCCTTTAAACCCATTAATCCTATGCGAATACGGCAAAATCACATCCTTAACCAAGGAGGCTTGATCCCTCCCCAACCTCCCAAAATCCGAAACAAGCAAAACGGCATTCTTAACTCTATCGACAACTTTATACAAGGCATTAGGATCTTGACAAATAAACACATGATCCCTCCCATTATTCCTGTTCCAATAAACCTGTTGTTCCAACCACATTAGCAAACTCTCCTGCGTTTCCTCATCACTATACCCTCCCTCCAGCATTACCCCACCTCCCCTGACCGGATTCGCCACTAAACTCAAGGATGAAAAAAAAGGTACATAGAAAAAGTGAGCTTGATCCGGATCCATGACCCGGGTGAGATGGGAAGCGGATCTTGATGGGTTATTCAAATCAAGAAACAAGTACCATTCAGCAGCATGTTGATTACCAGGGTACTTTGGGTTGTCATTTTTTAAGCCACCTCTAGCAAGCTCATAGCTTTCAATAACCCCATAAGTAAATCTTGATGGTAAATCATACATGTAAATATTTACTGTTTTGGTTAATGGGTTTTTTATGGGTAAATTTGTGGGGTTTGAAATGGGGTTTGAATGGTAAAAAGTGTTGAAGAAGATGTAAAGAGATAAGATTAAAAAAATGGTTATGAGAGTTGGTTTCAAGATTAGTTTTTTACCCATTTTGGATGGTGGTGGTGGTGGTGGATGGGTTGAAGATGATGATGATGAAAGTGGGAGAGAAGTGGTTGTTCTTGTTTTGATAATGGGTCTTTGGTTGATCATGGCAGCGATGCTTTTGAAGAACAAGTCATGACCAAAGTGATGATGATTTTGATTGTTAAACTAGTTGTGAATTCTTTCTTGGAATTATGATGTGTTGGCTTGTTAATGTTATGTTTTAATCAATGGTGTTGACGTTTGGTTTTTATATTTATTTATAGGTTGCTTCTAGGACTTTTCTCGGCTTTTCGTTAGCTCATTTCTCGTAACTTTGTATCATTTGCTTAAGAGGGTTCCATAGTCCCACTTTACTTGTTTAATCCTTGTATAAACTTTTTTTTGGGGAGATACATGCTACTTACATTTTTATCATAGACACGAGTATTTTAAAATGTATTCTTAACTGAGAATATTATTGCATAAGTACCACTATTGCAAAAAAAATCCCTTATTATCATGAACCATTAATTGCATTGTGTAAACATGAATGCTGGTGAATACGGCTATTGGGATTGACGGATCCCATTTGCGTTGATTGGATAGACAACCAGACGCACTGTATTTGAGATGCAAGGTAAATGGCAAATTACCTATACTAGTGCAAGTGTTACCATTATATCATGGTTTTGATACTTCAGTTAACGTTTTTGGTGTCATGAGCTTATAGGAATAATAATTGTTTTAACGACTCTCACTTTTGGTACATGATGTGAGACATTTGAGACATGAGCAGATGGAGAGTGCTGAAACTATTACAAAGTTGAGATCTTAAGTAACTACTTTGGAGTATAGAGTTGAGACACAGGAGGAGGAGATTGAACACATGCACGATGCACTAGATTCTGATTAGATCGTGATTGGTGAGCTGCAGAGTACTGGGACAGAGATCGCTGACCTACATATTCGTTTGGCTCAGAGTGAGGCGAGTTAGTCATCGACGTTAACTTTGCTACTCAGGATGGAAGAACACCTCAAGGCGGTTGAGCAGAGACCACCGGGACCATCTGGCGGTTCCCACTAGACTAACTTCCTTTATGTCTTTTGATTTATGTATTACTAAACTGAGAGTCTCAGTTGGTGGAACCGATGTTGACATTTGTATTGTCTTTCATGTTTTGTTAAACTTTTCTAATGACAATTTGCCTCATTATCATTATTCAGGGGTTGGAACCACGATCTTTGAGCATATATAAAGGGTCTAGACCTTAGGTACAAAGAGACACATACAAAATATCATCAAAAGAGAGAAATCACCAAAAAGATAGGTGAACTTACACCAAGTTCAACCTATCTAAGTTTGTTGGGAATAGACTTTATTAATTCAAGTGTCGGTCATTAAGTTTTGTAATAGGTTGCAATATTATGTTAGTACGTTAGTGATTTTATATGTTTTTATTAGTTTTATGCTAAGTTTACATATTTGGTAAAGGTCTAAGGGCTTAATATGTAATATTGTCTAAGTTAAGAGAAGCCCTAGTCCTCACCTATAAATACTCTTGTATCCCCTCATTTGAGGGTGTTGGTTCTCTTGGTAATACACTTCCATTATTTTCATATCATTAAGGGTTCCTTCCACTCTCTCTCTCTACTTACTTTCTCTCTCTAAGATTAGTGATTATTTGATAAGAAAACATGGCCTAACAAGTGGTATCATTCGCAAAGGGATAATATAGGTTATTTTAGGTTAGAGTTGGTAGAAAAAACTAGGTTTAGAAGCGAATTTTTGGATTCTGGGTACTGTTCATCGGTTTTCTATCGAGTTAGCTTGGTTTTATCGAGTTAGGTTAGCGAGTTAGCTCAGTTTCATTATCGAGTTAGGTTAGCGAGTTAGCTCCTTTCTTGGCACAAAATTCATCCATAGGCCTGTTTTTGAATTCAGTCCCATTATCACATCTAATGGATCTTACTTTGAGTCTTAATTGATTTTCAATGGCTATTATAAGATCATGAATAGCTAGGGGTGAGCAAACAAAACCGAAAAAACCGAAACCGAACCGAAAACCTAACCGAAAAACCGACCGAAACTAAAAACCGATGGTTTGGTTTTTAATTTTGCAAAAACCGAAAAATACGGTTCGGTTTCGGTTTTCGTCCAAAAACCGAACTGAATTTATTATATAATAATATATAATTAATATAATATGAATAAGTAACTGAATAAATCAAATTTATAAATTTATATTCATTTTGTGGGTAGATTTATAATATATTTAATTTAACGTTTATGTTTATATGCGTGTTTGTCGTGTCGTGTCGTATGTTTACTTGAGAATATATCAATAAATATATGACGATGATCATATTACGTGTATTTTCACTTGCATGCGTATGTCTCAATAATATGTGTGTAATTATATAATATGCAATAAACATTATTATATTTAGATTGACAAAAATAAATAAATAAGAATAACCAAATTTCTATGTAATACAAGTTTGTTGGTATAAATTTGCCATGCCCAAATATAAACGGTTAGAAACCGAAAAATCGAAAAACCGTACCGAAACCGAAAAAAATGAACCGCAAAAAACCGAACGGTTTCGGTTTTGGGTTCTATAAAAACCGAACATTTCGGTTCGGTTTCGGTTTTAGCCAAAACCCGACCCAAACCGAACTGTGCACATCCCTATGAATAGCATCAAAGGTTTCATCTTTAAATCCCAAGAAAAAGACCCAACTAAATCTGCTACAATCATCTATTATACCTAAGCAGTATTTCTTCTTGTTTAAGCTTTCAACAGAAACAGGTGCAAATAGATCCATGTGCAACAATTCTAAAGGCTCTCTAATAGTTCTTTCTTCAATCTTTTTGCATGAAGCTTTGTGTTGTTTCCCTTCTTGCAGGCCAAACATGAATGATCATTCTTGTATGTTTTAGAAGGTAAACCTCTAACTAAATTTCCTTTAACCAACTTGTTGATATTCTTGAAATTCACATGTCCTAATCTTCTGTGCCATAGATGTGCTTCTTCCATTGTAGCCCTTGCTACTAAAAATGTTGCTCTTTCAGTAGAGTTGATATTCTTCAAATCTAAGTTGTACACATCATTGGTTCTTGGTACTCTCAGTGTTACCAAGTGATCATCAACAAACTTGAACTCAGGAGAGAGAATAAGTCATTCTGTGTCAAGGAATAAAACAGGATGTTTCTTGTCATAGATCTGAGATATTGACAAAAGATTAAATTTAAGCTCCTTCACATAACGAACATTCTCAAAATCAATGCATCCAGTCTTGATGGTTCCTTTTCCAGTAATTCTTCCTCCAGTAGGGTCATTCCCAAAAGCAACCCTTCCTCCAAAATATGCCTTAAAGTCTGACAGAATCTCCTTGTCTCCTGTCATGCTACCAGAGCAACCACTATCAATAATAATATAATCCTTAAGCTCCTCTTCTGGGTTGCCCTGTGATGAGTGTCTAAATACTCATCATTTTATACCAATCTGAACTGCCAAAACATCTAAAAACACTCAAATATGCATCAAAATACTTAAAATATCTTAGAAGTGTGTTTTATATGTTCCAAATGCAAAATATGCAAAAACAGATGAAAAACGTACAAAGTTTGCATAATTGGCAGTTTCAGTCCCTCAAGTTTCATAAATTGGCAAAACTAGTCCCTGGTTATTCTAAAAACATGAAAAAGTCACCAAAGGTCCTTTTTAATCATAAAGTTACATATTTAGTCCTTTGGTGCAAAGTTTCACAAAATTACAAGTTTAGTCCCTATACTTTGCAAATTGACATAAATGGTCCCTGGGATGTAAAAACTTTGAGAAAATCAATTTTGGTCCTTGTACTAATAATCTTTTGCAGGAATGGTCCTTGGTGTGAAGTTTGGTGAAATTACATATTTAGTCCCTGAAGTTTGGTGAATTGACAGAAAAGGTCCCCGGAAATATTAAAATGGAAAATATACATTTATGGTCCTTGGGGTATTCAAGTATGGCATGTATGGTCCCTTTGATAAACTTAGAAAGTTGCCAAAACCCCACCCTTAACTTTCACCAAATTACATTTTTGGTCCTTGTGTAATTTCTAAAAACCAAACGGATCCTTATTAAATAAAACCCAAAACCAATCTAAACCCAAGTTACACACCAAGCCCATCCCCACTATCCCTGGCCCAAAAAGAATACCAGCCCACTCCAGGGTCAACACCCGGTCAACCAAACCACCCAGTCATCCCTTTTCCCTCCCAAATACCACCTCCATCACTGCAAACACCAATACCACTCCATCACCCACAGCTTTCACAAACCACCTCTCCCATCTGTCCATCCACCTCATACAACCCTCCAAACCCATTTAAACCGTTAAAAACCGCTCCACGTTATCTACAATGGCCAAAGACAACTTTGGCGCCAAGTTAAAGATTTAAACGGTGGAGATGACTTTGACCATATCAAGGGTTCTCAATTGGTGGGAAATGACCCAGTGGGTCCCACAAACTCAGAAAAACTCTATAAAGAAGAAAAGAAGCACTGGGTGAAATTAATTAGTTTAGTTTTAGTTAATGGTAGTCGTAGGTAGTATAATTTAATCATTAAGTTGTATTTTCAATTAAAACAAGCTTGTAACAGTTAATTTTATGTATTTCAATCCTTAATTCAAGTTAATTTCAAATTTCAAGTGCTATCTCAGTTTATGCAAATTTGCTCTTATTTCAAAAATCACCAATTGTCCAATTGTTGTTTCTAGTTGTTACTTTGGTTATATAAAGTTAACTTAAGCTTTGACAAAGCTTAATTAAGCTCTTATATACCTTGAATGTCTGTTTAACTTACAAAAGAAGAAAATACCAAAGAAATTAATAAAATAGAAAATAAATCAGAAATTAGTGAAAAAGAAGAAATGGAAGCTGAAGCATGATGAAAATTGGAAGGTATCCGGTTTAGAACCTTTTGGGAGGTGCTAGGATTGGTCACTTGTTCATGATTCATTGTTTCTCATCATAATCCATTTTGTAAGTTTTTATATAAATTTTTCATATTACTATTTAGGTACTTAATTTGCTTAAGTTTCTGTGTTTTTATGCTTATGTGTTGTTGTTAAGTTAATATATAGCTTAATATAGATTGCTCATTAATCAAATTTCATTGCTACTTAAAAATCAAAAATTATACAGTGTATAACTCATTTTTGACAAATCTGAGGTGTATGCTTGTGGTGTAGTTGATTCTTGTTCATTTTATCTTATTTAATCATCTTAGGACTATCTGAATCAGTCTCATGGTTTTAATCAGTGTGTAGCTTTAATAATCTCAAAATAGTCAATTTAAAGGGGTGTTTGGCTCAGCTTGATACTGAGTATTTTTGGTGTCATTAGTTATCTAGGTTAGTTTACTCATATTACTTTAGGTCATACTAGGTTGTAGCAATCTTAAAACTCAGGCCTTAAACCACAAAAAGTCAAAATCATCCTTGATCACCCCTCACAGTTAACTGTGAGGGATTTGTGATCCACAAATCCTCATTTTACTTTATTAGTTGTAATTCAAGCTCAAAATAGGTTCCATATAGCTTATCATAACTTATTCAGCTTATTAGAAGTGTTAGAAATCCAAAATAGTCAAACTAGTTAAGATTTACAAAAAGTCAAATTTGCTCTTCTCAGATTTTCTCAAATCTTGAGGGATTTTTGTAGAATTTTGTAATAGGTTTTAGAATCTGAAAATTGTTTTGGTAATAGACTACCACCTCAACTTTTAGTTCCCACAAGTTTTATATTTTTAAGAATTTTGTACTGGGCCCCACTCACTCACCTGTAGGGATAACTCATCCCCTGCATCAGCAGCTCAGTCCCATCACCACCACTTTGGTGGTGATTTGTGACCACCTCAGTGGGACCCATACCTCCAAATTAGTTTCTCCCAACCCCCCTCCTGCCAGAGATTTTAGATTGACCATTTGTTTGACCTGAATCAGAGTGGACCCCACCTAGAATAAGCCATAAAGTTTGTCCCCATTCTGTGTTGCTTTTACGTTTTTGGAATAGCTTAATCTGGCTTATCAGCTTATCTACTGAGCTTATTTGGCCATTTTTAGTTTAGACAAGTCCAAAGTACTTATTAGAACCAGATTCATCCATAGTGGATCCCACATAAGCTCATTTGAGCTTATTTCCATAATCAGTCAACAAAAGTCAACGGTGGTAGCATTAAGCTTCCACAGAGCTTATTAATAAGCTATAAAATAATTGTTTTTACAAAAGTTGTTTATTTTTAAGTATAATTTAGTTTTGTAAAAGAAAAATCCAGAAAAGACAACATAAAAATAAGTGATAGTTTCTATTTAATTCAATTTAATTTTAATTTTCATTTTTATATTTTTATTAAGTAATTTGTAATTTTATATTTTTATTAATTTCCTCTTAGGTTAAAGTAATTTTGATAATTTTCTCAGATTTTTATTTTGTAATTTAGTATTTATTAGAATTAATAATAGTTTTATTAATAATTAATCAATAAGTAAGTTATAAATAGCATAATTAATTTTTATAAATCAACACCTAGTTTTTATATTTTTTATAGCTTTTATAAGTCATAATATAATTTTAGGAATTTTCTCATAATTTTCTAAGTCAATTTAGTATTATTTGTAATTTAAAATAGTTTAATTAGTTTAATTAATATAATTAGTTTTTAATTAATAGAAAATTCATAAAAAGACAAAAATATTTATTTTTATTTTTTATACTTTCTTCAAGTTCATTTTAAGTTTTAGAAATTATTTTTACAAGTTTTTAGTTTAATTTGTAGTATTTATAATTTTTAGTTTTAATTAAATTAGTTTTAATTAAATAGTTAAATAGTTTTTAATTAAATAATAAATAATAAAATAATCTAAAAAATAATTTTCTTTTTAATTTAATTTTCTTTTAAGGTTTAGTATATAGAATTTTCATTTTTAACCCTTGTAGTTTATTTTTCTTAAAACTCACCTTTTTCTCAGTACGCAGTCGCGTCTGATTTTTAATTTGGTATACGTTTATACGTTTTAGATATCTAGGTTTTACATAATCGTTAAAATAGTTTATTTAAGTCATTTTCTTTTATAAAACCCTAGTTAATCACACACACACACTTTATACCCTTTCCTGTTCACATTCACTAATCACAGATTCGTTTTTAATACCATCACAACCTCGTTGGGACATTACGACCCGGGGAAACACTGTATTCCACGGAAGCATTTGCCTTAGACTGTTTGACTTGTTGACCATTACTTGGTTAATATTATCTGACTGTTTGAGGCGAATCAAAATTTGGCGCCGCTGCCGGGGAGGTTGTGCGCATATTTTAAACGATTTTGCGTATTTGTGAATCTGAATACACATTCATTTGTATATTTATCCGTCCTTGTTCATACTATTATCATATAAAACCAAAAACAGTTCCCGAAAACTTTTTAAAATCAGTTTTCAACGAACAGAAAAACCCAAAAATATTTTCCTTCTTATTAGTACTACAAAAATTTTCAAAAATACCAAAAATATTCATCCCTTTACCCTCTATCCTTTTAATTTTACCTTCTTCCACTTATCCCGTAATTGATTCTAATGGCATCTCTCGATGACAATTTCTTTGAACAAAGGGCCTTTAAAAGCAAAGTTGAAAAACTTACGGCCTGGTCAAAAATGTTGAGATGTCGTGTTGATTATGATGGACCTTCGATTCCTATTCCCTCTCCGGTGAGGGAAAGAGATCATGAAACCGAGGTGACAAAGGACCCGGTACTTTCCTCTGACAATGAAAGTGCTAAATACGTCCAACCTACGGTTATCCAAGAATCTAAGCTCACAATTGATCCTAACCTTTCACGGTTTACGGTTAAAAGTTTGTCAAGCAAACGTACAGAGCTTAGGGCAGTGACTGAAAAGAACGACTTGCCTAATCTTCTCATTCAAAAAACCGAGACCATAACGGAAGTGGTGGAAATTCCTAGCTCTCAGAGCACACCACTTGTCCCACCTCCAGTTTTTGTTCCTTGTGTCGGTTGTGGTGAGCCGCTTTTCGGTTTTCCATGTCGTTGGTGTACATGTGAACAATGTGGTAATGATATTCGAGACGGGGGTTGTTTGTTTTGTGGATCGAGTAATTCATTTGCTTATGATCCTAATCAAAGCTCATTCAACGACTCCTCAAATTTTTCCAACTACCCATCACATTCATACGAGCAAGAATCATATTATCCAAATCTCAATGATGCTTCGTATCAAAATACACCACCGAGACTCAGCAGTTTAACTGTTGTGAGTATTGTGGTGGTGCACACTACAGTTCTGATTATCAATCAGGAGACACGCTTGTCTATGAGCAGGTTCCTAATAACAATTATGACTCAAACACATACGACTCACAGCCACATCAGTTCAACTGTTGTGAGTACTGTGGAGGTCCACACTTTAGTTCTGATTGTCAAACAAGGAATCCATTTCCTTGTAACAATTACGGCTATTCGTTTCAAGACCCACCTCCATAGTGCCAAATAATTCAAGCAACTCCTCACATCCAGCAAGACCCTTATATAGAGGTTCTTGAGAAACTCAAAGATCTTAAGGAGGAGTTGGCTAATATGTCGTCTCACAATGCACCAAGTTCTTCTTGTGTACGTTGTGGGGGTCCTCATAATGATGATCAATGTCAACCTTCCGGTTTTGACACATCCACACCCCTACAATTTCCACTCATTCCATATTCTCGTGATAAATCTATCGCGGAGTTACTTGTTGAAGAACGTGCTAGAGACGAAAGAAGCATGGAAGAATTACTAGTCTTAGAAAAAGCAGCTATAACACGTACCAAATTTCAAAATGCTGCTTTTCTCAATGAGGATGATGAAAGTGATGATACCTCATCAAGTTCATCAGTTGAGACTTCTTCCATGGATATACAGGGAGAAAAGAATATAACTGAATCACCAGCAGTAGAAATAATGGAACTTGTAGACTCCATTATTGCTAGTCCTTTTCAACTCCCTGAGTATGATGTTATCACACCCGAGGTTCCCACTCACTCTCTGAACATGGGGGACGAGCATCTTGACACTGTTCCTGCAAAGGAATCGGACGAATTCATAAAGTTTAGTGTTGAGAACCTTGTCTCAATCCCAAGTGAGTCACAGGGAATTCTTGAACATATGTGTGATATCCCTCCCCCTCTTGTCTTTCCAAATGATCATATTGAGATGTTCTCTGATTCTGATGAGAACTATTCTTTATCTTGTGGAGACATAAGTTATGTGGGGGAATTACCTTCTGAGCTTGTCAACTCAGAAGAAGAGAATGATGAAGAAATAATCCAAGACGAAGCTCTTCGTCTTACATTATTAAATGCTAATCTTCTCATTTCTAGAATCGAGGCTTTTAATGAAAAGCCTATTTCATTTCCTATCCCCGTCAAGGATAGTGAGATTTTGATCAATGATTCTATTCCGAAATTGCAAACGTTCCATTTTGATCAAACGGGAGAGAAGATAAGTGGTATCACCACTTCTCATTCTTATAATTCTCTTCCCGTTTATGAATCATTTACTATTGAGGAGTTCTCCAATGAACTCACTCAAATCAATCCTGAATACGAATCATTCACCTTTGAGGAGTTCTCCTGTGAACTCACTCATATCATATCTCCACCAGAGTATGATAGTTTCTATTTTGATCTAGACATACCCATAATATGTCTTGATCAAACGAGCTTAAAAGAGGAGATTCATGAAACAATGAATTCTCCTATTGATGATGAGGAGTTAATCATGATTTTCATTATGATTTTCTTTCTTTTCTTCATATATCCTGTGGCTTATCCTGTTCTTCACTCCTTCGGGAATGAAGACATAATCTTTGATCCCGGCATTCTCATTTATAAATTATGAGCCGGGTACTTATCTCATCGGTGTGGAACTTTCACGTGCTTCAAATGTTTATCTAAATATTTTGAATGAAAGTCCGATTGAGATTGTTCCTTCCACATCATGCTTCCCCATGGACAAATAAATTCGGGGTCGAGTCAAGCTAGCGACTCGGTAAATAAAAACAGTAGCATTTACTTAGGGTTTTCACCCTAAGTGTGGGGGAGATACTAACCCACATGATGTATATATGTAAATATCTCTAAAAAAAAAAAAAAAAAAAAAAAAAAAAAAAAAAAAAAAAAAATGTGTAAATATAGTGATAGCTTCTATTTAAGAAGTTTTATCTAAAAAAATATATGTATGTATATACATATAAAATAATGGCTAGTAATATTTCCTTCTTACGTTCTAAGTTCGGTTTAACACCCGGTACTTTGAATATTGAGGACAATATTCAGTTCTAAGTGTGGGGGGAGATTCGTTATTCTAACGAATTTAAACACATGTTCCATCAAGAACCCCCATTTTAGCCAAAATTTTAAAATTTTTTCTCACTTAGAACGCAATAAATGGTTATCAGTCCGCCATGTCTAACCCACATAAGGATTGGCTAATCCAGGAGCAAACGGTTCTTGGTAAAGATTACTCAAACCCGTTTATGGCTTGCAATTTGCCAAAAATTGTATGGTTCCTCAACTCCCCATCATCCTCAAAAGATAATGAGTTGGCTAGCCCGCAAGGTTATGGCTTGTGGTAAAGGCAGTGAAAAACCATAATTGGTAATCAGCTCACCAAGATGTTGACTATTCCATCAAGAGTTGGCTAGTCCAGAAGCAAACGGCTTTTGGTAAAGACTAATCAAATCCGTTGACAGCTGCTGATTTGCTCAAAATCACACGGTTATCAGGTGTACCACAGTTCTCACACCTGGCTACTCCAGAAGTGATGGCTTTTGGTAAAGAGTTTTTCAAATACATTATGTTTTTCTCAAAAGATTGCTAGGGACTAGCAATAGTTTAGTGTGAGGGATTGATGAGTGTCTAAATACTCATCATTTTATACCAATCTGAACTGCCAAAACATCTAAAAACACTCAAATATGCATCAAAATACTTAAAATATCTTAGAAGTGTGTTTTATATGTTTCAAATGCAAAATATGCAAAAACAGATGAAAAACGTACAAAGTTTGCATAATTGGCAGTTTCAGTCCCTCAAGTTTCATAAATTGGCAAAACTAGTCCCTGGTTATTCTAAAAACATGAAAAAGTCACCAAAGGTCCTTTTTAATCATAAAGTTACATATTTAGTCCTTTGGTGCAAAGTTTCACAAAATTACAAGTTTAGTCCCTATACTTTGTAAATTGACATAAATGGTCCCTGGGATGTAAAAACTTTGAGAAAATCAATTTTGGTCCTTGTACTAATAATCTTTTGCAGGAATGGTCCTTGGTGTGAAGTTTGGTGAAATTACATATTTAGTCCCTGAAGTTTGGTGAATTGGCAGAAAAGGTCCCCGGAAATATTAAAATGGAAAATATACATTTATGGTCCTTGGGGTATTCAAGTATGGCATGTATGGTCCCTTTGATAAACTTAGAAAGTTGCCAAAACCCCACCCTTAACTTTCACCAAATTACATTTTTGGTCCTTGTGTAATTTCTAAAAACCAAACGGATCCTTATTAAATAAAACCCAAAACCAATCTAAACCCAAGTTACACACCAAGCCCATCCCCACTATCCCTGGCCCAAAAAGAATACCAGCCCACTCCAGGGTCAACACCCGGTCAACCAAACCACCCAGTCATCCCTTTTCCCTCCCAAATACCACCTCCATCACTGCAAACACCAATACCACCCCATCACCCACAGCTTTCACAAACCACCTCTCCCATCTGTCCCTCCACCTCATACAACCCTCCAAACCCATTTAAATCGTTAAAAACCGCTCCACGTTATCTACAATGGCCAAAGACAACTTTGGCGCCAAGTTAAAGATTTAAACGGTGGAGATGACTTTGACCATATCAAGGGTTCTCAATTGGTGGGAAATGACCCAGTGGGTCCCACAAACTCAGAAAAACTCTATAAAGAAGAAAAGAAGCACTGGGTGAAATTAATTAGTTTAGTTTTAGTTAATGGTAGTCGTAGGTAGTATAATTTAATCATTAAGTTGTATTTTCAATTAAAACAAGCTTGTAACAGTTAATTTTATGTATTTCAATCCTTAATTCAAGTTAATTTCAAATTTCAAGTGCTATCTCAGTTTATGCAAATTTGCTCTTATTTCAAAAATCACCAATTGTCCAATTGTTGTTTCTAGTTGTTACTTTGGTTATATAAAGTTAACTTAAGCTTTGACAAAGCTTAATTAAGCTCTTATATACCTTGAATGTCTGTTTAACTTACAAAAGAAGAAGATACCAAAGAAATCAATAAAATAGAAAATAAATCAGAAATTAGTGAAAAAGAAGAAATGGAAGCTGAAGCATGATGAAAATTGGAAGGTATCTGGTTTAGAACCTTTTGGGAGGTGCTAGGATTGGTCACTTGTTCATGATTCATTGTTTCTCATCATAATCCATTTTGTAAGTTTCTATATAAATTTTTCATATTACTATTTAGGTACTTAATTTGCTTAAGTTTCTGTGTTTTTATGCTTATGTGTTGTTGTTAAGTTAATATATAGCTTAATATAGATTGCTCATTAATCAAATTTCATTGCTACTTAAAAATCAAAAATTATACAGTGTATAACTCATTTTTGACAAATCTGAGGTGTATGCTTGTGGTGTAGTTGATTCTTGTTCATTTTATCTTATTTAATCATCTTAGGACTATCTGAATCAGTCTCATGGTTTTAATCAGTGTGTAGCTTTAATAATCTCAAAATAGTCAATTTAAAGGGGTGTTTGGCTCAGCTTGATACTGAGTATTTTTGGTGTCATTAGTTATCTAGGTTAGTTTACTCATATTACTTTAGGTCATACTAGGTTGTAGCAATCTTAAAACTCAGGCCTTAAACCACAAAAAGTCAAAATCATCCTTGATCACCCCTCACATTTAACTGTGAGGGATTTGTGATCCACAAATCCTCATTTTACTTTATTAGTTGTAATTCAAGCTCAAAATAGGTTCCATATAGCTTATCATAACTTATTCAGCTTATTAGAAGTGTTAGAAATCCAAAATAGTCAAACTAGATAAGATTTACAAAAAGTCAAATTTGCTCTTCTCAGATTTTCTCAAATCTTGAGGGATTTTTGTAGAATTTTGTAATAGGTTTTAGAATCTGAAAATTGTTTTGGTAATAGACTACCACCTCAACTTTTAGTTCCCACAAGTTTTATATTTTTAAGAATTTTGTACTGGGCCCCACTCACTCACCTGCAGTGATAACTCATCCCCTGCATCAGCAGCTCAGTCCCATCACCACCACTTTGGTGGTGATTTGTGACCACCTCAGTGGGACCCACACCTCCAAATTAGTTTCTCCCAACCCCCCTCCTACCAGAGATTTTAGATTGACCATTTGTTTGACCTGAATCAGAGTGGACCCCACCTAGAATAAGCCATAAAGTTTGTCCCCATTCTGTGTTGCTTTTACGTTTTTGGAATAGCTTAATCTGGCTTATCAGCTTATCTACTGAGCTTATTTGGCCATTTTTAGTTTAGACAAGTCCAAAGTACTTATTAGAACCAGATTCATCCATAGTGGATCCCACATAAGCTCATTTGAGCTTATTTCCATATTCAGTCAACAAAAGTCAATTGTGGTAGCATTAAGCTTCCACAGAGCTTATTAATAAGCTATAAAATAATTGTTTTTACAAAAGTTGTTTATTTTTAAGTATAATTTAGTTTTGTAAAAGAAAAATCCAGAAAAGACAACATAAAAATAAGTGATAGTTTCTATTTAATTCAATTTAATTTTAATTTTCATTTTTATATTTTTATTAAGTAATTTGTAATTTTATATTTTTATTAATTTCCTCTTAGGTTAAAGTAATTTTGATAATTTTCTCAAATTTTTATTTTGTAATTTAGTATTTATTAGAATTAATAATAGTTTTATTAATAATTAATCAATAAGTAAGTTATAAATAGCATAATTAATTTTTATAAATCAACACCTAGTTTTTATATTTTTTATAGCTTTTATAAGTCATAATATAATTTTAGGAATTTTCTCATAATTTTCTAAGTCAATTTAGTATTATTTGTAATTTAAAATAGTTTAATTAGTTTAATTAATATAATTAGTTTTTAATTAATAGAAAATTCATAAAAAGACAAAAATATTTATTTTTATTTTTTATACTTTCTTCAAGTTCATTTTAAGTTTTAGAAATTATTTTTACAAGTTTTTAGTTTAATTTGTAGTATTTATAATTTTTAGTTTTAATTAAATTAGTTTTAATTAAATAGTTAAATAGTTTTTAATTAAATAATTAATAATAAATAATAAAATAATCTAAAAAATAATTTTCTTTTTAATTTAATTTTCTTTTAAGGTTTAGTATATAGAATTTTCATTTTTAACCCTTGTAGTTTATTTTTCTTAAAACTCACCTTTTTCTCAGTACGCAGTCGCGTCTGATTTTTAATTTGGTATACGTTTATACGTTTTAGATATCTAGGTTTTACATAATCGTTAAAATAGTTTATTTAAGTCATTTTCTTTTATAAAACCCTAGTTAATCACACACACACACACTTTATACCCTTTTCCTGTTCACATTCACTAATCACAGATTCGTTTTTAATACCATCACAACCTCGTTGGGACATTACGACCCGGGGAAACACTGTATTCCACGGAAGCATTTGCCTTTGACTGTTTGACTTGTTGACCATTACTTGGTTAATATTATCTGACTGTTTGAGGCGAATCACCCTGCATAAAAGATGAAAAGGTTAGTTTCTTTTAGGAACCCGAGCCATTACTGACTTGTGTTCCTCTTGTGAAGTGACATACTTAAATTCTTTGAGTATGTAATCTCCACTGTTTTTTAAAGCATGATCAAGAATTATTTTCTTTGATTCCAAAACCTGTGTTGGATTTTCAACAACACTTTCTTTTTCATCCTTACTTGCTGAAAGTACTGTTTGTCCCCCATCAGTACGTTCTTTCTTAACCCATTTAGATTTAACAATGGGTGTTGAGTTCTTTGATCTAGGTACTCTACTTGAGGTGTAAGGCCTTCTAGGTTTATAGTAGTTGAACCTCTTTGGTCTTACATTCGAAAAAATGCTAGTAGTACCTTGATTGGGTGAATTCTTAGCAGTACTTTGAGAGGGTACTGCTTGAGAGACATTTGACTTACCAGTACTTTGAAAAATATCTCTTGTGGGTACTGGTGGTTTGGAAAAAGGTCTTTTCTGGTGAGGATACCTATAGTCTTTTGAGAAATTACTATAGTTAACCCTATTTGAGTAATTCCAAACTGGTTTATTCTCTCTTGACTTATGGTTGGTAGATGTGGTCTTGGGGAATTGACTTAAATATTCTGAGTGAAAATCACAGTCCTTAATCAAATGATCAGGACTATAGCATACAAAACATAACCTTTGATCCATATTCCCAGATCCTCTTCCATTAATTCTATGACCAAAACTATCTTGACTTTTTGGTGAATGATTAAAAGGTTTTCTAAAGTTAGTAGTATTTTGAAAAGTTTTGCTTGAAGGTACTACTGGATGTCCAGTAGTACTTTGAGAAATTTTTGGAAGTACTGCTTGTTTTGAAAAATCTTTAGGAAACTTTTTATCATTGTTAACACACCCTGAACCCTTAACATTAATCCTTGTGTTATCATTCTTAGATTTCTCAACTGTTTCTCTTAAGGATTCAGAACCAGATAAACTTGAATTAGATTGACCAGTAAGCTTTTTCCTAAACTCCAAATTGTCTACTCCAAAACAAGAAGCATCTGTCTTAGGTGGTTGAAAGCTACCAGTGGGTAGAGGAACTTCATTATATCCCTTTTCTTTCTTAAATTCAGGAGGTGTTTGACTAATTGATTCCTCATTACTGGATGTGTTTTCTTCTAAGCTAGTAAGTTCTTCATCACTAGTTGAGATCTCCTCTGAACTATTATACTCAACATTATAACCTAGGCTAGTTTTAATGTTTGTTGTTCTTTGTTTCTAAAAAAAACTAACATGTGAAAGACCAGATTCTTTCCAACTAGCAAGTTTTGCTAACAAATCATCCCTTTCTTTAGTGATCTTTTCAAGTTTAGAAACCTTACATCCTAACTTCCATTCACTCAATTTTAGTTGATAGTCTTGTTGCTCATATTTTTCTGCCCAAGCCATTTCATTATTTTCATGAGTGATTATTTTGGCTTCCATTGACTCTAAAGTCAATTGATAGCCAGCTACCTCAGAGCTAGCCTTTCTACAATTATCTCTTTCAGTCTCATATTCTTTAAGCAATTTTTGATAAAAATTACTACATTTAGAGCATACCTCATAGATAGTGGATGAACTTGGTGCAGTAGCTACCATAGCACACAGAACAGGTTCTTCTTCATATTCCATGCTCCAATCAAAGCTTCCAAGACCATCTCTTGATTCCAAAGCAGCAAATCCTGGTTCCTCATCAAAAGCTGTGCTCCAATCAAACTCTTCCAATACAACCATAGAGTAGGTTACTGGTTCATCATCAAATTCATTAATTTTCTTGAGCCGCCAAAGCTTGTGATTTTGGTTCAGCAATAGGAACTTCCTTTCTTTCAACCTTGGGTTTTTCAATCATTCTATTTGCCTGATATTTTGCAAACTTGCATTCCCTTGCAAAGTGTCCAAGTTTTTGACAATTGAAGCATTCAATCTTAGATTTGTCAAATGCTATACCCTGTTTGGCTTTGAAGTCAATACCTCTTCCTGTTTTGTTCATGAACTTCTTGATCCTTGCAGTGATCATGGCAACTTGCCATCTTATGTCAATTTCTTCCAGAGCATCCTCTTCAATTTGCAACAAGTCTTCTTGATAAGTAACAGGTAAAGTGGCTTGTTGAGCAAAGAAGGAACATATAACATCATCAGAATTGGTGTTGTTTAATGGTAATGAAGTGGTAGTAGTCATGGTTGTGCAAATGTCCTGTTTATCACCAACAGTACTTTGGACAGGATAAGCAGTACTTTTAGTGGAGGTATTGCTTCTGTTTTCAGAAGACACAAAAGCAATGTTTTGGGATTTCTGATGAGAACTTGAACTTATTTGACCATTCATCTCATGCTCATACACCTTTAAATTATTGTACAGATCATCAAAGTCCATAGAATCCAAACCAGGTTGTCCTCTAATCATAGTAGCAACCACATGCCATGCAGATGGTAAACTTCTTAAGAACTTCAAGTTTGCATCTTCAACATATGCTTCTGCACCATATAAATCCAGCATACTAAGAAGATTTTGGAATCTGTCATAGGCAGCATCAAGACCTTCTCATTTACCAATAGTGAATGTTTTAAACTGTTGCTTCAATAAATTTCTATGCATCTTCTTAGAAGCATCATTACCTCCAAATCTTGTCTTAATAACAGCCCATAGTTGTTTTGCATCCTTAGCATCATGAAACTTTAGTAGGTGACCATCAGGAATAGCAGATAGCAGTATGTTAAGAGCCTTATCTTGATTTCTTTTTGTAACTACTTGCAAGGTTGGCTTAAGTGGTTTAGGTTGTCCTGGGATTTCTTCTGGTTCTTCAAGAACAACATTACCATTGACAATCACATCCCATAGAGCATGGTCTGTGATAGCAATGTACTGCCTCATCTTCATGCCCCAAAGATCATATTCTCCCTTCTTGATGATAGCAATTCTGATTGAGGTGATTGATGGGATTGGTGCAGCTTCAGTCGTCATCTTTTAAGGTTTGTAGTTAAATCGGTTTTAAAGGTTTCTTCTTAATCAGAGTTTCCACACAAGCTCTGATACCACTTGTTGGATCGATAGATACTCTGATCAAACTAACTATGTAGCTTGTAAAGATTTAGCAATCTTGAATAACTCCAAAACTACTAATAATGAAACACTGATATAACTCTGTTAAGTATGCGGAATCTACTTCAACAAAGCTAAGAAGAATAACAAAACTTCAATGATTATATTAAAACCAAACTTTGAACCTACTTATTATACTGATTCACTAACAACCCTAATCGCTAAACAACTCTCTAATATCGTACGTATGCATGTGTCTAATTCTACCATAGGGGTCCTTTTATAGGCATAAGGAAAACCCTAGTTGGTTTACAATTCTTGTACGACAAGTAAACTAATTTTAAGTAAACTACCTCTAGAATATTCTAATCATAACTTTACATACCAATCCTTTAACGATTTGCATATTAGTCCTTTAATAATAGCAGTACTTTGACTTTCTTCACTTGAGCAGTACTTTGACCTTTATACATGAGCAGTACTTTGACTTTCAACAGTACTTTGACCTTTATATCCAAACAATATATATATCACATTATAACTAAAAAAAGGTCTTCAAATTCTTTTAGCTGGTAGGGCCAATTGGATCATTTTTTTCCCGTAATAAAGCTTACCCTTTAGATCAGTTACCCAACTTTGTCACCTCTACTTGATAGCTTATGTGTAATACACCGTAAAATCCCAGGTCCTTTATTAATGCTAATTACCGACGTTATTCTAAACTAAGCCATTTTTGCGGGCTAATTTGAAACTTTTACATGAGACACTGTTTGTTTGAACACCTGATTGTTTTGAACACCGTTTGTCTAACACCCGATTATGTATTGTCACCCGAATGTCACTCTTGGATGTCACCCAATGAGGATTAACACCGGTAACTCCACTTGCGACCCGACACCCAAATTGAACACCGAGATTTTGCTAATATATATATATATATATATATATATATATATATATATATATATATATATATATATATATATTAACTTTCACAAATTATAATTATTATTATATACATATAAGTATATAAATACAAATGATGACACCGTTTATATACATACGGTTATCACGAACCGACACCGAAATATATTTCACACGTTTTACGACACCGATACCCCGATATTTTGGGCCGGATTTCACCCTAAGCCCACACGACATTTCGATTCTTTCTTTTCTTTGGGCCGAACATGTCACAAGCCCACTTGAGATTTATGTACATATGCTTTTGGTTTGGGCTTTGCGTCTAAGCCCAATGGCTATGGTTGTTCATTTTCGTTTCTTTCTTTCTTGCGCAGCCTATCACCCAAACGAGCCAACCCCATGGCTTCTCAAAATTTACACACGTTTCTTCCATCATGGTTCCCCATTCTCTTGACACCAAGTACCATGTCTCCCATTGACTTTGCTTCATGAGACAAAGAACCATCTTTGAGCCGTCAACCCATTGGACAAACGCAATATCCACCCTCGACTTGTTACCCATGGATCGAATGTCTCACTTCCTCCAACATTACTTACACACATGAGCCTAATTCTATTTGTTTAAACCCCTAATACCCTAACCTATGCATAAACAACTCCAAGTAATACATTGTTGTTTCCCTTCATCACCACTCGATTTGACAACACTTGGGATAACTAGACAAGATTGTCGAGTAGGACATGACCTCTCGATGGATGTTGTGTTTCTAGGAACACTCGAACCACCCTCAACCTCCTATATAAGTCTCATTTAATGCAAGATTTCTCACACCCAAAGTTTCACCAAGGTTACCAAATCACAAAACTCCTTACTTCATTTCTTGGTTACAATCGAACGGGTATAGTGCACACACGCAAGGTTTGGATCGAGAGTGCGAGTTGGGTAACTATTTGGATAAAGGGATCACTAGACGGAAGAAGGGTACCACATTTGCTTGTTCTTTTGTCTCGTACGCACGACCTCTTCACCACCAAATTCTTGGTGTTGTAAGTTTACTATCCTATTTCTTTTCCTATTTTGAATCATAGCATGCACATCACACGACATACATTTGATTTTTAATATAAGTTTTCATTACTTCTTCACATGACTCGACACCCCTAGAAAGGCCCTCGCTATTTTATTTCTACACGTGCAATTGATATATTTTCTTCGACCCACCCATTATTCGGCTCGAACTTAACCAATATCACCAAACATGCAAAGCTAGTACGTTTCTAAACCACGATTACTAGACCAAAACCTTGTGTTAGTCGAACAAGATTTTTAAAACAAGAAAACACCCATTTGGGCCTTACCGGGCTAACGAGCCCAATACAAATCCTTATGAAACTTTCGAATGTAAAACTTAATAGTTTCGAGTGATAACTGTTTGCAAGAGAACCGAGTTTTTACAAATAAAAAGGAGTAAAAATGGTAACTTTTATAAAAGATAAAAGTTAATTTTTCGAAAATAAGATTTTGGACTAATTTTGCAAAAGTCCCACGATAGGGACTAAATGTGACAAAACTGCCAAACTTGCGGATAAGGACTGAAACAGTAACTTTAACGAAACTTAAGGGTAAAAACTGCCTTTTCTCAAAAATCAAGGTATATTGTGTAAAAAGTACAAAAAGGGACTAAAACTATAATTATTTTTAACTAAGGGTACAAAGTGTAAACTTGTTAAAGTTAAGGGTTAAAATGTGACAAGTTATATTTTTAATAAATTTTACAAACTTTATGAAGACATATGTATAAGTATTCTCTTTAACTTTATATATATATATATATATATATATATATATATATATATATATATATATATATATATATATATATATATATATATATATATATATGTATATACAATAAATAAACATAATCTTACTTAAAAATATTTAAACATAAATATTTTTAAACGATATTATTTTCTCAACGAGATAATATTTAATCAAACACTGATTCATATCGACACTGACAAATAACTACGTAAAGTTATTTGGAATATATTTTACGACACCCGAACGAATATCACCTTACACGTAATATATCACACGTCATTTATGACACGAATCTAAAACACCGATTACAATATATTTATAGGTCGCAAGTCGGAGGAATTTCATTGCTAGCCATAGCAATACACCATCACTTTTGAGCACCGTTGTGATTCACACGCACCTTTCAGGTGAGTTCATGGTCCCACATTTTAATTGTTTTTAAACCCCGTGGGGAGGTACATGCTATAAATCGAACACAAGTATTTTTCTGTATGCTGTTATCACCTGATATTGCCTAAGTTGACACCTGTGCTACAAGTCCCTCATATCACGAACCTTAATCACTTGCGAGTGAGCGCGAATATAGTTGATAGATCTATTGGAATGGCAGCCCGCCTCTGTCAAGGTGATCACTTGGCAGGAGGTGTGCTATATTCGAGGTATTATGGAAATTTGGCACATTTCCTGTCACCGAGGGCCCCTTGTCATTTACATCCACTGTGGTGTAGATGATTGTTATTATCTTTATGATATGTCAAATCAATGTTAAGGCTTGCGTTTCGTGAGGCTTAGGAGCAATATTACACCCGATTTAGTCAAGACATGTCTATCTTGGCTTGTTTATTTCAAATGCTTGACTTGTGTTCACACTATTACTATTTAAACTACTATGGATTCACTCAACCTTTGTGTTGACTTTTTAAGCATGTTTATCTCAAGAAATTAGCAAGCATGGCGGCACGGAGCTGGCAAAAGGGCACAGGACCTCCCTTTTATTTCAATAATTATATCATTCTTTACAAACTCATCACCACTTTTGTGAAACAATTAACATTTTGGAAAAATGTTTGTAACTCTGAATATTTGAGTTTTCATGAAATGATATTGACAATCTTTTGAATTGTTTTCTATGAGTATGACTGTGTACTAAACTGTAATGACCCCGATTAGACTTCCGCTGCTTAATCAAATTTCGGGGTGTTACAGATTGGCATCAGAGCCATGGTTATAGAGAACCAAATGATTTTTCAAAACATTGGACTATAACCTCACCAGATTTTTAACAAACTATTTATCACCGAAGTGCCCTCCGTGCCAGCGCTTGCCAACGCTATGTTTTAAGGTTTGATTTTTAGCACCCATTGCATTTAGCTCACTATGACACCATGATCACCGTGCATGTAGCATTATGTAGACTAAATGACTTATATTACTGCTATTTTTGGGATATTACAGTACCATGTCGCCCCCGGTTATTATTTTGTCCGACAGTGACGACGTCGTACCAGCATCATCCACTCACCCTACTATTGACTTATCTGATTATGACACCCATGACACCCGAGACACCCATGATTCTGACCATGACACCCAACCTATATCACCTGTTATACCATCTCCTGTTCCATCTGGAGACCCCTCTGCTGACACCGAGCCCTTTGAGGAGGGTGAGGTTGCTTCTACACCCGTTGATTCTTTTGCTATTCAGCCCCTCTTTCGTCCTGTTTGCGGACCCATGACACAGGGACAGTACCTTTATGATCAGTACCTGACATCTCAGCAGTTTCTTGCGGCTGATGATCGTCCTACACCACCTGCTAGTCACCACACCGGTTCAGATGCTGATGACGAGTCTTCTGACTCCGATACTTCTGACACTGCTGCTTCTATTCCACCATCATCCCCGCCTGCACCGATTTGTCGGCGCAAGCGAGTGAGGATTCTTGAGCCCTATGAGCCTGAGCCTTTCGGCGAGTTGTTTCGATACCATGAGGGAGACTATACCCGCAAATGCACGGCTCGGAAACGAGTCTGTATTTTGCCTGCTTCTGCTGTTACACCTGTATCATCACCTATGTCTGTATTACCACCTGTTTCTATGCCAGATTTGACACATGTGGCATCACCAGCACCCCCACCATCACCTGTATCACCCCCACCTGAGCCACATCCTTACATGTTGCCTACTTACACCGCACCCCCTACCTCTGAGGTTTTGCCACCCATGCCACCACCTACAGTTTTCTACTCACAGACTACCACTGTGCCGATCCCATCACCTACTACATCACCTGTACCATCACCTGCTCCCACCGAGACACCCACCTTACCTGGTATTCATAGATTGGTTGATGCTCGTCGATGGTCGTTTTTGTTAGACTACATACGTAGATGGAGATTAGCTGAGGGATCACCTAGGGCTGCTGAGCTTGGAGATGGCTCTTCAGCGGTGTTACCGGTCACAGGAGAGCCGATACACCATACTATCCCTCTTTTGGCTGCTAGATTGATTAGACATGAGAGTCGACTTGATGAGCTGTTGAGTGTTATCGAGGATATATCCTTGGAAAGGATTGAGTGTATGCAGGAGGAGGTCACGAACCTCGTGGTACACAGGAAAGCCTTAGAGATGGTATTTGAGATGATGGGGACAGAGATCGAGGAGGCACAGGCTACCATCACCGAGTTTGGTCACCGATTAGATGTTCAGAGGCACGAGATTGATGATTTGAGAGCGGTTGCGGCCATCACACAGGAGATGATGGAGCATCAGGCACAGGAGTTAGCTGCATCTAGTTCTACCATCCATGCACTTTCGACTACTATTGAGGTGATTCAGGCCCGTGAGAGATCCAGAGATATGGAGATGTTGGGGATGATCCGGATGATCAGAGAGCTAGAGAGGAGATCAGGAGGCGCACCTGGACCTTCATAGATCTATGACATGTCATTACTTACAGAGACATCTTAACTTGCCGCCTGTGGCATTAATAATTGTTGTAACTTATTGTTTTGTAACAATGAATTCCAAAAATTATTAAAACTTTATGTTGGTTACGATTGTAATGTATTGATATTGATTTATGATGTTCTAGTTGTCTGATCTTTCTTTTTATTATGCTCCCATATTGAGATTCATTATAATTTCCATGTGTGTTGTTACATGTCGTGATGTTTATTTATGAATGATATGGTTATGTTGATGTATGTATTTATGGTGTGGTTGTGATATGTACTTTGTGATGATCTCGACTATTATGAGTTGGTTACACTATTTCTCTTGTTATTGATGTTTGGGATTTGTACTTATGCACTTACGATTTTATAGAATTATGGCCCCAAGGAAAACCACTACTGCTACCTCGTCACCCGCTATGACCCAGGCTGCTATAAGAAAGTTGGTTGCTGACAGCGTTGCTGCAGCTTTGGAAGTACAGGCTGCTGCAATGGCACGAACTAGTAGCAATAACCGAGCCACTGCTGAGAGCGAGTCTGCTGCAACTCGGAAGTGCACCTATAAGGATTTCATTACTTGTAAACCATCTCACTTCAAAGGAACTGAAGGAGTAACAGAGCTTGCTCGATGGTTTGAGCGAACTGAGACTGTGTTTGTTAGGAGCGGTTGTGCCGCGGAAAGCCGAGTCTCGTTTGCTACTGGAACATTGTTGGAAGACGCATTGTCTTGGTGGAATGCAACTGCTCAGAAGATAGGTGTGGAGGAGGCCTATCAGATCACCTGGGCGGATTTCAAGGAGAGGATGTTGAAGAAGTTCTGCCCTAGAGGTGAGATCAAAAAGTTAGAAGATGAGTTTCACACTTTGGTTGTGAAAGGAAATGATCTCAGGGCTTATGACAGGAGATTTCAGGAACTTGCTACACTTTGCCCTTCTAAGGTTCCCGACTTTGAAAAGTTGTTGGAAAGGTATATTGAAGGATTACCCAGGAGCATTGAGGGAAACGTCACCTCGTCTAAGCCTCAATCTTTGGATGAAGCAATGTCCATTGCCCAAAGACTGCTAGACCAGGAGATTAAGCGTAACTCTGCTCAGGGAAACAACGATCACAAAAGGAAGTTTGATGATCGAAGGACAAACAACAACAACAACAACAACAACAACAACAACAACAACAACAACAATCACAACAACCACAACAACAGCAGCAACAACAACAACCGCAACCCCAACCGTAACTATCACCATGACAGAAACACCCACCACAACCAACAAAACCGACGACAGGAAGCTGTCAGAGCTTATGTCGCTGCACCAGTTAAGGATGCTAGGTATGCTGGACCTCTTCCATTCTGTGACAAGTGTAAGATGCATCACAATGGACCCTGCTATGCTAACTGCGGGAAGTGTTCAAGGGTTGGACACAAGACACAAGATTGCAAGGCGACAGGAGCCAACTTGCAACCCGTGGCTGTAGTATGCCATGCTTGTGGAGAGAAAGGACACTACAGGCGTCAGTGCCCTAACAAGGATAACAATGCACGTGGGAGAGCATACGTGCTTGGAGATGGAAATGTCCAACAGGATCCGAACGTAGTCACTGGTACGTTCTTTCTAAACAACCGTCTCGTTAAAGTTTTATTTGATTCCGGAGCCGATCAAAGTTTCGTATCTATTTCACTTGCACCCCTGCTTAATATTACACCCACCCAACTAGACACCACGTATGAGATTGAACTAGCCGATGGAAAGCTAGTGAGCACTAACACTATACTCCGAGGTTGCACCCTACGACTATTAGACACCCCATTTGACATTGACCTTATGCCTATTAGACTTGGTAGTTTCGACGTCGTTGTAGGAATGGATTGGTTATCTGAGAACCGCGCTAGGATCATTTGTGACGAAAAGGTCGTTCACATTCCACTAATTAACAGAACCCTGGTTGTTCGCGGAGAGCGAAGTAAGACACGTTTGAGCGTCATTTCTTGCGTCAAGGTTGTGAAGTACATCGAACGAGGATGTCAAGTCTTTTTGGCTCAAGTCACCAAGAAGAAGTCGGAAGAGAAGCGACTCGAGGATGTGCCAGTAGTCAGGGACTTTCCAGAAGTTTTCCCTGAGGACTTGCCTGGCCTTCCGCCGACTCGTCAAGTGGAATTTCAAATTGACTTGATGCCAGGAGCCGCACCCGTAGCACGAGCACCCTATAGACTTACACCGTCAGAAATGAAGGAGTTATCTGGACAATTAGAGGAATTGTCGGATAAAGGATTTATTCGCCCTAGTTCATCACCGTGGGGAGCCCCGGTGTTGTTTGTAAAGAAGAAGGATGGAACCTTCAGGATGTGTATCGATTATCGTGAGTTGAACAAACTGACGGTTAAGAATCGATATCCGTTGCCAAGGATTGATGATTTATTTGATCAACTGCAAGGATCGAGTGTCTACTCGAAGATTGATTTGAGATCGGGTTATCACCAACTGAGAGTTAGGGAAGAAGACATCCCTAAGACAGCTTTCAGGACAAGATATGGTCACTACGAATTCCAAGTAATGCCATTCGGTCTAACAAATGCACCCGCTGTATTTATGGACTTAATGAACCGAGTGTGCAAACCTTATTTGGATAAGTTTGTGATTGTATTCATCGATGATATCCTTATTTACTCACGTAGTAAGGAAGAGCACGTAGAATACTTGAAGGCTATATTAACACTGCTCAGAGAAGAGAAATTATACGCCAAATTTTCCAAGTGTGATTTTTGGATTGAGAAGGTACAATTTCTCGGGCATGTTATTGACAGTAAGGGTATTCATGTTGATCCCGCCAAGATCGAAGCTGTTAAAAATTGGGCGTCACCAACGAGTCCTACCGAGATACGCCAATTTTTAGGTCTTGCCGGATACTATCGGAGATTTATTGAAGGTTTTTCAAGGATTGCTAAACCTTTGACTGAGTTAACACAGAAGAAGAAGAAGTTTGAATGGAGAGATGAGCAAGAATCGACATTTCAATTTTTGAAGCAGAAGCTTTGTGAAGCACCGATATTAGCACTACCCGAAGGAAGTGAGGACTTCGTGGTATATTGTGACGCATCAATCCAAGGCTTGGGTGCCGTATTGATGCAAAGACTCAAAGTAATCGCCTATGCTTCTAGACAACTTAAACCCCACGAGGAGAACTACACTACTCATGATCTAGAATTAGGAGCGGTAGTATTCGCTCTGAAAATCTGGAGGCACTACCTATATGGAACCAAGTGTACGGTTTTCACCGATCACAAGAGTCTTCAGCACATTTTAGATCAAAAGGAGTTGAACATGAGGCAACGTCGATGGCTAGAGTTGCTAAGTGACTATGATTGTGAGATTCGCTATCACTAGGGGAAGGCAAACGTTGTAGCAGATGCCTTGAGTCGAAAGGAACGACTTAGACCCCTCAGAGTTAGGTCATTGGGTATGACAATTAGATCACCACTTCCGTCTCAAATTCTTGAAGTCCAAGCTGAGGCCCTTAAGGAAGAGAATAGACCGCACGAGAAGATTTACGGCATGCCAGAAAGCACAAATGGATTTGTCAAGAAACCAGATGGAAGGCTGTGTTTCAAGGACAGAAGTTGGATTCCATTGTATGGAGGAATACGAGATCTCATCATGCACGAGTCTCATAAGTCTAAATATTCCATTCATCCTGGTTCGGACAAGATGTATCAATATTTAAAGAAGTTGTATTGGTGGCCAAACATGAAAGCTGACATTGCAGAGTATGTCGGTAAGTGTTTGACCTGCTCGAGAGTAAAGGCTGAACATCAAAAACCATCCGGTCTTTTGGTTCAACCCGAGCTACCAATGTGGAAATGGGAAAGGATTACAATGGATTTCATTACGAAATTACCCAAGACATCGAGTGGGTTGGACACAATTTGGGTTATTGTTGATCGTCTCACGAAGTCAGCACACTTCTTACCGATCAAAGAGACTGATGATATGGATGTTCTTGCACGTTTGTACCTTAAGGAGATAGTTTCCCGGCATGGAGTGCCGATTTCTATTATCTCCGACCGAGACAGCCGTTTCACGTCTAACTTTTGGCGATCTTTACAGAAAGCCCTGGGAACTAAGTTAGATATGAGTACAGCTTACCATCCACAGACTGATGGTCAAAGTGAAAGGACAATACAAACCCTGGAAGACATGCTCAGGGCATGTGTGATTGATTTTGGAAAAGGCTGGGATAAACACCTACCGTTAGCAGAGTTTTCATATAACAACAGTTATCACACTAGCATTAAGGCTGCATCGTTTGAAGCTCTTTATGGAAGAAAGTGTAGATCACCAGTTTGTTGGGCTGAGATTGGAGATGTACAACTCTCAGGTCCCGAGTTGATACTTGAAACCACTGAGAAAATAGTGAAAATTAAGCAACGTTTACAAGCCGCTAGGGATCGGCAAAAGAGTTATGCCGATGTGCGAAGAAAACCAATAGAGTTTCAAGTTGGAGACAAGGTCATGCTTAAGGTATCACCTTGGAAAGGAATGATTAGGTTTGGAAAACGTGGGAAGTTAAACCCATGATACGTTGGACCCTTCGAGATCATTGAAAGGATCGGTCCTGTGGCATACAAATTGGAACTACCTGAGGAACTCGGTAGAGTACACAACACCTTCCATGTGTCAAATTTGAAAAAGTGTTTGTCGGATGAAACACTTGTGATACCACTGAAAGAGATCAGAATCGATGATAAGTTGAACTTTATTGAGGAACCCGTTGAGATATTGGATAGGGAGGTCAAACGACTTAAGCATAGTCGCATTCCTATTGTTAAGGTCAGATGGAACTCTAAGAGAGGACCCGAGTATACATGGGAGCGCGAGGATCAAATGCGTGCCAAATACCCACAACTGTTTGATGAGACAACCCCGAGCACCGATTCAACTTTGGATTCCGGGACGAATCCAATCTAACGGGTGGGTACTGTAATACACCGTAAAATCCCAGGTCATTTATTAATGCTAATTACCAACGTTATTCTAAACTAAGCCATTTTTGCGGGCTAATTTGAAACTTTTACATGAGACACTGTTTGTTTGAACACCCGATTGTTTTGAACACCGTTTGTCTAACACCCGATTATGTATTGTCACCCGATATCACCCGAATGTCACTCTTGGATGTCACCCAATGAGGATTAACACCGGTAACTCCACTTGCGACCCGACACCCAAATTGAACACCGAGATTTTGCTAATATATATATTTATATTATATATATATATATATATATATATATATATATATATATATATATATATATATATATATATATATATATATATTAACTTTCACAAATTATAATAATTATTATTATTATTATTATATACATATAAGTATATAAATACAAATGATGAAACCGTTTATATACATACGGTTATCACGAACCGACACCGAAATATATTTCACACGTTTTATGACACCGATACCCCGATATTTTGGGCCGGATTTCACCCTAAGCCCACACGACATTTCGATTCTTTCTTTTCTTTGGGCCGAACATGTCACAAGCCCACTTGAGATTTATGTACATATGCTTTTGGTTTGGGCTTTGCGTCTAAGCCCAATGGCTATGGTTGTTCATTTTCGTTTCTTTCTTTCTTGCGCAGCCTATCACCCAAACGAGCCAACCCCATGGCTTCTCAAAATTTACACACGTTTCTTCCATCATGGTTCCCCATTCTCTTGACACCAAGTACCATGTCTCCCATTGACTTTGCTTCATGAGACAAAGAACCATCTTTGAGCCGTCAACCCATTGGACAAACGCAATGTCCACCCTCGACTTGTTACCCATGGATCGAATGTCTCACTTCCTCCAACATTACTTACACACATGAGCCTAATTCTATTTGTTTAAACCCCTAATACCCTAACGTATGCATAAACAACTCCAAGTAATACATTGTTGTTTCCCTTCATCACCACTCGATTTGACAACACTTGGGATAACTAGACAAGATTGTCGAGTAGGACATGACCTCTCGATGGATGTTGTGTTTCTAGGAACACTCGAACCACCCTCAACCTCCTATATAAGTCTCATTTAATGCAAGATTTCTCACACACCCAAAGTTTCACCAAGCTTACCAAATCACAAAACTCCTTACTTCATTTCTTGGTTACAATCGAACGGGTATAGTGCACACACGCAAGGTTTGGATCGAGAGTGCGAGTTGGGTAACTATTTGGATAAAGGAATCACTAGACGGAAGAAGGGTACCACATTTGCTTGTTCTTTTGTCTCGTACGCACGACCTCTTCACCACCAAATTCTTGGTGTTGTAAGTTTACTATCCTATTTCTTTTCCTATTTTGAATCGTAGCATGCACATCACACGACATACATTTGATTTTTAATATAAGTTTTCATTACTTCTTCACATGACTCGACACCCCTAGAAAGGCCCTCGCTATTTTATTTCTACACGTGCAATTGATATATTTTCTTCGACCCACCCATTATTCGGCTCGAACTTAACCAATATCACCAAACATGCAAAGCTAGTACGTTTCTAAACCACGATTACTAGACCAAAACCTTGTGTTAGTCGAACAAGATTTTTAAAACAAGAAAACACCCATTTGGGCCTTACCGGGCTAACGAGCCCAATACAAATCCTTATGAAACTTTCGAATGTAAAACTTAATAGTTTCGAGTGATAACTGTTTGCAAGAGAACCGAGTTTTTACAAATAAAAAGGAGTAAAAATGGTAACTTTTATAAAAGATAAAAGTTAATTTTTCGAAAACTAGATTTTGGACTAATTTTGCAAAAGTCCCACGATAGGGACTAAATGTGACAAAACTGCCAAACTTGCGGATAAGGACTGAAACAGTAACTTTAACGAAACTTAAGGGTAAAAACTGCCTTTTCTCAAAAATCAAGGTATATTGTGTAAAAAGTACAAAAAGGGACTAAAACTATAATTATTTTTAACTAAGGGTACAAAGTGTAAACTTGTTAAAGTTAAGGGTTTAAATGTGACAAGTTATATTTTTAATAAATTTTACAAACTTTATGAAGACATATGTATAAGTATTCTCTTTAACTTATATATATATATATATATATATATATATATATATATATATATATATATATATATATATATACACAATAAATAAACATAATCTTACTTAAAAATATTTAAACATAAATATTTTTAAACGATATTATTTTCTCAACGAGATAATATTTAATCAAACACTGATTCATATCGACACTGACAAATAACTACGTAAAGTTATTTGGAATATATTTTACGACACCCGAACGGATATCACCTTACACGTAATATATCACACGTCATTTATGACACGAATCTAAAACACCGATTACAATATATTTATAGGTCGCAAGTCGGAGGAATTTCATTGCTAGCCATAGCAATACACCATCACTTTTGAGCACCGTTGTGATTCACACGCACCTTTCAGGTGAGTTTATGGTCCCACATTTTAATTGTTTTTAAACCCCGTGGGGATATACATGCTATAAATCGAATACAAGTATTTTTCTGTATGCTGTTATCACCTGATATTGCCTAAGTTGACACATGTGCTACAAGTCCCTCATATCACGAACCTTAATCACTTGCGAGTGAGCGCGAATATAGTTGATAGATCTATTGGAATGGCAGCCCGCCTCTATCAAGGTGATCACTTGGCAGGAGGTGTGCTATATTCGAGGTATTATGGAAATTTGGCACATTTCCTGTCACCGAGGGCCCCTTGTCATTTACATCCACTGTGGTGTAGATGATTGTTATTATCTTTATGATATGTCAAATCAATGTTAAGGCTTGCGTTTCGTGAGGCTTAGGAGCAATATTACACCCGATTTAGTCAAGACATGTCTATCTTGGCTTGTTTATTTCAAATGCTTGACTTGTGTTCACACTATTACTATTTAAACTACTATGGATTCACTCAACATTTGTGTTGACTTTTTAAGCATGTTTATCTCAGGAAATTAGCAAGCATGGCGGCACGGAGCTGGCAAAAGGGCACAGGACCTCCCTTTTATTTCAATAATTATATCATTATTTACAAACTCATTACCACTTTTGTGAAACAATTAACATTTTGGAAAAATGTTTGTAACTCTGAATATTTGAGTTTTTATGGAATGATATTGACAATCTTTTGAATTGTTTTCTATGAGTATGATTGTGTACTAAACTGTAATGACCCCGATTAGACTTCCGCTGCTTAATCAAATTTCGGGGTGTTACAGATTGGCATCAGAGCCATGGTTATAGAGAACTAAATGATTTTTCAAAACATTGGACTATAACCTTGTAACACCCCCAATTCATGGTTGCAGCGGAATTCGAACTGGGTGTTACTCGACGGCACAATAGTCACAATAATAGAAAACGAACTCCAATTGAGTCGTTTTAAAAGATTTATCATTCAAATTATATAAATATCAGAGATTACAAAATGAGGTCCCAATTGGTTCCATGTTTACAATGTATAATAAATGAGTTTTGAATGATAATAAAATTTATAGCCCTCTTGAGTATCCGTGTCCTTCCGTACCATCCTTGATCGTCATGAACCTGAAATACATGCTTGAGAGGTCAACACAAAGGTTGAGTGATATTCATAGAGTTTGTTAAATCGTTTGAACACAATGTGTTGGTAGTTAAATCGTTTGAACACCATAATCGTAGTGTTTGTAGGTAAATCGTTTGAACACCATAATCGTAGTGTTTGTAGGTAAATCGTTTGAACACCATAATCGTAGTGTTTGTAGGTAAATCGTTTGAACACAATAATCGTAGTGTGAGCTGTAGACTCACACCAATGTTTGGAAAACAAAACAGGTAGGCTACGTTATTATACGCCCATAAAATGTATTATACACTAAGCTTATGAAACCAAAACGTTAACGTGTACCAATATCGATCGGTGGTTTTTTTATCCCGGTAGGTACTTTGCCATCATACCTAATGTCTCAAATATTAATGCATTTGTTTGAACTAATCAAAACAAATGGGATTCGTCAATCCCAATAGGCCTATTCACAATATTCGCGCTCACTTGCAAGTAACCCTCGCAAGTGATTAAATGGTTCATACTAAGGGATCTTGGTTTGGCAAGGATGTTACTTAGTGATAATAAAACATAGTCGAATAACATATAGTAGAAAGCATTGTGTTCGAGTAGAAAAATAATAGCATGTATTCCCCCCAAGGGTTTGTAAAACATTGAAGTAATGTAAAGTGGGGCTATGAACTCACCTTAAGTAAGATAGCAAGTAATGAATGTAATGGTTGAATCGTGAAGGTTTCTACGAGCAACCTATAATCGAATGTCGCGACTTAGGATCGGAGTAAAGAATATGAAGTAGTGCCTATATATATATCTTGCATTAGTCCATGATGTGGTATGATGTATATTGTATGTCCTTGAAAGAAAAGATTCATGAACATGTATGTTTTGTATATCGTTTACTACCGTTCGGGCTGACATATTTCAGAAGTCATGTTAGTAAGCGTTCGAGGAGCCAGGACACTTTAATTCGTAAATCCACAACTCAACTCGACGGCTTACATAATGAACTCCTCACATGAGGCTCCCTACTATTGTAGTAGTTGATAAAGTATAAGTTTTGATCCGAAAAGTTACATGTCCGATATTTGAATAAACTTAGGAAAGTTTATTAGTACATGAAGATTGTTATTAGGGGTAGTTTCATAAGTCTTGAATGACCATTTTCTCTTGGTAAAATCTCATGGTTTCCTTTTAGGTGAAGTAGATCCAAATTGCTTGTTCATGTTATCGCCAATTCCTTGTTTCATGTTTACGCCTATGTAAGTTGGTATGGTCATTTCGTCATGGCCTAGCCATGACCTTTGGTCCTTGTTCCAAGGTCATGAGACACAACCTTGGTTCTAGTCATGTTTGTGGTCTTGATTATAGGTCATAAGACCTCTTGTTCCTTTCAAAGTATAACCATAATCTAGTGACTTTCGCCTAAAAATGGGCTGTTTAGAATTTGAAGAATTTTATCACTCGGAAAGCGTTTTTAGGGCTCGAGCTTCTTTGTTCCTGAACGAAAACGTCGTTTCGGACAACTTTCGTGTTTTAACTTTTTGATGAATCGGACCAGAAGTGGGACTTTCAAAACTCAAATTTGATCAGGAAGCTATTTGGCAGTTTTGCCGGAAATCTTTGGTAATTTCAAATCGCCATAACTTTTGACTCGTATACTCGTTTTGGGTGGTTCAAATTGCTATGGTTTCCTTGTTAAGTCCTCTACTGTAATATGTAATGATCCAACATCATATTTTTACCATTTTGATCAGGTCTTACCAAGAAAGTCACTAGTTTACTTGTTTTAGTAACTTGTTGTAACAATCAATAACAATAACTTGTTTTGGTCATTTTTATACATCATGGACATAACTACAAGACATAATATAGCATGAATAATATGTAAATAACATGAACATGATTATTTAACAAGAATCAAGTTAGGGTTTGGCTCACAACTTTTGGCTTTCAAAGATGAAAGGAAGTTAACATGTAAGGATAGGACATTGATAGACTTGCTTCAACCCACTTCTCTTCATGCAATCTTTCTACCCTTGGTATTCTTGAAAGATGGATGATGAAGGTTTAGGTGACTTGAGTGGATTCAAACTCAAGAGAAATCACCAAGTATATAAGGTTATGGAAGTGTTTGATGAATGATAACCTAACTAGAGTTTCAACCTTGAACTAGCACTTGAATCTTGCATGAAACTTGGAAGGAATTAAGCTAAGATGAGAGTGTTTGTGTGTGTGGAAGTGGACGGCAAACAAGGGAATGGGGGGGCTTTTATAGGGTCTTAAGGAGGTTACTTGTGTTGACTTGTCAACCCTTGGAGGCCAAGTTCAACACATGTAAGCATCCAAGAGTACAATGCATGAGATCTTTCCACCTAGTGTGAATCCCCCCCCCTATGGCGGTTTGTATAAGCTTGGGGAGCAAGTGTAGACTTTTCTTGGTATTATCCAAGATACTTGGTTAGTTTTGACTCCGGGAAATGCCAATCATAAATGATTAAGCCTCAAAACGTAAAACCGGGTGTCGTAAAATTATGGAACTTGAAAGTATTGATAAACATGTCCATATGTCCCATAATAAAATATAAAATGAGTGGTAGGTTCCATTTGGGTGGTAAACCCTGCTAAAAACTGGAAACACGGGTCTAAAACGCGTAATTCGCGTAAAACGCTGAATATTGCGTAAAATTGAGAAAAGTAAAATGTTACTTTTCTAATGTTATAAAAATGATTTAAAATGACTTATAATGTCTAGACTGGGCTCAGTCTAGTGTCGGTTGGTATTAAATGTCTTTTAGACATCAAACCGTAAGCCTAAAAATCACGAAATGACTTATAACATCAAGGGGTCATTTTTGGTCAATGGAGGAGGGAAAGAATATGTTGACTTTTTCTAATAAGTTGAAAACTCAAAAAGTCTTAGAAACGCGTTTTGTGGTCTCACGGTTAATCGCCCAAATGGTTAAGCGTGCTCATGCGAGAGTAGTACAGGCATGGGTGACCTGCTGGGAAGTTTTTGGTCATATTTTTCTCAGTCACGATTAATTCTCAAATAAATCATGAGTGTGTCAAACATTTTTCTGATGCGGGGTCACTTAACGCGGTCGAGTTTCGTTGTACGTAGAATTTCTGAATGACGTTTTACCCTAAAACGTGTAATTCCTTAATAACTTTCACGAAAATGATCTGACGAATGTCAAACATTTAATTTGCCATGGAAATGATTTATCACTTGAGAATATCAAATAAAAATCAACTTTCGGGAAAGTTTCGGGAAAAAAATGAATAGTAAAAGTGAATAGTGAAATTTTCCGGGAATGGTAATTAACCTGAAATTGCGAATTGTTACAGTCTCTACCCCTTACGGGGAACTTCGTCCCGAAGTTCTATGTGTGTCATATGTTGGAGTGGTGTCGATAAAGATGTGTGGTTACTTATGAGGACCAAAGTCTGGGATTTCCGGTAATGTAGTTTGATTTGTCATTTCAGTGTATGGTGTAGGATGAGGCTTCCTTTTATATAGGAAAGGTATGGTAATAGTCGAATATCAAAGGAAATTGATATAGCAGTCGAATATTAATAGGAATTGATATAGTAGTTGAATATCAAATAGAACTTGATATAGTTGTCAAGTATCAATAGCAATTGATATAGGAATCGAATAATGGATTAAGTGTTGAACATGTGGTTGGACCAAGTCCTGTTTGAATTGTACGGAGGCCCATGCATACGGCTATATGGCTTCGCAATGAGTTCGGTATGACTGCCCATGCATATGGTTACATGGCCTCGCAATGAGTTTGTTTGTTATTGCACTATCATTATGAAAACCAAAATGTAAACCTCGTACTAATGGAAATTGGGATAGTCGTTGCAATCATAGCCTTGTAGGTAATCGGTTGTTGTACCTAGTGTTTATGTCATGGTTTGAAGTGATGTCGGTGAAAAGATAGGATTTCTTGTGGCGAATAAAATGTAGGTATCATGCCATACCCGAGCAATGTAATGTAGGTATCAAGCCATACCCGAGCAATGTAATGTAGGTATCAAGCCATACCCGAGCAATGTAATGTAGGTTGACTTCATACTTATGTTATTTCGGATATAATTAAGCCCACTTGTTTATAATTCTTTATTTACATAGAGAGGCATCCCAAACAATGTAACTAAAGGAATATAAACGTATGGTTCGATGATTTATAATTTCTTTATTTAAATGAAAAGGCATCCCAATCCATTCAAATAAGGATATTATAAATCATCCTACTCAAGAATTCCCGACACAACATTCATACTTAGCCGGTGAGTTACAAGGTAGTGTATTACGAGATGATACTGGTGTTCCAAAGGTACAAGATGAATATTCAAACTTGTAAAGTTGATGAGGGTACTTGTGGTGTAACTAAGGATGATTTGAGCTTTACAAGTGCATCAAGATCTGTTAATGAGCTTGTGTTTGTAACGGTTGTGAAGATAATGATGTGATATGTTAATGAACAAAAGTGTGTAGTGTATGCTTAACATTAATACTCTTAGGTATCGATGTTGAGTTTGCTTTAAAAATCTTAAGAGATTTTTTTAAAAGTTTATGACGGAATGGTATCCTAAACAGGATGGTACTTCTACGGGATGAAGAGAAGAATTGATAACTATCCAAAGATAGTCGTTCGGATTATCTCATAAATGAAAAATTTCAACAATGAAATTAGGTAACACAAATAAGGTGTTAAGATTTCGCTGAGTGGTAAGACATTATCGTGTCTCTAGATTGTTTTAATGTATTCTGGTGGTTTTATCGAGTTCATGTAGGAAATCAACCTAAACATAACCCTAGTACAACTACTCTCAGTATTTGAAAATTCTAAGTCGAATATAGTTAGTCAGACTATATTCCACTGTCCCTAGGTTAAATATAGGTGACTAGTCTATATTTAGCCAAGGTTCGATAAAATTTTCAAATACCTAAACTAGGTATACTTTTGATATGTCCGTTGCTTTCGGGAAACTGTTCACTAAACAAAGGCGATGTCAAACAATTTAGTTGCAAGTCCCGCCCATACAAGACTTGTAACCTATGTTTTCATATTCTATAGCATAGAAGATAGTAAGGGTAGATACGTATGGAAAGGAAGTTTTAAGTATTTCTAAAATAGAACATACTTGGCCAGGATCACGAACTTTTAATAATGAAGGTTTCATAAGAAAACTTTGATGAATGTAGAGAAAGTTCAGCTTTTGTCGATGATGGATTAGTTTGTCCTTTAGAAATCTCATATTTCTTGTTTTTAAATCGATAGATTGTGACGGGTTTTTGATATCATAAAAAAAATGATATTGATGATGTGATGGAATAATTCTAGAGACCATTTGCACAACACAATGTCTCGAAAGTAGGTTAGACCATTGTGCAATTCACAATGTCTGGGAAGTAGGTTAGGTCATTGTGTGACTCAAAACATTTGAGAAATGATTAAGACCATTGTATCATACAATGTCTTGGAAAATGAATGAGACCATTGTATCTCACAATGTCTTGGAAAATGAATGAGGCCATTGTATCTCACAATGTCTTGAAAAATGAATGAGACCATTGTATCTCACAATGTCTTGAAAAATGAATGAGACCATTGTATCTCACAATGTCTTGAAAAATGAATGAGACCATTGTAATCAGTTACAATGTCTTGGACATATAATGTTGGAGTAGGAACATGATTGGGAGAGTGTGGCTGTGTCGAAATGCCTTAGAATAGGCATACACAGATATGTTTAGTCCATTGTTTAGATCAATGATTGAAAATAAACCGAGTTTATATATCAATATACTAATATGTTCATGTAGCATAAAATGCCTAGTGTGTATATATCAATATACTTATATGTGTTCATGTAGCATAAAATGCCTAGTGTGTATATATCAATATACTTATATGTTTGTGAAGCATAACATGCTTACTAAGTCCATAATCGTCTGGAGGATGGAAGACACGGAGAGCGGAAGGCTATAAAATGTTTTTGTTTGTGATTGTAGTTATAGTTTAGGTCTCACTTAGACCCGTTTCTCTATAACCATGGCTCTGGTACCAATCTGTAACACCCCCAATTCATGGTTGCAGCGGAATTCGAACTGGGTGTTACTCGACGGCACAATAGTCACAATAATAGAAAACGAACTCCAATTGAGTCGTTTTAAAAGATTTATCATTCAAATTATATAAATATCAGAGATTACAAAATGAGGTCCCAATTGGTTCCATGTTTACAATGTATAATAAATGAGTTTTGAATGATAATAAAATTTATAGCCCTCTTGAGTATCCGTGTCCTTCCGTACCATCCTTGATCGTCATGAACCTGAAATACATGCTTGAGAGGTCAACACAAAGGTTGAGTGATATTCATAGAGTTTGTTAAATCGTTTGAACACAATGTGTTGGTAGTTAAATCGTTTGAACACCATAATCGTAGTGTTTGTAGGTAAATCGTTTGAACACCATAATCGTAGTGTTTGTAGGTAAATCGTTTGAACACCATAATCGTAGTGTTTGTAGGTAAATCGTTTGAACACCATAATCGTAGTGTTTGTAGGTAAATCGTTTGAACACAATAATCGTAGTGTGAGCTGTAGACTCACACCAATGTTTGGAAAACAAAACAGGTAGGCTACGTTATTATACGCCCATAAAATGTATTATACACTAAGCTTATGAAACCAAAACGTTAACGTGTACCAATATCGATCGGTGGTTTTTTATCCCGGTAGGTACTTTGCCGTCATACCTAATGTCTCAAATATTAATGCATTTGTTTGAACTAATCAAAACAAATGGGATTCGTCAATCCCAATAGGCCTATTCACAATATTCGCGCTCA
Source organism: Artemisia argyi (assembly GCA_030686995.1). Taxonomy (NCBI): domain Eukaryota; kingdom Viridiplantae; phylum Streptophyta; class Magnoliopsida; order Asterales; family Asteraceae; genus Artemisia; species Artemisia argyi. Next base: position 27,310,818 of record CM060696.1, read on the forward strand.
CTTGCAAGTAACCCTCGCAAGTGATTAAATGGTTCATACTAAGGGATCTTGGTTTGGCAAGGATGTTACTTAGTGATAATAAAACATAGTCGAATAACATATAGTAGAAAGCATTGTGTTCGAGTAGAAAAATAATAGCATGTATTCCCCCCAAGGGTTTGTAAAACATTGAAGTAATGTAAAGTGGGGCTATGAACTCACCTTAAGTAAGATAGCAAGTAATGAATGTAATGGTTGAATCGTGAAGGTTTCTACGAGCAACCTATAATCGAATGTCGCGACTTAGGATCGGAGTAAAGAATATGAAGTAGTGCCTATATATATATCTTGCATTAGTCCATGATGTGGTATGATGTATATTGTATGTCCTTGAAAGAAAAGATTCATGAACATGTATGTTTTGTATATCGTTTACTACCGTTCGGGCTGACATATTTCAGAAGTCATGTTAGTAAGCGTTCGAGGAGCCAGGACACTTTAATTCGTAAATCCACAACTCAACTCGACGGCTTACATAATGAACTCCTCACATGAGGCTCCCTACTATTGTAGTAGTTGATAAAGTATAAGTTTTGATCCGAAAAGTTACATGTCCGATATTTGAATAAACTTAGGAAAGTTTATTAGTACATGAAGATTGTTATTAGGGGTAGTTTCATAAGTCTTGAATGACCATTTTCTCTTGGTAAAATCTCATGGTTTCCTTTTAGGTGAAGTAGATCCAAATTGCTTGTTCATGTTATCGCCAATTCCTTGTTTCATGTTTACGCCTATGTAAGTTGGTATGGTCATTTCGTCATGGCCTAGCCATGACCTTTGGTCCTTGTTCCAAGGTCATGAGACACAACCTTGGTTCTAGTCATGTTTGTGGTCTTGATTATAGGTCATAAGACCTCTTGTTCCTTTCAAAGTATAACCATAATCTAGTGACTTTCGCCTAAAAATGGGCTGTTTAGAATTTGAAGAATTTTATCACTCGGAAAGCGTTTTTAGGGCTCGAGCTTCTTTATTCCTGAACGAAAACGTCGTTTCGGACAACTTTCGTGTTTTAACTTTTTGATGAATCGGACCAGAAGTGGGACTTTCAAAACTCAAATTTGATCAGGAAGCTATTTGGCAGTTTTGCCGGAAATCTTTGGTAATTTCAAATCGCCATAACTTTTGACTCGTATACTCGTTTTGGGTGGTTCAAATTGCTATGGTTTCCTTGTTAAGTCCTCTACTGTAATATGTAATGATCCAACATCATATTTTTACCATTTTGATCAGGTCTTACCAAGAAAGTCACTAGTTTACTTGTTTTAGTAACTTGTTGTAACAATCAATAACAATAACTTGTTTTGGTCATTTTTATACATCATGGACATAACTACAAGACATAATATAGCATGAATAATATGTAAATAACATGAACATGATTATTTAACAAGAATCAAGTTAGGGTTTGGCTCACAACTTTTGGCTTTCAAAGATGAAAGGAAGTTAACATGTAAGGATAGGACATTGATAGACTTGCTTCAACCCACTTCTCTTCATGCAATCTTTCTACCCTTGGTATTCTTGAAAGATGGATGATGAAGGTTTAGGTGACTTGAGTGGATTCAAACTCAAGAGAAATCACCAAGTATATAAGGTTATGGAAGTGTTTGATGAATGATAACCTAACTAGAGTTTCAACCTTGAACTAGCACTTGAATCTTGCATGAAACTTGGAAGGAATTAAGCTAAGATGAGAGTGTTTGTGTGTGTGGAAGTGGACGGCAAACAAGGGAATGGGGGGGCTTTTATAGGGTCTTAAGGAGGTTACTTGTGTTGACTTGTCAACCCTTGGAGGCCAAGTTCAACACATGTAAGCATCCAAGAGTACAATGCATGAGATCTTTCCACCTAGTGTGAATCCCCCCCCTATGGCGGTTTGTATAAGCTTGGGGAGCAAGTGTAGACTTTTCTTGGTATTATCCAAGATACTTGGTTAGTTTTGACTCCGGGAAATGCCAATCGTAAATGATTAAGCCTCAAAACGTAAAACCGGGTGTCGTAAAATTATGGAACTTGAAAGTATTGATAAACATGTCCATATGTCCCATAATAAAATATAAAATGAGTGGTAGGTTCCATTTGGGTGGTAAACCCTGCTAAAAACTGGAAACACGGGTCTAAAACGCGTAATTCGCGTAAAACGCTGAATATTGCGTAAAATTGAGAAAAGTAAAATGTTACTTTTCTAATGTTATAAAAATGATTTAAAATGACTTATAATGTCTAGACTGGGCTCAGTCTAGTGTCGGTTGGTATTAAATGTCTTTTAGACATCAAACCGTAAGCCTAAAAATCACGAAATGACTTATAACATCAAGGGGTCATTTTTGGTCAATGGAGGAGGGAAAGAATATGTTGACTTTTTCTAATAAGTTGAAAACTCAAAAAGTCTTAGAAACGCGTTTTGTGGTCTCACGGTTAATCGCCCAAATGGTTAAGCGTGCTCATGCGAGAGTAGTACAGGCATGGGTGACCTGCTGGGAAGTTTTTGGTCATATTTTTCTCAGTCACGATTAATTCTCAAATAAATCATGAGTGTGTCAAACATTTTTCTGATGCGGGGTCACTTAACGCGGTCGAGTTTCGTTGTACGTAGAATTTCTGAATGACGTTTTACCCTAAAACGTGTAATTCCTTAATAACTTTCACGAAAATGATCTGACGAATGTCAAACATTTAATTTGCCATGGAAATGATTTATCACTTGAGAATATCAAATAAAAATCAACTTTCGGGAAAGTTTCGGGAAAAAAATGAATAGTAAAAGTGAATAGTGAAATTTTCCGGGAATGGTAATTAACCTGAAATTGCGAATTGTTACAGTCTCTACCCCTTACGGGGAACTTCGTCCCGAAGTTCTATGTGTGTCATATGTTGGAGTGGTGTCGATAAAGATGTGTGGTTACTTATGAGGACCAAAGTCTGGGATTTCCGGTAATGTAGTTTGATTTGTCATTTCAGTGTATGGTGTAGGATGAGGCTTCCTTTTATATAGGAAAGGTATGGTAATAGTCGAATATCAAAGGAAATTGATATAGCAGTCGAATATTAATAGGAATTGATATAGTAGTTGAATATCAAATAGAACTTGATATAGTTGTCAAGTATCAATAGCAATTGATATAGGAATCGAATAATGGATTAAGTGTTGAACATGTGGTTGGACCAAGTCCTGTTTGAATTGTACGGAGGCCCATGCATACGGCTATATGGCTTCGCAATGAGTTCGGTATGACTGCCCATGCATATGGTTACATGGCCTCGCAATGAGTTTGTTTGTTATTGCACTATCATTATGAAAACCAAAATGTAAACCTCGTACTAATGGAAATTGGGATAGTCGTTGCAATCATAGCCTTGTAGGTAATCGGTTGTTGTACCTAGTGTTTATGTCATGGTTTGAAGTGATGTCGGTGAAAAGATAGGATTTCTTGTGGCGAATAAAATGTAGGTATCATGCCATACCCGAGCAATGTAATGTAGGTATCAAGCCATACCCGAGCAATGTAATGTAGGTATCAAGCCATACCCGAGCAATGTAATGTAGGTTGACTTCATACTTATGTTATTTCGGATATAATTAAGCCCACTTGTTTATAATTCTTTATTTACATAGAGAGGCATCCCAAACAATGTAACTAAAGGAATATAAACGTATGGTTCGATGATTTATAATTTCTTTATTTAAATGAAAAGGCATCCCAATCCATTCAAATAAGGATATTATAAATCATCCTACTCAAGAATTCCCGACACAACATTCATACTTAGCCGGTGAGTTACAAGGTAGTGTATTACGAGATGATACTGGTGTTCCAAAGGTACAAGATGAATATTCAAACTTGTAAAGTTGATGAGGGTACTTGTGGTGTAACTAAGGATGATTTGAGCTTTACAAGTGCATCAAGATCTGTTAATGAGCTTGTGTTTGTAACGGTTGTGAAGATAATGATGTGATATGTTAATGAACAAAAGTGTGTAGTGTATGCTTAACATTAATACTCTTAGGTATCGATGTTGAGTTTGCTTTAAAAATCTTAAGAGATTTTTTTAAAAGTTTATGACGGAATGGTATCCTAAACAGGATGGTACTTCTACGGGATGAAGAGAAGAATTGATAACTATCCAAAGATAGTCGTTCGGATTATCTCATAAATGAAAAATTTCAACAATGAAATTAGGTAACACAAATAAGGTGTTAAGATTTCGCTGAGTGGTAAGACATTATCGTGTCTCTAGATTGTTTTAATGTATTCTGGTGGTTTTATCGAGTTCATGTAGGAAATCAACCTAAACATAACCCTAGTACAACTACTCTCAGTATTTGAAAATTCTAAGTCGAATATAGTTAGTCAGACTATATTCCACTGTCCCTAGGTTAAATATAGGTGACTAGTCTATATTTAGCCAAGGTTCGATAAAATTTTCAAATACCTAAACTAGGTATACTTTTGATATGTCCGTTGCTTTCGGGAAACTGTTCACTAAACAAAGGCGATGTCAAACAATTTAGTTGCAAGTCCCGCCCATACAAGACTTGTAACCTATGTTTTCATATTCTATAGCATAGAAGATAGTAAGGGTAGATACGTATGGAAAGGAAGTTTTAAGTATTTCTAAAATAGAACATACTTGGCCAGGATCACGAACTTTTAATAATGAAGGTTTCATAAGAAAACTTTGATGAATGTAGAGAAAGTTCAGCTTTTGTCGATGATGGATTAGTTTGTCCTTTAGAAATCTCATATTTCTTGTTTTTAAATCGATAGATTGTGACGGGTTTTTGATATCATAAAAAAAATGATATTGATGATGTGATGGAATAATTCTAGAGACCATTTGCACAACACAATGTCTCGAAAGTAGGTTAGACCATTGTGCAATTCACAATGTCTGGGAAGTAGGTTAGGTCATTGTGTGACTCAAAACATTTGAGAAATGATTAAGACCATTGTATCATACAATGTCTTGGAAAATGAATGAGACCATTGTATCTCACAATGTCTTGGAAAATGAATGAGGCCATTGTATCTCACAATGTCTTGAAAAATGAATGAGACCATTGTATCTCACAATGTCTTGAAAAATGAATGAGACCATTGTATCTCACAATGTCTTGAAAAATGAATGAGACCATTGTAATCAGTTACAATGTCTTGGACATATAATGTTGGAGTAGGAACATGATTGGGAGAGTGTGGCTGTGTCGAAATGCCTTAGAATAGGCATACACAGATATGTTTAGTCCATTGTTTAGATCAATGATTGAAAATAAACCGAGTTTATATATCAATATACTAATATGTTCATGTAGCATAAAATGCCTAGTGTGTATATATCAATATACTTATATGTGTTCATGTAGCATAAAATGCCTAGTGTGTATATATCAATATACTTATATGTTTGTGAAGCATAACATGCTTACTAAGTCCATAATCGTCTGGAGGATGGAAGACACGGAGAGCGGAAGGCTATAAAATGTTTTTGTTTGTGATTGTAGTTATAGTTTAGGTCTCACTTAGACCCGTTTCTCTATAACCATGGCTCTGGTACCAATCTGTAACACCCCCAATTCATGGTTGCAGCGGAATTCGAACTGGGTGTTACTCGACGGCACAATAGTCACAATAATAGAAAACGAACTCCAATTGAGTCGTTTTAAAAGATTTATCATTCAAATTATATAAATATCAGAGATTACAAAATGAGGTCCCAATTGGTTCCATGTTTACAATGTATAATAAATGAGTTTTGAATGATAATAAAATTTATAGCCCTCTTGAGTATCCGTGTCCTTCCGTACCATCCTTGATCGTCATGAACCTGAAATACATGCTTGAGAGGTCAACACAAAGGTTGAGTGATATTCATAGAGTTTGTTAAATCGTTTGAACACAATGTGTTGGTAGTTAAATCGTTTGAACACCATAATCGTAGTGTTTGTAGGTAAATCGTTTGAACACCATAATCGTAGTGTTTGTAGGTAAATCGTTTGAACACCATAATCGTAGTGTTTGTAGGTAAATCGTTTGAACACAATAATCGTAGTGTGAGCTGTAGACTCACACCAATGTTTGGAAAACAAAACAGGTAGGCTACGTTATTATACGCCCATAAAATGTATTATACACTAAGCTTATGAAACCAAAACGTTAACGTGTACCAATATCGATCGGTGGTTTTTTATCCCGGTAGGTACTTTGCCGTCATACCTAATGTCTCAAATATTAATGCATTTGTTTGAACTAATCAAAACAAATGGGATTCGTCAATCCCAATAGGCCTATTCACAATATTCGCGCTCACTTGCAAGTAACCCTCGCAAGTGATTAAATGGTTCATACTAAGGGATCTTGGTTTGGCAAGGATGTTACTTAGTGATAATAAAACATAGTCGAATAACATATAGTAGAAAGCATTGTGTTCGAGTAGAAAAATAATAGCATGTATTCCCCCCAAGGGTTTGTAAAACATTGAAGTAATGTAAAGTGGGGCTATGAACTCACCTTAAGTAAGATAGCAAGTAATGAATGTAATGGTTGAATCGTGAAGGTTTCTACGAGCAACCTATAATCGAATGTCGCGACTTAGGATCGGAGTAAAGAATATGAAGTAGTGCCTATATATATATCTTGCATTAGTCCATGATGTGGTATGATGTATATTGTATGTCCTTGAAAGAAAAGATTCATGAACATGTATGTTTTGTATATCGTTTACTACCGTTCGGGCTGACATATTTCAGAAGTCATGTTAGTAAGCGTTCGAGGAGCCAGGACACTTTAATTCGTAAATCCACAACTCAACTCGACGGCTTACATAATGAACTCCTCACATGAGGCTCCCTACTATTGTAGTAGTTGATAAAGTATAAGTTTTGATCCGAAAAGTTACATGTCCGATATTTGAATAAACTTAGGAAAGTTTATTAGTACATGAAGATTGTTATTAGGGGTAGTTTCATAAGTCTTGAATGACCATTTTCTCTTGGTAAAATCTCATGGTTTCCTTTTAGGTGAAGTAGATCCAAATTGCTTGTTCATGTTATCGCCAATTCCTTGTTTCATGTTTACGCCTATGTAAGTTGGTATGGTCATTTCGTCATGGCCTAGCCATGACCTTTGGTCCTTGTTCCAAGGTCATGAGACACAACCTTGGTTCTAGTCATGTTTGTGGTCTTGATTATAGGTCATAAGACCTCTTGTTCCTTTCAAAGTATAACCATAATCTAGTGACTTTCGCCTAAAAATGGGCTGTTTAGAATTTGAAGAATTTTATCACTCGGAAAGCGTTTTTAGGGCTCGAGCTTCTTTATTCCTGAACGAAAACGTCGTTTCGGACAACTTTCGTGTTTTAACTTTTTGATGAATCGGACCAGAAGTGGGACTTTCAAAACTCAAATTTGATCAGGAAGCTATTTGGCAGTTTTGCCGGAAATCTTTGGTAATTTCAAATCGCCATAACTTTTGACTCGTATACTCGTTTTGGGTGGTTCAAATTGCTATGGTTTCCTTGTTAAGTCCTCTACTGTAATATGTAATGATCCAACATCATATTTTTACCATTTTGATCAGGTCTTACCAAGAAAGTCACTAGTTTACTTGTTTTAGTAACTTGTTGTAACAATCAATAACAATAACTTGTTTTGGTCATTTTTATACATCATGGACATAACTACAAGACATAATATAGCATGAATAATATGTAAATAACATGAACATGATTATTTAACAAGAATCAAGTTAGGGTTTGGCTCACAACTTTTGGCTTTCAAAGATGAAAGGAAGTTAACATGTAAGGATAGGACATTGATAGACTTGCTTCAACCCACTTCTCTTCATGCAATCTTTCTACCCTTGGTATTCTTGAAAGATGGATGATGAAGGTTTAGGTGACTTGAGTGGATTCAAACTCAAGAGAAATCACCAAGTATATAAGGTTATGGAAGTGTTTGATGAATGATAACCTAACTAGAGTTTCAACCTTGAACTAGCACTTGAATCTTGCATGAAACTTGGAAGGAATTAAGCTAAGATGAGAGTGTTTGTGTGTGTGGAAGTGGACGGCAAACAAGGGAATGGGGGGGCTTTTATAGGGTCTTAAGGAGGTTACTTGTGTTGACTTGTCAACCCTTGGAGGCCAAGTTCAACACATGTAAGCATCCAAGAGTACAATGCATGAGATCTTTCCACCTAGTGTGAATCCCCCCCCTATGGCGGTTTGTATAAGCTTGGGGAGCAAGTGTAGACTTTTCTTGGTATTATCCAAGATACTTGGTTAGTTTTGACTCCGGGAAATGCCAATCGTAAATGATTAAGCCTCAAAACGTAAAACCGGGTGTCGTAAAATTATGGAACTTGAAAGTATTGATAAACATGTCCATATGTCCCATAATAAAATATAAAATGAGTGGTAGGTTCCATTTGGGTGGTAAACCCTGCTAAAAACTGGAAACACGGGTCTAAAACGCGTAATTCGCGTAAAACGCTGAATATTGCGTAAAATTGAGAAAAGTAAAATGTTACTTTTCTAATGTTATAAAAATGATTTAAAATGACTTATAATGTCTAGACTGGGCTCAGTCTAGTGTCGGTTGGTATTAAATGTCTTTTAGACATCAAACCGTAAGCCTAAAAATCACGAAATGACTTATAACATCAAGGGGTCATTTTTGGTCAATGGAGGAGGGAAAGAATATGTTGACTTTTTCTAATAAGTTGAAAACTCAAAAAGTCTTAGAAACGCGTTTTGTGGTCTCACGGTTAATCGCCCAAATGGTTAAGCGTGCTCATGCGAGAGTAGTACAGGCATGGGTGACCTGCTGGGAAGTTTTTGGTCATATTTTTCTCAGTCACGATTAATTCTCAAATAAATCATGAGTGTGTCAAACATTTTTCTGATGCGGGGTCACTTAACGCGGTCGAGTTTCGTTGTACGTAGAATTTCTGAATGACGTTTTACCCTAAAACGTGTAATTCCTTAATAACTTTCACGAAAATGATCTGACGAATGTCAAACATTTAATTTGCCATGGAAATGATTTATCACTTGAGAATATCAAATAAAAATCAACTTTCGGGAAAGTTTCGGGAAAAAAATGAATAGTAAAAGTGAATAGTGAAATTTTCCGGGAATGGTAATTAACCTGAAATTGCGAATTGTTACAAACCTCACCAGATTTTTAACAAACTATTTATCACCGAAGTGCCCTCCGTGCCAACGCTATGTTTTAAGGTTTGATTTTTAGCACCCATTGCATTTAGCTCACTATGACACCATGATCACCGTGCATGTAGCATTATGTAGACTAAATGACTTATATTACTGCTATTTTTGGGATATTACAGTACCATGTCGCCCCCGGTTATTATTTTGTCCGACAGTGACGACGTCGTACCAGCATCATCCACTCACCCTACTATTGACTTATCTGATTATGACACCCATGACACCCGAGACACCCATGATTCTGACCATGACACCCAACCTGTATCACCTGCTATACCATCTCCTGTTCCATCTGGAGACCCCTCTGCTGACACCGAGCCCTTTGAGGAGGGTGAGGTTGCTTCTACACCCGTTGATTCTTTTGCTATTCAGCCCCTCTTTCGTCCTGTTTGCGGACCCATGACACAGGGACAGTACCTTTATGATCAGTACCTGACATCTCAGCAGTTTCTTGCGGCTGATGATCGTCCTACACCACCTGCTAGTCACCACACCGGTTCAGATGCTGATGACGAGTCTTCTGACTCCGATACTTCTGACACTGCTGCTTCTATTCCACCATCATCCCCGCCTGCACCGATTTGTCGGCGCAAGCGAGTGAGGATTCTTGAGCCCTATGAGCCTGAGCCTTTCGGCGAGTTGTTTCGATACCATGAGGGAGACTATACCCGCAAATGCACGGCTCGGAAACGAGTCTGTATTTTGCCTGCTTCTGCTGTTACACCTGTATCATCACCTATGTCTGTATTACCACCTGTTTCTATGCCAGATTTGACACATGTGGCATCACCAGCACCCCCACCATCACCTGTATCACCCCCACCTGAGCCACATCCTTACATGTTGCCTACTTACACCGCACCCCCTACCTCTGAGGTTTTGCCACCCATGCCACCACCTACAGTTTTCTACTCACAGACTACCACTGTACCGATCCCATCACCTACTACATCACCTGTACCATCACCTGCTCCCACCGAGACACCCACCTCACCTGGTATTCATAGATTGGTTGATGCTCGTCGATGGTCGTTTTTGTTAGACTACATACGTAGATGGAGATTAGCTGAGGGATCACCTAGGGCTGCTGAGCTTGGAGATGGCTCTTCAGCGGTGTTACCGGTCACAGGAGAGCCGATACACCATACTATCCCTCTTTTGGCTGCTAGATTGATTAGACATGAGAGTCGACTTGATGAGCTGTTGAGTGTTATCGAGGATATATCCTTGGAGAGGATTGAGTGTATGCAGGAGGAGGTCACGAACCTCGTGGTACACAGGACAGCCTTAGAGATGGTATTTGAGATTATGGGGACAGAGATCGAGGAGGCACAGGCTACCATCACCGAGTTTGGTCACCGATTAGATGTTCAGAGGCACGAGATTGATGATTTGAGAGCGGTTGCGGCCATCACACAGGAGATGATGGAGCATCAGGCACAGGAGTTAGCTGCATCTAGTTCTACCATCCATGCACTTTTGACTACTATTGAGGAGATTCAGGCCCGTGAGAGATCCAGAGATATGGAGATGTTGGGGATGATCCGGATGATCAGAGAGCTAGAGAGGAGATCAGGAGGCGCACCTGGACCTTCATAGATCTATGACATGTCATTACTTACAGAGACATCTTAACTTGCCGCCTGTGGCATTAATAATTGTTGTAACTTATTGTTTTGTAACAATGAATTCCAAAAATTATTAAAACTTTATGTTGGTTACGATTGTAACGTATTGATATTGATTTATGATGTTCTAGTTGTCTGATCTTTCTTTTTATTATGCTCCCATATTGAGATTCATTATAATTTCCATGTGTGTTGTTACATGTCGTGATGTTTATTTATGAATGATATGGTTATGTTGATGTATGTATTTATGGTGTGGTTGTGATATGTACTTTGTGATGATCTCGACTATTATGAGTTGGTTACAATATTTCTCTTGTTATTGATGTTTGGGATTTGTACTTATGCACTTACGATTTTATAGAATTATGGCCCCAAGGAAAACCACTACTGCTACCTCGTCACCCGCTATGACCCAGGCTGCTATAAGAAAGTTGGTTGCCGACAGCGTTGCTGCAGCTTTGGAAGTACAGGCTGCTGCAATGGCACGAACTAGTAGCAATAACCGAGCCACTGCTGAGAGCGAGTCTGCTGCGACTCGGAAGTGCCCCTATAAGGATTTCATTGCTTGTAAACCATCTCACTTCAAAGGAACTGAAGGAGTAACAGAGCTTGCTCGATGGTTTGAGCGAACTGAGACTGTGTTTGTGACGAGCGGTTGTGCCGCGGAAAGCCGAGTCTCGTTTGCTACTGGAACATTGTTGGAAGATGCATTGTCTTGGTGTAATGCAACTGCTCAGAAGATAGGTGTGGAGGAGGCCTATCAGATCACCTGGGCGGATTTCAAGGAGAGGATGTTGAAGAAGTTCTGCCCTAGAAGTGAGATCAAAAAGTTAGAAGATGAGTTTCACACTTTGGTTGTGAAAGGAAATGATCTCAGGGCTTACGACAGGAGATTTCAGGAACTTGCTACACTTTGCCCTTCTAAGGTTCCCGACTTTGAAAAGTTGTTGGAAAGGTATATTGAAGGATTACCCAGGAGCATTGAGGGAAACGTCACCTCGTCTAAGCCTCAATCTTTGGATGAAGCAATGTCCATTGCCCAAAGACTGCTAGACCAGGAGATTAAGCGTAACTCTGCTCAGGGAAACAACGATCACAAAAGGAAGTTTGATGATCGAAGGACAAACAACAACAACAACAACAATCACAACAACCACAACAACAGCAGCAACAACAACAACCGAAACCCCAACTGTAACTATCACCATGACAGAAACACCCACCACAACCAACAGAACCGACGACAGGAAGCTGTCAGAGCTTATGTCGCTGCACCAGTTAAGGATGCTAGGTATGCTGGACCTCTTCCATTCTGTGACAAGTGTAAGATGCATCACAATGGACCCTGCTATGCTAACTGCGGGAAGTGTTCAAGGGTTGGACACAAGACACAAGATTGCAAGGCGACAGGAGCCAACTTGCAACCCGTGGCTGTAGTATGCCATGTTTTTGGAGAGAAAGGACACTACAGGCGTCAGTGCCCTAACAAGGATAACAATGCACGTGGGAGAGCATACGTGCTTAGAGATGGAAATGTCCAACAGGATCCGAACGTAGTCACTGGTACGTTCTTTCTAAACAACCGTCTCGTTAAAGTTTTATTTGATTCCGGAGCCGATCAAAGTTTCGTATCTATTTCACTTGCACCCCTGCTTAATATTACACCCACCCAACTAGACACCACGTATGAGATTGAACTAGCCGATGGAAAGCTAGTGAGCACTAACACTATACTCCGAGGTTGCACCCTACGACTATTAGACACCCCATTTGACATTGACCTTATGCCTATTAGACTTGGTAGTTTCGACGTCGTTGTAGGAATGGATTGGTTATCTGAGAACCGCGCTAGGATCATTTGTGACGAAAAGGTCGTTCACATTCCACTAATTAACGGAACCCTGGTTGTTCGCGGAGAGCGAAGTAAGACACGTTTGAGCGTCATTTCTTGTGTCAAGGTTGTGAAGTACATCGAACGAGGATGTCAAGTCTTTTTGGCTCAAGTCACCGAGAAGAAGTCGGAAGAGAAGCGACTCGAGGATGTGCCAGTAGTCAGGGACTTTCCAGAAGTTTTCCCTGAGGACTTGCCTGGCCTTCCGCCGACTCGTCAATTGGAATTTCAAATTGACTTGATGCCAGGAGCCGCACCCGTAGCACGAGCACCCTATAGACTTGCACCATCAGAAATGAAGGAGTTATCTGGACAATTAGAGGAATTGTCGGATAAAGGATTTATTCGCCCTAGTTCATCACCGTGGGGAGCCCCGGTGTTGTTTGTAAAGAAGAAGGATGGAACCTTCAGGATGTGTATCGATTATCATGAGTTGAACAAACTGATGGTTAAGAATCGATATCCGTTGCCAAGGATTGATGATTTATTTGATCAACTGCAAGGATCGAGTGTCTACTCGAAGATTGATTTGAGATCGGGTTATCACCAACTGAGAGTTAGGGAAGAAGACATCCCTAAGACAGCTTTCAGGACAAGATATGGTCACTACGAATTCCAAGTAATGCCATTCGGTCTAACAAATGCACCCGCTGTATTTATGGACTTAATGAACCGAGTGTGCAAACCCTATTTGGATAAGTTTGTGATTGTATTCATCGATGATATCCTTATTTACTCACGTAGTAAGGAAGAGCACGTAGAACACTTGAAGGCTATATTAACACTGCTCAGAGAAGAGAAATTATACGCCAAATTTTCCAAGTGTGATTTTTGGATTGAGAAGGTACAATTTCTCGGGCATGTTATTGACAGTAAGGGTATTCATGTTGATCCTGCCAAGATCGAAGCTGTTAAAAATTGGGCGTCACCAACGAGTCCTACCGAGATACGCCAATTTTTAGGTCTTGCCGGATACTATCGGAGATTTATTGAAGGTTTTTCAAGGATTGCTAAACCTTTGACTGAGTTAACACAGAAGAAGAAGAAGTTTGAATGGAGAGATGAGCAAGAATCGGCATTTCAATTTTTGAAGCAGAAGCTTTGTGAAGCACCGATATTAGCACTACCCGAAGGAAGTGAGGACTTCGTGGTATATTGTGACGCATCAATCCAAGGTTTGGGTGCCGTATTGATGCAAAGACTCAAAGTAATCGCCTATGCTTCTAGACAACTTAAACCCCACGAGGAGAACTACACTACTCATGATCTAGAATTAGGAGCGGTAGTATTCGCTCTGAAAATCTGGAGGCACTACCTATATGGAACCAAGTGTACGGTTTTCACCGATCACAAGAGTCTTCAGCACATTTTAGATCAAAAGGAGTTGAACATGAGGCAACGTCGATGGCTAGAGTTGCTAAGTGACTATGATTGTGAGATTCGCTATCACCCGGGGAAGGCAAACGTTGTAGCAGATGCCTTGAGTCGAAAGGAACGACTTAGACCCCTCAGAGTTAGGTCATTGGGTATGACAATTAGATCACCACTTCCGTCTCAAATTCTTAAAGTTCAAGCTGAGGCCCTTAAGGAAGAGAATAGACCGCACGAGAAGATTTACGGCATGCCAGAAAGCACGAATGGATTTGTCAAGAAACCAGATGGAAGGCTGTGTTTCAAGGACAGAAGTTGGATTCCATTGTATGGAGGAATACGAGATCTCATCATGCACGAGTCTCATAAGTCTAAATATTCCATTCATCCTGGTTCGGACAAGATGTATCAAGATTTAAAGAAGTTGTATTGGTGGCCAAACATGAAAGCTGACATTGCAGAGTATGTCGGTAAGTGTTTGACCTGCTCGAGAGTAAAGGCTGAACATCAAAAACCATCCGGTCTTTTTGGTTCAACCCGAGCTACCAATGTGGAAATGGGAAAGGATTACAATGGATTTCATTACGAAATTACCCAAGACATCGAGTGGGTTGGACACAATTTGGGTTATTGTTGATCGTCTCATGAAGTCAGCACACTTCTTACCGATCAAAGAGACTGATGATATGGATGTTCTTGCACGTTTGTACCTTAAGGTGATAGTTTCCCGGCATGGAGTGCCGATTTCTATTATCTCCGACCGAGACAGCCGTTTCACGTCTAACTTTTGGCGATCTTTACAGAAAGCCCTGGGAACTAAGTTAGATATGAGTACAGCTTACCATCCACAGACTGATGGTCAAAGTGAAAGGACAATACAAACCCTGGAAGACATGCTCAGGGCATGTGTGATTGATTTTGGAAAAGGCTGGGATAAACACCTACCGTTAGCAGAGTTTTCATATAACAACAGTTATCACACTAGCATTAAGGCTGCACCGTTTGAAGCACTTTATGGAAGAAAGTGTAGATCACCAGTTTGTTGGGCTGAGATTGGAGATGTACAACTCTCAGGTCCCGAGTTGATACTTGAAACCACTGAGAAAATAGTGAAAATTAAGCAACGTTTACAAGCCGCTAGGGATCGGCAAAAGAGTTATGCCGATGTGCGAAGAAAACCAATAGAGTTTCAAGTTGGAGACAAGGTCATGCTTAAGGTATCACCTTGGAAAGGAATGATTAGGTTTGGAAAACGTGGGAAGTTAAACCCAAGATACGTTGGACCCTTCGAGATCATTGAAAGGATCGGTCCTGTGGCATACAAATTGGAACTACCTGAGGAACTCGGTAGAGTACACAACACCTTCCATGTGTCAAATTTGAAAAAGTGTTTGTCGGATGAAACACTTGTGATACCACTGAAAGAGATCAGAATCGATGATAAGTTGAACTTTATTGAGGAACCCGTTGAGATATTGGATAGGGAGGTCAAACGACTTAAGCATAGTCGCATTCCCATTGTTAAGGTCAGATGGAACTCTAAGAGAGGACCCGAGTACACATGGGAGCGCGAGGATCAAATGCGTGCCAAATACCCACAACTGTTTGATGAGACAACCCCGAGCACCGATTCAACTTTGGATTCCGGGACGAATCCAATCTAACGGGTGGGTACTGTAATACACCGTAAAATCCCAGGTCATTTATTAATGCTAATTACCAACGTTATTCTAAACTAAGCCATTTTTGCGGGCTAATTTGAAACTTTTACATGAGACACTGTTTGTTTGAACACCCGATTGTTTTGAACACCGTTTGTCTAACACCCGATTATGTATTGTCACCCGATATCACCCGAATGTCACTCTTGGATGTCACCCAATGAGGATTAACACCGGTAACTCCACTTGCGACCCGACACCCAAATTGAACACCGAGATTTTGCTAATATATATATATATATATATATATATATATATATATATATATATATATATATATATATATATATATATATATATATATATATATTAACTTTCACAAATTATAATTATTATTATTATATACATATAAGTATATAAATACAAATGATGACACCGTTTATATACATACGGTTATCACGAACCAACACCGATACCCCGATATTTTGGGCCGGATTTCACCCTAAGCCTACACGACATTTCGATTCTTTCTTTTCTTTGGGCCGAACATGTCACAAGCCCACTTGAGATTTATGTACATATGCTTTTGGTTTGGGCTTTGCGTCTAAACCCAATGGCTATGGTTGTTCATTTTCGTTTCTTTCTTTCTTGCGCAGCCTATCATCCAAACGAGCCAACCCCATGGCTTCTCAAAATTTACACACGTTTCTTCCATCATGGTTCCCCATTCTCTTGACACCAAGTACCATGTCTCCCATTGACTTTGCTTCATGAGACAAAGAACCATCTTTGAGCCGTCAACCCATTGGACAAACGCAATATCCACCCTCGGAGAAAGGGTTCATTCGGCCAAGTTCTTCACCCTGGGGAGCCCCGGTATTATTCGTCAAGAAGAAAGATGGCTCTTTCCGAATGTGTATTGACTATCGTGAGTTGAATAAACTTACTGTAAAGAATCGATATCCATTACCCAGGATCGACGACTTGTTTGACCAGCTGCAAGGATCGAGCGTTTACTCGAAGATTGATCTAAGGTCGGGGTATCATCAACTGAGAGTTAGGGAAGAAGACATCCCCAAAACAGCTTTCAGGACACGATATGGTCACTACGAGTTCCAAGTAATGCCTTTTGGTTTAACTAACGCGCCAGCAGTGTTTATGGACCTAATGAACCGAGTGTGCAAACCTTACTTGGACAAGTTTGTAATCGTATTCATTGATGATATCCTCATTTACTCTCGAAGTAAAGAAGAGCACGCGAAACATTTGAAGATCCTTCTAGGATTACTCAAAGAGGAGAAGTTGTATGCAAAATTTTCCAAGTGTGAGTTTTGGATCGAGAAGGTGCAATTTCTGGGACACGTAATCGACAGTAAGGGAATTCATGTAGACCCCGCAAAGGTTGAGGCTGTTAGGAATTGGGCATCTCCCACCAGTCCTACGGAGATCCGTCAATTCTTAGGTCTTGCTGGGTACTACCGGAGATTTATCGAAGGTTTCTCAAAGATTTCCAAACCTTTGACAGAGCTAACTCAAAAGAAGAAGAAGTTTGACTGGGGAGAGAAGCAAGAGTCGTCATTCCAACTCTTGAAACAAAAGCTTTGTGAAGCTCCAATCTTAGCACTACCGGAAGGAAGTGAAGACTTCGTAGTGTACTGCGATGCATCGTACCAGGGCTTAGGCGCCGTGTTGATGCAAAGGAGTAAAGTGATCGCCTACGCTTCCAGACAGCTCAAAACCCACGAAAAGAACTACACCACCCATGATCTGGAACTAGGAGCAGTGGTATTTGCTCTTAAAATGTGGAGACATTACTTATATGGCACCAAGTGTACGGTATACACAGATCACAAGAGTCTCCAACATATTCTAGATCAGAAGGAATTGAACATGAGACAACGCCGATGGTTGGAGTTACTCAGTGACTACGATTGTGAGATTCGCTATCACCCTGGGAAGGCAAATGTAGTAGCCGATGCCTTAAGTCGAAAGGAGCGAATTAGACCCCTTAGAGTCCGCTCTCTGGGAATGACAATCAGGTCACCGTTACCATCAAAAATCATAGAAGCTCAGACTGAAGCCCTCAAAGAAGAAAACAGACCAAAGGAAAAGATCTATGGTATGCCTGAAAGTGAGAATGGATTCGTAAGAAAATCAGACGGGAGATTGTGCTTCAAGGACCGAAGCTGGATTCCACTATATGGAGGAATTCGTGACCTTATCATGCACGAATCTCATAAGTCTAAATACTCCATTCACCCGGGTTCGGACAAAATGTACCAAGATCTCAAGAAACTTTATTGGTGGCCTAACATGAAGGCTGACATCGCCGAATATGTCGGGAAATGTCTGACGTGCTCAAGGGTAAAGACTGAGCACCAAAAACCGTCCGGCCTATTGATACAACCCGAACTTCCAATGTGGAAATGGGAAAGAATCACAATGGATTTCATCACAAAACTACCTAAGACGTCAGGAGGATACGACACCATATGGGTTATTGTGGACCGTCTTACCAAGTCCGCCCACTTCTTACCAATTAAAGAGACTGACGACATGGAAATTTTGGCACGATTATATGTGAAGGAAATAGTCTCGCGACATGGTGTGCCAATTTCCATTATCTCAGATCGAGATAGTCGTTTCACATCACACTTTTGGCAGTCCTTGCAAAAAGCCTTGGGTACTCGATTGGATATGAGCACCGCGTATCATCCGCAGACTAATGGGCAGAGCGAAAGAACCATCCAGACCTTGGAAGACATGCTACGGGCATGTGTGATCGATTTTGGGAAAGGATGGGATAAGCACTTACCATTAGCAGAGTTCTCCTACAATAACAGCTATCACGCTAGCATCAAGGCTGCGCCATTTGAAGCACTTTATGGACGAAAGTGCCGATCACCCGTGTGTTGGGCAGAAGTTGGAGATGTTCAACTCTCAGGGCCCGAACTTATTCATGAAACCACCGAGAAGATTGTACAGATCAGGCAGCGCTTGCAGGCTGCCCGGGACCGTCAAAAGAGCTATGCTGATGTGAGGCGAAAGCCTATGGAATTTCAAGTTGGGGATAAAGTTCTGCTGAAGGTATCCCCTTGGAAAGGAATGATTAGGTTTGGGAAACGTGGGAAGCTCAACCCTAGATACGTAGGACCATTCAAGATACTGGAAAGAGTCGGTCCAGTAGCGTACAAACTTGAACTCCCTGAGGAGCTCAGTAGGGTGCACAATACCTTTCACGTGTCCAATTTGAGGAAATGTCTATCGGATGAAACTCTTGTCATCCCATTCAAAGGACTTCGACTTGACGAAAAACTCAACTTTATAGAGGAACCAGTGGAAATTATGGATCGAGATGTAAAACAACTAAAACAAAGCCGTATCCCTATCGTCAAGGTTAGATGGAACTCTAATAGAGGACCGGAATACACATGGGAACGTGAAGACCAGATTCGTGCTAATTACCCACACCTCTTCACCGAAACGACCCCGACCACTACCACGGACTAAGAATTCCGGGACGGAATTCAGAATTAGGGGTAGGTACTGTAATAACCCAACATTTTCCCATTTACTAATTTCCGGTTAGACCGAAAAATTTATTTATGAGTGTGATATTCAGTAATTTCAATATATCATCGCATCTAAATTCTTACTTTCATTATTATTGTAAAACAACAATACGAATATTGCCAATCAAATAATGTGGTGAACTCATAATTTATTTCACTAAAAACACTCGCGTAACGACACCGCGATAGTATGGCATAAAATCTATAACCAAATACCGGGATCCAATAAAACCCGAGGCTCGTTTAACTTACCTCAAGTATTACGAAATCAAATTGTATCCTGCACCTCAACTTAATTTAAACCCTCACTTTTTTTTTCCTACACTTTATTTACTACACACTTATTAAAAAAATATATATATAAAAAAACAAACCCACACCTTAAATATATACATACATAACCTGAGTAGATAATTAACTCTCCCTATCCTCTAGCCTATAGCCCTACGCCTCCCTTCTCCTTCTTTCTGCCATCCCCAGTCGATGAAGACAAAGCAAACTAAAAAGGGATACTCGACCTCCTCCTTTCCAGTACACATATCACAACACCACCCAAATCCATGCTTCATCCTTTTCTACCCTCCTCCAAGCCGTTCCTATGCAACCTAACATCACTTTCATCTCATAGACTCAGCGTGGATTGATTTGATGGGTTCGATTCACAGTCCCCATCACTCACGGGGTGTCTCCTTTGTCCAGACCTTAGAGTCAAACTCTCGCCCCGATGGATGACTAGATCGTGATAAATCTTTCCCTATTTAGCTACAAGGTCGAACCCCCATGTGTAAAGTTGGAGTCAAACCTCCTTGGTATCAGATCTATTTGTACCTCTTGAGTCCCATGAGTTCTTCCACACATCCTACAACTTCCATTATCACTAATAATTGCAGTCTTGAGAAGAAGGAGTTTTCTGGGTTTTCGAAGGTGTGTGGAATTGCTGGTGGGAATCGAGTTCCAGTCACCCTTATCATCTTCTGTTTTCATCGGATCCGCTTCACTTGTTGTAAGGAATTGTTTGTCGTTCTTATTCTTATTCAATGAAACTTGTAAATGCTTCTTTAATACCCATTTAGTTTTGTGATGGTTTAGACTCGTTGGTAGTACCTATTATTGTCGATTTGGATTCTATGTTAAACTTTGATGCTTGTTTGTGGTGTGGCTAAACCAAAGACTAAACTAAACACCAGATAGTATCGGCTCAATTTGCGACGTGTATATTTTGGTTTATCTTCAAGCCTTGTTCGTTTTGTGTTAAGATAGGGTCGATCTCTTAGTTTTTTCTTTAGCACCAATTCCGACCCAGCCAAACCTAGCTTGGTACATCCCACTATATGTTGCCATATATTGAGTTTCTTGCCCGACATTCAACAAGCACCAACTGGTTACACATGGGCTTTGTGCCATCCATAACGAGACGCCCCGAGTGTGTTGTGCCATACTGCCTAATGATAGTCCGGAAGAAGATTAGGGACTGCTCGTGTTACAAGTTCGAATAAGGTCTTATGACCTTGCGTGTTGATTATTTCCCTTGCGTCTAAAAACCGACCCAACCCTTGTAAATTTTAAAAACCACTCACTTAGTAGTATGTATGGATATCTGCCCAAGCTTACTGCTTGATTTGGAGTGCTGAGCCCAGCCAGTAAGGCCCAAGCTAAGTGTGTTCGCCTTGGGCCGCAGCCCACACGTGAAAGCAGACGCTGAATGTTGTCTTGGTACACAACTCGTCATCCCAACTTCTCGAGCCGAATCCGACTTGTTTATTCACGACACTTCCCGACCCGTTCGCCTTATGCTAAACTACTATGCTGGTTTTACAAATGACTACTACAACATAAACTAGAATCTAATACTACCACGCATGACACTATAACTATAAAACAAGCTTAAACAAAAACTATAAAGTTACACGTACATGTAAAAATTATTTATTTACGCCGACCATTCACCTTTTAGGTAACTTGATATGTTTCTATAAAAACGTACATAGGATAATAAAAATATAAAATGACAAGTTCAACTTTATTTTAGTTCAATTACAAACATTTTGCTTAAAACTTTTATTGAAGTACAATTATTTACACACTTTTATATTAAGCTTATATTTACACGTAAATACGTAAGTACATTTAAACACTCATAAATACAAACTTTTTAATAAAATTTATACTTAAGTCATGCCCATTTTTCTAAAGTTTTTCCTATATACATATAACCTATAAACAATTTTAAGTGCAAATATTCTATAGTAAAACTATGATAACAAGATTTATATATATATACCATGTTTCTTTACAAACACATGTATACACATTTAAACAACGTCTAAAGACCCAACCTCACCTCTCGTGCCTCTCGCCTTTCAACCATTATCAAGCCAAACAAGTTTATGTCCACGCTATTCGTCTTTTGTCTACCTATGACCGTATACACTTCCAAGTGCCGATATTTACAAAATTAATTTCAAACTTAAAACCATGCCACACAAGCAATAATGTCGTTTTGATAATGTATCGAGTCCTAAGTTAGGAATATGAACTAAACTATGCCATACTTATTTAGGTTACGCGTTGGAGCTCTCAACTACTATTTAACTACATTGCATTTCGGATTACTACTACTTACTGAGGTGAGTTCATAGTCCCACATTTTACTATGTTTTCAAACCCGTGGGGAGATACATGCTTAAAATCTGAACACAAGTATTTTCTGTATGCTATTCTGATTGATATTGCCTAGGTTACTGTTTCTGCCAAAAGTCCCTCATATCATGACCCATTAATCACTTATGAGTGAACGCGAATATAGTGAATAGATCTATTGGAAATTGACAGCCCATTTGTGCTAGCCGGATAGATAGCTTTCGTGCTAGCCGGATTGATAGTCAAATGCACTTTATTTGAGAACTACTAGGAAACTGGCAAACTCCTATTACCCGAGGGCCCTATCACCTACATCATACTATTATGTGTAGGCTTCTATCCCATAAGTTTATTATATATTTCTTATGGCTGCATAACGACGTTAAGGTTTGCGTGTCATGAGGCTTAGTGCAATATCTTACATTACGATGTTACTGTTTTCATGACGATTTGACTTGTGTTCAACTATTATAACTTAAACACTGTGGATTCACTCAACCTTTGTGTTGACTCTTTTAGCATGTTTTATCTCAGGTAATTAACTTGCATCTATGGCACGGAGTGGAGCAGGGCACCCTTGGGGTTCACTTAAAATTGTTATCATTTATTTTGATTCAAGACATTTTCCTTATGTATTTCTAAACTCATTAAACCGTTATGGTAACTCTGATTTTATGTTTGATGAATGATAACGAATTTTCTCAAAACGACTCTTTTATGTCGTTCTCTATGATTATGGCTATGTTTCTATGAAGTAATACCCCGATTAGACTTCCGCTGCTTCTGTCCATTTTTCGGGGTGTTACAACATTTCGATTCTTTCTTTTCTTTGGGCCGAACATGTCACAAGCCCACTTGAGATTTATGTACATATGCTTTTGGTTTGGGCTTTGCGTCTAAACCCAATGGCTATGGTTGTTCATTTTCGTTTCTTTCTTTCTTGCGCAGCCTATCACCCAAACGAGCCAACCCCATGGCTTCTCAAAATTTACACACGTTTCTTCCATCATGGTTCCCCATTCTCTTGACACCAAGTACCATGTCTCCCATTGACTTTGCTTCATGAGACAAAGAACCATCTTTGAGCCGTCAACCCATTGGACAAACGCAATATCCACCCTCGACTTGTTACCCATGGATCGAATGTCTCACTTCCTCCAACATTACTTACACACATGAGCCTAATTCTATTTGTTTAAACCCCTAATACCCTAACCTATGCATAAACAACTCCAAGTAATACATTGTTGTTTCCCTTCATCACCACTCGATTTGACAACACTTGGGATAACTAGACAAGATTGTCGAGTAGGACATGACCTCTCGATGGATGTTGTGTTTCTAGGAACACTCGAACCACCCTCAACCTCCTATATAAGTCTCATTTAATGCAAGATTTCTCACACACCCAAAGTTTCACCAAGCTTACCAAATCACAAAACTCCTTACTTCATTTCTTGGTTACAATCGAACGAGTATAGTGCACACACGCAAGGTTTGGATCGAGAGTGCGAGTTGGGTAACTATTTGGATAAAGGGATCACTAGACGGAAGAAGGGTACCACATTTGCTTGTTCTTTTGTCTCGTACGCACGACCTCTTCACCACCAAATTCTTGGTGTTGTAAGTTTACTATCCTATTTCTTTTCCTATTTTGAATCGTAGCATGCACATCACACGACATACATTTGATTTTTAATATAAGTTTTCATTACTTCTTCACATGACTCGACACCCCTAGAAAGGCCCTCGCTATTTTATTTCTACACGTGCAATTGATATATTTTCTTCGACCCACCCATTATTCGGCTCGAACTTAACCAATATCACCAAACATGCAAAGCTAGTACGTTTCTAAACCACGATTACTAGACCAAAACCTTGTGTTAGTCGAACAAGATTTTTAAAACAAGAAAACACCCATTTGGGCCTTACCGGGCTAACGAGCCCAATACAAATCCTTATGAAACTTTCGAATGTAAAACTTAATAGTTTCGAGTGATAACTGTTTGCAAGAGAACCGAGTTTTTACAAATAAAAAGGAGTAAAAATGGTAACTTTTATAAAAGATAAAAGTTAATTTTTCGAAAACTAGATTTTGGACTAATTTTGCAAAAGTCCCACGATAGGGACTAAATGTGACAAAACTGCCAAACTTGCGGATAAGGACTGAAACAGTAACTTTAACGAAACTTAAGGGTAAAAACTGCCTTTTCTCAAAAATCAAGGTATATTGTGTAAAAAGTACAAAAAGGGACTAAAACTATAATTATTTTTAACTAAGGGTACAAAGTGTAAACTTGTTAAAGTTAAGGGTTAAAATGTGACAAGTTATATTTTTAATAAATTTTA
Organism: Artemisia argyi; assembly: GCA_030686995.1. Taxonomy (NCBI): domain Eukaryota; kingdom Viridiplantae; phylum Streptophyta; class Magnoliopsida; order Asterales; family Asteraceae; genus Artemisia; species Artemisia argyi. Next base: position 27,335,206 of record CM060696.1, read on the forward strand.
CAAACTTTATGAAGACATATGTATAAGTATTCTCTTTAACTTTTTTATATATATATATATATATATATATATATATATATATATATATATATATATATATATATATATATGTATGTATATACAATAAATAAACATAATCTTACTTAAAAATATTTAAACATAAATATTTTTAAACGATATTATTTTCTCAACGAGATAATATTTAATCAAACACTGATTCATATCGACACTGACAAATAACTACGTAAAGTTATTTGGAATATATTTTACGACACCCGAACGGATATCACCTTACACGTAATATATCACACGTCATTTATGACACGAATCTAAAATACCGATTACAATATATTTATAGGTCGCAAGTCGGAGGAATTTCATTGCTAGCCATAGCAATACACCATCACTTTTGAGCACCGTTGTGATTCACACGCACCTTTCAGGTGAGTTCATGGTCCCACATTTTAATTGTTTTTAAACCCCGTGGGGAGATACATGCTATAAATCGAACACAAGTATTTTTCTGTATGCTGTTATCACCTGATATTGCCTAAGTTGACACCTGTGCTACAAGTCCCTCATATCACGAACCTTAATCACTTGCGAGTGAGCGCGAATATAGTTGATAGATCTATTGGAATGGCAGCCCGCCTCTGTCAAGGTGATCACTTGGCAGGAGGTGTGCTATATTCGAGGTATTATGGAAATTTGGCACATTTCCTGTCATCGAGGGCCCCTTGTCATTTACATCCACTGTGGTGTAGATGATTGTTATTATCTTTATGATATGTCAAATCAATGTTAAGGCTTGCGTTTCGTGAGGCTTAGGAGCAATATTACACCCGATTTAGTCAAGACATGTCTATCTTGGCTTGTTTATTTCAAATGCTTGACTTGTGTTCACACTATTACTATTTAAACTACTATGGATTCACTCAACCTTTGTGTTGACTTTTTAAGCATGTTTATCTCAAGAAATTAGCAAGCATGGCGGCACGGAGCTGGCAAAAGGGCACAGGACCTCCCTTTTATTTCAATAATTATATCATTATTTACAAACTCATCACCACTTTTGTGAAACAATTAACATTTTGGAAAAATGTTTGTAACTCTGAATATTTGAGTTTTCATGGAATGATATTGACAATCTTTTGAATTGTTTTCTATGAGTATGACTGTGTACTAAACTGTAATGACCCCGATTAGACTTCCGCTGCTTAATCAAATTTCGGGGTGTTACATTATGTGCTTTCAGACATGTAGGTTTCCGGCCAAAAGTTACCAGAATTTTAATGGGCGAATGACCAACAGTAACAATGGATGATTTTCTAGGATCATCAAAAGAAATCTTCAAATCAAAACATAATTTGAATGTGATTTAGTCTTTGGGATTATTGTAGGTTTTTTTTTTTTTTTTTTTTTTTTTTTTTTTTTTTTTTTTTTTTATAAGATTCAAATAAAATAAACATTGAACTTTGTGAATTAAAAGGTAACTTCATACATAAAGAAGAAGTTACCTTCATACATAAAGAAGAATCATCTATCAATTGGGCTCCATCAATAACATCACCTTTCACTCTCCCAAGTCAACACGTGATGCCTTGATCTTTCTTGCACAAAGAAAAACCCACAAAAACGAATCATCTATCAATTGGTGTGATAAAAGTCAGATAGGAAAGAAGAAAGAAGTGATGTATTGATAAAGATTCTATAAATGTAACTTTGACTACATATGACTTTAACTTCTTTTATTTAAAAATGGACACGACAAATAAATATAAATAAGAAAATTAAGACAAAAAATGTAATAAAAAACACACACACAATGTAAATCAACATTCTTATAAATACTTATTTACATTGTGTGTGTGTTTTTTTTTTAATTAAAACTAAATATGTAATCGTTTTGTGGTTTATGTGTGACGATGTATAGCTTTTATATGTTTTATTTAGTTTATAAATAAACGTTTTTTTTTATAAACTAAGTATTTTCCATGTGTATATTTTTTTTATAAGTATTTAGTTTATAAATAAACGTTGTATAAAAGCTATAAATAGTCACAAAGAAACCACAAAACGATTACACATTTAGTTTTAATTAAAAAAAAAAAAACACAAATATATGTGCCCGCAGCATCGCGCGGGCAAACACGCTTGTTACATATTACTTCTTAAATACACAACTGAAACATCCCATTATTATTTCATAACTCCTTTAATATACCTATTGCAAAATGTATGCATTCTGCTATAGTTATTGATCCTTAACACTGAATATATCATTTTACAATTTTTATCAAGCTATTAGGAAAACCGTCTATTAAACGGGTAGAGACCTACTCAATCATTCTAAATCTCTCAAAACTCATATATCGGACAGGCTCTAAATGCTTATTTTCACTTCTTATCTTTAAAAAAATTAGACATAAATTTCACTTCTTCAACACAAACACATTTATTACAATTTCATTATTTTCTTTAAAAAAAATAAAATAAAAAAAAATAAAATAAAAAAAAAATAAAATAAAAAATGGTGTACATATACCCCAACACAGCTTACGAAAGGAAAAAAAAGAAAAAGAAAAAAGAAATGGCTAGTTTTCTTCATCTTCAAGTTCAAGTTCCCAACAACAGCTTACGAAACCCCAAAAAAATCTTTGCTTCCTCCTCATCTAATGGTTTGCTACCTTTTCTCTTTCTTCAAAACACAATTATTCATAATTAACAATCTCTGACTAATATGTAATTTTCAGGATCAGTTCCAACAAGTTGTTCTTCTTCTCAAGAAGCAAAAAAAGGAGGAGGTCCGGTGATAATTGAACTCCCACTTAACCAAATAAAGAGGCCATTAATGCGTACAAGATCCAACGATCAACAAAAAGTCCAAGACCTTATGGATTCTATTGCTCAAATTGGTCTTCAAGTTCCTGTACTCTTCTTCTTTTTCATCTATTCTTAAAAATTATAGATTTTAATTATCTGGTTTTCGGCTTATAATAAGCCACAAAAAAAAAAAAAAAAAAAAAAAAAAAAAAAAAAAAAAAAAAAAGTGAGCTTATTAAACATATGCCGGAACAAACACCACATTTTTAAAATTAGATCGGGTAAACACAATTGACACTTTTAATAAGAGGCTGGTTATAATCGCAGTTAGATACTATTAAAAGATTATAAATTTGATTTCATTTCATTTCGCAAAAACAATTAGTTATGTTTGGGTGTTTTTACCTTATTTGATGGCCTTGTGAGTTTATTAGCTTTGGGTCATTTTTTTGTTACCAAACATGTTTTGCTAAAGCAACTGTACTGTAATTATACAACCGTAACTTTGTAACATTCAGTTTTTTATTATCATTATTCACTTTAAAATAAAAAGCTTAGAATGCTCTTTCAATCAGCGTTTCTTTAGGAAGCTTTTTTTTTTTTTTTTTCCAAATTAAAAGCTTTAATCTTGTAAAATCTTGTGTCCCAAACAAGGCTATTTTTTTCTATGAGTTTTTTTTTTTTTCATAAAATAAAAAGTTTTCTGTTCTTAAAACCTTGATCAACAAAAATAATGTATTTTCATACATAACAAAAATAATGAAGTGACTTCTTAGTAACTCATACAAAAACGTGTTAATATCTTGATCAACACTCGTGGTCTAAAGGTTTTTGAAATTAATGCTTGTTAGCATTTACTAAAGATGCTTAAAGTTTCAATTTACTCGGACTAAACAATAATGAATCATTGTGTTAGCTTATTAAATTTCCTTGTCACCTGCATACCTTCCACGAAACTCTCTACTTGTCAAAGTACAACGGTTTCAAAAAAACAGTTTCATTGACTATCTAGGTAACATGTCGCTTCCACTTTCTCTATGTATTAAATGAAGTAAGCACTTAGGATACAACTTACGCAACTCATCTTTTCCTAGATGTTTTTATTGCTCAATTAATTTCTAGCTAGTACTTGCGTTTCTTAATATTTAAATGAAGGTTTTATTTCAAAAAATTGATGCTCCCACGTAACGCAAGAATGGCTTTAGATCTTTTTAAATGCTAAAAGCAGATGCCCCGCAATGAAACATTCATTTTTGTGTTAATGATTACGATGTTACGAACCTTTTGATTACCACCTTGGTTTATTCTAGCGTTATCTTTATACTATAATTGGACCTCAATCTTGAAGAGCCATTATGGCATCTATAATATATAGAATAGGACAGATTGCATCACTACCAAACTTGTAACTATAAACTAAACATAATAATAACACGACACGTGAGTGTATCATAGTTAATGGGATAAATTTAAACATATAGCGGTTAAACAGACCTTTCACTAATAAGATGACACCTGTATGGATGTGTGGATATAGAAATGGGCAAATGTTTCATGCTTCAAAGATCTTTATCCTGTCGCATATTAAATGCCCTCACATTTTTGTATCATGTAAACACAAGTCTCCTTGATACAATATATCCAGAGACTAAAAAATGGAAGGTTGTTGGATTTAAGTTATATATTTTTGACGAGACATGCAACTTCAATCTACTTTTAGGATTAAGTAAACAACCTATAACTTGAAATCATTTACTAATATTTTGTTGAGATAAAATCACGTGATTGGTGTTTGAACTGAAAGTACTCCATACGCGTAAAATCATAACATTGATGGTCTACTTATTAAGCCAGTGAGTAACCAAATCACTAAAAAACAACAGTGAAAACTAATTGTTCAACTTCAGTTACAAGAAAAGATAATTAGGTACGAAAGCATGTATAAGATATACAGTTATGGCATATGCACGTTATTATTGTTCAATCGTGACATCACTTTTACATGTAGACAAATTAGCAAAATTCCAAGTTGTAAACATCATATTTTGCAAGGCTATTAACACAATTTCCCTTGTTATCAATGTAATGTTACTAGTCATGACAAAGCATACCTAAATAGGAATTTGCCCCCATTTAAGTCTGAACGATCATGTCAGTTAGAGTGATGTTCATCTTTATAATAAATGCCTCATTGATATGACTTCTGATGATTATAACGCCAAGAACAAAAAGTTTGAGTTATAATTAAATGTTTGTGCATCTTGTTGCAAGTTTATGTACCACTACGATATGGTTAGGGCGTTAACTATGACATAAGTGTAACTTGGGGTCTCTAGAATTGCAAGGTGTTAACTATTAAAATAGAATTCATATCGGTTCAAAATTTTGTGACATCTAGTCTTTTGTAGTTGCACATAGGTCATCTCACTAGCATTACATAGTTATAACTTATCACCTGACTGTGAGGGTGTTTGGGATTGCTTATTTATTTTGCTTCTGCGCTTCTGCTTAAAAATAAGTACTTTTAAGCTGCTTAGAAATAAGTGCTTTTGAAGCTTGTGTTTGAATTCGCTTATTTTGTAAAATATCCAAAAATATTTGTTAAAATAATTATTTTGATAGAAATTGATAATTAAATCTATTTATAAAAGGTTTTAGGTCATACTTGAGAGTGAAAAGTCATTTAAGTTAAATTTCAAATAAACAATACAAAATAAGCCCTTATGAAAAATAAGCAATCCTAAACACCCTAATAATATCAAGAACATGCTGAATAGTTTTGTTCGTAGTTACATTACATATATGTCAAAATTCCGTTGATTAAGATGCATCATATGATCCATTTAGCGGCATTGTGTTAATGGACAACAAAAACCCATTGACTTATTTACTTTGTCACTATTAGATGTTCTTCATTCTACATTGGGTGATATCTGTTACTACTGAGAGGAAATGCAAAACATGTATTCACATGATTTTACTTTTTACGTTGCTAGTCTTTGGTCCCTAATCTTATTGTCATGTAATATAAGCTTACAATGTGACGCATTAACTTATAGATCATGTCTTTGGTTCTTGGGGTTGTTACAAGTATCAGGAGTGGTATTGGTAAAAAGACATGTATTGGAATTACTGATGATTCCAATCCATATATCATGTTTTGATCTAAAGGATTTGGGTTATGTCTTAGGGTATGCTTTGTCATGGCAAGCAATAAATATCAAGGACAAACGTTTAATCATGTTTGTGCTACTTCTAAAACCCAATACTTACACATGGCCATCTTAATGCTGTCACATTACATAATTTTTTGTGTGTATCAGTCTTTGTGGTTACACCTTAACAGTCTAGTCTTAGAAGAAGCGTTTTCTACCAAGAGGTGTTAAATAGTTTCCTAGAAGTATATGTGACGTCGTGCTTAAAGATATACACATGCATGTGCCAAAATTGTATGGTTTATATGTGACATTCCTCTTCTGATCTTCCTTTTCATTGTAGCTTATCAGTGATTTGGTTCACGTAATTAATGACGGATTATTAACATTATATAGTTTGACGTGTGCGAAGTACTTGCATTCCAAACACCAATCACAGGTTTTCGCGTGGGTACATGACTTTGTCTCGTGATGGGTACACCAATCGCATTATCGTTGACATGTGTGAAGTTATGTCTCACCAAAACTGTTATTTTTAAACGTAGTTAACGTGGATTTATGTTTCCTTTCATCTTATGAAATACTAAGAATCATATCAAGGACGGTTGTCTTTACAGTTCTCTCAAACATGCTCCTTTTTTTTTTTTTTTTTTTCCAGGACACACAAATGTCGTATTATTAACCACAACTGTTTTATGTTTTAAATGTTGACTTGTTTTCATATTACATGATCCATTCGTATGTTGGCTATATACATGTTGCATTACAAGTTGGGCTGTAATGCATTCAAGATACGAGATTGGGTCCTCTTGAAGATTTAGTTGAATAGAATCAAAATTGCACCTGTCACTCTATAAATCATAAACTTTAATACGAGGTATCGTATATAATGTATCTCCACAGGTAATTTGATTAACAAACTGAAGTTTCTTAAACAAAACACAGATTAAAAATGAATGTTTTGTCATGGGGTCATCATGTCAAAGTATGGAGTAATCCAAGCAAACCAAGAAAATAACGCTGATGTGTTGCAAGAGTGTTTGTTGGTGAACATTTAGCAATAATAGTTAAAGTTTAATGTGGGCAGAACTTTTGATCAATAAAAAGGGTTTTTCTTTCTTTATTTATTTATTTTTTAATTTTTATTTTTTATATATATATTATTATTATTTTTTATTTATTTGAATTTAAGGTCACCTCATTTGGAACGAACCTCATATGTTGGCACTAGAGCTTCCGCACAACCTGAGAAAAAGTCTGTCGTATTACGTTGTAACTTTTGACCTGATAAAAAGTGGATAATGTGATGCCAGAAATTGGTTTACATATATTTAATTGCATAACATGGCCTGCTGCACATATTTCATGATTTATGTGTAGTCATCTGTAAAGAAAAAAGATGAAATTTAATCATGCTGAAAGATATAGGGCATGAGGATGGCTGTAGTTTGTTTTATGGTGGTTATAATTTATCAGTTTACTTTCACCTGTAAATTGCTCTTGGCTAAAATTAACACTAGGTGTGTTGACCTTTTCTTATCATCCATGCCAATTTTGTTTAGTTAGGTTATTTAAAGCTATGCGTGTGATCAGGTTTTGTAAACATTTCTCCTATTACGTGCAGATTGATGTGCTTGAGGTCGATGGGACTTATTATGGTATGCAACTGTTTACAACTTTTGTCCAAAAAGGGGTTTAATACAAGCATTCTATTTTTCCTAATAAAAATACAAGTTTGATAGAATATGTAGTTTTAAAGAACTTTTTTTAAGTAATGATGATATGATATCCTAAAATTTTGTTACTGACAAAACAAGTAACTCTTTATCTTAGGGCACTTCTTTAAAACCTCTTTTACCCACACACAAAAAAAAACCCCATTTTCATTATAAAAGAGAATCTCGTGGAACCTTTTTCCTTAGGTACCGATGACAACTCGTAAAGTGGCAAGTTACCTTTAGCTAAAATGTTACCAAGAATTACTACAATATTCATTGGACGAAGAGAGTACTTGGTTTTATGATTTGCTTGCATGTTTATTCAGATTGCCACTATTTTAACTCGAGTTTCTTAATAGGCTTTTCTGGGTGTCATCGGTTTGAGGCTCATCAACGCTTAGGGCTTCCAACTATCCGTTGCAAGATACGACGTGGAACTAAAGAAACATTAAGGTAAATGCTATTTATTGCTCCTTAACATTTTAATAAAGGTAGCCAATCTCGACCCACATCCTTATGAATAGGTCGTTAACTCGTTATGGGCTATTATTTTCTCAGAGGTCAGGTGAGTCTAATAAAACATTAGCTCAAAATTAAACATGTCAAATTGTTTGGAACTCGCCCAGAATCTATATTAATGCATACGATCTCCTAAAGTTGTTTTTATTTAATGATTTGGATTCATTATTTCTATAAAATCTCTGTTAAAAATAGTCAATGCATTACTCATTCAATATATGGGGGAATTTCATATATATCCCTCCCAGGATAAATAATAACATGTATATCCTTTTTGCTAGTTTTTAATGCATAAAATACAATGGTTTTAATGCATCAAAAGGATATATATGTAATTTTGTAAATAAGCAGGGATATATATGTACTGGTCAACCCAAACTTATGTGAACCCATAGTAATATCACTCAGTTTGACCCATTAACCAATCTGCACAGTGCACCGATATTGCCACCTGAACATTTTACGCTTCTGTTTATTAGTTCAATAAGCTTAGAATTTGTCATTTGTGTTTTGTGTGTATGCTCTATTTCTAACAGGCATCATCTTCGTTAGTCGGGCAAGGTTGGCCTAACTATATCCTTCAATGGAGAAAAAGAAAAACATCTCTGTTATGTGACGGGTAGCAGTCATGGCATATTCTTATAGGTAACACTTCCGTGTTCTATGTTTGTTGTAAACGTATATCAAAGTGTATCATAAATAAGAGAACGGGAACACGTACATACATATTTTTTTATATAAATGTTATTAGATGCCTTTGCATCAGTATTACAGATTACACCAATATATCACTTCCTTTGTTTGGCCTAGAGCCTACACAAACAATAAAACATATCATGAAACAACCGTAATCACCTGATATAAAAGCACATATGATAGCAGCCGCACAACTGCGTGCGGTTATGACTTTCAAACAAGAGAAGTGGAGTACTCTATTACTACCAAGTCGATTGACCATCAAAGTTCCATGAACTATCAAACTAGTAATCCTAAACTCTTCAATTTACTCGGTTGTGGTTGCGATTGTATTCTTTGTGGAAAGAGGAGGCCAATTTGTTTGGCGTATTGTCATTTTGTTAACATTTACGACTAGAGGAGTCGTTTGTAACTGAAATGTGTAACATCTGCATATAGAAGTGTTTACTAAATCAAAGGGCATTTTTAACACTATGGGTATGTAGGTGCCGTTGATAGATCTAACTCATGCCTAATCTATTCATCATTTGACTCATGACACGCATTTTTTGTCTCTCAAAAGTTTCATTTTGTTTGTCACGTTTCTTTCATTTTCCACAAGAATACAGTACATCATAGATCAGTATATCCAATACATATTAAAAATATGTGAAAAAACAGTAACAAATTTAATTATTTTGTCCTTTTACAGTATTTGTATCTCAATCCAGCACTTGTTTTGGAAGCAGCAGGTTTATTAACAAGCTCAACTACTAAACTTAATCTGACATGTGTATCTTACAAGTATAAGCTAATGCATATAAGGTGATGATCTAGCCGACATTCCTTCATTTTGGCCATCACGCTCCACCAAGTCAAGAAAACTAACAAGTAAAGAGCTTGATGAGATGCCATGCAGAAAATAAACAACATTCTGCGTAGGGAGACAATGACCTCGACTTCAAATGCAAGTATATGAAACTAAGGGCGCTTGAAAAAAAATGTATGTGCGATTGTAATAAAAGCATGCTTTGGGAGTGTGAGAAGCAGAGATCTAAGTTCTTGATCTCGTAGTTCGGTAACCCATCGCTTAGTCTCTTCAACCTGATCCAGTGAAAGACATGAGTTAGCTTTCTTTCATATATGAAATCAGTATTATTAAATGTCACAAATAGTTTCATTGACATCATAAGCAAAATCAGTACGTACCTTACTCATCTATCACATGTTGGCCCATACATTGTGGTAGCTAGTATACCACTAAAATAGTTGTATGACATTAGTTGGGAACTTGTTCATTTGAACTTGTGGTCCCTCTTCTTATCACAAAACATCAATGGTTTATAACAAACCTGACATATGAATTATGTATCTTTAATGATATACACGAGTATCCGTACATAATAACAAAATTTTATAGTGACAAATAGTTATATTGATATTTTGGTTACACAAAATGTAACCAAAATATAATGTATTCTCAAGTCAACTTTTATATTTTTGTGTATTTCCTTAAATCGTGTGCTTCCTACTTTCCTTGAATAAATTTTAAGTTTGAGTTTTCAAAAAATGTGATACACCCATTATTATATTTAGTATAGATATTCATACAAATGCACATGTAGATGGAAAAAAAAGGAGTAGGTCAACTTTCTATAGTTAGAAGATACAACAAAACTACACAACTGTTATGACATCTCCATCCATTAAGACCCCCCCTACCCCCACCTCTAAACATGCATCATGTCTCATTTACATGTTACAATGTTACCCTCATAATCTCTCTCTCTCTCCCATTGTAGTTCTAGCTAGCTAGCTTGTTTCAAGATGTTCATGTTGGTCTAAGAGATTGAAGCTGCCAGCATGATCTGGTATTACAAAACCACTTCATATATATGTAGTTGCATATGTTTTGATACGTGTGACAGAATATAGAAGCGGTTAATCAGGTCATCTTGTAGCTTCAATCACTCATGCCCAACAATTATTCAAGGCCATGAAAAGTCCCATCAACCTTAATATGTTGCTTTCTAAATATGGCTATATCCATGTGAACTTACTCATATACCCATGTAAGCACTATTATTTTGGTTACAACTCTTTCTTTCTTGGTTTCTTTGAATTATCATATTAATTTTCTTCAATTTCCTACTACAAAAATGCAAAATTTCAATTTTTTCTTTCTAAATAGCCATTAAGATGATAGGTTTGGGTTGATGTTGATCATGTGGTTTTCTTTCAATTTGGTTCTAAGACTTTGATAATATTTTTTCCAGAGAAACAAATAATGCATTCTATCTGAATTCGAATCCCCCTATTCTATAGATTATTGTCCATTTATGCATAGAAAATCTATCAGTTTACAACTTACTTTTTACATTGCGGGTGGTCAATAAGTACATGTAAAATATGATAAGTTGATGACTAATAGTATGTGATTCACTCCTAAAGGTATCTTCCAGCCAGTTTGTTCAAGATTTGGTTTGAAGACTCAGAATGAATGTCTGAATTGTGTGTCTTTTTGTTTTCATTTCTTCTTTTAGTAAACACTAATTGCCTAGCTAATCTACGGAATTTGAGCCCCATCAAACCAGGTAAATCCCTCCCCTTTGGGTAGTTGGCGTGACCATATCAAAGTTATTTGAATTATGTTCTTTGAAAGGACCTTGCAAAGTATGTGCATGGCCCGTAGGTGAGCTACCCGAGGCACTGTGAAAAAGTTTATGTGAGATCCAGCTTCGGTTCTAACAAATATTAAGTACATAGAATCATATATTGATTTTTGGAAGTGAATTTTGAGCCTCCAAAAATATAGGTGGATATACATTTTGAGGCCATTATAACTTAGAAGCCTTGTGTGATCACACACCTCGCACACACTTGTGTAATACGGATGACAAGGAACAATATACTGTTTGTAATAAAGATGAAAACTTAAGGATAGTCATTGGAGGTCTGTGTTGATTCACATCTGGTGGTCTTAGCCGGAATTTATGAGTTTAATTATGCTTGATACTATTTACATTCAAGACTTCTAAGCATTGTAACTTTTGATCGATCTAGACCCAAATGCAAGTGTTCAGATACTTGACAAATAACTATTGAATAAAACTTGAACTGTAATATCATGGAATCCTATTTGCAATGTTTTCATTTTGGAACATTTGATTAATAGTACAAGTTTTCATTCAGTTTGTGAGTGATAAGGGAATGCTAGCTATTGTCTTTACATGGTTGTTAATACACCAAATTTGCTTGTAAATACCGTTAATTTTTTATTTATTTTTATTTTATTTTTTATTATTTTTATTATTTTTATTATTATTTTTTTACTATACGTGAAAGGCTTATTATTACAGCTTTATACAGTTATACATGAAAGACAATATATGACCAAACAAGCATTTGTAAAGTAATGGCTTAGTTGGTGGAGAATGACCTTTTTGTCTTTAGCCTTGGGTGGTTCTTTTGTCTCTCTTGTGTAAAAAAGGACCACCACCAACTAATTTCTTTGTTTTAGTTTTTCTTTATATATATTTTAAAATGTTCCTTATGCTGATATAAATGTCAACAACAACACCACACAATCCAGCCGGGGCGGAGTATGGGGAGGTAGAATGTAGAGAAATCCTACCCCTACCCAAGGATAAACCCGAGAGTAGAAAGACCGCTTTCATGAACACCTCCGGCGCTGATATAAATATCAATGTAACAATATACTATATAACAAAACTAGAAACAGCCTAGTGCCAAGTAGTAATATTGAACTTCTGATATTGCGGATATAAATTATTGATAAGAGTCGGTACATTTTAACGAGTAGTTACACAAAAAAGGATAATGCACATATTTAAAACAGCTGGCCCTTGTTCTTTACCTCAAACATTCCACAAGCTACATTTTTGTGGACTACTAGCAGCCAAAATGGCTGCAAAGAAAATATGAACTGAAACCAATAGGCAAATAGAAAGCTTTTGCATTACCATAAAATAGCTGTTCAAGTCTGCTTATCACCAAGTGGTGAAGAATCAGATTGCTTGTGTCGCTTGGGTTCTGGTTCACCCAAATGCAGACCAACAGAAAGTTCTTCGGCCTCACGTTTAAATGGTGAAAGACTCTTTAGATTTGCAGTTTCAGATTTCTCAGTTTGATAAACTGGAGATCTTACAGAAAAGCTTGCTATAAACTGATGTTCCACGCTAGGAGTTGCTTCTGTGCCACTCTCAATGTGGAAATCCTCGTTCATGAATTCTCCTTTTGGAGCTTCCTCAAGATTTATACCGAGTGGCTCGTAGTTTTCTTCTGTCTTTTCTTTTGAAAGAGACGATTCTCCAATAGTAGAATCAATGCCTGCGACTGAAGCGTTTCTTTGATCTTGCAGTGCATCTGAATTTGGAAATAAGAAGTTAGTAATAGAGCAATAAATGATGAACACATCATTAACTTTTCTTAGCCAAAACATCTAATAAGATGGACTGCAGGGGAGTGTTTGGATATGTTTTGCTGTTTGAAGCTGTACTGATTCAATGATCAATGGTTCTAGGCTTGACAAGTTTGCATAGTTTTGGAAATTAACATAAAAAGTGAGTATGTGAGAAAAGGTGACACGTCTAGTTATATGAGAGTAAGAGTCCCTCATATTAGTTGATAGAAGAGGTAATAAGCAACTTTATTAATAATTAGTTTGTTTGTAGCGAGTATGAAGCTGATAATCAAATGCAGATTCTCTTAATTGAAATTAAAAATTGATTATTGTGATTACATGTCTCAGTTATCGAATTTATAGATTCATAATCTAAATCAAACACCCCAAGTCCAAAACCACTGAAGCATGAACTGACCCAGATGGTATTAAAGCGGTAAATTCAATTCAGCTTTAGGACAGTGCTATTCCCCTCCAGTCTAAAACTTACTAATCAACCAATTCAATACTTGGGTTTTGGGTGTTGCACCAAACAAAACTGTACCATCTATGATAAATCTATCTAATGTGATTAATCATCGATCTTGTAAAAGATTCATTCAAATTCACCAAAATAAATCAAACTTACTTCTAACTAAAAATAACACATGGCTTTTATGCTATTACTTAAGGATCTGCTTATTAGTTCAAATCGATTCAGAGCTAGAATCATTCAACGATCAAAATGGGTACAAACCTTGAAGACTTTGGTTGGTTGTGATGAGATCAAGTTCCAAAAGATCCAGAAGACGTCCAAGATCAACTCCACTAGTCCAATTCTCTGGAGGCTGACCAACTTTCAGTTTCAGACGTCCTCTATTGGCGGTACCACCCCAAATGATACCAATGGGCCTTGGTTTTTCACCACCTTGTCCCGTTAATAGAATGAGACTTCCACTATCACCTTCAAGATCAAAAGTTTCTTGATTCTCACCAACAACCAAGAAATCAGTAAAATAACATATTCCTTTTTCATCGTTGTATTCCAAAGAATATGCCATTATGGTCCCTGTAGTTAACCCAGAACTTCTCCCAACTTTAGTCACTTGTCTGCCAATTACAGTGTTGATTGGGGACTGTAAATCTATGACTTTAACGTCACCAATCTCACCAATGCCTTTAACAGATGTGGTCACGTTTGATAGATTTAAGTCTTCTGCAAACGCAATGAAAGCTCCATCTGCTCTAACAAATGTTTCTGCAGCATGAAGATGTGATAGGATCAAACATAAGAAAGATAACGGTTGAAATACCCAACAATAAAAAGTTGAGAAAATACTTGGGCTAGTTCTAGTATTGTCGAAATTCACACGGGCTACCACATCTAGCGATCAGTTTCACACTTTCACTAGTGGATATTAAAAATTTAAAAGAGAAAAGAAAAAAGTAGAACACATATAGAGAGAAAGGGAACGGAATGGCATTTACGGGTGCGAAAGATGATCAATTTGGCGAGATGATGCTGTTTGATACATGGATATCTTTACGTGAATATATGTCCATGCCCCCTATACATGGTGATTTAGACACCTGTGCAGTCGGAATAACCGCAAAGCTAATCAGAGTTCTTGCAAAGGGTTTTTTCAATCTGTTATTGTGGACACTAGTTGTATCTCTTAGATTCACCAAAATATCATATCATCACCGTGTCAATACTTTTGCGGTTTGGTACAGCTACTTGTTTGCGAGTAATAAGCTCTGTTATCCTATTTTAAGCATGTGTCCAAATCTGATAGATTTTAGCTGTAGCGGTCAGGTTCTAGGACCATGTGTCTTTAGTTCAAAACATGAAGTGGGATAGACTGTAAAAGACCAAAAACTAAACTTATATGATTTTGCCCATACTCAATCCTAGAATAACATATTTATTCACTTCATGGCACAGGACAGAAGCAAAACAGAGAGCATAAAACTGCAGTTTGAGAGAAGTTTATAATATTACATAATAGTCCTAAAAGAAGAGTCCCTGTAAAAAAACTGAAATTGGACAGCTTAGATAACGAATGATTAAAGATATAACCCATTTCATGTCGGTTACAACTAAAAGGGAAAAAATATAAACAAAATGAAAGATTGAAATTTGGGAGAAACTAAAATTCGAAGCCCCAGATGAAGATCCTGGGGCTGACGTCTATTTCTTTGTGAGCTGTATTTCCACAACCCCACTTGGATCAAAGTTATGGTCGTTTGATATTGGATCGTTTTCCCATGGGTTCCCCACATCCTATTGATCTATATACAAGTTGGCCAACTGACTCGTGTATTCCTCATCAATTTTTTCCATTTATTTATTTTTTTCATATTATCATTTACACCTATTTGGTAATACTGAATGTTGGCAGTTTGCTACTAATATTTGTTGCTACTTTCCTTTGTTGTGTTCAGTTTCTACATAAGAGCAAATCCTTCCCACATCTACATATGTTGTTTAGAAGACCCCACACTTCAGCGAACAAAACCCAGAATACAAATGACCAGCTCCTTATCATAGTTAACAGTAAAAATTGGTCATTCTGTACAGTCTAGATACCACGATGTAGTTTATCTTAATCATACATAAAATGCCACTCTTCATTCTGACCCAAATTTCTTCACACTTGAAGAATATTTTTTAGTAAATAGCCAGCCAAAACAGAAAGCTTCTAGATGTTACATGACTCGACATATATAATTTGTAGCTAATATTACCTGGGTTTGTTCCAGCAAATATCCCATACCAGAGATCATCCGTGATGAAAGATGTTGCCCTCTCAACAGCCCCAAGATACACCCCAGGTCCAAGGCTTGGTGGCATTGGATGGAACATTTTTTGGTTAGGATAATCCAAGTTGACTGCAACGTGCCTATTTGTGAGGAAACCAACTTGTCGGTTTCCTGTTCGGCTCTTAACAATGGCACCCAAGGTACCATATGTCTCTTGGCTTGCAACCTAAAAAAACAAGTTACAATATGTTTAGTTTGAGATCCATAAGGATTTACACAAAAGGATTTGCACCCCTCATACGTGGGTCACATGGACTTATGCAACAAGCATTCTTACATAGGCCCTTGTTAGTTTCTGTAAGAGCTCTTCTTATATATTCACTACCATGACCTTTTTTGGAATTGGATTCTATTTGGGTCGGCTTGAAACTTCACATTAAGGACCTATACATAAGAGACACGCCCTCGGGTATAATGGATTGTGACATACATATTTCTTAGGGATATACTTATTGGCTATCAACTTAAGGAGCCTATGAAGGATGTTCATATATTTCAAACTTAGAAAATCTTATAATCATGAGTATCTGCTAACTAAGAATATAAAACTGGCCATGAATTTAATTCCGTGACCATCTAATTCATGCAAGTAGTTCTTTTTGTTTTCTTTATACTCAGCTAAAGCAGAATGCTAGAACCCCATTAAACTTTTGAAGAACCAGGAGGTGCATCAGTGAAGTTCACGTATCTGAGACCGATACTTAGAGGAGTATACATCATGAGAAAAACATACAAAATCTGACACAAGAAGGAACACGGTCAAGGGTGCCTTAGAGGTCAGCAAAAATATTACCTGGGAACCTGAACCGATGCACGGATCACTTCCACGCAAACCATCAACAAGCTCTGAATACAATTGTTCTTTTGGAGTCGCGGCAGGTGCGCCGTAATAAGAGAACTCTACAACATCAACTTCACACCACACACCACCAGGGCCCTGTTCAAGCTATTAGTTTAGTAAAGCTAAACCATTAGCCACAACAACAATCAAATTATACTCGAACTCTATTTCCACAACAAGTTTTGAGTAATATAAACATTGAACAATAACTAGCACATCTCCACAATACATGATAGATACTAGAAACTTAAACTAATATATAAAGAAAGTAAACGTGTATTATATCTAGACGAAAACCTCAAGGGCAGATGGAAAACACTGGATGTGGGTGAGCCACTGCCTGTGAACCTTACGAGCGACAAAGACAAGAATAGCTGGTATATCTGTAAGTAAGCCGCGTCGAATACGGAAACCAATGGCAGTGCCTAAACTACATCGTCGTAATAGCTTGCTATGAAAGGCCCTGATTGTCATGAGTTCAAGCAGTGTAGTAGCTCGTGGTCCAGTTGGAAGGCGACCAATAGTTTCAGGCAAAACTCCCTTGAGAAGATTTCCAAAGTAATTAGCTCTATCTTCAGCAGCATCGATTAATCTGCTAGAAGTAGGCCATGAGAAGTATGCGGCTGCGGCATTAGTCTCTGAGAGTTGACCAGCTGATGTTGTGGCAGTAAATGATTGTACAGGTGGACTTGATGAAGGAAGATTATTAAGGTTATCACAGCAAATTCTTTCCAAGTCTAATGCTGATTCCTCAGATGGTGTAGAGCGAAGCCGCCTTGGATCCATAATACAATCCCACCTGACCTGTCCTGATGAAAAATAAAAATAATTACCCATTCATGTTTAGTTCCATAAATAATTAGAACAGCTGATTATAACTTGAAACAACAATGGCATACTTAAGTTAATCTTGTGGAATTGTTGGTATCATCACAGTCTTATTAATCTAGCTTTTGCCAAACACCCAAATTGTACAAGTACACTAACTGCAGAAGAAGCTTACCAAGTCCAAATCAGGAAGCCCTTTTTTACATTCAGTACTAGTATCCACCAAACTTGCAATAATCTGAAACAAATACTAATATATATTTTTTTTATAAAGTAGTAGAAAATTAGTAGTAGTAATGTTCCCAAAAGTCATGATGACTTGACTGCATTGACTTACAATCAGATTAAATTAAATTAAAAAAAAAAACCCCTAATCAAAATTACAAAGGGGTTGACGCGTGCATTGACCAACCAAAATCAAAAACCCCAAAATTAAATTTACTAGTTATGATGAACCAAACGAAATGTTGAAACAGTAATGCATTACAGAAACACTTACAGTGGTAGACTGATTATTTTTTATTTATATGGAAGGTGAAGATGTTATTTTTAGAAATAACAAGAAAAGCTGCTCATTAATCTTTAATCTATTTCAGGAAATAATTCAGCCGTCTTTTTCCTCTCTCTTTATACTTATTACCCTTTTCAAATATCAAACTTTACATTTTTTATCCTACTAGACTTTTTTTATTGAAGTTTTTGTTTGTTCATGTCCAATTTGAGTTACGATTTTTGTTGACCAGATTTTGAACAAGCTACGTTCGAGCATTCATTATCAAAGTTATCGAGCCGAACTCAATCTTAGCTTAAATATTTCAGCCGAGCACAAGCATGTCGCGTTTATCAAATCATAACTGTTAGTTTAGATATTGGGTTCAAATCCATTTCTAGAATAGTCCATGCACAAGCATCTAAGCGTTTGTAATTGATTGATTATTAACCAAGAGTTCGGTACATAATATAGTAAATTATAGACTATTTTAAAAATGGGCTTAGCCCAATATCTAAACTAACAATAATTTACAATAACAAGTTGGTTTCACTTATCTATGACATTTTGTTATTTTTAAAATATACTCCCTCTGTCCCTTTTTAAATGTCCACCATCAAAAAGCTCAAAGATTAAGAAACTTAAAAAAATGATTTGTTTGGATAACAAAATGACAATTTAGCCCATATACGTATACTTGATACTCTATGTAATTTGACACTACAAAATGTTGCTTTTGTTGTACTTTACCTGACATAGTGTATGTAATTAGAAGTTGACTAACAAAATTAATGTGTAAAATTTGGCGTTCCTTTTCTTTTGACACAAATTTTTTGAATATTGGTAATTTTAAAGTTTCTCACTATAGATTAACCCATGTGCTTTTTAATACTCCAACACATCCTATAACACATTAACCTTGTCTTTTTCTCTTTTGAAAATGGAACATAACTCAACTTCATGCACTAAAAAAACTTGATAAACTATGAACGTCAAGCCATTTACGAATCATTGTTAGAAGAAAGCTTAAACGGTGAGTTGAAGAAAGGATCAATTGTAACTTTAGCAAGAAAATACGGCGTCTCTAACCGGACCATAAGTCGCATTTGGCATCAAGCTAGACTTCAAGTCCTTAATGGATCAATTGTTGATGTATCTTCAAAGAAGCAACATGTAGTTGGATGTAAACGGCTACAAATTGATATTACTCAAGTTTCACAAATTCCATTACGTCGTCGGACAAATATTCAAACTCTTGCAAAATCAATAGATGTTCCAAAATCGGTCGTGCATAGAAGAATCAAAGAAGGTGAACTTCGACCACACACGAATGCCGTCAAACCACATTTGACCGATGAAAATAAAAAGGCATGGTTAAGGTTTTGTTTGTCTATGGTTAGGCCATCTTTGCCATGGCTTAGTCCTACATTTAGGGATATGTACAACATCATCCACATTGATGAAAAGTGGTTTTATATGTCAAGACCAACAAAACGTTACTACCTTGTTCCGGGAGAAGATGAGCCGCTAAGAACATGCAAATCTAAAAAGTTTATAGAAAAGGTAATGTTTCTTGCCGCCGTTGCACGACCACGATTTGATTCATTGGGCAATGAAACTTTTTGGGGAAAGATTGGTATATTCCCGCTCACAACCTTAGAGTCGGCGAAGCGTTCAAGTAAGAATCGTGTTGCGGAGACATTGGAGACAAAACCTATCTTATCCGTAACTAAAGAGGTTACAAGGTCATGGTTGATACAAAAGGTACTACCGGCTATTAGATCGATATGGCAACAAGGTCATACGGGTCCGATTTTTATTCAACAAGACAATGCGAAGCCTCATATTAATGTTGATGATGTTGAGTTTCTTCAAGAAGCATCTCGAGATGGGTTTGACATAAGACTTTTTGTTCAACCCCCAAATAGTCCGGATTTAAATGTGTTAGATCTCGGGTTTTTTCAGGCGATTCAATCACTTCAAGAGCAAGAAGTTTTAGGGACAATTGATGAATTGGTTCATGCGGTTCAAGCTTCTTATGAAAGAATGCCATCTCGCGAACTTAACAATGTATTTTTAACTCTAGAAGCATGCATGAAAGAAATCTTGAAGGTTCAAGGTGGCAATAACTATCAAACTCCACATATCGGCAAGGGTAAACTAGAAAAACAAGAAATGTTGCCATTGGCAATTAATTGCGAGCAAAGTTTGATAGATCAAGTTGTTGCTTATTTGGGTCAATAAGAAATAAGCTTAGCCAAGTTTATGATGAATAAAAAAAAAGACCCAATGTACTCATTTTGTTTTTTGGAGTATGCTACCGTAATGGAACGCTTTATAAAAATAATGATATGTAAGAATTTGTTTTTTGTTGACTTTTGTTGTTAATACTCCGTATATGCTTGGTCCTGGTAGTATTACTTTGATTTTGTTGCATTATGTGAAGAGTAATAATTAAGGGTATTTGTGGAAAGTTACATACATATTTTTATCCATTTTAGGTAGTGGACATTTATTTAGGGACAACCGAAAATAGAAGTGTGGACATTTATTTAGGGACGGATTCTAATTCATATTATGTGTGATATGAGTTTCTTTTATTTTCTCATATTCGCATAAAATTTAGTAAGATGACGTATAAATCTATCTCTGAAGCACGAAATTATGGATACATGTGAGAGGATGGTTTGCTTTTTTTAATATTGTCATTTTATTAAACTTATTTTGAGTTATTTGAGATCAAATGACTTATTCGAGCTTAATTTAAAGAGAAACTTAAGAGTGAAGAGTGTACATTAGTTTTAGCTAACTTGATGTCACCATTACAAAAAGTGAGGCTAATGGAAAGCATCATTTACATGGTTCAAGGATAACCCCATGGTTGGGTGCGATCTGTTTTTATATACAAAATACACAACGAGTTTACCAACCTATTATGTCGTTTCATTTCAACTGCCAATTATGCTATCACCGAAATTGATCGGATTTCGATTTGGTTATCATGACACGATATGATCTCATCAAACAAAGCTTACAACAACAGTAAATGTGTTTTGCTTTTGTTTCTGGTGACTTAAAGGCAAAGTAATTTTATGAATTTTTCATTTGTAAGTTATGTGATACTTAACGAATATAATATTGAAATACAAAATGCAACAATAGTTACAAGATTTGAAAAAAAAGACTATCTAGATTATATTTTCTATCAAAACAACATGTAAGGAATGATGCTGTTAGTGCAAACGTTACGACGTTTAATCTATACAACGTATTCATGTTTTAATTATGATAAACACGTAACTTGTAATACATAACGTAAAGTGCACAAGTTACTCGTTCATACGTCAACATCTCTCGACATCACTTCAGGTATGAATAAACTCTATATCGTCATTAGTAAAGTGATCAAATAATTTTATTTTCTTCTAAACTTACATTTTTAAGTTTAACAAAATATTTTCACAAAAGTATTTTTGTGTTTTTATAGAAATGTTTTATTAAGAAAATATATTCAAATTCAAACTTATAACAGCTATATTTCCTCCCCAATTCAGTTCAGCTTGCACCAGATAAGTTTTCACCACATCAGGACAAAATAAGAGCGTCTTGTTGGGACGGTCCCTTAAAGTGGTCGGCGGTCCCTTAGTGATAAAGGACTGTCGCCTGTTTAAAGGACCGTCGCCTCCTTCCTGTCGTCTATAAATACTGAATTGTTCCCTTTCAAAAAACAAGCTTCCACATACACAAAAACTTTCTGTTTTATTTTGCTTTTTATCTTTGATCACTATAACATGTCGGTATATGCTTATAAGTGATTTCCTCTTTCGCAAAGTGCAAGAGAAGAACTCTCGACGTAGATGAAGATTCGAGAAGTTAAAGTCAATGCCTCTTCCCAAAGTGCAAGAGAAGAACTCTAGATGTAGATGAAGATTCGAGATGTTATAGGTGTCCATACACAAACGTAACAAGTGTTACGGTTATAGGTTTTGTAAATACTTCCGACTTGTGTGTGAGTCGAGGATGGAGATATATGTGTATGAGCTTGGAGAAGATGAAGATCCAAAAAGTCTTGTAACTAGATTAGTTCATGTATTTGTTGTGAGGAAAGTGATGTCCTAGTGGTTAGGTTAGGACTTAGTTGAGTCATTGTGTGAAGACTTGGATAGGGAAAGGATCCAAGTGTGTCATGTGTGAAGACTTGGATTGGGTGAAGATCCAAGTGTATCATGTGTGAAGACTTGGATTGGGTGAAGATCCAAGTGTGTCTTAGTGTGAAGAATCTAGTGAACGGGAGTGCTCGTTCGCGTGAAGGCTTAGATCATGTGTCGATCTAAGTGGGACAAGAGTGCTTGTTCGTGTGGCCACGTGGGCCTTGGTATAGATTGGTTCTAGCTAGGATTAGAACTCAACATTCCGCTTAGTATCATTAAACTTGGTGTAAGCTTGTGTACGGTTTGTTCAGCCGTATTAGAGCGTGTTGATTAGTGAAGTAACTCTCGATTGTGGTACTTATCACACCCCCAAGATCGGGTCCAGCGGAAGCATACATGTAGCTGGGGTGTAACTCAATCGGTATACAACACTAGTTCAAAAATAGTTTGCACTTGAATCATTTAGATTAAAATAGTTAAATCAAAATGTTGATTTTTACATTGTTAAAAGTGGTGCGGAAGTAGGCCATTAAAATAGTTAAAAACGGTCCCCAAATGAATAATCAGAGTCTTCTATGACCATGCCATGCCCTGCCAAAACCTCCTGTAGCGTGCCATTGGTTAATACCTGAAAATACATGCTAAAGTGTCAACACGAGGTTGGTGAGTTCATAGAGTTTGTTTAACAAATAAAGTTTATAGAAAGTGTTCACACAGCAAAGGCATCGTAAATCCACTCAGTTACAAGTCCCGCCATAAGAGACTTGTAACCTGTGTGTTCACAACCCACTGCTAAAATAGTTTAAGTCTAGTAGTCAAACACCCGTGGTCAATAATAAGTCAAGGCCGCTCCGAACAATGGAGACTTTATAACGTTGCTCCGAACAAGGGAGACTTTAAGTCACTCCACCACCTAGGCGAGATTTATTAGTCACTTTACCGACTTGGCAAAGATTTATTAGTCACTCCACCATGGCGAGATTTATTAAGGATGCTCTGAACATGAGAGACTTTTTAACGTTGCTCCGAACATGGGAGACTTTAAGTCTTAGAACATACAGTATAATAAGTCCAAAAGTTCAAGTCAATTTCAAAGGTCAAGTCAAGTTCAAAAGGTCAAAACAAGTTCAATAGTTCCAAACAAGTTATAAGGTCAATGAGTTCATAATAGTTCAAGGTTCAAAACAATGTTCAAAGAGTCAAGTAATAGTTCAAGTAAAAACGAGCATGTATTCTCCCCCAAAAGTTGACAAAACAATTTAAAAGAGTAGGGGCTATGACTCACCTGATGCAACAGCTACGATGACAAAAGTGTACACAGAAATGAGGTTCGATCTCTAACCGCAACCTAATATGAATGATGCATGATCTCGTTAAGATCACCAAATGATGTTTATGAATGTCCATGCTCATGTTTCTATACCACTCTAGTCTTTGGAAAAACACTTGTATTATCAAAATATATAATCCAAGAATTTGGAAAATATTGCTATTAGAAAATATAAATGGCTAGTTATAATATATATACTTATATATATATAACGTAAGTTCTCATGTTGACGTTGAAATACTCGGGTTGTAATCCTTGAAATGATGAAAACATACTCATAATAACTAATACTACGTTAGTTATAAAGCTCGGTACTTGATATCATGTTTAGCTTAAAAATGCACTTCGTAGTTTTTGCGCCAAATTTATATAAAAGCTGTCAAATATAAAAGGGTTTTAGCCGATATTCAAACGAGTATATCTTTGTCGTTACTTGTCCGTTTTACTTGTTCTTTATATCCACGGATACGTCTTAGTATGTAGTAATATATTTTGGAAAGCTCGGCTCCTCCGGGTTAAGTCTAAAGCCTCTTTTTGACCGACGAAAAACGTCCAACAGCAACATTTTCAGAAAAAATACTTTTCGTCTACAATCTTGCAAAAATCATAACTCCTTCGTTATAGACTCTTTTTAATCCGTTCTTTCGCCTACGGATTCGTTTTTGAAAGTATTTTCTAAAAATTTTGCCAAAGTTTCCTTGGTGTTTACTGATTTTCCAGATTTTTACAAAACGGGACAGCATGTCTAAAATAGGTTCCAAATCAAGTTTCCAAGGTTAAAAACTAATTTCTACCATCACCAAACCTCTTGTAATCACCACATGGCTAATCTAATCTTACCATACACCTTCTTAGGGTGCCATGGACTCCTAACCAAGTTATTAGAGCTAGGGGATTCATAACAAGAAAGTTAGGGTTTGTATGTTTCATTTTAGTCAAAATAAAGTGTGGTATAGCTAGTTGTACATGGTTTTTAGCATGATACTTATGTAATACATGTAAAAATAGGATGATCCATGAAAAAAATAAAGATGAAAACTTACTTGACAAAATGAGATGATTATAGGATGATTATGCTTGATGTTCTTGTGTTTTTGTTGCTTGATTCTTGATTAGGCTTGTAAAATGAACAACTTTGGTGTTTTACTTTATGAAAGATGATCACTTGATCATGGTGATGTATATGGGTCATGGGTTTGGAGTAAGGATGGAGAAGAGATAGATGAAAATTGTTCTTTCTAAAAAGCATGGATTATGATTCTTGTAATTTGGTAAAGTTTGGTTAATATAGGTTTATTAGTATAAAAATGGCTACATTAATGCACATGGTTAAAGGGTGTGGTCTTGGGCTGGTTTTTGGGTGTGAAAAGGAGTAGCCAAAACGGTTTTGATCACTTGGGAAATGTAGTGTATCGTTAAGTGTTATTACGCGTTATTCGTTAAAATCGGGTAACGGTTTTAATAGAAATAAATGTTCATGAAGTTAACCGGGATGAAATAAAGTCATAATAATGTTGAAAATATGTTAAAAATATGTTGGGTACATTTACTGAGTGATCGGGTGATTATTGTTTAGTTTTCACGAAAACCGTCGTTATATTCGTACGCGTACGTTATAAATAAAATAAATTTCCAAAATACTGGGTAACTGAATGTTATAACTTTTATGATGTTAAAATGGATTTAAAAATATGTCGGGACCATTGTGGGAATATTTAGATATATTCGTCGTGTATAAACCGGGTGTTAACGTTTATTATAATTACGTATACGTAAAAACGTTAAATGTACTGAATATAGAAATTTGAAAATCCTGAGAGTGGTATAACATGAAAATGCTGTTATGATGATATGCAGACTATCCCCAGTCCGTATGCAGTGTACTTAACACTAATGAAATGAATTCGCACCTAAACCAATCCGGTTACGCGAATTTGAATACCCGTAAACTAAATTTACGATGAAATGTGTAATGCAAGTGAATGATGAAAACTTTTCCGGAAATGAATAGTGTTTAGTGAATAGTAAATTTCCAAAAAGTTTCTCAGAACATCAAACTGACCTCGAAAACGATGAATAGTAAAACGATGAATAGTGTTTTGATGAATAGTGATTTATGAATAGTAAAAAGTCGAAGTTTGGGAAAATGACCTGAAATGGTAAATGACGTGGAATGGTGAGTTGTGACAGTCTTCCCCTCTAAAAGGAACTTCGTCCCGAAGTTCAGTTTATGTTGGTCTCTGAAAACATATTGGTGAAAAGGTGATGAAAAGTATGAATGTTCTGACAATGAGGGTATACACACACATGCATGAAACATTTGGAAAATGAGTAAAGGATTCAATCCAGACAGAATTTTATTATAACCATTCTCAGTGTTGCAAAATTCATTTCTGAGTCGGATATAGGTAGTCAGCCTATGTCCCACTATCCCGGGTTGAATATAGGTGACTAGTCTATATTCCACCGAGGTTCCATGAATTTTGAAATACTCAGCTCAGTTATACTAATACTATGTCTTTCACAAATACCAAGACGTTCAGAAAAACTAAGACAGGTGACCAAACTCGAGGTCAAATGATGAAATTATGCAAGGAAAAACATAATGCGGTGACATATATGATACGTGAACATGCTTATATGAAAAACAATTATAGTAATCAACTATAATAAATGAATATAATATATCAGATAATGAGACACAGTCTCATCACCTATGTCAGCAATTAACCACAAATGAGGCTTCAGCTTGGCAGGCAGGCACGTGACAGTCATAGGGTTAAGTTTTCTTGAAAGTAGCTATAGTCTAGGTTTTAAAAACACTTAGTTCGCTATAGCCAAAGCTCTGATGCCAATCTATCACACCCCCAAGATCGGGTCCAGCGGAAGCATACATGTAGCTGGGGTGTAACTCAATCGGTATACAACACTAGTTCAAAAATAGTTTGCACTTGAATCATTTAGATTAAAATAGTTAAATCAAAATGTTGATTTTTACATTGTTAAAAGTGGTGCGGAAGTAGGCCATTAAAATAGTTAAAAACGGTCCCCAAATGAATAATCAGAGTCTTCTATGACCATGCCATGCCCTGCCAAAACCTCCTGTAGCGTGCCATTGGTTAATACCTGAAAATACATGCTAAAGTGTCAACACGAGGTTGGTGAGTTCATAGAGTTTGTTTAACAAATAAAGTTTATAGAAAGTGTTCACACAGCAAAGGCATCGTAAATCCACTCAGTTACAAGTCCCGCCATAAGAGACTTGTAACCTGTGTGTTCACAACCCACTGCTAAAATAGTTTAAGTCTAGTAGTCAAACACCCGTGGTCAATAATAAGTCAAGGCCGCTCCGAACAATGGAGACTTTATAACGTTGCTCCGAACAAGGGAGACTTTAAGTCACTCCACCACCTAGGCGAGATTTATTAGTCACTTTACCGACTTGGCAAAGATTTATTAGTCACTCCACCATGGCGAGATTTATTAAGGATGCTCTGAACATGAGAGACTTTTTAACGTTGCTCCGAACATGGGAGACTTTAAGTCTTAGAACATACAGTATAATAAGTCCAAAAGTTCAAGTCAATTTCAAAGGTCAAGTCAAGTTCAAAAGGTCAAAACAAGTTCAATAGTTCCAAACAAGTTATAAGGTCAATGAGTTCATAATAGTTCAAGGTTCAAAACAATGTTCAAAGAGTCAAGTAATAGTTCAAGTAAAAACGAGCATGTATTCTCCCCCAAAAGTTGACAAAACAATTTAAAAGAGTAGGGGCTATGACTCACCTGATGCAACAGCTACGATGACAAAAGTGTACACAGAAATGAGGTTCGATCTCTAACCGCAACCTAATATGAATGATGCATGATCTCGTTAAGATCACCAAATGATGTTTATGAATGTCCATGCTCATGTTTCTATACCACTCTAGTCTTTGGAAAAACACTTGTATTATCAAAATATATAATCCAAGAATTTGGAAAATATTGCTATTAGAAAATATAAATGGCTAGTTATAATATATATACTTATATATATATAACGTAAGTTCTCATGTTGACGTTGAAATACTCGGGTTGTAATCCTTGAAATGATGAAAACATACTCATAATAACTAATACTACGTTAGTTATAAAGCTCGGTACTTGATATCATGTTTAGCTTAAAAATGCACTTCGTAGTTTTTGCGCCAAATTTATATAAAAGCTGTCAAATATAAAAGGGTTTTAGCCGATATTCAAACGAGTATATCTTTGTCGTTACTTGTCCGTTTTACTTGTTCTTTATATCCACGGATACGTCTTAGTATGTAGTAATATATTTTGGAAAGCTCGGCTCCTCCGGGTTAAGTCTAAAGCCTCTTTTTGACCGACGAAAAACGTCCAACAGCAACATTTTCAGAAAAAATACTTTTCGTCTACAATCTTGCAAAAATCATAACTCCTTCGTTATAGACTCTTTTTAATCCGTTCTTTCGCCTACGGATTCGTTTTTGAAAGTATTTTCTAAAAATTTTGCCAAAGTTTCCTTGGTGTTTACTGATTTTCCAGATTTTTACAAAACGGGACAGCATGTCTAAAATAGGTTCCAAATCAAGTTTCCAAGGTTAAAAACTAATTTCTACCATCACCAAACCTCTTGTAATCACCACATGGCTAATCTAATCTTACCATACACCTTCTTAGGGTGCCATGGACTCCTAACCAAGTTATTAGAGCTAGGGGATTCATAACAAGAAAGTTAGGGTTTGTATGTTTCATTTTAGTCAAAATAAAGTGTGGTATAGCTAGTTGTACATGGTTTTTAGCATGATACTTATGTAATACATGTAAAAATAGGATGATCCATGAAAAAAATAAAGATGAAAACTTACTTGACAAAATGAGATGATTATAGGATGATTATGCTTGATGTTCTTGTGTTTTTGTTGCTTGATTCTTGATTAGGCTTGTAAAATGAACAACTTTGGTGTTTTACTTTATGAAAGATGATCACTTGATCATGGTGATGTATATGGGTCATGGGTTTGGAGTAAGGATGGAGAAGAGATAGACGAAAATTGTTCTTTCTAAAAAGCATGGATTATGATTCTTGTAATTTGGTAAAGTTTGGTTAATATAGGTTTATTAGTATAAAAATGGCTACATTAATGCACATGGTTAAAGGGTGTGGTCTTGGGCTGGTTTTTGGGTGTGAAAAGGAGTAGCCAAAACGGTTTTGATCACTTGGGAAATGTAGTGTATCGTTAAGTGTTATTACGCGTTATTCGTTAAAATCGGGTAACGGTTTTAATAGAAATAAATGTTCATGAAGTTAACCGGGATGAAATAAAGTCATAATAATGTTGAAAATATGTTAAAAATATGTTGGGTACATTTACTGAGTGATCGGGTGATTATTGTTTAGTTTTCACGAAAACCGTCGTTATATTCGTACGCGTACGTTATAAATAAAATAAATTTCCAAAATACTGGGTAACTGAATGTTATAACTTTTATGATGTTAAAATGGATTTAAAAATATGTCGGGACCATTGTGGGAATATTTAGATATATTCGTCGTGTATAAACCGGGTGTTAACGTTTATTATAATTACATATACGTAAAAACGTTAAATGTACTGAATATAGAAATTTGAAAATCCTGAGAGTGGTATAACATGAAAATGCTGTTATGATGATATGCAGACTATCCCCAGTCCGTATGCAGTGTACTTAACACTAATGAAATGAATTCGCACCTAAACCAATCCGGTTACGCGAATTTGAATACCCGTAAACTAAATTTACGATGAAATGTGTAATGCAAGTGAATGATGAAAACTTTTCCGGAAATGAATAGTGTTTAGTGAATAGTAAATTTCCAAAAAGTTTCTCAGAACATCAAACTGACCTCGAAAACGATGAATAGTAAAACGATGAATAGTGTTTTGATGAATAGTGATTTATGAATAGTAAAAAGTCGAAGTTTGGGAAAATGACCTGAAATGGTAAATGACGTGGAATGGTGAGTTGTGACAGTACTCGGGGAGTGGAGTAGGACAAAGAGGTGCTTCGTGCTGAACCACTATAAATCATCGTGTCCGGTTTGCCTTTTCTTTTCCTATCTCTTTACTTTCCATACTTGCATTGCATTTAGGTTTGTGTGATTTGTTGTGTGTATGCTTGTAATATAAACTAGTTAACTTAGAAACACAAAACACAAGAAAACTCAATCACACGGAATAAGCTGCTCACTGGCGGCGGTCCTTTATATAGGGACGGTCCCCAAACATTTAAGGGACCCTCAGTGTATATTAGGGATCGTCCGCAGTATAATCTGAATTGGCTAAAAACGTTTAAACCTTATGTTATGTTTTTGTTTGCATACTTGTTATTAAGTGACATATATGTTTGTTGTGAGTGACATAGCTACTATTCATATTTAGTCACACTTAATCGGGAATTTGATAGAAACATTTTAAGTTTTAAAGAGGAACGTATTCACCCCCCCCCCTCTACGTTTCTACAATTGGTATCAGAGCCACGTCGCTCTAGTTTTCAAAACAAGTGGTTTTTAAAATAGAGTACGGTCCACATATCAAATTTCTCACTAAGAGGGATTAAATATGAAAAGTGTTTAGTTGCTAAACATGTGCTTTGTTGTTTAATTCGTACTAGTTTTGTTACTTGAATGCACTTCGTATACTAGCTTGATGTAAATGAAATTTTACACGAAAAATGTGTTTTTGCCTACTGGAGGCGGTCCCTTATCTCTGGGCGATCCTTTATCACTAAGGGACCGTCGGGTATTTAAGGGACCGCCACCAAACTAGTGTCAAACTTTGAAAATTCATATAAAATCAACCGTAAGTCCGTAGGAGTCGTGCCACCCGCCATTTTAGAGGTAATTGAATGTACTTTCATTTAAAAATACTTGCAAGGATTAATTCCAAATTTAATTAAGTCATAAAAGCAAAATACTATATAGTAGTCAAAACCGTATATCACGTTTTAACGTAAAACTTGCATTTTACTCTTACTTTCGAGTCGGACACTTCTAGTAAATGAATCTCTGAAAAATTAAGTCTCTATCTTTTCAAAATATTAATCTTGTCTAAATTTTTAAAATGGGGAGAAAAACTATTTTGGTTTAAAACTAAATCAAGCTATGTATACATTGTTGTATCTAACATACAGAATGATTACGAATATCTTTGTGTGTGCCAATGTAAATGATTATGTGCTTTTGATTGCTTGCTTATGTTATAATGTTTTAGTAAATTAGTTAGATATGTAGTGTAACACCCCCTAAAATCGATTAACGACAGCGGAAGACTTAACGGGGTATTATGTAGTGGATCTTTGTCACAATCATAGTAAACGTTTTGAAAACACATTTTATCATTCATTTAAAATATCTGAGTATAGAAATAGTTTTAGAAAGACAAGTCATATCTTCGCAGATATGTTTTATTTAGTTGAATGATAAAGAAAACGTTTATTTTAGCAAACCCGTGCCCGGGTTGATGCCCTTCTCCGTGCCTTGATAATCCATGCCTTAATTACCTGAGATAACCTGCTAAAAGTCAACAAAAGTTGAGTGATGTCCATAGGTTTAAGTTTAAAGTTTGAACACAAGTAGGCGTGTTAATTGCATCGATAACCAATTAACAAGTTTAAAAATCAAGTTTGTTATTGCATTAAGCTCATGACACGCAACGATTAGACAGACATCAATGTGTGATGTAAACTAATATAATAGGGGTGCCCTCATGACAGGTCTTTGTCAGTAACCTATGAGTTGTTAAATACTGTGTGCCTAGTCGCTCATCCTAGGTAAACTAAACGTGGATTGTCAGTCACAAATAGATCTATTCCCAGATATTCACGTTCACTTGTAAGTGATTAAGGTTCATGATCGAGGGGCTTTTGGCAATAGCTACTTAAGCAATAAAAACATCATGCATAGCATACTAAAAAGCTTGTGTTCGGGTTTGAAGCATGTATCTCCCCACAAAAGAGTTTAAAAGTTTAAAGAGTGGGCTATGAACACACACCTGGATAGCTTGGTAGTACTAGTATCGTTATTCAAACGATAGGTGGAAACGGCTTCAATACACAACCTAAGTAAAATATATGGCAAGTTTTCAGAGTTTGATAGTCTAAGTTCAGTTTATAGCGAAAAGGGTTTATTATTGTGTATTGTTTTGTTAGTTGACTCGTAGCAATTTAAACGTGCATGTTTAAATGCCAGAAGTTCAAGAAAAAAAGTTATATTTAAAATATAACTCGTGAGCATGTTTGATGAGGCGAAAAGTGCACCGCTTTTAACGGGTCATTTAAGCCCAAATTCAAGATTATTTGATCAATTATCGCCCTAAATCGTTCCTTTTGTCATTTTAGGTACTTTTGGAGAGAAATCTGGAAAAAGAAGCATTTTGGACGTTTTTGGAGCATAAAAGTAAAGAAAACGGCAAAGTCTCAAATTTCCTTGCTGGACAGTACCTGACGACGTCAAGCTTTTACACGTGACGGCGTCAAGAGTGATAAAAGAGGTGGATATTGATGAGGCGAAAAATGAACCATTTTTAGGGGGTCATTTAAGCCCGAATTCGAATTTATTTGATCAAATATTGCCCTAAATCGTTCCTTTTGTCATTTTAGGTACTTTTGGAGAGAAATCTGGAAAAGGAAGCATTTTGGACATTTTTTGAGCATAAAAGTGAAGAAAAGGGCAAAGTCTTAATTTTCCTTGCTGGGAACAGTACCCGACGGCGTCACATGCTTCTACATGATGGCGTTAAGAGCAATACAAGAGGTGGAAGTGGATAAAGTCCTTGACGATCCAGAAGAGTTTTGTACTAGGGACATGACGGCGTCACCCAAGGCCGTCATGGTCCAAATGTTAGTGACGGCCCAGAGCTAATTTACACATGACGGCGTCAAAACTGGATCTAGGCAATCCGATTTCATTATGGGCGGCAAGTTGACGGCGTCACAGATTTCTTCTTGATGCCGTCACCCTGTATAATCTATATATAGTTTTCCAATTTTCATTCATTAGTGTGCAACTTTGAGGGAAAACCCTAATACGATTTTGTCAGCTTTTTCAAGGGTTTTTACCCTTTGAAACCTCTTATGTTCAATTGAGATAAGTACTCATTCAATTCAATCAATATGTCTATGTGTTGCTTGAATATATCTTACACTTGTCTTCAATTAACATGCTTGGCTAGATCTTTTGTGTGTTTGCTTAGATGTAGTGAAACCTAGATGTTAATTATGGGTTGATTGTTTGTTTATAGTTGTTACGGATGATTATATTCGATGTTAGGCTTAAGAAAACTGGCAGACTTCCATTGATAACATGCTTGAACGTCTTAAGAAACATGATCAGAGATGTACTATGATTTTTGGTTATATTTAATGCGTAGGAGAATTCTAATGATCCCATGTTAGGAGCTTCTAACGGCTCGACATAGGAGTGAAGTAGGATCCTATAGAGTTAGGGAATATTGTACACGGCCCTACGACTAGTATTAAGGAATATGACCCGTCATCCATGCAATTGTAACAAACTATCAACCTGTAAAAAATATCTAGGGAGTAATGAAACCTAAGTAAACACAACTTTCCCTATTATTGTTTATACCACACTAGTTTAATTAGATTTCATTTCATTTTTGTTATTTTATTTTGATTGCATCTTTAGTTATTGGGTTAGTTGGCTAGCAACTAATTCCGCCCATTCTTCCAAAACCCGAGATTTTTAATTGCTTTTATAAAATATAAAAAAATACAAAATGAATCATCCCTCACCTCTAGACCTAGTTTTTAGTCTTTTTAATCCTAGCGACACTATTCTTTAGTTGAACGATCAATCCCACGGTACTTGTCACTATACTATACTACAATGATCAGGTACACTGCCTGGTGGGGGTTGTAAGCTTCTCGAGATCCCTCGAGAGGTAACGCCTGGTGCGATTCCCACGTATCAGATATGGAACTTATAACGTGATGGCCCAGAGAGTTTTCAAGCTTATTGGCCTGACGGCGTCACCAAGGCCGTCAGGGTCCAAATACTAGTGACGGCCCAGAGTATTTCTCCACATGACGGCATCACAATTGGATCTAAGCAATACGAATTTTATCATGGCGGCGAGTTGACGGCGTCACAAGCTATAACGTGACGCCGTCAAGGTGTAAACTCTATATATAGTTTTCCAATTTTCATTCATTAGTGTGCAACTTTGAGGGAATAAACCCTAGATGAATTTACAGCTTTTTCAAGGGTTTCAACCCCTTGATTCTTCCATGTTCAATTGAAGATAAATACTTATCCAAATCATTCAATATGTCTATGTGTTATGTGATTATATCTTACGGTTGTTTTCTCTTTAACATGCTAGGCTAGATTTTCATTGTGTTTGCTTAGATGTAGTGAAACCTAGATGTTGATTATGGGTTGATTGTTTGTTTATAATTGTTACGGATAATTGTATTCGATGTTAGGCTTAAAAAAACTGGCAGACTTCCATTGGTAACTTGCTTGAACGTCTTA